>CM060931.1:765172297-768078547 GCA_030765085.1 Allium cepa
CCATACTCTCCAATCACGCTTTGCCATCAACCATTGCTTTGCTCGAGACACTACGGCATAACCCGCTATCCACTAACCCGTTAACTTCACATGTCATCGTCTTCCCCAAACACCTAAAACTCCGTCATCTCCTCCGTGTTTCCTGAAAGCGCATTCAATCATAGGCCAATAAAGCAACTACAAGTAGGTCAATGGCGATCGGAGAACGAATCAGGAAGAAGTCTTACGGTGAAGTAACAAAAACCGTATGGAAGTGGTTACGGGGAAATCGATGGCAAATACAATGGAGAGGGGATCGATTTACCTAAGATTGTTGTTAGGAGTGAAGATCGAAGCAACAAGGAGTTTCGCTTTGATGATTCTCGAGCTCAAGAATGGCAATGGCGGCGGCAGAATACAAGCAGTGGAATGGGGAGGAAGAAACGAGCTAATAACTTATATAGGGGAAAGAAAGGAAGACATATCGGCACGCGACCTAGCGAGGCTGTTGAGTCGCCCACGACCTAGAGCAGTTAGATCGAAGTACACGACCTATGACAAAGGCGTATACTTCGAGGGGCAAGTGTTAACACCGTCCTAAACAGCCACTCAAACACTTAAAGGATTCAAGCGAGCTAACGAGTTAAAGTGTGAGCGAGCTAACAAGGCCGAAGATCTAAAGCGACCTAACGTGATAAGCGACCTAATGTGATAAGCGACCTAAACGTATGACAACCTAACGACCTAAGCAGATCCACGGCACACATAGCAACCAATACAGAGTAACAGTATATCGCAACAGAGGAATGCAACGAACTAGTAACCTAATGAACTAAGCGACCTAGTGAGTTAACGACCTAGCAACCTAGTGAGCAAACGACCTAGTAAGTTTACGACCTAGCGGACCACGAGCTTCATATCCTTATGTCGCTTAGTTATAGGTCGAAACTACACTAGATCGCTGCTACTCCTAAACCCAGCCTAGGTCACTCCATCGGGTGCTTCGACATGTCTAGGTCGCCTACCATCCTCCTATAGGTCGCTACGACCTACTAACTCGCTCAGTTGACATAGTACAACCCTGTTAAGCCGTAACCCATACTCCCTGGGTTGCCCACGACCTACGACCTACCCCTAGGTCGTTTACGACCTAAAGACCTGCATCCAGATTTTCTCTATAAATACCCCTCCAGCTCCAACTGAAGGGGGACTTTTGGATCATTTCTGGAATGCCTATACTTTGCTGTTTTCTCGAATCCTTCAACACTTCAAACACCAAAGACACTTCAACGAACTTTGAGAGAGATCTAACACATTCAACATGAATTCGAAGAGCTCTTCTACATTGAAGTTCAAGCTACTTATCTTAGTTGTGTTGTAATCAAAAATCATTGTAAAAGTTGTAATCGAATCAGCAATAAAGAGGATTAAAGTGGACGTAGGCTTGATATTAAGCCGAACCACTATAAAAACTGTTGTCTCTTTACTTGACTTTCTGTTATTTTCCACTTATCTCTAGTTCCCGTACCAATGGGTGGTGCTTTCACATTTTTACTACTTACACCGGGGTGTTAGCGTCGAATTTTAGCGTTAACATCTATTTTTTGAAGTTACGTTGTGGACATTTTATCAAGAGTTGTTTAAATCTTTCATTATATTTTCCAAATGGTTCACCCCTGAATTGATGAAAATTTACGATTTCGTTTCGAATTTTAGATGTTTTTTCCATGGGGTATAACTTTTTTAAGAAAACTTTCACAAATTCTTCCCCAAGTTTTAATCGAGTTTGATGGCAAGCTGTATAACCATTTTTCAGCATAATCCGAAAGAGCTAATGAAATTAATTGGAGTTTGATTTCATCATTAGAAAGTTGTTGGATTTTCATGGTTGCGCAAACTTGTTCGAATTTCGTCAAGAAAATGTATGGGTCATCGTGTTCAAAATTGCCAATTTTTTAAAGCGTGGCAATATGGATCGAGTGAATTTCAAAATGGTTACATGTAGGGGTAGGTAACATGATGCAAGATGTAATAGAAACTCTATTGGGAAAGATTCTATCCATAAGAGTTCGAGGGGCATTCATGTTCGCCATTTCATGAGGATCTTTATTCGAGTTAAACGATTAGCTGTTGAATTTCGAGTCGAAGTGTTCGTTGTTGTGTCACGAGTCCAAGTACTCATGCATAACTAAAAGTTGAAAAGAGAAAGAAGTTAGAATCGAATTTAGAGAAAGAATCACAACTTTAGAAAAAAAGTGAAAAATTGTTTATTTTTTAAATATTTTTTAAAGGAGGAAAAATATTTACCAAGAATAATTTATTTTCAAAAGGTTTTGTTATTTTTTTGGGTTTTCAAATTTTTTATGTGTTTTTGTATTTTTTTTCTTTTTGAATTTTCAAATATTTACCAAAAGTAATTTTTGTTTTGTTTTAGAAAATGCAAAATGGGAATTATTAAAATTCCTTTTTTTAATATGTGTTTTTTGGATTTTGGTTTTGATTGAAAAATACAAAGGAAATAATTTAAAGGAGAATTTATTTTTGGATTTAAGAAAAAACCTATGTTAAGTTAAATTTACGATTTTTTTTTGGTTTTGGATTTTTGATTTTTTTTAAATATGCATAAACTAATCCAACAAAATGAATGCAAAAGACTTTAATTACAAATTTTCCATCCGTAGTAGCTTCTAATCCAAAATTGTATAATCACACTTTGTCTTAAATCAACAAAAATATTTCTTAGTCAGATAACGAGCAGGAGTTATTGATGCACCACGAATCACCGTAGCAATACAATTGTTATCCCATTTTTGGTCAAAACTGGAATATTAACAAATTGGCAAGGATGGTTCGAATCGATCAGGCACTTAGGAGTTCGTATTGATGCACTTCGTACCAATGGGATGGTGAAGGTTAGCAGCATATTCGTATCAATCGGTGTTGGGCGTGTTTTCACTAGACCGGTGCTACCGCCGAACCAAGATGAAGGAGGCCACCACCGAACCAACGCCCTCTCCATGTTCCTACCGAACCAACCCACCTCCCATGCCTGCCGAACCAACTCCTAGCCGAACCACTCTCCACCGAACCATGCCACTACCGGTCCAGCTCCATCTCCATGCTCCTACCGGACCAAATCCCACCGAACCAACACTCTTCCCACGCCTACTGAACCAACTCATTCTCCATCCACTGCCGAACCAAGGCAACGCAGGACCAAAGCATTGCCGAACCAACTTTGCCAGACCAGATTGCATCAGCCCAGGCCCACCAGCAGCTATATACATCCAGAACCCCTACCCCCAGCCTCACTCTATAAATAGAGGGGCAGGGGTACAACAATGGCAGACAAGTTTGAGAGCTCAAGCACGGATAGAATTTTCAAACAACTTTCAGTTACTTGTAATCAAAGCTTTGTACTTATAATCTGAAGAGAAAAGGAGAATAACATATAAAGTGGACGTAGGCACGTTCTGGCCGAACCACTATAAATCTGTGTCTTTTACAGTTTAGTCCCTGTTTTTTTACGTATTTGTATAAACCACCCAAATCACTACGAACAATACAAAATCAACTAAATTTGTGTTTGAATATTGCGGAGTTGTATTCATACACTGGTGCTTTCACGGTATTTGGGGTTTGTGGCCAATTTTGGCGCAAACAACAATCGAAGGTTTAAGTACCTTTATAGGAACAAACATTATAATATTTACGAATCACTGTAATATTTATAAATGGTTATTGTTCTGCCATAGCCTAGACACCATGAAATAAAATTGTTTAAGGAAGACATTGTCAAAATAAAATTAAACCCCAGGTGAGCTCACGACTCCCTAAAGTTAATTGTCTAACCGTTATTATTATTCAAAATTTTATGATGAAATGTGATTAGTGGGCTAAGGATGGGTGATGAAATCTCGAACCTTATGTGCATTTGGGTATTTCCCTTAGAAAATAAAATAAAATGAGATGAATGAAAAGCAGTAATTAACATGATTTTAACAATGCAATTACAATGAAATTTGCTTTTGTTTTTGAAATTTTTTTATGTATATAAATGCAAATGCAAGCAACCAACAATGTAAGAAAAATAAAACTGAAGATAAGGGCACGATACTAGAGCGTGCAGAGTTATTAGCAAATTATTTTTAAAGCGGCAAATTATTATTATCATTTTTTAAGCAAGCAAAGCTAGGCGGTTTTTAGCAAGCACTTCTTTTCCTTGCGATTTCATGCTTTTGCAACCTGAAAAATTGTTGAACAAGATATACATATACATATACATATACATACACACACACACAGTTATATATATATATAACAAATAGGCAAAAAAAAAATTCTTTTTCTTTTTTAGAAAACCTTAAATTCAAAAGGGTTTACACAAAGCCAAACAAAAAATAAATAAATAAAATATTAAAAAAAGAAAGTAAAATCCAATAAAAACTTAACTCTACCCATATACCCGAAAGCCCAATTAAACAAACTATTATTATCTTTAGTTCTAAAACGAATACGTAAACAATCAAACAATTAAAACACGACTTTTAAGAAAAAAAATCAAAAAAGAATGGAACCGCGATGAGGAAATGGGATATGCGGTAGGTGGTCGCTGCTGTGATTTGGGGCTGCGGTTTGTGGAGTTCGGGTGGTTTACAGGGTTGCGATTTGGGGAGCGTTGATTTGAAATTGAAGGTTGGAATTGGGGTTTTCCACGATTTGAGGAATTCTCGGCGATGGGTGCGATTTGTTCAAGCGGTTGTGGTTGGTCGAGGGATTGAGGATTGTGCTGGTTTGAAGAGGTTGAATTTGCGACTTGGCGAATTGGGCATTTGTCGATAGTCGTGGATGATGACAGCGGCGATTGGGGTTGCGGAAGCAGTGTGCAGAGGGCTGTGGAGCTGCAAACTTGATGGTGTACGGTGACTGAAAGTATGAAGTGGGAAGCAAGATGTTGGCAGGTTGTATGTTTGATAGGCAGTTGCATTGTTTGGTGGATGGACAGAGGAGAGGGTGAGATGGTGGTTTCAGTGTTTCTGGTGGTGGCACAGTTTTGATCAGGTGGAAAGTTTTGTTTGTTGTATGGAGGAGGCGAATGTATGAAGCTAGATGTTATAAAGCAGTTTTTCTTTTTCTTTTTTGGTGTGGAAGTGATGTAGCAAGGTGGAGTGTATTTGTGGAAGTTGTAGCTGTTGACTGTGATGTGGTGAAGCAAGATAGTGAAAGAAAGGGAATTTGAATGTAGATGGTTGGAGGCTGATTGAACAGTGCAGTGTGGTGGTGGGTATGATATCAGCATGACAGTTGTGGCTTAGGGCAATGGGGTTATGGATGAAGTGGATGGTTTGAAATGCAGTAGCAGCAGTGGTAAGTAGCAGCAGAGGCATTAAGTGTGGAAGTTGACAGCAATGGTATGACTGGTGTTGACTGCGAAATATTTTGTATTGGCGAGGAAGGTGTGTAAATGATGGGGAAAGTTGACAGTAAAGGTTTTGTATGGTATAGAAGAGATATTGGTAAAGACAGCAGTAAGGGTCAGGGTATGGTCAAGCAGATGAGTAAGGAGGCAGATTTAATGAAGTTGTTGAATTGATGGAGTGTGTTGGCAGTGGTTGAAGAAATATGTTCACTGAGGTGGTTATGAAGTTTGTAATGTGGTATGTATTCTGTGTGATATGTTTAGTGAGTGTGCAATAAGGCAGATATGCACAGTGTCACTTCAAACTTGTAAATTGAAAATGCCGATTGTAGAGAGAATTAAAAACTATAACGAAAATGAGATGCAAATTGTAACTGAAAGAGAAATAATTATTTTGTTTTTGTTTTGAAATTGTGTACTTATTTTTATAGAAATGCAACTTGCAATGTAACTTGAAATGCAATTTGTTTCCTTCTAGTTTGTAAATGGAGATGTATATGCTCAAACTAGAAATGTGAATGCAAATGTGTTAGAAAACAAAATGGAATGTACAATAAATATATATATATATATATATATATATATATATATATATATATATATAATATGCAAATGAAAATGCAATTAAAAAACAAGAAACAAGCACACAAATCAAAATGAAAACAAAAATCACACAAACACATAACAAATTTTTTTAAAATGCAAATTAGCACACAAAACAAACACACAATAAAAAAACGAAAATAATTCGAAGAATAGAAAATAAAATAAAATCAATTCTTCGGCAACGGCATCAAAAACTTGTTTAATGACTAATTTTCTATCGGTTTAGAAAATAACCGAATTTTTTTAAATAAAAAAATACCACAAACGCACGGCGTACAATTCTAGTACGTGGCAAACACGGGTTGGTCCACGAGGAATTATATAGACATTAAAATTTCTATTCAAGCACAAAAGTGATTGAAAATATGAGATTAGAAAATAATTTAGAGGCAAATTCACTCTCATATTTTGTAAATCAACACAAAAATAATCTATGGTCTCTATTTTTGATATTAAGTGCAACTAGTGATATATTTATTAAAAGTATGGCTTATTTATGTTATTGATTAAAATAACTTAAACCATCGAACTATAATACAACAACCAAAACCACTTATCAATTTTCATGAAAATGAAGTCAAAGAAAAAGCTATTTTAAGTATGATATATTTACTATTGTATTTATTAACATAGATCATCAAATTTTGTTTCTACCCTAATTTCGTAATCAAAAATCAATTAGTAAAATGATGATGTAAATTGTGTTTATGCTTGAATAAGAATAGCCTATTTGTAAATACAACATAAGCTATCAAATTTATTTTTATAAATTTACGTCAACATTTACTTCCCATGAAGCATAAAAGAGACCGTAAATCACAAAATATGTTGAATTTACATAATTTTAGAGAGCTTTATTACTCCTAAATTGAAGAGATTTAGCTACTCATTTGTGTTATCATATCAATACATGTAAATTTCAACATTAAAACAAAAACAAAGACGGTAAGAAGCTAATTAGAATAAAAGAGAAACTAAACTATTTGCATAAAAGTAAAACTAAGCTACTAACATGAAAAGAAAGAACATGTAAATAAAAATGAAAAAGAAAATAAAATAAGAACAAGGAAGAAGTAAAAGAACAAGAGGCTTAGGAACCCATTTTTATTTCATTTAACTTTGAGGCTACAACTTGCATTCTAATTTCCAAAGTAAAAAAAGATAGAAGATCCATTACATGTACATAAGAGGGCTATTTATACATGCACAAAATCCTAATCCATATTTTAGGTTGTTTCCCAAAATACCCTTTAAGAAGTGTGGCCGCCAAGTAATCATTAGTCTCTAATTAATTCATCATTAAGTATGCATGAAAATTTAAACTCCATTAACTTTTCCATTAGTTTTGTGACGTCTCACCTCTATGCTCACAATAACAAAGGTTATTATAAGGAATAACGTCTTCTATCGCGAAAAATAATGCTTGTTAGAAGCGACCATCCGTAAGTTATGCCTTAGACGAGTATTGATTACATCGATAGGAGTTTTATAAATTACTCCCAAGGATACAAACTCAATCAAAATCCAAAACGAAACTACAGTGGCTAAAGAAAAATCCAGAACAACTCATAATAACAATAACACTGATAAATACAATCACATCAGAACAGAAATATCAGATATATAGCGGAAGACAAGTCTGGATACATGCTACAACAATTGATAGTTCACAAGAACCCAATGTACATATACATATCCATCAATACATACATAAAGTGAGAGTCAATAAGCCCAAAAGTACTCCTCGAAGACTAGGCAAAAGATGGAGTGAATCCCAAAAGATGAAGCTGCAACTGAATCAAAACTAGAGATTACCCTGAAATAACTCGGTCCGACCCGAGTATTATTTAAAATAAAATAATAAAACGGATCAGTCTAATTTAAACTCAAAAGTAAGTGTATGATAAGCAACACTTAAACAAATAATTATAGTCTCGAATGAGACTATTCAATACAAATAACCAGCATAGTTTAAATGAAGAAATCTCAATTTAAACTCCATCAAAATTAATTTTCAAATTCACTATTGAATACAAAACAACAATACGCAATTTTATAATCTAAGATGAGATTATACACAAACTCAACTTCCAAATTCATAAATGAATTCAAAGCAGCAATTCACAAAATCTAGAAATCAAACTAGATAACTAGAAAATCAGCAGTCGCAAAACCTAGAAATCAAAATAAGATAACTAGAAAAATCGGCATAAAAGTGGATCGATCCCAGCAGATGGCGAGTTTTAGCTGCGCCGCACGTGCATCTCAAATGTCCGAAGCCTACCAAGTACTATATTTTTTGGCGCCCATCATATGACCCGAAGGTCCGTAGAGTGGCCTGAAGGCCTAGTACTGGTAATTGACCTGAAGGTCCATCAGATGACCCAAAGGTCCAGCAGAGTGGCCCGAAAGCCCAACAAAATCATTAGAATCATCAAACAACAACAAATGTTTCAATTAACGAGTTCAAAATTAAGCGAATTAGTAAAAATATGGTTTCATACTCCGCACTTTTGCTAAACCGTTTAAATGTCTTCATCGTTTCCTTGAAAGTGCAAAATTATGTATTTTGTATAAATAAAATTTACATTCTCAAACGGACAATTTCGGAATTAGCCGAATCAATAAAAGTAAGGGCTCATAGTCCTCAATTTTGCTGAATCATTTAAATCGCTTTCTCGTTCTTTTGAAAGCGTAAAATGTAAATTTTTTGGAAACAATTTTATTTTAAACAGATTTTTAAAACACGTGATTAAAACAACAACGTCTGTAGCAATTTCGACGAGAAAATTGTGTTTCACAAAAACATCGTAAAAACAGATACCAAATCGGCGTTGCGGGATAACCGCTTGAAAATTCACTTTAAATTGACAGTTACTAAAGTCAAAATAACAGTGAATTTTCATTTGTCAAAAATGTCACCAAAATACCGCGCTTCAAAAATATAGCATCGGCACAAAATTTCATTATAAAAATAACGGCGTAAAAATATGTTTTAAAACCAAATACTGGTTCAACGTAAACAGTTCGCTGGTCCACCCTACTAATATGGACGCAACAATATAGTTTCTGTGCTCCATACCCCATGCACGTAAAAACAAGACCACAATGATATTATTAACCATTGTACAAAATTAAAAGGTAAACTGGCCACAAATTTACGCTTTTCAAAATTACTAAATGAATGCATACGCCAGGGTGAAATGCAACAGAGAAAAGGCTCAGGTGAACCACACGTGTTTTCACAAATTGAATTTTTTTTTCAGTTCAATAAGGCCCGAATCTTCTAGCTTGTAAAACGTGATTTATTAGCATGCATAACATGTACTGACGCTAAAAAGACAACCCACCTAGCCTGTTTTTGTTCACAATAACACGCGCAAACAAAGAAAGTAAACCCAAATGATATGCCTCTGTGCTATCTCCTTATGCACGCATGTAGATGGAACTTTAAAATAACATAAACTATTTTTGACACTGTAACCATGCGATCCTAACTATATTTTTCAAGTGACTGACAAACTAGCACACTCCAAAGTGAAGTGTCAGGCGATGCATAAAGTCAAATGCATGCAAATATGCCTTGAAGATGACGCATGAAATTGCCTATCTGGACTATATAATTTATGTCTGAAACTTGATTTAACTGGGCAACCAAGTATAGATGCATGGCTACATACATGTCAAAAAAAAGATGACACAGCTTGTACACAAATGAGATGCATCAAGCACTATAACTTGTGCCACATCTACCACCACCCCTGTAAGAAAGAAGTAAATGTGTACCATGTCTCCTGAGCAACAATGCATGCATGAACACACGAGAGGACCTGTGCACCTCATTTTCAGGCACAACAAAATAGCAAAGTGAATTAAAAACAAAATGTGACCTGAAATTTTTATAAACACATGAATGCAACCCTGATTCATTTATATGTGACTGAAAGAAACTGTGTGCATACAACTGAATGAAACAAGAATCTGATGCACAAGATATGTCACGACCCATTTTTCCGTATAGATTAAAAACCGACATTCACCTTCTCTTGTCAGCTGAACCGTTCGGAAAGACGGATAATGAAAGAACACTACACCAAATACTGAGATTTGCAACTAACCATTCGCGCATTTGGCAACGGTTATTAACCGTTGCCATTTAGCAACGGTTAATCACCGTCTTGGTTCAGTTAGCAACGGTTTATTATCGTTGCTAATTGGGAATGGTTATTTACCGTAGTTTCTTTGGAGATAAATGATGGCGGTGAATTTCATCCTTTCGAGCCATAATCTTTGGCGCGCTTCATTCCAATTAGCAACGGTTTTCAACCGTGGCTAATTAGCAACGGTTTGTAACCGTCGTAAATATTTTAGGCAGGGCCGGCCCAGGGGCAAGCCCACCAAGCCCCTGGGATGGGGCAACCAACTGAGCCGGGCAACACCAAAAATCTGTTTTACTTCAAAGTTACAGCTCAAAAGCAATCTTCATGCTGGCGATGCTCGAACCCAAATAAACTAGGGTTTCAAAAATCAACGCTTTCCAAATAATCATCGCTGCATACTCGGCTATTCCATCAGCCATCGTCGGCTCATGCTTGCCTCCTACGCGATATTTTCTACTGCTGATTTGAAGTCCTGCTACAGTCTCTATACTGCCACTGCTAATTAAGTAAGCGAATTTCTTGTTTTGAGTTGTCTAATTTTCTAAAATTGAGTCGCCCTTTTACTGCTTTAGATTTCATTAACCTTGAAAACGCCTGAAGCTAATAACTTATTAGTATGTTGTTATAAACAACTAGTTTTCTGTAACTAATCGTTTAGGAATCGAAATTTGAAAGCTGAAGCTAAAAGACTAATAATTATTTAGGAACTGATACTTTCATTGATGTACTATTTTTCCTGCAGTGTGTGTATGTCTACCCGCAAACATTTAGGCAGAACCCAATGTGATTTGCCTGTACACTTAACCAGATACACTAGTTTGTAAACTTGATACATTTCGTTAAAAATTAAATACACTGTTTTGTAAACTATTTGAGACTATAAGTATTGCAGTCCACTTAATGTGGCAACTTTTGTATAAAAAGTTGGTACTTTGTTATGTTATAGTTTTATATGTGATTTTATGCTTACACATATGTACACATACATACACATATGTACACATACATACACATGTACACATACATACATATGATCATCTTGACTATTCTTTCTTTCTTTGTGTTTGTAGGTAGACAGGCAGTTCAAGATATTGTATTTGCGCCCTTTAGTTCAGCAGTGCTAAGGTAATATATTTTTGTATTTGCATCCTTTATTTCAGTCAATATTTTAGATATTGTTTTGAATCCGCTTAAGTTTAAAATTCTGGTGATGCAGGAAGACTTTATCACTGCCGCATAAAAGTGAATGTTACCCTTCCTGCCCATCCCTGTGATGCCCGATTGCTGTTAAGCTGCCGTACATCTGATATAGTAAACAACGTGCCCTTCTGATTTGTCTGATCCCACCAGTTTCTCGCCTCGAAATGTGGTAAGAAGTTGGTGGGATCAGGCAAATCAGAACGGGGACATTATTTACTATATCAGATATACAGCAGCTTAACAGTGATCGCTTGGAGAAATACAGGGATGGGCCGGAAGGGGAAGAAATGTACGTCATAATGTTGTTGGGATTATTTTAGGATTTTAGACTTTGCAGGACATAATGTCACTAGATGCCACACCACCGTCAAATGATACAACTTCACAATCATCCACTTTAAAATGGGAGAAAGTTGATATAGACAACTACGGTTCTCTAGTTGGAAAAAATGGTTCAAAGGTCGCTACGAAGATTGGTAAACTAGTAAGAAATCATGTGCCAATCTCATATCCAAGTTGGAAAAAAGTTCCGCCAAATTACAAGAAAGACGTGTGGAATCAATTGGAGGTAAGTTCTCCAATCTCATAACCATTTTTATGTACTGTTTCTGTTTGTAAAATATAGTCGTCTGATTGTAATATGCACCCTTTTTCATAGAGACTGATGAAACTATATACGTTATTCATAGAGACTGATGGAACTATATACGTTGAAATGTAAAAATCCATATACTTTGAAATGTAAACTGTGTACATGAACTTAGATGGTTTAAATTCATTTATAATGCTTTCAATCCATATACTTTAAAGCCCATTACATTCTCCTTCAATGCCTCTCAAACTAAAAAACAACCGTGTTTAAAAATTATTATAACATTATATATTTGCAACTTGAAAGAAGTGTTGCCAACTCGTACAAAGCATAAAACATTATATTGACTTTGCATTTCAAAGTCTGAGCTAGAAAGATAATCAAACATTCACCAATTTTATTTTGATATTCGAAATAATAGAATAGAAATAGTTCAAAGTTGGATAATGAATTGCATTCAAGATTCAATGCAACTTCTATTAGTGGTAATTAATACTTATGTCACACGGACCGAGTCAGATTACATAAAGTGTCTATTCAAGACTGACCAAAAACAAGAGGGTTGATAATCTAATTGAATTCAGCCACATCAATGAGGTTCAGATGATAACATGCACCCCAAGATCTAATGCTTTTCTTGATTAAACAAGAAGATAAGTAACAACATTAGCAGCCTGTGTACATAACTGTGATATAAGAATAGCAATGCATCTGTTTTTATCTGAAATTATTTTCATATATGAAATTACATTATTTCAAGAAATTTCCTTTTAATGATCAAAGCCTAACATTCATTCTTTTGGGTGGTATGAATTTTTAGACAGGTTTATCAAACCTGTCATGTATAAACAGAGGCATGTTGCCTGTACACAATCGTACACACAGTCATCCATACATAAATACAAGCATGCAAGCACCTTTCACAATTTACATTCAAGACTTATCACATGCAAAATAGATATATCAAGTTTTAAGAATTTATAAGGGTGGTTTGCTCACCTGGATAGTTTGACAGAGAGGAAAGAGAACCTGAAAAAGATTTCAAAATCTTGAAATTGAGGCTTGATCAAATTTGCTTTATCCTAGCCGTTGTTTGCTTTGAATTGCTTTGGATTATTTGATTTACTCTTTTCTTAGGTTTTACTTTGTTTTAAACTGTTTCAGACTTTTTGAATCAGGTAGATGCTTTTTGTTTTTGAACTGGAATATTCTTTCTAGATTTATGAAGTTGAACTGCCTCTGAATTTAATCTTTGAGTTGCACATGAACCAGGTTGAACATTGAAGTCTGAAAACTGGAATGCTTTGCCCTTTTGATTTTATTTTCCTCTCAGGTTGAAGCTGAAACTTGTATCTGTTTCTTACGAAAGTTTTGTACTTATCTTTGTACTGTATCTGTAATTAATGAAATCTTTGTACTGTAGTGTAATGAACAATGCAGTGTAATGAGTATAATATTCCGGCATGGTAGCATTGTGTTTACAAAACAATGAGTGTAATTATAAGTTTGATAATTTTATATGTATGGTATATATGCGATATGTTTATAGTGCCTGTGTACCAATATTTTGATATATATTGATATTCTGGTATATATACTGAGATATGCGTGTAACGCAGTAGTGAGTTATAGATGTGATTTTGTAGGGGCAGGAGCAAACACTATGTGCAACGGGTGTTAACCGTTGCTTTATGTGTGATTTTGGGCAGAAAGCAACGGTTTTTAACCGTTTTTTACTACACATAAAGCAACGCTTGCACCCATTGCTTTTTGGACATAAAGCAACGGTTTATATCCGTTGATTTTTTTTCCCATTAAGCAACGGTTAGTAACCGTTGCCTTTTGTACATTAAGCCATGGTTTATACCCGTTGCCTATTGTCAAGTTTGCAACGGTTTATTACCGTTGCCTTTGGACGAATTTGCAACGGTTAATACCCGTTGCCTTTGGCCCATTTTGCAACGGTTTGTACCCGTTGCCTTTTGGAAATAAAGCAACGGTTTCTTCCCGTCGCTAAAGTCAACCACTCCTGTATTAAAGACGGATTTTACCCGTTGCTTTTGGACTTAACAACAGTTTTTACCCGTTGTTAATAGCTTAAAATGGTGTAGTGGAAAGAAAGAAGGTAGAAATAGAAAGAAGATAGAAGAAAAGAGAATGAATCATAATCTCACAGCGGATCGACTAAATTATAATATAAACAAATCTTTAAATGAAACCAAAACTGTTTCTTTATATATATATATACAAGTTTACGTCAGAGTTACAACCACCCAACACGGACAGTTACATCAATCCTGTCCCTACAATCATAACCACACGACTAAATAGACTGAATATAAGCATTTACGAGAATACATTACTGATCCAGCTCCTTCTCAGAACAGCTTCCACACTTCCAGTGAAACCTGGAATACATATGCTCGGCCTGACCCGAGCATATAGGAAAAACACCAAGCCCGGGTCAATCTGGTAAACCAGCGTTAGAAATCACACTCAATTGATTATTAAAGTTTCAAAATTCTTTGAAAACAAAAGCATCTCGTAAGACCACGCCACAAATAAACATGTCGGGTTTTTACCTTACGATAGCTAAAACACTTTGTATTAAAATCTTCTGATATTATAATAGGGTCTATATACAAATAGTTATAAAATAGCCGAAATTGTTACATTATTAAATTCCAGCTACTAGCCACATAGCGTGTGATACAAACAAAACTCGTACAAGGCTCGTAGGGAGAATGGATTTCCAACTAATGACTAGGCATTGGGGTGCCACCTGTCACGGTACGTGGCCTAGATCACAGTACCGAGGAGTACGCCCGCTCCCTTGCAACACAAGACCGGGACTAACCCTTACTGGATAATCCCGAGTGAGATCACCCCGCGTTTGGGATCAGCAACCGCCCACTAAGCCGAAATAAAAAAGGACATCTAGACAGTGATGACCTCACCCTGCTTGGGTGCTACCCACCTAGCCTTGCTGCATAACCCCTGATTTTTAGTCATTCCCATTTGATGAGGCTTGAGGTTAAGCGTTACCTTTTTAGAACATGTCCCTTAGAATGCCCATCGTCCACCTGACGATGTTCCGAAAGCATTCATCCATACAAGTCCGTCCCGGGTTCAAACGGAACCGAAGGCACTATTCCTACTACATCCATTCTGGAAATATCCTCATGATTAGTAGTGACTAGCCCTTGCACTTCACCGCTCCATCTTCGAATCCAAAAATCATTTTCCACGAAATGTTCAAACTGGATCGAAGGGGTTTTCGAGAAATAAATCTCGATCCCGGTCTCTTCGAACCGATTAGCGTATTGTCCAATATTGATAGTAGGTTATTTAACTATCAAATAATCAACCAATACAATCAAGTTATTTCCCATTGCAACCATTAAGCCTTGTTCACATTTTAAAATTCTAACTGATTTAAAAATTTCTAGGAAAGCTTAATTCATTCGATATATATATGTACATATATATATATATATATATATATATATATATAAAAATCATTTCTTCCCCAATCATATTCATAAAGTTTCCAAATATTATTCACAAGTTTAATAAAATATTCTTTATAAGGTTATTCTAAATATACATTGAACAACATTTACATAACATAAGTGTATATTAAGGAAAATATACTTGAAAATTTCTTTTAATAAAAATTATCTTTAAAGAAACTAGTTCAAATGGTTTAATACTTGATATAATTTAAATGATACACACTTATAGGATTTGTAACTTTTCCAAAAGATTTTTACAATAATATTTAAACTACGTTGAATTTTTCAAAATATTTATACATCCTAAAAATATTTACTTTAGAACAAAAAAAATCCAGGTTCAAATCAATCTAGGTAGAATAAGGCTCATCAGTCTCAACGGTACTTATCAATTCACCATTCACATTTCATAATTCCAAATATTCAATCAATCAGCTTTCATAGATCGATATCATATTATATTCTTAATAATATTGACCGGCAAATGACAGATGTATGCAATAAATAATAGATCGGAGGTTTTCTAGCTATAAACATCTTACAAATAATATCAGTTGGGTAACTTATATTATCCACATTAATTAACTATTTAGCGGAATGGTGTCTGTTTCCGCTATCCGAATGTCAACCGGCATAGCAATCTGCAATTTACACGACTCTTTGGTTTTGGAAATGACCCATCAGTCATGATGTTCGAAAAAACAATGGCCTTTATTCATTGAATGGTAATTAAATTCAAATTGAACAGTTCTCATACAATTTCACTCCTTTCATTTCATAATGGATCGAACGACGACATATCATCTATCTTTACGGGCCATCTCCTTAATAACTTCTCATCCTATTGAAAAAAAAATTATTCAATTATATTTGCCCTCTAATGAATAAACTCGTGGATTACTAAATAAATTATTTTATTTTAAGGGTTCGTCTAGTTTTCTATGCTCCACCTTATCCAACATTCAAATAAAATAAATAATTCATTATTTTTAAGGTTTAGTTAATTTGTAATAAAATAAAATAATTAATTTAACTATCACGAATAAAATTTTAAGTACACGAATTATTTATCTTTTTTTTTTCTAGTTGATTGATTCATTTCATAATCACATACTATTGGTTTACATCAAATTTTGATTCACGGTCCCTTGCGTTAATACACCTCCTTAAAATATTGGACCCAACCTAAAAACAAATCAACAATTCGGCCCAAGCCCAACCCTAAGCTGAGAAGAAAACAACACGCGAACGATACAATAAAAAAAACAAACGGGCCATAGCCCAAAACAGCCCTTCCCAAACGTCTTTTCTCCAGATTTGTATTTCCAGAACAAATTTCACTAAGCACCTAATTTCATTTGCCTCACCAGAACATCAATTACGATCGACACCGTATCGCACTCGAACACTTCTACTCACGCAACACGTCACGCATCGGAATTCTAACCCAGACTCCACTTTCGATTCGAACATCTCTAAGCTCCTTCCCCCATGCACGACGTGCACATGCACGAACTATCCTTGCAACAATTTCGTGCCGCGACTCCTTGAATCGATCGCGCTTCCTTCCTAGAATCCACCCACCGCCTCGTCGAAGTTCACTAACCCACTAATCAAAATTTCAACGAACGACACCACATCCTAAAAACTGCAAACCAACCCATCCTCATGCAATGCCCCACCGCAACCACCATTGACCTTTGTTGGGTATGCCGGTTATCACGACCGAACACCACATCAACCCACTTACTGTCCTCCAAAAATCAAAGTACTCGGTCGCTTTCCCAACCCACAAATCGTCTCCGACTTCCCCTCTTTCAAAACATCACAAAAACCCTAAATTTGGTTCTCACAACCAAATTCATCCCAAAATCGAGAAATGGCCACGGTAGAAGCCTCCACCATGATCGCCTACCTCTACCAGAACCAACCACGTCACCCCTCCTCGCCTACGTTGACGGAATTTTTTTTTTAATTCGAAAACCGTTCATCTTTCGATTTCTCAACAAAATAGTCACTAAAAATTATGAATCAAACACTAAAAATCATAATTACGAAAAAGGATCTAGATGGTATACTTGAATCCTAAAATTAAAAACATTAAATTTTGACCTTAACTGAGTTTCTACTGTAATACAGTACTCTCTCGAGTTACACCAACCAATTCTACACAACTTAATTTTTCCCATAAACTATACTTGAATATGAACAAATTCTTAGTTTACATCAACCAAAAATATAGCTTAGGTAGAAAGATTATGATTTTTAAAGGCAAATATAAACACTGTGTTTACAGTACAGAGTAATTTAAATCTCCAAGGTTTTAAAACTTAATTTCTCACCTTCCACATCGATTCCAGAAGCTTCAAAGCTTGAAGTAGAGATCTTGACTAAAGTTGAGATTGATTTTTTAAACAACTTCTTTTAAAATCCCTGAGTTTTGAAATTCAAAAAGCAATGCTCCAACTGTTTCTTCTTTGAAGCAGAACACTATTTCCTTCTTCCTACTCTTTAGTTGCATAAGACATCAAAAAGCTTAGTTTTTCTCAAATTTATGCTTAAATTCTCCAAATACCTGAACTTGAAATGGTTCGGTTATAAAGATGTAATTGTAACCGAGATCAGGGAACAGAGTAGACAAAAAAGTTTGCTAGATTTGCCATCCTGTTGGTCTGCCAGTTAGATTTTTATTTTTTTTGAAAGGATTTTGAAAGAAATTATAGATTTGAGTAGATATTCCTTCTTCCATCAGACAATTTACTGCCGTGTTTATTTGCTTGCTTCCTTTCTTCTTAACTTATAGTAATAGGCTTACAACTTCTTAATTATTTCTTTTTACTTACAGTAATAGGTTGACAAAGGCATTTGTACTGGAATTTAACTCAAGCCAAGTATATGTAAGTGCTGACAGAACTCATTACAAGGACAAACATGTATATTTATTTAGATTTGAACAAGGGTAATTGTCAGGAAACATCACAAAGACAATATATGTACTGTTTCCCTTCTTTTTTTTAAGTATATGAATGGGAATATCTTTAGATTGTTGAAATAAGTGTTTGCTTTTGGGTGAAACGAAAATTTGAAAGGGTAATTAAATTAGTACCTTAGTTCTTTCCAGCTTACTCGACTTAGATTAATATTTATTTATTATATTATTTCTTCGTATTCTTTTGATAAGATAAATAACTGCTACTCGTTATTATTCTCTAGTTTCTAACCTACTGTAAATAATTTATAGCCTTCTTCTCATCATATTTTTTTTTAAATAATGTAAATCATACACTATTAAAAGTGTATGCAAATATATTCAAAATCTAAACAGCTCGTAACTCACATTATTGAACAAAGTGGTATTTGTATTGACTTCTATACATTTAAAAATAAAAAATAAAAATAAGAAACTATATTGAAATAATTTTTCTTATTTAATTTTTCTTATAACTATATATATGTATTAATTAAATCAAAGATTACAAAATAGCTAAAGTTTCATCTTTGCCTTTGACTTAATTTAAATTTGTATTTGTCATTCATACTAAGAAATAAAGGTGAAAACTCAGTAAATTAAAATAACTTCTTGTCTTATTTATTTTTTTATAAAAATACATAGGGTTTTAAACAGAGCTTAGCATTCCATATTAAAAAATATCCATATACATATGTAATAAATAGAATGACTTCTAATATTAAATGCTCGGTGTGTTATAAAACTTCATAGTAGTATAAAATTATTGCTAAATCCTTCTTATATGTATGTATATAATCATATTCAAAATTTTATTTATAATATAGACATAGATTATCCACCCATATTTTAAATCATTTCTTATCTGTGAGTATATGATTTCTTAATTATATATATATACCCCTATTATAATGCTTAAGTGTTTGTTATATAATTGAATTTATTTATAACGTTTTATCAATTAAGTATTATGAAATTCGTTATTCAATGTGTATATATTTTCTTTTCCAATTATTTTCTTGATTCATATACACATCAATTTATTTATAACATTCTGTCAATTTAGATATTTTATATTTTCTTTTCAGCTTATCGTTAGTCGTTTACTCTTTTCTAATTTAATATATCATTATTTTAGAAATCTTAATGCTTCTATTTAGTTAGCATATATATATATATATATATATATACACATATATATATTCCAGAATCCATAAATTTTACTTTTACTTCATTATGAATTTTTTTATATACATCTCAGTTATATTTAATGTCATAAATTTTTATTCTCATATATGTAGATTTATTGTTTCCGATATACATATAACCTTTTGGTTTTAATAAGTTTAAATTCTTTAAACAAAATGCATATATGTTTCCAAAACAATTTGCACATATAAATTTTTCAAAACAAAATATGTACAAGAAATTTCATTTAAACCAATCTAAAATTTAATATATATTGAAAAATTCAAATTATGTTGATTTGGAAAAATTTCATAAGATTATTAATCATAAATTCATGGAAATATTGTATATAATTAATATTCACAACTCGGGATGTCCAAAATCCCGGGTCGTTACATTCCTCCCCCCTTAAATGAATTTCGTCCCCAAAATTCCATAATTAATTTTGTAAAATTATCTACACAGATTGAAACAGATCAATAACAAGCCAACCCAGTAAATACATAGATTCAAGCTGTTTATCAAAACATACATTACATTAACTACCATCCGAAATATTCTTACAGCTATTACCATCATCCATTTAATTTTACATACATATATATATATATATATATATTATCCTACCAAACATCTAATATCAAACAACCATGACGTCCCTGGGTTAAAAATAACTATAATAGCACACCCTACGAACAGAAAACAACCCAACTAACTATGGACTCTCACTATCAGACTCCTCTATTTCTGGTTCCGATAATTTCATGACCTCCGCTTCACTATCAGTTCCCCAAACACCCCCTAGACCTGGCTCTCCCGAAAAGAAACCTACACCATCCTCATCTTCAAGCTCTTCCTCATCCTCTTCGATCTCAACATCATTATCAAGATACCAAATAACTGGGTTTTCATCTTCTGATTCGACAAATTCCTCATCTTCGAACTCTTCCTCCTCAACCTCAAATTCCTCTTCGTCTTTTTCGACCTCAAACTCCTCTTCGTCGTCGAATACTTCCTCAGGGTTTTTCTCAGCCTCAAACTCTTCTTCTGATTCTTCTTCAACCTCCTCCCTAGGCTCTTCTTCTCCAGGTTGGGGTTGTTCGTTAGGCTCCATCGGCATATCCTTAGTCACTGACGGTTCCCTTGAATCCCTCTGAGACCCCCAGCCGAACCAGAATTGCTAACCTTACCGCCCTTAAAGATTGCTCCTCCCCGATTAATGCTTCGGGTTCTCCGCAATCAAAACCAAAACCCATATATGAGATTCCTAAGGTTTTAGTATTCTATAAACTAAAGAATACATCAAGAGTTATATTTCAAATTTTATTTCATCTTTAAAATTCCTATTATCCTAGATTTTTATAAAATCATCATTTCAAAATAATTTAAATACATATTTGAAAAATGATTATCGGATGGAGAAAATATATCTTTATATAGTTAGTTATATAAACAACTATTTTTTTCAATTCATAAATCCATATATATATATATATACACACACATAATAATTAAATTGTTATAGGGTTGTTAAGTTTCAACATCCCCTCCTTTTTTTTAAGAAACTCATTATTCTCAAATTATCTTTAATGTGTGAAAAATTTCCCAAAAATTTACTAGTTTGAAATTTCATATTTCTTTAGTGAATAAACTCAGCAAGTTCTTTTTTTTCTTCTAAAGATTCGAATTCTAAAGACTCCTATTTCTAAGGGTATGTTCAAGTCAAGAAAGGCAACCCATGAAAGTACACAAGGTTGACAACTAAGGCCACTAAATCCTGGATGATGAATTATTATCATTACAACCCAACCATTTTTTTTTATTTCATTCCTTACATATTTAGAAAAACACGTGCTCTATATGGAAAATATATTCTGGGTAAAATTATTTCATTTACCCCCTTTTAAATAATATTGTGTCTGTCGGCCTGGTTCAAGTGTTTAGAGATTCCTATCAATAACGTTAGCTACTCGTATTGACCAGAATCCATATGCCACTTAACCGATCAATTAACACAATATAAAATCATTTTATATCATTAACAAGTACGCACTCTCGTGTATATATATATACTCAAACTTAACAAGCTGCCACAGACCCTATTCCTTAAGGAGCAACTTTCTCGAACATAGGTATTCACTCAACCTAGGCTCTGATACCACAATGTCACGACCCATTTTTCCGTACAGATTAAAAACCGACATTCACCTTCTCTTGTCAGCTGAACCGTTTGGAAAGATGGATAATGAAAGAAAGAAAGAAGGTAGAAACAGAAAGAAGATAGAAGAAAAGAGAATGAATCAGAATCTCACAGCGGATCGACTAAATTATAATATAAACAAATCTTTACATGAAACCAAAACTGTTTCTTTATATATATATATATATATATATATATATATATATACAAGTTTACATCAGAGTTACAACCACCCAACACGGACAATTACATCAATCCTGTCCCTACAATCATAACCACACGACTAAATAGACTGAATATAAGCATTTACGAGAGTATGTTACTGATCCAGCTCCTTCTCTGAACAGCTTCCACACTTCCAGTGAAACCTGGAATACATATGCTCGGTCTGACCCGAGCATATAGGAAAAACACCAAGCCCGGGTCAGTCTGGTAAACCAGCGTGAGAAATCACACTCAATTGATTATTAAAGTTTCAAAATTCTTTGAAAACAAAAGCATCTCGTAAGACCATGCCACAAATAAACATGTTGGGTTTTTACCTTACGATAGCTAAAACACTTTGTATTAAAATCATCTGATATTATAATAAGGTCTATATACAAATAGTTATAAAATAGCCAAAATTGTTACATTATTAAATTCCAACTACTAGCCACAGAGCGGGTGATATGAACAAAACTCGTACAAGGCTCGTAGGGAGAATGGATTTCCAACTAATGACTAGGCACTGGGGTACCACTGGTCACAGTACGTAGCCTAGATCACAGTACCGAGGAGTACGTCCGCTACCCTGCAACACAAGACCGGGACTACCCCTTACTGGATAATCCCGAGTGAGATCACCCCGCGGTTGGGATCAACAACCACCCACTAAGCCAAAATAAAAAGGGACATCTAGACAGGGATGACCTCGCCCTGCTTGGGTGCTACCTACCTAGCCTTACTGCATAACCCCTGATTTTCAGTCATTCCCATTTGATGAGGCTTGAGGTTAAGCGTTACCTTTTAGAACATGTCCCTTAGAATGCCCATCGTCCACCTGACGATGTTCCGAAAGCATTCATCCATACAAGTCCGTCCCGGGTTCGAACGGAACCGAAGGCACTATTTCTACTACATCCATTCTGGAAATATCCTTAGGATTAGTAGCGACTAGCCCTTGCACTGCACCGCTCCATCTTCGAATCCAAAAATTGTTTTCCACGAAACTTCAAACCGGATCGAAGGGGTTTTCCAGAAATAAATCTCAATCCCGGTCTCTTTGAACCGATTAGCGTATTGTCCAATATTGATAGTCGGTTATTTAACTATCAAATAATCAACCAATACAATCAAGTTATTTCCCATTGCAACCATTAAGCCTTGTTCACATTTTAAAATTCTAACTGATTTAAAAATTTGTAGGAAAGCTTAATTCATTCGATATATATATATATATATATATATGTATATATATATATATAAATCATTTCTTCCCCAATCATATTCATAAAGTTTCCGAATATTATTCACAAGTTTAATAAAATATTCTTTATAAGGTTATTCTAAATATACATTGAACAACATTTACATAACATAAGTGTATATTAAGGAAAATATACTTGAAAATTTCTTTTAATAAAAATTATCTTTAAAGAAACTAGTTCAAACGGTTTAATACTTGATATAATTTAAATGACACACACTTATAGGATTTGTAACTTTTCGAAAAGATTTTTACTATAATATTTAAACTACGTTGAATTTTTCAAAATATTTATACATCCTAAATGTTAACGCTAAAATTTGAACGCTAACACCCCGGTGTGTAAAGTGTAGTTGTGAAAGCACCACCCGATGATTCGGGAACAGAGTATAAGCAGAAAACTGCAGAAAAAGCAGTAAACAACAGCAGTTTTATAGTGGTTCGGCTTATGATCAAGCCTACGTCCACTTCAATTCCTTTTATTGCTAACTGAATTACAACTTATTACAATCTCTTTCAATTACAATCCAACTCAATTCAAAAAGACAAGTAGCTAGACAGGACTTTAATGCCGCAGAGTTCTTTGAATCCATGATTGGATATGTCGAATCTTTGTGCAAAGTTTGGTCTAAATGTCTTGCGTGAGTTTGAAGTGGTGGAATTTAGATTGTCTTGAAGATAGTAGAGCCTTGATGTCACGAAGAGAATGATCCAAAAGTCCCGTGAATGTTGGAGATGGCCATGTATTTATAGGCAAATTTCTGGGCTGGAATTGTTGCCGAAGTCATAGGTCGTGACCGACTCAGGATGAGTCGTAAGTCGTGACCGACTTAAATATCACGAGTCAGCAGGCAGCGACATAAGTGAAGTGGCATTGAGTTTGCTTATTGTTTGCTTAGGTCGCCAGCGACTTATAATAGGTCATTAGACATCTTAAGTTACTTGAGTCGTTGGAAAACTTAGGTCGGTCTGCCTCATGAGTTGTTAACTCCATGAGTCGTTAACCCGTTGAGTCGGCCGACACCTTTAAGTCGCTAAGGTTATAACCTGGTGAGTCGCTGTCCCTCCTGAGTCGTTGAGTCGTAACCCTTCAAGGCCGTTGAGTCGGTAACTCCTTAAGGCTGTTGAGTCGGGCTATTCTCTTAAGCCGCTAAGGTTACTAAGTCGTTAGCCTGTTGAGTCGTAACTAGATAGGTCGTTGATTCGGTCCATATGTTAGGTCGATAATCAGTTGAGTCGGTAACTATTATGAGTCATGAGCCTTTCTTGAGTCGCTTGAGCAGAGGGGTTAACAATTGCCCCTCGAAGTACATGCTTAAGTCATGAGTCGTGTGCTTCGACCCAGTGCCTGAGTCTTAAACGACTCAAAGAGACTCATGACTCATTAGTCCTTCCATCTTCCCCCCTGCATCGTATATAAGCCGTTGAGTCGGTCCTTCCTCCTCACTTTATTGCTTATCTGTTTTATTTGATCCTGCCATTAACGATCCTTTAAGTTCCCAGAGACGCATCCGAGCTAATCAGTCGTTAACTCATCTTTACCTTTTTATTGTGTAAGTGAATTCACTTTTGTGCCGTGTTCCATTGCGAGCCATGTTTTTGATCGATTTGCAACTGCCATCAATCATATTGTTGTTATCGTTCGTGAATCATAGTAGTGCATCAGATTCGTCACACGCTTGAAGCGATTCGAATTGGTTTTTTTTTGGATGATTTCCGATGATGTGAGGAGAAGATAATGAATTACAGTGTCTCGAATTAGCTGGTCTGTGGGTTTGGAGGAGATGAGAAAGTTCTTAGCGGGTTAATGGGTTAATGGGTTAGAAAGGAGTTAACTGGTTGTGGAGAGGACCTAAAATTCTCACGATATGGTTGGTTTTTGGATCTACCGACTTAGGAAGGCCTTGCAATCTCATCCGTCCATGACCTAATTTTTGGGTCGTGTTGACTTCCTGATGATTTAGGACTTAGGTCGTACGAGCGACTCAACCCTTTAGATCCTTACCACAACTTATCCTTTAGACCGTGAACGTCTCAAGCCATAAGTCGTGAACGACTAAGCACTTAGGCTATTTTACATACCGAGTTGCTTCTTGGGGCTTAACCCCTGACCGACTCAAGTAGATGGGAGCTAGGCTTTGAGTCGTTGGCGAGTCAGGACTTGTGTGAATTTTGTTTGTGCTTTGAACCGTTGCATGGACTTTGAACTGTTGAACTTTATTGCATTCATTCATAGGTTGCTTTAACTTGCAAGCTAACAATCTGTCCAATACAACATTTACAGAAAATTAGGACGAATATACTGCCATCGACTGCCCACATCAAATGACAGATTAGTTAATAACAGATAATTAACTTAAATAAATTGTGTGAACGAAGTGCTTTCAACTCATCAATTTCAAGTAAAATATTAAAGCAACACTGAAATAGTCAATTGAAACTGACCAGCCTGCACTAATATTATGCTTGAACTTTATATTAACAAGTTCTGAAATTTTGAAATCGATCAATCATCGACTAGCTTAATTCCAGTCATATTTACTTGTTATTTTTATTAGTTTTGCACGACACTTCACACTTTTAGGAAACGTGCACCTTCACATTTGAATGTCCAGTTGCTTGTGTAGAATGACTTCTCAGGAAGAAGATACAACGGTTCAGACTGGAGAGGCAACTGTTATTCCGGCTCCACTGGTCAATCCTCCCGAAAGAGCCTCTTCTACTTTATCGTACAGAGTTTTTCGCCAATTGTGCGCTCAGTTTGGCATTGCTGAATCAGATGCCATTCTTCCCGAGAGAAGTAATACTGCTGACATAGCACCCCCTGGCTTTGTAACGGTCAATCGACGAATGTGCCTGAGTGGGGGCGTTCCTCCTTTCAATGACTTCTTCCAACAACTTCTTCGCCATCTGGCCATCGCCCTATCCCAATTACACCCCAATGGTTATGCCATTTTAATGGGGTTGTGTGTACTGTTTAGGAGGACGCTTGATCGATTCCCAAGCTTTGACGAGATTTGCTTCCTATGCTCTTTCACCAGGACTAAAGATCACCCCTCTATTACTGTCGTGAGAAGTGCCCGAAATCGTAAATTGATCATCGGTCTTCCTGACAGCGCTCATGGGTTTTTGACTCAATTTTTCTATGTCCGCTGTCCCCCGGGGTTTTACGCTGTATGGAGGGAAGGAAGTAAGCTTAACCATTCTTACTATGTTTGTTACCCGACTTTTGTGAGACTGAATTGTTAAGTGTTAACTCCGCTTCTCTTTTTTTATTTTCAGCGCTCCCCCCTCCTTCTAGGGATCCCAGTCATAATCCAACTTTCGAAAGGCTCAAGGCCGTGCCAGTTGAGGAGAGAGACATTCAATTTCTGTTGAAAGACGAGTTTTTGCATCAGTACAGACTTCTGCATGCTTCTCATTCTACGCACCCCTGCGAGGTTCCAGACTCCCCACCTAAAGCATCAGATGCCCCGATTTCTACAGACACATCCATACCAAAAGGACCTGCTCCCGAGGCTTCGCTAGTGAAGTGCTCCACTTCTGTTGATGTTGCGGGACCATCTGCCAAACTTTCCCCGGTTATTGAGGAAGAAGAGCCTCAGGGATCTCCCCGACATTCACAGAAATCTGGCGAAGAAGCCGAGAAAACTAGCCTTGTCAAGCAGAGTAGGGACGATACTTTCGAAGGGCTGAGCGACCTCTTTGCACCTCGCAAGAGATCTTTAAAGATGATCCTATCACCACCGGGGTTTCTTCTTCAGTAGTCGAAGCAACTTCTATCCTGCAACAGACTCCGTCAACTCAAGAGTTGACGCTAACTATTACACCTACAACTACTTCTCAATTAAAGAGTGGTTCGTAGTTTGATGCGCGTAGTTTTCACATCACACACACTTAGAATTTTTTCGGCACTTTTATGCTTTTGACTTTTTGTACTTTGAAGAATTCTAAAATTTAGCTCTTTTTTATTTCAGATCATCCGGTGGGGCGCAGCGGATCCTACTATGATGATTTTCAGCGCTACGGGAGGCGTAGCCAATATGATTACAGGCGTTACCTCCCTTCTTACAGAGAATCTGATGAAGAAAGAGCCGCCCGAAAGGCTCAAGAGAAGAGGGCTCAAGAGGAGCGTTATGAAAGAAGAGAGAGGGAGGAGCGCCACGATTCTTCGCAGAGAGGCGACGATTCTCATAAAAGAAAATCCCATGATGACAGAGGAAAAAGTCATATGGTTGAAGATTCGAGCAAGTGAGCCCGTCATGGTGAGAAGCACACCTCTACAACTCCTGAAAAGGTTTCTGCCACCGCCTCGCTTGCCATTCCTTCCGGCTCTCCTGCTCTCGGGAAGACGAACATCCAACTTGGACCGGGCCCGGCCACTTTGCAAAGTCGGTTTCCACAGTGGTGTCTAAAGGGAGTGAGGTTCGACCTTGACTTGGTTCCTATTGACAAGTCTGCCATGTTACGAAATCTCGACGCCGTCAAGCTTGATATTGAGAGGATGTCAAACTGGCAAAAACTTGTCGACGAGCTTCAAAGGGTTAATCGCGCAAACATAGAGGCCATGCTCACTATGGAAAATGATAAAGCCGAATGGCAAAAGGTTCTTGAGCAACATGACACTGAAATGAGGAGCATTGCTTCTTACAACGAAGAGCTTGAAGCAAAAGTTGCGGAGCTGAAACAAGAGCTTGCTGCTTCCTCTACTTCTTATTCTCAAAAAGAAGAAGTGCTCCTAAAACAAGTGAGAGACGCTCATGCCAGCCAAAGAGATGCCGAAGACAGGCTTGAAGTGCAAAAAAGAATTAGTGAGGGCTATGTTGCCGACATTGAAGAGCTTCAGAAGTAAAACAGCTCCCAAGAGGTGGAGATTCAAATGCTTAAGCTTCAACTTTCTAAAGCTGAAATGGAGCGTGATGAGGCCGTTGCCGGCAAAATTGCAGCTGAAGAATATCACGAGGCAACGAGGACCAACATCAACTCAACGTTATTTGATTTCTACCTACATAGCATCTTGGGGCGCGGTAGCCTCGCCTTTCTAGGCCCCAAGTATGAAATTACTCTGGCTGAAGTTTGGGAGGCCGCACTCGTGGTAACGGCGCTGGCTATGCTGAGTCAGCTCTTGAGGAGCATTATCTTGATGATGATGCTCGTGCCGCTCTCGCCAGGGGGAGAGAACAGCTTGCGAAATTAAGGGCCGAGGCAGCGGCGGGAGAATATTCAGGAAAAATCATCTCAGCTGCTCCAATTCAACCTTCTCCTTTAGCTGAAATTGACATTACCGGTTCTAGTTTTCATACACCGATTCCTACTAAAGTTGATACCGAAGCTGCAATCATGCAAGCTGTTCATGAGCCACAAGAGAGTGCTGAAGCTGTAGACTACAAAATTGATGTGATACCACCAACTTCTCCAGGTAACCCTAATAATGCTCAGGTGGACAACTTGCCAATTATCTACGGATTTGACGAGATTCTTGATTATTTCTTGAATCTCGACGAGCCGTTGTCTCCTCTTTTTGCGGGAAATACTGACACTTTTATCTTTTCCTTTGTAGAGAAAGCACCGAGCACCATTCAAACTTTTCCACCTCCAGTTACTGTTCCTCTGCCTTCCCCAATCGCTCCTACTCCTTATCTGGGATCACAGGAAGAAATAATAGGTGCCCTTTGGGGCTTGGATGACCCAGCTGCTTCACAAGAGCAAACAGACGAAGGACTTGAGGGAGGTGAGATATCTCCAGAGCGGACTCCTTCTGATGACATAATTCTGTCTAAACTTGTTACTCCAGGAAGTGAATCTTCTTCAAAGAGAAGAAAGAAGCACGGAACATCAAAGAGGAGGGGGAAGCGCATTATTGCTACTGAAGAGGAACCGGAAGTTGAACCAGTTGTGCCTCCCTCTCCGTCTTCCCTCATGCCTATAGATCGCCCCGAAAAGCTAACCATCCGGCCGGGTAAAGGGTCCAAAGGTGGCAAGAGGAAATGAAGATTCTAGTTTTTAGCTTTCTGTTTTTTGCTTGTACTGGTCGAGGATTGTGCGGGTATCGGCCCCCGCTTTCTTTATTTCAAAACTTGTATCTGCAATATAATTGAATAAAATGATCCTTTATTGGTACAAACTCTTGTTTGAATTTGAGAATGCATTTATTATTCATTTTTATACAAGTTTATTTATATGATATTACAGTGAGCTTGTGGTATATTGTTTTGAGCGTAATTTCGCTAATGTAGTTATACCATGTTGTCCCTATACCATAAGCTTGTTGCAATATTTTACATTTTGAGGGGACTTGTACTTTTATTTTCTAGAGAATAATTATTCCATACTTGGAGGAATATTATTTCGTTAAAAAGTACAACTTTCTCCATACAAGTTTTTACGCTTCAACCTTCGAAGATACCACCTTTTCTTTTGTGCAAATACACATTTTATCAAGTGAATTCTTCTATGTGGTAAAGCGGGCCTCTGAAGGGTACTTTAATTTCTTTTTTGAGGAAGAGTATTTTCCAGAATAGGTGAATTATTCTTTCTTTGAAAGTTGGAGTGTGCCTTTGATGAGGGCTTCTTCACGTTTCAACACTTGGAAGTTTTATTTCAATCTCGGTGAAACGTGTGCCTCTGAGTAGGGCCTTTGCCTGGAAGTTTGGGGTTTCTTTCTCTCGGTTGGACGGATTCACGGGAGTGTATCGACCGATCATTCCGCAACTTTGTATTGAGAAAGATCTCTCTTTTTCTGGTTAGGCCCGCTCGAGGTTTTTGACTTGGACTCTAAAGAGTAGCATTGGACCCTGAAGAGTAGCGTCTGGACTCTGAAGAGTAGCGTTAGACTTTGAAGAGTAGCATTGGGTCTCCGAAGAGAAGCATTTGGACTCTGAAGAGTAGCGTTGGACTCTGAAGAGTAGTTTGAACTCTAAAGAGTGGCATTGGGTCTCCGAAGAGAAGCATTTGGACTCTGAAGAGTAGCGTTGGACTTTGAAGAGTAGTTTGAACTCTAAAGAGTAGCATTGGGTCTCCGAAGAGAAGCATTTGGACTCTGAAGAGTAGCGTTGGACTCTGAAGAGTAGTTTGAACTCTAAAGAGTGGCATTGGGTCTCCGAAGAGAAGCATTTGGACTCTGAAGAGTAGCGTTGGACTCTGAAGAGTAGTTTGAACTCTAAGGAGTAGCATTGGGTCTCCGAGGAGAAGCATTTGGACTCTGAAGAGTAGCGTTGGACTCTGAAGAGTAGTTTGAACTCTAAAGAGTGGCATTAGGTCTCCGAAGAGAAACATTTGGACTCTGAAGAGTAGCATTGGACTCTGAAGAGTAGTTTGAACTCTAAAGAGTAGCATTGGGTCTATGATTTGTAGGAATCGCTTCGCTTTGTGATGTGTTGGATGAGCAAGCATTATTCCGATAACCTGCAATACTAAATCGAGATTTTTAGTAATATTTGCTTATTGAAATGATACAGGCATTTAAACGGCATCAAAGAATACAAGATTTATAATTTCTCATTACTGATTCACATCACATTTGCAGTGGTTAACAGCACAAGAATTACTCATTCATCATCTTTTACAAAGTTAAGCAACACTATTAAGTAAAATATGGGTGTAAATGAATGTCATCCCATGATTTTGCGATTCACGTGTCAGTCAATGACCAGCTTCTCAGATTCTTGCTCCGTAGTTCTGTTGCTTGAACCAGGTCGGTAAGGAGGACACGGTTGCCCCTGAGCGGACGAGGTTGGGTCAATTTTGTCTTTCTTCACATATTGTTGAAGTTTATTCTGTTTTAGCAATTCTTCAATCACACTTTTTAACTGGCGACATTGATCAGTATCGTGACCAGGTTGGTTGTGAAATCGACAGAATTTCCCATTTTGCACTGCCCCTCTTCCCATCTCAGGTGGTTTAGGGTACTTGATAACATCCTTTGTTGCCAAGAAGATTCTTTCTGGTGTATCAGTTAAGGGGGTGAAGTCTGAAGGATTAAAACGTCGAGGTTTCTTCTTGTTTCCCTGCTTCTTTCCTTCATCACTTTCCCTTTTCTGGTTCCCAAATCCTCTCTTGTTAGAGAAGACATCGTTATTCTTAATTTCGGCCACCACTGCTTTTTCTGACATCGAGAGATTTTCTAGGCGTATGAATTCGTCGGCCTTTTTATAAAACTTTTCGAGTGAGTTTGGTTCCTTCATTTTAAGCCACATCCCGAATTCACTTGACTTATCGATGGCCCACATTAAGTATGTGAGGATCATTCGGGGCTCTGCGTTGTCTACCTCGGCTAAAGCTATATTAAAACGGTTCAAAAAAGACTTGATGGGCTCTCCGGGCGATTGTTCTATACTGGACAGTGACATTATATCTTTTGCCTTTGACGCATACAACCTGAATTGTTCTTTAAATTTTCGGGTTAAATCGGAGAATTGGTCTATGGATCGAACCGGTAGCTTGGTGAACCAAAGTAAAGCCACCCCTTCTAAATATACTAGAAAATATCGGCATTTAATCTCATCTGATGCTCGTGCCCCAGTCATGTGCCAGTCGTATCTGTATAGAAATTGGTTAGGGTCACTTGTCCCTCGATAGGCTGGGATGGTAGGAGGTACAAATTTCCTGGGAAACTCCGCCTTTAAAATCCTTTCGGTAAATGGGGTTTTACTTGGAGCGAAACCCCATTCTCTCTCGTCTTCATCCCTTTGCATGCTCTCTTTCATGATTTGTCGAACCATTTCAGAAAGATACCTCTCATCATTTCGAGCTTTAGATCCACCAACTTCAGGAAGTGTCTGCTCAAGTGGGCTGCCAGCCCTCTCAGGAACGTTCCTTTCTTCAGCATCATGAACGTTGCCAGCAAAGTTCCTTTCATTACCCATTGGTTGATGGTTTGCCCCAAGCAAATCGTTCAACTTATTCAAAATTAGGGCATTTTGGGCATTCTGAGCCTCCAATTGTGCACTTTGGGCATTTATCTGCTGGTTCAGCCCTAAGATTACAGCATCCAACTCCGCTTTTGTAACCCCAACAGGTGGAGTGGCTTGATTAGGTACTGGGGAAGCGGAGGTTCCCTCTTGAACATTTCCAGATCTAACAGATCTACTCCTTCTCCCCGGAGCCATGATTTCAGATAAACTCTTAGTCTTCAGAGAGATTACTTCAACAAACTTTCGTGGAGCAATGATGATAATTCGCCTGAGTTCAATTCTCAGTGAAAGCACCAAAAATGTTAACGCTAAAATTTGAACGCTAACACCCCGGCGTGTAAAGTGTAGTTGTGAAAGCACCACCCGATGATTCGGGAACAGAGTATAAGCAGAAAACTGCAGAAAAAGCAGTAAACAACAGCAGTTTTATAGTGGTTCGGCTTATGATCAAGCCTACGTCCACTTCAATTCCTTTTATTGCTAACTGAATTACAACTTATTACAATCTCTTTCAATTACAATCCAACTCAATTCAAAAAGACAAGTAGCTAGACAGGACTTCAATGCCGCAGAGTTCTTCGAATCCATGATTGGATATGTCGAATCTTTGTGCGAAGTTTGGTCTAAATGTCTTGCGTGAGTTTGAAGTGATGGAATTTAGATTGTCTTGAAGATAGTAGAGCCTTGATGTCACGAAGAGAATGATCCAAAAGTCCCGTGAATGTTGGAGATGGCCATGTATTTATAGGCAAATTTCTGGGCTGGAATTATTGCCGAAGTCATAGGTCGTGACCGACTCAGGATGAGTCGTAAGTCATGACCGACTTAAATATCACGAGTCAGCAGGCAGCGATATAAGTGAAGTGGCATTGAGTTTGCTTATTGTTTGCTTAGGTCGCCAACGACTTATAATAGGTCATTAGACATCTTAAGTTACTTGAGTCGTTGGAAAACTTAGGTCGGTCTGCCTCATGAGTTGTTAACTCCATGAGTCGTTAACCCGTTGAGTCGGCCGGCACCTTTAAGTCGCTAAGGTTATAACCTGGTGAGTCGCTGTCCCTCCTGAGTCGTTGATTCGTAACCCTTCAAGGCCGTTGAGTCGGTAACTCCTTAAGGCTGTTGAGTCGGGCTATTCTCTTAAGCCGCTAAGGTTACTAAGTCGTTAGCCTGTTGAGTCGTAACTAGATAGGTCGTTGATTCGGTCCATATGTTAGGTCGGTAATCAGTTGAGTCGGTAACTATTGTGAGTCGTGAGCCTTTCTTGAGTCGCTTGAGCAGAGGGGTTAACACTAAAAATATTTACTTTAGAACAAAAAAATCCAGGTTCAAATCAATCTAGGTAGAATAAGGCTCATCAGTCTCAACGGTACTTATCAATTCACCATTCACATTTCACAATTGCAAATATTCAATCAATCAGCTTTCATAGATCGATATCATATTATATTCTTAATCATATTGACTGGCAAATGACAGATGTATGCAATAAATAATAGATCGGAGGTTTTCTAGCTATAAACATATTACAAATAATATCAGTTGGGTAACTTATATTATCCACATTAATTAACTATTTAGCGGAATTGTGTCTGTTTCCACTATCCGAATGTCAACCGGCATAGCAATCTGCAATTTACACGACTCTTTGGTTTTGGAAATGACTCATCAGTCATGATGTTCGAATCAACAATGGCCTTTATTCAATGAATGGTAATTAAATTCAAATTGAACAGTTCTCATACAATTTCACTCCTTTCATTTCATAATGGATCGAACGATGGCATATCATCCTTCGTTACGGGCCATCTCCTTAATAACTTCTCATCCTATTGAAAATAAATAAATTATTCAATTATATTTACCCTCTAATGAATAAACTCATGGATTACTAAATAAATTATTTTATTTTAAGGGTTCGTCTAGTTTTCTATACTCCACCTTATCCAACGTTCAAATAAAATAAATAATTCATTATTTTTAAGGTTTAGTTAATTTGTAATAAAATAAAATAATTAATTTAACTATCATGAATAAAATTTTAAGTAGACGAATTTTTTATCTCTTTTTTTTTCCAGTTGATTGATTCATTTCATAATCACATACTATGGTTTACATCAAATTTTGATTCACAGTCCCTTGCGTTAATACACCTCCTTAAAATATTAAACCCAACCTAAAAACAAATCAACAATTCGGCCCAAGCCTAACCCTAAGCTGAGAAGAAAACAACACGCAAATGATATAATAAAAAAACCAACGGGCCGTAGCCCAAAACAACCCTTCCCAAACGTCTACTTCTCCAGATTTGTATTTCCAGAACAAATTTCACTAAGCACCTAATTTCATTTGCCTCACCGGAATATCAATTACGATCGACACCGTATCGCACTCTAACACTTCTGCTCACGCAACACGTCACGCATCGGAATTCTAACACATACTCCACTTTCGATTCGAACATCTCCGAGCTCCTTCCCCCGTGCACGGCGTGCACATGCATGAACTATCCTTGCAACAATTTCGTGCCTCGACTCCTTGAATCGATCGCGCTTCCTTCCTAGAATCCACCCACCGCCTCGCCGAAATTCACTGACCCACTGATCAAAATTTCAACGAACGGCACCATATCCTAAAAACTGCAAACCAACCCATCCTCACGCAATGCCCCATCTCAACCACCACCGACCTTTGTCGGGTACGCCGGTTATCACGGCCGAACACCACATCAACCCACTTACTGTCCTCCAAAAATTAAAGCAGTCGGTCGCTTTCCCAACCCACAAATCATCTCGGAATTCCCCTCTTTCAAAGCTTCACAAAAACCCTAAATTTGGTTCGCATAACCAAATTCATCCCAAAATCGAGAAATGGCCACGGTAGAAGCCTCCACCATGATCGCCTACCTCTACCAGAACCAACCACATTACCCCTCCTCGCCTATGTTGACGGAATTTTTTTTATTCGAAAACTGTTCATCTTTCGATTTCTCAACAAAATAGTCACTAAAAATTATGAATCAAACACTAAAAATCATAATTTCGAAAAAAGGATCTAGATGGTATACTTGAATCCTAAAATTAAAAACATTAGATTTTGACCTTAACTAAGTTTCTACTGTAATACAGTACTCTCTCGTACTCTCTCGAGTTACACCAACCAATTCTACACAACTTAATTTTTCCCATAAACTATACTTGAATATGAACAAATTCTTAGTTTACATCAACCTAAAATATAGCTTAGGTAGAAAGATTATGATTTTTGAAGGCAAATATGAACACTGTATTTACAGTACAGAGTAATTTAAATCTCCAGGGTTTTAAAACTTAATTTCTCACCTTCCACATCGATTCCAGAAGCTTCAAAGCTTGAAGTAGAGATCTTGACTAAAGTTGAGATTGAATTTTTAAACAACTTCTTTTAAAATCCCTGAGTTTTGAAATTCGAAAAGCAATGCTCCAACCGTTTCTTCTTTGAAGCAGAACACTATTTTCCTTCTTCCTAATTTTTAGTTGCATAAGACATGAACAAGCTTAGTTTTTCTCAAATTTATGCTTAAATTCTCCAAACACCTGAACTTGAAATGGTTCGGTTATAAAGATGTAACTGTAACCGAGATCAGGGAACAGAGTAGACAAAAAAGTTTGCTAGAGTTGCCATCCTGTTGGTCTGCCAGTTAGATTTTTATTTTTGTTGAAAGGATTTTGAAAGAAATTATAGATTTGATTAGATATTCTTTCTTCCACCAGACAATTTACTGACGTGTTTATTTGCTTGTTTCCTTTCTTCTTAACTTATAGTAATAGGTTTACAACTTCTTAATTATTTCTTTTTTACTTACAGTAATAGGTTGACAAAGGCAATTGTACTGGAATTTAACCCAAGCCAAGTATATGTAAGTGCTGACAGAACTCATTACAAGGACAAACATGTATATTTATTTAGATTTGAACAAGGGTAATTGTCAGGAAACATCACAAAGACAATATATGTACTGTTTCCCTTCTTTTTTTTAAGTATATGAAGGGGAATATCTTTAGATTGTTGAAATAAGTGTTTGCTTTTGGGTAAAATGAAAATTTGAAAGGGTAATTAAATTAGTACCTTAGTTCTTTCCGGCTTTACTCGACTTACATTAATATTTATTTATTATATTATTTCTTCGTATTTCTTTTGATAAGATAAATAATTGCTACTCGTTATTATTCTCTAGTTTCTAACCTACTGTAAATAATTTACAGCCTTCTTCTCATTGTATTTTTTTTCAAATAATATAAATCATACACTATTAAAAGTGTATGCAAATATATTCAAAATCTAAACAGCTCGTAACTCACATTATTGAACAAAGTGGTATTTGTATTGACTTCTATACATTTAAAAATAAAAAATAAAAATAAAAATAAGAAACTATATTGAAATAATTTTTCTTAATTAATTTATCTTATAACTATATATATGTATTAATTAAATCAAAGACTAAAAATAGCTAAAGTTTCATCTTTGCCTTTGACTTAATTTAAATTTGTATTTGTCATTCATACTAAGAAATAAAGGTGAAAACTCAGTAAATTAAAATAACTTCTTGTCTTATTTGTTTTTTTATAAAAATACATAGGGTTTTAAACGGAGCTTAGCATTCCATATTAAAAAATATCCATATACATATGTTATAAATAGAATGACTTCCAATATTAAATACTCGGTGTGTTATAAAACTTCATAGTAATATAAAATTATTGCTAAATCCTTCTTATATGTATGTATATAATCATATTCAAAATTTTATTTATAATATAGACATAGATTATCCACCCATATTTTAAATCATTTGTTATCCGTGAGTATATGATTTTTCAATTATATATATATACACCCCTATTATAATACTTAAGTGGTTGTTATATAATTGAATTTATTTATAACATTTTATCAATTAAGTATTATGAAATTCCTCATTTAATGTGTATATAGTTTCTTTTCCAATTATTTTCTTGATTCATATACATATCAATTTATTTATAACATTCTGTCAATTTAAATATTTTATATTTTCTTTTCAACTTATCATTACTTGTTTACTCTTTTCTAATTTAATATATCATTATTTTGAAAATCTTAATGCTTCTATTTAATTAACATATATATATATATATATATACATATTCCAGAATCCATAAATTTTACTTTTACTTCATTATGAATTTTATCCAAATTTTATATACATCTCAATTATATTTAATGTCATAAATTTTTATTCTCATATATGTAGATTTATTATTTCCGATATACATATAACTATTTGGTTTTAATAATTTAAATTCTCTAAACAAAATGCATATATGTTTCCAAAACAATTTGTTCATATAAATTTTTCAAAACAAAATATGCATAAGAAATTTCATTTAAACAAATCTAAAATTTAATATATATTGAAAAATTCAAATTATGTTGATTTGGAAAAATTTCATAAGATTATTAATCATTAATTTATGGAAATATTGTATATAAAAATACAATATTATTGAATATTATAAATTAATATTCACAACTCGGGATGTCCAAAATCCCGGGTCGTTACAAGATATAACAACTATATGTATGCAACAGAATGAATCAAAGTGACCTGTCTGCGCACGCATGGAGAAAATAGTGAAACAGAGTTTATTAGAAATGTGAGTTTGTCCCTCACTAAATAGTTGCTTCCAAACCGATTGATACCCCAGATCTGAAAGAGAGAAACTTCACTCGGCCATTGATGCATTTTCTCAAGCTTCTGAAATGATTCTTTTTTTTGCACTAGTAAATAGGAATGAGTGTTGGCCATCTTTTTTGTACACTTTGCATTTAATGCAAACAAGCACTTTAAAATATTGTACACGACTACCCTACTAGATGATGGCAGAGCAAAGCAAAGTTCCAATTTGCTTTTAAAATAATGTGTTCTCAGCCAAGTCCAAACGTCCACTATTGCTTACACGTGAAATACAATTGCAGTACCTTACCACATTCACTAATTTAAGCATATACTGACTTTACAACAATACTTTTTTTTTTCAAATTTTAATTTAAAAATTTCTATTTGAAATATTTACTTCGACAGTAATTCAAAAATCACGGTCGTTGCAAACTTTAAGAATATTTATTACGTCAGTAATTCAAAAGTCACGGTCGTTACAGACTCCCCTCCTTATAAAAATTGCGTCCCCGCAATTTTCATACTAGAAGCAGTCTATAACGTAAATAATTCATCATAACAAAGAATAAAATAGGTAAGATGGATAAGAATGCTTACCCCCACCCGAAGAGGAGAGAAAACCCGGATAAGAATGCTCGATGAATTCTCTGGTTTCCAAAGTGCAATCCTTGGGGTTTGCAGACCATTGAATCTTTACGAGCGGAACTTCTTTGTTCCGAAGATGTTTCACCTCCGTAGCTAGCACACGAATGTGATTTTGTACAATAGACAAGTTGGGTGAGATTAAAGATCTTGCAGCATGTGAGGATCAATAACGGAATCTGATTCTCGAAGGCATCGGCGCAGCTGGGATACTTGAAATACGTCATAAATTCCAAAAAACTAAATAAGTAGCGATATTCAATAAGCAACAGGGCCAATGCGTTCCATAATAGGAAACGGTCCCATATATCGAGGAGCCAATTTGCCGGAGCTACTAAAACGCACCACACCCTTCATCGGGGAAACACGAATGAATACAAGATCGCCAATAGAAAATTCCAAAGGCTTTCTACGGTGATAGGCATAAGATTTTTGCCTATTCTGAGCCTCTTTCATTCTCGTCTAAGAATACCAATCCTTTCAGAAGAACCATGAATATAATCGGGGCCGAGAACTAACTTTTCCCCCGGTTTCAACCAACAAGATGGCGATCGGCACGGCCTTTCGTAAAGAGCTTCCACTACGCCATAAATGGCCTTCTGCAACACAAAAAAAATGTTGGCTCAGGCCCAAAAAATGTTGCCATAGGTCTATGGCAACACTTTTAGGGTGATGCAATTTTTGCCGTTGCCTTAGACCTCAAAGGCAACATTTTGACAATCTTAGGCAACATATGTAATATTGTTGCAATAGAACCCTATTTGGGTCTATGACAACACCCATAGGTATCTTTAGCAACATTCCAAAAATGTTGCTATAGATATTAAATTTCTGAAGTTGTGGGGCCCATATCTTGTGGGGCCCACAATGTGGGGCCCACGACCCAACTGGGTCCATCCCGAACACCTTGAATGACTATTGCAACATTATTTTAAGCAACATTTATTACCCGGTGGCAACACTATTATGAAGCTACTGCAACACTATTCTAAAGCTACTACAACACTATTCTGAAGCTACTGCAACACTATACTGAAGCTACCGCAACACTATACTGAAGAGACAGTAAGAGCACATAGAACAGTACAATATCACATAGAACACTTGCATAATACACAGTACAATATCACATAAAACACTTGCATAATACACATCATAATACACAATACAGATAACAATTCATACAGCAGTACACATCACAATTCAAGTCAGTTACCCCAAAATATCCAGTTACCCAAAATACTACAAAGATACCCCAAAAATATCCGGTACACATAACAATTCATAAATGAGACTTAAGAGCTGGTGCCTCCAGTCAGATTATCAGTCTCACTGGACATGATTGTGGAAGTTAGATCCTCTACATTGATGTTCATCTCCGGGTTGGCATCACCTAATTTCTTAAGCACCCTAGCCAAATTCTCTTGTACCTTCTTATTTACCTTGGATTCTAGCTGTGCTTCCATTTCTTCGACAAGCCTTTGCCTTAAGTCATGTACGTAAGCATTTGTTAGAGCCTCGGTTGATTGTTTTGCACACTTTGCACGCCTCCCTATAAGAAAAGGACAACCCTGTGATTTTCCATTCGAAATTACTGTTTCTACAGTATTTCCTCCTTCTCCACCGGCCATTGCCTTTTGAACTAAGTCCTACAAAATAAAGCCACATCAAAATTACCCTACAGTAAATGTAGAGAATGCAGCAAATGCTTACATATGGATTGTGTACAGCAAATGCAGAGAAAGCCACATTTTGGAAAACAATTTGTTTATGTGCATGTAATTAGAAAACAATTTGTAACATATATATTAGTGAAAACTGGAAAACAATTCCGTCGACAGCCAGCTACGGCTTCGTCATCTGGATTCTGAGTCTTCAAACGGCCATTCATTTTATTTATGCACATATGTGTATTACTATAGACATATATTTTTATATAAACCAAGTCAGTAATCCCTTTAACCAAATTCATTTCCTCGTTTCCAGTTTTTGTGTCATTTCTAGCCAAACGCAAAAGCAAGTCCTCTTCATTCGACTTGAAAAGGAAAAAATGGCCAAGGGATCAAAATTCTTAATCTCACAATATACTCAATTACAATTTCCAAAGCAAACATCTATGCCATTAGTACGTTTGTGAAACTCAAGTTCAACAAGTGTTTCAAGGACAGTTTCAAGGACATGTGCATGACATGAACAATGTGCAGCATGTGCAAAACAGAACAAATTTATTACAAAACAGAATTATTACTTACAAGTTTGTAATTCATTACTTGAGGATTAGACACGTACCCACGTCCATCTGTTCTCTTACGACTTTTAAGAAAAAGTACTGCATCGGATGGTGTCTCCTGATACAAGTTCAATAGATAGTTTAGCATACACTCTCTTCAATCCAAAATGTAAAGTATCACATATCATCTTATGACGAAGCTGGGCGAACGACTTTGGACCAGCGATGTGTGTGTCTTAATACGACTTACGACTAACAGAATTTTTCAGGGCTTTTTGCTAAAAAATACATAATAAACAAAGTACTCGTTTATCTCACAAAAAAAATACTCGTTTATCTTGCGAAATAAATAATATGTACGTATACCTGAATCTCATCATCTGCCCAATACCTCAAGAGCACTTTAAAATCCTCCACTGGGATGTTGTCCGGCTTGTTTTCTAGCCTCTCCTCATCAGTCTTATAAGCTTTATAATGAGCTATTTTTATGCGACTCTTGTACCCCCTCCAACAGTCACGAATAGACTTCAACACCCAGTTTTCACATTCATCCGGAATAATATACCGTTGCTTAAATATAAATCAAAGATAAAAAAGAATAAATAAATCAAAATCCAGCTACATTATAGTTAATAGATCAATATTACTTATTAAAGTAAAATTCAGCAACATTATAGTTAATAATAGATTACCTTAACATAATCCCATAGAGATTTCTTCAACTTTTCAGGAACATCCGACCAAGATTTATACGTAAGTGGCACAGACCTTTTCAATGTTCCTAAAAAGTTGCTCAGTTCAGATATTACTTTGTCATCATCTGAAATAGGCTGGAACCACCGGTTCATCATAATTACAACTCTTTTGTCATTCGCCCTTGTATGAACATTAAACATCTTTGTGTGACCTCTGAGTCTTTTAGGAACTTCACCTTTAATTAAAATGAAAAGTCCCGTCAAATAATAACATAAATCATAATGTAAATCCGGTACTTAAATATTAATCCTACTGTAATATTAAATATTATTATCACATCAATTCAGTACCTGCTTCAACTTCTTCATTTTCAATGTCTGGCAAGACATTCTCTGCAACATACTTATTTGCCATACCACTTGCACTAGCTTTTGCAGCATTTTTCTTTTGTCGTTCCCGCAGAGCCAAATAATCAGCCATTGTTCCTTTTCCTTCAACATCCTTCTCAGTTGAACTTACTACCAGGCTTGGGCTTGGGCTTGTGCTTCTCAACTTTTCCTTTTCCTTTGCGATACCACTAGCTAAACGAGTTTGTGGTCCACTAACAGGCTTGGGCTTCACAACTTTTTTATTTCTCTAAATTGTATATATAAGTAGGAAATAAGATTGGATTTTATAGTTATTATCTTCATAAGCAGAAAAAATAAGATATGTAGCTATCACACACCTTTCTTGGACTTTGTGAAGTATCATCTTCATTATGCTCCTCATGGTCCGGATTATATTCCTGATCACTATCCACATCCTCTTGCATCTTTTCTTTTCCGTTATCTTTTTTTTGGTTTGCATTTCTTAGTTCAGCTGAAATTGCAGACACACCTAGAGAAGCAAGAACATCGTTGTTCCTCATCACATTAACAGCTCTATGTACTTCATAATCTTTTAGGTTCATCATCAACTTAGCAGTTCTCTGTACTTCGTAATCTTTTAGAGATAGTGGAGGTGTAGAATACTCATTTGGAGGTGGTGGATGAACATCCTGCAAGTATATAATAAATAGGAACATCATAGTAAGTATGCTGCAAGAGTGGTACAAAATATTCAAATTACAATAAGATCATCATAATAACAATTCTTCAAACCTGCATGCCATTTTCATCCATATCTTCTTCTTCTGTTGTTGGTAAACGTGATTCCAACTTCCTCTTAACACTTGATGAGTTCAGATTCACTGTTGAATCGTTGATTTTTGGTTTTTTTTCCCGTGTCATCTTCTGAGGATTTACCTGATCAGCTAACTTTAGATTCACGGTTGCATTGTTGGGTTCTGGATTATTCAGTCGTGTCGACTTCCGAGGACTCCTCACCTCAGCTAACTTTAGATTCTTGGTTGCATTGTTGGGTTCTGGATTATTCAGCCGTGCCGACTTCTGAGGACTCCTCACCTAACTTTAGATTCACGATTGCATCGCTGGGTTCTGGATTATTCAGCCGTGTCGACTGTCGAGAACTGTTCACCTCACCTAACTTTAGATTCACAGTTGCATTGCTATTCAGCCGTGCTGACTTCCGAGGACTGTTGACTTCAGCTAACTTCTTGTTTTTTTGGTTCTGTTATAGTTGATGAGCCGTCACATACTGTCGTTTCACTGATTTTGTAGCTGCAACAATACAATGATATTATAATCATAATCTTTAAATGTTATAATCAAAATATCACAATATTTTTTTTTGCTATATCAAAATATCACAATCTGTAAATGATATTAACTATCCATTTATATATACCTGTAACCAAATTCTGCCTTGGCCGCATGATTACATGCGGCTGCATTTGCTTTAGTGGCTCAATTGCAGTATCGACAACGTTGTCGATATAAAAATCCAAGTTGCCACCACTGTTAACTCCTTTGACTAATTCGGAGAGGTCCGCATCATTCGTCACTAACTTCCACCCACCCTTCTCACCATTTCTCATATAAATTCCTCCTATTTCGGTGTATTGAAGGTCATCCTTCACAAACTCCATGAGCACTGTGTACGAGAAGTAGTCAGGATCAACCCTCTTTATCACAGTATCGATTCCACCAACATATTGTGCCTTCTGAAATGCACCCTTGTGATGAAATGTAAGCTGCATGAGTTCCCCGATCCTACACAAAATGGATACAGAATGGTGAGTTTACATTGGAAGCAAGATATGAAATAATAATATGGGTATGTATATTAAGTACATGTGTATGCAGGTATATAAAGCACTAGAAACAACAAGGGAACACATAAAATCAGAATAACTTACAAGTAGTCAAGTAATTAAAAAGTAGTAAATTAATTATGAAAATCAACAGATACAGAATTCGTCCCTTAATTAAGAACCAATACATAAATAGAAGTCACTTGATATTGCTACATAGAAATCAAGAGGTAGTTTCCTCTATGCTAGGCGGAATGAGGATTTGTGTTGCCGGGATGTCATCTCTATACCACCTAACATCACTAACTTGATTTCCTATTCCATTACCACATTGAATATCATGTAAAACTGGATCATCTTCATTTCCATTTTCATTTTCGACTTCACACCAGTCCCTCGGCAATTTCTTGACAACATTATAAAGTGCCGTATCAGTTGGATCTTGTACATAAAATACTTGTTGTACTTGTGAAGCCATAACATACAGATCAGATTTCTGGCACAATCTATTAAAATTAACTCGAGTCATCCCGTACAAATCTTTCTCTTCTTGGTACCAGCAACACTTAAATAAAACCACCGAAATTCCCCCCCAATAATCAATTTCTAGTATTTCTTCAATTGCTCCGTAGTAACTAACATTACCAACCAATGGATTTTGATCTTTTGAACTTGCAAAGCTAGTGGTCAAGGCAGTCAAGAATACGCCACTATTCCGTGTTTTACACTTAGCATCTCTATATTTTGTATGGAATCTGTATCCATTAATAACATATCCACTAAATTTCCTAGCTGTCCGATTAGGGCCCATTGCAAGCACTTCTAGCTCTTTCGAAATGTCCTCTTTTTTCCCAACCTCATCCTTCAGCCATTTCCAGAATTCTTCAGTATGTGCTCTCTCTCTTTTATATCTTCTCGATATTGCATGACCATCAATTAAAGCTCGATGTTCCCTATAATAATTATGATGGTATTAATATCAATAAAGAAATATTCTAATTCTTTAGTACTTGCTAGAATAAAATTAGAACATAAAAACTTACTCTTTTGAATTATCTATTTCCTCGTTACCACAATTGAATAGAATGTACCGATGACATGCCATCCACTCAGATTCTTTTAGATGAATAGCTTTTCCGTCTTTATTTCTTCTTGTACCAATAGCATATTCCATATTTTGTGGACAACTTTCAAATTTAGGTACTGCATCACCACCGCTTAAGAATCTTGAGCAGAATGTCAAGCATTCTTCTGCCAAGTAACCTTCGGCGATGGAACCCTCCGGTTTAGATCTGTTGCGCACAAAAGATTTGATTTTAGCTAGATAACGCTCAATCGGAAACATACATCGAACGTGCACAGGTCCACCGTATTCAACTTCCTTGCACAAGTGAACCGTCAAGTGAACCATTATGTCAAAGAAAGCCGGTGGAAATATCATCTCAAATTGGCAAATAATTTCGACAATTTCTTGTTGTTGCCTCTTCACATCTTCCAAATCAATTACTTTGCCCCGAAGACCTCTTAAGAATGCACCAAATCTTATCAGAGGCAATGCAACCTCAGGCTTCAGTGTTTTTTTCACAGCAAATTGCAACAAGTAGTGAAGTAGAAAATGAGCATCATGAGTCTTGTTACCCTGAGATTTTCCTTTCCTTCGTGTGAACATACCGACTAATATTGGCTGCACAACCATATGGCAATCTAACATTCTCCAGTACTGAGCAAAATATTTCTTTTTCTTTATTCGTCATGTCAAATATGGCAGCCCTAGTCTCAAAGTGTTCGTCGTCATTTGATAAAACGGGATGCAGGACCTTCCTGATGCCCATTTCCTGTAAATCAAAACGAGCATTCAAATGGTCTTTTGACTTGCCACTAATATTTAGCAAAGTACCGAGTATGTTGTTGCATATGTTTTTCTCTATATGCATAACATCAAGGTTATGTCGCAATAAATTATGGCTCCAATATGGTAAATTGAAAAATATTGACTTCTTTTTGAAAGGGGAATCCTTTTTCTTCCCAAAATTATTTTCAAAGTCATGCAACAGTTCTTCAATGTCTGTTCCTGATAAATTTCCCGGAATCTGTCCTATTTCAACTTCACCATTAAACCTCCTCTTATCAAACCTCCACTTGTGTTTCGGATCCAGAAATTTTCTATGATTCATGTAGCACATTTTTTTTACTATGTTTCAAGTACATTGAAGAAGTCTCATAATGGCATACAGGACAACCCAATTTACCCTTTGTGCTCCAACCGGATAACATTGCATACCCCGGAAAATCGCTAATGGTCCACAACACACTTACACATAACATGAATTTTTGATCAGTAAAGGCATCATAAGTTTCTATGCCTAGATCCCATAATTCTTTCAATTCTTCAATTAGAGGCTGCATATATACATCAATTTTATTCTTTGGAGACTCTGGACCAGAGATGAGTGTTGAAAGAATTAGATTTTTGGGCTTCATGCACAACCAAGGTGGAAGGTTGTAGTTAACTAATACAATTGGCCATGTACTGTAAGTTGTACTCATTGTACGAAAAGGATTGAATCCATCAGAGGCTACACCCAATCTAATATTTCTATTTTCTGATGAAAAATCAGGATACATAGCATCCATCGCCTTCCATGTCTCGCTATCAGCTGGATGTCTAAGTTTTCCGTCTTTTTTTCGGCCCACAGAATGCCATCTCATAAGTTGTGAATACTCCTTGCATATAAACAGCCTTTGCAGCCTTGGTTTTAGCGGAAAGTAACGCATTACTTTTGCCGGGACTTTGTGAATCAACTTATCTAGATCATTGTCACGGGTGCCTTTCTTTTCCTCTTCCCACCTCGAAATGCCACAAGAGTTACAGACATCTTTATCTTCATTTTCTGCCCAATAGAGCATGCAATCGTTTGGACATGCGTGTATTTTTTTGCAATCAAGACCTAAATCTTTAATGATTTTCTTCGCAGCTCTAAAAGATAAAGGTATGTGGGCCTGTGGAAAAGCCTCTCTCATCAACTCTAGTATATCCCCAACTGCAGACTCTGTAATTCCATGTATACATTTTAAAGAATAAAGCCTGATGATAAAACTTAATCTCGAAAATTTTGAACAGCTAGGATATAATGGCTGCTTTCCATCTTCGACAAGGCGATAAAATCTTTTAGCATCGGCATTTGGTGCATCAGAATTCTCATCTTCACAGTTCTGCATATTTCCACGAGTACGGTGCAACATTTCACCTAGATTATCTCCAAAATCACCAGCATCACAGTCTATATCTTCATCACTCCTTCCAAAATTTGGGTGAGAAACCTCACAAATCCATTTCACATACAATGGAGATGGACCATTGCAGATGAGATGATCATAAATTATATCTGGACGACGCCACTTGCTATTTTTACAATTCTTGCATGGGCACGTCATTTCATCGCCTACGACCAATTTAGAAACCGTTTTGTATAAAGGCTCTTATCCCGCTAATATATCCTTCACTAAACTTTGGAAGTTCTATCCAAATGTTTTCGCTGTCCATCACTACAATTATGAATATGAGTATTTTAACATAAAAAGATAAAATTTGCGTGTGTGTCCAACAAGAGGAAACCTAGACAAGTCGAATTGTTAATTCAGGCCGAATTAAGAATTTATAAGTAGTTTAAATCGAAACCCTAAAGTGATGGGAGAGAGTGTTATACCTCAACATCGAAATTGAAGCCCTAAAGTGATGTGAACAATGCTTGAACCCCCAAATCGAAGCGAAATCGCTGAACAAAGCTTGAACCCCCAAATCGAAGCCCTAATCGAACCGAAATCGTTGAACGCTTGAACCTTTGTAAGAAGATAGAGAAGAATGAAAATAAAAAGTTATTTGCGGGCATTTTTTCTTCGCGGCTCTAAAAGATCAAGGAGTGGTGTTCAGATTGATGAGGTGTCACGTTCTCCAACGTAGGATTTGCCTTGGTAGATTGGCGCGGATCGGTGCGAAAGATATGCAAAGGTCTGCTATAACAACACTATAAAAAATGTTGCATCAATTACACTTGTTCAGCTAGAGCAACACATTTTTATGGCTAAGGCAACACCAAAAATTCAACGTTGCAGTAGGACCAAAATTGTATAGCTATCGCAACATTTTACCTGGCAACACCTTGCAAAAATGTTGCAGAAGGCCATCTATGGCGTAGTGTTCGAAAGGAGCCATACCGATATTGGATTGAAAACTGTTGTTATAAGAGAATTCAACTAGAGACAAGTGGTCTTCCCAACTACCACCAAAATCAAGAATGCAAGCTCGAAGGAGATCTTCTAAAACCTGATTCACCCTTTCAGTCTGACCGTCAGACTGTGAATGATAAGCTGTACTGAGATTGAGCCCAGTGCCCAAAGCTTTCTGAATGCTCTACCAGAAACCACTAGTAAAAAGGATCTCTGTCACTAACAATAGAACTAGGCACACCATGAAGTCGAACAACTTCTTTAATAAACAGCTTAGCCAACAAAGGAGTAGTCCGATTGGACTTGATAGGAATAAAATGGGCTGATTTAGTCAATCTATCAACAATCACCCAAATACTAGTATGGCCCGACCTCGAACGAGGTAGACCATCAATGATGTCCTTGGAAATCTGATCCCATTTCCATAATGGAATCTCAAGAGGTTGCAAAAGACCAATGAGACGCTGGTGTTCTGCTTTAACAAGTTGACAAGTCATGCAACGACTTACATAACTTGAAATATCACGCTTCATACCCTCCCAATAGTATAAGCGTTTCATGTCAGCATACATCTTACCACTACCAGGATGGATAGTATACTAAGAATGATGACAGGTCTCAAGAATGTCATTTCTAAGATTAGAAACATTAGGCACGACCAACCTACCCTTCTTTCGAATATACCCACGAATATCAGTATCGAAATCCTTCAGATCATCACTTCAGGATTCCGATTCACAACTCTGAATAAGAAAATCAAAATGTGGATCTTGTTCATGGGCTTCGACAACACGATCCAACAAACTAGGACGAGCTTCCATGCTAAATAAAAGCACAGGAGAATCAGAAACTGAAGGACGGTCTCTAATATAACAGAGAGATAAAGCTTCCAAAATATTCCACTCTGCTAGCGTCATGGAAACAACAACCTGCTGCTTGCGACTAAGCGCATCAGCAACTCTATTACCCTTACCCAAGGTATACTGAATATCGAAATCATATAAAGCAAGAAATTTGAGCCAACGCTATTGCCTCATATTAAGCTCTTTCTGAGTAAATAAATACTTCAGAGGTTTGTGATCAGTGAAGAGAATAAAATGCTCGTCCAATAAATAATGTCGCCAAATCTTTAGAGAAAAGACTATATCGGCTAACTCCAAATGATAGGTAGCATAACGAATCTCGTTAGGCTTTAGTTGTCTAGAAGCATAGGCAACTACTCTATCTTTTTGCATGAGAACAGCACCGAGTCCAAAACCACTAGCATCGGTATGGACAAGAAGATCATGATTCCCTTCGGGAACCACTAAGATAGGAGCATGAGTAAGGAGATCTTTTAACTTCAAGAAATAATTCTCACACTTATCCGAAAAAATAAAAGGAACAACTTTTCTCGTGAGAGTGGTAAGCGGTAAAGCAATAAGAGAAAAGTTCTTAATAAACGGCGATAACAACCCGCCAATCCAAGAAAACTGCGGATCTCAGTAATGGTCTCGGGTCTCTTTCGATTCTGAATAGATTCGATCTTGGAAGGATCGACATAAATACCATCAGAAGAAACAATATGACCGAGAAACTTCACGCTATTCACCAAGAAGTGACACTTGGAGAATTTGGCATAAAATTGATGCTGACGAAGAGTGCTCAAATAATCTCCAAATGCTGAATATGATCGGCTTCAAATTTGGAATAAATAAGAATATCATCAATGAAAACCAAGACGAACTTATCGAGATATTCCCGGAAAATCCAATTAATAAGATCAACAAAATATGTCGGTGCGTTCGTCAAACTGAATGGCATAACAAGCCATTCATAAGAACCATAATGAGTACGGAATGCTGTAAGAAGAATGCTCTCTTTCGTAACTCGTAACTGATGAAAACTGGTAGCAAGTTCGAGTTGGGAGAAGAGATTAGCGCCACTTCACTGATCGAACATGTCATCGATCCTAGGTAATGGATACCTATTTTTGATAGTGATCTCGTTAAGCTTGCGATAATCAATGAAAAGCCTAAGAGTACTATTAGGGTTCTTAACGAAGACAACGGCGGCGCCCCAAGGAGATGAGCTAGAACGAATAAAATGCTTGGCTTCCAACTCAGATAATTGTTGCTTGAGTTCCTCATTTTCCTTAGCAGACATCCTCATGGGAGGACGACTGACAGGATGTGCACCAGAGATAAGATCAATACGAAACTCTATTGCCTCTTCGGCGGCAAACAAGAAATAGGCTCGAAAACATCAGAAAAATCACAAACAACCGGAATATTAGCAATGATATCCTCCGATTCGAAGGAAGAAATTAGAGCATTCGAATCATGGTCCATACTTCGAAATACAATAGGTAGCTGCTCGTTAGCATCGGGGTGCTTGAGATATAACGTTCTTTCGAGACATAGGATTTGAACTTCATAACGGACAAGCCAATCCATACCCAATATCATATCAAAACCAAGATGATCCATAACATGCAGATTCGCATGAATGGTAAAATCACGAAGAATAATCTCAACATCAACACACAACAAACCAAGAGTAGCGGATCCACCTATAGGATTCACAATCCTCAAAGGATCGCAAAGAGTAACAACGTCCAAAGGAATAACATCAACAAGTTCCTTTGACACGAATGAATGTGATGCACCCGTATCAAAGGGAACTCTAATAGAACGACCATGAAATAAAATAAAACCTTCCAAAGCAGAAAGAGTAATACCTTTGGGCTGAGAAGAAACACCAGAAGCTTTAGCAACATTAAGCTTCCCAGATTTGAGACCTCTAGAAGCAGTAGGGCAATCAGAAATCCAATGACCCTCTTTCTTGCAATAGCGGCAAATGCGAGGCTTAGGACAATTACGGTGTAGATGATCCAAAGAACCACAATTATAGCATGCCCTCTGAATAGAAGGTGCACTGCTAGGCTGAGAACTAGAGGTATCTTGCTTCTTCTTCTTCTGGTTAGAAGAATTAGGCTTATGAAATGGAAACCTCTTCTTGTTGGGGTTCTTAGAAACCTCAACCTCATCACAACTATCACGTTCCTTTTCAATAGCTTCAAGGCAAAGAGCCGAATCAACAAGCTCCTCAAAAGAGAGCTTAAGCTGAAGCAAAAGAACTTTCTTCAAATACTTCTTCAAACCATCAACAAATCGAAGATTCTTCTTATGCAGAGTGTTAATGAACTCAACTCCGTATTTGGATAAGGCCTCGAAAGATGCAATATAATAAGAAACAGAGGACTTTCCTTGCTTCAACTCAAGAAAACTATGAGAAAGATTAGCTTTTTATGATTCAGGAACAAACTTAAGTTCGAAACGTCCCTTAAACTGAATCCAAGAGCGAGAGGACTCATCAACTTCTATAATGAAAAGCTCAAACCAATCAAGCGCACGCTCTTGCAACATACTAGAAGCCCCGAGAATGCCATGATGATCCGAAAGATCCATCCGAGAAAATATGCGCTCATAAGTGCGAAACCAAGTCTGAACTTCCATCACTCTTTCCGATCCCTTGAAAGGCTTGCCTCCAAGATGGGAATAGTCACTAAACATGCAGGCGTAGGTAGATTTTTGATTAGGAGCTATGGGAGTAGCAACAGGAGGCTGAGTACCCCGAAATAGCTCCATAAACTGATCAGCTGACATATAGACACCGTTCGGATGAGAACCACTAGACGGGCCTGTAGAAGAACGCTTCCCTCTACCTCTTCCAGCCATAGGCTGAGAGACAAGAGAAGGTAAGGATTAGTTAAAACAATATACAATTGATAAGAAATTTAACAAATGGAATACTACGGAATATAAAATTTATTCCTAGACATACTCCACATGTTAAAGTGGAAAGAATAGATTAGAAAGGCAAGAATAAAACCCTCGAATAGTTGTAACACATGTTCCATTCTGTTTCTGTTCTGTGTTTATTACAGTTTATTCTGAATTTCTGCTCTGATACCAAGCTGTGATGCCCCACCTCTATGCTCACAATAACAAAGGTTATTATAAGGAATAACGTCTACTATCGCGAAGAATAAGGCTTGTTAGAAGCGACCATCCGTAAGTTATGCCTTAGACGAGTATTGATTACATCGACAGGAGTTTTATAAATTACCGCCAAAGATATAAATTTATTCCAAATCCAAAAAGAAACTACAGTGGCTAAAGAAAAATCCAGAACAACTTATAATAACAATAACATGATAAATATAATCACATCAAAACAGAAATATCAGATATATAGCAGAAGACAAGTTTGGATACATGCTACAATAATCGATAATTCATAGGAACCCAATGTACATATACATATCCATCAATACATACATAAGGTGAGAGTCAATAAGCCCAAAAGTACTCGTCGAAGACTAGGCAAAAGATGGAGTGAATCCCAAGCTGCAACTCAATCAGAACTAGAGATCACCCTGAAATAACTCGGTCAAAGTGACATGTCTGGGCACGCATGGAGAAAATAGTGAAACAGTGTTTATTAGAAATGTGAGTTTGTCACTCACTAAATAATTGCTTCCAAACTAATTGATACCCCAAATCTGAAAGAGAGAAACTTCACTTGGCCATTAATGCATTTTCCCAAGCTTTTGAAATGATTCTTTTTTTTTGCACTAGTAAAGTGGAATGGGTGCTGGCCATCTTTTTTGTACACTTCGAATTTAATGCAAACATGCACTTTAAAATATTGTACACGGCTACCCTACTAGATGATGGTAGAGCAAAGCAAAGTTTCAATTTGCTTTTAAAATAATGTGTTCGTAGCCAAGTCCAAACGTCCACTATTGCTTACACGTGAAAAACAATTGTAGTACCTTACCACGTTCACTAATTTAAGCATATACTGATTTTACAACAATATTTATTTTCAAATTTTAATTTAAAAATTTCTATTTAATATATTTACTCCGACAGTAATTCAAAAACCACGATCGTTGCATATTTTTAAAATATTTATTACGACGGTAATTCAAAAATCACAGTCATTACAAGTTTCTAATTGTAGATTAAGGTAAATGGGTAGTAGGGTTCTCCATGATGAATGGTTTGAATTATTTCCATCTTCACTCCTTTGTTCTCATTCCTGTGCATGCATATTTCCATGAGAACATCTTCAAATTTCCATCCAAAATTCCTATAATTAAAAAGAAATTGTGCAAATAAATATTCTTAAAAATTAATTTGTGCACAAAATTACTATTTATTCCCACATTTATGTATGAATGATGACTTGAAAGCATATTTGTAATTTGGTTTTAAACATGTAAAAATACCCAATTATGACATTTATTTAAATAAAAAATAGATTAAACATGGATGTAAAATATGCACATTTATGTGCACATCAATCATATATCTCTAGATAAAATATACCATAAGGCAAACACAAGTAGCCCACAACCGAACATAAAATGTGGTACCAAGTATAATCAACTCCCATCAGCCAACAATTGATAAGTATCTTTAGATATGGAGTTGATAATACCCTTATACGGGTCAGCTAAACCCCATGTTATGCGCCCTACTCTGTCTCTAGCCATTTTCGATGTCGAGGTTATGTTCGGTGCCTTCCACAGGAGTTTTCATTACACGAAGAAAATTCAAATCGTAAATTGGATTCCCACATCTTGAATAAATCTCAAAACCACACATGGATTCCAACATCTCGAACAAATCCACTTCCAAGAGATAAAACATGCACCTCAGCCTTCAAGTGGTTTTCAATAAGTTAAATACTTACCGATTGTAAAGACCGGTTTCCCGTACTCTTTGAATTGACAATAAAATGCACATATCCAACTCAAATTGCACGAAAAGACGGATCTTTAAGGGTAATAAAGAAAAATAGATAGAACAGAATCTCACTTGAATGGGATAACATATAATATTGAACAAATATTTTTACAGCGGAAAACTTTTAAATACGTATATCATAGTGAAACCTAAACTCAACTTGGAAAGTTATAAAACCTGCCCTTACAAATGCTGACAAACATCAAATAAAATACACTAAGTACAGCGGATAATAGAATATGTTCATACGTCGATGAGTATCTCCAGCTCTCCTCTGGAATCTCCAACCGTCTTCGACTATCCTGAAACTACTCGGATCTGACCCGAGTATTGAAAATACCCGGATCAGGCTTGATAAACCAGCGTGAGAAAAACTCAATAATTAATGACGGTGTCATATATCAGCCTTTGAATAATATCCTTTGAAAACAAAGAGTATCTTATATGACCACGCCCACACATAAACTCGGACGGGTTTTTACATTATGATAACTAAAACACTTTTATATCAAAACATTTGATATGACATCCTTTGAAAACATTTGAAAATAAAATTATTAATCTTAGCCGAAATTGTTACATTGAATAAAGTCTAGCATAATAGGTTTACAATCAAGTCTGTAGGTTCTTATTGGAGAATGGATTTCCGTACAAATGACCAGGCGCATGATCTACCTTCTGAAGGGGCACATCTCTAGATGGATGTCCCGAGGACCATCACAAAGGATCCTCTACCAACACAAGACCGACCCACCTCTATAACTAGATGGTACCGAATATGACATCCTCCGATCGTTACCGACCTATAATGAGGGCCCTCTAGCATACACTACATTAATTTACACCCCGACGTCATAGCGGGAAGAAATATATCTAGAAGAGCATGACCATATCTATAACATTCTGCCTTTTCGCATGCTTTAAATCGACACACGTGCCACTTCAAACCATACGGAAGGACGGATTGTTATGAGGTAAATAAGAAAAAAAAAGAAATAAACAAAACAGAATCTTACAGCGGAAGGATAAAATATAATAATCAAATATACAGTTCATGAAGCTGTTTGCAAAATATTTAATTTTACTTATACAATATATCAGAGTTGCATATGCTAATGAATAAAAATCGATGCAGCAGAATACAATGTGTAGTGGAACAATATAATATAGTAGGTAATAGTAGTACAAAACTTCGACTTCGTCCTCCAGAATAAAATCGTCGATCCTGAAATACTCGGATTGACCCGAGCGAATTGAAAAGACAACACTCGAGTCAAAACTAAAAGAGCTTATGTAAGTTAAATCAACTAAAATAAATATGCATGTAAGGGCGTCGGAGATGTTTACGGGATTTGACGTCTCCTATCTAGTGTCTAACGTGAGTGCAGTAACTCAAGAGATGCTCGGGATTCACATCTCCTAAGGATCTGTTAAACTATTTACTATGTAGTAATATTTCACTATTACAATAATGTCTATAGTAAAATAAACATACTTTTAAATAGCGTTAAGGAGTGACCCAATATTCTCCTTAAGATGTAATAGTCCCTGTAGTCCATCCAATATCATAATCCTTCCTGATCGGGAAGCCACTAGAGGATACCACACAGGCAACGGGAGAAAACCAAACTCGTACAAGGCGCGATAGGATAGGTGACACGTCACAACTAGGCAATGCCAGGGTAGATATACCAATTATGCATCCGAGCTGGTGGTAACGCGTAGCCGTAGCTATCGCCCACCTCGAGCCACACCCCCAAATAAAAAAAATCAAAAGTGGCCACCGAATCAATCCAAAAGTCAAAGTATAATATCGAAGGGATGTGTCCGATCAAATGTGCTACCTCATTTGCCCGAGAATCGTTCCTGTTTTAGCCACCTTATGCCAACTCACTGGAGTTGGGTCACGTATTTACCTCAAAGGAAACGCCGCCACCATCCTACTTCATTCTGGAATCTCCACCACCTACACGGTTGTTAAAGTGGTTTTCGGAGTTGGCAGAGAGTATGACAACTTCCGATCCCGGTCTCTTCAACAACCAAACGTTATTATAACACCACGGTCATTTTAAAATAGTTTATACTTTAAAAACCAGAATAAAATATCCATTTCAAAAACTATAAATACGACATCCTTTCTGTTCAAAAACCCAAATCAATATGATATCATTTTTATTTCAAACTATATTCTTTTTCCAAAATCATAACATTGCAAAGTTATAATATTTCAAGACTAAAACTTGAAATACAACCGTTCAAACATAAAACTTTGAATTTCATAACTTTGAAACATACTACACAACTTAAATGGTTTGAATATTAAATTGCTTTATATAATAAATAGCTTCTTCACCTTTACGAATCAATTCCAGTTGTATATTTAAATCCCCAATATAAACCAATATAATATCCATATATTTCAAAGCTTTAATTATTCCACTATTTCAAAACTAAATCTTTGATAATTTCATATATATCAGTTTCAATTACTATTATTTAGATTTGAAATATTTCTTAATAAATCGAATACCATTTAAGTAAAACTTTTAAACTTCAAAGAAAATGATATTCTTTCAATTTAATTAACTTGATAATATTCATTTAAATCGACTTGATATTCATTTAAGTCCTCTAAACCAAAATCAAGTTATAAAGATCATACCTTTTAAAATCCCAAATTTATTTAAATCTCAAATAAGTTTTATTCGAAGGTAATTCTTAAATACTTTAATTCATAGAAAATGCATATTTATCTTCCAACATTTATTTTATTTAAGACATTATTCATAGAAAATACTTAACTGTATTATATCTAAATAAAATTAATCTTTTATTTTTTTAGCTTCTTTTATTCTTTAGACCAAATTTATACATAGCTCAAATTCAAGCATTTAACTATATATAGAAAATAATATTTATATAATATCAAAATCAATATTCATTAAACCATATTACATAAAATATTCAATTAATTATTGGGCTTATTTTATATTTCAAAGCATATTTATATATAGCTAAAATCAATAATAAATTTCACGTTTATATAACATCAAAAATCAATATTTATATAGCCCGTATTTCTTTACAAAACCATATAAATCATTTCAAAATATTATTATATATGTAGGCTGCGGTGTCTGTATATAATTTTCTATCCTATGGTTAAGTGATGTAGATATTTATCGTTTCAATCCACAATTTAAAATAAAAATTATGGTTATATATCATTTCAAACCGCAATCCCGAATGAAATGAAAATGCAAAATAACTTGCAGTTTATACAATTTAAAATACATCATCCATTCATCCAAATGTCAATCATCAACCATTTATTACAATCATCATCCAATTTAAACAAAACATCAATATAGAGCATATAAAATATAGCAGGTATCAACAAACATTTTATATTCCATAATAAATTAATAACTGTTTAACTGGCAGTTTATATGAAATAATAAATAAATTTAACTGGCAATTTATATGCAATAATGAAATTAAATAACAATTTAATTTAAATAAGTACAATCTAACTGAGACGATGATTAAATATATGCCTAAACAACCATAGATAAATTTTAGATCTCATCAAAGTTAATTTAATAAACATAAGAAATTTTAGAAATTATGAGTGGGTTAAAACACTCACCTTTTGAATTTAAATTGAATCTAAATCCAATTTAAACTCAAAATTCTAACAATCTCCAGATCCGTCTAAACCAGCGCCAAAATATCCGGAATTCCAATACGAACCTAGTGGAGAAACCTGTGCGTAAAACGGATCTCATATGTGAAATTTATTCACGTTAGAACGTTAAAAATTTCAATTTAAAATTAAATACAGGAAAGAAAACACAACCTCACCTATTGGGACACGTCATGACATCCTTTCCAGGTTCTCACGCATGCAAATCCCATCCCCCTTCTCGCGAAAAACTACAGCATCCTTCACGAACAACCTGCCGCCATCAACGTCACACAAACCCTCGCGCGCCATGCAAGGACCGCCGCCATCCCTGCTGCCCAAACCCATGACAATGAAGCCACCCCCTCGGCCGCTCGATCATACGTGAAAACGCCGCCGCCGCCAACGTGTATCAAAACCTTAATCCAATTAATTGCATCGATCTCGCCGTCGAATCGACCAAGTACCTGCGTTGATGAACTCCCCTTGTCGATCTCCATCCAACTGTTCCGTCAATTTGATGATCCGTTAACGTTCTTCGACGATCAATGGATGGTCGAGATTTGTTTGGCAAATTCGGGGCAAATGGCGTGTCAATTTGAAAAACGAATCACACCAGAAGATTACGCTCTTCGAGAGCTTGGTATCCATATAAAATTTGGCATATATTGTGGAGATCGAAATTTTAGCTTTTGATTTGATTTGGCATTGGAATTGAATTGGATAATTTAGGGTTTACAGCCATTGAGGAAGAGGAGCACATAAGTTTCCGTACGTATAGAAATGAGGAATAGAGGCTGCTATAGTTTATACCAGGATATTTATAGGCAAAACTGAAATAAAATAGATGGATCGGGTTGATAGATATACGCGCTAACGACAAAGTGACCCAAAAAGCCCGTTTCGACTCCGGAATGAAATTAGGTCAACCCATATATCAAAATAGGCGTTTTAAATATTTTAAACATGATGGAACAAGTTTCAAGTTCATATTCCATCGTATGAAGAAGTTACGCTAGAATAAATATTTTTCAAATTGATTTCAATTGATTTCAATTTCGTTGTTTTCAAGGCGTTTCGAGTTCGTACGATCAAGCGACAAGTCCGATCACTACGAAACTGAAACCCTATAATAATTCACCGTTACAGATCCGATGAAACTGGTTTCGTCGAAATCCAAGTCCGTGGCTAAAATGGCTATTTTCTAGTTAATTAAATAAACTAAAAATAAGTTAATTAAATCGAATTTTACAAATTTACTTTAATTATTTACAATTTTAATCAGTTCAGATTACTTGATAAATTTAGAATCCTTTTAAAAATTTCTACATTAATTTATCACTGAAAATTCCCAATTTACAATATTAAGTTTAAATTTTCAATTTATCTAGAAATTAAACTTAAATTCCCAAGAAATTCATTTATTTGGTTTTTTTTAAATCCTGTTAATCACTCCATTATCTACAAGTAGATAAATTAACATTGGTTCATGGTTTATTACCTTGTTATTCCCAATTTTCATCTTAAACTCCTTTAATGTAATATTTAAACATTTAATTTCAATTAATTGCAATAAACCCAATTACCCTAATTTATTCAGATAAATAAACAGATCTTGATTACCGTTCTTATTATACAAACAAATCATTATCCAATAAACATATTTAACATTTGATTACGTTTCATTACCCTGATACTTTCCGTTTCACCTTTATTCGTATAAACTATTCTATTTCCACTAATTGTGTAATAACTACAAAATTCAATCCCATTGAAATTTGTCAATTTCACCCATAAATTTTGAATTTAAATCCAATAAATTAATCTACCTTGGCTCCATTCTTTATTACATCAATTGTTACCTATTTTCCCTTTGTTGCATTTATAAGTTTATTACTTAAGGTTAAAATTCCATATATACACAAATTTTAATTAATTGTCATAACACTATATTATTTCATTAATAAATCAAATACTTGCATTAACACTATTTCACTTATTTTGGTCGTTATTCCAAGCATAGGTCGCAAGTTTTCATTTCTTTATATTATCCTATGGAAACAATATACATTTCAATACTTTATTACATTTATTGAGATTTATTTTCCAAATTTACTAGATACCACAAATTATGACCTTACAGTTATTTCAATCAATTTGGATTGCGCTAAATTAATTAATTATTAATTTTTTTTTCCTTTTTTCTTCCTAAATTTAATTGCAAAATTAAATTAAACTATCCAATTTATTAATCAAAATTTACGGGTCGTTACAATATCCTAATTGGGAATGACTCACTTAGCCTTGCTGCATCTAATCCTGTTTTGGTCGTTTCCTGTTTGATGAGGCTTGAGGAAAACAATTACCTTTTCTCATAGCAAATATCACATCTTTGAATGCCATATTGCCATTTCCGTTTAACTACTAATTGCCTTCCACAAAAATACAACCCTTGAGCTTGTATGTCTCAAGGAGGATGTTAAGCTAAGAGAAGTTGCCTTCTCCGCCATCTCTGATGTACGTTTGTAAAAACCAATGTACGTAATCGTTAGAAATGCAATGTCAGACAAACGTCCATACAAGTTGTCCAGGTACAGGACAAACCGAAGGCACTCTCCTACTACCACTAGTAGCGAGTAGTCCTTGCAATCCGAAAGACCACTGCTGTAAATAACTCTGTAGTTGGGAGCTACCCAGACATATTCGACAAGAAGTCTTCATGCTATAAAGATCCACAGTCTTCAATCATCTTTAATATGTCTTTACGTTCGAACGTATACATTGGCTCGAAGTGGTTTGCGGATAGGAATTACCCAAATCCGACCCCGGTTCCTTCGAAATCCAATATCGATAGAAAGTGAATATGAGTATACATGATTTATTAAGTCTCTTTTCACTTTAATTCTTTTCGGATGATTTTGAAATCTCTTTCTTTTGACTTAGGATAATTTCTAAGAAATTGATTCTTTTTCTTTGGAAAATATCTCAAATTTCCTTACTCAATTCTTGATCAAATTCTTTAAACTTTAGGCGGGTCAAAAAACAATGTTATTTAAGACATCATTTACGATAAACCCTAAATCAATCTTAGCAAACATTTTTGAGTCAACATGATCATAGAAATCATTCATTTTGGAAATTGCTTAACTTTTGGATAATACCGATCCTCTTTTCTTTTGGAAAACTTAACAGAATCTTTTTTATTTAAGAGCTTCCGGGCTTTCCTTTCGATCTGTTCCACCCCTCGCCTAAGAAAAGAAAACATAGGCCACGTAAGTTCAGGGCACTGCTTGCTCCATCCCTAATCTTAGTTAAACACCTTGTTTTATCTTTGCAGACCTCACAGGCGGGACAAATGTACTAGCCCTTTCCGCATACTCAGATTTCCAACTTCATTTTGGAATTGTTTATAAATATTCCAAATTACCTTTCAAAAAGCTTAATTATCCTTTTTAAAACATTCATAATTGATCCCGCGAAACGTCGTTACATTTAAGCTCATATTCCAAAAGTTGTAGAATTCGCAGCAGAAAAGTGCCGCGGAAAGTGCTAAATATGCTTATTTGAATTAAACAACTTTTAAACATTCGAAAGTTCATATTTTCCAATCCAAATATCTTTTAAATCATTTAAATAGATTTATCAAATTTATTCCATATTTTTCCGTAATTAAAAACATCCATTTAAACAAAATTTCTTTTACAGTCACTTAACTGCACTAGCGCGATTTTTTTGGAAAATTGATTTGGACTTATTTCAAAATCTACTTATCGAAACTTTGATTATCTTTCTTCGTTTGGAAGATATGTGTATAGTAGTCCAGAATTTTCTTATCTCGAAGAATTCCGAGCCATATTCCACTCTACGCATTCATTTGAACTTTTCGGCGTGAAATCGCGAACTACCGTTGTGCGACGCGTCTAGTTTTAATTTATTTTTCAATACTTGACATAATTTATTCAAATTGGATTTCAACACTTATGAAATCATTACAAATCATTTTAAATCAATATTTTCACTTTTTAAAGTATTTAAAATATATTTTCACTATTACCATATTACAATATTATCATATTCCCATTATTTTAATATTAAATTTTAAATTCCAATTTCAACTCAATTTCAATTCTAATCTCAAATTAAACTAATTTAAAACTTAGATTTCAAATTCAATTTCAGTTTAAACTTCAATTCAACCTCAAACTAAACTTCACTTTTTCAAAATCAATTTCAAGTTTAATTTCACTATTCATCTCAATTTCAATTTCTATCTAACTATCCTTTTCAAATCCGTTTCACTTCAAATTTCAAATTCTCTTTCATTTTAACTTTAATTTCACTTCTAAATGAAAAAAACTTATTTTTCCACAATATCTCATATTAGTAAAAATATAGTCTTTTTAAATAAAGGGATTACTTAATTAATAGGAATTTGATGTCCCAATTATCGTTACAACCATACAACAATCATATAATACTAGAATATTCAATACGGTAAATGTCATAACATTACTAAGGATTATCCAACATATTCAAACAATCAATCAAACATCCATATCATCAAATAGTGATTATCTAACATAACAATTAAGCATGATAATCAATATAATTTAAAAAGCAGTGAGAATTTATGACCTTTATATCCACTCCATCAAACTTTAAAGTAAGATTTCCGTCTCTTGCTAACGTGCTATTTCCAACGTCTCGCCTTTTGCCGCCTTTCCGAACGCTTTTGTTTTCCTTTTCTTCTCTTTTCATTTTCTTTTCTTTTGTTTTTATATGGAAGAGAGGGAGTACGGCCTTGGTGTGGAGGAGGGTGTGGCCTTGGGTATGGCGTGTGGGAGGTGTAGGAGTGTATGGGTTGGATTTTGGTGTGTGGTGCTCGGGTTTGGAGTGTAGGGGCTCGGCTTGGCTAGGGTGGCTCGGGTTTGTGGTGTGTGGGATTGGCCTTGGGGTGTAGGGGTGGGTAGGTGGAAGCTAGGTTCAATTTTGGTGTGTAGGGTGATCTTGGCCGAGGGTGGAGAGGGTTTTGGTATTTTGGAGGAGGAGTATAAGTGGTACAAGGTGAATGGCTTAGGGTGAGAAGGAAAATGGAGGTGGAAAGCCATGGAAATGGAGGTGAAGAGAAAGGAGAAAGTGAAGAAGAAGGTAGAGAATGAAGTGTGAAAAATGAAAGGTAGGATGCATATTTATACTTGAGCTTTGGATAACAAATGACTAAAATACCCTTCTCTACTTTTTGACTTTTTAATTTACCTTTCTACGCTTGATTTAACCTTTGCTTAACAGAGAAGAAATGGTTTGATTTGAATTTGTACTTAAGAAATGATGTTTACCTCTTTTTCTTTCACTTTAAAATGTTAAAATAACATTTGCTCCTTTTGCATAAGTGATTTGACTTAAACATTAATGGTGATGTTAAAGATAGAAATGATTACTTTCTTAAATTTTGCATTTTAAAGAGAAGACTTTGTATTGATTTGATTTGCATTAAATGCATAGATATATGTGCCATTAATTTTTTAAGTTAGCTTTCTTTTCACTTTTCCATTTTCTCCTTTTCTATGCATAAGCATAAATATCACTAATGAGATGAGAAGTAAGGTAATGATGTTATTTTATAAAAGCTTTAATTATTTTTAAATATGTCAAATCATACTTTTCACTTTTTACATATTTATTTAAACTTTTAAAAAGTAAAAGTCTTTTTGTCTTTTAGTGCTAAATGTAAAGTGCTTAAATAGTTTGTAAACTTGTATTTATAAATTAGAAAATGTATCAAGTTGCAACAACTTGTCGACAACTTGTTTTGGTTAATAACGGTGTTTTTTGACGACAAATTTTACGGTTAAAATTTGACGTTTTTATTATGCCATATACTGAAGTAAACCAAATTTTAAAATGAACTTTTTACTTCTTTAAATAAATAAAAACAAGTCTCTTTATATTTTAAAATCATATTTAATTAATATCAAAATCTCTATTTTTACAGTGTATGTAAAACTGACAAAATGCGACAAATTTTGGTTAGTTTTGTAAAACGATTATTAACATACTTTTAAATATATAAATTTACTTTTATTATCTTTATTAGATGTTTTAAATAAGATTTACCTTTTTAAATAAATATTTAAATTCATTTATTTTAGCATTTATTTATTATTAACAAAACTTAACTTTTGTCGATTTGTTCTCCAAATTTATACTTTTTAATTTTTTAACAACAAGAATAGATAATTATTTATTACATACAACATATTTATTTTAAGATTGAAACTCCTTCTTAAATTTAAAACGAACGAAATCTCTTATTTACGAAGTAGCGAAATTACGGGTCGTTACATTCTCCCCTACTTAAAAGCATTTCGTCCTCGAAATAAAAGTTAGATAAATGAATCCATCTCATACTTATATGCTTAAATAATTTGACTTATTTCTATTTATGATAGAAAAGAAGAAGGTTGATATCATAACAACACTAAAACAAATGATGCCAAAGATACATATAAAGATTCCCCACATTAACCTGAGTATCAATCACGTACTTACGGTTATATATACATACATCAACTCATACTTATATCCTACCCATCCTAGTGCATACTATACACTTAAGATAATATATACAATAACCAAACAAGACTATGCATCCAAAACAACCACACTGATACTATATCAAGATAAACGAATACCACCACATAACTCATTATCTGATCTGAGCATGTACTTTACCTGACGTCTATATATACATACCACAACTTCAGTCCAACCACTATATCTTAGCGCCTAATATTTGAGAAAACTATCCAACTACTAAGTAAACAGACCCAAAACATCATACTATATGTGATATTTGATTCGATCTATTATTCGAATCCATAACTTTTCTTTTGAACTAGTATCGATCCCTCGATTTTCTAGTGCGTACTTTGATCAGACTTCTTGATCACAAACCCTTGCTTTCCTTGCATATCTTCAACTATGATAGAAAACTCGTGTACATAATCATAAACTCCCATCAATGCTCGCTGTCAAGAATCGAGTGGTAAATCCTTTTTCGGATTAGTGTAAACATCTCAAAGTTCTGCACTCAAAACTTAGATCAAAATTTATGTGCCAAAATGATCTACGTTTAAATTATGTACTTATTCACATTCATCTTTACCTAATACATTTCTTCAAAATTTCTATTAATCCAAGTTTATTTCACAACCATTGCTTTCTTCTAAATATATTATTACTTAAGCATACAAGTATGACTTAAACTTGTATAATATATCTTTACTTCCTAAGAGTATATATACATATGCCCAAACTTTAAATTGTTATTACTTCAACTAAGGTGTTTAACTAATATGAAACTCTACTATTATCTCAAATTACTAAGTTATAAAACTCAACCCTAAGTTTTCTCTACCTAAGGTTTTCATTTAGCTAATATTATATATCCAATCCATATATTAATAAGACAACTTTACTAAGTGTACACCTTTTTCTCACTGATTCTATGATTAACTACTTAACTTATCTACCTATCCATTTTCTAAATCAAATTTCTTAACCTTAAATCCATCAAATACTTTGTTGTCAAATTGTGAAACTTAATTCACATGGTATTTGTTACTTAAACATTTACATCCAATAATCAAACTACTAACCATATTATTCAAAAACATCCACTTCTATTCTTACCTCATTTTGAATTACAAATGTTACCCTAAATGTATCACTAATTCAAAGTTTTTATATTAGGATGATTTTTCTTATATCTCTTATTCCGAAATTTTACTTTGATTTTTAACCTAATCAAAGTGTCTAAATTTCAAATTAACTTAACTCCTTTATAAGTTATACAACTTATCTTTTTATATTATATTTAGTAAAAAGTCTCAATTTAGGTTTATTTTTTTCTATCTTATTGTAAATTTTTTTCTTCTAAGTATGCATTTTTTCTTTACTTTCTCCAATTACACTTCTAGCTTCAGTATTATCATCCAATATTTTATAATCAAATTGTGAATTTTACTTCACAAGATATTTGTACTTAGCTTTTAAACTCATCCATTATGATAATCACTTGATCATTATTATTTATAAATATAAAATACCTAAGGGTATATGATTAAAGTTCTAAATTCTAGCTTTCAACATGTTGATTATATATGGAATATCTTATAGTAAAATCGTGCAATTCTAACCACAAGATATTCATATTTATGTTTTACTAAGCTAAATTACAAATAATCATTAATTTCTAACCCAAAAATAATAATATCCCCTTTGATATTTATAATATAAACCCAAGGTAAAATTATTTCATCTACCAATTTCTTTAAAACAAAATAATTTTTATAAAATTAACAAATACGCGCTCGTATACATTATACTCTCATAACTCATTCTGTGATGTTGCTAACCCCATCTCTAATGTGTTACTCATCCTAGGATATTACTAATCCCATCTCTGATGAGACTTTACCTATAACAGAGCCAAGGTTCTCGCTTAACCTTCAGCTCTGATACCAAATGTAAAGATAGGTTTCCCGTACTCTTTGAATTGACAATAAACCGCACATATCCAACTCAAATTGCATGAAAAGTCGGATCTTTAAGGGCAATAAAGAAAAATAGACAGAACAAAATCTCACTCGAATGGGATAACATATAATATTAAACAAATATTTTTACAACGGAAAACTTATAAATATGTATATCATAGTCTAACCTAAACTCAGCTTGGCCAGTTATAAAACCTGCCCTTACAAATGCTGACTAACATCAAACAAAATACACTAAGTACAACAGATAATAGAATATGTTCATACGTCGATGAGTATCTCCAGCTCTCCTATGGAATCTCCAACCGTCTTCGACTACCCTGAAACTACTCGGATCTGACCCGAGTATTGAAAATACCCGGATCAAGCTTGATGAACCAGCGTGAGAAAAACTGAATAATTAACGACAGTGTCATATATCAGCCTTTGAATAAAATCGTTTGAAAACAAAGAGTATCTCATAAGACCATGCCCACAAATAAACAAGGACTATTTTTTACCTTATGATAACTAAAACACTTTTATACCAAAACTTTTGATATTATTTCTAATGACATTCTTTGGAAACATTTGCAAATAAACTTACTAATCTTAGCCGAAATTGTTACATTAAATTAAATCCTGCACAATAGGTTTACAATCAAGTCTGTTGGTTCTTATTGGAGAATGGATTTCCATACAAATGACCAGTCGTAGGATCTACCTTCCGAAGGGGTACAACTCTAGATGGATGTCCCGAGGACCATCACAAAGGATCCTCGACCAACACAAGACCGACCCACCTCTATAACTAGATGGTACCGAATATGGCATCCTTCGGTCGTTACCGACCTTTATCGAGGGCCCTCTAGCATACACCACATTAACTTACACCCCGACGTCATAGCGGGAAGAAATATATCAAGAAGAGGATAACCATATCCTAATTGGGAATGACCCACTTAGCCTTGCTGCATCTAATCCTGTTTCGGTCATTTTCGGTTTGATGAGGCTTGAGGCAAACGATTACCTTTTCTCACAGTACACATCACATCTTTGAATGCCACATTGTTATTTCCGTTAAACTACTAATTGCCTTCCACAAAATACAACCCTTGAGCTCGTATGTCTCAAGAAGGTTGTTAAGCTAAGAGAAGTTGCCTTCTCCGCCACCATTGATGTACGTTTGTAAAAACCAATGTACACAATCGTTAGAAATGCAATGTTAGACAAACATCCATACAAGTTATCTCGGAACAGGACAAACCGAAGGCACTCTCCTACTAACACTAGTAGCGAGTAGTCCTTGCAATCCGAAAAATCTCCATCATAAGGAGACCACTGCTATAAATAACTCTATAATTGGGAGCTACCCAGAGCATGTTCAACAAGTAGTCTTCACGCAATAAAGATCCACGGCCTTCAATCATCTTCAATATGTCTTTATGTTAAAACGTATACATTGGTTCGAAGTGGTTTTCGGATAGGAATTACCCAAGTCCGCCCCCGGTTCCTTCGAAATCCAATATCGATGGAAAGTGAATATGAGTATACAGGATTTATTAAGTCTCTTTTCACTTAAAATCTTTTTGTATGATTTCGAAATCTGTTTCTTTTGACTTAGGATAATTTCTAAGGAATTCATTCTTTTTGTTTGGAAAATATCTCAAATTTCCTTACTCAATTCTTGATCAAATTCTTTAACTTTTAGGCGGGTCAAAAACAATGTTATTTAAGACATCATTTACAATAAACCCTAAGTCAATCTTAGCAAACATTTTTGAGTCAACGGGATCATAGAAATCATTCATTTTGGAAGTTGCTTAACTTTTGGATAATACCAATCCTCTTTTATTTTGGAAAACTTAACAGAATCTTTTTTATTTAAGAGCATCCAGGCTTTCCTTTTGATCTGTTCCACCCCTCGCTTAAGAAAAGAAAACATAGGCCAGGTAAGTTCAGGGCACCGGGTGCTCCATCCCTAACCTTAGTTAAACACCTTGTTTTATCTTCGCAGATCTCACAGGCGGGACAAATGTACTAGTCGTTTCCGCATACTCAGATTTCCAACTTTATTTTGGAATTGCTTATAAATATTCCAAATTATCTTTCAAAATGCTTAATTATCCTTTTTAAAACATTTACAATTGATCCTGTAAATGTCGTTACATTTAAACTCATATTCCAAATGTTATAGAATTCATAGCAGAAAAGCGCTGCGGAAAGTGCTATTGAATTAAACTACTTTTAAACATTCGAAAATTCATATTTTCCAATCCAAATATCTTTTAAATCATTTAAATAGATTTATCATATTTATTCCATATTTTCCGTAACTAAAAACATCCATTTATACAAAATTTCTGTTACGGTCACTTAACTGCACTAGCGCTATTACTTTCTTATATAAAATCCTTTTACATAGTTTATTTCTAAAATAACTTATCTTCCCTTTGGAATCTATCTTTTACTAAATTCGACTTCTAGAAAAGTTAATTTTTAACCCAGCATTACCGTTAAATGCCTTATAGTCAAGCTATGAATCTTAGTTGACAAGGTGTTCAATTCAATGAATCTATAGATACTGTCTACCCCACCCATGTGGTAAAAAGGTAAAATAACTTATTATTGGTCTAGCACAATGAATAATCAACAAACAAAAGCTAATGTCCATAAACTGGTCGAGCATAACTAAACTAATTAATGAAGGATAATAGATAATCAATATTAACCCCTACATTAATTAAACTACACTTTGACAATTCACTTATATAAGTTATCTTATATAAGATCTTTATTTTTCATTTTTGTAATTACCATTAAGGTATACATTTATAACAATTACAAACACGCTCTCATATCTATACTACACTCGACTCATGCTAGAGCATTTAAATATCCTATCTTTTAATGATTCGTACCCACCAAAGCCAAGGTTCTTACTTAACCTTCAGCTCTCATACTGGTTGTAACGCTCTCCTTTTTTGGAGGTGACTATAAATGGTAACCTCTTTCCTAGTTTTGTAGCCAGCCTTTGACTTCCTATAATCGCCCTGTAAAGATACATGTAAGGGTAAGAGGAAAAGCTTCATCACATGCTCACCAATGTAAGGTTCCCCTATCACACGTTCCATGCACACAACAGGAACGATAACATATAATATCAAAAGAACAGTACAAAGGGTTATTTTAATATAGAAATTTCAGAATTATAAAACCTAGGTACTATCATTAGCCTCGATAGTTATAACACCTTATCCTCACAAATACTGGTACGCTAAACAGTAACGTAGTAGAAATAAGAATACCGTAATAAGTAAAACATCCAGCTCATCTTCTCAAGCTCCAATGAACATCATTAAAAACCTATCTTATCTAAAATTACTCGAAAGAGCACCAAGGAATTTACGGAAAACAAAAGCCATGTGTCAAACATAAGTCTGGTATGAGAAACTAAAGCAATATGTGGTCAACGTATAAAATACTTTTGAGATTGCATGGTATGCTAACGGTTATCCCTTCAAAAAAACCACCATCTAATAAGTACATAAGATGATATAATAGATAATGTCTAGGGTGTAGAATATAAATATTATATCTTAGCTGGAATGGTTACATTATTTATGTTCAACAGCATATTAGAGGGTACAATCAAAACTGATAAGGAATGTTTGCATAATGGATTTTTCCATAGAGACACCTCTAGTAAACTAAAGTGAATATCCATGCATAAGGATCAGAGAACATCTTTCGAGCGTCATATATCTATAGACAAAACATATCATAAGGTAAACATACGCAACCCATACCCGAACATAAACATGAACGACATGGAACCAAATATCCTCAACTCCCACCGGCCAACAATCGATAAGTATATCTAGTTATGGAGTTGATAATACCCTGATGCGGGTCAGAAAAAACCTAGGTTGTGCAGCCTACTCTGTCTTTACCCATTTCCAATGTTGAGGTTACGTTTGACATCTTTCAAACGAGTCTTCATTATGCAAATATAACTCGAGTCCCAAATTGGATTCCCACATCTCGAAAAGATCTCAAAACCACACATGGATTCTAGCATCTCGAATAAATTCACTTCCAGGAGAAATAAATCTCAGCCTTGAATGGTTTTCGATAAGTAAAATACTTACCAATCCCGGTTTCTTCAAGATAGATTCAACAAATTTAGTCATTCAATGATAATAAGAGCGATCACGTATGGAAACCAAGTCTCATATACTTACCATATTTTCGATACTTTTTATCTCACATTATCCCTCAATTAAGTGTGAAGCCAGTAGGTAAGAGTTCTATTGCTCATATCCCTATATGAAAATTAGTCTTCATTCCGACAGATAGAAAAGCCTACTTCAACAGCTTCAGGTGCTAAGTATACGACTAAATGTTTTCTGTAAACGTGTAACTAGCATGATCAAGTCATACAAAGCTCGATCAAGTCACATAAATGACTTATAGTCCCCTTTTTGTTAGTTATTCATTGATTAATTAAAACCACTTTTATTAGTAAAACTTCTTTTATCTAACAAAACATCGTTATCAATTTCAACTATTTATTTGTACTCTTTTCAATACTTCAAAAAGTATTCATATACTTATCTTAAATGGTATAAGTATGTTCATAAATTATTTACAAGATTTCTTACATTAAACCTTTTCTGTATCTATCTTTTTCCAAAATATTCCATACATATAATTTCCTTTAAAATATCCATTTCAAGGATCTAAGTACTTTCACAAATCCATTCAAAAAGGTTTAAGACTAATGTTATTTAAACATTGTCACTTCAAACCCAAGACCATTTCGCTTATGCTTGTCTTTAAAATATTCTTTTAAAGATCTATTTACATTCATAAGTATATTTAAAATGGTAAAGACGAATTTTATTAACACATTGTGACAACATTCCGAAAATCAGTCCACACTTATATCATCTTTGAAAACATTCTTTTTAATGATCTAAATTAATAATTGGTTAAGTTCTATATTTGACTTGTCGATCATCTAGTAAAAACTATTACTAATCAGTGTTTGTATACTTAACTCATTTCTGACATTTCAACTTAACCATTCCTCATCCAAGATTGAAGCCAAGTAAGTTATAGCACTGGTTGCATCAAAGCCTTTCTTAGACAATCCATTCTTGAATCTCACAAATAGATAAGTTTGCTCGTTGACTTTTAATATTAAGCATAGTATTAATGATTATCATAAACAAGTAAGTAAACAACAAGATTAACAAGTTTTCGACATTCCAAGTTAACCATTCCTCATTCAAGAGTGAAGCTGATAGGTTGAAATATCTGTTGCTTCGTACCTACTCGACATCAATCTTAACTCTTAGAAAATAGAGAAGTCTACGTCGTCGGCTTTATATTAAGCCCACTCAATTACTTTTTCCAAAAATTTTATATACTTATAAATAGATTTTTAAATATCTATGTAAAATATTACTTGAAAATTACTAATTTATAATTTGATGAAAAATTGTTATAATACAAAACCACTTTACTTTGGAAACACATATATAATTATAATTTTCTTTAAACTTGAAACCAACTTTATTGTACTTCAAAACATGTTTGAAAATATCATTAAATATATTAGAGAAAAATACCAAATTTAAATATCATTTTTTTACACTTAAAACTTTAAGCGACTTACTATAGCATTTACAAATGCTGTTAAAATTCGTTGTTAAAAACCACATTGGAAAGTACGATCTTTGTGACTAGTTTTAACCACTTTAACAAATGATATAATACTTGAAGTTTTAATAGTAAGTACTATGGTTGGAGAACATAAAAACCATTTAAAGAAACTCGTAAGAACACCTTCTAATTTATTTACAAAAATTCTTGAAAACAAGGGATTTCGAAGTTGGCTTATAATGGCTATTCTCATTTCAAACACTTTCAAACTTACTTCAATTTAACTACGTGTTAAACAACCATTTGAACATTAAGTTAAGGGCATGCCACATTTTTAAAAGGGTAATAGAGGTGACATTATACAATATAAAGTTATCATTTGCTTTCAAAAGTAATAGGGGTCAAAAGTTTATAACTTTACTTAGTTAATGCCATTTTAACTTTATTATTCAAACACAATATACACACACACACAATATATACTTATAGTGAGATAACTCACTCAGATCCATGATAAACCCAAGCACAAGGTACAAGAATCAAAGAACCACCTCCTTCCATCCCCCATGCCTAAAGATCCAACCTTTAGCACAGGGCCAGCTCAAAGACCCCCAAACTTCCTCTCACCTTCTACTGCTTTTTAATTTCTAATCATGGTTCCCATAATGTTTTAGGCATATAGGCAAAGTTTAGAAGAGATTGGAGATGATTTGGTCAAGGCATGAAAAATTTAGAGAAGAATTAGTGGAATAGTGCTTAAGCACTTCCACCATTTTTGTTCTCATACTTCATTCCAAGCTTTTGTGAATTAGTGATTTACTATCTAAGGCATGCCCATCCTTATATAGGCTTCAAATGCTGTGGTATATGCTTGCTCGCATCCCCTTTCATGACATGTAAGGATCACATCCCATCATTTCTCCTTTGTCATTTGGTAGATTTAAGACTTTCCATTTAAGCTTATTTTCAAAATATCTTAAATTATATCATGTATGACATCATCACATTCAGTTAGCCATAAATATGAAAGTATTTTTAGTGGCTAATTATCTTCTTAATGATTATTAGACATGCACAAAAAGTTTGAACAACTTTCATTGACAAGTCGATAAAACGATTTTCGGTCACATTATCGATATTTTTTCAAAGTACTTATTTTTATAAACGTTTTTCCAAAAAAGTTTACCATCATTTCTTATGATTAAAAAGAGGGTTAAAAAGATTATTGAATTATTTTAATTACATTTAATCCAAGATTACAATGTTTAAATAATTCTGGTATTTAAATATGAAAGTGTATGAAATTTAAGGTCGTTACATATTTTCTTAGCTTTTCTTCAGTATGGACCTAAATTGACTCCCTGAAAACTTAGTAACACCCCCAAAGCAATCGATTTAGCTAATACATTAGGATCGATGATTTTCGAATGAACATCCTAAAATGATAATAGGGGATGAAATAAAAAGGAATTAATGTAGTTAATATAAATGATGACAAAATAAAAAGTTATAAGGTTAGGAAAACCTACAAGGAACTAGAAAATTTCCCAGAAATTTTGGAGACAAGCATCTCACATAGAAGAATTAATGGCTCCATCTCTATGTTTATTAATTATGTTCGGATTCACTCTGCTATTATCTGGACATAGGTAATACATAATTCCCTCAGCCTGGTTCTTAATTTTTGAAGAGTGGTCAAAGAGCACAAGATAGAGAGAGACAAATATTCTAGCTTAACTTTTTTGAATAACACGAATAGAGTGTGAATGTAGATGTTGTAGTATGGGTTAAGCTAAATGGGTGCAATCTTAAGGAAGGAGAAGACATTAGATATGATAGGGTTAAAAGGTAGGTAGTAGGAATGCCAAATGTGAATAAGGGTGAAGGCAAGATATCCCTCTGGAGGACTTTTAATTTTGTCACTGGGACCAGAAAACCTGATCTCAATTCCAAAGATTTTGAAATGTTGTAGTATAGAGCCAACATTCTCTTGCCTTAAGAAGTAAGTTTGGTAACTCATATAAAGCTTCTCCTCTGATGATTTCTTATGTCTAGAAGAGCTTGATGACCCTTTGGAGATTTCTTTCTTGTTCTCTACCGTAATACCTATAATATTGCCATTGAATGTATAAGTTGAGAAACTCTAATTAGAAGAGGCAAGATTTGGATGTGGGATAATTTAAGTAATAATAATAATAACGATAATAAAATAATAATAGTAGTAATAATAATAATAAATGACAAATAAAAATAAAATAATTTTCTTAAGCGAAGCTAAAATCTTCCAACTCTTTTGAACTAGGAAATTTTCTAGTAATAAAATTAGAAAATAAAGCCAGCCCATATTAAACAAAAATCTAGATTGCTGCACGATGGAGATATAAGCTATCGCAAATTGATCAATTATAAGTTAAGTGGGGAAAGTACAATAAGGTATCGTATGTTGACAAAGCCTGGAAATTAGATTATTGCATGTTGAATTATCATAAATTAAAAAGCATTGAGCAAAAATTAGCTGTCAAAAGTTGAGCTTTTGCATTTTGATAGAGTAAGGTGGGAAAAAAGAGCCATCGCATATTAAGCCATCGTGGATTGAAGAAAATAATAAGAAAGGACTAGTATATATTGGACCATCGAGGACGAGATAAGTAAGTAAAATAGGTTGTTACATACCAGGTTATCATAGGGTGAGTTAAGGAAAATAAAATAACATATCTTGTACTGAATGGAATAAGTTATCGCACGTTGAATAAAGTAAATAAAAGGAATTTTCGAGCATTAAGCTATCATACATTAATAATAAAGTAAACAAGCTCTCGAAAGATGAGCAATCGTGGGTTGAGAATGGCCGATCAGATGAGATATTATACATTGGGCTATCACGAGTTAAACAAAATGATGACCTATCGCATGTTGAGTCATCATAATTTGGGTGTAAACTTAGGGTCATTTTATAGCAAGCTATTGCATGCTAAGTAAGTCTAGGTCACCGCATGTTAAGATAGCAAATAGGTTACCAATAACATGATTTCTAAATTGATATAGGGTAAATAAAACCCGAAAACCCATCAACAATAACAACAACCTAAGTAAATTAAAATTGGATCAAAGCAACAATTTAAAAAAAAATTGAAGCAAGTCATCAAAAAACAATGAAATTAATGATTTCACAAAAAGCTAAAAGTGGAAACGATTAAGTTAAATCGAACAACAATAATAAATCAATAGTGTAATCAACATATTAATAATACATGAACCATTACCAAGTGACGATCTGTGAGGAATCGAAGTTTGTTTAGAAATTAATGGCAGATTTATTTTTAGAAGCTAGTAACGGAGAAAAAGAGAAGAAAGGAAACTATTTATAGGGGATAAGGAAAGTGGGTTAGCTATCAGATCGTAGGAAAGTAAATGAAAGGCCGAGATATATGGATTCAATAATATAAAAATTTTAAATTGAGAAGGGGATAAATAAGTGGAATTTTATATTAAAGCATAAAATGATATTATAAAAGAGAAGAAAATGTTATACCCAAAAATACAAAGCATCGCAGGTTGAAAATGAGCCATCACAGATTGAAAGGAAAAGAAGCCATCAAGGGATGAAAGCCAAAATAAGCCATCGAAGGTTGATAGTTTCAAAGCAATCACAAGAAGACCGAATAGGCTATCAAAGGATGGTGGTTTCAGAGCTATTGCAAGTAGACTAAACAAGGTATTAAAGAATGATGGTTTCAAAGCTATCATAAGTTGACTAAACAAGATATCGAAGGATGATGGTTTCAAGCTATTGCAAGCTGACTAAAAAACCAATCGAAGTTCGATGGTTTCAAAGCTGCCACAAGTTGACTAAATAAGTTATCAAAGAATGATGGTTTAAAGCTGTTGCGAGCTAACTAAATGAGCTATTGAGGATGATGTTCCAATTCTATAACACAATGATTTGATGACCTATCAAAGATTGATACTGCTGAGCTATAACATATTAATCTAATAAATTATCTACGGTTGAAGCACCTAAACCATCGCATATTGAACGAATTGACAATTGAAATATGACATTACTAAGCTATTAATGGTTGTAAGGAGAGCTATAGAATATTAATGTCTTTGAGCTATTGAATGTTGACTAGTTCACATGAGGTTAATATCTAGCTATGTAACGACCCGCAAATCCGTACCCCTTGAGTCAACACTATCCTACAACAATCAACTCAAGTTGCACAGAAATACGAACCATTTGGTTAAAGAAGAAGAGGTAGAAGAAGAGAAAAAAGAAAACAGCATCAAAATCTAACCATCGTAGCGGAATAAAATATAATATATAATAAATGATCTTTACTAAAAATCAATTATATTTGTTGATATATTACATCATCAGAGTACATCAATCACGGCTCAACAATATCATACAACTGGATGCACAACCACTCAGCACAGCGAAATATATATATAAACAAGTACGGGAGTACGTATCGTCATCCAGCTCGACTCCTGAGCTCCACAGCATCAAAATCCTATATCCTATAATACTCGGTCAGACCCGAGCATTACAGGTAAATAACACCCGAGTCAGTCTGGAATACCAGCGTGAGAAAATCACACCCAATTGATTATTAAAGTTTCAAAAATCCTTTCAAAACAAAAGCATCTCGTAAGACCATGCCACAAATAAACATGTCGGGTTTTTTACCTTACGATAGCTAAAACAATTTTTATAGAAATCCTTTGATATTATAATAGGGTCTATATACAAATACTTATAAAATAGCCGAAATTGTTACATTATTAAATTCCAGCTACTAGCCACAAAGTGGGTAATACAAAAAAACTCGTGCAAGGCTCGTAGGGAGAATGGATTTCCAACTAATGACTAGGCACTGGGGTACCACCTGTTACAGTATGGGGCCTAGATCACCGTACCGAGGAGTACGCCCGCTCCCCTGCAACACAAGGCCGGGACTACCCCTTACTGGATAATCCCGAGTGAGACCACCCCACGGTTGGGATCAACAACTGTTCGTCGACGGAAATTCTATCGGTTTAGAAAACCGTCGAACGAATTTTGAAATAAAACTAACCTCAAGCGCACGGTGTATGAATGTAGCACGTGTCGAATACGGGTCGATCCGCAGGGAATTGATGATTTTAAAATTCTTTTCAATCAAATTAAACCAAAGTTGAAGGGTGTGATTAGCTAGAAAATGAGAAAAATGTCAAAAAGAAAGTGATAAAAATATGAGAGTTAAATGACAATTTAGAGATAATTCCACTCTCTAGATCATATAGTTCAACAATTATGAAATTATGATCTCTCTTTTTTGGGTCATAAGTGAATTTAAATGATGTGTTTATCTTAAGTATGACTCATTTCTGCTATTAATTAGCTCAACATAAGCCATCAAATTATAACACAACCTTTAAATCACTTTATAACTCTCATGAAAATGACAACAAAGTTGAAATAAAAATCTATTTTAAGCATAGCCCATTAACTATTGTTTAGAAATATAGGCTATCAAATTTCAATTTCAACATTCACTTCTTTGCCATAATCATATTTAGATGAAGAGGCAATTTGTGTTATGTTTGTTTAAGCATAGACTATTTGTTATGAACAACATAGACTATCAAATTCAAAGCAAAAACAACAAGTTAACCACTTCATACATTCTCATTAAAGCACAAAAGGAGAGTATAAAACATCAAAATGTTGAAGCTACATGATTAGAGGCTTCATTACCCCTAAATTGAAGGGATTAGCCTCTCATATTTGTTATCAAAACAACAAATGTAGTTTGCAACATTAAAGAAAAAGAAAAAGAAAAAGAGAGCAAAGCAAAGAAACTAAACTATTCTACTTGCATGAAAAATAAATCTAAGCTATGAACATAAGGAGAAAGAGAGCAAAGAAATAAGCATTAACAATAAAACAAAGAAAAACATGTAGAAAAGAGAGAAGAAAGAGGCTTGGAAGCCATTTTTATTTCATAGAACATTGTGCTTACACTTGATTTCTTAATTTCCTAAGTAAATGAAAGAGTAGAAGATGATCTTCATGTACATAAGAGGGCTATTTATACATGCATAAAACCCTAATTCTCTTTTTAGGGAGCTTCCCAAAATACCCTTGAGGTGGTGTAGCCTCCAAGTAATCATTAACATTCACTAATCCCCCACTTAATATGTACATGAAGCTTTAAGTCCTTTTAGCATGTGCTTAGCTTCTAATTGGAAGTTAGGTAAGTGGGTGGGGTCCTCCATGATCTTGAACTTGAATTATTTCCTCTTCATTCCTTTGTATTTCCTTGTGCATGCATGTATCTTCATATAAGCCTCTTCCATATGCATCCAAATTCGTATAAAAATAATCAAAAAATGTTCAAGTAAAAATTCTTACATTGACACATGCACAAAAATGACCGTTTTTCCCCTGAATGATGATGAAAATATGATGGTTTGGAAATAATTGAATTTTGGTTTTAAACATGTTAAAATGCCTAAATATGATGATTATTTAAATAAAAAGAGATAAAATATGGATGTAAATATATGCACAATTACGTGCACATCAGCAACCACCCACTAAGCCGAAATAAAAAGGGACATCTAGACAGGAATGACCTCCCCTGCTTGGGTGCTACCCACCTAGCCTTGCTGCATAACCCCTGATTTTCAGTCATTCCCATTTGATGAGGCTTGAGGCTAAGCGTTACCTTTATAGAACATATCCCTTAGAATGCCCTTCGTCCACCTGACGATATTTCGCAAGCATTCATCCATACAAGTCCGTCCCGGGTCCGAACGGAACTGAAGGCACTATTCCTACCACATCCACTTTGGAAGTATCCTCAGGATTAGTAGCGATTAGCCCTTGCACTTTTACTGCTCCATCTTCGAATCCAAATTCGTTTCCATGAAACGTACAAACCGGATCGAAGTGGTTTTCGAGAAATTAATCTCGATCCCAGTCTCTTCGAAATGATCAGCGCATTTGGCCAATTTGATAGTCAGTTATTTAACTATCAATTAATATTCACAAACAACCATCCAACTATAAATAATTTTCTAAATTATTTATTAATCCCAAAAATATCTTCACAAGATATATTTTCACTTTTCAAATTCCTTTGAAAACAGTTTTCAAAACTATCTGCCTTTCTCAGAATAAATTCCCAGTATTTCTATTTCCACTGGAATCACCAAGCACAAAACTTTTTATTTTTAAAATAACTTAAAAACACTTTATTGTAAAATATATTTAACCTTTAACATAGAAAAATTACTTTAGTACTTAATTTAAAATAATACTCTAGAAATAACTAAAATAAGGTTACCTTAGAACTAGACATTAGATTTTCTTCTTTAAACAAAATACCAAATCATTCTTTAAATAATTATTACGATAATAGATTAACAAATTACTTACTTTAGAATTTACTTTAAAATATTTAAATTAAAACTACTTCAATAATTGATTAAAAATATATACTATAAGAATATTTGAAAATAAGGTTACTTTATAAATATAAACTAGGTTTTCACCTTTTAAACAGAATTACTAAGTCACTCTTTATAAATTATTACTACGGTAATAGATTTGAATAAATATTTACTTAGAATTTAAACATTTAGAAATAATAAATTTCCAAGAACATACTTTGTAAAACAACATTAAAACCTTTATTTTATTTTTAAAAGCTTACTTTGTATACGTACTTGGCTATCAAGAGAAATATACTTCTCTTCACAACCTTTAAAAATAAACCACTATTATTTTTAAACAATTTTTCTCACTCCTTTAATAAATTTCCACCTTGAATTTATTCTTCCAAATATCCAATTTCAAACACTTAAATCAATTTCCAAATTGATTTCCAATTTACTTTATTTATTCCAAAATCCACTAATTTCAGATTTATTCCTTAATTATGATTTAAAATACTTTTAATTGACATACCAATTTAGATTTCTCAATTTACTTCTTATTCCTTTAAATAAAATTTAAAACTTTAAGTTTTAAAATAATTCTTTATTCCTTTAAATTAATATCACATAATTTAACAATTCATTAATTACTGTTTATTCAAACCCTTTTCTTTTCATATTCGAAGTTATTTATTAGTATTTGACATACTTCCATTTCTTTCTCAATTCATTCTTAATTTATTAAATTCTATAAGATTATTTCGTTTACAAATTTACTTCCTTTATTTTCTTTCCAAAATACAATTTACATATTTTTGGTAATTCATTATACCCAAATATATCCAATCAAATCATAACATTCAATATTCCAATATGTTCACCATAGAATATCAAGTAACCACAACAGAGAATATTAAATAATAAATGTTGAGGGGTCCAGTTGGATCCCTCCAACCTATTTTCCCTGCATCCACAGATGTTAGCACAATATAATATGCCAATTCCAAAATTACCGTACTATAGCACATCGATCAATCTCAACCATTCAAACAATTATTAAAATTTAATCATTTAAATTTAAATTTAAATTAACCGAGTGAGATTAACTCACCTTCCCTTTGCTGTTTGCAACCCATTCCAATCTGGCTTGTTTTCCTTGATTCTTAAAACCTTGTATAACAATTCACGGTTTATTATTATTTGAACCAGTCAAACAATTATTCACAATTTATTTATTTTAATTAACTAATGATTAAATTTTAACCTTAAATTTAATTTAACCAACATAGTAAATTTTAAATCAATTTTCCTTTCATACATTACTTAAAATAATTAAGTAAGTTAAGCATGCACATAAGTATAAAATTTTGCTTTCCATTTCCAGTTTAAACCTGTTACAATAACAATATCTAACCTCCTTTACATTTTCTTTTCTAACCAGACAATTTCCATTCCTAATCTTACATTTCAAAATCCTACCTATTTACAAATATTTCTATTTACTGTTAAATCTTTTCTTCTCTTTTATTTTTTAAAAATATCTTTCTGATCCTTGCGTTTGTATGTAAAAATATGCATATAAATATACTTCACTGTTATTTAACAAAAGTCTGCATTTATATATTTCAATATATATTTTCCTTTCAGTTTAATCAAATATGGGTTGTAATATAAAAATCGAACAAATACCTATCCACTATTGCAGAGTCGCCGCGAGCACCATGACCAGAACGTCGCGCTCCAACATCGACCCAGAACCCCATACTCGAGATTCCTAACCCTGAACGAGCTCGAATCCCTACAACGTCGCCTTCGAACCCAGGCCCTAGGTTGCCTTAATCGGTCACACTACACTCCAGTTGCCTTTGACCCGAGCTTCCATCGCGATTCAATCACGCGAGCTCTCCCTTCACATGCCACAGCTTCCGCCGTTCGAACCAGATCCGGTCGCGTGAACGATCGATTGAATCGAAAAGAAGTGGCCATCGATGATGATGACGTGATTTCCTCGCGTGTTCGAGCACGCGAGTTTCCCCCTTGTTCCCCATTTTTTTTAATTGCTTTGATTTGGTTAAAGCTTCGGCTCAATATACTTTGTTATTATATTTTCTACTTCTGATCGAAAGAGACTTGAGAAGATGGGAAGAAAAAGGAAAATGGGTACGAAGGAGGCAAATAGGTGGTAGGTTGTACATAATGTCGGATGAAAGAAAATGAATATATGGTATTTAAATTTAATTTGTCGCAGTAAAAACTTCTATGCGTTAATATATCGTATGCTCACCCAACAACTCCAAATACTACGAAAATTGAAATCCGGTAATAATACAATATTACAGATCCAATGGAACTGGTTTCGTCGATTTCTGAGACTGTGCCTCGAAAGGCTATTTTTAAATTCAATTTAAACAATAAAATTTTAAAACTGAACAAACCACTACTAATTTCAATTTTACAACTTCTATTATCTTCAGTGTTATCAATATAAATTTTACAAGCCTTCAAATTATTTTTAACAGGCTTAAAATCCCAGATTTTATATTTTACCAGATTATAAATTATTTAATTCAATAATTCAATTAACAACTAATTAGTGATATTTGAATTCAAGTTAAAAATAAACTTTTAAATATTAAAATCAATTAAATATCCCGATTTCAAATACTCAAAAATTCGGGGTCGTCACATTCCTCCCCCCTTAAAAGAATTTCGTCCCCAAAATTACTAATTAAGAGGAATAGTCCCATACCCATGACTATTTTCCAAAACCAAACTGTTCAACATCCTATCCACTATCTTTTTATAAATGACCCACTACCATTCTTACTAATCTTTCCCAACTTTCCCTTAGTTTCAAACAATATTATTTACTCAGTCATTCAAATTTAAATTTTAAATCAAATTTTAAATTATCAGAATTTTCACGAAATTTTTCTAACTCTCTAAATTTTCGAAAAATTTCGCCAGCGTCTACTTTGCGCGGCTAGCTCGGTACAACTACAAAATGGCTCTACGGCCTACCAAATCAAAAAAGAAAGCAAAAAGCCAAGTGGCTAGATCCAAAAACCCAATCAAATTTCATACAGAAATTTAAAACACATACCTTTTTGTCGAGCAATTCAAATTTATCTTCTAAAATCAAAACCAATTTTCTTTTCCTTTATAATACCTATATATCCTACATAGAATAATATCCAATCACAACATTCAGAATCATTCATTGACTTCTTTTACACATTTTCAATATTTGTTTTACTTAAGTCCTTATAATGTACCTATATCATTCGTACGCAATACTGAATTCGGTCGCTCGCTCGATCACACAATTTCACTTCCGAACTAGTATCGTCCACCCGACTTCCTAGTGCGGACTCAGATCTGGTTTCCTGTTTAGAAACCGTCATTCTTCTTACAATAGTCATAACTATGATAGAGAATTTCCAGAATCAATCAAAATCCATATCCAGGGTACGCCGTCGAAAATCGAGTGAAAAATCCTAAATCGGATCGATATAACTATCTCGAAATTCTGTGCCCGATCTGGATCAAATAGCTATGCGAATAAAATAATACACGTACACCCTGCGTATTTGCTCCAATTGATTATCAATTATATCAATTCCTTTTTATTCGCATTTATTTTGATTGTTATTCACTTATTCTCACTTTCCCTTGTCACAACTTCCAGTTTTAATCTTCATTCAATTATTCACTTAGCATATTTCCAATGCCAACTTACTTAAGAATTTCACCTTGATTTCTTAAGTTCAATATAAATATTTGATACACCTCTTGAATTTTTTTCACTTCACTATTGGAGTTTATATCCATTTTATTCAATTTGCCTTTACAATTCCATAAAAATTTCAATTTGCTTCACTTTATTAATTAATTTCAAATATAAACACTTTTTCCCAATTTTACTTGAATTCAATTCATTTCCAAACTTTGAATATTGAATTTTGATTCACCTTATCTCAATCCATATTTAATTAACCATTTCCTTTATTAGTTTTACTTACTAATTTATTTAAAATCTCAAATAAAAGTTTATTTGTAAACTTTTTCCTTCTTTTAGTTTCTTTGAACAATTCTTCAGTTCATCTTATTTTACTTATACAATTTAAATTAGATTTCAACATTCCGTTATAATTTTCTTTTTTCTTAACAAATTTATATTATTTGTCGTTAGTGAAAATTTTCAAAAGATTCAAAAAATTTCTAACTCCCAAAATTTACGAATTTTTTTGGCAGAGTCTCCTTTGTACGAAGGAGCTTTTGCAATTTGACAAGTGATATTAATATATATACATTGACCACACGGCGGAAAATAGAAAAACAGTTCATATTTCCTATTTGTATTGCATAGGCGTGCCTTATTTAGCATTTTAAGCAAAGCGGTTATTTATTTAGCATTTGGCATGATCAAATCCAGCCATACGGCTCTCCTGTACCTGTACTTACTCAATTTAAACAGGTAAGTGACAAATATACAAAGTTTATTAACATTTTACTTAATTTCAATAGCTAAACACATGCATATCATAAGCAATATATGCCAAACAACACTTATAAATAATAAAGTTTCAACCACCAATTCGATTGCTCTCACTCGCTTCCAACCAATTTTGACGCCATTTCATTCAATCCTAATGATTTACAGTTCAGTTTCTTATACTCAGTTTATTTTTAATCCAAACAAACTTATATTCAATTCAATTGATTTCAAAATCAGTTTTATTTCACTTCTATCAACTCATAGAATTTATTTAATCTCGTTTTCGTCAAATGATAATTTACTTCTATGAAATTTGACCATATGCAAGTGAATAAATAACTACGTAAGCTTGTAACCACTTTAATTTGATTTCAACTCAATTAATAGTCAATTTCTTCCATTCTAATTCATTTGCAATCATTTCAATTTTATTTTTATTCACTTGAATTTTATTTACCACTCAAACAATCACTATTTCAACTCTAATTGGTTTAACTTGAGTTCATTGCCAGCTCCATTCGTTTAAATTGAATTAGTATATTCCATTGAGTCCATATGAATTCTATTTCACATTCAATAATTTAGTTCTGAATTCCTCTCATTTTATAACGAGGCCATTTCCAATTTATCTCTACTTAGATTTTTATTTGCAATATAAATCATTTTTATGTTAATTCAATACCATTCAACTTCAACTCAAATTTAATTCACTTACAATTTTAAGTTGAATTTCTATTAATAACTCAAGCTTCACTTTCAAATTCTATCATTTATTCACAACTCAAATTTTTATTAACCAATTTTGAGTTCCATTTCCATATTCCATTAATTAATCAAGTAGTCTATTTAAAATTTTACCCAATATTTGATTTTTATTTCAAAAATCACTCTAACCGTTTTGCTTGAGTTCAATCTATTTTATAATTTAAATTTTGGATTATATTCATTATCATTACAAACAATTTTATTGGCCTATTTATTTTACTTCCAAATTTTATAAGTCACAACTTATTTATATGCATATTTCATCTATTTACAATCAATCTCATTCACATTTTACTATTTGACTCGGAATTATACCTTTTACTTAGCCGATATATTTTATTATTCCATAAACATTTTAAACAAGATTCCAGAGTTTAAACAATTTCCCAAAATTTCAAAATCACTTTTGAAATCAACTACATCCAAGATCCTTTGGCAAATTTAATTATTCCTTAGAATTTCAAAACCAAACCCAGTTCACAAACAATTCCAATTTAAAACAATTTGGTATCAATTTCTCTTCTAGAAACTCGAAAATGAACATCGATGCTGCTGCAGTCACCACCGACGTTATTTTCCAACGACCGAAAGAGAACTAGGTGCTTTTATCTCTTTAACAACATTTCAAATATTTTTAATTTCCAAATCTCACCATATTCAATTCCAATTCAAAAATATTCCCGAAATAATACCACTATTATTTCTCCAAAACTATTGAAAACCATTTCCAAATCCAAAGGAATTTAAACTTTTTCCCCCAAAATTCCAAATTCGAAATCCATCCAATTCATATTCCAACCTTACTCTAGAATTTTCATCATAATTTATTTTCAGATATTCTTTGGAATTCTATTTCAAAATTATAATCTCATTTATATATGAAGTTTATTCCAATTTATAAATTAAATTTATAATCTATATTTCAATTTCCATTTTGTTATATGAATTTATTCTTCCACTTTGGTTATAAGTTTCAATTTCTTATTCAATTGCTACACAATAGTGTCAATAATTTAATATTATCATTCCTTAACAATCAAGCATCCAAATACTATTTACAAAAAAATATATCTTTTATATACAAAAATAATTTGGATAAAATTATTTCATTTACCCTACTTTAAAACAATATTGTGTCGAATTGTTCTATTCAAGTGTTTAGAGATCCCTATTAATAATGTTAATTACTCGTATTGACCAGAATCCATAAACTGCTCAATAAACCAATCAACACAATATAAAATCATTTTATATACACTAACAAATACGCGATCATATCTATTAATATGCTCAAACTTAGTCTAGAGTACTATTGACTCTATTTCAATGAGTAATTCCCACTAGAGCCAAGGTTATCACCAACCTATGCTCTAATACCAACTGTAATGACCCGCAAATCTGTACCCCTTAAATCAACACTACCCCACAACAATAAAATCAAGTTGCACAGAAATACGAACCATTTGGTTAAAGAAGAAGAGGTAGAAGAAGGAAAACAGAAAACAACATCAGAATCTAACCATCGCAGCGAAATAAAATATAATATATAATAAATGATCTTTACTCAAAATCAAATATATCTGTTGATATATTACATCATCAGAGTACATCAATCACAGCTCAACAATATGATACAACTGGATAGACAACCACTCAGCATAGCAGAATATATACATAAACAAGTACGGGAGTACGTATCGTCATCCAGCTCGACTCCTGAGGTCCACAACATCAAAATCCTTTATCCTATAATACTCGGTTTGACCCGAGCATTACAGTTAAATAACATCCGAGTCAGTCTGAAATACCAGCGTGAGAAAATCACACCCAATTGATTATTAAAGTTTCAAAAATCCTTTGAAAACAAAAGCATCGACCACGCCACAAATAAACATGTCGGGTTTTTACCTTACGATAGCTAAAATAATTTTTATAGAAATCCTCTGATATTATAATAGGGTCTATATACAAATACTTATAAAATAGCCGAAATTGTTACATTATTAAATTCCAGCTACTAGCCACAAAGTGGGTAATACAAACAAAACTCGTATAAGGCTCGTAGGGAGAATGGAATTCCAACTAATGACTAGGCAATGGGGTACCACCTGTCACAGTACGGGGCCTAGATAACTGTACCGAGGTGTACGCCCGCTCCCCTGCTACAAAAGGCCGGGACTACCCCTTACTGGATAATCCCGCGTGAGATCACCCCGCGGTTGGGATCAGTTACCACCCACTAAGCCGAAATAAAAAGGGACATCTAAACAGGAATGACCTCACCCTGCTTGGGTGCTACCCACCTAGCCTTGCTGCATAACCCCTGATTTTCAGTCATTCCCATTTTATGAGGCTTGAGGCTAAGCGTTACCTTTATAGAACATATCCCTTCGAATGCCCCTCGTCCACCTGACGATATTTCGCAAGCATTCATCCATACAAGTCCGTCCCGGGTTCGAACGGAACTGAAGGCACTATTCCTACTACATCCATTTTGGAAATATCCTCAGGATTAGTAGCGATTAGCCCTTGCACTTCACTGCTCCATCTTCGAATCCAAATTCGTTTCCACGAAACGTACAAACCAGATCGAAGTGGTTTTCGAGAAATTAATCTCGATCCCAGTCTCTTCGAAACGATCAGCGCATATGGCCAGTATTGACAGTCGGTTATTAAACTATCAATTAATATTCACAAACAACCATCCAACAATAAATAATTTTCCGAATTATTTATTAATCCCAAAAATATCTTCACAAGATATATTTTCACTTTTCAAATTCCTTTGAAAACAGTTTTCAAAACTATCTGCCTTTCTCAGAATAACTTCCCAGTATTTCTATTTCCACAGGAATCACCAAGCACAAAACTTTTGATTTTTAAAAATATTTAAAAACACTTTATTGTAAAATACATTTAACCTTTAATATAGAAAAATTACTTTAGTACTTATTTTAAAATAATACTCTAGAAATAAATAAAATAAGGTTACCTTATAACTAGACATTAGATTTTCTTCTTTAAACAAAATACCAAATAATTCTTTAAATAGTTATTACGATAATAAATTAACAAATTACTTACTTTAGAATTTACTTTAAAATATTTAAATTAAAACTACTTCAATAATTGATTAAAAATATATACTATAAGAATATTTGAAAATAAGGTTACTTTATAAATATAAACTAGGTTTTCACCTTTTAAACAGAATTACCAAGTCACTCTTTATAAATTATTACTACGGTAATAGATTTGAGTAAATATTTACTTTAGAATTTAAACATTTAGAAATAATAAATTTCCAAGAACATACTTCGTAAAACAACATTAAAACCTTTGTTTTATTTTTGAAAACTTACTTTGAAAACGTACTTGGCTATCCATAGAAATATACTTCTCTTCACAACCTTTAAAAATAAATCACTATTTATTTTTAAACAATATTTCTCATTCCTTTAATAAATTTCCACCTTGAATTTATTCTTCCAAATATCCAATTTCAAACACTTAAATCAATTTCCAACACTTTACTTTATTTATTCCAAAATCCATTAATTTCAGATTTATTCCATAATTATGATTTAAAATACTTTTAATTGAAATACCAATTTAGATTTCTCAGTTTACTTCTTATTCCTTTAAATAAATTTTAAAACTTTAAGTTTTAAAATAATTCTTTATTCCTTTAAATTAATATCACATAATTTAACAATTCATTAGTTACTGTTTATTCAAACCCTTTTCTTTTCATATTCGAAGTTATTTATTAGTATTTGACATACTTCCATTTCTTTCTCAATTCATTCTTAATTTATTAAATTCTCTAAGATTATTTCGTTTACAAATTTACTTCCTTTATTTTCTTTCCAAAATATAATTTACATATTTTTGGTAATTCATTATACCCAAATATATCCAATCAAATCATAACATTCAATATTCCAATATATTCATCATAGAATATCAAGTAACCACAACAGAGAATATTAAATAATAAATGTCGAGGGGTCCAGTTGGATCCCTCCAACCTGTTTTCCCTGCATCCATAGATGTTAGCACAATATAATATGCCAATTCCAAAATTACCATACTATAGCACATCAATCAATCTCAACCATTCAAACAATTATTTAAATTTAATCATTTAAATTTAAATTTAAATTAACTGAGTGAGATTAACTCACCTTCCCTTTGCTGTTTGCAACTCATTCCAATCTGGCTTGTTTTCCTTGATTCTTAAAACTTTGTATAACAATTCACGGTTTATTATTATTTGAACCAATCAAACAATTATTCACAATTTATTTATTTTATTTAACTAATGATTAAATTTTAACCTTAAATTTAATTTAACCAACATAGTAAATTTTAAATCAATTTTCCTTTCATACATTACTTAAAATAATTAAGTAAGTTAAGCGTGCACACAAGTATAAAATTTTCCTTTCCATTTCCAGTTTAAACCTGTTACAATAACAATATCTAACCTCCTTTACATTTTCTTTTCTAACCAGACAATTTCCATTCCTAATCTTACATTTTCAAAATCCTACTTATTTACAAATGTTTCTTTTTACTGTTAAATCTTTTCTTCTCTTTTATTTTTAAAAATATCTTTCTGATCCTTGCGTTGGTATATAAAAATATGCATATAAATATACTTCACTGTTGTTTAACAAAAGTCTTCATTCATATATTTCAATATATATTTTCCTTTCAGTTTAATCAAATATGAGTTGTAATATAAAAATCGAACAAATACCTATCCACTATTGTAGAGTCGCCGCGAGCACCACGACCAGAACGCCGCGCTCCAACATCGACCCAGAACCCCATACACGAGATCCCTAACCCTAAACGAGCTCGATTCCCTACAGCGTCGCCTTCGAACCCAAGCCCTAGGTTGCCTGAATCGGTCACACTACACTCCAGTAGCCTTCGACCCGAGCTTCCATCGCGATTCAATCACGCGAGCTCTCCCTTCACATGCCACAGCTTCCGCCGTTCGAACCAGATCCGGTCACGTGAATGGTCGATTGAATCAAAAAGAAGCGGCCATCGATGATGATGACGCGATTTCCTCGCGTGTTCGAGCATGGGAGTTTCCCCCTTGTTCCCTTTTTTTTAATTGCTTTGTTTTGGTTAAAGCTTCGGCTCAATATACTTTGTTATTATATTTTCTACTTCTAATCGAACAGAGACTTGAGAATATGGGAAGAAAAAGGAAAATGGGTACGAAGGAGGCAAATAGGCGGTAGGTTGCACATAATGTCGGATGAAAGAAAATGAATATATGGTATTTAAATTTAATTTGTCGCAGTAAAAACTTCTATGTGTTAGTATACCGTATGCTTGCCGAACAACTCCAAATACTACAAAAATTGAAATCCGATAATAATACAATATTACAGATCCAATGGAACTGGTTTCGTCGATTTCTGAGACTGTGCCTCGGAAGGCTATTTTTAAATTCAATTTAAACAATAAAATTTTAAAACCAAACAAACCACTGCTAATTTCAATTTTACAACTTCTATTATCTTCAGTTTTATCAATATAAATTTTACAAGCCTTCAAATTAATTTTAACAGGCTTAAAATCCCAGATTTCATATTTTACCCGATTATAAATTATTTAATTCAATAATTCAATTAACAATTAATTAGTGATATTTGAATTCAAGTTAAAAATATACTTTTAAATATTAAAATCAATTAAATATCCCGATTTCAAATACTCAAAAATTCCGGGTCGTCACAAGCTAACCACGTGTACTCTGGTTACGCGGATAGTGCCATATCATCATGACTCAAAAAGAAGACCGAGCCACATATCCCTTCGATCAAGTGCCACCAAATCATGGCTATTCATTTCTAATAAATAACACATGTCATGAATCCAACATTCCCAATCTTTTATAAATAGACATGTAACCTTATTAGAAATGGTTGGATTCTGAGTGATCTTTCTTCCTCATTTTTTATTTTTCTTGAGTTTGTAAAGAAAAGCTTGTAATTGATATTTTCATAGCCATTATATAAAAATGAAATCAATATTTTGTAATGAAGGCTTGAATCAATGACAATTTGCATAATTACTTCATTTGAACTCTTGCCTTTCATATGAATTTATGACTTGCCGAGTGAACAAAAAGGACTTGCCATTTGACTTGCATATTAACAACCATATTTGCCACCTTGACTTGACATTTGAACAATGGGACTCTCTCTATCCCTCTCTCTCTCTCTCTCTCTCTCTCTCTCTCTCTTTCAATCAAGCAATTGACTTAAAAAAGGCTTAATTTTTGGCCTAATAGTGAAATTGATTTCTAGAGTTTAAATCATATGTTAATTAGTTTGGAAGGTTGAACTATTGATGGGCATGAGCCGATCATTATTGTTGAATCATGGTTGGGACAATGTGAGATGGGTTATGAGGAGATGAGTGAAAGAAAGGAAAGGAAAAATAGCTAGCTATGTATTAGTTTAGGGGTTACGTTGTGACCTGGTTGAAGATAATGGGAACTGCTAGCGATTAGTGGAGTAGGTTGAATTTAAGCTTGTAAGTCAACGGAATAGGGATCTTAAGGCTAAATTAACACCGGGGGTGGATGAATAGTGTTTAATGAGTTATATGAATATTTTCAAAATTCTTTAAGATTCTACTTGGAATGGTGTAATTAAAAATCATAGAAACTGTCAATTAGCGGAATACAGATCTTGAGGCTAAATAACACTAGAAGGGGGTGAATAGTGTTTAATGGATTATATGAATATTTTTCAATTTTTTTAAGATTCTACTTGGAACGATGTAATTAAGAATCACAAAAACACTCACATAATCAAAGTGTAGATAAAAGTAAATGCATTTAAAGTAAAAAGGAAATAATACACCAGGATTTTATACTTGTTCGGAGTTACCCTACATCTAGTCCTGCACAATTCCTTGTACAAGCTTTTTTTCAACTAGTAAATGCAAATACAATCTAGATTGCAAGGTTACGAGACACACCCTCCAAAATCTCGACCTTTAGGTAGATTCATTTGATTTCCGGCTATAAGCACCCACTAGATTTACGGGCTACTAAACACATCCAATTGATTTTTATAAGCTACAATCGTACCCACAAGTATAGCAGTATGATTTGATAGAGTTTTATAGACTCAGATCTTTGATCTTGATTACAATTGATCTTATAACTCTTGAATTCACTTTGATCTTGATTTTAGCGAGAGAGATGAGAGAGATCATAGAGAAAATAATGGAGAATCAAATTAATTATGATTGAATTTGATTCTGATTTAATTTGAGAAGAATTTGAGTAGAAATTGGAGTGAAAAAGGGAGAGAAGAACAAGAAAGTAGATGTTTGAAATTCGTTTGGAAGTCTGGTGCATGTAAGGAAACAACGGCCATGTCCATTTGCGAATAGATACGACGAAAATACACTTCCATTCAAATTTGAATCTTAAAAATTACATTCGCTATGTCGATATACATAGGTAGAGTATATCAACATAATCTTCACAAAAATTGAAAAACACTTCAATTATTTTGAAAATTCGTTGCTTTTTACAATAATTTGGTACTTTGTAGAATCATTTAAACATGGTTTATATAAAGTTGAATCATATGAAATCTTAATAAAACTTTATGTAATAATTTTTAAAATTTTAATATAATGTAAAATGTATATATATATAATGAATATAAGTATAAATTATTAAAGTATAAACAAAAATTCAATATATATAAACCTAAAAACATTAAAATAAAATCTTTATAAGTATAAGAGATTGAAAATCATTCTGAGAAATATTTTGAAAAGATTATTTTAAAACTAGGATATTTGAAAAACAATTTAAAACAAAATTAAAGAAGGAGAGAGAGAGAGAGATCAGGAAAGTGCTATCAAGATTTTAACATAAATTCTATGACTTACAACTTATCTGGAATATCTTGAAATCTTGAACTCTTCAATACTCATGAGTCTTCATTCTCCAACTCTTGAAAGTATATATCAGCATATTGAATCTAATGTTGATATTATGTAGTCTTCTTAATCAACACCTATCTAATATCCTACACTATATACTATATATAACTTGATAAAGCATTAGTATTTATACTTTATATAAGGTCTATAGTTGTTATTATCAAAACCGATACCTAAGGTACTAACAATCTCCCCCTTTTTGTCGATGACAACTCTGTACATATAATATACTTTGTCCTGGGTTTCAAAATTCCCTTTTAATATATGTTAATGCTAAAAATTGAACGCTAACACCCCGGTGGATGTAGAGGTTAAGTGAAAGCACCACCCATGAACACGAGAATTAGAAACAAGTAAGAAAGTCCAGAGAAAGTAGTAAAAGACAACAATTTTATAGTGGTTCGACTTTAGAATAATCCTACGTCCACTTTAATCCTCTTTATTACTGAAATCAATTACAACTTTACAACAATCCTCAATTACAATACTGATGAGACAAACAACTAGGACTTCGATGTAGAAGAATTCTTTGAATCCATGTTGACTGTGTTAGATTTCCTCTCGAAGTTAGTTGAGATGCCTTTCGTGTTTGAAGTGTCGAGTGGGTCAAGAATTCTGTAGAGTATCGGTGTTCCAGGAATGAGCCCAAAGATCCCCTGTATGTTGGAGCTAGCGCCGTATTTATAGAAGAGTTCGGCTTTAGGTCGTAGGTCGCGAGCGACCTTGGATAGGTCGTAGGTTGCCAGCGACCTAGGGGATGTGGTTTACGACTTAATAAGGTTGTACTAGGTCATCTAAGCGAGTTAGTAGGTAGTAGCGACCTATAGGAGATCGGTCCTGAAGTAGCTTAAGTCGTCTACGACCTAATGAAGCTCCAGGCGCTGGTTGTCAGCGACTAAGCACTTAGAGTATAAATGTTATATCGGCTTGCTTAGGTCGCAAGCGGCCTAATGAGAGAGTATACATGCGGCTTTGTTCTGGAGCTCGCTAGATCGCTTCCTTTTTTGGCTCGCTAGGTCGTTGGGTACTTAAGTCGCTAGGTCGTTGGGTTTTTAAGTCGCTAGGTCGTACATTCTTCAGATATTTAAACTCCTTAGCTCGCTGAGTGGCTTAACTCGTTTAGTACTATAGGTCGCTAGCTCGCTGTTGGTCTTGCATCCATGTTAGGTCGCTTGGGTTGTTAGGTCATGGTCTTTTGTAAGTCGGTAAGTCGCGGTACCCTTTAGGTCGTTAACTCGCTTTAGCAGTTAGGTCGTTGTTAACTCGTTGATTCACTAGGTCGTTGGACCATCTGCTCCTTTAGGTCGCTAAGCCCTTTCAATCTTCTAGGTCGTTGAGTCGCATCCAAGTTAACTCGTTCATACCCTAGATCGTTAGGTTGCTGCCATATCTAGCTCGTTGCATCGCTGATTCGTGAGAAAGAGGACTTAACACTTGCCCCTCGAAGCATATGCCAAGGTTATAGGTCGTATGCTTCGATATAACTCTGCTAGGTCGTAAGCGACTCAAGAAGATTGCTAACTCACGCACCCATTCACCTTCTTCCTCTGTTTCCTTTATAAACTGTAAGTCGCTTCGTTCCCCTCACTTTATCACTTATCCCTTTACCGCCATTGTTGTCATTCAAGCTCAAAAGATAATAGCAAAATCTCCTCTTTTTCATCCCCAATTGTTGATTCCAACAGCAAACAAAGGTAATTCCGATCACTTTCGCCATGCTGTAAGATTATGTCCTGATTTGCCTTCCGATTATTGTTGAATCGTTAGCGATTACTTTAAAAAGTGAATCGGCCTAGGGTTTCATGGAGTTATCTTGGTGAATGTAAAGTCTTTAGAATCGATTAGGGGTTTTTTTAGAATGTTTTGGGAGTTTGGAGGAGACAAGGAGATGATTATCGGGTTAGTATGTCTTAGGCTTTGCTATGATACTCCGGTGAGGTGAGGGAGATGAATACGTGGCAGCATGCGAGTGGAGGATAAGACTTAGGATTTCTTGATGGAAGAAAGCTAGGCATATTCCTGAAATACTCTTAGAGCGACCTAAGAAAGTTTGCCTTGGACATTTGCAATGCTTTGACAGAATTTGACTGAATTTCCAATTTGAACAGCTAGAATGACCTGCTTGAACTCGTCGTACTTTTTTACAGATTATTTTAACTTTAATGCTATTAACCTGTTAAATACAACATTTGCAGAGAATGGGACGAATATACTGCCATTGACAGCCTACATCAATGACAGATCAGTCGATAAAAGATAATCAACTTAAAGAAATTATATGAAATGCCGTGAATCAACAAACTCAAGTAAAGTATTAAAGCAATACTGAATTAATCAACCAAAGCTAATCTGTTTGCTTCAACACTGTACTTAAACTTAAAGCAACAAGTCTTGAAGTTTTTTAACAGACAACTATTAATCAGTTTAATTTCAGTTATATTTTCTTGTTATTTTATTAGTTCTGCACAACACTTTACACATTTAGGAAACGTGCACCTTCATATTTGAATATCCAGTTCCTTGTGTAGAATGTCTTCTCAAGAAGAGATAATCGAGCAATCCGAAGGAGTCTTCCCGATAGCCGATCCATTGGTCGATCCTCCGGAGAGAACTCCAACTACCTTGAGTCAGTGGACATTCAATCAATTACGTATTCAATTTGGGATTGCCGAAGAGGATGGTAGATTTCCTGGCCCAAATGGTACTGCCGACAGGCCACCTCTTGGTTTTGTCGCCGTCAACCGTCAGATGTGCCTTTGTGGTGCCATTCCTCCTTTCAATGAATTTCTTCATCAACTCCTTTTCCGGCTAACCGTCTCTCCCTTTCAACTACATCCCAATGGCTACGCCATCCTGATGGGATTGTGTGTTTTATTCAGGAGGACACTTAACCGTCTTCCGAGCTTCGAAGAAATTTGCTACTTATGCTCATTTGCGAAGAATAAAGACCACCCCTCCTTTATACTCGTGAGAAGTACCAGAAATCATAAACTTATCACTGATCTTTTCGAAAGTGCTCACGGTTTTCTGAATCAATTCTTCTTCGTCCGCTGTCCCCTAGGGTTTTATGCCATCTGGAGAAAAGGAAGTAAGATTTCTCATCCCCGTTCTTCCCGTTTCAGCTTTTCAAGATCCGAATTGTTAAGTGCTAACTTCATTCTTTTCTTTTACAGCACTTCCTCCTCCCTCTAGAAACCCCAGTCACAAAACGAATTTTGATAGGTTAAGTGCCGTGCCGGTTGAAGAAAGAAGTATTTAGTTTTTGCTGAAAGATGAACTTCTGCACCAGTACGTGCTTTTGCACCCTTCTCGTTCTACCCAACCTCATGAAGTCCCCGACTCTCCAGTAAAAATATCGGATGCCCCAGTCCCCGTTGGAGAACTTGCACCGAAGGAACATGCTGTTGAGGCTTCCTTGGTAAAGTGTTCTACTTCAATTGATGTTGCGGGGTCATCCGTCAAACATGCACTTGCCCTGGTCATCGAACAAGAGGAGCCTGCTCAACAATCCAGGGGATCTGGTGACGAAGGAGCTGAGAGAACAAGTCCCGCCAGGCACAGCGGTGATGATACTTTTGAGGGGTTGAGCGACCTGATGATTACTTCGCAGGAGCTTTTTAAAGATGATCCTATCACTGCTAAAGTTACTTCTTCAACAGTCGAAGCGACATCCGTTCTGCAACAAACTCTATCAGCTCAAGAATTGACACTAGCTGTTAAATCCGTCGTCACCTCTCAACCCAGGAGTGGTTCGTGATTCGACGCACGTAGTTTGCACGTTACACACACTTTGGACTTTTCAGCACTTATATGCATTCAACTCTCTTGCTTTCAAGATTTCTGAGTTTATCTTTTCTTCATTTTCAGATTCTCCAATGGGAAGAAGTGGCTCTTACTATGACGATTTCCAGCGTTATAGGAAGCGCGGTGCTTATGACCCCAAGAGGTATCTTCCTGCCTCTTGGGAAACTGACGAAGAAAGAGCTACGAGGAAAGCTCGTGAAAGGCACGCCTATGAAGAACGCCACGAAAGGTGAGATGAGCGACATGACTCTTCCCAGTGGGAAGATGATTCTCATAAACGGAAATCCCGTGATGATAAAGGGAAAAGCCACATCCCTGAAGATGCTAGTAAAAGGGCCAAACATGGCGAAAAACCAGCGTCCGAACTTCCTGAAAAGCCCGCTGCTCCTGTACCTTCTCAATCTCCTGCCCTTGCTCGTACTGATATTCAAACAATTATTGGCAGGCCCTCATATCAGGTTGGACAAGGCCCGGCCACTCTTCAAAGTCGGTTGCCGCATTGGTGCCTGAAGGGAGTGCGCTTTGATCTTGATTTGGTCCCGATTGACAAGCAGGTTATGCTGCGTAATCTTGATGCTGTGAAACTTGATATCGAGAGAATGTCGAGATGGCAGAAGCTTGTCGACGAGCTTCAAAGAGTAAATCGCGCGAATCTTGAGGCCATGCTAATAATGGAAAACGACAAATCTGAATGGCAGAAAACTCTTGAACAGCATGACGCGGAAATGAGGAGCATAGCCACTTATAATGAGAAGCTTGAAGCAGAAGTGGAAAAACTTAAGGAAGAGCTCGCCACTTCTTCCACTTCCTACTCTCAGAGAGAGGAAATGCTTCAAAAACAAGTAAGGGACGCTCATGCGGCGCAGAGAGATGCTGAAGCCAAATTTGAAGCGCAGCAGCAAACTTTAGAAAACTACCGGGCTGACGTCGCTCAACTTCGAGAGAAAGCCAACGCCCAGAACTTAGAGATTGAATTACTGAAAGCTCGACTTTCCGAAGTTGAGAAGGAGCGTGACGAAGCTGTTGTCGGCAAAGCTGCAGCCGAAGAGTCTCATATGGCAACTAAAGCTGAAGTCAGCTCCACTCTATTCGAGTTTTACATGCATAGCGTTCTGCGGCATGGTAGCCTTAAGTTTTTGGGGCCGGCATATGAAATCACTTTGGCCAAAGTGTGGGAGGCTATACTTGATATGTTTGGAGGAGCCGGATATGCCGAAGTAGATTTAATGGCGCATTATCTAGATGATGATGCATGTGCCGCTCTTGCAAGGGGAAAGGAGCAGCTTGCCAAAGAGAGAGCTGAAACGACAAAAGGAGAACATTTAGGAAAGACAATTTCAACCGACCCAGTTCTACCTTCAGTTTCAGTCGATATCGATATTGCTGGCTCCAGTTCCCATTCTCCTCCTCCTACTAAAGCCGTTATTGAAAGTACCACCGCCCACACAGGAGATGAGGCTCAAGAAAGCGCTGAAGCGCAGGACTTCGAAATTGACATAGTGAAGTCTACTTCTCTAGGTAACCTCAACGTTGATCTCGCTCAAGTGGACTGCATGTTCGCTTCGACTGAGTTCGATGAGCTTCTTACTTATTTCTTAAGTGTCAATGAGCCATTATCCTCTCTTTTTATGAGGAATACTGACTTTAACTTTTCTTCACCTGTAGAGCAAGCACCAAGTATTGTTCAGAATTCCCCTCCTCCAGCTGTTTCCGCTCCGCCTCTTCAGATTACCCCCCTTCTATCTCTCAACAGGGGTCGCAAGAAGAGCAGATAGAAGCTCTCCGTGACATGGACGATCCTGTTGCTTCTCAAGAACAAAAGGTCGCAGAACCTGAAGAAAGGGAGAGAACTCCTGAGCAGACCGCTTCTGATGACATAACATTATCCACTCTTTTCACTCCGGGTAGTGAGTCTTCTTCTAAGAAGAGGGGGAAACGCGGAGTCTCAAAGAAGAAGAGAGAAGCTTCTGCTGGTGAGGAAAAAACAGAAGAACACCCAATTGCACCTCTTCCTCTTTCTTCCCCTACTCTCCCGAGCCGGCCCCAAAAACTGATCATCCGGCCAGGCGTAGTCTCGAAAGGTGGCAGGAAGAAGAAATGATGGGCTTGGGACTTATGCTTCTTGTCTTTTTTTTCTTTCGCTTTTTTGCTTGTATATACAAAGACTTATGTCGACCGGCGATTGTGCGGGTACCGGTCCCCGCCTTCTTTTGTTTTGAAACCTGTACATGTATAAATTTTTTTATAGTATGAAATAAAATGATTCTTTTACTTATACAAACTTCTGTCTGTATTTTAGAATGCATTTATTCCTTTTTTTATATACACAAGTTTCTTTATTTTCCCTGTGTGATGTTGCAGCAAACCTATGGTATGTTGCTTGAGCATTGTTTTATTTTTGTGACTATATTATATTGCCCCCATACCATGGTTTATTGCAATCTCTTTCACATTGGCAGAATTTTGGAGAACAACTCTTCTTTTTCGAGAAGACTTGTGCTCCTTCTTTAGAGAACAACTTTTCCATTTGAAAGAGGTTTTCATCTGTACTTTATAAGATAATATTTCCCTTTTAAGGAAATATTTTTCCGATTTAGTAAGAATGCAACTCGTATTCGAAAAGTTTTCTCTTTTTCAATCGCGAAGTTTTTACACTTCACTTTTGGAGAAAGTCACTTTTATTTTGGCAAGTGAATTTTCCTTCGTGGTACAGTGGGCTTCCGAAATAGGGCTTCGACCTGCTTGTGCCTCCGAAGAGGGCTTTTGTTTGGTTGTGCCTCTGGGAAGAGGGCTTTTTCTTTGATTATGCCTCTGGGAAGAGGGTTTTGTGTTTGTGCCTCCGGGGAGTGGGCTTTTCATTTGTGCCTCTGGGGAGAGGGCTTTTTTGTTTCTGCCTCTGGGGAGAGGCTTTTATCTTTTCCCTGTCCGCTGGGAAGCGGGCCTCCGAAGTGGGCTTTTCACATTTCGACTCGTGTGAAGTTTTATTTCAGATCACGGTGAAATGTGCGCCTCTAAGTAGGGCTTTTGCCTAGAAGTTTGGAGTTTACTTCTCTCGGTTGGATGGATTCACGGGGCGGACACAAGTTACTTGGCTTGTTTGTTTACACAAACGTTCTCAGCTAGTTAACGAGTGTCTTGTGCCACCGATCAGTCCACAACTTTCTGTCGAGAAAGAGAACTCTCTTTTTCTGGCTAGTCCCATTAAAGGTCTTTTAGCATTTCAACTATGGTGAAATGGGCCTCCGAAGAGGGCTTTTCACATTCCAGCACTTGTGAAGTTTTATTTCAAATCTCGGTGGAATGCGTGCCTCCTAGTAGGTCTGTTGCTTGGAAGTTTGGAGTTTCCTTCTCTCGGTTGGATGGATTCACGGGGCGGACACAAGTTACTTGGATTGTTTGTTTGTACAAACGTTCTCAGCTAGTTAACGAGTGTCCTGTGCCACCGATCAGTCCACAACTTTCTATCGAGAAGGAGGACTCTCGTTTTCTGGCACGTCCCATTAAAGGTCTTTATCCTCCGAAGAGTTGTGCCTCCGAAGAGGGCTTGTGCCTCCGAGGAGGTCTTTTGCTGTTTGCTGCCTGCTCGCCCATGTCTTTTCGTCATTTGCTCATATCAGCGGTTTCCTGTTATCGTTTCCAAGCGCACATTCCTTTCTTTTGCATGTAGCTTATTCTATCCAAAGAAGTGTACTTCATTGTTAAATGAGTTCGCAGGGACAGACACAGGCTAATTAATCGAATGTTTGTTTGCACAAACGATCACAATTAGTTAGGAAGGGTCTACTTCTGGTGGAACCACTAACTGTTTGCTTGAAGCACTTCTTATATAGGATTTGAATCTGGAATTTTTGTGGCAAGATATTCATTTGTTGAGTGATATTAGGGATCGCTTGGTCTTATAATGGGTAAGCTTTGTTTTAATAGCCTGCAATATTAAATCGACATTTTAGCAATACAATTGAAGTACTTTGTATATCGAAATAAAACAAGTAGTAGAGAATAAAAGATTTATAGTGGTTCGGCCAAGTATTGGGCCTACATCCACTTTATAGTTCTTATTATTCACTTGCACTGGCTTTGCAATGGCTTTCAATACAAGAATCATACATTCATAATTCTTTTTACAGACTTAACCAAAACTTTTAAGTAAAATATGGACGCAAATGGTTGCTGTTCCAAGCTCTTGGAACTAGATCTCCTTCGACAGTTGTCAGTTTGAAAGTGCCATCAAGAAGTTTTTGGCCTATGACATATGGCCCTTCCCTGTTTGGCACAAACACTCCTGTTGCAGTCATGACCCTTTTCAAGACTAGATCCCCAATCTCAAAGCTGCGTTGGCGAACTTTGGAATTGAAATGCCTGGCAATTCTTTGCTGATGGGCTGCAATTCTGAGCTGAGTCTCTTCCCTTTTTTCATCAAGGAAGTCAAGTGCTTCAAGTTGCAACTCTTCGTTTTCAGCTTGGTTGAAATGAATTCTTCTATGTGAAGGGACTTCTATTTCCAACGGAATCATTGCTTCCGATCCACATGCTAATGAAAATGGAGTGTGCCCGGTCGCAGTTTTGTGGGTAGTTCTATATGCCCATAGTGCTAATGGAAGCTTATCGACCCAACCACCTTTCGCCTTTTCCAGCTGTTTTTTGATGGTTGATTTGATAATTTTGTTTACTGCTTCAACTTGCCCGTTTGCCTGCGGATGAGCCACTGCTGAGAAGCTTTTCTGGATCTTGAATCGCTTGCAAAAATCTTGGAACTCTTCACTTTCGAATTGGGTTCCAATGTCTGTGATTATCTTTTGAGGCACACCATACCTGCAAATGATATTCTTAGCTACAATGTTTATCATCTTTTTAGAGGTAATAGTAGCTAATGGTTCAGATTCAGCCCATTTAGTAAAATAATCAACAGAAATAATAGCATATCTGATTCCGGATTTGGCGGTTGGCAAAGGCCCGATGAGATCTATTCTCCAAATAGCAAATGGCCACAGACTGACCATCTGTGTTATCTCAATGGAAGGTGCTCTTGGGATCTTTGCGAATCTTTGACATCGGTCACATTTTCGGGCATAGCTTGCAGCATCACGATTAATATCTGGCCAAAAATACCCATAACGGAGGATTTTCTTTGCTAGAGTTTGACCACCTGAATGGTCTCCACACTCTCCTCCGTGTGCTTCAGCTAGAATTGTTTTAGCTTCTTCCTTGGTCACACATCGGAGTAATGGCATTAAGAATCCCCGCCTGTACAATCGGCCATCTTGAATTATGTATCTGGAGGCTTTTCTTAGCAACTTCTGTCATTCTTTTGAACTTTCTGGTAGAGAACAGTTGAGTAGATATTCCATTATCGGAGTCATCCATGATTTTTGCTCTTGAGATATAGTCATGATCCAGTCAATATCCATCTCATCAATGCTTGGGGATGACAGGACTTCCACAGGAACTAATCCCAATAATTGAGCTTCACTAGTGCTAGCGTACTTTGCGAGAGAGTCTGCCTTCATGTTCTCTTCTCGGGGTATATGATTTATCGTATAATGGTCGATAATCATCGAGAAGTTCTGAAGTTTTTGACAAATAAGCAGGCAGATTTCCTCCTTTATACTGAAACTCTTTTTTGACTTGACATACAATAAGCTGTGAATCACTGAATATCTACAACACTTTGACATTCAACTCTTTAGCAATTCTCAAGCCGGCAATAATAGCTTCATATTCTGCTTCATTGTTTGTCGAAGGGAATTCCAATATCAATGCATAGCACAACGACCGCCCTTCAGGGGTTTCAAGCACAACCCCAGCTCCGGAACAGTAATTGTTTCTTGCACCATCTACATATAATTTCCATTGAATCGGGGGATTATCAGTCACTTCTCCATCGCTGTCACCCTTATCTGTACATTCTGCGATAAAATCTGCCAAAACTTGTCCATTGATTGCTCTCCGGGGATGATAAGTGATGTCGTATTGGCTGAGTTCAATATTCCACTTCAGAAGAGGACCCGAAGTCTCAGGACAAAACAGGACTTGCTTTAAAGGTTGATCAGTGAGGACTTTGATAGGATGAGCTTGGAAATACGGCCTCAACTTTCTGGATGCAATCAGTAAACAATAAGTGATCTTTTCCAATTTTGAATAATTCATCTCTACCCTGATGAATCTCTTGCTGATATAATAGACTGGGCGCTGAATTCTTGCATTTTCCCGTACCAACGTTGCACTGAGAGCATGAGATGAGATCGCCAAATATACAAAAAGATCTTCACCATTGTCTGGCTTCAAAAGTATTGGAGGCGTTTCCATATGACGAATCAACTTATCGAAAGCTTTCTGGCATTCAGGAGTCCAGTCAAAATTTTTCCTTCCTTTCTTCAGTGCATCGAAGAATGGAATGCATTTATCAGTAGCTTTGGAAATGAATCGACTCAAGGCAGCGACTTTTCCATTAAGACTTTGCAATTCCTTCTTCGTTCTAGGAGCTTTGACTTCTTTTAAGGCAGCAATCTGTGTAGGATTAGTTTCAATGCCCCTAGCACTCACAATGAAACCCAGAAACTTTCTGGACTCCACCCCAAACGAACATTTCAAAGGATTAAGTTTCATTCCATACTTTCGGAGGATTGCAAACATTTCCGCCAAGTGGTCCATATGGTCTACCGCTTTCTTTGACTTTACCAACATATCTTCAACATAAACTTCCATAGTTTTGCCAATCTGCGGTTTGAACATAGCATTAACGAGTCTTTGGTAAGTTGCCCTGCATTCTTAAGTCCAAAAGGCATGACTCTATAGCAGTAGAGACCAACATCGGTGATGAAGCTCGTATCCTCCTGATCTGGCTCATGCATCATAATCTGGTTGTATCCGGAGTAAGCATCCATGAAAGATAACAATTCGTGCCCCGCTGTTCCATCCACCAACTGATCTATCTTGGGTAACGGGAAGCAGTCTTTGGGGCAGGCTTTGTTTACATTTGAGAAGTCAATGCAAACTCTCCATTTCCCATTAGCTTTCTTAACTAGTACTGGATTTGAAACCCAATTCGGATAAGTAGACTCCCTGATGAAACCATTCTCCATAAGCCGGTCAACCTCTTCTTTCAACGCTGCTGACATTTCAGGACCTTGGGTTCCTCTTTTCTGATTTACTGGTGTAAATTTCAGATCAATATTCAAAGTATGTACTACAATTTCTGGGGATATTCCGCACATATCAGCATGAGTCCAAGCGAATACGTCCAAATTTGCCTTCAAGAACGATATTAAGGAATTTTGAACCGTCACATTAATTTGGGAGCCCACATTCACCACTTTGTTCGAATCTTTCGGGTCAACAGGTACTGGCATGGTTACTTCTACTGGCACCACTCTATTCTCCCCTGCACTAGCTTTTCTGGGATCCATTTCTCTTCGTGCCCCGCTATGCTCTCCAGTGCAGGGTCCACCCTTTAATTGCTACAAGGTTGGTTCTTTGATGCGGACTGGGTCTGCTGCACTTTTTCCCATCTCTCTTTTCCTTGCTTCATGCAGCTCTATTAGATAACATTCTCGCCCAGCATTCTGATCCCCTTTAATAACTCCAAGTCCGTTATCCGTGGGGAATTTCATAGTGAGGCACCACGGGGCGAGAATTGCTTTAAAAGCCGCAAGAGTTGGTCGGCCTAAAAAGGCGTTGTAGGCAGAAAATTCATCAAAAATTACAAAAGTCTGTTTCCGAACCACCTTCTTCTGCCCCTCTCCAAGCTCTACGAACAAGTCGATAGTTCCAATGGGCTGCTTCGGTTCCCCAGTGAATCCAACAATCTTCTGAGATGAGGCCTGAACACCAGCCATTGGGATTTTCATTTGGTCGAACGTCTTTTTGAAGAGAATATTGCAAGAAGCGTCGCAATCTACAAGCACTCTTCTCACAATAGTTGGCCCAATGCCTGCAGAGATGACCAAGGGATCCATGGTTGGAGCTTCAATACCCATAGAGTCCCTGGCTTTGAACACAATATCGTCATTGAAAGTTTTCTGCTGCTTCAAAGGTGTAGCGTCTTCTAGCACAAAAACACTCTCTTCTGTTGGTGCATACATCAAGACACGGGCATATCATTCCATCTCGCCCCAGCTACTGCCTGCTGGGTGAGGACCTCCTGTAATCACATTAATAACAGGTCTTTCTGATTCATGCACAGTGTTCCTCTCACCCGAGCCAGATGGATGAGCAGGAAGTTGCTGACCCTTAGTAGACGAAGTTGGGTCATTTCTACTTCTCTTAACATATTGCTGTAACTTTTTCTCTCTCAGTAGTTCTTCAATTAAATTTTTCAGATGGCGACATTCGTTGGTATCATGACCGGGTTGATATGAAACCGACAGAATCTCTCACTTTGAGCAGCTTTTTTGCTAACTCTCATCTCAGGCGGTTTGGGATATTCTACTGCATCTTTGGTAGCAAAAAAGATGTTCTTTGGAGTGTCAGTTGAAGGAGTGAAATTTGAAGATTTTAAGAAACGAGGTTTCTTCATATCTTTCTGTTTCTTTCCTCCACTGTTTTCCCTTTTCTAACTCCCGGATTCTCTTTTGGTAGGAGCAGTAGTATTATCCTTAACCTTTGTCAATGCCATTTAACTGGTGCCCGAAGGCTTTCCAAGCGCATGAATTCATCAGCTTTCTTATAGAATTTCTCAAGTGAATTCGGTTCTTTCATCTTCAGCCACTTTCCAAATTCGCTTGATTTGTCAATTGCCCTCATCAGGTATGTCAAGACCATTCGTGGCTCTGCATTGTCCACTTCAGCCAAAGCTATGTTGAAGCGGTTCAAGAAAGACCTGATAGATTCCCCAGGATTCTGTTCCAAGCTTGACAGTGACATAATATCCTTTGTCTTCGAGGCATACAACCTGAATTGCTCTTTAAACTTCCGAGTCAAATCGGTGAACTAGTCTATGGATCGGACCGGGAGTTTTGTGAACCAGAGTAGAGCCACTCCTTCCAAGTATACCGGAAAGTACCGGCATTTGATCTCATCAGACGCTCTAGCACCAGTCATGTGCCAATCATACTTATACAGGAATTGATTGGGGTCGCTTTTTCCCTGATAAGCTGGGATGGTCGGAGGAACAAACTTCCTTGGGAATTCTGCCTTTAGAATCTTCTCAGTGAACGGAGTTTTGCTCGGAGCGAATCCCCATTCCTTCTCATCTTCGTCTCTCTGCATACTTTCTTTCATGATTTGTCGCACCATGCCCGAAAGATATTCCTCATCATTCGCAGGATCTGCAGGACAGACTTCAGCCATTTTCTCGGAAGTTTGTCGGGACAAACGTTCGCGGAGAGTTGGCTGTGGTCTCGATCCTCCAGGTTGAGGAGGTGTTTCTTTGGCGGGGCTAGCTGTTCTTTGAGGAATATTCCTTTCCTCAGGATCATGAATATCATCTGCAAGTGTTTCTTCGTTATTCACCGGCTGACGGTTTGCCCCGAGCAATGCATTTATTCTCTCAAACATTATAGCATTCTGAGTTTCCATCTGCTGGTATAATCCAGATATTGCAGCATCTATCTCTGCTCGTGTAATTCTGGCACTTGGTGCCACTTGACTTGACGAAGGAGAAGTGGCAGTATTTTCATGGACATAACTAGGTATTGTATATCCACGCTGTCTTCCAGGAGCCATTATTTCTGATAGACTTCTGGTTCTGATAGAGACTCTTTCAACATTCTTTTGTGAAGCAATGACGAAGATAGCCCTGAGTTCTCCTCTCAATGAAAGCACTAAAAATGTTAACGCTAAAAATTGAACGCTAACACCTCGGTGTATGTAGAGGTTAATTGAAAGCACCACCCCTGAACACGGGAATTAGAAATCAGTAAGAAAGTCCAGAGAAAGCAGTAAAAGACAACAATTTTATAGTGGTTCGGCTTTAGATTAAGCCTACGTCTACTTTAATCCACTTTATTACTGAAATCAATTACAACTTTACAACAATCCTCAATTACAATACTGATAAGACAAACAACTAGGACTTCGATGTAGAAGAATTCTTTGAATCCATGTTGACTGTGTTAGATTTCCTCTCGAAGTTAGTTGAGATGCCTTTCATGTTTGAAGTGTCGAGTAAGTCAAGAATTCTGTAGAGTATCGGTGTTCCAGGAATGAGCCCAAAGATCCCCTGAATGTTGGAGCTAGCGTCGTATTTATAGGAGAGTTCGACTTTAGGTCGTAGGTTGCGAGCGACCTTGGATAGGTCGTAGGTCACCAGCGACCTAGGGGATGTGCTTTACGACTTAATAAGGTCGTACTAGGTCATCTGAGCGAGTTAGTAGGTAGTAGCGACCTATGGGAGATCAGTCCTGAAGTAGCTTAAGTCGTCTACGACCTAATGAAGCTCCAGGTGCTGGTTGTCAACGACTTAGCACTTAGAGTATAAATGTTATATCGGCTTGCTTAGGTCGCAAGCGACCTAATGAGAGAGTATACATGCGGCTTTGTTCTGGAGCTCGCTAGATCGCTTCCTTTTTTGGCTCGCTAGGTCGTTGGGTACTTAATTCGCTAGGTCGTTGGGTTCTTAAGTCGCTAGGTCGTACATTCTTCAGATAGTTAAACTCCTTAGCTCGCTGAGTGGCTTAACTCTTTTAGTACTATAGGTCGCTAGCTCGCTGTTGGTCTTGCATCTATGTTAGGTCACTTGGGTTGTTAGGTCGTGGTCTTTTGTAAGTCGGTAAGTCGCGGTACCCCTTAGGTCGTTAACTCGCTTTAGCAGTTAGGTCGCTGTTAACTCGTTGATTCACTAGGCCGCTGGACCATCTGCTCCTTTAGGTCGCTAAGCCCTTTCAACCTTCTGGGTCGTTGAGTCGCGTCCAAGTTAACTCGTTCATACTCTAGGTTGTTAGGCCGCTACCATATCTAGCTCGTTATGTCGCTGATTCGTGAAAAAGAGGAGTTAATAATATATGCCTAGGTTTTATATATTTATCTCCCTTTGTCATCAACAAAGATAACCACCTTAAACTATAGCTCTAACATTAACTCTTACTCTAACTCTAACTCCCTCTAAATAAAATATTGTAGACCAATGACATATAATGATGATGAGAATGATTTATACAAGAACAATAAGTGATATCTAAAATGAGGTAATCATGAAATGGAAATAATGATATGAATGATATATACGAAATGATAACTGATAACACAAATCATTAATAGTGGCCAAACAAATCTATATATTCATTCAATACCACACCATATTTGGGTCACATCTTAAAATGTGCAAATGTTAAATTAAATTAAATACACACACTACACCATCAAATTAACGAAGACAAGCACTATATTAACGTGATTTCCTAATGATCGGGATTTGTGAATAGGACAATAAGGATAATGAAGGCAAAAGTTCCCCTTTTGTCCGATGAGATTTCCATTTCGATCGAAATATACTCTTCCGATGCATCCAACTTCGTCATCTTCCTCCATGTGTTCTTCCTCCTCTTATTCTCCCTCTTTTTCCTCATCATCGCTGCCTTGAATAGGGTTATGAATAACCAAATTTATATAATCATCTTCAATAACTATTCGATTCGTAGGATTATCCAATATATATTTCTACGAATTGCGAAGAATTCTACATTCTCTTGTTCTTTGGACATACGAAGTTGTAGAACTTGTATTTCAGTCAACATCTCTAGAACATTCTTCATTTATCCCTTTAATTTAATAACTTTGACCATAGTAGTGTTCTAGATGGGGCCTTGAGTAGGAGAAGGGAACGAAAACAATTCTCTTCTGTAGAACGTTTGGGATTAGAGGAGGGTATGGTCTATTTGTTTCAAAATTTTAAAACAGAGAGAATACAGAGAAATGAAGAATAAAATCGAAATTTGGTTATTATATAACCACCAATTTGAATTTTAAAGCTAAATTTGAAAAAAAACTTACCGTTATATGTCGACATAGAAGGATAGGATATGCTGACATACATGTTATAATTTTGATTATTTTGTTTTTTTTTTTTTTTAGAATTTTACTTCGTTATACATTTCTGATAGAGAACAAATTCCTATCTCTCTTCTTAACATAGTAAAAGTTGTTTGATTCAATGGTTTTATTAATGTAGCAGCTATTTTGATTTTCAATGTTTATAAATTCAAGTGATATTATTTCTTTGTTTACATTATCTCGAAGAAAATGGCGTCTTATATCTATATATTTGGTTTTGGCATAATGAGTTGGAATTTTAGATAAATTGATCTCACTTATATTATCGCAAGTATAATTTAAACCAAAATATTTTAATGTTTGTTGCATATAGATAACCTGTGAACATGCTAATCATGCTAAAATACATTTTGCTTGTATCGTAGACAGAGATATAGAGTATTGCTTCTTGTTAAACTAGGAAACCAGGGAGTGTCCCAAAAAGTGACAAGTTACAATTTTACTTTTTCGATCTGATTTGCAACGAACATAGTTATCATCACTATATGAACTTAATTCAAAGGAGTCTTCTTTTGGTTAAAAGAGTACACAGTGTAATGTGTTGTCTACATATCTCAAAATTCATTTTACTGATTTTAAATGAGTTTCTTTAAGTTGAGATTGATATCTTACATAGAGACAAACACTATGCAGTATATCAGGTCTACTAGCAGTTATATAGAATAGTGATCCAATCATTCCTCTATATAATTTTTGATCTACATCTTTTGAATTTTCTTCTTTATTTAATTTTTCATTAGTTTTCATAGGAGCTAGTTTGCCACTAGTATTTGTCATACCAAATTTCTTAACTCAATCTTTAGCATATTTCTCTTGACTAATAAAAATTCCATTACTTAATTATTTTATTTGTATTCTAGAAAATAATTTAGTTCTCCTATATGACTCATTTCAAATTCCTTAGTCATGTTTCTGAGAATCCACTTAGTTTATCATTGGTAGAACCAAAAGTGATATGATCTACATATATTTATATTAACTGAATGTCAAATTTATCTCTTTTAACAAAAAGTGTACTTAACTTCTTTTCCTATTTCAAAATTTGATTGTAATAGATAGGATTTAAGTCTATCATACTAAGCTCTTGGAACCTGTTTTAGACCATACAAAGACTTCTTTAATTTGTAAACATGATTAGGCAGTTTTTCGTCTTCAAAAATTTGGGGTTGTTCTACATATACATCTTGTTTAATACAACCATTTAAAAATGCACTTTTAGCATCCATTTGATTTAACTTAAAATTATTATAATTAGCGAAAGCAAGTAAAATTCTTATAGCTTCTAATCTTGCTACGGTGCGAAGGTTTCATCAAAATCTATTCTTTTTCTTAATAAGAACCTTGTGCAACAAATCATGCTTTATTTCTCGCAACCTCTCCTTGTTCATTCATTTCGTTCCTATATACCCATTTAATTCCTACTATGGATTTATCCTCGGGTCTTGGGACTAATTCCCATACATCATTTCTTGTGAATTGATTCAATTCCTGTTGCATAAAAAGAATTCATGAATCATCATTTGGTGTTTCCTTTTGATTTTTAGGTTCAATAGTTGAAACAAAAGCAAGTACTCATTTTATTTAATTAATTTCTAGTTTTAACAACGGATTCAGTATTTCCAAGTATATCTTCTACAGGATGATCTTTCAAATATCTTGTTCTTTTATTTTGTAATATCCCGGAATTTCCAGGAATTTAAAATGTGATAATCTCTTAATTTAAATCATTTGAAAGTGATAAAATTGTTATTTTCAAAAATGAATAACCAAGTAATAATAATATAATGTCCTAACTTTGGCTACGATTTGGTTTTATAATAAGAATAATTATTTTGTTTGTATAAATAAATTCTAAATTTACTTATTGTTTTCAAAGTTAATAAGAGTGTAATATATATATATCTGTGTATTTAAAATTGATTTTAAAATAGAATAAATTATTTATAAATAATAATGAGCTTATTTAAAAATTGGTGTTATATTTATTTAAATTGATTTTAGATTTGGACTTTTAAATTAACTTTGCATTTGAATATAAATTTGAATTTAAGGGGATATACATATATCTTAAATAAATAATATATAGTTTGGTTTTAAAATATATAGATAATGTTTTTAATTAAAAATAAGATTTGTTTTATATTCTTTTTATAGAAATTTATCTATAGAAATTTGGAATTGTATTTATTAAGAATAAATACAAGAACTTTTGAAATAACACTTTAAAATGAGTTTACAATATTGTATATAATTTTATTTAAATTATAATTGGTTTTATTTTCTTTTCTTTTTAAAAGATTGTATTTATATAAATTTAGAAAGGTGTTTATAAATTATTAAATATATTTTTTAATTAGGAATTTAATTAGAAAAGCATTTTTTTAAATTAAGAAAACATATTTGTTAATTAGGAAATTAATTTAAAAAGCTTTTAAATTTCTTTTAGAATTAAAATAAATACAATTTGACAAGTGTTAAATTAGAAATCATTTTGGTAACAAGTGTTAAACATTAATGTAACTTAAAGACATGTGTCATATTTGCATTTTTTTTAATTTTAATAAAATCTATAATTACTTATAAACATTTCCAATCTTCTTTCTCATTTTTCTTTTTATCTTCTTCTAAAAAATTAGAAAACAATGGCAGATTGAAATTCTGAAAATTTTCCACAAATTTGTAAAATACTCTTCTGAAATTCAATACCAGAATTAAGCACAAAATTGTAATCTTCTTAAACCAGAAAATCCTCAAACAAATGCTCAAATCAAACCTAAAATCTCCTCTAATCAAATCTGCAAATTTGTTTACCTGTAAAACTTTTTCCAAAAGCCTGCCATCAACTCCTCAAAAACATCAACCTCTATTTACAAAAACCCGTAAACATTCTGAAAAGTGTACAGTAGTGATAGTGTACGAGTGCACGTACAAATATAGTACACATGGATCGTGTAATATGGAATATAATATAAATGCGGAAATAGATGATAATAGCATAGTAAATAAAAATAGAAAAATCACACCAGAGATTTTTATACTGGTTCGGAGCACCGTCCTACTTCCAGTCCCAGACTTCTATCTGGATTTTCACTATTAACTACCTCGCTTCACCCGGAGGAACAGGTTTACAACACCCGAGCAAACGAATGGGATTTCACGCCTCTAATACACTGAGGACTTCAACACTTGCCTCTTACAACACCGAGGACTTCAACACTTGCCTCTTACAACACCTAGGACTTCAACAATGATAAATATAATTGTTTGTTGACGGTATGTGTTCTTGCTAACACAGTTTTGTCACTTGTAGTACAAATTTCCTATAATCTTATCCTCAAAATATGTGATTGATGTTTTGTGAAGATTAAGGGAAGTATATTACTTATTGAATCAATAGATATGAAATAATTTCAATGATTCAATAAGCAATTAAAATAATTGAGAGCTTTTAGAATGCAGGAGTAGTAAGATCAAAAATTAGTGTAAAAAGAATATGTTTTTTATGTTATTTTAATCAATGATTTAGATGAGTTTATATAGAGAAAAATAGTTGTAACTCTTTGTGAACAGTAGCCATTAATAGATATGATCATTTGATGAAAGGTAAGAGATGCAACCATTGGAGAAAGAAGTGTCTTTTGGAAAAGGTTTCTCTCTGTTTAAAAACGATCGAAAGGTCAAAAATTGGCTAGTAGACAGGATTTCAAATATATAGTCGTTATGTGCATGTGTGCACGTTTATGTGCATTTTACACAGAAACGGTCGACCGCCTAATTTATGACCGGTCGACCGGTCTCTGTTAATTTGCTCAACAAATGTGCAAATGCTTCTTTTAAACATATATATATCGATTATATTGAGATGCATGATTATTTGAGGATAGATTTTAACAAGTTTATCACTATTACAATATCAAATAATCAACCTATAATCTAGAGTACCATATGTAGCTCTTTTGTGCCTCTTTAGAGCCATGATGTCTTTGTTTTGTCGATCGCTGTTATTTATTTGTCAAAAATCAAAACCTTCATAGAACCTGTGACTCAACATTCTCCCCCTTTTTGATTGATGACAACATATATCTGAAGTTCTGAATCTCCCCCTGAATATGTGATCTGTATTCTTTATATATATATATATATATATATATATATATATATATTCCTGCAAATAATTGTTAGCACTTTCTCCCCCTTTGTCATCGACAAAAAGGAATAGATAATGGAATAATATAGGAGTATATCAACCAGAATATAACATAATATAACATACCCCATAATATAGGATTATCATACACACCAAACATACCAGAGTATCCAAACATACCAAAGTTTCATACATACCATAATATCGTACGAATAAAAGTAACGACACTATTTAGTACAAGTGTCGAATGATGTTTTAAATTACTAATCCAAAATATAGAGATAGAAAACAGAAACTAGGATGAGTCAGAAGCTGAATATCTTCTTCCTCCTCATCATCATCATCTTCCTCTTCATCGTCCTCTCTAGATGATTCCCCACGACCATGTCCACTAGTACAAGCAGACTCCTCAGTTGATGACCAGTTGAAAGCAGGAGGAGCAGGACGTTTGCCTGGGTCTTGAGCAGAGATGGATGTGCTACATGAATAGCATCCCATAAAATACCAAACTTGACTTTGTTGAAGCGTTTATCAATTTTCGTGTCCATGCGCTTGAGTCGAGATTCAAGCAAGTATTGATTACGCGCAATAGTTTCAAGTGATTCTTTCGTGGTGGATTTTGATTTCAACATTTTAACTTCTTCGGAACGAGGTCGAGAGGAAGTAGCTGTTTGTTTTGATGGACCTCTTTGTTGCTATTGTTCAAACGGCATAATCTGAAGGTAAGGAGGAGGGAACTTCATGCGTTTGATGGTTACGGAATCAATACATTTTGGTTTCGAGGTGGCAGAGTCAGGAGGTCTTACGCCACAAGCTAGCAAAATACGCATGATATATTCATTGTAGAAAATGTGAGGTCGCGTAGAGTTGTTCACCTTGAGAATCTCGTCAAAAAGCATATGAACCCAATTGATTTGGATATCTCCATAAATAGCATAAAGGGCCTTGAAGTTTTCTTTGTATACAGCGTCGTAGTTTCCTAGTCTAGGAAACAAAGAGAACATCAAGACGCGATGTAGTAATCTGGCGGTGGGTCGAAGTCCAATTGATTTTGTGCCATCACTGTCGTCCTCCATGAATTGATGGCTGATGCTATTGCGATTGAAGACTTCACAGAAATGTGATGAAAACTCATTGCCTTGATTTGGAATACCCAGTATAGAAGCTATCCTATCATGAGTGATAAAAATTTGTTTGCCACATACGACAGACCAAATGACTCCGTTCGGATCATCAGGTTTATACTCGTCCAGGTTCATGTTGGCATAGAATAATTTTATCATCAAGTGATTTATTTCCACATTGTTTTCTGAAAAATCGATCAATGGAGTAAGATTGGAGTTATTTGCTAACCTATGGATTCCATAAGATGTGAAATCATCAAACTTGATGAAAGAGCCCGGATGAACCATGTAGTTAGTCATTTGATTCCATCTTGTGATAGCTACCGGATTTTCGAGCCACTTCTTAGCGGAGATATTGAGTGATGAAGTTCCGGAGGATGATCCTTTCTTGGGTTTCTTTTGCGGAGGAGCCATTGTTAGAAGATTTGGAGATTTGGAAATTGAAATTGAGAAAATAGGGTTTTTGGAGTTTGGGGAAAAATAACCGGTTGAGACAAATGAGAAGGAGGATGGAAAAAATGACGCAAAGGATATATATAAAAACTGAACATGCGTTAACCGGTCGACCGCTTGAATATGGCCGGTCGACCGTTTTGAACCATAGAGCAAACGGTCGACCGGTTCAAATATAGGTGGTCGACCGGTTATATTGCCTGATGAAAAACAGTTTGTTTTAGCAAATTTTGAGAATATATCAAGCTATATAATTCATATTTCACTCTTATTATAAAATATAAACGTTATTACAAGAGTGATAGTGAGAAAACGATACAACAAGTATATATATAAAACTAATGAGGAGGGGAAGATTCGTCATCAGAATTTTCTTTATTATCTTCAATACGTTGTGTCCATGGACTCCAATTTTTCTGAGCACCTTCATTCTTGTTATAATTCCGATCCCAAGGGTTAGGACTCCTAGATGTTGACGGCCTAGACGGCATTGGTTCATGCACATCATGCTTGTTTGAGCCACAAAAGAATGATGCCATTTTTTCTAAAACTGATAAACGTGCCGATGTCCGTTGTTGCTCATGATAAAGCTGGATTTGCCTATAATGGAGCTGTCTTTGAATATCTATTTGTTGTTTCTGATAGTGGTGAATCTCGTCGATTTGAGGTTTAGTACGAGGAGAACAAAACAACGCCTTCTTAACTCTTTTTGAGGTTGGTGTACTTCCAGGAGTACGAAGGCATTGGTGATGATACTTTGGTTTTTGTTTTGGTGTTTCAGGAGAATAATACTCCTCTGGCTCAGAACTTGTAACGGAAATGTGTGATTTGTGAGCACGCTTATCACAAATGTGAGCCATAGAGAATAATGTATAGAGCCTTATGCTTAGAAAAAGAAAGATGAAATAAAGAGAGAAAATTTTGACAAGCTTATAAAGAAGTTCCATGTACATAAGCCTGTGGATGAGAGTGAATAAAGAATTTTGACCATGAAAGCAAGAAGAGGCTCTTATTGAAAGAAATAAATAGTCTCCTTTTGATAACAGGAATTAAAAAAAAATATAGTTCAAATAAAAGAAAAACAATAATTAGAAATTACTAGTCAAGATCTTTTTTTGAAATTAAACCAAGCTCTCTTCGTAATCTAATAAAACTAGATTCGAGCAGCGGCTTAGTAAAAATGTCCGCTATTTGATTATCAGTTTGGACATATTCAAGACATATATATCCTTTTTCAAAATTATCTCTATGGAAATGATGACGGATATCAATGTGTTTGGTTCTAGAATGATTCACTGGATTCTTAGAGAGATTTATAGCACTTGTGTTATCACAGTATATAATAGAATTTGATAAATGTATATCAAAATCTTGAAGTGTTTGTTACATATATAGTACTTGAGTACAAGCGAGAGCTGCTGATATATATTCAGCTTCACATGTTGATAGTGAAACACAATTTTGTTTCTTACTAAACCAAGAGACAAGTGATTTTCCAATAAAATGGCACGTACCACTTGTACTTTTTCTATCCGTTCGCGAGCCACCAAAATCAGCATCACTAAATGATACTAATTCAAATGGACATTCTTTTGGATAAAAAAGACCGAAATCTTTGGTGTTATTAAGATAACGAAATATACGTTTCACTGCTCGTAGATGTGATTCCTTTGGATCTTCTTGAAAGCGTGCACATAGACAAACACTCATCATTATATCTGGATGACTAGCTGTAAGATAAAGAAGAGAACCAATCATGCTTCGATATAGTTTCTGGTCAACACTCTTACCATTTTCATCTTTTTCAAGATGTGTAGTTGTACTCATAGGAGTTGGTTTACCAGATGTATTTTCTAATCCGAAGCGTTTGATAAGATTTCCGCAATATTTTTCTTGATTGATAAAGATACCACTCGGAAGTTGTTTGATTTGAAGTCCAAGAAAATATGACAGTTCTCCCATATGAGACATTTCGAACTCTTTGGTCATAATACTTGCAAATTCCTTGCAGAGTTTATCGTTTGTTGAACCAAAGATGATGTCGTCTACATATATCTGGATAACTAGAATATCCTTTTGAGAATGTCTAATAAACACAGTTTGATCGACTTTGCCTATTTGAAATCATGAGTTAATAAGATAGCTACGTAATCGTTCATACCAAGCACGAGGTTCTTGTTTTAAACCATACAGAGCTTTCTTAAGTTTGAACACATAGTCAGGATATTTTTCATGTACGAACAAAGGAGGTTGTTCGACATAGACATTCTCTTTGATAAATCCATTGAGAAAAGCACTTTTGACATCCATCTGATAAAGTTTGAAATTATGGTGACAAGCAAAAGATAATAGGATTCTAATAGCTTCTAGTCGAGCAACTGGTGCATAAGTTTCTTCATAATCGATACATTCTTCCAGATTATACCCTTGTGCTACTAATCTTGCTTTATTTTTGGTGATATTTCCTTGTTCGTCAGCCTTATTTTTATAGACCCATTTAGTACCAATAACTGACTGATCAGTTGGCCTTGGAACAAGTTCCCAAACGTCATTGCGCTCGAACTGATTTAGTTCTTCCTGCATGGAAATGATCCAGTAATCATCTGTAGCAGCTTCTTTTGGATTCTTAGGTTCGATATTTGAAAGAAAAGCGACATGACCCATTTGATTGAGTGACTCCTTGTTCTGACATGTGATGTTACTTCACCGATTATATTTTGGGCCGGATGGTCTCTTAATAATCTTGGTGGTGATTGTAACTCACATATTTGAGGAATATTCTCAGTAATTATTTCCGAGTCAGAATCAATATTCGTGATAATTGGATTGTCAGTGACTATTGATTCGTCATCATCTGATATAGTGTAAGGATGCTGATAGAATTCATCAAAAGAGACATGAAGTGATTCTTCAATAGTTTTGTTTCGTTTATTAAATATACAATAGGCCTTACTTCGTTTCGAATAACCGACAAATATTCCTTCATCGGCTTTTGAATCGAATTTGCCAAGCCGGTCTTTCGTATTTAAAATAAAACACTGGGAACCAAAAACTTTGAAGTATGAGATTTTAGGCTTTCATTTGTTAAATAATTCATAAGGAGTATTCTTGGTAAGAGGTCTTACGGACACACGATTTAAAACATAACAGGCAGTTGCAACGGCTTCTGCCCGAAAATGTTTTGGTAAGGTGGTTCCATTCAATAATGTTCTTGAACATTCTTGTAAAGTTCGGTTCTTCCGTTCTACAACTCCGTTCTGTTGTGGAGTTCTGGGAAACGAAAAATTATGATATATACCTTTCTTTGTACAAAAATGTTCAAATTCATTATTTTCAAACTCTCCGCCATGATCACTTCTTATATTTTTAACTTTAATCCCTTTTGATTTTTGAATTCTTTTGACGAAAGATTTGAAATGATCGAAAGTGTCACTTTTATTTTTTTAAGAAAATTGTCCATGTGTAACGAGAGAAATCATCAACAATTACAAGCACATATCGACTGTGATTTATTGACTGCACCCTAGTAGTTCCAAATAAATCCATGTGTAGTAGTAACTCAAGTGGTTGTAATGTTGATATGAGTTTTTTGGATTTAAAAGATGATTTGGTCAATTTTCCTAATTGACATGCATCACAAATGTTGTTAACTTTAAAACTCATTTTGGGTAGTCCTCTAACTAGATTGTTTTTGGCTAGCTTGTCAATAGTTTTGAAGTTTATATGACAGAAGTGTTTGTGCCATAGCCATGGATCATTATCATTAGCCACAAGACACATATCTGAATTATGATTAATATTCATATTCAGAATATATATATTTCTGTCTCTATAACCTTCGAAAACTAAATTATGGTCTTTATCCAAAATACTACACTTATTATTCGAAAAGGAAATTATAAAACCCTTGTCACATAACTGACTAGTACTAAGTAAATTGTGTTTTAAATTTCTAACGAGCATGACATTAGTAATAAGAGGTAAGTAAGATGTACCGCAATTGCTCACATCGCCTTTGCCGATGATATAGCCTTTTGAATTATCCCCAAAAGTGACGGAGCCACCATCTGAATATGTAATATTTGTTAATAAGCTCTTGTCTCCAGTCATGTGCTTCGAGCAACCACTGTCCAATATCCACTTTCCTCTTTTCTTAAGTGGGACCTGCAAAAAATAGAATTAAGTTCATGGTACCCACATTTTATTGGGTCCTAAGAGTTAGGTCTTAGGAGTCCAAACCCATACGGGTCTGGTATCCCTTTTATATACATAATTAGTATTATGATGCACAGTATTCATGAAATTTTGAATATATTTGTTCCTAATCAAATTGTTATTTGTTTTAGGAACCCATATTTTGATAGTCTTCATATTTTTCTTTTGAAATTTCACAACTGGTTTCGGTTTGGAGTATAATAAACCAAGATTTTTCTTAGCTTCAGTTTTTTGTACTCTCTTCTTTCTTTTATTACCAAGATGTTTCTTGGTTTCTTGTTTCTTATATCCCAAACCTTGTTTATCTGAAATAGATTGTGAACTTTCAATGATTTTTGTCAAATTTTCTCGACCTTTTTTAAAGTTAGAAACATTTTGAGTAATGTTATCAAACTTTGTTTGTAAACTAGCTTTTCCTAGGTCTAGAATTTTGACTTTTGCCTTAAGCTCATGATTTTTAGTAGTGAGAGCATTATTTTTCTCTTTTTGAGCTTCTATTTCTTGACTCAAAAGAGATAGTTGAGAGTCAACATTAGATGATGATTCTTGAATTTTTTCAAGTTCTTTTTCTAATATTTTCTTCTCATCTTTTAACATCTCTCGTTCAAACTCTGCTCTACCTAAATCTGCTTTGACTACTTTTAATTGACATTTTATGTCTTTATATTTGACTATCAATTCAGCATTAATATCAAGTAATTCATCAAGTGTAGGAATTTGTACCTCATCTTCTGTTGCCATAAAACAAACATTAGCTTGTTCATTCTCCGAATCACTTTCACTTTCTGATGAAGATGAGTCTGAATCATCCCACGTTACTGAGAAGGCTCGTTTCTTTGACCTGTCCTTCTTATATTTGAATTTGTCATTTTCTGACTTCTTCTTTTGTTCTGGACAATCCTTCTGCATGTGCCCCTTTTTGTGACAGTTGAAGCATTCTATAGAGGATGATGTTGGTTTATTTGATCCAGATTTCTTTCTGTTAAAACGACTGGCTTTTCGTTGTTTTAGGAATTTTTTGAAACCGTTTGCTATGAATGCCAGATGTTCGTCTTCAGACTCTGATTCATTTTCGTCTTTTTCAGCATGGAATGCTACGTTCTTCTTTTCTTCTTTTTGTTCCTTTCTAGTCTGCAAGTTAGCTTTATAGGACATTAGATTTCCTATCAATTCATCTGGCTTCATGACGGAAAGGTCATTAGCTTCTTCAATTGCTAATACTTTTCCTTCCCATTCACTAGTCAGAGAATGTAGGACTGTTGAGACAACATCAAAATCAGAATACTTTTGTCCTAAGCCAATAAGTGCATGGTGGATAGTTTGAAACCGTGAATACATATCATTGATTGTCTCATTTGGTTTCATTTTGAAATTTTGAAATTGACTTTTCAGCATGGCTATTTTGGCTTGTTTAACCTTGTTAGTACCTTCATGAGTGATTTTTAGCGTTTGCCAAATTTGATATGCAGTAGTGCAGATACTAACACGGTTATATTCATTTTGGTCTAATGCACAAAACAACATATTTATTGCTCTTGCATTTACGGCTGCTGCCGTTTTCTCAGCCGCAGTCCATTCTGAATAATCAGTTGTTGGATTTACTATTTCTTTTTGAGTTGCATTCCAAGCATCATAACTATTTGATTGCATAAAGAATGACATACGTGTTGCCCAATAACTATAGTTAAGACCATTGAAAAATGGTGGTCTTTGTGTCGATTGACCTTCCATGTAAGTGGTGTTTTGAGTGCTAGTACTTGCGTTATTTGCCATATTACAAGAATATATCAAATAACTGTGTTACGGTTATATGATAACCGTGCTCTGATACCAAATGAAAAGTGTATAGTAGTGATAGTGTACGAGTGCACGTACAAATATAGTACACACGGATCGTGTAATATGGAATATAATATAAATGCGGAAATAGATGACAATAGCACAGTAAATAAAAATAGAAAAATCACACCAGAGATTTTTATACTGGTTCGGAGCACTGTCCTAGGTCCAGTCCCAGACTTCTATCTGGATTTTCACTATTAACTACCTCGCTTCACCCGGAGGAACAGGTTTACAACACCCGAGCAAACGAACGGGATTTCACGCCTCTAATACACTAAGGACTTCAACACTTGCCTCTTACAACACCGAGGACTTCAACACTTGCCTCTTACAACACCGAGGACTTCAACAATGATAAATATAATTGTTTGTTGACGGTATGTGTTCTTGCTAACACAGTTTTGTCACTTGTAGTACAAATTTCCTATAATCTTATCCTCAAAATATGTGAATGATGTTTTGTGAAGATTAAGGGAAGTATATTACTTATTGAATCAATAGATATGAAATAATTTCAATGATTCAATAAGCAATTAAAATAATTGAGAGCTTTTAGAATGCAGGAGTAGTAAGATCAGAAATTAGAGTAAAAAGAATATGTTTTTTTATGTTATTTTAATCAATGATTTATATGAGTTTATATAGAGAAAAATAGTTGTAACTCTTTGTGAACAGTAGCCATTAATAGATATGATCATTTGATGAAAGGTAAGAGATGCAACCATTGGAGAAAGAAGTGTCTTTTGGGAAAGGTTTCTCTCTGTTTAAAAACGGTCGACGGGTCAAAAATTGGCCAGTAGACAGGATTTCAAATATATAGTCGTTATGTGCATGTGTGCATGTTTATGTGCATTTTACACAGAAACGGTCAACCACCTAATTTATGACCGGTCGACCGGTCTCTGTTAATTTGCTCAATAAACGTGCAAATGCTTCTTTTAAACATATATATATCGATTATATTGGGATGCATGATTATTTGAGAATAGATTTTAACAAGTTTATCACTATTACTGTTTGTGCCAAAATTGGTCACAAACCCCGAATACCGCGAAAGCACCAGTGTATGAATACAAATCAATAATATTCAAACACAAATCTCAGTTCTCAACAAATATTAAACAGTAATCCCAAAATAAAGAACAGAGACACAAGTTTTATAGTGGTTCGGCTATCTCCGGCCTACGTCCACTCCAAAGTTTTTATCCTTTTATTGATTATCCTCGATGATTACAGATGATTACCGCAGTTACAAAGTCCAAAACATGAAATAAATAGCAGTTATGATGGTATGGAATGATTCTGGCAGCGCCCAAGCGTGTTTTCTCTCTCCAGAATCTCCAACCCTTTTCTGAATGACCAGGGGCTCTATTTATAAGCGTAGGAGGCTGATATTTCTCCTAAAATCCGGGAAGACCACTTCAGCCACGTGAGGGGGCCCACATGCCCGAAATCTGGAGGTCCGGGCCCACCTTGTGATCAATTCGAAGTAAGGTTCGAATAGATCAAGAAATCATCCAATTGAGCTGAAATTTGGTGAGAACATTCTTCAACATGTATGTAAGCTCCTGTAAAAATTTCATTGCATTTGGATCAATGGTTTGGAAGATATGATCGATTCAAGATCAAAGCTCCGTGCGTTCTGCCTGGTTCGAACCCATGCTTCAAAACCATCCTCTCCGAAACCATCTCCTTCGAATCCATAAGGCCGACTCCTTCTAATCCATGCTCTTCGAATCCATGCTTTCTGAAGCCACGTCCTTCGAATCCGTGTCCCTTGCTTCGTATCCATCTTCTTCGAATCCATGTCCACTGCTTCGTATCCATCATCTTCGAATCCCTCTCCTTCGAATCCCTCTCCTTCGAATCTATGGAGTTCCCATGGATTCAAACCACCATCGATGCGAACTAACCAGTATACACCTTTATGCCTCTCCATCGAGTCGAAGTCCATCGATTCGAAGGACCATCGATGCGAACTTTACCAAGCCGAAACCATGCCATTCGATACGAAGTGTATCGATTCGAACTGTCCTTGCGCAACGCCTCTTGATCGATGCGAACCTGTTGGGTTCGAATCCATCCTGGTGGGTTCGAATCTGATCGATTCGAACCGAGCACCATTTCGTCCCTTTTGATGGATTCGAACAACAAGCATTTTCCACCTTGAATCCATCATATTTCCTCCATACGAACTCCGATTAACTTGAAATTTGAAACATAGCCTTTCCTAGTCCTTATCATCATCTCCAATCAATTTCGTCCCGATCGGAGTTCGGCCAAATTTTGACGATATCGATCGTAGCCTTGATTCCAACCGATTTCCCATCCTGGTATTCATAATTCCTTGCCAATTTGCCGATATTCCAGTTTTGACCAAAAAATGGGATAACACTTTGCCCCCCAAAACATGCCTTGTGATAACAAGGCGTGTTTTGAATAGTTCCGAATCCAATATCCAAAGTCCAAAGCCATATTGCCTGAGTATATCATCCTTGACTGCTTCGAGTCGATGTCCAATTCCAGATCCAATAGCCAAAGCCTTAGCCAATTCCGTATCCATTCGAACTCGACAACTGAGTTCCAGTCCATCCTTATCCAATAGCCAATAACCGAATCCGGGACCTCTCCGGGTCTATATCCAAATCCATAACCCCTCCTGGTTCTTGCCAAGCGTAATCCACACTTGATGACCTTGGTCCAGTGTCCCTGGACGTTGTACAATGCCGTGGCTTAAGTCCTAAACCGAATCCTGGTCCCTTCGGACCCTTGTTGAGCATAGTCCATACTCAACGACCTGAAAATAACAATTGATAATACAGGGCCTAAGTCCTAGGCCGAATCCTGGTCACTTCGGACCCTTGCCGAGCATAGTCCATACTCGGCGACCTGAATGAGTCAATTTACCACGTTCGGGCGAAGTGACTCACCCCTTGCCAGGCATAATCCATACCCGACGACCATTTATCAAAACTAGATGAAAATCCAATCAAAATCCAATCCAACATCCAAAACCAAAAATCCAAATCCAAAACCAGAAAACCAGAAAACCAAACCAGCATCCAAAACCAAAAACAGTCATCCGAAGAAAAATCTAAAAAGAAAGCAAGACCAGGAGCTCGATCCAAACTCCAAAACTAAAATCCGAAAAGAAAAGCAGTGTCCAATCAAAAAAGCAAAAGATAGATTTCGCAAACCATAGCATTGCAGTTTATCACCATTCAGAGCATGCCTAGGGGCTATCTCCGTCCCCGTACATGTGTAAATGACTTGGTTGCTTGCTAATAGTTCGTTACTTATTCCATATTATCCCGATTAGTGGATGATCAATCGACCACCATCCCTGGGTCTCTCCTCATCATGGCGAGAGGTTGTCGGTGGTTGCTCCTGCTCCACCGTTGCATTCCGAGCTCCGACATACTGCTGTAACTGTCCATTCCTTACATGCTCCTCGATTATATCCTTCAAGTGCCTACAGCTGTTGGTGTCATGTCCGTCTAAGTCATGGAAGAGACAATGCCTCCCTGATGCCCTCTCTCGTTCAGAAGGCTCTCTCCTGGCTGGCCTTCTGTAGGGCAGGCGATTCCGAGTATGCATGTATATCCGCTCCAGCGTCTCGTTCAATCCTGTGTATGTGGAAAACTTTGGATCCTTCCATCGCTTCCTAGCGTTTCCAGAATCATTATCCAATTTCCTTTTTCTTTTGTCTTTATCCGAACCACCGCTGGATACTGCTCCAACCTCGATTGCACTAACCTTTTTCACCTTTAAATCCGTACTTGCGTCTTCTTGCCGAAGGAACCTTTCTGCCTCGTGAAAGAATTCGTCGAGATCTTGTGGGGGATCTCGTATCAGAGATACCTTGAAATCAGAGTCCTCCCTGACTCCTGATACTGCTACCATTAAAACCATCGATGGATCAGGCCGATCCACCGAAGCGACTGCCGCACTGAATCGAGTTAGAAAAGCTTTAAGCGATTCATCCATTCTTTGCTTCACCGATGTTAATGTCATCACGTTCTTCGGTCTCTTGACATGAACCCGAAACTGCCCCAAAAACCTTTCCACTAATTCCCTCCAAGTCCTGATAGATCCTTCTTCCAGCTGCCTAAACCACATCGCAGCTATGTCCGTCAAATACAAAGGGAAGCATCAGGCCATCACTTCCTCCGATGCCCCCAGCACCTCCATGTGTCTGGTGTACCTCATCAAGTGATCCGTTGGATCTGTCTTGCCATCATATATCTCCACGCTAGGCAACTTAAACTTAGGTGGGTTCTGAGCCATCCTTATTTCCCGAGCAAACGGACTCCTGTTCACTCCTTCCAAGTCTCCTTTGGCCAAACCACCTCGCACAGTTTTCCTAATCATCTCTACCAATCCAGCGTTGTCTGTCGGGGGTTGCCCCCGAGGGAACTCCGGCACATACTCTTCATGTGGCTCGTTAGTAGCAACGTTGGTTCTAGCCTGCTGAACTCCTTCCGGAGGTCCTCCTGCGTTGGATCCTGTGGGTCTGTCCCCAAGCCCTTGTTGATTGCTTTGTGGTTCCATATCTCGTCCTCCATTGGGTTCCACGACCCTAGTCCCCTGTCCTGCATCCACCGCGGCTGTAGCTATTCCTAAGTTCTACATCCCTGCAGCTCTTATTTGCTCGAAGAAAGTCTGCATCATTTCCTGTTGGTTCTTTAACAATCTCTCTTGCAAAGAATTTGCCATAGCCTCCATTTCATCCCGAGTTATGTAGATTGAAGCCTGTCCTTCCCCCGCTCCGGAGGATGCTTGTTGACTTCCTTCCTGTTGGCTTCGCTCAGCTCTTTGCCTTCTACTATTTTGCCTAGTCATTGTCCTTGAATCCAAACTCTTTAAAATCTTCAAATCCAACTTTCAAATCCGATGTAGCGGGTTCTAGTCGTTCTCAGTGAAAGCACCAAAGTGTTTGTGCCAAAATTGGTCACAAACCCCGAATACCGCGAAAGCACCAGTGTATGAATACAAATCAATAATATTCAAACACAAATCTCAGTTCTCAGCAAATATTAAACAGTAATCCCAAAATAAAGAACAGAGACACAAGTTTTATAGTGGTTCGGCTATCTCCGGCCTACGTCCACTCCAAAGTTTTTATCCTTTTATTGATTATCCTCGATGATTACAGATGATTACCGCAGTTACAAAGTCCAAAACATGAAATAAATAGCAGTTATGATGGTATGGAATGATTCTGGCAGCGCCCAAGCGTGTTTTCTCTCTCCAGAATCTCCGACCCCTTTTCTGAATGACCAGGGGCTCTATTTATAAGCGTAGGAGGCTGATATTTCTCCTAAAATCCGGTAAGACCACTTCAGCCACGTGAGGGGGCCCACATGCCCGAAATCTGGAGGTCCGGGCCCACCTTGTGATCGATTCGAAGTAAGGTTCGAATCGATCAAGAAATCATCCAATTGAGCTGAAATTTGGTGAGAACATTCTTCAATATGTATGTAAGCTCCTGTAAAAATTTCATTGCATTTGGATCAATGGTTTGGAAGATATGATCGATTCAAGATCAAAGCTCCGTGCGTTCTGCCTGGTTCGAACCCATGCTTCAAAACCATCCTCTCCGAAACCATCTCCTTCGAATCCATAAGGCCGACTCCTTCTAATCCATGCTCTTCGAATCCATGCTTTCTGAAGCCACGTCCTTCGAATCCGTGTCCCTTGCTTCGTATCCATCTTCTTCGAATCCATGTCCACTGCTTCGTATCCATCATCTTCGAATCCCTCTCCTTCGAATCCCTCTCCTTCGAATCTATGGAGTTCCCATGGATTCGAACCACCATCGATGCGAACTAACCAGTATACACCTTTATGCCTCTCCATCGAGTCGAAGTCCATCGATTCGAAGGACCATCGATGCGAACTTTACCAAGCCGAAACCATGCCATTCGATACGAAGTGTATCGATTCGAACTGTCCTTGCGCAACGCCTCTTGATCGATGCGAACCTGTTGGGTTCGAATCCATCCTGGTGGGTTCGAATCTGATCGATTCGAACCGAGCACCATTTCGTCCCTTTTGATGGATTCGAACAACAAGCATTTCCCACCTTGAATCCATCATATTTCCTCCATACGAACTCCGATTAACTTGAAATTTGAAACATAGCCTTTCCTAGTCCTTATCATCATCTCCAATCAATTTTGTCCCGATCGGAGTTCGGCCAAATTTTGACGATATCGATCGTAGCCTTGATTCCAACCGATTTCCCATCCTGGTATTCATAATTCCTTGCCAATTTGCCGATATTCCAGTTTTGACCAAAAAATGGGATAACAATTACAATATCAAATAATCAACCTATAATCTAGAGTACCATATGTAGCTCTTTTGTGCCTCTTTATAGCCATGATGTCTTTGTTTTGTCGATTGCCTTTATTTCTTTGTTAGAAATCAATACCTTCATAGAACCTGTGACTCAACACATTCTTTTCAGATTTGCCTCAAACTTGTAAATCAGTTTTCAAAATCCTGAAACCCTATGTTATCAAGCCTGGAAACATTTTCAAAGGCATGCAAGTGGATAATCTGGGTCAAAGGCAACCTGAAGTACTCCAGTTTTTAAATTTTCAAGCTCAAGTATTTGCAAGTTTTTCAAAATGCAAATCTGAAAAGAAAAATTAAGGGGATGAGGCATTTTTGTTTCTAAGGCTTCAAGATTCAAAGTATTTTGCAAGTTCCAGTTCATTTTCAAACCTCTACACTTCATTTAAATAGAGGTGAGTAAACATTTTACATAAATTAAAGTAGTAATTTTCTGTTGCAAATAAGTTAGTGATGATGTTTATAGGAGTTGCCTCTGTGTAGATAAATATGCAATAGGTTTTGTTATGCTTTAAATCTGTGCATGTCTAATACCTCCCTGTTTACAGGTTTTAAATGTTTGCAAAGGTATAAAATTTCATATCTTTTTATTTATTCATTATTAACACTTGGATTAAAAGTAAATTTACTAAGTATTAGCATAATCTTGGTACTGAATATATATAAACAAGTATATATGAACTGAAGATATGCTTGTATCTTGGAAAAACAGTAGAAATCTGTAAACTTGTAAAACTCAAGTGTCGTAAATTACCGATTCAAGTTTAATTCTTGAATAAATTATGGAAAATAAGATTTTTAGAACAAATATCACAATTTTTAAGATTGTATTGAGTGGGGATTTGGGTATTATCTGGAAATTGGGTTTCTGCCAAAATATGATGATCAATTTATCTGGGTTGCTCAGGGTTCTTGATGGAGCCAGGGATAGGATTAGGGAGTAAGGTAAAAATTGTTGAAGAGTTTGTAATATATTGTGGAGGTTGAAATTGCTCAATTATGTTTTTAAACCTAGTTCTGTTCGAACTTGGGAATTTGTCTACTGCATCTTCATTTATGCACCGAGCTTGAAGGAATTTTGTGAGAAGGAGGCATGGTGGGTCGGCAAACCCTAGCCGGAATCGAGATGGTTATCGTGATCAGAGATGTGAGTTCTGGGAATTTTTATGATGATTGGGTTTGGGTTTCACTTCACCCTAGGTACTCGATTTTGAATCGAGGCAAGAAACGATGTTTGGTTGATCGTAGGAGCTTGTAGGGAGGTTGGGTGACTTGGCGCTGGAGTCGGCGATGACCGGAGGCGATACCGGTGCCGGTGCACTTGCTCAAGGTAGGGAGCGTGTCAGTGGGTTGTTGGTTTGGGTCTGTTTGTTTTTCTCGAGTAGGTCTCGGGACAGAGGGTGGATGACTCGAGGGGAAACTCGCGTTGTTTTTGGGTTTTTTTCATGCTGGTTAAACTGTTAAGTTTAACAGTTTTTAATTTTTTTAACTAAAACAGTTTTTAAATTTTCAAGTCAAATTGTTCTTAAAAGGAAAAGAAGATGTACTTTGTTCTTGGATTCATGTATACACGGGTTGGACCCAAATTGGAATGTTCAACCAGATTTTATAATTTAAAATAAAGCGAGTTTTAAACTATAAATAATTTGAGCTAAATTAATCTTTGCTTATACAAATAAATTTGTATAAATGGATTTAAATGTTTTAAGTTAAAAACTTAATGTTATTTTCAAAACTTAATTTGAAACAAAAAAGGAAATTTTAAGGAAATGTTTTTATTTGATTAGTTAGTAAATAATGATTTATAAATTAACAACTAAAGTTTTCAAGTAATTTATTAACTTGAAATAAGGATTGTTAATTAATAATTAAAGGGAAGTAATTAATGATTACTTTATATTTTAAACTAATTAATGAATTATGTTAAGTAAAGTTTCAAGGTTAATTTAAGATAATGTTTTATGTTAAGATATAATTAAGTTTTAATGAATTGTAATTAATTAAGTTAATTAAGAAATTTAAGTTTAATTAATTAATTAAATTAATTAATTAAGAGGGTTAATTAAGTAATTAATTAAGTATAATTATTAATTTAATTAACTAATAATTATGATGATTTAATTAATGACTAATGATTAATTAAACTATAATTATTAAATAAGTAAGTAATTAAACTAGTAATTAAGTTCTATTTGGGTTTTCTTGATTTATAACTAAAGTTTATTAATCTACAAGGCAAGTTAATTAAGAATTAATTAACTATTATTAAAGGTTAATTAATTGTAATTAAGGATTGATTAATTTTAATTATGGATTAATTAATTTGTAATTAAGGTTATTAATTAATAATTAAGTTTTATTAATTAATGATTAAGAGATAATTAATTAGTTAATTAAGGTTAATTAATTAATTATAAAAGTAATTAGTGATTGATTACTTTGTATTAAAGGATTATTAACCCCGTTCCAGCCTACGAGTTAAAGGAGTCAACGACTTAAGGCCTGGGACGAGCCACGACTTAAGGTGTTTAACGACTCAGGAAGCCTCACGACTCAGGAAGCCTCACGACTCATCGAGTCACCGACTTAAGGAGTTAATGACCTAAAGCTCAAAGTGACTTAAAGGGTTACGACTCAAGGGGTTAACGGTTCACAAGGCAGGACCGGCTCATCAAAGGATTTGCCCCAGCGACTCAACAGGTCCACGACTCATCATAAGAAACGACTCAAGAGAATTGACGACCTAAGAAATGACTTGATGACTCATAACTCAGGATGACTCGTCCGCGACTTAAAGCCACTGAGTCGTACTCCGTTGCTACAATGCATGACCCAGTGAGAATTGACTCGCCAACGACTCAGGACTTGATTTAGAATCCAGCAAGAGAATGAGCTAGTGAGAAGACCAAATGTTTAATCAGATAAGCCGGCCACGACTCAACTTGACTTGGCCACGGCTTAGCCTGAGTCGGTCACGACTCAGGACTTGGGCAAAAAACTTCTATCCAGATTTGCCTATAAATACATGGCCACCCCCAACATTCAAGGGACTTTTGGCTGATTCATTTCAAGCGCCGTTACTCTGCTGCATTCTAAACTGCTTCAACACCTTCAAGAAACTTCACGAAGAAATCAAACATGTCAAACATGTGTTCAAAGATTTGGATCGACATTGAAGTTTAGGCTACTTGTTCAAAGTCACTTGAAACTCAAAGTGTGTTGTAATCAAAGTGTAACTGCATTGACTTGTAATCAAATCGTCAATAAAGATATTCAAAGTGGACGTAGGCTATCTCTCAAGCCGAACCACTATAAAATTGCTGTTGTTTACTGTTTTTTCACTATTATCTGCTTATAATCTGTTCCCGAGTTATCGGGTGGTGCTTTCACGATCTCACTTTATACACCGGGGTGTTAGCGTTCAAATTTTAGCGTTAACATTTTTGGTGCTTTCACTGAGAATTGAACTCAGGCTAGTTATCATCATTGCTTCACAGAGGTTTGTAGAGAGAATTTCCTTGAAAACCAGAAGTCTATCCGAGATTATGGCTCCTGGAAGGAAAAGTAGATCTGTCAGATCTGGGAATATTCAAGAGGGAACCTCCGCTTCCCCTATATCAAATCAAGCCACTCCAGCTGTCGGAGTTACAAAGGCAGAGCTGGATGCTGCAATCTTAGGGCTGAACCAACAGATAAATGCCCAAAATGCACAATTCGAGGCTCGGAATGCCCAGAATGCCCTAATTCTGAATAGGTTGAACGATTTGCTTGGGGCAAACCGTCAACCGGCAGATAATGAAAGGAATTTTGCTGGCAACATTCGTGATGCCGAAGAAAGAAAAGCTCCTGAAAGGGCAGCTAGCCCCTTTGAACAAACGCTTCCAGAGGTTGGTGGATCTAGAGCTCGACATGATGAGGAGTATCTTTCTGGAATGGTCCGACCAATTATGAAAGAGAGTATGCAGAGGGCTGAAGACGAGAAAGAATGGGGTTTCGCCCCAAGTAAAACTCCGTTTACTGAGAAAATCTTAAAGGCTGAATTCCCAAGGAAGTTTGTCCCTCCAACCATTCCAGCTTACAAGGGGACAAGTGATCCGAACGAATTCTTATACAAGTATGATTGGCACATGACAGGTGCCAGAGCCTCTGATGAAATAAAGTGCCGATATTTTCCTGTGTATCTCGAAGGTGTAGCTCTGCTTTGGTTCACCAAACTTCCGGTCCGATCTATCGATCAGTTTTCTGACTTAACCCGGAAGTTCAAGGAGCAGTTCAGACTATACGCCTCAAAAGCCAAGGATATCATGTCACTGTCAAGTTTGGAGCAGAATCCAGGGGAGACTATCAGATCTTTCTTAAACCGCTTTAATATAGCGCTAGCTGAGGTGGACAATGCAGAACCGCGAATGATATTGACTTATCTGATGAAGGGTATTGACAAGTCGAGCGAGTTTGGGAAATGGCTAAACATGAAGGAACCAAATTCCCTTGAAAAGTTCTATAAAAAAGCAGATGAATTCATACGCTTAGAAAGCCGTCCCGTACCGGTAAAGGCAGTGTTGGAAAAAGCCGAAGATAACACTGTTGTTCCACGCAAGAATGAATCTATAGGGCAAAAAAGGGAAAATAACAACGGGAAGAAGCAGAGTAATCTGAAGAAGCCCCGATCCTTCAAGCCATCAGAATATACTCCTTTATCAGATACGCCGGAACGTATCTACCTTCCCACTAAAGATTCTATTGACTTTCCTAAACCTCCTCCTCTAAGGACCGGGAAAAAGGCTATACAAAGTGGGAAGTTCTGCCGCTTCCATAATCAACCCGGTCACGAAACCGACGAATGCCGCCAGTTGAAAAATCTGATTGAAGAGTTGCTAAGGAAAAACAAACTGCAGCAATTTGTGAAAAAGAATAGCAACAATCCTGCTTCATCTAGTCAGGGGCAACAGGCTCCTACTCATCAGCCTAGGACGACTGAGAAGGCTGCAGGGCATGAATCTGGAAGGCCCATTATCAATGTCATTACAGGAGGACCTCACCCAGCGGGCAGAAGCTGGGGTGAGATGGAAAGGTATACCCGAGCTTTAAAGTATGTACCGACAGAGGAAGATGTATTCGTTTTGGAAGGTGCTACGCCCTTGAAGCAACAAAGAACTCTTGATGATGATATTGTATTCAAAGCAAAGGATTCCGCAGGTATTGAAGCTCCTACCTTGGACCCCTTAGTCATCTCGGCTGGTATCGGGCCAGCTATTGTCAGAAGAGTTCTCATTGATTGTGGCGCATCCTGCAATATCCTCTTCAAGAAAACATTCGACCAAATGAAGATCCCTATGGCTGATGTGCAAGCTTCATCGCAGAAAATCGCTGGCTTCACTGGGGAGCCAAAACAGCCGGTAGGAACCATTGATTTGTTTGTGGAACTTGGAGAAGGAGAGAGAAAAATGGTCCGCAAGCAAACTTTTGTGATTGTCGACGAATTTTCTGCTTACAATGCTTTCCTTGGTCGTCCAACTCTAGCAGCGTTCAAAGCTGTTCTTGCCCCGTGGTGCCTCACTATTAAATTCCCTACAGACAATGGAGTGGGAGTTATAAAAGGGGATCAAAATGCTGGGCGAGAGTGTTATCTGACAGAACTACGAGAAACCAGAAAAAGAGAAATGGGAAAGAATGCGGCAGCCCCAGTCCGCATCAAAGAACCAGCCTTGTAGCAATTACAGGGCGGACCCTGCACTGGCGAGCACAGCGGAGCAAGGAAAGAGATGGACCCTAGAAAAGTCAGTGCAGGGGAAAATAGAGTGGTACCAGTGGAAACGACAATACCAATACCTGTTGACCCAAAGGACCCAAACAAGGTGTTGAATGTGGGTTCACAACTTAATGTGTCAATTCAGAATATCTTAATATCTTTTTTAAAGGCAAATCTGGATGTTTTTGCTTGGACTCATGCCGATATGTGCGGAATATCCCCAGAAGTTGCAGTGCATGCTCTAAATATTGATCCAAAATTTACACCTGTGAAACAGAAGAGGAGAACTCAAGGCCCAGAAAGGTCGGCGGCATTAAAAGAAGAAGTTGATCGGCTCATGGAGAATAATTTTATCAAAGAATCTACCTATCCGAATTGGGTTTCAAATCCAGTGCTGGTTAAGAAAGCCAACGGAAAATGGAGAGTATGCATCGATTTTTCAGATCTAAACAAGGCCTGCCCCAAAGACTGCTTCCCATTACCCAGAATCGATCAACTGGTAGACGGAACAGCGGGACACGAATTGTTATCTTTTATGGATGCTTACTCCGGATATAACCAGATTATGATGCATGAGCCAGATCAGGAGGACACGAGCTTTATCACCGACATTGGTCTTTACTGCTACAGAGTTATGCCCTTCGGGCTAAAGAATGCATGGGCAACATACCAAAGACTTGTTAATGCTATGTTCAAACAGCAATTAGGCAAGACTATGGAAGTCTACGTCGATGACATGTTAGTAAAGTCTAAGAAAGCAGTGAATCACATAGAACACTTAGCGGACATGTTCGCAGTCCTCTGAAAATACGGAATGAAGCTCAATCCTTTGAAATGTTCATTTGGAGTGGAATCCGACAAGTTTTTAGGTTTCATCGTGAGCGCTAGGGGCATTGAGGCCAGTCCAGCTCAAATTACTGCACTGAAAGAAGTCAAAGCTCCTAGAACAAAGAAGGAATTGCAAAGTCTCAATGGAAAAGTCGCCGCCTTGAGTCAGTTCATTTCCAAAGCCACAGATAAATGCATCCCATTCTTTGACGCCCTAAAGAAAGGAAAGAAAAACTTCGATTGGACTCCCGAATGCCAAAAAGCCTTTGATGAATTGATTCGCCATATGGAAACACCTCCAATACTTTCTAGGCCTGGCGATGGCGAGGATCTTCTTATATACTTGGCAGTATCATCTCATGCTTTAAGTGCAGCGCTGATACGAGAAGATAAAAGGATTCAACATCCAGTTTACTATATCAGCAAAAGACTCACTGGGGCAGAGATGAATTACTCTAAGTTGGAAAAACTCGCCTATTGCCTAATAATTGCATCTAGAAAGTTGAGGCAATATTTTCAAGCTCATCCTATCAGAGTCCTCACTGATCAACCTTTAAAGCAAGTCTTGTTTCGCCCTGAGACTTCGGGTCGTCTTCTAAAGTGGAATATTGAACTCAGTCAGTATGACATCACTTATCACCCCCGAAAAGCAATCAATGGACAAGCTTTAGCGGATTTCATCGCAGAATTCACAGATAAGGGTAACAATGAGGAGAAAACGGTCGACGATTCCCCAATCCAATGGAAGTTATATGTCGCTGGTGCGAGAAACGATACTGTTCTGGAACCGGAGTTGTACTTGAGACCCCTGAAGGCCGATCATTATGCTATGCACTAAGATTGGAATTTCCTTCAACAAACAATGAAGCAGAATACGAAGCCCTTATCGCTGGCTTAAGGATTGCTAAAGAATTAAACTTTCGAGCGTTGCAGATATTCAGTGATTCTCAGCTTATTGTATGCCAAGTCAAAAAGGAATTCCAAGCAAAAGCGGGGAATCTGCCCGCCTACTTGTCAAAGGCTTGGGAACTCCTGGGTGATTTCGATCATTACATGATAAGTCACATCCCTCGAGAAGAAAACGTGAAAGCAGATTCTCTCGCAAAGTATTCTAGCACCGGCGAAGCTCAATTTCTGGGGTTAACTCCGGTGGAGGTCCTGTCGACTCCTAGCATTGATGAGATGGACATTGATTGGATCATGAGCATGTCTCAAGAGCAAGAATCATGGATGACTCCGATAACAGAATATCTGCTCAATGGATCCTTACCAGGGAATTCAAAAGAACGACAAAAGCTACTAAGAAAAGCCTCTCGATACATAATCTAGGATGGCCGATTATACAGACGAGGATTCTCAATGCCATTACTTCGATGTGTATCCAGGGAAGAGTCCAAAGCAATCCTAGCAGAGGTACACGGAGGAGAGTGTGGTGATCATTCAGGTGGCCAAACATTAGCAAAGAAAATTCTCCGATACGGATATTTTTGGCCAGAAATTAATCGAGATGCAGCAGAGTATTCCCGAAAATGTGACAGATGCCAAAGATTCGCCAAAATTCCTAGAGCTCCTTCCACTGAACTCACACAGATGGTCAGTCCATGGCCGTTTGCAATATGGGGGATAGACCTTGTAGGACCGTTACCAACTGCCAAATCTGGAATTAAATATGCCATTGTTGCTGTAGATTATTTTACTAAGTAGGCAGAAGCTGAACCACTGGCTACTATCACCTCAAAGAAGATGATAAGTTTTGTAACTAAAAACATCATTTGCAGATACGGTGTGCCTCAAAAAATAATTACAGACAATGGTACTCAATTTGAAAGTGAAGAATTCCAAAATTTTTGCAAGCGATTCAAAATCCGAAAAAGCTTCTCAGCAGTGGCTCATCCGCGGGCAAACGGGCAAGTGGAAGCCGTGAATAAAATTATTAAGTCAACCATCAAAAAGCAACTTGAAAGAGCAAAAGGTGGTTGGGTCGATAAGCTACCACTGGCACTATGGGCATACAGAACCACTCACAAAACTGCGACTGGGCACACCCCGTTTTCATTAACATACGGGTCGGAGGCAATGATTCCGGTAGAAGTAGAGGTCCCTTCACATAGAAGAATCCATTTCAACCAAGCAGAAAACGAAAAGCTACAGCTTGAAGCGCTAGATCTCCTTGATGAAAAAAGAGATGAGGCTAATCTCAGAATTGCAGCTCATCAGCAAAGGATAGCCAGACATTTCAATTCCAAAGTTCGCCAACGCAACTTTGAGATTGGAGACCTAGTCCTGAAAAGAATTATGACAGCGACAGGTGTGTTTGGGCCAAATTGGGAAGGACCATATGTCATAGGTCAGAAGCTTCTTGACGGCACATTCAAACTCACTACTGTTGAAGGAGATCAAATCCCAAGGGCATGGAACAACAATCATTTGCGTCCATACTTTACTTGAAAATTTTGTCGAAATATTGTAAAAAGAATTATGAATGTATGATTCTTGTAATTGAAGGCAATTGTAAAACTGATGCAAGTAAATAATGAAAAAATATAAAGTGGATGTAGGCCCAATTTCCTGGCCGAACCACTATAAATCTTGTGTTCCTTATTATTATTACATGTTTGCTTTATTTTCGATATAAAAAGTACATAGAATGTATTGCTGAAATGTCGATTTAAATTTTTGCAGACAATGGAAGTGAAACTTGCACATAATAAGACCCAGTGATTCTCGCCAAATTTCAAGTCACAAAAGCTCCAAATTCAAATCCTAGATAGGAAGTATTTCAATTGAACAGCCTATGATTTCGACAGAAACGGGCCTTTGCTAATAAATTGAGATCGTTTGAACAAACAAACATCCAATTAAGAAGCTGATGCTCGTTCTCACGAACTTGCCTGGCAATGAAGTACATTTCCTTGGATTAAACAAGTCACTTGTAAAAAAAAACCAGAGAAAGAGGATCACTGAAAAAGCATAAGCAAGTGGACAAGGGAACAACCAAAGCCATCATCGGCAGCACAAGTCCTCTTCGGAGGCACAACTCTTCGGAGGATAAAGACCTCTAATGGGTCATACGCCACAAAAAAGAAAGTTCTCTACTCAACAAAAAAGATTGGAGGAGTCATGACCCTCCAACCATGAGAGAGTAACTTCCAGGCGATGAAAACCCTCTTTGAGGCACATTTCACCAGGAGTTGAAGTGTAACAACCGCTCTTCGGAATTTCACTTCACCAGAGTTGAAATGTAAACAAAATAAAAGCCCTCTTCGGAGGCCCATTTCACCAGGAGTTGAAGTGTTACGACCGCTCTTCGGAATTTCACTTCACCAGAGTTGAAATGCAAACAAAATAAATACCTCTTCGGAGGCACATTTCACCAGGAGTTGAAGTGTAACAGCCGCTCTTCGGAATTTCACTTCACCAAAGTTGAAATGCAAAACAAAATAAAGACCTTTCTGGAAGCCCACGTTTCACCGAGATTGAAATAAAACTTCCAAGTGTTGAAACGTGAAAAGGCTTTCTTCAAAGGCACAACTCTTTGGAGGTACACGTTTCGCCAAGATTGAAATAAAACTTCCAAGTGTTAAAACGTGAAAAATCCCTCCTTAGAGGTACAACCCCCTCCCGGGGACACAATCAAAAAGAAAGACTTCTTCGGAAGCCCACGTTCACCGAGATTGAAATAAAATTTCCAAGTGTTGAAACGTGAAAAGGCTTTCTTTGAAGGTGCAATTCCTTGGAGGTACACGTTTCACCAAGATTGAAATAAAATTTCCAAGTGTTGAAACGTGAAAAATCCCTCCTCAGAAGTACAAATTTCTACTTCAAAATATATATATATATATACATATATATCCTCATCAAGGGCATACTTTAACTTTCAAAGGAAGAGTGATTTACCTATTCTAGAAAATAACCTTCCTCAAAAAAAAAAAGAGGAAGAAAGTTAAAGTACCCTTCAGAGGCCCGCTTTACCACATAGAAGAATTCACTTGGCAAAATGCATACATAAGTAAAAAAAAGAAGTGATTTCTTCGAAGGACAAAGCGTAAAAATTTATGTGAAGGAAGTCGTACTCTACGAAAAATTTCTTCAAGAATGAAGTAATTACTCTCCAGAAAATAAGAGTGCAAGTTCCCTCAAAGTATAAAGTATTGCAGCAAGCTCATGGTATGGGGGCAACATGTTATAGTTACATACAAAATGGTATAGCTATATCGGTAAAATACGCTCAAGCAACATACCACAAGTTCACCGCAATATCATATAAATAAACTTGTGCAAAAAAATAATAATAAATGCATTCTGAAAATCAAACAAAAGTCTGTACAAATAAAGGATCATTTTATTCAATTGCAGATACAGGTTTCAAAATAAAAAACAGGGGCCGGTGCCTGCACAACATCCGACCATTACACAAAAAAGGAGTCAAAAAGCCCGAAGTCCGACTCTTCACTTCTTCTTACCACCTTTGGACCCTTTGCCTGGCCGAATGATTAGTTTTTCAGGTCTATCTATAGGCATAAGGGAAGAAGGAGAGGGAGGTGCAACCGGTGCAACTTCCGGTTCCTCTTCAGTAGTGATGATTTTCTTCCCCCTCCTCTTCGATGTTCCGTGCTTCTTTCTTCTCTTCGAAGAAGACTCACTCCCTGGAGTAACAAGAGCGGACAAAACTACGTCATCAGGGGGAGTCCACTCCGGAGAGATCTCGCCTCCTTCAAGTCCCTCGTCCTTCTGCTCTTGCGAAGCGATAGGGTCATCCAAGCCATGAAGAGCCTCAATCTGTTCCTCTTGTGACCCGGGCTGTGAAGCAGAAGGAGGAGTCACCTGAAGAGACGGAGGAGGGATAACCGGAGGAAGTGAAGTCTGCACAGCACTTGGTGTTTCAACTGCAGAAGAAGAGAAATTAAAAATATTAGTATCTCCCCGAAAGAAGGGAGATATGGGTTCGTTGAGATTCAAGAAGTAATCGAGAAGCTCATCAAACTTTTGAGGAGTAAGCAAGCGATCCACCTGAATCGGACCAATGTCAAAACTACCTGAAGATGTTTGCTTCGTTAGTTCAATCTCATAATTCTGAGCCCCGATATCCTCCAAAGCCTCATCATCAGTAGGGGTGATTACCCCGGTTCTTGTAGGAGGCAGCAAATGAGCACTGGAACCTGTAATGTCCACTTTGGAAGAAACTAAAGGACGTTCAGAAGTGGTAGGTGGTATTTCTTTCTCAGAACGTTCCCCTTCCGCCATTCCGGCCCATACCCTGGCGAGTTGCTCTTTTCCCTTGGCAAGAGCAGCGCGGGCATCATCATCGAGATAATGCTCTTCAAGAGCTGTCTCAGCGTAGCCAGCACCTTTACCACCTAGCATATCGAGTGCTGCCTCCCAAACTTCAGCTAATGTAATTTCATACTTAGGGCCTAGAAAGGCAAGGCTGCCACGCCCCAAAATGCTGTGCAGATAGAAATCAAATAATCTGGAGCTAATGTCAGCTTTGGGTGCTTGATGGGCCTCTTCCGCCGCGAGTTTACCAGCAACAGCCTCGTCACGCTCCTTTTCGGCCATAGCAAGTCGAGCTTTTAGCATCTCTATTTCCAAGCTTTGAGAGCCGGTCTGTTCTCGCAGCTGTAAAGTTTCAGCGCGATATTCTTCTATGACCTTCTCCTGGTGTGTAAGCTTATCTTCGACTGCCCTTTGACTGGCATGCGCATCTCGTACTTGTTGCTGAAGCATGCTCTCCTTTTGAGAATGGAAAGTAGATGAAGTAGCTAATTCTTCCTTAAGCTTTTCTACTTCCGCTTCCAGCTTTTCATTATAGGAAGCAATACTTCTCATTTCGGCGTCATGCTGTTCGAGAGTCTTCTGCCACTCAGCCTTATCGTTCTCCATTGTGAGCATGGCCTCGAGATTGGCTCGGTTAACCCTCTGAAGCTCGTCGACAAGTTTTTGCCAGTTCGACATTCTTTCAATATCGGTCCTGACAGAATCAAGATTTCGCAGCATAGCCGATTTGTCGAGAGGAACCAAGTCGAGATCAAATCGAACCCCTCTCAGGCACCACTGAGGGAATCGACTTTGAAGAGTGGGAGGACCTTGCCCAACTTGGTATGCGGGCCGGTTGATGATTGTTTGAATGTCGGAACGAACGGGGGCAGGAGATTGAGCAGAAACGTTTTGAGAAACTGTCGGCATTGTTTCTTCAGTAAGTTTAGCCCGCTTGCTAGAAGAATCTTCCATGTGACCTTTACCTCTCTCATCGTGAGTCTTTCTTTTTTGGGTATCATCATCTCTGTGGGGAGGGTCATGTCTTTCTTGTTCTCTTCGGTGACGTTCTTCATATGCTCGTCTCTCGTCTGCTTTCCTGATGGCCCTTTCTTCATCCGATTCTCTGTAAGAGGGGAGGTGACGCCTGTAATCATATTGGCTACGCCTCCCGTAGCGCTAGAAATCATCATAATATGAACTGCGGCGCCCCATTGGAGAATCTGGAATAAAAATAATAAGCTTTAGAAATCTTTAAAGTATAAGAAGATGAATGCGTAGAAGTGCTGAAAAATCCTAAGTGTTGTGTAACGTGTAAACTACACGCATCAAGTTACAGACCACTCTGTGGAGTAGAGGTAGTGATAACTTGAGTGGAAGGAGTTGACATTTGTTGTAGAGAGGATGTCGCCTCAATTACAGAAGAGATAGTTTTGGAAACATCATCTTTGAAAAGTTCTTGAGAAGTCAGAATTAAATCGCTCAACCCCTCGAAAACATCATCGCCATCATGTTTTTTGGGACTGGCTTTCTCAACTCCTTCGTCAGCAAATCTTCCGGAAGATCGTGGAGTTTCTTCCTCTTCGATAACTGGGGCAAGTGCGGACTTGTCGGACGGCCCCGCAACGTCCTTCGGAATTGAACACTTCACTAGTGGAGTTTCTATAGAGGTTCCTCCCTGCGTGTGCTCTTTAGTAGAGACCGGGGCATCAGGAGTTTCCGTCGGAGAATCAGGAATTTCAGTTGGGACTTCACGAAGCTGAGTGAAGCGAGAGGAATGAAGAAGCCCATATTGATGTAAAAATCCATCATTTAACAAGAACTTTATACTCCTCTCTTCTGCCGCCACGGCGTTCAATCTCTCAAAAATTTGTTTATAGCATGGATCTCTAGAGGGAGGAGGAAGTGCTAAAACAGGAAAAAAAGAAGCCAAGTTAGCGTTTAGCAACCCAGATTTCGAAAAGCCTAAGAATGGAGAAATAAAAGCAGGAAAATCTTACTTCCTACTCTCCAGATGGCATAAAACCCTAGAGGACAGCGGACAAAGAAGTACTGATTTAGAAATCCATGAACGCTTTCAGGAAGATCGGTGATGAGCTTGTGGTTTCGAGCACTCCTTATAACTACGATAGAGGGATGATCTTTAATTTTTGTGAATGAGCAGAAGTAGCAAATTTCCTCAAAGCTCGGTAATCGGCCCAGAACTCTACTAAATAGCACACATAACCCCATCAGAATGGCACGACCATTGGGGTGCAATTGGAATGGAGAGATAGATAGTCGAAGCAGGAACTGCTGAAGGAAGTCATTGAAAGGTGGTATGGCACCGCTCAAGCACATTTGGCGGTTGACAGCAATAAAGCCAGAAGGGGGCCTATCTGCAGTATCATTTGGCCTCGGCAGTAAGGCATCAGCTTCGGCAATGCCAAACTGGATGAGCAATTGGTTAAACACCCGCTGATTCAGAGTTGTGGGAGTTCTCTCCGGAGGGTTATCCAACAAGTTGGCTACTGGGAAGACATCTTCAGCCTGGCCCATCGGTTCTTCTTGTTGAGATGTCATTCTACACAAGCAACTGGGTGTTCAAATGCGAAGGTGCACGTTTCCTAAAAGTGTGAAGTGTTGTGCAGAACTAATGAAAATAACAAGTAAATATAACTGGAATTAAACTGGTTGACGATTGATCGACTATGGTAATTTCAGAACTTGTTAATTTAAAGTTCAAACATAATATTAGTGCAGGCTGGTCAGTTTCAATTGACTGCTTCAGTGTTGCTTTAATATTCTACTTGAAATCGATAGCACTTCGTTCACACGATTTGTTTAAGTTAATTATCTGTTATTAACTAATCTGTCATTTGATATGGGCAGTCGATGACAGTATATTTGTCCCAGTTTTCTGTGAATGTTGTATTGAACAGATTGTTAGCCTGCAAGTCAAAATAACCTGTGAATGAATGCAATAAAATTCAACAGTTCAAAGTTAATGCAATGGTCCAAAGTTCAAGCAGAATTCACGCAAGTCCTAACTCGTCAACGGCTCAAAAATTTTGAGTCGGCAGTGCCCTAAGTCGTAAGTCGTATAAAAAGGGAGAAGCTCTGGTTCAACTCAAGGCTTAGGCCGTAAGTCGTAAGTCGTGAGTCGTGAGTCGTAAGCCGTGAGTCGTAAGTCGTATCTCGGCCACGACTCAAGGCTTAGGCCGTGGAGCATGTTGGGTCGGATCATGGTTGTTGGATCATACAAAAATGTCCGAGTCGTACCAAAAGCAGTATTCGAATCAATCTGACCAACTAATCACCTAACCCCTAACCAGGTTGCCTTCTAACCCATAAACCATTTCACTCCTAACCCGTTAATCTTCCAACTTTTAACCCATTAACCCAATAAAACTCTCAATAAACAACCCCGGTCTTATCACGCCGCTAAATCACCTCAAGACGAAAATCATCAGATCAAACAACCCTACATCCATTGATGGTTAGAATGACCGAACTCAAGACTCGAGGGAGTAAAATGAAGGTAGGGACAGAGCGCATAGGTTAACGATGATCGATAATCGGAAGGGAAGCAAGATTGCTTACGTAATGTGGTGTCAAAGATGATCAAAGGAGAGTCGAGTTGGAATCGCCTGTGAGAACTTAGAGGTGCGTTAATGGCGGATGCGGTTTAGAAGATCGCTGATAAGAAGTGGGAGATAGGAGGAACGAGTCAAGCGTTTATATCTGGAAGAGCTGAAACTCGAATCGGCACGCCCGGGTTATGATAAGTCGAAGCACACGACTTACGACTTAAGCGTGTGCTTCGAGGGGCAAATGTTAACCCCGTTCCAGCCTACGAGTTAAAGGAGTCAACGACTTAAGGCCTGGGACGAGCCACGACTTAAGGTGTTTAACGACTCAAGAAGCCTCACGACTCAGGAAGCCTCACGACTCATCGAGTCACCGACTCAAGGAGTTAATGACCTAAAGCTCAAAGCGACTTAAAGGGTTACGACTCAAGGGGTTAACGGTTCACAAGGCAGGACCGACTCAATGCATTACCGACTCATCAAAGGCTTTGCCCCAGCGACTCAACAGGTCCACGACTCATCATAAGAAACGACTCAAGAGAATTGACGACCTAAGAAATGACTTGATGACTCATAACTCAGGATGACTCGTCCGCGACTTAAAGCCACTGAGTCGTACTCCGTTGCTACAATGCATGACCCAGTGAGAATTGACTCGCCAACGACTCAGGACTTGACTTAGAATCCAGCAAGAGAATGAGCTAGTGAGAAGACCAAATGTTTAATCAGATAAGCCGGCCACGACTCAACTTGACTCGGCCACGGCTTAGCCTGAGTCGGTCACGACTCAGGACTTGGGCAAAAAACTTCTATCCAGATTTGCCTATAAATACATGGCCACCCCAACATTCAAGGGACTTTTGGCTGATTCATTTCAAGCGCCGTTACTCTGCTGCATTCTAAACTGCTTCAACACCTTCAAGAAACTTCACGAAGAAATCAAACATGTCAAACATGTGTTCAAAGATTTGGATCGACATAGAAGTTTATGCTACTTGTTCAAAGTCACTTGAAACTCAAAGTGTGTTGTAATCAAAGTGTAACTGCATTGATTTGTAATCAAATCGTCAATAAAGATATTCAAAGTGGACGTAGGCTATCTCTCAACCCGAACCACTATAAAATTGCCGTTGTTTACTGTTTTTTCACTATTATCTGCTTATAATCTGTTCCCGAGTTATCGGGTGGTGCTTTCACGATCTCACTTTATACACCGGGGTGCTAGCGTTCAAATTTTAGCGTTAACAAGGATTGATTGATAATTAAGGTTTATTAATTAATAGTTGAAGATAATTAATCTGTAAATTAATGATTAATTTGGTTAAAGAGTAATTAGGGGATGAATTACACGATTTTAATTTATGAGATGAGTGTGATCAAGTAAGTTAATTAATTTGTTAATTAATTAAAGAGAGTCAAATGATAAATGATTAAGTATGTTTACTTAATAAGTTTGATAGGAGTAATTACTTAAGATAAGTAATTGATGAATAAATTACAGGAGGTAATTGAGATAAGTGAAATTACTTATTGAGAAGTAATTTTAAATGGATAATTACTTGTTAAAGTAATTATGGGTTTATTTCTTGGTGTAATAAATCAAAGAATTTATAAAAGTGATTAAAAGTAAATAAGAAGTAATTAAGAATAATTGATTACTATTTATATTTATTATAGTAGATTAATTGAAAGTAATTAATTTAAGCATGATTAGTTAATGTAATTAATTAAGAAATAATGTAATTAATTATGGTTAATTAATTAAGGGAAGTAATTAATTAAGGTTCATTAATTAATATGATTAATGAGAATAATTAAGGATTAGTTACTTGATTAAGAGTTAATTAATCAAGGTTGATTAGTTAAGATAATGTAATTAATTTGTTTAATTAATGGATAAGTAAGCAAGATCTATTGTGATGAAGGTAATTAATTTAATTAATTTTAAATTAATTAAGAGATGAAGTAATAATTTAATTCACTTTAAATTAATTAGAGATAGAGATAGTTAATTTAATTCATTTTAAATTAATTATGTTGTGACTAAGTAAATCATTGCTTATGTATGAATGGATGACACTGACTGTCTTGAATGGATGTAATCTCAGAAATGAGATAAGTAATGTTGTGTGGTATGAATGCTTGGTTGCATTATGATGGTAATATAGATTATCTATTGTGATGATGATATGGATTACCAATTTTTTTATGGATCAACTGTTTATTATGATAATGTGATTATCAATTGTGACTTGTGAATTATCTATCTGTGTGTATATAGATAGTTGAATTTAATTGTTTAACTTTAAACAACTTGGGTCTAAAAGATACGTTTTGGATTTCGATGAGACCGGGATCTGGTTTCCATATTTGGATATCCGAAAACCACATCGATCCAAATTAACGGTAGGTAGTGAATCTCTTGTGAAGAGTGAAGACTCGTGGTGCAAGAACTATTCGTTAGTATAACTCCGAGGGTGATTCCGTGATGAGTTTGACGAGTAGTACTTTCAGATTCGAGATGAAGATTCAGAGTGTTAGGGTTGTTGTCGTTAACTCTGAGGGTGATTCCAAAATGAGTGTAACGAGATAATGCCTTCGGTATCGTTCGAACCCAGAACGAACTTGTATGCATTGAATGCTTTCAGAACATCGTCAGATGGACGATAAGCATTCTAAGTGATGTGTTCACTAAAGGTAATCGTAGCCTCAAGCCTCATCAACCGAAAATGGATAAAACAGGGGAGGTGAAGCAAGGCTAAGTGAGTCATGCCCAAGTAGGATGAGATTAATCCTTGTCTAGAGTCCCTTTTATTTCAGCTGTGTTGGCGGTTGAATAGCTACATCCGCCGGGGTTGTCTTATTCAGAATTTTTCAGTAAGGAATGGTTCCGGCCTTGTGTTGTAGGGGAGCGGGCGTACTCCTCGGTACAGTGTTTTAGGCCACGTACTGTGACGGGCGATACCCAGTAGCCTACCATTGTATGGAATCCAAAATCCAATAAGTGCCATCGGATTTGTTTACCTACTTTTATGGCTCGTAGCGGAATTTAATGAATGTAACAATTTTGGCTATTTCATATTTATTTCAAAACCCTTGGCCCTATTATAATATCACTGGATTTCCTATCAAATGTTTTGGTTAGCGTAAGGTAAAAACTTTTCCATGTTTGTGTGTGGGAAGTCTTATGTGATACCTTTTATTTCAGAAGGTTTTTAAAGTTAAGCAACTTTAGCTGTTTACTCATACCAGACCCATGTCTGACCCGGAGTTTATTCAGTTTTCTTAAACTCTTGGGTACTCAAATTTTTACGAGCAGCCAGGGGAATTCAGGTTGGCTTGACGAATTCTGGAGGAGGATTGGAGTAGGAGGCTTCTGCGTATAGCTATATAGTATCCCGATGTGTGTTCTCTGAGTCGTTTGTTTTGAGTTGTATCGAGTTATATAACTAGACAAGTGTCTATTACTGTCTAGTAGATGTTGTTTAGCTGTGTATCTCTGATGTATATGATTTGAAATGTATTATGTCATTAATATAATTTATTCATTCCGCTGTTTAGATTATGATGTTGTTTCTTTCTTCTTCTCTGTCTTTTCTCTTTTCTATCACTTTCTTTCTTAAAAATGATGCGATTTTCCGTGGTGAGAAATTCGGGTCGTTTCAGTTGGTATCAGAGCGTTAGGTTGAGCGAATACCTAGGCTCTGTAGTGGTGTCTTTCTTGAGAGAGCGTACTTGTAATTTTTATATATGACTATATATATATATTTCTACTTATCTGTTGGGTTACCTGTTCGGTTTTTCCAATATAAGCTATAAGGGTAGATAGAGTTGTGGTGTGTGTATAACACGACTACCAATGGTTGGAGTTTAAATGTTTGAGATTGGAAGTGTATTTGTGGAGACTGTAGACCTAATACCGTCTCGAGTAATCTTTGTAGTTTAGTGTAAGGATCTTATTGATCTCTGAAGGAAACCTGTTAAGGTTCGGAGTTCATCTTTGAAGGGTAAGTTTGATCGTGCTTGTATGAGCGGATTTTTGAGAATTTGGATCTGTCGGCTAGGCACGAGCAAGTGATGGTATCGTGGCTACCTCAGGAAGTAGTAGCTGGGTGATGAGATGCAGTGACTATGGATGTCTCCTAAGATGTTTTCTTTGAAGCAAGTTTAAGGAAGTGTGTCTGCTTTGGTGTTGTAGCTGAGTTCAACAGGATGTATGAGTTTAGTTGGAGGTCCAAGTTTCTTAAAGAGTTTTGGATAAGAAGTCTTTGGCATCTGTGTTAGCATTGTAGCTCGGGAGTGTTCTGTGTTCCAGTAGGAAGATCTTTTTGGCTTAGCATTTCCTGGAAGTGGAATTCGGAAGCAGCAGTGAGGATTTGTTTCTTCGATGGATTAGATGGTCGAGGATAAACTGTTCTGATTATTGGAGAGAGAACGGTATCTTGGATATTGGATTGGTTGATCGCAAAAGTGACTTGCGATGGTTTGGTGATTATCTTAGATAGTCTTTTTCTTAGATTTGTGGCATTTCTAGAGGATGTAGAAGTTATGGAATTGCCGAAGATTTTCTGGATATATCTTCAGGAAATTTAGAAATTTGCCCACATTGGAGTTTGAATTCTGAATCAACTTGATGTCAGGAGTGATACCGGTGATTTAGCTAGGTAGAAGGTTGTCTCCTAGGTTGCTTGTTTGGTGAAGCAGCTCTGTATTTCTGGGAACTTCTATTGAACCTTATTTCTGAGATGTGATGTTTTAGTCTGTGCCTGTGTTCAATCTACGGCATTTTCATCTGGAGAGTTTTGAGGTTAAGTAACGGAAGAATTTAGAATTCGAAGTTGGAGGCTTCGATATTGTTGAGGTTTTCTCTGGTAAAGGGAGCAATAAGATTTGGTGAGCTCCGAGGTATATTGGATTCTTTTGAGTTTTTGTAAAGATCGGTGCTTTGGTTTGAAGAGTTGAATTGCCAGTTTGGAAGACTGGAATTCAAAATATTTCACGTGTCTCTAAGGGAGTACGTTTTTGGTCCATCACTGGTTTTGAGACCAGTAGTTCTGTGAAGGATTTAGTTGTTGATCAGCCTTGTCTATGGTCTAGTACCTTGTGCAGATTATAGATCTAGTTGAGTCGGAACTCAGTAGATTAGAAGTATAGCTAGTTTGGATTTAGTAGAGCGAGTGTCCCTGTGTCTGTACTTGGGAAACTCGAGATAATTTTAGGAAGCTTATCCGGATCTGTGTCCGGATAGTTGGTGTTATTTATTTGAATTGGATAAATTGGTTGTTTGGATGAAACTGTTTGTGTTAACGCTAAAATTTGAACGCTAACACCCCGGTGTATAAAGTAAGATCGTGAAAGCACCACCCGATAGCTCGGGAACAGATTATAAGCAGATAGTAGTAGAAAACAGTAAACAACAGCAATTTTATAGTGGTTCGGCTTAAGAGATAGCCTACGTCCACTTTGAATATCTTTATTGATGATTTGATTACAAGTCAATGCAGTTACACTTTGATTACAACACACTTTGAGTTTCAAATGACTTATAACAAGTAGCCTAAACTTCAACGTCGATCCAAATCTTTGAACACATGTTTGACATGTTTGATTTCTTCGTGAAGTTCCTTGAAGGTGTTGAAGTAGTTCGGAATGCAGCAGAGTAACGGCGCTTGAAATGAATTAGCCAAAAGGTCCCCTGCTAGTTGGAACTAGGGTCGTATTTATAGGCATTTTTCGGAGTTAGGTCGTAGGTCGTGACCGACCTAAGCTAGGTCGTAGGTCGTGACTGACCTAAGATACACCGTCCTCTCTTTCACAAGAATATGCATGCTGATTTGCACAAGTTCTAGGTCGTGAGCGACCTTACTAGTAGCGGCATAGAAAAGGCGGTCTTCTAATGCAATGTCCTTAGGTCGTGAGCGACCTGTCTTAGGTCGTGAGAGTTTTATAGGTCGCAGAATTCCATAGGTCGCAGCTACTTTTAGGTCGCAGAGTTCTGTAGGTCGCAGCTTCCCTTAGGTCGCAGCGTTCTGTAGGTCGCAGCTTCCCTTAGGTCGCAGCGTTCTGTAGGTCGCAGCTTCCCTTAGGTCGCAGCGTTCTGTAGGTCGCCGCTTCCCTTAGGTCGCAGCTACTTTTAGGTTACTTGATAAGTTAAGTCGCTAGGCCGCTCCATCTCTTAGGTCGCTAAGGATTAAAGGTACAAGGTCGCATTATCCTTTAGGTCGCTAGGTCGCATTATCCTTTAGGTCGCTAGGTCGCATTATCCTTTAGGTCGCTAGGTCTAGTTAGGTCGTTGGTCTGCTGAGTTATAGGTCGCGGAGTGTTAGGTAACGAGGTCGCAAAGTAATGATAGGTCGCATTACATTTTAGGTCGCTTCAAAGTGGGAGTTAACACTTGCCCCTCGAAGTACCGGCCTATGGCATAGGTCGTGTGCTTCGATCCTCTTAACTCGAGCTCTGATGAGTTGTTAGGTCGCGAGCGACCTATCGAGAAAATTAGGTCGTGTGTGTCGATTCACATCTCACTTCCCTGGGGTATAAATGACATAGGTCGTTCCTCCTTCACTTCATCTGCTCTGAACTTCCTATTCAGCCATTATCAAGCTCTCAAGTTTTCGAAGGCAAATTCAACCTATTTAGCTATCAATTTATCTTCACCAACATAATACGTAAGTGAATTCAATCTCCATCCCATCATAATCACTGTCGAATTACGAACCCCCATTTTCTGACCTTGACCCAATTCCTTGCATCGTGACATATTTTGAATCGTTGCAACCGATTTTCGATCGCCGCTTGAGTAGGCACGAAAATGTATTGAATGTACAATGGATTGGAGATTCTTTGAATCGCTTTTCAAGTGATTCGGTATGTGTGGAGATGATGGACTTCACGAAGAGGATGATGGATTTCTGTGTAGTTGATAGCGGGTTATTGGGTCTGGTGAAGCATTGCGTGGAGAGGAAGTTAGTGACCTAGCGGATTTGAGCGACTTAAGATAATTCGCGATCTAATGACCCTTGCGACCTAAGGAATAATTTCGACCTACACTAGGTCGCTGAACGACCTAATATTCATGCGACCTAAGACTTTGCATGAGTTAAGAGTTACTCGAGCTAAGAACTGTACGACCTAACCTCCTTGCGACATAGGCTTTAGGTCGCGGCCAAGCTAACACTAGGACGAATTTGTAAGGCCTTATCCATTACAGCACGACCTAAGAAGGCTCCGACCTATGCTAGGTCGCTGGACGACCTAGGACTTGTGAAATCCTGAGACAACTTTGATTGAACTGTTTGAACTTTGAACTATATGGACTTGAATTTTGTCGTATTTCTTTGCAGATTATCTCTAATGCTAACAACCTGTTTAAACATAACATTTGCAGAAAATTGGGACGAATATACTGTCATTGACCGCCCACATCGAATGACAGATTAGTCGATAAAGAATAATCAACTTAAATGAACTGTGTGAGTGAAATGCTGTGAATCAACCGACTCAAATGAAGTGTTAAAGCAAAGCTAAAATTTTGTTTGAATTAACACTGCGCTTGAGTCTTAAATTAACAAGTCCTGAAATCTCACAATCGATCAGTTTTCAATTAGTTTAATTTCAGTTATTTCGCTTGTTATTTTTATTAGTTTCGCACAACACTTCACACTTTTAGGAAACGTGCACCTTCACACCTGAACATCCAGTTACTCATGTAGAATGACGTCTCAACAAGAAGAGATGATAGAACACGTCGAAGGGGCTTTCCCGGTTGCTATTCCACTAGAGAACCCTCCGGAAAGAACTCCTACCCTTCTGAAACAACGGGTGCTTAACCAATTATGCATTCAATTTGCCATTGCCGAGGCAGAAGTTTTACTCCCTGGACCAAATGATTTTGCTGATAGACCACCTTCCGGTTTTGTTGCCATTAATCGCCAAATGTGCTTAAGTGGAGAAATTCCTCCCTTTAATGAATTTCTTCAACAAATCCTTCTTCGACTGACGATCTCTCCTTTCCAACTGCATCCCAATGGCTATGCCATCTTGATGGGATTGTGCGTTCTATTCAGGAGAACTCTTGACCGTCTTCCGAGTTTTGAGGAAATCTGTTACCTGTGCACTTTTGCGAAGAACAAGGACCACCCTTCGATTGTACTTGCAAGAGGTGCGAGGAACCGTAAACTAATTTTGGACTTGCCGGAGAGTGCACATGGTTTTTTGAATCAATTCTTCTATATTCGTTGCCCCGCAGGATTTTACGCAGACTGGAGAACAGGAAGTGAGATCTTTTTTCCCTTCTTTCTTCAATTCCATTCTAAGTTTTTCATGGTTCGTATTGCTAGATGCTGATTCCATTCCTTATTTTTACAGAACTTCCTCCTCCTTCTAGAGATTCCAGTCATAAACCAGTCTTTGAAAGGCTAAGCATTGTGGCTGCTGAAGAGAGGAGCGCGAAATTTCTATTGATAGATGAACTCCTTCATCGATTTGGGCTTTTACATTCTTCTCGTTCTACTCAACTTCATGAAGTTCCGACTGAAGTTCCCGATTCTCCGGTGAAAATTCCTGATGCCCCGGTCTCTACTAAAGAACACATGCAGGGAGGAACTTCTATAGAAACTTCACTAGTAAAGTGTTCAATTCCGAAAGATGTTGCGGGGCCGTCTGACAAGTCTGTACTTGCCCCAGTTATCGAAGAGGAAGAACCTCCACGATCTTCTGAAAAATCTACTAACGAAGGAGTCAAGAAAGCAAGTCCCAAAAAACATGATGGTGATGATGTTTTCGAGGGGTTGAGTGATTTAATTGTGACTTCTCAAGAACTTTTCAAAGATGATGTTTCCAAAACTATCTCTTCTGTAATCGAGGCGACATCTTCTCTACAACAAATGTCAACTCCTTCTACTCAAGTTATCACTACCTCTACTCCACAGAGTGGTTTGTAACTCGATGCGTGTAGTTTACACGTTACACGACACTTAGGATTTTTCATCACTTCTACGCACTTATCTTCTTGTACTTTAAAGATTTCTAAAGCTTATTATTTTTATTCCAGATTCTCCTATGGGGCACAACGGCTCGTACTATGATGATTTCCAGCGCTACGGGAGGCGTAGCCAGTATGATTATAGGCGTTACCTCCCTTCTTACAGAGAATCCGATGAAGAGAGGGCCATCAGGAAAGCAGACGAGAGACGAGCATATGAAGAACGTCACCGAAGAGAACAAGAAAGACATGACCTTCCTCACAGAGATGATGATACCCAAAAAAGAAAGACTCACGATGAGAGAGGTAAGGGTCACATGGACGATTCTTCTAGCAAGCGGGCTAAACTTACTGAAGAAACAATGCCGACCGTTTCTCAAAATGTTCCTGCTGAATCTCCTGCCCCCGTTCGTTCCGACATTCAAACAATTATCAACCGGCCCGCATATCAAGTTGGGCAAGGTCCTCCCACTCTTCAAAGTCGATTTCCTCAGTGGTGCCTGAGAGGGGTTCGATTTGATCTCGATTTGGTTCCTCTCGACAAATCGGCTATGCTGCGAAATCTTGATTCTGTCAGGACCGATATTGAAAGAATGTCGAACTGGCAAAAACTTGTCGACGAGCTTCAGAGGGTTAACCGAGCCAATCTTGAGGCCATGCTTACAATGGAGAACGATAAGGCTGAGTGGCAGAAGACTCTCGAACAGCATGACGCCGAAATGAGAAGTATTGCTTCCTATAATGAAAAACTGGAAGCAGAAGTAGAAAAGCTTAAGGAAGAATTAGCTACTTCATCTACTTTCCATTCTCAAAAGGAGAGCATGCTTCAGCAACAAGTACGAGATGCGCATGCCAGTCAAAGGGCAGTCGAAGATAAGCTTGCATACAAAGAGAAGGTCATAGAAGAATATCGCGCTGAAGCTTCACAGCTGCGAGAACAGACTGGCTCTCAAAGCTTGGAGATAGAGTTGTTAAAAACTCGACTTGCTATGGCCGAAAAGGAGCGTGACGAGGCTGTTGCTGGTAAACTCGCGGCCGAAGAGGCCCATCAAGCAACCAAAGCTGACATTAGCTCCACATTATTTGATTTCTATCTGCATAGCATTTTGGGGCGTGGCAGCCTTGCCTTTCTAGGCCCTAAATACGAAATTACATTAGCTGAAGTCTGGGAGGCAGCACTTGATATGCTAGGTGGTAAAGGTGCTGGCTACGCTGAGACAGCTCTTGAAGAGCATTATCTCGATGATGATGCCCGCGCCGCTCTTGCCAAGGGAAAAGAGCAACTCGCCAAGGTACGGGCCGGAATGGCGGAAGGGGAACGCTCTGAGAAAGAAATACCACCTACCACTTCTGAACGTCCTTTAGTTTCTCCCGAAGTGGACATTACAGGCTCTAGTGCTCATTCGCTGCCTCCTATAAGAACCGGGGTAATCACCCCTACTGATGATGAGGCTCTGGAAGATATCGAGGCTCAGAATTATGAGACTGAGCTAACGAAGCAAACATCTTCAGGTAATTTTGATATTGGTCCGATTCAGGTGGATCGCTTGCTTACTCCTCAAAAGTTTGATGAGCTTCTCGATTACTTCTTGAATCTCGACGAACCCATATCTCCCTTCTTTCGGGGAGATACTAATATTTTTAATTTCTCTTCTTCTGCAGTTGAAACACCAAGTGCTGTGCAGACTTCACTTCCTCCGGTTATCCCTCATCCGTCTCTTCAGGTGACTCCTCCTTCTGCTTCACAACCCGGGTCGCAAGAAGAACAGATTGAGGCTCTTCACGGCTTGGATGACCCTATCGCTTCGCAAGAGCAGAAGGACGAGGGACTTGAAGGAGGCGAGATCTCTCCGGAGCGGACTCCCTCTAATGACGTAGTTTTGTCCGCTCTTGTTACTCCAGGGAGTGAGTCTTCTTCGAAGAGAAGAAAGAAGCACGGAACATCGAAGAGGAGGGGGAAGAAAATCATCACTACTGAAGAGGAACCGGAAGTTGCACCGGTTGCACCTCCCTCTCCTTCTTCCCTTATGCCTATAGATAGACCTGAAAAACTAATCATTCGGCCAGGCAAAGGGTCCAAAGGTGGCAAGAAGAAGTGAAGAGTCGGACTTCGGGCTTTTTGACTCCTTTTTTGTGTAATGGTCGGATGTTGTGCAGGCACCGGCCCCTGCTTTTTTTTAATTTTGAAACCTGTATCTGCAATTGAATAAAATGATCCTTTATTTGCATAGACTCTTGTTTGAATTTGAGAATGCATTTATTATTTATTTTTGCACAAGTTTATTTATATGCTATTGCGGTGAGCTTGTGGTATGTTGTTTGAGCATACTTTACCGATGTAGCCATACCATTTTGTATGTAACTATACCATGTTGCCCCCATACCATAAGTTTGCTGCAATATTTTATACTTTGAGGGGACTCGCACTCTTATTTTCTGAAGAATAATTACTTCATTCTTGAAGAAATTTTTTGTAGAGTACAACTTCCTTCATATAAGTTTTTACGCTTTGTCCTTCGAAGAAATCACTTTTTTTTTCTTTTGCTTAAGTACGCATTTTGCCAAGTGAATTCTTCTATGTGGTAAAGCAGACCTCTGAAGAGTACTTTGACTTTTTTTCTCTATTTTTTTTTGAGGAAGGTTATTTTCTAGAATAGGTAAATCACTCTTCCTTTGAAAGTTAAAGTATACCCTTGATGAGGATATATAATAATAAATTTTTTTTTTTGAAATAGAAATTTGTACTTCTGAGGAGGGATTTTTCACGTTTCAACACTTGGAAGTTTTATTTCAATCTTGGTGAAACGTGTACCTCCAAAGAATTGTGCCTTCGAAGAAAGCCTTTTCACGTTTCAACACTTGGAAGTTTTATTTCAATCTCGGTGAAACGTGGGCTTCCGAAGAAGTCTTTCTTTTTGATTGTGTCCCCGGGAGGGGGTTGTACCTCTGAGGAGGGATTTTCCACGTTTCAACACTTGGAAGTTTTATTTCAATCTTGGCGAAACGTGTACCTCCAAAGAGTTGTGCCTTTGGAAAAAGCCTTTTCACGCTTCAACACTTGGAAGTTTTATTTCAATCTCGGTGAAACGTGGGCTTCCAGAAAGGTCTTTATTTTGTTTTGCATTTCAACTTTGGTGAAGTGAAATTCCGAAGAGCGGTCGTAACACTTCAACTCCTGGTGAAATGGGCCTCCGAAGAGGGCTTTTATTTTGTTTACATTTCAACTCTGGTGAAGTGAAATTCCAAAGAGAGATTGTTACACTTCAACTCCTGGTGAAATGGGCCTCCGAAGAGGGCTTTTATTTTGTTTACATTTCAACTCTGGTGAAGTGAAATTCCGAAGAGCGGTTGTTACACTTCAACTCCTGGTGAAATGTGCCTCAGAGAGGGTTTTCATCGCCTGGAAGTTACTCTCTCATGGTTGGAGGGTCATGACTCCTCCAATCTTTTTTGTTGAGTAGATAACTTTCTTTTTTGTGGCGTATGACCCATTAGAGGTCTTTATTCTCCGAATAGTTGTGCCTCCGAAGAGGATTTGTGCTGCCGATGATGACTTTGGTTGTTCCCTTGTCCACTTGCTTGTGCCTTTTCAGTGATCCCCCTTTTTTTTTACAAGTGACTTGTTTAATCCAAGGAAATGTACTTCATTGTCAGGAAAGTTCGTGAGAACGAGCATCAGCTTCTTAATTGGATGTTTGTTTGTTCAAACGATCTCAATTTATTAGCAAAGGCTCATTTCTGTCGAAATCATAGGCCGTTCAATTGAAGTACTTCCTATCTAGGATTTGAATTTGGAGTTTTTGTGACTTGAAATTTGGCGAGAATCATTAGGTCTTATTATGTGCAAGTTTCACTTCCATTGTCTGCAAAAATTTGAGTCGACATTTCAGCAATACATTCTATGTGCTTTTTATATCGAAAATAAAGCAAACATGTAATAATAATAAGGAACACAAGATTTATAGTGGTTCGGCCAGGAAACTGGGCATACATCCACTTTATCTTTTTTCATTATTTACTTGCATCAGTTTTACAATTGCCTTCAATTACAAGAATCATACATTCACAATTCTTTTTACAATATTTCGACAAAATTTTCAAGTAAAGTATGGACGCAAATGATTGCTGTTCCATGCCCTTGGAATTTGATCTCCTTCAACAGTAGTGAGTTTGAACGTGCCGTCAAGAAGCTTCTGACCTATGACATATGGTCCTTCCCAATTTGGCCCAAACACACCTGTCGCTGTCATAATTCTCTTCAGGACTAGGTCTCCAATCTCAAAGCTGCGTTGGCGAACTTTGGAATTGAAATGTCTGGCTATCCTTTGCTGATGAGCTGCAATTCTGAGATTAGCCTCATCTCTTTTTTCATCAAGGAGATCTAGTGCTTCAAGCTGTAGCTTTTCGTTTTCTGTTTGACTGAAATGGATTCTTCTGTGTGAAGGAACCTCTATTTCTACCGGAATCATTGCCTCTGACCCGTATGCCAATGAAAACGGGGTGTGCCCAGTCGTAGTTTTGTGAGTGGTTCTGTATGCCCATAGTGCCAGTGGTAGCTTATCAACACAACCACCTTTTGCTCTTTCAAGTTGCTTCTTGATGGTTGACTTAATAATTTTGTTCACGGCTTCCACTTGCCCGTTTGCCTGCGGATGAGCCACTGCTGAAAAGCTTTTCCGGATTTTGAATTGCTTGCAAAAATCTTGGAATTCTTCACTTTCAAACTGAGTACCGTTGTCTGTAATTATTTTTTGAGGCACACCGTATCTGCAAATGATGTTTTTAGTCACAAAACTTATCATCTTCTTTGAGGTGATAGTAGCCAGTGGTTCAGCTTCTGCCCACTTAGTAAAATAATCTACAGCAACAATGGCATATTTAATTCCAGATTTGGCAGTTGGTAACGGTCCTACAAGATCTATGCCCCATATTGCAAACGGCCATGGACTGACCATCTGTGTGAGTTAAGTGGAAGGAGCTCTAGGAATTTTGGCGAATCTTTGACATCTGTCACATTTTCGGGAATACTCTGCCGCATCTCGATTAATTTCTGGCCAAAAATATCCGTATCGGAGAATTTTCTTTGCTAATGTTTGGCCACCTGAATGATCACCACATTCTCCTCCGTGTACCTCTGCTAGGATTGCTTTGGACTCTTCCCTGGATACACATCGAAGTAATGGCATTGAGAATCCCCGTCTGTACAATCGGCCATCCTGGATTATATATCGAGAGGCTTTTCTTAGTAGCTTTTGTCGTTCTTTTGAGTTCCCTGGTAAAGATCCATTGAGCAGATATTCTGTTATCGGATTCATCCATGATTCTTGCTCTTGAGACATGCTCATGATCCAATCAATATCCATCTTATCAATGCTAGGAGTCGACAGGACCTCCACTGGAGTTAATCCCAGAAATTGGGCTTCGCCTGTGCTAGAATACTTTGCGAGAGAATCTGCTTTCATGTTTTCTTCTCGAGGAATGTGACTTATCATGTAATGATCGAAATCACCCAGGAGCTCCCAAGCCTTTGACAAGTAGGCGGGCAGATTCCCCCCTTTTGCTTGGAATTCCTTTTTGACTTGGCATACAATAAGCTGAGAATCGCTGAATATCTGTAACGCTCGGATGTTTAATTCTTTAGAAATCCTTAAGCCAGCGATAAGGGCTTCGTATTCTGCTTCATTGTTTGTTGAAGGAAATTCCAATCTTAGTGCATAGCATAATGATCGGCCTTCAGGGGTCTCAAGTACAACTCCGGCTCCAGAACAGTAGTCGTTTCTCGCACCATCGACATATAACTTCCATTGGATTGGGGAATCGTCGACTGTTTCCTCCTCACTGTTACCCTTATCTGTGAATTCTGCAATGAAATCTGTTAAAGCTTGTCCATTGATTTCTTTTCGGGGATGATAAGTGATGTCATACTGACTGAGTTCAATATTCCACTTTAGAAGACGACCCGAAGTCTCAGGGCGAAACAGGACTTGCTTCAAAGGTTGATCAGTGAGGACTCTGATAGGATGAGCTTGAAAATATTGCCTCAACTTCCTAGATGCAATTAGTAGACAATAGGCGAGTTTTTCCAACTTAGAGTAATTCATCTCTGCCCCAGTGAGTCTTTTGCTGATATAGTAAACTGGATGTTGAATCCTTTTGTCTTCTCGTATCAGCGCTGCACTTAAAGCATGAGATGATACTGCCAAGTATATAAGAAGATCCTCGCCATCGCCAGGCCTAGAAAGTATTGGAGGCGTTTCCATATGGCGAATCAATTCATCGAAGGCTTTTTGGCATTCGGGAGTCCAATCGAAGTTTTTCTTTCCTTTCTTTAGGGCGTCAAAGAATGGGATGCATTTATCTGTGGCTTTGGAAATGAACCGACTCAAGGCGGCGACTTTTCCATTGAGACTTTGCAATTCCTTCTTTGTTCTCGGAGCTTTGACTTCTTTCAATGCAGTAATTTGAGCTGGACTGGCCTCAATGCCCCTAGCGCTCACGATGAAGCCTAAAAACTTGCCGGATTCCACTCCAAATGAACATTTTAAAGGATTGAGCTTCATTCTGTATTTCCGAAGGACTGCGAACATATCTGCTAAGTGTTCTATGTGATCCACTGCTTTCTTAGACTTTACTAACATGTCATCGACGTAGACTTCCATAGTCTTGCCCAGTTGCGGTTTGAACATAGCATTAACGAGTCTTTGGTATGTTGCCCCTGCATTCTTCAACCCGAAGGGCATTACTCTGTAGCAGTAAAGACCAGTGTCGGTGATAAAGCTCGTATCCTCCTGATCCGGCTCATGCATCATGATCTGGTTATATCCGGAGTAAGCATCCATAAAAGATAACAATTCGTGTCCCGCTGTCCCGTCTACCAATTGGTCGATTCTGGGTAATGGGAAGCAATCTTTGGGGCAGGCCTTGTTTAGATCTGAAAAATCGATGCATACTCTCCATTTTCCGTTGGCGTTCTTAACCAGCACTGGATTTGAAACCCAATTCGGATAGGTAGATTCCTTGATAAAATTATTCTCCATTAGTCGATCAACTTTTTCTTTTAATGCTGCTAACCTTTTTGGACCTTGAGTTCTCCTCTTTTGTTTCACAGGTGTAAATTTTGGATCAATATTTAGAGCATGCACTGCAACTTCTGGGGATATTCCGCACATATCGGCATGAGTCCAAGCAAAAACATCCAGATTTGCCTTTTTAAAAAAGATATTAAGATATTCTGAATTGACACATTAAGTTGTGAACCCACATTCAACACCTTGTTTGGGTCCTTTGGGTCAACAGGTATTGGTATTGTCGTTTCCACTGGTACCACTCTATTTTCCCCTGCACTGACTTTTCTAGGGTCCATCTCTTTCCTTGCTCCGCCGTGCTCGGCAGTGCAGGGTCCGCCCTGTAATTGCTACAAGGCTGGTTCTTTGATGCGGACTGGGGCTGCCGCATTCTTTCCTATTTCTCTTTTTCTGGTTTCTCATAGCTCTGTCAGATAACACTCTCGTCCGGCATTTTGATCCCCTTTTATAACTCCTACTCCATTGTCTGTAGGGAATTTAATGGTGAGGCACCACGGGGCGAGAACAGCTTTGAACGCTGCCAGAGTTGGACGACCAAGGAAAGCATTGTAAGCAGAAAATTCATCGACAATCACAAAAGTTTGCTTGCGGACCATTTTTCTCTCTCCTTCTCCAAGTTCCACAAATAAATCAATGGTTCCTACCGGCTGTTTTGGCTCCCCAGTGAAGCCAGCAATTTTATGCGATGAAGCTTGCACATCAGCCATAGGGATCTTCATTTGGTCGAATGTTTTCTTGAAGAGGATATTGCAGGATACGCCACAATCAATGAGAACTCTTCTGACAATAGCTGGCCCGATACCAGCCGAGATGACTAAGGGATCCAAGGTAGGAGCTTCAATACCTGCAGAATCCCTAGCTTTGAATACAATATCATCATCAAGAGTTCTTTGTTGCTTCAAGGGCGTAGCACCTTCCAAAACGAATACATCTTCCTCGGTCGGTACATACTTTAAAGCTCGGGTATATCTTTCCATCTCACCCCAGCTTCTGCCCACTGGGTGAGGTCCTCCTGTAATGACATTGATAATGGGCCTTCCAGATTCATGCCCTGAAGCCTTCTCAATCGTCCTAGGCTGATGAGTAGGAGCCTGTTGCCCCTGACTAGATGAAGTAGGATTGTTGCTATTCTTTTTCACAAATTGCTGTAGTTTGTTTTCCCTTAGCAACTCTTCAATCAGATTTTTCAACTGACGGCATTCGTCGGTCTCGTGACCGGGTTGATTATGGAAGCGGCAGAACTTCCCACTCTGTATAGCCTTTTTCTTGGTCCTTAGAGGAGGAGGTTTAGGAAAGTCGACAGAATCTTTGGTGGCAAGGTAGATACGCTCTGGCGTATATGATAAAGGAGTATATTCTGATGGCTTGAAGGATCGGGGTTTCTTCAGATTACCCTGCTTCTTCCCATTGTTATTTTCCCTTTTTTGCCCTACAGATTCATTCTTGCGTGGAACAACAGTGTTATCTTCGGCTTTTTCCAACACTGCCCTTACCGGTACGGGACGGCTTTCTAAGCATATGAATTCATCTGCTTTTTTATAGAACTTTTTAAGGGAATTTGGTTCTTTCATGTTTAGCCATTTCCCAAACTCGCTCGACTTGTCAATACCCTTCATCAGATAAGTCAATATCATTCGCGGTTCTGCATTGTCCACCTCAGCTAGCGCTATATTAAAGCGGTTTAAGAAAGATCTGATAGTCTCCCCTGGATTCTGTTCCAAACTTGACAGTGACATGATATCCTTGGCTTTTGAGGCGTATAGTCTGAACTGCTCCTTGAACTTCCGGGTTAAGTCAGAAAATTGATCGATAGATCGGACTGGAAGTTTGGTGAACCAAAGCAGAGCTACACCTTCGAGATACACAGGAAAATATCGGCACTTTATTTCATCGGAGGCTCTGGCACCTGTCATGTGCCAATCATACTTGTATAAGAATTCGTTCAGATCACTCGTCCCCCTGTAAGCTGGAATGGTTGGTGGGACAAACTTCCTTGGGAATTCCGCCTTTAAGATTTTCTCAGTAAAAGTAGTTTTACTTGGGGCGAAACCCCATTCTTTCTCGTCTTCAACCCTCTGCATACTCTCTTTCATAATTTGTCGGACCATTCCAGAAAGATACTCCTCATCATGTCGAGTTCTAGATCCACCAACCTCTAGAAGTGTTTGTTCAAAGGGGCTAGCAGCCCTTTCAGGAGCATTTCTTTCTTCAGCATCACGAATGTTGCCAGCAAAATTCCTTTCATTATCTGCCGGTTGACGGTTTGCCCCAAGCAAATCGTTCAACCTATTCAGAATTAGGGCATTCTGGGCATTCTGAGCCTCGAATTGTGCATTTTGGGCATTTATCTGTTGGTTCAGCCCTAAGATTACAGCATCCAGCTCTGCCTTTGTAACTCCGACAGCTGGAGTGGCTTGATTCGATATAGGGGAAGCGGAGGTTCCCTCTTGAATATTCCCAGATCTGACAGATCTACTTTTCCTTCCAGGAGCCGTAATCTCGGATAGACTTCTGGTTTTCAAGGAAATTCTCTCTACAAACCTCTGTGAAGCAATGATGATAACTCGCCTGAGTTCAATTCTCAGTGAAAGCACCAAAAATGTTAACGCTAAAATTTGAACGCTAACACCCCGGTGTATGAAGTAAGATCGTGAAAGCACCACCCGATAGCTCGGGAACAGATTATAAGCAGATAGTAGTAGAAAACAGTAAACAACAGCAATTTTATAGTGGTTCGGCTTAAGAGATAGCCTACGTCCACTTTGAATATCTTTATTGATGATTTGATTACAAGTCAATGCAGTTACACTTTGATTACAACACACTTTGAGTTTCAAATGACTTATAACAAGTAGCCTAAACTTCAACGTCGATCCAAATCTTTGAACACATGTTTGACATGTTTGATTTCTTCGTGAAGTTCCTTGAAGGTGTTGAAGTAGTTCGGAATGCAGCAGAGTAACGGCGCTTGAAATGAATGAGCCAAAAGGTCCCCTGCTAGTTGGAACTAGGGTCGTATTTATAGGCATTTTTCGGAGTTAGGTCCTAGGTCGTGACCGACCTAAGCTAGGTCGTAGGTCGTGACTGACCTAAGATACACTGTCCTCCCTTTCACAAGAATATGCATGCTGATTTGCACAAGTTCTAGGTCGTGAGCGACCTTACTAGTAGCGGCATAGAAAAGGCGGTCTTCTAATGCAATGTCCTTAGGTCGTGAGCGACCTGTCTTAGGTCGTGAGCGACCTGTCTTAGGTCGTGAGAGTTCTATAGGTCGCAGAATTCCATAGGTCGCAGCTACTTTTAGGTCGCAGAGTTCTGTAGGTCGCAGTTTCCCTTAGGTCGCAGCGTTCTATAGGTCGCAGCTTCCCTTAGGTCGCAGCGTTCTGTAGGTCGCCGCTTCCCTTAGGTCGCAGCTACTTTTAGGTTACTTGATAAGTTAAGTCGCTAGGCCGCTCCATCTCTTAGGTCGCTAAGGATTAAAGGTACAAGGTCGCATTATCCTTTAGGTAGCTAGGTCGCATATCCTTTAGGTCGCTAGGTCGCATTATCCTTTAGGTCGCTAGGTCGCATTATCCTTTAGGTCGCTAGGTCTAGTTAGGTCGTTGGTCTGCTGAGTTATAGGTCGCGGAGTGTTAGGTAACTAGGTCGCAAAGTAATGATAGGTCGCATTACATTTTAGGTCGCTTCAAAGTGGGAGTTAACACTTTGTTTGATTGATAATATGGCTGTTATGAATGTTTGAATTGGTTGAAATAAACTAAAACTTTGGATTATCTTTGTTTTAAATTTCGAGGACGAAATTCTTTTAAATGGGGAGGAATGTAATATCCCGGAATTTAAAATGTGATAATCTCTTAATTTAAATCATTTGAAAGTGATAAAATTGTTATTTCCAAAAATAAATAACCAAGTAATAATAATATAATGTCTTAAATTTGGTTATAATTTGGTTTTATAATAAGAATAATTATTTTGTTTGTATAATTAAATTCTAAATTTACTTATTGTTTTCAAAGTTAATAAGTGTGTTATATATTTATATCTTTGTATTTAAAATTGATTTTAAAATAGAATAAATTACTTATAAATAATAATGAGCTTATTTAAAAATTGGTGTTATATTTATTTAAATTGATTTTAGATTTGGACTTTTAAATTAACTTCGAATTTGAATATAAATTTGAATTTAAGGGGATATACATATATCGTAAATAAAATAATATATAGTTTGGTTTTGAAATATACAGATAATATTTTTAATTAAAAATAAGATTTGTTTAATATTCTTTTTATAGAAATTTATATATAGAAATTTGGAATTATATTTATTTAATAAGAATAAATACAAGGACTTTTGAAATAGCACTTTAAAATGAGTTTACAATGTTGTATATAATTTTATTTAAATTATAATTGGTTTTATTTTATTTTCTTTTTAAAAGATTGTATTTATATAAATTTAGAAAGGTGTTTATAAATTGTTAAATGTATTTGTTAATTAGGAATTTAATTAGAAAACCATTTTTTTTAAATTGAGAAAACATATTTGTTAATTAGGAAACTAATCTAAAAAGCTTTTAAATTTCTTTTAGAATTGAAATAAATACAATGTGGCAAGTGTTAAATTAGAAATCATTTAGATAACAAGTGTTAAACATTAATGTAACTTAAAGACATGTGTCATATTTGCATTTTTTTTTAATTTTAAGAAAATCTAAAATTACTTATAAACATTTCCAATCTTCTTTCTCATTTTTTTTACCATCTTCTCAAAAATTAGAAAACAATGGAAGATTGAAATTCTGACAATTTTCCACAAATTTGTAAAATACTCTTCTGAAATTCAATTCCAGAATTAAGCACAAAATTGTAATCTTCTTAAACCAGAAAATCCTCAAACAAATGCTCAAATCAAACCTGAAATCTCCTCTAATCAAATCTGCAAATTTGTTTACCTGTAAAACTTTTTCCAAAAGCCTGCCATCAACTCCTTAAAAACATCAACCTCTGTTTACAAAAACCCGTAAATATTCTTTTCAGATTTGCCTCAAACTTTTAAATCAGTTTTCAAAATCCTGAAACCCTCTATTATCAAGCCTGGAAACATTTTCAAAGGCATGCATGTGGATAATCTGGGTCAAAGGCAACCTGAAGTACTCCAGTTTTTAAATTTTCAAGCTCAAGTGTTTGCAAGTTTTTCAAAATGCAAATCTGAAAAGCAAAATTAAAGGGATGAGGCATTTTTGTTTCTAAAGCTTCAAGATTCAAAGTATTTTGTAAGTTCCAGTTCATTTTCAAACCTCTGCACTTCATTTAAATAGAGGTGAGTAAACATTTTACATAAATTAAAGTAGTAATTTTATGTTGAAAATAAGTTAGTGATGATGTTTATATGAGTTGCCTCTGTGTAGATAAATATGCAATAGGTTTTGTTATGCTTTAAATCCGTGCATGTCTAATACCTCCCTGTTTATCGGTTTTAAATGTTTAAAATTTCATATCTCTTTATTTATTCATTATTAACACTTGGACTAAAAGTAAATTAACTAAGTATTAGCATAATATAGGTAATGAATATATATAAACAAGTATTTATGAACTAAAGATATGCTTGTATCTAGGAAAAACAGTAGGAATCTGTAAACTTGTAAAACACAAGTGTTGTGAATTACTGATACAAGTTTAATTCTTGAATCAATTATGGAAAATAAGATTTTTAAAACAAACATCAAAATTTTTAAGATTTATTGAGTAAGGATTTGGGTATTATCTGGAAATTGGGTTTCTGCCAAAATCTGATGATCTATGTATCTGGGTTGCTCAGGGTTCTTGATGGAGCTAGGGGTAGGATTGGGGAGTAAGGTAAAAATTGTTGAAGAGTTTGTAATATATTATGGAGGTTGAAATTGCTCAATTATGTTTTTAAACCTAGTTCTATTCGAACTTGGGAATTTGTCTACTGCATCTTCATTTATGCACCGAGCTTGAAGGAATTTTGGGAGAAGGACGCATGGTCGGTCGGCAAACCCTAGCCGGAATCGAGACGGTTATCGTGATCGGAGATGTGAGTTCTGGGGATTTTTATGATGATTGGGTTTGGTTTTCACTTCACCCTAGGTACTCGATTTTGAATCGAGGCAAGAAACAATGTTTGGTTGATCATAGGAGCTTGTAGGGAGGTTGGGTGACTTGGCGATGGAGTCGGCGTTGACCGGAGGCGATACCTGTGCCGGTGCACTTGCTCAAGGTAGGGAGCGTGTCAGTGGGTTGTTGGTTTGGGTCTGTTTGTTTTTCTCGAGTAGGTCTCGGGACATAGGGTGGATGACTCGAGGGGAAACTCGCGTTGTTTTTGGGTTTTTTTGCATGCTGGTTAAACTGTTAAGTTTAACAGTTTTTAATTTTTTTTTAACTAAAACAGTTTTTAATTTTTCAAGTCAAATTGTTCTTAAAAGGAAAAGAAGATGTACTTTGTTCTTGGATTCATGTATACACAGGTTGGACCCAAATTGGAATGTTCAACCAGATTTTATAATTTAAAATAAAGCAAGTTTTAAACTATAAATAATTTAAGCTAAATTAATCTTTGCTTATACAAATAAATTTGTATGAATGGATTTAAATGTTTTAAGTTAAAACCTTAATGTTATTTTCAAAACTTATTTTGAAACATAAGAGGAAATTTTAAGGAAATGTTTTTATTTGATTAGTTAGTAAATAATGATTTATAAATTAACAATTAAAGTTTTCAAGTAATTTATTAACTTGAAATAAGGATTGTTAACTAATAATTAAAGGGAAGTAATTAATGATTACTTTATATTTAAACTAATTAATGAATTATGTTAAGTAAAGTTTCAAGGTTAATTTAAGATAATGTTTTATGTTAAGATATAATTAAGTTTTAATGAATTGTAATTAATTAAGTTAATTAAGAAATTTAAGTTTAATTAATTAATTTAATTAATTAATTAAGAGGGTTAATTAAGTAATTAATTAAATATAATTATTCATTTAATTAACTAATAATTATGATGATTTAATTAATGACTAATGATTAATTAAATTATAATTATTAATTAATTAAGTAATTAAACTAGTAATTAAGTTCTATTTGGATTTTCTTGATTTATAATTAAAGTTTATTAATCTACAAGGCAAGTTAATTAAGAATTAATCAATTATTATTAAAGGATAATTAATTGTAATTAAGGATTGATTAATTTTAATTATGGATTAATTAATTTGTAATTAAGGTAGTTAATTACTAATTAAGTTTTATTAATTAATGATTAAGAGATGATTAATTAGTTAATTAAGGTTAATTAATTAATTATAAAAGTAATTAGTGATTGATTACTTTGTATTAAAGGATTGATTGATAATTAAGGTTTATTAATTAATAGTTGAAGATAATTAATCTATAAATTAATGATTAATTTGTTTAAAGAGTAATTAGGGGATGAATTACTCGATTTTAATTTATGAGATGAGTGTGATCAAGTAAGTTAATTAATTTGTTAATTAATTAAAGAGAGTCAAATGATGAATGATTAAGTATGTTTACTTAATAAGTTTGATAGGAGTAATTACTTAAGATAAGTAATTGATGAATAAATTACAGGAGGTAACTGAGATAAGTGAAATTACTTATTGAGAAGTAATTTTAAATGGATATTTACTTGTTAAAGTAATTATGGGTTTATTTCTTGGTGTAATAAATCAAAGAATTTATAAAAGTAATTAAAAGTAATTAAAAGTAATTAAGAAGTAATTAAGAATAATTGATTACTATTTATATTTATTATAGTAGATTAATTGAAAGTAATTAATTTAAGCATGATTAGTTAATGTAATTAATTGAGAAATAATGTAATTAATTACAGTTAATTAATTAAGGGAAGTAATTAATTAAGGTTCATTAATTAATATGATTAATGAGAATAATTAATGATTAGTTACTTGATTAAGAGTTAATTAATCAAGGTTGATTAGTTAAGATAATGTAATTAATTTGTTTAATTAATGGATAAGTAAGCAAGATCTATTGTGATGAAAGTAATTAATTTAATTAATTTTAAATTAATTAAGAGATGAAGTAATTAATTTAATTCACTTTAAATTAATTAGAGATAGAGATAGTTAATTTAATTCATTTTAAATTAATTATGTTGTGATTAAGTAAATCATTGCTTATGTATGAATGGATGACATTGACTGTCATGAATCGATGTAATCTCATAAAAGAGATAAGTAATGTTGTGTGGTATGAATGCTTGGTTGCATTATGATGGTAATATAGATTATCTATTGTGATGATGATATGGATTACCTATTTTGTTATGGATCATCTGTTTATTATGATAATGTGATTATCAATTGTGACTTGTGAATTATCTATCTGTGTGTATATGGATATTTGAATTTAATTGTTTAACTTTAAACAACTTGGGTCTAAAAGATACGTTTTGGATTTCGATGAGACCGGGATCTGGTTTCCATATTTGGATATCCGAAAATCACATTGATCCAAATTAACGGTAGGTCGTGAATCTCTTGTGAAGAGTGAAGACTCATGGTGCAAGAACTATTCATTAGTATAACTCTGAGGGTGATTCCGTGATGAGTTTGATGAGTAGTACTTTCAGATTCGAGATGAAGACTCAGAGTGTAAGGGTTGTTGTCGTTAACTCTGAGGGTGATTTCAAAATGAGTGTAACGAGATAATGCCTTCGGTATCGTTCGAACCCAGAACGAACTTGTATGCATTGAATGCTTTCAGAACATCGTCAGATGGACGATAAGCATTCTAAGTGATGTGTTCACTAAAGGTAATCGTAGCCTCAAGCCTCATCAACCGAAAATGGATAAAACAGGGGAGGAGAAGCAAGGCTAAGTGGGTCATGCCCAAGTAGGATGAGATTAATCCTTGTCTAGAGTCCCTTTTATTTCAACTATGTTGGCGGTTGAATAGCTACATCCGCCGGGGTTGTCTTATTCAGAACTTTTCAGTAAGGAATGGTTCCGGCCTTGTGTTGTAGGGGAGCGGGCGTACTCCTCGGTACAGTGATCTAGGCCACGTACTGTGACGGGCGATACCCAGTAGCCTACCATTGTATAGAATCCAAAATCCAATAAGTGCCATCGGATTTGTTTACCTACTTTTATGGCTCGTAGCGGAATTTAATGAATGTAACAATTTTGGCTATTTCATATTTATTTCAAAACACTAGACCCTATTATAATATCACCGGATTTCCTATCAAATGTTTTGGTTAGCGTAACGTAAAAACTTTTCCATGTTTATGTGTGGGAAGTCTTATGTGATACCTTTCATTTCAAAAGGTTTTTAAAGTTAAGCAACTTTAGCTATTTACTCATACCAGACCCATGTCTGACCCGGAGTTTATTCAGTTTTCTTAAACTCTTGGGTACTCAAATTTTTACGAGTAGCCAGGGGAATTCAGGTTGGCTTGACGAATTCTGGAGGAGCAATGGAGTAGGAGGCTTCTGCGTATAGCTATATAGTATCCCGCTGTGTGTTCTCTGAGTCGTTTGTTTTGATTTGTATTGAGTTATATAACTAGACAAGTGTCTATTACTGTCTAGTAGATGTTGTTTAGCTGTGTATCTCGGATGTATATGATACTTTGTAATGTATTATGTCATTAATATAATTTATTCGTTCCGCTGTTTAGATTATGATGTTGTTTCTTTCTTCTTCTCTGTCTTTTCTCTTTTCTATCCCTTTCTTTCTTAAAAATGATGCGATTTTCCGTGGTGAGAAAGTCGGGTCGTTTCAGTTGGTATCAGAGCGTTTGGTTGAGCGAATACCTAGGCTCTGTAGTGGTATCTTTCTTGAGAGAGTGTTAACTCCTATTTCTGAAGCGACCTAAGACTTACGCGAGTTAACGACCTAAGGGCGCTAACGACCTAACTACAGCAGCGACCTAAGATCACGAAGCACTCCGCGACCTAAGGTATTTAGAGACCTAGTGCTTAGGTTCTTCAGCGACCTGTGAAGTGCAGTGACCTAACGACCTAAAGACTCAAGCGACCTAACGGCCTAAAGACTCAAGCGACCTAACGGCCTAAAGACTCAAGCGACCTAACGGCCTAAAGACTCAAGCGATCTAACGGCCTAAAGACTCAAGCGACCTAACGGCCTAAAGACTCAAGCGACCTAACGACCTAAAGACTCAAGCGATCTAACGACCTAAAGGCCAGAGCGACCTAAAGGATAGAGCGACCTAACGAGTTCAAGCATATGCGACCTAAGCCTACCGACCTAAGAGCGAAGTGGTCTCAGCGACCTAAATCTCAGTTGACTCACGACCTATGATAGGTCGCACGCGACCTATCAATTTGCTCAGAAGAGAACCAAATGCACTCAAGATAAGTCAGATCCCATCTCTTAGGTCGTCGCCGACCTATGACCTACGACCTACCTTAGGTCGTGTGCGACCTAGCACTTGGTGATAAAATTCTGCCCAGAGTATTCCCTATAAATACAGCCCTAACTCCAACTAGCAGGGGACTTTTTGGCCGATCATTTCAAGCGCCGATACTCTGCTGAATTCTCGACTCATTCAACACTTCAAGTACTTCAAACACCAAGGACTCTACTACGATCTTCAAGAGATAATCTACATCATTCAATATGAATTCGGAAGATTATTCCCCATCAAAGTTTGATCTACTGGTCTAAAGTGTGTTGTAATTGAAGATTGTTGTAAAGTTGTAACCAAATTCAGTAATAAAGAGATTTAAAGTGGACGTAGGCTTACCCTAAGCCGAACCACTATAAAAACTGTTGTCTTTTCCGCTTTTCTGTTATTTCTCTACTTGTTTGTAGTTCCTGTGTACACGGGTGGTGCTTTCACTCAACTTCAATTTACACCAGGGTGTTAGCGTCTGATTCTTACGTTAACATTTTTGGTGCTTTCACTGAGAACTCCCAACTCAAGAAAACTTCCACTATTGCTCCACGAAGGATTATTGAAAGGATTTCTTTTAAAATCAGAAGTTTAGTGGAAATAATGGCTCCTGGGAGAAAACGAAGTTCTGTAAGATCCGACAATGTTCAAGAGAACACCGCTACCTCTCCTCCTTCAAGTCAAGCAGCTCCAACTGTTGGAGTTACACGGGCAGAACTGGACGCCGTAGTTTTGGGATTGAATCAGCAATTGAATGCTCAGAATGCATAGTAGGAAGCCCAGAATGCCCAGAATGCCCTGATCTTGAGTAAGTTGAATGATCTACTTGGGGCAAATTGTCAACCAGATAATAATGATGGGAACCCTACTGCGGGAGTTCAGAATGTTGAAGGTAACACTTCTCAAAGAGCCGCAGACCCTATAGAAAGGACTCCTCTTCAAGCTGGAGGATCAGGGCCGCAACCGACCCTCCGTGAACGATTGTCAAGGCAGAATTCAGAGAAGGTGGCTGATGTGTGCCCTCCAGAGCCTCTAAATGATGAAGAGTATTTTTCAGGTATGGTTCGTCAAATCATGAAAGAAAGTATGCGAAGAGATGAAGATGAGAAAGAGTGGGGATTTGCTCCGAGCAAAACTCCATTTACTGAGAGGATCTTGAAGGCAGAGTTCCCAAGGAAATTCGTTCCCTCTACTATTCCAGCTTACAAGGGGACGAGTGATCCAAACGAGTTTCTGTATAAGTACGACTGGCATATGACTGGTGCCAGGGCGTCTGATGAAATTAAATGCCGATACTTCCCGGTTTATCTAGAAGGTGTAGCTCTATTATGGTTTACGAAGCTGCCGGTCAGGTCCATCGATCAATTCTCCGATCTGACCAGGAAGTTCAAGGAGCAATTTCGATTGTATGCTTCTAAAGCAAAGGATATAATGTCGCTATCAAGTCTAGAGCAAAATCCGAGAGAACCTATCAGGTCATTTTTGAATCGCTTTAACATAGCATTGACTGAGGTGGATAATGCTAAGCCACGCATGGTCTTGACATACTTGATGAGGGCAATTGATAAGTCAAGTGAATTTGGAAAATGGTTGAAAATGAAAGAACCAAACTCACTTGACAAATTCTACAAGAAAGCAGATGAATTTATGCGCTTGGAAAGCCTCCAAACACCGGCTAAGGTGGTATCAGCGGAAGCCGGGAACAATGGCACTGCATCGAATAAGAAAGAACCTAACACTCAGAAAAGGGGAAACGATGGTGGGAAGAAACAGGGAGACTCTAAGAGAGGCCGTTCTTTCAATTTCACACCCTTGACTGATACCCCTGAAAACATCTTCTTCGCGACCAAAGATGATATCAATTATCCGGCACCACCTAAAATGAGAGTTGCGATTAAGATGGAAAAAAGTGGAAGGTTCTGTCGGTTCCACAACCAGCCTGGCCATGACACCAACGAATGCCGTCAGTTGAAAGAGGTAATTGAACAACTCTTGAAGGAAAACAAACTCCAGCAATATGTGAAAAGGAACAGAAATGCTCCAGCTTCGTCAACTCAAGGACAACAAGTTCCCGCTCACCGTCCTGCCTCAAGTGAGAAGGCCGTGGAACATGAGTCAGAAAGGCCTGTCATCAATATAATAACTGGAGGACCTCACCCAGCAGGCAAAAGCTGGGGCAAGATGGAAAGGTATGCCCGAGCCTTGAGGCATGTACCAGTTGAAGAGAATGTTTTTGTCTTAGAGAATGATGCGCCTTTAAAGCAACAAAAGACTTCCACAGATGATATTGTGTTCAGTGCCAGGGATTCTTTGGGTATTGAGGCTCCGACCATAGATCCTTTGGTCATATCCACTAGTATTGGACCGGCAACTGCGAGAAGAGTTCTAGTTGATTGTGGAGCTTCATGCAACATCCTCTTCAAGAAGACCTTCGATCAAATGAAAATCCCGATGGCTGACATTCAAGCTTCATCACTTAAGATCGCTGGGTTCGCTGGAGAACCCAAACAGCCAATTGGGACCATTGATTTGTTTGTAGAACTTGGAAAGGGACCAAGGAAGGTGGCCCGAAAGCAAACGTTTATAATTGTTGAAGAATTCTCTGCCTACAATGCCTTTTTAGGCCGACCAACTCTTGCTGCATTCAAAGCTGTTCTTGCCCCATGGTGCTTGACTCTAAAATTCCCCACAGATAACGGAGTTGGTGTGATTAAGGGAGACCAATATGCGGGGCGAGAATGTTATTTTGCAGAATTGCGAGAATCCAGGAAGAGAGAGATGGGAAAAGGTGCGGCGATTCCACTTCGCATCAAAGAACCAAGCTTGTAGCAATTACAGGGTGGACCCTGCACTGGTGAATGTAGTGGGGCACGAAGAGAGATGGATCCAAGGAAAGCCAGTGCAGGAGAGAATAGGGTAGTGCCGGTAGAGGTAACAGTGCCGGTGCCCGTTGATCCAAAGGACCCAAACAAAGTGCTTAATGTGGGTTCACAACTCAGTACAACAATTCAGAATGTTCTGATTTCATTTTTGAAGGCTAATTTGGATGTATTCGCTTGGACTCATGCTGACATGTGCGGAATATCACCAGAAATTGCAGTACATACTCTGAACATTGATCCAAAGTATACACCTATGAAACAGAAGAGAAGGACTTAGGGTCCTGAAAGAACGACAACGTTAGAAGAAGAAGTGGATCGGCTCATGGAGAACGGGTTCATTAGAGAATCTACTTATCCAAATTGGGTCTCAAATCCAGTACTGGTTAAGAAAGCTAACGAAAAGTGGATAGTGTGCATTGATTTTTCAGATCTGAACAAATCCTGCCCCAAAGACTATTTCCCGCTGCCCAGGATCGATCAGTTGGTGGATGGGACGTCAGGGCATGAATTGTTATCTTTTATGGATGCATACTCCGGATATAACCAGTTTATGATGCATGAGCCGGATCAGGAGGATACAAGCTTCATCACAGATGTTGGACTCTACTGCTACAAGGTCATGCCTTTCGGACTCAAGAATGCAGAGGCAACTTACCAGAGGCTTGTTAACGCCATGTTTAAACCACAGATTGGCAAGACAATGGAAGTTTATGTTGATGATATGCTAGTAAAATCTAAGAAAGCACTGGACCACATGGATCACCTGGCAGAGATGTTTGCAGTACTCCGCAAATACAGAATGAAGCTTAATCCCCTGAAATGTTCATTTGGAGTGCAGTCCGGAAAGTTTTTGGGTTTCATTGTGAGCGCTAGGGACATTGAAGCCAATCCAGCTCAGATCACCGCTCTGAGAGAAGTCAAGGCTCCTAGAACGAAGAAGGAATTGCAAAGTCTCAATGGAAAGGTTGCTGCTCTGAGTCGGTTCATTTCCAAATCCACTGACAAATGCATTCCATTCTTTGATGCTCTGAAGAAAGGAAAGAAAAACTTTGAGTGGACTCCTTTATGTCAGAAAGCATTTGATGAGTTGATTCGTCATACGGAAGTGCCTCCAATACTTTCAAAGCCTGATCGTGGTGAAGATCTCTTCATATATTTGGCAATTTCGTCTCATGCTCTCAGTGCAGTGTTGGTACGGGAAGACGCAAGGATTCAACGCCCAGTCTATTATATCAGCAAAAGATTCACTAGGGCAGAGATGAACTATTCAATGTTGGAAAAGCTCGCCTATTGTTTGATTGCATCAAGAAAATTGAGGCCGTATTTCCAAGCTCATCCCATCAAAGTCCTCACTGATCAGCCTCTAAAGCAAGTCCTATTCCGTCCTGAGACTTCGGGCCATCTTTTGAAATGGAATATTGAACTCAGTCAATATGACATCACATACCACCCCCGAAAAGCAATCAATGGACAAGCTTTGGCGGATTTCATCGCAGAATGTACGGATAAGGGTGATAGTGAGGAAGAAGTCACTGATAGCGTCCCAATCCAATGGAAATTGTATGTTGATGGTGCAAGAAATGATTACTGTTCCGGAGCAGGGGTTAACCTTGAAACCCCAGAAGGGCGATCGCTATGTTATGCGCTGAGACTAGAATTCCCTTCGACAAATAATGAAGCTGAATACGAAGCTCTCATCGCTGGTTTAAAGATCGCTAAAGAACTGAACATCAAGGCATTACATATCTACAGTGATTCTCAACTTATTGTTTGCCAAGTCAGGAAGGAATTTCAAGCTAAAGGAGGGAATCTACCCGCCTATTTATCAAAGCCTGGGAGCCCCTTCAAGATTTTTACCGTTATTCAATAAACCATATCCCCCGAGAAGAAAATATGAAGGCGGATTCTCTCGCGAAGTATTCAAGTACTGGTGAAGCTCAACTATCGGGTTTAGTTCCCATCGAAGTCTTGTCAGCTCCAAGCACAGATGAAATGGATGTTGATTGGATTATGAATGTATCCCAAGAGCAAAAATCATGGATGACTTCGATACTTGAATATCTACTTAATGGTTCTCTGCTAGAAAATTCAAAAGAGAGACAAAAGTTGATGAGGAAAGCCTCCAGATATGTAGTTCAAGATGGTCGTTTGTACAGACGAGGATTTTCAATGCCATTACTCCGATGTGTGACGAAGAAGCTAAGACAATTCTAACTGAAGTACACGGAGGGGAATGTGGGGATCATACAGGTGGTCAAAGTTTATCAAAGAAAATCCTCCGTTATGGGTACTTTTGGCCAGAAATTAATCAGGATGCTGCTGACTATTCCCGAAAGTGTGATAAATGCCAGAGATTCGCTAAAATTCCTAGAGCACCTGCCACTGAGCTAACACAAATGGTCAGTCCATGGCCATTTTCCATCTGGGGAATAGATCTCATTGGGCCTTTGCCGACTGCCAAATCAGGGATTAAATATGCTATCGTTGCTGTTGATTATTTTACTAAATGGGCTGAGGCCGAACCATTGGCCACTATTACCTCTAAGAAAATGATAAGTTTTGTAACTAAAAATATCATTTGCAGGTATTGTGTGCCTCAGAAGATAATCACGGACAATGGTACTCAGTTTGAAAGTGAGAAGTTCCATGATTTTTGCAAACGATTCAAGATCCAAAAAAGCTTCTCAGCAGTGGCTCATCCGCAGGCAAACGGGCAAGTGGAAGAAGTAAACAAAATCATCAAATCAACCATCAAAAAGCAGTTGGAAAAAGAAAAAGGTGGTTGGGTCGATAAGTTACCACTTGCACTATGGGCATACAGGACCACTCACAAAACTGCGACTGGGCATACTCCATTTTCATTGGCATATGGATCAGAAGCGATGATTCCAGTGGAAACTGAAGTTCCCTCACACAGAAGGATCCATTTTGATCAAAGTGAGAATGAAAAATTGCAACTGGAAGCACTTGACCTTCTCGATGAAAGAAGAGAAGAGGCAAGGCTTAGAATTGCAGCTCACCAGTAAAGAATAGCCAGGCACTTCAATTCCAAAGTTCGTCAGCGCAGCTTTGAAGTTGGAGACTTAGTCCTGAAGAGAATCATGACAGCCATAGGTGTTTTTAGGGCCAAACTGGGAAGGACCATATGTTATAGGCGCAAAGCTTCTTGATGGCACATTCAAACTCACAACTGTCGAAGGAGAACCAGTCCCAAGAGCTTGGAACAGCAATCATTTGCATCCCTATTTTACTTGAAAACATTGCTGAAATGTTGTAAAAGAATTATAAATATATGACTCTTGTATTGAAAGCAGTTGTAAAGCGAGTGAATAATGAAAAGATATAAAGTGGATGTAGGCCCAACTTTTGGCCGAACCACTATAAATCTTGTGTTCTCTACTATTGTAAACTGCTTTGTTCTATTTTGACGTGTAAAATAAATTAATTATGTCATTAAAATGTCGATTTAATAATGCAGGTCATAAAAGCAAAGCTTACCCATCACAAGACCAAGCAATCCCCGACATCACTCAGCAAACAAACACTAAACCATTCAAAATTTCCATACTCAAATCCTACAAAAGAAGTGCTTCAAACAAAAGTTGGCAATGTGGATGGAAGTGGACCATTTCTAACTAACTGCAAATGTTTGAACAAACAAACAGCCAGTTAAATAAACTGTGTCTACCACCACCAACTCACTTAACTATGAAGTATATTTCTTTCGATAAGGGAAATTATTGGCAACTAGAAAGTGAAAACACTTGCAAAAAGACAACGGGGATCGCCAACATGAATCAATAGCAAAGAGACATGGGCGAGCAAGCATCAATCAGCAAAAGACCTCTTCAGAGGCACAAGCCCTCTTCGAAGGCCCAACTCTTCGGAGGATAAAGACCTCGAGCGGGCCTAGCCAGAAAAAGAGAGATCATTCTCGATACAAAGTTGCGGAATGATCGGTCGATACACTCCCATGAATCCGTCCAACCGAGAGAAAGAAACTCCAAACTTCCAGGCAAAAGCCCTACTCAGAGGCACACGTTTCACCGAGATTGAAATAAAACTTCCAGGTTTTGAAACGTGAAAAGCCCTCTCCGGAGGCCCATTTCACCACAGTTGAAATGCTAAAAGACCTCGAGCGGGCCAACCAGAAAAAGAGAGATCTTTCTCGATACAAAGTTGCGGAATGATCGGTCGATACACTCCCGTGAATCCGTCCAACCGAGAGAAAGAAACTCCAAACTTCCAGGAAGTAACCCTACTCAGAGGCACACATTTCATCATGATCGGTCGATACACTCCCGTGAAATGAAATGTGAAAAGCCCTCTTCGGAGGCCCGCTTCCCAGCGAAAAGGGAAAAATAAAAGCCTCTCCCAAGGGGCAGAAACAAAAAAGACCTCTTCCCAGAGGCACAACAAAACAAAAAGACCTCTTCCCAGGGGCAGAAATGAAAAGACCTCCTACCGGGGGCACAATCGAACAGAAAGACCTATTCGGAGGCACACGTTTCACCAAGATTGAAATAAAAGTTCCAGGTGTTGAAACGTGAAAAAGCCCTCCTCGGAGGCATAACTCTTCGGAGGCACACGTTTCACCGAGATTTAAATAAAACTTCCAAGTGTTGAAACGTGAAAAAGCCCTCCTTAGAGGTGCAACTTTTCAAAGAAGCAAAAATCAAAAAGCCCTTTACTGTGGCCTAAAAAAAAGAAAAAAAAGAGAGGCCCTCTTCAAAGGCACACTTTAACACTCAAAGGAAGAATGATTCACCTATTCTGGAAAATACTCTTCCTTCAAAAGAAGTTAAAGTACCCTTCAGAGGCCCGCTTTACCACATAGAAGAATTCACTTGGTAAAATGTGTATATGCACAAAAGAAAATGTGATATCTTCGAAGGATGAAACGTAAAAAACTTATATGGAGGGAGTTGTACTCTATTTTGAACGAAATAATATTCCTCCAAGTATGGAATAATTATTCTCCAGAAAATAAAAGTACAAGTCCTCTCAAAATATAAAATATTGCAACAAGCTTATGGTATAGGGGCAACATGGTATAGCTTCATACAACATGGTATAACTATATTGGTAAAGTTACGCTCGAACAACATACCACAAGCTCGCTGCAATATCATGTAAAGAAACTTGTACGACAATGAACAATAAATGCATTCTCAGATACAGACAGGAGTTTGTACAAAGAAAAAGAATCATTTTATTCAACACTGTTAAAATTTTGTACAGGTACAGGTTTCAAAGTAAAAAGAAAAAGAAAAGCGGAGGCCGGTACCCGCACAATCTCCGGCCAGTACATGCAAAAAGCAAAAAAGCGATACAAAAAGCATAGGACCAAAGCCATCATTTCTTCTTTCTTCCGCCTTTTGAGCCTGCGCCTGGCCGAATGGTTAACTTCTTAGGCCGGCTTGTAAGAGTAGGAGAGGAATGGGAAGGGGATACAATAGGTTCTTCTTCCGCTTGTGGCTCGCTAGCAGAAGCCTCCTTCTTTTCTTAGAGACTCCACGCTTCCCTCTCTTCCTGGAAGAAGACCCACTACCTGGAGAGAAAAGTGTAGTTAATGGTTCATCATTGGAACCAGTTGCTTTTGGAGTCTTCTCACTCCCTTCAGTTTCTTCCCCCCTGTGTTCTTGTGAAGCAATGGGATCGTCCAAGTCTTGGAGAGCTTCTATTTGCTCCTCTTGTGATCCTGGTTGCGAGGCAGAAGGAGGAGTGACCTAAAGAGACGGAGGAGGAATAATTGGAGGAGGGGAAGTTTGAACAATGCTCGACGTATTCTCTACAGAAGGAAAAAAGTTCAAGTCAGTAAAAAGAGGAGATAAAGGCTCGCTGAGGTTCAGGAAATAGTCAAGAAGCTCATCAAGCTCGTAATAAACAGATGAACAGTCTACTTGGGCAAGATTAACAGTAGAGTTACCTGGAAAAGTCGGTTTCCTGACATCAACCTCATAAGCCTGTGCCTCGGCACTCTCGTCGCCTTCATCTCCACCCTGTATGCTTGTGATCTCGGTGGTAACTTTAGTAGGAGATGGAGAATGAGAACTGGAACCGATAATGTCGATTTCGGCCGAAGGAGAAGGCCGAACTGGAGCAGTTGAGATAGTTTTTCCCGAATGTTCTCCTACCGCCATTTCGGCCCTTAATTTTGCAAGCTGTTCTCTTCCCCTGGCGAGAGCGGCGCGAGCATCGTCATCAAAGTAATGCTCCTCAAGAGCTGATTCAGCATAGCCAGCGCCTTTACCGCCAAGCATGTCAAGTGCAGCCTCCCAAACTTCAGCCAGTGTAACTTCATATTTGGGGCCTAGGAAGGCGAGACTACTATGCCCCAAGATGCTGTGGAGGTAAACGTCAAACAGTGTCGAGCTGATGTTGGTCTTCGTTGCCTCGTGAGATTCTTCAGCTGCAATTTTACCGGCAACGGCCTCATCACGCTCTCTTTCAGCTTTGGAGAGTTGAAGCTTTAGCATTTGAATCTCCGTCTCTTGGGAGCTGGTTTTCTTCCGAAGCTCTGCAATATCAGCAATGTGGCCCTCACTGATTCATTTTTGCACTTCGAGCCTGTCTTCGGCGTCTCTTTGGCCGGCATGAGCATCGCGAACTTGCTTCTGAAGTACTTCTTCTTTTTGAGTATATGTAGTAGAAGAAGTAGCAAGCTCCTGTTTAAGTTCCTCAACTTTCGCCTCAAGCTCCTCATTGTAAGTAGCGATGCTCCTCATTTCGGTGTCGTGCTGCTCGAGAACCTTCTGCCATTCGGCCTTATCATTCTCCATAGTAAGCATGGCCTCTATATTCGCACGTTTGACCCTTTGAAGCTCGTCTACAAGCTTTTGCTAGTTCGACATCCTTTCAATATCAAGCTTGACGGCATCGAGATTCCGCAACATGGCAGGCTTGTCGATAGGAACCAAGTCAAGATCGAACCGCACTCCCTTCAGGCACCACCGTGGAAACCGGCTTTGCAAAGTGGCTGGGCCCGGTCCAACTTGGAATTTAGGCCTGCTAATTATTGTTTGAATGTCTGTCTTCCCGAGAGCGGGAGAGCCAGAAGGAATGTCAAGTGAGACGGGTGCAGTGACCTTTTCAGGAGTTGTAGAAGTATGCTTCTCACCGTGTCGAGCATGCTTACTTGGGTCCTCAACCATATGACTTTTTCCTCGGCCATCATGGGATTTTCTCTTGTGGGAATCGTCACCTTTATGGGAAGATTCATGATGCTCCTCCCTTTCTTTCCTCTCGTAACGCTCTTCTTGAGGCCTTCTCTCCTGAGCCTTTCGAGCAGCTCTCTCTTCGTCGGTTTCTCTGTGGGCGGGAAGGTAGCGCCTATAATCATATTGACTACGCCTCCCGTAGCGCTGAAAGTCGTCATAGTAGGAGCTGCTATGTCCCATCGGAGAATCTTAAATAAAAAGAAGAGACAAGTCTTAAAAGTTTTCAGAGAAAAGAAGTGTAACTTTAGAATCTTCAAAGTATAGAGAGTTAGGAGTATAAAAGTGCCGAAAGATTCTAAGTGTGTGTGATGTGCAAGCTACGCGCATCAAACTACGAACCGCTCTTTGATTGCGGAGTAATCGTAGGAGTAGTAGTTAACGTCAACTCTTGAGTTGACGGAGTCTGTTGCAGAGTAGAAGTCGCCTCAACTACTGAAGAAGAAGCCCTGGTGGTGACGGGGTCGTCTTTAAAGAGCTCCTGTGAAGTGACAAACAATTCGCTCAACCCTTCGAAAGTGTCATCTCCACTCTGTTTGACAGGGCTTGTTTTCCTAGCTTCTTCGTCACCAGACTTCTTCGAATGTGGAGGAGATTACTGAAGCTCTTTTTCTTCAGTGACCGGGGCGAGTTCGCCAGATGACCCCGCGACATCAACAGAAGTGGAGCACTTCACTAGAGAAGCCTCAGAGGCAGGTTCTTTCGATATGGGTGCATCAGTAAAAAATGGGGCATCCAGTGCTTGGGTTGGGGAGTCTGGGACTTCATGAGGGTGTGTAGAGCGAGAGGTATGCAAAAGTCCGTATTGATGCAAAAATTCGTCCTTCAACAGAAATTGAATGCTTCTCTCCTCAACTGGCACGGCCATAAGCCTCTCAAAAGTTGATTTATGATTAGAATCCCTAGAAGGAGGAGGAAGCGCTGAAAAGTAAAAGGTGAAGTTAACATTTGACAACTCAGGCTATGAAAAGCTCAGAGAAAAACATCAGGAACAAAGATAAATGCTCTTACTTCCTACTCTCCAGGTAGCATATAATCCAGGAGGACAGCGAACGAAGAAAAATTGGCTTAGAAAACCATGAGCACTTTCGGGAAGGCCGATTATTAGTTTATGGTTCCTAGCGCTTCTCACAAGAATGATGGAAGGATGGTCTTTATTTTTGGCAAATGTGCACAAATAGAAAACTTCATCAAAACTCGGAAGGCGATCCAGCGTCCTTCCGAATAGCACACATAACCTCATCAGAATAGCATAACCATTGGGGTGCAGCTGGAAGGGGGAGATAGCTAGTCGAAGAAGAAGCCGTTGAAGAAAGTCGTTAAAAGGAGGGATAGCTCCACTCGTGCACATTTGACGATTAACTGCTACAAAACCAGAAGGTGGTATATCAGTAGTATCGCTTCTCTCAGGAAGAATGGCATCTGCTTCAGCAATGCCAAACAGAGCGCACAGTTGGCGGAAAACTTTGTATGTTAGTGTGGTTGAAATTCTCTCTGGAGGATTAACCAATGGAGTAGCAATTGGGAAAGTCTCTTCAGCCGATTCTGTTTCTCCTTGTTGAGAAGTCATTCTATACAAGGAACTAGACATTCAAATAAGAAGGTGCACATTTCCTAAAAAGTGTGAAGTGTTGTGCAGAACTAACAAAAACAGAAAGCAAACATAACTGAAATTAAGCTAGTTGACAATTCGTCAATTATGAGATTTCAGGACTTGTTAATATAAAATTCAAGTGTAGTCTTAATGCAAACGAATCAGCTTTAATTGAATATTTTAGTTTTGCTTTAATACTTCACTTGAATTCTTTAGCTCACAGCATTTTGTTCACACAGTTCATTTAAGTTGATTATTCTTTGTCGACTAATCTGTCATTCGATGTGGGCGGCCAATGACAGTATATCCGTCCCATTTTTCTGCAAATGTTGTATTTAACAGGTTGACAGCTTTAAAAGTTAAAATAATCTGCAAAGAAGTACAAAAAAATTCAAGTTCAAACAATTCAGCCAAGTCTTCTCAGAATTTGACAAAGTCTTAGGTCGTCCAGTGACCTAGCATAGGTCAGAGCTTCTTTAGGTCGCACTGTGTAAGTTAAAAGGTTCAAGGCAATTCATTAGTCCTAACTCGGCCGCGACCTACAGCCTATGCCGCAAAAAAAAGATTAGGTCACTCATTTGTTAAGTCATCCTGCTTGGAATTCATGTGCAAATTTGTTAAGTCCTAGGTCATTTAAATCCCAGCGCGACCTAAAAGTTAAGTCGCAGATTCGAAGGATCCTTAGGTCGCGAGAATTTGTTAGGTCGGCCAGGTTTCTTAGGTCGCGGAGGTTTTTAAGTCGCTCAGATCTGCTAAATCGCTAGCTTCCTCCTCACGCAATCCATCTCGTCAAACTGCAACCCGATAACCCATTACCAACTGCATATAGAAATTCATCGTCCTCCTCATGAAATTCACCATCCCTTCATACCACCTAATCACTTCAAAAACAATGCAAAACATCCCCGATCCATCATAGATTCAACGCATCTCTATGCCTTCCTAAATCAGTCAAATGACAATCAACAGTCGACTATAACAGTCACTCAAAACGAAGCACGACACGAGGACTTGAACTACGATCGGAAAATAGGGATTCATAATTCAATGGTGATTATAGTGGGATGGAGATCAGATTCACTTATGAGATAATGGTAAAGATGAATCAGTGACTGAACGAGTTGAATTTGCTTTTGGAAGCTTGAAAATTCGTCAATGGCAGTGGGAGATTGGAGCAGTAGAGTGAGGAGGAGTTCACGACCTAGCAAATTTATATGGGACAAAAAGGGGAAGACGAATAGGCACGCGACTCGGTACAAGTCTTAGGTCGCTCACGACCTAACTCGGACAGATCGAAGCACGCGACCTATGGCATAGGCCTGTACTTCGAGGGGCAAGTGTTAACTCCTATTTCTGAAGCGACCTAAGACTTACGCGAGTTAACGACCTAAGGGCGCTAACGACCTAACTACAGCAGCGACCTAAGATCACGAAGCACTCCGCGACCTAAGGTATTTAGCGACCTAGTGCTTAGGTTCTTCAGCGACCTGTGAAGTGCAGCGACCTAACGACCTAAAGACTAAAGCGATCTAACGACCTAAAGACTCAAGCGACCTAACGACCTAAAGACTCAAGCGACCTAACGACCTAAAGACTCAAGCGACCTAACGACCTAAAGACTCAAGCGATCTAACGACCTAAAGGCCAGAGCGACCTAAAGGATAGAGCGACCTAATGAGTTCAAGCATATGCGACCTAAGCCTACCGACCTAAGAGCGAAGTGGTCTCAGCGACCTAAATCTCAGTTGACTCACGACCTATGATAGATCGCACGCGACCTATCAATTTGCTCAGAAGAGAACCAAATGCACTCAAGATAAGTCAGATCCCATCTCTTAGGTCGTCGCCGATCTATGACCTACGACCTACCTTAGGTTGTGTGCGACCTAGCACTTGGTGATAAAATTCTGCCCAGAGTATTCCCTATAAATACAGCCCTAACTCCAACTAGCAGGGGATTTTTTGGCCGATCATTTCAAGCGCCGATACTCTGCTGAATTCTCGACTCATTCAACACTTCAAGTACTTCAAACACCAAGGACTCTACTACGATCTTCAAGAGATAATCTACATCATTCAACATGAATTCGGAAGATTATTCTCCATCAAAGTTTGATCTACTGGTCTAAAGTGTGTTGTAATGGAAGATTGTTGTAAAGTTGTAACCAAATTCAATAATAAAGAGATTTAAAGTGGACATAGGCTTACCCTAAGCCGAACCACTATAAAAACTGTTTTCTTTTCCAATTTTTCTGTGATTTCTCTACTTGTTTATAGTTCCCGTGTACATTGGTGGTGCTTTCACTCAACTTCAATTTACACCGGGGTGTTAGCGTCTGATTCTTACGTTAACAGAGAGCGTACTTGTAATTTTTATATATGACTATATATATATATATATATATATATATATATATACCTATCTGTTGGGTTACCTGTTCGGTTTTTCCAATATAAGTTATAAGGGTAGATAGAGTTGTAGTGTGTGTGTAACACGACTACCAATGGTTGGAGTTTGAATGTTTGAGATTGGAAGTGTATTTGTGGAGACTGTAGACCTAATACCGTCTCGAGTAATCTTTGTAGTTTAGTGTAAGGATCTCATTGATCTCTGAAGGAAACCTGTTAAGGTTCGTAGTTCATCTTTGAAGGGTAAGTTTGATCGCGCTCGTATGAGCGGATTTTTGAGAATTTGGATCTACGGCTAGGCACGAGCAAGTGATGGTATCGTGGCAACCTCAGGAAGTAGTAGCTGGGTGATGAGATGCAGTGACTATGGATGTCTCCTAAGATGTTTTCTTTGAAGCAAGTTTAAGGAAGTGTGTCTGCTTTGGTGTTGTAGCTGAGTTCAGCAGGATGTATGAGTTTAGTTGGAGGTCCGAGTTTCTTAAAGAGCTTTGGATAAGAAGTCTTTGGCATCTGTGCTAGCGGTGTAGCTCGGGAGTGTTCTGTGTTCCAGTAGGAAGATCTTTTTGGCTTAGCATTTCCTGGAAGTGGAATTCGGAAGCAGCAGTGAGGATTTGTTTCTTCGATAGATTAGATGGTCGAGCATAAGCTGTTCTGATTAATGGAGAGAGAACGGTATCTTGGATATTGGATTGGTTGATCGCAAAAGTGACTTGCGATGGTTTGGTGATTATCTTAGATAGTCTTTTGCTTAGATTTGTGGCATTTCTAGAGGATGTAGAAGTTATGGAATTGTCGAAGATTTTCTAGATATATCTTCAGTAAATTTAGAAATTTGCCCACATTGGAGTTTGAGTTCTGAATCAACTTAATGTCAGGAGTGATACCGGTGATTTAGCTAGGTAGAAGGTTGTCTCCTAGGTTGGTTGTTTGGTGAAGCAGCTCTGTATTTCTTGGAACTTCTATTGAACCTTATTTCTGAGATGTGATGTTTTAGTCTGTGCCTGTGTTCATTCTACGGCATTTTCATCTGCTCCAGATTAGAGTTGTGCAGCGGAAGCAAGGTGGCTGTTGTTCTTGACTAGAAGCAACTGGAAGTTGCAATTTTTTGGATCAGAGAGCTTCTACTGAATTTATTTTCATAATCTGAGACAAGTTGGCGACTGATTCTGTTCTGTCTTTTCCGGATGGGAGAAGTGGTTTTCTACTGTTGATAGTAAAATTGGTTTTGATTTTGGATTGATCTTGTGAGGATCAGTTTGTTGAGTTGTTTTTATCCAGTTTGTTTGTAGAGGCATCAACAAAGGTTGAGCTGATCAGAAGGGATCTGTAGGCAGCCCCGATCATCCGGAAAGTTTTGAGTTTAAGTAACGGAAGAATTTAGAATTCGAAGTTGGAGGCTTCGATATTGTTGAGGTTTTCTCTGGTAAAGGGAGCAATAAGATTTGGTGAGCTCCAAGGTATATTGGATTCTTTTGAGTTTTTGTAAAGATCAGTGCTTTGGTTTGAAGAGTTGAATTGCCAGTTTGGAAGACTGGAATTCAAAATATTTCACGTGTCTCTGAGGGAGTACGTGTTTGGTCCATCACTGGTCTTGAGACCAGTAGTTCTGTGAAGGATTTAGTTGTTGATCAGCCTTGTCTGTGGTCTAGTACCTTGTGCAGATTATAGATCTAGTTGAGTCGGAACTCAGTAGCTTAGAAGTATAGCTAGTTTGGATTTAGTAAAGCGACTGTCCCTGTGTCTGTACTTGGGAAACTCAAGATAATTTTAGGAAGCTTATCCGGATCTGTGTCCGGATAGCTGGTGTTATTTATTTGAATTGGATAAATTGGTTGTTTGGATGAAATTGTTTGTCTGATTGATAATATGGCTGTTATGAATGTTTGAATTGGTTGAAATAAACTAAAACTTTGGATTATCTTTGTTTTAAATTTCGAGGACGAAATTCTTTTAAATGGGGAGGAATGTGATATCCCGAAATTTAAAATATGATAAACTCTTAATTTAAATCATTTGAAAGTGATAAAATTGTTATTTTCAAAATAAATAACCAAGTAATAATAATATAATGTCTTAATTTTGGTTATGATTTGGTTTTATAATAAGAATAATTATTTTGTTTGTATAATTAAATTCTAAATTTACTTATTGTTTTCAAAGTTAATAAGTGTGTTATATATTTATATCTGTGTATTTAAAATTGATTTTAAAATAGAATAAATTACTTATAAATAATGAGCTTATTTAAAAATTGGTGTTATATTTATTTAAATTGATTTTAGATTTGGACTTTTAAATTAACTTCGAATTTGAATATAAATTTGAATTTAAGGGGATATACATATATCGTAAATAAAATAATATATAGTTTGGTTTTAAAATATACAGATAATGTTTTTAATTAAAAATATGATTTGTTTAATATTTTTTTATAGAAATTTATCTATAGAAATTTGGAATTATATTTATTTGATAAGAATAAATACAAGGACTTTTGAAATAGCACTTTAAAATGAGTTTACAATGCTGTATATAATTTTATTTAAATTATAATTGGTTTTATTTTATTTTCTTTTTAAAAGATTATATTTATATAAATTTAGAAAGGTGTTTATAAATTGTTAAATGTATTTGTTAATTAGGAATTTAATTAGAAAACCCTTTTTTTTAAATTGAGAAAACATATTTGTTAATTAGGAAATTAATCTAAAAAGCTTTTAAATTTCTTTTAGAATTGAAATAAATACAATGTGGCAAGTGTTAAATTAGAAATCATTTAGATAACAAGTGTTAAACATTAATGTAACTTAAAGACATGTGTCATATTTGCAATTTTTTTTAATTTTAAGAAAATCTAAAATTACTTATAAACATTTCCAATCTTCTTTCTCATTTTTCTTTTTACCATCTTCTCAAAAATTAGAAAACAATGGCAGATTGAAATTCTGAAAATTTTCCACAAATTTGTAAAATACTCTTCTGAAATTCAATTCCAGAATTAAGCACAAAATTGTAATCTTCTTAAACCAGAAAATCCTCAAACAAATGCTCAAATCAAACCTGAAATCTCCTCTAATCAAATCTGCAAATTTGTTTACCTGTAAAACTTTTTCCAAAAGCCTGCCATCAACTCCTCAAAAACATCAACCTCTGTTTACAAAAACCAGTAAATATTCTTTTCATATTTACCTCAAACTTCTAAATCAGTTTTCAAAATCCTGAAACCCTCTATTATCAAGCCTGGAAACATTTTCAAAGGCATGCAAGTGGATAATCTGGGTCAAAGGCAACCTGAAGTACTCCAGCTTTTAATTTTTCAAGCTCAAGTGTTTGCAAGTTTTTCAAAATGCAAACCTGAAAAGCAAAATTAAAGGGATGAGGCATTTTTGTTTCTAAAGCTTCAAGATTCAAAGTATTTTGTAAGTTCGAGTTCATTTTCAAACCTCTACACTTCATTTAAATAGAGGTGAGTAAACATTTTACATAAATTAAAGTAGTAATTTTATGTTGAAAATAAGTTAGTGATGATGTTTATATGAGTTGCCTCTGTGTAGATAAATATGCAATAGGTTTTGTTATGCTTTAAATCCGTGCATGTCTAATACCTCCCTGTTTATCGGTTTTAAATGTTTGCAAAGGTATAAAATTTCATATCTCTTTATTTATTCATTATTAACACTTGGATTAAAAGTAAATTAACTAAGTATTAGCATAATCTAGGTACTGAATATATATAAACAAGTATTTATGAACTAAAGATATGCTTGTATCTAGGAAAAACAGTAGGAATCTGTAAACTTGTAAAACTCAAGTGTTGTGAATTACTGATACAAGTTTAATTCTTGAATAAATTATGGAAAATAAGATTTTTAAAACAAATATCACAATTTTTAAGATTTATTGAGTGAGGATTTGGGTATTATCTGGAAATTGGGTTTCTGCCAAAATCTGATGATCTATGTATCTGGGTTGCTCAGGGTTCTTAATGGAGCTAGGGGTAGGATTGGGGAGTAAGGTAAAAATTGTTGAAGAATTTGTAATACATTGTGGAGGTTGAAATTGCCCGATTTTGTTTGTAAACCTAGATCTGTTCGAACATGCGAATTTGTCTACTGCATCTTCATTTATGCACCGAGCTTGAAGGAATTTTAGGAGAAGGAGGCATGGTGGGTCGGCAAACCCTAGCCGGAATCGAGGCGGTTATCGTGATCGAAGATGTGAGTTCTGGGAATTTTTCTGATGATTGGGTTTGGGTTTCAATTCAACCTGGGTACTCGATTTTGAATCGAGGCAAGAAACGATGTTTTGTTGATCGTAGGAGCTTGTAGGGAGTGTTGGGTGACTTGGCGATGGAGTCGGTGTTGACCGGAGGCGATTCCGGCGCCGGTGCACTTGCACAAGGTGGTGAGCGTGTCAGTGGGTTGTTGGTTTGGGTCTGTTTGTTTTTTTCGAGTAGGTCTTGGGACATAGGGTGGATGACTCGGGGGGAAACTCGCGTTGTTTTTGGGCTTTTACATGCTGGTTAAACTGTTAACTTTAGCGGTTTTTAATTTTTTTTAACTAAAATAGTTTTTAAATTTTCAAGTCAAATTGTTTTTAAAAGGAAAGAAGATGTAATTTGTTCTTGGATTCATGTATACATGGGTTGGACCCAAATTAGAATGTTCAACCAGATTTTATAATTTAAAATAAAGCGAGTTTTAAACTATAAATAATTTAAGCTAAACTAATCTTTGAAATTCATTTCTTTGAATTGATTTTCTTATACAAATGAATTTATATGAATGGATTTAAATGTTTTAAGTTAAAACCTAAATGTTATTTTCAAAACTTATTTTGAAACATAAAAGGAAATTTTAAGGAAATGGTTTTATTAGATTAGTTAGTAAATAATGATTTGTAAATTAACAATTAAAGTTTTCAAGTAATTTATTAGCTTGAAATAAGGATTGTTAATTCATAATTAAAGGGAAGTAATTAATGATTACCTTATATTTTAAACTAATTAATGAATTATGTTAAGTAAAGTTTCAAGGTCAATTTAAGATATGTTAAGAGATAATTAAGTTTTAATAAATTGTAATTAATTAAGTTAATTAAGAAATTTAAGTTTAATTAATTAATTTAATTTATTTATTTAATTAATTAAGTACTTAATTAAGTATAATTATTAATTTAATTAACTAATAATTATGGTGATTTAATTAATGACTAACGATTAATTAAATTATAATTATTAATTAATTAATTAAACTAGTAATTAAGTTTTATTTGGGTTTTCTTGATTTATAATTAAAGGTTATTAATCTATAAGGCTAGTTAGTTAAGAATTAATTAACTATTATCAAAGGTTAATTAATTGTAATTAAGGATTGATTAATATTAATTATGGATTAATTAATTTGTAATTAAGGTTGTTAATTAATAATTAAGTTTTATTAATTAATGATTAAGATATGATTAATTAGTTAATTAAGGTTAATTAATTAATTATAAAAGTAATTAGTGATTGATTACTTTGTATTAAAGAATTGATTGATAATTAAGGTTTATTGATTAATAGTTGAAGATAATTAATCTGCAAATTAATGATTAATTTGGTTAAAGTGTAATTAGAGGATGAATTACTCGATTTTAATTTATGAGATGAGTGTGATCAAGTAGGTTAATTAATTTGTTAATTAATTAAAGAGAGTCACATGATAAATAATTAAGTATGTTTGCTTAATAAGTTTGATAAGAGTAATTACTGAAGATAAGTAATTGATGAATAAATTACATGAGGTAATTGAGATAAGTGAAATTACTTATTGGGAAGTAATTTTAAATGGATAATTACTTGTTAAAGTAATTAAGGGTTTATTTCTTGGTGTAATAAATCAAAGAATTTATAAAAGCAATTAAAAGTAATTAAGAAGTAATTAAGAATAATTAATTACTGTTTATATTTATTAAAGTTGATTAATTGAAAGTAATTAATTTAAGCATGATTAATTAATGTAATTAATTAAGAAATAATGTAATTAATTATAGTTAATTAATTAAGGGAGTAATTAATTAAGGTTCATTAATTAATATGATTAATGAGAATAATTAAGGATTAATTACTTGATTAAGAGTTAATTAATCAAGGTTGATTAATTAAGATAATTAATTCACTTTATATTAATTAGAGATAGAGATAGTTAATTTAATTCATTTTAAATTAATTATGTTGTGATTAAGTAAATCATTGCTTATGTATGAATGGATGACATTGATTGTCTTGAATGGATGTAACCTAAGAAATGAGATAAGTAATGTTGTATGGTATGAATGCTTGGTTGCATTGTGATGGTAATATAGATTATCTATTGTGATGATGATATGGATTACCTATTTTGTTATGGATCATCTGTTTATTATGATAATGTGATTATCAATTGTGACTTGTGAATTATCTATCTGTGTGTATATAGATAGTTGAATTTAATTGTTTAACTTTAAACAACTTGGACCTAAATGATACGTTTTGGATTTCGATGAGACCTGGATCGGGTTTCCATATTTGGATATACGAAAACCACATCGATCCAAATTAACGATAGGTCGTGAATCTCTTGCGAAGAGTGAAGACTCGAGGTGTAAGAACTATTCGTCAGTATAACTCTGAGGGTGATTTCATGATGAGTTTGACGAGTAGTACTTTCAGATTCGAGATGGAGATTCAGAGTGCAAGGGTTATTGTCGTTAACTCTGAGGGTGATTCCAAAATGAGTGTAACGAGATAATGCCTTCGGTTTCGTTCAAACCCGGAACGAACTTGTATGGATTGAATGCTTTCAGAACATCGTCAGGTGGAAGATGAGCATTCTAAGTGATGTGTTCGCTAAAGGTAATCATAGCCTCAAGCCTCATCAACTGGAAATGGATAAAACAGGGGAGGTGCAGCAAGGCTAAGTGGGTCATGCCCAAGTAGGATGAGATTAATCCCTATCTAGAGTCCCTTTCATTTCGGCTGTGTGGGCGGTTGAATAGCTACATCCGCCGGGGTTGTCTTATTCGGAACTGTTCAGTAAGGAATGGTTCCGGCCTTGTGTTGCAGGGGAGCAGGCGTACTCCTTGGTACGGTGATCTAGGCCACGTACTATGACGGACGGTACCCCAGTAGCCTTGCCATTGTATGGAATCCAAAATCCAATAAGTGCCATCGGATTTGACTGTATTACCCACTTGTGGCTAGTAGCTGGAATTTAATGAATGCAACAATTTTGGCTATTTCATATTTATTTGAAAACCCTAGACCCTATTATAATATCACTGGATTTCCTATCAAATGTTTTGGTTAGCGTAAGGTAATTTTTTTTCCATGTTTATGTGTGGAAAGTCTTACGTGATACCTTTTCTTTCAAAAGGTTTTTAAAGTCAAGCAACTTTAACCGTTTACTCATACCAGACCCATGTCTGACCCGGAGTTTATTCTGTTTTCATAAACTCTTGGGCACTCAAATTTTTACGAGTAGCCAGGGGAATTCAGGTTGGCTTGACGAATTCTGGAGGAGCAAAGGAGCAGGAGGCTTCTACGTATAGCTATATAGTATTCCACTATATGTTCTCTGAGTCATTTGTTTTGAGTTGCATTGAGTTGTATAGCTAGACAGGTGTCTATAACTATCTAGTCGATGTTGTTTAGCTGTGTATCTCTGATGTATATGATACTTTGTAATGTATTATGTGATTAATATAATTTATTCGTTCCGCTGTTTAGATTCTGATGTTGTTTCTTTCTTCTTCTCCGTCTTTTCTCTTTTCTATCCCTTTCTTTCTTAAAAATGATGCGATTTTCTATGGTGAGAAAGTCGGGTTGTTTCATATTTGGATGTGAATTTTATGAATTATCATTATTTTCGTTTTCGGTAATCTCATTATTACTAATTTCGTTCGGGTTATCAATGTTTTCTTCTTCATCGGTATTTGGATATGAACTTTGAAATTTTCATCAAATGAGACACGTAATGTCTCTTCAATAGTATTAGTTTGAGTATTGAAAACTCTATAAGCTTTAATTCTATTTGAATATCTAATAAAGATTCCTTTATTTGATTTAGCATCAAATTTATCCAAATCGTTTTTAGTATCTAAAATAAAATATTTACTACCAAACACTCTAAAGTATGATGCCTTAGGCTTTTTATTATAGAATAATTCATATGGTGTTTTCTTAGTAAAGGTCTTATTAAAATTCTATTTAATATATAGCACGCAGTACCAACTGCTTCAGCCAATTTTTTTAAGGTAAATCACCAACATTTAGCACAATTCTGACGCACTCTTGAATCATCCTATTTTTACGTTCTACCACTTTATTTTATTGTGGTGTTCTTGGAAATGAAAAATTATTACTTATACCTTTCTTATTATAGAAATTCTCAAAATTTTCTGTAACGACCCAGAATTTTTAGTAATTAAAATTTGAATATTTAATTAATTTTAAATATTAAGAAATGAATTTTTTAGTCGAATAAATTTTATTTTGAATAATTGGATTTAATTGAATAATTAAATCGATAATTTAATATGTGAAATTATGGAAAATAATTGAAAATTGAGTTAAATATGATTGTAAATGATTTGTAAAATTTTATTTTATCATATTGAAGTTAGAACGATATTTTAGAACTTTTAAAATCGAATTAAAAGTTAATTTGTGAAAATTGAATATTTTAATATTTAAATCGACTAGTGAAAATAGTCAATTTTTGAACAGTCTTAGAATTGGACGAAACCAGTTCCATTGGATCCGTAATAGTTAGTTATTACCGGATTTCAAATTTCGTGTCAATCGGATTTACCGTTTGTCCGGTACAAATTAAAACGCCTAGAAAATCGTTTAAATCGGTTTAATTTAAATCGATCGTTTAATTCCATATCTCGCACAGATGTTCGAATTAGCTTCCGAAACCTGTTCCATTGTGTCCGGAACGCGGGGTAAACCCTAGAAACGCTGGTTACGGCGCGTGAATCGGAGTTCGGAATTTCCGAAATGAATAGTGTTTCGTTCGTTTCCTATAAATAGACCCTTACCCCTTCATAAATTAAAAAAAAACAAAACCCTAAAACCTAAACCTAGCCGCCTCTTTTATAATGGATGGCCAGAAAACACCCAAATTCATTCCTTAATCTCTCCAAATCCATCGACAATTAGACGAAGTGATCAACTACAACATTGTAGAGCAAGGCGAGAGCTTTCGATCTATACGGTGATGATGGGGTTTGGCGTCGCGTGGAGGTGGGGAGGTGGCTGCGTGCGTGGCCTTTCACTTGCGTGCGCACTCAAAGGGGGGTGGCCGAGCTTGCTCTTGTCGAGGCCGAACGTAGAGGAGGCAAGGGGCTACGCGATGGAGTATCTTGATCGAGTTCAAGTTCAACGTGGAGGTTGCAATATAAAACCCTAAGATTGCAAATGGGTTTCGGCTACCACCTGAAGAATTGCGTGAACAAAGATGAAGAAGAAAGGGGTAGAGGATGTGCGGCTATGATGCAAAGGAGCAGGATCCAATGGCTTTGATTAAAGCTAGGTTTAAATTATAAATAAGGTTGTAAATTTATATAGTTTAAATCGTGTATAAACTTCAAAAATTAATAACTTTTTCATACGAGGTCGAAAACGTGCGAAACCAGTTGCGTTGGAATCGTATGGACGAGCACTACGTGATGGAATTGGATTGGAGTCGTTTGGAGTTAGTGAGAATTTCGGGTAAAATTAAACGCGCGTTTAATTTTATTCGAAATAAATCGCTAAAACGAAAATGAAATCAAGGTGAGAACTTCTCACTCAATCGAATCAGTTTCGATTTTATTTTAAATAGTTAGATTTAAAATATTTGAATGCATGTTTGAATGATGATTGTTATCTATTGATTGTTAAAATAGACATTATGCGCCGTTAGTAAGCGGATGTTATTTAATAAAAACATATACCGCGAATATTTCATAAACAGTGAAATTGGTATTATATATAATATCGATATACATATATTGGCATATGTATATATTGCAGTTGTTGATTTCCCTGCATTTTTTAGCGGATGAGACCCTATTGCGCCGTCTATTAAGCGGATAATATTTTAAATCGCATATACCGCGATAATTTCGTACTGGAGCGAAATTAGTATTGTGCTAATGTTTGTGGATGCAGGAAAACAGGTTGGAGGGATCCAACTGGATTCCTCAACAGTATTTATTTGATTTCAGATATTTTGATATTTGATGGACTATCATATCGATATATAATGTCGTTGTTGTCGTGATTGACTATTTGGTGTGTAGCATCATTGGACCAATTTTGAAACTTTAAAATGATTTTTAAAGTGATTTTTGAAAATGTACTATATGTTTGGAATTGATCCATTTTAAATAAATAAACGTATAATTTTAATGTTATGAAAATTATGATTTTTGAGAAATATAGTTAAAGATTGATTTTTGAGAATATGATGCTAACGATTTTATAAAATAGTTAAATCAGAATTTTTGAATTTATTATAAATTGATTTTATAAAGGATTTATTAATTGATAATTTATAAATAAAAATATTTGAATTATAAAACGAGTTTTTATAAGTGTTAGAATGAATTGTGAATGAATTTTATAAATGAATGAAATTTATAGAATTATAAACGGTGAAGTTATAAATGGAATTTTATAAGCAGTAGGTTTATAAAATTTGAAAAGTTAATTGAAGAATGGATTTTTGGATAAATAATTGAATCTTATAAGTTATAAGATTTATAATTATGAAGTTCAAAGGAACGATTTTTGCAAACTAATAAATTATAAGTATTTCACTTATGATATGAACTTTTGTTTTATAATTGAGTTATAAATTGAATAGGTTAATAAAGGAATTTATAAAAGGAGTTGTTATAAAATAAATAGAAAAGGAATTTATAAACGTTGTTTTATAAATTCGCAAACGACTTATTTTGATAAGTAAATTGTTGAAACTTGTTTATGGAGTTATATTCACATTTTTGATTGTGAATAATCCTTTAAAATAAAATGAATAAAAGGATGAAATTGGTTAACGTAGTATATTCACGTTTTTGAATAGTGAATAATATGTTAAAGAAATTGTTTTGAATGTGATATTTTAAACAGAATTAAAACGATCTAACGATGTTTTAATTGGGTTGAGATTCGAAACCATAGGTTTCAACATTGATTGTTGAAATAGACGTTTTCGAGAAATAGAAGGAAATAGTGGACTATAACACTGTTGTTATAGTAAATGATTTCTGAAAGGAAATCTTTTGTTTAGTATTGGGATTTATATATCTATTTTAATTTCAAATCCCTATACTAGTGATTTTGGGTTGTCGTAACGATGTTTTACGCAACATTCGTTTTGGCCCAAATAAATATGTTTTAGAGAATGATTTCCTTAAAGAATGAAATATATACTTAATCTCGATTTAAGTATATTGAATATTTTCCAAGGGTTGAAAATAAATAAAATTTGTGAATTACTTATGAATAAATAAGTATGGAAATGTATTTCCCAATGTGAAATGAAACGTTTTGAGAATTTATCTTTTTGAAGATAAATTGAAATGGATAATTGAAATCGTATATGCATGGATATCTTAAAATATAAATTCACTATGGAATTTATGAATGAAAAGGGAAGTTGTTTAAAAATAAATATTGATTTATTTTTGAAGTGTCGAAATTATATATCTTGTAAAGATATTTTGGAAAAAAAATAATTTGGAAAATTATTTGGGACTGGTGATGTTGTGCATATCCATTGATAGTTCAATAACCGACTATCAATATTCCCTTTGAATGGGTATTTGATGTGATTTGTTTGAATTTGAATGCCACACTTATTTTTGAATAAGCGCTCACTATTCGGGTTAACCGGGAAAGGACCATGGGGTCGTATAACCCATTCCGAATATGTGATACGTCGTTATGAATTGCATTTGATGACCGGTGTTGAAGACCGGGTATTTGCGAAAGCGATAGGATGACCTATCGATTGTCTCTGCACTGGGTAGCTCCTGGTATAGAGATTTCCTAAGTGATGGGAAATTCGATCGGGATTGTGAATACCCGAATTGCAAGGGATTCGTGAGAAGTGCCTTCGGTTTTGTTCGAGCCCGGAACAGTCTTGTATGGATTGTATGTCTGACATTACAAATTGAGATATAAAGCAGATTTCATTCAAATATATTTCTGTTGGTGGCGGAGAATTTATTCTTTTAGCTTAACACCCTTCTCTGAGACGTACGAGCTCAGAGGTTATGTAGTTGAAGGTTATCAGCGATATAATCCCAATTTGGTAATGTGACATACTGAGTGTTGCTGTAAATGATCATTGTGTTGACTATTTGTGATAGGATCATTTGTTTGATCGTCTATCCTGGTGATCATTTCTATGATCATTTGTTGACCCAAAGCATGGCTTTTGTATAAAGTATGTTTTTGTGGACGTGACTTCGTCGAGCCTCACACCTCGGGAATGGTCAAAACAGGAAAGATGCGGCAAGGTTATGAGGGGTAGCGCCCTTTAGGATGTGTGCATTTCCTTCTGGAAAAGGGTGGTATCATGGTATGGAGCCCAGATACTTACTCATGTTGAAAACACTTTATGATTGTGTGAATTGATTACGAGCGCTCGGTGAAAGGTCCCAAAGGACCGGGGGATGGCATATTCGGTCAGTTGTTACTCAGTTAGGGGTAACCCGGCCTTGTGTTGGTAGAGATCCGGTTTGGTTCTCGGGGATGTCCATCCAGAGGCATTCTCATGTGGCAATGCGAAGTTCCTTGGCCTGATCATTCGTTGGAAATCCAAAGAAACAATACGATCTTGTATGGTATTAGTTGTAGAACCTATCATTCACTTATGGTGGCGCCCCACTGTTTGGATGGTAGCTATAGTAGGCATAGTTCGGAATGTCTATGCTGGCTAAGATTTATATTCTACTTTCGAAATAAATTTTTTTCTACACTATGCACTAGTAATAATATCAAATGTTCTTTTTAAATGCGTATCAAGCATCTTTGACTATCATAAGGAGAAATCTCCTTCGATTCTGCGTTTGCATTGTGTGTGTGTGCGGGAGGCCTTATGGTAGTCTCATTTTTAAAAGCATTGCGAATTGACTTTAAAAATACTCTTCTATTTTGATTTTAAAGATAAATAAACTGTTTTGAGTTCTCACACCAGTCACATGACTGACTCGGAGTTTATTGTTTTCCTTCCTAAACTCTGGGTGCCCACCAATTTCCACACGGGCAGTTAAGAGTTAGGTTCATCAGGATATTTCTGGAGTTGCTGGAGGCAAGCTGGATGGCATATTACTAGTTATATAGTATTTCTTTTTCCGCTGCACTGTTTGTTGTTGTATGTTGTTGTACACTCTGATGTAATGAAATGAAATGTGATGTAATGTAATAACTGATATAGTTCTTTGTTTAAAGATTATTCATTTATTTATTATATGTTGTTCCGCTGCGAATTGTGAGATTCTGTTGTTGTTCTGTTGTTTTCTATTCCGTTCTATTTTCTATTCTCTTTTCTCTCTATTTTCTATCTTTCCCCTCTTCTTTCTTTCTTTTCTTCTTCTTAAACCCTCAGTGTTCGGTTTTCCGTCGTTCGATTGCTCGGAAGTCGATAAAGTGAGTATCGATGTTAAATTTTCGGAAGACGAAGAATCGGGTCCTGACATTTTCATTTTCGAATTCTTCTCCATAATCACTCTGAATAGTTTTAAATTTACTTGTCATTTGATTTCAAACTAATTTAACAAAGATTTTAAACATTTCAAAAACATCACTTTTAGATTTTAAGAAAATCATCTAGGTAAACCTAGAATAGCCAACTACGATTACAGATAAATATCTATTGTGATTTATAGATTGTATTTGTGAGGGATTAGAAAGATTTAAGTGAAGAAGTTCAAGGGGTTGAGAGGTAAAAAATCGTATCTTTTGATTCAAAAGAACTTTTTCAGTGTTTTCCTAATTAACATGTATTGCATAAATTATTAACTTTAAAATTAATTTTCGGAAGACCTCTAACTAGATCATTTTTTAGAAATTTTATATATTAGTTTAAAATTCAAATGACCAATTTTTTATGTCAAATCCATGGATCACTTGATTTACCCAAAAGACACAAATTATCATTTGAGATATTCATAATTAATATATGGATGTTTTGTTTCCTAATATCTACAAAGATAATGTTTAACTCATTATCTTCAATGTGACATTTATCCATTACGAATTTAATTTTGAAACCCTTATTACAAAATTGACTAATACTTAATAGATTATGCTTTAAATTCCTAACTAAAAAAAAAATTAAAATAGTAGGAGTTTTAGAATTACTAACATTGCCGATGCTAATCAATATCCTTTAGTGTTGTCTTCAAAATTCACTGATCCACCATTTTTGTAAACTATGTCTTTCAAAATCTCTAGGTTTCCAGTCATGCGTTTTGAGCATTCACTATCCAATATCCATTTGTCCTTTTTGATCTGTAGAGTTTGATCATCAAGTGTTTGTTCATCAAAAGCCATGTGACCATCTGTTCCTGCAATTCATACCTTCTTAAAAGATCACGTTGATTTTTATAACGAATAAATGTAAATTTATGAAACAACACTACGATGATTCTGCAAATTATCATTTTGAAATTAGCATTAAAAATATTATCAAAAATCACCATTGAAACTTTTTCAAAAATCAGATTATGAATACTCTGAAAATCAATCCTCTGATCCAAAATTGAGTCAGCGAAATAGGGATCTTAAGGCTAAATTGACACTACAGGAGGGGCGAATAATGTTTAATAGATTATATGAATATTTTTCAAATTCTTTAAGATTCTACTTAGAATGATGTAATTAATAATTATAGAAGCACTCTTAGGATCAAAGTGCAGATAAAAGTAAATGCAATAAAGTAAAAAGAAAAGAACATACCAGGATTTAAACTTGTTCGGTGTTACCCTACATCTAGTTCCGTACAATTCCTTGCACAGATTTATTTTCAACTAGTAAATGCAAATAAAATCTCGATTTTAAGGCTATGAGACACACCATACAAAATCCCCCTTTGTGTAGAGTCACTTGATTTCCGGGCTACAAGCACACCTGCTAGATTTACGGGCTACTACGCACATCCAATTGAATTTACGTGCTACAATCACACCCACATGTATAACAATATGATTTGATAGAGTTTTATAGACTCAGATCTTCGATCTTGATCACAATTGATCCTATAACTCTTGAATACCACTTTGATCTTGGTTTGAGTGAGTGAGATTAGAGAGATCAAAGAGTAAATAATGGAGAATAAAATTAATTCGGTTTTAATTTGATTCTGGTTTTATTTAAGAATAATTTGAGTAGAAATCGATTTAGAAATCAAGAGAGTGAAAATATGAGAGAAGAATAAGAAAGTAGATGTTTAAAACTCATTTGAAAGTCTGTATATATTGGGAAACAACGATCATGTTCATTCATGAAGAGATTCGATGAAAAGACACTTCAATTCAAATTTAAAATTTGAAAATTACGACCACTATATCAACATACATAGATATAGTATGTTAACATACTCTTCATTAAACTGAAAAACACTTTAAAAATATTATTTTCAAAATTCGTAGCTCTGTACAATAATTTGATACTTTGAAGAATCATTTGAACATAGCTTATACATATTTTAATCATAAAAAACATAATAAAGCTTTGTATAATAATTTCGAAAATTTTAATATAATGTAAATAATATATACAAATAGAATCAATATAATTATTATTTTTAAAGTAAAAACAAAAATTCAATGTATATATATAAACCTACAAACAGTAAAGTAATATCTTTATGTATAAGAGAGTTCATTTTGACATTTTAAAAAGATTATTTTAAAACCAGGATGTTCGAAAAACAATTCAAAACAAAATTAGAGAGAGAGAGAGATCAGGAAAGCACTATCAAGGTTTAACTTTAATTCTTTTGTAACTTATATGGAATATGTTGAAATCTTGAACTCTTTAATACTCATGATTCATCGTTATCCAACTCTTAAAAGTCTATATCAACATCTTGAATCTACTCTTGATACTGTATAGTCTTCTAAATCAACAGCTATCTAATATTTTGCACTATATACTATATATAATTTGATAAACATCAGTTTTTATATTTTATATAATGGCTATAGTTGTTATCACCACAACCAATACCTAACGTACTAATAGAAACAATCATTGAATCAAAGTGTAGATAAAAATAAATGCAGTAAAGTAAAAAAACGGAAAGAACGCGCCAGGATTTTATACTATTTCGGAGTTAGCCTACATCCAGTCCCGCACAATTCCTTGTATGGATTTTTTTTCACCTAGTAAATGAAAACACAATCTCAGTTTCAGGTCTGTAAGTCACACCCTCCAAAATCTCGATCTTGGGTAGACTCACTTGATTTCTAGGCTACAAGCACACCGCTAGATTTACGGGCTACAAAGCACACCCAATTGATTTTACGGGCTACAATCACATCCATAAGTATTCCAGTACGTTTTGATAGTATTTTGCAGACTTGGATCTTTGATCTTGGTTACAATTGATCCTATAATTCTTAAATAGCACGAGAGACTATCAATAAAACTGGAGACACGGCATCTCTATAAGGTTTCCTGTTTTCTTCTCTGCAAGGTCTTTGGTTTTGTTGACAATATTTTTTTGAGTGCGAGAGATGAGAGAAACTGAAGATTAGATGAAGGATAATAAAACTAATGATGATTAAATTTGTTTTAAGTTAAATTTCAGCAGAGTTTGGGTATATTCTGATTGAGAAAATGAGGCAGTGGAAGGAGGAGAGATGAATAAGAAAATGATGATGAAAAATCAGTTTGGAAGCCTAATATGTATAGAGGAACAACGATCATATCCATTCAGGAATAGATGGGACAAAAAACACTTCTTTTGAAATTTAAATTTTGAAAAATTGACTGCTATGTCGACATACATACATAGAGTATGTTGACATACTCTTTTTTAAGAATTGAAAATATTTTGAAACATTATTTTGCAAAACTGATATTTTATAAAATAGTTTGATACTTTGTGAAATCATTTAAGTATAGTTTATACATATTTTAATCATTATAAAACATAATAAAACTTTATACAATAATTATGAAAATTTTAATATAATGTAAATAATATATATACAATTAATATAATTATAACTTATTAAAGTATGAACAAAAATTCAATATATATAAACTTTAAAAACAATAATATAATATCTTTATAAGTATAAGAGCTTAAAAATCATTTTGAGAAATATTTTGGAAAGATTATTTTGAAACCATGATATTTGAAAAATAATTTAAAACAAAATTAAAGAAGGGGAGAGAGTTCGGGAAAGTGCTATCAAGGTTTTAATTATAAATTCTAGGACTTTATACCTTATTTGGAATATTTGAAATCTTGAACTCTTTAATATTCATAAGTCTTCATTCTTTAACTCTTAAAACTCTATATCGACATGTTGAATCAATTCTTGATACTATACAATCTTCTTAATCAACACTTGTCTAATATCCTACACTATATACTATATATAACTTGATAAAAAATTAGTATCTATATTTTATATATTGTCCTATAGTTGTTATCATCAAAACAAATACCTAAGTTACTAACAATCTCCCCCTTCTTGATGATGACAAATCTGTATATAAAATAAAACTCCCTCTGGATTACAGAACTCCCCTTTAATCTACGCTTAGATTTGATATATTTCTCCCCCTTTGTCATCAACAGAAATAACCCCCTAAAACCATAACTCTTACACTAACTCTTACGCTAATTCTAACTCTAACTCTCCCTAAATAAAATACTAATCGATATACATATACATATACATATACATATACATATACATATATATATATATATAAGAATTATATATAATGATAACAAGAATGATTATATAAAAACAATAAGTGATATGCTAAATTAGATAATCAAGAAATAATCATAATTGATCGAAATATTCATCCAATCCAACAAAGTTAATGTCACACACCATTAAAAAAATCCACGCAAACCAAACCAATCAAATCCAAACCAAATCAAGTATTATTATTTATATACAATCAAACCTATTTAAACTAGACAATTTGAGGAACTTCAACTCATCCGTCAGCGCTAAAGATTGAATCTTCTTCGATAGCATACCAATCTTCATCATCTTTGTTGATGGTACACTCTGTATTGGTGGTTGGTTCTTCATTGTTTAAGGCAGAAATCATCCATCGAATCACGTCGAAATGCCATTCTTGCTCCTCTATCACCTGCATTTGACTCAATTCTAAGTGCATCTAGTTTCTTACGATGAAAGAAATAATGTTCTTGAATGATTCAAGAGTTTGTTTGAGGTTTTCGGTTAGTTTTTGGATAGGAGTAGCCGCTAATTTTTATTAGAGTTTAGGAATGAAAAGGAAGAAGAAAGGGACTTGAAACAAATGATTCTCTAGTCTTAACAGGTATTTAAATGGGTGAAAATTTGTTGGAAATGTATAAACACTTGTTGTCCATTTAATTTTCAAATTAAAAAATTATTGTTGTATGTCGATATACATACCCAAGGTATGTCGACATATATAAAGAAATTTTCAAAACAATTTTGATATTATATTCAAAAAAATTTAGCTTATACGTTTATACTTGTATGTTTTCCAAAGATGATAAATAATGTATCACAGTAAGTAAACATATTTTTCAGTAAAATTAGATGATGATTACATAAAATTAGATGATGATTACATAGCTCATACATTAAAATAACGAAAAGATACGTATGATCAAAACAAATTCAAACTAAAATGATCAAATACAACACACTCATAAGAAACTAAATAGATAGTAAATAAGAAATAGATGAAGAAGATGATGAAGATATCCCAAGCTTGCGTTTCACTTTTGAAAAGAATTTGTCCATTTTGTTGGAAATAGAGGTTAATTTCTTACTAACGAAATGCTTGAGAATCTTTTGGTTTTCAACAATCTTCTTTTTATTATTGAGAACGTCTTTGTTGGTAAGTCAAAAAGGAAAATTAATGCTTTCTAAGGAGGTTTCCTCCTCCTCCCCTTCTTCAATATCCTTATCTTCTTATTCTTCTTCCTCTTCCTCCTCTTCAATAATTTATTCCTCCTCTTCATAAGCTAGCATTTCTTCGTTCTCTGTAAGAATTTCATATGGCTCGAAAAATCTTGGAATTTTCATAAGAGCGATGTTGGCTTAATTAAAGACTTTACGAGAGAAAAATTCCTTTCCTTTAAAGTCAACACCAAAGTAATTGAAGACTCGAGTAAGATGTACACCATGAAATAGTGTGTTTTCACGATTAGAAATTTTTTTAGGATAAAATTCGCTCAAATTAACTTGAGCCTAATTTATGTCAAATTGAACATAAATGACGAAAGGATCTTTCCAAACTTTTAGAGTTGGATTATTGAAATTTTCCGATCCAGGAGTGATAATATTGTAGAAGAAGGTTTAGAATTCTTGCTTTTGGACGAAAGTTTTGGTTTTTGAATTCAAAATCATTATCACATTAAGAAATGTTATGAAATACTTCACAATTTTGATCAACAATTTTAAAAGATGTAAGGTCCATTCTGGTAGGCTTACACCCAAGAATGGTACCCAAATGTTCACAATTTAGAACTATTAAAGTTCATTTTATGCTATGCCACACTTCTCCTTTATTACCTTTTTGAAAATTTTCTTTGAAGTTTGTATAAATTTTTTGACGAATTGTGGATAACGAGCATAATCATTTTGAGAAGCATCAATTAAACCGAGAATTCCATTTTGTAAACAAAGAGAATCGAGTTTATAAATAGAAAAATTATTGAAAATTGCAAATCTTTTCCTAAAAACCTTTCCAAAATTCTTATAACTAATACGGGCTTTTATAGCCTCTTAACCATTGAAGAAAAAATTCTTGATATTTTTGGAAATTCTCGTACATGAAGGATCGCATAAGGAAGCCATTAATGAAGAGTTTTTAAAAGATAAGAGGTTTAATGAAATTTTGAAATTTAAAAGCAAAATAAATGGATAGATATAAAGATAATAAATAGAGAATCAAATGACATGTTTGCGAGTCAAGGGACACCTTTTCAGAACATAGGGGTAGATGAAAAGGTGGAGGAAAAATTCAAATTTTGAAATTGAAATGCAAAATCGGCCTAAGTATTTCGACATATGCCAGGGTGTATGTCAACATACATGTCGAACTTTTAAAAAATATTTTTTGTTTGACTATATCCTATTTTGTTATAAATATATCTGTTTATAGTTATTCTGTATGTAGAAAAACAATTTTGAATATATTTTATATTATTATTATATTATTACAATATTTAGATTTAAAATATAACTACATAATATTCAACCAATATTATTATTAATCTACAGGATATTCTTAATAGTCAATAAAGCAACCAAAAAATTCATTCAAGAAATTAAATCTTCGATATATTAAAAGCATACCTTTTCTCGATCTATTTCACCATTTTGTTTTGAATTTTATATTGCTATGAAGCACATATTAGCAATTTCTGTATTTGGTTCATTATCACTTGAGGATGCGCATGAATAGTCTAATGTTGAAGTCTAGGCTCTTCTCCATTTTCTAGATGAATCAGTATTTGGTGTAGTTTTCAGTTTATTGGGATGTGACAGTCTCGTTTTAAATGGCCAGGTTCATCACAATTATAACATCTAATGCAATTTCTGCTTCCGCTTTCGCTTCCTGGATTTTTGCAGTTATTTCTTTTGAAATTGTTCATCTTCCTATATTTTAGAAATTTTCTGAAATTCCGTATCATGAAAGAAATTTCTTCATCATCACCGCTATCTGAATCCAGATTATCAGTCACTGAACTAAAAGCTATATATTTCTTCTCTATTGTTTTGCTTTCTCTCCTGCCTACATTTGTGCTTCAAAGACATTAAATTTCCAGTTAACTCTTCCATTTTTAGAATGCTAATGTCACTAGCCTTTTATATTGCAAGAGACTTTTGATCTCATTCAGGAGTAAGTTAATTGAGGATTTTTCTAACTTGATTGCCCTTAGAAAAAGTTTTGCCTTGTGCAGTATAATATATCTTAGAGTCTACCAAACATTTCAGACATGGACTCATTTGGACTCATTTTAATAATTGAAACTGGTTTGTTAACTTTGAAATTTTCTCCTGTTTAACCTTACTTGTGCCTTCATGTGTAACTTGCAAAGTTCTTCAAATTTCAAACGCAAACTTACATATAGATATTCTATTAAATTCATTTCTATCTAATGGATGAAATAATATATTCATGGCCTTAGAGTTACTTTGTGTAATTGCTTTTTGGTTAGCAGTCCATTGTGCAGAATTAGTCCCGAGTTCAGTATACTTGGCTTGTGTGATATTCCAAGTGTCTAAACTAATTGACTGTAAATAAATTTTCACTCTAGATGACCAATATGTGTAATTATTGCCATTAAAAAGTGGTGGTCTAGCAGTAGACCGTCCTTCAACAAATGAGTTACTAAAAAGTGTATTAAAAATGTTACTAACAGTAATATTACCAGTGTTGGAAGCCATTTAAACTTTTTCAAAAAACATATGACGAATACTTTGAAAACGGGTGCTCTGATACCAAATGTAAGTCACAAAATAGGGATCTTAATGCTATATTAACACTGGGGGAGGGGGTGAATATGTTTAATGGATTATATGAATATTTTTCAAATTCTTTAAGATTCTACTTGGAATAATGTAATTAAGAATCATAGAAATAATTGAAGAATAAAAGTGAAGATAAAAGTAAATGTGTTAAAAGTAAAAAAAAAGAGAACAGACTATGATTTTATATTAGTTCGGAGTTACCCCACATCCAGTCTCGCACAATTCCTTGTACGGATTTCTTTATAACTAGTAAATGAAAATACTGTCTCAATTTTAAGGCTACGAAACACACCTTCCAAAATCCCGACTGTTAACTCCTCTTTTTCACGAATCAGCGATGTAACGACCTAGAGGATTGAAAGGGCTCAGCGACCTAAAGGAATAGATGGTCCAGCGACCTCGTGAATCAACGAGTTAATAGCGACCTAACTGCTGAAGCGAGTTAATGACCTAAGGGGTACCGCGACTTATTGACTTACAGAAGACCACGACCTAACAACCCAAGCGACCTAACATGGATGCAAGACCAACAGCGATCTAACGACCTATAGTACTAAACGAGTTAAGCCACTCAGCAAGTTAATGAGTTTAACTATCTGAAGAATGTACGGCTTAGCGACTTAAGAACCCAACGACTTAGCGACTTAAGTATTCTATGACCTAGCGACTTAAGTATCTAACGACCTAGCGACTTAAGTATCCAACGACCTAGCGAGCCAAAAAAGGAAGCGACCTAGCGAGCTCCAGAACAAAGCCGCATGTATACTCTCTCATTAGGTCGCTTGCGACCTAAGCAAGCCGATATAACATTTCTTCTTTAAGTGCTAAGTCGCTGACAGCCGGCACCTGGTTGAAAAGGAGCTTCATTAGGTTGTGGACGACTTAAGCTACCTCAGGACCGATCTCCCTTAGGTCGCTACTACCTAATAACTCGCTCAGATGACCCGTTACGACCTTATTAAGTCGTAAACCACATCCCCTAGGTCGCTGGCGACCTACGACCTATCCAAGGTCGCTCGCGACCTAAAGCCGAACTCTCCTATAAATACGCGCTAGCTCCAACATTCGGGGGATCTTTTTGCTCATTCCTGGAACACCGATACTCTGCTGAATTCTTGACTCACTCGACACTTCAAACACGAAAGGCATCTCAACTAACTTCGAGAGGACATCTAACACAATCAACATGGATTCAAAGAATTCTTCTACATCGAAGTCCTAGTTGTTTGTCTCATCAGTATTGTAATTGAGGATTGTTGTAAAGTTGTAATTGATTTCAGTAATAAAGAGGATTAAAGTGGATGTAGGCTTAATCGAAAGCCGAACCACTATAAAATTGTTGTCTTTTACTGCTTTCTTTGGACTTTCTTACTTGTTTCTAATTCCCGTGTTCACGGGTGGTGCTTTCACTTAACCTCTACATCCACCGGGGTGTTAGCGTTCAATTTTAGCGTTAAAATTTTTGGTGCTTTCATTGAGAGCCCAACTCAGGCTATCTTCATCATTGCTTCGCAAAAGTTTGTGGAAAAAGTCTCTCTTAAAAACAAGAAGTCTATCAGAAATAATGGCTCCTGGAAGAAAGCGTGGATATACTAGACCTAGTAATGTCCTTGAAAATACTGCCACTTCTTCTTCATCAAGTCAAGCAGCACCAAGTGCCGAAATTACACGGGCAGAGTTAGTTGCTGCAGTATCTGGATTATACCAGCAGATGAAAACTCAGAATGCTTTAATGCTTGAAAGGATAAACGCGTTGCTCGGAGCAAACCGTCAACCGGTGAATAACGAAGAAAACCTTGCAGATGATATTCGTGATCTTGAGGAAAGGAATACTCCTCAAAGACCAGCTATCCCCGCCAAAGAAACACCTCCTCAACCTGGAGGATCGAGACCATAGCCAACTCTCCACGAACGTTTGTCCCGACAAACTTCCGAGAAAATGGCCGAAGTCTGTCCTGCAGATCCTGTAAATGATGAGGAATATCTTTCAGGCATGGTGCGACCAATCATGAAAGAAAGTATGCAGAGAGATGAAGATGAGAAGGAATGGGGATTCGCTCCGAGCAAAACTCCGTTCACTGAGTAGATTCTAAGGGCAGAATTCCCAAGGAAGTTCGTTCGTCCGACCATCCCGGCTTATAAGGGAACAAGCGATCCCAATCAATTTCTATGTAAGTATGACTGGCACAAGACGGGTGCTGAGCGTCTGATGAGATCAAATGCCGGTACTTTTCGGTATATTTGGAAGGAGTGGCTCTGCTCTGGTTCACAAAACTTTCGGTCTGATCCATAGACTAATTCGTCGATTTGGCTAGGAAGTTTAAAGAGCAATTCAGGTTGTGTGCTTCAAAGGTAAAGGATATTATGTCGCTGTCAAGCTTGGAACAGAATCCTGGGGAATCTATCAGGTCTTTCTTGAACTGCTTCAACATAGCTTTGGCTGAAGTGGACAATATAGAGCCACAAATGGTCTTGACATACCTGATGACGGCAATTGACAAATCAAGCGAATTTGGGAAGTGGCTGAAGATGAAAGAACCGAATTCACTTGAGAAATTCTATAAGAAAGCTGATGAATTCATGCGCTTGGAAAGCCTTCGGGCACCAGTTAAAGTAGCATTGACAGAGGTTAAGGATAATGTTGCTGCTCCTACCAAAAGTGAATCCAGGAGTCAGAAAAGGGAAAACAATGGTGGAAAGAAACAGAAAGATATGAAGAAACCTCGCTACTTAAAATCTCCAGATTTTACTCCTTTGACTAACACTCTGGAGAATATCTTCTTTGCTACCAAAGATGCGGTAGAATATCCTAAACCGCCTGAGATGGGAGTTGGCGAAAAAGCTGCTCAAAGTGGGAAATTCTATCGGTTTCATAACCAACCCGGTCATGATACCAACGAATGTCGCCATCTGAAAAATTTAATTGAAGAACTATTGAAAGAGAACAAGTTGCAGCAATATGTTAAGAGAAGTAGAAATGACCCAACTTCGTCTACTAAGGGTCAGCAACTTCCTGCTCATCCATCTGGCTCAGGTGAGAGGAACACTGTGCATGAATTAGAAAGACCTGTTATTAATGTGATTACAGGAGGTCCTCACCCAACAGGTAGAAGCTGGGGCGAGATGGAAAGATATGCCCGTGCCTTGAAGTATGCACCAACAGAAGAGAGTGTTTTTGTGCTAAAAGAATCTGCACCTTCGAAGCAGCAGAAAACTTTTAATGATGATATATTTTTCAGAGCCAGGGACTCTATGGGTACTGAAGCTCCGACCATGGATCCCTTGGTCATCTCTGCAGGCATTGGGCCGGCTATTGTGAGAAGAGTGCTTGTAGATTGCGGCGCTTCTTGCAATATTCTCTTTAAAAGGACGTTCGACCAAATGAAGATTCCAATGGCTGATGTTCAAGCCTCATCTCAGAAGATTGTTGGGTTCACTGGGGAACCGAAACATCCCATTGGAACTATCGACTTGTTCGTCGAGCTTAGAGAGGGGCAGAAAAAGGTAGATCTGAAACAGACTTTTGTAATTGTTGATGAATTTTCTGCCTACAACGCCTTCCTAGGCCGACCAACTCTTGCGGTTTTTAAGGCAATTCTCGCCCTGTGGTGCCTTACTATGAAATTTCCCACACATAATGGTGTTGGAGTTATTAAAGGGGATCAGAATGCTGGGCGAGAATGTTTTCTAATAGAGTTGTGTGAAGCAAGGAAGAGAGAGATGGGAAAAGATGCGGCAGCCCCAGTCCGCATCAAAGAACCAACCTTGTAGCAATTACAGGGTGGACCCTGCACTGGCGAGCATAGCGAGGCACGAAGAGAAATGGATACCAGAAAAGCTAGTGCAGGGGAGAATAGAGTAGTGCCGTTTGAAGCAACGGTGCCAGTACCTGTTGACCCGAAAGATCCGAACAACATAGTGAATGTGCGTTCGCAACTAAATGTGGCAGTTCAAAATTCCTTAATATCATTCTTGAAGGCAAATCTGGATGTATTCGCTTGGACTCATGCTGATATGTGCGGAATATCCCCAGAAATTGCAGTACATACTCTGAATAATGATCCGAAGTTTACACCAGTAAAACAGAAAAGAAGAACCCAGGGTCCTGAAAGGTCAGCAGCGTTGAAAGAAGAGGTTGACCGGCTTATGGAGAATGGTTTCATCAGGGAGTCTACTTACCCGAATTGGGTTTCAAATCCAGTACATGTTAAGAAAGCTAATGGGAAATGGAGAGTTTGCATTGACTTTTCAGATTTAAACAAAGCCTGCCCCAAAGACTGCTTCCTATTACCCAGGATAGATCAGTTGGTGGATGGAACAGAGGGGCACGAATTGTTATTTTTCATGGATGCTTACTCCAGATAAAACCAGATTATGATGCATGAGCCGGATCAGGAGGATACGAGCTTCATCACCGATGTTGGTCTCTACTGCTACAGAGTCATGCCTTTCGGACTTAAGAATGCAGAGGCAACTTACCAACGACTCGTCAATGCTATGTTCAAACCGCAGATTGGCAAAACTATGGAAGTTTATGTTGACGATATGTTGGTAAAGTCAAAGAAAGCGGTAGACCATATGGACCACTTGGCGGAAATGTTTGCAATCCTCCGAAAGTATGGAATGAAACTTAATCCTTTGAAATGTTCGTCTGGGGTGGAGTCCGGAAAGTTTCTGGGTTTCTTTATGAGTGCTAGGGGAATTGAAGCTAATCCTACACAGATTGTTGCCTTAAAAGAAGTCAAAGCTCCTAGAACGAAGAAGGAATTGCAAAGTCTTAATGGAAAAGTCGCTGCCTTGAGTCGATTCATTTCCAAAGCTACTGATAAATGCATTCCATTCTTCGATGCACTGAAGAAAGGAAGGAAATTTTTTGACTGGACTCCTGAATGCCAGAAAGCTTTCGAAGAGTTGATTCGTCATATGGAAACGCCTCCAATACTTTCTAAGCCACACAATGGTGAAGATCTTTTTGTATATTTGGCGATCTCATCTCTTGCTCTCAGTGCAGCGTTGGTACGGGAAGACGCAAGAATTCAGCACGCAGTCTAATATATCAGCAAGAGATTCACCGGGGCAGAGATGAATTATTCAAAATTGGAAAAGCTCGCCTATTGTTTACTCATTGCATCAAGGAAGTTGAGGCCGTATTTCCAAGCACATCCTATCAAAGTCCTCACTGATCAGCCTCTAAAGCAAGTCCTGTTTTGTCCTGAGACTTGGGTCGTCTTCTGAAGTGGAATACTGAATTCAGTCAATACGACATCACTTATCATCCCCGGAGAGCAATCAATGGACAAGCCTTGGCAGATTTGATCACAGAATGTACAGATAAAGGTGATAGTGAGGAAGAACCGACTGATAATCCCCCAATTCAATGGAAGTTATATGTTGATGGTGCAAGAAACGATTACTGTTCCGGAGCTGGGGTTGTGCTTGAAACCCCTGAAGGGTGGTCGTTGTGCTATGCATTGAGATTGGAATTCCCTTTGACAAACAATGAAGCAGAATATGAAGCCCTTATTGCCGGTTTGAGAATTGCTAAAGTGTTGAATGTCGAAGTGTTGCAGATCTTTAGTGATTCATAACTTATTGTATGTCAAGTCAAGAAAGAGTTTCAGACTAAAGGAGGAAATCTGCCTGCTTATTTGTCAAGAGCTTGTGAACTTCTTGATGATCTTGACCATTATACGATAAATCATATACCCCAGGAAGAGAACACGAAGGTAGATTCTCTCGCAAAGTACGCAAGAACTGGTGAAGCTCAATTATTAGGATTAGTTCCTGTGGAAGTCCTGTCATCCCCGAGCATTGATGAGATGGATATTGACTGGATCATGACTATATCTCAAGAGCAAGAATCATGGATGACTCTGATAATGGAATATCTGCTCAATGGTTCTCTACCAGAAAGTTCAAAACAACGACATAAGTTGCTAAGAAAAGCCTCCAGATACATAATTCAAGATGACCAATTGTACATACGGGGATTCTCAATGCCATTACTCCGGTGTGTGACCAAGGAAGAAGCTAAAAGGATTCTAGCTGAAGTACACGGAGGAGCTAGTGGAGACCATTCAGGTGGTCAAACTCTAGCAAAGAAAATCCTATGTTATGGGTATTTTTGGCCAGATATTAATCGTGATGCTGTAGGCTATGCCCGAAAATGTGACCGATGCCAGAGATTCACAAAGATCCCTAGAACACCTTCCACTGAGATAAAAAAGATGGTCTGTACGTGGCCATTTGCTATTTGGGGAATAGATCTCATCGGGCCTCTACCAACCGCTAAATCTGGAATCAGATATGCTATTGTTGCTGTTGATTATTTTACTAAATGGGCTGAATCTGAACCATTAGCTACTATTACCTCTAAAAAGATGATAAACTTTGTAACTAAGAATATCATTTGCAGGTATGGTGTGCCTCGAAAGATAATCACAGACAATGGAACCCAATTCGAAAGTGAAGAGTTCCAAGATTTTTTCAAGCGATTCAAGATCCAGAAAAGCTTCTCAGCAGTGGCTCATCCGCAGGCAAATAGGCAAGTGGAAGCAGTAAGCAAAATTATCAAATCAACCATCAAAAAACAGCTGGAAAAAGCGAAAGGTGGTTGGGTCGATAAGCTTCCACTAGCACTATGGGCATATAGAACTACCCACAAACTGCGACCGGGCACACTCCATTTTCATTAGCATATGGATCGGAAGCAATGATTCCGGTGGAAATAGAAGTCCCTTCACATAGAAGAATTCATTTCAACCAAGCTGAAAACGAAGAGTTGCAACTTGAAGCACTTGACTTCCTTGATGAAAAAAGGGAAGAGGCTCAGCTCAGAATTGCAGCCCATCAGCAAAGAATTGCCAGGCATTTCAATTCCAAAGTTCGCCAATGCAGCTTTGAGATTGGGGATCTAGTCTTGAAAAGGGTCATGGCAGCAACTGGAGTGTTTGCGCCTAACTGGGGAGGGCCATATGTCATAGGCCAAAAACTTCTTGATGGCACTTCCAAACTGAAAACTATCAAAGGAGATCCAATTCCAAGAGCTTGGAACAGCAATCATTTGCGTCCATATTTTACTTAAAAGCTTTGCTTAAGTCTGTAAAAAGAATTATGAATGTATGATTCTTGTATTGGAAGCCGTTGTAAAGCCAGTGCAAGTGAATAATAAGAACTATAAAGTGGACGTCGGCCCAATTCTTGGCCAAACCACTATAAATCTTGTGTTCTCTACTGCTTGTTTTATTTCGATGTATAAAGTACTTCAATTGTATTGCTAAAATTTCGATTTAATATTGCAGGCTATTAAAACAAACCTTACCCATCATAAGACCAAGCGATCCTTAACATCACACAACAAATGAATATCTAGCCACAAAAATTCCAGATTCAAATCCTATATAAGAAGTGCTTCAAGCAAACAGTTAGTGGTTCCGCCAGAAGTAGACCCTTCCTAACTAATTGTGATCGTTTGTGCAAACAAACATTCGATTAATTAGCCTGTGTCTATCCCTGCGAACTCATTTAACAATGAAGTACACTTCTTTGGATAGAATAAGCTACTTGCAAAAGAAAGGAATGTGTGCTTGGAAATGATAACAGGAAACCGCTGATATGAGAAAATGACGAAAATACATGGGCGAGCAGGCAGCAAACAACAAAAGACCTCCTCAGAGGCACAAGCCCTCTTCGGAGGCACAACTCTTCGGAGGATAAAGACCTTTAACGGGACGTGCCAGAAAAAGAGAGTCCTCCTTCTCGATAGAAAGTTGTGGACTGATCGGTGGCACGGGACACTCGTTAACTAGCTGAGAACGTTTGTGTAAACAAACAATCCAAGTAACTTGTGTCCGCCCCGTGAATCCATCCAACCGAGAGAAGGAAACTCCAAACTTCCAGGCAACAGCCCTACTAGGAGGCACGCAATCCACAGAGATTTGAAATAAAACTTCACAAGTGCTGGAATGTGAAAAGCCCTCTTCGGAGGCCCATTTCACCATAGTTGAAATGCTAAAAGACCTTTAATGGGACTAGCCAGAAAAAGGGAGTTCTCTTTCTCGACAGAAAGTTGTGGACTGATCGGTGGCACAGGACACTCGTTAAGTAGCTGAGAACGTTTGTGCAAACAAACAATCCAAGTAACTTGTGTCCGCCCCGTGAATCCATCCAACCGAGAGAAGGAAACTCCAAACTTCCAGGCAAAAGCCCTACTCAGAGGCGCACATTTCACCGTGATTTAAAATAAAACTTCACACGAGTCGAAATGTGAAAAGCCCTCTTCGGAGGCCCGCTTGCCAGCGGATAGGGAAAAAATAAAAGCCTCTCCCCAGAGGCAGAAACAAAAAGCCCTCTCCCCAGAGGCACAAACAAAAAGCCCTCTCCCCAGAGGCACAAAAAAGAAGCCCTCTCCCCAGAGGAATAAACAAAAAGCCCCCTTCCCAGAGGCACAATCAAACAAAAAGCCCACTTCCCAGAGGCACAATCAAACAAAAGCCCTCTTCGGAGGCACAAGCAGGTCAAAGCCCTTTTTCGGAGGCCCACTGCTCCATGAAGGAAAATTCACTTGCCAAAATAAAAGTTACTTTCTCCAAAAGTGAAGTGTAAAAACTTCGCAATTGAAAAAGAGGAAACTTTTGCAATACGAGTTGCATTCTACTAAATCAGAAAAATATTTCCTTAAAACGGAAATATCATCCTATAAAGTACAGATGCAAACCTCCTTTAAGTGGAAAAGCTGTTCTCTAAAGAAAGAGCACAAGTCTTCTCGAAACAGAAGAGTTGTTCTCCAAAATTCTGCTAATGTGAAAGAGATTGCAATAAACCATGGTATGGGGGCAATATAATATAGTCGCAAAAAAAAACAATGCTCAAGCAATGTACCATATGTTTACTACAGCATCACATAGGGAAAATAAAGACACTTGTATAAAAAAAGAGGGAATAAATGCATTCTCAAATACAGACAGAAGTTTGTACAAGTAAAAGAATTATTTTATTCTATACTATAAAAATTTTTATACATGCGCAGGTTTCAAAACAAAAGAAGGCTGGGACCGGTACCCACACAATCGCCGGTCAACATAAGTCTTTGTATATACAAGCAAAAAAGAAAAAAAGCAAGGTGAAAAGCATAAGTCCTAAACTGATCACTTCTTCTTCCTACCACCTTTCGAGCCTACGCCTGGCCAGATGATCAGTTTTTGAGGCCAGCTTGTGAGAGTAGGGGAAGATAGAGGAAGAGGCGCAATTGGACGTTCTTTTGTTTTTTCCTCGCTAGCAGAAACTTCTTTCCTTTTCGGGAGACTCCGCGTTTCCCCCTCTTCTTAGAAGAAGACTCACTACCCGGAGTGAAAAGAGTGAACAATGTTATGTCATCAGAAGCAGTCTACTCCGGAGTTCTCTCCCCTTCTTCAGGTTCTTCGACCTTTTGTTCCTGAGAAGCAACAGGATCGTCCAAGTCACGAAGAGCTTCTATCTGCTCTTCTTGCGACTCCGGTTGGGAGATAGAAGGGGGAGTAATCTGAAGGGGCGGAGAGGAAACAACTGGAAGAGGGGAAAGCTGAGCAACACTGGGCGCTTTCACTACATGAGAAGAGAAGTTAAAGTCAGTATCACTCAAGAAAAGAGGAGAAAGTGGTGTGTCAATATTTAAGTAATAATCAAAAAGTTCATCAAGCTCATGTGAAGAAAGCAAGCAGTCCACTTGAGCAAGATCAACGTTGAGGTTACCTGGAGAAGCAGACTTTGCTATATCAACTTTGAAGTCCTGCGCTTCAGCACTTTCTTGAGTCTCATCTCCAGTGTGGGCGGCGGCGCTTTCAATAACGGCTTTAGTAGGAGGAGGAGAATGGGAACTGGAGCCAGCAATATCGATATCGGCCGAAACTGAAGGTAGAACTGGGTCGGTTGAGATTGTCTTTCCTAAATGTTCTTCTTCTGTCGTTTCGGCTCTTTCTTTGGCAAGCTGCTCCTTCCCCCTTGCAAGAGCGGCACATGCATCATCATCTAGATAATGCGCCATTAAATCTACTTCGGCATATCCGGCTCCTCCAGACATGTCAAGTATGGCCTCCCACACTTTGGCCAAAGTGATTTCATATGCCGGCCCCAAAAACTTAAGGCTACCACGTCCCAGAACGCTATGGATGTAAAACTCAAATAGAGTGGAGCTGACTTCATCTTTAGTTGCCATATGAGACTCTTCGGCTGCAGCTTTGCTGGAAACAACTTTGTCACGCTCCTTCTCAACTTCAAAAAGTCAAGCTTTCAGCAATTCAATCTCCAAGTTCTGGGCGTTGGCTTTCTCTCGAAGTTGAGCGACGTCAGCCCGGTAGTTTTCTACAGTTTGCTGCTGCGCTTCAAATTTGGCTTCAGCATCTCTGCGCCGCATGAGGGTCTCTTACTTGTTTTTGAAGCATTTCCTCCCTCTGAGAGTAGGAAGTGGAAGAAGTGGCGAGCTCTTCCTTAAATTTTCCACTTCTGCTTCAAACATCTCATTATAAGTGGCTATGCTCCTCATTTTCGCGTCATGCTGTTCAAGAGTTTTCTGCCATTCAGATTTGTCGTTTTCCATTGTTAGCATGGCCTCAAGATTCGAGCGGTTTACTCTCTAAAGCTCGTCGACAAGTTTCTGCCAGCTATACATTCTCTCGATGTCAAGTTTCACAGCGTCAAGATTGCGTAGCATAGCCTGCTTGTCAATCGGGACCAAATCGAGGTCAAAGCGCACTCCTTTCAGGCACAAATGCGGAAACCGACTTTGAAGAGTGGCCGGGCCTTGTCCAACCTGATATGAGGGCCTGCCAATAATTGTTTGAATATCAGTACGAGCAAGGGCAGGAGATTGAGAAGGTGCAGGAGCAGCGGGCCTTTCAGGATGTTCGGACGCTGGTTTTTCGCCATGTTTGGCCCTTTTACTAACATCTTGAGGGATGTGGCTTTTCCCTTTATCATCACGGGATTTCCATTTATGAGAATCATCTTCCCTCTGGGAAGAGTCATGTCGCTCATCTCGCCTTCCGTGGCGTTCTTCATAGGCGCGCCTTTCACGAGCTTTCCTCGCAGCTCTTTCTTCGTCAGTTTTCCAAGAGGCAGGAAGATACCTCCTGGGGTCATAAGTACCGCGCTTCCCATAATGCTAGAAATCGTCGTAGTAAGAGCCACTTCTTCCCATTGGAGAATTTGAAAATGAAGAAAAGATAAACTCAGAAATCTTGAAAGCAAGAGAGTTGAATGCATATAAGTGCTGAAAAGTCCTAAGTGTGTGTAACGTGCAAACTACGTGCATCGAATCACGAACCACTCTTGGGTTGAGAGGTGACGATGGGTTTAACAGCTAGTGTCAATTCTTGAGCTAATGGAGTTTGTTGCGGAATAGATGTCGCTTCGACTGCTGAAGAAGTAACTTTAGCAGTGATAGGATCATCTTTAAAAAGCTCCTGCGAAGTAATCATCAGGTCGCTCAACCCCTCAAAAGTATCATCACCGCTATGCCTATCGGGACTTGTTCTCTCAGCTCCTTCGTCACCAGATCTCCCGGATTGTTGAGGAGGCTCCTCTTCTTCGATGACCGGGGCAAGTGCATGTTTGACGGATGACCCCGCAACATCAATCGAAGTAGAACACTTTACCAATGAAGCCTCAACAACATGTTCTTTCAGTGCAAGTTCTCCAACGGGGACTGGGGCATCCGATGTTTTTACTGGAGAGTCGGGGACTTCATGAGGTTGGGTAGAACGAGAAGGGTGCAAAATCCCGTACTAGTGTAGAAGTTCATCTTTCAGCAAAAACTTAATACTTCTTTCTTAAACCGGCACGGCACTTAATCTATCAAAAGTCGTTTTGTGATTGGGATTTCTAGAGGGAGGAGGAAGTGCTGTAAAAGAAAAGAATGGAGTTAGCACTTAACAATTCGGATCTTGAAAAGCTGAAACGGAGAGAACGGGGATGAGCAATCTTACTTCCTTTTCTCCAGATGGCATAAAACCCTAGGGGACAGCAGACGAAGAAGAATTGATTCCGAAAACCATGAGCACTTTCGGAAAGATCAGTGATAAGTTTACGATTTCTGGCACTTCTCACGAGTATAATGGAGGGGTGGTCTTTATTCTTTGCAAAAGAGCATAAGTAGCAAATTTCTTCGAAGCTCGGAAGACAGTTAAGTGTCCTCCTGAATAAAACACACAATCCCATCAGGATGGCGTAGCCATTGGGATGTAGTTGAAAGGGAGAGATGGTTAGCCGGAAAAGGAGTTGATGAAAAAATTCATTGAAAGGAGGAATGGCGCCACAAAGGCACATCTGCCGGTTGACGGCGACAAAACCAAGAGGTGGCCTGTCAGCAGTATCATTTGGGACAGGAAATCTAGCATCCGCTTCGGCAATCCCAAATTGAATACGTAATTGGTTGAATGTCCGCTGACTCCGGGTAGTTGGAGTTCTCTCCGAAGGATCCACCAATGGGTCGGCTACCGGCAAGACTCCTTCGGATTGCTCGATTATCTCTTCTTGAGAAGACATTCTACACAAGGAACTGGATATTCAAATATGAAGGTGCACGTTTCCTAAATGTGTAAAGTGTTGTGCAGAACTAATAAAATAACGAAAAAATATAACTGAAATTAAACTAATTAGTAGTTTTCAGTTAAAAAGCTTCAGGACTTGTTGTTTTAAGTTCAAGTACAGTGTTGAAGCAAACAGATTAGCTTTGGTTGATTAATTCAGTATTGCTTCAATACTTCACCTGAGTTTGTTGATTCACAGCATTTCATATAATTTCTTTAAGTTGATTATCTTTTATCGACTAATCTGTCATTTGATGTGGGCTGTCAATGGCAGTATATTCATCCCATTCTCTGCAAATGTTGTATTTAACAGGTTGATAGCATTAAAGTTAAAATAATCTGTAAAAAAGTACGACGAGTTCAGGCAGTTCATTCTAGCCGTTCATGTTCGAAATTCAGTCAAGTTCTGTCAAAGCTTTGCAAATGTCCAAGGCAAACTTTCTTAGATCGCATAGTTCAAGTAAAAGTGTTCAAGGCATATAACTTCAGGGCAAGGCAATGTAAATTTGGTTAAGTATTAGGTCGTTCAGACACTCTCACGACCTAAAAGCCTAAGTCGCAGGAAGTTAAGCCACAACAAGTGTCCAAGTGTTAACTCGTCCGCGACTTAAAGGTTGTGATGCAAAGGTTAGCTCGTCCGCGACTTAAGGTTGTGATGCAAAGGTTAGCTCGTCCGTGACTTAAAGGTTGTGATGCAAAGGTTAGCTCGCTCAAGTCATGATGCGACCAAGAGGTAGGTCGTCAAAAAGGATGATTCATCCGGAGTAATGAGCCATGCATCATAGGTCGCAAGGACCTTAGGTCGTCTGACTCATTAGGTCGCTCTAAGGGTATTTCAGGAATACGCCTAGCTTTCTTCCATCAAGAAATCCTAAGTCTTATCCTCCACCCGCGTGCTGCCATGTATTCATCTCCCTCACCTCACTGGAGTATCACAGCAAGGCCTAAAACCTACTAACCCGATAATCATCTCCTTGTCTCCTCCAAACTCCCAAAACATTCTCAAAAACACCTAATCGATTCTAAAAACTTCACATTCACCAAGATAACTCTATGAAACCCTAAGCGGATTCACTTTTTAAAGCAATCATTAACGATTCAATAATAATTGGAAGGCGAATCAGGACATAATCTTATAGCATGGCAAAAGTGATCGGAATTACCTTTGTTTGCTGTTGAAATCAACAATTGTGGATGAAAAAGAGGAGATTTTGTGATTAACCTTTGAGCTTGAATGACAACAATGGCGGTAAAGGAATAAGTGATAAAGTGAGGGGAATGAAGCGACTTACAGTATATAAAGAAAACAGAGGAAGAAGGTGAATGGGTGGGCGAGTTAGCAATCTTCTTGAGTCGCTTACGACCTATTAGAGTTATATCGAAGCATACGACCTATAACCTAGGCATATGCTTCGAGGGGCAAGTGTTAACTCCTCTTTTTCACGAATCAGCGATGTAATGACCTAGAGGATTGAAAGGGCTCAACGACCTAAAGGAGCAGATGGTCCAGTGACCTAGTGAATCAACGAGTTAACAGCGACCTAACTGCTGAAGCGGGTTAATGACCAAAGGGGTACCGCGACTTATCGACTTACAGAAGACCACGACCTAACAACCCAAGCGACCTAACATGGATGCAAGACCAACAACGAGCTAGCGACCTATAGTACTAAACGAGTTAAGCCACTCAGCAAGCTATTGAGTTTAACTATCAGAAGAATGTACGACTTAGCGACTTAAGAACCCAACGACTTAGCGACTTAAGTATCTAACGACCTAGCGACTTAAGTATCTAACGACCTAGCGACTTAAGTATCCAACGACCTAGAGAGACAAAAAAGGAAGCGACCTAGCGAGCTCCAGAACATAGCCGCATGTATACTCTCTCATTAGGTCGCTTGCGACCTAAGCAAGCCGATATAACATTTATGCTTTAAGTGCTAAGTCGCTGACAGCCAGCACCTGGTTGCAAAGGAGCTTCATTAGGTCGTGGACGACTTATGCTACCTCAGGACCGATCTCCCATAGGTCGCTACTACCTACTAACTCACTCAGATGACCCATTACGACCTTATTAAGTCATAAACCACATCCCCTAGGTCGCTGGCGACCTATGACTTATCCAAGGTCGATCGTGACCGACGACCTATAGCCGAACTCTCCTATAAATACGGTGCTAGCTCCAACATTTGGGGGATTTTTTTGCTCATTCCTGGAACATTGATACTCTGCTGAATTCTCGACTCACTCGACACTTCAAACACGAAAGGCATCTCAACTAACTTCGAGAGGACATCTAACACAATTAACATGGATTCAAAGAATTCTTCTACATCGAAGTCCTAGTTGTTTGTCTCATCAGTATTGTAATTGAGGATTGTTGCAAACTTGTAATTGATTTCAGTAATAAAGAGGATTAAAGTGGACGTAGGCTTAATCTAAAGCCGAACCACAATAAAATTGTTGTCTTTTACTGCTTTCTCTGGACTTTCTTACTTGTTTCTAATTCCCGTGTTCACGGGTGGTGCTTTCACTTAACCTCCACATCCACCGGGGTGATAGCGTTCAATTTTTAGCGTTAACATTTTTGGTGCTTCCATTGAGAGCCCAACTCAGGCAATCTTCGTCATTGCTTCGTAAAAGTTTGTGGAAAAAGTATCTCTTAAAACCAGAATTCTATTAGAAATAATGGCTCCTGGAAGAAAGCGTAGATATACAAGACCTAGTAATGTCCATGAGAATACTGCCACTTCTCCTTCGTCAAGTCAAGCAGCACCAAGTGCCGGAATTACATGGGAAGAGTTAGATGCTGCAGTATCTGGATTGTACCAGCAGATGGAAACTCAGAATGCTTTAATGCTTGAAAGGATAAATGCGTTGCTCGAAGAAAACTGTCAATCAGTGAATAACGAAGAAAACCTTGCAGATGATATTCGTGATCCTGAGGAAAGGAATATTCCTCAAAGACTAGCTAGCCCCGCCAAAGAAACACCTCCTCAACCTGGAGGATCGAGACCACAACCAACTCTCCGCGAACGTTTGTCACCGACCTTTGTGTAGAGTCACTTGTTTTCTACACCCACTAAATTTATGGGCTACCAAGCACATCCAATTGATTTTGCGGGCTATAATCACACCCACAAGTATAGTAGTATGATTTGATAGTGTTTTGTAGAACTAGATCTTCGATCTTGATTACAATTGATCCTATAACTTTTGAACAACACTTTGAACTTGGTTTGAGTTAAAGGGATGAGAGAAATTAGACAGTAGATGAAGGATAATCAAAATAGTGATGACTGAATTTGATTTTGGTTGAATTTCTATAAAGTTTGGGTATATTTTGATTTAGAAAATAGGAGAGTGGAAGGAGGAGAGATGAATAAGAAAGTGATGATGAAAATTCTATTTGGAAGTCTGGTATTTAAAGAGGAACAACGATCATATCCATTATTGAAGAGACAGGACAAAAAGACAGTTCTTTTGAAATTTAAATTTTAAAATAATCGGCTACTATGTCAACGTACATACATAGTATAGGTCCACATACCCTTTTTAAAAATTGAAAATACTCTAAAATATTGTTTCGAAAACTCGTTTTTTTGTAAAATATTTGATAATTTGTAAACCACTTAAGCATAGTTTATACAAGTTTAATCATGATATAACTTAATAAAAATTTATATAATAATTTTAATTTTTTTTAATATAATGTAAATACTTTGTATATATATAAAATCAATATAATTATGACTTATAAAAGTATAAACAAATATTCAATATATAAACTTAACATTAAATAATATCTTTATAACTATAAGAGATTAAAACTCATTTTTGAGAAATATTTTGAAAAGATTATTTTAAGACCAGGGTATTTGAAAAACAATTTAAAACAAAATTAGAGAAGGAGAGAGAGATTAGGAAAGAGCTATCAAGGTTCAACATAAATTCTAGCACTTTATAACTTATCTAGAATATCTTGAACTCTTCAATACTTATAAACCATCATTCTTCAACTCTTGAAACTCTATATTAGTATCTTTAATCTATTCTTGATAACATACAGTCTTAATCACCACTTGTCCAATATCCTACACTATATACTATATATAACTTGATTAAACATTAATATCTATATTTTATATAATGTCCTATGGTCGTTATCATCAAAACCAATACCCAAGGTACTAACAAAGCCAACATTCAAATAAAGCTTTATAACATAAACAAAACTAGAAGAGTTGTTCCAAAAATTTGTGGGGTTAAAACAAACCAAGGGCATGTTTATGTAAGTTCATATAGGGAAACTAATCGTAATGGAGGTAGAGAAGAAGCTAAAGTTTGTTAAAGGTTTAAAGGCTCCAATAAGAACATATTTAATGACAAACATGATGGAAAGTTTTGTTAAAGTAGTAAATATTGCACTAAGTCTAGAAAGAGACCTTAGGCTAGGCAAGGTAAAACCGATATAGAGTGAAGCGAAGATGTTATTTTCTATCAGTCGAGGAAAGTTTCAGAATGTAAAATGAGGGAAATTATGGCAAGGTGACATGGGGGCATGGTTGGCACTTCTCAAGATGCTATGTGTAGGATAAGGTGTTACATCTGTGGTTAACTTGGAAATTTAGTAATCGATGTGAGAAGTTGAGGGGAATGGTTGGTTGTTTCAATTGTACAATGAGCAAACAAAGGGCGAAGAGTTGCAAAGAACCAATTAAGGTAGTATGTATGCTTTAGAGGCCGTTTGTGGGGAGTCAGACATTGTGCAGACCAATTTGGAAGGAAATGATCTTCTTTGTTGGCTACTTGTAAGAGTTTTGTTTGATAGTGAGGTGTCAAACACTTTCATACTACAAGTTTGGTTAAAGGGATAAAACTTAAGGTTACAAATTTGAATACATCAACATGTATAGTTACACCAGTATGGGGTAGTGGGACACTAGTTATGAGATGCGAAGTTTTTGTTGATATGTAGAAGGATATACTCGAGTAATATAATAGTTATGAATCTCAATGGTTTGGCTGGAAAAATATGGTGTAGTGATTAATTGTGCATGGAGGGTTTAACTATTGCGAGAAGAGAGTTACCATCAAACTGGGGAGTTGGCATGTACGAAGGATAGTTTGGTATGAAATTTTTTCATGCATACGATGGAAGCAAACAAGATGGATTTGATAGGGATACTTATGGTGTCCAAATACAAAGGTGTGATTTATGAAGAAGACAACTTATCTCTAAAGAAAGATATGGAGTTCATGATTAGTCTGGCTGAGGTTGTAGGTCCTCATATATGAGCACCTAATATGACGGCACCAAGGGAGTTAGTAGAGATGAAATTGCAAATGGATGAACTATTACAGAAGGTGTCATTTGTTTGAGTGAATTAGCATAGGAAGTGCCTATTATGTTTGGATAAAAGCATGATGGGTCATTAAGGTTGTGCATTAGTCATAGGAAGTCGAATTAGAAATCCTTGATAAATTAGTTTTCGTTACTAAGTATAGACGACTTGTTTGATCAACTACGAAGGTTGAATAGATTTAGCCTTTGGTTTTCAAAAACTTTGAGTGGCCAATGAGAGCATATCATTGATTATTTGTCTAACACACCATGGTTCTTTTCAGTATTTGGTTATGTCATTCGAGTTAACCAACATACCAGCATAGTCTGTAAACATATTGAATTGGGTTTTCTATGCATAATTGGATAAGATTGTACTCGTATTCATTGATGGTATAATGTTGTAACAACCCGGTATTTCGTACCGATTAATTATCGCCATTGGACGATTACTTTTCCTAACTAATTGCCTATTGAAGTTTTTTAAATTTGAATTCAAATTCCTTTACAAACTTTTAGAGAGATTAATGGGCTTTGAGAAATTAAATAGTGGTCCATTTATTATTGGGCCGTGAAAATTTACAAGGGTAGAAACCCGTTCTTTTCCCCTTTTTTCTTCATTTTCGTTGGCAACCCTAAAATCGAACGAAGAAGAAATAAAAATGGCGGCCACTTTCGTTCGTTCTTCTTCAACAACTAGGGGCTTCTTCGATCGATCGCTTCTGGAACTCGAAGCGCCAACAACAGCGGCCCCTTCAGCTTGCTCGTGGCTGCTTCGATGTGCTCATGCTCAAGGAGAACTTCGTCTGCTTCTTTCGTGACCTCGGTGAGTTTACTCACATCTAATTCACATCTTGAGTTAATTTAAGAATCGAATTATGTGAATTCGTTCGTATACAATTGTTGGAGGTTGTTGATTCATTTTACTCGTCGTTCGATTTATGGTGATTTCTTGGGATTTTTCTGACTTCTTCAAGTTCATTTTCGTTTTTGTTTAAATTCGATCGATTGGTTCGTACTATGCCTACCGATCGATTTTGTGTTGTTGCATGATTTTTGGTCGGCTTCGACTTTATTCGTCACTGGCCGACAATACTGTCGTTGATCTTGTTTTGAATTAGGTCCCGGTGTTTGACTTGTTTATTTGTACCACTAGTGTTCGTGTAGCCATTTTATTTTGAGGCTGTGTCACTGTTGTTGGCTCGCAATATTCATTTCTCAGATGCATTCATTGGTTGTTAAATACTTAAACAACTTCTATTATTATTGTTGGCACTGCTAACATATTTACAGTGCATACATGTTTTATCTGTGTTCATATCACCCTGTTGGCTTGTGATTTCATCGCGGCCTTGCTGTTTGAGTACATGTTGGGTTTGATGCATTTGTGCTCCTTCATGCTATTTCCAGATGTATGTTGCAGTCTTTAATGCTTTTGAAAAGCATGTTTTCAGGCTGCTATGGGAACTATGTCTCATGTTATCTGTACTTTGGTTTTGTCTCAATGATGCAATATGTTGTTTCATTTATTGATGTTAGTGTTGCATTGCTTCACTGCCCGATCCTGTATCACTATATGGTTTGTGGTTACACATGTTTATATGGGCACTGCCCATGTATTTTTCACTGTGTTCACTTACTTGTTTGTTCATATAGCTCATTTTGCATTCATTATCTTGCTACCTCTGTTTGCATTACTGTTGAGTTTGCTCACATCTAATTCTTGGCTCGAGTTATTTGTGTGTTTTGTTGCTTGAATTCTTGGCTGATTATTGCTTCGAATTTTAGTGATTTCGATTTGAACTGTGTGAGTTTTACTCACATCTATTTCTACTTGGTTGTCTCGGCACTGTTTTGTTGAGATGTTGATGTTTTCGATTTTCGTACGGATGTGGAGATGATTTCTGGTTTTGGTAATTTCGTATATTTGTGTGATTTGATATCTACGACAATGATTTCACGACTTTGATACGTTGACTCTCGACTTCACTTCCATATACATTAATGACTTTGGCCATATGAATTTTTGTGTATCGAGTTGGATTAACTTCGTGGTCACCACGAGGTTGACTTCGAGTGACTTCGACTTGTACCTTGCTGAGTTTTAACTTGGATTTGTCGACTGTTTTTGACCTGAGACTTTGATTTCTTTCGTGACTTCACATTTTGACTTTTGGTAAACCCTTGAGTTGTACCACTGCAGATATTCTCAGTCTTGTTTGATTTCCTTGGCCACCGTCTTGATCATGTCCCCTTTGAACTTGAAGTGGTACGTGTTATAAGCTTATCAATTCGATGTTTGACACTGTCAAACTCGGCTCTGACTTGATAATGTGTTCGACTTTTATGTGATTGCTCCACTGGTTTGTTTTGATGTCCTGAGTTGACCTGCTGCCTGGTTATGTTAACATGCGTGTGTAAATATGAATCCATTCACCTAGTATTGCACTTTGGTCTTCATATGTACACTGGGATTGGCAATTTGATAAGTGTTTCGAGTTGCTGCCGTTTCTACTCTTGTTCATGCAGTTTTATATGATGATTATTCAAGTCATTCATACTTTATGTTGTATACATGTGCATGTTATCACTTGATGTTCACTGTTCATGTCATTCTTTTAGCCAGTTTGCTTGGCATTCTCTTTGTGTATTGTCACTACTTCATGTTCATATATGGTTATCCAAAGCCATTCTTTTGTTGAGGCTGTGTCACTGATGTTGGCTTGCCTTATTATCCTGACTTCGGTCTTGATTTGCATTGCCTTGGGTTCGAGACTTGTACTGCTTGATGTACTCTATTTGTTTGGAACTGCTACATGACGCACGACGTTTGATATTGAACTGCAGCTGTGTTAAGTCATCGACTTGATCTTCTTGCATTGTGTGTGTAGTTGTACTGTGCTGTCGATGTCATCTTTTCACTTAGTGTTGTACTTGCTTGACCCAGTTTCCTTCCTCTTTGACTCTGTTGTTTCGACCAGTTCACATGTTTAGTTGGGTTATATGTTTTAATCACTGCTGCACTTCCCCTACCAGTTGTAGTGTTTCACTTGAGTACAAGTAGCTCCACTGATACTTGCAAAAGAATGTCCAACTTGGTACATTTATTCATTTGAATGATTTCTGGTTAATTGCAGTTATATTCGAACCGCATCTTTCTGTGCATCATCACTGTTGTGGCACGGCAGTGCACGCAAGCGTGAACTGCAGCCACACGGTATTGCTTTTATTGACGTTCCAATTGTTTGAATTGGTTCGCGTTATATTTACCGTTATCCGATTTCTTTATTTAAGAATCGGATAGGTAAATTTATTTTGACTGTCGTCTAATTATTATTTGATTATTACTGCCTCTATGCACTAATAACTGAGTTTGAATTAGACTGACCCGGGTATTATTTTCTTTTGAATTTAATACTCGGGTCAGACCGAGCATTTACAGGTTGTAGATATCTTGATTCAGGTTGCTGCTAGAGCTATGAAGTCCTTTCATACCTTTTGGAGTAGCCGACATCATTTATAGAAGTTGTAATTGTATTGGAAGATATGTATTCATGTATATTATATATGTTAATGTACTTTATATGTAACTTCCAGAGTCGACAGTTGTTGTTGTATCATATGTATTGTACCACGTGTATTGTAACTGACATCAGTTATTGTGTATATATATATATGAGATTCTGTGATCTATTCTTTTGTGTTATTATGGATCTTGTTAGACCACTACTCTGATAAACACTTTTAAGTGTGGTATATTCATATCTATTTCCGCCTTTGTGATATGAATTATCTGTGACTGATTTATGTTATGCTTATTTCTATATTCGTTTTCGAAGATTATATATATAGCCACCGCGTGATAGCTTTGAGTTTGCATCGGTATGTCGGATTTCCTCCTTAAATGAAATGCATGCTATACTATCTGACATATCGGTGCTCGCGCAAAGAAATTACACGGATGGTCGCTCCTCAACAGCCTTATTCTCCGTGCTAGTCGAAAGCATTACACCGTAGTGTTCTTGGCTAGCGTGGGTATAGAGGTGGGGCATCACAGCTTGGTATCAGAGCCAAACTTCGGAACAATATGGAATATTATAACAAGGATCATCTACCTAAGTCTATTTTAGGAGTCGTGCTTTAGGATTTAATTCGGGTCTTCGTACCGTTCTATCCTATTCTCTTTATGATTCCTTGTTTTATCAATCGAGTTTGATTGAAATTCATTTTTGTGAATATCATTTTCTTCTTCCTTCTTTCTTTTCTTAAAGAAGAAGAATTGGTTGAATTTGGCAGTCTTAGCGCTATTCAATCCAGTAGTCCATCTCTGGATGGCATATTCATATCTGCCCAACAACTTTTGGATCTTGTAAAGAATCAAAAGTTTATCTGTGCTTAGTTGAGATAGAGTCGCTGACTTGATCAACTTTTGCCCTGCTATTTTCTGTCTCGAGTACCTTGCTCGTTTTGCTTTGATTTTTCCAATTGTTAATCGATTCTTCTTTTCCATTTAGTTGTTATCACCTTTGTCGACTCTGATAACTTCTATTTCAGGAATTTTTGGGTATTCCTACTTTGATGGATTTGGAATCGAATTCTTTAGATTTTATTCACGTCTTCGTATGTGAATTCTTGTGATTGATTGTTTCTACAATCATTTTTGTGATTTGTCACTTTAAAAATATAAAGGTTGTCAATACTAGTAGTAAATATCAAAACTCTTTTATCAAAATGTTTTCAACTCTATTTTCAATACAAAACTCTTTTTCTCAAACCGTTTTCCAATCTACTAGTATATACAAACCTTTACCTCACTCGGATGAGAAATCTAATTAAACGACTTAGTAAAACAAGTGGTATGAAACGCTTGCATTTACTTCGTCGGTTAATTCTTGGACTTGTTCAATTGAACCTCATGTGACAATTTTCTAGTAAAGATTTACAGTTTTTTCGTAAATATTTAAGTTAAGCAAGTGGTTATGGGACATGAAGCTAAACTTTTATATTTACTAACTTAGTGTAATTGACACTTCTCGTTGATCATGAAGATCATTTTTACGATTAGACTAGGCCTCATTGGTGTGATTTCATCTCACACATATCTCTTGGGCTTTGAGGATTGTCTAGACACCATTTGTGTGATTTCGTTCACACATACCTTTTCGGTTAGACTAGGCCTCATCGGTGTGATTTCGTCTCACACATATCTCTTGGGCTTTGAGGATTGTCTAGACACCATTTGTGTGATTTCATTCACACATACTTTCCTTTTGTTTGCGAGGTTAGACTAGACACCACTTGTGTGATTCCACTCACACATACCTTTTTGAATTTTGGTTAGTCTAGACCTCAATCTGTGTGATTTCGACTCACACATGTGGGGTAGCTCCCCACGGTCTTCGGGCCATTCGTGTGTCAAAATTAATGGCTTGCAACGATGAGATAGTGTCTCGTTATGCGTTGCACGTGTTGGTGATTTTCATGCTCATGTGTAGGTGAGATTCCGTGCTCCCGTTCTCGCTTTGCGTTGCACGTGTTGATGATTTTTCATGCTCGCGTGTAGGTGAGATTCCGTGCTCCCGTTCTCGCTTTGCGTTGCACGTGTTGGTGATTTTCATGGTCACGTGTAGGTGAGATTCCGTGCTCCCGTTCTCGCTTTGCATTGCATGTGTTGGTGAGTTTTCATGCTCGCATGTAGGTGAGTTTTCGTGCTCCCGTTCTCGTTATGCGTTGCACGTGCTGATGAATTTTCATGCTCGCATGCAGGTGAGTTTTCGTGCTCCCGTTCTCGCTTTGCGTTACATGTGCTGATGAGTTTTCATGCTCGCGTGTAGGTGAGTTTTCGTGCTCCCGTTCTCGTTATGCGTTACATGTGTTGATGAATTTTCATGCTCGCGTGTAGGTGAGTTTTCATACTCTCCTTCGAGTTTTCATACTCCGTCCGAGTTTTCATACTCTCCTTCGAGTTTTCATACTCCGTTTGAGTTTTCATACTCTCCTTCGAGTTTTCATACTCCGTTCGAGTTTTCATACTCCGTTTGAGTTTTCATACTCTCCTTCGAGTTTTCATACTCCGTTTGAGTTTTCATACCCTCCTTCGAATTTTCATACTCCGTTCGAGTTTTCATACTCTCATTCGAGTTTTCATACTCCCGTTCGAGTTCTCATACTCTTATCTTGTGATTTCTGGATTTCTTGTGTAGATTTCTAGAATTTGTGCTTCACCAATTTTCGTGATTTCTATTGATAAGTTTTATCAATTCTTGTGCATTGGTGAATTCGTGTGTTATTGACTTGTTATGAATACAAGTTTAGGGTATGATATCCTTTTCTATCTTTGAGAAGATTCTTGTGACACTTTTGATGAATGAAAATCCACTTATCGAAGTTGCTACAGATATCGCTGTTTTAATCACGTGTTTTAAAAATTGTTTCAAAATAAAAATCATTTTCAAAATTTTTATAGTTTACGCTTTCAAAAGAATGAGGAAGCGATTTAAACGTTTCAGCAAAATCGAGGACTATGACCCCTTTCTTTTACTGATTCGTTTAATTCCGGACTTGTCCGTTTGAGGGTGAAAATTTGTAAATTCCTTTTATGAAATTAAGAGAATATTTTGTGATTGTATTGCCCATTGAGTGCTTTAAGAATTCTGGTTGATGCGCTTGATCAACGTTATCGATAGGAATCTCCTAGACGCTTTGATGAGACAATCAGACACAATAAATTGAATTTTTAAATGTAAATTTGTCTGAAAAGATAATTACATAAAGTAAATTGTAAATTTCAAAAGTTTTAGCTTTTCGGGAAAGAATATTATTTAAAACAACTCTTTTCCGATACTTCTATTCTTGTGATTCCCGAGGGAACCAAGACTTTATCGTTTGTACCAATGCTAATCGTATTGGTTTGCATGCCATTCTCTTGCATTCTCTTGCATAAGAGAACGTGCTTTCTCTTGTGTTTCTAAATCATTAATGCCTATTGAGACTAGATATGTCACTCATGATTTAGTGCTCTTGGCTATTGATTTCGTTCTTCAACATTTGGCATCATTATTTTGGGTGAGAAATTTGTTCTCTACCCTGATCATGAATCTTGGGAATATTTATTTTCTCATAAGGAACATGATTTGCGTCAACCACGTTGACTCGAGCCCCATACATCTTATGTTCTTGATATTAGTTACCACTCCCGGATGGGAAATCGTGTTGCCGATGCACTTAGTCGTAGGCAACAAGTGGTTGTTTCTTTGGTGATGTCCGTATGGAATCATCTTTTTACCAAGTTCATCAGACGTTTCGATGTACTTCGTTTTATTGAGCTTCATCTCATTCCTTTTATGGACTTGCATCTGATGTTCTCTTATGGTGATCGGTTCATTGGACGTACCGTTTTTGTACCACATCGGCGTTCCGAATTAATGAAGCTTTGATTCATCTGGCGTATCGTTATTGTACTACGCTGTTGTTCCAAATTATTCGTGTTTCACCTATGATAGGTGTTGTGCGTTTCAGTCGGTCGTGAAAGTTAGTGCTTCGATATATTGGGCCATTTCCTATCACTGAACGTATTGGTTTCTTGGCTTATCCCCTCTTATTACCGGCTCAATTTTCTGTTATTCATGACGCGTTTCACGCGTCTTCCTTCTACGGAAATGCCTTAGGGATTCCGATTTTATTCTTGAGCCCGGTATTATTGAAGAAATTGAAGTTTCACCAGGTTTAACTTTGAGCAACATTCTATTCACATCATTGCTTCGGAGGTTGAGCACCTTCGAAATAGAGATGCTTCTCTTGAGGAGATTCTCAATGGTTCTCAAATTCTAGAGATTTCTCTTTGGAGTCCAGAGAATTCATTGAGCAAACACGTTCAGGTTTACTCCTTCGTGCTTTTTATGGTGAACTTCCTATTTCGAATTTCTTCATTTTGTGATGATATGTTTTATGGTTGTTACCTTTTGTCCATTTATTCTTTATGATTGCGAGGACGCAATTTCTTTAAGGAGGGGAGTCTGTAACAACCCGGTATTTCGTACCGATTAATTATCGCCATTGGACGATTACTTTTCCTAACTAATTGCCTATTGAAGTTTTTTAAATTTGAATTCAAATTCCTTTACAAATTTTTAGAGAGATTAATGGGCTTTGAGAAATTAAATAGTGGTCCATTTATTATTGGGCCGTGAAAATTTACAAGGGTAGAAACCCGTTCTTTTCCCCTTTTTTCTACATTTTCGTTGGCAACCCTAAAATCGAACGAAGAAGAAATAAAAATGGCGGCCACTTTCGTTCGTTCTTCTTCAACCACTAGGGGCTTCTTCGATCGATCGCTTCTGGAACTCGAAGCGCCAACAACAGCGGCCCCTTCAGCTTGCTCGTGGCTGCTTCGATGTGCTCATGCTCAAGGAGAACTTCGTCTGCTTCTTTCGTGACCTCGGTGAGTTTACTCACATCTAATTCACATCTCGAGTTAATTTAAGAATCGAATTCTGTGAATTCGTTCGTATACAATTATTGGAGGTTGTTGATTCATTTTACTCGCCGTTCGATTTATGGTGATTTCTTGGGATTTTTCTGACTTCTTCAAGTTCATTTTCGTTTTTGTTTAAATTCGATCGATTGGTTCGTACTATGCCTCCCGATCGATTTTGTGTTGTTGCATGAATTTTGGTCGGCTTCGACTTTATTCGTCACTGGCCGACAATACTGTCGTTGATCTTGTTTTGAATTAAGTCTCGGTGTTTGACTTGTTTATTTGTACCACTAGCGTTCGTGTAGCCATTTTATTTTTAGGCCTTGTCACTATTGTTGGCTCGCAATATTCATTTCTCAGATGCATTCATTGGTTGTTAAATACTTAAACAACTGCTATTATTATTGTTGGCACTGCTAACATATTTACAGTGCATACATGTTTTATCTGTGTTCATATCACCATGTTGGCTTGTGATTTCATCGCGGCCTTGCTGTTTGAGTACATGTTGGGTTTGATGCATTTGTGCTCCTTCATGCTATTTCCAGATGTATGTTGCAGTCTTTAATGCTTTTGAAAAGCATGTTTTCAGGCTGCTATGGGAATTATGTCTCATGTTATCTGTACTTTGGTTTTGTCTCAATGATGCAATATGTTGTTTCATTTATTGATGTTAGTGTTGCATTGCTTCACTGCCCGATCCTGTATCACTATATGGTTTGTGGTTACACATGTTTATATGGGCACTGCCCATGTATTTTTCACTGTGTTCACTTACTTGTTTGTTCATATAGCTCATTTTGCATTCATTATCTTGCTACCTCTGTTTGCATTACTGTTGAGTTTGCTCACATCTAATTCTTGGCTCGAGTTATTTGTGTGTTTTGTTGCTTGAATTCTTGGCTGATTATTGCTTCGAATTTTAGTGATTTCGATTTGAACTTGTGTGAGTTTTACTCACATCTATTTCTACTTGGTTGTCTCGGCACTGTTTTGTTGAGATGTTGATGTTTTCGATTTTCGTATGGATGTGGAGATGATTTCTGGTTTTGGCAATTTCGTATATTTGTGTGATTTGATATCTATGGCAATGATTTCACGGCTTTGATACGTTGATTCTCGACTTCACTTCCATATACATTAATGACTTCGGCCATATGAATTTTTGTGTATCGAGTTGGATTAACTTCGTGGTCACCACGAGGTTGACTTCGAGTGACTTCGACTTGTACCTTGCTGAGTTTTAACTTGGATTTGTCGACTGTTTTTGACCTGAGACTTTGATTTCTTTCGTGACTTCACATTTTGACTTCTGGTAAACCCTTGAGTTGTACTACTGCAGATATTCTCAGTCTTGTTTGATTTCCTTGGCCACCGTCTTGATCATGTCCCCTTTGAACTTGAAGTGGTACGTGTTATAAGCTTATCAATTTGATGTTTAACACTGTCAAACTCGGCTCTGACTTGATAATGTGTTCGACTTTTATGTGATTGCTCCACTGGTTTGTTTTGATGTCCTGAGTTGACCTGCTGCCTGGTTATGTTAACATGCGTGTGTAAATATGAATCCATTCACCTAGTATTGCACTTTGGTCTTCATATGTACACTGGGATTGGCAATTTGATAAGTGTTTCGAGTTGCTGCCGTTTCTACTCTTGTTCAAGCAGTTTTATATGATGATTATTCAAGTCATTCATACTTTATGTTGTATACATGTGCATGTTATCACTTGATGTTCACTGTTCATGTCATTCTTTTGGCCAGTTTGCTTGGCATTCTCTTTGTGTATTGTCACTACTTCATGTTCATATATGGTTATCCAAAGCCATTCTTTTGTTGAGGCTGTGTCACTGATGTTGGCTTGCCTTATTATCCTGACTTCGGTCTTGATTTGCATTGCCTTGGGTTCGAGACTTGTACTGCTTGATGTACTCTATTTGTTTGGAACTGCTACATGACGCACGACGTTTGATATTGAACTGCAGCTGTGTTAAGTCATCGACTTGATCTTCTTGCATTGTGTGTGTAGTTGTACTGTGCTGTCGATGTCATCTTTTCACTTAGTGTTGTACTTGCTTGACCCAGTTTCCTTCCTCCTTGAGTCTGTTGTTTCGACCAGTTCACATGTTTAGTTGGGTTATATGTTTTAATCACTGCTGCACTTCCCCTACCAGTTGTAGTGTTTCACTTGAGTACAAGTAGCTCCACTGCTACTTGCAAAAGAATGTCCAACCTGGTACATTTATTCATTTGAATGATTTCTGGTTAATTGCAGTTATATTCGAACCGCATCTTTCTGTGCATCATCACTGTTGTGGCACGGCAGCGCACGCAAGCGTGAACTGCAGCCACACGGTATTGCTTTTATTGACGTTCCAATTGTTTGAATTGGTTCGCGTTATATTTACCGTTATCCGATTTCTTTATTTAAGAATCGGATAGGTAAATTTATTTTGACTGTCGTCTAATTATTATTTGATTATTACTGCCTCTATGCACTAATAACTGAGTTTGAATTAGACTGACCCGGGTATTATTTTCTTTTGAATTTAATACTCGGGTCAGACCGAGCATTTACAGGTTGTAGATATCTTGATTCAGGTTGCTGCTAGAGCTATGAAGTCCTTTCATACCTTTTGGAGTAGCCGACATCATTTATAGAAGTCTGTAATTGTATTGGAAGATATGTATTCATGTATATTATATATGTTAATGTACTTTATATGTAACTTCCAGAGTCGACAGTTGTTGTTGTATCATATGTATTGTACCACGTGTATTGTAACTGACATCAGTTATTGTGTATATATATATATGAGATTCTGTGATCTATTCTTTTGTGTTATTGTGGATCTTGTTAGACCACTACTCTGATAAACACTTTTAAGTGTGGTATATTCATATCTATTTCTGCCTTTGTGATATGAATTATCTGTGACTGATTTATGTTATGCTTATTTCTATATTCGTTTCCGAAGATTATATATATAGCCACCGCGTGATAGCTTTGAGTTTGCATCGGTATGTCGGATTTCCTCCTTAAATGAAATGCATGCTATACTATCTGACATATCGGTGCTCGCACAAAGAAATTACACGGATGGTCGCTCCTCAACAGCCTTATTCTCCATGCTAGTCGACAGCATTACACCGTAGTGTTCTTGGCTAGCGTGGGTATAGAGGTGGGGCGTCACAAATGTTCAATTCAAAGAATGAATGAGAGCATGAATCGTACTTGAGAATTATCCTCGAGATGCTTTAAACGAATGAATTGTTGGAATTTTTTTGTAAACGTCACCTTTAGTGAAGGAAATTTAGACTTATGGCGCCTATACTCTTCAAAGAAGGCGTTTCTATTGACCAAGTGAAAGTTATGATCATTCAAGACTGGGAAAGTATGAAGACAATTGGCGAAGTAAGACCTTTCCTTATGTTAGCTAGTTATAGAAGATTCATTCAAAACTTCTCAAAAATAACTGCACCTTTAACGAAGTTGGTAAGGAAGACATAGAGTTTAGTTGGGTGAAAGAATGTAAGCAAGCTTTCTTGCTGTTGAAAAAGGGGTTGACATGTGCGTCTATAATAGATATTTCGGAGAACGAAAAGACGTATAATATACACGGATGTAGGCAAGTTAGGCTTGGGCACGTTGCTAATGTAAAAAGGCTAAGCGATTGCATTTGCTTCTCAATAAATACGGTCACCTGAAGTCTGTTATGTAATACATGACTTGGAGTCAGCAGCCACTATTTACGCTTTGAAGACCCTAAGACATTATTTAGTGGACAAAATGTTAGAGCTACATACTGATCATATATCCTTGAAGTATTTTTCTTACTAATGGATTTAAGCATTAGACAACATAGATGGCTGAAGTTGATAACCAATTATGATTTTGAGGTAGCTCACATTCTAAGGAAGGGAAATAAGGTTGTAGACAATTTAAGTACAAAGTATGTAGGCATGGTAGGCTCAACGATAAGGGAATGGAGGTGTTTAGAGTTGTTAGCTTGATGTAGTTTACATATGAAGGAAGAAGTGATTGGGACATACTTGGGATGCATAGAGTTGTGGCTAGGGTTATTTGGAAGGATTGGAGAAAGGCATATAGTAGGTGAACCATCGAAGGAAATAAAGACGAAGGTCGAGGTGCTGACAACATTTTTGCGATAATGCACAAGGATGTTTAAGAAAAGACAGGTCATTATACATTCCTAATATTGAAGCGTTAAGGACAAAAGCAATGTATGAGAGCTATAAATCAAATTGACCATTAATGCAAGAGGATAAAAAACATATCAAGATATGAAGTGAAGTTTTGGATTGTCAGGTATAAAGGTTAATGTTGCTTGGTATGTGGAAAAGTGTTTTGTTGCTAGCAAGAAAATGTCAAACAAATGAAATCATTAGGACTGCTACAACCATTGGAGACGCTAACTTGGATACGAGAGTTTATTTTATGGATCTTATGGACTTGCCACTAAGAACCCATAGAGGAAATGAGAGTATATGAGTAATAGTATATCTATGATGACCACCCTACATCTCCGACACCCAAAATACCAGTATAATGCACTGCAATGGTGCCTAACCAATATAGGAAAATTGTCAAGGGTTGTAAAATTAATAAATAGTCAGAGAATAGATTATATACATCGCTATGCGTCGAATAAAATATAATACCATTGAAAAATATAAAATAGGCGAGGCAGAAATATTACTAAATGAACCACAAAGTTAGAGTGCACAAGTTCAATTAAGTTATATATCACAATAGCAGAGTTTACACCACTAATAATTAAATGTCATTATCTAAATAGAATAAGCCAACATTGTCAAGGATGCACATAATCCCATAGTAGAATAAGCAATATTAAGCCCGAAATATAAGTATGAGAAAGAGTCGCCCCCGGCTAGTCCGTTTGCAAAACTCGTCGTATAAACCTGCTACCTAGTCCACACATCTAAGAGTATCTAAGATAAAAAGAAGAAACGAATAAATTTTTTACATACCCCTACTTAGAGGCCCAAAAATAACGGCTACGGGTGCTGCAGTCGTCCATAGTTATGAATCCTCAACGACCAAATACGGCGACATTAGATACATTGATACACAGAAACACAATAACATGGAAAAAAAATTTAACAACAACAAAATTCCACATTCCATTTCAAAATAATCCAATTTAATTACATAATCCCAATTCACAGACCATGTTCAGGTGACATGTAGTTTTTACAAAATACGCCAAGAGCGACATATGAAGATGCCCCATTTGTAGATCAGAGTATATAGATAGGCTAGAAAACAATTTGCCATTACAAACGAAACACATTGCGGAAATAAAAGAACTCCAATAACAAGCTTGCCTCTTGCTCATCCTTGGAAGCTTTATTTGTCTTAAGAACACCTGGAAACCCCAACGCTCAACCTACAAAAATTAAATTGAGTACCTTAGAGTTTGAGGGGGAAACAAAAACTTTAAGTCAGATATAAGGCCTGGTATGAACAATAATTTACCATCTCAAACCATTTAGATATTTAATGAGACTACGCCGCTTAGCAGAATGTGTTTTCCCCTCACTAGTATCCTAAAACATTTATAAAACCATATATTGCGCTCCTGCATCCACAATGGTTAAAACATAGTATTTCAAAATATTAAGGTGACGTGCAAAATGAATAAATCAATTCTGGATTACCCATCCCCGTTCATTATAAATATCTATCTCAATTATAGTTTCTAGGGTTACTATTAACCTGTTAAATGACTATGAACTATCTGTCCAACTACTTAGTTTTCATGGGATAACAAAGAATCTATTGGTAATTACAATATCTTATTTCTTATCCTAGTTTTCATGGGCTAACTAGGAACCTACTAACCGACTGTTAATTTCTTAATTCGGATATAGTTTTCATGTGCTAACTAAAAACCTACTAGTCCCTTCCAGTATCAAATCATAGTTTTCATGGGATGACTATGAACCTATTAGCCCCTGCCAATATCATACAGTTTTCATGAGCATACTATAAACCTACTGGCCCATGCCAATATCTTTATTTAAGAATTTAACATCTATTAAGTTATATTCACTACTGGATCAACCAAACTGGTTATTCTGCTCTTTCCCCAACATATAGTTATTGATTAATAACATTGCGAATAACATTTCCAAAATCTTTATTTATGCCATGGTTTTTCCTTAAAAATGAGAATAGGTTATTTATTTGAAACCTTAAAACATCACTTTTGAAAACCCTAGACGACCTCCTTCGCAAGCATAAAAACATATTTTCAAAACTCTAATTATATACCTTTCGAAAACAACGAAACCTTTCGATGGTATCAAGAAAACATTCTTTAAAACATACGTTCGAAAAAAATACCCTTTCGAAAGCATTGGGTTTACTCTTTAAAAATATCATTTGGGTTAAGATGGTTATATACGGAGTATCTCTTTCAAAACCAAATAAAATAAATTTGGGGAAACGTTGATGGTGTCGGAACCATCTAGTCGAAAGCAAAATACTTTAGAAATTAAAAATTCGAAGGACAGAGTCGAAGCCCCCTTCTGACTTCATCTCCTTCGAAACCCTAACCCCTTTCGAAAGCAACTAGCAAGCGGGTTAACCTAGGCAAAAACTAGGATAACCTTTTGAAGGTATTGATGACTTCAATGTTTTCGAAGGAAAATACTGGCTAGGTTTCGACTAGGTCGGAACCTACCCTTTTGAAAGATTCTTATTTAGTGAAAACTTTCCCCTTCGAAAGCTATTTATAAAGTCACCTTTGAAAGCATGGCTTTCGACTATGTTGAAAACTTTAAGTAAGTCAAGGCAGGAATTTAACTTTAGAAAACAAACTAAGGTTTCGAATCTAAAGGGTATCGACATAGTCGAAAGCCCTTCAAAAATTAGGCAGGTGTTGATCTTTTTAAAATTTAACCTTGGTTTTGACTCGGACAAAAGCATAGCTTTCCACACCCTACCTTCTACTACTTACCCATGCACTTCATACCTATTTCCATTGAAACCATGTTCCTTGGTTCCGACTTTGTGAGTCTCGACAGCAATGGTTTCGACAGAGATGTAGCGGAGGTAAAGGAGTCGAAAGGTGCCTTCGAAATAGGCGAAACCACCTTTTTTTGAAACACTGATTTATAGCTAATCATGTCAAATCTCTTTATAGCTATCCTACCACTTGTAACACCTAGATTGGCTACTTTGAAACTTTTCAAATACTTTTCCATTAAAAACCGTTGCATTAATTTGGTTTAAACCATAGAAAGGTAATGTTTAAACCCTTCCATATGTCAAAAGTTATATTTGTAGAAAAGTCCTTTTCTAACAATAATTTATTCTCCCAAACAAATCAACTTGGAAAAATCCCCGAAAATCACTGAAAATCAATTTCATCATGCAATAAAACTTATTAAAAATTTAGACCCAAATTCTTTTAGGAATATTGAAAATAAAATTTTAACCTAAATATTTCATATTTACCACCAAAAATTCATAATAAAATTTCCCTAGCTTGGAAAAATTTCGAAAATTAAAACCCATCTCCAAAATCATGTTTTAATGACAAATTTTTTTTCCATGGCATTTTAAAATCAATAAACCATAGTTTTGACCCTAAAACCGTATGGATTTTGCATATAATTAATTTGTTTAAATCAAATAATCCATGACTTTAGCATATCATCATCCCAAATTATCATAAAAATGAAATAAAAACTTAAATCTGAAACTATAGGATTATAGAAACAAAAGAGATGGAATAAAATTATTATTCACCTTAAACTTGATAAGGAATTTGAGATTTGGTGTTGACTAATCCTCCATGGCTTTTGATCCTTAGATTTTGAATGAAATCCCTCTTTTCCTCCTTGTTAATGGCCGGCTATCTTAGGGTTTGCATTTTATTTTCGTTTGATTAAAGAAAAATGAACGTGAATGGACAATTACAAAAAAGATATAACTGTATATAATAAATTGGCCAATTTACTAGTATGTCCATATGTAGGTTAGTTAACCTTTAAACCAATTCAAAGCCCATTTATCTTATGGTTAAGCATGACCCTGTGTAATTTACTCAAATATCAATCTTTTTATCATCATTATTTTATTTAGTTTATCTAATTAAATCTTCTGAATAATGTTATAAAAAATTAGGGATGTTACAGGCTCCCCGTTAAAGAATTTCGTCCTCGAAATTCAGTATGGACTAAATACTAAACATCGCAATCATCTGCAACAACTCCTAACAACTATACTAGTCTAACTGACTAGCAACTATCTATATAAATCTGATATAGACGACCATCAAAGCAGATCAGGATAAGTATCTCTAATCCCGTCCTTTGTCTCCCAAGTACAGTCCTTCTGGTTTTCGCTCCATTGAACTTTCACCAACCCCATTGTCTTGTTCCTTAATCTAATATCTAGCTACAACCCGAAGTGGTTGCCTAACAGAAGTCAAATTAGGCTTTACCACTAAGTCTTCCAATACTGTTGGAGGAATAGTAGTCTTTGGATCATGCACATACTTGCAAAGATGAGGCACATGAAATACATTATGGACACCTACCAAACTGCTCGGCAACTCTATTCTCTATGCGAGCTTTCCAATCCTCTCTATAATCAGGAATGGACCAAAGTATCTTGGGGCTAATTTCCTTGACATTCAAAATCGTATCACACCCTTCAAAGGTGGTACCTTAATGAAAACCTCATCTCCAACCCAGAATTCTTGGTCCTTACACCTCTAATCTGCGTAACTCTTCTATCTGGACCGATCTTCCTTCATCCTTCCTCGGATTAACTCAATCTTCTCTGACGCCTCTCCAACCAAATCTAGACCTAAGACTAATCTGTCTCCTGCCTCCAACCAACATGCCGATGGTTTGCATGGCCTTTCATATAAAGCTTCAAATGGCGCCATTCCTATACTAGTCTGGTAACTATTATTATAGGAAAACACAACCAAATGTTGGTGATCCTCCTAAGGTCCACAAAAGTCTAATACACATGCTCTCAGTAGATCTTCGAGTACTTCGTTGACTCTCTCCGTCTGACCATCTGTTGAAGTGTGACATGCAGTACTTATATTAAGCTTGGTACCCATACTTCCTGTAGACTCTTCCAGAATTCACTAGTGAACAATGCATATTTGTCACCGACTATACTATTAGGAACTCCATGCAGTTTAACTATGTTCTTCAGGAACAACTTAGCTTGCCTTTACAAACAAAACACACAGTGGAAATAAAAGAACTCTAATAACAAGGTTGCCTCCTGCACGTCCTCGAAAGCTTTTTGTTTCTAAAGAACACATGGAAACCCTAACTCTCAACCTACTCAAATTCAATTAAGTACCCGAGAGTTTAAGGGGAAAACAAAAACTTTGAGTCAGACATAAAGCCTGGTATGAACAACAATTTACCATCTCAAACCATTTAGATACCCAGTGAGACCACGTCGCTTAGCGGAATGGGTTTTCTCCTCACTAGTATCCTAAAACATTTACAAAACCATGTAATATGCTCCTGCATTCACAATGGTTAAAACATAGTAATTTAAAACATCATGATGATATGCAAAACAATGGTTAAAACATAGTATTTAAAATGAAACAAATCAATTTACAAAGCTGATTATAAAGTAAAATTTTTATTTCAATGAATATCAAATATTTGAAAATCCATTTTTCGAAGTATTCCAATATTAACTAGTTTAAAATTTTCATAGTCTTAAATAATAAAGTTTCTCTTTTGAAACGAACTTAACTTCCTAAAAATATATTGTAAAACCTTGATAACCAATTTAATTCCTAACTTCCTCCCGATTTCTCATCATATCGATTTTAATTCTGATTCCCCAACCATTCCCATTTCAAAAATAGAGTCTACTATTTTCTCAACCCTGTTTTCCATATTCTGAAATAAACTCACCCTATGAATTTATATTTTCGATTATCATCTGCTATCCAATTCCATTATTTATAAACATAGTTTATAATTTTACAACCTTTTTTGCTTTTATCTGCTTAAGAACAAATCTTATTTATTTAACTCCATTATATAAATGCTTTCTTATAATTCACATTTATACTTCCAATCTATTTTAAATTTTTATATTTAACTCCTAGTATATCACTTATAAATTTTCTTATATAATTTATTCTTTAAATCCTATTTAATAATTCAAAATAGTTATGTATAACCAAAAATCAATATATTTTTCTACATAAATTCTTTAAAAAAACTACAGTTCCAATTTATATATTTTTTCTCAAATTCCTTTTTATTCCTTAAATTTTAAAGTAAAAAAATTCATGTCAATGCTAAAATAGCACCTAGTAATTTCAATCACTACAATAATCTATAATAGATTATTCTACATAAATCATATATCACTATATATGAAAAATAACAAAATGTTTGAGGAATCCAGTTTGACCCCTCCAACCTGTTTCCCTGCACCACATATGTTAATACAACATAAAATACCAATCCCACTTCGAGGGGGATATCGCGGTATTTAGGTTCATCCGCTATTATGAGGGGCGCATAGGGTCTCAACCGCTATAGTATGCGGGAATATCACTCCAAATACTAGCATATATATATATATATATATATATACATATATATATATATAGACACACACACACTACACATTATCATACTATTGAACAGGCAATATATTTTATAAATTCCACTAGCATCCAAATATTTGTTTTATCTACCTAAAAATAAATTTAATAATCCGAAAGAGCGAGAATTTTTCTCATTTTTGATTTTAAATTTGTTGAGCAGCCAGATTTAAATTTCCTAAAATTCCCGCTGACCCCGAAAATCCCAAACTAATTTCCATCTTGACATTTCACAGCCATAAACCAAATGCGATTGCTTCACTTGTTTTGTACCTCGTATTAACATTTTTATAAGATCCGATAATTAAAAATATAACCGAATTAAACTTAATATAATAATTAAACTTATTAAATTTTATTAACCTTACTGACTTGCTCGATTCCACCTCCCCTTTGCCGTGTTATCATTTCCAACATGAATCCTCCCGCCTGCACCTTCACTATTGCTACCATCGTGCTTTGACCCTTCATCAATCATCGATCACTACTCTGCCATCCCCACACCGTCGTGACATCAGGCTTCAAACCCTAGTTCGATTGGAAAATTCGACACCCTCTAGGGAAACACGATTTCTCGAATTGCGATGCCCTCCCACGTCACCTTCGGTTACTGACAGCAGCCCTAATTGCCGTTCGATTCTCACCTACATGCGAGTCTTCCTCCTCCTTCGCCGCAGCCACCGCTGTCGAGTCGATCAATTCGTGCCTTCTTCCTTCTAACTCGTCATGGCCCTGGATTCCAACATTTTCTAGCGCGCCTAGGTCGTCTTGTCGACCTTGTGATCCTTCCTACCGTGTTTTTTTCATTTGATATGTATCTGGTTGTTGAATTCAACTAAGAGAGCGGAAAATGAAACTTCGCCTGTGGATTTCACTTTCATTTCTTTTAATATGCTTGACCATTTTTGTTTGAATAGATTTTGAGCTGATTGAGGGAAAAAGGGGAGAAACGTCGCGTGTTTTAAAAAGGGGGAAAGTGTGTTTCATACGGCAAGCAGGTTGACAACGCAGGATGGCTTGAAATTGAAAGCAAGGAGGTGATGTGAACGATTGACAATTTATATATATATATATATATATATATATATATATATAAATTTAAATTTTCAAATCGTTTCGCTTTACACAACTAAAAACCTAAAATCCCTATCGATGCGTGCCGCTAGGCATTTATAATATTATACCCCTATTCCACATGCCAAGGAAAGGTTTCGAGTCCTAATTCGATTGTATGGAGAAGATAGCTTTATAGACCCAATTAAATATTAAATTTTCGATATTAATTTTAACGCGTTATATCCCATATGATCAAACGATAATTCCAAATACTACGAAATTTGAAATCCGATAATAATACAGTAGTACAGATCCAATGGAACTAGTTTCGTTGAATTCCGAGACTATGCCTCGGAAGGCTATTCTTAGATGTCAATTTGAACAAACTATTTTTAAAATTGAACAGATCACTTTTAAACTCAATTTTAAAACTTTTATTATCTTCATTATTATTGATATAAATTTTATAAGCCTTTAAAACAATTTTATCGAGCTTAAAACTCGAGATACGATAATTTACCAAATATTCAATTATAAAATTCAGTAACTAAATTATCCAATAAATAGCTATATTTAAATTTTGAATTTATTTAATAAATAAAAACACTAATTTTCCAAATTCAAAATCAATCTATAATTCAAATTCAATATTATATACTCAAATCAAATGTCGAAAAGTCCGGATGCGCTACAATTTAGATAGATTGGAGGTAAATGTGTCGAAATACCTCCGAAAAACGCTGACTTATAGCTAATCTTAGTAGATTGCTTTATAACTAACCTGCCATTGTAACGCCTTATTTGGCTATTTGAAACTTTTCGAATACTTTTCCATCAAAAATTACTACATTAATTTGATTTAATCCATAGAAAGGTAACATTTCACCCCTTTCATACATCAGAAGTAATATTTGCAGAAAATCCTTCTTTAACAATAATTTATTTTCCAAAATAAATCCACTGGGAGAAATTCGCAAAAATAATAGAAAATAATTTCATCATGTAATCAAACATATTAAAAATTTAGAGCCAAATTCTTCTAGGAATATTCAAAATAATTTTTTAACCCGAATACTTCGTATTTACCATCAAAAATTCATAATAAAATTTCCACAGCTTGGAAAATTCCAAAAATTAAAACCCATCTCCAAAATCATGTTTTACTTAACTTGAAATTTTTTCAAGGCGTTTGAAAAACAATAAACCACTGTTTTGACCCTAAATCCTCACGGATTTTTCGTATAATTAAAATTTTTAATTCAAACAATCCATAACTTTAGCATATCATCATCCCAAATTATCATAAAAACAAAATAAACACTTAAATCTGAATCATTTGATTATAGAAACAAAAGAGATGGAATAAAATTATTATTCACCTTAAACACGATAAGTAATTTGAGATTTGTTGTTGATTAATCCCCCTAGCATTTAATCCTTAGCTTTTGATTGAGATCCCCGTTTTCTTCCTTGTTAATGGCTGGCTATCTTTGGTTTGCATTTTTTTATTTCAGAAAAATAAACATGAATGGACAATTACAAAAAGATATAGCCGTGTATAACAAATTGGCTAATTCACTAATATGCATATGTGTAGGTTAATTAACCTTTAAACCAAGTCAAAGCCCATTTATCTTGTGGTTAAGCACGACCCTATGTAATTTTATTGAAATCTCAATCCCCTTATCATCATTGTTCTATTTAATTTATCTAATTAAATCTTTTGAATAATGTTATCAAAAATTAGGGATGTTGCAAAACCTTGACTCAGACAACAGTATGGTGTGAGTAACAAACAATCTCAAAATACTATGAAAACCGATATATTAAACGACATATAGTACAAAAAATTATACATGACATGTCCCTGCATTCAAAGAGTAGCATCGGATATACGCTTATATAATATTGTCATAAATGTGCCCAACATCCTAAGTACAATATTAGTTGTTTAGGTTTCCACATCCACAATAGCTACGTCCTGCGACATTCCTAGAGCGATAAGTAAACATGGCAAACATGGCATCAATTAAACAATCCTCACTGCCACTCATGTGGTTTGGATATATGATAACTCGTATGGTCATTCCTCTACCAAGGATTAATGATTAAATCTCTGTTTCTAGATGCTCGAACACCAGCCACATTAATGCTCGGGACTAGATCTCTTCCTTAATCCAGGATACACGAACCCCTTCCACAATGTTGGGTACACGTCCTAATAACCAGTAAGCATCCTCACATTGTAGGATCTAGATTAACCCTAGAGGGGGGGTGAATAGGGTTATAACAAATTTTTGCGAATTAAACACAGAAGCAAACTGCAGAAATAAATATGCTGAAAAATAAATCACACACAGAATTTACCCAGCTTCGGCAACCCCTGCCTACTGCTGCATTCCCAGATTTCTATTAGAATTAAACAGTTTCTCGCTTACAAACACTCTAACAGACTTGCAAACCCTGCTACCGCCTATAGAGTTTTGCAAACTTGCAAACCCTGCTAACTGGACTAACTCTAACTAGACAATCTGTCAACACCTAAACCCTAGGTGATAAATTATCATGTTTTGTTTTGAAAAGAACATACGAATAAACCAAATTATAAAGGCAAGCACTAAATTTAAAACTATTTAAATTATCTTGCCTTTATAAAAAAAAACTTAACCCAATACAAACATATGATATTCGGTCACTTCCCTTTATTTTACCCGGTCCATTTTCTTTTGTTTGTGAGAAAAAAAATGGCCGATCCTTTTCTTTTTCAATTTAGGGCTTCGGTTCTTCTGTGAGATTTGGGGCTTTGTTCTGATGATTGATTCTTTGACTTGTGTTGATCTTTCTCACGCTCGTTCTCTGATGGTTTGATGCTTGTTGCTAGCTCGTTCTCTGACAATCGAGTTTACTGTTGCGGTATGTAATCTTTTTTGCTTGTTTGTGGTTTTGTGATTTTCGAACTCGATTGTTCTATGTCTATGATGATTCCTTGGGATGTATTTATAGGGTTGAAACCCTAACTAACACTGTCAGATTTGATTTCTTCATGTCGTTGATTATTTTCCTGAATTTGTTCTGGATTTGGAGTATTCCTTTCTTGATTCAATCTCGAATAAATGCTGACCATATTTGAATTCGAATTAATTGATTCGAAGATATCTTGCTGTATTTGCTGTCTCGGTCCTCATTTGAATTAATACTGTCCATATATGAATTCGAGAAATTTCCTGTAAAGATTTCTTTCCAAATTAGAAATCTTTGACTTAATCAAAGACTTAATCAAAAAAAATACGAATTTATTCTTTCGGCTTGATTTCTGCACTGCCTTGTACTTGCCACTGTCTTGTGTTCCTACTACACATTCACCAGTTTACTTTATATGTGCATATATACATTTGTATGTGTGTATGCATATATTTTTGGGTTTGTACTTTCATTGTGACTTGATTTTGCTATGGGATTGAATCAGAACTTCATTTGGTCTGTACTTGAATTTGAAGTCGTTGTTCACCTGTACTTACACTGTCTCTGGCTTCATCTGTAGTCTTCAAACATTTGTATAATTCTCGACCATTATCACTGCTGACTTCATTTGGTCTTTGTTCTCTTGTAATGTTGTACTGTCTTGGTTACATGTATTTGGTATTGGCACACATGTAAACTTGTGTATCTCTGACCTTTTGGTTGCAGTCTTGTGTTGGTAACCATCTTCAAGCATGTTGCAGTTTGTAGCTTTCATGCATTTTCTTTGACATGATTTACTTCACCTGTACTTGGTCATTTGTGTAGTCTTCGAGCATGTTGCCACTGTGTCGTTGTTTTGCATTGTTCATGTCATGTTGTTCATGTGCATATATGTTTACTGAGTTTGCATTTGTTAGTTTAGTCATGCACTTGGTCTCTTCACTGTGTTTTCTTCATGCCTGACTTGATGATTCCCTTCCTGTAGCTCCATATTCTTCACTGTTGCATTTCAGACTTGCTGTTGCATATGTATTCATTTTGTAGCTGGTCTTTGTATCTTTGCATGTGCATTGTTCTAGTGCACTTCTGTTTGCATGGCATTGTAGTCTTCGCCATGTTGTAACCTGGTGTGCACTGAGCACTTGAACTTGTATTTGTGCACATTGTTCTATGCACTGTTCTTGTATTACTTGGGTTACTTGTATGCACTGCATATTTGGATTGCACCTTTGCTGGTTGGTCTGGACATTGTAAATTGATTTTTGAGTTTGTTGGTTGGGTCTGCACATTTCTATGCTCTGGTCTCCATAACCTTTACCTGAACTTCACTTGAACATCTGGTATTCATGTATGCAGATCCACTGATACATGTTGTGCTTGTTCTTGGTCTCTGTTGCATGCTTCATTCTGATTCACTTGCACCTGTACATGGTCATTGCATTTGCTGTTGCACTTTTGTGCTTTGTGTTAGTGTAGTCATATACATTCATTAATGTTGACCTGAAGTGTATGTTGGCAACTTGTGATGTTCTTGTAATTGAATTTGTGTACTTGATGTCCACTATTTTCACTGGTTCCTCTGGTCTGCACTTGGTCTTTGTTCTTCTCTGTTATGTTGCTTTGAATGAATTTGTGTTTTGTTGTAGTTTGTGCACACGAGTTGGCGTGGCAGTGCACACGTATACGAATGTACACGTGTGTACTGCAGCCACTTATAATTGCCTGTCCCTGATAAAAATTACTGATATGCATAGATATTGCACAATCAAAGATGATGACAATAACCCATGTATCTGAGACACAAACAAATTTTATTTTTGCAAATTTAAATTTGTTTGTTTTCAGATTACTGTTGTAGTTGCTAATTATATAGGTACACAGGAGACAGGACGAGAAGTGGAGCTGGACAATGCAGATAGATGCAGATGTGCAGACAGAGTGAAAAACTGAGTGTTGAGTGTTGTAGTGAGAAAAGTAAAATGTATGAACTAATGTATGTATATATATAGAGAGAGCTGAAAACTTTGTATTGTTTAAGTGTTGTAATAAAATATTATATTGAATAAAAAATACTAGTTGAATTATATAGATTCTGTGCAATAGTATAATTATTCAATATGAATATAGTCCAAACTGTAAACACATATATATATATTGATATATATATGTTTGTTATCATCAAACAAAAAATCACATCAAACAATCTCCCCCTTTTGATGATGACAAACATATATATTAAGGATTTTGAAATGCTAATACATGTGTTTGAACACTAAATTTTTAGCTCCCCCTATTTGAATGCTCCCCCTACAACCAAGACCACTCCCTGTTTAGAAGATAACAAAAATTTCAAAAGAATAAAAGAACTAAAGAAAAATTAACTAACAATATTTAACCAAAATTGTTGAAATAGGTCAAAAAAATATTTACTTTCTCATCAAAATCTTGTTCTTCTCCCCCTTTTGTCATTATCAAAAGACTGACAAAAAAATGGAACAGTAGGAACAAAAAATAATATATCATAACGAGATAAAAACTTCCATATTGTAGAGGATGGATCGATGATTAGTTTTAATAAGAAGAGAGATATTTTAACATTAATTTGAAATTTAAGCACAAAAACAATAAGCACTTACTAACCACGCATAACCATAAGGACTTTTAAATGGGATTAGCAGTTACTTATAAGTCTAAGCATCCAGACTATTAAGTGAGACCAGAATACTTAGTTACCATACTCCATCCATGCATAACCATAAGGACTTTTAAATGAGAATGGAGTAATGATAAAAATAATTCACTCACATGCTCCATCCATGCATAACCATAAGGACTTTTAAATGAGAATGGATGCATGAGAGTTATTATTATTTATTTATTTATAAATATTTTTTTTTTTTAAATTTGAAATAATTCACTCTTCTTATTTTATCAAACCATTATAAATGATAGAAAGATGGTAGAAATAGAAATGATCGTGGAATAAGTTACCAAGTTAATTATATTATGTAATATCCAGTACTGAATACCATATTCGAATCAATCTTCGGAAAAATATCCAAAACTTGTTTGAATCCTAGAAATTGAAGTTGAAAGTATATATCCAAGAATATTTCAACCTAAAAATGAAAAAAAATGGTTAGTCAATTTCTATAATCCCCAAATCCAAACGTAATCTAGAAAATCTGTCTTCGGGGAGGGGTTTTGTGAAAATATCAGCAAGTTGAGCCTCAGTTGAAATATATTCAATGCAAATGTCTTCCTTAGCAATGTGATCTCTAAGAGAGTGGTGTCTCACATCAATGTGTTTTGTGCGTGAATGATGAACAGGATTATTTGATAAGTCTATTGCACTTTTACTGTCACATTTTAGTGGAACTTGTTTATAAACTAAGCCAAAATCAGAAAGAGTTCGCATCATCCATAAAATTTGAGCACAGCAACTTCCTAAAGCAATATATTCTGCTTCAGTGGTGGATAATGCAACACAATTCTGTTTTCGACTTGACCATGAAACTAATGAATGTCCTAGCATGAAACATGTCCCACTGGTGCTTTTCCTGTCAACCAATGAACCAGCATAATCAGCATCAGAATAACCAACTAAATCAAAGTTTTCACAAGAAGGGTACCATAATCCAAATTTGTGTGTGTGTGAAAGATATCTCAAAATTCGTTTAGTGGCTTTCAAATGAGATTCTTTAGGATTAGATTGAAAACGTGCACACAAACACACAGAAAACATAATATCAGGTCTAGAAGCTGTAAGATAGAGAAGTGAACCAATTATCCCTCGATATTTTTTCTGATCAACAGCACTTCCTTTCTCGTCTTTGTCCAACTTTGTTGATGGGCTCATAGGAGTTCTCAATGGTTTGGAGTTCTCAACTCCAAATTTCTTCAACAGTTCCAACACATACTTGGATTGCGAAATGAAAATGCCATCACTGCTTTGCTTGATTTGAAATCCAAGAAAATATTTCAATTCTCCAACCAAGCTCATCTCGAATTTAGCCTGCATGACTTGTTCAAATTTCTTGCACAAGAGTTCATTAGTAGCACCATAAATGATATCATCCACATAAATCTGAACAATCAAAAAATCACTTCCTTTATGTAATAGAAACAGTGTCGTGTCAGCACTCCCCTTTTCAAAGCCATTTTCCAGAAGATATGTACAAAGGCAGTCATACCAAGCTCTAGGGGCTTGCTTAAGACCATATAATGCTTTTTCAAGTTTATACACATGATTTGGAAAATCGTGTTTTTCAAAACCGGGGGGTTGTTCAACAAAAACTTCTTCTTTCAGATCATCATTTAGAAATGCACTTTTTACATCCATTTGTTTTAGTTTGAAACCTTTATAACAAGCAAAGCTGAGCAAAATCCTAATGGCTTCTAACCTAGCAACTGGTGCAAATGTCTCATCAAAATCTATGCCTTCTATTTGGTTATATCCTTTTGCGACCAACCTAGCTTTATTTCTAATTACATTTCCCGATTCATCAAGTTTGTTTTTGAACACCCATTTAGTTCCTACAATTGGATAGTCATTAGGCCTAGGAACTAATTTCCAAACTTTATTTCTCTCAAATTGATTAAGTTCATCTTGCATTGCTAAAACCCAACTTTCATCATTAAGAGCCATTTCAACAGAATCAGGTTCTATTTCAGAAATAAAACCACTATGACAACAAAACGCACACAAATTTTTATCAAATGCAGAGCGAGTGCGTATTCCTTCCGTAGGATCTCCTATAACCAATTCAGGAGGATGATTGGATTTGAACTTCAATCTATCAGCATCAACAGTCCTACTTCCATCTTTCTCAGTAGATGTCCCTTCTTTAATGCCTTCATGATCTACCCCATCATCACCCGTTTTTTCAGTCGTCCTTTCCAGATCAGATTCATCAAATTTCACATTGACTGATTCAACAATTGTCTTTGTTCGTTTGTTGTATATCTTGTAAGCCTTGCTCCTTGTTGAATAGCCCATGAAGATTCCCTCATCGGCCTTTGATTCAAATTTTCCAAGTTGATCACCTGTGTTAAGAATGAAACAAGGACATCCAAAAACACGAAAATAAGAGATGTGAGGTTTCCTTTCATGCCACACTTCATAAGCAGTTTTGCCAAGTATTGGTCTAATCATTACTCTATTCATTACGTAGCACGAAGTATTCACCGCCTCTGCCCAAAAAGTTAGAGGTAGTTTATACTCACTCAACATGGATCTAGCCAATTCTTGTAATGTACGATTTTTCCTTTCAACCACCCCATTTTGTTGAGGTGTTCGTGGGGCAGAAAATTCATGTTTTAAACCATTTTCTTCACAAAAGTTTTCAAATTCTAAATTTTCAAATTCGCCTCCATGATCACTTCTCAAAGTTTTAATTGAAACTCCTTTTTCATTTTGAACAAGTTTAGCAAATTTTGAAAAATAATCAAAAGATTCAGACTTTTTGGCTAAGAAATAAACCCATGTAAATCTAGAATAATCGTCAACCAATACATAACAATAACGTTTTCCATTCAAGCTTGCAATTTCATTTGGTCCAAATAAGTCCATATGAATTAATTCGAGGACCCTTGATGTGCTAACAATGTTTTTAGGGCGAAATGATGATCGACTAAGCTTGCCCAAGGAACATGCTTTACACACTTTGTTATCTTTAAATTTCTGATGTGGTAACCCTTTGACTAATTCTTTCGTTTCAAGATTTCTTAAGAGACTCATGCTAGCATGTCCAAGTCTCCTATGCCATAAAGATGCCTCTTCGTCAGTGGCTACCAAACATCTGGAAAGATTTAGATTGTCAAACGAAAGTGAGTAAACATTTCCTTTTCTTTTGCCCATAAAAACAATGTTATTAGAAGTTTTATCAATGATTTTGCAAGTATCACTATCAAAAACCACATTCATACCTTTGTCACATAGTTGGCTAATAGAAATGAGATTGTGATGCAAATTATCAACGTATAAAACATTAGTCAAGGAAAAAGTACCATTACTTACTTCACCTTTCCCAATAATCTTACACTTGCTATTATCTCCCATGATCACATTTCCACCTCTAAACTTCTCTAGGCTAAGGAACTTAGATTTATCACCTGTCATATGTCTAGAACAACCTGAATCTAGAAACCATTCTTGTTGCTCCTTAGCCCGCCAACAGACCTACATAAAGAGAGAGGAGGATGACCTAGAGAAACTCTTAGGTCCAATGATATTAGTAACTGAAGCATTGTGAACAAACAATCCCTTTGGAACCCAAACTTGTTTCGTCCTTTTATTTTTGTTCCTATAGACATGAAATTTGTTTGTAGAATTCTTAGGAACCCAAACTTGTATAAATTTTGTGTTCTTGTTCCTATGACTACAATTTTCAACACGATGTCCAATTTCACTTCTAACAAAGACACTCTTACCTTTTGCATGATCATCAGCCTGTGTTTTCCCAAAACCTAGTCCTTTTCTGTTGTTAGCAAAGAGTTGATTTCCCAATAACATGTTAAACGATTTTTCTCCTCTTGAAAAGTTATTCAGAGATTTCTCAAGATTTTGGACTTTGGTTTTTAGTGTTGTGTTTTCAGTCACAAGTGTGGTGCATCTATTTATAAAATCCCTTTTTCTAGTGTCAATGATTTCCTTAAGACTCGAGTTTTCTTTTTCAAGATTATCGAAGCTATTCTTAAGTCTTGATATTTCTGAATCTAAAATTTTACATTTTTTACAGTCTAGATTTTGAATATTTTCAAGTTCAGTTTCTAACCTAGTATTCTCATGAACGAGTTCTCTCCTGTCAGACTTCAATTTTTCAATTTTAGTTTCAAGAGTATCAATTGTATTAGTAAAATCATAACACATCAAAACAAGTTCTTTATAAGAATAGTTATGTACCTCACTGGATTCCTCTGAACTTGTTTCTGAATCTGATTTTGCCATAAGGCACAAGTTAGCCTCTTCTGAGCTATTATCTGAAACTTCTTCTCCTTCTTCATCATCCCAAGTTGCTGCAAAGGCCTTCTTCTTCTTTTTCTTTCCTTTGTTGTTCTTGAGAAGTGGACATTTTTGTTTGAAGTGGCCAGGCTTTTTGCAGTTAAAGCATGTTAATTCATTATCGGAATCATCGGAATCTTTTGACTTATTACCACTTGTTTTCTTCTTGCGTGGCCTGAATTTTGACCATTTTCTAAGATTATTGACAGCCATCGCAAGCTCTTCAATTGGATCTCCTTCTTCTTCACCGCTTTCTTCTTTGCTTTTTAAGGCAATCGTCTTCTTTTTTGATTCGGAGTTGTTACGTTCCTCCTTTGCCTTTAGCTCAAGCTCATATGTCATCAAGTTTTCGATCAACTCCTCCATGCTTAGTTTACTCAGATCTTTTGATTCTTGTATCGCAGTGACTTTTGCCTCAAAGTTCATTGGTAAGACTCGCAGTATCTTCCGTACAAGCTCTACTTCAGTGAAGACCTTCCCAAGCGCTCTAGCATTGTACACCAAAGTTGAAAATCATCCAAACATATCTTTTATGCTCTCGCCCTTTTCCATCACAAAGTTTTCGTATTCATTGCTAAATAGAGCTAGTCGTGACTCCTTGACTTGAGAAGTTCCTTCGTGTGTCACCTCCAGAGTGTGCCAAATCTCCTGTGCTGTTGTACAATGAGAAATTCTATTAAATTCATTTTTATCAAGAGCACAGATCAAAGCGTTCATTGCTTTGGCATTTGTAGTTTTTAATTTCTTATCGTTAGCATCCCACCTATCCTTAGGTTTAGGAATCTCAGTATCACCAACAACTATAGTGGGGGATTTATAGCCAGTTTCAATAATATCCCAAACATCATAATCGACAGAACTAAGATAAATACTCATTCTAACTTTCCAATAAGCATAATCATTCCCATTAAACATGGGTGGCCTAGCAATAGATTGCCCCTCAGAAAAAGCATTATTTGGTGGATTCATGACTCTAGAGTTAAAGTAAAATACCTTGCTCTGATACCACTTGTAGGATCTAGATTAACCCTAGAGGGGGGGTGAATAGGGTTATAAAAAAATTTTGCGAATTAAACACAGAAGCAAACTGCAGAAATAAATATGCTGAAAAATAAATCACACACAGAATTTACCCAGCTTCGGCAACCCCTGCCTACTGCTGCATTCCCAGATTTCTATTAGAATTAAACAGTTTCTCGCTTACAAACACTCTAACAGACTTGCAAACCCTGCTACCGCCTATAGAGTTTTGCAAACTTGCAAACCCTGCTAACTGGACTAACTCTAACTAGACAATCTGTCAACACCTAAACCCTAGGTGATAAATTATCATGTTTTGTTTTGAAAAGAACATACGAATAAACCAAATTATAAAGGCAAGCACTAAATTTAAAACTATTTAAATTATCTTGCCTTTATAAAAAAAAATTAACCCAATACAAACATATGATATTCGGTCACTTCCCTTTATTTTACGCGGTCCATTTTCTTTTGTTTGTGAGAAAAAAAATGGCCGATCCTTTTCTTTTTCAATTTAGGGCTTCGGTTCTTCTGTGAGATTTGGGGCTTTGTTCTGATGATTGATTCTTTGACTTGTGTTGATCTTTCTCACGCTCGTTCTCTGATGGTTTGATGCTTGTTGCTAGCTCGTTCTCTGACAATCGAGTTTACTGTTGCGGTATGTAATCTTTTTTGCTTGTTTGTGGTTTTGTGATTTTCGAACTCGATTGTTCTATGTCTATGATGATTCCTTGGGATGTATTTATAGGGTTGAAACCCTAATTAACACTGTCAGATTTGATTTCTTCATGTCGTTGATTATTTTCCTGAATTTGTTCTGGATTTGGAGTATTCCTTTCTTGATTCAATTTCGAATAAATGCTGACCATATTTGAATTCGAATTAATTGATTCGAAGATATCTTGCTGTATTTGCTGTCTCGGTCCTCATTTGAATTAATACTGTCCATATATGAATTCGAGAAATTTGCTGCAAAGATTTCTTTCCAAATTAGAAATCTTTGACTTAATCAAAGACTTAATCAAAAAAAATACGAATTTATTCTTTCAGCTTGATTTCTGCACTGCCTTGTACTTGCCACTGTCTTGTGTTCCTACTACACATTCACCAGTTTACTTTATATGTGCATATATACATTTGTATGTGTGTATGCATATATTTTTGGGTTTGTACTTTCATTGTGACTTGATTTTGCTATGGGATTGAATCAGAACTTCATTTGGTCTGTACTTGAATTTGAAGTCGTTGTTCACCTGTACTTACACTGTCTCTGGCTTCATCTGTAGTCTTCAAACATTTGTATAATTCTCGACCATTATCACTGCTGACTTCATTTGGTCTTTGTTCTCTTGTAATGTTGTATTGTCTTGGTTACATGCATTTGGTATTGGCACACATGTAAACTTGTGTATCTCTGACCTTTTGGTTGCAGTCTTGTGTTGGTAACCATCTTCAAGCATGTTGCAGTTTGTAGCTTTTATGCATTTTCTTTGACATGATTTACTTCACCTGTACTTGGTCATTTGTGTAGTCTTCGAGCATGTTGCCACTGTGTCGTTGTTTTGCATTGTTCATGTCATGTTGTTCATGTGCATATATGTTTACTGAGTTTGCATTTGTTAGTTTAGTCATGCACTTGGTCTCTTCACTGTGTTTTCTTCATGCCTGACTTGATGATTTGATGCAGCACGACCTATGGAAGCACAAGGCTTAGGTCGAACACAGGCTAAGCTAGGTCAGTACCGACCGAAGGAGAAAGAGTTACGAGTTAGTGAAGCTTTAAGTCGGCTACGGGTTAGGTGCTTGGATGGGGCCCGACCTAACAGACCACAGGGGAAGAAGTTACGACTGAATTGGTATCGGAGCTTGATGAGTCGTACACGACTCAACGATTCACCTATAAGTCGTTTCCGACCTAAGGAATCATGTATGGAAAGGGTGCGAGTTAATGAAGAAGGGCTGAGTCGGGACCGAGCTAATTGGAGACCAGAGGGACAGTTGTGCCGAGCTAACGAGCTACGACTTAAGATAAGTCGGTAAGTTGCAGCATAAATGAGTCGTAGGTCGGTAAGATGTTGAGTCGGAAATAACTTGAGTCGGTCATGTATGTAAATAAGTTGAGTCGTATGTTGTATGTTAGGTCGTACTTGGTTAAGTCGGCCATATTTGAGTCGTTGCATGTGCTGTATGGAAAAGGGGGTTGAGTCGCTTTGTGTTAAGTCGGTCACGACTTAAGTTGAGTCGTAGGTCGGTTGCCGACTTAGGGACTGGGTCGAAAACTCTATAAATAGGGGCGTGTGTTGTACATTGGGGATTGATTTTTTTTGAATAAAATTCTCTTTTGTTAGCTTTGTGCTTTCATACCAATTGGTAGTTGAGTGTAATCTCCTATCTCCTCTTTCGGTTAATCGAGTGCGCTCGATTCAACGATCGTAGAAGCCGATTCACGGAATCTAGTGCGCTAGATCAACGTGTGAAGAATCGTAGATCTTTGAACACGGTATAGTGCGCTATCAACGTGTTTGAGATAGCTAGAGTTCGGTATCTTTGGATCAACGAACTTGGGCATTTTGGTATCTTCAACTCACCGATTTCTACATTTCATCGATTGAAGTTTTGATTCGATTTATCCGCTGCGTCAGTTTTTTGGTATCAGAGCCATATTTAGCCAATCATAGCTAAGTTGATTCTTGGAGCCAAGTTTTTGAAGTTTGAAGTTGTTCATCGTGTTCATATTGAAGTTGCATCAAGTTTGGAGTGTTTGATCCATTTCATTTTGAATCGAGGAGTTGGATATTGTTTGGATTTTGTCTTGGAGTTTTGCGCGCCAAGATTTGAAGTGTGGAGCCGTGTAAAACCATTGCCGAGCTAAAGCCTTGAAGAGTTAAGTGTTGAGCCGTGACTTGTTCTTTGTTGAAGCTTGAATTTTTGTGTTGGAATTGTTGAAGTTTGAGAAGTTTTTCAATCATGCCACCAAGGAGAGCTAATCGTCATCAAAACGTTGAAGCTTTGTATCGTAGAGAAGAAGCCGAGCTTATGGAACAACGTATTAATGAAAAGTTTGATGAAGGCATTGGTAAATTGGAGAGATTGATGAATGATTTGAATCAAAGGAGGAGATCACCAAACTCGAACCATGGAGGAAATCGAGTTTCGCCATCGGTTACGGAAGCGAGGAGGGTATCACCACATTCATGTAGAGATAGAAGAGAAACATCAATATCATCACGAAGAGATCATCATGACTATGCACATGAAGAAAGAAGAAGTCAACGTGAATTTGACAATGAAGCATATAGAGATGAAGAGAGACATAGTCAAAGAAGCATGCATGAGCGAAGGGATGATAATGGTCGAGATTGATGTAGACGTACTTTTGATTTTGTTGAAGAAGGTGATAGAGCTAGTATTCATTATCGAGATCGAGATCAAGTTCGAAATTCTTATCGGGATGTTGAAGATGATCGACGATGGGAATCGGGTATGAAGATGGAAATTCCGGAGTTTAAAGGCGGGATGGTTGCTGAAGAGTTCTTAGATTGGTTGTCTAATGTGGAGGAAATCTTTGATTTCAAGGAGGTCCCGGAGAATCGAAGGGTGAAGTTGGTTGCTACTAGGTTGAGGGGGAGAGCTTTGGCGTGGTGGCAGCAAACTAAACTAACCAGGGAGAGAATGGGGAAGTCAAAGATAGAATCGTGGGATAAGATGAAGAAGTTGATGAGATCTACTTTCTTACCTTACAACTATCAATCACTTATGTACCAGAGGTTGCAGAATCTGAGGCAAGGGACAAAGTCTGTTAGTGATTATGCTGATGAATTTTACCAACTCATTGCCAGAAACGATATTATGGAGACAGAAGAACAGCTGACTGCTAGATTCATTGGGGGATTGAGAATGCAGATCCACGATATGGTTAATATGTTCGATCCTAGATCCGTTGCAGAAGCACATCAGAAAGCGTTAGCTTGGGAGAAACAAGGAAGACGTGGAGGTGGTGTGTTTACTAATTCCAATAATCAAGCAAGGGGTGTTGGTGGAAGTTCTAATGTTTCTAAACCTGTTTCAAAGCCAGTGGTGAAGGAGGCTGAGAAGGCGAAGGTTAGCAGTGGGTTCAAGTGTTATAATTGTCAGGAGTTGGGTCACAAAAGCAACGAATGTCCGAAGCCGAAGAAGAGAACCATGGTTGCAGAAGTTGAGGAGGATGATGGTGAGGAGGCAGAATGTTCAAATACACCTTATGTTGAGGAGGAAGAAGAATTGTTCGGAGATGAAGGTTGTAATCTTATGTTGAGGAGGTTATGTTTAACACCAAAGCAAGAGGAGGATTGTAGTTGGTTGAGAAGCAATATTTTTCAGTCGACATGCACTATTCTGGGGAAAGTTTGCAAGTTCGTTATTGATGCTGGAAGTTGTGATAATATTATTTCTACAGAAGCAGTGAGGAAATTGAACTTGAAGACTGAGAAGCATCCTAAACCGTACAAGCTAGCATGGTTAAGGAAGGGTGGTGAAGTGAAAGTGTGTCGAAGAGCTTGTGTTAATTTTTCTATTGGGAAGAAGTACAAAGATGAAATTTGGTGTGACGTTGTAGACATGGACGTGTGTCATCTGTTGTTGGGCAGACCGTGGCAGTTTGATAGAGCAGTTCAACATGACGGTCGTGCCAATAGTTACAGTTTCATGTTCGAGGGTACTAAAATCACTTTGGTTCCTAAGAAGCAACAGCAGAAGGAGAGCAAGCTAGAGGAGATTGAGGAATTAAAAACTCTGTTGACTTTGAAAGAGTTTGTTAAGGAAGTTGAAGAGGAGCCTGAAGTGTTTTTGTTGATTGGGAGAGAGAGTAGTGAAGAAGTTGAAATTCCAGAAGCAGCAAAGCCAATTTTGAAAGAATTCGAAGATGTCTTTCCAGAGGAGTTGCCTAAGGAGTTACCGCCACTTAGAGACATTCAACGTCAAATTGATCTTGTTCCGGGAGCAGTGTTACCACATCGACCACATTACCGAATGAGTCCGAAGGAACATGAGGAGTTACGAAGGCAAGTGGAAGAGTTATTGGAACAGGGACGAGTTCAGGAAAGTTTGAGTCCATGTGCTGTGCCAGCATTATTAGTACCAAAGAAGGACGGAACTTGGAGGATGTGTACTGACAGTCGAGCTTTGAACAAGATTACTGTTCGTTATAGATTTCCTATGCCAAGGTTGGATGACTTACTGGATCAGTTGAGTGGGGCAACTATATTTTCGAAGATTGATTTGAAGAGTGGTTATCATCAAATTCGAATCAGACCTGGAGACGAATGGAAGACGGCTTTCAAGACGAGAGAGGGGTTGTACGAATGGTTGGTTATGCCATTTGGTTTGTCAAATGCACCTAGTACATTCATGCGGGTGATGAATCAAATCTTTAGACCATTCATTGGGAAGTTCGTCGTGGTTTATTTCGATGATATTCTTATTTACAGCAGGAGTATGGAGGAGCATGTTCTACATTTGAGGGAAGTATTGATTATTCTTCGTGAGGAACAATTTTATGCTGCTACAAAGAAATGTGTGTTTATGACGCATACTGTTTTATTTCTTGGGTATGTTGTTTCAGGAGAAGGTATTCAAGTTGACCAGAGTAAAATTGAAGCAGTCAAGAATTGGCCACAGCCAAAGACAATTACAGAAGTGAGAAGTTTTCATGGGCTAGCGTCATTCTACCGAAGATTCATTCCACACTTCAGTAGCGTGATGGCGCCAGTTACTGATTGCATGAAAGGGAAACAGTTTGCATGGTCAGAGGAAGCGGGGGTTGCCTTTGAGAAGATCAAGGAATTGTTGACGTCTGCACCAATTCTTGTTTTACCGAATTTTCAGTTATTGTTTGAATTGCATACTGATGCTTCGAAGGTTGGTATTGGAGGAGTTCTGAGTCAGAATGGGAAGCCAGTTGCATATTTCAGTGAAAAGTTATCAGGGGCAAAGATGAGATACAGTACATATGATGTTGAATTTTATGCTGTTGTACAAGCTGTTAAGCATTGGAGACACTATCTATTTCAGAAGGAATTTGTCCTTTATACAGATCATGAAGCATTGAAACATTTACAGGGGCAGGGTAAGATTTCTGCAAGACATGCATCATGGATTGCATATTTACAGCAGTTTACTTTTGTCGTTAAGCACAAATCAGGGGTGACAAATCGGGTAGCTGATGCTTTGAGTAGGAGGAGTCATTTATTAACGACAATGAAAGTTGAAGTGACGGGTTTTGAGATGTTGCCGGAGATGATTAATGAAGATCCTTACTTTGTGAAATATGTTGAGAAAGTGAAGGGTGAGAGTACCGATGAATTTACGTTGGTTGATGGTTTTCTGTTTAAAGGGAATCGTTTGTGTATTCCAGACTGTAGCTTGAGGTTGAAAATTGTCAAAGAGTTACACGAGGAAGGGCATGTGGGCCGTGATCGTACTTTGCAATTGATTTCACAATCTTACTTTTGGCCGTCGATGAGAAAAGAAGTGGAAAGATTTGTGGAGCGATGTCATATTTGCCAAGTTTCAAAGGGAACAGCGACGAATGCAGGGTTGCATATGCCATTACCTGTACCGTCTAAGCCATGGGTTGATATTAGCATGGATTTCGTTTTGGGTTTGCCTAGAACTCAAAGGGGAAATGATTCGATATTTGTTGTGGTGGACAGGTTTTCGAAGATGGCACATTTTGTTGCTTGCAAAAAGACGGCGGATGTTGTTCATGTTGCTCAATTATTTTTCAAGGAGATTTATCGACTTCATGGTTTACCAGAATCTATTGTTTCTGATCGAGATACTCGTTTTCTGAGTCATTTTTGGTTGAGTTTGTGGAAGGTGGTGGGAACGAAACTGAAATTTAGCAGTGCTTATCATCCGCAAACTGATGGACAGACGGAAGTTGTTAACAGGTCATTGGGAAATTTGTTGCGTTGTCTTGTACAAGATAATTTGAGAAGTTGGGACATGAAGTTATGCCAAGCTGAATTTGCACATAATCATGCAGTGAATCGTAGCACGGGATTCAGTCCATTTCAGATCGTATATTCAAATTTACCCAGGGGACCGTTGGACTTAGCAGTGGTACCTCAGTCGAAAAAGACAGTTAAACAAGCTGCTGATTTTGTTGAAGGTTTAACGGAGTGCCACAGGATCGTTCAGGAACGATTGGAAAAGTCGAATGAGAAATATAAGAAGACTGCAGATTTGAAGCAACGAAATGTTGAATTTAACGAAGGCGATTTGGTTTATGCAGTGTTGACAAAAGACCGTTTTCCGGTAGGAACATACAATAAATTGAAAGCACGGAAAATTGGTCCAGTTGAAGTTTTGAAGAAAATCAATAAGAATGCATATCGATTAAAGTTACCAGATGATGTTTATACTTCTGATGTTTTCAACGTCAAACATTTAGTTCCGTATCATGGAGATGAACAGTCTGATGAGGAAAAAGTTACAAATTCGAGGACGAATTTTTCTCAACCAGGGGAGGATGATGCAGCACGACCTATGGAAGCACAAGGCTTAGGTCGAACACAGGCTAAGCTAGGTCAGTACCGACCTAAGGAGAAAGAGTTACGAGTTAGTGAAGCTTTAAGTCGGCTACGGGTTAGGTGCTTGGATTGGGCCCGACCTAACAGACCACAGGGGAAGAAGTTACGACTGAATTGGTATCGGAGCTTGATGAGTCGTACACGACTCAACGATTCACCTATAAGTCGTTTCCGACCTAAGGAATCGTGTATGGAAAGGGTGCGAGTTAATGAAGAAGGGCTGAGTCGGGACCGAGCTAATTGGAGACCAGAGGGACAGTTGTGCCGAGCTAACGAGCTACGACTTAAGATAAGTCGGTAAGTTGCAGCATAAATGAGTCGTAGGTCGGTAAGATGTTGAGTCGGCAATAACTTGAGTCGGTCATGTATGTAAATAAGTTGAGTCGTATGTTGTATGTTAGGTCGTACTTGGTTAAGTCGGCCATATTTGAGTCGTTGCATGTGCTGTATGGAAAAGGGGGTTGAGTCGCTTTGTGTTAAGTCGGTCACGACTTAAGTTGAGTCGTAGGTCGGTTGCCGACTTAGGGACTGGGTCGAAAACTCTATAAATAGGGGCGTGTGTTGTACATTGGGGATTGATTTTTTTTGAATAAAATTCTCTTTTGTTAGCTTTGTGCTTTCATACCAATTGGTAGTTGAGTGTAATCTCCTATCTCCTCTTTCGGTTAATCGAGTGCGCTCGATTCAACGATCGTAGAAGCCGATTCACGGAATCTAGTGCGCTAGATCAACGTGTGAAGAATCGTAGATCTTTGAACACGGTATAGTGCGCTATCAACGTGTTTGAGATAGCTAGAGTTCGGTACCTTTGGATCAACGAACTTGGGCATTTTGGTACCTTCAACTCACCGATTTCTACATTTCATCGATTGAAGTTTTGATTCGATTTATCCGCTGCGTCATGATTCCCTTCCTGTAGCTCCATATTCTTCACTGTTGCATTTCAGACTTGTTGTTGCATATGTATTCATTTTGCAGCTGGTCTTTGTATCTTTGCATGTGCATTGTTCTAGTGCACTTCTGTTTGCATTGCATTGTAGTCTTCGCCATGTTGTAACCTGGTGTGCACTGAGCACTTGAACTTGTATTTGTGCACATTGTTCTATGCACTGTTCTTGTATTACTTGGGTTACTTGTATGCACTGCATATTTGGATTGAACCTTTGCTGGTTGGTCTGGCCATTGTAAATTGATTTTTGAGTTTGTTGGTTGGGTCTGCACATTTCTATGCTCTGGTCTCCATAACCTTTACCTGAACTTCACTTGAACATCTGGTATTCATGTATGCAGATCCACTGATACATGTTGTGCTTGTTCTTGGTCTCTGTTGCATGCTTCATTCTGATTCACTTGCACCTGTACATGGTCATTGCATTTGCTGTTGCACTTTTGTGCTTTGTGTTAGTGTAGTCATATACATTCATTAATGTTGACCTGAAGTGTATGTTAGCAACTTGTGATGTTCTTGTAATTGAATTTGTGTACTTGATGTCCACTATTTTCACTGGTTCCTCTGGTCTGCACTTGGTCTTTGTTTTTCTCTGTTATGTTGCTTTGAATGAATTTGTGTTTTGTTGTAGTTTGTGCACACGAGTTGGCGTGGCAGTGCACACGTATACGAATGTACACGTGTGTACTGCAGCCACTTATAATTGCCTGTCCCTGATAAAAATTACTGATATGCATAGATATTGCACAATCAAAGATGATGACAATAACCCATGTATCTGAGACACAAACAAATTTTATTTTTGCAAATTTAAATTTGTTTGTTTTCAGATTACTGTTGTAGTTGCTAATTATATAGGTACACAGGAGACAGGACGAGAAGTGGAGCTGGACAATGCAGATAGATGCAGATGTGCAGACAGAGTGAAAAACTGAGTGTTGAGTGTTGTAGTGAGAAAAGTAAAATGTATGAACTGATGTATGTATATATATAGAGAGAGCTGAAAACTTTGTATTGTTTAAGTGTTGTAATAAAATATTATATTGAATAAAAAATACTAGTTGAATTATATAGATTCTGTGCAATAGTATAATTATTCAATATGAATATAGTCCAAACTGTAAACACATATATATATTGATATATATATGTTTGTTATCATCAAACAAAAAATCACATCAAATACACATAACTCTTCTTAATGAGCGCAATTAGAAACACTGATTATCAATGATCCCTTTACATGCATATCCAAGCCTTTCTTTGATCTTTTTGTTTATATTTTTCCACAATAGTACCCTTCCTTGTTCTATTTTCCATAGTAGAACCCTTTCCCATTCCACTTTCCATGGCCTTCCTCATACCACCCGTGGGTTCCCTTTCTTAAACTTGCCCTTGTGGATCATCACCATGACTCCCTCGATCGAGTCGTCGTCATCAAAACACTTCAAAACATCTCTCACCATTCATATAACCCTCATCTCAAAGTCTTAAAGTAATATTTTCAAAGTGTCACACAATCGCCCCATTGTCTATGGTCATTGTTCATCGCACCACAACGTAGAAATCGAACGTAAAAAGAATGAATGAACAACTATAGCATGATCTCCTAGGTTCCGCCCAAGCTTCCACAAATTTCGGTCGTCATCGGCCTACTTTCAATCATCTTGATACCAAGATGATTGGACATGTCGGTACTGACATGATTTACTTAGCCAAATTGGCTAAGTGCTCTATATCCAAGCAGAATTCGAAGCTACCTTTCCATTTCTTCGAACCGATGTGATATAACCTAGGCCCAACATAATCGGTGTAGACCATGTTAGTTTCAATTTTCTCAAAAATATCCATTTATCACGACTCGAAGCTGAGCTTCCCTCGACTTGAAGTCCTTGCACTCATTCATCGAAGCTGCCCAATAACGACCATATTTTAAGCCAACATATTGACTCCAGATCACTTGCGAATCACTTTGGGGTCCCTCAGAACTGTTAGCAACAACATATCTTGGCCATATCATATTTTGGACATTTTTATTGTTCATTTGCACCGAATGACATTCTTATTCCTAACTTCCCTAAATGATTAGCAAACACATCTAATGTCACGACCCGTCTTCCATTGACCAGAAAGACGTATCATGAATTAAGAAAGAAAGGGATAGAAAGAGGATAGAAAGAAGAGAAAGAAGAAAACAACACTAGAATCTCAATAGCGGAACAAATAAATTATATTAATAACATAAGTATTTACATAATATACAACATCAATCAGAGATACACAGCATATACATCACATACTAGACAATCATAAACACCTGTCTAGTATTTACAACTTAATACAAACACAACACAAAGAACACACAGCGAAAACTATATATCTACAACGCAGAAGCCTCCTGCTCCATTGCTCCTCCAATATTCGTCAAAGCCAACCTGAATCCCTTGGCTACTCGTAAAACTTTGAGTACCCAAGAGTTTAAGAAAACAGAAGATAAACTCCCGGTCAGACATGGGTCTGGTGTGAGTAACAGGTTAAGGTTGCTTAATTTTAAAAAACTTTGAAAAGAAAGGTATCACATAAGACTTCCCACACATAAACATGGAAAAGTTTTTACCTTACGCTAACCAAAACATTTGATAGGAAATCCGATGATATTATAATAGTGTCTAGGGTTTTCAAGTAAATAAGAAATAGCCTAAATTGTTACATCTATTAAATTCCAGCTACTAGCCACAAAAGTGGGTAATACAATCAAAACCGTTGGCATTTATTGGATTTTGGATTCCATACAATGGCAGGGCTACTGTGGTACCGCCCGTCACAGTACATGGCCTAGTTCACCATACCGAGGAGTACGCCCGCTCCCCTACAACACAAGGCCGTGACCAATCCTTACTGAAGAGTCCCGAAAAAGTCAACCCCGCAGTTGTTTGCAACCAACTGCCCACAGAGCCGAAAATAAAAGGACATCTAGATAGGGAAAATCTCATCCTACTTGGGCATGACCCACTTAACCTTGCTGCACCTCCCCTGTTTTAGCCATTCCCGGTTGATGAGGCTTGAGGCTACGATTACCTTTAGAGAACACATCTCTTAGAATGCTCATCGTCCACCTGACGATGTTCTGAAAGCATTCAATCCATACAAGTTCGTTCCAGGTTCGAACGAAACCGAAGGCATTGTCTCGTTACACTTATTTTGGAATTACCCTCAGAGTTAACGGCGATAACCCTTGCACTATGAATCATCATCTTCACATGAGATTCACGACCTATCGTTAAATTCAGATCGATGTGGTTTTTGGATATCCAAATATGGAAACCCAATCCCGGTCTCATCGAAATCCAAAACGTGTCTTTTAGGTCCATGTTGTTTTAAAGTTTAAAACAATTCAATTCATTATCTATATACACACAGATAGATAATTCTCAATATAATAATAGATAATCGATATTCTCATCACAACAGATAATCCATATTATCATCCCAAACAAATAATTCATATTATCAACTCAAATGCGACCATAGCATCCAAATCACACAACATCACTTATCTCATAACCGAGATCTCAACCATTCAGGGTAATCGGTATCAATCAACATTCACAAGCAATGACTTATTAATCACCATTCTATAATTAATTTAAAATGAATTAAATTAATTTTTTCTTCCTTAATTAATTTAAAATAAATTAAATTAATTAGTCATCCATATAAATCTTGCTTACATATCCATTAATTAATTACAAATCAATCAATTGATTACTCTCAACAAATTATCCTAATTAATCATCTTGATTAATTATCCTTTAATTACATTCATGTAATTAACCTCCAATTAATTTCTCAAATTAATTATTCCAAACCAAATTCAGTAATTAACCTGTAATTACCTCATTAATTAATTAATTATAATTAATTACATTAATCCTTAATTAATTACATTAATTAATTTCTTTCATTGATTAATTGTTCTTAATTAATCCATCCTTAGTTACATTATTAATTATATAAATTAATGATCTCTAATTATTTATTTATAATTACCTTATTAAATTAATTATCAATTATCCATATTGATCAATCACTCTTGATTAATCACATTAAGTAGTTAATTACATCTTTTTATTATCTTCAAATAACTCAATTAACAAATCCTAAATTAATTACACTAAGTAATTAATTATTAATTACTTACTTAAGTAATTATTCTGCATACTAATTACATATTAATCACACAAAGTAATTAAATTACAAAACTCCTCCACTACCCAAATATCCTTTAATTAAATTACGTCAAGTAATTTATCTTCTTAATTACTTCACTAATTAATTATTTATTTTAACTACATTAGGTAATTACTTCTCAAATTAACAAATGATTATTTTAAATTAATTAAACTTAATTAATTAACTTAGCCAATCAAAATAAACTTAATTAATTACAATTAGTAATTAATTCCTTAATTACTTCCACTAAGTAATTATACTTAAACAATTCAAATGATTATCTTTAAATTAATTAATCCAATTAATCATTAAAATTAGTCACATTAATTAATTATTAGATAATACTAAGTTAATGACCTTTATTAACCAATAACAAATCTTTAATTACTTCCCTCAAGTTATTAATTGAGATTAATTGCAAATTTAATTATCTATAAAACCCATTAATTAATATCAAATTACTTAATTAATCAAGTGATGATCAAAAACTTAAATAATTTTAATTACTTGATTAATAAATTCAAATCATTAATTAAATTAAATCAAATCTTATTTATTTAATTGATTTCTTAATTACAATTTAAATCAATCTTAATTAACTTACTAATCCTTTAATTGATTAAATAAAATCCTTAATTATTTAATTAATTAACCAAATTATTAATTAATTAAATTAATTAATTAAAAAACTTAATTACCTTAATCATTTAATGAATTATAAATTACTAAGTTCTAATCAACTTAATGATAATCATTAATCTTATTAATGATTTAATTACCTTTAACAAAGTAATTTAAAAGCAATTTGCTCTTAAATTGCCTCTAAATTTCATTTTAAATTATGACTTAAAATGAAATAAAATTTTAACTTAAACAAGGTTTAAGTATTCAAAACCTTTCAATTTCATTTTTAAAGAATCACTTACCTTCTAAGGTAAGTCTAAAAATAGTTTTAACCCATAATCATTCTAAATAAATTTAAAATATACTTTAAATATTTCAAGTGGTTTTGAAAACATTTAAATTCAAAAGCTTATTTTATTTCAAACTAGAATTCAAATCATACTTTGAATTCAGATTTCAAAAACTTAAATTTTAAAATCCTATTTAAATCCTGTATTTCCAGATTTTAAAAAGCATGTTATAAAATACTTATTGATTCATTCTTAATTATAACATTTGAATTTATAAACTTATTTTCTTTTCAAATCCAAAAATTCAAATTCAAATTTAAATTCTGATTTACCATTCAGATTTTTAAACTTAAATTTAAAAAACATGTTTTAAATCTTATTTCAGATTTATCAATCTCTTTATAAAATGCTGTACGGGTTTTAGTTTTTTTAAAAATTTCATATTTTTTTTAAATTATTTATTTGAAAACAAGAATTCAAATTCATTTTGAATTCGTATTTTAACTTTGCTTCAACTCTTGGTTCAAAACTTGCTTTGTTTTCTTTTAAATTTAGTTTAAAATTTTAAAAACCTGAAACTATCAGGTTTCAGAAAAAAAACCTAAAAACTAACATGCTCGAGCCCGTACCTATTTTACTTCGAGTTAAACACCCTTCAACTTCGAGCAAATACCAAATTGACCCGAGCATTTGCTCGAGTACAACACCCCACTCATATTCCCAGATCATCAGGAAAGCAAAGAGCACCGTGCACATGCACGGTGGCTCTGACCACCACTGGTCAACTCCGGCAGCATCAACACACCATAAAATAACCTCGTGCAACAACACTATCATCTAAACATCTCCATTCACCCAAGATTAAAATCCAGACACCAAACCCAAACTTGGAACACTAAACTCCTCCAAAACCCCAAACCTGTCAACGACAACATCCTATCCCTCCGACCACCATTAAAGCTGCAACTTCTTCCATGCCTTCGTCATCGACCTAGCTACCCTCCTTCAAAACCGCTTAACACTCGATCTAATATAGAGGCAGAAATGATCGAATTTCCATAACTTGTTTAGAACTTGGGTTAAAATCAAAAACTGGCCGCCGCAGCCACCACAACCCCTTAAACCACCACCTGAAAATTTTCTCGGCCTTACCCTACGCCCCACTTCCTCTAGAAGAAACTCCAAACTTCCAGAATCCCAAAATCAATAGAATTTCCCATATTCATCATTTCCAAATAAAAGTGAACTGCCCCCAAAATCTCAAACTATAAATTCTGTTTTCTGATTTAAAAATCATGTTTTCTTACAATGTTTCAGACTACAATCTTAATTTAATAAATCAAGGAATTTAAGTTTTAAACAAATTCATGTTTTCCTGATCATTTTGGGTTTCCAGAGAAAGTTGTATTTGTTTTAACTTAATTAAAATTTTAAGCTCAAACTTATGATAACACAACAATTTTGCTTATAACTTAATTCATAACAATAATTAGATCTAAAGATAGGGGATTCAAATCATGTTCAGAGCCTAGGAACAAAACAGAATCATCACACATATATACGCAACAGGTATTTAAAAAAAATCATATCAAATTGTCACTTGTATATTCATGTAATACCTATTCATTTCAAATATATTAACATGCAACCGAATTATGTTAAAATTTAAAAAGTTACTCACCTGTTTCATCTTCAGAAAAACAGAGCCTCTATTGATTTAGAAAAGCTTTTTGAATCCTGTCTTTTGATTGCTTTAATTTTTGAAAAAATGCAGACTTTCAATTCTAGGTTGCTTGCATTTGAAACTCTAACCAAAATTATATGCATGCTAGTGATTCAGAACTGTAGTTTGATGTTGCTGATTATTTTCCAGAGGAACAAAAATTGCAGGCTCTTTTAAAAATACAGACTGATCTTCTTTGAGTATTTTTGAAAAATGCAAACATTAATTTTTGCAGGAATTGAATTTCAGGTCTGTTTCTTGTTACAGGTTTGCAAAGAAGTGTAGATTTTTGTTTGCAATTATAAATTTGAGGAGTGAAATCTTCAGATTTTCTTTGAGAAAATTTTGAATTTTAGATCTTTCTTCTTTGATTCATTAGCTTTGGTTTTGAAAAGAGAATGAGAGAAAAATGGAAATGTTTATAAGGCTGAATTTTTTTTAATCAAAATAAAGAAAAAGATAAAATAAAACAATGACACTTGTCATGTTATTTAGCTCACTACTTAACACATGTTGATCTAGATTACTAATAGGTTAACACATGTCTTTTATTTAATTTAGTTATATTTTTAAATGTTAATGAAGAATTTTTCTTAATTTATTTTATACTTATATAAATATGTATGAATTTCTTTTATAAAGAAAATGTAAATAAAACAAATTACAAATTAAAACCTATTCAAATATTTTTAGAATCTACTAATTTGAATTTCAAAATAAAATTCCAATTCAAATTAAACTTTTGAAACCCAAATTAAAATCAATTTATTTAATTTAAAAATGAAAATTCTATTTTCTTATTTTAATACTTTTTATATTTATGGAAAAATAATACATTATACTTATTGCTTGAAAATAACCAATTTAACAAATTTTAAATAATTTATAAAGAAATTATAAATCACTTTTATTATCAAATGAATTAAAACCATATGTTATTTGTAATTTAAACTTATACATAAAATTTTCAAACCATATTTATCAAATAATATTTAAAAATAAATAAAACAAACTTTTTATTTAAATTTAAAATAAAAATTAAGCTAAGATAAATTTTAAACAATTTAACATTTATTTTAAATATTTACAAACATATAATTATTAATTTTTATAACATTGAGAAACTTAAAATTAGTTTGAAACATAATTTCCCAATTACTAAATATATTATTAGAATTTAAAAACACCACTTTATTTATTTATTAACTTCCAAAACAAAGATTATCTATAATATATATACAAATATATATATATATACACACACACATTACAATTAAAAAACCCATTTATTTAGCTTTTAAAAGATAAATCACTAATTAAATATTTACTTAATCAGATTATTAAACCAAATCATATTTTATTAATCAATATTATCAAATCAATTTAATTTTTTATTTAAAGATTATTAAATTTATATTGTCAAAATTTCTGGGATATCACATCTAAAATTTCACACATCGTCCAAATTGCATATATAATCCATCCAAATACGATTTGAAGGCATATATCTTCCTAGATATGATTTTATATTATTAAATACATCTGGTAATAAATGGAAAAATGAATTAAAATGCAACCTATCCTTTCAAATTCGGTACTCGAGATTTAATAATGTTAGATCTAAGTTTTGAAATATTTAAACTTGTTAAAATCATAATTAAAACCACTTTTTAATATATCAATAAGCAAAAAATAGTGAGAGAAGTAAAATAACTCACCAGATACCAAATTACCCAAATCTCAATGTAAATCTAAGGTAGAACAACAAATACCTAATCCCTAGGTTGTCCAAATAGTAATCCAGTTATCTCCTTTGCTAATCATACTTAATGACGTGCTTAGGCTAGTTAAAGTAAGGAAAAATGGTATTTTAATTGAATTCAAATTAATGGAGGTACATTTTTAGGAAGTGGGAGTGTAATTATGAACTACCCGCTTGTCTCTAATTAGGCACAATTCCAAAAATGGGTTAATGCGCCTAATCCAATCCAAATTAATTACCTACTATTCTAGCTTGAAAATATTCGAACTTCACATGGCCATGTCATCTAAACGGTAAGTCCTAAAAGCTATTATGAATAATCCATGGAAATAAAAACCATCATCCTTTTCCAACGAAAGTAGATTTAGACCCCACTTCAGCTCATATCAAAAGTTACAGGCCTTACAAGATTTTCATTGTCGAAATCATCCAATGAAAATTTGATGATGGAAAATGACACTAGTTAACATTTCTCAAAATTATTTGTTATATGACTTCATATGGATTTTTAAATAATATTTTATGATCCATGAATATGAAAATACAGACTGTTACACTCCCTCTTGTATGTATTTCTCCCCGAAATCCCTAAACTAAGCATGGAAGAGTCAAATATAATTACTCGTAAGCCTAACAAGCATAAGCAAACATATCAAGCATCAAACATGTAACAATGCAATCACAAGCAATCAACAATATAAGTATACCTATCCTAGCATGTGAGATACTAAACTACCCTACATGATATCAAAAAGTGAATGTAAATGCGATAAAAAGAAAGACTTACCATGTAAAGAGTTCTAAGCAACCGGTCTACGTGCTCTCCTTTGTTTCCCACTTACACTCGCTCTCGCTCTCACTTTATTAAACCTTTACTAGCTGCACCATCTTCCTCTAAAGCTACTTCATATCTCGTTTGACAATATGAATGTGCCTACTGATAGAGTTATGGTATGCCCTAGGGATAATTATGTAATTTATTGTAAATTAATGAACCCTGTAATCAATTTTTTCTCACAATAAACGTGTTTTCCTTTTTGTTATACATTTGTAATAATGTGTTATAAATAATTAAATTTTTAATTAAAATATATTTAATGAAACAATCCCAAAATGATGTTTATGTGATAGTAATTACAAATAGTTGTAACCATGAGTATTGTACAACGATATTATAAAATGCATCATTATATATGTTTCTAGTCAAGATGCATTAAGACTAGATATGGATGTATCTATGTATACCAGAGCTCTCCAAATGTTGGATAGTGTATTATACATGACTGCTGGAGGTACCTAGAGCTTACGTACTAATAGTGATTGGATAAATATGGAACAACTTACTCAATAGTTTTCAATTGGTTAATAAAACTAAGGTGAAATAGAAAATATCAACGTGACCGATTTACATAGTTCACCCGACTTGAGAATGCTATTAATCTTTAATACGAAAGCTCCGCTTTGATTAGTTAAATCATGGCATGCCGTCCATTGAGTGACTATAGTTAGGTCAAGTGGAAGTATTGAAAGCGAAGCACTATTCATACGAGGATTCGTCTCTTAGGTTTTATGCGGTTAGTATCACGGTCATCTCAGTCAACTCAAAGTCAAAATCTTCGACCATAGTAGTACAATTAATAATAAAAGTTATTATTAAACCAAGGACTTTGTGTTTGGATTATAGAGTTAAATATAGACGATTTTGGTATTTTGACCATTACCAAAACCAAATGTGTGATAAATTTTGCCAAATTGTCACACCACCTACTAAGTGACGTGTGAACATTGATATTCGAATAGTTCAATAATAATCTCCAGCCAAATTACACCTGACGAGCCACACAACCCAAAGTGATGAATTGTCTATTGACGAAACAATTTAATTAATTTATAATTGTTGTAAATTAACTAATATTTATGGAATATCAATCATAAAATTTTAGATATGATTTGAGGAATAAACATTATTGAATGTATGTATAATAGTTATAAATATAGCGATCGACATACGATATTGATAAGCAATTAAAATAGATTTAACTAAATGATATATCTTTGAGCTTAAATAGGATAGTGTCCTATTATGATGGTTTGGTATTTCGAATGTAATTAGGGGTGGCAATTAGACCTGACCCAATGGACTCGGACTCGATTCGATGGGCTTTGGTTCTAGGTGGCTCGGGTTTAGTCGGTTCCAAACTATACATTTCAAAAACCAATACCCAGCCCGACCCAACCCGAACCGAGCTTCGATTCATTTTGGGTCGGATCGGTTCGGCTCCGGTTGGGTAATAACACTAAAAATGCATACATTTCAATGTTTTTTTGTCATGTTTTTCAAATCGAGTTTATATAGGTCGGGTTTGATCGGGTCTTCATTCTATTTTTCATTACTCAGACCCAACCCGAGACCACCAGATTCGGTTCGGGGTCAGGTCGGTTAAGTTCGGTTTTGCCGTGCTCGGTTCTTCTTGCCAGCCCTAGCTATAATGAGGGCTACAGGGAGCAGCTCAAATATGTTAGAGATGTAAGAATTTGATGACTTAGATTTAGCCAGAATTAATATGAGATTTGATCCATTACATTCTCTCTTCCTTCCACTATTTGGACACCTCTAACCCTAATTGAAAATGAGCCTTTGACTACCATTATTCCCATTCATTGCAGGTGTAACAAACCACAACTTAATGGATCTGTTCGTAAAAAATCAAAACTCAAGTTCATTAGGGCACAAATAGTTGGTTTTGTAACCTGTAATAAACATAGGTATATCGGGGATCAATCAAACTAAACTCATAGCGGAATAGAACATATAACAGGATATAAATACCGGCCGAGGCCGCTACTACAGAATCAATGATGCTCTTTAGATATCTAATAGCCTTATCATTGTCGAGCATGAATAAGAAGACTTCTCCATCAACGGTTCAGTCTCGTGCAGTGACCTATTCCTCTAAATCTATCATATGGATTGTAATGAGGAGGGGGGTCAGAACAATGTTTTGGCGATCGAAAAATTGCACACTTTATCCATAAAATAATTTACACCATTTGGTTTCCATTTAAATGTTATGTCTGTGATTTACAACTAACTCGTTTAATTTAATGTATGTGCGTAAGATATATCTACCCTAACCTTCCCCAAGGTATGCTACATATATATGCCTATGCACTTATATATGTCCTAATCATTGTACTTCTTAACTATAAAGCGGGTGTTGCGCATTGTCATTGGTTGTCTATCGGTCCTAGCTATAGAGACCAATGATTCCTATATACGGTCTTACTATATAATTTAATTTATTTGCCGTATTACTATCGCCATTCAAATACTCATCTAAGGGTTAACTAGCCCACCTCCACTAAACAAAATTTTCAACTATCTCTATCATGAGGTCCATGCATATCCCATACAGGTTCTACATTAGTAGGAAGTGAATCCGTCAAGGTGTAACCCAATTCTTTAATGTTGCTTGTTTGGGATCGTTGGGTGTCCAAGTCTATATGTCAAACCTACTACTAAATATTGGTACCAACTACCGACATTGTTTGCTGACCCTCCACAGTTGACATTTTGGTTTAGACTATCCAAAGCAAGTCAAGGAAAATCCCCCTTCGGTTACTTGCTTCCTCTTATTGGATAGGAAGCAAACCCCGTTTCCCAAAAGGTATTGGGCCATTTAATACCTCAATTTCGAGGTGAACCCTCGATCATACTTTCCCCTAATCTATCCCAATGTACTTCCCTTTCCCACAGGTCCTAAGGTTGGAGATGTCCCACAACGGTAGTTAGTGTACACAACTGTTGGTAGCCTCTGGCTGAAGGGCAGACTTCTGTTGTGTAACTCTACTGACCCCGCATCCCAATCCACTAAATCATATTAATTACTCTAAACTTCAACATTAGGCAAAGCCCACTAATCCCTATTTGCATATATAAGGCTATATAATGTACTCTATTGACAATCATATTGCCTTAAAATATTCAATTACTACTTAACATTTTTATTTACCATTTTTACAAATGTCCACTTGTCCTAATAAATGACTAGTATCTTAATTGGGCATTTCCTAAGATATTTATTTATAAGCTCAGATTTTGCCTAATGTTCGTTCTTTATCCCACCATATTTATTATCCTAACAATCTCATTTATCAGTCTCTTTAATCCATTTATACCATATTTAAATCTTGTAACTCCCAAATTAATTCCACATTTATTACCTATTTATTTTGAGTTACAATATTCTGTCTTTATTTCCTAACCCTGTTATTCATGGCACGATTTATTCTAATGTTTTAATTATACCTAATGCGAATATTATGCGTAAATCGTCTTATTAGTTAAGTTTTCATTTTAGTTGATTAGCATGGTTAAATGCATATGTGTGTGTGTCTGTATATTAATTATATTTCTGATTATCAATACCCAACTACAATATTCTTTTTCATGATTTTAATTTGTTGGAACTATATTTCTAAAAAGATTTTCTGTTATAGTTCACATAAATTAGCCTAAATTAAGATGTTTACTTCGTTTGAACTTATTAGAAATGATTTATTTCCTTTTTATTTAAATAGACGTTGTAAACTATGGAAAATAAATCCATACTTTACGCATCTCTTTCCTTTATTTACGCATACTCCTTGTCAAATCAAATACTGAACTTTTCCATGTAATTAAGAATATTAGGAAAATTCATGTAAATTAAATGGTTAATTTTTCCAATAATTAAAATACTGAAAGTCCACATTCCAACAGAATTAGGTTATAAGCCTAGATTATACTAACATCTTTACAACTCAATTGTAGATATGGAATAAATTTTACATCTTATCAACCGTCAACTTTTAACATCTTGGGGACTGTTTTATAGGTTTTGTTCGAGCCTACAACTTTTAGATCTTTATTTAGGCATAATATCAAATAAAAATCCAACGAAATAGATTTTAATGTTATAAAAAAATTACATAATTTCCTACTCACCTTTTAGAGCGTTCCAAATCTCCAAATTTGAATATGATTCCTCTATTCAACTCCATCTCATTTTTAATCCAAGAAATATGTATAAAAGGTATATACGTACTATTAAAATTACAGATCTGAGATGACATTTAGGGTTAAGAGGAATATAGATTTATAATGTTGAAATTTACCTTATAATTTGTGGAAAACTGATCCTCTCCATCTCTTCTTACATTTATTTTCCGCTCTTCTCCAATTTGTATAAATACAAAGTATTTTAAGTTAGGAGGAATAGTGGAGAAGAAGAAATGGTAGAGCTTCACTGCCTTAAATAAGAAAATATGAGAAGAGAAGGGAGCTGTTAGGCCTGCATTATAGGCTCTCGAATTAGTCGTAACCGTTAGAATACTGAATCCGAGCCGTTAGGTCAAGGATCAAACCCTAATCGTTAGGATTGACCAGTTGACCACACCCCTGTGTGTGGTCGACCGCTACCAATCGACCGACCCATGGAGGTGGATCGAGTGGTGGGTCCCGATTAACTTATTATATGCGTTAATGCTTTATTGTTTAATTATTTTCCTTTCTGTTTCTTTAAACACCGGTAACTTCTTCGTTTGAACTTCGACCGTGAAAGTCCAACTACTAAAGCTGCTCAGAAAATCATCACGAACCCAATGGTGCATGTTTCATGGCCAAATTCCATTGTGTGCTCAAATTCAATTTTCGGAGCATAATTAAACATTAAATTATTTACCTATATTTTACAAGAGGTTACACCTGGCAGACTTCACCCTCTACGAGCTGAAGCAAATAAAACTCAAATTAATCCAAACACAAATGTTATTTGATAGTCAAAGGTTTACAGTTCAAGGATTAGCGATCTGCCGAATCGAAAAGCTTTCAAAGGAGAGAGAGTTCATCATTACATGGTGCGCATCAAGGCCTTAGTTTTAGGTATATTTTTACTATATTGAATAGTTTAAAATTTATGGATAATATTTTATTACTCATATAAATTATTATTATTGGTTTGGTGATGATTCTAATATGTATTGACGTTGTCACATATTAAATTCGTTAAATACGTGTAATCATTTAAAAAGTCATTTATATATCAGATGTGCACAACTAAATGTTTTAATTATAATAATTTTATTTTATTAAAATGTATACATATAAATATATTATTTAATTATAATTATATGGTTTGTATTTAATTTAACATCATTTCAGGGTAATAATTGACCATATATCTTTATACATGTATATTTATAGTAATTATAATTTTTAACAGTTGTAAATTATTTTTGATAATTATTTACTATTATTTAAATCAATATATTGTCTAAATAATTCATATAAAATAAAACGATCAAAAAATAACTTTTGAATTTTGTAAAATTATTTTATCATGGAATAAGCTTTCGACTTGAGAATGAGAATTAAAAAATTCATTATTTCTGTTTTTACAATATACGGTCGAAAAAAATTAACTAAAAAATAAATTTTGACCTAGAAAATTATGATTTTTTTTCAAACCACCAAAATATCATATTAGATTTTCTGGAATTTTAAAATCTGAATAAAATGCTTCAAAAATATGTTTATTGATATTTTATTAATTTTTGACCAATAAATCAATATATATTTTAATATAATAAAATTATATTGTGCTGCGCATACGATCTAGTCCGTCTAAAAAAATTAACTTTCCCATTAATACACACATTTAGATATTATAAATATGCTTCTGAATATATATATATATATATATATATATATATATTAGTTCAAAATATTTTTTATATATCATGTGTAATTATATATATATACATATATTAGTTTAATATTTATTACAATAATGCACACATATACAAATTATTAATATTTTACATATATATATATTACACACACATATATATGTTTAAATAATTTCATTAACATAAAATTATTTAGCTAAATTAACGTATATATTTATATATTTATATACATATATGTAAATTTATAATATTTGTAATAAATAAGTTTAAATACATACATATATTTGGACAACATCTAATAAATATTGGATGAGTTAACGTGTTCATTGCGATGTAAATTCCAACGCTATACATGAGCATGTTATACTTTGCGTGGATTGCCATGTTAAACTTGCACACACACACACATATATATGTATATGACACATATATTTGCATTTATATGTATTATATATAAATAAAATAAAATTGTATATAATTTATAGATTTAAATAAAATAAGAGATTTTATTTAAATAAAATTTAGAAATGTTCTAAATAAATTAGGCTTTATACACCCAATATATATCCAATAAGAGATTTTTTTTTTAAATTCACTCATAACTTCCACTGTAAGGTGGCCTAGTTCCGACAGTACGAGGTCTCAAAGCTTCTGGATCAATCTCGATATCATCCAACTGATCCGATGAAATAGTCTTGCCTGATCCATGAACACACTTCAATAAATGAGAAATGTGGAACATATTGTGCATGCCCACCATCTTCTAAGGTAAGTCAACTTTGTAAATTTGGTTCCCAATCCTCTCTATTACCAAAAATGGCCTACAAATCTCAGTGCCAACTTTCCCTTAGAGTGAATCACGCTACATTCTTTAATTAAGATATCTTTACATACAACATATTGATCTAATCTATATCACTTCATCCCCTCTGACTTTACTCCCACTTCTAATTTCTCCATGATATCCACTAGTCTAGCATCAACGTTTCCAGCTTGTGCTAGCTCGCTCATCCAAAGTAAGTTTGATAGTCAAACTTGCCAACATCTCCGTCTCTAACTAGCAATGAGGTCTAAAGTCATAGCCAGCAACAAACTCAAGTTGCATCCACCCTAAGAACATCGAACCCAAACTGGCATGTCTTCTACTCAAAGAATCAGCCACTGCATTTCCTTTACCAAGCATATGAGAAATGCTAAAGTCATACGAGGATAAGAATTCCAACCATCGCTATTGAAAAAGTTTTAGATATTTTCAAGAGAAATGGTATTTCAACAATTTATGGTCCATGAATAACTCGAACCTTTCCTTAAGCAAATAATGCCTCCAAACCTTCAAAAGCAAACACTATCACCCCGAACTCCAAATCATAGGTTGGATACTTCCTCTCATGCGACTTTAGTTGTCAACTAGAAAATGCGACATCCTTACCTTCTTGCACTAGTACCACACCCGATCCGATATTACAAGCATCTGCATATACCGTTATCTCCTTATTCCCATTTGAAATAGTCAACACTAGTGCACTTGTCAGCCTCTCCTTCAGACTCACAAATGCATGATCGCACCTCGTGTCCTAAACGAGTCCGATTCTTCTTTGTCAAGTTGGTTAATAGTGCCTCTACCTTTGAGAAGTCCTTGATAAAATACCTATGATACCCTACAAGTCCATGGAAACTTCTCATATCCCCAACATTCTTGGGTTGGTCCCAATCTTAAACTATTGCCTCATTTACAAGATCTACAACAATGTCTTTTTCCGAAACAACATGACCCAAGAATATCACATCCCTCCTCCATAAGCGACACATCAAAAAATTTGCATTAGCTTGTGCTTCCTCAACACCTCAAGTAGAATCCTTAGATATGTATTACATCCGTCTTCCAACCGAGAATAGACTTGAATGTCATTCTTGAACGCAAGCACAAATTATTTAGCTAATATCTAAAGATATGGTTCATAAGATTAACAAAGTCTATAGATGCATTGGTAAGATCAAATGGCATAGCCAACCATTCATAAAATCCAAATGGCATATGAAGCATTATGATAAGTAACTCCCCTTCGCTACTCTTGTATGATGAAATCATATCGCAAGGTCTAACTAAGAGAATACCTTTACACCATGGTGTTGATATAATAGGTCATAAATATACGGGAGTGGATACTTGTTCTTCCTTGTCACATTGTTCAGCTCCCGGTAATCAACATAAAACCTCAAGAGCCATCCGCCTTAGTGGTGAACACTATAAATGCACCCTACTCAGGTATACTCTTGTGAATGAACCCCTTCATCATCAAGTCTTTCATTTGCATATCCATTTCTTTCTTCTCTCTAGGTGTTATACTCCTCAAAGCTTTACGAATGGTCATCTTCAACAAAATCTATGCGGAATTCTATCTCTTGTGGCGTTAATCAGGTCACTTCCTCGAATACGTCTAGAAACTCTCTGATGATTGGCATATATGAAAATTCATACTATAAGACCTCTAGTGAATATAGTAAGCTAACTATAACCTCATCCTCCAATAAGCAGCACAAATTTACCTTCTTCCCATCCTCGTTCCTGATTGTCACCAATCACTTCTCATAATCCACCACTACCACATACTTCCTAAGCTAGTCCATCCTTAAAATAATATTGAACCCACAAAACCCAAAACAATGCAATCACAAACAAAAGTGCTCCCATAACTCGATAAGACAAAACTATGAAATTTATACATAGGTAGGTGGAGCCTCCAATATGGTTTATTACTACCAAACTAAGGTAAAAAATTATGGGATTCAATCCTAATCTATCCACCAAATCACTGGATATCAAGGAGGGTGAAGCCCTAGTATCGAATATTACACGTATGGGAACATCAAAAATAGAAAGCATACCTTGAGTAATGATGCTCTTCCCTTTTTCTTTCAGTGAGGAAGTGTTTGACAGGATTGGAACAACATCCAATGCATATGTCTTTACCGTCTGCTACTGCTTTACTAGTTCAGGATAGTCATTCTGCATATGCACGGCCTTGTTGTAGCTAGAACACTTCATTCTTCAGCCTCACAATTCTTTCTCAAATGACCCCAGTTGCCGTAGTTATAACAAATAGGGATACACAGCCTTTTTTTTAGCATCCTTGTTCTAGAAATACTTCTTGTTGTTGTTCCATTTCTTCGTGCATCCCTTTCCTGATTGTGGCTTAAGCTTTTCTTTAGAACAATTGGCTTAAATTTGATGTACAGACCCTCGTATCGTAGAGCATTCTCAAAGGGTTTCTCAAAGGACGTGTCCATATTCTCTATTAGATTCTTTCCTAGGTAATCATTCAAGCCCGGAATAAAATTTCCATTCTTCTTTAATAGAGTTTGATAAAAGACATCCTTTACTTTTGTTAACTCCGCCCCGGCCATGACTCAGCGACTTAAAAGTTACCGACCCAAAAGGTTGCCGACCTAACATGGATGTCGATCTTACTGCCTAAGCCCTAAGAGGGATACCGACCTAACAGACTTGAGAGGGATGCCGACTTAATGCCTTAAGAAAGATACCGACCTAAACTGCCTAAAACAGGAATGCCAACCTAAGACTTACAGGATATGACCTAAGATAGCTACCGACCTAACATGGGTACCGGCCTAGTGCCTTAAAGGTTACCGACTTAACAAGAATGCCGACTTAAGATTTAAGGGGATACCGACTCAAGTCTTAGGTAGGTTACCGATCTAACATGGATGCTGGCCTAAGATAGATGCCGATCTAACTATCCAAGGAGGTTGCCGCCCTAACTGCTCAACATAGGGACAAGATCACGAACTACACTTGAGTCGCTACCGACTTACGACCTATGCTAGGTCATTCACGACCCGGGCAAAGGAAGACAAGTCCGATGCAGATACTTAGCACGCGGCCTCTTAACTCGTACACGGTTCATGCCTTATGATATATCCAGAGTTCAGCAAGGATGCCTTTCCGAAGTCTCGACCCAGCATTTAGGTCGCAGCCGACCCACGACTTAGTTTAAGTCGTCCGCGACCCAACTTAGGCTAGTTTCGATTTAGGACTTGGTAATGTTTCCTTTCCAGAATTCTCTATAAATACATTGCCATCTCCAACTTTCAAGGGACTTTTGGACAATCTCTTCAAGCGCCGATGTTCTGCCAGTTTCTAAACCAACTTTACACTTGAAGATTCAAAGAACACTACAAGCTACTTTGGAAGACTTTCACACATCCGACATGGATTCGAAGATTTTCATCTACATCGAAGCTTAAGCAACTTGCTCAAAGTGTTTTGTAACTAAGGAGATTTGTACTTGAAGAGCATTGTATTGTTTTATAACAAGATCAGTAATAAAGACGCTTAAAGTGGACGTAGGCTGCTCCTTTAGCCGAACCACTATAAAATCGCTGTCTCCTACTGTATTTTCTGTTGTTTTTGCTGGTATTCTGTTCCCGATCTGGTGCTTTCACATTCATACTTCACACACCAGGGTGTTAGCGTTCGATTTTTAGCGTTAACATTTTTGGTGCTTTCACTGAGAACCCAACTCAGGGTACTTCCACCATTGCTCCGCAAAGGTTTGTTGAAAGGATTTCTTTTAAAACCAGAAGTTTATTGGATATAATGGCTCCTGAGAGAAAACGAAGTCCGTAAGATCCGACAATGTTCCAGAGAATACTGCTACCTCTCCTCCTTCAAGTCAAACAGCTCCAACTGTTGGAGTTACGCGAGCAGAATTGGACGCCGTAGTTTTGGGGTTGAATCAACAATTGAATGCTCAAAATGCACAGTTGGAAGCCCAGAATGCCCAGAATGCCCTGATCTTAAGTAAGTTGAATGATCTACTTGGGGCAAACCGTCAACCAGTTAATAATGATGGAAACCCTACCGTGGGAGTTCAAGATGTTGAAGGGAACATCTCTCAAAGAGCCGCAGACCCTATGGAAAGGACACCTCCCCAAGCTGGAGGATCAGGGCCGCAGCCGACCCTCCATGAACGATTGTCAAGACAGAATTCAGAGAGAGTGGCTCATGTTTGCCCTCCAGAGCCTCTAAATGGAAGAGTATTTTTCGGGCATGGTTCGTCAAATCATGAAGGAAAATATGCGAAGAGATGAAGACGAGAAAGAGTGGGGTTTTGCTCCAAGCAAAACTCCATTTACTGAAAAGATCTTAAAGGCAGAGTTCCCAAGGAAATTCGTTCCCCCTACTATTCCGGCTTACAAGGGAACGAGTGATCCTAACGAGTTTCTGTATAAGTACGACTGGCATATGACGGGTGCCAGGGCGTCTAATGAAATCAAATGTCGATATTTCCCGGTATATCTGGAAGGTGTGGCTCTATTGTGGTTTACAAAGCTGCCAGTCAGGTCCATTGATCAATTCTCCGATTTGACTAGGAAATTCAAGGAGCAATTTCAATTGTATGCTTCAAAAGCAAAGGATATAATGTCGCTGTCAAGTCTAGAGAAAAATCCAGGAGAATCCATCAGATCATTTTTGAATCGTTTTAACATAGCATTGGCTGAGGTAGATAATGCTGAGCCACGCATGGTCCTAACATAATTGATGAGGGCGATTGACAAATCAAGCGAATTTGGATAGTGGTTGAAAATGAAAGAACCAAACTCTCTCGACATATTCTACAAGAAAGCGAATGAATTCATGCGCTTGGAGAGCCTCCAAGCACCAGCTAAGGCAGTATCTGTGGAAGCCGGGAACAATGGTGCTGCTTCGAGCAAGAAAGAACCTAACACTCAAAAAAGGGGAAATGATGGTGGAAATAAATAGGTAGATGCTAAGAAAGGCCATCCTTTCAACTTCACGCCCTTGACCGGTACACTTGAGAACATCTTCTTTGCATGTTAATTATCCGACACCGCCTAAAATGAGATGGGAAATAAGATGGAGAAGAGTGGAAGGTTCTCCCAGTTCCACAACCAACCCGGCCATGACACCAACGAATGCCATCAGTTGAAAGAGGTAATTGAACAACTTTTGAAAGAGAACAAGCTCCAGCAGTATGTGAAAAGGAACAAAAATGCCCCAGCCTCATCGACTCAAGGGCAACAAGCTCCCGCTCACCGTCCTGGCTCAAGTGAGAAGGCCATAGAACTTGAATCGGAAAGACCTGTCATCAATATAATAACTGGAGGGCCTCACCCAGCAGGCAAAAGCTGGGGCGAGATGGAAAGGTATGCCCGGGCCTTGAGGCATGTACCAGCTGAAGAGAGTGTTTTTGTTTTAGAGAATGATGCGCCTTTAAAGCAAAAAAAGACTTCCACAGATGACATTGTATTCAGTGCCAGAGATTCTTTGCATATCGAAGCTCCTACCATAGATCCTTTGGTCATATCCGCTGGTATTGGGCCGGCTACTGTGAGAAGAGTTCTAATTGATTGTGGAGCTTCATGCAACATTCTCTTCAAGAAGACCTTTGATCAACTGAAAATTCCAATGGATGACGTTCAAGCTTCATCACTTAAGATTGCTGGGTTTGCTGGAGAACCCAAACAGCCGATTGGGACCATAGATTTGTTTGTAGAACTTGGAAAAGGACTGAGGAAGGTGGCTCGAAAGCAAACCTTTATAATTATTGAAGAATTCTCTGCCTACAATGCATTTTTAGGCTGACCAACTCTTGCTGCGTTCAAAGCTGTTCTTGCCCCATGGTGTTTGACTCTAAATTTCCCCACAAATAACGGAGTTGGTGTGATTAAGGGAGACCAAGATGCGGGGCGAGAATGTTACCTTGCAGAGTTGCGAGAATCAAGGAAAAGAGAGACGGGAAAAGGTGCGGCGGCTCCAGTCCGCATCAAAGAACCAACCTTGTAGCAATTACAGGGTGGACCCTGCACTGGTGAATATAGTGGCGCACGAAGAGAGATGGAACCAAGTAAAGCCAGTGCAGGGGAGAATAGGGTAGTACCGGTAGAGGTAACAGTGCCGGTACCCGTTGACCCAAAGGACCCAAACAAAGTGCTGAATGTGGGTTCACAACTCAACACAACAGTTCAGAATGTTCTGATTTCATTTTTGAAGGCAAATTTGAATGTATTCGCCTGGACTCATGCTGACTGTGTGGAATATCTCCAGAGATTGCAGTACACACTCTGAACATTGATCCAAAGTTTACACCCATGAAACAGAAAAGAAGAACCCAGGGTCCTGAGAGGACGGCAGCATTAAAAGAAGAAGTGGATCGGCTCATGGAGAACGGTTTCATCAGAGAATCTACTTATCCAAATTGGGTACCAAATCCAGTGCTGGTTAAAAAAGCTAACGGAAAATGGAGAGTATGCATTGACTTTTCAGATCTGAACAAAGCCTGCCCCAAAGACAGGTTCCCGCTGCCCAGGATCGATCAGTTGGTGGATGGGACGGCAGGTCATGAATTGTTATCTTTTATGGATGCATACTCCGGATATAACCAGATTATGATGCATGAGCCAGATCAAGAGGATACAAGTTTCATCACAGATGTTGGACTCTACTACTACAAGGTCATGCCTTTCGGACTCAAGAACGCAGGGGCAACTTACCAAAGGCTTGTTAATGCCATGTTTAAACCGCAAATTGGTAAGACAATGGAAGTTTATGTTGATGATATGCTAGTGAAGTCTAAGAAAGCAGTGGACCACATGGATCACTTGGCAGAGATGTTCGCAGTACTCCGAAAGTATAGAATTAAGCTTAATCCCTTGAAATGTTCATTTGGAGTGGAGTCCAGAAAGTTTTTGGGTTTCATTGTGAGCACGAGGGTCATTGAAGCTAATCCCGCTCAGATCACTGCCCTGAGAGAGGTCAAAGCTCCTAGAACAAAGAGGGAATTGCAAAGTCTCAATGGAAAGGTTGCTGCCCTGAGTCGGTTCATTTCAAAAGCAACTGACAAATGCATTCCATTCTTTGATGCTCTGAAGAAAGGAAGAAAAAACTTTGAGAAGACTCATGAATGTCAGATGGCATTTGATGAGTTGGTTCGTCATATGGAAGTGCCTCCGATTCTTTCAAAGCCTGACGATGGTGAAGATCTCTTCATATATTTGGCAATTTCATCTCATGCACTCAGTGCAGTGTTAGTACGGGAAGACGCAAGGATTCAACTCCCAGTCTATTATATCAGCAAAAGATTCACTGGGGAAGAGATGAACTATTCAAGGTTGGAAAAGCTTACCTATTGTTTGTTGATCGCATTAAGAAAATTGAGGCCGTATTTCCAAGCTCATCCCATCAAAGTCCTCACTGATCAACCTCTAAAGCAAGTCCTATTCCGTCCTGAGACTTCGGGCCGTCTTTTAAAATGGAATATTGAACGCAGCCAATATGACATCACTTATCATCCCCGGAAAGCAATCAATGGACAAGCATTAGCAGATTTCATCGCAGAATGTACGGATAAAGGTGATAGTGAGGAAGAAGCCACTGATAACATCCCTATCCAATGGAAATTGTATGTCAATGGCGCAAGTAATGATTACTGTTCCGGAGCAGGGGTTGTCCTTGAAACCCCAGAAGGGCAATCGCTATATTATGCACTGAGACTAGAATTCCCTTCGACAAATAATGAAGCAGAATATGAAGCTCTCATCGCTGGTTTACGAATCGCTAAAGAATTAAACATCAAAGCATTGCAGATCTTTAATGATTCTCAGCTTATTGTCTGCCAAGTCAAGAAGGAATTTCAAGCTAAAGGAGGGAATCTACCCGCCTATTTATCAAAAGCCTGGGAGCTTCTTCAAAATTTTGACCGTTATTCAATAAACCATATACCCCGAGAAGAGAACATGAAGGCGGATTCTCTCGCAAAGTATTCGAGCACTGGTGAAGCTCAACTATTGGGATTAGTTCCTGTCGTAGTCTTGTCAGCTCCAAGCACAGATGAAATGGATGTTGATTGGGTAATGAATGTATCCCAAGAGCAAGAATCATCGATGACTCCGATATTTGAATATTTACTCAATGGTTCGTTGCCAGAAAGTTCAAAAGGACGACAGAAGCTGATGAGGAAAGCCTCTAGATATATAGTTCAAGATGGTCGTTTGTACAGACGAGGATTTTCAATGCCATTACTCCGATGCGCGACAAAGGAAGAAGCTAAGACAATTCTGACTGAAGTACACGGAGGGGAATGTGGGGATCATACAGGTGGTCAAACTTTAGCAAAGAAAATCCTCCGTTATGGATACTTTTGGCCAGAAATTAATCAGGATGCTGCTGACCATTCCCAAAAGTGCGATAAATGCCAGGGATTCGCTAAAATTCCTAGAGAACCTTCCACTGAGCTAACACAAATGGTCAGTCCATGGCCGTTTGCCATCTGGGGAATAGATCTCATTGGGCCTTTGCCGACTGCAAAATCGGGAGTTAAATATGCTATTGTTGCTGTTGATTATTTCACTAAATGGGCTGAAGCCGAACCATTGGCTACTATTACCTCTAAGAAAATGGTAAGTTTTGTGACTAAAAATATCATTTGCAGGTATGGTGTGCCTCAGAAGATAATCATAGATAATGGTACCCAGTTTGAAAGTGAGGAGTTCCAAGATTTCTGCAAACGATTCAAGATCCGAAAAAGCTTCTCAACAGTGGCTCATCCGCAGGCAAACGGGCGAGTGGAAGCAGTAAACAAAATCATCAAATCAACCATCAAAAAGCAGCTGGAAAAAGCAAAAGGTGGTTGGGTCGATAAGTTACCGCTTGCACTATGGGCATACAGAACCACCCACAAAACTGCGACTGGGCATACTCCATTTTCATTGGCATACGGATCAGAAGCGATGATTCCAGTGGAAACTGAAGTCCCCTCACACAGAAGGATCCATTTTGATCAAGATGAGAATGAAAAATTGAAATTGGAAGCACTTGACCTCCTTGATGAAAGAAGAGAAGAGGCTAAGCTTAGAATTGCAGCTCATCAGGAAAGAATAGCCAGGCACTTCAATTCCAAAGTTCATCAGCGCAGCTTTGAAGTTGGGGACCTAGTCCTGAAAAGAATTATGACAGCCACAGGTGTGTTAGTTCCAAACTGGGAGGGGCCGTATGTTATAGGCACGAAACTTCTTGATGGAACGTTCAAACTCACAACCGTCGAAGGAGAACCAGTCCCAAGAGCTTGGAACAGCAATCATTTGCATCCATATTTTACTTAAAAGCTTTGCTGAAATGTTGTAAAAGAATTACGAATATATGATTCTTGTATTGAAAGCAATTGTAAAGCAAGTGAATAATGAAAAGCTATAAAGTGGATGTAGGCCCAGCTTTTGGCCGAACCACTATAAATCTTGTGTTCTCTACTACTATAAACTGCTTTGTTTTATTTCGACATATAAAATACGTTAATTGTGTTACTAAAATGTCGATTTAATAACGCAGGCCATAAAAACAAAGCTTACCCATCGCAAGACCAAGCGATCTCCGACATCACCCAGCAAGCAAACGCTAAACCATTCAAAATTTCCATACTCAAATCCTACAAAAGAAGCGCTTCGAACAAAAGTTAGCGATGTGGATGGAAGTGGACCATTTCTAACTAACTGCGAATGTTTGTACAAACAAACATCCAGTTAAATAGCCTGTGTCTACCACCACCAACTCGCTTAACTATGAAGTATATTTCTTTGGATAAGGAAAATTATTGGCCACTAAAATGGGATGATACTTGCAAAAGATAACGGTGATCGCTGACATGAATAGATGGCAAAGAGACATGGGCGAGCAAGCATCAAACAGCAAAAGGCCTCTTCAGAGGCACAAGCCCTCTTCAGAGGCACAACTCTTCGGAGGATGAAGACCTCGAGCGGGCCTCGCCAGAAAAAGAGAGTTCTTTCTCGACATAAAGTTGCGGACTGATCGGTGATACACTCCCGTGAATCCGTCTAACTAAGAGAAAGAAACTCCAAACTTCCAGGCAAAAGCCCTACTCAGAGGCACACGTTTCACCGAGATTGAAATAAAACTTCCAAGTGTTGAAACGTGAAAAGCCCTCTTCATAGGCCCATTTCACCACAGTTGAAATGCTAAAAGACCTCGAGCGGGCCTCGCCAGAAAAAGAGAGTTCTTTCTCGACATAAAGTTGCAGACTGATCGGTGATACACTCCCGTGAATCCGTCCAACTAAGAGAAAGAAACTCCAAACTTCCAGGAAAAAGCCCTACTCGGAGGCACACATTCCACCGTGATCTGAAATAAAACTTCACACGAGTCGAAATGTGAAAAGCCCTCTTCACAGGCCCGCTTCCCAGCGAACAGGGAAAAAATAAAAGCCTCTCCCAAGGGGCAGAAACAAAAAGACCTCTTCCCAGAGGCACAATTGAACAAAACGACCCCTTCCCAGGGGCACAATCAAACAGAAAGACCTCTTCGGAGGCACAACTCTTCGTAGGCACACGTTTCATCGAGATTGAAATAAAACTTCCAAGTGTTGAAATGTGAAAAAGCCCTCCTCAGAGGTACTACTTTTCAAAGAAGCATTTCATCGGCAATGCAAAACAAAGATCAAAAACCCTCCACTGAGGCGCACTAAAAAAAAAAATAAGAAGCCCTCTTTAAAGGCACACTTTAGCTTTCAAAGGAAGATTGATTCATCTATTCTTGAAAATACTCTTCCTCAAAAAAGTTAAAGTGCCCTTCAGAGGCCTGCTTTACCACATAGGAGAATTCACTTTGTAAAAATGTGTGTATGCACAAAAGAAAAAGTGATATCTTCGAAGGTTGAAGCGTAGAAACTCATATGGAGCGAGTTGTACTCTATTTTGAGCAAAATAATATTCCTCCAAGTATGGAATAATTGTTCTCCAGAAAATGAGAGTACAAGTCCCTTCAAAGTAGAAAATATTGCAACGAGCTTATGGTATAGGGGCAGCATGGTGTAGCTACATTGGTAAGAATTGCGCTCGAACAACATACCACAAGCTCACTGCAATATCGTACAAAGAAACTTGTACAAAAACGAATAGTAAATGCATTCTCAAATACAGACAGAAGTTTGTACAAACAAAAAGAATCATTTTATTCAATACTGTCAAAATTTTTGTATAGGTACAGGTTTCAAAATAAAAGGAAAAAGAAAAGCGGAGGCCGGTACCCGCACAATCTCCGGCCAGTACATGCAAAAAGCAAAAAGTGAAAATAAGGGGAAGCAGGGCCCGTTACTTCTTCTTGCCACCACCTTTAGAGCCTTCACCTGACCTAATAGGCAGATTTTCAGGACGGCTTGGGAGAGTTGGGGAAGAAGGAGAGAGGGTCACTGCCGAATCAACCTTCGCTTCCTCTTCAGAAGCAAGAATGTTTTTCCTTTTCTTGGAAGTGGCACGCTTCCTCCTCCTCCTTGAAGAAGACTCACTTCCCGGGGTAACAAGAGCAGACAGTTTTACGTCATCAGAAATAGTATGCTCCGGGGAATTGCCACCTCCTTCAGGTCCTTTGTCCTTCTGCTCCTGCGAAGCGATGGGATCATCCAACCCTTAAAGGGCTCCTATCAATTCTTCTTGTGATCCCGGCTAGGAAATAGTAGTGATTTGAGGGAATGGAGGAGGGACGGCTGGAGGAGGAGGAGTCTGTGTGGCACTTGGCGTTTTTGCTACAGAAGAAGAAAAGCCAAAAATATTAGTATCTCCCGTGAAGAAAGGAGATAGCGGCTCATTGAGATTTAAGAAATAATCAAAAAGTTCGTCAAACTCATGAGGAGCAAACAAACAGTCCACTTGAGCAAGATTAACGGTAGAGTTACCTGGAGAAGTCGGCTTCCTAATGTCAACCTCATAAGCCTATGCTTCGGCGCTCTCTTCGCCTTCATCTCCACCCTGCGTGCTTGTGATCTCAGTTGTAACTTTAACAGGGGATGGAGAATGGGAACCAGAGCCTGTGATGTCAACATCGGCCGAAACCGAAGGAGGGACGGGGGCAGTTAATGGTGCTTCTTTCGCAAAGTGCTGCTCCCCTACCTCAGCTCGCGCTTTGGCAAGCTGCTCTTTTCCCCGGGCTAGGGCAGCTCTGGCATCATCATCTAGAAAGTGTTCTGCAAGACATGCTTCAGCATAGCCGGCGCCTGTACCTCCAAGCATGTCAAGAATTGACTCCCAAACCTCGGCCAGGGTAATCTCATAATTCGGGCCTAAGAATGAAAGGCTCCCTCGCCCCATAACGCTATGTACATGGAAGTCAAATAGAGTGGAGCTGATATTGGCTTTAGTCGCCTCATGCGACTGTTCGGCAGCCTGCCTTCCAGCGATAGCTTCATCGCGTTCCTTCTCGGTCTTTAATAATTGGGCCTTCAGCCTCATAATCTCCAAATCCTGGGAGTTGACCTTCTCCCTTAACTCTGCAACGTCAGCATGATACCTTTCCGTTGTTTTCTGCTTAGCCTCAAGTTGCCACTCGGCATGTCGCTGAGCAGCGTGAGCATCGCGAACTTGCTTTTGAAGTACTTCTTCTTTTTGGGTATATGAGGTAGAAGAAGTAGCAAGCTCTTGCTTAAGTTTTTCAACTTCCACTTCAAGCTTCTCGTTGTAATTGGCGATGTTCCACATTTCGGTATCGTGCTGGCTTAAAATTTTCTGCCACTCGGCCTTATCATTTTCCATGGTTAGCATAGACTCTATATTCACGCGGTTGACCCTCTGAAGCTCATCAACAAGCTTTTACCACCCTGACATCCGCTCGATATCAAGCCTAACAGCATCAAGATTTTGCAGCATTGCTTGTTTGTCAATAGGGACCAAGTCAAGATCGAACCGCACTCCCTTTAGGCACCAGTGTGGGAACGGCTTTGCAGAGTGGCTGGGCCTGCTCCAATTTGAAATTTAGGCCTGTTAACTATTATCTGAATGTCTGTCTTCCCGAGAGCAGGAGAGCTAGAAGGGATGTCAAGTGAGACGGGGGCAGTGGCCTTTTTAGGAGTTGTAGATGCATGCTTCTCACCGTGCCGGGCGCGCTTGCTTGGGTCTTCAAATATATGACTATTTCCCCGGTCATCATGCGACTTTCTTTTGTGAGAGTCGTCACCTCTCTGGGAAAAATCATGGTGCTCCTCCCTTTCTTTTCTCTCATAACGCTCTTCTTGTGCCCTCCTCTCCTGAGCCTTTCGAGCGGCTCTCTCTTCGTCGGTTTCTCTGTGAACGGGAAGGTAACGCCTATAGTCATATTGACTATGCCTCCCGTAGCGCTGAAAGTCGTCATAGTAAGAGCCGCTGCGTCCCATCGGAGAATCTGAAATTTAAAAAAAAAAAGACAAGTCTTAAAAGTCTTCAGAGAAAAGAAGCGTGACTTTAGAATCTTCAAAGTACAAAGAATTAGGTGCATGAATGTTCCGAAAAGTCCTATGTGTGTGTGGTGTGCAAACTACACGCATCAGGCTACAAACCGCTCTTTGACACAGCGGTGGTAGTGACTTGAGTGGTAGGCGTCAAAATTTGTTAAAAAGTTGATGTCGCCTCGACAACAGGAGAAGAAGCTTTAGGGACATCATCTTTAAAGAGTTCTTGTGAAGTTATCATCAGGTCACTTAGCCCCTCGAAAGTATCATCACCGCCAAGTTCAACGGGAGTATCTTTTCCGGCTTCCAGACCAGCCTCATCTTCAGAGCAACGAAGAGATTCTTCCTCTTCAATAACTGAAGCAAGAATAAAAGTATCGGAAAAGAATTTTTTTTCCAATAATCTTCTTTCTCGAAAAGCTAAAACTTTCAAAATTATATTTATCTTTATGTAATAATAGAAAATTTTACATTTTTACAAGTCAATATATCGTGTCTGACTGTCTCATCAAAGCGTTTAGGAGATTCTAATCGATAACGTTGATCAAGCGCATCGACCAGAATTCTTAAAGCACTCAACGGGCAATACAATCACAAAATCATCTTCTATATGATGAAAATATCTCTTAAAAGTTTTGAGAATATTCTTTGCTCTTTTAAGATCAAAATCCAATTTTACTTATAAATAAATCTTATGAAAAGGTTTGCAAAATTTAAATTTCTATTTTCATCCAAAATCAATAAATACAAGAATGGAGTCATCGAGATATTCGTAAAATACTCGATTCATAAAATGGATGAAATAAGCTGGACAAACTGAATGACATAATTGGTCATTCATAAGGATCATAACGAGTTTGGAATGTGGTAAGTGGAATGCTAACTTCCGCAACTCGCAGCGAATAAAAATCGGTGGCAAGGTCGAACTAAAAAGACCCTAACACCACTCAAAAGATTGCTTAGGAGATAATCCTAAGACAATCTCAAAAATACCGAAAAATTCTCAAACTACATGAATGAGAGAAATAAGACTTTTCTCATGATGAGGGTTTAAACAATAAAATGATGTCATCAAATTGGAATCGAAATCACAAAGAAAAATAGAAATCTGCTTAAGAGCTAGAAAATATTGGAGATGAATAGTCCACTCGGAACATATGAGATGGCTTTAAAATAATTAAGCCAATCCTTTCACAAAAATCGGTTTCGAAGCCCAAGTAAAAATCGGCTCGGAAAGAAAAATCACGTAAAATAATTTCAACATCAATAAAAAGAAAATTGAGTGTTGCGGATCTACCATCCGGATTTGCAATCCTCAAAGAAGTTAACAAGCCCAAAAATGTTTAAAGAAAAAGAATCGATAAGTTCTTTTGATATAAAAATGATGAGATGAACCTATATCAACAAGAACTCGAAAAAGATAATCACAAAACAAATGAAAACAAGGATTGATTAAGAAATACCTTGACCAAGAGAAGTATCACTAGGAGCTTGAACAACATTTAGCTCTCCCTCTTTCCTGCTTCAGAGTATGGGACATGTAGATATAAGATGACCCGAACTTTTGCAATAACGACAAAAGAGAGGTTTCGGGCACTCCCTTGCATAATGGTCCGTGGAACCACAATTGTAGCATTGTCCACGACTAGAGGTGGGAGTCTTTGCTACCGGAGTTTGTTGCTTCCCTTTCTTGTTGGGAGTGGGCCCTTTGAATTTGATAGGCCTCCTCATGTTATTGTTGAAGTTCTGTTTGGCACCGACAACTTCAACATCGCTTTCTTTATCGGCCTCTTCAAGTTGAAGAGCGATATCAATCAGCTGATCAAAAGAAACTTCTAGTTTTAGAAGTAAAGGCTTTTTAAGGTTCTTGTTCAACCCATAAACAAATATCTGATTTTTCTTCAATGGGGTATTAATGTACTCAACCCCGTATTTAGAAAGAGATTCGAAAGATGCAACGTAATCCGACACAGAAGATTCACCTTGAACAAGGTCAATAAAACGCCGGGCCAAAGTTACTTTTTCAGCCTCCGGCACAGACTTTGATTCAAATCTTTCCCGGAATTCTCCCAAGTAAGATCCGCTTCGATAATCTCCGAAGTCAAGAGCTCATACCAATCTAACGCTCTTTCTTGGAGCATGCTAGAAGCCACTTGGACTCGATGAAGGTCAATAAGATTCATGCGAGAAAAGACGCGATCGCATGATTTGAGCCAAGCTTGAATTTCAATAACACTCTCGGATCCCTTAAATGGCCTTCCACCCAAATCGGAATAGTCTATGCACAAGCGTGCAAAACCAGATCTAGGATGAGTAAGCTCTGGAATGGGTTCGGCTGCTTGAGCATTCTTTACATGATAAAGAAGCTGTTGGGCAGACATAAATACTCCATCCTGGGAAGTAGCACTAGATTGATCGGTGCTGGGATGGCCTGGTCTAACCATTTCTCTTCCTTTAGAATAAAAGAAGAAGAAAAAGGTTATTCACCAAATGAATATCAAGCAATCTTGATAGATAAAACAAGGAATCATAAAGAAAATAGGATGAATCGGTACGAAGACTTGAATTAAATCCTAAAGCACGACTCCTAATATAGACTTAGGACGATGATCCTTGTTACAATATTTCGTATTGTTTCGAAGTTTGGCTTTGATACCAAGCTGTGACGCCCCACCTCTATACCCATGCAAGCCAAGAACACTACGGAGTAATGTCGTCAACTAGCGCGGAGAATAAGGCTGTTGAGGAGCGACCATCTGTATAATTGCTTTGTGCGAGTACCGATATGCCAGATAAAAGTATAACTTTCCATCTCGAAAGGAAATCCGGCATACCGATGCAAACTCAAAGCTACTTCGAAGTGGCTATATATAATCTTCGGAAACAAATATAGAAAAAAACGTAACGTAAATCAGTCGCAAATAATTCATTTCACTAAGGCGGAAAAAGATATGAATATAACACATGAAAGTGTAAATCAGAGCAGTGGTCAAATAAGATCCACAATATCACAAAAGAATAGATACAAGTGCTAGACAAAAGAATATGTATACATTAAGGAGTCTATATCTCAAATGTATACAAAAAAACTACTAGACTAAAGTAGTTAAGAAAAAGTCAGAAGATGGTTCCAGATAGGAAGTCAAATAGAAGCACCTGTAATATCTTAGTCTGACCCGAGTATTATTTAATAAGAAAATAATAAACGGATCAGTCTAGCTATAATTATCAGATAAAATGAGATATAAGAAGAGATATAATAAAAACGTATGATAACCAAAAATGTCATACCTCGACATGAATACATTAGAAAATCAACAAAGGAAAATCATACAAATATCTCACGCATCTCATAGCATAAAAGGAATGTCATATTCTTTATTTAATTCACCAAGCCACAATAAATGACAAACATATCAATGCCAATCATAAAAGTTGGTGAAACATAAATTCCAGAAATCACCAATTAGAAATCTAGAAATTAAATAATTCAGAGCAACGATGTCGTACAGCGTAACGTCCGATGATCCAGAAACACAATAAATAGGAACAACGACGTCGCACAGTGAAACGTCCGATGAACCAAATCACAATAAAACGGAACAACGACGTCGTACAGCGTAACGTACGATGATCCAAAACACAATAAGACGGAACAACGACGTCGTACAGCGTAACGTCCAATGAACCAAAACACAATAAAACGGAACAACGACGTCGTACAGCGTAACGTCCGATGAACCAAAACTGTGACGACCGAAAAATTTTAACACTTTTAAATGGAATAATTAATTAATTTTAAAATATTTAAAGGTTAAGTTTAACTTGAATTCCAGATATTAATATTTACCTGATAATTAAATTATTGAATTATATAGTTTAAATATTAAATCATATAATTTGAAATTGGGTAAAACAATGAATCTGGGATTTCTAAGCCTGTTTAGAATAATTTGAAGGCTTATAAAATTTATAAGGATGATTCTGAAGATAATAGAATGGGTGAAATTCAATTTAAAGGTAATTTGTTCAATTTTAAAAATGTATCGTTTAAATTGAATTTAAAATTAGCCTTCCGAGGCACATTCTCGGGATTCGACGAAACCAGTTCTGTTAGATCCATAATAGTTAGTTATTATCGGATTTCAATTTTTGTAGCTATCGAGTTGTCGTTTGACCCTGGCAGCTCAAAATGCTTCGAATTTATTTTAATCGATTTGATTTAAAATTGATCGTTTACTTACGTAACTCGCGCGTACGATCAAATCAGCCTCTGAAACACGTTCTATTATGTTCGAAATTTTATATAACTAGCGATGAGGCATTTCGAAAGTCTTATATAAGTAAATAATAATATTAAAAAAAGAGGGAGGGGGTTTAAAATAAATTGGCAAAGATATTTAACAGTACAAGATATTTTATAAGTCAACAAGCGTACTCAGGACGCCTCCCACCATCTATATCATTCCCGTCCCTCTTTGTTCGAGAAACAGATAAAATTCCACCCAAAAATACAAATGGTCGAAGCCCTTCATCAAATTAAAAAAAAATTAAAAAAAAAGAAGAAGCGTCGGGCCGATTTGGGAAATGGGGAAAGGATCGACGTCACGAGCTCGGCTCGAACTCGAGCTCGAGGCAGTGATGCTCTTGACTTCGAAGTCACACCTGCCGAGGCGCACTCGATTGGCATTTGGGAAAATGGCGACCCGCGTGAAGTCTCGAGGAGGCGGTCGCGTTATCACTTGGGGTTATCGAGATTTCGTTGCGTGGTTGGGTCGCGACTGGAAAGGGACGAAGGCTATTTCTTAGTGACAAGGTGAGTAATCTTCGTTCTGTGCACTGGTTGCTGTTATGAATTCGTGAAGTTTTAAGTATATTGGTTGCTGTTATCTATCCGTGTTGATTGAAAGAAGGCAGTATAAATTTAGAAATGAATTTGAAAAAAAAAGTACTTTAACTATGTTTGGGAATGTTAAGTAAGTCAGTTGCAAAAATGTTTTTTTTATTTAATCAAAACTTAAGAATAATAAATCAAGTGATAGTTACCTAATAATCAAAAAAGTATAATTATTTAGGGTTGTTGAAGAATGATTACTTGAATAATTAAAAATGGTTATTTACTTAAAGTAATTAATTTAATAATTAATTAAAATATGATTTGTTAAAGGTTAGTTAATTTCTGAATATGATTAGTTATTGAGTAATGGAAGAATGTGGTTGATGGAAGTGATTAAGGATGGTTAATTACTTAAAGGAAAAAAAGTATTTACTTGAACGTGATTGAGTGTACCTACTTAATGTAATTTACGAGGAGTAATTACTTAGTGAGGGAATTAATGACTTGCGGTTGATTAAAAGTTAATTAAGTAACGAAATAAATTAAGGATAATGAATTACTAAATTTGGTTAATCAGGCGGATTAATGAATAGGATTTAATTAGTTAGAACAAAGATTAATTAAAAGAATTAATTAAGGATTAATGTAATCAATAGGAATAATAAAGATTAATTACTATAATTGTTTGGGAATAATTAAATTCATATAATTGATTAGGAATAATTACGTAATGTAATTAGCGAATTGATAAATCAAGGATGATAAATCAATTTGAGTAATTGTGGGATTATTTATGTATTGAATAATTTAATCAATGATGAATAAGCAAGATGTATAAGTAATAAAGTAATTTATTAAAGTCATTGCGAGTTAATTAAATTTATCAGAAATATATGACTAATTTATCTTGCTTATGAAAGATATTTGAATGCCTTGAATTTTGTTATTTCCGAGGTGTGATAGTGGTGCTTTGTGAAATAAAATATTTTTGTGATAAGATATGTTGAGTTTAAAGCTGTGGTAAGGAGGTTATCTATTTATGATTGTATTAATAGAGATGGCACCTGAATTTGAAGTTTGAATTGTATTCGCATGAATAATATGATATGAGATGGTATTGATTTCAAGAGATCGGGGTCGGGTATTTGGAAATACCCGAAACCACTTCGAAGTTTATAAATTGATCTGTAAAATCAGTAGGCTGAAATGAAATGATTTAAGTGAATTGTATTATTTTATCTAAGTTTGGTACTTAGAAATTTTATATGTGAAATAAATGTTATTTATAGCAACTTGTGAATTGATATAAGTTACCCCGGGTTTATATAAGTTGATTTCTTTGGTATTTCATGTTAGTTGGGTTTACTCACGCTGGTTTCCAGCCTGACCCGGGTGTTACTTTGGGTAATGCTCGAGTCAGATCGAGTATTACAGATTTTCAGGTAGGTACGTTCTGGAGATCAGGAGGCGAGCTGGATGGCAATATCGTATAGAGTATATCCGTTGTATTTATATTATTGTAAATCTTAGGCATGATAATTGTAAACATTTAGTGATTGTATGAAAGTGAAACTCTGATGTATATTAAATGTAATCGACAGATATAGTATTCTTTTGTAAACTGTTATTATTTATTATTATATTTTATCCGCTGCGATTGTGAGATCTTTGGTGTTTCTGTTCTTTTTCTTCTTCTTCTTCTTTCTGTTCATCTTTTTCATAACTATCTGGAATTTTCGGTAAGAAAATTTCGGGTCGTTACAAAAACACAATAAGACGGAACAACGACGTCGTACAGCGTAACGTCCGATGAACCAAAACATAATAAGACGGAACAACGACGTCGTAGAGCGTAATGTCCGATGAAATAAATCACAATAAAACGGAACAACGACATCGTACATCGTAACGTCCGATGAACCAAATCACAATAAAACGGAACAACGACGTCGTACAGCGTAACGTCAGATGAACCAAATCACAATAAAATGGAACAACAACGTCGTACAGCGTAACGTCTGATGAACCGAATCAAAGAGACATCGCACATTGCTAGTCTAAACCATAAAATGACCATCATCGATCATCAAGAAGTGTCAATTATAGTAAGCTAGTAAATATATGAGCTTAGCTTCATGTCCCATAACCACTAGCTTAACTTAAATATTTACGAACAAATTGTAGATCTCCACTAGAAAATTGTCACAAGAGATTCAATCGAGTAAGTCCAAGAATTAACCGACGAAGTAAACGCAAGCGTTTCATACCATATGTTTTACTAAGTCGTTTAATTAGATTTCTCATACGAGTGAGGTAAAGGCTTGTATATACTAATAGGTTGGAAAACGGTTTTATAAACGAGTTTGAAATTGAAAATAGAGTTTAAATAATCTTTGATAAAGAGTTTGAATATTTACTACTAGTATAGAAACCTTTGTATTTTAAAGTGACAAACCATAAAAATGATTGTAGAAACAATCAATCATAAAAATCCACATACGAGGACGTGAATCAAATCCAAAGAAACCGATAAATAATCCATCGAAATGGATATTCAAAAATCCATAAAAAGGAGTCATCAAAGTCGTAAGAAATGATAACAACAAATAGGATCATCACGAATCGATTCAAATTGGAAATTCAATCCCAAAAGGCAAAGTGGGCTGAAACAACAAATTCAGTTGACTAAACAGATATTTTCAGTTGACTAAACAACAAATTCAGTTGACTAAACAGAGATTTTCAGTCGATTGAATTCTGCCTGGAAACTTTCTGTTTCCAGGTTCAGTCGACTGAACAGAGAATTCAGTCGACTAAACCCTGCCTGGAAACTTTCTGTTTCCAGGTTCAGTCGACTAAACAGAGATTTTCAGTCGACTGAACCCTGCCTGGAAACTTTCGGGTTCCAGATTCAGTCGACTGAACAGAGATTTCAGTCGACTGAATCATGCCTGGGCTGTTTTTCAGCCTATCTAAATGACGAGCAAACTCTTCCAAAACGCAACCGGACGAACATTGGCTCTAAGGGTTTATGCCAATCGGCAACCCGGCCCTATATGCTCCTCGATGCATCATCCAAAGCATGATCAAACATCCATAAAAGGATTTTCACACTAATTTGACTTAAAAACCCAAAAATTGGAATATTCACAAAACCAATCCAAATCAAGAGCAAATGCACATGAAAAAGTGTTTGGAATTCATACCCAACCACCAAAGATAATTATAGTCAAGATGTGAGATAAAAATCTCACCTTTGAACCCAAACTATGAGGAAGAAGCTATAGAGCAATGGCAAGAACAATCACACTTCAATTCCAACCCCACAAGCTTGAGTCTAAGCTTAAAAGAGAAACATTTCCTAAGTTAGGTTTAGGAATTTCTGAAATTGGAAGGAGAATGAGTTGGAGAAGAAGAAGAGAAGGCTTACCAAAGCTTCTTCTATGAATTTGGAGTTGGAGCTTGGATTTGCAATGAAACTAGGGCTTGAAATTTCTAATTTCCACTCTTTTCCCTGATTGTTGCTTAAAGCTCAAAGTGTTTGTAATATGAAATGAAGTAATGAAGATTTGGAGTGGAGCTAGGGTCTTAAGATGGAACATTGAGCTGAAACCCAAACTCAAACCCAAAGTGAAAAAGTAGCAAAACTCAACTAACTCCAAACATATCGAAGCTTATACTCAAAAAGGTCGTAAACGGCATTTTGAACTCAATAGAAGTGGTCTCGAGTCCTAATTCGACTGTTTGCAAAAAGTAGCTTTTCGGACTAAGATCCGACGAACGATGAAATATTTAAATAAAATATTTAAATATACAATCGATAAATATGTGGGTTGTTACACTACTCTATTCAAACAATTGTTGGGAATTTGGAATTTTTGGGAAAATTTAAAATTCCTTTGGATTTGGAAGTGGTTTCCAAAGGTTTTGGAAAAATAATAGTATTATTTCAAAAATATTTTTGTGTTGAATTTGAAATCTAGGAGATTTGAAATAAAAAATTATTTGGGAATGTTTTTAAAGAGATAAAAGCATTGAACTCTTTTGGTCACTGGAAAATAACGTCGATGATGACTGCAACATTATCGATGTCTATTTTCGAGTTTCTAGAAGAGAAATTGCTACCAAATTATTTTAAATTGGAATTGTTTGTGAACTGGGTTTGGTTTTGAAATTCAAAGGGGTAACTAAATTTGTCAAAGAATCTTGGACATAGTTGAATCCTAAGGGGATATTGAAATTTTGGAAATTTGTATAAACTCTGGAATCTTGATTAAAATGTTTATGGGATAATAAAAATATATTGGCTAAATAAAATGTATAATTTCGAGTTAAAAGCAAAATGTGAATGTAATTTATTATAAATAGAAGTTGTAAAATTGGAAATTATAATTAAAGTTGTACAAGTTTAAAAATCAAATGGAATTTGATTTGAAGTTGGAAGAAATTGAGAATTAATTCAACTTGAATTGGGGTTTAACCAATTTCAGTGGAAATTGAAGTTATTTAAATTGGAATTGGAAGTTGGGAAAGTGAACAATTTTGGCTCTGGACTATTTTCAATATAAATGGTTTTAATATAAACTTATTTTTTTTCAGCTATTAAATATATACAACCTTTCTTTCCTAAAGCCAAAATATTTTGTACTTGTTTTACAATTGTTTCTGGAACTATTTAACCAATTTTCAACTGCTTTCTAAACTCATTACTATTTTTCAACTATGTTACAAATTATTTACTATTTTACAACTATTTTGCAAATATATAAAATTTCTGAGACTATTTAGCTATTTTTCAAACTATTTCATAATTAGCTAACTATTTTACAGCTATATTTCAAACCAACAATTATTTTTCAACTATTTACCTATTTTTAAATTTTCAAGCTATTTTCTAAATATAAACTGGTCGGAGTTCAAACTGTTATTGATTTAAATACCCAACTGAGATAAGGATTGAAGTGATAATTCAATGAGAATTAAGGCAATTGTAAAGAAGTAGAAAAAGGGAATTAAAGGAAATGTGAATAGAAAGGGAATTGATTTGGCTGATAATCAATGAAAATAAATACGTAGGATGTACGTATATTATTCTATTCGCATAGTGATTTGATCCAGATTCGAGCACAGAATTTCGAGATAGTTTATCGATCCGAGTTGGAATTTTTCACTCGATTTTCGACGGCGAACCTGGATATGGATTGTTGATTGGTTCTGGATATCCTCTATCATAATTATAGTTATGCAAGGAGAATGACGGTTTCTGATCAAGAAACTAGATCTGAGTCCGCGCTAGGAAGTCGGGTAGGCAATGCTAGTTCGGAAGTGAAATTGTGTGATCGAGCGAGCGATCAGATTGGTATAGCGTACGGATGATATGTGTACATCGTACGGATTTAAATGAAATTGGAAAGAGTAATCAAATTTGAATATTTGATTTTTAATAAGCAAAGTTATGTATCTTTGTTATATAAGATAAATCTTTCCTTGTGGAATTTATTTCTGGAAGAAAAAGGGGTTTTTGAAAATGTTTGAAGTATAAAAGGAATTTTATACAAGTTTGAAAAGATCCAAAGTTTTAAAAATTTATATATAAAGGATCTTATGAGGATTTATGAAAAAGGTTTTGGGAACCTTTGGATTTGGAAAGGCTTTTGATTTTTGGGTAAAATCAATATTGGAATTTGGAAAGCCTATTTTGACAATTATCTTGGGATAATCGATTTTGTGTAAAGGAGCTTTGTATGAGATCATACTAGGTGTATGATTTGAAAGATACTATATGTGTATAGTATAAAGTGTTTTGATGATGGCTCTGCGGAAAAAGGCGCTTCCTTGAAATGAACTTCTCAGGAGTGCCACCGGGTGGTGCTGCCTTGAGCCCCAAGGGGGGTTCTAAAGTTGATCCTGTGAGGAGTCCGGACAAAACTAGTTCCTGAGGATTATGAGTTGAGTTTACCATAGCGTAAGTCGTGTGTGTCACGGAGAGCCAACAGTTACATGGACTTTGCTGCGACGGCAACGTAACCCAGGATGAAACTGCAACCTATGGTATAACATAGCGAAGGTCGTGCGTGCCGCTGAGAGCCAACAGTCTGCGTTTGATTTTATATCGGTAGACTGCGACCTATGTAGGAGTGGAGAAGTTTCATTTCGTCAGCAAAAATCAGAGGCCGCTGAGAGCCTACAGTTACATGGATTTTGCTGTGACGGCAACGTAACCCTGGATGTAACTATGATCTATTGTGTGGGTTCCATGGCGTAATCGAGAGGCCGCGGAGAGCCTGCAGTTACATGGACTTTTGTTGTGACTGCAACGTAACCCTGGTATGTAACTATGACCATGGATGGGGGTGATGATTTTCAGAGCATTGTCACCAAAGATATTTCCTCTATTTTCAAAAACAGTTTTCTATATTTTCAATAAAATTATTTTTTTTAAAGTATTTTCACTGGGTTTTGAAAACGGGTTTACCAAGTACTTATAGATTTTCAGTCCTATGCCTGATCAACGTATGATTGAATTTCTGTGAGAACAAGGATGAACTGGTTGAGAAATCGAGTTATAAGAAATATTTTATAAAAAGCTATTTTAATTGTATTATCGGAATTTAAAAGCATTTCTAAATTGTTAAAATAGAAGTGTTGAAATTTTGGGGAAAATTAAGGGGAAGATCCAAATTGGAATTATAAAAATAAAAATCGAGTTGGATTGAAAAGGTGATGGTTTGAATTGCAAATGAAATTCAAGTGTGATTTGAATAATACTTAATGAAATTTGCAAGTAAATTGGATATAAGGGAAGTGATGCCATATAAAATGGAAGTGGATTATAATAGAAATGGTTTGGGGTTGCAAACAAAACCCAAGTGAATAGAAATAAATTGAGAGTGGCCTTGTATTAATAAAATAAATTCGATAATGAATTAAGTAAGGAAATTAAAAATTTAAAATGGGTTAATTGAGTTAAATGATAAATGGATAAAGTCTGATTGAATAAAAACTAAATCAAAGTTGTGATTGGAATTGGATTATCAGACTGAACTTAAATTTGGTGGTATATTAGTTTGAAGTATAAATGAGTTCAGTATGTGGTTGGATATTATTTTGATAAATTGAGAAGTTGAATTAAAATTTAAATTTAAATGGATGGGCTTACTGAATTTAATGGAAGTTGATTAAATGAGAATCAAATAAAAGTAAACTTAAGTTTGATGTTGGGATAAATTAAAGTAAATTAACTTAAGTTTAAAATTTATGGAAGCTTGGCTTCGAATAAGAGCGAAAGCCATTAAATAAAGGCTTGGATTAAATTAGTTTGGAAATGGTTATTAATTTATAAGTTTGAATGTGCCATGCTTAATAAATTGTTTTGAATGAATCCAATGTGGGAATGAGATAAAATGCAATGTACGGTTGGTAAATGAATTAGAAATGAAATGGAATTAAATTCAGAATGAGTTGAAATTAATTTAAGTAATTATAAACTACATGAATACTCTACTGAACGAATATCGTCGAAATTGCATAAAATGGTTGTAGTTCGGCGTTAATAAAAGTAATTAAAATTCTATGAGTTGATAGAGATTTAAATAAAATTGATTCTGGATTATTTGAAGTAAATATGAGCTTGTTTGGATTAAAATCAATTGAATATAAGAAATTGAGTTACAAGTCATTAAAATTGAATGAGATGGCATATGAATTGGTTTAAAGCTATTGAATCAGCTTTAAAGTTATATAAATCGTTTATGGAAAGCGTTTTGGTGCTTGTTGCTTATGATATACATGTGTTTAACTATTGAATATAAGTGAAATGCTTGTGATTTGCTATTAAAGTAAATGAAATGCTGATAAATACTCTATATATGGCACTTACATATTTAAGTTGAGTAAGTACAGGTACCCAAGGCCGTTTGGCTGGATTTGGATTGCACTAATTGCTAAATAAATAAGCTGCATGCTTAAAACGCTAAATAAGGTACGCCTACGCAATAAAATTAGGAAATATGAACTGTTTTTTCTTTTTCCGACTGGGTGGGTCGATGTATACATATTTATATCTCTTGTCAAATTGCAAAAGCTCCTCCGTGCAAAGGAGACTCTGCCAAAAAATTTCCAAAATTTTGGGAGTTAGAAAATTTTCGTAAAATTTGGGAAAAATTTGGTTAACGACAAAACGATTCCAAATTAAAGACTAATGTAAATTAGAAGATGAAATTAATATGAGTCGGTTATAAATGGAAGATAAATTCAATAATTCATAATTGAAAGTGAATAGAATTCATATGGAAATGGGAAAAGCTAAATTGAATAGAAGTGGATGTGAAAACTTCGTAAGAAATGTATAAAATGATTGGAAAATCATGATTGGATATGATTGCTAGGAAAGATATACAGGTATTATAAAGAGAAAAGAAAATTTGATTTGATTCCAAAAGATAAATGTGAAGTGCCCGACAAAAAGGTATGTATTTTAATTTATGTATGAATTGGATTGGGTTTTTGATGTAGCCACTTGGCTTTTGTTTTCTTTTGGAATTTGGGAGCCCGTAGAGGCCTTTTGTAGTTGTACCGAGCTAGCCGCGCAAAGGAGATGCTGGCAAAAAATTTCGGAAATTTTGAGAGTTAGAAAAATTTTGAGAAAATTTTGATAATTCAAAAGTCGGTTAAATTTAAATTTAAATGATTGAACAAACGGGTAGTATTTGAACTATAAAAGATTTTGGGAGGTTAGTTAAGATGATAGTGGGTCATTAATAAAAGATAGTTGGTAGGATATTGAATAGTGAGTGTTGGGGAAAAAGTAATCGGGTATTGGACCATTCTTCCTAACTAGTAATTTCGGGGACGAAATTCTTCTAAGGGGGGAGGAATGTGACGACCCAGAATTTTTAACACTTTTAAATGGAATAATTAATTAATTTTAAAATATTTAAAGGTTAAGTTTAACTTCAATTCCAGATATTAATATTTACCTGATAATTAAATTATTGAATTATATAGTTTAAATATTAAATCATATAATTTGAAATTGGGTAAAACAATGAATCTGGGATTTCTAAGCCTGTTTAGAATAATTTGAAGGCTTATAAATTTTATAAGGATGATTCTGAAGATAATAGAATGGGTGAAATTCAATTTAAAGGTAATTTGTTCAATTTTAAAAATATATCGTTTAAATTGAATTTAAAATTAGCCTTCCGAGGCACAGTCTCGGAATTCGACGAAACCAGTTCTGTTAGATCCATAATAGTTAGTTATTATCGGATTTCAATTTTTGTAGCTATCGAGTTGTCGTTTGACCCTGGCAACTCAAAATGCTTCGAATTTATTTTAATCGATTTGATTTAAAATTGATCGTTTACTTACGTAACTCGCGCGTACGATCAAATCATCCTCTGAAACACGTTCTATTATGTTTGAAATTTTATATAACTAGCGATGAGGCATTTCGAAAGTCTTATATAAGTAAATAATAATATTAAAAAAAGAGGAAGGGGGTTTAAAATAAATTGGCAAAGATATTTAACAACACAAGATATTTTATAAGTCAACAAGCGTACTCAGGACGCCTCCCACCATCTATATCATTCCCGTCCCTCTTTGTTCGAGAAACAGATAAAATTCCACCCAAAAATACAAATGGTCGAAGCCCTTCATCAAATTAAAAAAAAAAAAAAAAAAAGAAGAAGCCTCGGGCCGATTTGGGAAATGGGGAAAGGATCGACGTCACGAGCTCGGCTCGAACTCGAGCTCGAGGCAGTGATGCTCTTGACTTCGAAGTCACACCTGCCAAGGCGCACTCGATTGGCATTTGGGAAGATGGCGACCCGCGTGAAGTCTCGAGGAGGCGGTCGCGTTTCCACTTGGGGTTATCGAGATTTCGTTGCGTGGTTGGGTCGCGACTGGAAAGGGACGAAGGCTATTTCTTAGTGACAAGGTGAGTAATCTTCGTTCTGTGCACTGGTTGCTGTTATGAATTCGTGAAGTTTTAAGTATATTGGTTGCTGTTATCTATCCGTGTTGATTGAAAGAAGGCAGTATAAATTTAGAAATGAATTTGAAAAAAAAAAGTACTTTAACTGTGTTTGGGAATGTTAAGTAAGTCAGTTGCAAAAATGTTTTTTTTTATTTAATCAAAACTTAAGAATAATAAATCAAGTGATAGTTACCTAATAATCAAAAAAGTATAATTATTTAGGGTTGTTGAAGAATGATTACTTGAATAATTAAAAATGGTTATTTACTTAAAGTAATTAATTTAATAATTAATTAAAATATGATTTGTTAAAGGTTAGTTAATTTCTGAATATGATTAGTTATTGAGTAATGGAAGAATGTGGTTGATGGAAGTGATTAAGGATGGTTAATTACTTAATGGAAAAAAAAGTATTTACTTGAACGTGATTGAGTGTACCTGCTTAATGTAATTTATGAGGAGTAATTACTTAGTGAGGGAATTAATGACTTGCGGTTGATTAAAAGTTAATTAAGTAATGAAATAAATTAAGGTTAATGAATTACTAAATTTGGTTAATCAAGCGGATTAATGAATAGGATTTAATTAGTTAGAACAAAGATTAATTAAAAGAATTAATCAAGGATTAATGCAATCAATAGGAATAATAAAGATTAATTACTATAATTGTTTGGGAATAATTAAATTCATATAATTAATTAGGAATAATTACGTAATGTAATTAGCGAATTGATTAATCAAGGATGATAAATCAATTTGAGTAATTGTGGGATGATTTATGTATTGAATAATTTAATTAATGTTGAATAAGCAAGATGTATAAGTAATAAAGTAATTTATTAAAGTCATCGGTAGTTAATTAAATTTATCAGAAATATATGACTAATTTATCTTGCTTATGAAAGATATTTGAATGCCTTGAATTTTGTTATTTCCGAGGTGTGATAGTGGTGCTTTGTGTAATAAAATATTTTTGTGATAAGATTGGTTGAGTTTAAAGCTGTGGTAAGGAGGTTATCTATTGATGACTGTATTAATAGAGATGGCACCTTAATTTGAAGTTTAAATTGTTTTCGCATGAATAATATGATATGAGATGGTATTGATTTCAAGAGATCGGGGTCGGTTATTTGGAAATACCCGAAACCACTTCGAAGTTTATAAATTAATCTGTAAAATCAATAGGCTGAAATGAAATGATTTAATTGAATTGTATTATATTATCTAAGTTTGGTACTTAGAAATTTTATATGTGAAATAAATGTTATTTATAGCAACTTGTGAATTGATATAAGTTACCCCGGGTTTATATAAGTCGATTTCTTTGGTATTTCATGTTAGTTGGGTTTACTCACGCTGGTTTCCAGCCTGACCTGGTGTTACTTTCGGTAATGCTCGGGTCAGACCGAGTATTACAGATTTTCAGATAGGTACGTTCTGGAGCTCAGGAGGCGAGCTGGATGGCAATATCGTATAGAGTATATCCGCTGTATTTATATTATTGTAAATCTTAGGCATGATAATTGTAAACATTCAGTGATTGTATGAAAGTGAAACTTTGATGTATATTAAATGTAATCGACAGATATAGTATTCTTTTGTAAACTGTTATTATTTATTATTATATTTTATCCGTTGCGATTGTGAGATCTTTGGTGTTTCTGTTCTTCTTCTTCTTCTATCTCTTCTTCTTTTTCATAACTATCTGGAATTTTCGGTTACAAAATTTCGGGTCGTTACAAAAACACAATAAGACGGAACAACGACGTCGTACAGCGTAACGTCCGATGAACCAAAACATAATAAGACGGAACAACGACGTCGTAGAGCGTAATGTCCGATGAAATAAATCACAATAAAACGGAACAACGACATCGTACATCGTAACGTCCGATGAACCAAATCACAATAAAACGGAACAACGACGTCGTACAGCGTAACGTCAGATGAACCAAATCACAATAAAATGGAACAACAACGTCGTACAGCGTAACGTCTGATGAACCGAATCAAAGAGACATCGCACATTGCTAGTCTAAACCATAAAATGACCATCATCGATCATCAAGAAGTGTCAATTATAGTAAGCTAGTAAATATATGAGCTTAGCTTCATGTCCCATAACCACTAGCTTAACTTAAATATTTACGAACAAATTGTAGATCTCCACTAGAAAATTGTCCCAAGAGATTCAATCGAGTAAGTCCAAGAATTAACCGACGAAGTAAACGCAAGCGTTTCATACCATATGTTTTACTAAGTCGTTTAATTAGATTTCTCATACGAGTGAGGTAAAGGCTTGTATATACTAATAGGTTGGAAAACGGTTTTATAAACGAGTTTGAAATTGAAAATAGAGTTTAAATAATCTTTGATAAAGAGTTTGAATATTTACTACTAGTATAGAAACCTTTGTATTTTAAAGTGACAAACCATAAAAATGATTGTAGAAACAATCAATCATAAAAATCCACATACGAGGACGTGAATCAAATCCAAAGAAACCGATAAATAATCCATCGAAATGGATATTCAAAAATCCATAAAAAGGAGTCATCAAAGTCGTAAGAAATGATAACAACAAATAGGATCATCACGAATCGATTCAAATTGGAAATTCAATCCCAAAAGGCAAAGTGGGCTGAAACAACAAATTCAGTTGACTAAACAGATATTTTCAGTTGACTAAACAACAAATTCAGTTGACTAAACAGAGATTTTCAGTTGACTGAATTCTGCCTCGAAACTTTCTGTTTCCATGTTCAGTCGACTGAACAGAGAATTCAGTCGACTAAACCCTGCCTGGAAACTTTCTGTTTCCAGGTTCAGTCGACTGAACCCTGGCTGGAAACTTTCAGGTTCCAGATTCAGTCGACTGAACAGAGATTTCAGTCGACTGAATCATGCCTGGGCTGTTTTTCAGCCTATCTAAATGAAGAGAAAACTCTTCCAAAATGCAACCGGACGAACATTGGCTCTAAGGGTTTATGCCAATCGGCAACCCGGCCCTATATGCTCCTCGATGCATCATCCAAAGCATGATCAAACATCCATAAAAGGATTTTCACACAAATTTGGCTTAAAAACCCAAAAATTGGAATATTCACAAAACCAATCCAAATCAAGAGCAAATGCACATGAAGAAGCGTCAGGAATTCATACCCAACCACCAAAGATAATTATAGTCATAGATGTAAGATAAAAGTCTCACTTTGAACCCAAACTATGAAGAAGAAGCTATAGAGCAATGGCAAGAACAATCACACTTCAATTCCAACCCCACAAGCTTGAATCTTAGCTTAAAAGAGAAACATTTCCTAAGTTAGGTTTAGGAATTTCTGAAATTGGAAGGAGAATGAGTTGGAGAAGAAGAAGAGAAGGCTTACCAAAGCTTCTTCTATGAATTTGGAGTTGGAGCTTGGATTTGCAATGAAACTAGGGCTTGAAATTTCTAATTTCCACTCTTTTCCCCGATTGTTGCTTAAAGCTTAAAGTGTTAGGAATATGAAATGAAGTAATGAAGAGTTGGAGTGGAGCAAGGGTCTTAAGATGGAACATTGGGCTGAAACCCAAACTCAAACCCAAAGTGAAAAAGTAGCAAAACTCAACTAACTCCAAACATATCGAAGCTTATACTCAAAAAGGTCGCAAACGGCATTTTGAACTCAATAGAAGTGGTCTCGAGTCCTAATTCGACTGTTTGCAAAAAGTAGATTTACGGACTAAGATCCGACGAACGATGAAATATTTAAATAAAATATTTAAATATACAATTGATAAATATGCGGGTTGTTACACTACTCTATTCAAACAATTGTTAAGTAATAGATTTAAAACGAACACGTTAGCTAAATTAGAAAACTAAGAACAAAAATGGAACAAAGTCTCTGATTTTTGAAATTTATCTGAATATAAAAAAATGCAGTAACAAATTAACATCAATGTTTGAAACCGAGTGTTTAATTTGGTTAAAATAATTATATAAACTAAAGTATCATTGGGAAGTATGAATTTTGGAAAGAAAATCAAAAAATTTAAAATTGTATTAAGTAAGTATTTATATCTATTGATTTATGGATCTGGGGTGCTCGGGGTTCATCATGGAGTTAGGGTTTGGATTGGAGAGTAGGGTAAAAATTGCTGTAGGATTTGTAAATCACTGTGAAGTTTGAATTTGCTCGAGATTGATTTTTAACCTAGTTCTGTTTGAACTTTGGAAATTGGTCTACTGTATCTTCCTCTGTGCATCGAGCTTGAAGAAACTCTGGGAGAAGATGGCGCGGTGGGTCAGCAACCCATGGCCGGAGTTGTAGGGTTTATAGTAGATCAGAGGCGATGGTTTAGGGGGGATTTCCTGATGATGTTTGGGTTTCAGTAAACCATGGGTACTCAATTTTTGAATCGAGGCAACAATCAAGGTTTGGTTGATCATAGGAGCTTGGGATGGAAGAGAGACTTGGCGGTGGGTTCTTCATTGACCGAAGGTGGTTCCGGCACTGGTGCAGGTGCATGAGAGGGTTGAGTGTATCTGTGGGTTTTGTTTTGGGTTCGCATGTTTTTCTCGAAGTGGGTCTCGGGGCATATGGTAGATGACTCGGGGGATAACTCGTGTGGGTTCTGGGTTTTGCTTGTGGGTTTAAACTGTTATGTTTTAACAGTTTTTAAATTTTAAATTGAAACAGTATTTAAATTTTAAAGTCAAACTGTTTTAAAAAAAGGAAAAAAAACATGTACTTTGTATTTGAATTCCAATATACATGGATTGGACTCAAACTAAAATGTTCAACCAAATTTTCAAATTTAAAATAAAGTAAGTTTTAAACTTTAAATAATTAAGTTAAACTAAATGCTTTTAATTCATTTCTATGAATTAATGTGTTTATACAAGTGAATTTGTATGAATGGTATTAAATGTTTTAATTTAAAAACCTTAATGTTATTTTCAAAACTTTCTTTAAAAATATAAAAAAAAGAAATTTATAAGGAAATGTTTTTATTGGTTAATGAAAAATGATTCATAATTAACAATTAAAGGTTTAAGTAATTTATGAACTTAATGATTGATAATTAATAATTAAAGAGAGGAAATTAATGTTTTCCCTATATTTTAATTTAATTAATGAATTAAGTTAAGTAAAGATTTCAAGGTTAATTTAAGATAATGTTTTATCTTAGATAATAATTAAGTGTTAATGAATAATAATTAATTAGTTAATTAATAAATTTTAAGTTTAATTTATTTATTTAATTATTATTTTGAAGGATTAATTAAGTAATTAATTAAGTATAATTATTTATTTAATTAACTATTAATTAAGATGATGATTTAATTAATGACTAATGATTAATTAATACTTATTAATTAAGTAATTAAGGATTAATTAAAATAGTAATTAATTAATACTTAATAAAGGTTTTATTAAGTAATAAATTGGGTTTTCTTAATTAATAATTAAAAGGATTATTAAGAGTTAATTAACTATTATTATTTAAGGTTAATTAATTGTAATTAAGGATTAATTAACTATAATTATGGATTAATTAATTTATAATTAAGGTTATTAATTAATAATTAAGTTGTATTAATAAATGATTAAGAGATAATTAATTGGTTAATTAAGGTTAATTAATTAATTATAAAAGTAATTAGTGATTAATTACTTTATATTAAAGGACTGATTAATAATTAAGGTTTATTAACTAATAGTTGAAGGTTAATTAATCTGTTAATTGAAGATTAATTTGGTTAAAGAGTAATTAAGGAATGAATTACTCGATTTTGATTTATGAGATGAGTGTGATCAAGCTGAGTAAATTAATTTGTTAATTAATTAAATATAGTCACTTGATAAATGATTAAGTATGTTTGCTTAATAAGTTTTGATAAGGCTAATTACTTAAGAGAAGTAATTGATGAATAAATTACAGGGGTAATTGAAATAAGTGAAATTACTTATTTGAAAGTAATTTTAAATAGATAATTACTTAGAAAAGTAATTTAGGGTTTATTATTTGGTGTAATAACTCAAAGAATTTATAATAGTAATTAAAAGTAATTAAGAAATGATTAAGAATAATTAATTACTGTATTTATTTATTAAAGTTGATTAATTGGAAGCAATTAATTTAAGCATGATTAATTTATGTAATTAATTAAGAAATAATGTGATTAATTATAGTTAATTAATTAATGGAAGTAATTAATTACGGTTCATTAATTAATATGATTAATGAGAATAATTAAGGATTAATCACTTGATTAAGAGTTAATTAATCAAGGTTGATTAATTAAGATGATGATTAATTAATTAGTTTAATTAATGGATAAGTAAGCAAGATTTATTCTGATGAAGGTAATTAATTTAATTAGTTTTAAATTAATTAAGAGATGAAGTAATAAATTTAATTCACTTTAAATTAATTAGAAATAGAGACAGTTAATTTAATTCATTTTAAATTAATTATGTTGTGATTAAGTAAATCATTGCTTATGTATGGATGGATGACACTGATTGTCTTGAATGGATGTAATTTCAGAAATGAGATAAGTAATGTTGTGTGATAAGAATACTTGGTTGCATTGTGATGATATATAGATTATCTATTGTGATAATGATGTGGATTACCTATTTTGTTATGGATCATTTGTTTATTTGATAATGTGATTATCAGTTGTGACGTGTGAATTATCTATTATGTGTGTATATAGATGGTTGAATCTAATTGTTTAACTTTAAACAACTTGGACCTAAAAGATACGTTTTGGATTTCGATAAGACCGGGATCGGGTTTCCATATTTGGATATCCGAAAACCACAGCGATCCAAATTAACGATACGTCGTGAATCTCTTGTGAAGTGTGAAGACTCGAGGTGTAAGAATTATTCGTCAGTATAACTCTAAGGGTGATTCCGTGATGAGTTTGACGAGTAGTACTTTTAGATTCGAGATGAAGGTTCAGAGTGCAAGGGTTATTGTCGTTAACTCTGAGGGTGATTCCAAAACGAGTGTAACGAGATAATGCCTTCAGTTTCGTTCGAACCCCGAACGAACTTGTATAGATTGAATACTTTCAGAACATCGTCAGGTGGACGATGAGCATTCTAAGTGATGTGTTCACTAAAGGTAATCGTAGCCTCAAGCCTCATCAACCGGGAATGGCTAAAACAGGGGAGGTGCAGCAAGGCTTCGTGGGTAGCCCCCACTTGAGAGTAAGATTTATCCCTGTCTAGAGGTCCCTTTTATTTCGGCAGTGTGGGCGGTTGAATAGCTACATCCGTCAGGGTTGTCTTATTCGGAACTGTTTAGTAAGGAATGGTTCCGGCTTTGTGTTGCAAGGGAGCGGACGTACTCCTCGATACGGTGATCTAGGCCATGTACTGTGACGGGCTGTACCCTAGTAGCCTTGCCATTGTATGGAATCCAAAATCCAGTAAGTGCCATCGGATTTGATTGTATTGCCCACTTTTGTGGCTAGTAGCTGGAATTTAATAAATGTAACAATTTCGGTTATTTCATATTTATTTGAAAACCCTAGACCTATTATAATATCACTGAATTTCCTATCAAATATTTCGGTTAGCGTAAGGTAAAAAAAATTCCATGTTTATGTGTGGGAAGTCTTACGTGATACCTTTTCTTTCAAAGGTTTTTAAAGTTGAGCAACTTTAACCGTTTACTCACACCAGACCCATGTCTGACCCAGAGTTTGTTCTTTTTTTTTTAAACTCTTGGGTACTCAAATTTTTACGAGTAGCCAAGGGATTTTAGGTTGGCTTGATGAATTCTGGAGGAGCAATGGAGCAGGAGGCTTCTACGTATAGTTATATAGTATTCCGCTGTGTGTTCTCTGAGTTGTTGTCTTTGAGTTGTATTGAGTTGTATAACTAGACAGGTGTTTATAACTATCTTGTATGTGTTGTTTTAGCTGCGTATCTCTGATATATATGATACTATGTAATGTATTATGTGATTATTTATTCGTTCCACTGTTTAGATTATGATGTTATTCCTTTCTTCTTCTCTGTCTTTTCTCTTTTCTATCCCTTTCTTTCTTAAAAATGATGCGATTTTCTGTGGTAAAAAAGTCGGGTCGTTTCAGTTAACCATGATATTAACCTCGTATTTGTTTTATTTGAATACCATTAAACGACTACAATTATATTTGATTTGAATACTATTATGTAATTATCAAGCATTAATTGCGAGGATGGGCTATTATAACTTTATTACATATTGTTTCACTTCCAGTGCTTCAACTCAGACCAGACTATAGTCCTATAATGGATGTCATGCCATGATTTAAAAATAAATAAAGTCCAGTGTCCACATAGAAGTTCAATGGTATTCTCAAGTTGAGAGAATTGTGTAATATTGCCACTTCAAGATTCTCCATTTGATCTTAGTTATATTAATCAATAACTATTAGTACATTACCCCTTGGATCGATGTCAAAGTGAGTCATTCCATAATTATTGGACAACTATGGAATGACTCACCTTGACAAGAGATTCATAGTTGTCAAGGTGAGTCATTCCATAGTTGTCCAATAACTATTAGTACATTACCCCTTGGTGCCTCCAATAGTCGTGAGTAATATATTGTCTAAAATTTTGAGAGGCGTTACGCATTCTAGTCTCAAACGATGTATAAATTTCCCATCTTGAAACATCTCGACTAGGAATATTTAAGTAATATATTATTTTTAATTCGATAAATTTCCCATGATTACGATGTATTATAATTACTATCGCATAACATATCTTTTAAGAATTTTTTATTTAATATACCTTAAATTAATTACGTAATTAGTTATATCAAAATATAACAAGTATGTAACAGAAAGAAAACAACTTTTATTTTAAACTAGATTTGTTATTGAGTTAGATATATGTAAAAAAATACATAATTTTCCCTAAGGCATACCCCTAACCCTCTCTAATTCTCACTTGCACTTGCGGTCAATTATAAAATCTAATTTCAACTCCTTCGATCGGTTTCTAAAAAAATAATCGAGTCAGTCCTTGTAACGTCTTGCCTTTTTGAATCTCATAAGTCTTGGAAAGACGAATTGTTAAGGTAAATATAAGGAAATAGAATAAAAAAGAAAGAACAATGCATTAGAATCTCACAGCAAAGCGATAATATATAATACTGAAAAGACAATACAAAGAGCTACTCTAAGATACATAGCATTTTAAAGTTACAATCCTAAGTATTATCATCAGCCTAGACATTTATAAAAGCCCATGCTCACAATTGTTGATAAATCCATAATAATATTACAGCGGAAATAAGAATACTATAGTAGGTAAATAAAAGCATCAAGCTTGTCTCTTAAAGCTCCAAAGTATATCAAAAAAATGCCATTCTCAAACTACTCGAAAGAGCACTCGAGCAACTAAGGGAAATATAAACCACGAGTCAGACATAAATCTGATATGGGAAACTCAATAAATATGTGGCTACCATAGAAAAGTAACTTTTGAGAGTGTTTAAATCGCCTTCACGGTTTTTCCCTTAAAAGAACCAAATCATCTAATAAGTACGTACGGCGATATAATAGATAATATCTACGATGTAGAATATAAATTAGAAAATAGGTATGCTGCTTGCATCTCACAACAAAACAATATTAGAAGTACAATTAAAACAGCTAAGGTATGTTCGCATATGGATTTCTGTGGAGGTCTCCCTGGTACATCGAGGCCAGCCCTCATGAAAAGTATCAAAACTATCTTCCGATCATTATATATCTCCAAATAATATATATGGTAAGGTAAACACAACTGGACCACACCAGAACACGCGATACCGAATATCATCAACCCTTGCTAGCAACATCGATAAGCATATCTAGGTATAGAGTTAATATACCCTTTTAGCTTAGCTAAACCCCATAACTATGCATCCTACTGTGTCTTCTATCATTTTCCGATGATGAAGTCACATTAAGCATCTCTCATAAGAGTCTTCATCACTCGAAAAAATCTCGAATCTCTTCATTCGCGCATCTCAAAAAGTTCACGAATCTCTCAATGGATTCAACCAAGTCGTCCGACGAATACTTACTATGTTCTCTCTCTTGAAAATAACCTCAAGATAGCATCGTTTGAAATGTTCATGCTGACTTGTCACATGGACTTAACCATAGGATCGATGGTTCTGCTGGAACTGGACCAGCCCGCAGCGGAAGTTATGCGTGAATTTCAAAAGTTATACCCTATTGGATCTTTGGGCCTATGAAGTCTTACTGAATTAGAACATTTCTAAATTTCATTTAAATAAAATAATTTATTTTATTAAAATTCAAATATATTAAGATATGAAATTAATTTTATTTGATTTACTTTATACATAAATGTATCATATACATATATGTATGAGTGCATTTATAACATAATAATCCCTGAAAGGTATAATATGCCCATATGTAGATGTTGGGATTTACATCGCAAGAAACATATTAGCCTCATTTTGTATGTCATGTATGTTGTCCAAATATGCGCATGGATATGTGTTACAAAATACATACATACACACATATTTGTATATTTAAATATATATACATAATATATCTTTAATAATGGTTGTAATACCTTTGGTGTCACACTTTTTTGGTATTAACGTGAACTACCAAAATGTCCCTCTATAAATATTATTAAATAAAAAATCACTTAAAAGTAGGATCTAACAAATAAGTTTTCTTTACCAATTCAAAATGCCCCTCTATAGGTATTATCGAAATCTTAATATCGTTCAAAAATATGATCTAATTTTTTTTTCAAAGTCGTTTTTTATTAATTAGTAACAGAAATAAAAATTCAAACTAAAAAAAAATTCATTCTTTATTAATTAGTGATAGAAATAAAAATTCAAACAAACAAAATATTATATGTTGCAATTTAGAAAGTAAAATTAGAACTAACTACAAATAATTTCAACGAAAAAATACGGTTAAATATTTGTACATATCATATTTGTTGAACGAGTTAAACATACAATTTGTAAAAAAACAATTCACACGCTAAGTGTGTGCCATCATCACGCGCAAAGCGCGTGCCGTATCACTCGTGAACATAAAACATTTATATACAAATAAATATATATATATAGAGCGAGAGAGAACAATTATTAAAAATTATTTATAATTCAAAATTAACTTAGTTTTGCAAACATAATAATTTTAGTATTTTAATTTGTATATATTATGAATAAAATAATGTTTTCATTCATAAATAATTGACATAAAATAATCAATTGATGAAAACTAAAATTTTACAATTTTCGAAAATCTAGGATCATAAAATATAGCTTAGAAAAAATCTAGAGAATTATATAATTTTTAAAAACAATACGTTGATTTCAAAATTAATTATTTAATATAAAATAATATATTTTTTAAAGTTCAAATTTTAAAATTTTAAAATTTCTATGATCATAAATGAAAGGCTGCGAAAAATTTTGTAGAATTTTTCAATTAAATTATTATTTTTAATAAATCATAATCATTACTTCTAAAATAATATTAATTATTAAAAATAATAAACTTTATTGAAAAATCCTTAAATTTTTTCTATATGTTCTGAAATGTTATAATATTTTAAAAAAATATAAGTTGAATTTTTAATGTAATAATTATTTTATATATAATAAAAAATTCAGAAATTCAATAAATGTTAATTCAAAAATATGAATATATGTATGATAATTAATTTTTGAATTTTTAAATTCATATTATATATAAATCATATTATATATAAATAAGTATACTAAATTTTTAAATCACGTATATATCTTATATATGCATACATGCTATTATGAGAGAGAAATATACACTAATATATATATATATATATATATGAATTTATTAATAAATATATATATATATATATAATTATTAATGACAAAAATTGATTTTGTACAGTAAATAACATTTGTCTATACATAAATCAAACAGTATAATAAACAAATTATGCACATAACCAAACTGATTTGTGACAACCACATCTACTTACAAAAAATCTCACTTAACTAGACATGTAGTAGCAATGTATTTAAACATATATGAAATGGCTCATTATAGGATCATAGAATATAATTTAATTACTGTAATATGAACAAAAATAATGATGCCTTTGAATCCACTTGAAGAAATGACTTCCCTTCTTTTTACTGTTCTTGATTCATCAAATTGCAAATCCAGAATCACCGACCTCTAACTATCGAATAGTATTATTTTAATTTGAAATATATTTGAGAATTTTGGAGTGAATTAAGAGCTATGTATTAGCCAGCAATATAGAAGGTAATGGCAGCCAAAAAGGCTAGTTATTATTTTAGAGATATATATATACATATACATACATACATATATGTATGTATGTATGTATGTATGTACATATATATATGTATATAGGGTTGTATTAGAAAGAAACGAGGAAAACCTTTTTACCCATTCTCACTTGATCTCAACTCATTATCTCCAAGCCAATTCCATATGTTTTAGCACTCCTAGACCTTCCCAAAACCAAAATTTTGCAGCATTAATGATGGACCTTAAACCCATCTAAGCCCAAGCCAAAATACTATGTGACTAAATCTAATTTAATTGCTTGTCAATATTGTATATCGATCGATATATTTATAGATGTTATAAATATATATAACGTTATTTATTTCTCAAATCATATTCAAATTTTATAATTAATATTTCATAAATATTAATTAATTTAATTAATTTATAACAATTATAAACTAATTAAATCGTTCGATCTTAAGGGAATTCACAATTTCGACTGTGTAACTCTTGGTTGTAAATTTGGTCAGCGATTAACATTGAACTATTCTATTATTAACGTTCACATGTGACTTAGCAGGTGATGTGACATTATGGCGAAATTTATCGCTTACTCATTTTCGGTAAAATCTAATTTTAGTTTAGTAAGCGTTACCCTGTTATGATATTTGTTTACACCAATTCTCTTCGTCAAAACTATATCACTTTGGACTTATAGAATTTGGTAATGGCCAAAATTCCAACCTCATTCACATTCAGCTTTATAGTCCAAAAACAAAGTCCTTGGTTCAATAATAACAATTATTATTAACTGAAATGCTCTGGCCAGAGACTTTGACTTTGAGCTAACTTGAATTGATTGTGATACTAACCGCATATAATTGAGGAGATGAATCCTCCCTTGAATAGTGCTTCACTTTCAATAGTTCCACTCAACCCAATTATAGTCTCTCAATGGATGCCATGCCATGATTTGGCTATAATCAAAGCAGAGCTTTCATATTGAATATCCATAGTATTCTCAAGTCGAGAGAACTGTGTAAATCAGCCACGCTGATATTTTCTATTTAACCTTAGTTACATTAACCAACAGAAAACTACCGAGTAAGTCGTTCCATAGTTATACAATAACTATTAGTGCGTAACCCGTAGGTGCCTCCAGTAGTCATGAGTAATACACTGCCCAACATTTGGAGAGCGTTACGTACTCCAGTCTCAAGTAACATCGATATGCAATCTCGATGCATCTTGACTAGGAACATTTAAAATGGTATATTTGTTTTATTGTGATAAATTACTCACTGTTACAACACTTTGTAACTACTACCAATAAATATGCCATCTATGGCTTTTTCAACTAAATATACTTTTAACTAAGTTAATTAATATAATCACATTATATCAAGTATATAATAGGAAGAAAACACCTTTTATTTCGAACAAGATTGGTCAACGATTTAAATATATGTAACAAATTACATAATTGCCCCCAGGGCATACCCCTAACTCTATCAATCTCCCACTTGCACTTAGGGTCAATTATGGAATCTAATTCCAACTTCTCCAATCAGTTTTCTCAAAACCAATTAGGTCGGTCCCTTAGAGGACGGGTATGTTATTATGTTTTAATTATCTACTTTGTCGATTAACTCTCTTTGACACCGATAAACTGCCTTTATCACGTGGAATGATTCGAAGTATGTCTTTCGACTGCTAGTGCGCTTTAAGTTCTATCATGACCAATTTAATGACATGGTTATCTTATAACAATATTGTAAGATTCTCAACATTTGGAATCACCTTAGCCTCAATTATAAATTTGTGCATTTATATCTATATACATCGGTTTATGTAGCGCTATTCAAGTTAATGTTCTCAAGATTTCTTTGAATCGACCACAATCACTTTTATTGTGAAACATTTTCAAATTAAAGATTTTAACTTGAAATTTGTCATTGACATGTTATACTCAATATCACTTATAAGAGTTTGTGTCTAAACGTTCCATCATAACGAGTTTGTTATTTCCATAAACAATTCTCTACTATTTCATAAATATGCAAGAACACCGCAAACAACCATTTAGTGATATCAATTTGGATTTTATATTTTCTCCATGTATCAAATACATAAACAAAATACAATATCATACACAACATAACCTGTATGATAATTCCTGTTGCTAATGCACAAGGAATCGAACTTACATATTCCCCTTTTAATAGGGTGCTCTTGTATACCGTTTTAGGACAATCCCTATATCTTTTGTACTCACCATAAAAGACATCATTTACAATCCAAAATTGAGTATTAGAACAAATAAATTGATTTTAATAAATATTGTTAAAATCAACAAGGAGTTGTTTGCTTATAGTTTAGAAATATCAGTATACCTTTTAACGTTCTTTCTTATGAACACACGCTTCCTCTGCACTTTGATTGAAAATCAAACTATTTGATATTTCTATCAAAATACTTATTCAATCTTGATGCTTATAAAGTGATATATTCGTATCATTTCTTAAATCATATCCAAAGACTCACAAACCCAATATCGTTCCCATTGACTTCGAGGCATTTTTGTAATATGTGTAAACGGCTTACTCTAAATCATTATTTAGAACTTTTGGTTTCAATGTGTAAGTACCAAACACCAAGTCTTATCGAGCAATAATTTTGTGAGTAAATATGAATTAACTTGAGCATGTTGAATAACGAATCTATTACGCTAATTTCAACAATTGAAATTTACGATATTATTCTTATCAACGTTGCTTACTTAATTCCAACCACATTACTCTTTTCAATAAAGACACAATCTCGGCCGATGGATCACATCTCCTTGGTCATGACAAACAAAATCATATTTTGATAGCGTACTTGGAATTCTTTCAGATCTGCGCATCATACCATATAGAGTCAACAATCTTAATAGTTTAATTGAACAACCGAGGGTAATGTATATTTTCGACATTAATAAGAAAGTCATAGCTTCTGTTCGATGTATGATAATACTTATTAGACATTCTAATGCTATGTGCTTATTTAGGTTAGTTAGTTTCACTTCATCTCATAAAATCAGTTCTACCTATGGATCAGATCAAACTCCATTTAAGTACCAAAAATTTCTCAAAGAATTTCCTTCACAATGAAGTTGATATATCTTGGAACAACAATTGTTTCTTAGTGCAAATAGAAATAGGGATTCATAAACACTTTATGATCCTTTTTATTTATAGAACTGATTTTAATTTACAAAAATTATGTTCAAAACATAATGCACCATTTGATGACAAACATTTTCAAAAAATCTTTTTGGAGATCCATACAAGATCCCTCATGAACAATTATTGCATGAAATCTTTCAATTCGCACAACCTGCCAACTCCTTGGCCTAGGATATGTTCAGATTTCTTACAAACCCTTACCTTGTATGATTTTGTAAACTATTGTTTAGATTAAATAATATCAACCTTGCGTACTACTCTTAAGTACATGACCTTATAGAAAGAAACTAACTCAACATCACTCACAATTAATCGTAAATTGTCCAATAATATCTGATTACTCCTTATCGATGCATCATTATGTATCACATGGAGGAGTGATTTTGAGATTGAATCTATATTCTTTTTTAGGTACATTTAGAACTCTTTCCAATATACTCACTTATTCGACCAAATCAAATCATTTTAATCTGTTGCATGTCATTTTATTTACTTTTATTTTATATTCTATGATTTTATCATAAAATGACTACATGTGTATCTAATACACATGTTCATGTTGGTAACAAATTATTGATGAATATAACAAAGTATATAGAACCCATTTGGTATTGATAGACTTGTGATTGCATACATAAATATGTATTAATTCAAAGAGTTCATCAACTCTTATGATGCTCCCAATGAACGGGTACATAGCCATTAATTGTTTGAGATATAATTTACCTATATCATATGATTTATAATCATATAGTAAAATTATTTCTCAAAACTATGGCTTAGTCTATAACTCCAAAACAGCTATAAATAATATTAGATAAATATGTATTGTTGCTGCATTACTTTTACTATGAAAACAGATTCCATAATATAGTTCTATTTCATATTGAATATTCATGATACTCATATTGAAATATAGTAATATTCATTTTTTAGTTAATACCAAAAAATAAATATTATTTCACAAATAATGTTTGGAACATTTTTCGAAAACAATTTCACAATTTGCTGCAATCATTAAGTGTTATATGGCATGCTCCCATTATTTCCGCCATTACTATAATAGCGTACTAAATTTAGAGGTCCACCATTCACTTAATATTGTTAATATTGTTTACTTATTTCATATGTTGCAACTAGTTTACAGAGGAGAGTTCTTTGATCAAATATCTTGAACTCAAAGAAATAAATGTTATCGAAAACAATTTTCTATATGAAAATACATTTCGGAGTAAAAATCATATTTCATATTCCAATATTAAGTATCAGCTATTATAACAATTCTTGTTTCCAATGTTTCTCTATAAAGCAGAAGTGACCATTCATTCTCTTCATTCCAACTTTACCTTAAATTACATCTATTCTTATACATTCATTTTTCTTTTAAATGGTCAAACTATTCAAAAGAAAACCTTACTACAATATCATAACAAACCTATTACAAAAGCACTTTCGATTACTCTTAACATTTGAGACATCAAATTTGTTGCACTTTATGCAAACCGATCAAGATGACATTTCATCGATCAAGTTCTTATATGTATCTCGTAGTTTATGGTCTTGTGTTACATTAACAAAATATGACCCTTTTGAAATCATTCAAGTTGAATACATGATCTTAAAATACTGTTTATTTGCTTACTTTGAATAAACTAGCTTGATCGAAATATTGTACCCTACAAACTATGACTGTTCACCATATAACATTTATATGTGAAAGTACATGATCAAATCTACATAGTCTTGAATTGCATTTAGAGTTCAAAAACTCATAAAATGTAATACACAGTCTAAACCAAATAAACGTATAAGTGACCAACTGACGAATATATTAAGTAGTTTAAATTGGGCACTTACATGGGTATAAAAACATTATATAACATGCAATTTGAATTACTAGTAATCATATATTATATTTCTATTTGTCAACTTTCAATTCAGTTTGTTTATATATGTTAATTGACAAACGTTTTGTCAATCGTATTAAATGCACAAATTTATCATTGTAGATAATTATAATATTATATAGCATATGTTCTTACAATATTAGAAAGGTTAAATGTTACCATTTTATTTTTCTAATAAAGCTTCAACTAGTCTTCTATATTTCTCCAAACGCTAAGATGAAACATAGAAGTCTTACAACTTCACTAATGGGTGTTAAGACTCGTTTGTTTTGATATTCTGACCTTGAGTTTTCTCAACAAATCGTAGCCCCACAAACGATGGATAGCTTCTTATCGATTGTATCATATACAACTCCTAACCATTTTTCCTTGTTCTAATCTCATTTCGACCATGAGTTTGCTCAAAAAATCGAAAGAGATTATTCACTAATACCTACCATATCGTGATGGCTTAAGTATAGTATATATACCTTGAGTTTGCTCAACAAATACTTATAGTTATCTTACCTCATCTATTCAATATATTAATAATACTATGCAAAGCATTCCTAGCTTGAGTTTGCTCAACAACTAAAGAGTATGTAAGTAATTTATTAATATATATGGCAGAGGACAACATTATATTGAAGATTCATAATCTTCAATATATATTGAGTGATATCGACTTAAAGAATAATATATTTCTTATGAAATAACCCAGTGATTCAAGTGTCAGACACATCAAAAATCCGGTATATGCACATTGACATATGTATTTGTTTCTCAAGTCTATTTGGGTTTCTTTGATGTTCCATATTTAGTTTATACACATACCATATAAGTTTTATTGTCATATAACTTTTATATTTCATATTATTTATATGATAGTCTTACGTATAATGTATCATTAATTAAATCTTATCTAATTAATTTTAATCCATTAACTCTTTAATTAATTTTTAATTAGTATTCCAATATGACTTTTATATTGGACATATCCACTATAACATTTATAGTGTATACTATATCCTTTATAGTGTAACACACATATATCATATATATGTGTATTTTATTTAATTAATTAACCTTTCATTAATTTATTCAATTAACATTTTTTATTAAAATTTATTAATTTCAAAATTTATCTTGTATACATACATGTATACTTATGTTATCTTAAACATTTTAAAATAACATAACATATATCAACATATATAATACATGCATATATACGTTAATTAATTAACATATTTAATTTATTTATTTTAGTAATCTTATTAATAAATTTAAATTTTGAAATTATTACATAAATATTTTCAAACATTTTGAAAACTTATGTAGTATTATAAATTTTACATTAAACATGTTTTATTTTAAATTTAACTATTGAATTTCAAATCTTTAACATTAGTTTTCAAAACAATTTTGAAAATTAGCCCAAAGCCCAAACTAAGTTGGGCCTTTTCTATTAGGAGCGACCTTTGGGCTCACTTCACCGTTCAAGCCAGACCGATAACCAAGTAGAACAAGGTACTTGATTACCAAATTCCAATCCTAGATGTTACCTTTCTAGACACCGTACTAAGTGGGCAAGATTAATTAGTTGGCCCTAATATGACAAATTAGACCGCATAGACTAGTGGGCTCTGATACCATTATTGGAACTGGACCAGCCCATAGAAAAGTTATGGGTGAATTTCAAAAAAATTACCCATTTGGATCTATATTGGGCCTATGAAGTCTAACTGAATTAGAATATTTCTAAATTTCATTTAAATAAAATTATTTATTTTATTTAAATTCAAATATATTAAGATATGAAATTAATTTTATTTGATTTAGTTTATACATAAATGTATCATATATATATGTGTGTGTGTGTGTGTGTGTGTGTGTGTGAGTGCGTGAGTGCATGAGTAACATAATAATCCGTAAAAGCTATAATATACCCCACCCTGAGACCTACATTAAAAAGGAGTATTACTAGGTAATACTGTCTGCTAATGTGGAGAATAGGGCTGGATAGGAGCGACCATCTATAGCCTTGTCTTAAATATCTATTGAATACGTCGACAAATGCCATATTATTTTTCTGCCTCAAGTATATCGACATATCCGATAAATACTTAATACAAAGCCTTAGGTGGCTATATGATCTATCAAAACAAAATACAACAACCTGAATGCAAAACACATCACAGAACAGTTGATCATACACACACACACACATATACATATAAAGATACATCACAGAGTATATAGAGTGATACATGCCAAGTGGTATAGCAACCACAAAATACGAACGAGTCAAAAGAATTTATATATCAGAGCAGCAAACAAAAATGGACAATACAAAAAGCAATAACAAAAGGAGCTAGCAGAATAGAGTCCATGCGGAAGCGGAATAGGCTATGCCCAAATGTATCCAACCTGAAACACCTCGGTCTGACCCGAGTATAAAATACATGGGTCAGTCTAGCTAAACAAATCAGTTAACAGAGATAAGCGATAATATGAGCATAAGGATAATGTGATAATATTTTCGAGTGAGAAGGGACAACTAAAGTGTATGATTACACCAAGTGATAATATGGTATCACTACACAAACATATAATCTCAAAAGACATAAAATAAACCATAAAAAGCTAAAAGTAGCAAGCCTCATATCATTGGCATTCATGAAACAATAAATATGGTTTAGGGGAAAACCTAAACCCACCATCTTGGCAAATCCAAAACATGCATAAAAAGATCACACACGCCATAAGGCAAATATATCTCCAAAGAGGAGAATAAAATCTCAAGTATACGCCAAAAGTCAAATCTCATATAACGCCAATGTAGGAAATTCAAATCTCAAAAATAGAACTTTCAAGAGTTCAAATTCCCAAAAGGTAATTTCCACAAAGATATATCGAATGGTTCAAAGGACCAATTCCGGAAAGAGGCAATACACTAGGGAAAATAGTCAAAGAAACCATCTCAAAAGTGTTTGCACGTGCATGTGGCCAAAGCCTTGCCAAGTACTGTTATCTCAAATAGGTAGCTCGCCCAAAGGCAAAACGTCACAATGAAAAATACGCCACAATGGCAAATACGCTGCAATGGCAAACGTCGCGAAGACAAATACGCTGCAATGGCAAACGCCATAATGGCAAGCGCCACAAATGGCAAACGCCGCAATGGCAATGACTCGTAGGTCCAGTACTGGTACGCCGCAATGGAAAATGTGTTCTCGAACAGGAACCCGAGTAGTGTTAATATACCTCCCATACCACACATTGCACTAAATGATTTGCTAATCGCCAATGAATTTCACACTCAAAGCAGTACAAAGTTTACCTTATCTCATCGGTAAACTCGACCCGAAGATCAAAACGATCAAACGGACAAGTCTGGAATTAACCGATAAGATAAATGCACGTGTCACATACCACATGTTTTATCAAACTATTTAATTCCCCTTCTCATTCGCTCGAATAGTGCAAAAACATGTATTTTATATATGAAATAATTTATTTGATAAAATAGGCTTTTAAACCATTTTCTGAAATCACTTTTGAAGACAATATTTGAAAATTCTCTTATTATTGAGAATAAGTAGATTTTATAGCTTAAAATAATTTAAAAATATTACATAATAATTATTTTAATTGCCAATCTATTTTAAAAATTATTTCAAAATTGTTTGGAAAAATCTGTGCTCAAAATCAAAGAAATCACTCAAAACTATCGCTCAAATTCAATTCAAATTTAGTTCAAATTCGAATTTCAAATTCATCAAAACTTGGCTATCCTATTGATAGGCATCATAGCCCTCAAAAATTTTTAGAAATATCATCAAAAACAAGAAGTAAAAGTCAAAAGTCGGACGGAAAAAGAACATATAAACGCTTAGGCAAAATAATATCCAGGTCTGAGATCTTCTCTGGGTTCAACTTTCGAACATAAAACAGGTCGTCAAACGACCTTTGATTGAACTAAATGTTGGTGTGCAAAAGGTAAAAAACTTCATCTTTCAAAAAGAAGAATCAATGAATTCCGAATGGAAATGAAAAAGTTACATTATCTCAAACATGAACTCAGGCCATGCTTGCAACAGTTCAAAAACAAAATATGCCCAGTCCTGAAAACCATCTTGGGTCCAATTTACAAGCCTGAAACGGAGAACCAAATTATCTCATATTAAGTAGAAATTTGGTATGCTCATAGTAGAAAACTTCATATCTCAAACAAAAAATGAATCAATGAATCCCACTGAAAATGAAAAGGCTACACTGTCTCAAACATGAACTCAGACCATGTTTACAATAGTTCAAAAACCAAAAATGCATAGGCTTGAAAACTATCTCGTGTTAAACTTTCAGGCATGAAACAGAGGACCAAATTACCTCGGTTTGAGCTAAAAATGGATATGAAAATAATAGAAACTTCAGCTTTCAAAAAAAAATTGTGAAATATGGATAAAGTGTGAGAAAGTTATGATGTCTCAAATTTGAACCCATGTAGTGTTTTCACTTAAAACTCTGGGTGAAAACATGCTCCGGATCAAAGTTCGGTAGCATATTTCTATAAGATATATAGGTTGAAACGACCTAAAATTGGGTACGCTTATAGTAGAAAATTTTGTCTTCCAAATAAAAAAAGAATCACGCAATTTCAATGAGGAATGAAAGAGTTATGCTATCTCAAACATGAACTTAGGCCATGTTTGCAGCAACTAAGCAAACAATTTCTACAGGCAAAAATCTGCTTTCAAGTTGATTTTCTACCGCTGTTTTGAACATCCAAAGGACAATATTTTTCATCCAAAATTTGCAGAAATAAATCTCAACATGCAAGCTACCAAATGCAAGAAATCCGGCAGCATTTCGTTATCGGAATCAAAAGTTATAGGCTTCCAAAGAGGCAATATGAAACAGATTTCAAACAGCGACCGCTACAAAAATTTGTCAACAAAAGCTAATTTCTTTTTTCTAATTTCTTGCAATTTTGAGCTTGGCTCAGCTAGGATTTGTGAGTATTACAACTCACCTTGCATGAAGATCAAAAACCTGTATTTGAGCTAAAATGTGGAAGCTCTGTACAAGTTTTGGCATCAAGAACCTGTAAAAGTGAGAAGTAGATGCATGCAAAAGGAAGAAAAGCCATTAAAAGACAATTCATTTCACAAATTAAGATTTTTAATGAAAAGATTGTGTTTTGGAAGCGATTGCCTGTTGTATTCTTCTTTAGATTGATTAAAATAGCAACTTGTTGAAGAAAATTGGAGATTAAAAGCTTTGGACTTGAAAAATTGGAGGAGTTTGTTTCTTTTTTAACTGTTTCTGGTTTTCTGGAGAAGATGAACTTAATGTACGTAAAGAAGAAAGTTTCTCATTTCTTATTTCTGGTTTAGGTTGGCTAATGGGCTTTGGACCCAAATTAAAGAAAAATTAATTTGCCTAAGTTAATTTATTTCAACACTTAAAACCAAATGCACACTATAAAACAAATGTCATTTTCTTCAAATTTTTATACAAATAATTTATGTAAACTTATATACATATGAAATAAAATATTTTTCATCGTATAAAAAGATAATTTTAGTTTTAAAAACATTTTTTAAAACTAACCCTTATTTTACAAAAATACACAATTTACACAAATGAATGTACAAATCCTTATTTATAACTTCAAAAATTCTATAAAAATTATTTTCTTACATATAAAAATATGACAAACCATTTCAACCTAATTTTATAACCAAAACTCATTTTAAAGCCAAATTTCACCCTTTTTATTTAAATGAACAATCTTTAGAAATCAAATACTTCCTTTTAAAATTATTAAAAGAAGTAATTGGCAATAATTAATATAATTATTGCATTTTTCTCTAAATAAAAATCATTTACTATTCATTATTAGCCCAAACAAACAAAATAAAGTTTCCAAACTTTATTTTCACATTTTATTTTCAAAATTCATTGTTTATTCCAAATAAACAATTGAATAATTTCAATTTTAATTTAAATCGCAGTATTAAATTATAATTATCATTATAATTCAATATTGACAAGTAATCCCCAAACCAGGGTTGTTACAGACTCCCCCCTAACAAAATTGCGTCCTTGCAATTCCTATAGAAGAATTTGTATTCAACTATTTAATTTCATTATTCAAAAAGAAAAGAAAATAAGTTTGAGATAAAGAGACATTCTCACCATCACTATGCGAAGATAGAAAACCCTGATAGGATCGCTCGATAAACTCTCTGGTTTCCCAAGTGTAGTCATTGGGATTAGCAGAAGATTGAACTTTAACGAGCGGCACTTCCTTGTTTCGAAGGCGTTTCACCTCCAAAGCAAGTACGTGAATAGGCTGCTGCACAATAGATAGGTTTGGTGAGATCTCAAGCTCTTGCAAGTCAGGAGAATCGATAACAGAATCCGACACTTGAAGCACTTCCAAAGCTGAGAGACGTGAAACACGTCATGAATGCTAGATAGATGTGCTGGAAGTGAAACTCTATAAGCTACAGAGCCAATACATTCAGTAATAGAAAATGGTCCTATAAAGCGAGGTGCTAGTTTCCCAGTCGTACTGAAGCGCATAACCCCTTCTAGAGGAAAAACACGAATAAAGATGAGATCATCAACCGAGAACTCGAGAGGCTTCCTACGGTTGTCCGCGTTGGATTTCTAGGGGCTCTGTGCCTCTTTCATTCTCTGACGAATAAGTTCAATCTTCTCAGAAGAATCACGAATAGAATTTGGGCCAAGAATAAGCTTCTCAGCGGATTCCAACCAACAAGAACGTGATCAAGTATAAAACCAATTTATTCTTTATAATAAGGGAAATTTTCAAATATGGTTTTTGAAATCGGTTTTCAAAGCTTATTTTCAAGGTAAATTATTTTCTATACAAATTACACGTTTTTGCACTGTCGAGTGAATGAGAAGGAGAGTTAAATGATTGGGTAAAACGCGTAGTATGGGATACGTGCATTTATCCTTTCAGTTAATTCCTAACTTGTCTGTTTGATCGTTTTGGCCTACGGGTTTAGTTTACCGATGATTTGAGGTGAACTTTTACTGCTTTGAGTGTGAAATTTACTAGCGGCTAGTAAACCGTTTATTGCGAACGGGTGGTATGGGACACACATTAACACTTTTTGGGTTCCTTTCTGAGATTTTGTGACACATTTGCCTGTTGGCGTGCCAGTACAGGACCTTCGGGTCATTTATAATTGCAGCGTATTTTTCTTCGGACGTTCGCCATTGCGGCATATTCGCCATTATGGCACATTTTCTTTTGACGTTTACCTTTGGGCGAGGTACCTATTATGTGAAATAGTACGCGGAAAAAATAGCATGTGCAAAACCATTTTCATATGATTTTTACCCTTGTGTGTCGCCATTTTGGAATCGGTCATTTGAACCATTCGGAGCCGATTACCTTGGGATTTTTGGACTCTTAGGAGTTCTTTCTTAGTATATCGACTATTTTGGAATTGGTCCTTTGAACCATTCAATGGCAATTCCTTCGAGATTTTGGAATCTTGGGAGTTCTTTTGAGATTTTTATTGTCTACATTAGCGTGTTGAGATTTTCCTTTTGGAGTTTATATATATTAAAATTGCCTATTGGCGCTATTTATGGGATTTTCCTTTTAGCGTTGTATGAGATTTTTATCCCTTTGTTGACATTTGCCTTATGGCTTATGTCGAGATGGCTTTTGCTTATGTTTTCCTTGGAGTTGTCGATATAGCGGATTTGGGAATTACTCTTTTAAGAGTTTACATTATGTTATTCCCTAAACCATTCTTATTTGAATTATGATTGCCGATAATATGAGGCATGCTACATTTTAGCTATTCATGAGATTTTTGTCCCCTTTGTGTTTTATGCTTATTGATGCAATAGTGTTCTATCACCTAGTATAACCATATATGCCATACATGATGCATATCCTCCATATGTCTATGGTTGGCTTTCTTATTGTTTCTTGTTTAAGAATAACATTACTATGCTCTTATGCTCTATTATTCTGCTATCACCATTTACTGATATGTTTAGCCAGACTGACCCATGTATTCATTACTTGGGTCAGGCTGAGCTGTTTCAGATTAGGTACTTATGGACTTAACCTATTTTTCTTCTGCTTGGATCCCTATTGCTCTTGTTTTTAGGTTTAGCTTTGAGAGTCCTTTTTTTTGCTACTCTGATATAAATCTATATGCTGATTCATTTTGACGTGTATATGTATATAGTGGTCGTCATACCACTTGACTTGTATTATTTACGCTGATGTAGTACCTATGCATAAGTATGTATGGACATGTGATAGATTGATTGTTCTATGATGTATTTACATTTGAGTTGTTGTGTTTTGTTCTGTTAGATCCTACAACCACCTATGGCATTGGATTAAGTATTTATTGGATATGTCGACCACTTGAGTTGAGGAATGTATATATATATATAGCATTTTTCGCTGTATTCAATTGATATTTAAGATAAGGCTATAGATGGTCGCTCCTAACAAGCCCTATTCTCTGCTTTGGTAGACGAAATCACTTGTTAATTCGCTTTACTAAGGTGGGTCTCGGGGTGGGGCGTCACAGCTTCCAAGCTGTTAAGTTGTGATGCCCCACCCCGAGACCCACATTAACAAAGAGTATTACTGTGTAATACTGTCTGCTAATGCAGAGAACAGGGTTGGATAGGAGCGACCATCTATAGCCTTATCTTAAATATATATTGAATACGTCGACAATACCATATATTTTTTTCTATCTCAAGTGGATCGACATATCCAATAAATACTTAACACAAAGCGGTAGGTGGCTTTAGGATCCATCAGAACAAAATACAACAACTCAAATGCAAAACACATCACAGAACAACAGATAATCCCATATATATACGCACACATAAAGATACATCACTGAGTATACAAAATGATACATCACATATGTGGTATGACGACCACAATACAAACACAAGTCAAAAGATTATACATATCAGAGTAGCAAACCAAAAAGAACTACACAAAAAGCTATAACAAAAGGAGCTAGCAGAATAGTCCGTACAGAAGCAGAATAGGCTAAGTCCAAATGTACCTAACCTGAAACACCTCAGTCTAACCCGAGTATAAAATATACGGGTCAGTCTAGCTAAACAAATCAGTTAACAAGGATAAGCGATAATATGAGCATAAGGATAATATGATAATATTCTCGAGTGAGAAGGGATAACTAAACTGTATGATAACATCAAGTGATAATATGGTATCACTACACAAATATATAATCTAAAAAGAGATAAAATAACCGGTAATACGCTAAAAGTAGCGAGTCTTGTATCATCCGCATTCGTAAAACATCAAATATGGTTTAGGGGAAAACCTAAACCCACCATCTTGGCAAACCCAAAACATGCATAAAGAAGCCCATCTCAAACACGCCATAAGGCAAATATATCTCCAAAGAGGAGAATAAAATCTCAAGTAAACGCCAAAAGGAAAATCGCATATAACGTCAGTGTAGGCAATTCAAATCTCAAAAATAGAACATCTAAGATTTCAAATTCCTAAAAGGTAATTGCCACAAAGATATATCAAATGGTTCAAAGGACCAATTCCAAAAAGGGGCGATACACTAGGGAAAATAGTTAAAGAAACCATCTCAAAAGTGTTTGCACGTGTATGTGGCCGAAGCCTTGCCAAGTACTGTTATCTCAAATAGGTACCTCGTCCAAAGGCAAAACGTCACAATGATAAATATACCGCAATGGCAAACACGCCCAATGGCAAATACATCGTAATGACAAACGTCTGGAAGACAAATACATCGTAATGGCAAACGCCGCAATGGCAATGACCCGAAGGCCTAGTACTGGCATGCCGCAATGGCAAATGTGTCACAAACTCTTGAATAGGAACCCGAATAGTGTTAATGTTTGTCCCATACCATCTATTTGTACTAAACGGTTTACTTACCGCTAGTAAATTTCACACTCAAAGCAGTAAAAGGTTCACCTCGTATCATCGGTAAACTAGAACCGTAGGCCAAAACGATCAAACGAACAAGTTACGAATTAACCGAAAGGATAAATGCACGTATCACATACTACGCATTTTACCCAGTCGTTTAACTCTCCTTCTCATTCGCTTGACAGTGCAAAAAGTGTAATTTTTATAGAAAATAATTTACTTTGAAAGTAACCTTTGAAAACCGATTTCGAAAACCATTTGGAAACCATATTTGAAAATTTCCTTTATTATAAACAATAAATAGGTTTTATACTTGAAAATACTTTAAAATATTATATAATAATTATTTATGAATCCGCTAAATTTTAAAAATCATTTCAAAACGATTTGGAGAAAACCGTGCTCAAAAACGACAAAAAACAAGCAAAATTCCACTCAAACCAAAATTCAAATTAAATTAAAATAATTCGAATTTTAAATTTTAAATTCATCAAAAACTGGGCTAACCTATTGATAGGCATCATAGCCCACAAAATACTTCAAAAATATCAAAAAACCTAAAGTAAATGTCAAAAATCGGGCCAAAAAAAACACAAATGCTAAGGCAAAATAATACCTAGGTCTGAAATCTTCTCTGGATTCAAATTTCAGACACGAAATAGATGGCCTAACCATCTCTGATTGTACTAATAATTAAGGTGCATATGTTAGAAAACTTCAGCTTTCAAACAAAAAAAGAATCGATGAATTCTGACTGAAAACGAAAAAGTTAAACTGTCTCAAACTTGAACTCAGGCCTTGTTTGCAATAGTTCAAAAAACTAATGTATGGACCTGAAAACCCTCTTGGGTTAAAATTTCAGGCATGAAACAGAGGATCAAACGACCTCCGATTGTGCTGAAAGTTGGTATGCGTATAGTAAAAGATTTTATCTTTTAAAAAAAAGAATCATGCAATTTGGATAAAGTATGAGGAAGTTATGATGTCTCAAAGTTGAACCCAGGCAATGTTTTCACTGTAAAAATCTAGGCAAAAACATGCTCCGAATCAAAGTTCGGTGGCATATTTCTATAACCTATATAGGTCTAAATCAGTTGAAATTTGGTGTCTTATAGTACAAAACTTTATCTTTCAAACGAAAAAGAATCACACAATTTCAATAAGAAATGAACGAGTTATGATATCTCAAACATGGACTTAGGCCATGTTTGCAGCAACTCAGAAAACCCTATTCCTACAGACAAAAAATCTGAGTTTTGTTGATTTTGCAGCAACGGTTTGAACACTCAAATGAGAATACTTTTTTAACTAAGTTTTGCAAAAAAGAAGTTCAAATATAAACTTGACTCAAAAAAAGATCCGGCGGCATTTCATTGCCGCAGATGAAAGTTATGGACAACCAAATTTGGCACTTGAGGCCAGAAACGAATTTAGCTACTGATTCAATATTTTTGGCCAATAGATGTGAGACTTCCAAGCTGTGATGCCCCACTCCAAGACTCACCTTAGTAAAGAGAATTAGCAAGTGATTCAGTCTACCAAAGCGGAGAATAGGGCTTGTTAGGAGTGACCATTTATAGCCTTGTCTTAAATATCTATTGAATACATCGACAAATGCTCTATATATATATATATAAATATATATATATATTTTCCTCAACTCAAGTGGGTCGACATATCCAATAAATACTTAATCCAATGTCATAGGTGGTTGTAGGATCTAACAGAACAAAACACAACAACTCAAATGCAAATACATCACAGAACAGTCAATTTATCACATATCCATACATACCCATGCACAATACAACATCAGCGTTACACAAAATAATACAAGTCAAGTGGTATTGCGACCACTATATACATATACATGTCAAAATGAATCAGCATATAGATATATATCATAGTAGCAGCAAAAAGGACTCTCAAAGCTAAACCCAAAAACCATAGCAATAGGGATCCAAGCGGAAGCAAAATAAGCTAAGTCCATAAGTACCTAACCTGAAACACCTCGGCCTGACCCGAGTAGTGAGGTCGGTCTAGCTAAACATATCAGTAAAAGGTGATAGCAGAATAATAGAGCATAAGAGCATAGTGATATTCTTCTTAAACAAGAAGAAACAATAAGAAAGCTAACCATAGACACATGGAGGATACGCATCATGTATGGAATATATGGTTACATTAGGTGATGGAACACTATTGCTTCAATAAACGTAAAACACAATGGAGACACCTCGGCCTGACCCGAGTAATGAGGTCAGTCTAGCTAAACAGTAAAAGGTGATAGCAGAATAATAGAGCATAAGAGCATAGTTATATTATTCTTAAACAAGAAGAAACAATAAGAAATCTAACCATAGACATATGGAGGATATGCATCATGTATGGCATATATGGTTACATTAGGTGATAGAACACTATTGCTTCAATAAGCGAACACAATGGAGACAAAAATCTCATGAATCGCTAAAATGTAGCCTGCCTCATATCATCGGCAATCATAAATCAAATAAGAATGATTTAGGTAATAGTATAATGTAAACTCCTAAAAGAGTAACTCCCAAATCTGCCATATTGGCAACTTCAAGGAAAACATAAGCAAAAGTCATCTCGACATCAGCCACAAGGAAAATGTCAACAAAGAGATAAAAATCTCATACAACGCCAAAAGGAAAATCCCATAAATAGCGCAAATAGTCAATCTCAATATATATACACACCAAAATATGCATCTCAATACGCCAGTGTAGGCAATGTAAATCTCAAAAGAACTCCTTAGAGTCCAAAATCCTGAAGGAATCGTCATTGAATGGTTCAAAGGACCAATTATAAAATGGTCGATATACTAAGAAAGAACCCCCAGGAGTCCAAAAATCCCAAGGTAATCACCACCGAATGGTTCAAAAGACCAATTCCAAAATGATGACACATAAGGGTAAAAATTATCTCAAAAAGGTTTTGCACGTGCTGTTTTTGCCGAGTACTGTTTCACATAATAGGTACCTTGCCCAAAGGTAACGTCAAAAGGAAAATACGCTGCAATGGCAAATACGCCGCAATGGCAAATACGCCGTAATGGAAAACATCCGAAGACAAATACACCGCAATGGAAAAAGTCCGATGACAAATACGCCACAATAGCAAATGACCCGAAGGTCCAGTACTTGCACGCTAACAAGCAAATGTGTCACAAACTCTCGAAAGGAACCCAAAAAGTGTTAGCGTGTGTCCCATACCATCCATTTGCATTAAACGGTTTACTAACCGCTAGTAAATTTCACACTCAAAGCAGTAAAAGGTTCACCTCAAATCATCAGTAAACTAGACCCGTAGGCCAAAACGATCAAACGGACAAGTTAGGAATTAACCGAAAGGATAAACGTACGTATCTTTCGGTTAAACGTACGTATCCCATACTACTCGTTTTACCTAATGTTTAACTCTCATTCGCTCGACAGTGCAAAAACATGTAATTTTTATAGAAAATAATTTACCTTGAAAATAAGCTTTGAAAACCGATCTCGAAAACCATTTGGAAACCATATTTGATATTTTACCTTATTATAAAGAATAAATAGGTTTGATACTTGAAACTACTTTAAAATATTATATAATAATTATTTTTAAATCCCCTAAATTTTAAAAATTATTTGAAAAAGATTTGGAGAAATCATGCTCGAAAACAACCAAAAACAAGCAAAATTCCACTCAAACCGAAATTCAAATTTAAATTCAAAAAATTCAAATTTTGAATTTTGAATTCATTAAAACTGGGCTAACTTATTGATAGACATCATAGCCTTCAAAATACTTCAGAAATATCATAAAAGTATATAGATGTCGGGATTTACATCGCAACAAACATATTAGCTCATTTTGTATGTCATGTATGTTGACCAAATATGTGCATGTATATGTGTTACAACACACACACATATGTATGTATTATTATACATAATATATATGAACATAAAACATTTATATATAGATAAATATATATATAGAAAGAGAGAGGACAATTACTAAAAATTATTTATAATTCAAATTAATTTTGTTTTGCAAACATAAAAAATTTAGTATTTTAAAGTGTATATATTATGAATAAAATAATGTTTTCATCCATAAATAACTAACATAAAATAATCTATTGATGAAAATTAAAAATTTACAATTTTTGAAAAGCTAGGATCATAAAATAGAGCTTAGGAAAAATCGAAAGATTTTTCAAAGTTGAAATATTGTTTTTAAAAACAAATACATTGATTTCGGAAATAATTATTTAATATAAAATAATATAATATTAAAAATTCAAAGCTTAAATTTTCAAAAATGCTAGGAAAATGAATGAAAGGTTGTGAAAGTTTTTGAAGAATTCAGTTAAATCATTATTTTTAATAAATCATAAACAGTTTTTTCGAAATAATATTAATTATTAGAAATAATAAATTTTATTGAAAAATTCTTAAATTTTTTATACATGTTTCTAAAATGATATTATATTTTTAAGAAATATAAAATTTAATTTTCAATGTAATAATTATTTTATATATAACAAACAATTTAAAAATTCAATAATGTTAATTTAAAAATATGAATATATGTATGATAATTAATTTTCTAATTTTTAAATTCATATTATATATGAATAAGTGTACTAAAATTTTTGAATCACATATGTGTCTTATATATGCATACATGCTATTATGAGAGAGAAATATACACTAATATATATATTTTTGTGTGTGTGTGTGTGTGTATGAATTTATTAATAATTATATATATAACAATTGTTAATGAGAAAAATTGATTTTGTACAGTAAACAACATTTGTCTATACATAAATCAAATAGTATAATAAATAAATTATGCACATAACCAAACAGATTTGTGACAACCACATCTACTTATAAAAAATCTCACCTAACTAAACATATAGTAGCAATATATTTAAACATATATGAAATTGCTTATTATAGGATCATATAATATACCTTAATTACTGTAATATGAATTAAAATTATCAATTTAATGATGCTTTTGAACCCACGTTGAATCAATGACTTCCCTATCTTTTACTGTTCTTGATTCATCAGATTGCAAGTCCGGAATCACCGACCTCTAACTATCAAATAGTATTATTTTAATTTGAAATATATTTGAGAATTTTGTAGTGGATTGAGAGCCATGTTTTAACTAGCAATGTAGAAGAAAATGTTAGTTATTATTTTTAGAGATACATACATACATACATATATATATATAAAGCTGTATTAGAGAGAAACAAAGAAAACATTTTTACCCATTCTCATTTGATCTCAACCCATTATCTCCACGCAAATTCCCTATGTTTCAGCACCCCTAGACCTTCTAAAACCAAAATTTGGCAGCCCTAATGATGTGCCTTAAACTCATCTAATCCGAAGCCAAAATACTATGTAATTAAATAAAATTTAGTCGCTTGTCGATATTGTATATCGATCGATATATTTATAACTGTTATAAATATTATAATATTATTTATTTCTCAAATCATATTCAAATTTTATAATTAATATTTCATAAATATTAATTAATTTAATTAGTTCATAACAATTATAAAATAATTAAATCGTTCGGTCTTAAGGGAATTCATCATTTCGGCTGTGTAACTCTTGGGTGTAAATTTGGTCAACGATTAACATCGAACTATTCTAATATTAACGTTTACATGTCACTTAGCAGTTGGCGTGACATTATGACCAAATTTTTCACTTACTCATTTTCGGTCAAATCCAGTTTTAGTTTAGTAAGCATTACCCGGTTGTGACATTTGTTTAAACCAATTTTCTTCGTCAAAACTAAATCATTTGGGACTTATGTAATTTGGTAATGGTCAAAATTCCAACCTCATCCACATTCAACTTTATAGTCCAAATACAAAGTTCTTGGTTCAATAATAACAATTACTATTAATCGAAATGCTTTGGCCAGATACATTGACTTTGAGTTGACTTGAGTTGACTGTGATACTAATCACATATAACTGAGGAGACAAATACTCTCTTGAATAGTGCTTCACTTCCAATACTTCCACTCGACCAAATTATAGTTACTCGATAGACGACTTGCCATGATTTGGCTACAATCAATGCAGAGCATCCGTGTTGAAGATCCACGGTATTCTCAAGTCGAGAGAACTGTGTAAATCTGTCAGATCGATATTTTCTGTTAGACCTTAGTTATATTAACCAACGGAAAACTATCGAGTGAGTCATCCTATAGTTATCCAATAACTATTAGTACGTAACTCTTAGGTGCCTCTAGCAATCATGAGTAGCACACTGTCCAACATTAGGAGAGTGTTACGTCCTCCAGTCTCAACGGATATATCGATATACAATCTTGATGCATCTTGACTAGGAAACATCGAAAATGGTATATTTGTTTTGTTGTGATAAATTACTCACGGTTATAACACTTTGTAACTACTATCACAAAATATATCATTTATGGATTTTTCTATTAGATATATGTTTGATTAACTTAATTAATTAATATAATCATATTATATCAAGTACATAATAGGAAGAAAACATCTTTTATTTCGAAGAAAATTGGTCAACGATTTAGATATATGTAGAAAATTACATAATTGCCTCAAGGACATACCCCTAACTCTATCGGGTTCAACCCTATAACATTTCACTCCATAACCGCTTCAAAAATCTAAAAATCATATATCGGTTTTGAAGTTGTTTTCGGTAAGTAATACACTTATCTGATCTCGGACTTTTCAAAACTAAATCAATGAATTTCCGATTAACTTAATTCTAGTTCTTTAGGAAGTAAACGAACGATATAAATGAGTCCTCCCTAGAGGATATATATATATATATATATATATATATAAATATATTGTGTGTGTATCTGTATGTTCGTAAAGCAAGAGACGGTTCATATGAATGAGTCCTCTTGGGGATCTCAAACCGTATAAATACATGCTGCTTACATATAGTTCTCAAGTTAATTTGGTCGATTCAATAACAGTGAAAAAACATTTGCATATGGAAACCAAGTCTCATATACTTATCACGTTTCCGACCTTCTCAACTTACACTATCATAGAGTTAAGAGTGAAGTCGGTAGGTTAGAGCACTCTTTGCTTTTAAGCCATACTCGAATATCATTCTTATCTCTCATAGATAGAATAAATCTACTTTGTCGGCTTTTAGTAGTAAGTAAAAGATTAAATACTTTCCATAAACAAATAAACACACAAAGCACGATTAAATCACATAAAGCACGACCAATCACACAAGTAATTCTAATCCCTTTCCTATTTAATTAATTCTTTTATTAATTAAATATTTTTTGTATTTGTGTGTTTATATTTAATCACCTTCACACAAGATATATACATGTATACTACTGTTTCACTATTCATTTCTACTCTTTTCAAGACATAGAAATGTATTCATGTTCTTATCTCAAGGTAAAAAAATTATTCACAAAGCACTTAAACATGATTACCCATTTTAAAATATAATCAAAGTGGCTAAAAACAAATATTATCAAAACATTTATTATAAACCTATTATCTCTTTTATAAAGTAAACACTTTACTTTTCTAATATATTTTCCAAAAGATTCCATATTTAGGATTTTGTTTAAAATAGTCCGGAGGCAGATTGATTTGTGAATTTTGGGAGAAACCTAACTTGTATAAAATTGATTTAATAATGATTTTTTTTATGCATTCCAAATTAACAGGGTTTGTCATTAAAAACACTTATCCGACCAAAACAAATCAAATTTGTTAACATACTAGATTCAAGAAACGAACATCACCCTGTCAATGTATTCTTGTTTTCGTTTTAAATCTAAATAGGTAATCTATTTTTCCTATTTTATTGTAACTGCTGGGTTTTACTCGATAAATATATCAGTTAAGTGCACGGGCAAAAATCATCGACTATGACCATGATTGAACATCATATGACAACGAAAAGGTGCCCCTAAGCTCAAACACTAGGCGTTCAAAATAAACTTGAGAACACACTACAACAAAAACATCACAAAATCGTATTGCAATGTCAACCACAAACATGTAGCAATAATCAAATGCACTTGTGCATTTCCACTCAGCTCACGATACATAGCCAGTAAAACGAAATTACATGCTTGCTTCTTATATGATTATGTATAAATATCGATGAATTTCTCCAGAAAATACAAGGTAAAGTTCTGAGACATTACAAAGAAAATACTACAAAGCGCCTAATCCTTCTGTTTGACTTCAGACATATGAAAGCCAGGCATTTCATATGAACCTGCAAATTTCTCAACAGCAGCTTTAAGGTCCTCGATGTCTTTGTTGTTCTCCAAACCCTTGTTGAAGTCCTTCAAGAGTTTTCCATACTCCTTTTGGATCTTCAATGTTATTGTAACTGCTTGGTGAAGAAACTCTGAAATCTGCTCGAAATCCTTCTCTACCAAACCCCTTGATGTCATCGCTGGGGTGCCTACAATTTTTGAGGTTAATCGATTATTCTTATGACATTATTTATTAGTACAACTATATCAACTAAAAGGCTTTCATGTTCCAGTAATACCCAATAAATTGTTCCACTTTAAGATGTAAAATTTGAACATTGTATAAGATTACTGGTAAGTGCAGTAATTCTTGAACAATCAAAACTATCTACAAGTATTTCATCTGAGGATGGGTGTATGAAAACTCCTTTTGAAAAGCTCAGAAGTTAAAATCGAAGGCAAATTTTATTCATACACCAAAAATCGTCTAACATACACCATTAGTTTTGCTAAGAAAGTCTGACTAAGTTACTTTTCTTCATAATTGCAAATTTAGTCTTTTTTCTATAACCCATCAAATTAAAACATCAAAATAAATAATATTTGATCGAATCTATATCTTTTAATGAAGATAATCAAACAAAAAATTACAATTAAGACAACTTTGACAACTAAATATTCTACTTTAAAAGTATTTGATTTTTCAAAAAATAAAAATTATAGTTGATTTTGATGAATTTAAGAATTTAAAATAATAAAGAAGCAACAGTTTCAGTGTCAAAGGTTAAAGTTCATTTTTTTGAATTTTAACTTAATATAATGCTAGGAATTTCTAGTTTTGCATGAATGAGTTTTAATCCAAAAATAGGGAAAATTGTGAAGATGAAAACAAGGCTAGTTTCGTAAGATAGATGGTGCATATAAAGTAATTTTTGGTGTATGCTAAGAGATTATTGATGTATGAATAGAATTAGCCAAAATTGAATAGCTACTATTAATTGCTTATAACTTAAAAAAGGAAATTTCATAATTAATTTTGATCAAATGCCAAAATAGCTTTGTTTCAAACATTTACAAGCAAATTCACTATTCATTGTAGCCAAACATCAAAATTAACTAATTTTAAGTTAAAAGCCAAATTGCATCCACACTTATTTATTACTATTCATCAAAACTACATAAAAAACTAAATTCAAAACTCTATTTAGCAGTCGTTTGATAACTTAAAATTCTAACTTGAATGCAGCAAATAATTGATGAATTTTGTGGAAATTTGAAATCGAGCTTTTAAGAAGATCAAGAATAAATAGTTGCCAAATATGTTTTACAAATGGTTCAACTGTAGCACTATATCTTACCGATACCAACAGCACTAGGACTACGAGCATTGCTGTCATAATTTCGCCTTATCTATCTAAACAATTTTGCATTTTACTATTCATCCAAAAGAAATTATTATTGAAAAGTTCTTTTGAGAAGATCTAGAATAAATAGTTGCCAAACATGTTTTACAACTATCATAACTGCTGAATTATTTCTTACCAATGCGAACACCACCAGGAGCAAGAGCACTGCTGTCTCCAAAAACAGCGTTCTTGTTCACTGTAATATGGCAGAGATCACATAGCTTCTCAACCTTGTTGCCTACATACAAAATAATTGTTAGCAAAAGTCAAAAATAATAATAAATAAATAAAAATAGAAATATAGTAGGGAAAAAAGAAGCAATTACCAGTCAAACCAAGGGGGCGGAGATCCCACAGAACAAGGTGGTTTTCAGTACCATCAGTAACAATCTTGTAACCTTTGCCCATCAGATAGTTTGCGACAGCAACAGCATTCGCTCTCACCTGCTTGGCGTAGGCCTTGAATCCAGGTGACAAAGCCTGTTTCAGAGCGACTGCAAGGGCGCCTATCTGATGGTTGTGGGGCCCACCTTGAAGCGATGGGAAAACGGCAAAGTTGATCCTATCTTCAAAATCGTAGACCGCACCTTCGGGCTGGCCCTTCTTCGGTGGTTTTGGACCCTTTCGATAGAAGATCATACCTGATCTCGGCCCTCTCAGACTTTTGTGGGTTGTAGTTGTCACAATGTCACAGTACTCAAATGGATCAGCAGCTTCCTGGTTAATAAACAAAGCTATATACTTATAACCACAAATTTATGTTTTTTTTCTCCAGTAAAAATCTTCAAATATTGTGACTAGACATTTGCTTGCAATTTGAAACAGAAAAATTGTTCATACTTAAACACCAGATCATTGTCTAAAATTCCAAATATCATCCGAATTCGTAAGAACATGGTCCAAACCAAGATTCGAAATTCAGCGGAATTCCAAATATTCAGCTAATCCCGTTCTAATATTGATCCAAATTCCCGTTTGGTTCTGGACAAAACTAGGAAAAGATCCGGTCCAAACCAAGGCAAACATGTAAACGAATCAAAAACAAAACAAATTAAACAAGATAGTAAATAAGGACTACTGACAAAAGCAGTTTAAAAAATCATGATTTTTCATCAATTCCGACCCATTTCGACCGGAGTAATATGAAATAAAAAATAATAAAAGTCAAACCAACTTTTTCATTCATAATGCATATTTAATTTTCATGAACATGTGTATATAATATATACACACGCGCGCACACATCTCAACTATTAATAAAGAGAATTCAACGAACAGGATTTTCACGGCGACTTTTCAAAATTCCGAAAATGCTCTACACCTATCAACAAAATCTCACCATCTGTTTGCAACCTCCATCACCAATCTCTTAACAACCACCAACGGAATTTCACTGACAATTTGCTTGAAAGTGTTGTGACTACCAAATTTTTTACACTTATAGGACACGCTTATACACACATACTTGTGTAAATCGCACATACGTGCATCTAATAGCCATAAATATTTATTTTTTATTTATAAAATATTTAATGGACTTATACATGTATGTATCGAAGTTCAAAATTTCGTTTTCCGTTTCCATCGTCACAAAATTTTGAAATTTCGATTCCGTTTCGATAATTTTGAAAATTACGTTTTAATTCCAGTTTATAAATTCGCGTATTATTTTATATTTTGTAAATATTTAAAGTGTAGGAATAGATTTATATAAAGTTTATAAAAGCTTTATAAATTATGTTAGTAACCCAACTTCACTTATAACGTTATCAAATTTATTAAATATTAACTATTTTACGTAAATTATTTTAAATAGTTCATTTTGTACCAACCCAGCCCAACCCACCTTAAAACAACATAAAAAAGAATGACCCTTTCTTCCTTCTTCTTTTGGTTATCCATTTTCTTTCTTAGCTTCTTCTATTGGTTATCCGTTTTCATTCTTAGCCGAACCCATGCCCTAGCTCGAATCAACTTCGACTTTTATTCAAATTTGAAAGGAAAAAAGAAAAGAAAATGCTACTGGATACTTGTAATCGATGAAGAGAATGATAGTCTCGGTTCAATTTTGATTTACAACTCGAATTATATGATTCAAGCTAAGGTAATTTCAAAATTTAATGTTGTTTTTAACAAATTTTCATACTGTAAACTCTTCTTCTTAGTCATCTTCTCATTGAAAACCCAAAACGGGATTTTGATGAAATTCCAATTCGATTCATGACCGAACCGGAAAGGAAATGATGGTATTCCGGGATGCCGGTCGAAATTTAGAACCTTTGTATGTATGTATTTTATAGCAAAAATATCAAAATTCAACAAGGAATTATGATCCAAGTTTCCGAAATTGATCTAAATATCTAAAATCTTAAGTGAACGAAATGGAAACGAAAATCAACATTTTGAACCTTGATCCAAACTCAATTGAATTTGTCCCCATATGTAGGATAGGTTTTTAACTTAATTTAATGAAGGTTGGTTGCCTCTCAACTTGATATTGTCCCCCCCCCCCCCTCATTTCATTTGTTATTCTAAAATAATATCAAATATCTAATTATGTATAGTAATTGGACAATACTTTGGTTGACGATAAGATTATTTTTAAAATATTCTATAATTAATTAGTAAATGTATTCTATATAAATGTATAGAAATCACGGTTTGAGGCTTCGGTCAAAATCTCAAAATTTCAGCAAATTTGAACCATATCGGTGGGATTTTGGTCGAAAGGTAACAATATGTTGTTTTTTTGATGTATAGATGAGGTGGAGTAACAAGACAAAGAAAATGAGTATATAAAAAAACTGAGGAGTAGAACAAGAGGAAAAAGAAGAGAAAATTAGAGACAAGAAAAAAGGAGAAAAGGAAAAGAAGGGGGGAAGAAAAAAAAGGAGAAAAATAAATGATGGGAAAAGGACAAAGTGACTGCTTTTTAGTATGACACGTTTTTTCATTCTTTTACTTCAAGATTATAGTATTATGCGTGGTGGACTTTCTACACCCTTTCCGATTCGATGTTATAATACATGGTAAATTGAAAACAATGCCAAAAGGAAAGTACTCTACTTTATGCATATAATTGCAAACATTTCTGCAATTATATGGTATATTACATACAGTTACAACTATTGCATATAAATGCAGACATTTCTGCAATTATACGGTATAATTGCAGACATTTCTGCAATTTTGCATATAGTTGCAGAAATGTCTGCAACTATATGGTATAATCGCAGCCATGTCTGCAACTATATGGTATAATCATAGACATTTTTGCAACCATATGGTATAATTGCAGAAATTTAAAAAACATCAATAGTTTGTTCTGCCGTTATTTTTACATATGCACAATACCACTCGTTAGAATGATAATAAAATTTATGATTTAATGCTGAAAACGGCTTGTTAATCCGTCGTTTCTATAAGAAGTTATTGCATTTTAAAGATTGATAATTAATGGGGTGTGAATTTTAATTATTGATGTGAGAATAACATCCATATATGAAGAATCAACATTGTTGTAATGGAGAAGAGAGGTATTGTAGCATTTGAAAATAGGAATGTAATTTATATCTTTTTTATGAAGATGATGTTTTGTGTATTACGTTTGATTTTAGGGATGTGTCCCTTATTTTCACTATTTTCAAACCTTATCAGGAATGTATGTCAAATGCACCCATTATAAAATTTATAATTAATCGTGCTCTAATGTTTATGTATTTTGTTTGGTAAGTACTCATTGAAATTTAGAAACTATGCGAAATCCAAAAAATTTTACGAAACCAAGTTCTCAAACTTTGATAGTAGTCCAAAACCAACAGATCAAGTTTTCAAAATTTGAACTGAATTTTAAAAATCTGAAATGTTGACACGAAAAAGCAAACAGAGAAGCTAAACCGTGGTCAAAACTTGTGTAATGTACATGTATTACATTTTTGAAACCATTTTTTGTTCAAACCAATATAGATTAGACATACATATTTAAGACATAATGAGGCAAAACATGTAGATTTTTTTTTAAAAAACAAAAGATATCCTAACTAACCTAGCATTAGATGTTTGGATAAATATTTTACTCCTACCTTCCCCATCGGGGATCGCTACAGTATCAATACCAACCTTGTAGGATTTCTATCACAACTTTTAATACCCCGGTTGGGGATGATTCAAAAGGGGTATGAATAAGAAACACGTTAGTAGTGTTGTATCATGAAGATATAATCTAGGTTTATTCCAAATGGAGACTGCAGAAGGTGTTTTTCTAAAATTCATGCCCTTTAAATAAAGTTATTTCTTATCAAGGTCACAAGGGATTAAAAAAATTGCAAAATAGAAACAAACTATAATAGCATCTTCAACACATTTGGCGCTTAATAATCAAAAGGTAGAATATTAAGGGTGGATTGTTTAAAAATGACAGTAAGACGCTTATTAAATAGGCATCCGTGTGTGGATGCCTATTAAATTAATGTTTGAACCTCCGGCGCTTATTTAATAAACATTTGAGGTCGGACACATTTAATAGGAGTCTGACCATTAGTTATTTAATTTAATGGCCACATGAAGTTAGACGCCTATTAAATAAGCGTCTATGTATTAGGTGCTTATTTAATCGACGCTTGAATTCGGAAGCTTATTGAATAAGCGCACGGGACCAATTTAGGATTATGAATTGGTCTCTGGAAATTTTCTTGAATATTTAACTTAGTTGATGCTATTGAAGAGTTGATGATCTAGACTTCTAAATATATGTCCGGAATTCTCCATTATCGAAGATGCTCTAACATTAATCATTTAGGAATAAAAGTTTGACGCATATCAATTGGTAGTTTATTTTCTCTGTTATACAAATGCAGCATGTGTATATATACGTATATAAGCTTTTGTGTGCGGGCACATATGCGTGTGTATGACTGCCTTTGTACACACATAAATACATATACATACACACACATATACACACACACACACACACACACACATACATACATAAGTACGGATTCCATTACATCGTATCGATTTTTTGGGCTACATAATTCGGGCCCAAAAACAATTTGTGGATATATATATATTTCTCAAAATCATCCCGGAGTTATTTTGGTTAATTCTAGCATATTCAAAATCATATTTCAAATCGACCATTGAAATAAATGTTTCAACAATTGATATTAACTCAACTTTTTGATCATTCTAGAAATTTCAAAATGATCTCATTTTTTATTGCACATCATGTTTGTAATATAGATTAAACATCCACAAAATTAATTTGACGTCAAATAGTGTAACATAAGAAATCTTTTGGTGTAGAATGAGCACTATGCATTTTATTTTTCTAAAAATTGGTACCTCCATTATTATATATATATATATATATATATATATATATATATATATATATATAAAGTCAAAGCTAGCATGTATTGACTTTCCACATGCATACTAACCCTTAAAAAAATCAAAATGTAAAAGCATGCAACAGGTGCGGGTCATATAGCTTATGTACCCAAACTAAATCCTATTCCATATATCAGTTATGCAGAAAAAAAACACTAAATATTGCTTTGCCGTTGAAGCTCCAAATAAGTAGATATATGTTCGAGCTTAATAGGGTTTGTGTGCGTGTATCTAACAATAATAAGAAGAAGAAGAAGAAGAACAGGCTGGACTCTTTGCCAATTTCCACTATCCAATCCAAAAAAGGAGAAGGAATATATGAAATAAAAGAAATTATATGTGTTACTTAACTATCTCTAATTAAGTTCGTGTGGCAATAAGCTGAATAAGCAAATATGTACCAAATACTAAGTTCAGATGCAAGAACCCTTCATTCAGATCTAACTATAATTAAATTATATCTAAACATTACTCTACACATACACCATAAAATATCAACACAAAATGAAGCACAACAAACAAGATAATGTATAAAAGAAGTACCTGAGCAGCAACGAGACCACTAATATGCGCCATATCACACAATAACATAGCACCACACTTATCCGCAACGGCTCTAAACCTAGCATAATCCCAATCCCTAGGATAAGCACTTCCACCGCAAATAATAAGCTTGGGCCTAAAATCCATGGCCTTCTCCTCCATCTTATCGTAATCAATATACCCAGTTTCCATGCTCACCTTATACGGCAAACTTTCAAAATAAATTGAAGTGGCAGATATCTTCTTCCCACCCGACGTATAATATCCATGTGTCAAATGTCCACCAGACGGCAGATCCAAACCCATTATTCTATCATGCGGGTTCAGAACCGCCGTATAGGCCGCAAAGTTGGCTGGAGAGCCGGAGTAGGGCTGAACGTTGACGCCCCACTTCGACGGATCGAGGCGGTAAACCTGAAGAGCGCGATCGCGGCAGAGGTTCTCGATCTGGTCGATAAACTCGTTCCCACCGTAGTAGCGGTTGCCGGGCATGCCCTCGGAATATTTGTTGGTGAGAGCAGTACCGAGAGCTTGAATGACGGCGAAAGAGGTGAAGTTTTCAGAGGCGATGAGCTCGATTCCATGAGACTGGCGGTGCTTTTCTTTTTCGATTAGACTGTGGATTTCCGGGTCAACTTCATCGAGTGGAGCGAGGCCCCATGAAGCTACGGAATCCATTATTTAAAATAGAATAAATTTTTTGGTTGGATCTCAGATTTGAGATCTGGTAAGGAGGCGGGAGAGAAGAAGAATGAGGAAGAAGGCAGTGATTGGTGATGAATATATAAGATTTGTGGGGTGGTTTTGGGGGTTGGTGATGGTGCGTAAAGTTGGGTGATGGCTAATTTCTATGTAGAGTGCGACACTTCCACTTCGACCCACAGTCAGTTCCCATTTTCTATCGTTTCTATTGTGAAGCCAATTTTTAAACCCAAAGGCAGAGCGATGATAATTCCATGTTGAGTAATGATTACAAAAGAATATGTGGACTTTCTTTTTTAAAATTTTTATTTTGTTGAACCCAAAAGAACCCGATTGGTATGTAAACTTCTGAAAATGATATAGTAAATTCGTCTGTTAATCCAAACCCTCATACCCCATCTTAAGTTTATATAGGATGGGTAGGCGCATGGTGAGAATCGAACCTAGATCTTTTTATCAAAACTCAAGTCTTTTTTCTACCGCGCTCTACCCGCGGACATCTGTGGACTTTCTTTAATTTTGCTAATTTTAGCGCTTTAAGCTTGCGTTCTTTAGAGTAAGCATTTGGATCCTTCTTTTACTTGAGTCAAGTTGACGCGTCTAACGCACTTTTCATGGGGCCCAGTTAAATGGTTTATTAAAGAGAACCGTTGAAAATCAACAGTTGACGTCAAACGCGTCAAAGGCTAACGGTTAATTACTTCAAACAGTTAATTGTTCCCTTATAAACCAACTTCGTTTACTCCACTTCCCTCCATCTTCATTCCATCATCTTCTTCATCTTCATTCTATCTTCGAATAAAAAATATCAATGGTTGAACCTACGACGAAGGTGATTATTCAAATTCTGAAGCTAAAGATTTGACTGATATACAGGTTAGTAAAAGAATTAAAGTGCTACAGAAAGTTTCAATGGATCGAATTCACAAATATAAAGTAATTCGTTGAGCCAACGATATACTGTGCGGTCATGCAGAATGTTGTCAATGAGACTTCCTAATGAAAAGAATTTGTTTTTTGACATTGTATGATTGGTTGAAAGGTTGTGATTTGAAGTCAACGTCTGATATGTGCTTTAGGGAAATTGTAGATGTTGACTAAAGATTTAGCCAAACTCGAAATTAGCCTACTTATGTTGTAAAAGCAAAGGTTACCAACTAATCATTAGACTTAAAAATAAAAAATGAGGAAGGGTGCAAGCAAAGCAAAGACACTAAATATATAGTAGTTCAGCAAGATTGTTTACGTCCACTGTGAAGATCTCGTGGTATAGTTCTCTCACAATTACATGGAATCACAAGAGCATAATAAGAAATATAGCGATTAACACTAGAAAGCTGGATAATCTTAAGTACTTAGGGCTTTGGTTTGCTGTGAGGAGAGCTCTGGATAGAGATAATAACTAGAACTCTAAAAAAATTCTAACTACTTTTGAAGTGACAATGCATGGTGTAACGACCCCGATCCTTTACTAAATAAATTGATAATTAATTTAATTTTTGAATTAAAATCTACAAAATTTATTAGTAAATTGATTCGAGTTTCCCTAAATTCAAATAGAATATATATTAAATCATTCGAATTTAAATATTGTACATATGTGATTTGGATTTAAATTTCAAGTAAACGGATTTACAATAATTTGAATATATATGTTTATATGTACATACATTGAGTTTGAGTTATTATTTTAACAAAATGGTTCAAAGACAAATAATTAGATAAAAATAAAGTAAATAATTAATTGCTAAAATTTAAAATAAGAATCTAGAAATCCATCTATGTTACAAAAATAAATAAATAAATAGTTTATACAAAATGAAGTAAAGATATAATTTTAATATCATAATAAATATAGAAATAAACAATAATAATAAAAGTAGAACTTCATTGTATTTCAAAGTAACAAAACAAGGATAGCAAAATATATATAATAGTATGAAGATATAAAACAAAGCAAAATATAATATAAGAAGAAAATACACATGAATGAAGCTTGCAAAAAAAAGGAACAAATTAAATATATATTTGTACAAAGCTAATAAGTGCAGTCGCCATTTTAAAAGCAAAAGTGAACAAAATACAAAACATGAACCACTTGCAAATGAAGACAATATGACATGTTTAAATTGAACAGCAGATGTATATTTAAGTATGAACAAAGAAACAAGTAAATGAAAAGAAAAAAATAAGTATACAATGAAGCTTACAAAAGAAGCTAAGGGAAATATCTTCATCTTGTACAAATGAAGTGAAAGAATATATGTGTATTGTACAACCGAAATGTGCATAGATAATAAAACAAAAGAAAAGTATGCAAGAAGATAGAAAAAATATCTACATACACAAGAAAATCAAATGAGATGATGATACATGTAGACTAAGTTAGAAACATATGTACTAACAACAATCATTTCAGCCAAAACAAGGGATATCATCTCAGTACATACAAAGCAAAGATCATTGCAGCCTCCATTTTAAATTAAAAAAAAAAAATCTTTAGTCAAAAAGAAGAAAGCTGAACTAGATAATACCTCCCTTATACAAGTTGTTTTCTTTATATACAACCTTTGTTCCATTCGTTCAACACAACTTTGTAACCCAGAAATTTATTCTACAACTAAAACTTAACTACAACTAATCAACAAGAAAAAAAGAGAGAAGAAAACATCTTCAACTTGGAGATTAAAATGCAAATTCCTGTCCTCTGTTTTCTGCTTTCAAACAAAACTCAGGTGAGTAACATTTCATTAAAACAAATTAAAGAATAAATATGTGGGTATCAGCAAGCAATTTTAACTTGAGTATATATATTTGAAAATGCTGTGTCTATATATGTATGTATTTGTTCTTCTTTCCTGTTTGCTTTACAAAGTACAAACCAACAAGAAATTCAATTTCTTGTTTCTCCAATCAGTATCAGGCCTTGGCTTTAAGACAAAATATTTATGTTTAAGTATGAGTTATTATCTAAAAATAGTTTCATGAAATAAGAATGTATAAATAATGGAAAATCAAAAATTTTACAGTAGAAACTTTAAATTCTGGAATTTTCGAACTTCACGAACTATTGATTCAACTACATGGCTCGAATCTACATATTAAAGTACGATTTTTAAAACGAAAATGGGTTTTTTTTGTTGAATATTTTATGAGCAGTTTATCAGAAAATGCTTTTCGATCAAATTCTGGTGGCCGAAGCGTTTTCGAATGATGAAACTTGGCATGGTGGTAGTTGAAGCATAGTAGATCATAGGAAAAATATAAGTTGAATTTTTAATTCATCGAGGTTGGAGATTTAAATCAATTTAGGGTTTTATATCAGGTTTTGGAACTTGTCAGTATTGTGGCGAGTTCGTCTTCTTAAGCCGATCGAGTGACGTCAGACTAGGCGAATAGGAGCGTGGGTGGGTGGAGACTGTGTGGTCGGAGTCTTGAGGCTTTCGGTGGCCGACGACGTGGTTGCGAGGTGATTTTGGGTCGGAGTTGTGGTTCAGGTTTTCGAACAGAGGGCTAAATCTCGATTTGGGAATTTTTACATCGAGTTGATCATTGTAGTCGAGTGTAGTGGTGATTCGCGGTTCATCGGGGGAAGTGAGGTTCGCCGGAGCCTCGGCGAGGCGATGTGCACGTGCACGGCCTCGATATGGTGTCATGAGTTTGGGGGGTGAGTGGGTCGAGTTGATGCTCGAGAAAGTGAAGGGTGGTCTTGGGATAGAACGCGAGTTCTTGAGCCTGCAACCCTGTTTTTAAAGTTTAAAAAAAAATACGTGAGGAAGAAGAAGAGGGAAACTCGGGGAAATAGGGGAAATAACTCGGGTTGGACTCGAGTAAAACTGGGATTTTCTCGGGTTTCGTCTCAGGAAGGAAACGAAGTAGGCTCGGGATTTTTGTTGTTAGTTATCTCTGTTATCAACTTTAAAATAAATTTTAAAATGTTAGAGTATTACTTTAGCATGTAAATTTAAAAAGGTTTAAGAATTGGATTTAAACTTTATATAAGATAAATTGACTTCATTTTAAATCTAGTAATAAAAAAATGAAATTTAAATGTAAATTTGAGAATAAAAGTTTTCAACATAGTTGTGAGTGAAAAGTCGATCATTAATAAAAATGAGTTTATCTCAAGTTAATGAAGACTTAATAATTATAATTCATTAATTATTAAGTTAATTAAAATGGATAATTTATTTATTTAATTAATTAATGATTTGGATTAATTAAATAAGTAATTAAAGGTTTAAACTACTTAATTAAGGTTTAAAGATTAATAAAAAAATTAATTAATTTGTAAATTAAGGATTATTAATTAAATATTAATTAATGATTAAAGTTGATAAATCAAGTGATTAAGCAATAATTAATTTGAGGATAATGTAATAAATTAATTAAGGTAATTAATTTGAGAATAATTAATTTATTAAAGTTTAATAAATTTATGAAAGGGATTAAGAAATAATTATTAATTAAGGAGTAATTGATTAGTTATTGTAATTAATTAATAATAATTAATTAAAAATTGATTATTAATTAAGGGTTAATTAATGATTAATTAAATAAATGATTTATAATTAATTTATTATTAATTTACCATAACTAGAAAATTTATTCATAGCAATTAATCTGATTTAAATTAATCAGATAATAAAAATTGATCCTATTTATGGATGTTTGGATTATATTTGATGCTGAATTGTTTGATATGCCGGATATGTGATGCTTTGTGATACATCCTGATTTGTGTGGTGATTTATTTATCTGGGATGAATGTAATATATTATCTGTGATATATATATATATATATATATATATATATATATATGTGATATATAAAAGATAAGCGTTATAGATTATACCGCTTATCAACTATATATTGTTATATTTGATCTATGATGGTTGAATGATGTTTCACTATTGTGTTAAACCCTAGGACCACACTTATACACACACAAATATGGATTTCCCGGGGAAATCGATTAAGTCACAGATTTTGAAATAGTTTAAAAGTTGAATATTTGAATTCAAATGTTTTGGAAATGGATGGGGTTTAAAGTGAAAAAAACTTTTGAAATGGAATTTCAAAGATGAAATTTATTTTGAATAACTTAATTAGGTTTTGGAATTTAAATATTTTAATTTAAATTCAATATTTGAAATTGAATTCTATGATCTGGAAACTAGGGAGTAAAGATGTTATACCAGTGTATATGGATTTAACTATTTTAAAGGTATTGATTTGGGAATTTAAATTTAAATACCAAGGTTTTAACTCGTGTAAATAAAATTGGATCTTTCTGAAATGAAACTATTTGTTTTCAAATAATAAAAGTTTTCACATAAGAAGTGAACTTCAAAATTGTGTTAAAAAGGATTTTCAAGTTAAAAATGAAAAATGATTTTTCCAAGTTATGGTTTTCCAAGTTATGGGAACGGTTTGAAAGCTATTAGTTAAATCTTTAATTTAAAGATTTTAAACGAGTTAATCCAATTGAAATGGGAATTGATTTGAAATCCATAAATGAGTCTTTGTGAAGCTGGGTGAACTTAGTGAAATGAATCTTTTTGTTTAAAGATTTGGAAATGGTAATTTATTTAAACCATTTGAAAGAAAGTTTTGAATCATTAAGTTGTGACTTAATTGAAATCCCATATCCATATGTTTTAAATGTTGCGCTCACTATTCGGTTTAGCCGGGAGAGGACCTTTGTGTCGTATAACCCATTCCGAATATATGATTCGACGTTATGGATAGCATTTGAAGACCGGTGGTGAAGACCTGGTACTTGTGAAAGCGATAGGATGACCTATCGATTGTCTCTGCACCGAGTCGGGTCGGTATAGAGATTCCCTAAGTGATGGGAAGTCCGATCGGGATTGTGAATACCCGGATTTGCAAGGACCTCTTCGGAAGTGCCTTCGGTTCTGTTCGAACCCGGAACAGACTTGTATGGATTGTATGTCTGACACTACACTTTGAGATATAAAGCAGATTTCTTTCAAATACATATCTGTTGGTGGCGGAGAATTTATTCTCTTAGCTTAACACCCTTCTCTGAGACGTATGAGCTCAGAGGTTATGTAGTTGAAGGTTATCAGCAATATATTCCCAACTTGGTAATGTGGCATGCTGAGTGCTGCTGTGTGTTGATGATCATTTGTTGATCATTTGTGATCAGAGCATGGCTTTTGTATAAAGCGTAGCTTTGTGGACGAGACTGCATCAGGACCTCACACCCCGAAAATGGTCGAAACAGGAAAGATGGGGCAAGGTTATGAGGGTCGCGCCCTTTAGGGTGTGTCATTCCCTTCTGGTAAAGGGTGATATTAGGTATGGAGCCCTGATATTTAATCTATGTGGTTGCTCCAATCTCATCTACTATGTGGTTGTTGCTTAGAGGCGCCTCGGATAAAGGTCCAAAGGACCGGGGAGTGGCATGCTCGAATAGTAGTTACCTAGTTACAGAGGTAACCCGGCCTTGTGTTGACAGAGATCCGGTTAGGTTCTCGGGACGTCCCGCCAGAGGCGATCCCATGTGGAAGTAGGAAGTTCCTTAGCCTGACCATTTGTTGGAAATCCATTCATCCAATACGAAACCCTGTACGGTTTTAGTTGTAGAATCTGCCATTCACTTATGGTGGTCACCACTGTTTGGATGGTAGCTATAGTAGGCATAGTTCGAAATGTCTATGCTGGCTAAGATCAGTATTCTACTTTCGAAATGTTTTTTGCACTTTGCACTTATAATAATAACATCAAAGAATTTTTTTTGCGTAGTAAGCATCTTTGACTATCATAAGAAGAAATCTCCTCCAAGTCTGCATTTGCATTGTGTGTGTGGCGGGAAGTCTTATGGTAGTTTCATTTTCAAAAAGCATTGCGAATTTACTTTAAAATTCTCTTCTTGTTTTATTTAAAAGATAAACTATTTTTGTTACTCACACCAGTCCCATGACTGACTCAGAGTTTATTGTTCCTTTCCTAAACTCTGGGTGCTCACTATTTTCCACACGAGCAGTCTAGAGTTGGGTTTTTCAGATAGTTAGGTTCAGTGGATTATCGGAGCTAGTTCAGTCTTTGGAGATGACTGACCTTGCTTAGCTTGGTGCATCGTTATTGGGAGTTCGAGCTATTTCTGGATTGGTTCTTGGAGATGGAGTTGCAGTTTTGGAGTTCTTTCTTGAAGACTATCTTGAGTTATTTGTTCCGCTGCTAGTGTTATCTATTTTCTTTCCGCTGCTATTTTATTGTATTACATCTCTGATGTATATCGATATCTGTTGTATCAGGATGTTGTATCGGATGTTGTATATTGATATTCTATTTCTTCCACTGTGTTATTTACTTAATTGTGTTATAAGCTCCGGCGAACCAGATTCGACGTTTGGATCTGCGGCATTGGAATATAGGTGACATATTCGGTGCTGATTTTCGAAGGTCGAGTCAGGATTGTCACACATGGGGTATTTGTAGTGGTTGAGATGGATGATGGACGGCTAAGATTGTGCAGAAAAACATACGAAAAGAGCGCTTGGTCGTTGATCTGGTCTCTTGGGCTACTGAGAGATAGCTATAAAGGTAGAAAGGAATAAGTGGCTGAGAGGCATACCAATTGTCCTCCTGTACCAAGGGCACGCATTGCATTTAATGCGCATTAAATGTTGACGGCGAGCTATAGGAGTAGATGTATTTCTAGTCGCTTCGCTACAGTATCTCGTACAGTCATATGTATGCTTGTCGTTTACTTTTGCATATCTATGCGGCAAGGTAGTTGGGTGATTCCAACTGGGCTACAATGGTACTCGAAACTAAATGTTTCTAAGGACTAGGGAGCAAAGAACATGCCAGGCTAGCTGTGATATGATGAGACGGGCTGTAGTGAGGCCAGGCCCAAGACGGTTATGCTTGGGCCCACCTTGATAGATAAATGTTGTTTAAAGCTGTCTAAGCATGCCGACCGGCTACGGTGCTGGTCTAGGAGAGTTGGCCTTAAGCTAGTCTGGATGCAAATAGACATGAGTGAGTTAGTTGTTTTGTATCCATGTTTTTCGAGAATTGACAGGTGCTAATGACCATGCTATGGAGGTGATTGTAACATCCCGCCTTTTCACAGGCTTTAAATCGACACACGTGCCAATTCAAACCATACAAAAGGCAGATTGTTATGGGTAAATAAGAAAAACGAGAAAGAAATAAAACAAAACAGAATCTCACAGCTGAAGGATAAAATATAATAATCAAATATACAGTTTGTAAAGCTGTTTTAAAATATTCGATTTTACTTATACAACATATATCAGAGTTACACATACCATAAAACAATGCAGCGGAACAATATGAGTGTAGCGGAATATAATAAATAATAATAATAGAAATCTCCGTCTTCGTCCTCCAGAGATAAAGTCTTCGATCCTGAAACGCTTGGACTGACCCGAGCGAATTGAAAAGACAAAAACACTCGAGTCATAATTAAAAGATATTATGTGAGTTAAATTAACGGAAATAAATATGAGTGCAGTAACTCAAGAGATGCTCGGGATTTACATCTCCTAAGGATCCGTTAAACTATTTACTATGTAATATATTACGCTATTATAATAGTGTCTAATTGTAAAATAAACTTACTTTTAAATAGCGTTAAGGAGTTACCCAATCTTCCCCTTAACACAATAATAGTCCCAGTAGTCCATCCAATATCATAGTCCCTCCTGATCGGGAAGCCACCAGAGGATACCACACGGGCTACGGGAGAAAACCAAACTCGTACAAGGCGCGATAGGGTAGGTGACACGACACAACTAGGCAATGCCAGGGTAGATATACCAATTATGCTTCCAGGTTGATGGTAACGCGTAGCGCGCAGCTACCGCCCACCTCGGACAAACTCCCCCAAATCAAAGAAATCAAAAGTGAAGGTGGCCACCGAATCAATCCAAAGTCAGAGTATAGTATCGAAGGGAAGTGTCCGATCAAAGGTGCTACCTTATTAACCCGTCGATCGCTCCTGTTTTAGCCACCTTTTGCCAACTCATGGGAGTTGGGCCCACTTATTTATCTCAGAGGAAACGCCGCCACCATCCTACTTCATTCTGGAATCTCCACCGCGTACACGGTTGTTAAAGTGGTTTTCGGAGTTGGCAGAGAGTATGACAACTTCCGATCCCGGTCTCTTCAACAACCTAACGTTATTATAACACCGCGGTTATTTCAAAATAATTTATATTTTAAAACCAGAATATAATATCTCTTTCATACCATATAAATACGATATCATATATATATATATATATATATATTTTAAAACCCAAATCAATATGATATCATTTCTATTTTATAACTATCCCTTTTTCCAAAATCATAATATTTTCAAATATATACCTTGAAATCATAGCTTTGAAACATAATTTTAATACTTAATGGTTTAAATACTATATTGCTTTATATAATAAAATAGCTTCTTTAAATTTCCCAATTAATTCCCAATACCAATTTGAACCTCAAAATAAACCATTTTAATTCCCATATATTTCAAAGCTTAAATATTCCATATTTCAAAACGGATTCCTTGATAATTTAATATATATCAATATCCAATTCTTATTATTTAAATTTGAAATGTTTACTTAACAAACAAATATTATTTAAGTAAAACCCTTAAACTTCAATAATAGGATATTCTTTTAATTAAATTAACTTGATAATATTCTTTAAATCAATTTGATATTCATTTAAATTCTCAAATCAAAAATCAAGTTACAAGATCATACCCTTTAAATCTTAATTTATTTACATTTCAAATAAATTTTTGCGAGGAAAATTCTTAGATACTTTAATTCAAATCATATTTCCATTTATCTTCAATCTTACTTTTATTTGAGTTATTATAAACTCTATATACAATAGAATTTAAAATATATTCTTAACCATATTATATAAACAAAATCAACTTCATTATTTAGTTTATTTTAAAATTCGAAACAAATTTATACATAGCTAAATTCAGGAATTTTTACTATATATAAATCAAAATTAAATATTTATTAAACCGTATTCTTTCCAAAACCATAGAAAAATCATTGCAAAAATAATTTTATATTGTTATCCCATTTTTGGTCAAAACTGGAACATCAATGTTATGTGCATTTCCACCACGACCGAACCAAGAAGAAGCAGCCAGCAAGCGTATATAAGTCTAGGCAAGTTTCAAATATAAAGTTCATTCGGTGAAACAATGCGAGAGTCCATTCGGCAGTATGAAACGAGATCTAATTCGGCATTCGAAATAACATGGCTCATCCGGCATTCCTAATGCCGAGGTTCATCCGGCATTCCCAATGCCGAAGTCCATTCGGCATTCCCAACTCCACCGGTCCAACTACTGCCGAACCAGGTGACAACCGGACCGGCTCTCCAAGCATCCATCACCGGGCCAACCTCTACCGGTCCAACACCACTCCCACTAATTGCCGAACCAAACACCGGTCCATCCGCTGCCGAACCAACATGCCTCCAAGCTCCGCCGAACCAACATGCCTCCAAGCTCCTCTATAACCGAACCAACCCACGTCCACTCACCACCGGACCAGCATTCCACCAGACCAAACTCCATCCACTCTCCGCCGAACCAGAGCATACCGGACCAACACTGCCAGACCAGATTGCATCAGCCCAAGCCCACCAGCAGCTATATACATTCAGAACCCCTACCCCCAGCCTCAATCTATAAATAGAGGGGCAGGGGTACAACAATGGCAGACAAGTTTGAGAGCTCAAGCACGGAATGAACTTTCAAACAACTTTCATATACTTGTATACAAAGCTTTGTACTTGTTATCTGGAGAGAAAAGGAGAATAACATATAAAGTGGACGTAGGCACGTTCTGGCCGAACCACTATAAATCTGTGTGTCTTTTACAGTTTAGTCCATTCTTTTTACATATTTGCACAAATCAACCAAATCGCTAAGAACAGCATAAATTCAACTAAATCGTACGACTTTAGGGTGTTTGCCCATTTTTTGCGCAAACATTTTGGTGCTTTCACTGAGAACTGAACTCAAGGACCTACCACTTGGAGGTTGAATTTGAGAGTGTAGAGATTCAGATTGGAAGAGTCATGGCGATACAATCAAACAGAAGGCCAAGGCCAGAGCAGAGTCAACAGGAAGGGAGTCAAGAGGCTTCCTCAGGAGCAAACCAAGCTTCAGCCTTCATCACCAGGGATGAGATGGAGGCTATAATGAGAAGACAAGAAGAGATGATGCAGAACTTGCTTCAGCAAATTGGGCAACTTGGAGCACAAAACCAAGGAGCAACTGGAGTTCAGAACGGAGCAGGACCATCTGGCGTAGCACCAGAGCTAGGGGGCACTCACGCAGAGCATGTTGATCCGACCCCGGGAAGAGAGATAGGGGCATCCGAGCCACCTGGTAGCAATAGAGGAATGAACGTTCAGCCAGGGAGGCATACACATGAAAACTCCCGCGGACTCGGGGGGCAGGTCGAAGGCAGTGAACAAGGACTACAACTTGGAGACAATGACAGATTAGCAGAGATGGTTAGAAGAGCTATGAGAGGCGGTTTAGTAAACAGAGACTTGGAAGATGTAAACAGGAGTCCTTTTTCTTCTGCGATTAGGATGGCTAGGAACCCACCAGAATTCAAGCTACCATCAGTAGAGATGTACGATGGGAGGACAGACCCTGCGGTCCATCTTACTAAGTATATGAGGCACATGGAAGTGCTGGGGGCATCACAGGAGATCATGGCCCGGTGCTTTCCATTGTATTTGACGGACGTTGCAACGTTATGGTTTAGGCAACTGGAGAGCGGCTCCATAGGAACGTGGGCAGATTTAACTGAGAGATTCATGAGACAATTCAGGGTTCATATTGCGAGACCCAAGAATGTGATGACTTTGGCAACCTTGAAGCAGAAAACTGGAGAGACTTTGAGGAGCTTTCTAACGCGATTTAATGCGGCGGCAGCATCTGTGGATCGACCAGATCCATCTATGGTCATGATGGCAGCTGTATCTGGGATAGCTTATAGTACAGAGTTCAAGAATTCATTAACCAAGGACCCGCCTATGAATCTGGGAGAGTTCTATCATGAGGCTGAAAAGTTCCTGCGTTTGGAAGATGCTAGTGCAGAAAGAGAGGAAGAAGATGATGTTTACGCAATCAAGAGTGGAAACCCACCTGGAAAGGGTGCGGAGACTAGCAAAGGAAAGAGAAAGGCTGAGGATAATGATGACAGGACAAAGCGGCAACGGAGGGAGCCGCGATTCACCACTCACACTGAGCTGAATGAGAGTCTGGAACGAATTTATCAGGATACCAAGGAGCATGTTCCGTATCGTAGACCAATACGAAGGGATCCAACCTCTGACGAAAGAAAATCAGATAAGTTTTGTGTATTCCATGAATTAAACGGTCATAACACTAATGATTGTAGGCATTTGAAGGACGAGGTGGAAGGGCATATCAGGAACGGTATGCTCGTTGAGTATGTGAGGAGGCGAACTCCAGCTGTGGAGCCAGAGCGACCACCGTCTACATTGGCCAGAGGTGACCCTGGATCGGGGCACCGTTTGATTATCCATTGATTGCTTGATTAAAATAACGATGAACAAGTTGTAAACCTCTCGCTGACACGGTTAAATTATTTACACATGTGAGCGATCGCGCACGATCCATAGGCATGCTCTGAATGACTACCAGCCGCGTTATAGTAAGAGTTTACGCTTTGACATCTTCATTCTGCTCTTTGCTTTGATTTTGATTTGAACATTTAAATTCTTCCTGTTTGGACATGCCTGCTGTAAGGTTCATATGATTATTGCTTTAACATTTACAATTTTATGGAAAAATTACTTGTATGCCCGTGGATCGCGAACGGTCCACGAGCACCTCTTGCATGGCAGTGAACTGCCGAAGTCTTTGATTCGGAAACTCCCCCAAACAATAACTCCGACACTGATAATATTAAGTCCCCCTCGGGCACACACAATCTGCCTCGAACGGCACCCGACCTCGAACGGTCACAACTCGCCTCGAACGGCACCCGACTACGAACAGTCACAATTCGCCTCGAACGGCACCCGACTTCGAACAGTCACAATTCGCCTCGAACGGCACCCGACTTCGTACAGTCACAATTCGCCTCGAACGACACCCAACTACAAACAGTCACACACTCGCCTCGAACGGCACAACTCATCTCGCCATAAATGGCTCGATCGCGAAAGGTCGCCATTTGAGGTCCACCCCCTGACCGCTAACAGTCGTACCTTACCACGAATGGCTCGATCTCGAACGATCGTCATCCGAAGTAAGGCGCTTGACCGCGAACGGTCCCATTTCATCTTTTGCCGCGAACGGCACCAGCCGTGAACGGTCACATTTCACCCCAAGTGGCTTGATCGCGAACGGTCGCATTTGAGGACCGTCCTCTGACCGGGCTCGGTCGCACTTTACCTCGAATGGCTCGATCCCGAACGGTCGTCATTTGAAGTAAAGCGCTTGACCGTGAACGATCACATTCCACCGCAAATGACTCGATCTCGAACGATCGTCGCATGGATTTAGACCCTTGACCACAAACGGTCGTACTTCACCTCAAATGACACGATCGCGAACGGTCGTCATTTGAAGTTAGGCGCTTGACCATGAACGTCCGCGCTTCATCCCAAATAGCTCGATCCTGAACGGTCGTCATTTGGGGCCATATAAAATATCAAGCTCTTTACAGGTTGTCAACAGGATATGAACATCCAGCTCATGGCATTACAAAACACGCCTTCCTATCGAAAGGACATCAACAGGATATGAACATCCAGCTCATGGCATTACAAAACACGCCTTCCTATCGCAGGGCATGTTTTGGGGGGCAAAGTGTTATCCCATTTTTGGTCAAAACTGGAACATCAATGTTATGTGCGTTTCCACCACGACCGAACCAAGAAGAAGCAGTCAGCAAGCGTATATAAGTCTAGGCAAGGTTCAAATATAAAAGTTCATTCGGTGAAACAATGCGAGAGTCCATTCGGCAGTATGAAACGAGATCTTATTCGGCATTCGAAATACCATGGCTCATCCGGCATTCCCCATGCCGAGATTCATCCGGCATTCCCAATGCCGAAGTCCATTCGGCATTCCCAACTCCACCGGTCCAACTACTGCCGAACCAGGTGACAACCGGACCGGCTCTCCAAGCATCCATCACCGGGCCAACCTCTACCGGTCCAACACCACTCCCACTAATTGCCGAACCAAACACCGGTCCATCCGCTACCGAACCAACATGCCTCCAAGCTCTGCCGAACCAACATGCCTCCAAGCTCCTCTATAACCGAACCAACCCACGTCCACTCACCACCGGACCAGCATTCCACCAGACCAAACTCCATCCACTCTCCGCCGAACCAGAGCATACCGGACCAACACTGCCAGACCAGATTGCATCAGCCCAAGCCCACCAGCAGCTATATACATTCAGAACCCCTACCCCCAGCCTCACTCTATAAATAGAGGGGCAGGGGTACAACAATGGCAGACAAGTTTGAGAGCTCAAGCACGGAAGGAACTTTCAAACAACTTTCATATACTTGTATACAAAACTTTGTACTTGTAATCTGGAGAGAAAAGGAGAATAACATATAAAGTGGACGTAGGCACGTTCTGGCCGAACCACTATAAATCTGTGTGTCTTTTATAGTTTAGTCTCTGCTTTTTACATATTTGCACAAATCAACCAAATCGCTAAGAACAGCATAAATTCAACTAAATCGTACGACTTTAGGGTGTTTGCCCATTTTTTGCGCAAACATATATATATACCGCGGTGCCTGTATATAGTTTTCTATCCTATGGTCAAGTGATACGGATATTTATCATTTTAATCCGCAATTTAAAAATAAAAATGCGGTTGTATATCATTTCAAATCGCAATCCCGAATGAAATGAAAATGCATAATAACTTACAGTTTATACAATATAATTACAGCATCCATTCATCCATCATATCAATCATCAAACATTTATCAATTTATCATCCAATTCAAACAATCACATACATAATTAATAATTAATTACTGATAGTAAATTTTTCAATAATGAATTAAATAACTGTTTAACTGTAGTTTATATGCAATAATAAATAAATTTAACTAGCAGTTTATATGCAATAATAAATTTAACTGGCGGTTTTAAATGCAATGAATAAATTAATTAACAATTAACTGGCAGTTTTAAATGCAATAATGAATTAAATAACGCGTAAATTAAATGAATGCAATTTAACTGAGAAAATGATGAAATATATGCCAAACAGCTATAAATAAAATTTTAAACACATCATAAATCAATTTAACAAACATAAGAAATTTTAGAAATTATGAGTGAGTTAAAAAACTCACCTTTTGAATTTAAATTGAATTTAAATCCAATTTGAACCCAAAATTTCAACATTCTCCAAATCCATCCAAAACAGTGCCAAAACGTCCGTAATACTAATAAGATCCCAGCAAAACAAACCGCGCATGAATCCGAGCTCGTATGAAAAGGTTAGGAAAATTAGAAGATTGGAAAATTCTGGTCCTAAGTCAACTGCGGGTTCAACTTCGGTCCACGGCCTTAATTCCCCGTTGTTTGCTTGGAGTTTTGGCCAAAACGACCCGGAGCGACACAAGTAACTTTCTTTATAACCCGAAGTAGATGCATCGTTTTTGCCACTGAAACTCGAAGCGCGACCAGAAGTTGTTGCTGATCCGCAATTTTTTTTTTTCGAAATTGAAATTGGATTGGGAAGATTAGGGTTTGTAGTGGAATGAGGAAGAGCATACGTTCAGAATGAGGAATAAGCAATGATCTAGGGATTATAACCACATATATATAGGCAAATAGAATGGAAATAATGGGCTAGGTTGGATTTGGGTTTTGAACGATAATTGCCTGAAAAGCCCGTTTCGATTCCGGAACGGAAAATGGTCAACCCATATATCAAAATATATGTTTAAAAATATTTTAAACGCGATGGAAAAAGTTTCACATCCAAATTCCATCGTATGAAGAAGTTATGCTAAATTCAAATTTTCCAAATTGATTTCAATTGATTTAAATTGTATAAATTTCATGGCGTTCCGAGTCCGTACGATCAAACGACAAGCCCGATTGCTACGAAACTTGAAACCCTATAATAATTCACTGTTACGGATCTGATGAAACTTGTTTCGTCGAAATCCGAGTCAGTTGTCAAAATGGTTATTTTTCCATTAATTAAATAAACAAGTAAATTAATTAATTAAATCCAATCTTTAAATTTCAATCTTATAATTGAAAATTTTATCACTTTTATATTTCTTAATCATTTAGAAAATTTAAACAAGTTTAGATGTAATTTAAAAGTTTATAACTCTATCAATTGCAGTGTTAATTTCTCCAATTATAGTTTTTATTTCGTTTACTCAAAATAATCTCTTTATTATAAATTGAATCCAAATTAATTTTAATAAATTCCAAAATTCTATTAGATTCGCCTTTTATTCTATTCAATTCACTATTCTTAAACAGATAAATTTTTACATTGAATTTGCAAACTATTACCATAATATTCTTACATTCCATCTAACTTTCTATTAACGTAATAATTTAGTGTAAAATTTCATTTATTGCCATTAATTCAATTATTGAATTTTTTTTATACTTCAATTAACTTAAATTTTTTCTTTCCATTCCTTTAAATTCAGTCAATCATTATCTTATGGGTAAATTTTACATTACTGTAAAATCCAATTCCCTAATATTTCCAGAAATCAACTAAATTTATATCAACGTAGTGATTAATTACGTTTTATTTAAATGGATTTAGATCTAATTTACTAAATTATATACATAGGTAAACAATTAATAGTTATCACAATAAGCAAAATCTACTCCCATTCATAACCTATTAACAATTGACTAAAATAAAATTTCTTACCTATCATCGATTTTGTCAAATTACAATTTTACTGCGTATTATTTCATCAATTATTATAACTTGACTTTAATTTCCAATTTGCTGATTTCAATCAATTTAAACTTCACCATCTGTTTCAGTTAATTGGGTATGCATAGATTTAGCTATTCATTCAATTTCAGTTTATGGTACAATTATCATGGTCTATATCATATTGCATTAATATCCCTATTTATCTTAATTTCAAATGATTGAATATTAAATTCCATTTACTACAATAGGTCCAACTTGTTATATTATGAATTAAATTAGCATTGGTTACATCCTCTGAAATTAACAATCTTTTATGACAAATCCATTTATCCTAACTGCACAATTAGGTCACTTAACTGCAATAAATTTCACATTAAATTTTATAAATTATCAATTGAAACTTTAACAAATCCGTTACTTGATTTAAAACCCTGCTATTCAATAAATTGATATTTATAGGTGAAATTAACATTGACTTATATTTCATATCATAAATGCATGCTTTATTTCATACTATTTAGTTATAATTGCCAAGTATGTATATTAATTACTAATTATATTCTTAATAAATTTACTTCCTTGGTTTCATACTTAATATGTCTTCACTTCCAACAATATTATAAATCACCTATAGGACATTGATGTTTTTCCATGAATTCAATAATTAATCCAATAAATGCCTTTGTTTCCTTATATTCAATTTATTACTATTTAAGTACGTTTATTATCAACAACGCTTATTATAATTACCTATTTACAACTATTTCATTGGTTTATTCAATAGCTACTTTTATTTACTCCTTTTCTATTTTAAAACAAAATGTAACCATTTTCACTATTCATTATTATACTAATGAATTCCATCCTAGTTAATATTTTTATTAATATTTCACACATTGATTGGTTTCTTATTTTAAACCTATAACCAAGTATGACAATTTATATTATTGCAATTTATTGCCATATAAATATTATATTGTTAACGTTTAATTACAATTGCTTCATCAAATTTCTACATTCGCTCCAATATAAATTTTAAGACTTTATTTCTTTCCAAATTAAATTAAAAATCTTATTAAATTAACTCATTTTGAACCATCGAATTTTACTGGTCGTTACACTCTCCCCCACTCAAAACTTTTCGTCCCCGAAAAGGAAAAAGAAGGGAGAAGAAAGAATTAAATAAACAATACGTCTTATTCAAAATATTAACTTTTATAAACAAATAATTTACAAAATTTATTATTTTAAATAAAATATACCCATTTTATAACCACTAAAGCTCTTTATACTTAAATAAATAAAGTTTGGAAATCATTTTCAAAAAATTTCCAAGTCCAAAATTTACGAAAAATTTCGGCAGAGTCTGCTTTGTACGGAGAGGCTTGGGAGAAAATTTAATATCAAATATAACAATATACAACATATATTTCAAAATAATATATATCTCAATACGGGAAAAACATTAAAATAGCGCTATAAAACGTAATCCGAAAACGTACCTATTTATCGGGCAATTTACGCTTAATTATGAAACCAAAAGCAGTAGCAATTGCTTGCATAACCTGTATTTCACTTATGTGATCCAAAAAGGTCAACAATTATATAAAATGAAATATATAAGGTTGTTTCAATCACTAACAACAAAACAATACAACAATCATCAATTGCAGCAAATAGCATACACAACAAAAACAAATCAACCATTCAAGCAAAACAAACAAATAGTTGTTCGGGTTCAAAACTTTAAATTGCATGGAATGAAGAATAACCACTATCGCATCATTTACATAACAACCTTAGATAAAATTAAATAGATTATTCATTCATCCAATCCAAATTTAAAGTATCTTACCAAACAACCAAAACCCAAAACAACAACAAATCCAAACAATAGTCAACTTTACTTATTATTAATTTCATTTCATACCTTTGCTGTTTGATTTCTTTTATACAATGATTTATCTTTTTAATTAACATTTATTTTTAACAAACTTTAATTTCATTCACTCATTCAGTGTTTGTTTCATTTATTTTTACTTATTACTTACAATTATTCTTTTTCATTTATTCAGGTCATGTAAGTTCATTTTTATTGCATTACATTTATGCATTTCTCAATTTCATTCATTTATTTAATGCTTACATTTCTATTATATTTAATTATAATAACATTTTAATTATACTTAAATTTATAATTTATAACGTCAATGCTTATAAATAAAGAATTCCATTAATTCATTTACTAGGGTTTACAATCATTTATTTATATTACTTACCTTCCTATTATATTAATTTAGTAGCATTTCAATTATACTTAAGTTTATAACACTACAACATCAATTCTTATTTATTAAAGAATTCTATTAATTACTTTCATTTCCTCAAGTTAATTACTTGTATAATATCTAATACATTTTCTTATGAACATTTTCAACTTTTATATCTTTTGGTAAGTTATATGTATGCCTTTAAGAATGTAATTGAAAGTTATACAAAGTTTTTCTCAATTCTTTTAATTAATTAACGGTTCACTAATTACATCTTTGTTTTATAAGTTATAATTTCAAATTACCTTAAATTTCATTTAATACCAGTTATCCTAGCACTCAATCTCTTATTTCCTTTAGAGGTTTCAATTTATTAATTACCTACGTTACCATTTCACTACAGTAATTGAAACTATTAATTAATGGAAGCTTAAATACCAGATTTTATTTCAAATCATTTTAAAATAATAGATAAATATATACTTACAACTTATATATCCATTTATATTTAAACAACTCAAAATTTATATTTGTTTATCAAACATTTCTGTAGTCGAACTGCTACAGTGGCCTTCCCACTTCGAAACTCGAAAATGAATGTCAATGATGCGTGCACTCATCGCCGAAATTATTTTCCCGCGACAAAGAGGGAAGTACAAAACTTATTTCTTTTCCAAAATTTCTTTAAAATAATTCTTTCAAATTATATTGAAATACTTACATCAAAAAATACTTCTTTTAATAATATTATTACTATATTTCAAAATCACTCAAAACAATTTCAAAACCCCGGAACTTTAGTCCTAAAATTTCCAATTTTGATTTATTTTATTTTCAATCTTATCTTACTGTTATTTATAAATTTCACTACCTAACAACCAATATATTGCAACCAAATATATGTATATCATTTAAAAATTGTTTTTTTATATATAGAAAATATAATAGGCAAAATTATTTCATTCACCTATATTAAAACCAAATATTATGTCGGTCTATCCTATTAAATGTTTAGAAATCCCTATTGATGTCACAGCGTCCCATGCATCAACCAGAATTTATAAATACAAAATGGAACAGATTAACACAATATTAAAACCTTTTAATAACACTAACAAATACGCTCTCTCATATATATGCTCAGTGACTCCCATAGGGTACTACTACCCTATTAATAAAGAGTCAGACCCCACAAAGTTAAGGTTTATCGCTAAACCAAAGCTCTGATACCACGTTGTAACATCCCGCCTTATCACACGCTTTAAATAGACACACGTGCCAATTCAAACCATACAAAAGGCGGATTGTTATGGGTAAATAAGAAAAACAAGAAAGAAATAAAACAAACCAGAATCTCACAGCGGGAGGATAAAATATAATAATCAAATATACAGTTTGTAAAGCTGTTTTAAAATATTCGATTTTACTTATACAACATATATCAGAGTTACACATACCATAAAACAATGCAGCGGAACAATATGAGTGTAGTGGAATATAATAAATAATAATAATAGAAATCTCCGTCTTCGTCCTCCAGAGCTAAAATCTTCGATCCTGAAACGCTCGGACTGACCCGAGCGAATTGAAAAACAAAAACACTCGAGTCAGAATTAAAAGATCTTATGTGAGTTAAATTAACAGAAATAAATACGAGTGTAATAACTCATGAGATGCTCGGGATTTACATCTCCTAAGGATCCGTTAAACTATTTACTATGTAATATATTACGCTATTATAATAGTGTCTAATTATAAAATAAGGTTACTTTTAAATAGTGTTAAGGAGTTACCCAATCTCCCCCTTAACACAATAATAGTCCCAGTAGTCCATCCAATATCATAGTTCCTCCTGATTGGGAAGCCACCAGAGGATACCACATGAGCTACGGGAGCAAACCAAACTCGTACAAGGCGCGATAGGGTAGGTGAACGGCACAACTAGGCAATGCCAGGGTAGATATACCAATTACGCTTCCGGGTCGGTGGTAACGCGTAGCGCGCAGCTACCGCCCACCTCGGACAAACTCCCCCAAATCAAAGAAATCAAAAGTGAAGGTGGCCATCGAATCAATCCAAAGTCAGAGTATAGTAACGAAGGGAAGTGTCCGATCAAAGGTGCTACCTTATTAACCCGTCGATCGCTCTTGTTTTAGCCACCTTATGCCAACTCATGGGAGTTGGGCCCACGTATTTACCTCAGAGGAAACGCCGCCACCATCCTACTTCATTCTGGAATCTCCACAGCGTACACGGTTGTTAAAGTGGTTTTCGAAGTTGGCAGAGAGTATGACAACTTCCGATCCCGGTCTCTTTAACAACCCAACGTTATTATAACACCGCTGTTATTTCAAAATAATTTATATTTTAAAACCAGAATATAATATCTCTTTCAAACCATATAAATACGATATCATTTATATATATATGTGTGTGTGTGTATATATTTTAAAACCCAAATTAATATGATATCATTTCTATTTTATAACTATCCCTTTTCCCAAAATCGTAATATTTTCAAATATATATACCTTGAAATCATAGCTTTGAAACATAACTCTAATACTTAATGGTTTAAATACTATATTGCTTTATATAATAAAATAGCTTCTTTAAATTTCCCAATAAATTCCCAATACCAATTTGAACCTTCAAATAAACCATTTTAATTCCTATATATTTCAAAGCTTAAATTTTCCATATTTCAAAACGGATTCCTTGATAATTTAATATATATCAATATCCAATTCTTATTATTTAAATTTGAAATGTTTACTTAACAAACAAACATTATTTAAGTAAAACCCTTAAACTTCAATAACAGGATATTCTTTTAATTAAATTAACTTGATAATATTCTTTAAATCAATTTGATATTCATTTAAATTCTCAAATCAAAAATCAAGTTATAAGAGCATACCCTTTAAACCTTAATTTATTTACATTTCAAATAAATTTTTGCGAGGGAAATTCTTAGATACTTTAATTCAAATCATATTTCCATTTATCTTCAACTTTACTTTTATTTGAGTTATTATAAACTCTATATACAATAGAATTTCAAATATATTCTTAGCCATGTTATATAAACGAAATCAACTCCATTATTTAGTTTATTTAAAAATTCGAAACAAATTTATACATAGCTAAATTCAGGAATTTTTACTCTATATTTATATCAAAATTAATTATTTATTAAACCGTATTCTTTCCAAAACCATAGAAAATACATTTCAAAAATAATTTTACACATATATCGCGGTGCCTATATATAATTTTCTATCCTATGGTCAAGTGATACAGATATTTATCATTTCAATCCGCAATTTAAAAATAAAAATGCGGTTGTATATCATTTCAAACCGCAATCCCGAATAAAATGAAAATGCGTAATAAATTGCATTTTATACAATATAATTACAACATCCATTCATCCATCATATCGATCATCAAACATTCATCAATTTATCATCCAATTCAAACAATCACATACATAATTAATAATTAATTACTAACAGTAAATTTTTCAATAATGAATTAAACAACTGTTTAAGTGTAGTTTATATGCAATAATAAATAAATTTAACTAGCAGTTATATGCAATAATAGATTTAACTAAATTTTAACTGGCAGTTTTAAATGCAACGAATAAATTAATTAACAATTAACTGGCAGTTTTAAATGCAATAACGAATTAAATAACGCGTAAATTAAATGAATGCAATTTAACTGAGAAAATGATGAAATATATGTCAAACACCTATAAATAAAATTTTAAACACATCATAAATCAATTTAACAAACATAAGAAATTTTAGAAATTGTGAGTGTGTTAAAAAAAACTCACCTTTTGAATTTAAATCTAATTTAAACCTAAAATTTCAACAGTCTCCAAACCCATCCAAAACAGTGCCAAAACGTCCGTAATTCTAATGCGATCCCAGCAAAACAAACCGCGCATGAATCCGAGCTCGTATGAAAAAGTTAGGAAAATTAGAAGATTGGAAAATTCTGGTCCCGAGTCGACTTCGGTTCAACTTCGGTCCACCGCCTCAATTCCCCGGTGCTTGCTTGGAGTTTTTGCCAAAACGACCCGGAGCGACCCAAGTGACTTTCTTTATAACCCGAAGTATATGCAGCGTTTTTGCCTCTGAAACTCGAAGCGCAACTAGAAGTTGCTGCAGATCCGCAATTTTTTTTTTGAAATTGAAATTGGATTGGGAAGATTAGGGTTTGCAGTGGAATGAGGAAGAGCATATGTTCAGAATGAGGAATAAGCAATGACCTAGGGTTTATAACCACATATATATAGGCAAACAGAATAGGAAGAATGGGCTAGGTTGGATTTGGGTTTTGAACGATAATTGACCCGAAAAGCCCGTTTCGATTCTGGAACGGAAAATGGTCAACCCATATATCAAAATATATGTTTAAAAATATTTTAAACGCGATGGAAAAAGTTACACGTCCAAATTCTATCGTATGAAGAAGTTATGCTAAATTCAAATTTTCCAAATTGATTTCAATTGATTTAAATTGCATAAATTTCAAGGCGTTTCAAGTCCGTACGATCAAACGACAAGTCCGATCGCTAGAAACTTGAAACCCTATAATAATTCACTATTACGGATCCGATGAAACTTGTTTCGTCGAAATCCAAGTTAGTTGCCAAAATGGCTATTTTTCCATTAATTAAATAAATAAGTAAATTAATTAACTAAATCCTATCTTATAATTGAAAATTTTATCACTTTTTTATTTCTTAATCATTTAGAAAATTTAAACAAGTTTAGATGTAATTTAAAAGTTTATAACTCTATCAATTGCAGTGTTAATTTCTCCAATTATAGTTTTTATTTCATTTACTCAAAATAATCTCTTTATTATAAACTGAGTCCAAATTAATTTTAATAAATTCCAAAATTCTATTAGATTCACCTTTTATTCTATTCAATTCACTACTCTTAAACGGATAAATTTTTACATTGAATATGCAAACTATTACCATAATATTCTTACATTCCATGTAACTTTCTACTAACATAATAATTTAGTGTTAAATTTCATTTATTGCCATTAATTCAATTATTGAATTTTTCTATACTTCAATTAACTTAATTTTTTTTCCTTTCCATTCTTTTAAATTCAGTCAATCATTATCTTATGGGTAAATTTTACATTACTGTAAAATCCAATTCCCTAATATTTCCAGAAATCAACTAAATTTATATCAACGTAGTGATTAATTACGTTTTATTTAAATGGATTTAGATCTAATTTACTAAATTATATACATAGGTAAACAATTAATAATTATCACAATAAGCCAAATCTACTCCCATTCATAACCTAATAACAATTGACTAAAATAAAATTTATTACCTATCATCGATTTTGTCAAATTACAATTTTACTGCATATTATTTCATCAATTATTATAACTTGACTTTAATTTCCAATTTGCTGATTTCAATCAATTTAAACTTCACCATCTGTTTCAATTAATTGGGTATGCACAGATTTAGCTATTTAATCAATTCCAATTTACGGTACAATTATCATGGCCTATATCATATTGCATTAATATCCCTATTTATCTTAATTTCAAATGGTTGAATATTAAATTCCATTTACTACAACAGGTCCAACTTGTTATATTATGAATTAAATTTTCATTGGTTACATCCTTTGGAATTAACAATCTTTTATGACAAAATCCATTTATCCTAACTGCACAATTAGGTCACTTAACTGCAATAAATTTCACATTAAATTTTATAAATTATCAATTGAAACTTTAACAAATCTGTTACTTGATTTAAAATCCCGCTATTCAATAAATTGACATTTATAGTTGAAATTAACATTGACTTATATTTCATATCATAAATGCATGCTTTATTTCATAATATTTAGTTATAATTGCCAAGTATGTATATTAATTACTAATTATATTCTTAATAAATTTACTTCCTTGGTTTCATACTTAATAAGTCTTCACTTCCAACAATATTATAAATCACCTACAAGACATTGATGTTTTTCCATGAATTCATTAATTAATCCAATAAATGCCTTTGTTTCCTTATATTCAATTTATTACTATTTAAGTACGTTTATTATCAACAACGCTTATTATAATTACCTATCTACAACTATTTCATTGGTTTATTCAATAGCTACTTTTATTTACTACTTTTCTATTTTAAAACAAAATGTAACCATTTTCACTATTCATTATTATATTAATGAATTCCATCCTAGTTAATATTTTTATTAATATTTCACACATTCAACCTTTCTATTGGTTTCTTATTTTAAACCTATAACCAAGTATGACAATTTATATTATTGCAATTTATTGCCATATAAATATTATATTGTTAACGTTTAATTACAATTGCTTCATCAAATTTCTACATTCGCTCCAATATAAATTTTAAGACTTTATTTCTTCCAAAATTAAATTAAAAATCTTATTAAATTAATTCATTTTGAACCATCGAATTTTACGGGTCGTTACAATGATGCCAAGCCAGTTGTGAGATAACATGACGGGCTGCTTAGGACCGGTCGAAGGCGGCTCTACTATACCCAGGCTAAGGACGGATCATGCATGAGCCGGTCTTATCGAATATGCTGGCTATTGAGGCAGACTTGAGTTGTGCTGGCCAGCAACTGAAGCGATGCTGAGTTGGTGGGCTGACATGGAGTAAGACTGAAAGTGGGTCGACATGAGAGAGTCGGTCATCATCGAGTCGGACACGAATCGACCGAATATGGCTATACTTAGCTTTCTCTTCACCTGATGGATTGACTATGAAAGCTGCTTAGGGATAAGCTTGATGTCTTGCTGAGTAGATGGAATGGTCTAAAACCAACTTTGAGCTTGGGCCAACATGTTTAGGTCGATCATAGAATAACTAGGCCAGCTTTGATTGGGTCAGGACATGCCTTAATCAGATTTCTATTTACTTGCAAGAAAATTGAAAAACATTTTTCCCTCTAAGTCTGTCTTTGTGAGTAAGGGTTTTCTTTTTCAAAATAGGTGAAGTGGAAATCACATTCATTGCACCTATATGGTCGAGATCCAAAATCGATTCAAATCATATGTTTGAAACCAAAGGTTATATTTATAAAAGCTGCCCTTCTTCCCCTTTTCTTCCTTTATTGCAAAGAAAATTGTAAACCCATTACCAAAGGTTAAGCTCTCTCAAAACTTTCGACTTCCTTGGACTTTCTATGATTGACAATGTGAGTACCCGGCCGCCATCGCCATGGCAAAATCTGAGACTTTTTGCTGCTGTTTTCAATTATTTTTTAACTTCGTAGGTTTTGATATCTTTACTGCAAAAGCTGTAATGTTTTGATTGAGAAGGTTTGATTTTTGCATACTTGATTGGAAATTGCCTTTTCTAGCCATCCATCGATGACGATCAACCATTGTTACCTTTCTGGCTGTGGTTAATCGACATTGATGCACTTGAGTGGGCTTGCAAACATTTAAATGATAATATTGGCATTTTTTTTTGAAAATGGGCCATGGGCCGAGCCAAATTTTGTTAGTATGGGCCTTAAATAAATAATAGGAATTAGATAGGTGTTATGAGGCCTAATACTTAGCTTAGGAGCCAAGTTGTGAGCCGACTTTCATAGGGGCCCCGTCTGGCCACATTATGAAGATGGTCACCTAGTAACCATGTCATGCCGAGGGGTTTCCTCCAGGCTTTGCTAGGCTTAGCCTTTTTGATGTTGTATAATTGAGCCACTCATATATCAAATGGAAGCTTCTGGTTCCACTTCCGCTAGTCGATTGTAGAGGCTACCCCCATTTAAGGCCATTGAACTATAACTAGACAAGGTTGACCTGGCCAAGCTTTTGGCCAGCCATGAAGTCAACATCAGGATGGTGTGTTGTCCTACCTTTAACGACCTTCCCAATCATCCACCGACCGGCTTCTTTACCTTCTCGATAGGCTACTTTAAGATGGGGGTTATGATGTCCACAACTACTTTGTGTCCATACTCAATGCTTACTGACTTGCTACTATGCAGCTGACTTCCAATAACTACTGGTTTTTATGTGTTGTCTATGCTGCTTGTGTGGCACTTTGTCTCCAAGAGCTAAATGCAAATCTTATAGAGATGGTCTTCCATCTTCAAAAGGAGGCCAGCTACTTGGCTGGCACCTACTATCACTTCCAGGCGGCTCTAAGCTTGTGATTTTTTGGGTGTTCCCTATAATTCCACCCCTTATTGGATGGCCGGATACTTCTTTGTCCTACATGCTGCTAACCCTAGGCTTGAGAATACCACATTCCGAACCCTTTGTCAATTTTCGCCTCTCTTTCTTTCTCTTCATCTCTTTCACTCCTTTCCTTTGCTTAACTCATTTCAAGACAAGTGATGAGCTTGAGTTCTATAGCATTAGATTTTCGGAGCTAACTGAGAATTTAAACTAGTTGAAGATAGCAGCCCCCGCCTACCATGACCTAAGGCTTCTGGTGACTGATGCCAACCTCTACCAAGTTGGGTGTAACTACCCGGATTTTTGGATGTTTAATTTGGAATGTGTTAACCTCGTTTTGAAATAACCTCACGACTTAAAAATGGGACGACTTAACTGCTTAAGGGAGTAGGCGACCTAACACATGAAGCGGCTTACGGGAAAGGACGACCTAACGACTTAGAGAAGTAAGCGACTTAACGACCTAAAGGTGGCACGACCTAAAAGGTGTAACGACTTAAGAGGAGGAACGGTAGAACGACCTAACGTATGACCGAGCTAGGAAACACAGCGACCTAACAAATAAGTACCCTGCGACCTAAGAGTGAAGCGGTCAAAGCGACCTAAGAAGATCAACGGTCCATGAGTTAAGACATAGAACGATTTAGAGCGGCCCCGACCTAAGAATCTACGACCTAACTACCTAAATGGGCTAAGCGACTTACTGGTCCAGCGAATTAACGAGTCAGCGATCTATGACCTAACGGGTTAAGGCAGTACAAGACCGCATGACTCTTCATAAGGTCGCACACAACCTAAACAGGGCCGAGGAAACTCCGTAAGTCGTTGCATCTTATGACATTCTTCTAGGTCGCTCCACTCACCCAGAAGAGATCAGCGACCCATCCTAGGTCGCGTGCAACCAGCTAACCCCCTCAGGAGGAGCCAAGTGCAACTAGATTGTGCTGTAGCTCGTTTCCTTTAGGTCGCGCCTTCGACCCACGACTTACTTTAAGTCGCAGCTTCCGACCTACGTCTTATGACCAAAAAACTCCTATAAATACAGCGTGAGCTCCAACATTCAAGGGATCTTTTGGCTCATTCTTGAAGCGCCGATACTCTGTCGTTTTCTCAACTAAAACAGCACTTCAAGCACTCCAAACACCAAGGACACTACGACAAACTTCAAGAGAAAATCTACATCATTCAACATGGATTCAAAAGATTATTCTCCATCAAAGTTTGATCTACTAGTCTAAAGTGTGTTGTAATTGAAGAAAGTTGTATAAGTTGTATTTGAGTCAGCAATAAAGAGATTGAAAGTGGACGTAGGCTTGACTATAAGCCGAACCACTATAAAAACTGTCTTTTATTGTTTTTCTGATATTTTCCTGCTTATTTTTGATTCCCGTATCAACGGGTGGTGCTTTCACACTTGCTTTACTTGCACCGGGGTGTTAGTGCCTGACTTTTATGTCAAAATTTTTAGTGCTTTCACTGAGAAACCAACTCAGGATACTGTCATCATAGCTTCGCAGAAATTTGTGGAAAGGATCTCTCTAAAAACCAGAAGTTTGTCAGAAATAATGGCTCTTGGAAGAAAGCGCAAGTCTGTTAGATCCGACGATGTTCGCGAGACTGCTGCCACTTCTCCTCCTTTAAGTCAAACAACTCCAACTATTGGAGTAACGCGAGCAGAATTGGATGCCGCTGTTTCTGGGCTATATCAGCAGATGGAAGCTCAAAACAATCTGATGTTGGAAAGGTTGAACGCTTTGCTTGGGGCTAACCGTCAATCAGTGAATAACGAACCAAACTTTGCTGATAATTTTCATAATGTTGAAGAAAGAGATGTTCCTCAAAGGGCAGCTGGCCCAGTCAAAGACACACCTCCCCAAGTTGGAGGATCGGGACAACAGCCAACTTTCCGTGAGCGCCTGTCAGGGCAAACTTCTGAAAAGATGGCTGATGCCTGTCCTGCTGAGCCCCTTAATGATGAGGAATATTTCTCAGGGATGGTCCGACAAATCATGGAGGAAAGTATGCAAAGGGAGGAAGCCGAAAAAGAATGGGGGTTTGCTCCGAGCAAGACTCCATTCATTGAAAGGATTTTGAAAGCAGAATTTCCTAGGAAGTTTGTTCCTCCTACCATACCGGCTTATAAGGGGACAAGTGACCCTAATGAATTTCTGTACAAGTATGATTGGCACATGACTGGTGCCAGAGCTTCTGATGAGATCAAATGCCGATATTTTCCGGTATACGTGGAAGGAGTTGCTCTCCTCTGGTTCACAAAGCTGCCGGTCCGGTCGATAGACCAATTTTATGATTTGACTCGAAAGTTTAAGGAACAGTTCAGATTGTACGCTTCGAAGGCGAAAGATATAATGTTGTTATCCAGCTTGGAGCAGAATCCTGGAGAATCCATTAGAGCTTTCTTGAATCGCTTCAATATAGCTCTGGCTGAAGTAGACAACGCAGAGCCGAGAATGATTTTGACGTACCTGATGAAGGCTATTGATAAGAGAAGTGAGTTCGGGAAGTGGTTGAAAATGAAAGAACCGAATTCGCTTGACAAGTTTTATAAGAAAGCCGATGAATTCATGCGCTTGGAAAGCCTCCAAGCACCGACTAAGGCGGTATCGACAGGGGCTGGAAATAGTAATGCTGTTCTGAATAGGAAGGAATCTGGCAATCAGAAGAGGGGAAACATGGTCAGAAGAAGCAAGGAGATGCAAAGAAAAGTCATCCCTTCAATTTCACCCCTCTGACTGATACCCCGGAAAACATCTACTTTGCAAACAAAGAAACAGTCGAATTCCCCGCACCAGCTAAGCAAAGGGTTAATAAGAAAGCCGAGAAGAATGGAAGGTTTTGCTGGTTCCACAACCAACCTGGGCATGATACCAATGTGTGCCGTCACTTGAAGGAGTTGATTGAGGAACTATTAAAAGAAAACAAGCTCCAGCAATATGTAAGAAGGAACAGGAATGGCCCAACTTCGCCAACTCAAGGACAACAGGCTCCTGTTCATCGTCCTAGCTCAAGTGAAAAGGCAGCAGCTCATGAATCAGAGACGCCCGTTATTAATGTGATTACAGGAGGACCTCACCCAGCTGGCAGAAGGTGGGGTGAGATGGAACGGTACGCTTGTGCATTGAAGTATGCGCCAGCAGAGGAAAGTGTTTTTGTGTTGGAAGATGCTGCACCTCTGAAGCAGCAGAAAACTTTTAATGATGACATTGTCTTCAGAGTCAGGGATTCTATGGGTGTTGAAGCCCCTACCATAGATCCCTTGGTTATTTCTGCTGGCATTGGGCCAGCTATTGTAAAAAGAGTACTTGTTGATTGTGGTGCTTCTTGCAATATTCTTTTCAAGAAGACTTTTGATCAGATGAAGATCCCAATGGCTGATGTTCAAGCTTCATCGCAAAAGATCGTTGGTTTTACTGGGGAACCCAGGCAGTCGGCTGGGACTCTTGACCTGTTCGTGGAACTTGGAGAGGGGCAGAAGAAGGTCGTTCGAAGGCAGACTTTTGTAATTGTTGATGAATTTTCTGCTTACAATGCCTTCCTAGGTCGTCCAACTCTTGCAGCCTTTAAAGCAATCGTCGCCCCGTGGTGCCTTACCATGAAATTCCCCACAAATAATGGAGTTGGTGTTGTTAAAGGGGATCAGAATGCGGGGCGGGAATGTTATCTGATAGAATTGCGTGAAGCAAGAAAGAGAGAGATGGGAAAGGATGCGGCAGCCCCAGTCCGCATCAAAGAATCAACCTTGTAGCAATTACAGGGCGGACCCTGTACTGGCGAATGTAGCGAAGCACGAAGAAAAATGGATCCTAGAAAAGCCAGTGCAGGGGAGAATCGAGTGGTGCCAGTGGAAGTAACGGTACCAGTACCAGTACCTGTTGACCCAAAAGACCCAAACAAGGTGCTGAATGTGGGTTCACAACTTAGTGCGGCAGTTCAGAATATTTTAATATCATTCCTGAAAGTAAATTTGGATGTATTCGCTTGGACCCATGCTGATATGTGTGGAATATCACCTAAAGTTGCAGTACATACTTTGAATATTGATCCGAAGTTTACACCTGTGAAGCAGAAAAGAAGAACCCAAGGTCCCGAGAGGTCAGCAGCATTGAAAGAAGAGGTGGATCGGCTCATGGAGAGTGACTTTATCAGAGATCAACTTATCCGAATTGGGTTTCAAATCCAGCACTGGTTAAGAAAGATAACGGAAAGTGGAGAGTGTGCATTGACTTTTCAGATTTAAACAAAGCCTGCCCCAAAGACTATTTTCCGCTTCCCTGGATTGACCAGTTGGTTGACGGAACAGCGGGACATGAATTGTTATCTTTTATGGATGCTTACTCCGGATATAACCAGATCATGATGCATGAGCCAGATCAGGAGGACACGAGTTTCATAACCGATGTTGGTCTATACTGCTACAAAGTCATGCCTTTCGGACTAAAGAATGCAGGGGCAACTTACCAAAGACTTGTTAATGCGATGTTCAAACCACATATTGGAAAGACCATGGAAGTTTATGTTGACGATATGTTGGTTAAATCAAAGAGAGCAGTAGACCATATGGACCACTTAGCGGAAATGTTCACTGACCTACGAAAGTATGGAATGAAGCTTAATCCCTTGAAGTGTTCATTCGGGGTGGAGTCCGGAAAGTTCTTGGGTTTCATTGTGAGCGCTAGGGGTATTGAGGCTAATCCTGCTCAAATCACCGCCTTAAGAGAAGTCAAAGCTCCTAGAACGAAGAAGGAATTGCAAAGTCTTAATGGAAAAGTTGTTGCCTTGAGTCGGTTCATTTCCAAAGCTACTGATAAATGCATTCCATTCTTTGATGCTCTAAAGAAAGGAAGAAAAAACTTTAACTGGACTCCTAAATGCCAGAAAGCTTTCGATGAGTTAATTCGTCATATGGAAACGCCTCCGATACTTTCTAAGCCCGACAATGGTGAAGACCTTTTTGTATACTTAGCTGTCTCAGCTCATGCTCTTAGTACGGCACTGGTAAGGGAAGACGCCAAAATTTAGCACCCAGTCTACTATATTAGCAAAAGGTTTGCTGGAGCAGAAATGAATTATTCAAAGTTGGAAAGCTCGCCTATTGTCTATTGATCTCATCAAGAAAATTGAGGCCATATTTTCAAGCTCATCCAATCAAAGTCCTCACTGATCAGCCTCTGAAGCAAGTCCTCTTTCGCCCTGAGACTTCGGGTCGCCTTTTGAAGTGGAATATTGAACTCAGTCAATATGACATCACTTATCATCCCCGGAGAGCAATCAATGGACAAGCTTTGGCAGATTTCATCGTAGAATGTACAAACAAAGGTGATAGTGGGGAAATAGTGACCGGTAATCCCCCAATTCGATGGAAATTGTATGTTGATGGCGCAAGAAACGATTACTGTTCCGGGGCTGGGGTTGTGCTTGAAATCCCTGAAGGGCGGTCATTGTGCTATGCTTTAAGATTGGAATTCCCTTCGACAAACAATGAAGCAAAGTATGAAGCTCTTATTACCGGTTTAAGAATTGCTAAGGAGTTGAATGTCAAAATGTTGCAGATCTTCAGTGATTCACAGCTTATTGTGTGTCAAGTCAAGAAAGAGTTTCAGACTAAAGGGGGAAATCTGCCTGCTTATTTGTTAAGAGCCTGGGAGCTTCTCGAGGACCTTGACCATTATACGATAAATCATATACCCCGGGAAGAGAACATGAAGGCAGATTCTCTCGCAAAGTATGCAAGCACTGGTGAAGCTCAATTACTGGGATTAGTTCCTGTGGAAGTCCGGTCAACTCCAAGCATTGATGAGATGGATATTGACTGGACCATGACTATGTCACAAGAGCGAGAATCATGGATGACTCCGATATTGGAATATCTGCGCAACGGATCTGTGCCAGAAAATTCAAAAGAACGGCAGAAGTTGTTAAGAAAAGCCTCTAGATACATAATTCAAGATGGCCGATTGTATAGGCGGGGATTCTCAATGCCATTACTCCGATGTGTGACCAAGGAAAAAACTGAGACGATTCTAACTGAGGTGCACGGAGGAGAGTGTGGAGATCATTCAGGTGGTCAAACTCTAGCAAAGAAAATTCTTCGTTATGGGTATTTTTGGCCAGATATTAATCGTGATGCTACAAGTTACGCTCGAAAGTGTTACTGATGCCAGAGATTTGCAAAAATCCCAAGAGCACCTTCCACTGAGATAACGCAGATGGTCAGTCCGTGGCTATTTGCTATTTGGGGAATAGATCTCATTGGGCCTTTGCCAACTGCCAAATCCGGAATCAGATATGCCCTTGTTGCTGTTGATTATGTTACTAAATGGGCTGAATCTGAACCATTAGCTACTATTACTTCTAAGAAGATGATAAACTTTGTAACTAAGAATATCATTTGCAGATATGGTGTGCCTCAAAAGATAATCACAGACAATGGAACCCAATTCAAAAGCGAAGAGTTCCAAGATTTTTGCAAGAAATTCAAGATCCAGAAAAGCTTCTCAGTAGTAGCTCATCCGCAGGCAAACGGGCAAGTGGAAGCAGTAAACAAAGTTATCAAATCGACCATCAAAAAACAGCTGGAACAAGCGAAAGGTGGTTGGGTCGATAAGCTTCCACTAGCAGTATGGGCATATAGAACTACACATAAAACTGCGACAGGGCACACTCCATTTTCATTGGCATATGGATCAGAGGCAATGATTCCGGTAGAAATAGAAGTCCCTTCGCATAGAAGAATTCATTTCAACCAAGCAAAAAATGAGGAGTTACAACTTGAAGCACTTGACTTCCTTGATGAAAGAAGGGAAGAGGCTCAGCTTAGAATTGCGGCCCATCAACAAAGAATTGCCAGGCACTTCAATTCCAAAGTTCGCCAATGCAGCTTTGAGATTGGAGATCTAATCTTGAAGAGGATTATGACACCTACAGGCATGTTTGGGCCGAACTGGGAAGGGCCGTATGTCATAGGCCAAAAACTTCTTGATGGCACATTCAAACTCATAACTGTCAAGGAGACCCAATTCCAAGAGCTTGGAACAACAATCATTTGCGCCCGTATTTTACTTAAGGGCTCTAATGAAATACTGTAAAAGAACGATGAATGTATGATTCTTGTATTGAAAGCCATTGTAAAGCCAGTGCAAGTGAATAATAAGAACTATAAAGTGGATGTAGGCCCAGTTCTTGGGCGAACCACTATAAATCTTTTGTTTTTTACTATTATAGACTGCTTTGTTTTATTTCGATACATAAAATACGTCAATTGTATTACTAAAATGTCGATTTAATAATGCAGGCCATAAAAACAAAGCTTACCCATCGCAGGACCAAGCAATCCCTGGCATCACCAAACAAGCAAACGCTAAGCCGTTCAAAATTTCCATACTCAAATCCTACTAAAGAAGCGCTTCAAGCAAAAAGTTAGTGATTCTGCTGGAAGTAGGCCCTTGCTAACAAATTGTGGATGTTTGAACAAACGAGCATCCAGTTAAATAGCCTGTGTCTGCCCCCACCAACTCACTTAACTATGAAGTATACTTCTTTGGATAAAGGGAATTGTTGGCAATTAAAAGAGAAGTGTATTTGGAAAAGATAACGGGGATCGCCGATATGAATAAATGGCAAAGAGACATGGGCGAGCAAGCATCAAACAGCCAAAGACCTCTTCGGAGGCACAATCCCTCTTCGGAGGCACAACTCTTCGGAGGATAAAGACATCGAACGGGGTATGCCAGAAAACTTTCTCAACAAAAAATATTGGTATGCTATGACCGGGAGCACCTTCCCAACTGGAAGGCAAGGCGCTTATTCACTAGCTGAGATAGTTTGCACAGACAAGTGTCCAAGTAACTTGCGTCCGCCCCGTGAATCCATACGATGATCGAAGGCACCTTCCCAAGTGGAAGGCAAGGCGCTTGTTCACTAGCTAAGACAATCTGCGCAAATAAACGTCCAAGTAACTTGCGTCCGCCCCGTGAATCCAGCCAACCATGAGGAAGAAACTTCCAGGCATACTCGGAGGCACGCATTCCACCGAGATTTGAAATAAAACTTCACAAGTGCTGGAATGTGAAAAGCCCTCTTCGGAGGCCCATTTCACCATAGTTGAAATGCTAAAATACCTCTAGCGGGCCTCGCCAGAAAAAGAGAGTTCTTTCTCGACAGAAAGTTGTGGAATGATCGGTGGCACAGAACACTTGTGTCCGCCCCGTGAATCCATCCAACTAAGAGAAGGAAACACCAAACTTCTAGGCAAAGGCCCTACTCAGAGGCATACATTTCACCGTGATCTGAAATAAAACTTCACACGAGTTGAAATGTGAAAAGCCCTCTTCGAAGGCCCGCTTCCCAGCGAACAGGGAAAAGATAAAAGCCTCTTCCAAGAGGCAGAAAAAAAAGACCTCGTCCCAGAGGCACAATCAAACAAAAAGACCTCTTCTTAGAGGCGCAACCAAACAAAAAGACCTCTTCCCAGAGGCACAATCAAACAAAAAACCCTCTTCGGAGGCACGAGCAGGTTGAAGCCCTTTTTCGGAAGGCCCACCGTACTATGAAGTAAAATTCACTTGCCAAAGCAAAAGCGACTTTTTCCAAAAGTGAAGTGTAAAAACTTCGCCAAAAAAAAAGAAAGAAAAGAAGACTCCTCCAATATGAAGTGCATTCTACTAAATTAGAAAAATATTTCTCTGGAACGGAAATATTATCCTGTAAAGTACAAATGCAAACCTCCTTCAAATGGAAGAGTTGTTCTCTAAAGGAAGAGTACAAGTCTTCTCGAAATAGAAGAGTTGTTCTCCGAAACTTTGCCAATGTGAAAGAGATTGCAATAAACCATGGTATGAGGGCAATACAATATAGTCATCATAATACAATATAGTCATCACAAAAATGAAAACAATGCTCAAGAAACATACCATAGGTTTACCATAACTTCACATAATGAGGATAAAGAATCTTGCATGAAAATAGAAAATAAAAGTGTTCTCAAATACAGACAGAAATTTGTATAAGTAAAAGAACCATTTTATTCCTTACTATGAGAATTTTATACATATGCAGGTTTCAAAGTAAAAGAAAGCGGGGACTGGTACCCGCACAATCTCCAGTCAACACAAGCTTATATACAAGCAAAAAGCAAAGAGCGAGATAAAAAGCACAGGACCAAAGCCATCATTTCTTCTTCCCTCCACCTTTTGAGCCTTACCTGGCCGGATGACCAACTTCTTGCGCCTGCTTGAAAGAGTAGGGGAAGAAGGAGAAAGGGGAACAATCGGACTTGCTTCTGCTTTTTTCTCGCCGGCTGAAGCTTCCTTCTTATTTGAGACTCCACTTTTCCCCCTTTTCTTAGAAGAAGACCCGCTTCCTGGAGTAAAAAGTGTGACTAACGGCGTATCGTCAAAACCAGTTAGTTCCGGAGTCTTTTCGCCCTCTTCAGTTTCTTCTCCCCTATGTTCTTATGAAGCAATGAGATCGTCCAAGTCTTGGAGAGCTTCTATTTGCTCCTCTTATGACCCCGGTTGAGAGGCAGAAGGAGGAGTGACCTGAAGAGACGGGGGAGGAATAACTGGAGGAGGGAAAGTCTGAACAATGCTTAGTACTTTCTCTACAGAAGAAAAGAAGTTAAAATCAGTAAAGAGAGGAGATAAAGGCTCATTGAGATTTAGGAAATAATCAAGAAGCTCATCAAACTCATGTGAAGCAAATGAGCAGTCTACTTGAGCAAGATCAGCATTAAAGTTACCTGAAGAATTTGGCTTTCTAACATCAATTTCATAAGCTTGTGCTTCAGTGCTTTCTTCGCCTTCGTCTCCACCCTGTGCGCTTGTAATCTCAGTTACGACTTTAGCCATGGGCGGAGAATAGGAACCGGAGCCTATGATGTCAATGTCGGCCGAAGTCGAAGGAGGGACAGGGGCAATTAAAGGTGCTTCTTTCTCTGGACGCTCCCCTCCCATCGTTTCGGCTCGTACTTTAACAAGCTGCTCCTTTCCTCTGCCAAGAGCAGCACGAGTTTCGTCATCAAAGTAATGCGCTTCAAGTTCATCTTCGGAATAACCGGCACCTCTGAGCATATCCATTATAGCCACCCACACTTCAGCCAAAGTGATTTCATATTTAGGCCCCAAAATGCAAGGCTGCCATGCCCCAAGATGCTTTGGACATAAAAAACAAACAGAGTAGAGCTGATGTTGGCTTTTGTCTCTTCATGATATTGTTCAGCGGCTCTCTTTCCAGCCATGGCCTCATCACGTTCTTTCTCAGTCTTTAATAGTTGAGCTTTCAGCCTCATGATTTCTAAGTCCTGGGAGTTAGCTTTCTCCCGTAGCTCTCCAAAGTCAGCACGATATTTTTCCACCGTCTTCTGTGTAGCTTCAAGTTGGGTTTCGACATACCGTTGAGCGGCATGAGCGTCTCAAACTTGCTTCTGAAGCACTTCTTCCCTTTGAGTATAAGAGGTGGAAGAAGTAGCAAGCTCGTGCTTAAGTTTCTCGACCTCTGCCTCAAGCTTTTCGTTGTACTCAGCGATGTTTTTCATTTCGGTGTTGTGCTGATCAAGAATTTTCTGCCATTCAGACTTGTCGTTCTCCATCGTCAGCATAATTTCAAGGTTGGCCCGGTTCACCCTCTGAAGCTCATCGATGAGCTTTTTCCACCCTGACATTCTCTCGATATCAAGTTTAACAGTGTCAAGATTTCGTAGCATGGCCTCTTTGTCAACGGGAACCAAGTCAAGGTCGAAGCGGACTCCCTTTAAGCACCAATGTGGGAACCGACTTCGAAGGGTTGGCGGACCTCTCTCAACTTGGTACGAGGGTCTGTCGAGAAGTGTGTGAATGTCGGCTCCTTCAAGGGCAGGAGACTTTGAAGGAATTTTAAGAGAAGTGAAAGCAACGGCCTTTTCTAAAGTTGCAGATGCAGTCTTTTCATCAAGCCTGGCCCGCTTGCTTGGGGCTCCGATGTCATGACTCTTTCCTCTATCGTTATAAGTTTTTCTTTTATGAGAGTCACCGCCTCTGCGAGAAGAGTCATGTTGCTCATCCCTTCTCCCGTACCTTTCTTCATACGCTCTTCTTTCTTGAGCTTTTCGAGCAGCTCTCTCTTCATCAGTTTCCCTATGGGCGGGAAGATAGCGCCTATAATCATACTGACCACGCCTTCCGTACTGTTGAAAGTCGTCATAATAGGAACCGCTATGCCCCATTGGAGAACCTGAAAATGAGAAAGGGACAAAACTTGATTAGTCCTTGAAGTACAAAAGTTAAATGCAAATAGGTGCTGAAAAATCCTAAGTGTGTGTAATGTGCAAACTACGCGCGTCAAACTACGAACCACTCCTTGGTTGCGGGGAAATGATGGGTGTAGTAGCTAACGTCAACTCTTGAGTCAACGGAGTCTGTTGCAAAGTAGAAGTTGCTTCAACTACTGAAGAGGAAACTCTAGCAGTAACATGATCGTCTTTAAAGAGCTCCTGTGAGGTGATAAACAGGTCGCTCAACCCTTCAAAAGTTTCATCCCCGCCCTGCTTGGCAGGACTTGTTTTTGTTGAGTCAAAGCTTCTATGAAGATTTTGATTGCTGACAACAATATAAAGGCAATCGACAAATCAAGACCTACATATGTTACTCTAGATTATAGGTTGATTATTTGATGTTGTAATAGTGATAAACTTGTTAAAATCTATCCTCAAATAATCATGCATCTCAAATATAGTCGATATATATACATTTAAACATCATTGCACATTCACTGTAAAAATTTACACAGACCGGTCGACCGGTTGAAAATGGGGCGGTCGACCGTTTCTGGTAAAGTTGCACAGTAAACGTGCACACATGCACATAACGACTATATATTTAAAATCCTGTCTACCGGTCATTTTTTGACCTGTCGACCGTTTTTAAACAGAAAGCAAGTTTTCCAAACGACACTTCTCTTCTCCAAAAGTTGCATCTCCTACCTTTCACCAATAATCACAACTCTTAATGGCAACTGTTTCACCAAGAGTTACAACTATTTCTTCTTATATATACTCATCTAAATCGTTGATTCAAACATGAATATACATGATTATTATATGCTTTCTCTGATCTTACTTTCTAACATTCTTGCATTCTAAAAGCACTCATTTAATTAATAGCTTATTGAATCATTGAAACTATTTTATACCTTTTGATTCAATAAGCAATATACCTTCTTTAATCTTCACAAAACATCAATCATATACTTTGAGGATAAGATTATAGGAAGGGTGTACTACTAGTGACAAATCCGTGTTTTCAAGAACACAAGTTGTCAACAACAATTGTATTTGTTTTTGTTGAAGTCCTCGTGTTGTAAGAGGCAAGTGTTGAAGTCCTCGGTGTTGTAAGAGGCAAGTGTTGAAGTCCTCAGTCTATTAGAGGCGTGAAATCCCGTTCGGCTGTTCGGGTATTGTAAACCTGTTCCTCCGGGTGAAGCGAGGTAGTTAATAGTGAAAATCCAGATAGGAGTCTGGGACTGGACGTAGGACGGTGCTCCGAACCAGTATAAAAATCTCTGGTGTGATTTTTCTATTTTTATTTTCGCTTTGCTACTATCATCTATTTTCCGCATTTATATTATAGTCCATATTACACGATCCGTGTGTACTATATTAGTAGTGCATTAGTATACACACCGCACTTTCATTTGGTATCAGAGCACGGTCATCATATAACCGTAACACAGTTATTTGATATATTCATGTAATATGGCAAATAACGCAAGTACTAGCACTCAAAACACCACTTACACGGAAGGTCAATCAACACAAAGACCTCCATTTTTCAATGGTCTTAACTATAGTTATTGGGCAACACGTATGTCATTCTTTATGCAATCAAGTAGCTATGATGCTTGGAATGCTACTCAAAGAGAAATAGTGAATCCAACAACTGATTATTCACAATGGACTGTGGCTGAGAAAACGGCAGCAGCCGTAAATGCAAGAGCAATAAATATGTTGTTCTGTGCATTATACCAAAATGAATATAACCGTGTTAGTATCTGCACTACTGCATATCAAATTTGGCAAACGCTAAAAATCACTCATGAAGGTACTAACAAGGTTAAACAAGCCAAAATAGCCATGCTGAAAAGTCAATTTCAAAATTTCAAAATGAAACCAAATGAAACAATCAATGACATGTATTCACGGTTTCAAACTATTCACCATGCACTTATTGGCTTAGGACAAAAGTATTCTGATTTCGATGTTGTTTCAACAGTCCTACATTCTCTGACTAGTGAATGGGAAGGAAAAGTATTAGCAATTGAAGAAGCTAATGACCTTTCCGTCATGAAGCCAGATGAATTGATAGGAAATTTAATGTCCTATGAAGCAAATTTGCAGGCTAGAAAAGAACAGAAAGAAGAAAAGAAAAATGTAGCATTTCATGTTGAGAAAGATGAAAATGAATCAGATTCTGAAGACGAAGATTTGGCATTCATTGCGAAAGGATTCAAAAAATTCCTAAAATATCGAAAAGCCAGTCGCTACAATAAAAGGAAACCTGGATCAAATAAACCATCTTCATCTGCTATAGAATGTTTCAACTGCCATAAAAAGGGACACATGCAGAAGGATTGTCCAGAACAAAAGAAGAAGTCAGAAAATGACAAATTCAAATATAAGAAGGACAAATCAAAGAAAAGAGCCTTCTCAGTAACATGGGATGATTCAGAGTTATCTTCATCAGAAAGTGAAAGTGATTCGGAGAATGAACAAGCTAATGTTTGTTTTATGGCAACAGAAGATGAGGTACAAATTCCTACATTTGATGAATTACTTGATATTAATGCTGAATTGATAGTCAAATATAAAGACATAAAACGTCAATTAAAAGTAGTCAAAGCAGAATTAAGTAGAGCAGAGTTTGAACGAGATATGTTAAAAGATGAGAAGAAAATATTAGAAGAAGAACTTGAAAATATTCAAGAATCATCATCTAATGTTGACTCTCAAATATCTCTTTTGAGTCAAGAAATAGAAGCTCAAAAAGAGAAAAATAATTCTCTCACTACTGAAAATCATGAACTTAAAGCAAAAGTCAAAATTCTAGACCTAGAAAAAGCTAGTTTACAAACAAAGTTTGATGACATTACTCAAAATGTTTCTAACTTTAACAAAGTCGAGAAAATTTGACTAAAATCATTGAAAGTTCACAATCTATTTCAGATAAACAAGGTTTGGGATATAACAAACATGAAACTAAGAAACATCTTAAAAATAAAAGGAAGAAAAAAGTACAAAAAACTGAAGCTAAGAAAAATTTTAGTTTATTATATTTCAAAACAAAACCAGTTGTGAAATTTCAAAAGAGAAATGTTAAGACTATCAAAATATGGGTTCCTAAAACAAATAATAATTTGATTAGGAACAAATACATTCAGCATTTTATGAATACTGTACATTTTAATAACAATTATATATATAAAGGGGATACCGGACCCAAATGGGTTTGGACTCCTAAGACCTAACTCTTAGGACCCTATAAAAAGTGGGTACCATGAACTTAATTCTATTTTTTGCAGGTCCCACTGAAGAAAAGAGAAAAGTGGATATTGGACAGTGGTTGCTCAAAACATATGACGGGAGACAAAAGCTTATTAACAAATATTAAATACTCAGATGGTGGTTCAGTCACTTTTGGAGACAATTCAAAAGGTTATATCATCGGCAAAGGCGATGTGAGCAATTGCGGTACATCTAACTTACCTCTTATTACTAATGTCATGCTAGTTAGAAATTTAAAACACGGATTTGTCACTAGTAGTACACCCTTCCTATAATCTTATCCTCAAAGTATATGACTGATGTTTTGTGAAGATTAAAGAAGGTATATTGCTTATTGAATCAAAAGGTATAAAATAGTTTCAATGATTCAATAAGCTATTAATTAAATGAGTGCTTTTAGAATGCAAGAATGTTAGAAAGTAAGATCAGAGAAAGCATATAATAATCATGTATATTCATGTTTGAATCAACGATTTAGATGAGTATATATAAGAAGAAATAGTTGTAACTCTTGGTGAAACAGTTGCCATTAAGAGTTGTGATTATTGGTGAAAGGTAGGAGATGCTACTTTTGGAGAAGAGAAGTGTCGTTTGGAAAACTTGCTTTCTGTTTAAAAACGGTCGACAGGTCAAAAAATGACCGGTAGACAGGATTTTAAATATATAGTCGTTATGTGCATGTGTGCACGTTTACTGTGCAACTTTACCAGAAACGGTCGACCGCCCCATTTTCAACCGGTCGACCGGTCTGTGTAAATTTTTACAGTGAATGTGCAATGATGTTTAAATGTATATATATCGACTATATTTGAGATGCATGATTATTTGAGGATAGATTTTAACAAGTTTATCACTATTACAACATCAAATAATCAACCTATAATCTAGAGTACCATATGTAGGTCTTGATTTGTCGATTGCCTTTATATTATTGTCAGCAATCAAAATCTTCATAGAAGCTTTGACTCAACATTCTCCCCCTTTTTGATTGATGACAATATATAGCTAAAGTATTGAATCTCCCCCTGAATATGTGATTTCCTGCAGACAATTATTAGCATCTTTCTCCCTGCAAACAATTATTAGCACCTTTCTCCCCCTTTGTCATCGACAAAAAGGAGTAAACAAAAAAGAATATGAACCAAAAAGAACAATGCATTGACTCCACTACCATCAAGCGCATGAAACTTCCTCCTCCCTATGTTCAGATTATGCCATTCGAACAATGGCAACAACGAGGTACACAAGCACAACAAGCTCCATCTTCCCGACCTCGTTCCGGAGAAGTTAGGTTGTTGAAATCTAAGTCGTCTACAAGAGAATCTCTTGAAACCATCGCTCGTAATCAATTCTTACTTGAAGCGAGACTCAAACGTATGGATTCAAAAATTGACAAACGATTCAACAAGGTCAAGTCTTTCTTCAGTGCTATATGGGATGCTATATCATGTAGCACATCTGTCTCTACCCAACATCAAGACCCCGGAAAGCGTCCGGCTCCTCCCACTTTCACTTGGTCAACATCCGAGGAATCTGCTGGTACAAGCGGACAAGGTCATGGAGAGACGTCTAGAGGTGATGACGATGACGATGATGACGATGACGATGATGACGATGACGATGATGACGATGACGATGATGACGATGATGATGATGAAGATGATGAGGAGGAGATTCAGTCGGACTAAAGCTAGTTTGTTTATTTTTTTTAGTCCTTTTAAAAACATTTGTGACACTTGTACTAATTAGTGTCCATCTTTTTTAGTGAACTTTGGCATGTATGGTAGTTTCAAAACATCTTGTGTTTGAATGTGTGTTATGCATTGTTCTTTTTGGTTCATATTCTTTTTTGTTTACTCCTTTTTGTCGATGACAAAGGGGGAGAAAGGTGCTAATAATTGTTTGCAGGGAGAAAGGTGCTAATAATTGTCTGCAGGAAATCACATATTCAGGGGGAGATTCAATACTTTAGCTATATATTGTCATCAATCAAAAAGGGGGAGAATGTTGAGTCAAAGCTTCTATGAAGATTTTGATTGCTGACAACAATATAAAGGCAATCGACAAATCAAGACCTACATATGGTACTCTAGATTATAGGTTGATTATTTGATGTTGTAATAGTGATAAACTTGTTAAAATCTATCCTCAAATAATCATGCATCTCAAATATAGTCGATATATATACATTTAAACATCATTGCACATTCACTGTAAAAATTTACACAGACCGGTCGACCGGTTGAAAATGGGGCGGTCGACCGTTTCTGGTAAAGTTGCACAGTAAACGTGCACACATGCACATAACGACTATATATTTAAAATCCTGTCTACCAGTCATTTTTTGACCTGTCGACCGTTTTTAAACAGAAAGCAAGTTTTCCAAACGACACTTCTCTTCTCCAAAAGTTGCATCTCCTACCTTTCACCAATAATCACAACTCTTAATGGCAACTGTTTCACCAAGAGTTACAACTATTTCTTCTTATATATACTCATCTAAATCGTTGATTCAAACATGAATATACATGATTATTATATGCTTTCTCTGATCTTACTTTCTAACATTCTTGCATTCTAAAAGCACTCATTTAATTAATAGCTTATTGAATCATTAAAACTATTTTATACCTTTTGATTCAATAAGCAATATACCTTCTTTAATCTTCACAAAACATCAGTCATATACTTTGAGGATAAGATTATAGGAAGGGTGTACTACTAGTGACAAATCCGTGTTTTCAAGAACACAAGTTGTCAACAACAATTGTATTTGTTTTTGTTGAAGTCCTCGTGTTGTAAGAGGCAAGTGTTGAAGTCCTCGGTGTTGTAAGAGGCAAGTGTTGAAGTCCTCAGTGTATTAGAGGCGTGAAATCCCGTTCGGCTGTTCGGGTATTGTAAACCTGTTCCTCCGGGTGAAGCGAGGTAGTTAATAGTGAAAATCCAGATAGGAGTCTGGGACTGGACGTAGGACGGTGCTCCGAACCAGTATAAAAATCTCTGGTGTGATTTTTCTATTTTTATTTTCGCTTTGCTACTATCATCTATTTTCCGCATTTATATTATAGTCCATATTACACGATCCGTGTGTACTATATTAGTACGTGCATTAGTATACACACCGCACTTTCAGTTTTCCCAGCTCCTCCATCACCGGACTTCCCTGAATGTTGGGGAGGTTCTCGAGGCTCTTCTTCTTCAATGACCGGGGCGAGTGCAAGCTTGCCAGATGACCCCGCAACATCGGTAGAAGTAGAGCACTTCACCAGAGAAGCCTCAGAAGCAGGTTCTTTCGGTATAGGCTCCTCAATAAAAACTGGGGCATCCGGTGTCTCAGCCGGAGAATCAGGAACTTCATAAGGCTAAGTAGAGCGGGAAGGGTGTAAGAGTCCAAACTGATGAAGGAACTCGTCTCTTATCAAAAACTTGATGCTTCTCTCCTCAGCCGCCACAGCGTTAAGCCTCTCAAAAGTTGACTTGTGGCTAAAGTATCTACAAGAAGGAGGGAGGACTGCAAAAGTAGAGAACGGAGTTAACATTTAGCAATTCGGATCTCACAAAGCTCAGAAAAGGAAAGAATGGGGATAAGTAAGCCTACCCCCTACTCTCCAGATAGCGTAAAATACTTGGGGGCAACGGACAAAGAAGAACTGGTTCAGAAAACCATGAGCGCTATCAGAGAGATCAGTGATAAGCTTGCGATTTCTGGCGCTTCTCACATATATAATGGAAGGATGGTCTTTATTTTTTGCAAATGTGCATAAATAGCAGATTTTTTCAAAGATTGGGAGGTGGTCAAGCGTCCTTCTGAAGAGAACGCATAATCCCATCAAAATGGCATAGCCGTTGGGGTGCAATTGAAAATGAGAAATAGCCAATCGACGAAAGAGTTGTTGGAGAAAATTATTGAAAGGAGGAATGGCACCACAAAGGTACATTTGACGGTTAACGGCAACAAAGCCGAAGGGAGGATTATCAGCAAAATCATTTAGCCCAGGGAGAATAGCATCTGCTTCTACAATCCCAAACTGGGCGCGTAACTGGTTGAACACCCGGTGACTCAGGGTAGTTGGAGTTCTTTTTGGTGTGTGGACCAGTGGATCAGCTATCGGGAAGGCCTCTCCAGTTTGTTCTACTTCTTCCTCTTGATGAGAAGACATTCTACACAAGGAACTGGATATTCGAATATGAAGGTGCACGTTTCCTAAATGTGTAAAGTGTTGTGTAAAACTAATAAAGTGACAAGTAAATATAACTAAAATTAAACTAATGAACATGTGTCAATTGTAAAATTTCAAGACTTGTTGCTCTAAGTCCAAGTACAAGTGCAGTATTAATGCAAACAAATCAGCTTTAGTTGATTAACATTTCTTTACTACTTCACTTGAATTTGTTGACTCACAACATTTCATACAATTTCCTTAAGTTGAGTTAATTATTCTTTATCGACTAATCTACCATCTGATGTGGACAGTCAATGGCAGTATATTTGTCCCGGTTTTCTATGAATTGTTGTAGTCAACAGGTTGTTAGCTTATAATCTAGTGTGATCTGTGAAAGAGTACAACAAAGTTTAGACAATTCAAAAATTCGGGCAGTTTATTTCGACAGTTCAAATTGAGAATTCAAGTCAAAATTATGCTTCAAGTCGGTCCAAACATTTTTTAGCAAAGTGTTAGCTCATCCACGACCTAAAGAATATGTCGTGGGTTAAGTTAAGTCGTTTGCTCTTTAGGTCGTAATGCATATTGAAGGAAAAAGGGGGCTCGTGTCAAGATATTCAAGTCCTTGGTCATTCATGACCTAACAGGAAAGTCAGAGCGGATCTAGGTTGCAAGAAGCAGTTTGACAATTGTTCAAGCCCTAAGACGTCCACACGACCTAAAGCCTAGGTCGCTAACATGACCTAAAGAGTTAAGTCGTAACAAGTCTTAGCTCGGGGACGACCTAATCCTTATGCCGCGGACAGATAATTCATTGTGAAATAAGGTCGTTCTTCTTTAAAGCCTAAGTCGTCCAAGTATGGTAAGTCGCGGGAAAGAAAGATCGCAGGCATGCTAAGTCGTAAGCCAGTGGGTCGTTCATTTTCCCTGGATTCCAAAAATCTTTAACTCGCTTGATCCACTAGATTGTCCCAGAGGTAGCTCAGCAGTCTCAGGCCATTTCCCCTTGGAGAAACCCTAAGTCTCATCCCTCATAACTTGCTAACCCGTTGATAATATCCTCGCTACTTCTAGAATCATGAATCAGTTAGCCTAACACACTATAACCCATCATCCTCTCATTACGAATCGTCTAAAGCTAAATCGAACTACCTCCGGTCCACCGACAATCGATGTAACGGGATTCGCAGTAAAATGCGGCGTAAGAAGGTAGGTCGGAAACGGAAAATTAGATTCGTGATTCAATGACGACCGAAGATTGAACAGGAAGCAAATTCACTTACGCGACGAAATATTAAGGATAATCAGTGATTGATTGGTTAAAAATTATCTTTGGGAAGCTCGAGAAATCGCTAATGGCGGAATGGGTTATGAAAACAGTTAAAGGGAAAGACACGAGCTAACGGTTATATAAGGTAGAGGAAAATGGACGTGCGTGTTAAGCTATCTCTTAGGTCGGTCACGATCCAAGCATGTTAAGTCGAAGCATACGACCTACGACCTAGGCGTGTACTTCGAGGGGAAAGTGTTAACCTCGTTTTGAAATAACCTCACGACTTAAAAATGGGACGAATTAACTGCATAAGGGAGTAGGCGACCTAACACATGAAGCGGCTTAAGGGAAAGGACCACCTAACGACTTAGAGAAGTAAGCGACTTAACGACCTAAAGGTGGCACGACCTAAAAGGTGTAACGACTTAAAAGGTGGAATGGTAGAACGACCTAACGTATGACCGAGCTAGGAAACACAGCGACCAAACAAAAAAGTACCCCGCGACCTAAGAGTGAAGTGGTCAAAGCGACCCAAGAAGATCAACGGTCCACGAGTTAAGACATAGAACGATTTAAAGTGGCCCCGACCTAAGAATCTACGACCTAACTACCTAAATGGGCTAAGCGACTTACTGGTCCAGCGACTTAACGAGTCAGCGATCTATGACCTAACGGGTTAAGGCAGTACAAGACCGCGTGACTCTTCATAAGGTCGCACACGACCTAAACAGGGCCGAGGCAACTCCATAAGTCGCTGCATCTTGTGACATTCTTCTAGGTCGCTCCACTCACCCAGAAGAGATCAGCGACCCATCCTAGGTCGCGTGCAACCTGCTAACCCGCTCAGGAGGAGCCAAGTGCAACTAGAATGGGTTGTAGCTCGTTTCCTTTAGGTCGCGACCTTCGACCTATGACCTACTTTAGGTCGCAACCTTCGACCCACGACTTACTTTAAGTCGCAGCTTCCGACCTACAACTTATGACCAAAAAACTCCTATAAATACAGCGTGAGCTCCAACATTCGAGGGATCTTTTAGCTCATTCTCGAAGCGCCGATACTCTGTCGTTTTCTCAACTAAAACAGCACTTCAAGCACTCCAAAGACCAAGGACACTACGACAAACTTCAAGAGAAAATCTACATCATTCAACATGGATTCGAAAGATTATTCTCCATCTAAGTTTAATCTACTAGTCTAAAGTGTGTTGTAATTGAAGAAAGTTGTATAAGTTGTATTTGAGTCAGCAATAAAGAGATTGAAAGTGGACGTGGGCTTGACTATAAGCCGAACCACTATAAAAACTGTGTCTTTTATTGTTTTTCTGATATTTTCCTACTTATTTTTGATTCCCGTATCAACGGGTGGTGCTTTCACACTTGCTTTAATTGCACCAGGGTGTTAGCGTCTGACTTTTATGTTAACAGAATGTTTAAATGGTTTTAAATATTGGATTTGGAATTATAAAGTAGATAATAAGTTTTTAAAACTAAAATTCGAGTGATTTCATAAAATTTAGAAATTGTCGATTTATCGATGTGTTAAAATAGCGATCCGGGGCACTGTCTTGGAATTTGACGAAACCAGTAGCGTTTGGAGTTACCGTTTTGGTCGTGCAATCTGAAAGCACTTAGAAATAATTTAATTGCATTTAGTTTAAACTATCGGTTTAAAAAGCTATCTTCTCCATACGGTCAAATTAGGCTTTTGAACTTGTTCCATTAGGTTCGATATTGGGTTATAACATTATAAACATCAGGCGACATGTCTCAATAGGATATTGGGGTTCAGCTATATGTAATACGGGATGATTTGAATGGATAAATATAAAATCAAATCGATGTCAACTCGAGCCACCCTAGATTGAGACAAGCCGCCTCTTCTTCTTTTTAAATCACATTTATCTTTCATTATTTTCCTTTAGTCGAAATCGATTCGAATTTCACAAAATACGTTCATTTATAAAAAAACCAAATGAAATCAATTCAAATCTATATCACGAGCCTTCCCTATCTCTCTTCCTCTAGTTCGAATCTCCGTAGGCTAGATAAAAAAGGGAAGAAGAAAGAATTCAAGAAAAGGAGATTACACGATTTGATCGCATTCGATGGCTGGTGGGGAGTGTGGGCTTACATCGCGCCTAGACTCGTAGGTCACGCGTGCGATGTTGGAGGTAGCACGGCTACAAGGCGAGGCGACATGCCGGGGTCCATGCGACCAAGCGTGGAGGCATGCAGGGCTGCTTATGTTCATGCATCGTGATGACATGAGTGGTATTTGAAGGTTGGAGGAGGCATGATGGGGGAAAGTGAGGGGTGGTGGCAAAAGCGATTGGAGAGGGCGATAGTTTTTGGACGAGGTCATGGTTGGTGGTAGCAGGAAGGCGAGCGCCTGGAGGATGGTCGCGCTTGGTGATGGAAACTCGGAGAGGTCTGTTTTTGAACTGAGTGTGAAAGAAGTCTGGTTGTGTTGTTCGAGCTAGGAAGGTTGGTTTTGAGCGCGATTACGATTTTGGCAGCGATGATCCACAGTGGTCGTCCAATGATAATGGATGGCTAGGTTGATGCTGGAAAGTTGGCTGCTAGTGAAGGAGCAGGCAAGTCAATGGTTGGCAGAAGCATTGGACGGCTATCATTTGTAGGTAATTAACTGCTAATGGTTTTAATAAATTTAAATAATTATATTATTAATTTCGAATGCTTGTAAAATGTACATCTCATTCGTATGAGGTCAAATTAGGATGCGAATGTTTGCTTTATGCTCAGAGTGATGAATACTTCGAAAAGAAATTAGTTTAGAATTTTTCGAAGTCAGCTAGGATTTTAGAAGTTATAAAATCCGGATGTTCGGCAAAGTAAAAATCGAGGCGAGCAAATCTCACTCATTTGGATAATTAGCTTCAATTTAAATAGTTAAATTTTTTATTGCTGGATGCTTGGATGAAATGTTAAAATTATTATCAGTTTGGATGTTATATATATATATATTAGTATATATTAGTACTTGGATTTATTTCTCGTCTATTGGAGCGGATGAAACCCTATGCGCCCCACATAATAGCGGATGACCGTATATACCGTGACATCCCCCTCGAGGTGGGGTTGGTATTTTTATGTCGGATTAACATCTTTGGATGCAGGGGAATAGGTTGGAGGGATCCAACTGAATTCCTTAAATTTATATTGATTGTTTTTCATATATAATAATATATGATTTGTTAGAATAATCTGTTATAGATTATTGTTGTCATGTGAATTATTGGATGCTACAGTAGCACTTGCCTAACTTTGTTATTATAAATACCATAAATATTATTTTTGGAATTTTAAAGGATTTAAAAAGATATTTTTAATGTAAAAATATTTGTATCGAAATTTGGATTATCTTTTTAAGAAATTGATTTGGATAAAACAATAATTGATTTTGGTTTGTATATAACTATTCGTTAAAAAATATTTTAAATAGAGATTTTAAAATAATTTATATAAAGGATTTTTAAACGATGAAATTTAAAACAATATTTGTAGAAAATATGAAAAAAGATAAAATCGATATTAAAAATAGATTGGCAGAAATTAATAGAATTTTTAAGGAATTAAATTTATAAAATGGAATTTTGTAAATGAGATTATTTAAAAAAAAAGCGAAATCCAAAGAAGTTATAAATTTACAAATGATGTTTATAAATAAAGGAAATCGGTAATAGATGAAAATTTGGGAATATAAAATTCATAAGGTGAATTTATATTGAGATATGAAAAATAAATCCTGAAAAAAATAGTGAATTCTATTTTTGAAAAGTGAGGATGGTTAGAAAATCGGAATGGGATCGATATGTGGTAAGTCGAGAGGATTTATAAGTTGAATTGGTTATTGGAATTTTAAAATATATTTTGTTAATAAATTATGGTTTTGATTTTTTTAAAAAGAAATTCTAACTATGTAATTTTAAACTAATAGTATTGGAATATTTCGGGAAGTAGGTTATTCAAATATAAATTTTTATTGAAATAAGTTCTAACTTTTATAACAAGCTTTGTAAATCGTTAGTTTTTAATTGAAGATATATCATAGAGGAGTTATATATTTTATTTAAAAAGCATTTGATAATTAGAAGTTATTAATATTTTATTTAAAAAGCGTTTGATGATTCAAATAATTAACTGAACATGTTTCCAAAATAAATTATTATTCTTTAGAATACTTGTTTTATAAATATATAGCCTTGAATGATTTAAATTATTTATTTATTTATAAACTCTCTCGAAATGTGAAAACGAATATTATTTTAGAAGTTGTAAATGAACAGACGAAATCATAAGTGTAATAGACCTTGGAAAAAGGTAAAAAGGAATTAATGTAAATTTCAAAAATGTAGGAGTTGGATAGGAAAACTCCTAACTATTGATATTAGAAATGATTTCAAAAAAATGGACTTTTATATTTTCCTAAGTGAGGGAAATGAAAGATTTTGAAATATTAGACACGAATGATTTATATCGAGATATTTTCTAAGTAATGGATTATAAATCAAAGTTGGAAATATTTCACTAAGTGTTGAAGTGAGTTACGGGTGGAAATATTCTGTTATGGAAACAAGTATTCAAAAAATGTTTCAAATATTGATAAATTTGAAAGAGATTTAAATATTTATCTTTGTAAAGATATTTTGGAATGAAAGTATTTTTAAGAGTTATAAATAATGGCCCAGTGACTGCTTATGGATGTTTTATTGATAGTTAAATAACCGACTATCAATATTGACCAATTTTGTTAATCGTTTCGAAGAGACTGAGATCGGATTTAATTATCCGAAAACCACTTCGATCCAATTTGTATGTTGTGAATGGGTATCGTGAAGATAGTGAAGACGGTGATTCGGTTTGTCTAGACCCAGGATAACTGGTATGAATGAATGCTGTCAGAACATCGTCACTGGAGGACGACGAGTATTGTAAGTTGGATCATTCTTAAAAGGTAATCATTAGCCTCAAGCCTCATCAACCGGGAATGACTAAAACATGGGAGATGCAGTAAGGCTAAGTGGGTCGCACCCAATTACGGTATGTTATCACTTTTCTAGATATCCTTGGATATGGATATGGCTGTGCATGAAAAAGAAAGCACTCCATTTTTAAGGGTGGGAATACCCGGGGTGATAACATATTCGATCTACCAGGTTGGGGGTAGGCTGGTCTTGTGTAGCAGGGGATCTCGGTGAGGTTCTTGGTAAATTTTTCTAGAGGTGTACTGCAATGAGAGAACCCTAGTAACCCAGTCATTGTATGAGATCCATTCTCCAATACAAGCCTTTACGATTTTGTTTGTAGACCCTAGTATGTTGGAATTTAATTAATGTAACAATTTCGCCTATTTGAGTAAGTATTTGTACTTAGACACTATTATAATATCACTGGATTTTCTATAAAATGTTTTGGTTATCAAAAGGGAAAAACCCGTCGTGTTTATGTGCGACGCGGTCTTTCAAGATACCTTCGTTTTTAAAAGGATTTGATAACTCTAATAATTCAAATTGAGTGTGTTTTTCTCACGCTGGTTTTCCAGACCGACTCGGGTGTTATTTGATTATAATGCTCGGGTCAGACCGAGTATTACAAATTCAGGTTAAAATGCTATGGAGCTCTGGAGATGAGCTTGAGGAGTTCAGACGTATTTTTCTGCACTTGACGTATATTTCCGCCGTATAAGGACAAGTTATTATAACTGTCCAGATTGATGTATTAATTTTGTACTCTTATGATTGTAAGTAATAAACAGTTACAAATTCTATTGTATGAAAACTTGCTATTATATATTATATTTTGTTCTCTGTGTTTGTGAAATTCTATGATGTTGTGTTGTTTCTTTTCTTCTATCTTTCCTTCTTCACCCCTAATAATCCGCCTTTTGTGCAATTTGAGTTGACACGTGCGGTTTATTATTAACTTAGACTGTACGAAAAAGTGGTTCGTTACAACGTGGTATCAGAGCTGAAGGTTATGTGATAACCTTGGCTTTGGTGGGGATTACTTATAGAGATATTGTCCGTAGTACCCTAAAATGAGTTTAGAGTATTAATAGACATGAGCGCATATTTTTTAGTGAATATGAATGGTTTTTTATTGTGTTGATTTATCTGTTGAGTGGCATATAAATTCTTGTTGAATAGTGGGGCGCCACTAAATCAATAGGAGTTTCTAAACACTTAAACACGGTAAACCAACAAAGTATTGTTTTAAAGCGGCTAAATGAAATAATTTTACCCAAATTATATTTTGATATAAAATAATAATTTTTTTGAAAATTCTTATAGTAAATTGGTGTTTTTGGGTGTTATAAATAATCAAAACAAGATTATAAAAAAAGGGAAATGGTTTATTAAAAAACCAAATTGTATAAGCATGAATTATGCAAATGGATTATAGTTAAAATGGCTTCAATCCAGAATTTGGGGATTTAAAATCCCAAAAACTTTGAGAAATGTTTAAACGGGTTTGAACTAAGTATTTGGAAATTTTGAAATCCTGGATGTTTTAAAAATGTTTTCCAAAAGGGTTAAAAGAATAATGGAGATAAATTTGAATATTTTTGAATAGAAAATGTTTTTAATGGATTTTTGGAAGTGATATAGCATTGAACTCACTTCAGTGGTTGGAAAATAATTCTGATGATGATGGCCGCATCATCGGTATTCATTTTTGAGTTTTTAAGCGATAGATTGCTACCAGGGTGGTTTGATATGGAGACTTTTGGGAAAAAACAAGTCTTGTTTTGGAAATTCTGAAAGGAATTGTTTTGAAAAAAAAAATTAGATTGATGTTGAAAATCCAAGTGGTTTGTTAAACCAAAGAGCGTGTGTGTGTATGATTTCAAAATGATTTGAAAGAAACACTGGGTATTTGAATTTTGAAATCCTTATTAAGTGTTCTAGAAATATCTGAAAATAAGTTATGAACTTATAAATGGTGAATGATTTAAAAAAAAAATAAGAATTGAATTTTGGAATTAAATTTTAACTTGAGTAGGTTAAATGAATAAAATTTAACTTGAGTTAAGTTAAATAAAATTGGATTGGAAATGGTATCGATTGGGACTACGATATAAAATTAAGTGCAATTTAACTTAAGTTAAGTTAAATGGATAAAATTTTAGAAATTTAATTGATGGTGATTTAAATGAATTTAATGAAATAAATTAATGAAATGGTGAGTTAACTCAAGCATAGTTAAATAGAATAAATTGATGAAGTGAACTAATTGAATGAGATGAATAGAAAAAGAATAAGTGAATGAAACAAATAAATATAAGAAAGAAAGGTGTGGAGCATTGAAGTTGGAATGGAAATTTAACTTAAGTTAAGCTAAATAAAAATTTAATTGGAATTAGAATTGATATCGATTAGAATTGTATATATAACTTGGATTGTAAAGCGATTATATAATTATAAGTTATAAATTTTTGATGGAATAAAATTTAAACTGGAAAATTAAGGAATTGTGAAAAAAATAAGTTGTGTAACTTATACAATTGGAAAGTGAAATAGAAAACCAAAATAAAAATGGTTTTATATTTTGGTACAGGAATAAAATCCGAACTTGAATTATAAAAGGAATTTGAACTTAAATAAATTGAATAAAGCGATTTTTTAAAGGAAAATCAGATTTTGAAGTATAAAATAAAAGTGAACTAATGAGATAAATTAATTAGTTAATTGAATATGGGAATAGAACTTAACTTGGTTAAGTAAATTGAATTGTGGATGGAAATTGAATATGGAATTTGAGTTGTAAATAAAATTCGACTTAATTATAAGCGCATTAAATTTATTTGGAAATGGATTTGGATTGAAATAACAATTACTTGAGTTATAAATAAATTCAATTTTAGTGTAAATAAGTTGGATATGGCCTTGGATATCATTTTAATGAATTAAAGAATGAATTTGAGTATGAGAATTAAAATTTTAAGTGGATTAAGTGAATGAACTAATTAAATTTTTTAGTAAATAGAATGAGATTTGATTGAATAGGAATCAATTTAAAAAAAATGGAATTAAATATAATGAATGCAGTTATGAACGAAACGTAAATAAATTGATTGAGAATCAATTTGAAATGGAATAAAATTGAATATAAATTGATTTGGAATCAATTTAAACTAGCTATAAACTGATATAGTTATGAATATTGCCGAATTTCATGGAAATATTATCGTTTGACGTAAACGGAAGTAAATAAAATTCTATGAATTAGTAGAAAGTGAATAAATTGATTTTAGATCAATTGGGAATGGATATAAGTTTGTTTGGTATAAATATGAACTGAATACAAATAATTGGGTTGTAAATCATTTCGAATTGAATGAAAAGTATAAGGATCGATCAAAAGCAATTAAATTAGTACCGAAACTTTATAATTGCTTATAATACATGTTTATCATTATTGTATTATGAAGCTTATGTGTTTTAACCATTTAAATGAATGAAATTTTATTAAATTTCATGTTTTTGGTACTTGCGTGTCTAAATTGAGTAACTATAGGTATATGGAGCTGTTTTTCTTGATTTTGGTCGCGCAAACTTCATATAAAATAACCGCTCACTTAAAAATGCTAAAATAAGGTACGTTTTCGGATTAAATACTGCAAAATATATAAATGTTGATATATATCATGTTTTTCCAACCATGTGGATCGATGTATATATATTTGTCTCTCTTGTCATATTGCAAAAGGCTCTCCGTACAAGGGAGATTGCCAAAAAATTTCGAAAATCAAAGGTGTTAGAAAAATTTTGAAAAGTTTTTGTTAACTTAAAAAGGCAGATTTTTGAATTGAAATTGGAAGAAAGGATTTTGAATCCGAAATGGAAACTAAATGTTTGGTTGGAACTAAAAGATTAGAAAGTTGAATATCGAATTTTAACTAAGTGGGTTTTGATAGATTAATGGATTTGAAGCATTTTCCCTGCCTTAGCGATTTCGGGGACGAAATTCTTTTAAGGGGGTAGGAATGTAACGACCTGGATTTTTCGTTGTTTAATTTGGAATGTTTAAATGGATTTAAGTATTAGATTTGGAATTATAAATTAGATAATAAGTTTTTAAAATTAAAATTCGAGCGATTTCGTAACATTTAGAAACGTCGATTTTATCGACGTGTTAAAATAGCGATCCAGAGCAAAGTCTCAGAATTTGACGAAACTAGCACCATCAGATTCGTAATAGTGTACTATTATTAGATTTCAAATTTCATAGGGTTTGGAATTACCGTTTGGTCATGCAATTTGAAAACATTTAGAAATAATTTAATTGCATTTAATTTAAACTATCGATTTAAAAGGCTATATTCTCCATACAGTCAAATTAGGCTTTGGAACATGTTCAATTAGGTTCAAAATATGATTATAACATTATAAATTCTGGGCGGCATGCCGCAATAGGAGATTGGGATTCTATTATATGTAATACGGGATAATTTGAGTGGATAAATATAAAGTCAAATCGATGTCAACTCGTGCCACCCTAGACTGAGACAAGCCGCCACTTCTTCTTTTTAAATCACATCTTTCATTATTTTCCTTTAGTCGAAATCAATTTGAATTTCATGAAATCCGTTAGTTTATTAAAAAACCAAACGAAATCAATTCAAATCTAAATCGCGAGCCTCCCCTATCACTCTTCCTACAATTCGAACCTCGGTAGGCTCGACAAAAAAAGGAAGAAGAAAGAATTCAAGAAAAGGAGATTAATTGATTTGATCGCATTCGATGGCTGTAGGCGAGTGTCGGTTTTCATCGTGCCTAGGCTCATAGGTCGCCCGTGGGATATTGGGGGCTACACGGCTACAAGGCGAGGCGACGTGCTGGGGTCTGTGCGAGCGAGTGTAGAGGCACGTAGGGCTACTCATGTTCATGCATCGTGATGACGTTAGTGGTATTTGAAGGTTGGAGGAGGCGCGATGAAGGGGAAGTGAGGGTGGTGGTCAGCGATTAGAGGGGGCTATAGTTTTTGGATGAGGTCGCGGTTGGTGGTAGAAGAAAGGCGAGCAACTTGAGGATGGTCGCACTTGGCGATGGAAACTCGAAGAGGTCTGTTTTTGAACGAAGTGTGAAGGAAGTCTGGCTGTGTTGTTCAAGCAAGGAAGAATGGTTTCGAGCGCGATTAGGATTTGGCAGCGATGATCTGCAGTGGTCATCGAATGGTGATAGATGGCTAGGTTGACGTTGGCAAGTTGGCTGCTGGTGCAGGAGCAGGCAAGGCGATGGTTGGCAGAAGCGTTGGACGACTATGATTTGAGGGTAATTAATTGCTAATGGTTTTAATAAATTCAAATAATTATATTATTGATTTGAATGCTTATAAAATGTGCATTTCGTTGGTACGAGGTCAAATTGGGATGCGAAAGCTTGCGTTATGCTCGGAGTGATGAATGCTTTGAAAAGAAATTGGTTTGGAATTTTTCAAAGTCAGCTAGGATTTTAGAAATTTTAAATTCGGATGTTCGGCAAAATAAAAAACAAGGTGAGTAAATCTCACTCATTTGGATAATTAGCTTTAATTTAAATAGTTAAAAAAAATTCTTGTTGGATACATGGATGAAATTATAAAATTATTATCAGTTTGGATGTTATATACATATACATACACACACACACAGATATATATATATATATATATATATATTAGTATATATTAGTAGTTGGATTTATTTCTCGCCTATTGGAGCGGATGAGACCCTATGCGCCTCGCATAATAACGGATGACCCTATACACCGCGATATCCCCTTCGAATTGGGATTGGTATTTTATGTTGTATTAACATCTGTGACGTAGGGAAACAGGTTGAAGGGATCCAACTAGATTCCCTAAATTTATATTGATTATTTTTCATATATAATAATATATGATTTGTTAGAATAATCTGTTATAGATTACTGTTGTCATGTAAATTATTGGATGCTATAATAAAACTAACCGAACTTTGGTATTTTAAATACCATAAGCATTATTTTTGGAATTTTAAAGGTTTTAAAAGGAGATTTTGAATGTAAAAATATTTGTATCGAAATTTGGATTTTTTTTAAGAATTTGGTTTAGATAAAACAATAATTGATTTTTGTTTGTATTTAACTATTCATTCAAAAATATTTTAAATAGTGATTTTTAAATAATTTATGTAAAGGATTTTTAAACAATGAATTTTAAAATGATATTTCTAGAAAATATGAAAGAAGTTTAAACCGATATTAAAAATACATTAGCCGAAATGAATATAATTTATAAGGAATTAAATTTATAAAATGAAATTTTATAAGTGAGATTCATTTTATAAAAAGTGAAACCTAAAGAAGTTATAAATTTATAAATGATGTTTATAAAAAAGGAAATCCGTAACAGATGAAAATTTTGGAATATAAAATTCATAGGGTGAATTTATATCGAGATATGAAAAATAAATCCTGGAAAAAAATAGCGAATTCAATTTTTGAAAAGTGAGGATGGTTAGAAAATCGGAATGGGTTAGATGTGTGGATCGAGAGGATTTATAAGTCGAATTGGTTATTGGAATTTTAAAAATATATTTTATTAAGAAATTAAGTTTTTGATTTAAAAAAAGGGAAAATTTTATTTATTTAACTATGTAACTTTAAACTAATGTATTAGAATATTTCTGGAACTGGTTATTCAAATATAAATTTCTATTGAAATGAATTCTAACTTTTATAACAAGCTTTGTAAATCGTTAGTTTTAATTAAAGATAGACTGCAGAGGAATTATTAATATTTTATTTAAAAACATTTGATATTTCAAATAAATAATTGAACATGTTTCAAAAAAAATTATTATTCTTTAGAATAATTATTTTATAAATATATGGTCACGAATGAATTAAATTATTTATTTATTTGTTTATATACTCTCTCGAGATGTGAAAACGGATATTATTATAGAAGTTGCAAATGAATTGTCATGACCCGAAATCTAGCAACTGAAAAATCGACATCAAATACCTCACTTGTATTTGATTGCCGGAGATTCAAACATTGAACTCCAGTTCGGATGGAGCTTATAACACCATTAGATGAATATAAACAGCATAAACAAAAGATGATATCATTAATCACAACGCAGATACAACATTGGATATAACATCATCACAATATTTGGTTACAACAAATCACCACCATCATCAGAGTGATATATATACATGATACAATAAAGGATGATAACACCATAACGGAACAATAATAGTGTCTTCAAAAAGAAAGAGCGAGAATCCAAACTAAGCACCTTCTTCCAAACTTCAAAGCTTCCAAGACTTCAAACCAAAAGCTTCCAAAATACGACAGCTACCAAAAGACTTCTAAATCCAAGCTAGCTCCAAAACACGGATAACCTGCTTCTAGGCTGCCCATGAGGAAATTTTGGGCACCTAGAGTTTAGGAAAGGAACAATAAACTCCGGGTCAGTCATGAGACTAGTATGAGTAAACAAAAACAGTTTATAAAAGAAATTCGTTCATGCTTTTGGAAAACGAAATTACCATAAGGCCTCTCGGCACACACACAATGCAATCGCACACTTGGAGGAGATTTCTCCTTATGATAGTCAAATATGCTTGATACAAGAAATTCTTTTGATATTATTATTAGTGCATAGTGTGAAAACATTTCGAAAGTATAATATTATTCTTAGCCAGCATAGGTACCATTATATTATGCCTGCTATAACTACCACCTGAGGTGGCAGGTTGTACAACTACAATCGTAAAGGGTTCGTATTGGTGATTGGATTTCCAACAAATGGTCAGGCTAAGGAACTTCCTATGCCACATGGGTACGCCTCTGGAGGGACGCCCCGAGAACCTAACCGGATCTCTGCTAACACAAGGCCAGGTTACCCCTGTAACTAGGTAACTACTACACAAGTATGCCATCCCCCGGTTGTAACTGACCTTTATTCGGAGCCCCAACAACAACAACCACAAAGCAATAAATTTTCACAACCACATAAGTTAAGTATCTGGGCTCCATACCATGATTCCACTTCTATCCAGAAGGAAATGCACATACCCTAAGAGGCGCTACCCCCAGTAACCTTGCCGCATCCTTCATGTTTTGACCATTACCGGGTTGTGAGGTTCGACAAAGTCTCATCCACAAAGCTACGCTTTACACAAAAGTCATGCTTCGATCAACAAATTATCAGCAACACTCAGCATACCGTACAACCAAATTAGGAGTATATCACTAATAACCATCAACTACATAACCTCTGAGCTTGTACGTCTCAGAGAAGGGTGTTAAGCTAAGAGAATAAATTTACCGCCACCAAACAGAAATGTATTTGATAGAAATCAGCTTTATATCTCAAAGTGTAATGCCATACGTACAACCATACAAGTCCATTCCGGTTCGAACGGAACCGAAGGCACTTCGTCCAATAAAGGAAGAAGCTCTTGCATTTTGGCTATCCACAATCCCAATCGGACTCCCAATCACATATGGAGATCTCTATACTAGAGCAACTTAATGCAGAGTCATTCAACGGGATACTATCGTTCTCGAAAACACGCGGCCTTCGCCACCGTCTCCAAATTCTATCCATTTCGTCGTATCACTATTCATAATAGGTTATATGACACAAAGTCCTCTCCCAGCTAAACCGAATAGTAAGCGCTTAATTTCAAAAACACGTGGATATATCAATCACAAAGATTCACCATTAAGATTCGATGTGGGTTTCAGATAACCGATTGGAATCCAACACCCTGCCACATCGAAATTCAAATGTCGTTTTACGGGCAAAGGGGTTTTCACATTCACACAGTAATATATTCACAGATATCACAGTTCAACTCACAACAATTCACATCACAAAGTATCACAATCACATAATAGGGGTATCAATCAGTACAAGGCATTCAATAATAATTGATCATTTATAAGCAAGATGAGTAAAACGTGTGATTATAATCGATTAATCACATAATTATTTTCATTATTTACCTTTAATTAATGATTAATTAATCCTTAATTATTACTTAATTAAATTGTAATTACTTTATTAATTAATTATTCCTTAATTAATTAATTCTTAATTACAACTTAATTAACCTTAATTATTAATTTAATTAGCCTTAATTATTAAGTAATTAATTAGGTGATTATTCTTTGTGTAATTATATTAACAAATCTTTAATTACTTAATTAATTAAAAGATAAACAATTTTATCTTTATTAACTACTTTAATTATCATTTAAACCTTGTTAAATAAATCATCATTATCACATTAATTAACTTAAGATCTTAAAGTTGAATTAATGTTTAGAAAATACTTCATTTTCCATAATTATTCACTTAATTAAAATAATTAAGTTTATTTAAAATAAACATTTAAAATTAAGGTTATATATGTATTAAACACTTTAACTTAATTAAATTAAATTATAAAAACCTTCACAAATTCAAACTTAACCAAAACCTTAATTATTTAAAAGAAATAAGTTAAGAAAATCATTAAAATTTAAAATTTGATTAGTTTTAAAATTTAAAAACTCGTCATTTCACAAAAACTTATAGACTCGAGCCTCACCTGAGTCACACCCGTTTACAAACTCGAGCAAAATCCCACACTCGCGACTTCGAGCCTATCCTAGTTTGACTTCGAGTTCTAACCCGAGGCATTATTCCCTAAACTCTATAATATACCCAGATCCACACTTGCACATGTGCACGTCTACAGCTATTACGATCGACTCTGGTCGATGCTACGACCATCGACAAGTCGACGTTGATCTCCTCTAGCCACCAGAACACCCAGCAACCCTAAACATCAATGAACTTGGGATTTATCTTCACGAACCAAACTAGAAGAAAAATGATCGCCAAAAAATGATTCGCTCCGACACCTCAGGCCACCAGCAGCGTCGAGACTTCGGCCAGAGCTTCGCCTACCTCCCTAGTTTCAATCGCCACTGGCGCGATCGACTCCGATGCGACGACGACCCACGACAATCAAATATCTGACCTCGACCAAACTAGGGGTTTAAACCCTAAAACATCACCATGCTGACGCCACCGTAGGCTATCACCTAACCCAATATTTTTCTGATGATCTTCGACTTCCCAACAAGCTACAACTTTGACCCCGAGAACCAATGCCTCACCGATCGCCATAATTTGGTAAAAATGGTGATTCTGTTCATCCCTTTTTTCTCAGAGAATACTTTATTAAAAATTATGATTTCACTTTTAAAAATCATCAATTTCAAAATTGTCTCAATTAATATATTTATCAGAAATCACGATGGATGAAATTTTAGTTTACGTTGGTTTTGCCTGTTCTTTCAAATTTCCAGAGAAAGCTTTAATCTAATTTACTTACATTTAATTTTAAAACTTAAATCAGGTTTAAACAGACAAAACTTGTTTGGATCCTAAGGTCTAATAAGGATCAGAGAAGAAGAATTCGATCTTTGAATAGGTTTAACTCTTTTAAACCTCGGAATAGAGATGCATTTCTGTATAACAGACATGCATACATATCCACACACACACACACACACACACACACACACACAGATATATATATATCTATATAGACACACATAAATATTTTCATACATTCAAAAACTTTTCACAACTTCACTTCACCAAACAACCAATTTTAAATCAAATTAAAGAAGTCTACTCAACTGAGATTTTGAAAACAGGGGGAACCTGGAAGTTGAGTTTGATTTTTAAAACTGGAAATGATCTTTGAATTTGATCTTGGATTTAAAAACTTGATGTTGAATTGCTTGATTGCTGAGTTAAAACTTTGAATTTGCTTAATTTGTTGAAATCCTTGCTTCGATTTGAACTGGAAATCCTTGTTGCTTTTGAAAAGATTATTGGTTTGAATTCAATCTGGTTTGAGAAAATTTACAAGTTTCTTTCTTTTGATCTGGTTTGAAATGTTTGTTTGATTTGTTTTAATGTTTGCTTTGATGATTTTTCTTGTTTGAAATTTTAGAGTTTGTACCGGCTTTATTTTGAGAATGAAAAAGAAAAGACGAGAAAGAGGAGTTGAAGCATTTATATAGATTTAAATCTTATTTTTATTAATTTTCAAAAAACAAAAACTAAAATGACACTTGTTAAATTTAATGACAGTATCATTACACTTGTTAAATTGCTTGTTCCATGGATTACACTTGTTAATACTTTGTGTTAAAAATTCAACACTTGTCTTAATGTATTTTGTATTGATTTTTAAATTACATTTTCCTATTTCATAAATACATTTTCCTAATTATTATTATATACAATTTAAAAGAAAATGATTCAATACTAATTACGCATTAAATAAATCACACATATATTATTTTAAATTTTAAATTCAAATTCAAATCCAAATTCAAAATCAAATTCAAATCTACCTACATATATAATTTTAATTCAAATAATTTCAAAACATTTATTATTTTGAATTTTTAAACTCAAATGTAAACTAAAATCTTATTCATATATATACAAATCAATACTTATCAAATTTGATTTGAAAATTTTCAAATTAATTTCAATTTAACCCCGAAATTAATATTAATTACTAATTTTAATTTTATAAAAGTTGGGATGTTACAGATTTCCCCTTTAAGAAAATTTCGTCCTTGAAATTTGAAAGAGAGAGAGAGAGACAAACAAAGAAAATATGAATACAGAAAAAGATAGAGAAATGGCTTACCAGATTAAGCCAAAATATCTACTTTGCAATTGGGATAGGACTTCTGCATGCTATCATCTGTTTCCCAAGTATAGTCATTTGGATCACCACTCCATTACACTTTAACCAGTTTGACAACTTTATTCCTCAATTGCTTTTCGTCACGATCAATGATCTTTAACGGTTCTCTCTTTACTGCTAGATTTGGTGTGATTTTCAAATCCTGTTGTGTGGCCTCCTCAATGATACAGTCTGGATCGTGCACATATTTTCGAGTATTACAGATTTACAAGGAATATGTAAACTTAAGTAAATGGTTGAAATGCTTAATAATCGAAGTGAATAGTAAAAATGAATACAATATTAAGTAAATGATTATAACATCAGAAAATTTTGAAATCGTTCGGAAATATATTTAATATTCAATGACATTATATAAGAAAAGATGAATGTCAATTAAGAAGTTAAGAGACTTAAGTTGAATGATTCCATAATGAATGCTAGTACTAAATTGAAATCAAGTTATATATATAATAAATGGGAATTAAACTGCAATGAAATGAATGTAAATCAATGAGAAATAACCTTGTATGAATAAGTTGGAAATAAATGAAATGTATGTAATATTTAAATAATGAATTCATTGACTATTTTAAATATTGAATAGAAATAATTTATGTAAGTAAATGAATGTAAATAAATAAAAGATGATTCTGTATGAATGAAAGAGAATTTAAAATAAATGAAAAGTGAATAATGTGAGAAGAAACCAATAAAATAAACTTAAATAAAATATAAAATTTCTTTGTTGTTGGCTAATGGAAAGTTTGGGAAATGATACTTTAATTTGTTTAAGGTTGTATGAATAATCTATTAATTTATTATCTAACGCTGTTGAGCGTATGATATGCTTGATAGTTTATTTATCACCCTTGAACGATGAGAAGTTCTAAACCTGAACAAACCATTAGTTTTGGTTGCTGTGGATGTATGATGGATTCGTTTGTTGCATATGATTGCCGTGTTGTTTGTTTGTATATGTTTTGTGTTGATTTGCTTTTGTTACAAATTGAAACAACTAAGTATTTTTCTTGTATATTATTCTCCCTCTTTTGGAATATACAAGTGAACTACAGGTTTATGGAAGCAATTGCTACTACTTTTGATTTCATAAATTAAGAGTTGTTTGCCTAACAAATAGGTAAAATTTTGGATTACAGTTTTGCAACGATATTTTATTGTTTTTCCAGTGGTTTGGGATGTTTTATTATTGAAACATGATATATATATATATATATATATATATATTGATATTATTGATATTGTTATTTTTGCGGACCTATTTGTACAGAGGGACTCTACCAAATTTTTTGTGAATTTAATTTTGTGAAAGTGACAAAATTTTCAAACTTTTATTAAACTTGGATATGGAAAATTTATTGTTTATAAATTGATACATTTTATTTAAAATATTTAATTATGTAAGTCTAAAGTGTTTATAAATTTAATATTTTGAATAAAACTATATCAGTTCTTAATTCCTTCTGGTTCCTTTTCGAGGACGAAAAGTTTTGAGTGGGGGAGAGTGTAACGACCAGTAATTTTCGATAATTAAATTAAATTAATTAAAATTTATCAATTTAATACCGTGATAAATTAAATTTTATGTTTTATTAACGATAAAAATAATTAGAATATGATTAATAATGTTGTTTGAATGTTATTGACAATTTTTTTGATGTAATTTCAATCAGTAGAAATAGCTGCAAAGTTAATTTGGTTATAATTGTAAAAAAGAAATTAATTGGTAATTAATGGAATTACTGAAATTGAAATATTATAGTTAATATGTTAAAAGACGTTAACTGTGATGAACCAGGATTTTCAACCCTTGAAAATCGACATCTATATGTTCACTATATAACAGGCCGAATATTCAAGTGCTGGAAATACCAATTTGTTAGGGATGAAGAAGAAAAAGGTAGAAGAAAATAGAAACAACAACATAGAATCTGACAATCGCAACGGAACAAAATATAATATATAATAACAAATTTTTATACAAAGGAATCTGTAACTGTTTTATATTTACAATCATCAGAGTACAACATTCAATTCATCAATCTGTTTTATATTTACAATCATCAGAGTACAACATTCAATTCATCAATCTGAATAGTTATAATAACCTGCCCTTATACAGTGGAAAAATAAATCAAGTAGGAAATGCGCCTTGGTCATCCAGCTTGTCTCCTGAGCTCAATAGCATCCTATCTTGAATCAGTAACACTCGGTCTGACTCGAGCACTATAATAAAATAACACACGAGTTAGTCTGGAAAACCAGCGTGACAAAAACACACTCAATTTGAATTATTAACTTTTATCAAAATCCTTTGAAAAACAAAAGTATCTCGTAAGACCACGTCATACATAAACACAATAGGATTTTACCTTACGATAACCAAAACATTTTTATCAAAACCATCTGATATTATAATAAGGTCTAAACCAAGTAAATAGAAAATAGCTGAAATGCTTACATCTCACGTTTCAGCATCGTTGGGCACAATCAAAACCGTACGGCGCTTACTAGAGAATGGATTCCATATAATGACTAGGCACTGGGGTACCACCTATCACAGTACGCTTCTAGAAAAGTGTACCAAGGACCTCGCCGGGATCCTATACACCACAAGATCGGCCCTATCCCTAACCTGGATGTAGCCGAATATGTTATTACTCCGGGTGTTCCCACCCTTATCGAGAGCTCTTTTGCATGCACTACCATATCCATAATTTTTAATATATCCGAGGTTATCTAGAAAGGTTCTAACATACCCTAATTGGGTGCGACCCTCTTAGCCTTGCTGCATATCCCCTGATTTTCAGTCATTCCGGTTGATGAGGCTTGAGGCTACGATTACCTTTCAAGAATAGCTTCACTTAGAATTCTCATCATCCTCCAATGACGATGTTCTCGTAGCATTCGTCCTTACAAGTTGTCCTGGGCGTGGACAAATCAAATCACCAGCTTCACCATCTTTAGGATATCCATTCATAATGCTCAAACCGGATAGAAGTGGTTTTCGGATAATTGAACCCGATCCCGGTCTCTTCGAAACGTTTAACGAAATTGGTCAATATTGATAGTCGGTTATTTAACTATCAAAAAACATCCATAAGTAGACATCATGCCTTATTTTAAGTTTTACAAAATTTATTTTCAAAATATCCTTATAAGAAATGTATTTAAATTACTTCCAGTACTCAAACATTTGAAACCATTTCAAACCCTTACTTATTCAACGGAATATTTCCAACCATTCCAATACATAGAATATTCTTCCAACTCTATTTTATGTTCAACACTTAGGAAGTATTCCATTTATTCCCTATTTCCTATTTTCTCAAAATTATTTACAACATTTTTTTAAATTTCTTATCTCCTTTATAACGAATTCTACAAGTTTCGGAATTCCTTAATTAATTCCCTTTAATATTTCCAAAGTCAAATATACTTGCTCATAATTCCAATTTCCCTTTATACTTCTTTTATGGATTATATTCCTTTTTTCAAAGTTCACTTTTATTTAATTACTTCAAAAATTTTCTCACTTTTTTCCTAGTTCCATTTTGAGAATTCTCTTATAAATCCCATATACTGAATAACTCCATTTCCAGATTTCCGAGAAGATTTATAAATAAATTTAAAACATTACAAAACTCTCTCTATATAGATAATAAATATTTAAAAGAATAATAATGATTTATTTTTAAGACATGTTCAAGTAATTATCTAAAATATAAAACACTTTTTATAACATCACTTTTCAAATCTGGTTTTAAAATTTAGGATTTATTAAAATAAATGTTAAGTATTTGAAAATTTCACTTTTCGATGTATTTCAATTCTACTAGTTCAAAATTGCATAGTTTGGTAAATAAAACTTCCCTTTTTTAAAAACAACTTAGTTTCTTAGCAATAAAATATATTCTTAGAATCTCAATAACCAAATAATTTATAGATTCCTCTTGATTCACAACTCATCGATTTCATTCCAATTCTCCTAACCATTTCCACTTTTAAAAAATAGTATCCATTATTTTTCTCAACCCTGTTTCCATATTCTAATATAAATTCACCCTATGAATTTTATAACCCCAATTTAGCCACTGCTACGGTTTCCCTTTTTATAAACTCATTTATAAATTTTATAGCTCCTTTGAGTTTATCTCTTTATAAAACTGTCCTCACTTATAAAATTCCATTTCTATAAGTCCGCTTCTTTATAAATTCCATTTTTCTCAAATCTAATTTTAATAATAATTTCAACCCCTTTCCATATTTTTCAGGCTATTGTTTTTAAAAGTACATCGTTTAAAATCTTCGATATGAATTTTTTTTAAATCTCTATAATTTTTTTCCCGAATTGTTAAGTACGATCAAAATCAATTATTGCTTATCCAAAACATTTTCTTTTAAATAGCCTGAATTCCGATATAAATATTTTCATATTAAAAATCTCGTTTAATTTCTTAAAAATTCAAAATAATATTTATGGTATTTAAAATACCAAAATTAAGGCCAGTACTACTATAGCATCCAATGATTCACATCACAACAATAATCTATAGCAAATTATTCTAACACATAAAATAGTTTTGTATATGAAATAAATCAATAAATTTTTTGAGGAATCCATTTGATCCAACTTGTTTCCCTGCATCCATAGATGTTAGACAACAATAAAAATATCAATCCCACTTCGAGGGGAATATCGCGGTATATATGATCATTCGCTATTATGCGGGGGGCATATGGTCTCATCCGCTAAAATATGCGGGAATATCAATCCAACTACCAGTATACGCACTACTATATAAATATATATAACATCCAACAAATAATAATTTATAAATCTAACCAGCATTCAATAATTTATTTTAATTATTATAATTAAATCTAGCAATCCAAAAAGATAGAATCCACTCCATAACGAGGAAAATGTTCGTACGAGTACACTGCAACTCGCTGTGCTCGATTCAACCTCTTATGAAATAGTTACCGATTTTATAAGCATTCGATTTAATAATATAATTTAAATTTTATATTATAGTAATTAATGGACTAATTGCCTTTAAAATTCAAATCCACTTCTTTCAGAAATCGAGCCGCTCATCCCAGTAAACTCCACACCATGGCTGATGCCTTTGACCGCCATTATAACCACCTCCAGCAATCGAACTTCCTTGCCTTTACCACCTCCGACCTTCTCATTTCCTTCTCTTCCCGACCATACCATCATGACACTGTCCGCACCTTCCCTAGCCACCATGGCCTTGGCAACTCTCACCTCCAATCGTACAGGTCGCATGACTAACCCTGACTTTGCACTTCCCCACATGCCGCCACCTTCACGACTTCGCCTCACAAGCCAAGCCCATAACCCACAGCGTCGTCACCCTAACAACCGCTCTATCGCTCCCCTAAGACCTAAATTGATCGAACGATCATACATGACAAACCACTGCCATCTCGTGCTCCAGTCGCCTCCTTCCATTACACACGTGCGTCACCTTAACTCGTGCTTCCCTCCTTCCAGCACCGCGCGTCCCATCACGATTCAGTAACGAGTTTCCTTTTTTAAGTAATCGAATCGTCTTCGATTTTGATTTTGAACTTTTTGTGAACGAAGAAAAGGCGTAAGGACGTAGTTTTTAAATTTGAAGGTGGCGTGCTTTGAACGATTTTGAAATGAACTAATCTGAAGGAAGAAGACGTGATTAAACATGAATAGGCGGCTACGATTTTTCCCTCAATTTGATTATATATAATTTATTTTATTTCAAATATCTCACAACGCGTACCGTGAAATCTCAACCTCCTATTAAGGCGTGTCATTAGACGTTCATAATGTTATACCCCTATACCGAATGCGTTGAAACAAGTTTCGAGTCCTAATTTGATCATATGGAGAAGATAGCTCTTTGGACCCAATTATCATATTGAATTTTCGATATTAAATTCAACGCATTTATATACTGTACAGCCAAACGATAACTTCAAATGCTATGAAATTTGAAATCCAGTTATAACAGACTATTATGGACCCAATGGAACTGCTTTCGTCGAATTCCGAGACTGTGCCCCAAATCGCTATTTTAAATCGTCGATTTCCTATTTTTACGAAATCACTTAAAATTTAAGTTTTAAAACTTAATAACTCAATTACAATTCCAGTGGAATTTATATCAACATTAGAAATCATTTTCGATTCATATTCTACTCCAATTCAATTAGTTAAATGATTTTCAATTATTAATTCAACAATTAAATTTATCCAACAAATCGCTATATTTGAAATTTAAGTTTTATTCCATTTATTTGATCTTTTAATTGCATATTAAAATTCTATTAACATTTCAAAACTCAACATTTAAAAAAAATTAAATGTTCAAAATCAACGACCAAAAATCCGGGTAATTGCAATAACTGTAGAATATGAATGTAATGAAATGTATACTAATGTTAATTATATTCATACGGTATTGTTGATTGCATAATAAGAAGGTAAATCAAAATAAATAAATTATTTGAAATTAGATTATAATTCATGAATTTATTACAGTTGTAATTGAATGCTGTAATTAGTGCAAGATTTAAATATTGGATTTAACATGGAAATTTATTTTAAAAGATTATAAATTTATATGTAATCAAGAATGATGAAAATTGTTAACATTTAAATTTTGGATTTAAAAGTGATTAAATTAATTTAATAATAATAATAATCCATTTATTTAAATGACGTAAAAATAGCCATTTTGGCCACTATCTCGGATTTCGACGAAACTAATTTCATCGGATCCGTAATAGTGAATTATTATAGGATTTCAAGATTTGTAGCGATTAGAGTTATCGTTTCATCGTGTGAGCTCGAAACGCGTAGAAATTGATTAAAAAATTTAAATGAATATAATCTGATTTTGAAAGCTAACTTCTATATACAATGGAATTTAGGTTTAGAACAAGTTCCATTAAGTTTAAAAATATCGAAAACATCTATTTTGATATTTGGGATGACCTAATTTCGTTTTGGGAAAGAAACATGCTTTTCGGGTCGTTGTTATCGTTTTGATCCAAATCGATTTGGTCCAACCATTTCTATTTCATCTCTGCCTATATATAAGCTGATATAAAACCTAGCCGTTTCTCATTTCATTCTTTCTATACGTACATTTCCTTCTCTGCTCCTCCTTCTCAAACGTTAGAATACCGAAAACTAATTCCCAGTTTAAATTTTCAAATTAAAAGCAATTCCAAAAATAAACTCTCCAAACAATAGCAAATTTTATATCGTTTGAAAGCTCTTGAAGAGCGCAATCTACTGCAGCAATTCATTTTTTGATTTGATGCATCGTTTGACCAAAATACAACGAAGAACCTAGACCATCCATTTCTAGGGTTTCCGATCCAATGGTGGATCGTCGATTTTACGACGATCAGAGGGTATGGGCTTATAGAGGTCGTCGAGAATAGTAGATCCATGGTGTTAGTTTAGGTCGCCGGTCATTAGATCACCAAAATATGGCCAGGTACTATTGATCGACAACGTGGAGTTCTGGGGCGGTGAAGCTGCTCGCGTGGAGCCTGTGTGGTCTATCGAAAGTAGGGAGTCGATTGACGGTCTCAGATCCAGGTAGAGGTGGTCATGGCACCATCAATTTGATGGTCAACGGCATTGAAGTGGCAAAAGTCTTGTTTAGGGTTCTGTTCTTTTGTGTATAATGAAACGAGAAACATGGAGGTGACATGTTGCTTTACTTTTGTAATTAATTTTTATATTTTAAAATTCAAATGTTCTATCATCAATAACTTTTTCATACGAGCCTGGATATGGATGCGATTTTCTCTATTGCGATCGTATCGAAATTTCGGACATTATGGAACTGGTTTGGCTGCATTCTGAGAATTTTGTAATGTCGGGCTTAATTTGGATTTTAAACCAATTGAAAATCAAAGGTGGATGTTTAACCCACTCATGAATACTATATAATCTTATGTTGGTTAAATTGAATTTATGATGTGATTACAAATTTATTAATTGCTGTTTAGTATTTTAAAATTTTCATTTAACCATTTAAATTAATATTTAATTTAATTGTCAACTAAATACCTGTTAATGATAACCTGTTTATTTGTTTGATTTAGTGGTTGATTTGAATGATGATTGTGATGGATGTTTAATTGTTAATATTTTGATGATTGAATATTATATTTATTGTAAATGTTGTTATCACACTACAAGTTCCCTTAGTTTGCACATAGAAAAAATCACTATGGGTTGAAATAATACATACCCGAATGGATTTATAGATTAGCGAAAAATTGTTATGGGTTAAAATGATAAACTCGAGCGATTTTATGGATTTTGAATTTTATTTGGGATTGCGGGTTGAAATGATATATATCCCTAAATTTATTTATTACGGGTCGAAATAATATATATATATATCACTTGATCGTCGAGTAGAAAATTATGTACGAACATCGGATTGGCTACATTAAATGATTTTAAATCCTTAAATTTTGAATCCAGTTAAATGATATTTTGAAAAAAAATTGATTTATATGAACTGTATTATTTCCTAAATCTAAGCTTTAAAATATTTAATTTGAAATTGGTCTAAATGAATTATCTAAAAGAATTTAAATTGAAATCTTAAGTTGACTTTGAAATATAAATGAAATTTGTCAAAATTGAGTTATTGTAAACGTTTGAATATTTAAACTTTGAATCTTATTGAATTTGAAGTGGTTTAAATTTGTAGTTCAAACATGGATTTGAAATCGATATAAATTGAAATGGGTTTTAATGAGAATTTGAATTGAAACTTTTAGCCTTTTGAATTGAAATCGTTGAACTGAGATTGATTTGAATTGATTTGTGAAATTGGAAGAAACAATTCTAGTTAGAAACTATTTTCGATATAAACTCTTTTATCGTACAAACTTTTTAACGTATGAACTATTTTTTCATATAAACCATTTTAATATATTAATAATTTTTGATACATTAACTATTCTAATATATATTATTCTAAGTTTATAAACAAATTTTAATATATGTATTTTAATATGTAACCTGTTTTAATATATAAACTATTTCTAATATATAACTAGTTTATCTATAACCTATTTTTAAATTATTAACTATTTTAATGTATATTATTTTAAATTTATAAATAGCTTTTAATATATGCTTTTAATATATAACCTATTTTAATATATAAACTATTTCTAATATATAACTATTTTAATCTACAACCTATTTTTATATCATAAACTATTTTAATATATATTATTTTAAGTTTATAAACAACTTTTAATATATACATTTTAATATATAAATTATTTCTAATATAAAAAATATTTCTAATATATAACTATGTTAATCTATACATTATTTTAAATGTAAACTATTTTTGATGTATAACTCTTCCAATATATAAACTACTTTCAATATTCAAACTGTTTAAAGTTGGATCTGTTATGATTTAGATTTAATTGATTTAAATGTGAATGCTTTGATATGAGGATTTAACCTATTTTATGGCTATGATATTGAAAAATGAATATGATTTCGAAAGTGATATGGTTTTGAAGTGAATATGATATTCTGATATCAATTATGAATCAGTTTTGGAAATGTATAAGTACCAACTAGTGTGAAATAAGCATTTGGTTGTTAAAGAGTGCGGGATCAGATATTGGCACGCTCTTTGCCAATTTCGAAAACCACTTTAACAACTGTGCATGTTGTGAAGAATCCAGAATGAAGTAGGATGGTTTGACGAATGCTACTGGAATGAAGTAAGAGAACGATGATGGATAGCCTTAACTTTCGAGTCATAATTAAAATGACCAAAATAGGAGCTATACTGGGCCAATTGGTATTGCTCCCCCTATCGGGCACACTTCTTCGATACCATGTTTATTACTTTATGATTGATTTGGTGGCCTTGATTATGGGAGTGTGTTCCAAGGTGGGCGGTAGTAGCTACTATGCGTTAACCAGTCCAGGAGTGCAAAACAGTGGTATCCTACCCTAGGCATTGCCTCTTGTGCCTTGTTATATTTTTCCTGATCGCGCCCATTATGACTTTGGTTTGTATCGTACTTATGGAGCGCTCCCTAAGTAAATCACCGTTTTGGTGGAGCTTATAGTATCTGTATAGACTATGGTATTTATATAAAAATGTGTTAAGTGGGATACAGGTAATGCTTTAACGCTATTTTAATACTTTACTTTACTGTAAACATATTATAATAACGTATTGTATTACATATGTAGATAGTTTAATGGATCCTTAGGAGAAGGAATCCCAAACATCTCTTAAGTTATTGCACACACGTTGGACACTAGATAGGAGATTTAAAATCTCATAAACATCTCTAAAGCCGTTACACTCATATTTACCTATTTTGATTTAACTTACATAAAATCTTTTAATTCTGACTCGAATGTTTTATCCTTTGATTATGCTCGGGTCAGCCTGACTATTTCAGTGTTGAAAACCTTAAATCTGGAGGACGAAGACGTAGATTTAGTATATTATTACTATTTACCATATTTATTCCACTACATCATGTTGTTCTGCTGCATTTTTTATTTATTCATGTTGTATGTATAACTCTGATCTATATTGTAAAAGTGTAATCAAATGTTATATGTAAAACAGCTTCATGAACTGTTTATTTGATTGTTATATTTTGTCATTCTATTGTGAGCTTCTGTGTTTTGTTTTTTCCTTTCGTTTTTCATATTTTCTTTTTTACCCCAATAACAATCCTTCCTTTGAATGGTTTGAGTTGACATGTGTGGTTTATTACCAACTTAAATCATCTAAAAAGGTGGGTCGTTACAGTGGGAACCAATGTGAGCTCCACGAGTAGTAGCGTTACAGGAGGACGATAAGAGCCAGGCATCTGTAGGGACACATATGCATCCTCCGGGCAAATTATGGAACAACCATTCATACACTGGATACAAAATGGAATCTACGGACGAACCTCATGTAGGGACAAATGAAACTAGCATAGACTGCTCGACCTTATCATGTCATCCCTTTTTTAAAAATAGGGACCGAGCTAGTATAAATGGTAGTTTTCTTGCACTTATCTTGTCACTACAATGAATTTTTACTAAATTTTTTGTTCTTTGTTTTTGCAATGCTGGTGAATTAGGCTTCAATGCATTTGACGAGAGGCTAGTCAATGGTGGCAATCTTAACTGTCACTCCCTAAAATTCATCAAAGACTTCCAAATATGGAATTCCTTGCTAGTTTTGTAGCTTGCTTGTTTCTTACTTAGCTATTTTAACACTTCCCCCTCTTCAGGTCGGGTACCGGTGCCTTCCGGGGGGATGTGGAGAAGCTTTAGAATGATCTAAAGGCTGAGGTGTTGGCTCGGTAGGAGGCAGAGGTAGGGGTTACCAAGGCCTTGGAAGAGAAAGAGGCAAACAAGAATGCCAGTAAGAAGGCAGTTGTGGGGACCAAAAGGGTGACACGGTAGACGGTCGAGGCTGGGGAGAGGGCTGAGAAGGTGGAGGAAGATTTCCAAGGGAGGGCCGAAGAGCAGAGAAGGCAGAGGAAGACCTTAAGGAGAGGTTTGCAAAGTTGGAGAAAGAGGCTGACTAGCTGTGGGTGGACTTGGTAAAGCCAGCGATCGAGGAGCTGACAAACAAGGATGTTGCTAATACCAGGCTAAAGGAGGAGGCCAAGTGGAAGAATCGACTGAAGGACATGATAAAGACCCTGATTAGGAAGAAATAACAGTTCCCACTTTCCTTAAGCAAATTTGATGCCCCAGCTTTTGCTAGAGTTCGACAGGATGTGGCAGAACATATGCAGGCCAAGGGCATCCCATTGCCGCTGTGCTGACCTAGGAGCAGCAGTACTATTTGGCGTGACAAACGAAAGGGTTGGATTTGTCACTACTACAAAACAGGTCATTTGCATCGGTTGTTTACCCCTCCTTTTGCATCAGTTCAACAACCGATGCATATGCAACCGATGCAATAGGCTTAACACTTTTGCATCAGTTCTGAAACCGATGCAAAAAGGTCCTTTTTGCATCGGTTGTTACTAACAACTGATGCGAAATATCATGGTTGATTGCTTGAACACAGCCCCCATGTTGCATCGGTTTTTTTATAACAACCGATGCAAACTAATCCCTCTATTGCATCAGCTATTTATACCTGATGCAAAAAAGTCACTCTCAGAAATCATTATTACAGTACTCAAATAGATAATATATATATATATATATATATATATTATTGATTATAACAAACAATTGTTGCATGCAATATTACAATAGTTCAAAATTAAATTTGATGGCAAATACAAACTGAATAACATAATACCAAAATAAGCATATATCAATTACAGTGTTAATAATCTATACAAAATAAGTGTGGATACATCAAACTGACTAACAACTTCTGCTCATATATCAATTACAGTGCACCATAACAGTAGACACCCCCATCCATCTGCCTACACACACCGGCAACTTACATCTCTGTCTGCTATATATCCATCTTTGTGCACACTGCAGATATACATTCATCAACATCTTCCAACATGTCACCCCTCTTCCACCACCTGAAACTACACACATCATTCTCTATGCAAACACATCTTCCTGCCTCATCCACCATCCACCAAAAATGCACACCCCACTGTTCCTTCATACAAACCCTACTGCCTCACTTCAACAACAACAAACATATATCATACTCAACCACAACTGCTTCATAATACAATACTTCAATACATTTCTCTGATCACCTGCTCCTTGCACATCCTCCTACCAATCACCAACCATTTCACTTATGTAAATAAAACCCTGGCGTATCATTGACATCTCATCACTTCATAACTGCCTCTACCCTGCCACTACGTCTTCAACAGTGCATACTTCAACCATAAACTGAACTATCATCTACCTACTACATACTCCACTGCAAATTCACTACTTCCAATCATCAACTCTTCACTGCAAACCACATCACCAGTACCACCAATGAACATAATTGTAAATTCCATCCACAACTGACTATAAATTACAACTACCACCCCTTCATCACCTATTTCAAATAGCTGCTTTACTCCTCTACCAAACTCAAACTGTCCCTGCCCACATACAACAAAATCTACACCTTTACAAGCAGCACTTCTTCACACTGCCGCTCCCATATCACAACCACCAACTTCTTCTACCATCATAATCACAATCAACCAAAAACATCTCCACTATCATAACCATTTTATACCACTACCATCACAATTCCAGTGCAAGGCTTGTTTTGGCTGCAATCCAAAGTAATGGCAACTGGTTGGGTTGACGTCCCCCTCAGATTTCGTAACGTTATCTGGCTTAGAGCCACTGCTGATGTGTCTTCCAACATATGAACAACAAAATTAAAGTGTTACTTATATTTGTTTTAAAAACACAAGAAAGAAAGTAAAGTGTAAACAAATTAATATGAATTAGTACAGGAGCTACCTCATTCGCATAACCTCCACGTGGACAGTAGAACCGACTGACTTCAATTGGATTTTCAACTGCAGAAAATATAATGTCCGGGAACAGTATGTTCCTTGCATAACCAGATCCTCCCTGCATGCACATATAACTGAATAAATTAGAATACTTAGTGTGTGTATGTGTGTTTCTTTCATTGAAATGCGGAGTCTTGACTTAAAAGACTAACTGCCACATAGTTGTATACCTGCCATGTCTTGATCCTTGCACCAGTTAAAGTTCCAGAAACTGTACTATTGAAAATCTTGATGTTCTCCACCCTTGAGTTTTGGTTTAAACTTCCAATGCTGTGGATACGAAGTTTGCACAGTTAATAAAATCTTAAAACACAAAGACATGCCATTTGACTTTTTATATTTATTTCTGTTTCCAATGAAAAGTGACCTGGAGCCGCAAACTAATCATCAAACTTTTGTCAAAAATCCACATATACATATAACCAAACACTAATGTCATTTTATCATGAACGTAGTTCAGCTAGCCAACCGTGGACATACAATCTCAGCGTGTCTTAAAACATAATATATCTTAAGATATTCACAAGGTACGAATTTCAACATTACCTAAGGTCGTGGCCAGGTCCACAAGTGATCCTCCTCTGCCATATCATTCTCTCTCTTCCATCAACCCAACAGTGCCTCCAACCATCTACATCTCCATACAAAACTGCCCTCTTCCCTTTGCAACATCATCACAACACTTCCTTACTGCTCTGTTACCCCACCATCATCTCCTTCTTCAACAACCCCTGCCTTCTACAACTCCACAGTCACCATTCATCTCTTCAACAACATCCCACTGCCATCAAGTTCAACTCATCATACCCTACTTCACCATTGCAATCACCAACCAAACCACACACTACACTTCACTACACAAATTCTACCACAAAACTACATCAACAACCACTGTTTCTACCCTTGTCCCCCATCAAACTGCATTATTGCAAAAACCTTCTAAACCGCCATCCCAGTAAAGGATTCCAGTAAAGGATTCCAGTCTATAAAACAGCAAATGTACTTTCAGCTAAATTAGTTTACAAAAAGATAAGAGTCATAAAGGCATAACCGTGTGATCATAATATAATAGGCCATGTTATCATCACGAGTTACTATGATGCGCTTGCATAAAGAATATGAACATGGACTTACAACTTCAAATGCTAGACCCATTACGATTCATCTCCCAACCATTGCTTCACAATATGAAGCAACCTTTGATATGAACATGGACTTCGACAAGTACACTTAATTCAATTGATAATATTAAATAAGACCGACGAACTCAAAATGAATGAAGTAGGGAGAGTATAATTTAAAATAAATATTATTTAAAACAAATATTATTCAAAACAAAAATATTAATAAAGAAAGAGAAAGAAATTGTTTATGAAGTAGGAAATATATAACAATCGGTCCAACTTCCTTTAAATAAAAAGATTGTGATAAAGTAGTCATGTAAAAAACTAGAATATTTTTAGAAACGGGGAATAACAGAGAAAATGTTTTCTTTCGAATTTTAAAAGCTTATGTTTTATAAGCATTCATTCATACTACAATGTTCACATGCCAATTTTAATGCTTTTTGTTAGAAAATTATCCCAATATCAAGTTTAATCAATAGAATGATATACTTAAATAGATTCTAGCAAAAAGATTCATAATCTCTTTTATACATAGGTACATTTAACACTTTTCTTTTTATATGCACTTTCCAAAATTAATGTTGATATTGTTAAAATTATTCATTTAACTGTCAAACAATAAACAGTGAGCAATAAAATAGAAAAAAAGAAAGGGGAGAGGAGAAGAATACAAGTATAAGTTGAAAACTATACGATTGCTTTTTTATTTACAAATGTAAGCACAGGCAGAACACACATAAAACACATGCACCTCAGCAGGAAAGACATACATATACACATACAGGTAGCTCCACCACAACAGAATGAACAAACAGACAAGCATAACCACCAAAAGACTATCCATAAATTACCATAACCCAAATATAAATACAATGATTTTCTGTAGTACAAATGCACAAATTCCACCAAGTTTATAAATCATAGTTCACCTGAATTTAAGGAGTTACGAGCAGGTAGAGAAGCTGTTAACGGTCGCCAATTAGTCGCGAATCATTTTATATTTATATCAATTATATCAATGGGAGAACAGAGCCAAATCGCTAACTTCTGTTAGTTTACTGAAAATGTGTTGTATATTTAATGAGAAAACGGGCAAATTGAAATTGGATTACATTTTCCATCAACGACAGCGTAATATACATCATTGCGTATGCTACAATCAATTGATACATATTTCAACTTTATATGACCGGGCATGGAAAAAAATTATCCTAAAATGAAACACATTACACAGGGAATTAACCAATATAATTTTGGAGAGTTTATTTTAGAAAACCACAATTCAACAACATGAGACAGTAGATTAGAGGAAACAAAATTAATAAACTTTTAAAAATGTTACTCCCACGAATAAAACCATCATGAAATCTCTGCCAGCTCCTGAAATGGTGTAAACCATAGAATGGTGGGGTTATCTGAGGCAGTGCGGGGATCGATCTGGGATCTCCTAAATTTAAAGACCGGTTGGTGACATGTATAGGGAGAAGTAAATGTGGGAAATCGAAGGCAATGATGATAAAGGAAGGTACAGCTAGAACCAAAGGGGGAAATCATGGGCAACAACAGCGGCAGCAAAGGAAAGAGAGGGCAAATGCCTTCTGTTCTGTTCTAGGGTTCGAATTGAATGTGGAGGGGCGTACATGCTCTTTTAACTGTGTTTGCAAGGGTCGGAACGAATGCAAATTTATGCCGGTTGCTGCTAGGCTGTTAGTGATTGCTAAGCTAGGGTTGGAGGGAGAATACAGCGAAGTGAAGAAGAGGTAAAAGGTAGAAAGGAAGAATAAAGAAAAGAGAATGGCGGCTAACAAGAAAAACTCTAGTCCCCACTGATGTTGTTCCCTTTTCTCTCTCAACAAGTTTACTTATTTTTGGGAACGAACTGTGAAATAGCGGCTGAAGCAAGCGTGGTTCATCTAGATTTTAGGAAAATTAAGTGGGCCGGTTGCGAAAATGATTATTTTGGATCCACCGATCAAAACTTTGTTGGTAAGGAATTTGCATCGGTTGACTTTAAAACTGATGCGACAAACTATTTGCATCGACGTATTTGCATCGGTTGTTGGTGACAACTGATGCAAATTTGATTTTTTATTACCTATTGCTTTCCACATACCAATTGCATCGGTTATTAAGACAGAACTGATGCAAATAGTTCTATTTGCATCAGTTTTACTTCAACCGATTCAAATAAGGCGATGCAAATGGCCTGTTTTGTAGTAGTGTGTAGACATTTTATTTTCCTTTTCTAAGCTTAGAGGAGTGGGATAATGCAACGACTCAACATTTCGACCCTCAAGTGTTGACATTAATACATCTACGGCATTCATGTGCCGAACACCCAAGTTTCGAAGAAACACAAAGTTAGGTTAAAATAAAAAAAATAGAATATAAAGGAAAAACACAACATTAGAATCTCACAAAAAGATTAGTCTACCATGTCAGCTTTTAGTGTTTAGTATAGTGTTAATGATTTCCATAAACAATAAGAAATCAACACGATTAACACATTTTCGACATTTTCCAACTACTATTCTTCGGTCAAGTTGGAAACCGGTAGGTTAGATCTCTATTGCTCCATCCCAACTTGACATCAATCTTAAGTCTTACAAATAGTTAAGCCATACTTCATCGCCATTTAGTGTAAACATAGTTAATTACTTTTCAAACAAGTAATCCAATAATTAATCATTTAAGTACTAAGAAATTCTTAGCCCTTTTTCGAAAACATTTTTATATACTTTTAAAATACTTGAAAATATTTATGATAGGTTTTAAAATGTTTATCCAAAATATTACTTAAAAATAACAAGTTTGTAAAATATTTAAAACTTAAGAAAGTACATGTTTTAATTCACAATTAATTATTAAAAATTCATAAAGACCTTAAACTACATTTAAAATACCTCTAATAATAGTTAGTAAGCATTTGTAAAAAGAATAAAACAAAATAGTTAAACTTAAATACCTTTTCAAATCTTTTAATTCAAAAAATCAAGTCTAAACAAGGTAGTTTTGCACAAGTGCGGTTTTGGTCATTTTTGACATGTTACTTAACTTTTTACTATTAAAGATTTTGATAGGAACAAAAATACATGTAAAAAATTATAATATGGTGAGAAACCCTAGGAATCTCTCTACAGAATTCCATAGGAATCGCCATAAACAAGGCAATTCACAACTGCATCTATAGCACTATTGCTATAAGTGCACTTTCAAATCCAAGTTATATTCAAACCTATATTCAACTACAACCTATGTGCTTTATTCCAATACCTTGCTATATGTCAAACAAGTGCATTCAAATCTGTTCAAGTCTGTTTAAGTCCATACATATGCCGTAAGAATCAAAATCAATGTTTTCACAGATGTCCATATTAATTCAACAACATTAATATAATCAAACATCAACATACATACATACATACATACATACGTACGTACATACATACATACATACATACATACATACATACATACATACATACATACATACATATACGTATGTATATCTCTGTGTGTGCGTGTCTGTGTGTGATATTTTCCAATCAAAATAATGAGTTAGCTCAACTTTTATCCAACAAACAACTAAGATCAAAGAACTAAAGTCCAAACCCAAGCTAGCAACCTCCTTCCTTTCCTTATTTCACCGTTCTTTTGCCTCCTTTTCTCTCCTATAGCTCACAGCTTATCTATGGTGGAGGAGTTCAGAGTTGCCTTTTCATCTTATAACTAGGTAGAAGTTTTTAATGTGGTGGTAAGGCTTCACTCCAAGTTTGAATGATTCGGATTTGATTTGCAAATATTTTGCTTTAGAAAATTATGAAGAGAAAAATGAAGAAGACATGGATTTTTTAACTCAAAGCTTTGTGAATTCGAGAATGATAACTAAGTGTATATACCACTACTTATATAAGCTAATAATAGTGCGCTTTAAGCTTGCCTTCACCCCCTTCATGCCATGAAGACTCATCTCCCAGCACTTCTCCTTTAAACCACTTCTCCTTTATGCTAATTACCATTTTATCCCTCTTATGGTAATATCTCTTATCATAGTAGAAGCTTTTAGAACATTCCTAGCTTTATGAAGAGGTGTGTATGTTAATTAGTTGCTAACATATTCATTTGATCAATAGTCAGGTGCACAAGAATTTGAACAACTTATATCGATCGAAAAGTCATTTATCGATAAATCGATTTTAGGTCATATTATCAATTTTTGTTCAAAGAATATATTTTTGTAAAAATTTTTCAAAACAAGTTTCTTATCATTATAAGTTAATTAAATGATGTTAAATAAGATTATAAAACAATGTTTATAACTTTTAACTATATTTCAAAACGTTTTGATGTTTGAAGACGAAGTGTTTGAATTTCATGTTTGCTACTTCTCCCCCGCTTAGAACATTTTGTTCTCGAAATTCAATTAAGAACGATAATCAAATGAGATAGAAAAACAAAGTATATATAGCATACTGCTAAAAGTATATTCAAACTAAAATGCAACCCAAAATTCACACTAAGCGACTCCACCTCAAGCGGTGAGTACACTACAAAAGACGTACGATACTAAGATAAGAAATCTCTAGTCTAAGAGTAAATCCGGATAGGACTCCCTCAAACTATCCTCTATTTCCCAAGTACAATCTCGAGCCTTACCCAATTTCACCTTGACTAACTTCACGACCTTAGCCCTTAATCACTTCGTATCCCTATCAACAATACGAACAGGCTGTCCTAAAATAGTCAAATTTGGCTCAATCTTCATGTCCTCCTGATGTAATTTTTTCACTATCATCGAAGGGTCATGCACAAACTAACGCAAATGTGATACATGAAATACATTGTGCATGGTCGATAGCCTAATTATTAACTCGACACTATACACGAGTGTACCAATCCTTTCTAGAGTCGGGAATGGTCCTATATATCGAGGAGCCAACTTCCTAGCCCTTCCAAACCAGACTACACTTCTCATTGAAGAAACCTTTACAAACACAAAGTCTCCAACTGAGAACTCCAAGTCTCTACGCCTCTCATTTGCATAGCTTTTCTATCGATTTTGTGCTTCCTTGATTCGCTTCTGAATCTCTACGACCTTATCTAATGCCTCTCAATCATATCTGGCCCAAGCACAAGACGATCCCTTGGTTCTACCTAACACGATGGAGATTTGCAAGAACTTCAATGCAACACTTAATGGATGCCATAGCCATACTGGCCCGTTAACTATTGTTGTATGAAAACTCAACAAGTGGTAAGTGCTCTTCCTACGAACCCCCAAAATCTAAAATGCATGCTCAAAGCAAGTCCTCCAATAATCGGTTCACCTCTTCGTTTGCCCATCAATCCGAGGAAGGTAAGCTGTATTAAACCAAGCTCGATCCCAAGGCCTCATTAAAACCCTTCTAGAACTGGCTTGTGAATATCGACTCTCTATCACTCATCATATCATAAGAAACACCGTGCAATCTAACAATTTCCTTAACATATAACTTAGCCAAACTAGAAGCTGTTCTTGTAGTATTAACAGGTAAAAAGTGCATGCTCTTGGTCAATCGATCCATGATAACCCACACACCTTCGTTACCCCTCCTCGACCTAGGTAGTCTATTGATGAAGCCTATGGAAATACGTGTAACATCTCCCTACTTGAAAGCCCAAAACTAATAGTTATGGATGCTGCAGTCATCCCCAATTATTAATCCTTGGCGACCAAATACGGCGGTATTAGATATATTGATACGGAGAAACACATAAATATTGAAATTTTTGAAAAATCAAACAAGATTGCATTTCATTTCAAAACATTTCCAAATTAATTACATAATCTGACCATCGTTATCCACATTCGGAGAAGGTATATTTATTACAACATATGCCAAGAGCGACATATGAAGATGCCCCTTTGGATGATCAGAGTATATAAAGGCAATTTAACAACTTTGCCATTACAAACAGCACGATGGAAACAAATAAAAGAGAACTCTATATATCTATCATGCCTCCTACATGTCTCTGGAAGCTTTATTCGTCTAATAAGGTACCTAAAAACCTCCTCAAATTACTCAAAATCAATTGAGTACCCGAGAGTGTAAAGGAAACATAAACTTCGAGTCAGACATAAAGGCTGGTATGAATAATAATCTACCATCTCAAATCAATTAGATATCCAGTGAGACCATACTGCTTAGCGGAAAGCGTTTCCCCTCACTAATATCCTAAAACCTTTTTATAAAACCATATACTGTGCTCCTGCAACCAGAATGGTTAAAACATCTCAAACTAATATGATATGATGAAATGCAAAACAAGTGAATCAATTCTGGATTACCCATCCCTGTTCATTTTGACTATCTGCCATAGTTTCTAGGATTACTATTAACCTAATAGTTTTCATGGGCTACTAATAACAGGTTAAATGTTTAACGGCACTGTATACAATTACAAACTTTTCATGGGATCATTATGAACCTATTGGTAACTCTAATATCTTTTCTTTTATCCTAGTTTTCTTAGGCTGACTAGGAACCTATTGACTATTGTCAATTTCTTATCCTAGTTTTCATGGGCTGACTAGAAACCTATTGACTATCTATCAATATCTTAATCTCTTATTCGGATATAGTTTTCATATGCTAACTATTAACCAATTAGCTCCTACTAATATCAAATCATAATTTTCATGAGCTAACTGTGAACCTGTCTTACTGACATTTTCATTATTACATAGTTTTCATGGACTTACTATATGAACATGTCTTATTGGCATCTTCATTTTTACATAGTTTTCATAGGCTTACTATGAACCTATTGGCCTCTGCCAATATCTTTTCCTATTCACAATTTTCCTGGGCTCACTGTGAACCTATTGGTCCCTGCCAATATCTTTTCTAATACACAGTTTTCATGGACTTATTGGGAACCTATTAGCCCATGCCAATATCTTCCTTTAATATTTCAGCATCCTATATTCTGGTCCTCCTGACATCCTGGATGCAATTCTACTCATGTAGGAGTCAATTTTAATTTATATTCACCACTTGATCAACCTAGCTGGTTATTCTATCCTTCCCTAAAATATGGTTATGAGTCCATTACAATGTGAATATATATATATATATATATATATATATATATTCGTATATCATGAAGCAAATACATTAACTTGGTTAATTCCTTTAACTTTTTAATTAAAGAAAACTTCTTCAAAATCTCCTTTCCAAAACGCTTTATTTATTCATGCCATGGTTTTCAAATGAGATTGGGCTATTTGTTTTGATAAACAAAGCCTTTCAAAACCTTCGAACCCTTACTTTCAACCTCGCTGGATGACCTCCTTCGAAAGCATCTAAATCTCTTTTCAAAACATCAGACTTCTTCCTTTCGAACACTTTAAAACCTTCCTTTCGAAACCTTTCGAATGTATTAAAGTATTAGCATTTAACTTTAGAAGCATAGTTTCGAAATCAATTGAAAGTCCCTCTTTCAAAACCATTGGTTTTATACTTAAAATATCATTTGGGTTAAAGCAAATTCAAACAAAAGTATCACTTTTGAAACCGTTCTTTATTATATAAAAGCATTGTGGAAAACTTGATGGCATAGGCACCATCCCTTTCAAAAGCTTTAAATCATTTAAACAAAATACTAAAGTATAATATCGAAACCCCCTTCCGAATCCATTACCTTCAAAACCCATGAACCCTTTCGAAAGCATTTAGGAAGTGGCTTAATACATCTTTAAAACAAACATCACCCTTCGAAAGCATTGATAACTCAATACACTCGAAAGGCAAAAAATGGTAGCAGAGCTTCAACTAGGTCGGAACCCCTTCTTTCGAAAGCATTTATTTACAACTAAAGGAACTCATTCGAAAGCCCTTGTTTTTAAAATAGAAAATGGCAACCCCTTTGAAAGCTATTAGAAACTCCTTTCGAAAACATATGTTTCAAGTATGTCGAAAGCTTTAGTAAAACAAAGGCAGGCGCTTAACTTTTTAAAACAAACCAATGTATCGACCCCATTGGAAGCAACGCTTTCGACACCATGCCTTTCGCCTTTCCTCCAATCCATTACCTACCTTCTAGACGATACCTTGTGTATTGGTTTCGGCTTAGTGAGGCTTCGACTTGATCGAAGGCGATAGGTAAGAGTCGAAAGGCACCTCTAATGGAGGCGGAATTTGTTTTTCTAGGTAAAGGCTGATTAAAGCCACTTAAAACAAGTTATATCTAACTAATCTGCCATGTGTAAATATGTGATTGGTTGCCTCAACTTTTTACATGCTTTACAAAAATTACCGCCTCTTAATTTTTGGATAAGTATCAAGATTTATTTTTGCAGATAAGCCCTTCCATTAAAAATACAGTTAAATCGTTTAGATCCTCCTCTCCAAATTATTTCATTGGTGTAGTAAATCACTTTATAAAAATCCCCAAAATTACTAAAATTCACTTTCATCATGTTATCTAACATATCAAAATTTCAGGCCCAAATTATTTATATAATTTCTAAAATAAATTTCTAAATCCAATTGACCATATTTATATTTGAAAATTCATATTAATCTTTCCATAGCTTGGAAAATTATCAAAATTAAAACCCAACTCCAAATCAATTTTTCATAACATATAATTTTTCCATGGCATTTAAACATTAAGTTCTATCGGTTTTACTTTAAAACCGTATAAATCTTAATTTAAACAATCTTGTTTAAATAAACAAACTTTAATTCAAGCATATCATCATCCAAACATCATATATATGAATTTAATCTTAAATCCAAAACATATATTCATAAAATAGAGATGGGTTTATTGTTCACCTTGATTGTGATAAGGAAAGTGAATTGAGATTGAGATTGATTCCCCTTCTTTAAGTTGCTAGCTTTTTATTTGAGTTTCCCTTGTTTCTGCTCTCTAATAATGGCCAGTTTCCCTTCTTTATTTTCACGTTTTTATGAAAAATGAAAGTGAATGTGAAAGGACTAAGTACTCAATATATATATAAGGTTAAAGTTTATATATGACAAATACCCAATGTATCCTTATGTAGATTAGTTATCCTATAAACCATTCTTAAGCCCATTTAATTAATTAATTAAGCATGGCCACTAAATATTTATTCAAATCTCAATCCCATTATCACTTAACATTTACATTATTCTATTTAATTTATCAAATTAAATCTTCTGAATAATGTTATTAAAAATTAAGGGTCCTATAGACTTCCCTCCTTAAAGAATTTGGTCCTCGAAATACAGTAAGGACCAAATAACAACTCCTAACAACCATACTAGTCTAACTGGCTAGCGATTATCTATAAAAATCCAATATAGACAAACCCTCGGAGTGGATGTGGACAAGTATCTTGAATCATGTCTTCTGTCTCCCAAGTACTATCTCCTAAGTATAGTCCTTCTCATTATCGCTCCACAGAACTTTCACCAACTTGATTGTCTTGGATCTCAATCTTATCTCATCTCTCGCCACAACTGGCATGGATTGTCTAACAACTGTCAAATTAGGCTCTACTACAAACTCTCCTAACTCTGTCGGAGGAATGGTAATCTCTGGATCATGTATATACTTACGAAGATGAGACACATGGAATACATTATGGACACCAACCATATTGCTTGACAACTCTACTCTGTATGTGAGATTGTCCAATCCTTTCTACAATATGGAATGGTCCAACATATCTCGGTGCCAGCTTCCCGCACTTTCTGAATCGTATCACACCCTTCATCAAGGACACCTTAATAAGCACCCTGTCTCCAACTGAGAACTCTTTGTCTTATGCCTTTTATCTGCATAACTCTTATGTCTAAATTAAGCTTCCTTCATCAGTTCTCGGATTAACTCAATCTTCTTTGACGCCTCTATAAACATCTCTGGACCTAAAACCAATATGTCTCTAGTCTCTAACCAACATGTTGGCGATTTGCATGGCCTTCCATACAAAGCTTGAAAAGGCACCATTGCTATACTAGTCCGATAAATATTATTATAGGAAAACTTAATCAAATGCAGATGATCTTCCCAAGATCCACCGAAATCCAATACACATGCTCTCAACAAATATTCAAGTACTTTATTGACTCTTTCAGTCCTTCCCATCCATCATTGGGTAATATGCTATACTCATCTTGAGCTTGGTACCTTATACTCTCTGTAGACTTCTTCAAAATTTGCTAGTGAATAATGCATCTCTGTCACTGACTATGCTATTAAAAATTCCATGAAGTCTAACTATGTTCTTCACGAACAACTTTGACAAAACAAGTGCCGTCCTAGTTGACTTGATTTGAATGAAATAAGCGCTCTTGGTCAGTACGTCCACTATGAACCATATGTTTTCGTTTCCCCTATTCGGCCTTGGCAACCCGTCAATGAAATCCATGAATATAGAATCCTACTTTCAGACTGGAATCTCTAAAGGCTGAAGCAACCCGCTAGCTTCTGGTGTTCGGCTTTCACTTGTTGACAGTTAGCACACTTCCCAACCCACAAGCCAACATCCTTCTTCATTCCTTCCCAATAAAAGCTCCTCTTCATATCTTAATAAATCTTGGTCCGTGTAACAACCCAATTTTTCGATGCCCATAAATCAACATCAATACGTCCATTGTATCAAATATTGAACAATCGAATGCCGAAAAACCAAACCATTAGGGTTAAAGAATAAGGTGATAGAAGAAGAAACATAAACAATATCAGAATCTTACCAACGCAGCGGAATAAAATATAATAGATAATAACTGATCTTTACACAAAAGAAACTATATCTGTTTTATACATACATCATCAGAGTACAACATTAACATAATACAACACTGGACAATTATGATAACTTGTCCACATAGAAACTGAATTTGCAGTAAGCCATACATAGCGGATAATACATCAAATACGTGTGACACGTCCAGCTCGTCCCCTGAGCTCCATAGCAGTCCATCCAGAATCTGTACTGTATAATACTAGGTCTAACCTGAGCATTACAGTTAAATAACACCCGAGTCAGTCTGGAAAACCAGCGTGAGAAAACACACTCAATTGGATTATTAAAGTTTTCAAAATCCTTTGAAATCAAAGGTATCTCGTAAGACCACACTACAAATAAACATGCCGGGTTTTTACCTTACGATAACCCAAACATTTCTTATAAAATCCTCTGATATTATAGTAGTGTCCATATACAAATAATTATTCAAATAGCCGAAATTGTTACATTATTAAATTCCACCTAATAGGTTCTACAAAAAAATCATAAAGGCACGTAGGGAAATTGGATTTCCATCAATGGCAGGGCTACTGGGGTACCGCCCGTCACAGTACGTGGTCTAGATCACCGTACCAAGGATCCACCCTGATCCCCTACATCACAAGACCGGAACTAACCCTTATTGGATAGTCCAAATAAGTTCAACCCGCGGTTGGGATCAACAATCGAACACACAGCCGGAATAAAGGGACATCTAGACAGGGGCGACCTTACCCTGATTGGTTGCTAGCCACTTAGACTTTTGTGCACCTCCTCTTTTTTAGCCATTCCCGATTAATGAGGCTCAAGGCTATGCATTACCTTTTTAGTACACATTCACTTAGAATGCTCATCGTGCTCCTAATGATGTACTGAAAGCATTCATCCATACAAGTCCGTTCCGGGTTCGAACAGAACCGAAGGCACTACTCCTACTACATCCATTTTGGAATCACCCTCAGGATTAGTAGCGATTAGCCCTTGCACCACACTGCTCCATCTTCAACTCCAAGCTCTTTTCTTCTTCATGAAAACATTCAAACCGGATTGAAGTGGTTTTTGGGAATTAATCCCGATCCCAGCCTCTTCGAAACGATCAGCGCATTGGCCAATATTAATAGTCGGTTATTTAACTATCAAATATCATTCACAACAACCATCAGACCATAATAATCTCTCCTGAATTATTTATTTCAAAATATCTTCGCAAGATATTTTTTTACATTTCAATCCTTTGAAAACAGTTTCAAATAACCTCTCTCTCACGGAATAAATTTCCCAAATATTGTTTATTTCCACTGAAAATCACCAAGTGAAAATACTTTAGATTTTAAAATAATATAGAACACTTTATTCCAAAAATATACTTTTAAAACATTTAGATTAAAACTACTTAAACACTTTAACATAAAAACTATTTTGAAATACTTTATTTAAAATATTACGTATGAATTTTATAATAATTTCTCATGTAAAACTTTAATCCAAAACAAAACTTGAAATAAAATAAAATTATGAAATTCTATACAAGTTTTCGAATAAAAACTTTAGCCTACTATGTTTAAAATAAAACTACTTTATAAAATATGAATATTAATAATAATCTTTTTAAATCATAATACCAATTAACCTTTTAAAATAATTACTACTATAACTAATTTAATAAATATTTACATTTTGAATTTTAAACAACTTGAATAATAATTTCTCAAAAACATTTTTTTAAACAACTTTAAAACTTTTGACTTATTCTTAAAAATCTGCATCGAAAACGTACTTGGCTTTTCAGGAAAATACACTATCCTTTCACACCTTTAAAAATAAACCACTATTTATTAAAACAAATTACCCATTCTTTTATAAATTCCAACCATAAATTTATACTTTCAAATATCCACTGATATCTTATTTCACTTTATAAACCCTGTTTATAAATTCCATAGTCTCATACTTCTTTTTAAATCACAGTTTCAAACACTTAATCAGTTTTCAAACCGAATTTCAAAACTAACTCCATTTTTAAAATAAATTCCTTTAATTACCCAAATTTATTTTAAAATCCATTAATTCCATACTCACTTCTTATTTATGAATCAAAATCTTATGTTATACTGAAAATAACCATTTTGTTCTTTTTTCCAAATTCTCCCTTTTAATTCTTCCGAATCATTTAAAATATTAAAATTTAAAATAAACTCCTGTAATTATTAAGAAATATCACTTAAGTCTCCAAAACTCCTTTAGTTTCATTTATTTAAAATCTCTACATTTTTCTTTTCCATACCCAGCATTTATTTAATAGAATTTAAATCAAACCTTTAATCTTTCCGAATTCTCTTAATTTATCTAAAATTATTTTACTTAATATTTCTCTCACATATCTATTTTCAAAATCAAATCTTTTATATTTTTCATGTCTTCAAAATATCCAAATATATTTAGCCAGACCATAGCATTCAATAATTTCCATTATCAATATAATCAATATAATCATCATAGATTATCACATACATCACATTGTTGAATATAAAATAAATTCAACGTTTTAAGGAATCCAGTTGGATCCCTCCAACCTGTTTCCCTACATCCACAGATGTTAGCACAACTTAAAATATCAATCCCACTTCGAGGGGAATATCGCGGTATAATGGGTCATCCGCTATTATGCGGGGCGCATAGGGTCTCATCCGCTACATAATGCGGGAATTAATCACTCCAATATATATATACTACTATATATAATATCACATCTTCAATTCAATCATTTAACCAATAATTTAAATTTAACAATTTAAATTTAAATGGAAATCCAAATGAGTGAGATTAACTCACCTTTGATTTTTTTTGCAATCTACTCCAATCCCGACTTGGTTTCACTATTTTTCGACCTTGATAAGCATTAGAAGATTTTATTAATATTTGAATTAACCACACAATTAATTACCATTTAACAAATTTAATTTACTAATAATTTAATTTAAACTAATAATTTCCCTTTAAAAATATATTAGTAACTATAATAAATCAAATAAGTTAATTTAACAATTTAATCGCCAAATCCATTGCTTAAAATAAACTACTAAATTAAAAATGTGTATAAGTATATTTATTTCCTTTAGAAACTACCTATATACACTAGTACAAAATACGTGTGTTGCTTCGCCACATTTGCATCGGTTGTTACCACAACCGATGCAAATAAAAGTATTTGCATCGATTACGTTTTAACAACCGATGCATTTGGTATGTGGAAAGCAGTAGATAGTAAAAAAATACAATTTGCATTGGTTATCATCGACAACCGAAGAAAATATACCGATGCAAATAGTGTTAGTTGCATCAGTTTTATTTACAACCGGTGCAAAAATACTATTCCCACGTTGAAAACCGTGATGAAAAGTTAGCGGTAAATGATTTCGTCTCCCTCTCTTTTTCACCGCGAACCTCTTCTTTTCATCCTTCACTCGAAAACCCTAAATCCCTCTCCCCCTTTTCATCTTTCCGTTCAATCCATTCAAATATCAAAATTCGAATTCCACTCCTTTCGGTTCTCTTTATTTCATCACACCGAGAAAATCCTAGCTTGCTTAATGGGGTTGCCATCATCCGGTGTCTACTAAGCCAATACCCCAACGCCTTGAAATCTCCACCAATCTGTTAGTGCGTCTCATTCTACTATCATTTCTGGCAACGAGGTAAACTAGTTCTTTGACTATAACTTTTGATCTCTGTATCTTATTCATCTTTTGTCCTTTGAAAATCCTACAATTCCATTCATACCAGATACAGTATACTGAAGCCGTGTTCACAGCGAAAGCTATATTCCTTTGAAAATCTATCAGGCCTTTCCTCCGATATAAGTCCCTCTTCCAAAGTACTGGGGCCTTAGTACTTCAAATCTTCTACTTCTTCAAAAGCAATCTCACTTCACAATAGAAATCATTTTTTTCCAAAATCGTTTTTCTAGTTCGGCTTTGCGTTCGCATTTGGGTTTAGGTTGTGGTTGGTATTCACACTTTGGAAATGGGGTATTTGCTGTAGGGGGAGGAATTACTGTTGCAATGAGGTTGTGCTATGAATGAAGTGCATGTTTATTTGATTGTGGGTTTGTGAGGTGGTTGAGGGTGGTTTGCTTGAGGATTCTAGTGAATTGGCGATTCAGGTAGTTAACTGGGCGGTTGCAGATTTGTTGTTGTTGATGAGGAGTTTCTAAAGATTGGAATTAGGATTGGTGAAGTAGCAGTTCTAACAATGGTGTTCAGATTGAGGTGGCAGCTGAAGAAGCAGTTCAGACAAATGGCAAGGGTTTCTTTGAGTTTTCTGTATTGTGACGCGGTTCATCTTTACTTCCCTTTTCAAAAAGAGTTGCTTTATCCGATGGCTTCCATTCCTTTGTTAACTTCAAAACTTTATCGGTACTTTTCCAAACACTTATCTACTTATATATTCGCACTTATAGCACTGAATTGATGCATTAATTCAAGATAGTGTTACAATAATATACATTTTTTTACCTTTAGCCAATATATGACTCATGTGAGTTCTTGACTTCTTGTATAACCATTAACTGTGTTTGCTTAAGGTATGACAAACATGTTAGTTTAGTAGATACATTTTTTGTTCTGGACATACATGGTACATGTTTCAGTTGTGCATGTTTATACATATATGTATTTATATCAGCAAGTGGAGCAAATAGCTTATCTACACGTATCTATGAAAATATTTACAATGTAGATATATACAGTCATCACAACTGATTATAAAAAAGTAAATTAAGATGAAATATTATTTGCTGAGGATGAAAATGTAGGAGTCAAGCAATGGAGGCTACATGAAGGGAGTAACAGAAGCAAAAATAAAGGTTGCAATTAATGGGTTCCGACGTATAGGTCAAAACGTTTTGAGATGCTGGCACGGAAGCATTGACTCTCCCATTGATGCCATTACTATCAACGACGTTGATGGTGTGAAACAATCATCTCACTTATTGAAGTATGATTCTACCCTTAGAATATTCGATGTTGATGTCAAGCCTGCAAATGACACATCCATCTTTGTTGATGGAAAAATCATTGAGGTTATTTCTAACTGGAATCCTTATCTTCTCCCATAAAAGTATGTTACTTCTTCATCGGTTCAATAAAATGTGATGTCAAGTTCCTAATATGCAATTTGTGACCCATGTGTCAGTTGATATTGTATATGTAGTAAAAATAGTTTGCTATTGGCAGGGAGATGGGAATATACTTAGCGATAGAAGGTACCAGAGTATTTATAGAGAGAAGGAGCAGACAAGCATTTAGAAGCAGGAGCGAAGAAGGTTTTGATTACTGCATCGGGCGAAGGTGATATTCCAACGTATGTAGTAGGTGTCCATGCTGATTTGTACATCCACAATGACAGATTATTAGTAACGCCTCTTGCACCATCAACTGCCTTGCTTCCTTCGTCAAGGTCATTGATGAAAAATTTGGTACTTTCCTTTCCTTTCTATCTAAATTTGAAATTATATTTTTCTTTCTACCTAAATTTACTTTCCTCCTTTGAATAATCTGTTGTGTTTGCCCCATTCTACTCTATAGTTTGTTCAAATTTTTATGGTATCATTTTGTATTTTGTCGACTTGCTTTTATAAAGTAGCTAATTGTGCTTCAATGTTTTTCTAGTTCAGTTAGGATGTGCTGTTTTTTAGTTTAGTGGTTATCTGAGATTCTTGTTTAGAGCAATTGTCCGTCTACAGCGTCAATGTTGTTTGGCATTTTATTGGGTCGGAGTGTATGTGCCAACTTCAAATTTACTTGAACTTTCAGGGAATCAGGTATAAGCATAAGCATAAGATTTATTCTAAAGAGAGTACATATATATTTATTATACGAGCATTCAAAATAAGGTGCTTTATATCTACTACCTGTTGCTCACATAGAACACTGATTGGCTCCACATTAATGCCCATTTTCAGTTGCTGTCCTTTGTATCTAGTCTGTTGGTATGCTCTTTGTATGAACAAAATGACATTTTCTTGCAGTTTTTATCATGTTGAACTATATGTAGACCAATTTTGTGTTTGATTGTACTATCTAAGCTTTTCCCATGCTCTATGAATATCAAATTAACCACATCACACCATTTGTAATAATCTTAAATATTGTTGGCCGGAATCTGAACTTGTTGCACAAGAAGGGCTATCTTTATAATGTCTCGTTAAGATAGGGATTTAAGACACCATTTTCAACTATTTATGACACTTTCGGCTTGATGAACGAATAATATGATATCTTTCATATCCTAGTAAATCCACTAAGCGTTTGATATTTAACCATGGCTCATTCCATATTTGATGTTTCATCACCACTTACAATAATTTTAGTGAAAAATTGCCTTCCATTTTGCCTTAGTCTTAAAGTATTCTTCCAAACACACAATGCATTATTGTAAATTACCATAGAGCAATTTTTTTTACATCTATAGTATTTAGACTTAACTCATTCTATCTGTAGATTCGTTTTAGACAAGCTACCTTTTTAAGACTATTACAATTCTTCAGCCCAGGACCACCTCATAATTTGGCTTGCATGTTAAAGACCATGCAACTTTGTGTCTCTTACCTTCCCAAAAAAAAATCTAAACACATGCTATTTATTTTAGCAATAGTTTATATAGGTAACTGGTAAAGAAAGAGCCAATATAAAACTAAAGGGGGTTACAATAGTGTATAACGTTTCTTCCTTCCCAGCCACAGTTATAAAATTTGAAATCCAATAATATAACTTTCTTTTTATTCCTATATCAGGTGGTTGCATTGAGAGTAATGAATATATGTGGAAGAAAGTGGAACTCCATGATAGGTAATAGGTAAGAAGCTCTCTTCCAAATTTGAAATATGATTCAGTTGATATCTTCTAGTAGAATGTTTACCATAATAAAGCTTTGTTATTTTGTTCGCACATAATCCTGAAAATTGCTCTAACTTTTCTAAAACAATCTTGATTATGTGTGCGTTTAATTCATTAGTTTTCCCAAATAGCATAAGATCGTCGACATATAATAGATAAGTCACTACTGGCAGAGTTGTATTTACTGGTTAAAATTGCTTCAAACATATGCATTATTCATCAGGAATGTAAAATACTCCATAGCTATTGAAAATAAATTACCATGGAGATGAATAATATTTGGTGAACATATCAGCCATTATCTGTATTACACAAAAATCTTGATTTCCTTTTGCAGCTTATGATAAGATAGAGAATTAATCATGAAGATGTAAGCGATGCATTATTATTATAAAAATAATAATTCATACATCACACAATGCTTCGTAATAGTTACTTTTCACATAACGTGGATCAATATTATAGTTTTTATCAGTTCTAAGATAAGACAATTATGTTTGGACATGTCAATTCCTTATCATTTAACCATATAAGAGATGAACTTATAGCAACAGGTTCTAAAGATAAGACTGCCAAGATATTTGACCTCCAAAAGCAAGATACGGCGCTTCATAATTTCGCTAAGCACGAGTATGGATCTATTACTAAATTACATCTATCTAATTTTCAGTAGGCTATAGCTGAATACCGAACCATTTTGTGCATAAAATAAAATGCAGGAAAGAAGTTTGGAAAGTAGCATGGAGCCCTAAGAATGAGACTGTATTGGCATCTTCTTGTCTCGGTTGGAAAATTATGATATGGGATTTTAGCAGGTATTTTGTACAAGATTCTATAATCTATTAATAACATACATTATATGGTGATTCTTGTTTACTTACAGGGTTGGCATTGAGAAATTACCCCAAAAAGTGGAAGGCAGCACTCCAGAGTTACTAGATACACAAGGTCCCACTGAGAAGATAGGCGATTTTTCTCTCAATTCAGAAGATGATAGTGAAGGCACATGACAGTTGTATATTAGGGTACTTAACAATCTAGACTATATTACTTGTGCTAAAGATCTGAATTGTAGTACTAAAACGAATGTATGAATCACTATTTTATATGGATTATGAACACTATAATTGAAATATATTTATTTGGTATTACCTTATTCAATATGTATTTGCCATCCAATTTAATTTTAAATTACTACAATATTGCATGCAATAATTGTTGGCAGTAACAACCGAAGCAAAAAATATCTTGTTGCATCGGTTGTTACTGCCAACCGGTGCAATATAAGGGATTGGTTTTAAGCCAAAGATCTTATGTTGCATCGGTTCTTACTAACAACCGGTGCAAAAAAATTTAGTTTATTGCAACGGTTGCATGTGCATCGGCTGTAGAACTGATGCAACAGAAGGGTGAACAACCAATGCAAATGACCTGTTTTGCAGTAGTGATATATACTTATAAAAATAATTTATAGGTCTAAAAATCTAATTTTATATAACTTCAAACCTTTTAAAAATTTCTGTTATATATATATATTAAATTATAAGTGTATATCTATATAGATACATATATATTTATTTTCTGATTTCCTATATACATTTAAATTAAATTAAGAACAACTTAAAATTCAGAAAACTACTTAACATTAAGATTTTTCCCTTACTGTAATAATTTCCGTATATAAATATATACATATAAATTAAGAAAAATAATAATACCTCACCATTGTTTGCTCGGCCAACTCTTGTCACCACCATTCCTGCTGAACCCTAGACGTCATGTTGCCTTCACTCCTCATTTCCCCACGCGCATACAAATCTGCCACCCTTCACATTACGATGAGCGAACTCGAGCAACCCCGCGACCCAATACTTTGCCCAAATGCCAAACTCGACCATCGATAACTCGCGTTCTTAGCCATTAAGCTCTGATCGATCTAACACCTTAATCCAACTTTGCTCGATCCAAGAATCAATTCCACGAATCGAATAAATGCCTGAGTCGAACAAAAACATAACCCTTGCTAAAGGCATTTTGCCTCTCAAACTCGATCGATTTTCCTCTGAATTGACCAATGAATTTCGATCGATTCGAGATTTGGAAGACAAAGGGATTGAGGGGTAAGTTTATTAGCTTGGAATTATTTTTGATCGGTCGGCTTTGGTTTTGAATTAGTGTTCGAATGAATTGGGGAAAAGGAAGAGGAACAAGCAGCCAAAGATAAATGAATACCAATTATGAATGAACTAAATATTCCTAAATTTAAATATTTGCTTCTTTTTTTTATAAACGAAGACGCGTGTATAATAGGAAGGACACATGCATTAATCTCTATACGTGTCTACAAAGCTTGCCACAATATTTTAATGCAATAACATTATTTATATTTAAATTTAAATCAAATTTAAATTGTCTTCAATTCGAAGCTTAAAATTATACCTCCTATCGAGGCGTGCCGCTAGGCGTTTATAATGTCAAACCCCTATTTCAAACACAATGGAAAAGGTTTCGAGTCCTAATTCGATCGTATGGAGTAGATAGCTTTTTGAACCTTATTATTATACCGAATTTTGGATTTAAATTTCAGCGTGTTTACTTACCGTATGCACTCACGATAACTCCAAACACTACGAAATTTGAGATCTGATAATAATACACTATTACAGATCAAATGGGACCGGTTTCGTCGTATTCCGAGACTGTGCCCCGGAAGGCTGTTTTTAAATATCAAACTATATATTTTTTAAACTGAACAAAACAGATTTAAATTCAAATTTAAAAGTTCTTCACCTCCAGTATTATCAATATAAATTTCACAAACCTTCAGTAATTTTTAAAAGACTCGAAATCCCAGAATTCATAATTTACTTGATTTCCAATTATTTAATTCAATAGTTTTTTTATCAAACAAATAGTGATATTTGAGATTCATGCCGAAAATTAACTTTTGAATATTTAAAATTAATTAAATATTTTGATTTCAAATATCCAGAAGTTCCAGTTTGCCACACTCCCCCCTTAAAAGAATTTCGTCCCCGAAATTGCTAGTTAAGAGGAATGGTTCATAACCCGTTAAATATTTCCTAAAGCCAAAACAGTTTTCAAACAACTTTCCCAACACAATCTTTTTATTAAAGACACAGTGTCACTCTTATTATCTTTTTCCAAACTCATCCATAAGTTCCAAACAATATTACTCCCTCAACCATTCAAACTATAATTCAAATTTAAATTTTAGATCAAATTTTAAATTATAAAAATTTTTCTAACTCTTTAAATTTTCGAAAAATTTCGCCAGCGTCTCCTTTGCATGGCTAGATCGGTACAACTACAAAATGCCTCTACGGACCCCAAATTTCATGTCAGGACCCGATTCTTCGTCTTCCGAAAATCCGACATCGACACTCACTTTATCGACTGCCGAGAAATCGAACGACGGAAAACCGAACACTGAGGGTTTTTAAGAAAAAGAAAAGAAGAAAGAAGATAGGAAAGAAGAAAATAGAAAAAGAAAAATAGAGGGAAAAGAAGATAGACAATTTTTAGAAAACAGAGAATTTGAAAAATAGAAGATAGAAGAATTTTAAAATAGAACGGACAAAAGAAAACAACAGAACAACAACAGAATCTCACAATTCGCAGCGGAACAACATATAATAATAAATGAATAATCTTTAAACAAAGAACTATGTCAGTTATTACATTTCATTTCATTACATCACATCATATCATCAGAGTGTACAACAACATACAACAATAAATAGTGCAGCGGAAAAAGAAATACTATATAAACTAGTAATACGCCATGCCAATCCAGCTTGCCTCCAGCAACTCCAGAATATCCAGAATATCCTGATAAACCTAACTCTTAACTGCCCGTGTGGAAATTGGTGGGCACCCAGAGTTTAGGAAGGAAAACAATAAACTCCAAGTCAGTCATGTGACTGGTGTGAGAACTCAAAACAGTTTATTTATCTTTAAAATCAAAATAGAGGAATATTTTTAATCAATTCGCAATGCTTTTAAAAATGAGACTACCATAAGGCCTCCCGCACACACACACATGCAAACGCAGAATCGGAGGAGATTTCTCCTTATGATAGCCAAAGATGCTTGATACGCATTTAAAAGACATTTGATATTATTATTAGTGCATAATGTATAACAAATCATTTCGAAAATAAAGATATAAATCTTAGCCGACATAGACATTTCGAACTATGCCTACTATAGCTACCATCCAAACAGTGGTGACCACCATAAGTGAATGGCAGGTTCTACAACTAATACCGTAAAAGTTTCGTATTGGGAATTGGATTTCCAACAAATGGTCAGGCCAAGGAACTTCCCATTGCCACTGAGAATGCCTCTGGATGGACATCCCCGAGAACCAAACCGGATCTCAACCAACACAAGGCCGGGTTACTCCTAACTGAGCAACAACTGACCGAATATGCCATCCCCCGGTCCTTTGGGACCTTTTTCCGAGAGCGCTCTCTAATCAATTCACACAATCATAACAAAGTGTTTTCAACATGAGTAAGTATCTGGGCTCCATACCATGATACCACCCTTTTCCAGAAGGAAATGGACACATCCTAAAGGGTGCTACCCCTCATAACCTTGCTGCTTCTTTCCTGTTTTGACCATTTCCGGGATGTGAGGCTCGACGAATTCACGTCCACAAAAACATACTTTATACAAAAGCCATGCTTTGGGTCAACAAATGATCAACACAATGATCACTAAGATAGACGATCAAATAAATGATCCTATCACAAATAATCAACACAATGATCATTTCAGCATCACTCAGCATGTCACATTACCAAACTGGGAATATATCGCTGATAACTTCAACTATATAACCTCTGAGCTCGTACGTCTCAGAGAAGGGTGTTAAGCAAAGAATAAATTCTCCGCCACCAACAGAAATATATTTGAAAGGAATCGGCTTTATATCTCAAATTGTAATGTCAGACACACAATCCATACAAGTCTGTTCCGGGCTCGAACAAAACCGAAGGCACTTCTTACGAAGCCCTTGCAATACGGGTATTCACAATCCCGATCGAATTTCCCATCACTTAAGGAAATCTCTATACCAGGAGCTACCCAGTGCAGAGACAATCGATAGGTCATCCTATCGCTTTCGCAAATACTCGGTCTTCAACACCGATCTTCAAATGCAATTCATAACGACGTATCACATATTCGGAATGGGTTATACGACCCCATGGTCCTTTCCCGGTTAACCCGAATAGTGAGCGCTTATTCAAAAATAAGTGTGCATTCAAATTCAACCAATTCACATCAAATACCCATTCAAAGGGAAATACTGATAGTCGGTTATTGAACTATCAATTGATATGCATACATCACCAGATTCCAAATAATTTTCCAAATTATTTATTTTCCAAAATATCTTTACTAGATATATAGTTTCAACACTTCAAAAATAAATCAATATTTATTTTCATACAAATCCCACTTTTCATTCATAAATTCCATAATGAATTTATATTTCAAAATATCCATGCATATATGATTTCAATCATTCATTTCAATTTATCTTCAAAAAGATAAATTCTAATTTTTCACTTCATATTGGAAAACATTCCCATACTTATTAAATAAGTAATTCACAATCTTTTATTTTCAATACTTAGAAAATATTCAATACACTTAAACCGAATTAAGTATATATTTCTTTCTTTAAGGAAATCATTCACTTAACATATTTATTTGGGCCAAAACGAATGTTGCGTAAAACATCGTTACGACAACCCAAAATCACTAGTATAGGGATTCGAAATTAAAATAGATATATAAATCCCAATACTATACAAAAACATTTCCTTTCGGAAATCATTTACTATAACAACAGTGTTATAGTCCATCATCTCCTTTCGTTTCTCGAAACATCTATTTCAACAATAAATGTTGAAATCTATGGTTTCAAATCTCAACATGTTTAAAAACATCGTTAGATTGTTTTAATTCTATTTAAAACATCACATTCAAAACAATTCCTTTAACGTGTTATTCACTATTCAAAAATGTGAATAAACTTCGTTAACAAATCTCATCCTTTTATTCATTTTAATTCAAAGGATTATTCACTATTAAAAAAATGTGAATATAACTCCATTTCTAAGTTATAACAATTAACTTGTCAAAATAAGTCCTTTGCGAATTTATAAAACAACGTTTATAAATTCCTTTTCTATTTAGTTATAAAAATTTCCTTTTTTATAAATTCCTTTATTAACATATTTGATTTCATATCTCAATTATAAACTAAAAGTTCATATTATAAGTCAATTGCTTATAAAACGATTATTTTACAAAATCGTTCCTTTAAAGACTTTCCAATTTACAAATCTTATAACTTATAAGATTCATTTATTTAACAAATTTTATTCTTCAAATAACTTCACAAATTTTTAAATCTTACTATTTATAAATTTCATTTTATAACTTCACCATTTAAATTCTATAAATTTCATTCTTTAGTGAAATTCATTTTCACTTCATTCAAACACTTATAAAACTCGTTTTATAATGTCAGTATTTCAAATTATAAATATCCATTTATAAATCTCTTAATATAAATCAATTTATATTTTTCTTTAAAACGTCTTTAAATTCCTTTATAATTTCACCATTTTGATTTATAAAATAATCAAATCTTATAAATCTTAAATTCAAACTTTTAATAATAAACTCAAAAATCCAGTTTAAATTATTTTATAAAATCATTGATCCATATTTCTCAAAAATCAACTTTTAATCGTATTTCTAAAAAATCAGCTTTTTAACTATATTTCACAAAAATCATAATTTTTATAACTTTAAAAATTATAACGTTTATTTATTTATAATGGATCAATTCCAGAAATTTAGTATATTTTCAAAAATCACTTTAAAATCATTTTAAAATCCCAAAATCTGGGTCCAATGATGCTACACACCAAATAGTCAATCACGACTAACAACGATATCACATATCGATATGATAATCCATCAAATATCAAAATATCTGAAATAAAATAAATACTGTTGAGGAATCCAGTTGGATCCCTCCAACCTGTTTCCTGCATCCAAAAACATTAGCACAATACCAATTTCGCTCCAGTACGAAATTATCGCGGTACATGTTCTTATTAAATATTATCCGCTTAATAACGGCGTAATAGGGTCTCATCCACTAAAAAATACGGGAAATCAATCAACTGCAATATATACATATGCCAATATATATATATTGATATTATATATAATACCAATTTCACTGTTTATGAAATATTCGCGGTATATGTTTTTATTAAATAACATCCGCTTACTAACGGCGAATAATGTCTATTTTAACAATCAATAATTTACAGTCATCATTCAAACATGCATTCAAATATTTTAAATCTAACTATTTAAAATAAAATCGAAATCTATTCGATTGAGTGAGAAATTCTCACCTTGGTTTTAATTTCCGTTTAAGCTTTAATTTCGAATAAAATTAAACGCGCGTTTAATTTTACCCGAAATTCTCACTAACTCCAAACGACTCCAAACCAACTCTATCGCGTAGTGCTCGTCCATACGATTCCAACGCAACTGAGTTTGCATTTTTTCGACCTCGTATGAAAAAGTTATGTAATTTACAAGTTTACTCGAATTTTATAACTTATATTTACAACTAAATCTATAAAATTTTAAATTCTATACCCTACAGGCCGTTGGATCCAACTTGAAGCATCAGGGCCGTTCGGCCATCATCTTCTCCAAACGTGCGTGTACCCCTGTAAGAGCCGAACCCATAAGCAAATTTAGGGTTTAAATTTAGCAACTCCAAAACTCGACGAAAACTCGATCAGATTACTCCACCTCGAAGCTCACCACACTAGCTCCCCACGGCCAGAAGCTTGGCACACTCGGCCACCCCCCTCGCATGCAGTTCGAGGCCGAACTCTCGTCGTTCAACCCCTTATTCTGGCCACCACACTGCTCGAAACTCGATCGCCACCGTTCATTATGAAGCTCTCACTGCCGTCTACCATTCTCTAGTTGTAAGTTCCTTGAATCGTTGAGTGGATGAAGAGAAAAGATATGAAGAAGATCGCGTGTTTCTGGCCGTTCGTGGCAATGGTGGCGGCTACACGTTCAAACTAGGGTTTAGTTGTTTTTTTTATTTTATTTTTTTCAAGTGGGGGGCTATTTATAAGGAACGAGCGACACTATTCATCCCGGAAATTCCGAACTCCGATTTAGACGCCGTAACCAGCGTACCTAGGGTTTATCCCGCGTTCCGGACACAATGGAACAGGTTTCGGAAGCTAATTCGGAAGTATGTGCGAGTTATGGCTGAAAACGTTCAATTTAAATTAAACCGATTTAAGTCGATTTCTAGGCGTTTTAATTTGTACCGGACAAACCGTAAATCCAATTGACTTGAAATTTGAAACCTTACAATAATATCACATTACGGATCCGATGAAACTGGTTTCGTCGAAATCCGAGACTTTTTGAAAAATGGCTATTTTGACTCGTCAAATTTAAATTAAAAATAAATCGATGCGTTTCGAGCTGCCACGATCAAACGATAACTCCGATTGACACGAAATTTGAAATCCAGTAATAACTAACTATTACGGATCCAATGAAACTGGTTTCGTTCAATTCTGAGACTGTTCAAAAATTGGCTATTTTACAGTCGATTATTTAATATTAAAATATTCAATTTTCACAGATTAACTTTTAATTCGATTTTAAAAGTTCTAAAATATTTCTATAACTCCAGTATGATTAAATAAAATTTTCCAAATTATTTACAATCATTTTTAACTCAATTTTTAATTATTTCCATAATTTAACTTATTAAATTATCGATTTAATAATCTAATTAAATCCAAAAATTCAAATAAAATTTTATTTGACTTATAAATTCACTTTTTAATATTTAAAATTAATTAAATATTCAAATTTAAATTTCTTAAAAATTCTGGGTCGTTACAATCTTTCCCCCTTAAAAGAATTTCGTCCTCGAAATTACAAGTAAGAAAAGTTGCAGAATCTATTAATTTTTCCAAAATTCATAATTAAACTTCTTACAATAACTTTACTAAGTTTTCAAGTCATACTTAGTTATCTTTTCAAAAACAATTACTATTGTTTAACTTTTAATTTCAAAATCAAAGTTAAAGTTTTCAAAATTTTCCAAGTTTTCTCAAATTTTTCTAACGCCTTAAATTTTCGAAAAAATTCGCCATAGTCTCCTTTGCGCGGCTCGATCCGAAAAAAAAATGACAGTATATATATCACAAATATACATCTCATCAAGTAATGAGGCATCCCGAAGGGAAAAAAGTGTAAAAGTACGATATTTAATCCGAGATATGTACCTTATATTTTATTAGCGAGCATATACGGCTAATATAGCGCTAAAGCGAACTCCAAATGCGAAGCAAACGCGATCCGCACCTACTAAACTCAACAAACAACATGAGAAACATGCATATAGGCAATAATCTCAATATACAACATATATCAACACAACTACTACATAATATAGCAAATGCAACAATAGCCATATATATTCAACCATCAATCAACTACATTCAACTAACATCCATAACCAATTCAATATTCATTCATATTCTCATTAATATTCAATGAATTTGGGTTTTCAACTTTAAATCACATTTGATTTATTCACATTGGATTTTATCAACTTACGTTCTCAATTTTAATTAGTTTGCATTCACTAATTAAATCCAATTCACTTTCAATTCTATTCAAATTTATTTACTTCTAATTTGAATTCAATTACATAGCTTTCAATTTCCTTAACACTTAATGAATTACATATAATCAATCAACAATCATATAACAACCAACATTTATATAATACAATCAAATTCCTTTGCTTATATTCATTCTTGGTTCAACTCCTTAAATTAAATTGATTTCCATTCAATTTATTTAATTAACTTTTTTTCAACTTCCAATAATATTAGATTTTAATGAATTAACACTTTCACTAATTATTCCATTCCAATTTATTCACATTCAATTGTTTTAACATTCAATCCATTCATTCAATTCAATTACAAAGTTGAATTCTATTACATAACTTAAGTTCACATTTATCTTTATTACTAATATCAACTTCATTTAACTTTGAATTCATTTTTATTTACAACTCATATTCATAAATATATTCATATAGTTTCACTTCTTATATATATAAGTTTATTTCACAATTGTAATTCACTTTAATTATAATTCAATTCTTATAATTCATTTACTTATACAATTATTCTTTTTTTTTTATAGACTATTCAAACAACTAAACAATCTACTTATATACACTTTAATAATTTTGAAAAATTATTCCTTTACATATAAAAATATAATCAAGGCAAAATCATTCCATTTACCCAATTTAAAAACAATATCGTGCCGAATTGTTCTATTCAAGTGTTTAGAAACCCCTTCGGCATAGTCTTGCGGACCATGCTGACGAAAGTTCATATGCCACTCAATAAACCAATCATCACAATATAAAACAATTTTATATTCACTAACAAATACGCTCTCATAGCTATTATTACACTCAAACTCATTCTAGAGTACTGCTGACTCTATCTCTAACGAGTAATACCCAACAGAACCATGGTTGTCGCTTAACCATAAGAGCTCTGATACCACATTGTCAGGACCCGATTCTTCGTCTTCCGAAAATCCGACATCGACACTCACTTTATCGACTGCCGAGAAATCGAACGACGGAAAACCGAACACTGAGGGTTTTTAAGAAAAAGAAAAGAAGAAAGAAGATAGGAAAGAAGAAAATAGAAAAAGAAAAATAGAGGGAAAAGAAGATAGACAATTTTTAGAAAACAGAGAATTTGAAAAATAGAAGATAGAAGAATTTTAAAATAGAACGGACAAAAGAAAACAACAGAACAACAACAGAATCTCACAATTCGCAGCGGAACAACATATAATAATAAATGAATAATCTTTAAACAAAGAACTATGTCAGTTATTACATTTCATTTCATTACATCACATCATATCATCAGAGTGTACAACAACATACAACAATAAATAGTGCAGCGGAAAAAGAAATACTATATAAACTAGTAATACGCCATGCCAATCCAGCTTGCCTCCAGCAACTCCAGAATATCCAGAATATCCTGATAAACCTAACTCTTAACTGCCCGTGTGGAAATTGGTGGGCACCCAGAGTTTAGGAAGGAAAACAATAAACTCCAAGTCAGTCATGTGACTGGTGTGAGAACTCAAAACAGTTTATTTATCTTTAAAATCAAAATAGAGGAATATTTTTAATCAATTCGCAATGCTTTTAAAAATGAGACTACCATAAGGCCTCCCGCACACACACACATGCAAACGCAGAATCGGAGGAGATTTCTCCTTATGATAGCCAAAGATGCTTGATACGCATTTAAAAGACATTTGATATTATTATTAGTGCATAATGTATAACAAATCATTTCGAAAATAAAGATATAAATCTTAGCCGACATAGACATTTCGAACTATGCCTACTATAGCTACCATCCAAACAGTGGTGACCACCATAAGTGAATGGCAGGTTCTACAACTAATACCGTAAAAGTTTCGTATTGGGAATTGGATTTCCAACAAATGGTCAGGCCAAGGAACTTCCCATTGCCACTGAGAATGCCTCTGGATGGACATCCCCGAGAACCAAACCGGATCTCAACCAACACAAGGCCGGGTTACTCCTAACTGAGCAACAACTGACCGAATATGCCATCCCCCGGTCCTTTGGGACCTTTTTCCGAGAGCGCTCTCTAATCAATTCACACAATCATAACAAAGTGTTTTCAACATGAGTAAGTATCTGGGCTCCATACCATGATACCACCCTTTTCCAGAAGGAAATGGACACATCCTAAAGGGTGCTACCCCTCATAACCTTGCTGCTTCTTTCCTGTTTTGACCATTTCCGGGATGTGAGGCTCGACGAATTCACGTCCACAAAAACATACTTTATACAAAAGCCATGCTTTGGGTCAACAAATGATCAACACAATGATCACTAAGATAGACGATCAAATAAATGATCCTATCACAAATAATCAACACAATGATCATTTCAGCATCACTCAGCATGTCACATTACCAAACTGGGAATATATCGCTGATAACTTCAACTATATAACCTCTGAGCTCGTACGTCTCAGAGAAGGGTGTTAAGCAAAGAATAAATTCTCCGCCACCAACAGAAATATATTTGAAAGGAATCGGCTTTATATCTCAAATTGTAATGTCAGACACACAATCCATACAAGTCTGTTCCGGGCTCGAACAAAACCGAAGGCACTTCTTACGAAGCCCTTGCAATACGGGTATTCACAATCCCGATCGAATTTCCCATCACTTAAGGAAATCTCTATACCAGGAGCTACCCAGTGCAGAGACAATCGATAGGTCATCCTATCGCTTTCGCAAATACTCGGTCTTCAACACCGATCTTCAAATGCAATTCATAACGACGTATCACATATTCGGAATGGGTTATACGACCCCATGGTCCTTTCCCGGTTAACCCGAATAGTGAGCGCTTATTCAAAAATAAGTGTGCATTCAAATTCAACCAATTCACATCAAATACCCATTCAAAGGGAAATACTGATAGTCGGTTATTGAACTATCAATTGATATGCATACATCACCAGATTCCAAATAATTTTCCAAATTATTTATTTTCCAAAATATCTTTACTAGATATATAGTTTCAACACTTCAAAAATAAATCAATATTTATTTTCATACAAATCCCACTTTTCATTCATAAATTCCATAATGAATTTATATTTCAAAATATCCATGCATATATGATTTCAATCATTCATTTCAATTTATCTTCAAAAAGATAAATTCTAATTTTTCACTTCATATTGGAAAACATTCCCATACTTATTAAATAAGTAATTCACAATCTTTTATTTTCAATACTTAGAAAATATTCAATACACTTAAACCGAATTAAGTATATATTTCTTTCTTTAAGGAAATCATTCACTTAACATATTTATTTGGGCCAAAACGAATGTTGCGTAAAACATCGTTACGACAACCCAAAATCACTAGTATAGGGATTCGAAATTAAAATAGATATATAAATCCCAATACTATACAAAAACATTTCCTTTCGGAAATCATTTACTATAACAACAGTGTTATAGTCCATCATCTCCTTTCGTTTCTCGAAACATCTATTTCAACAATAAATGTTGAAATCTATGGTTTCGAATCTCAACATGTTTAAAAACATCGTTAGATTGTTTTAATTCTATTTAAAACATCACATTCAAAACAATTCCTTTAACGTGTTATTCACTATTCAAAAATGTGAATAAACTTCGTTAACAAATCTCATCCTTTTATTCATTTTAATTCAAAGGATTATTCACTATTAAAAAAATGTGAATATAACTCCATTTCTAAGTTATAACAATTAACTTGTCAAAATAAGTCCTTTGCGAATTTATAAAACAACGTTTATAAATTCCTTTTCTATTTAGTTATAAAAATTTCCTTTTTTATAAATTCCTTTATTAACATATTTGATTTCATATCTCAATTATAAACTAAAAGTTCATATTATAAGTCAATTGCTTATAAAACGATTATTTTACAAAATCGTTCCTTTAAAGACTTTCCAATTTACAAATCTTATAACTTATAAGATTCATTTATTTAACAAATTTTATTCTTCAAATAACTTCACAAATTTTTAAATCTTACTATTTATAAATTTCATTTTATAACTTCACCATTTAAATTCTATAAATTTCATTCTTTAGTGAAATTCATTTTCACTTCATTCAAACACTTATAAAACTCGTTTTATAATGTCAGTATTTCAAATTATAAATATCCATTTATAAATCTCTTAATATAAATCAATTTATATTTTTCTTTAAAACGTCTTTAAATTCCTTTATAATTTCACCATTTTGATTTATAAAATAATCAAATCTTATAAATCTTAAATTCAAACTTTTAATAATAAACTCAAAAATCCAGTTTAAATTATTTTATAAAATCATTGATCCATATTTCTCAAAAATCAACTTTTAATCGTATTTCTAAAAAATCAGCTTTTTAACTATATTTCACAAAAATCATAATTTTTATAACTTTAAAAATTATAACGTTTATTTATTTATAATGGATCAATTCCAGAAATTTAGTATATTTTCAAAAATCACTTTAAAATCATTTTAAAATCCCAAAATCTGGGTCCAATGATGCTACACACCAAATAGTCAATCACGACTAACAACGATATCACATATCGATATGATAATCCATCAAATATCAAAATATCTGAAATAAAATAAATACTGTTGAGGAATCCAGTTGGATCCCTCCAACCTGTTTCCTGCATCCAAAAACATTAGCACAATACCAATTTCGCTCCAGTACGAAATTATCGCGGTACATGTTCTTATTAAATATTATCCGCTTAATAACGGCGTAATAGGGTCTCATCCGCTAAAAAATACGGGAAATCAATCAACTGCAATATATACATATGCCAATATATATATATTGATATTATATATAATACCAATTTCACTGTTTATGAAATATTCGCGGTATATGTTTTTATTAAATAACATCCGCTTACTAACGGCGAATAATGTCTATTTTAACAATCAATAATTTACAGTCATCATTCAAACATGCATTCAAATATTTTAAATCTAACTATTTAAAATAAAATCGAAATCTATTCGATTGAGTGAGAAATTCTCACCTTGGTTTTAATTTCCGTTTAAGCTTTAATTTCGAATAAAATTAAACGCGCGTTTAATTTTACCCGAAATTCTCACTAACTCCAAACGACTCCAAACCAACTCTATCGCGTAGTGCTCGTCCATACGATTCCAACGCAACTGAGTTTGCATTTTTTCGACCTCGTATGAAAAAGTTATGTAATTTACAAGTTTACTCGAATTTTATAACTTATATTTACAACTAAATCTATAAAATTTTAAATTCTATACCCTACAGGCCGTTGGATCCAACTTGAAGCATCAGGGCCGTTCGGCCATCATCTTCTCCAAACGTGCGTGTACCCCTGTAAGAGCCGAACCCATAAGCAAATTTAGGGTTTAAATTTAGCAACTCCAAAACTCGACGAAAACTCGATCAGATTACTCCACCTCGAAGCTCACCACACTAGCTCCCCACGGCCAGAAGCTTGGCACACTCGGCCACCCCCCTCGCATGCAGTTCGAGGCCGAACTCTCGTCGTTCAACCCCTTATTCTGGCCACCACACTGCTCGAAACTCGATCGCCACCGTTCATTATGAAGCTCTCACTGCCGTCTACCATTCTCTAGTTGTAAGTTCCTTGAATCGTTGAGTGGATGAAGAGAAAAGATATGAAGAAGATCGCGTGTTTCTGGCCGTTCGTGGCAATGGTGGCGGCTACACGTTCAAACTAGGGTTTAGTTGTTTTTTTTATTTTATTTTTTTCAAGTGGGGGGCTATTTATAAGGAACGAGCGACACTATTCATCCCGGAAATTCCGAACTCCGATTTAGACGCCGTAACCAGCGTACCTAGGGTTTATCCCGCGTTCCGGACACAATGGAACAGGTTTCGGAAGCTAATTCGGAAGTATGTGCGAGTTATGGCTGAAAACGTTCAATTTAAATTAAACCGATTTAAGTCGATTTCTAGGCGTTTTAATTTGTACCGGACAAACCGTAAATCCAATTGACTTGAAATTTGAAACCTTACAATAATATCACATTACGGATCCGATGAAACTGGTTTCGTCGAAATCCGAGACTTTTTGAAAAATGGCTATTTTGACTCGTCAAATTTAAATTAAAAATAAATCGATGCGTTTCGAGCTGCCACGATCAAACGATAACTCCGATTGACACGAAATTTGAAATCCAGTAATAACTAACTATTACGGATCCAATGAAACTGGTTTCGTTCAATTCTGAGACTGTTCAAAAATTGGCTATTTTACAGTCGATTATTTAATATTAAAATATTCAATTTTCACAGATTAACTTTTAATTCGATTTTAAAAGTTCTAAAATATTTCTATAACTCCAGTATGATTAAATAAAATTTTCCAAATTATTTACAATCATTTTTAACTCAATTTTTAATTATTTCCATAATTTAACTTATTAAATTATCGATTTAATAATCTAATTAAATCCAAAAATTCAAATAAAATTTTATTTGACTTATAAATTCACTTTTTAATATTTAAAATTAATTAAATATTCAAATTTAAATTTCTTAAAAATTCTGGGTCGTTACATTTCAAAAGAAAACAAAAGGCCAAGTGGCTAGACTAGAAAATCATCAAATTTCATACAGAAATTTAAACACATACCTTTTTTTTGATCAATTCAATTTATCTTCCAAAATCAAAAATCCCCATTTCCTTTTGCTTTTTAAACACCTGTATATCCTATTTATAAATTTCATACAAAATACCTTTTTTTCGAGCAATTCAATTTGTCTTCTAAAATCAAAAATCCCCATTTCATTTTTCTTTTAAACACTTGTATATCCTACTTAGCAATCATATCCAATCATAAATCAAAATCATTTTATACATTTCTTTACAAAATTTTCAATATCTATTACATTCAAGTCCGTAGGATGTACACATATCATCCGTATGCAATACCAAATTCGATAGATCACTCGATCACACAATTTCACTTCCGAACTAGTATCGTCCACCTGACTTCCTAGCATGGACTCAGATTTGGTTCCTTGATCAAAAACTGTCACTCTCCTTGCATATTCCTAAACTATGATAGAGAACATCCAGAATTAGTCAAAAATCCATATCCAGGGTTCGCCGTCGAAAATCAGGTGAAAAATCGCAACTCAGATCGGTATAACTACCTAGAAATTTTGTGCTCGAATCTGGATCTCGTTATGCGAATAAAAATAATATACGTACATTCCACGTATTTATCTTAATTTATTATTATCTATATCAATTTTCTTTTTATTCATATTGATTATTATTTATATCATTTCACACACCTTTATTAAATATTCATTCACATATTTACTCAGAATATGTTTCCGTAATACCAAATTCTAAATTGTCATTTCTTAAGTCCAATATAAATATTTTATATACTTCTTATATTTATTCTCCACTTCACCACTGAAGTTTATCATTATTTTTTTTAAATTAATTCCATTTACTAATTTATTTCAAATTTTAATTCATTTTATCACAAACATTTTTATTTAACCATCTCTTTAATTAGTGCCACTTACAGATTAATTCCACAACTTAACTTTATTCAATTTAAATTTTAAATTTTAATATTCAGTTTTTCAATTTCATATAGTTACAACCAAATAAATTTTCAAATCTAAATACTTTTATTCAAATTTTCATTTTCAATTCCACTTGAATTAAATTTTCCTTCCTTCCACCCGTTTATTCCCAAACCAATTTAATACTTCATTTTATTCAACTTGATTCAACTCAAATCTCATTCCAATTCATTTTATTACCCACTTAAATTAACTTGTTTATTTACAAATTGTATTCTATTTAGTTCAACCTGACTAATTTTGTTTTCAATTCTTTATTTAATTAAGTCTAATTTGACAAATTTCCACTTCACTCTGTTTGTCACAATTCAAATTCAATTTCCAATATTCAGCTTGAATTCATTTTATTTTATTTAACATAATTCAATTATATTCCATTTCCATCAAATTTTAAACTTATATAAGTTTTCCAACGTAATTTCATTCATTTACTAATCTTTCTAATTTATTTCATCTAATTGGTTTACTTCACTAGCCTAATTCGTTTTCAATCAAATTTAACTTACTAATTTTATTTATCATTTCATTTTCAAATTTAATTTCAAATCTAAATAGAAAGTTTATTTCTAAACTTTTACTTCTTAGTTCCCTTTAACCAATTGTACAATTTCCATTAAAATTTTTGAACTTCCTTAATTTTTGAACTTATTTAATTTCCATAAACATTTTAAATTAACTTCTAGAGTTTAAACAATTCCTCGACATTTCAAAATAAATTTTGAAACATATATATATATATATATATATATATATATATATATATATATAAATCAAACTATTATTTTGCATTTTCAAAATCAAACCCAATCTTTGCAAACAAATACTAGTCCAAAACATCCAGGTTGCAATCTCTCTCTTGGAAACTCCGAAATGAACATCGATGATGCTGCATTCATCACCGAAGTTATTTTCCAGCGACCGGAAAGAGTTCTTTGCTTTATCTCTTTAAAACATTCCAAATATTTTTAAATTCCAAATCTCACTAGATCTCAAATCCAATTCAAAAATATTTCCCAAATAATATCACTATAATTTCTCCAAAATGTTTGAAAATCATTTTCAAACTCAAAGGAATAATTTCCAAAATTTTGAATTCCAAATCCTTCCTATTCATATTCAAATATTCCTCTGGAATTTTTATTTCATTTTTAATTATGAATCACATTTATAATTCGCATTTGCAAATTCATTCTATATCAATTTATCTCTTAACTTTTTGGTTATATCATTAATTTCTTATTTTAATTTATACATAACGATGATAATGCTTTAATATTATCACTCCTAACAACCAAGCAACCATATATAGCTATAAAAATTTCGAAAAATTATTTCTTTTATATACAAAAATAATTTGTGTAAAATAATTTCATTTACCCTATTTTAAAACAATACTATGTCAGTTTATCTTGTTTAAGAGTTTAGATACTCCTATTGATGACATGGCGTCCCACATATCGACCAGAATCCATAAACACTCAACCGATAAGTCAACACAATGTAAAAACAATTTTTATATTCACCAAAAAATACATGCTCATATCTATTAATACGCTCAAACTCATTCTAGAGTATTTTTGGACTCTATTTTAAATGAGTAATCCCCACCCAGGCCAAGGTTCTCGCTTAACCTTCAGCTTTGATACCAAGTGTAACGACCCGATTTTTCGACGCTCGAAAATCGACTTCAATACGTCCACTGTATCAAATGGTGAACAATCGAATGCAGGAAAACCGAACCATTAGGGTTAAAGAAGAAGGTGGTAGAAGAAGAAATATAAACAATATAGGAATCTAATCAACGCAGCGGAATAATATATAATAGATAATAACTGACCTTTACACAAAAGAAACCATATCTGTTTTATATATACATCATCAGAGTACAACATTAACAAAATACAACACTGGACAGTTATGATAACTTGTCCACCTAGAAACTGAATTTCCAGCAAGCCATACACAGTGGATAATACATCAAATACGTGTGATACATCTCGCCTTCCAGTTCATCTCCTGAGCTCCATAGCAGTCTATCCAGAATCTGTACTCTATATTACTTTGTTTGACCCGAGCATTATAGTTAAATAACACCTGATTCAATCTGAAAAACCAGCGTGAGAAAACACAATCAATTGGATTATTAAAGTTTTCAAAATCCTTTGAAATCAAAGGTATCTCGTAAGACATCGCCACAAATAAACATGCCGGGTTTTTACCTTACGATAACCAAAACATTTCTTATAAAATCCTCTGATATTATAGTAGTGTCTATATACGAATACTTATTCAAATAGCCAAAGTTGTTACATTATTAAATTCCAACTAATAGGTTCTACAAAAAAAATCGTAACGGCACGTAGGGAAAATGGATTTCCATCAATGGCAGGGCTACTGGGGTACCGCCCGTCACAGTACGTGGTCTAGATCACCGTACCAAGGATCCACCCTGATCCCCTACATCACAAGACCAGAACCAACCCTTATTGGATAGTCCGAATAAGTTCAACCCTTATTGGTTGCTAGCCACTTAGCCTTGTGCACACCTCCTATGTTTTAGCCATTCCCGGTTGATGAGTTTCGTCCATACAAGTCCGTTTCGGGTTCGAACGGAACCGAAGGCACTACTCCTACTACATCCATTTTTGAATCATCCTTAGGATTAGTAGCGATTAGCCCTTGCATTTCACTGCTCTATTTTCAACTCCAAGCTATGTCTTCTTCACGAAAACGTTCAAACCGGATCGAAGTGGTTTTCAGGAATTAATCCTGATCTCGGTCTCTTCGAAATGATCTGTGCATTGGCCAATATTGATAGTCGTTATTTAACTATCAAATAACATTCACAACAACCATCAGACGTTAATAATTTCTCCCAAATTATTTATTTCACTATCAAATAACATCATGTTCGTATTGTTTATAGGGATACGAACCGATTAAGGACTAACGTCATGAAGTTAGTCATGGTGAAATTGAGTAAGGCTCGAGATTGTATGTGGGAAATAGAGGATAGTTTGAGGGAGTCCTATCCGAATTTATTCATAGACTAGAGGTTTCTTATCTTAGTATCGTACGTCTTTTGTAATGTACTCACCGGTTGAGGTGGAGTCACTTAGTATGAATTTTGGGTTGCATTTTAGTTTGGATGTACTTTTAGCGGTATGCAATACTTTGTTCTTCTATCTCCTTTGATTATCTTTCTTAATTGAATTTCGAGAACAAAATGTTCTAAGCGGGGGAGGATGTAATAAAATGTTCACAACAACCATCAGACCTTAATAATTTCTCCCAAATTATTTATTTCAAAATATCTTCGTAAGATATTTTTCTACATTTCAATCCTTTGAAAATAATTTCAAATCACCTTTCTCTCACGGAATAAATTTCCCAAATATTGTTTATTTCCAATGAAAATCACCAAGTCAAAATACTTTAGATTTTAAAATAATTTAAAACACTTTATTCTAAAAATATACTTTTAAAACACATTTAGATTAAAACAACTTAAACGTTTTAACATAAAAACTATTTTTTAATACTTTATTTTAAATACTAGTTATGAATTTTATAATAATTTCTCATGTAAAAAATTAAGCCAAAACAAATCTTGAAATAAAATAAAATTATGAAATTTTATACAAGTTTTCAAATAAAAACTTTAGCCTACCATCTTTAAAATAAAACTACTTTATGAAATATGAATATTAATAATTATCTTTTTTAAATCATAATACCAAATAACCTTTAAAAATAATTGCTACTATAACTAATTTAATAATATTTGCCTTTAGAAATTTAAACAACTTGAATAATAATTTCTCAAAGACATTCTTTTAAAACAACTTTAAAACTTTTAACTTATACTTAAAAATCTGCTTCGAAAACGCAATTGGCTTTTCGGGGAAATACACTATCCTTCTACATATTTAAAAATAAACCACTATTTATTCTTAAAATAAATTACTCATTCCTCTATAAATTCCCAACGTGAATTTATACTTCCATATATCCACTGATATCTTATTTTACTTTATAAACCTAGTTTATAAATTTCATAGTCTCATACTTCTTTTTAAATCACAGTTTCGAACATTTAATCAGTTTTCAAATCGAATTTCAAAACTAATTCAATTTCTAAAATAAATTCCTTTACTTACCCAAATTTATTTTAAAATCCATTAATTCCAAACTCACTTCTTATTTATGACTCAAATCTTATTTTATACTGAAAATATCCATTTTATTCTTTATTCAAAATTCCCTCTTTTAATTCTTCCCAATCATTTAAAATATTAAAATTTAAAATAAAATCCTTTGGTTCTTAAGTAATATCACTTAAGTCTCCAAAACTCCTTTAATTTCATTTATTTAAAATCTCTATATTTTTCTTTTCCTTACCCAGCATTTATTTAATAGAATTTAAAAACAAACCTTTATTCTTTCCGAATTCATTCTTAATTTATCTAAAATTATTTTACGTAATATTTCTCTCTTATATCTCTTTTCAAAATCAAATCTTTTATATTTTTCATATCTTCAAAATATCCAAATGCATTTAGCCTGACCATAGCATTCAATAATTTCCATTATCAATATAATCAATATAATCATCACAGATTACCACATACATCACATTGCTGAATATAAAATAAATTCAACGTTTTAAGGAATCCAGTTGGATCCCTCCAACTTGTTTCCCTACATCCACAGATGTTAGCACAATTAAAAATACCAATCTAACTTCGAGGAGGATATCGTGGTATAATGGGTCATCCGCTATTATGTAGGGGGCATAGGGTCTCATCAGCTATATAATGCGGGAATCAATCGCTCTAATATATATACACTACTATATATAATATCACATCATCAATTCAATTATTCAACCAATAATTTAAATTTAACAATTTAAATGGAAATCCAAATGAGTGAGATTAACTCACCTTTGACTTTTATTTTGCAATCCACTCCAACCCGACTTGGTTCACGCTTTTTCGACCTTGATAAACATTATATGATTTTATTAATATTTGAATTAACCACACAATTAATTACCATTTAACAAATTTAATTTACTAATAATTTAATTTAAACTAATAATTTCCCTTTAAAAATCTATTGGTAACTATAATAAATCAAATAAGTTAATTTAACAATTTAATCACCAAATCCATTGCTTAAAATAAACTAGTAAATTAAAAATGTGTATAAGTATATTTATTTCCTTTAGAAACTACCTATATATATATACTTATAAAAATAATTTATAGATCTAAAAATCTAGTTTTATATAACGTCAAACCTTTTAAAAATTTATGTTATATAAATGTATATTAAATTATAAGTGTATATCTATATAGATACATATAAATTTATTTTTGATTTCCTATTTACATTTAAATTAAATTAATAACAACTTAAAGTTCAGAAAACTACTTAACATTTAAAATTTTCCCTTACTGTAATAATTTATGTATATAAATATATACACAAAATTAAGAAAAATAATAATACCTCACCATCATTCGCTTGGCGAACTCTCGTCACCACCGTTCTTGCTAAACCCTAGACGCCACATTGCCTTCACTCCTTACTTCCCCACGCGCATACGAATCTGCCACCCTTTGCGTTGCGATGTGCGAACTCGAGCAACCGTGCGACCCAATACTTCGCCCAAACGCCAAACTCGCACACCGATAACTCGTGTTCTCAACCATCACGCTCTGCTCGATCTGACACCTCAATCAGACTTCGCTCGATCCAAGAATCACTTCCACGAATCGAATAGATGCCTGATTCGAACGAAAATGTAACCCTAGATAAAGGCAGTTCGCCTCTCGAACCCGATCGATTTTTCTTTGAATTGGACCAATGAATTCCGATCGGTTCGATATTCGGAAGACAGAGGGATCGAGGGGTAAGTTTATTAGCTTTGAATTATTTTGAATCGGTCGGCTTTGATTTTGAATTAGTGTTTGAATGAATTGGGGAAAAGGAAGAGGAACAAACAGTTAGAGATAAACGAATACCAATTATGAATGAACCAAATATCCCTAAATTTAAATCACGGCTTTGCTTCTTCTTTTTTAAATGAAGACACGTGTATAATAGGAAGGACACATGCATTAATCCCTATACGTGTCTACAAAGCTTGCCACATTATTTTAATGCAATAATATTATTTAAATTTAAATTTAAATTTAAATTGTCTTCAATTCGAAGCTTAAAATTATACATCCTATCGAGGAGTGCCGCTAGGCATTTATAATGTTAGACCCCTATTTCAAACACAATGGAAAAGGTTTCGAGTCCTAATTCGATCGTATAGAGAAGATAGCTTTTGAACCTTATTATTATACTGAATTTTGGATTTAAAGTTCAGCGTGTTTACTTACCATACGCCCTCACGATAACTCCAAACACTACGAAATTTGAGACCCGATAATAGTACACTATTACGGATCCAATGTGACTTGTTTCATCGAATTCCGAGACTGTACCCCAAAAGGCTATTTTTAAACATCAATTTAAACTATATATTTTTAAAACTGAACAAAACAGTTTTAATTTCAATTTTAAAAGTTCTATTACCTCCAGTATTATCAATACAAATTTCATAAAACTTCAATTATTTTTAACAGACTCGAAATCCCAGAATTCATATTTTACTTGATTTCCAATTATTTAATTCAATAGTTTATTTATCAAACAAATAGTGATATTTGAGATTCATGCTAAAAATTAAATTTTGAATATTTAAAATCAATTAAATATTCCGATTTCAAATATCCAAAAATCTCGGGTTTTCACAGTCCGACCAGGATGAATTTTCAACTTGGATCGATGACACTCTTCTAGAACTTCTCTTCTCAAGTTCCCTATATTTGGAAAATATAAGCGTCCCTTCGTCCTCAACCATCCTCTCTGGTTGATGTAAAAATCGTTTATATCATCGACCTCTGATCCCACCTCAAGCCTGCTAATTCTCTTGGCTAATACCAGATCCACTTTCTTCTTAGAAGCTATCCTTTCAATCAGCACTGGTCGCACATCTAAACAAGCTAACAAAGCAACACTCTGACTAGAACCAGCAGTCGATCTCGACTTTATACTACAAGTAGTCAAAGCTTCCAAATCTTTCCATTCCACAACATAGCTAACACCACATTCTGATGTTTTTTGCTAAGTGCGTCCGCTACCATATTTCCTTTCCCAGGAGTATAGAATATACCAAAATCATAATTAAGCAGCCAAAAACTCCAGCCACCTTTGCTGTTGAATATTCAACTCCTTCTGAAAGAATAAGTATCTTAAAGACTTAGATCCGTGTAAAGCTCAAATTTCTCCCTTAGGAGATAATGTCTCCAAATCTTTAATGCAACGATCACCGCATCCAACTTCAAATCATGAGTTAGGTATCTCATCTCATAAGGTCTAAGCTGTCGAGATGCGTATGTACCGATTTTACCATTCTACATCAAAATAGCTCCTAATTCCATTCCATATGCATCAGTGTATACCACCAACCCTTGGTTTCCATCAGGAACAACTAAAACTGGTGTGCTGGTCAATAAATGCTTTAACTTAAGGAACCTTTCCTCACGTTTGTCGGACCAATTGAACTTCACATCCTTCCTGGTCAACTTAGTCAAAGGTGCTGCTATCCGCGAAAAATCCTTAATGCATCTTCGGTAATAGTCAGCAAGTCCGAGAAAACTTCTAATCTCGATTACCATCTCCGTTCTCTTCCAATTATAGACAGCTTCGATCTTAACTGGATCTACTGCCGAACCCTCCTTTGAAACCACATGATCAAGAAACTTGACCTCTTTCTTCCAAATATGACACTTGGAAAACTTCGCCTTTAGCTGATGCGGCCTCAGCGTCCCAAGCACTACTCTCAGACGACCTTCATGCTCTCTTTCATCTTTTGTGCACACCAAAACGTCATCTATGATTACCAATACGAACCTATCGAAGTGCTCTTAGAAAACTTGGTTCATTAAATCCACGAAGAAAGCACATGCATTCGTCAACCTAAATGGCATCACTAACCGTTCATACGAACCATACCTAGTTTGAAATGCTATCAAAGGAATACTGCCCTCTACCACTCTCAACTGATAGAACCCCATCGCCAAATCCAATTGGATAGACACTCTGGATCCACTCAACTAATCGAACATATCATTTATTCTCAACATAGGATACTTATTCTTGGTTGTCCTTTCGTTCAGCTTATGATAATTGATGCACAGTCTTAACAACCCATTTGGCTTCTTTACGAAAACCGTGGCCGCTCCCCAAGGCGAACTGCTTGGTCTAATAAAAAAAATTCTTATTAGATCCAATAGCTACAACTTTAATTCCTTCATCTTAGTCGGTGTCATCCTACTAGGTGGTCTACTGACAGGTTCATATCCTAGCACAAGATCTATATGAAACTCAACAGCTCATTTAGGAGGTAGTCCTGTGACCAGCTCGAAAAGATCTGCAAACTCTCTTGCAACTCGAACCTGACTTAGCTCTTCGTCGACTTCTGTAGCACATAACAAAGCATAAACGCTCTGGTCGAAATTCTCCATTGAGATGATGATTCAGTTAGTACTATCTGGTTGTCTTGCTGATATTTCTCCATCCTGGAAAAATATCTAGCCTCATATCTACCCAACTAATCCATTCCAAAATGATCTCAAAATCAACGAAATCATAAACATACAGACTACATGCAAACATATGACCTAACACATCAAGTTCTAACTGGTCACATCTCATTCCTAGTGTTGCATACCCCCTACTAGATTCACAATCCTTAAGGAAGAAACAAGGTAGGTGGGTTCTAAGCATAACCTATCAACCAGATTCTGAGATATAAATTAATGTGATGCACCGATATCAAATAGTATCCTAACTAGAATACTCTGAATCAAAAGCGTACCTTCCATCACATTCTTCCCTTTATCAACTGCAACTTGATTAGCAGATGATGATCCAACATGAAAAACCTTTCCCTTGTCAGCCCTAACTGGTTCTGGACACTGGTTCTTACAATGCCCAAATTGGTCACAGTTGAAGCACTTCACATTCTTCTTATTTGCAGCCTTCTTCCCCTTGCCTGACCAGCACTGATTTTCATAATGACCCTTCTTGTCAAATTTGTAGCAAACAAAATCAGCCTTTGCTTCTTGGCAATATCTCCCTTATAAGCTCCCTTCTTCTTTCCTACAAACAACTTTCCACCCAGACTGGTGTAGTCTCTGCTCAGCTTAGCATAACTATTCCCAACTAGAGCCATAGGATTAGCTCCCCCAACATTTCCAGCAACATCAGCAGCAACTCCTACTTGCATTATATTGACTAAGAACTGATACATCATCCCCGCATCTACTGGCGGATTTCCAGCACCTACATTGGCATCGGGATTTTAGTTAGCATTAGCCTGTCGACCTTGGTTCCTTCTGGTATTAGGTCGAGCATTTCCATTGGTTGTGGTGCTTCCTCCACCTTGATTTCCACTTCTGTTTTTTGCTTCCATATCTTCTTTCTCATAAATCTTCTTATGAGTCTTAGTAAGATAGAGAAGAACGGTCTAAGAGAGAGGGGAATACGTACTTATATATATATATACTAACATACTTATATATCAAATAAAAAACGTTACTATAGCGTTATGCCAAACCCTGACCTTATTCTCTGATTCATTGGATTATGTATGAAAATCCTTTAGGTTTAAATTTCTTTTAAATTTCATAAGCCTATGCTCTGATACCAACTTGTAACATCCCCCTACTTGGAGGCCCAAAACTAATGGCTATGGATGCTGTAGTCATCCACAGTTATTAATCCTTGACAACCAAATACGGCGGTGTTAGATATATTGATACACAGAAACACCTGAATATGGAAAAATTTTAGAACATCAAACAAGATCGCATTTCCTTTCAAAACATTTTCAAATTCATTACATAATCCCACCATCGTTAACCACATTCAGAAAAGGTGTACTTGTTACAACATATGTTAGGAGCGACATCTGAAGATGCTCCCTTGGATGACTAGAGTATATAAAGGCAATTTAACAACTTTTCCATTACAAACAACACAGCATAATCAAATAAAAGAGAACTCTATATATCTATCATGCCTCCTGCACATCTTTGGAAGCTTTATTCGTCTAATGAGGTACCTAAAAACCTCAACTCTTAAACTACTAAAAATCAATTGAGTACCCGAGATTTTAAGGGGAAACATAAGCTTCGAGTCAGACATAAAGTCTGGTATGAATAATAATCTACCATCTCAAATCATTTAGACATCTAGTGAGACTACGACGCTTGGCAAAACGGGTTTCCCCCTATTAATATCCTAAAACCTTTTAATAAAACCATATACTGTGCTCCTGCAACAAGAATGGTTAAAACATCTCAAAATAATATGATATAATGATATGCAAAACAAGTGAATCAATTCTGGATTACCCATCCCCATTCATTTGACTATCTGCCACAGTTATAGTTTCTATGATTACTACTAACTTAATAGTTTTCATGAGATGACTAATAACCAATTAAATGTTTAAGCACTCCCTGTCTAATTACAAACTTTTCATGGGATCACTATGAACCTATTGGTAACTCCAATATCTTTTCTTTTATCCTAGTTTTCATGGGCTGACTAGGAACCCATTGACTATCTAACAATATCTTAATTTCTTATCCTAGTTTTCATGGGCTGACTAGGAACCTATTGACTATCTGTCAATATCTTAATCGTTTATCCGGATATAGTTTTCATGGGATAACTATTAACCAATTAGCTTCTGCCAATATCAAATCATAGTTGTCATGGGCTAATTATGAACCTGTCTTACTGACATCTTCATTATTACATAGTTTTCATGGACCCGTTATGAACCTGTCTTATTGACATCTTCATTTTACATAGTTTTCAATGGCTTACTATGAACCTATTGGCCCCCGCCAATATCTTTTCCTATACACAGTTTGATGGGCTTACTGTGAACCTATTGGCCCATATCAATATCTTTTCTAATACACAGTTTTCTTGGATTTACTGAGAACCTATTGACCCCTGCCAATATCTTCCTTTACATATTCTGGCCTTCCTGGCCTTCTGGATGCGATTATACTCATTTAGGAGTTAACTTTAATTTTTATTCACTACTGGGTCAACCTAGCTGGTTATTCTGCCCTTCCCTAAAATACATTTATGGGCCCATCACAATGTGAACATATATACATATATGAAGAAGCAAACATATTAACTTGGTTAATCCCTTTAACCTTTTAATTAAAGGAAACTTATTCAAAAAATCCTTTCCAAAATGCTTTATTTATTTATGCCATGGTTTTCTTTAAAAATGAGGTTGGGTTATTTGTTTTGAAAAACAAAGCCTTTCAAAACATTCAAAACCTTGCTTGAAACCTCACTGGATGACCTACTTCGAAAGCATACAAATCTCTTTTCAAAACATCAGGCTCTGTCTTTTGAACATTTTAAAACCTTTCGAATGTATTAAAGCATTAGCATTTAACTTTAGAAGCATACTTTCGAACCAATTGAAAGTCCCTCTTTCAAAACCATCGGCTTTATACTTAAAATACCATTTTGGTTAAGGTGGATTCAAACGAAAGTATCTCTTTCTAAACCATTCTTTATTATATAAAAGCATTAGGGAAAACTTGATGGCTTCGGCACAATCCCTTTCGAAAGCTTCAAATCATTTAAACATAATACTAAAGGATAACATCGAAAACCCCTTCTAAAGCCACTGCCTTCGAAATCTATGAATCCTTTTGAAAGCATTTAGGAAGTCTTAATACATCTTTAAAACATAAGTTACCTATCGAAGCATTGATAACTTCAATACACTCGAAAGGAAAAAGAACGGTAGCAAGGCTTCGACTAGGTCGAAACCCCTTCTTTCGAAAGCATTTATTTACAACTAAAAGAACTCATTCGAAAGCCCTTATTTTTAAAACGAAAATGGTAATCCCTTCGAAAGATATTAGAAAACTCCTTTTGAGAACATATGCTTTGACTATGTCGAAAGCTTTAGTAAAACAAAGGCAGGTGCTTAACTTTTTAAAAACAAACTAAGGTATCGAAACCATCGGAAGCAATGCTTTCAACACCATGCCTTCTGCCTTTCCTTCAATCCACTATGTATCATCTAGGTGATACCTTGTGTATTGGTTTCAGCATAGTGGGGTTTCAATTTGATCGAAGACGAAAGGTAAGAGTCGAAAGGCACATCTACTAGAGGCGAAACCTGTTTTTCTAGGTAAAGGTAGATTAAAGCCACTTAAAACAAGTTATATCTAACTAACCTACCCACGTGTAAATACATAATTAGTTGTCTGAACTTTTTACATGCTTTACAAAATTACCGCCTCTTAATTTTTGGATAAGTATCAAGATTTATTTTTGCACATAAGCCCTTCCATCAAAGTACAATTAAATCATTTAGATCCTCCTCTCCAAATAATTTAATTCTTATAGTTAATCACTTAAGAAAAATCCCCAAAAATTATTAAAATTCACTTTCATCATGTTATCTAACATATCAAAATTTCAGACCCAAATTCTTTATATAATTTTTGAAATAAATTTCTAAACCCAATTGACCATATTTTCATTCGCAAATTCATATCAACCTTTCCAAAGCTTGGAAAATTATCAAATTAAAACCTAACTCCAAAATCATGTTTTCATAACATATAATTTTTTCATGGCATTTAAACATCAATTTCTATTGTCTTTACTTTAAAACCATATAAATCTTAAATTAAACAATCTTGTCTAAATTAAACAAACTTTAGTTCCAGCATATCATCATCCAAACATCATATATACAAATTTAATCTTAAATTCAAACTTATATTCATGAAATAGAGATGGAATCATTATTCACCTTGATTATAACAAGGAAAGTGAATTGAGATTGAGATTTATTCTCCTTCTTTAACTTCTTTGCATTTTATTTGAATTTCCCTTCTATTTCCTCTCTAATAACGGCCGACTTCCCTTCTTTATTTTTGCGTTTTTATGAAAAATGAAAGTGAATGTGAATGGCCTAAGTACTCAATATATATATATATATATATATATATATATATATATATATATATATATATATATAAAGGTAATGGTTATGTATGGAAAATACCCAATATACCCTTGTGTTGATTAATTATCCTATAAACCATTTTTAAGCCCATTTAATTAATTAATTAAGCATGTCCACTAAATATTTATTCAAATCTCAATCCCTTTATCACTTAACATTTACATTATTCTATTTAATTTGTCTAACCAAATCTCTTGAATATTGTTATTAAAAATTAGGGGTCTTACAATATGATCCCATTTCCACTTTGGAATCTCAAGTAGTTGAAACAGTCCAGCTGTCTTCTAGTGACTACCTTTCACTTGATGGCAGTTAGCACACCTATTTACAAAGATAGAAACATCCCTCTTCATGCCCTCCGACCAAAACATCCTCCTTATGTCTTAATATATCTTAGTGACCCCAAGATATGCCATCAACCTAGAATGGTGACTCTCTACTAGAACTTCCTGCCTAATCCCATTAACGTTTTAGACACATAACCTACCATTCATTCTCAAAATGCCATGACCATCCACCTTGAATCCCAGCCACTTCTCCGATGCCTCATTCTCGCTTATATTTTTTGCTACCCTAGCAAAATGAAGATCTCCAAGCCAATTCTCTTCGATACGACTAATCAGAGTCACATGAACCTCAACATTTGTCATAACCGCATACCTGCTACTAAGTGCATCAGCTACTGCATTAGCTTTCTCCAGTGTATATAATATATCCAGATCATAGGTCGTAAGAAACTCCAATGACCTTTGCTGCCTCATGTTTAAGTCTTTTTGCGTAAAACGATACTTCATAGATTTATGGTCCGTATATAACTCGAAATTTTCACCTAGCAAATGATGCATACACTTCTTTAACACAAAAACCACCACTAACAACTCCAAGTCATGAGTTTCATACCTCGTTTCATATGGTTTGAGCTGTCGACTCGCATAAGTAATAACCTTCCATGCTGCATTAACATAGCCCCAAGACCCGTTCCACATGCATCAATATAAATAATCAAACCCTCACCTCCATATTGCATAGTAAGAGCTAGAGCACTAGTCAGCTTTTCCTTTAACTCTATGAATACTTGTTTGCCTTTATCAGTCCGCAAAAATTTGATATCTTTCTTTGTCAATTTCGTTAAGCAAGAGGCAATCTTTGAGAAATCTTGTATGAATCTCCTATAATAACCTGGTAGACCAAGAAAGCTCCTAATATTAGTTCCGCTTTCCAGCCTCTTCCAGTCCTGAATGGCCACAAATTTAGCAGGATCAACAGAAATACCCTTTTTCGAAATAACATGACCTAAGAACCTAACTTCTCAATGCCAAAAATGACACTACAAGAACTTTGCCTTCAACACATGCTCTCTTAGTGTTTCTAGAACCATCCTTAGATGGCACGAATGTTCCTCCTCAGGCTTGGAATTGACCGGAATATCATCAATAAATACAAGGACAAATTTATTCAACAAATCTTCGAAAATTCAATTCACCAAGTCGTCGAAATATGCTGGAGCATTAATTAGGCCGAACAACATAATTAACCACTCATAAAACTAGTTGGAGCTAAAAGCCTTCAAGTTACACTCTCCTTTGCCACCCTCAACAGATGAAACCTATAGCAAGATCAAGTTGAGAAAACACTCGAGCTCCATAAAGTTGATCGAACAAGACATCTATCCTTGGAAAATGATACTTGGTCCTAATAGTTCGTTTTGTTGTCGCGATAATCTGCACATAGTCTTAAAGAATTTTCCGCCTTAGTAGTAAAAACGAAGGTCTCTCCCCAACTCGAATGACTTGGTCGGATCAAGTCTTTCTGCAATAAATCACTAACTTGATTTGTCAGATTTAACCTCTCCTACGGGGTAAGTTTATGAATGGGCAACATGATAGGTTTTGCGTCGATGCAAAATTCTATCACTCGATGAGGTGGTAAACTTGACAACTCTTCAAAGACATCCTCAAACTCTTGAACAACCATGATCGAATCTAACTCCTCCTCTACCACTTCCAAAGAATAAGGAAAATTAGTCATAAGTAAGCAAGGCCCTTCATAATGCACTAGCATCACCTTTCTTCCTTTCCTAATTAATGACATAGTTCACTCAACACAATCTAGGACAACATTATTCTATGACAACCAATCCATCCCGAGCAGAACATCAAAACCCATAAAGCACAAAACATATGTATCGATAGAAAAGAGTTGGTCAAAGAAAGAAATCAGAACTCCTAAACAGACCATACTAAGATTGGCCGAGTCCCTACATGGTTCAAAACTCAAATAGAATCTACACCTATATCTGGCTCAGGTTTCAATCCATAACCATGAGTACAAGAAATGAAACTAAGAGAAATACTTGTATCAAATATGAAATTAGTGGGATACCAAAAATGGGCAGAACACCTTCAAGAACTTGCTTACCTTTGGCAGCTGCAGTAGTGGAAGGTGTTGAAGCTAGTGTGAAAGCTCAAGGCGGTTCCCCCTTATGGAGCATCGGACACTCTCTAGCAAAATGGCTTGGCTGGTGGCAGTTGTAGCAGCTCCTTGCTGCAAATTGGGTCTTGGCTTTCTGTGGCTCTAACTTTAGTACCTTAGCAATCGGTGCCTTTACTAATAGTGCTTTTGCCACTTGCCCTTCCTTATTCGACCTACAATTCATAGCAAAGAGCCATTTCCTTCCATGCTTATGACAAAATACCCTAGAAATATCTCTTGTTGGCTGAAACTTCCATTTGTGTCCCCAACTGGTGCGGCAATAGATGGTTTTAGTGCTAAGCTCTCAAACCTCAACCCCATGTTTACCAAATTCATATAAGAACCAAAATGCGATTTTTTTGAACCCATGAAGAGATTCGAGATTTGGTCGCATGATGAAGATTCATGTGATGAGATGATAAATGTGACTTCACCATCCGAAATGATAGAAACCGAAGTAGGATGTATAGCCAGTGGGTTTGGCTAACCCTAGGATATAAAGGTTCTATATTTGGAGATGTTTACAGATTTGCACATGGGGACAATAATATTTGGTATCACATGTTACAGGCCTGAACCAACTATGTTTACCTTATGGTATACTTTATCTAGAGATATACACTGCTCGGAAGGTTATTCTGACCCTTGTCAAGAGGCCCACCTCGACGTACTAAGGGTACCACAATGGAAATCCATATGAAAACACACCATAGTAGTTTTGATTGTATACTTAACACTGTTGTTATACAGAAACACATCTATTTTTGATTTATATTCTACGCCCTAGACACCATCTATCATATCACTTTAGTTAGTTATTAGATGGTTTGGTTCTTTTAAGGGAAAAACCATTTCAATGAATTGATTGGTCTCAAAAGATACTATTATGTGATAGCTACATGTTTCTTGAGTTTCTCACACAAAACTTATGCCCGACTCTTGGTTTTATCTTTCCCTTAATTCCTCGAGTGCTCTTTTGAGTAGTTTGGGAAAGGCCAATTTTCGTTCGATATTCTTTAGAGCTAAAGAAGAAAAGCTAGATGTTCACCTACCATAGTATTCTTATTTCTACTGCAATACTAGTTCGTATATATCAGCATTTACGTGGACAGACCGCTATAACTTTCTAGGGTGATGATAATACTTAAGATTGTAACTCGAAAATGATATGTATCTTAGAGTGACGCTTTGTGTTGTGTTTTTGATATTATATGTTATCGTTCCATTGTGAGATTTAGATGTTTTGTTCTTTCTTCCTTGTTCGTTTTATTTTTATTTTTACTTATTCTAACGGTCTATGTTTCCGACACTTGAGTGCTAAGTACATGAATACCCTAAATGTATTAGTGTTGACATCTGGGAGTCGAAAAAGAAACCATGTAGGGCATAAGGCCAGACCAGGGAAGCAAGTTTGCTAAGACATGGTGCGATATAGTAAGATCAACATGACATTTAGTTATGACGTATGGACAGAATGTGTGGTGGCCCAGCAATAGACTCATACAATGTTATAGTATTACTTTTGTTATATGACTATATGTAGACTAGAGTGTGGCTCACTCATCAAACTTATATTTGACCCACTCCAATTTATATATTTATGTATGTATACACATACACATATACATATACATATACATATACATATATATATATACGTTAACATATATATATATATATATGTATGTTAATATATGTACGTGTGTATGTATATCTAGGTTGATGGAGTCTAGATATGGATGGCATCAAGGATGGAGATTTAATTATATATTTTATCTACGTTGTAAATAAGTGTTGCACTTGGATTTGACTATATATATGGATATGGTTGTATCTGTATTTTTTCAAAAAAAGCTATCTAACATTATAGACATGTTATAGTGATCTGATTATGGCATTTGTTTATGTATTATATTTTTTCTTCCACTCTAAGACTTCAGAAGTAGATAGTGTTAGTTAGAACTTCATTTGATATCTGATATCTATCTTTGTCAATATATCTATATCTATATATATATATATATATATATTACCACAATGACTGGTCCTTTAGTTCTTATGTTATTGGTGTCGGTTCGAGCACCAGACCCGAGGTGGAAAAGGCAGGTTGTTACATTTGGTATCAAAGCATATGTTAGGAATTAGGATAGGAACTAGGAGTGTATTGAAAGAGCGTATTTGTATTTCGATTAGATATATGTGAATATATACAAGAATAAAAGTACACACACACACACACACTCATTCACTATTCCAGTTTTGTTTACTATCCATTAAGGAATTGCTAATGAATCTCATTTAACAAGACATATGAAATGAGTGATTCAGTCGAAACCGGAATGCATACTAACACACTAATGTTGGTGGGATATAAATCAGAGCGGGGACTAGCAACCATGCCAATGTACTTGTTGATATTTACGGAGTTAATATTCCGGTATAGTTCAAATGCTACCTTTAGGTGATTATTTAAGCTAGTATGAACCTCACCGAACCTATAGCCACAACTACCATTACTAATCAAGGTGTGATTCAAGCCTCAACAACATAAATTTTTGACTTTTCTAAGTTGTGTAAGGGTTTCTGATGCCTTGGTGGAAAACCTTTTCTCCAGACAAAACCATATTCATTGACTATGGCATGTATGAATGACTGTGAAAATATTTTTAACCTATTAGGACTTGGTGATGCTACTAAGAGATAGTTGGTTGCTTGGCTTTGAAAGGCGAGGCAGCATGTTGGCCAGAGGTCGTGAGAGGTGAGGTGGATGAGAATACTATTATTTGGAGGATGTTCAAGTCAAGATTTGAGGCATTATTGATGCCGAGAAGGATTTATTGTTGGAACAGTTCGTCATCTAAAGATGAGAGAAATGATAGTTGAGGAGCATGCCAGTCAGTTTAATGAGTTAACCTGATTTGGTTTTCAGTTAGTGAGTACTCCAGTGAAGAAGATGTTCAAGTTTGCAAAGGAATTGAATTCACCTCTTAAGGAGTTAGAATTGAATCAAATACCATTCGGAGCTACATTTGAAGGATTGGTAGAGGTAGCAATACCGAAATCTTTAAAAGGAACATTGGCTAAGGATCATTATAATAAAGGAGAGGGACAATAACAAGGAAAGCGTAAAGGAAATGAGCCACAAGGAGGGCAAAGCAAAAACAGGTGGTTATTTGCCATGGATGTCATAAGGTGGGACACCTTGTGAAGAATTATAAGATGAACATCTCAAAGGGTAAGTGTTATAGTTGTAACCAACAGTGTAAAGACCCAATTTTTCGATGCCCGAAAGTCGACATTGATACGTCCACCGTATCGAACGTTGTACAGTCGAATGTCGGAAAATCAAACCGTTAGGGTTAAAGAAGAAGAAGATATAAGAAGGAACAGAAACAATAAACAGAATCTCATAATTCGCAGCGGAACAACATATAATAGATAAACGAATATCTTTAAAACAAAAATACTATATCTGTTTATACATCACATTATCAGAGTTTACATTAACATAATACAAACACTGGCGGTTATAAAAAAATTTAACTTGCACTAAACCAGACACTACATATTATAAGTGGTACGTCTCGCCATCCAGCTTGCCTCCAGATCTTCATAGCAACTTCTTGACTTTGCTCCCGAATAATGATAACCTGACTCTAGGCTGCCCGTGTGAAAAATTATGGACACCCAGAGTTTAGAAAGGGAACAATAAACTCTAGGTCAGTCGTGGGACTGGTGTGAGATCTTAAAAATAGTTATTTTCACAAAGAAAATAAAAAGAAATCTGCTATGCTTTTGGAAAATGAAACTACCATAAGACCTCCCGTCATACACACAATGCAAACGCAGAATTGGAGGAGATTTCTTCTTATGATAATCAAACATGCTTAATACGCAAAATCTTTTCGATATTATTATTAGTGCATAGTGCAGAAAATTTATTTGAAACTATAATATTAATCTTAGCCAGCATACAACCTTTATTGTATGCCTACTATAGCTACCATGTTCAATAGCAGGTTACCGCCGCATTCCATGGCAGGTTATATAACTAAAACCATACAGGGCGCCTATTGTTTCTTTGGGTTTCCAACAAATGATCAGGCTAAGGAACTTCCTACTGCCACATGGGTACACCTCTGGAAAGACGTCCCGAAAACCTACCCGGATCTTTGCCAACACAAGGTCGGTTACACCCTTCCCGGGAAGTAAAACCTAAGATATGCCACCCCCGGTCGTTTGCGACCTTTATTCGAGGACTACACCAACAATCAAAAAGAAAATTATTTGCAGTAACCACAAAGGTTAAATATCAGGGCTCCATACCTGGCACTACCCTTTTCCAGAAGGAAAGGACATACCCTAGGGGAGCTACCCCTGAAACCTTGCCGCATCTTTCCTGTTTCGACCATTTCCGGGTTGTGAGGTTCGTCGAGGTTTCGTCCACAAAGCTGCACTTTTCACAAAGTCATGCTTTGATCAACAAATGATCAGCAGCACTTCGTATGCCACATTACCAAATTGGGAATGTATCACTAGTAACCATCCACTACATAACCACTGAGCTCGTACGTCTCAGAGAAGAGTGTTAAGCTAAGAGAATAAATTCTCCACCACCAACAGAAATGTATTTGATAGAAACCAGGTTTGCATCTCAAAGTGTAACGTCAGACACATATCCATACAAGTCCGTTCCGGGATCGAACGGAACAGAAGGCACTTCCAAAGAAGCCCTTGCAATCCGGATATTCACCAATCACGTCCGAAATCTCCATCACAAAGGGTGTTAAAAACTCTATACCGAAGCAACTCGATGCAGAGACATTCGACAGGTAATCCTTTCGTTTTCGAGAATACCCGGTCTTCAACACCATCCTCAAATGTAACCCATTTCATCGTATCATTATTCCGAATGGGTTTTATGACACAAGGTCCTCTCCCGGCTAATCCGAATAACGAGCGCTTATTTTTAAAAATAAGCGTTCAATCATATTTCAAACAAAATCACACAAATTTCTACTTTGATCTTTTAAATAAAAGATCCATCACAATCACAAAGGTTCGATGTGGGTTTCGAATATCCATTTGGAATTCGACTCCCGATCGCATCGAAATTCTAATGTCGTTTAAAGGTCAATATTGATAGTCGGTTTTTTAACTAACAATCAACATCCACAACAATTACCGGATTTAATTAAATCTCCCATGTTATTTATTTTCAAAATATCTTCGCAAGATTTACTTTTATCACTTTAATATTTTGAAAACAAATTTCCAATCACTATTCACATTTCAATCCTTTTAAAACAAATTTCAAAGCATTTTCGTTACGCGGAATATATTTCCAAATATTTATTCATTTCTACGGGAAATATGCCGAGTTAAAATAATTCAAATCACTTGTCCAAAATATTCTTGGAACATTTAAAATAAATATCATCTTAAATACTTACTTAAATATTGGTTATGAAAACATTACACAAATTAACACATATAAGATTTCAAGTCCTAACTAATTTTAAAATAAAATTAGTAGATAGGGCATAAATATTTAGATAACCAATTTCTAAATCAAATTTTTATTAAATCTTTAAAATAATCATTTCTATAATCAACTTAATAATTCTTTACTTTAAAGATTTAAACATTTCCCAAATAATTTCTCTAACAATATTTTTCAAAACAACTTCTAAAACGTTTAATTTATACCTTAGAAGTTGCTTTGAAAATATATTCGGCTTTTCAGTGGAGAATTCTCTTTCCATTTGTATAAATTAATGAATCTTCTCGATTTATTTTAATTTACATTCCAAATCTGTAAATTTCTTTTCACACCTTTTAAAAATAAAACAATATTTATTTTTAAAACAAATTTCTGTTTTCTTTATAAAATTCCCATTGTGAATTTTAAATTTTCAAATATCCACAGACATACGATTTTCAAATCGATTCCCAAATAGTTATTATTTTTACCAAATCAATATCAAATTTATTTTCTAATTTATTTTCAAAACAACAAATCAAATTTCAAATTGATTCTCAAATTTATTTCAAACACCAAATTTATTATATTTTGAAACAAATTCCTTCTTTTAAATTTATTCAATTTTTCTAAAATTAATTTACTATGATTTTTTCTACTAAATTTCAAAAATCCAATTTTATCTATTTCTGTATCCTATGATACCAAAAATATATTCGGCTAAATTTTAACCTACAACGATTTCAATTACAATAAAATCACACAGAGATTATCAACACACAACATATGAAACAAATTCAATATTTGAGGAATCCAGTTGGATCCCTCCAACCTGTTTCCCTGCATCCACAGACGTTAGCACAATAATTAAATACCAATTTCACTTCGACGTGGAATATCGCGGTATATGGTATTATAAAATATCATCCGCTATTATGCGGCGCATAGGGTCTCATCCGCTATATAATGCGGGAAATCAACAACTCCAAATACATATATAATACTAATTCCACTTCAAGGTGGAATATTGCGGTATATGGGTTTAAATATAATATCATCCGCTATTATGCGGTGTATAGGGTCTATTTCAATACAATCGATAATATATTATCATCCAAGCACACAATCAACAATTTAAATTTAACTATCACAATTCAACAATCAATCAATAACTCAAATTTCCAATTATTATAATTTGAGTGAGAAGATCTCACATTTGACAATGCATGCAATCCATTTTCCTTTCCATTTTGTTTTTCACGATCTTTAAACCTTGTATAATCAATTTTACAATTTATTAACATTCGCAATGATCGAACAATTTATTTTCATTTAATTAATTTGCTTAACAAACGATCTTTATTTCAAACCAATTTTCTTTAAATAAATTTGTTTAACTAAAATTTTAGTTTAAAACTAAATTTTTCTTTAATCATTTCTAAAAATATTTAAATAAGTAAATTAAATAAATTCATCTTCCTTTTGAATCTATATGGATATGCTTAGTAATTTAATCTTACTTTTCTTCATTTCCAACTGCATATAAAAATAAATCTATGTAGGTTTGAAAATCAAACTTTTATGTAAACCTTTAAAAATAAAAAAAACTCCTATATATATATCTGCCACTATTATCCTTCTCACAAATCAGAACTAAATTTACTTTATTCAAAGTGCAGTTTCTGTCCAAATTAAACATCATGCTATGCCTTTACCCTATTTTTTCAATCTGTAAATAAATATATATATGTCTTTATTAAATTCAGGTAATTAAAATAAATAATAAAAGAAAACACACCTTACTGCCTAACACAAATATGCCACGACCTGTCCAGAACGATGACCACCGCACCTATTTCTCGAGATCGCCATCTTCGCTGCTGCCATATCCCAGATGCAACATACTTCGATCGCCCTCATCTATCCAAACCCCACTTGACGCTGGACATCACGAAACGAACTTTTGCTTCATGCACGCGCGCGAGCGCTATCCTTCCTACCGACCACGACTGTTGCTCGGCCACTGTCGCTACCCTCGATTCCCAATCGTGAATCTCCATCGTGCTCGAGTTTGAGCTCGAGAATTCCCAATTGTTTTGATCGAATGATGCTCGATAATGCCCTAACTTCGATCGCAACATTGTCGCTTCAGCTAAGTGGAACCCCTCTGGTTGTGAGCGAATCCAATGCGAGCACAAGCACCCTCCATTCTCGATTTCGATTGGAAGGGGTTTGAATCGACTGTGAAGCGGTCAACGCTTTCGATTTTGAAATTCTATTTGATTTGTTTTTATGTCGCCATTGTTTTGATTTTTAGGCTCGGCTTGCTTTACTTTTTTTTTTCATTTTGTATCTCGGTTGTAAATATTAAAGAGGAGTAGCGTGTAGAGGAAGGTAGGGTTGGAATTTTTTTGATTTTTTTATAATTTTATGTTCAAAATATCTCTTATAACCTAACTCGAAATCCCGAACTCCTATCGAGGCGTGCCGCCTAGCGTTTACAATGTTTTATCCGCATTCTGAACACAATGGAATGTGTTCTGAAGGCTAATTCAATCATATACGCAAGTTACAGAAGTAAACAATCAATTTTAAATTAAATCGATTAAAATAGTTTCTATGCGATTTAAGCTGCCAGGGTTAAACGACAACTCCGATTGCCATGAAAATTGAAATCCGATAATAATATAGTATTACGGATCCAATGGAACTGGTTTCGTTGAATTCCGAGGCTATGCCTCGGAAGGCTATTTTTAAATATCGATTTAAACAATAGAAATTTCAAAACTGAATAAATTATTTCCAAATTCAATTCTGAGGCTTCCATTATCTTCAGTATTATCAATATAAATTTTCAAAGCCTTTAAAATATTTTTAACAAGCTTAAAATTGAAGATTCAAATTTTTACCCATCATTAATAAATCAAATTCAATAATTTAAATTGCCAAATTCATAGTTTTAATTAAAATTCAAGTTAAACTAACTTCCAAACAGTTAAAATCAATTAAATATTCCGTTTCAAATGTTTAAAGTTTCCGGGTCGTCACATCCTTTCCCACTTAAAGGAATTTTGTCTTGAAATTACAAGTTAGGAAGAATGATCCTTAACCCATTTTCTACTTTTTCCAAAACTAAACAGTTTTATCAACTTGCTAACAACTCTTTTTTATTAAAGAATCCTTATTACTTCAACTAAGTTTCCAAAATCTTCCATAGTTTCCAAACAACATTGTTTTCTTAATAATTTAAATCTAAATTCAAAATTTAAACTTTCAAAATTTTCTCAAAATTATTCTAACTCCCTAAATTTTCGAAAAATTTCACCAGCGTCTCCTTTGCGCGGCTAGCTCAGTCCGACTACAAAATAGCACCACATGCCCCCAGACTTAAAAAGAAAACAAAAAGCCAAGTGGCTGGATAAGAAAGCCATCAAATTTCATACTGAAATTTAAATACATACTTTTTTGTCGATCAATTCAAATTTTATCTTCGAAAATCAAAATCCCAATTCCATTTCCTTTAGTATACATGTTTATCCTGCTAGCCAAATGTCCAATTACAACATTCAAATATCATTTTGCATATTTCATTACAAAAATTTGAATACTTCACTATTGATGTTATATATCCATTTTCATTCAATCTTATATTTTTAATTTCATTTGAATTTAATTTACACTTTCAATTCTGTTTGGATTCAATTTAACTTCCGAATATTGAATTTATCAACAATCTTTCATTTATAAATATCGAATTCGATTCATTCCAAACCATATTTATTTGGTCATTCCTAATGTAATCCGATTCTAAGTTCCAACTTAGATTAATTAATCCGATTCACTTAAACTATTTCATTTCAGCCTATTGCTTTCACAAACCAATTTATAAAAATTCGAAGAGGTTACGGGTATTTCCCAATACCCATCCTCGGTCTCTTTGAATCTCATATCATCATTTATCATCATACCTCAAGTTATCTAAATGAAATACACAACATTTCATATCGGAGTTATCAACTCCATCAAATCATCCAATACCATCCAATCATCCATAAACAATTTAGGCCACTTCCAAAATAATTCAATCGATTCTAATTGAATTTCTAGCCTCAATACTTAGATCCCTTCATTTAACATTAATTAACTTCGAATCAACTAATTAGTCAGCCCTTTATTATTCATCTTAATTAATCACTCTGGATTAATTATTTTCCAATTACATTCAAGTAATTATCTTTAATTAACTTCACAATATTTCTTAGTACCAAATAGATCATTAAGTAATCTTTATTACTTTTATTTAATTAATTGATCCTTAATTACTATACTAATTTACTTCCGTTAAGTCACTTATTACTGATAAATTTATCTTAATTAATCAATCTTTAATTACATCATTAATTATATTAATTAATTATTTCCAATTATATTTTAATTTAAATTTCGAATCTAAATTAATTACGTGAATTAAACCACAGTATTAATCACTCTCGATTAATCTCAACCTGTAATTAACTATCCATTTATTTACTTAATTAAATATCCATTTATTTACTTAATTAAACAAATCAAATTTCTCCTTAATTAACAATCTTAATAAATCTCTTGATTTACTACACAAATTAATTAATTAATTCCATTAAGTAATTATTTACGGAACCATCCAATGATTATTCCGAATTACTTACACTTAATTAATTAATTATCCATTAGATTACACTTCCTATTTAATGAATCACCAAACATCAAACTCTTACTAACTTTAAAATAAACTATTTTCTTACTTCATGATTTAAGTTTAAAATCAAATGATTCGAGTCAAACAACAATTAACTCGAGAGTCAAACAAAACCAAAGTCACAGTTCATCAACACACATACAATCAATCCAATCAATCCATCAATTATTTAAATTTAACCATTTAAATAAAAACAGTGTGAGATTTACTCACCTTTATTCTTTTGTAGCCCATTTCCTTTAAGACCTGTCCTGGATAAACAATGGATGATCTATTAATATTTAAAATTATTGAACAAGTTCTTTGGATAACTTTATTTAGTTAATTATTTATTTAAATCAATTTTCCCTTTAATAAAATATTATTTCTTTGGATAAGTTATTTTCTTCTGAAACTACTTGTACCTATAAAACAATAATCTATAAATTACAGAAGTCTAATTTTATATATACACTTTAACATTTATAAAATTCCTATACCTTTATTTTCAAAACTATATATATATATAGGTATTAAAAATAAAATAAACAAGAATTTTCAAACTTTATTATAATATGATTATTATCTTTTCAGCAACGTTTAAACAGTATTTTATTTTTATCTCATAGTCAGGATATGCATATGTATTTATAAATTCAAATTCTATAAACCAAAACAGCACCCCCTTTTCCCCATGTAACTAAAATTATCTAACTTAAAAATTTAAATAACTTAAATTGATAGGAGAATACCTTTCCGCGACAACACAAGCTCCTGCTTGCCATCATTCGAACAAACCGAACCCCCCTACCACTCGACCCGCCACCACGCCTCACACTACGCTCGCGAGTCGCCGCTTCACCTCTTAGATGCCACCGCCCTCCCCACGAACGAACATCACTGCGTGAAACTCACCCAGGTCGCGATGCCCTAGATCTCGCGACTTCGCCTCACCGCCCTTTATGGCCTCGCGATAGACAACGAACGATGCTGCGGCCATCATTTGAGGAAGGCTTCGGCCATTTATCCCTAACTCGCACGCGACTGGAAAAAATCGAGCGTTGCCATTTTATTTTTTTGTTTCGGTCGCGGCTGCTTGAAGAAATGAAGAGGGTCTGAGTTGAATTATATTTGTTTGAATGATTTTAAGAAAGGGGATTTCCCGATCGGCAATTTTCTATTGATTTTTTTTTATAAGCATTCGATTTTGATTCTGTTGTAGGCTTATAGAGGAAGACGGAGATAAATAGGGATTTGGAAATGGCTTCTTGAGCACGCCGTAGTCCAAGAAAATATCTTGTTAATTTTTCTTTAAATTTAATTATATTATAAAATTTTAAAACGTCTCGTTAATCGCCAATTAAAATTTTAAACTCCACTTAAGGAATGCCGCTAGGCGATTTTAGGGTTTTACCCGCGTTCCGAACACAATGGAATGTGTTTCTGAGGCTAATTCGATCGTATGCACGAGTTACAGAAGAAAAAGATCAGTTTTAAAATTAAATTGATTAAAATAGTTCGAAGCGTTTTGAACTGCCACGGTCAAACAACAACTCCGATTGCTACGGAAATTGAAATCCGATAATAACTAACTATTATGGATCCAGTGGGTTGGTTTCGTCCAATTCTGAGACTGTGCCTCGGAAGGCTATTTTTAAATTCAATTTAAACGATATATTATTAAAATTGAACAAATTGCCTTTAAATTAAATTTCAACCATTCTATTATCTTCAGTATCCTCATTATATATTTTATAAGCCTTCAAATTATTTGAAACAGGCTTAGAATCTCAGATTCAACAATTTAACCAATTTCTCAGATTCAACAATTCAATATTTAAGCTATACAATTCAATGATTTCATTATCAAGTAAATATTGATATCTTAAATTCAAATTAAAATTAACTTTTAGATATTTAAAACCAATTAACTATTCAAATTTAAACTGCTAGAAATTCCGGGTCATCACACCTTCAATTGGTTTCACTTACTGATTTTATTTGAATGTTTCATTTTGTTTATCACAAATCAATTTTCAATTCCAACTCCAGTTCTAAATACTTACAAATTCGAAATGAATTTCAACATTCAATTTTCCTTTCATTTACTTGCAATGGTGAATTTATTTATTCATTCAAAATTTATTTTCCACCTTTATAGATTTTTATTCTAATCATTTAGTCTATAAGACTTCTCAAATTCACCTTTATACAAATTAACTCAAGTTAATTTCAGTTTAAATCTGAATTCCTAAGTTTTCAAACTTATTATTCCATAACTATTTTTTTATAAAATTCCAGAATCTTTCCGCCTTTTTCAAAACCATTATTGAAAACAATTCAAATTATCCTTTGAATTTAAAAACCAAACCCAAATTTTCCAAACAACTTCCATTTAAAATAATTTGACAGTAGTTCCTCTTTTGGAAACTCGAAAATGAACATCGATGATGCTGCAGTCATCACCGAATTTATTTTCCAGCGACCGAAAAGAGTTTAGAGCTTTTATCCCTCCAAAAACATTTTTCCAAATCCTTTAAAATTATTTTCAAAATCAAAGGAATTTAATCCTTTCCAAATTTCAAACCCTTTCAATTTTTTCTCAAATATTACTCTGGAATCCTACTTCAAATTATAAATCACTTTTACATTTTGTATTTACAAATCTCATTTGTATATGGATTTATATTTCTTAGCTTTTGATTATAATTTCAATTTCTTATTCAATAATCAATGATAATAATTTAATATTATTACTTCCTAACAAATAAGCAACCATATACTTCTATAATAATTTACGGAAAATCATTTCTTTTCAATACAAAATAGTTTGGGTAAAATTATTTCATTTACCCTACTTTTAAGACAATATCGTGTCGAATTGTTCTATATGAGTGTTTAGAGATCCCTATCGATAGAGTTGTACAGACTATATCGATCAGAATCCATATACCACTCAACAAACCAATCATCACAATATATAACAATTTGTCTTATATTCACTAACAAATACACGCTCATATCTATTATTACACTCAAACTCATTCTAGAGTACTACTGACTCTATCTCTAACGAGTAACACCCGACAAAGCCAAGGTTATCGCTTAACCAAATGCTCTGGTGCCAAAAATGTGACGACCCAATTTTTCGACGCCCGAAAGTCGACATTGATACGTCCATTGTATCGAATGCCACACAGTCGAATGCCGAAAAACCGAACCGTTAGGTTTAAAGAAGAAGAAGATAGAAGAAGGAACAGAAACAATAAACAGAATCTCATAATTCGTAGCGGAACAACATATAATAGATAAATGAATATCTTTAAAACAAAAACACTATATCTGTTTATACATCACAATATCAGAGTTTACATTAACACAATACAAACACTGGCAGTTATAGTAACTTGTGTACAATAAAATTTAACTTGCATAACCCAGACGCAACAGACAGTACATAGTATAAGTTGTACGTCTCGCAATCCAGCTTGCCTCCAGATCTCCATAGCAACTTCTTGACTTTGCTCCCGAATAATGATAACCTGACTCTAGGCTGCCCGTGTGGAAAATTGTGGGCACCCAGAGTTTAGAAAGGGAACAATAAACTCCAGATCAGTCGTGGGACTGGTGTGAGATCTTAAAAACAGTTATTTTCACAAAGAAAATAAAAAGAAATCCGCTATGCATTTGAAAAATGAAACTTCCATAAGGCCTCCCGCCACACACACAATGCAAACGCAGAATTGGAGAAGATTTCTCCTTATGAAAGTCAAACATGCTTAATATGCAAAATCTATTCGATATTATTATTAGTGCATAGTGCAGAAAAACATTTCGAAAGTATAATATTAATCTTAGCCAACATACAACCATTATTGTATGCCTACTTTAGCTACCATGTTTAATAGCAGGTTACCGCCACATTCCATGGCATGTTATACAACTAAAACCGAACAGGGCGCGTATTATTTCTCTGGGTTTCCAACAAATGGTCAGGCTAAGGAACTTTCTACTGCCACATGGGTACGCTTTTGGAGGGACATTTCGAGAACCTACCCAGATCACTGCCAACACGAGGCCAGTTACCTCCTTCCCTTGAAGTAAAACCTAAGATATGCCACCCCCGGTCGTTTGCGACCTTTATTCGAGGATCCTCTACAACAACGACCATAAAGAAAAGTATTTGCAGTAACCACAAAGGTTAAATATCAGGGCTCCACACCTGACACCACCCTTTTCCAGAAGGAATGGACATACCCTAGGGGAGCTACCCCTGAAACCTGGCCGTATCTTTCCTGTTTCGACCATTCCCAGGTTGTGAGGTCCGACGAGGTTTCGTCCACAAAGCTACACTTTTCACAAAGTCATGCTTTGATCAACAAATGATCAGCAGCACTTCGTATGCCACATTACCAAATTGGGAATGTATCACTAGTAACCATCAACTACATAACCTCTGAGCTTGTACGTCTCAGAGAAGGGTGTTAAGCTAAGAGAATAAATTCTCCGCCACCAACTGAAATGCATTTGATAGAAACCAGCTTTACATCTCAAAGTGTAATGTCAGACATACATCCATACAAGTCCGTTTCGAGATCGAACGGAACCGAAGGCACTTACAAAGAAGCCCTTGCAATCCGGATATTCACTAATCATGTCCGGAATCACCATCACAAAGGGTGATAAAATCTCTATACCAAAGCAACTCGGTGCAGAGACATTCGACAGGTAATCCTTTCATTTTCGAGAATACCCGGTCTTCAACACCATCTTCAAATGCAATCCCATTTTGTCGTATCGTTATTCGGAATGGGTTTTATGACATAAGGTCCTCTCCCGGCTAATCCGAATAACGAGCGCTTATTTTATAAAATAAGTGTTCAATCAGATTTCAAACAAATCACACAAATTTCTACTTTGATCTTTTACATAAAAGAACCATCACAATCACAAAGTTTGATGCGGGTTTCGAATATCCATTTGGAATTCGACTCCTGGTTGCATCGAAATTCTAATGTCATTTAAAGGTCAATATTGATAGTCGGTTATTTAACTAACAATCAACATCCACAACAATTACCGAATTTAATTAAATCTCCCAAATTATTTATTTTCAAAATATGTTCGCAAGATATACTTTTATCACTTTAATATTTTGAAAACAAATTTCAAATCACTATTCACATTTCGATCCTTTGAAAACAAATTTCAAAGCATTTTACTTATGCGGAATATATTTCCAAATATTTATTCATTTCCACTGGAAATCTGCCGAGTTAAAATAATTCAAATCACTTATCCAAAATATTCTTGGAACATTTAAAATAAATATTATCTTAAATACTTACTTAAATATTGGTTATGAAAACATTACACAAATTATCACATATAAGATTTCAAGTCCTAACAAATTTTAAAATAAAATTAGTAGATAGGGTATAAATATTTAGATAACCAATTTCTAAATCAAATTTTTATTAAATCTTTAAAATAATCATTTCTATACTCAACTAAATAAATCTTTACTTTAAAGATTTAAACATTTCCCTAATAATTTCTCTAACAATATTTTTTCAAAACAATTTCTAAAACGTTTACTTTATACTTTAAAAGTTACTTTGAAAATATATTCGGCTTTTCAGGGAAGAATTCTCTTTCCATTTATATAAATTAATGAATCTTCTCGATTTATTTTAATTTACATTCCAAATCTGTAAATTTCTTTTCACACCTTTTAAAAATAAAACAATATTTATTTTTAAAACAAATTTCCCTTTTCTTTATAAAATTACCATTGTGAATTTTAAATTTTCAAATATCCACAGATATACGATTTTCAAATCGATTCCCAAATAGTTATTATTTTTACCAAATCAATATCAAATTGATTTTCTAATTTATTTTCAAAACACCAAATCAGTTTTCAAATTGATTCTCAAATTTATTTCAAAAACCAAATTTATTATCTTTTGAAACAAATTCCTTCTTTTAAATTTATTCAATTTTTATAAAATTAATTTACTATGATTTTTTCTAATAAATTTCAAAAATCTAATTTTATCTATTTCTGGTATCCCACGATACCAAAAATATATTCGGATAAATTTTAGCCTACAATGATTTCAATTACAATAAAATCATATAGAGATTATCAACACACAACATACGAAACAAATTCAATATTTGAGCAATCCAGTTGGATCCCTCTACCCTGTTTCCCGGCATCCACAGACGTTAGCACAACAATTAAATACCAATTCCCCTTCAAGGTGGAATACCGAGGTATATGGAATTATAAAATATCATCCGCTATTATGCGGCGCATAGGGTCTCATCCGCTATATAATGCGGGAAATCAACAACTCCAAATACATATATAATACCAATTCCACTTCAAGGTGGAATATCGCGGTATATGGGTTTAAATATAATATCGTCCACTATTTTGCGGTGTATAGGGTCTATTTCAATATAATTGATAATAAATTATCATCCAAGCAGACAATGAACAATTTAAATTTAACTATCACAACTCAACAATCAATCAATAACTGAAATTTCCAATTATTATAATTTGAGTGAGAAGATCACACCTTTGACAATGCCTGCAATCCATTTTCCATTCCAGTTTGTTGTTCACGATCTTTAAACCATGTATAAACAATTTTGCAATTTATTAATATTCGCAATGATCGAACAATTTATTTTCATTTAATTAATTTTCTTAACAAATGATCTTTATTTCAAACCAATTTTCTTTAAATAAATTTGTTTAACTAAAATTTTAGTTTAAAACTAAATTTTTCTTTAATCATTTATAAAAATAATTGGACAAGTAAATTAAACAAATTCATCTTCCTTTTGAATATATATGGATATGCTTAGTGATTTAATCTTACTTTTGTTCATTTCCAACTACATATAAAAATAAATCTATGTAGGTTTGAAAATCTAACTTTTATATAAACCTTTCAACATAAAAAATACTCCTATATATATATATATTTGTGCTACTATTATCCTTCTCACAAATCAGAACTAAATTTACTTTACTCAAAGTGCAGTTTCTATCTAAATTAAACATCATGCTCTGCCTTTATCCTATTTTTCAATCTGTAAATAAATATATATGTATCTTTAGTAAATTCAGGTAATTAAAATAAATAATAGAAGAAAACACACCTTACTGCCTACCACAAATTCGGCACGACCTGTCCAGAACGATGACCACCGCACCTATTTCTCGAGATCGCCATCTTCGTTGCTGCCATATCCCAGATGCAACATACTTCGATCGTCCTCATCTATCCAAACCCCCACTTGATGCTCGACATCGCGAAATGAACTTTCGCTTCACGCACGCACGCAAGCGCTATCCTTCCTACCGATCACGACTGCTGCTAGGCCACTGTCGCTATCCTCAATTCCCAATCGTGAATCGCCATCGTGCTCGAGTCTGAGCTCGAGAATCCTCAATTGTTTCAATCGAATGATGCTCGATAATGCCCTAACTTCGATCGCGACATTGTCGCTTCAGCTAAGTGGAACCCCTCAGGTCGTGAGGGAATCCAATGCGATCGCAAGCACCCTCCATTCTTGATTTTAATTGGAAGGGGTTTGACTCGACTGTGAAGCGGCCAACGCTTTCGATTTTGAAATTCTATTTGATTTGTTTTTCTGTCGCCATTGTTTTGATTTTTAGGCTCGGCTTGCTTTTCTTCTCTTTTTTCCTTCTTTTTTTTCATTTTGTATCTCGGTTGTAAATATTAAAGAGGAGAAGCATGCAGAGGAAGGTCGGGTTGGAATTTTCTTGATTTTTTTATAATTTTATATTCAAAATATCTCGTATAACCTAACTCGAAATCATAAACTCCTATCGAGGCGAACCGCCTAGCGTTTATAAGGTTTTATCCGCATTCCGAACATAATGGAACATGTTCTGAAGGCTAATTCGATCATATACGCAAGTTACGTAAGTAAATGGTCAATTTTAAATTGAATCGATTAAAATAGTTTCTACTCGTTTTAAGCTGCCAGGGTTAAACGACTACTCCGATTGCTACGAAAATTGAAATCCAATAATAATACAATATTACGGATCCAATGGAACTTGTTTCGTTGAATTCCGAGACTGTGCCTCGATAGTCTATTTTTAAATATCGATTTAAACAATAAAATTTTCAAAACTGAATAAATTATTTCTAAATTCAATTCTGAGGCTTCCATTATCTTCAGTATTATAATATAAATTTTCAAAGCCTTGAAAATATTTTTAACAAGCTTAAAATTAAAGATTCAAATTTTTACTCATCATTAATAAATCAAATTCAATAATTTAAAATGCCAAATTCGCAGTTGTAATTAAAATTCAAGTTAAACTAACTTCCAAATAGTTAAAATCAATTAAATATTCCATTTCAAATGTTAAAAATTTCCGAGTCGTCACAAACTGGGACACGTTTCTAAGGAGTGTAAGATAGCCCTAGCTCAGAAGAAGTTAAAGTGCTATAATTGTGATTAGTCCGGACACATTGAAAGGGCCTGTCCTACTTTGAGGAATAAGGGCCAGATTGTGAAGGCATATAATCTAGATGTCATTTAAACCTTTATTAAAGAACCATCGTCGGCCCAGGAGAGGGGAAAGCATATTTTGATGGAAGTTCTCTTGATTTTATCTGATTCTCATGTTCATACTTTATTTGACACTCGTGCATCTCATTCATTCATAGTAAGTGCACTAGTTGATAATTTGGCCCAAAAAATTGACAGCATGCACAAATCCATTATGGTATCAAATCCTATTAGGAGATCGAACCATTTATTGATATTATGTCATAATCTAAAGTTGGTCACCTGTAGAGTAGAGTAGTCCCCTTGTGATGAATATGCACTAACTGTTTTTAGCGGTATAGGATGATTTTGGAAATGGATTGGATGTGGGGTAGTATTGGATTATGACAAGAGGATAATTTAATTAAGGAAAGGTAGTGGATTTGATTTGATTCTGTGTTGTGAGCCCGATATATCTGTTCTAAAGAAATATTTGTATTACTCAGCTTGTTATATGAAGAGCTATAATGTATACACATAATGAAAGATTATCTAGATGTATTCAAAGAAGTTTATGATCTCCCTCCATGAAGAGAAATTGAATTTTGAATCAATCTTGAGAAAGACGAAAGGCCAACTATGATGCCTCTTAGGCATATGGTTCCAAAGGATAGAAGAGAACTGGATAAGGAAGTTTTAGAATTGTTGTAGAAAGGCTTTATTCAAAGAGGTATCTCAAAATGAGGAGCAAATGTCATTTTCACTAATAAGGCAAATGGTTCCCTCAGGATATGCGCCGATTATCAAGAACTTAATAAGCCGATAAAGAAAAACCACTATCCATTGCCTCATATTGAAGACCTCTTCTTTCAGGTATTCTAGGTAAAGGTTTTCTCACAGCTTGATTTGACGACTAAGTTGCTGAAGATAGTATCCAAAAGACCATTTTTTATACGTTTGATGGATTGTTTAAGTAGTTGGTCATGCCATTTGGGTTGACTAATGCTCCATCTTATTTTGTGGATTTGATTAGTAGAGTATTACGGTAGCAGTAAAACGGGTTTGTTGTGGTCTTTATGGATGATATTCTTATTTATTCCAGAAGTGAGGAGGTGAATGAAAGCCACTTAAGGGAAGTGATGGATGTTCTAAGGAGAAATTAGTTGAAAGCTAAATCCTCTAAATGCCACTTTTGAAAGAAAGAAGTTTGGTTCCTTAGGCACATGGTATCAGCCGATGGACTGGTGGTAGATCCAGGGAAAGTAGCTGTAGTTAGGAGATTGGAAAATGCCAAAGAATGCTTCAAAGGTCCGTAGCTTTTTGGATTTGGTTGGATTCTATTGGAAGTTTATCAAAGATTTGGCAAAGGTATCCGCACCTCTAACCCATTTGACGAAGAAGAACCTAATTTATACTTAGAGTCTAGAGTGTGAAGCTGCATTTGTTTGATTAAAGGAGTTATCGACGATTGCTTCTATTTTGGTTATTCCTGATGGTACCAAAACATTTATCATGTCTACCGATGCATGTGATACTGGTCTCGATGATGTTTTTATGCAAGATGGAAGAGAGTAACGTTGCTAGTAGACAGTTGAAGAACCACAAGAGGAATTATCCAACTCACGACTTGGACTTGGATGTTATTGTATTTGCGTTGAAGTCATGGAGACATTATTTGTTGAGTAAGATATTTGAGTTTTACGGCTCATAAATCTCTTGAGTACTTGTTTTCTCAGAATGGCCTGAATCTGAGACAGCAGCAGTGGATGGAGTTCTTATCATTGTATGGTTTTGAGATTTCTTATACTCCAGGGAATGGAAATATAATTAAAGACGCCTTAAGTTGGAGACATGCAGAGATGAACGCCATGTTGATAGAATGGAAGAATTTAGAGTTCATAACCGAGTTTCATTTCCATTCTAAATTAGAGTACGTACTAGGATTATTAGCAACGATGAAGGTCAGACCTACACTGATAGATCGAATTAGAGTGAGTCAAGGGTAAGATGCATCGTTGGTTGATATCATGAAGCAGTTAGGAATAGGTGAATGGTTGAGCAATTTAGATTGTTACTCTAAGGATTGGAAGGGTTATTTAAGGAGAGATAGAAGGCTATGTGTACCACATGTTAAAGAGTTGATAGAAAAGGTTTTTGGGGAGTGTCATCACTCTAGAATGACTATTCATCTAAGAAAGGGTAAGATGTATCAGGATGCAAAGACAATATTCTGTTGGTTAAGGATGAAGAAACTTTTAGCAGAGTATGTGACGAAGTGTATGAGATGCCAAAGAGTGAAACGAAAGAAAGACAAACCAAGTAGGCTATTACTTTCGTTGGATGTGCCACATTAGAAGTGGAAGTGCATATCTATGTATTTTGTAAATGGATTACCTTGGAGTAGAAGAGCAAATGAGAGCATATGGGTTATATTAGATCACCTTACAAAGAGCGCATATTTTATTTCAGTAAAAACATAGGAACTACAACGACTTTAGTGGCATAGTATGTTAAAGTAGTGGTATGACTACATGGAGTTCTAGCTAGTATAGTAAGTGATCAGAATTCACTTTTCACGAGCGAATTCTGGAGTCTACAGGTGGCATCGGAAACAAGATTGAATTTGAGAATGGTATATCATCCGTAGACTGATGGACAGATGTAGAGAGTAAATATGGTGTTGGAGGATTTGTTGAGGACCTGTATATTGGGCTTTGGAGGTTCTTAGGAAGATTATCTACCTTTAGTGGAGTTCGCATACAATAATAGCTACAAGGCTAGTATAGGCATGACATCGTTTGAAGTATTATATGGAAGGCAATGTGAATCACCTTCGTGTTGGTGGGAGTCTACATATAAGATTATTTTGGATCCGAAGATGGTTAGGGATACTGCATATAAGGTGGAGCATATAAGGAAGAGGGTGCAAGATGCATAGGATCGATAGAAGTCATATGTGGTTAGGAGGAGAAAAGATTTGGCATTTAAGGTGGAATATTTGGTTTGTGTCAAAGTTTCTCCATTGAAGAGAGTAATAAGATTCAGAAGTTCGAGGAAGTTAGCACCTAGTTTTGTCATCCCATTTCCAGTATTGGAGAGGATAAGAAGATTAACATACATAGAGGAGCTTCCAAAGAAGTTGACGGGGAGTCCATCATGTGTTCCTTATGTCACATTTATAGAAATGTATGCACGATCCGACGACTGTAATTGCACCTAGTCAAATGGAAGAGATAAAGTTGGATTTTGAGCTGAGCGCATCCTATGGTCCAACCTGTATTATGGAAGGTAGAATGAAATGATTTTGAAACAAGATGGTAAAATTGGTTAGAGTACAATGGGAAATGACACGGTATAGAGTAGTACATGGGAGCCAAAAGCGAAGATGAGGGCTACTCATCCTCAACTCTTTTTCGGTATGTTTCCTGATTTGATCTATCTTGATTTGGTTTCCTTAGATTATCCTACGATTAGGATTTGGATGCTTTGGATAAATTGGTTATTGGGCTTTATATATGTGATTGAATTTGCATTCATATATACACACGCACACACATACTTATATTAGGATCAGTAAATCATGCTTAAATATTAACCTGTTGCATTCATATATAAGGCATTAGTTGCATTACATGGGTAGAGACTTGCAAGTTCCTGAAATGATTCATACCTTTATGTTGTCTACATCAATTGTATGTCCATGTATTGTTTGTTTAAATTAAATGATATGTTTGCTAGTTTGATTTATATATGTGTTTGACGAATGAGTATGATAGATTATATTTTATGCTCCTTAAAAATTTAATGAAATTCTTTTAAGTGCAGGAGAATGTAATACAATGAAAATTGGATAAACTATTAATAAATAATTGAATAATGTGAAAATAATTTAAATTAATGAATTGATCAAATAAATTAAATCTAAACAGTGGCAAAATGGTTATTTTTCAAATGTTGGAATTTAACGACGAAAACAATGCCCTTGCATCCGTCTCGTTTTTCTGTGTTGCGTAGTATCTTAGTTTGTCTCGTTTGGAGTTTGTATGTAGGAATTATGGGTGAAATGGTATCAGGTTGAATGAGCGCCAAAATTCATGTTTGAATTATTATATTTGAATGTGGAAGTGGACAGTTCTTTTCTCCTCCCACTTAAAATAAGTCACCTATATTTAGTTTTGAAACTAAACGACCACTTTTTTCCTTATCTCTTTCTCTTCTCAACCTACCTAAGGTCAAAACCTAATAGCTCTCTCAAAAGTCCACTGAATCGAACAATACTAGAAGTGTTACAGAGTTATCAGATAAGGCTATGTACCTTTAGTGATTGGAGGCAGAAAATCTAAAGTGAGGGGACGTAGGAGGCCAGACAGTTAGGATCTTGGTAAAAAAAGGCATTTCAGTGAGTAGTTCATCCTCACATTTAGATACAATGCAATTAAAACACTCTAATGATGATATGTCGGCTATGATACTATGGAATAATGTAGTTAAACACCTAAATACAGATTAAATGGTGATTTGGGAGGGAAATTAGAATTTACAGTAAAGTTATAATTAGGGTTGCATCGATTTATATAATTTGATGAATATATGAACATATTGGTTAAATAAATGATCAAACCAGACTTATAAACTTAAGGTTAGGTACTAGGTATATTCTTAAACGACCAAAAGGGGAGCAGAGCGATTGGAGGTGGAAAACGACGATGAAAATATCAAACTGATTAGGAATACATATACCGGTTGTAAAGGCCCATTTTTACGTACCCTTTGAATCGACAATAAACCACACATATCTAACTCAAATTGCACGAAAAGACGGATCTTTAAGGGTGATAAAGAAAAGTAGACAGAACAGAATCTCACAAGAATGGAATAACATATAATATTGAACAAATATTTTTACAGCGGAAAACTTTTAAATACATATATTAGAGTCTAACCTAAATTCAGCTTGGACAGTTATAAAACCTGCCCTTACAATTGCTGCAAACATCAAACAAAATACACTAAGCAAAGCCGATAAACGAATATCTTCATACGTCGATGAATATCACCTGCTCTCCTCTGGAAATTCCAACTGTCTTCGATTATCCTAAAACTACTCGGATCTGACCCAAGTATTGAAAATACCCGGATTAGGCTTGATAAACCAGCGTGAGAAAAACTCAATAATAAACGACAGTGTCATATATCAGCCTTTGGATAAAATCCTTTGAAAATAAAGAGTATCTTATAAGACCACGCCCACACATACAAATGGACGGGTTTTTACCATATGATAACTAAAACACTTTTATATCAAAACATTTGATGTTATTTCTAATGACATCTCTTTTAAAACATTTGCAAATAAACTTATTAATCTTAGCTGAAATTGTTACCATTATTAAATTCCAGTATACTAGGCTCTACAAACAAAACCGTAGGTTCTTATTAGAGAATGGATTTCCATACAAATGACCAGGCGCAGGATCTACCTTCCGAAATGGGTACACCTCTAGATGGATGTCCCGAGGCACAGAACATCTGCCCTCTACCAACAGAAGACCGACCCACCTCTTTAACTAGATAGTACCGAATATGTCATCCCCCGGTCGTTACCGACCTTTAATCGAGAGCTCTCTTTCCATACACCACATTAATTAACATCCCGAATGTCATAGAGGGAAGAAATATATCTAGAAGGGGATCATCATACCCTACTTGGGAATGTCCCACTTAGCCCTGCTGCATGTAATCCTGTTTCGGTCATTTCCAGTTTGATGAGGCTTGAGGTCACGATTACCTTTTTACAAAGCACATATCACATCTTTGAATGCCATATTGCCATTTTCATTTAACTACTAATTGCCTTCCACAAAAATACAACTCATAAGCTTGTATGTATCAAGGAGGGTGTTAAGCAAAGAGAAGTTGCCTTCTCCGCCACCACTGATGTACGTTTGTAAAAACCAATGTACGTAATCGTTAGAAATGCAATGTAAGACAAACGTCCATACAAGTTGTCCAGGAACAGGACAAACCGAAGGCACTTTCCCCGGCCATTACTAAGCGAGAAGCCCTTGCAATCCGCAAAATCTCCATCACGAGGAGACCTCTGCTATATATAACTCGGGAGCTATGCGGAGCATGTCAACAAGCAGTCCTCACGCAAGGAAGATCCACGGTCTTCAATAATCATCGTCTTCAACAAGTCTTCATGTTCGAACGTATACATTGGTTCGAAGTGGTCTTCGGACAGGAATTAACCAAATCGATATTCGGTTCCTTCGAAATCCAATCATCGATAAAAAGTGAATACGAGTATATAGGATTTATTAAGTCTCTTTTCACTTTAATTCTTTTCGGATGATTTCGAAATCTCTTTCTTTTAACTTAGGATAATTCTAAGTAATTCATTCTTTTATTTAGGAAAATATCTCAGATTTCCTTACTTAATTCTTGATCCAAATTCCTTAACTTTTAAGTGGGTCAAAAATAATGTTATTTAAGACATCGTTTACGATAAACCCTAAATCAATCTTAACAAATATTTTTGAGTAAATAGGATCATAGAAACCATTCACTTTTGGATATTGCTTAACTTTTGGATAATACCAATCTTGTTTTAATTCAAAAAACTTAATACCGAATCTTTTTATTTAAGAGCATCCGGGCTTTCCTTTCGATCTGTTCCACCCCTCGCCTAAGAAAAAAACATAGGCCAGGTAAGTTCAGGGCACTGGTTGCTCCATCCCTAACCTTAGTTAAACACCTTGTTTTATCTTCTCAGATCTCACAGGCGGGACAAATGTACTAGTCGTTTCCGCATACTCAGATTTTCAACTTTATTTTGGAATTGCTTGTAAATATCCCAAATTATCTTTCAAAACGCTTAATTACTCTTTTTTAAAACATTAACATTTTATTCTGGGAAACATCGTTACATTTAGGCTCATATTCCAAAAGTTATACAATTCACACATAAAAGTGCTTGGGAAAGTGCTATATAAGCTTATTTGAATTAAACCACTTTTAAACATTCGATAAATCGTATTTTCCAATCCAAATCTCTTTTAAATCATTTAAATAGATTTATCAAATTTATTCCATATTTTTCCATAATTAAAACATTCATTTAAACAGATTTCCTGTTATGGTCACTAAACTGCACTAGCGTGATTTTTTCTAGAAAATTGATTTGGACTTAATTCAAAATCTACTTGTCAAAACTTTAATGTTTTTTCTTCGTTTAGAAGATATGGATATAATAGTCCGGAATTTTCTTATCTCGAAGAATTCCAAGCTATATTTCACTGTACCATTCATTTAAACTTTTCGGCGCGAAATCACGAACTACCGTTGCGCGACGCGTCTAGTTTTAACTTATTTTTCAATACTTGAAACAATCAATTCAAATTGGATTTCAACACTTATAAAATCATTAGAAACCATTTTAAATCAATATTTCACTTTTTAAAGTATTTAAAATATATTTTCACTATTACCATATTATAATATAATTTTATTCCCATTATTTTAATATTAAATTTTAATTCCAATTTCAACTCAATTTCAATTCTAATCTCAAAACAAACACATTTAAAACTTAGATTTCAAATCTAATTTCAATTTAAACTTCAATTCATTCTCAAACTAACTTCACTTTTTTAAAATCGATTTCAATTTCGGTTTCACTATTCATCTTAATTTCAATTTCTAATTAACTATTCTTTTCAAATCCGATTCACTTCAAATTTCAAATTCTCTTTCATTTTAACTTTAATTTCACTTTTAAATGAAAAGAGTCTTATTTTTCCACAATTTCTCATATTATTAAAATATGATCTTTTTAGATAAAGGGATTACTTGATCAAAATGAACATATCCAATATTCATATTTATCACTAACATAACATCCATTCAACCAATCACATGCATATGATTTCAAATCTAACATTCACTATAAATATCATAACGGGATATATTATCACAATTCACTCAATTTACTAACTATCAAATCATCCATATTAACAATCAATTTGGTATAAACATTCATATGTCATAAGGGTGTAAATATGATTTATAACATAATCAAAATATAAATCCAAAGGCAATGAGAATTACTCACTTTTAACTAAATCGTTTAACTTTCTACCAACATTCATTTAATTCAACGCTTCACTAAACCTTTCTAAACCTAATCATAACCATGCTTCCAAGTGGTCGCCCATCTCCATCTCTACTTGCTTTGCTCACGCCCTCCCCTTATCCACTCTCAAACTCACGGCCTAAGGCCCTTTTTAAGAAGAGAAGAAGAAGTGAATTAAGAAGAGGTTAGAGAGTAACAAATGGATTAGTGCTTAAGAACTCCACTATTTTTAACCCTCCTAACTCTCTTAAAGAGAGAAACCATTAAAATAGCTTAAAGAAAGAAGAAGAAAAGAAAGATTTGTGTGAAAATGAAAAAGGTATGCATGGCTATTTATAGGAAAAAGTTTGGAATAAAATCTTATTATGTAAAATGACCAAAATGCCCTTTACATACTTTTTAACTTAACATCACATTTCAAATCATGCTTTATGTCACTTTCACTTAGGAAGTAAGAAAAGTAAAGTAATAATTATGTTTGGTTTGATTTGATGTTTTACTTTTTGCTTTGAAATGACATTTTTGTCTTTTTGTGCTTACTTTTTCTTAATTGTTTTCTAGAAGTTTCTAACCTTGTTTAGTAAAAGTAAACTTGATTAGTTAATTAATTAACACTTACACTATTAGAATATATATTCCTATATAAGAAAATAAAGGTGCGATGACGTTGTGGCAACTTTTAATCGACAAAACGTCATTTTTCGACAAAATGTTTTACGGTCACATTTTGACGTTTTAGTTAAACTATTTATTTATGTAAACCAAATTTAAAAATAAAAATTTTACTTCTTTAAATAAATTAAAACAAGTCTCTTTATATTTTAATATCATATTTAATTAATATCAAAATCTTTAATTTTACAGTGTATGTAAAACTGACAAAATACGACAAATTTTGGTTATTTTTGTAAAACGATTATTAACATACTTTCAAATCTTTTAACATACTTTTATTATCTTTATTAGATGTTTTAAATAAGATTTACCTTTTTAAATAAATATTTAAATCCCTTTATTTAAGCCTTTATTTATTATTAACAAAACTTAACTTTTGTCGATTTGTTTCAAAATCCAAATTTATACTATTTTAATTTATTAACTATAAGAATAGATAATTGTTATTATATATAACACATTTATTTAAGTCTTAGACTCCTTTTAAATTTAAATTGAACGAAATCTCTCATTTTCGAAGTAGCAAAATTATGGGTCGTTACATTCTCTCCTACTTAAAAGCATTTCGTCCTCGAAATGAAATCAAAGACAAAGGAATCTATCCCATACTCATCTCCTCAAATAATTTGACTTATTTCTACTGATGATAGAAAAGAAGAAGAGCGATATCATAACAACACTAAAAAAGATGATGCCAGACATGCATATAGAGATTCCCACACTAACTTGAGTACTTATCACGTACTTACGATTATATATACATACATCAACTCAAACTTCTATCTTACCCATCCTAGTGCATACCGCTTAAGATAATATATACAACAACCAAACAATACTATATATCCAAAAAACAACCATACTATACTAATGCATACATCCACATAACTCATCCTCTGTCCCGAGCGTGTACTATATCTGAAGTCTATATAAATATACATATATCAAAACATAAGTCTAACCACTATATCTTAGTGCCTAATATTTGACATAACTATCCAGCTACTAAGTTGACAGACCCAAAACATCATACTATATGTGATATTTGATTCGATCTATTCTTCACATCCACAACTTTGCCTCCGAACTAGTATTGATCCTTCGATTTTCTAGTGAGGACTTTGATCAGACTTCTTAATCACAAACCCTTGCTTTCCTTGCATAGATCTCAACTATGATAGAAAACTTGTGTACATAATCATAATATAAATTCTCATCAATGTTCGCCATAAAAAATCGGGTGATAAATCGTTTTTCAGATTGGTGTAAACACCTCAAAGTTCTGTACTCAAATCTTAGATCAAAATTTATGTGCCAAAATGATCTACGTTTAATTTATGTACATAGCCACATTCATCTTTACCTAATACATTCCTTCAAAACTTCTTTTAATCCAACTTTATTTCACAACCATTTACCATTTACTAAATCCATTATTACTTAAGCATACAAATATGACTTAAACTTGTATAATATACCTTTACTTCTTAAGAGTATATATACATATTCCTAATCTTCAAACCATCATTACTTCAATTAGTGTCTTCAACAAATGTGGAATTCTATTATTCCAAATACATAAGTTATAAAACTCAATCCTTAGTTTTCTTTACCTAAGGTTTCAATTTAACTAAAATTATTTATCTAATCCATATATTAATAAGACAATTTTACTAAGTGTATACTTTTTTTCTTACTGATTCTATGATTAACTACTTAACTTATTTACCTATCCATTTTCTAAATCAAATTTCTTAATCTTAAATCCATCAAATACTTTATAGTCAAATTGTGAAACTTAATTCACATGGTATTTGTTACTTAAACATTTTCATCCAACAATCAAACTACTAACCATATTTTTCAAAATTATCTTCTTCTAATCTTATTTCATTTTGAATTACAAACGTTACCCTAAATGTATCACTAATTCAAATTTTTTATATATTAGAATGATATTTCTTATATGTCTTAGTCCTAAATTTTACTTTAATTTTTTAACCTAATCAAAGTGTCTAAATTTCAAATCAACTTAACTCCTTTATAAGTTATACATCTTTTATATTATATTTAGTAAAAAGTCTCAATTTAGGTTTATCTTTTTCTATCTTATTGATAAGATTTTTTTTTCTAAGTATGCATTTTTTTTTACTTTCTCCAATTGCACTTCTAGCTTCAGTATTATCATCAAATATCTTATATTCAAATTGTGAATTTTACTTCACAAGATATTTGTACTTAGCTTTTAAACCCATCTATTATGATAATCACTTAATCATTATTATTTCTTAATAATAAATATCTAGGGGCATGTGATTAAAGTTTTAAATTCTAGCTTTCAACTAATTGATTCTATATAGAATATCTTATAGTCAAATTGTGCAATTCTAATCACAAGCTATTCATATTTTAGTTTTACTAAGCTAAATCACAGTCAATCCTTAATTTCTAACTCAGAAGATAATAATATCCCCTTTAATATTTATAATATAAACCCAAGGTAAAATTATTTCATTTACCAAGTTCTTTAAAACAAAATTACTTTTATAAAATTAACAAATACGCGCTCATATATATAATACTCTCATAAATCATTCTAGGGTATTACTAACCCTATCTCTAATGAGTTACTCATCCTAGGATATTACTAATCCTATCTCTGATGAGACTTTACCCATAACAGAGTGAAGGTTCTCGCTTAACCTTCAGCTCTGATACCAAATGTAAAGATCTAGGCTTTTCAACCATCGACAGTGGATATAACCACCGTAGCTTACACCGGTACCTCACGCTTTGCTTTTACGACCAGCCTCTCGACCGTAAGGCAAACTACCAAACCAACCCCTTGATACTCGATCTCAGGGACATGTAGGAGTAAGAGTCGTCCGTTCACTACCTAACAAGAAGCGAGAACCCCCGATCATGTAGAATCTCACTAAGCAAAGGTGATAAATGAATATCTTCATACGTCGATGAATATCTCCAGCTCGCCTCTGCAAACTCCAACTGTCTTCGATTATCCTGAAACTACTCGGATCTGACCCGAGTATTGAAAATACCCGGATCAGGCTTGATAGACCAGCGTGAGAAAAACTTAATAATAAATGACAGTGTCATATATCAGCCTTTGGATAAAATCCTTTGAAAATAAAGAGTATCTCATAAGACCACGCCCACACATACACACGGACGAGTTTTTACCTTGTGATAACTAAAACACTTTTATATCAAAACATTTGATATTATTTCTAATGACATCTCTTTTAAAACATTTGCAAATAAATTTATTTATCTTAGCTGAAATTGTTACCATTATTAAATTCCAACATACTAGGCTCTACAAACAAAATCGTAGGTTCTTATTGGAGAATGGATTTCCATACAAATGACCAGGCGTAGGATCTACCTTCCGAAATGGGTACACCTCTAGATGGATGTCTCGAGGCACAGAACATCTGCCCTCTAGCAACACAAGACCGGCCTACCTCTTTAACTAAATAGTACCGAATATGTCATCCTCCGGTCGTTACCGACCTTTATTCGAGATCTCTCTTTCCATACACCACATTAATTAACATCCCGAATGTCATAGCAGGAAGAAATATATCTAGAAGGGGATGATCATACCCTACTTGGGAATGACCCACTTAGCCCTCCTACATCTAATCCGATTTCGGTCATTTTCGGTTTGATGAGGCTTGAGGTCACGATTACCTTTTTACAAAGCACATATCACATCTTCGAATGCCACATTGCCATTTTCATTTAACTGCTAATTGCCTTCCACAAAAATACAACCCTTAAGCTTGTATGTCTCAAGGAGGGTGTTAAGCTAAGAGAAGTTGCCTTCTCCTCCATCACTGATGTACGTTTGTAAAAAAACCAATGTACGTAATCGTTAGAAATGCAATGTCAAACAAACGTCCATACAAGTTGCCCAAGAACAGGATAAACCGAAGGCACTTTCCTTGGCCATTACTAGGCGAGAAGCCCTTGCAATCCGCAAAATCTCCATCACAAGGAGACCTCTGCTATATATAACTCGGGAGCTACCGAGAGCAAGTCAACAAGCAGTCCTCACGCTATGAAGATCCACGGTCTTCAATAATCATCATCTTCAACAAGTCTTCATGTTCGAACGTATACATTGGTTTGAAGTGGTTTTCGGATAGGAATTAACCAAATCGATCTCCGGTTCCTTCGAAATCCAATCATCGATAAAAAGTGAATACGAGTATATAGGATTTATTAAGTCTCTTTTCACCTTAATTCTTTTCGGATGATTTCAAAATCTCTTTCTTTTAACTTAGGATAATTCTAAGTAATTCATTCTTTTATTTTGGAAAATATCTCAGATTTCCTTACTTAATTCTTGATCCAAATTCCTTAACTTTTAAGCGGGTCAAAAACAATGTTATTTAAGACATCGTTTACGATAAACCCTAAATCAATCTTAACAAATATTTTTGAGTAAATAGGATCATAGAAATCATTCACTTTTGGATATTGCTTAACTTTTGGATAATACCAATCTTCTTTTAATTCAAAAAACTTAATACAGAATCTTTTTATTTAAGAGCATCCGGGCTTTCCTTTCGATCTGTTCCACCCCTCGCCTAAGAAAAGAAAACATAGGCCAGGTAAGTTCAGGGCATTGGTTGCTCCATCCCTAACCTTAGTTAAACACCTTGTTTAATCTTCCCAGATCTCACAGGCGGGACAAATGTATTAGTCGTTTCCGCATACTCAGATTTTCAACTTTATTTTGGAATTGCTTATAAATATCCCAAATTATCTTTCAAAACGCTTAATTACCCTTTTTTTAAAACATTCACATTTTATTCTGGGAAACGTCATTTACATTTAAACTCATATTCCAAAAGTTATACAATTCGCACATAAAAGTGCTGCGGAAAGTGCTATATAAGCTTATTTGAATTAAACCGCTTTTAAACATTCGATAATTCATATTTTCCAATCCAAATCTCTTTTAAATCATTTAAATAGATTTATCAAATTTATTCCATATTTTTCCATAATTAAAAACATTCATTTAAACAGATTTCCTGTTATGGCCACTTAACTGCACTAGCGCGATTTTTTCTAGAAAATTGATTTGGACTTAATTCAAAATCTACTTATCAAAACTTTAATTTTCTTTCTTTGTTTAGAAGATATGGATATAGTAGTCCGGAATTTTCTTATCTTGAAGAATTCCGAGCTATATTTCACTCTACACATTCATTTAAACTTTTCGGCGCGAAATCGCGAACTACCGTTGCGCGACGCGTCTAGTTTTAACTTATTTTTCAATACTTGAAACAATCAATTCAAATTAGATTTCAACACTTATAAAATCATTAGAAACCATTTTAAATCAATATTTTCACCTTTTAAAGTATTTAAAATATATTTTCACTATTACTATACTATAATATTATTTTATTCCCATTATTTTAATATTAAATTTTAAATTTAAATTTCAACTCAATTTCAATTCTAATCTCAAATTAAGCACATTTAAAACTTATATTTCAAATCTAATTTCAATTTAAACTTCAATTCATTCTCAAACTAACTTCACTTTTTTAAAATCGATCTCAATTTCAATTTCACTATTCATCTTAATTTCAATTTCTAATTAACTATTCTTTTCAAATCTGATTCACTTCAAATTTCAAATTCTCTTTCATTTTAACTTTAATTTCACTTTTAAATTAAAATAGACTTATTTTTCCACAATTTCTCATATTACTAAAATATGGTGTTTTTAGATAAAGGGATTACTTGATCAAAATGGACATATCCAATATTCATATTTATCACTAACATAACATCCATTCAACCAATCACATGCATATGATTTCAAATCTAACATTCACTATTAATATCATAACGGGATATATTATCACAATTCACTTAATTTCTAACTATCAAATCATCCATATTAACAATCAATTTGGTACAAACATTCATATGTCATAAGGGTGTAAATATGATTTATAACATAATCAAAATATAAATTCAAAGGCAATGGGAATTTCTCACTTTTAACCAAAACATTTAACTTCCTACCAACATTCATTTAATTCAACGCTTCACTAAACCTTTCTAAACCTAATCATAACCATGCTTCCAAGTGCTCGACCATCTCCATCTCTACTTTCTTTGCTCACGCCCTCCCCTTATCCCCTCCTAAACTCACGGCCTAAAGCCCTTTTCAAGAAGAGAAGAAGAAGTGAATTAAGAAGAGGTTAGAGAGTAACAAGTGGACTAGTGCTTAAGCACTCCACTATTTTTAACCCTCCTACCTCTCTTAAAGAGAGAATCCATTAAAATAGCTTAAAGGAAGAAGAAGAAAAGAAAGATTTGTGTGAAAATGAAAGAGGTATGCATGACTATTTATAGGAAAAAGTTTGGAATAAAATATTATTATGTAAAATGACCAAAATGCCATTTACTTACTTTTTAACTAAACATCACATTTCAAATCATGCTTTATGTCACTTTCACTTAAGAAGTAAGAAAAGTAAAGTAATAATTATGTTTGGTTTGATTTGATGTTTTATTTTTTGCTTTGAAATGACATTTTTGTCTTTTTGTGCTTACTACTTCTTAATTGTTTTCTAGAAGTTTCTAACCTTGTTTAGTAAAAGTAAACTTGATTAATTAATTAATTAACACTTACACTATTAGAATATATGTTCCTATATAAGAAAATAAAGGTGCGACGATGTTGCGACAACTTTTAATCGACAAAACGTCGTTTTTTGACAAAATGTTTTATGGTCACATTTTGACGTTTTAGTTAAACTATTTATTTATGTAAACCAAATTTAAAAATGAACTTTTTACTTCTTTAAATAAATTAAAACAAGTCTCTTTATATTTTAAAATCATATCTAATTAATATCAAAATCTCTAATTTTACAGTGTATGTAAAACTGACAAAATGCGACAAATTTTGGCTATTTTTGTAAAACGATTATTAACATACTTTCAAATCTTTTAACGTACTTTTATTATCTTTATTAGACGTTTTAAATAAGATTTACCTTTTTAAATAAATATTTAAATCCCTTTATTTAAGCCTTTATTTATTATTAACAAAACTTAAATTTTGTCGATTTGTTTCAAAATCCAAATTTATACTATTTTAATTTATTAACTATAAGAATAGATAATTGTTATTATATATAACATATTTATTTAAGATTTAAACTCCTTTTAAATTTAAATTGAACGAAATCTCTCATTTTCGAAGTAGCAAAATTACGGGTCGTTACACCGGTGCAATGGTTGCACCAACCAGTCCACCGATGCACTATAATTATGCCAGATTGAACATAGGCCCTAACGGGGCCCACCTAAGGGCCCCATATAAGTGGTAAATAATTAGTTCTAGTCTTGATTTTCTAGTATTATAGAAGGTAATCTAAGGCTAGCGACAAGGCGAATGATGGTGCTATGAAGTAAACGAATGTGTGATGATTGGTTGTTATTTGAAGTGAATATATATGTATTAATGATATAGAAATGTGATACTGTGATGGACATGGACGTGAACGAGTCTGAGGTGCAGGTGAAGACCCAAAGTGTGTATGCGGATATGAATGCAGTCCTATGACACATGTATGTGGTCCAGGCATAACGTTGCCCCCCTGTAGTGCTTCGGTAGGCCAACTGGAGGAGGTGGATGTTAAGAGACTTTAAAGGCTATGGGAGGTCTAGGGTGTGAATCCAATTAGGTAGCATGAGGATAATAGGCAACCCTGTAGGCTTCGGGTAGTACAGAGCAGTGGGTCCTATATGTGATTTACGTTATGCTAGACAATATGCGACCTTGTATGGCCTGAGGCCGGACCAGGGAAGTGGCTCTGGATAGACATTATGCGATATGGTTAGATGTTCATTATATCAGGCTTAACTATTGGCTCTGATATCATATTGAAATTTCTAGAGATCCATCCTCACATCCCAATGTGTGGCAATATAGAGTTTGGTCAACATCTTTTAACAAAAGGAATCCATAGTCATTACATGCGACCAAACTAATATATATACCACTCCACTTCCATTAATTTTACGATGTTTGATTATTCTTTTCCAATCTGCGCCCATTATGACAGTTGGGTATGATGTGGCAGCAGAATGTATGGTGGCTGAGCGGTAGACTCATATCGTATTATATTATTATTTTTGTAGTATATGTAAAGTATGGCTCACTCACCAGAATTATGTCCGACCCACTCGTATACACACACATACACATATAAATACATACATACATATCCGGGTTGATGGAGTCTAGAGATGAAATGGTATTAGGGATAGAGATTTATTTGTATATTTTATCTAAGATGTAAATAAGTGTCGTACATGGATTTGGTGATATATGTGGATAGGGTTGTATCTGTATTTATTCACACATAGGTATCTGACATTATAGACATGTTGTGGTTATGTGACTATGGTATTTGCTTATGTATTATATTAAGTTACCTTCCGTTGTGAGACTTTGAAAGTAGATAATGTTAGTCAGAACTTTATCCGATATATGATATCAATTTTTGTCATTAATTGTGTGTGTGTGTTAATATCACCCCCAATGGCTCGTCCTTTCGATTCTTGGGTTATCGGTGTCGGTTTGGGCACCGAACCCGAGGCCGAAAGGGTGGGTTGTTACAATGTTTAACCATTTACAAACACACGCATACACATATTCATACATACGTACATATATATACTTTCAACCATAATATTTATTATAAAAGACATTTTCATTTAAAACTATGTTTATACAATTATTCATCACTATATACATTAACTTCGAACTAAATACACACCTACACATACATTATTTAAGTTTATTTTTTTGGAAATTATATTCATACAAATTAAATGTTTTATTGTAATAATTTAGTTTAAATAATTCAAGTATGTATATGTATGTTAAAAAAATGTTGTCGGTAATCGTATTAAAAAATAAGCTTTTTTATTTTCGGTTGTAGTATAATACACACACACGTATATGAATAAACCTTATTACATTTTGATTATATCATATGTTTAAAATTCGTGCATGCGCATGTATATATTATTAACATAATTATTTTTGGTAAATTATATAAAGATATATATATATATATGTATGTATGTATGTATGTATGTATATGTATATGCATATGTATTTATGTATTTGTATGTATGTATGTACGTATTATTTTATACTTGTTTTATTAAGAAATTCAAATTAAAAATTTAAGATTTTTAATAAATTTTGAATTTGGATCTCAAATCTTGTTTTAAATTTGAATTCTTTTTATTTTTTGAGATAAGTTTATTTATAAATTCAAATTTGAAACGTATACTTACTCAAATTCTATATAATATTTTCTAAGTAACATTATATTATATTATATATGTATATATTATAAATCATAGACTCAAATTTTAAATATATTGTATACATGTATATTTTATACAAAATATTAACTACAGCTAACGACATATATATGTAGTGCGAAGTATATACTTAGTAGATATAAATCCAATTATCTACTTATGTATAAACTTAACCATGTACACCCTATGTTATGTTGCACGTGCAATTTATACATATGAGTAAATTACGATATTCTAATGAACTATATAAAATCCTTTCAGTTAAATTCATCAATTAATTAAATTTGAAAAATTAAGGAAGATATGATTCTATTTAGATTAATTAGATTGAATCTAATCCAATCATGTAGACTTTATAGGCCTAATATGATCCAAAATAGGTTTTTTTCTTCAAATCTACCTATTTCACCCATTGTGGTTGGCCTTGTTTCATTATTATGGAATTTGGTAGTGGTCAAAATTCCAATATTATCCATATTCAACTTGGTTAGTATAAAAACAAAGTCCTTGGTTCAATAATAATATTCATTATTATGTGTACTACTCTTGCCAAAAATTTTGACTTTACAGTTAACCGTGATATTAAATTCATACAACCAAGAAGATGAATTCTCAATTGAATAATGCTTACTTCCAATGGTTCAACTCAGATCTAACTATAGTTTCTCGATGGATTGTCATGCATAATTTAAGTGTAATAAAATTGGAGTATTCATACTGAAGTTTCATTGCGTTATCGTGCCGAAGGAACTTTATAACATCGCCCAACAAAGTTTTCCCATTGACTTGGTTGTCATCAACCAACACGGAAACTCAAACGAGTCATTCTATAGTTATGTAATAACTATAAGTACCTAACCCCTTGGTTACCCCAACGGTCATAAGTAATATACTGCCTAACCATTGGAGGGCATTACAACTCTGGTCTCAAAGGATGAACCAGGATCATTTTATTGAAACATCTTGACCAGGAATATTTGAAACACAATGTCACTTTATTTTTTGATTAATTGCTCACGATCATAACTATTAGCAACTACAATCACATAACATTTTATTTAAGAATTTTCTTATTATATACTTTAAGTTAATTAGTTAACTAAATACATCATAATATAACAAAGTGTATAAAAGAAATAAAACACCATTATTGCGAACAATATTGAATACATAGTTAGATATAAGTAACAAATCACATAAGTGCCTCTAAGCATATCACTATCTCTTTTAGAATGTAATCAGCAAAGCTAAATATTTTCTAAACATGGGCAAAGCTTCAATATTAAATTTTTTGTAGCAAACTAACAATTAAAACACTTAGAAAAAAATTAATGATTCCAAAGAAGTTAATAAATAAAATAAAATTAACTTTTTAAAAATCTTTTATAGAATTGAGTTGGTTTAAATGAATTCAATAAGAATTAAACAAAATTTAGAAAAGCAAAACAAAAAAATTAAAAAATTTATATATTCAAGAAAAATTCAAAGAAAACTGTTAAATTGAAATTAAACAAAAATATTTTAAAAGTGAAACTAAATTTTCGTAAGCATCGAAAAAATATTGAAAACTTGCAAAAGGTTCGTTTTTTTAAAGGAAACTTCATCATTTTTGGAGAAGTCATACCTTCTAAGGAATTTTAACTTTTAGGTGACTAAAATAGTAAAAAACTATAACAAAAAGTACTATTTTTGGAACTGTATAATATCATGTTTTAAAAAACAAGAAATTTACCAAAAACTTAGGACCTACTGGAAAATTTTAAAACTTACTAAACAGCGGAAAATTTTCTAAAGAGTTCAAAATTAAAGAAGATAAGAAAATAAATTCAAAATATCACAAAGTTAAGAATTTTTAGTAAAATTCAAAAACTCTTTTAGCAACCTAAAACTCCTTCAAAATATTTAAAAAGTATTTTTTTCATAAAAATTTAAATTCCTAAAAAATAAAAATCTTCAAAAGGTCTTAAAAGAGTTCAAAAGATTCAAGAAACTTGTAAATTTAAAAATATTTCAAAAAAAATAAAGAAAACTCAAGCACCTATAAGAAGGAAGAAAATGTTTGAAAAGCTTTAATATTTAAAATTATTTAAACTTAGTTTTTGATGGCATGAAAAATTGAGCCATTTAAGACAGGCTGTAACGACCCGTAAATTTTTGATAATTAAAATAGCTAATTTAATAAGATTTCACGATTTAATGTTAGAAAAAAAAATTTAATTCGTTGGAATAATAATAACTAGAATGAATTGCAACAACAATTATCCAAGTAATGAAAATAAATGCTACTTAGTGAATACCTTTGAAATCAATAGTTGAATAGGATAATAAATATTGAATTCATTGGGTATAATAGAGTAATTGATTGATAAGTAAAATTTATTTAAAATCAAATATTCAATATTGAACAGGTAAATTGTTTAAATTTAATATTTAAACTTTTTGAATAATTGAATAACTGTAAAATGAAATAGTGTTCTAGATTGTGAATTGGTTTTAAAAGTTGAATCTTATAAGTTCAATTTCAATATTTCAAAAGATAATGAATTACTGGATAATCGAAATTGTTTAAATTTAATATTTGGAATTTATTGAATAATTTAATAATGGGAATTGAATAACCGTATAATGGAAATGGTTGTTCTATAAATTTTAATTCGTTTCAAAAGTTAAATTTTTAAATTCGATTTGAATATTTCAAAAGATAGTGATTTAAGAATAATCAAATTTTGTTTAAATTTATTATTACAAATGTTTGAATAATTAAATTTCGAATTTGATACGGTTAATTTGATATTCTAATTTAATATATGGAAATAGAGTGAATAACTGAAATTAGATTCAATATGATTCAAATTGGTTTCCAAAGTGAATGTAAGTTATATCAGGATTATAATAGAGTTAATAAGATTTTAAAATTGGAATTTATTGGATAATTGAATAATGGGATTAATATGATTAAAAATGATTTGTAAAATTTTATTTTATCATATTAAAGTTAGAATGATGTTGTAGAACTTTTAAAATCGAATTAAAAGTAAATTTGTGAAAATTGAATATTTTAATATTTAATTTACGAGTTAAAAATAGTCATTTTTCAAACAGTCTCGGATTTCGACGAAACAAGTTTCATCGGATCCGTAACATGATATTATTGGAAGATTTCAAATTTCGGGTCAATCGGATTTACCGTTTGTCCGGGGCAAGCCAAAACGCGTAGAAATTCGTTTAATCGGTTTAATTTAAATTTGATCGTTTATTTCCGTAACTCGCACATACGATCTAATTAGGACTTAAAACCTTTTCCATTGCATTCAGAATAGGAGTATAACATTATGAACGCCTAGCGGCATGCCTCGATAGGAGTTCGATATTTTAAGCTACCTTTAAATGAGATATTTGAAATTAAATAATATTTTAAATTGTTTTAAGTCCATCACAGCTGTATATCTTATTCACCTCAGCCGTATTATAGTCAAAACAAGTTGACTGTGCTTTTTCCTTCTTCATCACGCAACCCTCTTTCATTTTAAGCGTCAGGCATAGTCACGGAGAAAAAAAAACAACAATGGAACTTTCAAAAATTTATTTCTCCAATTATACTCAGTAAAAAATTCCCAAACTTCCTCTAAAAATCCTATTTTTGAATTCTCTTCATCCTGGTATGCTCGTTGCTGGGTGCGGCCTTGGTCTATGAAGATGGAAGTGGGAGTTGTGAACTAGGGTTAGAATTTGTGAAGTTTGTAGGCTTCGATTCGCGAAACGGAGCCTTGATTCGAGTTCACCATCGAAGATACCATCTACGGCTAGATTTTTGGAGTGCTCGGCAGCGTCTTGGAGGGGGCGACCTGATCGCGTGCGTACTGTAGGAATGTGAGTCGCGATTTTCTAGGGGTGGCCGAGCTTGGGGATTTTGGTATGGTCGGGTCGAGCACGCGGAGAGAAGGAGTTTGGCGAAGGCGGCATGCCGGACGGAGTATTGGAGCTTCGTATCACTGGGATTGTGCACGCGCGTGAATGGGTTCTTCTCTGTTTCATGTGCAGGCAATTGGCTTTAGGAGTTTGGGAGGGATGAAGTTTTTGTGGGCCGGGCCTCTTGGGTAATGAATATTTTTAAAGGGAAATTAACTTGTTTTATAAATTTAAATATCGATGACTTATAAAATGCATAACTCCTACATACGAGGTCCGATTGGGACAAGACTTTTTGCTTTGCAATCGTTTTGTCGAGCACTACGCTATGGAGCTAGATTGGAATCATTTGGAGCTAGAGAGAATTTCGGGTAAAATTAAACGCTCGTTTAATTTTATTCGAAATAAAACGCAGGAACTACATTGAAATCAAGGTGAGTGTTTATAACGCTCACAACGTACTGAATATCTTTATGCTAGTTAAATTTGACATTATGAAGTGTTATGAATTTCATTTGTCGTTGTTTGATAAAATTTAATTGTCATATAGATTGTCATTTGAATTAACCGTTAAAATTTAAATTGACAGTCAAATCGAAATTGAAATTGAACTGCGTTTAAATTACCTGACATTGATAACTATGAAATTGCCATGAATTGTATTGTCTATTGGATGATGTATTTCGATGGATGCTATTAGTTGATACTTAAATGTTTGGATGTTTATTTGCTTATATATATCCTGTTAGGCATACATATGAAACTGTGATTTGATTTAAGTGATATATATTCATTCCTGACATTTAATTGAAATAAATAATTACTTGCCATAGGATAGAAAATTATAAACGGACACCGAATTGGCTAAATTAAAAATCTTAAAATCGTCGATTTGAAATTTATTTAAATGTTTTAATTTAAAAGTTATAAATAGAAATCAATTTATAAAAATCGAATTTATCGAAAAATTGAGTTTGGAATGTTGAAATAAATTTTGGTTAAAAGAAATTGTTAAATAATTAAAGTGGAGACTTTGGAAAATTTAAAATAGGGATATGATTGAATTTCGAAATTGGATTTGTTTTAAAGATTGAACCTTAATTCGAGATTTGAATATTACTAAGTAAAAGTGTTATAAAAATGATATTTTGAAATCGAGCTTGGAATTGAATCATATTTGAAATTTGAATTTAAACTTGAATATTGATGGAAATTTTGTTAAGTGTTATAAATGGATATTTTGAAAATCAAGCACTAAATCGATATAAATTGAAATGGAATTAATTGAAAGTGAATATAAAATTTAATAAATTTGAAGTCAAAGTTGACATTGATTGAATCGAAATCGAAATTAAATCGGTACAGGGGAAATCGAAATTGTTTTGAATTGGGAAGTTATAATTGAAATGGTTCGTTTGAAGCTGTTTTATTTGTTTTCCAAATTACTCAGTTATATAAACCATTTTTGAATACTTAAATCTATTTTAATCTATTTTAAATATACTTAACCCAATTTAAATTATTTTAAACTAATTTATCTATTTTAAATCCATTTTTGGATTTTAAGTATCTTTTACTATTTTAATTATTTAAAACTACTTTTAAACTACTTAAACTATTTTCTAAAAATTTCAAGCTAGTTAATAAGGTGAAATGTTTATGTTTAAATCTTGAATTTGAATATGAATTGGATCAATGAAGTTGCAACCTAAATTGAAATTCGAAATGATTTTGAAATTGAAATGAGATATTGATGCGAAAAATGATTTTTGAAACGGAAGCTTATATTTGAATAGATACGATGATATTTGAAATGGATTTGATTTTGAAGCGAATATGATATTTTGATATCAATTATGAATCGATTTGAAATATAAAAGAGCCAACGGTATAATAATACGTAGTTATTAAAGAGACCGGGATCGGATATGGACATACTCTCTGTCGATACCGAAAACCACTTTAATAACTATTATACGCGGAGTGTTGATCCAGAATGAAGTGGATGGTTTGGTGAACACGTTGACTGAAGAAAGAGAACGATATTGAATGACCCCTGACATGACTAAAACAGGAGGCGCGCCGGGCCATTGAGGTTCACCATCTCTAGCGGGCACACTTCTTCGATACCATATCTATTAGATTTGTGATGTGATTTGGGTGCACCCCTTAATTTGGGAGTGTTGTTTCGCGGTGTTGGGGTAGGTGCTGGCTATGCTCAACATCAGTCCGGATCATGCAACTAATAGTATCATAGTTGGTATCGCCTCATGTACCTTGTCATACTGATTATCCTATTCGCGACCACTACGTTATGTTTTGTGTTATACCCATGGGGTACCCTCTGATAACCACCAGTTTACGGTGGGGCTTACTGTGCTGTATAGACTATGGCATTATAAAAATGTGTTAAGGGGGATTATGGTAACGCCTTAACGCTATTTTGATACTTTATATTACTGATAGGCATTATCTACTTAGCGTACATTACTACATAGTAGATAGTTTAACGATCCTTAAGAGATGGAAAATCCCGTAACATCTCTTAAGTTATTGCACGTACGTTGACACTGGATATGAGATGTCAAACGCCATAAACATCTCTGACGCCGTTACACTCATATTTATTTACGATTGATTTAACTTACATGAAGATATTTAGTCCTGACTCGAGTGTTTCGTCTTTTCATTATGCTCGGGTCAGTCCTGAGTTTCTAGATTTTTGAAGATCTATTCTGGAGGACGAAGACAAAGATTTGGTACTCTATTACTATTATTATCATCTGTGCATCATGCTATCTGCTGCATTATTTTATTTGTTCTGTTGTGTATGTATAACTCTGATAAATGTTGTGTAAATAATGATCAAAGTATAGTAAACAGCTTCATGAACTGTTTATTTGATTATTATATTTTATCGTTCCGCTTCAAGATTCTGTGTTGTTTTATTTCCTTTATTTATCTTTCTTTTCTTTTCTTATTTACCCCAATAATTATCTTCCCTTTTGAATGGTTTGGAATCGACATGTGTATTTGATCGTCGATTTAAATTGTGCAAAAAGGCGGGTCGTTACAGTTGGTATCAGACCTTTGGTTTAGCGATAACCTTAGCTTTGAGGGGTCTGACTCGTTATAAATAGGGTAGTAATACCCTATGATGAGTCACTGAGTGTATATATATGACAGAGCGTATTTGTTAGTGATATAAAATGTTTTATATTGTGTCGGTTGATTCGTTGAGTGGCTTATGGGTTCCGGTCAATACGAGTAATTAACGTCATTGATAGGGATCTCTAAACACTTAAACAGAACAATTCGACATAGTATTGTTTTAAATTGGGTAAATGAAATAATTTAGCTCTAGTTATATTTTGTGTATAAAGAAAATTTTCAAAAATTATTGTGACTTATCTAGCTTACCTGGTTGTTAGAAATGATATATTGGTTATTATCATTAATTGGATATTGTAATTTAATAAATAAGGTGAATTACAAAAATGAACAGTAATAAAACAACTTGTGGAATGTTTAAGAAAGAAAATCCTATAAGAATATTTTATAAAGGTGACTTATAAATTAAAACAAATTTAAATTGGAAAATATTGAATTCAAGACCCGAGGACTTTTAAAATGGTTTTCAAAGCTTTGAAGAAAATATATTGTGATGTTAGTTGGAAAATATTTATAGGAAATATTTTGAAAGGACTTTTAAGAAGGAATGAATTAAGTACTCCTCTCTTCTGTCGTTGGAAAATAATTTCGGTGATGACTGCGCAGCATCATCGACGTTCATTTTCGAGTCTCAAAGTGGGGGAGACTTCTAAGAAGCTTTGCTTTTCTTCAAAATTATTTTGGGTAAATGGGTTTTGGTTTAAAACTCCAAAGGTGTGATTTGATATATTAAAGATATAAGTGTATATGTTTATTTCAAACAATTTGAAAAGAACCGGGCATTTAAATTTCTAAGTTCTGTTGAATAATAATTTTCAAATTATTTGAATGAAATGTAAATAACCAGAATTTATAAAATAAGAGGATTAAGATATCTAAGCTATTGTTTGGGAAAACTTTAAAGTTGAAAGGTAAAGAGGATTTTAACAAATTAAATTTGTGAACATTCTAATTAAGTAAAATGAAATTCTATAAATTTGTATAATACCAAAATTACATTCTGATAGCATATAACAAGACTTACCAAATGTTAAAAGTTAAAATGATGTTTTGGATATGTAAGGAGATGTTGTACAAATAAACAGAACCTGAAAATAATTGAAGTATACAAGTAGGGAAAACTCAAAAGGAATTAAAATGTATATAAATGAAAATTTGGTGGTGAATTTTTTTATATATACTTAAATATAGCATGAAATAATGAATGGATAATGGAACAAGTAAGTGAACTTAAGAAAGAAGATAAATGAATCGTGTTATATCTTTGTAAATTGGTTATAGAAAATAAATATAAATTGCATAGAATTTTTTTTTTGAATTTGTAACTTCGAGATAACTGTAAACTATGAAAAGTCATATATGATAAGTTAGACTTTTATGGATTGACTATAAACTAAAGTGATGATTAATAAAATGTTCCACAAATGAATTCGTTATTAACTAGAATTATGAAAATGCAATAAATGTAAACAAAGGAATTTCTTATAGCTAAGAATCAATTGGAAACTGAAATTGAATTTAATTTAATTATATAGAATGTTTAAAATGAACTTGAGTAAGCAAATTCTATGATATGATGCTTAAGAAAAGATAATGTTAAAGAATATGCTATGTAACGAAATGAATATACAAACTGAATAATGGATTGTGAGTAATTAAGTGAAGTCAATAAAATAATTTAGTATAGATAAATTGGATAGAAATCTACTGGAGGGTAATACGTGAGATTGTACGTATTTTATTTTATTCGCATAACGATTAGATCCAAATTCGAGCACAAAATTTCAAGATGATTTATATCGATCCAAGTTAGGATTTTTCACTCGATTTTCGACGGCGAACCCTGGATGTCGATTTTTAATTTGATTCTGGAATTCTCTATCATAGTATATGGCTATGCAAGGATAGTAACAGTTTCCAATCAAGGAACCAAATCTGAGTCCGCACTAGAGAGTCGTGTGAACGATACAAGTTTGGAAGTGAAATTGTGTGATCGAATAAGCGATTAGATTGATATTGCTCACGGATGATATATGTATGGCTTACGGGCTTAATTAAAGTTAATATTGGAAATTTATGATGCCAAATCTAAAATGATTCATTTAAAATTGTATAACACGATATATATATAAAAGAGATAAACCAAATTGAATGTAAAATTAATAATTTGGTTATGTTGGGGGTATGGTTTGGTTGTTATATGATTGTTAGTTGATTGTATGTAGTTCATTAAGTGTTAATGAAATTGAAAGCTATAAATCATTGAAATCAAATTGGAAGTTAAATGAATTTAAAAGAATTTAATTTGATTCAAATTGGAAGTGAACTAATGTAAATATAAATTAGTGAATGTTAACTAATTGAATTGAGAATGAATGTTGGAAAAATCCAATGTTAATGAATCAACTGTGATTAAAATTGAAAACCAAGTCAATAAATATTAATGAGAAGTGAATTTATATTGATTGGTTATGGATTTGTTGGATGATAGTTGGATGATAGTTGATTGATGGTTGCATTTGTTGTTTTGTTGCATTTGCTATGTTGGCACATGTAGTTGTTATGTTGCTATATTGTGTATATTGATATTATTTTCATATATGCATGTTTCTCATGGTTTGTTGAGTGTTTAGTAGGTGCGGATCGCGCTTGCTTCGCATTTGGAGCTCGCTTTCGCGCTATATTAGCCGTATATGCTCGCTAACAATATATAAGGTACATATCTCGGATTACATACCGTACTTTTACACTATTTTTTCCCTGCGGGATGCCTCATCACTTGATGAGATGTATATTTGTGATATATATACTGTCATTTTTTTTCCGATCGAGCCGCGCAAAGGAGACTCTGTCGAAATTTTGCATCCGGGTGTTAGAATTTTTTTTCAAGTCTTAAATTTTTTTTATAACTTGTTTTGATAACTAACTTTTAAAGTTGGAAAGCCGTTCGGAGTAACTTAGTGGAAGCGTAGTTATGACTTTATAAGTGGAATTTCATTGTTTATAAGTTGGTAACTTTGAATAAAATATATCTAATGTTGAATTCCATATTTAGTTCATTTTCCCTTCTTTTTCCTTTTCGGGGATGAAAAGTTTTGAGTGGGGGAGAGGTAACGACCCGTAAATTTTCGATAATTAAAATAGGTAATTTAATAAGATTTCGCGATTTAATGTTAGAATTTTTTTTTGTAATTCGTTGGAATAATAACAACTAGAATGAATTGCAATAATAATTATCCAAGTAATGAAAATAAATGCTACTTAGTGAATACCTTTGAAATCAATAGTTGAATAGGATAATAAATATTGAATTCATTGGGTATAATAGAGTAATTGATTGATAAGTAAAATTTATTTAAAATCAAATATTCAATATTGAACAGGTAAATTGTTTAAATTTAATATTTAAAACTTATTGAATAATTGAATAACTGTAAAATGAAATAGTGTTCTAGATTGTGAATTGGTTTTAAAAGTTGAATCTTATAAGTTCAAATTCAATATTTCAAAAGATAATAAATTATTGGATAATCGAAATTGTTTAAATTTAATATTTGGAATTTATTGAATAATTTAGTAATGGGAATTGAATAACCGTATAATGGAAATGGTTGTTCTATAAATTTCAATTCATTTCAAAAGTTAAATTTTTAAATTCGTTTTGAATATATCAAAAGATAGTGATTTAAGAATAATCAAATTTTGTTTAAATTTATTATTACAAATGTTTGAATAATTAAATTTCAAATTTGATACGATTAATTTGATATTGAAATTTAATATATGGAAATAGAGTGAATAATTGAAATTTGATTTAATATGATTCAAATTGGTTTCCAAAGTGAATGCAAGTTATATCGGGATTATAATAGAGTTAATAAGATTTTAAAATTGGAATTTATTGGATAATTGAATAACGGGTTTAATATGATTAAAAATGATTTGTAAATTTTATTTTATCATATTAAAGTTAGAATGGTGTTGTAGAACTTTTAAAATCGAATTAAAAGTAAATTTTTGAAAATTGAATATTTTAATATTTAATTTACGAGTTAAAAATAGTCATTTTTCAAACAGTCTCAGATTTCAACGAAACTAGTTTCATCGGATCCGTAACGTGATATTATTGTAAGATTTCAAATTTTGGATCAATCGGATTTACCGTTTGTCCGGGGCAAGCCAAAACGCATAGAAATTCGTTTAATCGGTTTAATTTAAATTTGATCGTTTATTTCCGCAACTCGCACATACGATCAAATTAGGACTTGAAACCTTTTCCATTGCGTCCGGAATAGGAGTATAACATTATGAACGCCTAGCGGCACGCCTCGATAGGAGTTCGAAATTTTAAGCTACCTTTAAATGAGATATTTGAAATTAATTAATATTTTAAATTGTTTTAAGTCCATCACAGCTGTATATCTTATTCACATCAGCCGTATTATAGTCAAAACAAGTTGACTGTGCTTTTTCCCTCTTCATCACGCAACCCTCTTTCATTTTAAGCCTCAGGCATAGTCACAGAGAAAAAAAACAACAATGGAACTTTCAAAAATTTATTTCTCCAATTATACTCAGTGAAAAATTCCCAAACTTCCTCTAAAAATCCTATTTTTGAATTCTCTTCATCCTGGTATGCTCGTTGCTGGGTGCGGCCTTGGTCTATGAAGATGGAAGTGGGAGTTGTGAACTAGGGTTAGAATTTGTGAAGTTTGTTGGCTTCGATTCGCGAAACGGAGACTTGATTCGAGTTCACCATCGAAGATACCATCTACGGCTAGATTTTTGGAGTGCTCGACAGCGTCTTGGGGGGGCGACCTGATCGCGTGCGTACGGTAGGAATGTGAGTCGTGATTTTGTAAGGCTGGCTGAGCTTGGGGATTTTGGTATGGTCGGGTCGAGCACGCGGAGAGAAGGAGTTTGGCGAAGGTGGCATGTCGAACGGAGTACCGGAGCTCCGTATCACTGGGATTGTGCCCGCGCGTGAATGGGTTCTTCTCTGTTTCATGTGCAGGAAATTTGCTTCAGGAGTTTGGGAGGGATGAAGTTTTTGTGGGCCGGGCCTTTTGGGTAATGAATATTTTAAAAGGGAAATTAACTTGTTTTATAAATTTAAATATCGATGACTTATAAAATGCATAACTCCTACATACGAGGTCCGATTGGGACAAGACTTTTTGCGTTGCAATCATTTTATCGAGCACTACGCTATGGAGCTAGATTGGAATCGTTTGGAGCTAGAGAGAATTTTGGGTAAAATTAAACGCTCGTTTAATTTTATTCGAAATAAAACGCTGGAACTACATTGAAATCAAGGTGAGTGTTTATAATGCTCACAACGTACTGAATATCTTTATGCTAGTTAAATTTGACATTATGAAGTGTTATGAATTTTATTTTTCGTTGTTTGATAAAATTTAATTGTCATATAGATTGTTATTTGAATTAACCGTTATAATTTAAATTGATAGTCAAATCGAAATTGAAATTGAACTGCGATTAAATTACCTGACATTGATAACTATGAAATTGCCATGAATTGTATTGTCTATTGGATGATGTATTTCGATGGATGCTATTGGTTGATATTTAAATGTTTGGATGTTTATTTGCTTATATATATCCTATTAGGCATACATATGAAACTGTGATTTGATTTAAGTGATATATATTCATTCCTGACATTTAATTGAAATAATAATTACTTGGTCATAGGATATAAAATTATATACGGACACCGAATTGGCTAAATTAAAATTTTTAAAATCTTCGATTTGAAATTTATTTAAATGTGTTGATTTAAAAGCTATAATTAGAAATCAATTTATAAAAATCGAATTTATCGAAAAATTGAGTTTGGAATGCTGAAATAAATTTTGGTTAAAAGAAATTGTTAAATAATTAAAGTGGAGACTTTGGGAAATTTAAAATCGGGATATGATTGAATTTCAAAATTTGATTTGTTTTAAAGATTGAACCTTAATTCGAGCTTTGAATATTACTAAGTAAAAGTGTTATAAAAATGATATTTTGAAATAGAGCTTGGAATTGAATCATATTTGAAATTTGGATTTAAACTTGAATATTGATGGAAATTTTGTTAAGTGTTATAAATGGATATTTTGAAAATCAAGCACTAAATCGATATAAATTGAAATGGAATTAATTGAAAGTGAATATAAAATTTAATAAATTTGATGTCAAAGTTGACATTGATTGAATCAAAATCGAAGTTAAATCGGTAGAGGGGAAATCAATTTTTTTTTGAATTGGGAAGTTATAATTGAAATGGTTCGTTTGAAGCTGTTTTATTTGTTTCCACATTACTCAGTTACATAAACCATTTTTGAATACTTAAATTATTTTAATCTATTTTAAATCTAGTTAACCCAATTTAAATTATTTTAAACTAATTTATCTATTTTAAATCCATTTTTAGTTTAAGGATTGCTAAAGAACTAAAGATCAAGGAAGAAGCTAAGACAATTCTGACTGAAGTACACGGAGGTGAATGTGGGGATCATACAGGTGGTCAAACTTTAGCAAAGAAAATCCTCCGTTATGGATACTTTTGGCCAGAAATTAATCAGGATGCTGCTGACTATTCCCGAAAGTGTGATAAATGCCAGAGATTCGCTAAAATTCCTAGAGCACCTTCCACTAAGCTAACAAAAATGGTCAGTCCATGGCCGTTTGCTATCTGGGGAATAGATCTCATTGGGCCTTTGCTGACTGCCAAATCGGGGATTAAATATGCAATCGTTGCTATTGATTACTTCACTAAATGGGCTGAAGCCGAACCATTGGCTACTATTACCTCTAAGAAAATGATAAGTTTTGTGACTAAAAATATCATTTGCAAGTATGGTGTGCCTCAGAAGATAATCACAGACAATGGTACTCAGTTTGAAAGTGAGGAATTCCAAGATTTCTGCAAACGATTCAAGATCCGAAAAAGCTTCTCAGCAGTGGCTCATCCGTAGGAAAATGGGCAAGTGGAAGCAGTAAACAAAATCATCAAATCAACCATCAAAAAGCAGCTGGAAAAAGCAAAAGGTGGTTGGGTCGATAAGTTACCGCTTGCACTATGGGCATACAGAACCACCCACAAAACTGCGACTGGGCATACTCCATTTTCATTGGCATACGGATCAGAAGCGATGATTCCAGTGGAAACTGAAGTCCTTTCACACAGAAGGATCCATTTTGATCAAGATGAGAATGAAAAATTGCAATTGGAAGCACTTGACCTCCTCGATGAAAGAAGAGAAGAGGCTAGGCTTAGAATTGCAGCTCACCAGCAAAGAATAGCCAGGCACTTCAATTCCAAAGTTCGTCAGCGCAGCTTTGAAGTTGGGGACTTAGTCCTGAAGAGAATTATGACAGCCATAGGTGTCTTTGGGCCAAACTGGGAAGGGCCATATGTTATAGGCGCTAAACTTCTTGATGGCACATTCAAACTCACAACTGTCGAAGGAGAACCAATCCCAAGAGCTTGAAACAACAATCATTTGCGTCCATATTTTACTTAAAGGCTTTGCTGAAATGTTGTAAAAGAATTACGAAAATACGATTCTTGTATTGAAATCAATTGTAAAGCAAGTGAATAATGAAAAGCTATAAAGTGGATGTAGGCCCAGCTTTTGGCTGAACCACTATAAATCTTGTGTTCTCTACTATTATAAACTGCTTTGTTTTATTTCGACATATAAAATACGCTAATCGTGTTACTAAAATGTCGATTTAATAATGCAGGCCATAAAAACAAAGCTTACCCGTCACAAGACCAAGCGATCTCCGACATCACCCAGCAAGCAACCGCTAAACCATTCAAAATTTCCATACTCAAATCCTACAAAAGAACTGCTTCGAATAAAAGTTAGCGATGTGGATGGAAGTGGACCATTTCTAACTAACTGCAAATGTTTAAACAAACAAACAACCAGTTAAATAGCCTATGTCTGCCACCACCAACTCGCTTAACTATGAAGTATATTTCTTTGGATAAGGAAAATTATTGGCAACTAAAAAAGGATGACACTTGCAAAATATAACGGGGATCGCCGACATGAATAGATGGCAAAGAGACATGGGCGGGCAAGCATCAAACAGCAAAAGACCTCTTCGGAGGCACAAGCCCTCTTCAGAGGCACAACTCTTCGGAGGATAAAGACCTCGAGTGGGCGTAACCAGAAAAAGAGAGATCTTTCTCGGTACAAAGTTGCGGACTGATCGGTTGATACACTCCCGTGAATCCATCCAACCGAGAGAAAGAAACTCCAAACATCCAGGCAAAAACCCTACTCAGAGGCACACGTTTCACCGAGATTGAAATAAAACTTCCAAGTGTTGAAACGTGAAAAAGCCCTCTTCGGAGGCCCATTTCACCACAGTTGAAATGCTAAAAGACCTCGAGCGGGCTAAACCAGAAAAAGAGAGATCTTTCTCGATACAAAGTTGCGGACTGATCGGTTGATACACTCCCGTGAATCCGTCCAACCGAGAGAAAGAAACTCCAAACTTTCAGGCAAAAACCCTACTCAGAGGCACTCATTTCACCGTGATCGGTGATACACTCCCGTGAGATGAAATGTGAAAAGCCCTCTTCGGAGGCCCGCTTCCCAGCAAACAGGGAAAAATAAAAGCCTCTCCCAAGGGGCAGAAACAAAAGACCTCTTCCCAGAGGCACAATCAAACAAAAAGACCCCTTCCCAGGGGCACAATCAAACAAAAAACCTCTTCCCAGAGGTGCAATCAAATAGAAAGACCTCTTCGGAGGCACACGTTTCACCGAGATTGAAATAAAACTTCCAAGTGTTGAAACGTGGAAAGCCCTCCTCGGAGGCACAACTCTTCGGAGGCACACGTTTCACGAGATTGAAATAAAACTTCCAAGTGTTGAAACGTGAAAAAGCTCTCCTCAGAGGTACAACTTTTCAAAGAAGCATTTCGTCAGGAATGCAAAGCAAAGATAAGAAAGCCCTCCACCGAGGCGCAAAAAAAAAGCCCTCTTCAAAGGCACACTTTAGCTTTCAAAGGAAGACTAGTTCTTCTATTCTAGAAAATACTCTTCCTCAAAAAGAAATTAAAGTGTCCTTCAGAGGCCCGCTTTACCACATAGGAGAGTTCACTTGGTAAAAATGTGCGTATGCACAAAAGAAAAAGTGATATCTTCGAAGGGTGAAGCGTAGAAACTCATATGAAGGGAGTTGTACTCTATTTTGAACAAAATAATATTCCTCCAAGTATGGAATAATTATTCTCCAGAAAATAAGAGTGCAAGTCCCCCCCAAAGTATAAAATATTGCAACGAGCTTATGGTATAGGGGCAACATGGTATAACTACATTGGTAAAAATTACGCTCGAACAACATACCACAAGCTCACTGCAATATCGTATAAAGAAACTTGTAAAAAATGAATAGTAAATGCATTCTCAAATACAGACAGAAGTTTGTACAAACGAAAAGAATCATTTTATTAAATACTGTCAAAATTTTGTACAGGTGCAGGTTTCAAAATAAAAAGAAAAAGAAAAAAGCAGAGGCCGGTACCCGCACAATCTCCGGTCAGTGCAAACAAAAAGCCAAAAAGCAAAATGAAGAACATAAAGACCAGTCCGGTCACTTCTTCTTCCTACCACCCTTCGAGGTCTCGCCCGACCGAATGACTAACTTTTTAGGTCGAGTTGTAGGAGATGAAGGGGAAAGGGATACAATAGGTTCTTCCCCCGCTTGTGTCCCGCTAGCAGAAGTATCCTTCTTCTTTTTAAAGACTCCCTGCTTCCCTCTCTTCTTGGAAGAAGACTCACTCCCTGGAGAGAAAAGTGTAATTAACGGTTCATCATCGAAACCAGTTGGTTCTGGAGTCTTCTCACTCCCCTCAGTTTCTTCTCCTTTCGGGTCTTGAGAAGCAATAGGATCATCTAAGCCATGAAGAACTTCTATTTGCTCCTCTTGTGAACCGGGTTGAGAGGTGGATGGTGGAGTGACCTGGAGAAGCGGAGGAGGAATAATTGGAGGAGGGGGAGTTTGAACAATGCTCGATACTTTCTCTACAGAAGAAAAGAAGTTAAAGTCAGTAAAAAGAGGAGATAAAGGCTCATTGAGGTTCAGGAAATTGTCAACAAGCTCATCAAACTCATAAGAAGCAAATGAGCAGTCTACTTGGGCAAGATTAACAGTAGAGTTACCTAGAGAAGTCGGCTTCCTGATATCAACCTCATAAGCCTGTGCTTCGGCGCTCTCTTCGCCTTCATCTCCACCCTGTGTGCTTGTGATCTCAGTGGTAACTTTAGCAGGGGATGGAGAATGAGAACTAGAGCCGATAATGTCGATTTCAGCCGAAGGTGAAGGCTGAACTGGAACGGTTGAAGTAGTTTTTCCTAAACGTTCCCCTTCTGCCATTTCGGCTCTTAATTTTGCAAGTTGTTCTTTTCTCTTGGCGAGAGCGGCGCGAGCATCGTCATCCAAGTAATGCTCCTCAAGAGCTGATTCGGCATAGCCAGCACCTTTACCGCCAAGCATGTCAAGTGCGGCCTCCCACACTTCAGCCAGAGTAACTTCATATTTGGGGCCTAGAAAGGCTAGACTACCGCGCCCCAAGATGCTATGCAGGTAGAAGTCAAATAGTGTCGAACTGATGCTGGTCTTCGTTGCCTCATGAGATTCTTCAGCTGCAATTTTACCGGCAACGGCCTCATCACGCTCTCTTTTAGCTTTGGAGAGTTGAAGCTTAAGCATTTCGATCTCCTCCTCTTGAAAGTCGGTTTTCTTTCGAAGCTCTGCAATATCAGCAATATAGCCCTCATTGATTCTTTTTTGCACTTCGAGCCTGTCTTCGGCGTCTTTTTGGCCGGCATGAGCATCTCTCACTTGTTTCTGAAGCACCTCTTCTTTTTGAGTGTAAGAAGTAGAAGAAGTGATGAGTTCTTCTTTATGTTTCTCGACCTTCGCCTCAAACTCTTCATTATAAGTAGTGATGCTCCTCATCTCGGTATCATGCTGCCCAAGAACCTTCTGCCATTCAGCTTTGTCATTTTTCATAGTAAGCATGGCCTCGAGATTCGCACGGTTTACCCTTTGAAGCTCGTCAACAAGCTTTTGCCAGTTCGACATTCTTTCAATATCAAGCCTGACGGCATCGAGATTTCGCGGCATGGCAGGCTTATCAATTGGAACTAAATCGAGACCGAAACGAACCCCCTTTAAGCGCCATTGTGGAAACCGGCTTTGCAGAGTGGTTGGGCCTGGTCCAATTTGAAATTAAGGCATGTTAACTATTGCCTAAATGTCTGTCTTCCTAAGAGCAGGAGAGCCAGAAGGGATGTCAAGTGAAACGGGGGCAGTGGCCTTTTCAGGAGTTGAAGATGCATGGTTCTTACCGTACCGGGCACGCTTGCTTGGGTCCTCAACTATATGGCTTTTTCCCCGATCATCATGCGACTTTCTTTTGTGGGAGTCGTCACCTCTCTGGGAAGAATCATGGTGCTCCTCCCTTTCTTTTCTCTCATAACGCTCTTCTTGAGCCCTCCTCTCCTGAGCCTTTCGAGCGGCTCTCTCTTCGTCGGTTTCTCTGTGAACGGGAAGGTAGCGCCTATAGTCATATTGACTACGCCTCCCGTAGCGCTGAAAGTCATCATAGTAAGAGCCGCTGCGTCCCATCGGAGAATCTGAAATTAAAAAAAAAAGACAAGTCTTAAAAGTCTTCAGAGAAAAGAAGCATAACTTTAGAATCTTCAAAGTACAAAGAGTTAGGAGCATAAAAGTGCCGAAAGATTCTAAGTGTATGTGATGTGCAAACTACGCGCATCAAACTACGAACCACTCTTTGATTGCGGAGTGATCGTGGGGGTAGTAGTTAACGTCAACTCTTGGGTCGACGGAGCTTGTTGCAAAGAAGAAGTCGCCTCCACTACTGAAGAAGAAACCCTAGTGAAGACAGGGTCGTCTTTAAAGAGCTCCTATGAGGTAACAAAGAGGTCGCTCAACCCTTCGAAAGTGTCATCCCCGCTCTGCTTGACAGGGCTTGTTTTCCCGATTTCTTCACCCGACTTCTGTAAATGTTGGGGAGATCGCTGAGGCTCTTCTTCCTCAATGACTGGGGCAAGTGCAAATTTTACAGACGACCCCGCAACATCGACAGTAGTAGAGCATTTCACCAGAGAAGCCTCAGAAACAGAATCTCTTGATATGGGTGCGTCAAAAGAAACCGGGGCATCTAATGCTTTAACCAGGGAGTCTGGGACTTCATGGGGGTGTGTAGAGCGAGAAGAGTGTAAAAGACCATACTGATGCAAAAGTTCATCCCTCAACAAAAATTTTATACTTCTCTCTTCTGCGGCCACAGCGCTCAATCTTTCAAAAATTTGCTTATGGCTTGGATCTCTAGAGGGGAGAGGAAGTGCTGGAAAGAGCAAAGAATGAAATTAGAAATTGGTAATTCGGATCTCGAAAAAGTTTGGAAATGGAGAAAATGGAAACAGATAATCTTACTTCCTACTCTCCAGATGGCATAAAACCCTGGAGGGCAGCGAGCAAAGAAAAACTGGTTCAAAAATCCATGAACACTTTCAGTAAGATCAGAAATAAGCTTGCGGTTTCTAGCGCTTCTCACAATAATAAGGGAAGGATGGTCTTTACTCTTTGCAAACGAACATAAGTAGCGAATTTCTTCAAAACTTGGCAGGTGATCAAGAGTTCTCCTAAACAATACACACAACCCCATCAAGATGGCGTAGCCATTAGGATGAAGTTGGAATGGAGAGATTGTCAACCGAAGGAGAACGTTTTGAAGGAAGTCATTAAAGGGAGTAATCGCCCCGCTTAGGCACATTTGACGATTGACTGCGACAAAACCAGGGGGAGGACTGTCGGCAATATCATTTGGCCTGGGAAGTAGGGCATCATTTTCAGCAAAACCAAATTGAGTACGTAGCTGAATAAATGCTCTCGGAGTTAGAATAGTCGAAGTTCTCTCTGGAGGATTCTTTATGGGAACAGCTGTCTGAAAGGTCTCTCCCGCTTGAACTACCACTTCTTCTTCTTGATGGGAAGTCATTCTACACAAACAACTGGATATTCAAACATGAAGGTGCACGTTTCCTAAAGTGTGTGGAGTGTTGTGTAAAATCAATCAAGCAATAAGAAAATGTAACTGGAATAAAAAATAGCAACTATTTGTCAGTTATAAAGTCCAGGGTTCCTTGTTTTAATATGCAAGTGTAATGTTGATGCAAACAAATCAGTTCAAGTTAGCGATGCTTTGCATTAATACTTCACTTTAGTTGATTGGTTCACAGCATTTCATACAGTGTATTTAAGTTGATTACTTTATGTCGACTAATCTGTCATTTGATGTGGGCAGTCAATGGCAGTATATTCGCCTTGGTTTTTTGTGATTGTTGTCTTCAGCAGGTTGTTAGCCTATAATTTAATGTGGTCTGCGAAATAAGGCAGCAAAGTTAAAACAATCCAGGATTTAAGCAGTTCAGTACAGTAGATCAAGTTAAGAATTCAAATTGGAACTATGCTTTTAAGTGAGAATTCGAGTTGGGAATCCAAGTGTTAACTCGGCTGCGACCCAAGGAATCTCTCGCGAGTTAAGATTAAAATTTCCGGTTCCTTAAATCGATAGTTCTTTAAGTCGTGAGGAGTAGTAAGGAGGAAAGCTCCGGTTCAAAAAGTGGTGTGAAATTCCCCAAGTGCTAGCTCGGCCACGATTTAAGGATTAGGTCGGCAAAATTCCCCAAGTGCTAGCTCGGCCACGGTTTAAGGGTTAGGTCGGCAGAAGATTAGGTCGGCGAAAGTGCTAACTAGGCCACGATTTAAGGATTAGTTCAGCCAAAAGTTAAGTCACCCAAAATCACTGGGTCGCGTCCAAATCAATATCTCGCTCTACTCAACCCGTTAACCCGTTAGCCGCTCCATCCACAAAAAACCCTCATTCCATTCATGTTGTTTCATTCATGATATCGGATCATCCAATAAACCAGTTCGAAACCACTACAAGTTCAACACCTTGCAATCCTAACACAAATCAAAATCGACTAGCCTGAAGCAGTAAACCATCTTCATCGTCTCATTGGTCATTTAAAAAGCCAAACCGAGAACCTAAGCTTCATCAACCGTAGGTGTAATGGGATTCGTGATGAAGCATTATACAAGGAGGCAGTTCAACTTTGAGTGACGGAATTCATGAGCCAACAGTAATCTATGATCGAAGAAGAAGGTTTACTTACACGATGAACAGCAGAGATTGTCAGTAATTGATTGGAGTGAAATCGCCTTTTGGAGCTCGGGAAAATTTTTAACGGCAGAATCAAGCAAGAGAGTAGGTAATGAGAAGGAAGAAGGAGATGTGACTTATACCTTGCAGTGGAGGGATCTGAAGCGACGCATACGATCTGACTATTAGGTCGCGTACGACCTACCGACCTAAAGGGGGACGGGTTAAAGGACATCGAAGCACACGATCTAACCATTAGGCGTATACTTCGAGGGGCAAATGTTAACTCCGCCTTGGCCATGACTCAGCGACCTAAAAAGTTACCGACTTAAGACTTAAAAGAGATGCCGACTCAATGCCTTGACAAGGTTACCGATCCAAGTTTTAACAAGGTTGCCGACCTAACATGAATGCCGATCTAACTACCTAAGGCCTAAGAGGGATACCGACCTAATGCCCCAACAGAAGTACCGACCTAAGATAGCTACCGACCTAACACGGGAACCGGCCTAGTGCCTTAGAGGATGCCGACTTAACAGGAATGCCGATCTAAGATTTGAGGGGGTGCCGACCTAAGACTTAGGTGGGTTACCGATCTAACATGGATACTGGCCTAAGGTAGATGCCGATCTAACTGTCCAAGGAAGTTGTCGTCCTAACTGCTCAAGACAGGGACAAGATCACGAACTACACTTGAGACGCTACCGACTTACGACCTATGTTAAGTCATTCACGACTCACGACCTAGCTTGGATCGTCCACGACCTAAAGCTACTAAATATAAGCTCGATGTCGTATTACTGGAAGAAGGTGGTGTTGACTCGGGGGCGACCTGGGACTTATACAAGTGGACCTTTGTGAAACCATGGGGTTTGGCCAGATAAGTCGGCCACGACCTTCCATAGGTCGGTCACGACTTACGACCCAAGGGGGGAATTTTCCAATAAATACCAACCTACCTCAAACATGAAGGGGACTTTTGGCTGATCTCTTTAAGCACCGATACTCTGCTGAACTCTCGACTCACTCAACTCTTCAAATACGAAAGGCATCTCAACTAACTTCAAGAGGAAATCTAACGCAATCAACATGGATTCAAAGAATTCTTCTACATCAAAGCTCTAGTTGTTTGCCTCATCAGAATTGTAATTGAAGATTGTTGTAAAGTTGTAATTGATTCAGTAATAAAGAGGATTAAAGTGGACGTAGGCTTACCTGAAGCCGAACCACTATAAAAACTGTTGTCTTTTCTGCTTTCTCTGTGAATTTTCTACTTGTTTTAGTTCCCGTGTTCACGGGTGGTGCTTTTACTCAAACTCAATCTACACCGGGGTGTTAGCGTTCGATTTTAAACGTTAACAACTGGTTTGGGTTTCTTCCGTGTTTGACTTTGGTTTTGAACATACATTTAGTTATTCTCTTTCCTTTCTTCAATTTAGGTGATAGCTTTTTCTTGTGCGTGAAATGTTTGTCATATGTTAGATTTTTTTATTTTTTTTAGACAAGCACTGTTGTCCAAGTGGTTAAGTGAATCGGTTTTGGTGTGAGAGGTCACAAGTTCGAAACTCGCGTATCATTTCTTAAAAATTATCTTTGTTAGATTACAAGAGAATAAGGACTATTATTTTCATATATATTTTTCAAAGATGTATACAATTCTTTATAATGCTTCTAGTTAATGTATTTGTCAAACATATATTTTTCTGTACAATTTTTTTTATATTTTATCAACATTGTGTTATTCTGTACTATCAGGTTTTAGTATCCATGGACTATAGAAAATTGAAAGGTGAATCTTTCTGAAAAGTATTTTAGCTTAGTTATATAAACCAAAATGGTCTTAATTTCCAAATTTTGTTGTTTTTATACTTTTTTATTATTTCTATTATGATTAGCAGGATTTTCTAGCCTTGCTGTATTTTCTAAAGTTTATTATTTTTTCACACAATCTATATATAATGGAAATAGTACCATTTGAAGCTTTTGCATTTACAAATATAGCCATTCGCGTCAATCTTAGAAAAAAATGAAATGGAGGACATTTTGGTACACTTTTTTTTATGCACATTTTGTTGCAGCATCCTTATCTGCTCTCTCTTACACGTTTCCAAAGAAAAAGAAAACCCGAGCCTTTTTAGATTTTCAAAGATTGTCCGTTTTCAACACTACTTCTGAATACCGAAACAAGTTTAATTAAGGTTACTTTTGACATTTCCAAACAAAATTGGAATAGTCCTTCATACCTACAGAAAAAAATGCGAACTGCCACAGTTCATTGATCTCTTTCTTAAGTATTCATCTCAACTTTATCCTTTTATTTTCCCCCTTTTGCTTATTTTTACACCATTTTCACTCTCTTTCTAAGGGGTGAATACTGCCAACCACCACATTTTCGCTTTCTTTTGTGAGTATGATCTCTTGAAGCCAACCCTATCCAACACTCGGGTACATTAAAGCCTAATTTTTTGGTTGCCTATTAATAGTCCTTACTACAAGCCTACGACACTACTTATAGCAAGGTATTTATATCGATTATACTATCAAATTCATATTTTATTTATGCTTGGATTGAATATTATTTGCATGGCTTGTTAATGTATTCAAGCTAGCATACCCATATTTTTTTGAACTCAAAAACCGTTAGTAAAGTATGTTGTTATATCAAATAATTCACAATATAAATTGTATTATTTCAGTTTTTGATTACCAATGTAGGTGGTGTTAATTTACTGCATAGAAAATTGTTGAAATTGCTACTATAGAATTAAATACGTGGATGTATTATTTCAGTTGTTTGATTACCAATGTAGGTGGTGTTAATTTACTGCATAGAAAATTGGTGAAATTGCTACTATAGAGTTAAATACGTGGATGCTTTAGATAAAAGAAAGTAATAAAATGTATAAGCATCTTGTGGTCAGAACACGACATAAAGAGATGAATTTTGAAGAGGTTTGGAATTATGAAGTTGCATGTGACTTTGGCATTGCTTGCGGTAATGATTACTTAAAATTTTGATAATTGGCAATTTCAAGGTGGCATCTTCTAAGTATATCACAATGGGACACTTTGGAATTATTTTTAGGTAATATGATTTTTCATGTTGATATACTCATCTAAATGTGTAATAATTGTGTGGATAAGTAGAAACTCATTTAGTTGTGTACTCTATTTATTTATTTCAAGAAGTGTAACCTATAGCACTATAGCACTAGTTTTTTAGGTTATACAAAGTTTAGTATAGCTTGAACATATGAACTTACTGAAAAAAATACAACATCGTTTTACTAATAATTATAGGTAGACAAACTAAACTACAAATTAGGACTATATACAGTTTTAGAAGGATTCAGTTTAGGGTAGAATACAATTAGCTTGCTACCACAAATCTATAAGTACTTTTTTCCATTTTACGAATTTAGATATGAAAACCAATCATGGGTAGAACAAAACATACAAATCATATAGGTGAAAAGCATGCAATTTAAAAAAAATTAGTATATCTACATACTAGGAGCATGCCCTTAAATAAAGCTTTTAAAATGTCCAATGTACCCCTATGATAAATTATTAAAATGAAAATAATAAAAGTACAGTTTCGTCATTTATCCATCCTCACGAACTACTCACTTCTTTCCTTAAGGGAAATAAAGGAAAATTTAAAAAAAAAATTGATTTATCAATAATAGTAAATCCTTCTTTCGACTCTAGAATTTTATGTTTTCTATTTCCTTACCCATAACCCTTTCTTCTTTATTTTTAAGGGAACACTTGACTATAATAAATCCTTTTTCTATGTAGCAGCGATCAGATCGACCTTCCCATCTCTAGCACGTGGCGTGCTCATGTGAGTTTGCACACACTTTGTTGTAACAAAAGGAATCCCAAATGTTAGGTTCTACCAACCCATATCTATACACACATCTCCAAGTTATTTAGCGATGCAGAACTATTTCAATTCCAAACCGTCATTCCTCCTTTCAACACGAGGCAACCCTAACATTTTTCAATCTCTAAATTTTTTCATGATGACTATGGTGATGGCGTTGTAGATGTGGACAACTATATAATGGTGGTTAATGGGTAATTTATTACATGGTTTTCTTTTAAAAGTGAATAACATTGGTGTTTTAAGTGTGTTATTATTAGTAATTTATTTGTTTCACCAATTTTATTTGATTGTTGTTATAAACTTAAGGATAACGTTCAAACATTCTACACTGATGCCACTCATAGTAATTATTATTCTAACTCAGTACTTGCTTTCTATTGATTGTTTTATTATTCAGCTATTAATACCTAGAATGTCGGCATATATTTTCTCATATGATGTTGTCAAATGAATGCTTAAAGCTAAAGATTATGTCAAACTTTTGTTTACCTATGTTTTGCAAGCAAAAAATCAGGTGTGCTACCAATACTTTGATTTATTATATGATACTAAAAGCTTTGTTATCTAATTATGATCTATGTTAAAAAATTATTTGGCATGAGAAATAAAATTTTACAAACACAATAATAAACTTTGGTTCAACAACACTACAATATATCTTTAATTTTCTCGGATAAAACTAACAATAGAGTTTTGATTTTACAATATGCATAAACTGAGTTATTTTATTGGATTGATTTGATAGTTGGCCAGCCAATATCTTTGAAACCTGCTTACTGCATAGGATGCAACAATATAACTGATTACTAAGAAATGATATTTCAGAATAATTATTGCTCAAAGTGAAATGATATTTGATTCATTTCCCTTAAACTGGCTAGCAAGAAATGACATGTAAATTAAATGATATTAACAAATAGAAGCAAAGCATGGGTTTAAAGCAGTAACATAAATACACCCATATTAAATCCAGTATGAAAATGGGCGCATCTTAATAGACATGTTAAACCATAAAGTAAGTAAACTAAAAAATCTTAACCAAGCATGCATACTTACAAACATGCAAAAATGTTTAAGGTTATTGACAATTACAAACCATGAAAATGATACCTGTAATCAACAACTAATCAACCAACGTGTTTGTATTTCCAACATGAATATATCATGATTAGAGAAAAACAGAACCTTATTACATATCATATTTCAGCACTGACAGCGCAATACAAGTAAAAGAAAACAATGTAATCAATAGTAGGAATGGCTATACAACTGTAGCCAGTTTACAGTTAGGTACAAAATCACATGCATTGTGTAACCAAATGCTAATTATAACAATAGCAAGAAAAAATAGATAAATTATAAATATGATTTACAGTTTTTTATTCGCCTTTTCTTTAGCATCTCAAAACTATAGTGGCAACCAATGAATTAATATACTCAGAAGAGAATTTAAAGGTTGTCAATGACTGCTTTGGTAAAATCAATAGTTGTTGCAGTGCCTACCAAGTTTACCAATTCTACACTTACCATCGGCAATATGAGTATTGCATTTTGGATGAGATCAGCTTTATTCGTTAATTCTAAATAACGAAGAATCAGTTCATAGATTGAAAGAAGGGCATTTGGATTCGCTAGATTCTGTAATTCAATATAACCTAAAGATTGGATAAACTAAATTTCTGTCACATTGATAAAAAGATCGGAAAATCAAATGTAATCGACACTGAATGGGCAAGAGTATTGCCATTTGCGATTTTTGTATTTAAGAGAAGTATGTTGCAATGCATAAGAGAGTTCCTCATGGAAACCCTAGAATTGTAAGTGCTATCAAATTTTTGGTTTCTTCATTCATTTTCGTAAGCAATTTCTAATGATTGCAGTATCCCATATGTTAAAAAAAAAGTTAGATTTGATGCTATAAACTTGGAATTTTTTTCGAGTTAGTATGGAAAAACATAAAATTTAGTATATGGAATCAAATTCCTCGGTCATGGATATGCAAAACATGAAAAAAGATGTATATGGCCAGAACTGGCTTTAGTTTTTTTCCACTCAATTCTGATCTCCTATCATGTTATGACTTGTGTGGATCACTGTAAAATTTTCTTTAATTCAAATAGAACTATAATAAAAATAGATTGAATAATAGGCAACTATAAGCTAAATAACACAAGATCTATTAAAAGTCATGATATGCTTAGACTATGAGTAATGTATAACAGAGAACCCGTTCACCCAATGATGATATTTTCATTATCCTAAAAAAATCCTTGCTCATATTTGATATTATCAATTATGCTGCCCATAATACGAATAAATTAATATGAAGTAAATAAAAGAATGAGTTTGAGAACTCTTAACAAAATAGCTTTGTATATGTCTACAAATATTCATAAAATTTGATATAAGTCAAACAATATTTTTTCATGCTTTTATGTCAAGTTATGAATGTAATCTGCACATGCGGTATTTACACAAAATCCAAATTGATACTCGAAAATATAGCAACGTGTTTTGTGTGTATTTGTACATACTATTTCACAATAGTAAGACGTTAGACCACACATTTATTTGTGTTAAGAACTTTCTTTGCATATAACCATTATTTAACAATAAAAGGAAATTTGTTTTTAGTTTTCTTGCACACATCCAACGGACGTGCCTAACATACTGGTATGCATAATGAAAATATGAAAACACAACTTTTAATGGTTTACTTTTGTACTAGTTTGGTACCTAAAGTATCAATTTTGTAATATCTGAATTTATGTCTAATTATTTTGCAAATATGTCAATACTTTTTTTGTAGCCTTTAAAATCCATAAGATGATTCTTATGTGCATTTCTATATTTAATATCAATTTATTGCTCATCGTGGAGATTTTTTATCACAATTTTTATATCACTCCATAGCAATGATATTGGCCTTATTTTTGTTTAATTATTTATCAATGGGTTTAGTGCATCAAAATTTAAGAATATTTTTTTTTATAAAGATCACCGAATTGTACCTAAGTCCTAATTATTATATACACAACAATTAACAGCCTTAAATTTTGATTTTTTTATTAAGTAGATATGGACTAATTTTGATTTATTATTTATTTTAAAAATATGAAATGGTAGTATCTTTGGTTACTGATTCAAAATTCAACATGTTTATTATTTTCTCATACCGGATGATTTATTGAACTTTTTTCTTCTTCTTTACTATTTTTAAAATCTTTTTGCTATGGAAATTGTAGCAGGCGAGTATTTAGTGTCATATTGTTTTAAATTTTTACCTTATAGGCCACTTATAGTACACAAATATATCCATCATTTGCTGTGTCATTACATGGTTATCGGCTATACACATGTTACCTTTTTATAATTATTTGAACGTGGGTCTCTCCCATCATGGAAAGAGTGTCTTTGCTTTGTGCACAAATCTCATTTTTAATTACCCTAGTCATTATTCAGATTGAAATTTGTTATATTAATGGTTTATTAAAGGTTATACAACTTGCAAGCACAAAAATAATTAAAATTTTCATTTTCTACAAAAAGATGCCAAAACCTCTGCAAGATGGTTGTTTTGATTTAAGCAGACCTCTAAAAACACCATAATATTTGTGTTTTTTCCTTTTATTTTCCATATTGTGCTTTTATATATACAAAATTTATGTTTTATTCCATATACATACATATACGTGTGTATATGATTGCATATTGTTAATGGAATTCTGATTTCTTGTATCTATGAAATACTATGCAAGAGAAACTGATCAACTCTTTGGTCAAATCTACTTTCTTCCACACTTACAAGCGTTCTTCATTATATCATTTTCAGTTTAAGGGGAACTGATCATAAATGATCTTGTGTACATCTTTTTAAAGTTGTAGACTTAATTTTAGGGACAAAAGTAGTAGTTCTCATCCTTGTTTACTACCGATCCTCCTTTTCATATTGAAACCGATGACGCTCTAGTTATTATCTTCATTTGCAAGTTGAAGCTCAACAATAATGTACATATGTACATTGGTAGTAAATTAATTCTTATCCTCTCCCTAGTGTCTCTTTTTTTCTCTCATACATGTTTATGTGCATAAATGTTCGATGTTTGGGCAATTATTTTTGTCACACTGATTTAGTAGACTGTTAAGTCGTTGTATTTCACACATTTGTATTTCGATAAATTTCAACATAATAAGAGTCTCATTTTGTAAATTTTACTTTGTATATCTCTTTATTTTTTAGATCGTATCTTGTTAACTTATTTTGTTGATCTCAATTCTTTTTTTGAATGATCATTTTTTGTTTATACGTCTCGTTTTTTCAATCTAAATTCATAGATCTCATTTACTACATCTCATTTTTTTATGGAGTCTCGCCTTTTCTAGTTAATTTAATTTTGAATTATTAATAGGCAGGGATTGACCATTCCTTTGCGGGAACGTAGTTCTAATATATTAAATTTCAAAGATATCTTTTATGAATACTAGTGTGTAGCCCATGCGTTGTATATAACAATGTTGTAAAAGATTTTTTTCAAAACATATTATTGAATAATAGAATTTGTTATTCAATATAAAAGAATAATTTCATGTTTTATATTGTTTTAGTTCGTGTGCTTAAACTATTCGCATATCATGTTTGTTTGAATGAAATAACGGTTTAAGAAGTAGAAATTTATATGAATTTAAATGTGAAATAATGAAAGATAATTAAAGTGAACAATGTAAATAATTATAGAAATATAAACTATATAATATTTTGGAAGAAAAATACTATATAATTTTGAATGCAAAGTGGTTTGAGAATCAAAAAGATGTTTGTAAAAAAATTTAGAACTATGAAGTATAAAGGCTGGAGGGTGAAATCGTGGTAGGGACTAAGGAAAAACATAATATTTTCTAGTATTGATGAGAATTATGGAATTTATTCTATTTTACTACTATTTGATAAATTAACGTATTTAATAACTAATTTAAAGATCAATAAAATTAAGAAATTAGTATAATAGACTATTAATAATTATGTATGTTAATTTTTTTACATTATAAGTATCTAACAATTATAAAATAATTTTAGAATAACGCATTTGAAATTTAAAAAATTATACATTAAAATAATATTTTATTAATTTATACATATTAAAATTATGGATATTTATATTTGTATGTGTCATTATAGTGTTTTTTCCTTATAGAACAATTAATATGCTATTTTGTAAAATTAATATTATATTAAACATCAAACTTAATTAATTTATATATTTTAAATGATTATATATATATATATTATCATTTTCAATGTCTAAATTTTTTAAAATGTTATATTTTCTTTTAAATTAGTTTTAAAATAATATTTTTAATAATTTTAAATGTGAAATACGATATTTAATTAATTTATACACATTTAGAAAATATAAATCAATCTTTAAAAATATATTATACTTATTTTCTTCCTTTTGATTTAAAATGTTAATTTGTATTATTGATACTCTTTCGTTGAGTAGTGATCATGATAGGACTCGAGGAAGAAGCCCAAACTAACTCCGTGTTAGCAACCACGGTAAGGCATGTAGAGTGAGGCTTGTTCTTCAGAATGAGTGGATGTAAAGGGCATAAAGGCATAAAAAAAATTAATTTAAGAAATAATATACAAAATGTAATATTTGAATAGTTCATATAAATATATATACTAAATATTTATAGATGATTGTATATATTATTATTCCAATTTTTAGATATTATATATGTGTGTGTGTGTGTATGTGTGTGTGTGTGTGTGTATGTGTGTGTGCATGTAAGTACATGTAAAATCGATATAAGGGTTTAAATGTGAAACTGCAAAATAGATTTAAATGAAATTTTGAACTTTAGTAGACTTATACGTAGAAACAATAGAATGTAACTTAGAACAGTACTAATTGTTTTTAATTTACTAAAATTATGAGCTATACAAAAGACTATAGAGAGAATAAAGTTGAAAATTCAACAGAAGAGACACTATAAATAGAGAAGATTATACATATGATATGTATGTGTATGTATGTAGATAGTGTTAGTAAGAAGTCTGATTACAATATCAACTGTCAATCCCCTATGCTTCCATTTGTCATTAGCCCTTTACATTTCCACTTATTTCTACCAAATATCCAAATATAATGATCCCCAATTTATAATAACCAAAAATTTAGTTATAAACACTATGATGAAAAAATATGATATTTAATCCATTTGCCAATAACGTGAAATTTTGGTAAAATAACTCGTATTAAGTACATAAGTAAGAACCTACAATAAATTATTAACCATTATTGTTCTATCCTTCAATTTTTTTTAAAATGTTTAAGATGTTAAAATAAAAAAATTTAAATTTTAAAGGTGTAGGTTAAATTTACTTCTTTCATTTCTTCCTCCGATTCAACATCAGCCTTTCTTCAAAATCATAAACTGATTAGTTTTCTCCCTTGTTATTTTTTCTTTTCTTAATGTAGGTCGTCTTTTAATCCTTGATTTCTTATTGTTGTAGATCACTATATTCTTGTTTCTATCTCCTTTGAAAAAGCATGATACATGTAATAAGACATTAGTACGAATACACGCTTATAATACAAAAGAAAAACATTCACTAAATAATTATCTAAGTACACACTTCCAAGTGTACCATGGTTAAGGATATGTGCTGAATCAAGAAAATGGTATTCTATACATAAGGATTATGAAAAAATAAAAATATCTATGCATTAAGTAAAAGACTTTTACACAAACAATATCCTCAAAATATGGATAGATCATCTATGATGGTATAAAAACATTTGGCACATACATACAAAAATAATACATACTAATAAGATGAACTAAACTAAGAAGACATTTGTATTGCAATCTCTACACAATGATAATATATTTTTCCTTTGAACACATCATATTTGTTAGGCATGGTTACTATTGAAAAAAGCTTGTTAATTATATTCTTTTTGTAAAGGTCCTATGGTTCAATTAAAAATCAACTTCACTATGTTTGATATCATAAACAAAATATATGCATTTTAGTACAAACCTAATATTGAATAACTTTATTCGTACAGGTAAACTATGCAAACACACTAATGTTTTGTCAATAGAAGTATTTATCACTGAATGATTCCTCGTAGAACAGCAAACCAAATCTAATTTATATTTGAATCTATGATACTTTTTGACGCAGCGGATTAATCAAAAATAAACTTCAATCGGTGAAAGTAGCAATCGGTGGATTGATGAATACCAAAATGCCCAAATTCGTTTGTTAACGCTAAAATTTGAACGCTAAGACCCCGGTGTATAAAGTGAGAATGTGAAAGCACCACCCGACAACTCGGGAACAGATTATAAGCAGATAATAGTGAAAAAGTAGTAGACAACAGCAATTTTATAGTGGTTCGGCTCAAGAGAAAGCCTACGTCCACTTTGAATATCTTTATTGACAATTTGATTACAAATCAATGCAGTTACACCTTGATTACAACACACTTTGAGTTTCAAGTGACTTAGAACAAGTAGTCTAAACTTCAATGTCGATCCAAATCTTTGAACATATGTTAGACATGTTTGATTTCTTCGTGAAGTTCCTTGAAGGTGTTGAAGTAGTTCAGAATGCGGCAGAGTAACGGCGCTTGAAATGAATGAGCCAAAAGTCCCTTGAATGTTGGAGGTGGCCATGTATTTATAGGCAAATTTCTGGGCTGGAATTGTTAAGTCATGAGTCGTGACCGACTCAGAATGAACCGTGACCGACTCACATACCACGAGTCAGCAAGCAGTGGCATAGATGAAATGGCATTGAGCTTGTTCCTTGTATGCTTAGGTCGCCAACGACTTATGATAGGTCGTTAGAAACCCTGAGTCATTGGAAACCCTGAGTCGGTCTACCCCATAAACCACTAACTAGTTAAACCACTCTGCTCTTCTAAGGCATTAACTCGTTGAGTTGTTGGTCCACTGAGTCGTTACGAACCTTGAGTAGATGAGTCGGTCCAGTCCTTGAGTAGATGAGTCGGTCCAGTCCTTGAGTAGATGAGTCGGTTCAGTCCTTGAGTCGTCTCGTATGAGCCGTGAACTTCGTTGAGTCGGTAACTCAATGAGTCGGCCTGTATCATGAACCGCTAACCTCCATGAGTCGTTCCATTCTTCTAAGTTGCCTTGAGCCTTAGCTCGTCAGCCAATTGAGTCGCTACCAGTTGAGTCGGTCCTTTCCTTAAGTTGCTGAAGCCCCTTGAGTCGTAAATCCAATGAGTCGTTAAAGACCTTAAGTGGATGGGTCGGCCCAAGTTTCATCTCGTTGGCAGAACAGGGTTAACATTTGCCCCTCGAAGTACACGCCTAAGTCGTAGGTCGTGTGCTTCGACTTATCTTAACTCGTGCGCCGACTCAAACTCTACTGCCCAACGTTATAAAAACCTGAGTCGTTCACCTTTTCTTCTCATTCCCTAACCTTTAAACCGTGTCTGCCATTAACGCACATTCAAGCTTTCAAAAGCGATTTCGACTAGATTCTCCATCGATCATCCCTATCATCATATTGCGTAAGCGATCTCGCTCTCCTTATCATTTTCGATTATCCCTAGCTTATGCGCCCCATCTCCATCTTCGATTTGCCCCTTTGAGCCCTACGAATTTGGTTGCTTTGGTCATCAATGGGCTTAGGGTTATCTGTTCTGATGGTTTACGATTCGAGACGGTTTAGCGGTGCGATAGAGCTAGGATTGTTGATTGAGAGCTTATTGGGTTAATGGGTTAGAAGGTAACCTGGTTAGGAGTTAGGTGATTAGTTGGTCAGATTGATTCGAATACTGCTTTAGGTACGACTCGGTCATTTTTGTATGATCCAACAACCATGATCCGACCCAACATGCTCCACGGCCTAGGCCTTGAGTTGTGGCCGAGATACGACTTACGACTCACAACTTACGACTTACGACTTACGGCCTAAGCCTTGAGTTGAACCAGAGCTTCTCCCTTTTTATACGACTTACGACTTAGGGCACTGCTGACTCAAAATTTTTGAGCCGTTGCCGAGTTAGGACTTGCGTGAATTCTGCTCGAACTTTGAACCATTGCATAAACTTTGAACCGTTGAATTTTATTGCATTCATTCACAGGTTATTTTGACTTGCAGGCTAACAATCTGTTCAATACAACATTCACAAAAAACTGGGACGAATATACTGTCATCGACTGCCCATATCAAATGACAGATTAGTTAATAACAGATAATTAACTTAAACAAATCGTGTGAACGAAGTGCTATCGATTTAAAGTAGAATATTAAAGCAACACTGAAATAGTCAATTGAAACTGACCAGCCTGCACTAATATTATGCTTGAACTTTAAATTAACAAGTTCTGAAATTACCATAGTCGATCAATCGTCAACCAATTTAATTCCAGTTATATTTACTTGTTATTTTCATTAGTTCTGCACAACACTTCACACTTTTAGGAAACGTGCACCTTCGCATTTGAACATCCAATTGCTTGTGTAGAATGACATCTCAACAAGAAGAACCGATGGGCCAGGCTGAAGATGTCTTCCCAGTAGCCAACCTGTTGGATAACCCTCCGGAGAGAACTCCCACAACTCTGAATCAGCGGGTGTTTAACCAATTGCTCATCCAGTTTGGTATTGCCGAAGCTGATGCCTTACTGCCGGGGCCAAATGATACTGCAGATAGGCCCCGTTCTGGCTTCATTGCTGTCAATCGCCAAATGTGCTTGAGCGGTGCCATACCACCTTTTAATGACTTCCTTCAGCAGTTCCTGCTTCGATTATCTATCTCTCCATTCCAATTGCACCCCAATGGCCATGCCATTCTGATGGGGTTATGTGTGCTATTTAGTAGAGTTCTGAGTCGATTACCGAGCTTTGAGGAAATCTGCTACTTCTGCTCATTCACAAAAATTAAAGATCATCCCTCTATCGTAGTTATAAGGAGTTCTCGAAACCGCAAACTCATCACCGATCTTCCTGAAAGCGTTCATGGATTTCTAAATCAGTATTTCTTTGTTCGCTGCCCTCCAGGGTTTTATGCCATCTGGAGAGTAGGAAGTAATATTTTCCTGTTTTTATTTCTCCATTCTTGGGCTTTTCGAAATCTGAGTTGCTAAATGCTAACTTGGCTTCTTCTTCTTTTTTTTTTTCTGTTTTAGCACTTCCTCCTCCCTCTAGAGATCCATGCTATAAACAAATTTTTGAGAGATTGAACGCCGTGGCGGTAGAAGAGAGGAGTATAAAGTTTTTGTTAAATGACGGATTTTTACACCAATATGGGCTTCTTCATTCCTCTCGCTTCACTCAGCTTCGTGAAGTCCCAACTGAAATTCCCGATTCTCCGACGGAAACCTCTGATGCCCCGGCCTCTACTAAAGAGCATATGCAGGGAGGAACCTCTATAGAAACTCCACTAGTGAAGTGTTCAATTCCGAAGGACGTTGCGGGGCCGTCTGACAAGTCTGCACTTGCCCCAGTTATCGAAGAGGAAGAAACTACACGATCTTCCGGAAGATCTGCTGACAAAGGAGTTGAGAAAGCCAGTCCCAAAAAACATGATGGTGATGATGTTTTCGAGGGATTGAGCGATTTAATTGTGACTTCTCAAGAACTTTTAAAGATGATGTTTCCAAAACTATCTCTTCTGTAATTGAGGCGACATCTTCTCTACAACAAATGTCAACTCCTTCCACACAAGTTATCACTATCTCTATTCCACAGAGTGGTCTGTAACTTGATGCGCGTAGTTTACACGTTACACAACACTTAGGATTTTTCAGCACTTCTACGCATTCATCTTCTTATACTTTAAAGATTTCTAAAGTTTATTATTTTTATTCCAGATTCTCCAATGGGGCGCAGTAGTTCATATTATGATGGTTTCTAGCGCTACGGGAGGCGGAGTCAATATGATTATAGGCGTCACCTCCCCTCTTACAGAGAATCGGATGAAGAGAGGGCCATCAGGAAAGCAGACGAGAGACGAGCATATGAAGAACGTCACCGAAGAGAGCAAGAAAGACATGACCCTCCCCACAGAGATGATGATACCCAAAAAAGAAAGACTCACGATGAGAGAGGTAAAGGTCACATGGAAGATTCTTCTAGCAAGCGGGCTAAACTTACTGAAGAAACAATGCCGACAGTTTCTCAAAATGTTCCTGCTGAATCTCCTGCCCCCGTTCGTTCCGACATTCAAACAATCATCAACCGGCCCGCATACCAAGTTGGGCAAGGTCCTCCCACTCTTCAAAGTCGATTCCCTCAGTGGTGCCTGAGAGGGGTTCGATTTGATCTCGACTTGGTTCCTCTCGACAAATCGGCTATGCTGCGAAATCTTGATTCTGTCAGGACCGATATTGAAAGAATGTCGAACTGGCAAAAACTTGTCGACGAGCTTCAGAGGGTTAACCGAGCCAATCTCGAGGCCATGCTCACAATGGAGAACGATAAGGCTGAGTGGAAGAAGACTCTCGAACAGCATGACGCCGAAATGAGAAGTATTGCTTCCTATAATGAAAAGCTGGAAGCGGAAGTAGAAAAGCTTAAGGAAGAATTAGCTACTTCGTCTACTCTCTATTCTCAAAAGGAGAGCATGCTTCAACAACAAGTACGAGATGCGCATGCCAGTCAAAGGGCAGTCGAAGATAAGCTTACACACAAGGAGAAGGTCATAGAAGAATATCGCGCTGAAACTTTACAGCTGCGAGAACAGACCGGCTCTCAAAGCTTGGAGATAGAGATGTTAAAAGCTCGACTTGCTATGGTCGAAAAGGAGCGTGACGAGGCTGTTGCTGGTAAACTCGCGGCCGAAGAGGCCCATCAAGCAACCAAAGCTGACATTAGCTCCACATTATTTGATTTTTATCTGCACAGCATTTTGGGGCGTGGCAGCCTTGCCTTTCTAGGCCCTAAGTATGAAATTACACTAGCTGAAGTTTGGGAGGCAGCACTCGATATGCTGGGTGGTAAAGGTGCTGGCTACGCTGAGACAACTCTTGAAGAGCATTATCTCGATGATGATGCCCGCACCGCTCTTGCCAAGGGAAAAGAGCAACTCGCCAGAGTACGGGCCGGAATGGCGGAAGGGGAGTGTTCTGAAAAAGAAATACCACCTACCACTTCTGAACGTCCTTTAGTTTCTTCCGAAGTTGACATTACAGGTTCCAGTGCTCATTCGCTGCCTCCTACAAGAACTGGGGTAATTACCCCTACTGATGATGAGGCTTTGGAGGATATCGGGGCTCAAAATTATGAGATTGAACTAACGAAGCAAACATCTTTAGGTAATTTTGACATTGGTCCGATTCAGGTGGATTGCTTACTTGCTCCTCAAAAGTTTGATGAGCTTCTCGATTACTTCTTGAATCTCGACGAACCCATATCTCCCTTCTTTCGGGGAGATACTAATATTTTTAATTTCTCTTCTTCTGCAGTTGAAACACCAAGTGCTGTGCAGACTTCACTTCCTCCAGTTATCCCTCCTCCGTCTCTTCAGGTGACTCCTCCTTCTGCTTCACAGCCCGGGTCACAAGAGGAGCAGATTGAGGCTCTTCATGGCTTGGATGACCCTATCGCTTCGCAAGAGCAGAAAGACGAGGGACTTGAAGGAGGCGAGATCTCTCCGGAGCGGACTCCTTCTGATGACGTAGTTTTGTCCTCTCCATTTACTCCAGGGAGTGAGTCTTCTTCGAAGAGAAGAAAGAAGCACGGAACATCGAAGAGGAGGGGGAAGAAAATCATCACTACTGAAGAGGAACCGGAAGTTGCACCGGTTGCACCTCCCTCTCCTTCTTCCCTTATGCCTATAGATAGTCCTGAAAAACTAATCATTCGGCCAGGCAAAGGGTCCAAAGGTGGTAAGAAGAAGTGAAGAGTCGGGCTTCGGGCTTTTTGATTCCTTTTTTGTGTAATGGTCGGATGTTGTGCAGGCACCGGCCCCTGCTTTTTTTTTTATTTTGAAACCTGTATCTGCAATTGAATAAAATGATCCTTTATTTGTACAGACTTTTGTTTGAATTTGAGAATGCATTTATTATTCATTTTTGCACAAGTTTATTTATATGATATTGCGGTGAACTTGTGGTATGTTGCTTGAGCGTATTTTACCGATATAGCTATACCATTTTGTATGTAACTATACCATATTGCCCCCATACCATAAGCTTGCTGCAATATTTTATACTTTGTGGGGACTTGTACTCTTATTTTATGAAGAGTAATTACTTCATTCTTGAAGAAATTTTTCGTAGAGTACGACTTCCTTCACATAAGTTTTTACGCTTTGTCCTTCGAAGAAGTCACTTTTTTTTTACTTATGTATGCATTTTGCCAAGTGAATTCTTCTATGTGGTGAAGCGGGCCTCTGAAGGGCACTTTAACTTTCTTCCCCCCTTTTTTTTTTTTTTGAGAAAGGTTATTTTCCGGAATAGGTAAATCACTCTTCCTTTGAAAGTTAAAGTATGCCCTTGATGAGGATATATATTTTTTTTTTAAATAGAAATTTGTACTTATGAGGAGGGATTTTTTACGTTTCAACACTTGGAAGTTTTATTTCAATCTTGGTGAAACGTGTACCTCCAAAGAGTTGTGCCTTCGAAGAAAGCCTTTTCACGTTTCAACACTTGGAAGTTTTATTTCAATCTCGGTGAAACGTGGGCTTTCGAAGAAGTCTTTCTTTTTGATTGTGTCCCCGGGAGGGGGTCGTACCTCTGAGGAGGGATTTTTCACGTTTCAAAACTTGGAAGTTTTATTTCAATCTTGGTGAAACGTGTACCTCCAAAGAGTTGTGCCTTCGAAGAAAGCCTTTTCACGTTTCAACACTTGGAAGTTTTATTTCAATCTCGGTGAAACGTGGGCTTTCGAAGAAGTCTTTCTTTTTGATTGTGTCCCCGGGAGGGGGTTGTACATCTGAGGAGGGATTTTTCACGTTTCAACACTTGGAAGTTTTATTTCAATCTTGGTGAAACGTGTACCTCCAAAGAGTTGTGCCTTCGAAGAAAGCTTTTCACGTTTCAACACTTGGAAGTTTTATTTCAATCTCGTTGAAACGTGGACTTCCAGAAAGGTCTTTATTCTGTTTTGCATTTAAACTTTGGTGAAGCGAAATTCCGAAGAGCGGCTATTGCACTTCAACTCCTGGTGAAATGTGCCTCCGAGGAGGTCTTTATTTTGTTTGCATTTCAACTCTGGTGAAGTGAAATTCCGAAGAGCGGTCGTAACACTTCAACTCCTGGTGAAATGGGCCTCTGAAGAGGGCTTTTATCTTGTTTGCATTTCAACTCTGGTGAAGTGAAATTTCGAAGAGCGGTTGTTACACTTCAACTCCTGGTGAAATGTGCCTCAGAGAGGGTTTTCATCGCCTGGAAGTTGCTCTCTCATGGTTGGAGGGTCATGACTCCTCCAATCTTTTTTGTTGAGTAGAGTACTTTCTTTTTTCGTGGCGTATGACCCATTAGAGGTCTTTATCCTCCGAAGAGTTGTGCCTCCGAAGAGGACTTGTGCTGCCGATGATGGCTTTGGTTGTTCCCTTGTCCACTTGCTTATGCCTTTTCAGCGATCCTCCCCCCCCCCCTTTTTTTTTTTTTTTTTTACAAGTAACTTGTTTAATCCAAGGAAGTGTACTTCATTGTCAGGCAAGTTCGTGAGAACGAGCGTTAGCTTCTTAATTGGATGTTTGTTTGTTCAAACGATCTCAATTTATTAGCAAAGGCCCATTTCTATCGAAATCATAAGCCGTTCAATTGAAGTATTTCCTATCTAGGATTTGAATTCGGAGCTTTTGTGACTTGAAATTTGGCGAGAATCACTTGGTCTTATTATGTGCAAGTTTCACTTCCATTGTCTACAAAAATTTAAATCGACATTTCAGCAATACATTCTATGTACTTTTTATATCGAAAATAAAGCAAACATGTAATAATAATAAGGAACACAAGATTTATAGTGGTTCGGCCAGGAAATTGGGCCTACATCCACTTTATATTTTTTCATTATTTACTTGCATCAGTTTTACAATTGCCTTCAATTACAAGAATCATACATTCATAATTCTTTTTACAATATTTCAACAAAATTTTCAAGTAAAGTATGGACGCAAATGATTGCGGTTCCATGCCCTTGGAATTTGATCTCCTTCAACAGTAGTGAGTTTGAATATTCCGTCAAGAAGCTTCTGACCTATGACATATGGCCCTTCCCAATTTGGCCCAAACACACCTGTCGCTGTCATAATTCTCTTCAGGACTAGGTCTCCAATCTCAAAGCTGCGTTGGCGAACTTTGCAGTTGAAATGTCTGGCTATCCTTTGCTGATGAGCTGCAATTCTGAGATTAGCCTCATCTCTTTTTTCATCAAGGAGATCTAGCGCTTCAAGCTGTAGCTTTTCGTTTTCTGCTTGATTAAAATGGATTCTTCTATGTGAAGGGACCTCTATTTCTACCGGGATCATTGCCTCTGACCCGTATGCCAATGAAAACGGGGTGTGCCCAGTCGCAGTTTTGTGAGTGGTTCTGTATGCCCATAGTGCCAGTGGTAGCTTATCGACCCAACCACCTTTTGCTCTTTCAAGTTGCTTCTTGATGGTTGACTTAATAATTTTGTTCACGGCTTCCACTTGCCCGTTTGCCTGCGGATGAGCCACTACTGAGAAACTTTTCCGGATTTTGAATCGCTTGCAAAAATCTTGGAATTCTTCACTTTCAAACTGAGTACCATTGTCTGTAATTATTTTTTGAGGCACACCGTATCTGCAAATGATGTTTTTAGTCACAAAACTTATCATCTTCTTGGAGGTGATAGTAGCCAGTGGTTCAGCTTCTGCCCACTTAGTAAAATAATCTACAACAACAATGGCATATTTAATCCCAGATTTGGCAGTTGGTAACGGTCCTACAAGGTCTATCCCCCATATTGCAAACGGCCATGGACCGACCATCTGTGTGAGTTCAGTGGAAGGTGCTCTAGGAATTTTGGTGAATCTTTGGCATCTGTCACATTTTCGGGAATACTCTGCTGCATCTCGATTAATTTCTGGCCAAAAATATCCGTATCGGAGAATTTTCTTTGCTAATGTTTGGCCACCTGAATGATCACCACATTCTCCTCCATGTACCTCCGCTAGGATTGCTTTGGACTGTTCCCTAGATACACATCGGAGTAATGGCATTGAGAATCCCCGTCTGTATAATCGGCCATCTTGGATTATGTATCGAGAGGCTTTTCTCAGTAGCTTTTGTCGTTCTTTTGAGTTCCCTGGTAAGGATCCATTGAGCAGATATTCTGTTATCGGAGTCATCCATGATTCTTGCTCTTGAGACATGCTCATGATCCAATCAATGTCCATCTCATCAATGCTAGGAGTCGACAGGACCTCCACTGGAGTTAACCCCAGAAATTGAGCTTCGCCTGTGCTGGAATACTTTGCGAGAGAATCTGCTTTCATGTTTTCTTCTCGAGGAATGTGACTTATCATGTAATGATCGAAATCACGCAGGAATTCCCAAGCCTTTGACAAGTAGGCGGGCAAATTTCCCCCTTTTGCTTGGAATTCCCTTTTGACTTGGCATACGATAAGATGAGAATCACTGAATATTTGTAACGCTCGGATGTTTAATTCTTTAGCAATCCTTAAGCCAGCGATAAGGGCTTCGTATTCTGCTTCATTGTTTGTTGAAGGAAATTCCAATCTTAGCGCATAGCATAATGATCGGCCTTCAGGGGTCTCAAGTACAACTCCGGCTCCAGAACAGTAGTCGTTTCTCGCACCATCAACATATAACTTCCATTGGATTGGGGAATCGTTGACCACCTCTTCCTCACTGTTACCCTTATCTGTGAATTCTGCGATGAAATCCGCTAAAGCTTGTCCATTGATTGCTTTTCGGGGATGATAAGTGATGTCATACTGACTGAGTTCAATATTCCACTTTAGAAGGCGACCCGAAGTCTCAGGGCCAAACAGGACTTGCTTTAAAGGTTGATCAGTGAGGACTCTGATAGGATGAGCTTGAAAATATTGCCTCAACTTCCTAGATGCAATTAGTAGGCAATAGGCGAGTTTTTCCAACTTAGAGTAATTCATCTCTGCCCCAGTGAGTCTTTTGCTGATATAGTAAACTGGATGTTGAATCCTTTTGTCTTCTCGTATCAGCGCTGCACTTAAAGCATGAGATGATACTGCCAAGTATATAAGAAGATCCTCGCCATCGCCAGGCCTAGAAAGTATTGGAGGCGTTTCCATATGGCGAATCAATTCATCAAAGGCTTTTTGGCATTCGGGAGTCCAATCGAAGTTTTTCTTTCCTTTCTTTAGGGCGTCAAAGAATGGGATGCATTTATTTGTGGCTTTGGAAATGAACCGACTCAAGGCGGCGACCTTTCCATTGAGACTTTGCAATTCCTTCTTTGTTCTAGGGGCTTTGACTTCTTTCAATGCAGTAATTTGAGCAGGACTGGCCTCAATGCCCCTAGTGCTCACGATGAAACCTAAAAACTTGCCGGATTCCACTCCAAATGAACATTTCAAAGGATTGAGCTTCATTCCGTATTTTCGGAGGACTGCGAACATGTCCGCTAAGTGTTCTATGTGATCCACTGCTTTCTTAGACTTTACTAACATGTCATCGACGTAGACTTCCATAGTCTTGTCTAATTGCCGTTTGAACATAGCATTAACAAGTCTTTGGTATGTTGCCCCTGCATTCTTTATCCCGAAAGGCATAACTCTGTAGCAGTAATGACCAGTGTCGGTGATAAAGCTCGTATCCTCCTGATCTGGCTCATGCATCATGATCTGGTTATATCCGGAGTAAGCATCCATAAAAGATAACAATTCGTTTCCCGCTGTTCCGTCTACCAGTTGGTCGATTCTGGGTAATGGGAAGCAGTCTTTGGGGCAGGCCTTGTTTAGATCTGAAAAATCGATGCATACTCTCCATTTTCCGTTGGCTTTCTTAACCAGCACTGGATTTGAAACCCAATTCTGATAGGTAGATTCTTTGATAAAATTATTCTCCATGAGCCGATCAACTTCTTCTTTTAATGCCGCCGACCTTTCTGGACCTTGAGTTCTCCTTTTCTGTTTCACAGGTGTAAATTTTGGATCAATATTTAGAGCATGCACTGCAACTTCTGGGGATATTCCGCACATATCGGCATGAGTCCAAGCAAAAACATCCAGATTTGCCTTTAAAAAAGATATTAAGATATTCTGAATTGACACATTAAGTTGTGAACCCACATTCAACACCTTGTTTGGGTCCTTTGGGTCAACAGGTATTGGTATTGTCGTTTCCACTGGTACCACTCTATTTTCCCCTGCACTGACTTTTCTAGGGTCCATCTCTTTCCTTGCTCCGCTGTGCTCGCCAGTGCAGGGTCCGCCCTGTAATTGCTACAAGGCTGGTTCTTTGATGCGGACTGGGGCTGCCGCATTCTTTCCCATTTCTCTTTTTCTGGTTTCTCGTAGCTCTGTCAGATAACACTCTCGCCCAGCATTTTGATCCCCTTTTATAACTCCCACTCTATTGTCTGTAGGGAATTTAATAGTGAGGCACCACGGGGCAAGAACAGCTTTGAACGCTACTAGAGTTGGACGACCAAGGAAAGCATTGTAAGCAGAAAATTCGTCGACAATCACAAAAGTTTGCTTGCGGACCACTTTTCTCTCTCCTTCTCCAAGTTCCACAAACAAATCAATGGTTCCTACCGGCTGTTTTGGCTCCCCAGTGAAGCCAGCGATTTTCTGCGATGAGGCTTGCACATCAGCCATAGGGATCTTCATTTGGTCGAATGTTTTCTTGAAGAGGACATTGCAGGATGCGCCACAATCAATAAGAACTCTTCTGACAATAGCTGGCCCGATACCAGCCGAGATGACTAAAGGATCCAAGGTAGGAGCTTCAATACCTGCAGAATCCCTAGCTTTGAACACAATATCATCATCAAGAGTTCTTTGTTGCTTCAAGGGCGTAGCACCTTCCAAAACGAATACATCTTCCTCGGTCGGTACATACTTTAAAGCTCGGGTATACCTTTCCATCTCACCCCAGCTTCTGCCTGCTAGGTGAGGTCCTCCTGTAATGACATTGATAATGGGCCTTCCAGATTCATGCCCTGCAGCCTTCTCACTCGTCCTAGGCTGATGAGTAGGAGCCTGTTGCCCCTGACTAGATGAAGCAGGATTGTTGCTATTCTTTTTCACAAATTGCTGCAGTTTGTTTTCCCTTAGCAACTCTTCAATCAGATTTTTCAACTGGCGGCATTCGTCGGTCTCGTGACCGGGTTGATTATGGAAGCGGCAGAACTTCCCACTCTGTATAGCCTTTTTCCCGGTCCTTAGAGGAGGAGGTTTAGGAAAGTCAACAGAATCTTTAGTGGCAAGGTAGATACGTTCCGGCGTATCTGATAAAGGAGTATATTCTGATGGCTTGAAGGATCGGGGCTTCTTCAGATTACTCTGCTTCTTCCCATTGTTATTTTCCCTTTTTTGCCCTATAGATTCATTCTTGCGTGGAGCAACAGTGTTATCTTCATCTTTTTCCAACACTGCCTTTACCGGTACGGGACGGCTTTTTAAGCGTACGAATTCATCTGCTTTTTTATAGAATTTTTCAAGGGAATTTGGTTCCTTCATGTTTAGCCATTTCCCAAATTCGCTCGACTTGTCAATGCCCTTCATTAGATAAGTCAATATCATTCGCGGTTCTGCATTGTCCACCTCAGCTAGCGCTATATTAAAGCGGTTTAAGAAAGATCTGATGGTCTCTCCTGGATTCTGCTCCAAACTTGATAGTGACATGATATCCTTGGCCTTTGAGGCGTATAGTCTGAACTGCTCCTTGAATTTCCGGGTTAAGTCAGAAAACTGATCTATAGATCGGACTGGAAGTTTGGTGAACCAAAGCAGAGCTACACCTTCGAGGTACACAGGAAAATATCGGCACTTTATTTCATCAGAGGCTCTGGCACCTGTCATGTGCCAATCATACTTGTATAAGAATTCGTTCGGATCACTTGTCCCCTTGTAAGCTGGAATGGTTGGAGGGACAAACTTCCTTGGGAATTCAGCCTTTAAGATTTTCTTAGTAAACGGAGTTTTACTTGGGGCGAAACCCCATTCTTTCTCGTCTTCAATCCTCTGCATACTCTCTTTCATAATTTGTCGGACCATTCCAGAAAGATATTCCTCATCATGTCGAGTTCTAGATCCACCAACTTCTGGAAGTGTTTGTTCAAAGGGGCTAGCAGCCCTTTCAGTAACATTTCTTTCTTCAGCATCATGAATGTTGCCAGCAAAATTCCTTTCATTACCTGCCGGTTGACGGTTTGCCCCAAGCAAATCGTTCAACCTATTCAGAATTAGGGCATTCTGGGCATTCTGAGCCTCGAATTGTGCATTTTGGGCATTTATCTGTTGGTTCAGCCCTAAGATTGCAGCATCCAGCTCTGCCTTTGTAACTCCGACAGCTGGAGTGGCTTGATTCGATATAGGGGAAGCGGAGGTTCCCTCTTGAATATTCCCAGATCTGACAGATCTACTTTTCCTTCCAGGAGCCATAATCTCGGATAGACTTCTGGTTTTCAAGGAAATTCTCTCTACAAACCTCTGTGAAGCAATGATGATAACTCGCCTGAGTTCAATTCTCAGTGAAAGCACCAAAATGTTAACGCTAAAATTTGAACGCTAACACCCCGGTGTATAAAGTGAGATTGTGAAAGCACCACCCGACAACTCGGGAACAGATTATAAGCAGATAATAGTGAAAAAGTAGTAGACAACAGCAATTTTATAGTGGTTCGGCTCAAGAGAAAGCCTACGTCCACTTTGAATATCTTTATTGACAATTTGATTACAAATCAATGCAGTTACACTTTGATTACAACACACTTTGAGTTTCAAGTGACTTAGAACAAGTAGTCTAAACTTCAATGTCGATCCAAATCTTTGAACATATGTTAGACATGTTTGATTTCTTCGTGAAGTTCCTTGAAGGTGTTGAAGTAGTTCAGAATGCGGCAGAGTAACGGCGCTTGAAATGAATGAGCCAAAAGTCCCTTGAATGTTGGAGGTGGCCATGTATTTATAGGCAAATTTCTGGGCTGGAATTGTTAAGTCATGAGTCGTGACCGACTCAGAATGAACCGTGACCGACTCACATACCACGAGTCAGCAAGCAGTGGCATAGATGAAATGGCATTGAGCTTGTTCCTTGTTTGCTTAGGTCGCCAGCGACTAATGATAGGTCGTTAGAAACCCTGAGTCGTTGGAAACCCTGAGTCGGTCTACCCCATAAACCACTAACTAGTTAAACCACTCTGCTCTTCTAAGGCATTAACTCGTTGAGTTGTTGGTCCACTGAGTCATTACGAACCTTGAGTAGATGAGTCGGTCCAGTCCTTGAGTAGATGAGTCGGTTCAGTCCTTGAGTCGTCTCGTATGAGCCGTGAACTTCGTTGAGTCGGTAACTCAATGAGTCGGCCTGTATCATGAACCGCTAACCTCCATGAGTCGTTCCATTCCTCTAAGTTGCCTAGAGCCTTAGCTCGTCAGCCAATTGAGTCGCTACCAGTTGAGTCGGTCCTTACCTTAAGTTGCTGAAGCCCCTTGAGTCGTAAATCCAATGAGTCGTTAAAGACCTTAAGTGGATGGGTCGGCCCAAGTTTCATCTCGTTGGGAGAACAGGGTTAACATCGTTGATCCGAAGATACCGAATTCTAGCTATCTCAAACACGTTGATAGCGCACTATACCGTGTTCAAAGATCTACGATTCTTCGTACGTTGATCTAGCGCACTAGATACCGTGAATCGGCTTCTACGATCGTTGAATCGAGCACACTCGATTAACCGAAAGAGGAGATAGGAGATTACACTCAACTACCAATTTAAGAAGAAAACACACAGCAATCAACAAGAAATTTTATTCAAAAATCGACCACCATCAAATGTACAACACACTCACTATTTATAGAGTTTCACAACACAGCCCCTTAAGTCGTACACGGCTTACGACTCAACTATAAGTCGGTAGCGACTTATCGCAACAGCGACCTAGCCCCCTTCAACTCAGCACATCCTTAAGTCGTATGCGACTTAAGACACAAGTTACAACGACTCCTTGAGTTACCACACAGCGACACAATCATACGGCGACTCAATACACGAAGTCTTACGACTTACGACTCACTTACATACCGACTTAAGAGCAACACATAGTACAACACTTACGACTTAAAAATGCTACAACTCAACAAAACAACACAAGTTACACGACTCAACCTATGTCGTGAACGACTCACGACTCAACTAAGGACCGACTCAAGATCCATATGACTCAAGCAAGCCGCGTCTTAAGCTCCATGCGCCTTCCTCTCTTGTGGCTTGTTAACTCGGATACGACTCAAATCTCCTTCTTTAACTCGCGTCTCCTTCCCCGTCTCCCTTCTGGCCTCCAGTTGAGTCGTGTATGACTCAATTCCTCCATGTTGAGTCGTGGACGACTCAATTCTTCCATTCGACTTAAAGCTTTGTTCCTTATCTCGTGACAACTTAGGTCGTGTACGACTCATGACTTCTCCTTCTGATCTGTTAAGTCGTGAACGACTTAAAATCCCACAAAGTCGTGAACGACTCATGTCGATAACTTGCAATTTTTCAATCCTGGTCTGAGCTACATCATCCTCCCCTGGTTGAGCAAAATTCGACCTCGAATTTGTAAATTCCTCCACTTTAGATTGTTCATCCCCATAATATGGTACAAGATGCTTGACATTGAACACGTCAGAAGTGTATAAGTCCTCCGGTAGCTTCAACTTATAAGCATTTTCATTGATCCGTTTCACAACTTTTACAGGACCAATTTTTCTGGCTTTCAACTTCTTATAAGCGCTCACTGGAAACGATCCTTCGTTAACACAGCGTAAACCAAATCACCTTCGTTAAATTCAATATTTCGTCGCTTCAAATCTGCAGCTCGCTTATACTTCTTATTTGCTTTCACCAATCGTTCCTGAACGATTTTATGACATTCAGTCAACTCATCAACAAAATCAGCAGCTCGTTTAACCGTCCCCTTCGGTTGTGGTACTACTGCTAAATCCAACGGCCCCCTTGGTAAATTTGAATATACAATCTGAAATGGAATGAATCCTGTACTACGATTTACTGCATGATTATGAGCAAACTCTGCCTGGCATAACTTCATGTCCCAACTCTTCAGATTGTCCTTCACAAGACATCGCAACAAATTTCCCAATGATCTGTTAACAACTTCTGTTTGTCCATCAGTTTGCGGTTGATAAGCACTACTAAATTTCAGCTTCGTTCCCACCATCTTCCACAAACTAAGCCAAAAATGACTCAAAAATCTGGTATCTCTATCTGACACAATAGACTCTGGCAATCCGTGAAGTCGATAGATCTCCTTGAAAAATAATTGAGCAACACGAACAGCATCCACCGTCTTCTTACAAGCCACAAAATGTGCCATCTTCGAAAATCTGTCCACCACAACAAATATAGAATCATTTCCCCTTTGAGTTCTAAGCAAACCCAAAACGAAATCCATGCTGATATCAACCCATGGTTTAGACGGTACAGGTAACGGCATATACAATCCCGCATTTGTCGCTGTTCCTTTCGAAACCTGACAAATATGACACCTTTCCACAAACCTCTCTACCTCTTTCCTCATCGATGGCCAAAAATAAGATTGAGAAATCAAATGTAATGTACGATCACGGCCCACATGTCCTTCCTCGTGCAACTCTTTGATAATCTTCAATCTCAAACTGCTCTCTGGAATACATAATCGATTTCCTTTAAACAAGAATCCATCAACCAGCATAAATTCATCAGTGTCTCCATCCTTAACTTTCTCAACAAACTTTGCAAAGTAAGGATCTTCGTCAATCAATTCTGGCAATAATTCAAACCCTATCACCCCAACTTTCATTGTAGTTAACAAATGACTCCTCCTACTCAAAACATCAGCTACACGATTTGTAACCCCAGATTTGTGCTTAACAACAAAGGTAAATTGCTGTAAATATGCAATCCACGATGCATGTCTCGCTGTAATTTTATCCTGCCCCTGTAAATGCTTCAAAGCTTCATGATCAGTGTAAAGAACAAACTCTTTCTGAAATAGATAATGCCTCCAATGTTTAACAGCTTGCACAACAGCATAAAACTCAACATCGTATGTACTGTATCTCATCTTTGCCCCTGATAACTTTTCACTGAAATAAGCAACTGGCCTCCCACTCTGACTCAACACTCCTCCAATCCCAACCTTTGATGCATCAGTGTGTAGCTCAAACAACAACTGAAAATCTGGTAATACAAGAATTGGTGCTGTCGTCAACAGTTCTTTGATTTGTTCAAAAGCAACTCCTGCTTCCTCTGTCCAAGAAAATTGTTTCCTCTTCATGCAATCGGTAACTGGTGCCATCACGCTACTGAAGTGTGGAATAACCTTCGGTAGAATGATGCCAACCCATGAAAACTTCTAACTTCAGTGATAGTTCTCGGCTGTGGCCAATTTCTAATAGCTTCAACTTTACTCTGGTCCACCTGAATTCCCTTCTCAGATACAATATATCCCAAAAATAATACACTTCGAGTCATGATTACACATTTCTTCGTAGCTGCATAAAATTGTTCCTCAGAAGAATAATTAACACCTTTCTCAAATGCTCTACATGCTCCTCTATGTTCGCACTATAAACCAGAATATCATCAAAATACACCACCACGAATTTCCCAATGAACGGTCTAAAAATTTGATTCATCACCCTCATGAATGTACTTGGTGCATTTGATAACCCAAATGGCATAACCAACCATTCATATAAACCTTCCCTCGTCTTGAATGCGGTCTTCCATTCGTCTCCCGGTCTAATTCGAATCTGATGATAACCACTCTTCAAATCAATCTTTGAAAAGATAGTTGCCCCACTCAACTGATCTAGCAAGTCATCCAACCTTGGCATAGGAAATCTATAGCGAACAGTAATCTTATTCAATGCTCGACTGTCAGTGCACATTCTCCATGTTCCATCCTTCTTCGGCACCAACAAAGCTGGTACTGCACAAGGACTCAAGCTTTCCTGAACACGTCCCTGTTCTAACAACTCTTCCACTTGCCTTCGCAACTCCTCATGTTCCTTCGGACTCATCCTGTAATGTGGTCGATGTGGTAACACTGCTCCCGTAACAAGATCAATTTGATGTTTAATGTCTCTTAATGGCGGTAACTCCTTAGGCAACTCTTCTGGAAATACGTCTTCAAATTCTTTCAAAACTGGCTTCGCTTCTTCTGGAATTTCAACCTCTTCACTACACTCTCGCCCAATCAACAAAAAGACTTCAGGCTCCTCTTCAACCTCCTTGACAAAATCCTTCAAAGATAATAATGTTTTTAACTCTTCAATCTCCTCTAGCTTGCTTTCCTTCTGTTGTTGCTTCTTAGGAACTAAAGTGATTTTAGTACCTTCGAACATGAAACTGTAACTATTAGCACGACCATCATGTTGCACTGCTCTATCAAACTACCATGGTCTGCCCAACAACAGATGACACACATCCATGTCTACCACGTCACACAAAATTTTGTCTTTGTACTTCTTCCTAATAGAAAAATTCACACAAGCCCTTCGACATACCTTCACTTCACCACCCTTCCTTAACCATGCTAACTTGTACGGTTTAGGATGCTTCTCAGTTTTCAAGTTCAACTTCCTTACTGCTTCAGTAGAGATAATATTGTCACAGCTTCCAGCATCAATAACGAACTTGCAAACTTTTCCCAGAATAGTACATGTAGACTGAAAAATATTGCTCCTCAACCAACTAGATTCTTCTTCTTGTTTTGGTGTAAGACAAGATCTCCTCATCATCAAATTACAACCTTCATCCCCGGACAATAAGTCTTCCTCCTCAACATAAGGTGTATTTGAACATTCTGCCTCCTCACCATCATCCTCAATCTCAGCAACCATTGCTCTCTTCTTCGGCTTCGGACATTCATTGCTTTTGTGACCCAACTCCTGGCAATTGTAACATTTGAAACCACTGCTAACCTTCGCCTTCTCAGCCTCCTTCACCACTGGTTTTGTAACAGGTTTAGGAACATTAGAACTTCCACTAACACCCTTTTCTTGATTATTGGAATTAGTAAACACACCATCTCCATGCCTTGCTTGCTTCTCCCAAGCCAACGCTTTCTGATGTGCCTCTGCAACAGATCTCGGATCGAACATATTAACCATATCCTGGATCTGCATTCTAAATCCCCCAATGAATCTAGCAGTTAGCTGTTCTTCTGTTTCCATAATATCATTCCTGACAATGAGTTGGTAAAATTCATCAGCATAATCACTAACAGACTTCGTCCCTTGCCTCAGATTCTGCAACCTCTGGTACATAAGTGATTGATAATTGTAAGGTAAAAATATAGCTCTCATCAACTTCTTCATCTTATCCCACTCTACAACCTTTGACTTCCCATCCTTTCTCTCGTAAGTTTAGTTTGCTGCCACCACGCCAAAGCTCTCCCCCTCAACCTAGTAGCAACCAACTTCACTCTTCTATGCTCAGGAACCTCCTTGAAATCAAAGATCTCTTCAACATTTGACACCCAATCAAGAAATTCTTCAGCTACCATTCCACCCTTGAACTCTGGAATTTCCATCTTCATACCCGATTCCCATCGACGATCATCTTCAACATTTCGATAAGAATTTCGAACTTGGTCTCGATCTCGATAATGAATGCTAGCTCTATCACCCTCTTTATCAAAATCAAAAGTACGCCTACATCGATCTCGACCATTATCATCCCTTCGTTCATGCATGCTTCTTCGACTATGTCTCTCTTCTTCTCTATATGGCTCATTGTCAAATTCACGTTGACTTCTTCTCTCTTCATGTCCATAGTCATGATGATCTCTCCGTGATGAAATTGATGTTTCTCTTCTATCTCTAAAAGAATGCGGTGATACCCTCCTCGCTTCCGTAACCGATGGCGAAACTCGGTTTCCTCCATGGTTCGAGTTTGGTGATCTCCTCCTTTGAGTTTGATTCAAATCATTCATCAACTTCTCTAACTTTCCAATGCCTTCATCAAATTTCTCATTAATATGTTGCTCCATAAGCTCGGCTTCTTCTCTTCGATACAACGCTTCAACATTTTGATGACGATTAGCTCTTCTTGGCGGCATGACTGAAAACTTCTCAAAAACTTCAACAAATACTTCAAAACTTCACAAATCTTCAACTCAAATCAAACAAATCACGGCCTCAACCTTGACTCGGCGATAACTCTACACGGCTTAACACTTAACTCGGCAACAAGTGTCACTTGACTCGGCTCGCTTCAACCCTTCAAACAATGATACCAAAACTGATGCACGGCCTATACTTAACTCAATGTTATGCTTGGCCTTCACCCTTCACGGCTTAACTTGGCTCGGCTCAAGGTCTCCAAGCAACTTCAAATTTAAACACTTCTCCAACTCTAGATCCAAAATGAAATGGATCAAAATCTTCAAACTCGTTGCAACTTCAAGATGAACACGATGAACAACAACTTCAAACTTCAACTTCAAAAATTGGCTCCAAGTCTCGGCTTAGCTATGATTGGCTAAGTCTAGCTCTGATACCAAAACTGACGCAGCGGATTAATCAAAAATAAACTTCATCGGTGAAAGTAGCAATCGGTGGATTGATGAATACCAAAATGCCCAAATTCATTGATCCGAAGATACCGAATTCTAGCTATCTCAAACACGTTGATAGCGCACTATACCGTGTTCAAAGATCTACGATTCTTCGTACGTTGATCTAGCGCACTAGATACCGTGAATCGGCTTCTACGATCGTTGAATCGAGCGCACTCGATTAACCGAAAGAGGAGATAGGAGATTACACTCAAATACCAATTTAAGAAGAAAGCACACAGCAATCGACAAGAAATTTTATTCAAAAATCGACCACCATCAAATGTACAACACACTCACTATTTATAGAGTTTCACAACACAGCCCCTTAAGTCGTACACGGCTTACGACTCAACTATAAGTCGGTAGCGACTTATCGCAACAGCGACCTAGCCCCCTTCAACTCAGCACATCCTTAAGTCGTATGCGACTTACGACACAAGTTACAACGACTCCTTGAGTTACCATACAGCGACACAATCACACGGCGACTCAATACACGAAGTCTTACGACTTACGACTCACTTACATACCGACTTAAGAGCAACACATAGTACAACACTTACGACTTAAAAATGCTACAACTCAACAAAACAACACAGGTTACACGACTCAACCTATGTCGTGAACGACTCACGACTCAACTAAGGACCGACTCAAGATCCATACGACTCAAGCAAGCCGCGTCTTAAGCTCCATGCGCCTTCTTCTCTTGTGGCTTGTTAACTCGGATACGACTCAAATCTCCTTCTTTAACTCGCGTCTCCTTCCCCGTGTCCCTTCTGGCCTCCAGTTGAGTCGTGTATGACTCAATTCCACCATATTGAGTCGTGGACAACTCAATTCTTCCATTCGACTTAAAGCTTTGTTCCTTATCTCGTGACAACTTAGGTCGTGTACGACTCATGACTTCTCCTTCTGATCTGTTAAGTCGTGAACGACTTAAACTCCCACAAAGTCGTGAACGACTCATGTCGATAACTTGCAATTTTTCAATCCTGGTCTGAGCTGCATCACTTTTGCTTCATAACAAAGTAAAATCATAATGGTAAATAGATTACCTGCATGGCTTCTTTTCAAGAAGCTTTCTCGACTCCCTCACCCGACAATGCTTTCTCAAATCGTCGAGCTCTCATATCTTCATCTAAAAGAATCTTAAAGGCATCAACATGATGTTATCATTTTCTCTATAGAAGTTAAAATGAGTAACGTTTAATAAATTTCTATTACGATCAGTTTATAATTGTACACGAATCATAATAATAACATGGCATACAAAACTTGCAGTACTTATGATAAGGTTTTAGTGCAATCTCAATAAGAAATGCATATATAAATCACATATTTCTTAAACAATATTTAATTGAATCATTGTCTCACATTTATTGTAATCTTTTTGTTTAAGCACAACATAAAGTGGATGTTGGACAGAAATTTTATAACTTAGTTCCTTTAACTAAATTTGGAATAAAAATACTCATGTTTATTAAAACATGACAATTTTAAAGCTTTTATTAAAAAATAAAATAAGAGACATATTAATTCTTATATCAATTCTTACTATTCAACCAATTGCCAACATTATTTTTGCATATAATGGTACTTGATTTTGCATAAATAAAGAGATAAAAAAGCAAACTAGAATCAATGTTTCGATCGAAAAATATATACTATAAGATTAGTTTTGTCTTTAATTTTTTGATTAATTATAGATGCTTCAGCACATATCAAACTCAAATTATCGTTCAACAAACCTTATCAAATATTCTATGAAAGAAACTATAGAAGTAAGATTATATCAAATATATAAAAAAAATATTTCTGGCCTTAGAATAGAAATACAGTGCCTTCTATTTTGTTTCATCGATTGAACTAGAAAATTCTACCCATACCAAATCTTTTTTCCCCAATAGATAAAACAAATCCAATATTAATATACTAAAATTAAAATAAAATATACAAAGCCCAAAACGAAGGTATATATAAAAATCAAGTTCAAGAATTATTGTTTGCCAGTGTATGCCCAGAAAACAACTATACATCACAAATATCTCTAGAAAATCATGAGTGATCAAAGTAAGAAAGAGTGTGAATGGTACTGGATAAAACTTAAAAGGTAAAATGAGAAATTTGGTTGAATATTATGAACAAAAGAATAACATATTAGAAGCTTTATATTTCTAAAGGACACTTTCCACTTCACTTTTGCTAAAAGTTCTTGTGATTTTAGAAATTCAATACCTTTACCTGATAATCTGTAGTTCGTCAATGACGTTACAAGCAATATACGAATCAAATACAACATAACTTATATCAATGAAATTGAAAGAGAAATTAGTTTTATCCAAATTTCTTATGTAAGATAAAATCCAAACACATCATGAACTTCAAAAAGCAAAAAAAATTTGATGACCCTTTGTTACAATAACAAATGCAACGCTTGAATTAGAGGGACACAATAAAAAAGGATTCAAATTTTACATTTGAAGAAAATCAAAAGTGTAGAAACTAATTTAGAAAAAACTTAGCACAACTCCTTCCATCATCGAATTTGATAACAAAAAACAATTATGAAAATCATTACAATAACAATTTTCTTTTCTTAAATCTTAGAGGATATAAATGTCTATGTATTCATACTATTCAAGCCATAGTCATGAAAATATGAAGGAGAAAAGCCTAAATACACAATTTCATGAGGTTATATACTCAAGACATCAACGCTTCGGACAATAACCTCTGGAATAAGGGGTTTGAGGTATGATACTTTTGATAGAGGTTATAGAAGTCATGAGTTCGATCCTTTGAGTAATCATAATGAGTTCCCTGTTTGAATAAAGTATAACTCTTTTTTATCAAAATAAGGCATTAACACTTTGTAAATTATTTGAGCAAAAAACTACAAATAATACAATTCTAAACTGTAAATATTTGGAAACTTAAGCGGATGACAAATTAATAATAAAAAATTACCTTTTTAATTGTAACAACCTAAAATTCTAGTCATTTGATTTTAAATGTTTAATTAATTTTAAACATTTAAATAATTGGATTATAGAATTTAATAACTTATAATTCAAATATAAGGAATAATTAAATATCTGAATTATGAAATTAAATGATAATTAAATGGATTTAATAATATTATTAAGCACATTTAAACCAAGTAATAATATTGATGAATTCAATTTGTAAATTTACTTACCAATATAAATAGATTGGATAAATATCGATAATTAAGTATAAAACGAGATTTAAATCTACGAAATTAGCCTTTTGAGTCACTATCTCGGATTTCGACGAAACTAGTTTACTTAGACCCATAATAATTATTATTGTACATCGTCGAATTTCATAACGATTGGACGTATCATTTGGTCGTGCCAGATAGAAATGCGTTGAAATTAATATCGAAAATTTAATATAATAGCTGGGTTTAAAAAGCTATCTTGTACATATGATCGAATTGGTCCATGAGACTAGTTCCATTGTGTTTTGAATAGGGGTATAATGTATAAAATGCAAGGCAGCAGACTTGGTTTGGAGTTCGAAATTTCGGGGTGCATGGAACTTGATTTTTTTTGAATAAAATAATATTATGCCCTATCTTATCAAGATCATACCCTCAATTCATGATCATACTTCCCTAACTATTCCCATACACTCTACATGCCTTCCATACTCCTTAACACTTTTTAGTTCTTGGTGTGACTAAAGAATGTGGGTTTTAAAAACTTTCAAAATAAAAATCTAATCCTAGGAGCAACTAAAAATCATGTTATTCGATCTGGTGATTTCGTATGCTTGAGAGCTTCGATCCTATACCATTGATATAGCCTACATCCATTACTGGCCAAGAGTGATTTAGGAGAAGGCGAGCTAGGGTTAAAGCATTCTTGAGTTTTAGAAGAAAATGGAGCAAGGCGACCTTGGATTCGCGTTCGTGAAGGAAAATAGCACCTCCGGGCAAATCTTGGTGAAGTCCGACCCAGCCAAGGCGAGTGTGACACTTTGAGGCAGCAAGGATTGGCCTCCAGGTCAGATTTTAAGGGGGGTGCAGTTAGGAAAGTTATGACAAGACGAAGAGCTCACGAAGAGCAACGCGTTAGCGCGCACGACGTTGAATTCCATCGAGAAATGAAAGAGTTATGGTCATTGGAAGCTTTGATACTTTTGGGTTTGTGCACTGTGCATGAACAGTACAAAGGGAGTAATTAGAAGGATAGGGAAGAAGTATTAAGGGCAATAACGTGGGTTAAGTAAAATAATTAGTTATTTAACTTAATTATTTAAATCCGAAAACTTATAATTTGAATAAGTTTTGCATACGAGGTCGGATTCGAACATCATTTTTTACATTGGACTCGTATCATCGAGATCTTCACAATGGAGTTGGTTTGGTTGGATTTGAAGTAAGTGAAAATTTCGTTTAAAATCGGATGACCATTTGGTTTTAGTCCAAAGTCGGGACGTTTCGGCAAAAATGAAAATCAATGTCACTTTAACTCACATTAAAGTTTATTATATCATATCAATGATGTTATAAATATACATTGATTGCTTGGATGTTATTTAAATTTTTTGATTGACTTTTCATTTGAAAAATGGATGATATATTAATTTGATCATTATAAACCCATATGATTATGTATATATTATCCAAAACCATTGTTTTACAGGGAAAATCTATAGAGAGTTCCCGAGGGGTTTCTCGCCAATAAATTATTTATGTACATCTTTATGCTATTATATTGGTGTTTAAGTAAAATAAATCCTGATATTCCATTTAAATTGTTAAGCGCCATTATAGCAATTTCTTTATATCGTCATTTATTCAATTTCATCCCTGAAACCCTATCATATGAAATTGAGCTTGTATTTGCACCAAACAGAAGGTTAAAATTCATTAATCATTTTGATTAATGGTAATTTAAAATAATTAATCATTTTAACTAATGATTTTGAGATCAATTAACTAATTTAATAAATGATGTTTAAAATTGGTTTATCTTCAGATTTAATTAATCATTTTTGCTAATGATGTTTTATACTTAATTTATTGTTTTAACTAATGATTTTTTGAGTTTAATTAATTATTTTAACTAACGATAATGGAGTTTAATTAATTTATTGAACTTAACTTATTATATTAATTAATGGTAATTAAAATTAATTTTAGTTTTAATTAATGATAGTTAAAAGCAACGAATCATTTTAAATTATGATATTTTAATTTTAGTAATCATTTTAATTAATGATTGTTTTAAATTTAATTAATTGTTTTAACTAATGATATTTGGAATTTAGTTAAATAATTTTAAATGATGATGTTTTATAATTGAATGAATCATTTTAACAAATGATATTTTAATTAATCGTTTTAACTAATGAGGCTTGACTTTAATTAATTCAATTAATTTATGATTATTTGAACTTAATTAATTGTTTTAATTAATGGAATTTAAAATTACTTGTCATCTTAATAAATGTTGTTTGAGATGACTTATTTATTTTAACTAATGATTATTTGAATTAAATTGATCTTGGTAATAAATGGTATTTAAATTTAATTAATCGATTTAATAAAAGTGATTAAAGTAAATTAACTAATATAATAAAATTTCTTTAATAAACTGATTTAGTTGATATTTTAAAGTTAATTTACCAATGTTTTAAAAGTGTTTAGAAATAATTATCTATTTTGTTAAAGATAATGGATTTGTCTGTTTAAAAGAGATTTTAAATGTGATTAATTATCTTTCGGGATAATTAATACTGTTTTTGAAGTTATAAAAGGTATCTAAATTGTTTTATTATCTTTTGGGATAATCTTTTGACTGTCGATTTGATGTTGATTTAGGCCTTCGGGGTCGAGCGCTTGGAAAGATTATTCTCTGAATGTTTTTAATCAAGAGCTAATTCTATTATGAAAATCAAGAATAAGTTCAGGTAATTTTTAAAAAAGAAAAAGTTTGATGCATTTATGGAAATGAATTAATTTCCGTAAAGCAAATCACTTATACGGAAACGATTTATTTGTATACTTAGCACTAAACATTGAAGAAGCAGACTTGTCACTATTTCAAAAGTTAAGAATAATCGTTGGACATGTCTTTGAGGTAACACTACCTTGACTTGTCCGGTATTATTGTTAATCAAGAAAAAGTACAAGTTTGAATTCAATGAGTGGTGATAAGTATACAAGACTTAATTTCCATATACGACTGTTTTATATCCTCGATAGTTGTTATCTCACCTATCGGTTACTTTAGCTACTTTATTATCGTCATTCTAAGATGATTTGTTGCTCCATTGAGCGTTGCTACACTTTTGTCAAAAATGAATAAATCCAAAGATCTAAGGGGCATCCAACTATGTGGAGCTGCTCCCATTAGGGTGTTTCACATCTTATGTAGAAATTTTGTATATCGTCACGTGAAAAGCAGTTTGTGTTTAGATGTGAAATATTCTATGACGACCCAGAAATTTTTAACATTTGGAATGAAATATTTAATCGATTTTAAATATTTGGAGGTTAGTTTAACTTGAATTTCGAATATAACTATGAAATTTGCAATTTAAATTATTGAATTTAATTTATTGAAGTTGGATAAAAATTTAAAATCTTCAATTTTAAGCCTGTAAAAAATAATTTGATGGCTTAGATGATTTATGTTGATAATACTGAGGTTAATGGAAGCTTCAGAATTTGATTTGGAAATATTTTATTCTGTTTTGAAATTTTATCATTAAAATCGATATTTAAAAAATAGCCTTCCGAGGCACAGTCTCGGATCTCGATGAAACTAGTTACATTGGATCCGTAATATTGTATTTTTATCGGATTTCAATTTTTGTAGCAAGGAGTTGTCGTCTGACCCTGGCAGCCCAAAACGCAAAGAGACTATTTTAATCGATTTAATTTAAAAATGATCGTCTACTTCCGTAACTTGCGCATATGATCGAATTAGCCTCCGAAACACATTACATTGTGTTCGAAATGCGGATAAAACCTTATAAACGCCAAGCGGTATGCTTCGATAGGAGTTTAGGATTTCGAGTTACGAGAATGGGATATTTTGGATATTAAAATATAATAGTCAAAACGTAGAAGAGAAAACACCTCAGCCGACCTAACCTATTTTTGCCACCTTATCATCTGACCATAGCCGCCTTCTAATTTTTTTTATCATGCCTGTCTTTCTTCAGTTCAAATCAAAATCCACTCGAAGAAAAATCAATGGACGAACTCAATTTTATTAAAAGAAACCAAAGCTGTTCAAATCAGTCAAGCCTTAGTTAATCGTCATCATATTAATCGAAATCCCTAATCTTGTTCTTCTTCTCTTTCGAATCGACTTTCGATTGATGGTTTGTCGCAACCCAAATCGCGATTTAGGGAACGATAATGGCAGAAATGGCAATAATTGAAGCTTCTTCTTCATCGGTATCTACTTCAAGATGGAATTGGCTTTGATGGATTCTGACATTTACTGATCATTCTATCGCTGCCGAGAAACACCTCCTTTCTATAGTCAACTGAATTTGTACAAAAGAATGGCTAATTGAAAACCACGCGATTCGAGAATCGCATTCTTAGTAGCTGTGGCCTTCGTCGATGATAGGGCAAGTTAAGCTGGAAGTTGAGCGGCTCGAGCGAGCATGAGTTAAAGGGGGAAACGGTCGCCAGTAAAATGGGGCTCGATCGAGAAGGGACGAACGAGCAGTTGGCATCGGAAGGATTCGAGCTCGATTGTGATGGTCTTGAAATAGGCGGTGTGGTCGACATCGGGAACCACGATGGCAATAGGTCGAGGTAAGGTATTTTCTGAGTTAATCGAGGTTTATTTAAAATTTAAGTAGTTATTTTTTATTTTACTTTAAAAGAAAAGTTTTTACAGTCTAGGAAATTCTTGTTTTTATTAGATTAGAATATATGTCTATTTTAAGTTATAAACTGCTTAAACAGTGTGTGTATATATAAATAGGATTTGGAAAAAAAATAAATAAATGTGGGTTTTACATTACTTGATGGTTTGTATAAAACTAGATTTTTGGGAACCTATCATTGTTTTATAATATATGATAAAGATAGTTTTGCTTAATAAAACTTATTTAATTATTTTTACCCAAAGAATATTTAAAAAGGAAATGTTAAACATTGAAAGTTTATATAAAGTTTGATTTTGAAATCTATAAATTTTTATTCTTATAAATGCCGTTTCAAGATGAAAAATAAAATAGATATACATGTTTTAGTTACTGAAATTAATCTATTTAATTATCTTAAGATACTAAAAAGGGATTTTTTGGTTTAAAATTTAATTAATAAAATCATTGGATAATTAAAATTACCAAACGAAAATTGATCTTTCGATCTATTCGAATATTAATGAAATTGTATAATTGTTATACAAGGTTCAAAAATTTGGAGATAATAGTCGAGAGGAAAAATGGATTGCATGCATAAGCAAAGGTGAGATCTTCTCACTCAAATTTTAATAATTGAAAATTTCAGTTATTGATTGATGATTGAATTTTGATAGTTAAATTTAATTGTTGATTATATGCTTGGATGATTAATTTATTATCAGTTATATTAGTTTAGACCCTGTTGCGCCGCATAATAGCGGAGGTTATTATACTTAAACCCGTATACCGCGATATTCCACCTCGAAGTGGAATTGGTATTATATATATATATATATATATATATATATTTGGAGTTGTTGATTTCCCGCTTTATACAGTGGATGAGACCCTATTGTGCCGCATAATAGCGGATGATATTTTATAAATCCTATATACCGCGATATTCCACCACGAAGTGGAATTGGTATTTAATTATTGTGCTAACGTCTGTAGATGCAGGGAAAATAGGTTGGAGGGATCCAACTAGATTCCTCAAATAATTGAATTTTTTTCAATATTATATGTTGATTTTTTATAATCCGTGTGTGACTATTTGTGATTGAAACTGTTGATGGCTATAATTTAGCCAAATATATTTTTGGTATCGTAGGATACCAGAAATAAATAAAATTTGATTTTTGAAATTTAGTAGAAAATTTATAGTAAATTAATTTTAGAAAATTGAATAAATTCAAAAGAAGGAATTTGTTTCAGAAGATAATAAATTTGGGGTTTTGAAAATAAATTAGAAAATCAATTTGAAATTGATTTGGTAAAAAAATATATTAATTATTTGGGAACCGATTTGAAAATCGTATATCAGTGGATATTTGGGAATTTAAATTCATAGTGGGAATTTATAAAGGAAAGAGAAATTTGTTTTAAAAATAAATATTTTTTTATTTTTAAAAGTGTGGAAAGGAATTTACGGATTTGGAACATAAATTTAAAATAAATCCAAAAGGATTTATAAATTGATTTGAATAAACCATTTCAGAATGGAAGGTGTATTTTACCTAAAGTCGAGTATGTTTTCAATATAATCTATAAATATGAAAATTGAAGTTGTGAAGATGGTTTTGAGGAAAGGTTATTTTGGGGAAATTATTTACTTGGATTATTTTGAAAATCATTATTGTGAAGATATATTTTAAATTTATTATAGAAGTAATTATTTAAAGTTTTACTTGATATTGTTTTAGGAAATCGATATTTAATTAGTTATGCCCTATCTACTAATTTTGTTTTAAAATTAGTTTGGATTTTAATTTTTATATGAGATTTTAATATAATATCTTCATAACTAATGTTTTAAATAAAATGTCTTAAAATAGTTTTTATTCTGAATGTTCCATGTATATATGTTTGGATAAGTAATTAGATTTATTTTAAAGCATTTGAACTCGGCAGATTTCTAGTGGAAACGAATAAATATTTGGAAATGTATTCCGCGTAAGGAAAAGTGATTTGAAATTTGTTTTCAAAGTATTGAAATGTGGAAAGTAATTTGAAATTTATTTTCAAATGGTTAAAGTGTGAAATATATCTTGCGGAAATATTTTGAAAATAAATAATTTGGGAAATTTATTTTAATCCGGTAATTGTTATTAATATTTGTTGATAGTTAAATAATCGACTATCAATATTTGCCTTTAAACGACATTTGAATTTCTATGCGACCGGGGGTCGGGTTCCAAGAGGATATTTGAAAACCTCATCGAACCTTTGTGATTGTGATAGATCTTTTATTTAAATGATAAAAATGAAAATTGTTGTGATTTGTTGAAATCTGAATGTTACACTTATTTAAATAAAAATAAGCCCTCGTTATTCGGATTAGCTGGGAGAGGACCTTGTGTCATAAAACCCATTCCGAATAACGATACGGCAAAATGGGATTGTATTTGACGATGGTGTTGAAGACTCGGTATTTTCGAAAGCGAAAGGTTTACCTGTCGAATGTCTCTGCACTGGGTTGCTCCGATATAGAGATTTTATCATCTTTATGATGGGAATTCCGGACGTGATTTGTGAATATCCGGATTTGCAAGGGCTTCTTTGAAGTGCCTTCGGTTTCGTTCGATCCCGGAACGGACTTGTATGGATGTGTGTCTAACGTTATAGTTTGAGATGTAAAGCTGGTTTCTATCAAATACATTTCTGTTGGTGGCGGAGAATTTATTCTCTTAGCTTAACACCCTTCTCTGAGACGTACGAGCTCAGAGGTTATGTAGTTGATGGTTACTAGTGATACATTCCCAATCTGGTAAAGTGACATACGACGTGCTGCTGATCATTTGTTGATCAAAGCATGACTTTGTGAAAAGTTTAGCTTTATGGACGAGACCTAATCAGACGTCACACTCCGAAAATGGTCGAAACAGGAAAGATGCGGCAAGGTTATGAGGGTCGCGCCCTTTACGGTCTGTTATTTCCTTTTGGAAAAGGGTGGTGTCAGGTATGGAGCCCTGATATTTAACCTTTGTGGTTACTACAAATACTTTTCTTTGTGGTTGTTGGAGTAGAGGATCCTCGGATAAAGGTCCCAAAGGACCGAGGGATGACATAATCGTGTAGTAGTTACCTTGTTACAGAGGTAACCTGGCCTTGTGTTGGCAGAGATCTGGTTAAGTTCTCGGGACGTCCCTCCAGAGGCGTACCCATATAGCGGTAGGAAGTTCCTTAGCCCGACCATTTTTTGGAAATCCAAAGAAACAATACGCGTCCTGTACGGTTTTAGCTGTATAACCTGCCATGGAATTGGCGGTAACCTGCTATTGAACAAGGTAGTTATAGTAGGTATAAGTAGGAAATGCCTATGCTGGCTAAGTTTAATATTATACTTTCGAAATGTTTTCCACCCTATTCACTAATAATAATATTATTAAAGGATTTTGCATATCAAGCATGTTTGACTATCATAAGGAGAAATCTCCTCCAATTCTGCGTTTTGCATTGTGTGTGTGGCGGGAGGCTTTATGGTAGTTTCATTTTCAAAACAGCATAGCGGATTTCTTTTTATTTTCTTTATGAAAATAACTGTTTTAAAGATATTACACCAGTCCCACTACTGACCTTGCTTATCTAGGTGAAATGTGACAAATTTCTATGTAGGCAAGTCATTTATAACTGCCAATGTTGTGTGTTGTTGTTGTACTCTGATGTTGTATTGTAATAACAAATATAGCCCTTTTGTTTTAAGGATTATTTATCTATTGTATATTGTTCTGTTGCGAAATGTGAGATTCTGCTTATTGTTTCTACTGCTTCTTCTACCTCTTTCTTCTTTAAACCCTAAGGTTTGGTTTTTGGGCACTTGACTATGCGGCATTTGATACAGTGGACATATCGATGTCTACTTTCGGGCGTCGAGAAATCAGACATGTTACATGTGGTATAAAAGCATTTGGTTAAGCGATAATTTTGGCTCTGTTGGGTGTTACTCATTAGAGATAGAGTCAGTAGTAGTCTTGAATGAGTTTGAGAGTATTAATAGATATGAGCGCGTATTTGTTAGTGAATATAAAATTGCTTTATATTGTGATGATTGGTTTGTTGAGTGGTATATGGATTCTGTCGGTATAGTTTGTACAACTCTATCGATAAGGATCTCTAAACACCCGTATAGAACAATTTGACACGATATTGTTTTAAAAATTAGGGTAAATGAGATAATTTTGCCCAAATTATTTTCGTAGATAAAGGAAATAATCTTTGTAAATTATTATAGTATATGGTTGCTTGATTGTTAGGAAGTGATAATATTATTATCATCTGAGTAGGAAATTGAAATCGTAACTCCAAAATTAAGAAATAAATTCACATACAAATGGAATTTGAGAATATAAATTGTAAATGTAATTTATGGTTTGAAATGGAATTCCAGAGAAATGTTTTGAAAAGATTGGAGGTTTGGAAAAATTTAAATTCCCTTGAGTTTGAAAATGGTTTTCAAGGGTTTGGAAAAAATGTTTTTGATGGGATAAAAGCTCTAAACTCTTTTCGGTCGTTGGAAAATAATTCGGATGATGATCGCGACATCATCGGTGTTCATTTTCGGGTTTCCAAAAGAGAAATTGTTGCCAAATTGTTTTAGATGGAAGTTGTTTGGAAAATTAGGGTTTGGTTTTGAAATTCAAAGGATAATTTGAATTGCTTTCAATAATGGTTTTGGAAAAGGTAAGAAGACTCTGGAATTTTATTAAAAATAGTTATGGAATAATAAGTTTGAAAACTTAAGAAAATTCAGGTTTAAACTAAAATTAACTTGAGTTAATTTGAATAAAGGTGAGTTTGAGAAGCTTATAGACTAAAATGTTTGGGATAAAATTATTCAGATGAAAATTAAATTGTAAATGAATGAATAAATTTACAATTGTAAGCAAATGAAGGTGAAATTGAATGTTGAAATTCATTTCGAATTTTTAAGCAAATAAAACTGGAATTGGAATTGAATTTGGTTTGTGTAACAGCCAAGTATTTTCAACCATTCACATCCATTATAAGTGTATAGGCAGACACTCATGCCGGAATTGAATTGCTCAAAATACCGCGTTGTAAATAAAAATTTGGCAAATCTCAGAATATGCAGTAAATAAAAATCAAAGATCATAGACACAGAGTAATAATGATGCAGCGGAAGTAAAAGAGATAGTAGTTCATGAAGCTACTATCTAACATCCCAGAATTTTTAACACGGGATTTGTGAACGTTTAACTCATTTGAAATGTTTAAGATGGGTTAAGATTAATTTTTAACTAAAAGGATTGGTTTAAATCATAATAACAAGTTAAAATTTCTAAGGTGGAGAGTTAATTTGAAATTGAACAATAATAATTCAATATTCGAAATTGAAATAAAAGTAAATCTGGATGTAATAGTGATAAAAAAGGTTTTAAAAATTTATTTTGAGTTATTTGAGTGTAAATAGCGTGGTGGGAATTTTAGAAGAATTTTTGATAAATTAATATTTGGAATTTTATATCAATTTAAAAATGAATTTAATATTATTAAAACGCAATTAATCAGATTTTGGGTCCGGAATGAGTCAAAATGATTTTTTATGTGCTTATAAACTTTATATGATTATTATTAAGTTAACAAAATTTTAAAAGTGAAATGTTGAGTGATTTCGACAATTATGAAAATCGCTCGATTTAATCGACGAGTTAAAATAGCCTTCCGGGGCACAGTCTCGGAATACGACGAAACTAGTTCCATTGGATTCGCAATAGTTAGTTATTATCGGATTTCAATTTTCGTAGCAATCGGAGTTGTCGTTTGACCATGGTAGCTCGAAACGCATAGAAATCGTTTTAACCGATTTAATTTTTAATTGATCGTTTAATTCCATAACTCGCGCGTACGATCAAATTAGCTTACGAAACCTGTTCCATTGTGTCCGGAACACGGAAAAACCCTAGAATCACCTATCGGGACATGCAGTTTGGAGGTCGTTTGCATGAACTGTTAACTTGAGAAATTTTATTAATTAAATATTAATAAACCATTATATAATTTTTTTATGAAAACCCTAGTTTTCGTTCAGGCCGCCGACTCCTTACGTTCAATGGCCGAAACTCTTCAATTTTTTTCCCCTTCAAATTTCGATCAATCTACGCAGTATTTTCGTAAATTCTCAACTAGTAAATGGTAGAGCTCAAGGAGATCTACCCATCCGTACGGTGGTCAGTGTGAAAATCGTCGAGGTAGTCATAATCGAGTGATGAAGGGGACCGCTCGTGCAAGATTTTCAACGTGCTATTGTCGACCGAGCTTGGCCGCCTTCTGGCCCTGTGCGCGCGTGGGGTAGAGCTCCAAAATGGAAGCATTCGATCGAAGTCTCGACGATCCACGGTGATGCAATTTGAAGCCCTAGCTTGCGTTGATTGGGTTCTTTGCTCGTTCTTATTTCCTGATGTTCGCATGAGGGAGAAGGGAGATAGCGGCCTGGAGCTTGATGATTGTTTTGAACGGCTTTGATTATTTTGGTAATTAAAAAATAAAAACGAAAAAAATGTTTTAAATATGATTCAAACTTTAATCGAATAACTAATTCATATGATGCCAGATTTCGACGAATTTGGTAGCGCCGGAATCGCCGAAAAGAATGCTACGCAATGGAGCAATTTTGGGATCGTTCCGGACAAGTAGAAATTTGAGTTAAATCGAACGCCGTTCGGTTTAATTTAAATTTCGAAAGCTCGCCGAAACTCAAGGTGAGTTAATCTCACTCACATCTGGAATGTTAGCTGATTTAAGTAGTTATTTATATCAGCTTGAATTGATATATATATATATATATATATATATATATATATATATATATATATATTGTTGTGCTAATATTTGTGGATGCAGGAAAACGCAGGTTGGAGGGATGAAACTGGATTCCTCACGATGTAGTAATTATTTTTATAATTGATGATGATGTCTGTTTATATGTTGTGATTGATAAATTTGAAATATAATTGTCCTGTGATATTGTTGAATAAATTATAAACTTAGAAATTAATAGAAGTAGAATAAATTGGGCTTTAAAGGAAATAAAGGAAATTGATAAATAAGAATAAAATTTGGAATCTGGTTTGGACAAACGTAAAAATAAATAAAATTCGTAAGATTTGGAATTATTAACGAAGAGGAGATTTTATCAATTGATAACTGTGGAAATTAAATATATAACTATCTGAAATGTATATAAAATATTCTGGAATATAATTTTTGCACTATGGGAATTTATTTAAGTAATTTGTAAGTATGATTTCCATTGAATAAATCTTCAAATGTTTATTTAAAAATGTATTAAAAATATACTTTAACAAATTGAAATTTTCGGGAATGGGAAAAGTGCATAAACTTCAAAGGGGGTTTATGTGTAAGCTTGGAAATAAATTTACGATAACTAACGTAAATTTGAGTTGGAATAGATCGGACAGGATCCATATGAAAGATTCTTTGGGTTGTTTGAATGGAAATGTTTTTCCGTGGAACCCAAGTTCGTGATCTAATAGATTTTATTTAAGAATAAGTTAAAGTTAAACTTGATTAAAAGAGTATTTTTGAAATTATTATTTTTAAGTAACTAATTAGAAAATTTACAATAGTAATTATTTACGAATACATTAGACATTATTTTTACAAATGGATTTATTAAAGGTTAGTTTGAATAAAGTTATTTGAAATTGTTATTAATCCTTTTAAAACTCTACCTTTAAATTTAGTTTAACTAAACCTTTATTTAAAATTCAAGTTTATGTCTCTTAATAAATAGTTTCACGTCATAGATTTTAAATTTATATTTTTTTGATTTAGTAACTAGAAGTAAATTTACGCATTTTAAAGTATATTTCAGTATAAAATGTTTAATTGTTTTAATTCTAAATTGTTTATGAACTTGGTTATTTCCAATGGAAATAAATGGAAAAGGATTTACTTTGTAAGAGAAGAGCTTTGGGAATCGTTTCAAATGAGCTTTGAAATTTGAAAATATATCTTTTAAAGATATCTGAGGCATATAAATAATGTTGGAAATTATTTATTGTGTGATGGATGTTTGTGAATATTAATTGATAGTTAAATCACCGACTATCAATATTGGACAAATGCGTTGATCGTTTCAAAGAGACCGAGATCGAGATTTATTTCTCGAAAACCACTTCAATCCGGTTTGTACGTTTCGTGCGGAAAACGTTTTCGGAGTCGAAGATGGAGCAGTGAAGTGCAAGGGCTAGTCGCTACTAATCCTGAGGATATTTCCGAAATGGATGTAGTAGGAGTAGTGCCTTCGGTTCCGTTCGAACCCGGGACGGACTTGTATGGATGAATGCTTGCGAAACATCATCAGGTGGACGATGGGCATTCTAAGTGAAAACGTTCTAAAGGTAACGCTAAGCCACAAGCCTCATCAACCGGGAATGACTGTAAATCAGGGGATATGCAGCAAGGCTTCGTGGGTAGCCCCCACTTGAGAGTAAGGTCATCCCTGTCTAGATGTCCCTTTTATTTTGGCTTAGTGGTGCAGTTGCTGATCCCAACCGTGGGGTGATCTTTTTCGGAACTGTCCAGTAAGGGATGGGTCCGGCCTTGTGTTGCAGGAAATCGGGAGTGGTCCTCGGTACTGTGATCTAGACCACGTACTGTGAAAGGTGGTACCCCAGTGCCTAGTCATTGTTGGAAATCCATTCTCCCTACGAGCCTTTTACGAGTTTTGTTTGTATTACCCACTTTTGTGGCTAGTAGCTGGAATTTAATAGATGTAACAATTTAGGCTATTTTATAAGTATTTGTATATAGACCCTATTATAATATAAGAGGATTTCTAAAGAAAGTGTTTTAGCTATCGTAAGGTAAAAACCCGACATGTTTATTTGTGGCATGGTCTTACGAGATGCTTTTGTTTTCAAAGGATTTTTTTGAAACTTTAATAATCAATTTGGATGCATTATTATCAGCTGGTATTCCAGACTGACTCGGGTGTTATTTCATTATAATGCTCGGGTCAGACCGAGTATTATATGTACATGATAGGATGCTTCGGAGCAGAAGAGGAGCTAGTGTCCGAGACGTATTATCTGTACCTATATATATATGCTGATGATATGATGTATGAAACAGTTATACATTTCATTTTGTGTAAAGTTCTATATCTACTATTATATTTTATTCCGCCGCGACTGTGAGATTATGATATTGTTTAGTTTCTTCTTCTTCTATCTCTTCTTCTTTAACCCTAATGGTTCGTAATTCTGTGCCACTTGAGTTAATAGAGGTAGAATAGTGTTGATTCAAGGGGTACGGATTTGCAGGTCGTTACAACTATATAAATATATCAGAGTTACATAAGATACAATAGAAGAAATGGAGTACAACAGAAGTTTAAATATGATAACCAAGTATAAGCTGAATAGAACAACCGAACTGAAAAGATGAAGCTTGACAAGTAGATAATCTCCAGCGATTCCAATCTCTATAAAGTGGAAATCCAAATCTGTGAATAACTCAGGCTGACCCGAGCGTAAATAAAAATACAAACACTCGAGTCAGGACATACATACTTATACAATGTAAACCAACTCAAGTGAACTGTAGCAAAGGTACAAGTAACTTAGAAGATGCTTGGGACCGCCCATCCTCTAAGGATCCGTTAAACTATTTGCTATGTAGTAATATACGCTATATACAGTAGTGTCTAATCAGTAAAGTATAATCATATAGAAAATAGCGTTAAGGGGATGGTGAACCTTAACGCGGTCGGATCTTTAAAACCAAAATCGTAGTGAGCTCGCAATAAGGAGATGACACGGCACGCGAGGCAATGCCAGGGTGGATACACCGTTTGCACTCCCGGACCGGTGGTGACGGCAAGCCAGCAGCTTCCGCCCACCTCGAACAATACCTCCGAATCAAAGTGGTGCCACATATCGAATCGCAAAAGTAATAGAATGGTTTCCGATGGAGAATGCTTGATGAAAGGGTGCGACCCTTTGTGTAGCCTGATCTAGCTCCTGTTTTAGTCATTTATGCCAACTCACAGGAGTTAGGTCCACGTAATATACCTCGAGAACGTCGCCACAATCCTACTTCATTCTGGAATCTCCACCGCGTACACAGTTGTTAAAGTGGTTTTCGGTATTGGCCTGCTACAAGACAATATCCGATCCCTGTCTCTTTAACAACCAATCGTTATTATAACCCGTAGTTATAAATTTTAAAAAATACATTTTATACTTCAAAATAAAATATCATTTAAACCCAAATCTTTATCAAAATAAAGATTAAATTATTTCCAAACCATTTCAATATATCATCATACCATATCTTTCGATTCAAATATTTATCAAAATAAATATCAAGTCATTTCTAACCATTTCAATATATTAAATTATCATATCCTTTAAAAACTTCCTTTCAAATCATTTTAATATATCAAAATATCATAACCTTTCAAAACTTTGTTCAAAATATCTTATCTTTCAGCACTTCCTTTCAAATTATTTTAATATCAGAATGTCATATCTTTCAAAACTCCATTTTCAAATCATTTTAATATATCAAAATATCATATCTTTTCAAAACCACATTTCAATCATTTAATATATCAAAATGTCATCTCTTTTCAAAACCACATTCATTTCAAATCATTGTTCATTTTATTCAATTTAAAATACCATTTCGATTCACATTTCAAAACAGTTTATATTCAAAAAAAATCATTTTTAATCATTAAAATGAAGTTATTATGTTTAATAATTAAATTATTAAATTTCCAAAATTTTCAACTTTCAAAGTTCATTTATTCACTTAAATTTATTAAAACAATGAAAATTCAAGTTTCGCAGCATTTGGAAAATGCTATAGAAAGTTACATTCAAAACAATTCAATTTAACAAAAGACAGCATTTAAAATGCTGTTAATTAACTTCAATTGTTCAATAGAATTTCACAAACACTTATATTTTTATTTAAATCATTTTTAACTTATAACATCATACATTTTCACATTTAAAAGCATCATTTAATTTTTCTTAAATTCATGATTTTATAAAGTTAAGTTTCCTTTCAAAAATCAATATTTATTAATAATTCACTTATTAAATTTCAACATTCAAGTTTAAATGCATTATATTAAATTTCAACTTAACACTTAAGTTCAAATTCTCAAATATAACTTAGTTTTATTTTTATTTACTTAACTAAAAATTCACTTTTAAGTCAATTTCATAAATTTCCAATTTTAGTTATATTTCAAACTTTCAACTTAAATATTCATTCATTTCACATTTCAACTTTATTAAATATCATTAATATGATATAAAATCACTTTAAATTCATTTAAATTCAATTATCATAAATTTATTATAATTTCATATTCAATTTGATTTCCAATTATAATTAAATCAAATTTTTTAAAATAACTTACATTCAAAATTTTCTAACTTTTCATTAATTCATTTCATTTACAATTATTCAGAAAATCAATAATATTTTACAAAAATCCTTTTTAATTATATTTAAATCAAAATATTTTAATATTTACATTTCTAAAATAATTTTAAAACTTTTAGAAAAACATATATTAACTACGGGTCTGTATATAATTTTCTGCACTAGGAAAAGTGATACGGGTAATATATCATTTCAACCCGTAATTTACAAAGAAAATCCGAGTTTTATCATTTCAAACCCGCAGTCCCAAGTAATGAAATAAATTGAAAATCATTCAGGCCTATCATTTCATCCCATAACAATTTTCCCTTATTCTTAAGTCCGTTCGGGTATGTATCATTTCAACCCATAGTGATTCTAATCTAAAGGGAACTTGCAGTGTGATAAACTGATAAAATATGCAGAATAGCATGAAATAACAGTAATGTATGATATAACAGGTGTAATAATAGGTGTGGACATCATATGATATGATATAAGCAGTTATAACATGTTAATATAGTTCTACAGATCCACAGAGTGTCAATTTACTACTTATATAAGTACATAACGTCTGGTGAGAAATACTCACGTTTTTTGTTGTTGGAGATATCAATTAGAATGACACAACGAATCCAGAAGGCACGACCTTTGATTTGAGTGGAGAGAAATAACCAAGATATCATCTTGTAAACAACCCCAAAACAAGATAATATAACTTATGAATATTCAACCAAAATATATTGAAATAAATTGAAATTGAAAGGCAACAAAGACAAGATAACTTGACCTTGCTACAACCATTCAAAAGCTCGACTAAGGGGTTCGTTTTCTTAGCCATGATGATGATATGAGTGTGGGAGGGACAAGGATTATTTAGCCTTGTGAACATTCAAACAAAACAAACCAATAACATAAGTTTTCAAACCCAAATTCAATAAAACAATGTTAGAATTAAATGCATAAAACAAAGCCAAAGTTTTTGCACTTGCTTTCTATCGCCTATGCTTCAGCTATAGATCTGAAATACATGTCTAGGGTTAGGATCAGGTCTTGGGCTCATAAGGGTCAGCCATAGCTTGGAAGTAATGGTGCAAAGACGGATGGACATAGGTTCAACAAAACAACAACTACAAGGCAAAATTCATCACTTCTATGCTATAAATGGGTTTGGCCATAGGCTTTAGAGGCATGGCCAGTGGGTCTAGGTGGTGGTGGGTGATGTGGTAGAGGGTGGAGGTCTGGTCAGAGGTGGTGATGGTGGTGGAAGTGGCGGCAAAAGGTGGATGAAGGTGATGGTACCAAAACTAGGTCAGCTTGAGTGCATAGGTGATGGATTTGTTGATTTTGGTGGTGGTTTTTGCCTTGGAGTTGCTTGGCTTGCCATGGTGGTGATCTAGGGTGGATGATGATCAGAGAATAAAGTGGTGGAGGTTGGCCTAGATCTGGTTGAGGAGGAGTGGAGCCATGAAGTTGAGAATAAGTTGCAAAATCACATAGAAAAACTAGAAAACAAGAGAAGAGAAGAAGATTTTACCAAATTTTTGCAAGATGGAGGCCATGATTTTTTTTATGGTTGATAAGCTTTGAAAATACGTGAAAAAGATGAGAGAATGCAGCTGAAAAGAATAGAGAAAGGTACGGCCAAAATAAATTGTGTATTGATTGAAAAAGAAACGGTGAAACGACTTTACGTTTCTTAGCTTTTAAAACCTTCCATACTTCCTTTTCTTTTAAATCAAGTAAAACAAAATAAACTTCAGCAAGTACATCTAAAAACCAAAACAAAGTGAAATAAAATAAAAATATATAATTAAATTTAAAGAAAATATAAAAAGAATTAAGGAAATTGCTTAAAAATTGAAAACAGGGTTCAAAAATTACAATTAAAAAATCAATGGCTTTGGAAAAATATCTACTTCATTTTAAAAATATTCTAAAGAAAAATTTTGAAATAAAATAATTTATTTATCATTTCTAAAATAAAATAAATAATTAAATTGGAGAAAAATAGAAAAGAACTAAAGAAAATGTTTAAAAATTGAAAACAGGGCATGGAAATTACAAGAAAAATACTACTAGCTCTAGAAAAATTCCTACCTCACTTCAAAAATATTAAAAGACAAAAACATAAGTAAAATAACATATCAATACATATTACAATAAAATATGACAAAGAAAAATAAAATTTATACTATTTAAAGTAACAAAATTGCGGAATAAACGAATTACACTCAATATTGAAATATACATAACTTTCACAATTTACATCCATTTCCAACGAAACAAAAAGTATGTTCCCAAAATTCTGTGTACTTTCATAATAAAATTTAAATTTTCAAACTTTTAAAATTTTAAATTAAAAGTCAAAGTTTGACTATTTTGACCAAAAATTCACTTTTTGGAAAATATTCTATTTAGTCATGCTTTGGAATGATAATTCATATCAAAACTAAAGTTTATCATACAAAATAAATAAACTAAGTTTTTAAATCAAAAATTCAATTAAAATACTTAAAATATACAAAAAAATAAATCACAAAATACAGGGTTGTTACACTCCCCCCCACTCAAAACTTTTCGTCCCCGAAAAGGAATGAGGTACGGGAAAGCACAGAAAAAGATAGAGTGAAACAAGATTAGGACAAGATGACAAGGAGATTGAAATTTTACCTAATAACTGTTGTTATAGGTAAGTTTCGCAAGGTGGAGATGATCTTTTCAAGATTCTCCCAAATTAAGAACACAAGCACGAGAAGGTGGATTCAAAATAATTACCAAAGATCTATTAAAGATTATAGAAAGATGCATATACCAATCTATAGCAAGATAAGGATGATAAGGACAACCAAAAGATAGTTTGGAAAACAAAATAAGGAAATAAATTTGAAAGCACGGAAATTTCATCTTAAATAGAGAATAAATCTTTACACAAGTTAAATAAATCTTAACTATCTCAAATTTCATTATCTTATTATCCAGTCATCTAAAATTAACAATTTTAAAAACCATGGGTTTGAAAAATAATCATTTATTATACTCATAATGTACTTAATACATTTAATTCTTCTTTATTCCTAATTAAAATTAAATTTATTCCGCTCAATATGTTTATCACTTATGTTAAACATACTTACACTTATTATAACTGCTTTGTTTTATTCTTAGTTCTTTTAATATTTTTTTTTATTGTAAGTTATTCAATTACCCTTTATTATATTTACCTATGTTAATCATTTTATAATTAAAATTTAAGTGTATAACATTTATTATAACTACTCAAATTTTATTTATAAAATCTTTTTATATTGTATATTATCCAATTACATTGTTAACTTATGAAATTAAGGTAAGTTATATTTGAATGCAATTGCATTATACAAATAAAACTTTCCAATTAAATCATTTCATCCTTGAATATTCATCCAAAATTTTGATTTTATTTTTATAATTGAATTTATGAATTAAATTTCCGATTTCTTCAAACCATTTAGAGATAAATAAATGTATGTACATAACTTATCGAATCAAATTTTTAAATCATATATCTATATTATATATTATAAATCAAGTCGTATTTTAGAAAATTCAAACCAAATTAAATTCCCAAAACAAAGCTGTAGCAAGACTACAGAACAGTCTCTTCACTTCAAAACTCGAAAATGAATGTCGACGATGCTGCAGTCATCACCGAAGTTATTTTCCAACGACAAAGAGAAGAGCAGTAATTTTAAACTTAAAATTCTTTGGAAACAAATTTCTATTCAAAAATACTTTAAATAATATAACCTTTTAAAACTTTAAACACAAGGTTTGAAACCATCGGAAATTAAATTCTCAAATTTCTTGTTCAAAATTCATTTCAGTTCCCAAATCAATTTATAAACAACTATCTATAAATTCATTTATAGAACAATAAATGATAAATTAAGTATTATCATTTCAAATAATCAATTTTAAATCAATTTATTAAGTTCCATAAATTTACTTATATATCAAAATTTTATTTCACTAACCAAATTTTAAAATAATATTGTGTCAATTTGTTCTGTCAAAGTGTTTTAGAAATCCTATCGATAGCGTTGATCAGACGAATCGATCGGAAACCCAAATCAACATTAACAACTCAAACAACATAATATATAAAACAAAACATAGATATACAAGTACAATTCAAAATATTTGGAAGAATAGATTGGAAAAAAAAGACAAGATGATTTAATAACAGAGTAGGGAGGTGGGTAAGCTTAAATAAATCGGGGGCGACCTTAACCGGGTCAACCATGACTTAAATAATAAGATCGATGTGGATTTTCTCTAGGGTAAATCTACATTGATCTCAAGAGTTAGAGTTTGGAATAACAAAAGATATTAGCATCTAAACCAAGGATAGATATAAATCTCTGGTGAATCGATGCTAATTGTAAAGGAGTTTCATCCTTTTACAATTCAATTTTTGAGATTGGTGGGACTGCCAACTCACTAAAAAGATCATTCGAAGCGGAGTTATGGAATACTCCAGGGTCAAAAAGAAGATGAATAGTGAGGGATACGAAAGGATCTTGGAACCGTAGGGAATGTTCCAAAATTCAAAGGAATCGAGTCAAAAGGAAGAGATTCAAACTCGAATGAAAGTGGTTCTGTAAATACGTTCACTCCATATGCTGAGTTTTGCCTAGAGCTACCAAAGCTCTGATAGCAACTGTAACAACCAGGTATTTTCAATCATTCGCATCCATTATAAGTGTATAGGTAGACACTCATGCCAGAATTGAATTGCTCAAGATACCGCGTTGTAAATAAAAATTTGGCAAATCTCAGAATATGCAGTAAATAAAAATCACAGATCACAGACACAGAGTAATAATAATGCAGCGGAAGTAAAAGAGATAGTAGTCCATGAAGCTACTATATAAATATATCAGAGTTACATAAGATACAATAGAAGAAATAAAGTACAACAGAAGTTTAAATATGATAACCAAGTACAAGCTGAATAGAACAACCAAACTGAAAAGATGAAACTTGACAAGTAGATAATCTCCAGCGATTCCAATCTCCAGAAAGTGGAAATCCAAATCTGTGAATAACTCAGGCTGACCCGAGCGTAAATAAAAATACAAACACTCGAGTCAGGACATACATACTTATACAATGTAAACCAACTCAAGTGAACTGTAGCAAAGGTACAAGTAACTTATATGATGCTTGGGACCGCCCATCCTCTAAGGATCCGTTAAACTATTTACTATGTAGTAATATATGCTATATATAGTAGTGTCTAATCAGTAAAGTATAATCATATAGAAAATAGCGTTAAGGGGATGGTGAACCTTAACGCAGTCGGATCTTTAAAACCAAAATCGTAGTGGGCTTGCTATAAGGAGACGACACGGCACGTGAGGCAATGCCAGGGTGGATACATCGTTTGCACTCCCGGACCGGTGGTGACGGCAAGCCAGCAGCTTCCGCCCACCTCGAATAATACCCCCCAATCAAAGTGGCACCACATATCGAATCACAAAAGTAATAGAATGGTTTCCGATGGAGCATGCTCGACGAAAGGGTGCGACCCTTTGTGCAGCCCGGTATAGCTCCTGTTTTAGTCATTTATGCCAACTCACGGGAGTTGGGTCCACGTACGTTGTGTGCATTTCCACCACCGAACCAACACACTCGTCACCGGACCACTTCCCTGCCGAACCAACGCTTCTCCAATACCTACCGAACCATGCCACCTCTCCTCCATCACCGGACCAAACCTCTCCACTTCACTGCCGAACCAAAGTCCTCTCTCCTCCATCACCGAACAAAACCCCAATTGACCACCACCGAATCAACCACCACCGGACCAAGCTACGTCCCCATCACCGAACCAACACATCCCCAACATACCACCGGACCATCATACTACCGAACCAGAGTAAAGAAGGTGATGCCGGACCAACATGCAATCAAACCAGAACCATCACCGGACCAAGGGATACCTAACCAACTTTGCCAGGCCAGATTGCGTCAGCCCAGGCCCACCAGCAGTTGTATACATCCAAGACCCCTACCCCCAGCCTCACTCTATAAATAGAGGGGCAGGGGTACAACAATGGCAGACAAGTTTGAGAGCTCAAGCACGGATAGAACTTTTAAACAACTTTTAGATTCTTGTAATCAAAGCTTTGTACTTGTAATCTAAACAGAAAAGGAGAATAACATATAAAGTGGACGTAGGCACATTCTGGCCGAACAACTATAAATCTGTGTGTCTTTTGCAGTTTAGTCCATCTATTTTATATATTTGCATAAATCACCCAAATCATTAAGAACAACATATAATCAACTAAATCATACGACTTGGAGGTGTTTGCCCCTTTTTTGTACAAACATTTTTGGTGCTTTCACTGAGAGTTAAACTCAGGACCTCCCGCTTAACCCTTTTCCTATCAGCATCGTTCATTACTTGGAAAACACGCCTCCCGGATGGAAGAAAGATACTAACAAAGGAAAGAACATCGCAACTGGCAGTATCCCAGATCCACTGATCAGAGATCAAGACAATCGTCCGGTTCCAACAGCTAATTGAAATCAGGCAAATCCAACAGCCCCTGCTACGGAACAACCAATTACAAGGGCAGATCTGGACAGGGTTGTGGCTGAAGTAACTAACCGCTTCGTATCTCAACAAGAAGCCTTGGTGGATCAACTCATGTCACGCTTAAGGGATGTTGAAGAATCCAACCGCAACACTGAATCATGGGGTGAGTCCCGGTCTGGAGGACCTGGAAGGCGACAAAGATCTTTCTTCTTCGAAGAGGCTAACAACAGAAACAACAATGGTAGGAGCCGAGCCCGGACTCAGCCCGAATTCCGACCCGAGGAAACACTTCGAATCGAACCCAACAGCGGCGGTACCAGGCAGGGGTCGGATGTAGCTGAGCCTGCCATGCTACCTAACCATGGAAACACCAATTGATGGGACCGAGCTGGAGTCCAGCACGAAGTTGGACCCGAGGAAGTGTTGAGAACAGATCCCAGCAGGGGAAGATCAAGGCAAGGGCCAACTGTGGCTGACACCAGCGTGCCCCCGGAAGGCCAGAGGCAGTCATTGGAGAATGTTAGGAGTGATAGACGATACCATCCCTACAGATCATCTGGATGGAATCAATCCCGCAGGCAAGAACCAAACTCATTTCTATCCGCTCCAAGTTCTGATGAAAGGATGGACGATTGTTTAGAGAGTGTGTCCAATGGGACCAAAGGGATCAGGGGATAGACGCTAGGGTAACCAGCTCCTTCACCCGCAATATCGAAGATGCCATCACCCCCCGGGAATGGAAAATGCCAACAATGGAACCTTACAAGGGAACCTATGACCCCATTGTACACTTGCAGAGATACACACAGCATATGCTCATGAGCGGAGCAACAGAGGGAGTGTTGTGTAAATGCTTCCCGCTATTCTTGGCAGATCTAGCTACCTCCTGGTTCTGCAATCTGCCCCAAGGATCCATCAGCTCATGGGAAATGTTGAAAGAAAAGTTCATCAGCCAGTTCCGCATTCATGTGGAACAACCCAAGGACGCTTATTCCCTATCTAATATCAAACAGAAGCATGGGGAGACAGTGCAACAATATCTAACCCGATTCAACACTGCAGCAGCCGTAGTCCAAGATGCCGACGAGAAACTTATCCTAATGGCCCTCTGTAGTGGTGTGCATCCGGATACTAAGTTTGCTAGGAGATTAACGAAAGAAAAACCATCTACCTTACCTGATTTCTTCCATGAAGCCGGGAAGTATATGAGGCTTGAAGACGCTACCACTGAGAGGCAGTCAGGGCAACAGACTAAAGCAACTCCAGACAGGGTTCCCGTTGCAGCAAAGGATGTTCGAAGAAATGACTCTAAAGACAATGCTGGGGGCAGGAAGGGAGAAAAGCGTTTATATCAGCCAGGACCGAGGTTTGACTCTTACACTCCTCAAAATGAAACAATCGAAAACATCTTCTTCGCCACCCAAGACGAAGTTAGATACAAGCGCCCCTCGCACAAGAAGGAATCAGATAATGCAATTAAGTCCGGAAAGTTCTGCCGATTCCGCGAATCTCATGGGCATGACACCAATGAATGCCATCATCTCCAGGACTTGATTGAAGAACACATCAGAAGGAAGAAATTAGAGAGCTATGTGAAAGGTCAGAACATGACTTCAACTCCTGCCAATGAGAACCCAGGGCTGCCCCTCCCGGAAGTAGGCGGAGGAAATCGCAACACCAGAGGCTCCAGTCAAGAGAAGATAGTGGTCCTTACCATATCAGGAGGACCACACATTGCCGACGGAAGCTGTGCAGAGATGGAGAGATACGGTAAGTCACTTAGAAACAATGAAGGCTACGCTAAATATGTTACAGAAGAACGCCACCCGAAACAGAAAGAGAATGATAACATCACATTCAGTAGGCGTGATTTAGAGGGAAGGAAGTACCCTCACGTGGATCCTATGGTCATCTCTGCCTGGTTCGGTCCAGCCAAGGTTTTTCGAATTCTAGTAGACACTGGAAGCTCAGTAAATATCCTATTCAAGCATGCTTTCGACAAAATGAAGTTGTCAATGAAGGATGTGTCTCCCAGCAGCAAACCGCTACATGGTTTTACTGGAGATGCGAAGATGCCCCTCGGGCAACTGGACCTCTTTGTCGAAATAGGAAGTCATCCCCGCTTCATTGTGCGAAAATAAACATTTGTTCTAATAGAGAACCACTCGGCCTACAACGCCTTTTTGGGAAGACTTCCAAATTGTCCTAGCCCCGTGGTGCCTGAAGATGCCAACGGATAACGGAATAGGAGAAATAGAGGGAGATCAAGACGCCGCTCGAGATTGCTATGTGACTGAACTTCGCAATAACCGCAGGAAGGATAAAGGGAAGGATGCAGAGACTTCTCTCTGCAAGAAAAACTTGGAAGCATAGCAATTAAAGAAAGCCCCTCCTCTTCGATACACCGACGATCCTTTCAACGAATTAGACCCCAGGGACAAGGAGGAGGAGGCCACCACCGAGCCTACAGAGGCTATGGAATTTGTATCTGTAGACAAACACGACCCAAGTAGACTGCTGAGACTCGGGTCTCAGTTAAGAGCGGAATTGAAGGATCAACTCGTCGATTTCCTTTGCCACAACATGGATGTATTTGCATGGATGCACGGTGACATGAATGGAATCTCCCCAGACGTAGCATGCCATGTACTGAACATCGATCCCACCAAGGTGCCAGTAAAGCAGAAAAAGAGAAGCATGGGGGCAGAACGATCAGCAGCCCTCGAGGAAGAAGTAACGAACCTACTTGCCAATAACTTCATACGAGAAGCCATCTACCCAGAATGGATCGCCAACCCTGTACTGGTAAAGAAGGCTAAAGGGAAGTGGCGAACATGCATCGGCTTCTCCAACCTAAATGACGCTTGCCCGAAGGACTGCTTCCCACTCCTCCTAATCGATCAACTTGTGGACAGCACAACCGGACACGAACTCTTATCCTTTATGGACGCATACTTAGGATATAACCAGATCCCTATGCACGCCCCCGATCAAGACCACACTAGTTTCATCACTGACCGGGGATTGTACTGCTATAGAGTAATGCCTTTTGGACTTAAAAACGCCGGAGCTACTTATCAGCGCCTCGTCATCAAGATGTTTGCGGAACTAATAGGACGAACTATGGATGTTTATGTGGATGACATGCTGGTAAAATCAAGGAAAGCCAACGATCATATAATCCACCTGGACGAGATGTTTCAAGTACTTCGATAATATGGAATGAAGCTGAATCCTCTAAAGTGCTCCTTTGGAGTATCGTCGGGAAAGTTCTTGGGATTCCTCGTCCATGCCAGGGGGATTGAAGCAAATCCCGAACAAGTCTGGGCTCTGCAAGATATCAAGACACCATCCACTCGAAGAGAGATGCAAAGCCTAAACGGGAAAGTGGCCGCCCTAAGCAGGTTCATCTCTAAAGCAACCGACAAATGCATCCCTTTCTTCGAAGCTCTAAAGAAAGATAAAGGAAAGTTCGAATGGACAGACGAATGCTCAACAGCCTTCCTTAACCTAATCGAACACCTTCAGAGACCACCAGTACTCTCAACTCCAAATGAAGGCGAAGAACTATACCTATACCTTGCTGTATCGTCCCATGCTTTAAGCGCCGCTTTGGTGAGAGAGGACAACCGCGCGCAGCGGCCCATATACTTTGTAAGCAAGAGATTTACAAGGGCAGAAGCTAGATACCCTAAACTTGAAAAGCTAGCATACTGTTTGCTAATCACGTCATGGAAACTGCGACACTATTTCCAATCTTATTCCATCATAGTTTTAACCGATCAACCGCTAAGGCAGGTACTCCATCGCCCCGACACTTCTGGGCGACTACTTAAATGGTGCATTGAACTGAGTCAATATGATATCACCTACCACCCTCGCACTGCCATTAAGGGACAAGCCATGGCCGATTTCGTTGCCGAATTCACTACCAACGAAGGCAAAGATCGATCTGAAATAACAAAAGATATCAAGTGGAATCTCTTTGTAGATGGAGCATCAAACAAACAAGGCTCGGGGGCAGGTATTGTGATAATCACCCCCATGGGAAGGAAGCTGCACTATGCCCTAAAGCTGGAATTCGCTGCCACCAACAATGATGCAGAATAGGAAGCAGTGATAGCCGGATTAGAACTTGCCCTAGAGATTGGAGTCGGTTCTTTATGCCTCTATAGTGATACTCAACTTATTGTAAATCAAATACTGGAAGAATTCCAGACTCGAGGAGAACGACTCACCGCATATCTAAAGAAGACCAAACTGTTGCTCAATCAATTGGATCACTATTTAATCAAATACATTCCTTGAGGAGAGAATCAGGAGGCCGACGAACTGGCAAAGCAAGCTAGCATGAAGGACGACACCACTTTCGGAGTAATAACCATCTCAAAGCAACTAGCCCCGAGTTTCGAGCAAGTGAATCTGATAGCTGCAATCGAAGAAGAAACCTGGATGACTCCCATCCGGAAATACTTACAAGATGGCACAATGCCCGACGGGAGTAATGAAGTCAAGAAAATCTTGAGGAAAGCTTCCCGCTACACAAAACAAGAAGGCATCCTCTATCGGAACGGCTTCTCCAACTCCTTATTAAGGTGTGTCGCCGGAAGGGAAGCCAAGGAAGTCTTGTCCAACATCCATCAAGGAAGTTGCGGAGATCACACTAGAGGGCAGACCCTAGCAAAGAAAATTCTCCAATGTGGGTATTACTGGCCCGCTTTAAACAAAGACGCCTTAGACTTCGTCAAAAGATGTGACAGATGCCAGAAATTTGCTAAGATTTCTCGACTACCAACAAATGAGATTACTCAAATGACCAGTCCTTGGCCCTTTGCGGTATGGGGAATTGACCTGATTGGCGAACTGTCGATGGGCCGAGGCGGAGCCAAATATGCTATAGTGGCGGTCGACTATTTCACCAAATGCGTGGAAGCGGAACCTTTAAATAAAATATCTTCGGCAAAAGTTATTAACTTCTTGATCAAAAATGTTCTATGCAGGTACGGGGTTCCGCTCAAAATCATATCGGACAATGGACTTCAGTTTGACAGCGAGGAGTTCACCGACTGGTGCCGAGAGCATGGAATTCACAGAAGCTTCTCATCTGTGGCTTATCCCCAGGAAAATGGACAAGTCGAAGCTGTCAACAAAATTCTCAAAACTCTGATCAAGAAGAAGCTTGAAAAGTCAAAAGGCGCCTGGGTGGATGAACTTCCTACGGCACTTTGGGCCTACCGCACATCTTTCAGAACATCAATAGGGCATACTCCCTTCTCTTTGGCATACGGATCGGAGGCCATGCTCCCAGTCGAAACTGTAGTGCCCTCCCACCATAGGATCCACTACAACCCAGAAGAGAATAAAGAACTCCTACATATGTCTTTGGACCTAATTGAAGAAAGAAGAAATGATGCAGCACTTAAAGCGGCAGCTCACAAGCAAAAAGTGACAGCACGATACAACTCCAAAGTCAAGCACCGCAGCTTACGAGAAGGAGATCTTGTTCTCAAATGGATCTTCTCGCGCCCCGGAGCGCTAGATCCTATCTGGGACGGACCCTACGTAATTCATAAAGATCTCCACAACGGAGCTTATATTTTGTCAACAGTGGACGGAGAGGTGTTCCAGAGGACATGGAACATCCAACACCTTCGTCGATACTTTTCTTAACTTATACTGCCCATATGAAGTGGGTTAACAAAGAGAATCAGTGGACGTAGGCATTTTCATGCCGAACCACTTTAAAAATCTTGTCTCTTTTTAACTTGTTCCTTTATATCTTGGCTGCTTGTTAAGCTTTATCCTTTTTCTGTTGAACAAAACCCTGTGTAACGGCATTTCCATTCGGGACACTTCACGACACAACCTCACCTAGACAAGACCCAACAGGTACTATATGAATCTATGACCTCGCCAATGGGACACTTTTGCTCCAGCATCCCTCTGCTGCGGGTTAACTCATTGCTCGCGACAGCCCTCAAAGTCAACTGTAATGAGCCGATCATAAGCCACCGAGAAGGCCGACTATAGCCGAGGCAGTTCATTACCGCGTTCGGCTCGCCAGCGACTGTGAACCGATTATAAGCCCCAACATAAGGTCTGGCCAGCCAGGGGCAGTTCACAGTTGACGATCGGCACCCACGCTAGCCGGCCATGGTAAATCGAATAATACCCACGATTACGGGCCATAATGGCCCGGGTAGTTACTGTGCGCGATCCCGGCTCCGATGTGTCTTAAGTATGGATGTGGTGAAAAAGAAAACTCCCCGCGGAGGCGTAAGATGGGTGACGAATGTCTTCAAGACCCACAGCTAAGGAAAGTGACTACAAAACCCATTTGCCACGAACTTAAGCGCATCGAAGGCCTTCCATGATTAGAAGTTTTACTATTTCTTATATTTCCATTTTATTTATAAAAACTTTCCTCCTATCCTCTATAACGATCACTAAAGTACAAGACACAAAATAGGAAACACTCGCTAATGGGAATAAGAACTCACAGCTGGATGGCAGGACATTCAACTAAATTCCATATTCGATTACACAAGGCATTCAAAGCTACCGTCTATAGCAAAAACTTGAAGGGCGCTACTCTCTTCCCTTGTGTACAAATAAGTAGCTCTGATATATTCACACATCACATTAACATTGCAAGACATAAAATTATATTTTAAGCGAGAACTTGACATCAAAACACAATTGAATCACTAGCGCATGCACAGCTATATTTCTTATGCAACACATCAAAATAATGACAGCATCCAAATATGACAGAATCAGCTTATGTTATAAAATTACATGTAAAAAATAAAGTCGTTCGTTGCAATGACATAATTACAACCTGAAAGTACATTAATGTTTTGGAACTAGTATATACAGGAATATCAAGTAAAACCAAAAATATCCGGATCAAGCCAAAATAGTCGGCAGCATCAGAACTTCATCTCTATCCTTCCGACCCCCCAAGATCTACTTGACCGCAGGATCCGAGCTCCCAGCATGCTGACCAGAGGTCCCACCTGTCCAATTCAGGAGAAGAATCTATTAGATAAACGATAAGCAACCAAGCTATGAAAAGGCTAAAAGGAAAGACTTACCAACATCCGTTCCTTGATCGTCGTCTCCCAACTGCACGCCTACCTCCTCGGCAGCAAGCAGCCGCATGCCCTCCTTCACCGCCACTTTCTCTTCCTTAGTAAACTGGGCCATAACCACATCCATCCTGAAGGCCATACCACCCTCCTTATCCGCTTCAGCCTTGTTCTCTTCCAGAGCTCGAAGATAAATCCTGGCCATGATCCGGGGTAGTCATCCATCCAGGATAAGTTGCCCTGCTTCCAAGTATGGAAATACATATCCTGGAGCATCTCGTCCATCATCCCCTCGTTTTCCTCGAACTCCCTCATGCGGACTTCAGAAGCCAACATCTTTGCAACGGCAGCATCCCTCTCCGATCGGTATCGCGAGCGGTCAGCCTGAAGGGATTTCCTCATCGCCTCCATCTTCTCCTTCAGTTTGGCTTGAGCAAGCTCCGCAGCTTCAAGCTTCCCGGATAACTCCTCTACCCGCTCGAGGTCCGCCTTCCAAACATCATCTACCATTGCAATGGCTATATCGATCCGTTCCTTTCAGATGGCCTCCATTTTTCATAGCTCGGCTCTGCAAGCCTCTTCCATAGTTTTCTTTGGCCGTTTGGAGGCAGACTCGTGCTGAGAGATCTAGATGGCCTGATCGGCAAGTTGCTTAGCCTTGTCGGCAATCACTAGCCGCAATCTTATGTTGGCACTCCCAATTTTCTCCCCGGCCTTGACCATCCGGGCGTGATGCCCCATCAACTTCATGGTCTCCTCAGCCACCCGATCGATGTTTGCCTTGGCCTCATCCCCCATAGTCACAATCCGAGTGTTCAACAAGTCGAGATCCAAAGACTTAGCCTCATCAAGCACCCTTACCATAGGATTGCAAGGTAGGAGGTGCTCACCGGTAACCTCATCGAAGGAAATATCATGAGAACTCGGGTCCATATCAGGATGACCCGCAAATGGGTTACGAGCCAAGCCGGGACGATCAATATGAGTAACGGTAGGATTCTTCGATGGATGCAGAGATGGTATGGACTCAGTATTTTCCCCCATGATATCATGAATAGGCTGGGTTTGGGGCTGAGGTCCAAGTGAAGGTTCGAACATGGAGCACCTCCTCTTTCTCTTTTGAATATCCTCTTCAATAACTCCGAGAAGAGGACGATAGCCGACTACGTCCCCGGAATGGCTGGTCGAAGGCTTCGGTTTAGCAGAAGCTTTGAGGAGTTTGAATTGCTCGAGGCGGTGCTGAATGTCTGATGTCTTGGCCGCCTTACCCGTTCCTAGAATAAAAACCAAGTGTTACAAGCATGCATGAGACTATAATCCAAGAAACATGTGAAGTTAAAAGAGGAGTAAAAAATTCACCTTGAACCGTCGGAGTTGCCCTAGCTGAAATGCTCTCAGAAGATGGACTGGCACCAGTCCTGGCCTTATCATTTTTCTTCGGTTTCTGCACCAAGGCCGACCCTTCCTCCAACCCCTTAAAAGCTTGGCGGAAAGCATCATCCGTCCACTCTTGAATCTCACCTGCTTGCCCCGAGGTCAAGGCACCAACGTCGCTACCACTTTGTCCTTAGCCACAATTACCACCATCACCTTCTCCATCACCTCCGCTCTCCTCCTTGCCTCTTTCCTCCTCTCCACTTTCCTCCTCCGGAACATCTGGGAACGTGCTGGGAGAGGGTCCATCATTTTTCTTGAGCTTCTTCCCCCCGATGACTGGAGGTATCGAGAAGGGTTTCCTCTTGCTGCTCTTTGTCGTGGCCCCTCCTTTGGATTTAGCATCACTTTCCTCAGCCGTATCCCTCTGCTTGACCACAGACTGATGTAGTAGAATCAAGTTGTGTCCCAGGAAAGTGGCATTCCTGATCAGGTAAGAAGCTGACCTATCCCTTCCCGAAACGGCTTCTATCTCCGCGGCCATCTGAACCAGGTGATCGTTCTCCACGACCGCAAAGCCACCTGTCGCTAGCAGGAAATAAAAACACATGAGAAGAAACATTTCAGTCAGAACGGAGATTATAAATAAGCTTCAACTTACAGCCAGAGGTGAAGCAGTGGATAGAAACGGAGTCATCCTGGACGAAGAACCATTCCTTCTTAAACATGGTAAACTTTGAATACAAGTCCAGGACCGGCTTAAAGGACACGGCCGATTCCAAGATGATGCATGGAGACCCCTTCTTGTAACCCCTCAAGTTATATAGGTACCGAATCTCCCGGTTGTAAGGGGGTGCCCGTACTTTCTCTGAAAAATCGCGAATAGGCACACCAAGATAGCGTAGGGGTTGGGCTGGAGCTGGAAAGGGGCCACCTTCAAATAGGTGATGAAGCTAACTATCCAAGCATTGATTGGAGGAATGGCCCAGCACATGCAGTGGTACCTACTATAAGCGAAGTATCCTTCAGGGGGATTATATGGCATGACCCCCTTCCCTGGCAACATCATGCGTGCTCTATCAATCCCAAAGGAGCGGGAGATAACATCAAGCTGCTCTTCTTTGAGAGAGCTAGGAAAGCAGTCAGGCGGAGAATTCAGAAGCTCTTGAGGACCATACCCATCTACTAGCGATCTCGGGGTGGGTCCATGACGTTCCGGTCCTGGCTGAGCTGGGGGCACTACGGTGGACTCTCTTCTGTCCATAGATTTCTTCTTATCTGATCGAGTTTCCACTTTATGAGACATTTATCTGCGAACACAAAGAAGTACGTCGTTAGAACAAGGGGTGTAGAGATATAAACAAACAAGTGTATATAGTCTGAAATTTCACTCATAATTCAAAACACTCAAACTCCTGGTGTCATTCGGTAAAGCAAATACATAAATTCATTCGGTATTCGGAGTCTCAGGCTTCATCCGGTGATTCAAGTATAAGTTCATTCGGCACTTTCCATTCTCATTCAGGTGGTTCGGGCACAAGTTTCATTCAGCAACTCACATATGAAAGTGACATTCGGTACTTAAAACCCCTCGGGTTCATTCGGAAGTTCAACCTTAAAAAATCGTTCGGCAGAAGAAAGTTTACCTGGTCCGGCAATTAAGATTCGGCAGTCAGAACTAGTTCGGCACTAATCGGTTCGGTAGTTAGGAATTTGATTCGGCTATTTCGCTTGGTGGGGAATAACGAAGGCCTAACACCCCTATTTATAGACGAACGTAGGATGACCGGACCGGGTGGTTCGGCACATATGACCGGATGGAAACACCCAAGTTAAAACAAAGCACGCCATGTGCATGCACATGCCCTACTTTGGGGGGCAAGTGTTGTGTGCATTTCCACCACCGAACCAACACACTCGTCACCGGACCACTTCCCTGCCGAACCAACGCTTCTCCAATACCTACCGAACCATGCTACCTCTCCTCCATCACCGGACCAAACCTCTCCACTTCACCGCTGAACCAAAGCCCTCTCTCCTCCATCACCGGACCAAACCCCAATTTACCACCACCGAATCAACCACCACCGGACCAAGCTACGTCCCCATCACCGAACCAACACATCCCCAACATACCACCGGACCAGCATACTACCGAACCAGAGTAAAGAAGGTGATACCGGACCAACATGCAATCAAACCAGAACCATCGCCGGACCAAGGGATACCGAACCAACTTTGCCAGGCCAGATTGCATCAACCCAGGCCCACCAGCCGCTGTATACATCCAAGACCCCTATGAAAGAGGCTATGCGATAGGATCGTGTAATATGAAATAATGAAATAGTCTAGGTAGATAAAGTAGGTAAATGCAAGGGGACACCAAGACTTTTATACTGGTTCGGACCTCTCGTCCTATGTCCAGTCCCTAAGCTCCACTTAGGAATTTCACTAATTAACACCCTCACTTCACCCGGAGGAATAGGTTTACAACTTACCCGAACAACCGAACGGGATTTCTTGCCTCAACTACCGAAGAGGACTTCAACTCAATTACTAAAATACAATATCCGACTTGTTGTGTTCTTCTCAACACTAATGAGTCTAATGTAGTACAATATTCCTATAATCTTATCCTCGAGAATATGCAATGTGTTTGTGAAGTTTTAGGAAATGTGAATTGCTATGAATCAAAAGAATGTTATAAAAAAAACAGTGATTCAAGCAATAGGTTGGTGATTGCTTTGAGAATATCTAGAGAATATGAACAAGAGAATAGTAAGATTAAAGCAAGAGAATTCGGTGAATTAAATGATGTTAGAATCATGAATTTATACTTGTAGAAGAGATGCATATGTTGTCGAAGGTTGCAAACAAGAGATGCTTCTATTTCCATTGATGAATGGTTGCAACTCTTGGGAAGAAGAAGGTGTCCTTTCAGAGAAAATTCGCAGGTTTAAATTCAGTCGACTGAGCAGGAGATTCAGTCGACTGAAAAATGTGAAGAAAAATTTTCAGGAACAATTTCAGTCGACTGAAACTGTGCATTTTTGTATATGTGTATAGTTTCAGTCGACTGGCCATGTCTGTTCAGTCGACTGAAGTATAAAAGTATACACAGTGAACATGTGAATGAAGTTTTTATGAATTGTGTTCTAATGTTCGTGCAAATCTCTTGAGGATAGATTTTAACAAATAATCTAGACTAAGACACATATAAAAATCATACTAATGTTTATACTTTGGTCTTCATCTATCTTCTTCTAGCTTTTGCATTCTCTTCCTATTTGTTGAAGCTTATTGTCATTGATCAAAACCCTCGTGTATCAACATTCTCCCCCTTTTTGGTTGATGACAATACTATTCTAAAGATGTATATACTTACTTTCTCCCCCTGATGTATGCATTATCTTTTCTACAAAACAAAGTTAGTACCATAGATTTTCTCCCCCTTTATCATCGACAAAAAGGAAGAACTAACAGCAGTAATAATGTATCAAAACAATCACTAAATCATAGAGCATGAATTAAGAGAAATAAAAATGTTATGACAGACAAGCATAAAATGGCTATTTATACAAGCAGTATAAAGTTTTTTTTTAAAAATAGACATCAAAACAACAAAATCACTCATCCTTATCCCAGTCATATGAACCTTCCCTTCCAGTTGGTTCACGTATGACGGGTCCTCCTATTGGTGGTCTAGGTGCTCTTCCACCTTGGCCACAACTAGCTCCGCTTGCGCTGCTACTTGTATGTTCTTCGGATGTCGTCCATGTAAACGTGGGTGCCAGACGTTTGCCGCGAGATGTTGAAGCAGTAGTGGTGCTTGAGCATGAGATTGCATCCCAAAGCTTGTTGAAGAATCCTTTGATTTTATCAAGCTTATGATCTACCTTTTTAAGACGAGTGTCAATAATTTGTTGATTTCTTGACAATATCCCCAAGGATTGGTTCGTAGTGAAGCTTGGGTCAACAAGACGAATTTCATCATCTTGCTCGAGATGTTCTTCGTGGCGAGGTTGAGGAGGTTGTTGTTGTTGTTGTTGTTGTTGTTGTTGTTGTTCTTGATGCCTTGCTTCCCATTCGGCAAGTGATATTACGCGAGGAGGTCGAGATGGGAGTTGCATTAGGCTTATGGTCCGATGGTTAATCTAATGGACCATTGTATTCTCTGATTCAGGTAATGGCGTATCGACATTTAGGAGAAGTCGCATGATGTACTCTCCAAAGTAAATAGTGCGCATTTTGCCATTGTTGAAAGTGAGAAACTCATCAAGAATAAGCTGTACCCAATTAACTTGTATATTGCCAAAAATAGCATATAGTGCTCGATAGTTATTTTGGTAGACAATTTTGTACGATCCCGTACGAGGTGTAATTGTTCTCATTAGGGCTTTATGGAGAATTCTCGCCATAGGTCGAAGGGAGGTGGACTTAAAATCCCTAAAGTTGATATTATCCTCCATAAATCGATGGTTGATGTTGTCACGAATGTGTGGATTGAATTATATCTCCTCGAGCTTTCTTCCAACATTTGGGGACTCTAAAATGTGTGCTATTCTATCCAAGGAGAACCAAACTTTCTTTCCACACACCATACTCCAAACACTATTGTTTGGATTTCTTGGAGTTTGGTGTCCAAGATTAAGATTAGCATAAAATAATTTTACCATTATGTGATTAATGGCATGATCATTTCTTTTCAAATCTAGAAGTGGAGTCAAACCTGCCGGATCTGTTAATGCTTGAAGGTTGTAGGTTTGAAAGCTTTGAAAATCAACGAAAGAATGCTCAAAAATTCGAGAATTCTTCATCTTGTTCCATCGAGTGACAGCGGTTCCATCATAAAGCCATTGTGCTATTTGAGCATCAATTGGCTCGGAGGATGAAGAAGATGAGGCTCTTGATGTTTTGGTTCCATTTTGGTGAGAATTGATTTGATTTTGAGGAATTTGAGAGCTAGGGTTTCGAATAGATTTGGGGAAGAAGGTTTGTAGGAGGTAAAAGTGAATAGGTATGGTGAATTTTGGTGGTTAAAAGGGGAAATTCTGCCTGGGAAGCATCGTTCAGTCGAGTGAATGTTCTGTTCAGTCGACTGAATCAAAGGACGAAGTGTTCTGTGATATATTCAGTCGACTGAGCAGTACTTTTAGTCGACTGAATTTTGGTACAAAAATTTTGCTGTTGAATTTTCAGTCGACTGTGCAGATGGTTTCAGTCGACTGAACTGTGCATAAGTGATTTTCTGTCATAGTTTCAGTCGACTAAGCAGGGGAATTCAGTCGACTGAACATACAATGTTTGCTATTTTAGTTAATTTTATAATTTTAAACAATTTATGTAAAGGAATAGTTACAAAAATGTTGATGTATTATCATACAGAATTTTAACTATTTCTTTGGAGATGGACTTGGAGAATTCTTTCCTACATTCTTCATGTAATTTATATCCCATGAATTCGGACTATATTGAGGAGTCTTAGAAGACATCCAAGGATTCACAGGATCAACCGGTGTACGATAAGATGAAGACGGATCAAGTGAGGTAACAGGGCGAGGTAGAGGTTCAGCCACTTGATTCTTCTTTGATCCATAGAAGCGTAAACCGATTTGTTCTAGAAAACTCAAACATCGTGATGTAACTTTTTGCTTGAAGTATAGCTCTCGTTGAAGATCGATTTGTTGTTGTTGAAAGTGATGAATTTCATCAATCTTTCTTTTTGTGTCAGGTGAAATAAAGAGTCCTCTTTTCGCCTTTTTCGATTCTAGTGTGAAACCAGTACGATAATTTTCCCATTTGTAAACCGGCTCTTGTGTTGGTGTTGGTGTGGGAAGTTTTGGCGATGTTGGAGTGTTATCAACTGACAAGGTGATATTGATCGGAGAGAAGGAGTTGTTTGATGACATTTTATATTGAAATTGTTTAAGCTTTTAATCGTAAAATCGAGATGAATAATAAAAAATTTAGAATTTGTTTATAGTAGAATTTTACTAAACAACTAATGGTTATAATTTATTTAGATTTTTAACCGCATAATGATTTACTTGTTAGGAGAATTTTGTTAGAAATGTAGGGTTCTTATTAAAAATTCAGTTTTTAAAATGAGTGGTCTACAAATTATATAATGTAGCATATAACATTTTCGAAAAATATTTGATATGTTCATTCAGTCGAGTGAACAGATTATTTTAGTCAACTGAAATGAGCGAATATTTCAAATGCATCTCTAATTAATATCTTTAAAGGATATTATACCTAATTCTCATCGAAGTTTTATAAAGGAGTTTACTAATAGAGGTTTAGTAAATATATCGGCAATTTGATTTTCGGTAGAAATATGTTCTAAATTAATTATTCCTTTTTCGATATTGTCACGTAAAAAATGGTGACGAATATCTATATGTTTTGTACGAGAGTGATTAACAGGATTTTTAGATAAGTTTATTGTACTTGTATTATCACAATATATTGTAGAATTTGTTAAATTTATATTAAAATCTTTAAGTGTTTGTTGCATGTATATAACTTGAGTGCAAGCTAAAGCAGCTGATATATATTCGGCTTCGCATGTGGAGAGGGAGACGCAATTTTGTTTTTTTACTAAACCAAGATACAAGTGATTTTCCAATGAAATGGCAAGTACCACTTGTACTTTTTCTATCCGTTCGGGATCCACCAAAATCAGCATCACTGAATGATACTAACTCAAATGAACATTCTTTTGGATAGAAAAGACCGAAATCTTTAGTTTGATTAAGATATCACATTATACGTTTTACCGCTCTTAAGTGTGAATCTTTAGGATCGGATTGAAAACGTGCACACAAACAAACACTCATCATTATGTTAGGTCTACAAGCGGTTAAGTAGAGCAAAGAGCCCATCATACTTCTAAACAATTTTTGATCAACACTTTTGCCATTTTCATCTCGCTCGAGATGTGTAGTAGTACTCATAGGAGTAGGTTTAGCAGAAGTGTTTTCCATGCCAAATTGTTTTATTAAATTATCACAATATTTTTCTTGGTTTATAAAAATTCCATTTGTTAATTGTTTGATTTGAAGTCCGAGAAAATAACATAGTTCTCCCATATGAGACATTTCGAACTCATTAGTCATTATTTTTGAAAATTCTTTACACAAATTTTCATTTGTTGAACCAAAAATAATATCATCTACATAAATTTGAATTATTAAAATATCTTTGGCAGTATTTTTAATAAACAGTGTTTGATCTACTTTTCCAATTTTAAATCCTGAGTTTAATAAATAACTTTTAAGTCTTTCATACCAACCACGAGGAGCTTGTTTAAGACCATATAGTGCTTTTTTCAATTTAAATACATGATCCGGATATTTTTCATGTATAAATAACGGAGGTTGTTCTACATATACATTTTCTTTAATAAAACCATTTAAAAATGCACTTTTAACATCCATTTGGTAAAGTTTAAAATTGTGATAACAAGCAAAGGCTAATAGTATACGTATTGCTTCCAATCTTGCAACAGGAGCAAATGTTTCTTCAAAATCAATACCTTCTTCTTGATTATACCCTTGTGCTACTAGGCTTGCTTTATTCCTTGTTATATTACCTTGTTCATCTACTTTATTTTTGTAAATCCATTTTGTTCCAATTACAGATTGATTATTCGGACGGGGAACTAATTCCCAAACATTGTTACGTTCAAATTGATTTAATTCTTCTTGCATTGCGATAATCCAATAATCATCTGTTGATGCTACTTTTGGATTTTTAGGTTCTATAGATGAAATGAAAGCTACATGACCCATTTGATTTAGTTGATTTCTTGTTCTAACTTGAGAATTTATTTCTCCTATTATATTTTGAGTTGGATGATCTCGTAATATTCTAGGAGGAGATCTTAGTTCATTATTATTTTCAAGGTTTATTTCTTCTATATTTATCAATTCTTCATCATCTTTTATATTTAAATTTTTATTAAAGTTTTCATCAAAAGATATATGTAAAGATTCTTCAAGTAAGTTTGTTCGTTTATTAAATACTCGATATGCTTTACTTCGTTCAGAATATCCTACGAAAATTCCTTCATCAGCTTTTGAATCGAATTTTCCTAGTTGATCTTTCGTATTTAAAATAAAACATTTTGATCCAAATATTTTAAAATAAGATATATTTGGTTTTTTATTATTGAATAGTTCATAAGAAGTATTTTTAGTTAAAGGTCTAATTGAAATTCTATTTAATACATAACATGCAGTAGCAACTGCTTCTGCCTAAAAATGTTTTGGTAGAGAACATCCATTTAACAATGTTCTCGCGCATTCTTGTAATGTTCTATTCTTTCTTTCTACAACTCCATTCTGCTGAGGAGTTCTAGGAAAAGAGAAATTATGATTAATTCCTTTCTTTTTACAAAATGTTTCAAAATCTTCATTTTCGAATTCGCCTCCATGATCACTTCGAATATTTTTAATTTTCAAGTTTTTAATATTTTGGATTCTTTTGAGAAATGTTTTAAAATGCTCAAAAGTGTCACTTTTATTTTTCATAAAAATAGTCCATGTATATCTTGAAAAATCATCAACAATTACAAATACGTATCGACTATGATTAATGGATTGAACTTGTGTTGGTCCGAATAAGTCCATATGTAGTAATTCTAATGGTTGCAAAGTTGAAATAGTTTTCTTAGATTTAAAAGATGATTTCGTTAATTTTCCTTTTTGACAATCATCGCAAAAAATATTTATTTTAAAATTTATTTTGGGTAATCCTCTTACTAATTCGTTTTTAGAAAGTTTTCTAATAGTTTCAAAATTTATGTGACAAAATCTTTTGTGCCATAACCAAGGATCATTGTCTTTGGCAAGTAAACACATACTTGAATTATGATTAATACTCATATTTAGAACATAAATATTTCTATCTCTTTTTCCTTCAAATATAAGATTTTGGTCTTGTTCAAAAATACTACAATTATTATTTGAGAAAGTTATTTTAAAACCTTTGTCACATAATTGACTTATGCTAAGTAGATTATGTTTTAAATTTTCAATTAATGAAACATTTGTTATAAAAGGTAAATTTGATGTACCGTAATTTTTCACATCTCCTTTGCCAATGATATAGCCTTTTGAATTGTCTCCGAAGGTAACCGAGCCACCATCAAAGTATGTGATGTTTGTAAGCATATCTTTGTCTCCGGTCATGTGTTTTGAACAACCACTGTCTAATATCCATTTCTTCTTTTTAAGTGGGACCTGAAAATAAATATGAGATTATTGGTACCCACTTTTTAATAGGGTCCTAAGAAGTTAGAGTTTTAGGAAACCAAACCCAGTTTGGTTTAGTGTCTTTTTTATAAATATAGTTTTTATTATGATGAACATTATCCATAAATGTTTTAATATATTTATTTCTTATTAATACATTGTTAGTTTTTGGTACCCAAATTGTAACTACTTTGTTTTGTACTTTTGTTTTAATAGGTTTCTTAATTAACTTTTGTTGTTTTGAATCCATATTCCTTTTAAAATTTGTATTTTTCTTTTAAGGAATTTTTGACTCCTTATTATATCCTAATCCATGTTTATTTGAAGAGAATTGAGAATTTTCTAAAATTTTAGATAAATTTTCTCTTCCTTTGTTAAAGCTAGAAACATTTTTAGTGGTGTTCTCTAATCTAGTTTGAAGACTATTATTTTCTAACTCAACTTGTCTAATTTTAGTTTTTAAATCATGATTTTCAGAAATAATTATATCATTCTTTAATTTTTGAGTTTCAATTTCTTGACTTAAAAGTGATAATTGAGTTTTCAAATTTGAATAAGATTCTTGAACTTTTTCAAGTTCTTCTTCAAGTATTTTCTTTTCATCATTTAACATATCTCTCCCAAACTCAGCTTTGTTTTGATTTTCACGAATTTCCTTAATTTTCTTTTTAAGAATTTTTATTGTGCTTAAGAGTTCAGTGTTTACTTCAATTAAATCGTCGAATGTTAAATTATTTACCTCAGATTCTTGAGCCATGAAGCATACATTTTCCTGTTCATTGTCGCTATCACTATCATTTTCGGATGAAGATGAATCTGAATCGTCCCATGTTACAGAAAATGCCTTCTTTTTGAATTTATCCTTCTTGTCTTTTTTGTTGAAGTTTTTCTGATTTTCCTTCATTTGTTCTTGACAATCTTTTTGCATATGTCCTTTCTTATGACAATTGAAGCATTCTATATTTGAGGATGATGGTTTGTTCAAGAAATTCTTTTTGATTCCGATTTTGTTTCCTTTTCTATACTTTAGGAATTTCTTGAAATTTTTGGCTATAAATGCTAGATCCTCATCTTTAGACTCTGATTCTTCCTTTTCCGCATGAAAAGCAATATTCTTTCTTTCTTGAGCTTGATCCTTTTTGCCTTGCATATTTACTTCATACGACATAAGATTTCCAATCAATTCTTTCGGTTTCATTGTAGATAAATCATTTGCTTCCTCGATTGCTAGTACTTTTCTCTCCCATTCATCAGTGAGTGAATTTAGAACTTTAGACACAATGTCAAAGTCCGTGTATCTTTCTCCTAGTCCGATTAGAGCATGATGAATGTCTTAAATCTTGAGTACATGTCATTGATGGATTCATTTTGTCGCATTCTAAAGTTTTGGAATTGATTCTTCAGCATGGATATCTTTGTTTGTTTAACCTTGTTTGTTCCTTCATGTATGACTTTAAGAGTTTCCCATATCTGATATGCAGTAGTACATATGCTCACACGGTTGAATTTATTTCTATCCAGGGCGCAAAATAGCATATTCATAGCTTTGGCATTTGCACTAGCTTCATTCTTTTGAATTTGTGTCCATGCACTACACAACAAAAGGCTTTTAACAGCGTTTGATAAACGCTGTAATATGATACAACAGCGTTATTAGAAACGCTGTATAACGACATGCTGTCGTATATACATAACTTACAACAGCGTTTCTATAAACGCTGTTGAAATATCTCTGTGACAGCGTTTATTACGAGCTGTCAATAATGTTTTCAACAGCGTTTATAACGTGCTGTATTATGTTTTCTAAACGCTGTTATTAAATCATCAACTATTTTCGACAGCATGTAAAAACGCTGTTATTGACAATTTCAAGATAATTACAACACAAATTAAACGCTGTTGTTTCTTCATTGACAACATTAATCAAACGCTGTCTTCTATTTATATAACAGCTTTAATATTCCACTCTATTTTTGAATATTCCAGAATTATATTTTGAGTATATTGAAGCAACTAGCATATATAACATGTTCTAATAACTATTAATCAGATACATAAACGTTTACATGATATATACGTTCAGTATATTACAATTACAAATATATACATTCAGTATAACAACCCTTCAAACATATCACCTTCAACTGTTCGCATATAAGCATATCAGACAACACATATCCGACAACATATATCACCTTCAACTGTCCACACAACTGTGTGCATCTCCATCACCATACAACTGCCCAACAAACCGCTGCCATCAGCCTGAACAACAACCACCCACCTGCCACTGACTTTTCCAACGCATCTGCCACCATCCTCACATAACCTTGTTCAACTTCACACTCACAACTGTAGTTCAACTTCATTCTCACCCCTCCTCCAACTTGCTACCACCAGCCATACATACAACACAGTTCATCAATATCACTAAACCATCTTCTTCCTTATCCAACTGATCTACTCTGCAAATATCCATATACATCTCTGCCCATTCATTCCACCTGAACTCCATAACTCCACTGTCATCAATATCAACACCTCCACTGTCAAACCCATATTCACAGCAACAAACATCATCATCCACTCCTACATCCACTCCGCACCACTTGAAAACCAATCCAACCACCAGTCTACTTCACACAGTCCAACTTCTCTCACTGCTGCTCTACGGCATCCAATACCCACAACCCCTTCATCAAACAACCACAGCAGTTCTTCTCCTATTCACCAGAAACTTGCCTTACAATCTAGTACACACCCTATCCACTGTTGTACTTCACTGCAATTCACCCGTGACCTCATCGACTTCATTTCCCTACCGCAAAAATCAAACCTTTAATTCGAAACCACCTCGAACTCCTCCTAGCACGAACCACGTCATCCTCCAACTCATTGCCGCGATCTCCACTGATATAGCAAAACTGCACTTTCCAGTTTGATGGAGTTTTCCAATTAAACTTTTGTCCACAAAGTCTTCTCAACCTGTGATGAATTGAATGACAAATTAATATGTATGTAGTTATATACATCACACTTATTCTTAACCAAATTAAGAAAATAGCAATTAGAAAATCCACCTATATACTCATGGATCCGATCAGATATTAACAAATTTCTCAAAACCCTATATCATATCATGCATTATAGAAACCCAGAATAAAGACATGTGCCTGCAATTTTTGGTTTAACACCTGATGAAACTTACAAATGGTGCATCTCTTTCATTTTCTGAAGTGGTGGAAAATTTGTGAACCCTCTCATATCACTGACTCTCCTATATTTCATCAAAAAAAACATAAAACAAAAATAAAAAGAAGAAGAAAAGGTAGTATAAAAAGGACAGTTTGTTATAACTACAGAATTCAAGTCATTTTCAAACGAACGGTCTTACAGTTCATCGACTGAGCTCAAGTTAGCAAAAATAGGAGGAAATGGGCCTTCCAAGGATGTTCCTTGCATATCTCTGTAAATAGGTTGCAAAAGTTAAAGTATAAGTTGAGAATTATAGTCTTCTAGAATGAAATTAATTATAATGGAGAAAGTCTACATGAAGTAACGATTTACACTCACAATCGCTTGAGTTGGGTCCAATTACCGATAAAATCAGGAATTTTTCCAGAGATTGGATTTCCATCCATAATACTGCAGATTAATTTATAAATAAATAAAGTTAAATAAAGTTATTAACATGTAGCAACAACATTATTACATTAATAAGAAAGGTGTAAGCACATAACAGCATTTTCCATTACATACAAGTTTTATATATAATATCAATATGCATATATTTGGAAAGGCTTGAAACGAGATGAAAACAAATTAGTAGGTTTCCACCAGTTGTGAATTTAAATCCTAAGCACACCCACTCGTGGATATTTTAAGCTATATTAAAAATACTGAACACCAAACTATGCCTTGGACAACCATTTTAACATGCGTATCAGCAATACCAACCAGTGGATCAATGATGCAATGTATAAATAGTGAATCCATAAATAAATAAAAATACCAAAAATACAATATACTTGTTAACTTACAAGGTGGACAATTTCTTAAGATTCCCCAGTGACTCTGGTAACTCACCAGAGAAATTATTGGAAGCAATATACCTATATGAATAGTATGATAAAAGCCTGAATGCAACCACAATCAATAATATTTCACATTATTGGAATAAAATTTTCTTTACGGTATATTGACAGTCGAGTTAACTTGGTAAGTTTGCCCAGAGTTACGGGAATTGGACCTTCTAATTGGTTTTCTTTGATCACACTGTCATAATCAAGTGGTATTACTAAGAAAAAGAAACTAAAGAAAGTTTAACAAAATGAAAAGGCACCGTGACTATTTTTTTAAATGAAATGCAAGAAGTGAAGTGAAGTGAAATGAATATAGACAAGGATACAATTATAAGAGTGTGTGAATAGTTGTCACCCTCATTTCTCAATAAGGAATAAGGAAAAGTACAAGCAGCGTAATGGACTGAATAAAACTTTGGTATAAGAGAATTACAGAGATTGTAGAGTTGATATGTTTCCTATTTCATCTGGTATTCTTCCATAAAGACGATTCCTAGAAAGTGACCTGCCAGCAATAATCAATTAAAATTTTGCAATTCAAATAAATTGAATTCTTTAAATCATCATGAAGAGTGGAAGAAACCTGTAAATATATATTCTCCCCTAGCAACTAGATGTCAAGATCTGCTTATTTTAGCAACCTTTCCAATTAAACTTTTGTCCAAAAAGTCTTCTCAACCTGTGATGAATTGAATGACAAATTAATATGTATGTAGTTATATACATCACACTTATTCTTAACCAAATTAAGAAAATACCAATGAAACAAATCCAATTAAACAATAAAGAATAGTGCATAAATAAAGATGCATACCAATATTGTCTTCCACTTTTTGTATAACATCCAAACCACCATCTTTTGCCTTTTGAATCAGATTAGTCCACATCTGGAAAAAAAACGTCCATTCAATCAAAATCGGTTATTGGTCACAATAATTACATAAATGAGCCTTCTGCATTTTGCAATTACAACCATTATCAAATCTCTACAGTTCAAATAGCCTACTCACCAAACAATTACAACCATTCAAATAGCCTACTCACCAAACAATTACAACCATTATTAAATCTCTACAGTTCCTTCATTCTCCTTCAACCATATTGCACTGTCGAACACTCCTCACTGAATCACAGAACAGTGCCTTGTTCTGCATATTCCACCATAGCCTTTGTTACCACTGCACATAGGCTGCCCTTCAACAATCTACCAGACTTCTTCACATTCAAACTGCCTTCTGCATTTTGCAAACTTCCACGTCACTTCCCTTCTGCTGCCATTACTACATCATCCACCACCAAACCACAAACACCCAACCTTATGTTACACTGCAATACCCCCACCACCAACAAACTCATCCTCTATCTCTTTGATAAGGCAAGAGCTAAATAGCATAAAATTTAGGAATCTTCCCAATTTTTATGCTATTCAACTATGCCTCATCAATATCATTTAGACCTTATACGATAGTGACAACATCTATATCATCCTGTTGACTGCTCTGGCTGAACCCAAACTGTATAAATTACACATGTATAAATGTCACGCTCATTAAACTGAAAAGAATTTTCAAGATGACCATAATGACCAAGATTTAGAAATAAATTAAAACAGATACTGATACTATGGAAGATTGTGACACAAAAAATTCTATATATTACAAAAATAAACTATTAGAAGAATCTAGTGATTGATTCATTTATATATTATGGAAGATTGTGTGGTTTGATATTGAAGCAAACATGTTTGTGAATAATACCCAAAGTTCAAAGTGTAATGATTCAATTTAAGAAAACACCTTTGGCATAAATTATTATAAATTTGGAAATCAGAAAATAAATACTTTTAACATTATTTTTTGTTTTATTTAAATAAATCTTTTTATGAGCATATATAACATATGGTTTTTTGGTTGCTTTGCTATATTAAATTTCAAGAAAAAAGCAAGTGTTTTCACTTTTTTGATCAAATCTACCCTGATTGTGACGCCTATATGCAAGTTAGTTTCTACTATGCACAAATTTATAAATTTATTATTTGTAAGAGTAACATATTTGCAGCAAGGAAAAAAATATAAACAGAGGTTCATTGGTATATTTAGTTTCTATGAAAGATTATTGTAATCTAGTTAGCATAAAGCTTCTTTTAATCACACAAAGAATGTGAGGGTATAATTTTGCTCCTCTTATTATTCCTTCACTCGATTTGTATTGGCATTAATTGGAAAACAAACTCCAGCTTTCTTATGACCTATAATCAAAGTACTAAATCATGTTAAAAAAAATTATAAACTGTCAGGTAAACAAACTTTGACATAATCTAGCTACAGTAGAAATGGTTAAATTTATTTAACCTGGACAACATTATATGAAGGACTGTAAACAAAAACCAAAAACATATACTGTACTAAGCCTATTTAGAATCATTACACTTTAATGTTTGGTGTTAGAAGTATTCTGTTTTTTGTTGAAGCTAAAGCTATTAACATATGAAGACACAGATGGGATAGGATATGTATGCTGTTAGCACTATAACCACTGATCAAATATCTATTGATAAAATCGTCTGAATAACAAAGAATGGACACATATTGGAATGAAACGGTGATGGACGATCGGAGGAAATCATTATTGTTTTTGTTTTTTTGACTGGGAGCATGAGTACTTTAGCCTTTATTAAATGAAGAGAAAATATATTAAAACCAGCTAGCACACACTACAAATACAGGAACAATTATTTAGTATTATCGCAATCTTCCACCCTCGGTTAACCATCATAATTCATCATACTTCTATACTGTAACTATAACAACAACCCCTTGACATCCTCACTTGCTACATACCATTCTGCATCAAACCACCTCTTATAACATCTACCCATTTCTTTCCATCCCACACATACATCCCAAACCACTGCCTCATCCCATAAAAAATTCACCAATCCTTCCTCTGCCTTAACTGCCTCCAGCCTCCTCGCTGGTCACCACCAGCCTGCACATCCATCCCCAACTGCAACTACTAACCAACCATTATACAACAAGTTTACTACTTCACATTCAACTGCATTACCTCTGCCTTAATATTAATCATATTTTTCTAATTCGCTTAATGTGAAGCAAATCTGGTGTAGCAAATCTTAGTTACAGCAATAAAAATAACTTTAAAATATTGAACATTTAAAATTAAAAATACCTTAAAAAAAGCACGGCAACGACGTTAGAGATTACTAGAAAGGCTTGTCATTCGGTGTTGTTGGTGGCGTCAGGGTCAGATGAAAAAGAAGGAGCCAGGCGGCAATGATTTGATGGGGTGGGAGGAGGATGGTGCGGAAGCGACAATTGGGACTGTGGCGATTTAATGGGATGGGTCGGCTGAGTGTTTTTATTGTAATAGAGGAATTAGGTTTTTATGAAACGAAATGAAGGGAGGGAAACGAAATGAAGGGAGGGAAACGAAACGAAGGGAGGGAATGGAACTAGGTTTTAGACAGCGGTTTAACAAATTGTTTTACACTAATTAAGTTGTAAAATACAGAAAAGACAGCGGATTATAGTCAAACGCTGAGATTAAGAGCTGTTAATGACCATTTTTCTTGTAGTGATGTAGGATAATTGATCGTGGGTACAACGAACTCTGCTTGAGCAGCATTCCAGGCTTCAAAACTTGTTGCTTGCATATAAATCCTCATCCTTGTAGCCCAATAGTTATAATTTAGTCCATTGAATAAAGGAAGTCTTTGGGTAGATTGTCCTTCCGCAAATGTAGAACTATAGGAAGATGTTGTGCTTGTACTTGCATTATTTTCCATATTATCAATATGTCTGATAACGCTGTTATGGTTATAGGACAACCTTGCTCTGTTACCAATTGAAAGAGGCTATGCGAAAGGATCGTTTAATATGAAATAATGAAATAGTCTAGGTAGATAAAGTAGGTAAATGCAAGGAGAAACCAAGACTTTTATACTGGTTCGGACCTCTCGTCCTACGTCCAGTCCCTAAGCTCCACTTAGGAATTTCACTAATTAAAACCCTCACTTCACCCGGAGGAATAGGTTTACAACTAACCCGAACAACCGAACGGGATTTCTTGCCTCAACTACCGAAGAGGACTTCAACTCAATTACTAAAATACAATATTCGACTTGTTGTGTTCTTCTCAACACTAATGAGTCTAATGTAGTACAATATTCCTATAATCTTATCCTTGAGAATATGCAATGTGTTTGTGAAGATTTAGGAAATGTGAATTGCTATGAATCAAAAGAATGTTATAAACAAAAACAGTGATTCAAGCAATAGATTGGTGATTGCTTTGAGAATATCTAGAGAATATGAACAAGAGAATAGTAAGATTAAAGCAAGAGAATTCGATGAATTAAATGATGTTAGAATCATGAATTTATACTTGTAGAAGAGATGCATATGTTGTCAAAGTTGCAAACAAGAGATGCTTCTATTTCCATTGATGAATGGTTGCAACTCTTGGGAAGAAGAAGGTGTCCTTTCATAGAAAATTCGCAGGTTTAAATTCAGTCGACTGAGCAGGAGATTCAGTCGACTGAAAAATGTGAAGAAAAATTTTCAGGAACAATTTCAGTCGACTGCGCAGGTAATTCAGTCGACTGAAACTGTGCATTTTTGTATATGTGTATAGTTCAGTCGACTGGCCATGTCTGTTCAGTCGACTGAAGTATAAAAGTATGTACAGTGAACATGTGAATGAAGTTTTTATGAATTGTGTTCTAATGTTCGTGCAAATCTCTTGAGGATAGATTTTAACAAATAATCTAGACTAAGACACATAGAAAAATCATACTAATGTTTATACTTTGGTCTTCATCTATCTTCTTCTAGCTTTTGCATTCTCTTCCTATTTGTTGAAGCTTATTGTCATTGATCAAAACCTTCGTGTATCAACACCCTACCCCCAGCCTTACTCTATAAATGGAGGGGCAGGGGTACAACAATGGCAGACAAGTTTGAGAGCTCAAGCACGGATAGAACTTTTAAACAACTTTCAGATTCTTGTAACCAAAGCTTTGTACTTGTAATCTGAACAGAAAAGGAGAATAACATATAAAGTGGACGTAGGCACATTCTGGCCGAACCACTATAAATCTGTGTGTCTTTTGCAGTTTAGTCCATCTATTTATATATTTGCATAAATCACCCAAATCATTAAGAACAACATATAATCAACTAAATCATACGACATGGAGGTGTTCGCCCATTTTTTGTGCAAACAACATAATATACCTCGAGAACATCGCCACCATCCTACTTCATTCTGGAATCTCCACCGCGTACATAGTTGTTAAAGTGGTTTTCGATATTGGCCGGCTATAAGACAATATCCGATCCCTGTCTCTTTAACAACCAATCGTTATTATAACCCGTAGTTATAACATTAAAAAATATATTTTATACTTCAAAATAAAATATCATTTCAACCCAAATCTTTGTCAAAATAAAGATTAAATTATTTCCAAACCATTTCAATATATCATCATACCATATCTTTCGATTCAAATATTTATCAAAATAAATATCAAGTCATTTCTAACCATTTCAATATATTAAATTATCATATCCTTTCGAAACTTCCTTTCAAATCATTTTAATATATCAAAATATCATAACCTTTCAAAACTTTGTTCAAAATATCTTATCTTTCAGCACTTCCTTTCAAATTATTTTTATATCAAAATGTCATATCTTTCAAAACTCCATTTTCAAATCGTTTTAATATATCAAAATATCATATCTTTTCAAAACCACATTTCATCATTTAATATATCAAAATGTCATCTCTTTTCAAAACCACATTCATTTGAAATCATTATTCCTTTTATTCAATTTAAAATACCATTTCAATTCACATTTCAAAATAGTTTATATTCAAAAAAAATCATTTTTAATCATTAAAATAAAGTTATTATGTTCAATAATTAAATTATTAAATTTTCAAAATTTTCAACTTCCAAAGTCCATTTATTCACTTAAATTTATTAAAACAATAAAATTTAAGTTTCGCAGCATTTGGAAAATGCCACAGAAAGTTACATTCAAAACAATTCAATTTAACAAAAGACAGCATTTAAAATGCTGTTAATTAACTTCAATTATTCAATAGAATTTCACAAACACTTATATTTTTATTTAAATCATTTTTAACTTATAACATCATACATTTTCACATTTATAAGCATCATTTAATTTTTCTTAAATTCATGATTTTATAAAGTTAAGTTTCCTTTCAAAAATCAATATTTATTAATAATTCACTTATTAAATTTCAACATTCAAGTTTAAATGCACTATATTAAATTTCAAATTAACACTTAAGTTCAAATTCTCAAATATAACTTAGTTTTATTTTTATTTACTTAATTAAAAATTCAGTTTTAAGTCAATTTCATAAATTTCCAATTTTAGTTATATTTCAAAATTTCAACTTAAATATTCATTCATTTCACATTTCAACTTTATTAGAAATCATTAATATGATATAAAATCACTTTAAATTCATTTAAATTCAAATTATCATAAATTTATTATAATTTCATATTCAATTTGATTTCCAATTATAATTAGATCAAATTTTCCAAAATAACTTACATTCAAAATTTTCTAACTTTTCATTAATTCATTTCACTTACAATTATTTAGAAAATCAATAATATTTTACAAAAATCCTTTTTAATTAGATTTAAATCAAAATATTTTATTATTTACGTTTCTAAAATAATTTTAATTTTTTTAGAAAAACATATATTAACAACGGGTCTGTATATAATTTTCTACACTAGGAAAAGTGATACGGGTAATATATCATTTCAACCCGTAATTTACAAAGAAAATCCGAGTTTTATCATTTCAAACCCGTAGTCCCGAGTAATGAAATAAATTGAAAATCATTTAGGCCTATCATTTTAGCCCATAACAATTTTCCCTTATTCTAAATTCCGTTCGGGTATGTATCATTTCAACCCATAGTGATTCTAATCTAAAGGGAACTTGCAGTGTGATAAACTGATAAAATATGCAGAATAGCATGAAATAACAGTAACGTAGGATATAACAGGTGTAATAAAAGGTGTGATCATCATATGATAATAATATAAGCAGTTATAACATGTTAATATAGTTCTACAGATCCACAGGGTGTCAATTTACTACTTATATAAGTACATAATGTCTGGTGAGAAATACTCACGTTTTTTTTTGTTGGAGATATCAATTAGAATGACACAACGGATCCAGAAGGCATGACCTTTGATTTGAGTGGAGAGAAATAGCCAAGATATCATCTTGTAAACAACCCCAAAACAAGACAATATAATTATGAATATTCAACCAAAATATATTGAAATAAATTGAAATTGAAAGGCAACAAAGACAAGATAACTTGACCTTGCTACAACCATTCAAAAGCTCGACTAAGGGGTTCATTTTCTTAGCCATGATGATGATATTAGTATGGGAGAGACAAGGCTAATAGCCTTGAAAACATTCAAACAAAACAAACAAATAACATAAGTTTTCAAACCCAAATTCAATAAAACAATGTTAGAACTAAATGCATAAAACAAAGCCAAAGTTTTTGCACTTGCTTTCTACCGCCCATGCTTCAGCTATAGATCTGAAATACATGTCTAAGGAGTGGGTTAGGATCAGGTCTTGGGCTCATAAGGGTCAACCATAGCTTGGAAGTAATGGTGCAAAGGTGGATGGACATAGGTGCAACAAAACAACAACTACAAGGCAAAATTCATCACTTCTATGCTATAAATGGGTTTGGCCGTAGGCTCTAGGGGCATGGCCAGTGGGTTCAGGTGGTGGTGGGTGATGTGGTAGAGGGTGGAGGTCAGGTCAGAGGTGGTGGTGGTGGTGGAAGTGGCGGCGAAAGGTGGATGAAGGCGATGGTAGCAAAACTAGGTCAGCTTGAGTGCATAGGTGATGGATTTGTGGATTTTGGTGGTGGTGTTTGCCTTGGGGTTGCTTGGCCTGCCATGATGTGATCTAGGGTGGATGATGATCAGAGAATAAAGTGGTGGAGGTTGGCCTAGATCTGGTTGAGGAGGAGTGGAGCCATGAAGTTGAGAACAAGTTGCAAAATCACATAGAAAAATTAGAAAACAAGAGAAGAGAAGAAGATTTTACCAAATTTTTGCAAGATGGAAGCCATGATTTTTTTTTAGGGTTGAGAAGCTTTGAAAATACGTGAAAAAGATGAGAGAATGCAGCTGAAAAGAATAGAGAAAGTTACGGCCAAAATAAATTGTGTATTGATTGAAAAAGAAACGGTAAAAGAAACGGTGAAACGACTTTAGGTTTCTTAGCTTTTAAAACCTTCCATACTTCCTTTTCTTTTAAATCAAGCAAAACAAAATAAAATTCAGCAAGTACATCTAAAAACCGAAACAAAGTGAAATAAAATAAAATTATATAATTAAATTTAAAGAAAATATAAAAAGAATTAAGGAAATTGCTTAAAAATTGAAAACAGGGTTCAAAAATTACGATTAAAACATCAATGGCTTTGGAAAAATATCTACTTCATTTTAAAAATATCATAAAGCTAAATTTTGAAATAAATAATTTATTTATCATTTCTAAAATAAAATAAATAATTAAATTGGAGAAAAATAGAAAAGAACTAAAGAAAATGTTTAAAAATTTAAAACAGGGCATGGAAATTACAAGAAAAATACTACTAGCTCTAGAAAAATTCCTACCTCACTTCAAAAATATTAAAAGACAAAAATATACATATAACATATCAATACATATTACAATAAAATATGACAAAGAAAAATAAAATTTATACTATTTAAAATAACAAAATTGCATAATAAACGAATTACACTCAATATTGAAATATACATAACTTTCACAATTTACATCCATTTCCAACGAAACAAAAAGCATGTTCTTAAAATTTTGTGTACTTTCATAATAAAAGATAAAATTTAAATTTTCAAACTTTTAAAAATTTAAATTAAAAGTCAAAGTTTGACTATTTTGACCAAAATTCACTTTTTGGAAAATATTCTTTTTAGTCATGCTTTGGAATGATAATTCATATCAAAACTAAAGTTTATCATTCAAAATAAATAAAATAAGTTTTTAAATCAAAAATTCAATTAAAATAATTAAAATATAAAAAAAATCACAAAATACAGGGTTGTTACAGTTTGTGATAAACAAACTAAAGCAGAAAAATTTGTCAAAAAGAATCAAATAAAGCGAAGTATTAAAGTAAGATTAGTTAGTGAAACTAACTGAAAGATGACAAAGTAAATATGGTTTGAAATGAACCGAATTCAATAATTATAAACGAAAGATAAGTTAAATTCAATTGGAATTTGAAATCCAGTTTAAATATAAGTGGTTGTAAACCAAAATGGTGAATTGAAAATAAATTTTTGAATGAATAAAAGAATAAAACTGGAATTGAAACCGAATGTCGAAAACCGTTGCAAATTGTGTGAAATAAATTGAAGTTGTAGAATTAGTTCGAAGTGAACTAAAGATAATAAAGGTGAAAATAGAAAAAATGGGTTGAGATAAAATGATTGGAATTTGTAATGAATTAGTAAATGAAACTAATTTAAAATTGTGCAGTTATAAATGAAAGATAATTGATAAAATTCAATATTCAAAAGTTAAATTGAAATAATACTGAAAGTGTAAATTGAATTCAAATGAAATTGAAAATGTAAGATTGAAATAAAATGGATGTATAACTTCAATAGTGAAATTTTTGTAAAGGAATGTGAAAAATAAATTTGAATGTTGTAATTGGACATTATGGATATCAGGATATACAGGTGTGTTAAAGACGAAGGATAAATTGGATTTTGATTCTGAACATAAAATTGAATTGCTCGACAAAAAGGTATGCATTCCAATTTCAGTATGAAATTTGGTGATTTTCCTGTCTAGCCACTTGGCTTTTTTTTCTTTTCGAATTTGGGGGCCTGTAGTGCCATTTTGTAGTCATACCGAGCTGGCCGCGCAAAGGAGACGCTGACGAAATTTTTCGAAAATTTAGAGAGATAGAAAAATTTTGAGAAATTTTGAAATTTTAAAATTGAATTTAAATTTAAATTTGAATTGGTTAAGCAAACAATGTTGTTTGGAACTTATAATTGAATTTGGAAAGTTAGTCGAATTAATGATGGGTCTTGAATAAAAAATTTGTTTTGTGTAAGTTGATAAAACTATTTGGCTTTGGGTAAATAGTAAACGGGTTAAGGATCATTCTTCCTAACTAGTAATTTCAGGATGAAATTCTTTTAGAGGGGAAGGATGTGACGACCCAGAAATTTTTAACATTTGGAATGAAATATTTAGTTGATTTTAAATATTTGGAGGTTAGTATAAATTGAATTTCGAATATAACTATGAAATTTGCAATTTAAATTATTGAATTTAATTTATTGAAGTTAGATAAAAATTTAAAATCTTCAATTTTAAGCCTGTAAAAAATAATTTGATGGCTTAGATTATTTATATTGATATTACTGAGGTTAATGGAAGCTTCGGAATTTGATTTGGAAATATTTTATTCAGTTTTGAAATTTTATCGTTTAAATCGATATTTAAAAATAGCCTTCCAAGGCATAGTCTCGGATCTCGACGAAACCAGTTTCATTGGATCCATAATATTGTATTTTTATCGGATTTCAATTTTCGTAGCAATCGGAGTTGTCATCTGACCCTGGTAGCTCAAAATGCATAGAGACTATTTTAATCGATTTAATTTAAAATCGATCGTCTACTTCCGTAACTTGCGCATATGATCGAATTAGCCTCCGAAACGCATTCTATTGTGTTCGGAATGCCCGATAAAACCTTATAAATGCCAAGCGGTACGCTTCGATAGGAGTTTGGGATTTCGAGTTACGAGAATGGAATATTTTGGATATTAAAATATAGTAGTCAAATCGTAGAAGAGAAAACACCTCAGCCGACCTAACCTATCTTCGCCACCCTATCATCTGACCATAGCCGCCTTCTAATTTTTATTATCATGCTTGTCTTTCTTCAGTTCAAATCAAAATCCATTCGAAGAAAAATCAATGGCCGAACTCATTTTTTTTAAAAAGAAACCAAAGCCGTTCAAATCAGTCAAGCCTCAGTTCATCGTCATCATATTAATCGAAATCCCTAATCTAGTTCTTCTTCTATTTTGGATCAGTGGCATGGAATCTTCCTTCGACAATTACACCTTCACCCTCAATCCAACCGTAAATCTTGCAAGTGTCTTCGATGATGCTGGTACTCTAAAAATGAGAAGTGAAATTCAAGACTTTAGTATGCTATACAAAAACAACGAATATGTGTTAAATTTTTATTCAGATGGGGGGTGTGCTCGCTGCATTTTAGACATCAATAAGCTCGCAGCATATTACTCTAATATACTTAACGTGAAAAAAATTACCGTACTGGCTGCACTACAGTTCAACCGTGTTCGCAGCGGGACCTTGACGCAAACTGATGGCCAAGCAACTACCTTATTCTTAGCGTCTGCTAAGACTGCCATTTCAGGTGTAGGCCTCCATAAATAAGTATCTGCTTTATCCACTGAATCTATAACAACGCTCCCGGAATTTGGTCCCAGACGAATGCCATTGACAACGTCATCTGGGTCCATGGACAACAGCCTCCCATGGGCAACAACTCCAGAGGTTCCATCCCAATTCAACAGCAAACATACTTCGTCGTCGCTCTACAATTAATCAACCGAAAATTAAATCAATTACTGGATTAAAAAATTAAAATATAAATTTCATTTATTGAGTAATATAAATATTATTTTTACCGAATCAGGTGAGTTCCTTCTCGAACTTTCTTTAACCCTGCAGCGAAGCACGAATATAAATTAATATTTTACGAATATAAATTAATTTCCAAAAATTTACCTTCTGGTCCATCAGAGTCTGTATCATTCCCTTCAATTCTGCTATTTCCTCTCGACACCGAGACACTTGTTTATCTTTGGACTGGGCCAAAGCTAGCTTGGTTAAAGTGCAACCCCTACCCAATGCCCTTAACCGTCCAGGTTTATCTTGTCCCAGTGCATGTACAAGAGCATCTTTTCCAATATCAGTCTGTGACGAGCCGGATTGGGATAGGCTACCATATTTTTTGATCTCCTCCTATATAAATAAATACACATAGATAATGTACAATGGTAAAAATATCATAGTTTCAAAAAAAAAAAAATATACCAATAAAATTAAAAACAATTTTACAATAGTATTCCTAGCTTCCATGTTCACTGGTTCACCAGTTTTTTTAATGTGAGATCTGATCCACACATCAGCTCTACTTATGGACGATGGATCTACACTTTTTTTTTTCTAAAAATATAATAACATTAAATTAATAAACTGACAGGTATAAAATAATGTTAAATGATGCTATAGTTAATTAACTTACCATGTCTTCGGTCTTTCTAGCCATTCCCCTACGATCGGTTGTATGCGGAATTTGTGTGTACCTAAGGGCTGAATATTTCTCACTTTTTTGCTGAAAATGTTGAAAGATGCTAGAATTTAACAACCAAAATCATAAAAAAAGAACTATCTAATATTTATAATGCAGGGTAAATATGTATGGCGAGGATTGCAATTTATTTGAAAATCAATTCATCATGGTCTTATACTTATTTGGTATTGTTAATGCTGGATAACTTAGTGACATATACAGCATTCCATATCTACTAATAATATTTATAGATTGAACTAACTTGCAAAGTGTTTTTTTTTACTTCATTTAAAATGTTCCTGTGCTTGTCATAACGCATTTGTATTTTGTACTGTCATAGGTTCCTGCAGCTAATACCTAAACAGGAACCCTCAGCATCCACCAACACTTGGACTTCACTTCTAAAGAAATTTATCGGTTGCTAACTATGTAGATGGATTTGCAGAAACATGCCAGACGAGTTCAGTAGGAATGATTTACCTTAAACTCCGGACTTGTTTTCGCCTTCACAAATTTCCTCCAATCGGTTATGCTTTTTATGTTCGTAGGTTTCATTTTAAGTCTTTCCTCATCGTTCTCCGCTTTTTGCAAATTTCGAACCAATTTGCTTTTTGACGATCTCCAAAGTACTCCCATTTGTTGAAATATATCTTTTCTTTGCCATTCCTCTTCCAATTTAAATCTAATCTGCAACAATACATCAAAACATGATATTAGTAAAATTTATTTAATTTAAATACGACAGATTTAATTAAATCTGAAAGGTTTTCTGAAGTTATTAGAGGGCAATTTCAATTTATAATTGGCAAGAACTATTTTTCAGTTTATCCATAAGTTATTAGATGGCAATTTCAATTTATAATTGGCAAGACCATGCAATATTAGAAGTCATTTTCAAAACATATTAGAGTCAAAATGTTAAATAATAGATGTCTGCTTCATACCAGAACCGACTGCCACAAAACTTCTTTTAAGTCATCACTAATATTCCTCCAACCATCAATGGTGTATGGAACCTGCTCCCGCACAAGCGATCCAAGAAAAGAGGATAAATATACCGACCCTTGCCCTACTGGTATACCTAGATCATTGAACTCAACTTCAATTCGATCCTGACTGCATGACGGGAGTCTTTTTGCTTTTGCTGGACCTCTACCGCCTCTTTTCCGAGATGTACTTTCGATTTCAGCTTCACTTTGTTTCCCAATTTCCAGCTCTGCATCAGCAGTTTGTTCAGGACGGGTTTCATTTTCTGAGCAGAGTCCTTCATTTCGGTCAGAGGGGATATCATCTAGCGGTTGTTCGTCTTCTTCATTGTGAACAGTGGCTTGCTTCTTAGCATTGTCTGGTTGTTCTTCTATTTCATTTATACTAGCTGGAACTTTACGTTTTCGCTTTGACTGTTTGTTCTTACCTTTGACTGCTTGTTCTTCAGCCTTTCTCTGCAAGCGGGTACATACAGATGTTGTAGACATATTTTTCTGCAAGTGATAGAAAACACAGTATAAACCAATAAGCACATGTAAACAATAAGCAGCGATAAATATTAACAAACATCACTTATATATCATCAACATGTAGCTGAAAAGAGATGTGGCAGTTTGCAAACCAAACAAGCAGGCCTAAAAGCCTTGAGATGATGAACAGATTTGTAATTTTATGAGAAAATGTACATGTAATGCAAACAGAATTGATAAGAACACTACTCATTATCAAGCAATATATGCAAACAGAATTGATAAGAACATATAATGCTTTGTCTCTGGAAGTATACAAAGATCAAAACACAAAGAACAAAAATTGAATGGTACATGCATTTGCAATGGATTAGAAAATTAAATGGTGCAAACTAACAGCCATTCGCAACATTAAAAAAAAACAAAGCATTAGTGAAGCAAATGAACAACAATCACTAAAGAAAATCAATACAAGTTCAATGAAATTTCCAAATATCCCGGATTTAATATATAAGTTCAACCATCACTAAAACAAATGAACAACTATGCTCAAGTAGAACATATAATCTACTCAATTATGCCCTCGCAATCCTCTCTAACATAGCAAACATCTTCATCATCCGCTTCAGTTATTTCATCTTCCACCACTTGAATATCTTCCTCGATGCAATCGTGCTCCTCTATATCATTAAAACTTCTTGATGGTGCTTTCATTACAACATACCAATTAGAAACATCGTTCTCTCTTGAATAAAATACTTGTTTTGCTTGAGATGCAAGTATGTATGGGTCTCGTGAAAATGATGCTTGATGTAAATTAACAAGAGTGAACCCATCATCATCAACTATTACTCCATTTCCTTTATACGTCCAACGACACTTGAAAACTAGAATATAAAACAAATGATAATCTAATAAAATTATATCTGTCAATATTCCATAATAAGTGACCACATCAACCACTTGGGACATATCTTTAGCACTTGCTCTACACATAGTAGTTGCATAAAAGTCACCCCACAATTCTGAGTTTCTCTCCCTAAATCCTTTACATGAAAACGTTGCTCATTGATGATATATCCTTTGAAAGACACGGCATCATCCTTCGGACCATAAGCAATCCATTTTAACATGTCATTATGATCCTTGGAGGTAATAGGTATCTACAACAAATTTCATTTAGCATTTAAATTTATATAGTAATATTGATAGTTGAATGAGAATATATTTGAAATCTAACTAACCTTCCTTTTAATCCAATTGACAAAACTTTTTGTATGTGTTTCCCAAAGTAAGGTCGCATTTTTTGTCATGCATTGGTCTGAATTTTCTAATTCCTCCAAATGCAAACTAGTATTGAACAATTGATTATAAGTTATATATATCATTGCGAACACATCAAAATATTTAAAACAACATAACATAAACTTACTCTATAAACGGTTCCACCATGGCCATATTCATTAACACAGCTAAATGAGCACTTGCTTTCTCATTAACTGGCAATTTAATTGTCTTCGATACTGAAATTGGACGTCCCTCTAATATTCTACTACTTTCATAACCTTCATTTCGAGCTCCTTTCTCCTCTATATGTCCTGATTTCTTCAAAAATTCATTGAAAAACAACATGCATTCTGTTTCAAGATACGATTCTACAATACATCCCTCTGGTCGTGCATAGTTTCTGACATAATCTTTGAGTGTCTTCATATATCTTTCGAATGGGTACATCCATCGAAAATGAATAGGTCCATACATTTGTGCTTCTTTTCCAAGATGAATGGATAAGTGTATCATTATATCAAAGAAAGATGGTGAAATTTTTTTTTCAAGCTCACATAAAACGTTAATAATTTCAACAATGATTTGTTCTATCTTCTCTCTATCAAGAACACGTTAACATAATTTGTTGAAAAAAGAACATAAGCGAATTATCGCTTTTCTTGCCTTCTTTGCCATGAACCCTCTCGATGCTACTGGCAATAAATGTTGCATTAATATATGGTAATCATGTGACTTCAATCCACTAATTTTGCAATCCGACAATGAAATCCGATTTTTTAAATTTAAACAGTAGCCATCCGGTCCTTTGAAATCATACAGTCTTTTGCAAAATATTTTTCTCTAGGATTTTGACAACATATATGGAGCCGGTGGAAGATATGTTTTATTCCCACGAGGTTGTGTATGAAGCTCACTTCGAATTCCACAATCCTCTAAATCCTTTCTACAGTTGGTTCCATCTTTGGATTTATTTCCATGCAACATTGTGCCCAATAGGCTTTCACCAATGTTCTTCTCCACATGCATCACATCTAAATTGTGACGTAATGGAAGTTCCTATGAAAACCAAAACAATAATGCATTATTGGGTTTTTCTTGTATTAAAACAATGAAAAATAAATAAATTAACCACTAACCTCCCAATATGGCAAATCAAAGAAAATTGATCGTTTTTTCCACCTTGATAGCTTTACTTCTGTAGAACTGTTAGTATCATCATATTCATCTTCTTTATCATAGACATGCTTTCTCTTCTTACTTTTCTCCTCTATTCCTTTTCCAAAATCATTTGGATAATCCTTCAATAATGCATAGATGTTTCTCCCAGAAAGCATTCTAGGAGCACCATCTGTCTCTACGGTATTATCAAACAATGCCTTTTGTTTCCTCCGTGAATCTGAAGGAGGTAGAAATCTTCTATGACCCATGTAGGCAAACTTTCGACTATGTTTCAACCAACGAGAATGGGTATTGACACCACATAATGGGCAAGCTTTTTGCCCTTTCACACGACATCCAGCAAGATTTCCATAAGCCGGAACATCATTAATCGTCCGTAACAAAATTGCATTCAGTTTAAATAAAGTTTTACTAAATGCATCATAAGCAGTAACTTCATTAGACCACAAGTGATGCAAGTCTTCCACCAAAGGAGCCAAATATACACCAATATCATTCCCGGGTTGCTTCGGGCCTGGAATAAATAAAGTTAACATAATATTTTCTTTCTTCATACACAACATAGGCGAGAGATTGTTTGTCACAAGCATTACCGGCCAGCAACTATATTTTGAACTCAACATGGAAAATGGATTGAATCCATCTATAGCAAGACCAAGCCTAAGATTGCGTGGATCAGATGAAAAAGATTTATACTTTTCATCCACCATTTTCCATATCATAGAATCCACCGGATGACGCATTTTTCCATCGTTACTTTTATTATTAAAATGCCATCTTAATTCTTCAGCCATCTTTTGAGATCTATACATTTGTCTAAACCTCGGAATAATTGGGAAATATCTCAATACTTTAACTGGAACACCTTGTATAACCTCTTCAATATCTTGATTTTTCTTCCATCTCGAGGAACCACATTTTGGACAACTTTCTAAATTTTTGTATTCTTTTCTGAAAAGGCAACAATCATTCTCACAAGCATGTATCTTTTCAAAACCCATGTCGAATGCTTTAAGAAATTTCTTGACTTCATATAAGGTTTTGGGAAGCACGTTATCCTTCGGCAGAAATAGATGTTGCACAGCTAAAAGCTTATCAAAACCACTATCGGACAAGCCAGTCTCGCATTTAAGATTATACAAGACGGTGTGATCTGTGCAACCAGGATATAATGGAGTTTCTGCATCTTCCAAGTTCTTGACTAACTCATCCTCTTTTCTTCGAGAATCAACATCGTCTTTATCATCATCAAAAAAATCTTGATTCAAAAAATCTTCATCTTCATAGTGAATCATCTTGAATAGTTCATATACGTCAAACGTATTTGTTTTATTCTCTACATTTATCTCTTCACCATGGTTAAACCATACACCGTCAATGTATTTAGGATCCATTCCTTTTATAATTAAATGTTCAACGATGATTTGGTCATCATGACGACTAAGATTCCGACAATCCTTGCAAGGGCATAAATTTTTTTCTACACTTCTTACATTCCTCTTTGCAGCATGCACGAAATTCATTGCTCCTTGTCGGTATTCTATACTAGTTCTATGAAAAAAGTAAAAAAAAAAAGTGAGCTTTAGTATTAGATTATATGTTCTAATTCTCAAAATACATATTAAGTTAATCATGGTTTTATCACCTGTTTAAAAAAACCCAGCCTTTTTCCATTATCGACATTTGAAGGCAAATAAGTTTCCAATCTTTGACGTATAAATTGGTTATCTGTTGTAATCAAAAAAATAACTAGACGTTGAAGTACAAATACTTGTAGCACTACTGCATATAACCATGGTGGTTTAGTAGACAAAGGCAAAGAATACTTTTCCAAAAATATAAATTTTACACTTATATTTTGCATTTAACCTCAGATTTACATGTATTTATAATTAATCCATGCATAACACCACACTCCTACCCACACATAACTGACCAAGTCACAACCCTCCAAACTGCTGCATAACAGTTACAGCTATCTGCCCCTCCTTTGTCAATCCATCCACAAACGCTCCACTTCAACAAACAACATTCCAGTCACTCCATTTCAACAAAACTTTTGCAAATCTCTGCACTTCACCATTACACACAGACCACTGACCAAACTTCCTCCCACCTATCACCAACAAACGCCGGTGCATTTCCGCTGCCACATATTGCTGCAACTTTCAAAAAACGCAGCAACCTCTCATCACCATACTACTCAATCCTCTTATTTTACCACTTCTCACAACATTGTTTAATTCAACCACTTCCATAAATATACTTCAACACTGCAATCACTCCCCCACTCCACTGTTAAACAATTCATTCACTCCTCACAACAACACAGTTTCATACCATCCTATTACAATACCCACATTCATCTCATACACACTACATTCATTCATATCACCAAAGACAATATCCACTTGCCTACATTCCTGTAGCCTGCTTCAATAACCATTCTACAACCTACTGACTACTGCACCGATACAACCAACTGCACCATATTCACACACTACAACAGTGACCACTCCAACTACAAACCCCAAGCAACCACAGACCATCCTCCTTCCCATTTCTCCAACCTGCAACCTGTTCGCAACCGCACTTCATACTACAACTCAACAAAACATCAACAACCCAGCCTCCGCAGCAAACTACCAGAGACTCACGCAACATTCATCAACTTGCCCTCTGACATTCTACCACTCCTTACGAACACATACTCACATCCTTCCCCCAGCCTCGCCCCCTCTTACCAAACCAACCGTCAACTTCACCGCCTCCTCTTCACTACCTCACATCCACACAACTGACATATTTCCAGTGCCTGCCACTCCACAAAAGACTATTTATGCTCCAACATTTACCACTCTCAACCATCCAGCCAGCCAATACCCAATCGCAAACAAAACCGCGACCTCCATCAATGCTACTTGAACCCACCAAATTCCCGAAACACGCAACCTCAACCTCCTCTCAGCAAGCAACCATTGATTCACTGAACCACTTCAACAGAACATTCATATACTCAAAGAAATCAAAGCAGATATCCCAACAGTTCATTGCAATTAGGGTTAAATCAATCATTTCAGTAATAGTTTAGGAAAAAATACGAAAATAAGATGCATTCAAATTCATATAAAAGCCAAATAGAATCACAAAGTCGATTTAACAGATTCATACCTAAATATACCTAATCGATTTAAAAGATTCATACCTAATTACACCTAGACCTGCTGGCTGCCGCGACTCGATGTTGAGTAAAGGGGAAACGACGGAGTTGACGATGATACTTGAGTGCGATGAAAATTTAACACGATTAAAAGGGGAATTTTTTTTCTGAAGAAGAAAGCAAATTAGGGACGAGAATTTTGTTAAGTACGAGAGTAAAATGAGAGGTTACGTTTATTTAGTTCGCGCGAACTCTTTTTTTTAGAAGCGGGAAACGTGAATTATTTTTTGCTACGTTTATATTATTTGGTAATCTATTTTTTGTTGCATTTACAATAAAACGCCACCGATTTTTGCAACTATAAATGGTTTTTCTTATAGTGTATGGAAACGCCTCCAATACTTTCTAAGGCCGACAATGGTGAAGATCTTTTCGTATATTTGGCAATCTCATCTCGTGATCTCAGTGCAGCGTTGGTACGGGAAAACGCAAAAATTCAACGCCCGGTTTATTATATCAGCAAAAGATTCACTGGTGCAGAGATGAATTATTCAAAGTTGGAAAATCTCGCCTATTGTCTACTGATTGCATCAAGAAAATTGAGGCCATATTTACAAGCTCATCCTATCAAAGTCCTCACCGATCAACCTCTGAAGCAAGTCCTGTTTCGTCCCGATACTTCGGATCGTCTTCTGAAGTGGAATATTGAACTCAACCAATACGACATCACTTGTCATCCACGGAGAGCAATCAATGGACAAGCTTTAGCAGATTTCATCGTAGAATGTACAGATAAAGGTGACAGTGAGGAAGAAGTGACTGATAATACCCCAATTCGATGGAAATTATATGTTGATGGTGCGAGAAACGATTACTGTTCCGGAGCAGGGGTTGTGCTTGAAACCCTCGAAGGGCGATCATTGTGCTATGCATTGAGATTGGAATTTCCTTTGACCAATAATGAAGAAAAATATGAAGCTCTTATTGTCGGCTTGAAGATTGCTAAAGAACTGAATGTCAAAGTGTTGCAGATCTTCAATGATTCACAGCTTATGGTATGCCAAGTCAAGAAAGAGTTTCAAACTAAAGGAGGAAATCTGCCTGCTTACTTGTCAAGGGCCTGGGAACTTCTCGTTGATCTAGACCATTATACGATAAGTCATATACCCCGGGAAGAGAACATGAAGGCAGATTCTCTCGTGAAGTACGCAATCACTGGTGAAGCTCAATTATTGGGATTAGTTCCTGTGGAAGTCCTGTCAGCTCCAAGCACTGATGAGATGGATATTAACTAGATCATGACTATATCTCAAGAGCAAGAATCGTGGATGACTCCGATAATGGAATATCTGCTCAACGGTTCTCTACCAGAAAATTCAAAAGAACGACGGAAGCTGCTAAGTAAAGCCCTCTTCGGAGGCCCATTTCACCAGAGTTGAAATGCTAAAAGACCTCTTCGGAAGCACACATTTCACCGAGATTTGAAATAAAACTTCACAAGAGTTGAAATGTGAAAAGCCCTCTTCGGAGGCCCATTTCTCCAGAGTTGAAATGCTAAAAGCCCTCTCCAGAGGCACACATTTCACCGAGATTTGAAATAAAACTTCACAAGAGTTGAAATGTGAAAAGCCCTCTTCGGAGGCCCATTTCACCAAAGTTGAAATGCTAAAAGCCCTCTTCGAAGGCACACATTTCACCGAGATTTGAAATAAAACTTCACAAGAATTGAAATGTGAAAAGCCCTCTTTGGAGGCATACTTCTACTTTCAAGAAAAGATCAACCTCTCCATAATGAGAATATTTTTCTCCGAAGATTGAAGTACCAAATCAAAGCCTTCTTTTGAAGCCCACTTCGCCGCACAGGAGAATTCACTGCGTTTCTTTTAAAAAAAAGAAAAAAAGAAAAAAAGAGAAAAAGAGTGATCATCTCCAAAAGTTGAAGTGTATAGAAAAAAGAAGATGTAACGACCCGCCTTTTTTGACAGTTTAAACCGACGATCAAATACACATGTCGATTCCAAACCGTTCAAAATGGCAGATAGTTATTGGGGTAAATAAGAAAAGAAAAGAAAGAGAAATAAAGGAAAAGAAACAACACAGAATCTCGCAGCGGAACGATAAAATATAATAGTCAAATAAAAGTTCATGAAGCTGTTTACTATACTTTGACAATTATTTATACAACATTTATCAGAGTTATACATATACAACAGAATAATTAAAATAATGCAGCAGATAGCATGATGCAAGAGTAATAATAGTAATAGTATACCAAATCTTCGTCTTCATCCTCCAGAATAGATCTTCAAAATCTGAAAAACTCAGGACTGGCCCGAGCGTAATGAAAAGACAAAACACTCGAGTCAGGACTAAAATATCCTTATGAAAGTTAAATCAATCGTAAATAAATATGAGTGTAACGGCGTCAAAGATGTTTACGGGGTTTGACATCTCATATCCAGTGTCAACGTGCGTGCAATAACTCAAAGGATGTTACGGGATTTTCCATCTCTCAAGGATCCGTGAAACTATCTACTATGTAGTAATATACGCTAAGTAGATAATGCCTATCAGTAATATAAAGTATCAAAATAGCATTAAGGCGTTACCATAATCCCCCTTAACACATTTTATATTCCCAAAAGCATATACAAGACCATAGTTTCCCCAAAATCGGAAGTCACCAGAGGGCAATCCATATACTCAAGGTACAAATCAAAACGTAGAGGTCGCGAATAGGATAATCAATATGACAAGGTACATGAGGCGATACCAACTAGGATACTAGTAGTTGCGTGATCCGGACTGATGTTGGGCATAGCCAGCAGCTACCCCAACACCGCGAAACAACACTCCGAAATCAAGGGGTGCACCCAAATCGAATCACAAATGTAATAGAAATGGTATCGAAGAAGTGTGTCCACTAGAGGTGGCGAACCTCAATGGCCCGGCGCGACTCCTGTTTTAGTCATGTCAGGGGTCATCCAATAATCGTTCTCTTTCTTCAGTCAACGCGTTCACCAAACCATCCACTTCATTCTGGATCAACACTCCGCGTATAATAGTTATTAAAGTGGTGTTCGGTATCGACAGAGAGTATGTCCATATCCGATCCCGGTCTCTTTAATAACTACGTATTATTACACCGTTGGCTCTTTTACATTTCAAATCGATTCATAATTGATATCAAAATATCATATTCGCTTCAAAAATCAAAACCATTTCAAATGTCATCATATCTATTCGACTGTAAGATTCCGTTTCAAAAGAACATTTTTCGCATCAATATCTCATTTCGTTTTCGAAATCATTTCAAATTTCAATTTAGGTTGCAACTTCATTTAACTCAATTCGTATTTAAATTCAAGATTGAAATATAAACATTTCACCTTATTGACCAGCTTAGGATTTTAGAAAAATAGCTATAAGTAGTTTAAAAGTAGTTTTAAATAATTAAAATAGTTAAAATACTTGAAAATCTTAAAATGGATTTGAAATAGATAAATTTAGTTTAAAATAATTTAATTTGGGTTAAGTAGATTTAAAATAGATTAAAATAGTTTAAGTATTCAAAATAATTTATATAGCTGAGTAATTTGGAAAACGAAATAAAACAGCTTCAAAACCAATCCATTTCAATTATAACTCCCCAATCCAAATCAATTCCAATTTCCATTCTACCGATTCAATTTCGATTTCAATTCAGTCAACGTCAATTTTTACTTCGAATTAATTCAAGTTTCCATTCACCTTTAATTTATTCAATTTCAATTTATATCGATTTTTAGCTTGATTTTTCAAAATATCAATTTATAACACTTAACAAAATTATCCTTCAATATTCAAATTTAAATCCAAATTTCAGATATGATTCAATTCCAAGCTCATTTCAAAATATCATTTTTATGTCACTTTTACTTGGTAATATTTAAAGCTCAATTTAATGTTCAATCTTTAAAACAAATAAATTTCCGAAATTCAATCATATCCAAATTTTAAATCTCAAAGTCTCCACTTAAATTTTATTCAACAATTTCTTTTAACCAAAATTTTATTTCAACATTCCAAACCCAATTTTTCGATAAATTCAATTTCTATAAATTGATTTCTATTTATAACTTTTAAATCGAAACATTTAAATAAATTTCAAATCGACGATTTCAAAAATTATTAATTTAGCCAATTCGGTGTCCGTATATAATTTTCTATCCTATGGCCAAGTAATTATTTATTTCAATTAAATGTCAGGTATGGGTATATATTACTTAAATTAAATCACAGTATCATATGTATGCATAACAGGATCTATATAAGCAAATAAACATCCAAACATTCAATTATCAACCAATAGCATCCATCAAAATACATCATCCAATAAACAATACAATTTCATGGCAGTTTCATAGTTATCAATGTCAGGTAATTTAATCGCAATTCAATTTTTAATTTCTATTTAACTGTCAATTTAATTCTTCAACGGTTAATTCAAATGACAAGCTATATGACAATTAAATTTTTATCAAGCAACGACAAATAAAATCATAACACTTCATAATATCAATTTTAACTAGCATAAAGATAATTAGTACGGTGTGAGCGTTATAAAACACTCACCTTGATTTTTCCGATTTTAAATCAAATCAAACGACGTTCGATTTGACCCAAAATTTTCTCTAGCTCCAAACGACTCCAATCTAATTCCATAGCATAGTGCTCGACAAAACGAAGCCAACGCAATTCGTTTCGTGCGTTTTCGACCTCGTATGAAAAAGTTATAGCAGTTTAAAGTTTATACAAATTTAAATACAAATTAATATACAATTTTTTTTTTAAAAAAAAATTACTAACTAATCAGAGTCGTTGATACGTTCTTCCCCATCACGCATGAAAGCTTCCCAGGTCACGACGAAAGAAAGCAACCCAAGCCGTGCTTTTAGGGTTACCTACCGCACCCCCCTACGGTCGACTAGACCCCATCAAACTACCGCCATCTTGTAGCTCACCCTCGACTCCACCATCACCAGAAGCAAGGTGAAGCTCGGCCTCCCCTGGAGCACGAATTTTTGACGACGAACGGCCGGCCTTCAACCTCAGTTTCCCGTCGATCCGTTGACCCAATCACGATCATAACCGTTGAAATGGTAGATCGTGCTGTGCTCTACAATTGTCCAGTTGAAAGTTTTTGGAATTCGTTAGTGGATTGCAAGAAATTCGAGGGGGAATGAGGAAGATTTTCGGCCATTCATGGTATAAGAGGCAGCCGACAGCTAATTTGAAACCCTAGTTTTAAATTTTTTCTAAATTATGAAGACAAGGGGCTATTTATAGGAAACGGCGAATTCTCCTCATTACGGATTTTCAAACTCCGATTTACGTGCGGTGACCGACATCACTAGGGTTTATCCCGCGTTTCGGACACAATGGAATAGGTTTCGAAAGCTAATTCGACCGTCTGCGCAAGTTACGGCAATAAACGATCGATTTTAAATTAAATCGATTAAACGATTTTCTAGGCGTTTTGGCTTGCATCGGACAAACGATAAAACAGATTGACTTGAAATTTGAAATCTTACAATAATATCACATTACGGATCAGATGAAACTGGTTTCGTTGAAATCCGAGACTATTTGAAAAATGGCTATTTTTAACTCGTCAAATTAATATTAAAACAATTTCAACGCGTTTCGAGCTGCCACGGTCAACCGAAAACTCTGATTGCTACGAAAATTGAAATCCGGTAATAACTAACTGTTACGGATCCAATGGAACTAGTTTCGTCCAATTCTGAGACGGTTCAAAATTTGGCTATTTTCCATTCGATAATTAAATATTAAAATATTCAATTTTCACAAATTTACTTTTAATTCGATTTTAAAAGTTCTACAACATCACTCTAACTTTAATATGATAAAATAAAATTTTACAAGTCATTTTTAATCATATTAAACCCGTTATTTAATTTATCCGATAAATTCCAATTTTAAAATCTTATTAACTCTATTAAAATCCAAATATAACTTACATTCACTTTGGAAACCAATTTGAATCATATTAAATCAAATTTCAATTATTCACTCTATTTTCATATATTGAATTTCAATATCAAATTAATCGTATCAACTTCGGAATTTACTTATTCAAACATTTGTAATATTAATTTTAAACAAATTTTGATTATTTTTAAATCACTGTCTTTTGAAATATTGAAATTGAACTTATAAGATTCAACTTTTAAAACCAATTCACAATTTAGAACACTATTTACATTTTTACGGTTATTCAATTATTCAATAAGTTTAAATATTTAATTTAAACAATTTACCAGTTCAATATTCAATATTTGATTTTAAATAGATTTTACTTATCAATCAATTACTCTATTATACCCAATGGATTCAACATTTATTATCCTACTCAACTATTGATTGCAAGGCATTCACTAAGTAGCTTTTATTTTTCATTACTTGGATAATTGTTGTTGCAATTCATTCCAGTTATTATTATTCTAAACGAATTACAAAATTTTTTCTAACACTAAATCACGAAATCTTATTAAATTAGCTATTTTAATTGTCAAAAATTTACGGGTCGTTACAGAAGAAGACTTCTTAAATACAAGGCGCATTCTACTAAATCAGAGAAATATTTCCTTAAAATGGAAAAATTATTCTCTAAAGTACGGATGCAAGCCTCCTTCAAATGGAAAAGTTGTTCTCGAAAGAAAGAGTACAAGTCTTCTCGAAACAAAAGAGTTGCTCTCTAAAATTTTGCCAATGTGAAAGAGATTGCAATAAACCGTGGTATGTGGTCAATATAATATAGTTACATTCATAAAAGAAATGCTCAAGCAACATACCACAGGTTTACTGCAACATCACACAAAGAAAATAAAGAAACTTGAATGAAAAAGAAGAATAAATGCGTTCTCAAATACAGATAGAAGTTTGTACAAGTAAAAGAATCATTTTATTCCATACTATGAAAATTTTGTACATGTGCAGGTTTCAAAATAAAAGAAGGAGGGGACCGGTACCCGCATAATCTTCGGTCAACACAAGCCTTTATATATACAATCAGAAAGCAAAAGCGAGATGAAAAGCATTGGACCAAACCCATCACTTCTTCTTCCTGCCACCTTTGGAGCCCTCACCTGGCCGGATGGTTAACTATTTTGGTCGGCTTGTAAGAGTAGGGGAAGAAGGAGAAAGGGGTGAAATGGGACCTTCTTCTGCTTTTCATTCGCTGGCAGAAACTTCCCTCTTTTTCTTCGAGATTACACGCTTCCCCTTCTTCCTTGAAGAAGATTCACTGCCCGGAGTGAAAAGTGCAGACAACTTTATGTCATCAGAAATAGTTTGCTCCGGAGTTCTTTCGCCTTCGTCAGGTTCCTCGGACTTCTGTTCTTGTGAAGCGACCGGGTCATCCAAGCCTTGAAGTGCTTCTATCTGCTCCTCTTGTGACCCCGGTTGAGAAAAGGAAGGAGAAGTAATCTCAAGAGGCGGAGAGGGGACAACAGGAGGAGGGGAAGTCTGAAAAACACTTGGCGCTTTCACTATAGCAGAAGAGAAGTTAAAATCCGTATCTCTCATAAAGAGAGGAGAAAGTGGCGCGTCAAGATTTAAGTAATAATCAAAAATTTCATCAAGCTCATGTGAAGTAAACAAGCAGCCCACTTGAGCAAGATCAGCATTGAGGTTACCTGGAGAAGTAGGCTTTACTACGTCAATTTCAAAGTCCTGTGCTTCAGTGCTTTCTTGAGTCTCATCTCCAGTGCGAGCGGTTGCACTATCAATGACATCTTTAGCAGGAGGTGGAGAATAAGATTTGGAGCCAACAATATCGATGTCGGCCGAAATCGAAGGTTGAACTGGGTCGGTTGAGGTTGTCTTCCCTAAATGTTCACCTTTCGCCATTCTGGCTCGCTCTTTAGCGAGTTGCTCCTTTCCCCTGGCAAGAGCAGAAAGTGCATCGTCATCTAGATAGTGCGCCTCCAAATCTGCTTCAGCATATCCAACACCTCCAAGCATATCAAGTGTGGCTTCCCACACTTCGCCCAAAGTGATTCCGTACTTCGGTCCCAAAAACCTAAGGCTACCGCGCCCCAAAACACTATGTATGTAAAACTCGAATAAAATAGAGCTGATGTTGGCTTTAGTTGCCATATGAGATTCTTCGGCTGCTGCTTTGCCGACAATAGCTTCATCACGCTCTTTTTCAACTTCAGAAAGTTGAGCTTTTAACATTTCGATTTCAAGTTCTGGGAGCTGGTTTTTTCTCGCAGCTGAGCAATGTCAGTTCGGTAGCTTTCTACAACTTGCTGCTGTGCTTCGAATTTAGCTTCAGCGTCTCTCTGTCCGGCATGAGCATCTCTCACCTGTTTTTGAAGCATTCTTCTTTTTGAGAATAAGAAGTGGAAGAAGTGGCAAGCTCCTCTTTGAGTTTCTCAATTTCCGCTTCAAGCTTCACATTGTAAGCGGTGATGCTTTTCATCTCTGCATCATGCTGGTCGAGAGTTTTCTGCCACACGGATTTATCATTTTCCATAGTCAGCCTGGCTTCGAGATTTGCGCGGTTTACTCTTTTAAGCTCGTCAACAAGTTTTTGCCAACCAGACATTCTCTCAATATCGAGTTTGACGGCATCAAGATTTCGCAACATAGCTTGCTTGTCGATTGGGACCAAATCAAGATCGAAACACACTCCTTTTAAGCACCAGTGCGAAAACCGGCTTTGAAGAGTAGACGGACCCTGTCCGACTTGATACAGGGGCTTATTGATGATTGTTTGAATATCAGCTCTTTGAAGGGCAGGAGAGATGGAAGGGATTTCCAAAGAGATGGGAGAAATGGGCTTTTCAAAAATTTCAGATGCTGGCTTTTCGTCAAGTTTGGCCCGTTTACTCGGATCTTCAGCGACGTGACTTTTCCCTTTGTCATCACGAGATTTTCGTTTGTGAGAATCATCCTCTCTCTGGGAAGAATCATGTCGTTTGTCCCTCCTCCCGTAGCGTTCTTCATAAGCATGCCTCTCATGAGCTTTTCTTGCAGCTCGTTCTTCGGTGGTCTCCCAGGAGGCAGGAAGATACCTGTTGGGGTCATAGGAGTCGCGTCTCCCGTAACGCTGGAAATCATCATAGTAAGTGCCACTTCGTCCCATTGGAGAACCTGAAAATGAAGAAAAGACAAGTTCAGAAGTATTCAAAGAAAGGAAGTTGAATGCATATAAGTGCAGAAAAAATCCTAAGTGTGTGTAACGTGCAAACTACACGCGTCAAACTACGAACCACTCCGCGGTTGGGGGGTGGTGACAGATTTTACAGCAAGCGTCAACTCTTGGGCTAATTGCAAGACAGATGTCGCTTCAACTACTGAAGAAATAACTTTAGTAGTAGTGGTATCGTCTTTAAAGAGCTCCTGCGAAGTAATCATCAAGTCGCTCAATCCCTCAAAAGAAGTCGTCACCATCGTGCCCTGCAGGACCCTTCCCCTCAGCTCCTTCATCAGCAGTCTTCCCGGATTGGTGAGGAGGTTCGTCTTCCTCAATGATAGGGGCAAGTGCAAATTTTCCGGATGACCCCGCAACGTCGATAGAAGCAGAACACTTCACCTGTGAAGCCTCAGCAGTAGGTTCTTTGGTATAAATTCTTCGGCGGACACTAGGGCATCAGGTGTCTCTGCTGGAGAATCAGGGACTTCATGAGGCTGAGTAGAATGGGAAGAATGCAGAAGTACGAATTGGTGCAGAAATTTGTCTTTCAGCAAAAATTTAATGCTTCTCTCCTCAACCGCCACAGCATTTAGTCTTTCGAAAGTCGGCTTGTGGATGGGAACTTTAGAGGGAGGAGGAAGTGCTGTAAAAGTAAATAATGGAGTTAGCACTTATCAACTCGGACTTTGAAAAGATCAAATGGAAAGAACGGTGATAAGCAATCTTACTTCCGACTCTCCAGATGGCATAAAATCCTGGAGGGCAACGAATGAAGAAGAATTGATTAAAGAACCCGTGGACACTTTCCGAAAGATCGACGATCAGTCTACGGTTCCTGGAGCTTCTCACGAGTGTGATAGAGGGATGATCTTTGTTTTTTGCAAATGTGCACAAGAAGCAAATCTCCTCAAAGCTCGAAAGACGATCAAGTGTCCTCATGAATAATACACACAGTCCCATCAGGATGGCGTAGCCATTGGGATGCAATTGGAAGGGAGAGATGGTTAGTCGGTGAAGGAGTTGTTGAAGAAAATCATTAAAAGGAGGAATAGCTCCATTCAAGCACATCTGGCGATTGAAAGCGATAAAACCAAGAGATGGCCTGTCAACAGCATCGTTTGGCCCAGGAAGTAAAGCATCTACTTCAGCAATACCAAATTGAATGCGTAGTTGGTTTAACACCCGCTGATTCAGGGTAGTTGAAGTCCTTTCCGGGGGATCATCCAGTGGATTGGCTATCGAGAAGGCCCCTCCAGCTTGCCCTACTACTTCTTGTCAAGAAGTCATTCTACACAAGGAACTAGATGTTCAATTATGAAGGTGCACGTTTCCTAAATGTGTGAAGTGTTGTGCAAAACTAGTAAAACGACAAGCAAATATAACTGAAATTAAATTAATATGCATTTGTCAATTATAAAGTTTCAGGGCTTGTTGTTTTAGGTCCAAGTACAAGTGCAGTGTTGACGCATACAAATCAGCTTTAGTTGATTAGTTTTGCTTTGCTTCAATACTTCAGTTGAATTTGGTGATTCATAGCATTTCATTCATATAATTTCTTTAAGTTGATTATTCTTTATCGACTAATCTGTCATTCGATGTGGGCAATCAGTGGCGGTATATTCGCCCTAGTTTTCTGCAAATGTTGTGTTTAACAGGTTATTAGAATTAAAGATAATATAATCTATAAAGGAGTACAACGAGTTCAAGCAGTACATCTCGGAAATTTAATTTGAAGATTCAAGTTAAATGCTGTCAAATTTTTTCAAGTAATCAAACTAAAGCAACTTAGCATAGGTCGACATTCCATTAAGTCATTCTGTTCAAGTCAAAGAGTTCATTATTTATGCTTCTACAAGTTAAAGTAATGCTGCGAGGCAAGGCAGTGTGTATCTGGCAAAGTCCTAGGTCGCTCGCGACCTAAAAAATTGGGTCGAAAACATTTTAAGTCGCAAGAAGCAATTCGGCAGTGAAAAATGGTTTAAGTATTAAGTCGCTTACGCGACCTAAAGATAAAGTTGCTAAGAGTTGAGCCGCAAAGGGTCATGTCATACATCAAAAGTCGCAAAGTTCCTAAGATAGGTCGGTCTGATTTCCTTAAGTCGCGAATATGTAAGTCGCTCAGTTTCTCTTAGGTTGCAAGGCACTTGGATCGTTTGATTTATTAGGTCGCTCGACTCTATAGCTCGGCAGTGTAACATTATCTCCCATTAACGAACTCTAAGGCCTGTCCTCCACTCGAGCACTCCCACGTGTCCACCACCTCACATCACCAGCAATATTACGGTATAACCTAAAATCCATTAACCCGTTAATCATTCCCCTGTCTCCTCCGAACTCCCAAAACCTCCTCAAAAACCCATGATCGATTCCAATTGCACTCACCAAAATAGCTCCATAAAAACCCTAGGCCGAATCGGAACATAATCTAACATGGTCGAAAGTTGTGTTGAAAGGATTCTGAAGGGATCGATGATAAACATGGCGAAAGGATGATGGAATTACCTAAGTTTGTTATTGGAATCAACAATTAGAGATGAAAAGGAGGGGATTTCGTTTTAGCTTCAGAGCTCGAATGCAACAATGGCGGCCGACAGGGTGATAAGTAATAAAGTAAGGGGGATGAAGCGACTTAACAACTTATATAGGGCAAGGAAAAGAAGACGAAAGGGCATGCGAGTTAGAAAATCTCTTGGGTCGCTCATGACCTAGCAGAATTAGGTTGAAGCACACGACCTACGACATAGGCATGTACTTCAAGGGGCAAATGTTAACCCCTTAATTTCATGACTCGATGACCTAAGGAAATAAACGACCAAAGGAATTAAAGTGTGAACAAGATAACAACGACCTAAAGTTATCACGACCTAAAACTCCAAGCGACCTAACGATCTAACCTGTTAAAGGACTGAACGACCTACAAATTAACGGCTAAAGGCTCTGGTGATTCCGTGAGGGGTGCGACCTAGCGACTTAGCGACGCAACCGCTTAAGTGAGTTAGCGACCTGAAGAATGAGCGAGTTAACATAGATGCTCGACCTAACAAGTTAGCGACCTAAAGACCCTTAATGACCTAATAACTTAGCGACCTAACGGGTTAAGACAGTGTGAGGCCGCATGCATGCTATTTCTTCATTAGGTCGCTCATGACCTAAATGGACCGAGGTAACTCCATAAGCCCCAACTTCTTGTGCCATTTCTCTCCTAGGTCGCTACGACCTACCAACTTGTTCAAGTAACCAAGTGCAAGCCTGTTAAGCCGTAACCCATGCTCCTTAGGTCGTTCACGACCTACGACCTACCCCTAGGTCGCTCACGACTTACGACCTACCCCTAGGTCGCTCACGACCTACGACTTACTCCAGAAATCTCCTACAAATATCGTGCCTACACCACCGAAGGGGGGACCTTTTGGCTCATTTCTGGAACGCCTATACTCTGCTGATTTCTCGACTCACCCGACACTTCAAACACGAAAGACACTTCAACGAACTTCAAGAAAAAATCTAACACATTCGACATGGATTCAAGGAGTTCTTCTACATCGGAGTCTGAGCAATTTGTCCTAATAGTGTTGTAATCGAAGATTGTTGTAAAGTTGTAATCGATTTAGCAGTAAAGAAGATTAAAGTCGACGTAGGCGTAACTTGAAGCCGAACCACTATAAAATTGTTGTCTCTTTACTGTTTTTTCTGTGACTTTTCTACTTACTTCTAATTCCCGTATTGACGGGTGGTGCTTTCACTTAATCTCTACTTACACCGGGGTGTTAGCGTTCAATTTTAGGCGTTAACAATAAGTATGGATGAATTAATGAGTTATTTAAAGATAAAATTTATTTGTTATTAGTAATGATTAACTTAGTTAATTACTTTAGAAAAGTAATAAAAGAATTGTTAATAGTTAATGAAGGTCATTAAGTAGAATTATTTAATAATTAATTAATGTGATTAATTTTAATAATTAATTAGATTAATTAATTTAAAGATAATCAATTGTAAATTGTTTAAGTATAATTACTTAATGGAAGTAATTAAGGAATTAATTACTCATTGTAATTAATTCAGTTTAATATGAATTGTTTAAGTTAATTAATTAATTTAGTTAATTTAGATAACTATTTGATGTTGTGATAAGTATAATTACTTAGTGGAAGTAATTAGGGAATTAATTACTCATTGTAATTAACTCAGTTTAATATGAATTGTTTAAGTTAATTAATTAGGTTTAATTAATTTAGACAACCATTTGATGTTGTGATAATTATGATTACTTAGGGAAGTAACAAATTATAATTACTGGATGTAATTAAGTGAGGATGATTCAATAATGGAAGTAATTTGAGTATAATTACTTTGTAAAATTAATCAAGGGATTGATTAGAGAAAATTAATTAAGGAGTAATTAATTTATTTAATGGAGTAATTAAGAGTAGTTAATTACTGAATGGTATTAATCAGGGGTGATTAATAAATGTGGTTTAATTGAAGATTAATTACTTAAGGTAATAAATTTAAATAGAATAATTAATTAAAATGTAATTAGAAACCATTAATAAATATAATTTAATGATGTAATTAAGGGTTGATCAATTAAGATTAATTAATCAATAATAAGTGATTAAAGAGTAATTAATTAGTGTAATTAAAAATTAATGTAATTTATGAAGTAATTAAAGGTTAATTACCGTGTTTGGTTAGGGATAATTAATTTGTGAAATTAATTAAAGGATAATTATTTGAATACAATTAAAAGTTAATTAATCAAGGGTGGTTAATTGAAATGAATAACTAGTGAATGATTTGTTAATTCATTGGTAATTGATTAATAGTTATATAAGCAATATTTACAATGGTGAAGTAATTAATTTAATTTACTTTAAATTAATTAGAGATGAAGTAATTAATTTAATTCATTTAAATAAATTATAGCTGATGTGATTGCTTATGTATGGATGAATGATATTGTTTACCTTGAATGGTTTGAGATCTCAAATATGAGATAAGTGATACTGTGTGATATGGATGGTTTGGTTGAATATGGATTATCTGTTTACGATGATAATGTTGATTATCTATTGTGATATTGTGAATTATCTGTGTGTATATAGATTATTGAATTGAATTGTTTTAAACTTTAAAACAACTTGGCCTTAAAAGATGGCGTTTTGGATTCCGATGAGACCGGGGTCGGGTTTCCTTATTTGGATATCTGAAAACCACATCGATCCAAATTAAACGTTAGGTCGTGAATTCTCAAGTGAAGATTCAGAGTGCAGGGGGTATCGTCGTTAACTCTGGGTGATTCCAAAATGAGTGTAACGAGATAATGCCTTTCATATCTTTCGAACCAGGAACGAACTTGTATGGATTGAATGCTTTCAGAACATTGGCAGGTGCACGATGAGAATTCTAAGAGATGTGTTCTATAAAAGTAATCGCAGTCTCCAGCCCCATCAACCGGGAATGGCTAAAACAGGGGATGTGCAGCAAGGTTAGGTGGGTCATGCCCAAGTAGGACGAGATTTTCCCCTGTCTAGGGTCCCTTTTATTTTGGTTATGTGGGCAGTTTTGTGATCCAACTGTCGGGGTTGTCTTATTCAGGACTGTTCAGTGAGGAATGGTTCCGGCCTTGTGTTGTAGGGGATTTAGGGTGGATCGTCAGTACTGTGATCTAGGCCACGTGCTGGGATGGGCGGTACCCCAGTAGCCCTGCCATTGTATGGAATCCAATCTCTAATAAGCGCCATACGTTTTGATTGTGCCCAACTACGTTGGAATGTGAGATGTAAGCATTTCAGCTATTTATGTATTTTACTTGAAAACCCTAGACACTATTATAATATCATTGAATTTCATTTAAAACGATTTGGTTAGCGTAAGGTAAAAACTTACCCATGTTTATTTGTGGGAAGTCTTACGCGATACCTTTATTTTCAAAGGTATTCAAACTTAAGCAACTTTAACCTGTTACTCACACCAGACCCATGTCTGACCCGGAGTTTATTTCTGTTTTTCCTAAACTCTTGGGTACTCAAATTTTTATGAGTAGCCAAGGGATTCAGGTTAGCTTTGACGAATTGTGGAGGAGCAATGGAGCAGGAGGCTTCTGCGTTGCATATATATAGTGTTCCGCTGTGTTGGTATCTCTGTGTTGTATTGTATATTGAATTGTATAACTAGACAGGTGTTTATAACTGCCTAGTATGTGATGTATTATCTGTGTAACTCTGATGGATATTGTATATTATGTAATACTTATGTGATTAATATAATTTATTCGTTCTGCTGTTGAGATTATGATGTTGTTGTCTCTCCATTCTTCTCTATCTTTTCTCTTTTCTATCCCTTTCTTTCTTCAAGATGATACATCTTTCTGAGGCTAGAAAGTCGGGTCGTCATAATTGGTAACAGAGCGCTAGGTTGAGCGAATACCTTGCCTCTTGAGTGATTTCTTTCTTGAGGGAGCGTATTTGTAATTTTGATATATATATATATATATATATATATATATATATATATATATTTCTACCTATTTTTGGGTTACCTATTCTTGTTTTCCAATATAAGTAATAAAGGTAGATAGGGTAGTGGTGTGTGTAACACGACTACCAATGGTTGGAATTTGAATGTTTGAGCTTGGAGGTGTATCTGTCGGGACTGTAGACCTAGTACCATCTCGAGTGAGCTTTGGGTGGTGTAAGGATTCCATCGATCTCTGAAGGAACCTTGTTAAGGTTCGTAGTTCATCTCTGAAGTGTAAGTTTGGATGAGCTAGACTTTGGATTTGTCGGTTTGGCAGAAGCAAGTCATGATATCTTGATATCTCAGGATGTAGTAGTTGTGTGATGAGACATAGTGACTATGGATATCTCCGAAGATGTTTCTTTGGAACAAGTTAAGGAAGTGTGTCTGCTTCGGTGTTATGGTTGAGTTCAGCTGGTTGTTTTGTTTGGTTTGAGGTCCGAGTTTCTCGAAGAGCTTTGGATAGGAAATCTTTGGCATCTGAGTCAACAGTGCAGCTCGGAGTGTTCTGTGTGCCATCAAGGAGATCTTCTGGCTTAACAGTTTTTCTTGTGGTAATTTCAGGAGCAGTAGAGTGGTTCCATTTCTTCAATGGATTGGCTAGATAAGCATAAGCCATTCTGTTTGGTAAAGAGAGAGAGAACAATTTTTCTTTGGAAATGGGCCGGATTGATCGCAAAAGTGACTTGCGATAGCTAGTGTTCTCTTTGATTGTCAGAGATTTTTCTGGATGTCTTCGAGAGATCAGAGTTTTGTCCGCATCTGGAGATTGAGTTTTCCTATCGACTGTATTCCAGGAGTAGTACCATTGTTTCGGTTTAGTTGTAGGATGGTTCCTAGAGTGAGGATTTGGTGAAGCAGCTCGGGTTTTGGAGGAACTTCTGAGTTTCTTTTATGGATCTGTTGAACCATAGTTCTGGGATGTTTTGTCTAGTTTGTGCTCGTAATCATCATCAGCATTTTCATCTGCTCAGTCAGAGTTGCGCAGTGGAAGCATGGTGGCAGCTGTTTTAGTTTAGAAGCAACCGGAAATTGTAGTGTTTTGATTAGAGGTTTCCATAGGAATTTTTTTTAGGATCTGAGGCCAGACTGGAGTGCACCTGGTTTATCTTTTCCAGATGCGAGAAGTGAGATCTGCCTTCTGATTTTGGAATAGAGTTGTGTTCTAAGTTTTGGTTGATCTTGGAAAGTTCATTTTGTTGGATTGTTTTTGGTTCAATTTGTTTCTAAGAGCATCAACAAGGGTTGAGCTGAACAGTAAGGATGTAGGCTGCCCAGGATCGTCAAAAGAGTTTTGTGGATAAGAGAGGAAGGAATTTGGATTTCGAAGATGGAGAATTTGGAATTCGAAGTTCGAGACTTCGTTGTTATTGGGGTTTTCTCGGATCCATGGGAGCTTTAAGATTGGGAAGCTAGCTCCAAGATATTTGGATCTTTTTCTATTCTTCTTCATAGGATTAGTGTTTGGTCTTCAGGAGTGAATTTCCAGTTTGATAACTGGGATTCGTTGTGTTTCACGTATCTCTTAGGGAGTACGTGTAAGATCTAGCTCTGGTTGTAGAACCAGTAGTTCAGAAGGGATCGGTAGTTGAGTCAGACTTGAGTTTGGTTTGATATCTTGATTGGTTTTGTAAATCTCGATAAGTAGAAGCTCTATAGCTTAGTAGTATAGATTGATTGGATTCTACAGAGTGAGTATTCCAGTATTTATACTTGGGAAACTCGAGAAAATCCTATCCAGAATTTTGTCTGGATAATTAGATTTGTTTGATTAGATGAGTTGGTTGCTATGGTTGTAACATATGATTGATATATGCTTATGTTTTAAGATTAACTCCTTAATTGGATTATTGAATTACCATTGTTTTAAATTTCGGGGATGAAATTCTTTTAAGGGGGGAGGAATGTGATATCCCAGAATTTTCGGTAGTATCAATTTAATAATCTGTGTTAAAATTTAAATTGATTTGATAATATTGTTAATAATAAATTTGAATTGATTTAATAGTCTTCTTTAATAAATATTTACATGGGTGATTTTATCTTTTAAAAGCTAATTAAATTGTTTTCTATTTATAATGTATATATATTTGTATATATTGCAAATATATAAGCTTTGTTTTAAATTTAATAAATAAAGGCATGTTTTCTAATTCTAATATATTGGTAATTTGGAAATTTGATTTAATTTTGTATCAAGCTATTAAATAAATAGCCATATGGCTTTAAAATACTCAAGATAAAAGTTTATTTGTTTAAAATGATTCTAGCTTAAGTTTAAATTTAAACAAAAAGGTTTGTTTTGTTCTTGTTAAATATAGCTTGATAAAATAAGTGATTTATTAATAAAGACATAATTTCGTTTATAAATTATTTTAATTTAATAATGAGTTATTTTTAAACAATATTAATAATGAAATGTTCTTACAAATGGATTTTTAATATAAATAGAAATTGTTATTTCAAATTTATTTATATATGTGTGCATTTTGAAAGAAAGCCATGATTTCAAAATTTAAAATGAAGTCTTTCAAAAATGTTCAAAATAAAATAAATATTGTAAATATTTAAACATAAGTATAAATCAAATATACGGTTATAAACATAAGTATAAATACATAAACATAAGAAACTATAATATTAACATTAGTATAAAAATAAATACATAAGTTAAAATTTATAAGAAATAACTAAAACAACTTTATATTATGTACATAAAGTATAAAAGCATGCCAGGCAAGTAAAATGGATGCAAAGCAAGAACAAAGTAATAATAAAAATGTCTATGACATGCATAAAGTATATAAACAAACCAGGAAAAAGAATCTTGTTTGGGAAGTTGAGATATGCGGGCAAGTAAAAGAAAAAAGAAAATCTATCAACATAAAAGTAAAATAAAAAGATCTATCTACATACAAAATAAAATATGTATGAAACATAAAGTACCTTTGCATTAAATGCTAGCAACATTTGGTCAACTTGAAATGTATAAAAATCATTTCAGCCTCCAAAATAAGAATCTTGCCTGGTAAGATGAAAAAGAATATATAAAGAAATCTCTGAACAAAAAGAAAAGGCCTCTACCAGTAAATACCTACCCAATGCAAAACTCCTATATATATATATATATATATATATATATATATATATATATCTTCTTATTCTGTTCGTTCATCAAAACATAGCAAACCAGGAAAGCAAGAAAAAGATAAGCATCACCATTTCACAATTTTAAACAACAACTTCATCAATCAAACAAGAAGATTTAGAGGAAGATCAAAGCAAAACATTTACATTTTTAAAAGTTCAAAACTGTTTTCATACAAGAAAGTGCTCTGTCATCTTCTCAAATCAACGGTGAGTAACTTTTAAAAATCTAAATTTATCTGGTTGCATGCTATTTCTATGATAAATATTATGGTATATATATATACATATAAATGTAATCTGTTGTATGCATGTTTATATAAATGTCCTCTGTTTATAGTTTCCAGTTTTCCTATTTGTTTTAAATTCATATTCTTTTTGATTCAATTTCTCTTAGGATTTAGTTTATAGACAAATTTTTTTGTTTAGTTCTAAAGCAAGTTTAAAATTGAATTAAGCTAATATAAACTTGATTTGGCTTTGGAAAATCAAACAACTGCGCAAGTTAAAATTTAGTTGAAAATTTAATCATCCTGTTTTCTGGATTCATGAATATAAATTGAATACTAAATTCAAAATATGATTTCTAAAACAAAAATTATAATTTTTAGTGAAAGGATGGGAGAGCAGTTTTGGTAAGAAGTGGAGATGGAAATTTGTGATTTCTTGGTGATCTATTGAAGGAGGAGGTCGGGTTTCTTCCTGATGATGGAGGGTTGATCAGAGATGCTAGGAAAAATAGTTGATGGTGATGAAATTCATCAGGGAAGTTGCAGCAGTGGGATTCCTTTTAGAACCCTAGTTTTAGCTATTCTTAGTGTATTGATCACCACGGCTTGCGTTGTAATCGAGCGCAACAAGTTTTTGGCTGATGGTAGCTTGGCCGTAGTCAAAGTCGATGCAGGAATTTTAGAATCTACGGTGGTTGGAGTTGTGAAGACGAGGTGATTTCAAGTTTTGGGTTGGTGATGCCCAGTTTGTTCCAGGCTTTGGAATTGGGCGCTCGATTGTGATTTCTGGGCGTTGGACACGATTTGACGATCGTGGTGGGTTGCAAAGTTGATCTCTGGCGTGTTGCGATCATCGTTGATGATCAATGGTAGCCGAAGCCGTCGTGCATATGCATGGTGTAATGATTTGTCTAGTGATGTTTTGGTTAGGTTTTGAATGAAGAGGAGTTTGCTCCAGTTTAACTCGAGTGATTCGAGTGTTGGACTCGAAGTAACCTAGGGTTTTGCTCGAGGAAAATATAGATTGACTCGGATAAATTTTTAGTTACAGGTTTTAACCTGTAAGTTTTTAAAAATTTAAAACTGGAATTTAAAATATGAACTAGATATTTAAAATAGATTTAAATCAGAGTTAAAGTTTGGATTCAAATGTAGTTTGAATCTCAGTTTTAAAATAAAATATTTTTTTTTAAATTTAATTTGTTTGAACAACTTTGAAATGTTAAATAGTTTGAATTCAAAAGTAAAGCTTTAAATAAAAAAGAGATTTAAACCTAAGTTTAAATTCGGATTCAAATCTAAATTTGAATCTTAGTTTTGAAATAAAAGAAGATGAGAAATTTGAATCTAAATTTGAATCTTATTATTTGTAGCCTCCAATACATTTTATCTAGCGGTGTACGAATTTGGTGGGTACATCCTTACCCTTTCATAGTTGGAATCTATTCTCTAATACGAACTTTCGGTTTTGGTTGTAGAACCTTGTATGCTAAACTTTAATCAATATAACAATTTCGGCTATGGTTAATAAGTACTTGTATATTAGACATTATTACAATATCAGAGGACTTCATATGAAATGTTTTGGTTGTCGTAGGTAAAAACTCGTCCATGTTTATGTGCGGCATGGACTTACGAGACGCCTTTGTTTTTCAAAAGGTTTCTATAACTTTAAAAGTTAAATCGGGTGTTTTCGCACGCTAGTTTTCCAGACAGACTAGGGTGTTATTTTACTATAATGATTGGGTCGGACCGCGAATATTTACATATTGTTTTGGATGCATTGGAGAACAGGAGACAAGTTGGAGGTCTTCGAGGCGTATACACGTATATGTTTATTTTCTGCTGCTTTGTTGTTGAAATTATCAGCAATAGTGAGGACAGGATGTTATAACTATCTAGGCTGATGATTGTGATTGTTGTTGTACTCTGACGAATGTGTGTGTACATAACAGTTTCTCTTTTGTAAAGATCATTGATATTATATTATATATTGTTCCACTGAGATTGTGAGATCCTGTGTTTTTTTATTCTCTTGTCTCTTCTTCTTTTCTTCTTCATTCTTTCCTCGAACAATTCTTCTTTCCGTTTGATTTGGGTCGAATATGTGTGGTTTATTGTCAGCTTGAATTGTACGAAAAAGCGGGTCTTACAATGTGGTATCAGAGCTTAGGTTGAGTGAATACCCAGGCTTTGGTGGGAAATTAGTCATTTGAGATAGGGTAAGCGAGACCCTAGGATGAGTTGGAGTGTATATATATGAGAACGTATATTTTAATGATTATAAAAATGTTTTACATTGTGTTAATTTATCTATTGAGTGGCTTACGAATTCTTATCGGTACGCCGTACGCCATGATATCGACAAGGGTTTTTAATGCTTAAGCAAGGCAAACCGATACAGTATTGTTTTGAAAAGTGGGTAAATGAAATAATTTCACTAAATTATATTTTATATATACAAAAGAATAATTTTTCAAAAATTAATATAGTTATATATGGAGTGTTTGGTTGTTAGTTCACGATAATATCTTATTATTATCATTTGTTTTTTGTTGATCTAATAAAATTTATTAGTATTGCAATATAATAAGATAAATGATGGTAAAACAAACTATATAAGGTACTAAATTTATAAGTATAAATTATAGAATATTGATTAAACTTAAATAATCAACATTTGTGAAATAGTATTAAATAAGAAACGAGATTTTATAATTATGATATATAAAGTGATTTACAAAAGGTATTGCCTATGTATTTTTATGAATACGATTTTTTAATAAAATTGGATTTAAAACAAGAAGTTGGAGAATTTAAAACCCATTGATTTTGAAATTATTTTCAAGCGTTTCAGAAAATAATAATAGTATTATTTTAAAAATATTTTGGGTTAGAAATATTTCAAATATAATTTAAAGGAAATAGAAAGCGCTGAACTCACCTCGATCGTTGGAAAATAATCATCAACATTCATTTTCGAGTTTCTAAGCAAGGAATTGCTAACATTGAAGTTTTTTTTGATAAAATAAATTCGTCTTAGATTCCAAAGGTGTAATTTGATATACAAAGGAATTATGTATACATATGATTTCAAAATGATTTAAATTAAAATCGGGTGCTTAAATTCCTAAATATTTCTATCTAAATGTTTTGAGAAATTAGATAATAAGTTTTTGAACTTGGAAGATGGTGTAGATAAGAGATAAGTTTATATCTTATAGATTTTGAAAATTACCAAGTTAAACAAATTTTAAATTTGTTGAATATAAATGTTAAGAAAAGAAATTTGGAATCGAGATATGAAAATAAAATTTGACATAAGCTAAATTAATTTAGTAAAGGGTTAAATGAAAATCATAAATTGAGATAGGTAAATAAAATTAACTTAACTTAAGTTAAATAAATGAATTTTGGTATGAAATTTAACTAAGCAAAGTTAAGTGAAATTGAAATTTAATTCGATTTGTGATGAATTAATAAATGGAAATGAACTTGAGTTATAAAATTAAATTTCCACTTAAGTTGAAAAATGAATTGAATATGAACATAAGTTATGAAGTGAAAATAAACATTAGGGGTATTGTATAAAATATTTAAAGTGAACTTAAGTAAATAATTTTGTGGAATGGATGTTAAGTGCTGCTAGTATTAAAGAAACATACTAAGTGAACTGAATATGGAATAAACTATTGTTAAACATAAATTTAATTTAAAGTGAATGTTAATCAGTGAATGTTAATGAATAAAATGTAAGTGAAATTAATATGAATTATGGAATTTGGTTTAAATTGAATGCAGATTAACAAATGTGATAGATAGTGTAAGAAAAAACAATGAGATTAATTGAATTTGATGTAAATCAATTGAATGCAAATGGACTGAATGTAAATTGATTTAATATAGATTAATGGAATGCACATTTAAATGGAATGTACATTAATTGGCATAATGAATTGGATATGAATAAATTGGATGTAAATAAGAAATGTAAATAAGTGAATGTAAGTAAATTCTTGTTCACTTAGATTGAATGCGATTAAAGTGAATGTTAATAACTGAATATAAATCAATTGAATGGAATAAATTGAAACGAATCAATAGCAGGTTAATAAGAGATGAAAGCATATAATTTTGACATTTGGAAATGCAAGTTTATATGATGACAAATAAATTTAACGAATGTTGTTTGTTTAATAAGTTCTCTTGTTACATTCACTAAAATTGCATATGGTTATGGTATATCTATGTAACATAGTGATATTATTTTCTATGCATATATTCTCATTGTTGTTGGGTAATTCGTAGGTGCGGATGGTGAATGCTTTGCAATTGGTGCTCGTTTTCACGTTGTATTAATTGTATATGCTTGCTATTGCTAATAAAAAGGTATACATCTCAGATTACATACCGTGTTTTATATTTTTCCCTACGGGATGCCTCATCCTCGAAGATGAGATTGTGATTATATATATATATATATATGTATGTATAGTAAAATTTTACGTCGATCCGCGTAGACGCTAGCGAAATTTTTCGAGAATTTAAGGCGTTAGAACATTTTTGAAATTTTTTGAAAAAAAATTATATCTAAAATTTAGATTTTTGTTTCATAACTTTGAATGGTATTAGTTAGTAACTATGAAATGAATTTGAAAACTTAGAAAAGTTTTTGTAAGAAGTTACAATTATTTGGTTTCCAAAGTTTAAAGGCTTGAAAGACTTTGGTAATCTATATCAACTAATTGTTTTTGAAAAGTTAATGGGTTTGGGGCTTTTTCCTTGCTTGGTAATTTCGTGGATGAAATTCTTTTAAGGGGGAAGAATGTAACGATCTAGAAATTTAGTCTTTTGAATTTATAATATTTAATTTATTTTAAGTATTAAAAAGTTATTTTATAAGTTAAATAACTTGGATTTCAAATATAACGATTTATTTAATGGTTTAATAGATAAGTTTTAATATTTGAAATTACTTAAATAATTAAATCTTGAATTTTATGTGAATAAAAAAGATTTCTAAAGTTGATTTAAATTCTGTTTAAATAAGAAGGATGATAGTAAACTTTTAAATTTTATTTAAAAATGATTTAATTGATTTTAGAAATTGCTCGTTTTAATTAACGCGTAAAAACAGTCTTTTGGGGCACTATTTCATATTTCGACGAAACCAGTTTCATTGGAACTGTAATAGTGAAGTAGCGTGTGCTGTCGAATTTCATGTCGTTTGGATGCATCGTTTGGTTGTGCAAGTTCGAAATGTATAGAAATAAATTAAAGGAAATTTAAATTTAAATAATTTGATTTTGAAAAGCAATCTTCTGTAGTATGATCGAATTAGGTCTTGAGACAAGTTCCGTTGCATTCGGAATAGGGGTATGACATATAGAACGCCAAGCGACATGCTTCGTCTGAAGTTTGAAATTCTCAAGGATGAATAACACTTTGGCAAATTTTCTATAAACAGCCTTCAACTTCCTTCAATGGCTTAATACCTAGCTTATATTATTCTCACCCGTCATTAAATTAAACTATCCAACTACCGTGGTTGATCGGAGCGTCTTGTGGCCGAATTAGCCTTCGGCTTTAACTAGAGAAGTGTATAGAGCGACCATACGAGCTTGTTCAATGGTCGGATCGTCGACGACATGCTGAGGCGGCGGTTGGAGGGCTCCGTTGGCAACAAGTTGGAGAGTTTCTCGGTCATGTTCGTGCACACGTACGCGCGCGTAGGCAAGGTGTAGGCAGGGTTGGCGCGAGATGGTGCTAAGGGCAAGCAAGGCGGGTCGGCGGCGGTTGATGGGGGATGGTGGGCGTACTATGTAAGAACAAAAAAAGGTGGACCTTGGAGCGTGCATGAGGAGATTGGAGGGAAGAGAAGGGTAAAGTTTAAAAGTTTAAGTTTATTAAGTAATTATAATTATAATTTTATCAAATGTTCATAAATTCATAACTTGTTCGTACGAGGTCCATTTCGAGCGCAACAAGTTGCGTTGCGTTCATGTTAGTGATCGCAATGCTATGTAGTTGGATGGAATGAATTCGGAGCTAGTTGGAATTCTGTATTAAAATTGGGCGTTCGTTCAATTTTAATTCAAAAAGCAATGTTTTGACGACTTTTAAAATCAAAGTGAGTTAATCTCACCTCTTTGGTCAACTCGAAATACGCTAGTCGATAAACGTTATCTATTGGATGTTAGTACATTTATTTTTGATAGTTTCTAACGGTTTGGATAATTTGCTAATTATTATTAGCTGGATTGGACATATTCCTACCGATTTGAGTGGATGAGACCCAATTACGTTCCCATGTAGGAGTGGATGACCATTTGTATACGAATCTACCTCGAAGCGGTTGATTATTATTTTTACGATTATATATTACATGTGATGCAAGGGGATAGGTTAGAGGGATCCAACAGAATCACTCACACTATTGATTTTATTTTCATATATTGGGATATATGACTTGTAGAATGCCATATTGACGACATTGATATGATTTGTTTCATTAGTTCTTTAGTAGCACTGGGCCTCATTTTTGGTATTTTAAAATATTATAAAATGGTGACTTGATTTAGAAAGTGATTTCAAAATTATTTTGGGAATTTTAAATGCTTTTAATAATTTTCCAAATATGGAAATATGATTTTATATACTATAAATTGATAGTTTATAAAATATTTCAAATAGAGATTTCCGGGTTGTATAATATAGATTTTTAAAATCTTGGAGAATAAGTCCTTCTTATATAAAAAAGGAATATGTTTTAAAAGCGAAATAGAAATATTTTTGATATAATATTTATTAATCCTTTTTTAGAAAGCGATATATATGTATATAGGTACACATATTATGATTTATTTATAAACACGAAAATTTATAAATGGGATAATTTGTAAGAGTGATATTTTAACAAAAGAAGCAAAGATTTGTAAAATTGTAAATTGTTAATAAATGTATGAATTTATGAACGGGGTATATAAACTAAAGGAAACTATCATTGTTTAATAAATTGGACAATAAATCAAACGGCGGATTTATTTTAAGATATGGAATGATATTTTAGAAATAGTTAACTCTTTTTTGGAAATGAAGGTAAGGGTAAATTTGGAATGCTAAACGATATTTTATAAATAAAAAGGGATTTATAAAAGGAATTTATGCATACCAAAGTAACGTTAAAATGGATAGTGTTATAGTTGTAAATGAGATTTGTGATGACCCGAAATTTAGGCAATATCAATTTAATAATCTATATTTAAAAATTAAATTTATTTGATAATATTGATTAATAAAATGTGAATTGGTTTAATTATCTAATTAAATAAATATTTAATTAGTGATTTTATCTTTTAAAAGCTGATAAAATGTTTCTATTTTTAATATATATACATTTAGATATATTGTAAATAGATAATCTTTGATTTAGAATTTAATAAATAAATAAAGTCTTGTTTTCAAATTCTAATAATATATTTAATAATTTGGAAATTGTGATTTAAATTAATATTAAGCTTTTCAAAGTTATTTAATTAATAACTATATGGTTTGTAAATACTTAAAGATAAATGTTATTGCTTAAGGTTATATCTTTACTTAATTTTTAAATTTAAATAAAAAGTTTGTTTCATTTCTTTTTAATATTACTTGATGTATATGATTTGAAATAGAAGTTTAAAATAAATATATCATATGGTCTTAATTCATTTAATAATAGAAGTGATTTATAATCTCTTTTACAAATCATTTAAAAATGGTTAAATTTGTTATTTTCAAATGATATTAATAGATGTATAGATATAGATAGGTTTTAAAGATAATAGAATTTGTTATTTTCAAAATTTAAGTGTGTAGTTATATATGTATATATATAACTTTATTTTAAATTATCTTTTTATAATTTAATTTGAATTTGAAGCTTTGAAATTCAAAAGAATAGATACTTAAAAATAAATATTTAAAATGTTTTGGATCATAAAAATATTTGGATAAGCTTTTATTTATAATTTGTTTTATTACATTTTCTTTACATAAGAAATTCACATATATATTTAATAAGTATAAATAAATTAAGTAAAACCTTTATTAACATTTAAAATAAAAAGAAAATAAAACAAAGACGTGTTAATTCCTTAAGTAATCTAAACAACATTTGTTAAGTGATAGATTAAACAATATGACAAGTGTCATTTAATTCCCATTTTCTTTTCTATTATTTTGTTAAATTATTTTAGCCTTTATAACATTTTTCCTCCTCTTCAATTTTCTTTTCAAATTTCTAAGCTAAGAAACAAATCTGAAAATCAATTTCCTCAAACCAATTCCTTGAAGTAAAACCAGAAATCAAATACATTTTCAAATATCAAATCTTCAGCCTGTAATTCATTTCTCCACTTCAAAAGCAAGCCAAAACATCTGTTAATCAATAGACCCTATAATCATTTCTGAGTTCAAACAACAACCTGAGTTTATCTTCTGTTTTCTTAAACTCTTGGGTACTCAAATTTTTACGAGTAGCCAAGGGATTCAGGTTAGCTTTGAAGAATTATGGAGGAGGAATGGAGCAAGAGGCTTCGGTGTTATATATATATATATATATATATATATATATATATATATATATATATATATATATATATATATGTGTGTGTGTGTGTGTGTGTGTTCCGCTGTGTTGGTATCTCTTTGTTGTGTTTGTATTGAGTTGTAATAACTAGACGGGCGTTTAAAACTGTCTAGTATGTGTTGTGTATGCTGTGAAACTCCGATTGGTGTTGTATATTATGTAATGCTTATGTTATTAATATAATTTATTCGTCCACTGTTGAGATTCTGGTGTTGTTTCTTCTTTCTCTTCTTTCTTTTCTCTTTTCTATCCCTTTCTTTATTAAAGATGATACGACTTTTTGTGGAGAAAAAGTCGGGCCGTCACAGTTGGTATCAGAGTGCTTGGTTGAGTGAATACCTAGGCTTTAGAGTGATTTCTACTTGAGAGAGCGTATTTGTATTTTTAATCTACATATAGATTTATATATATTTCTACCTATCTGTTGGGTTACCTGTTCGGGTTTTCCAATATAGGTTATAAAGGTAGATAAGGTAGTGGTGTGTGTAACACAACTACTACCATTGGTTGGAGTTTGAATGTTTGAGGTTGGAAGTGTATTTGTCGAGACTATAGACCTAATACCGTCTCGAGTAAGCTTTGCAGTGGTGTAAGGATTTCGTCGATCTCTGAAGGTAACCTGTTAAGGTTTGGAGTTCATCTTTTGAAGTGAGTATTGGATAAGTAGAGTTTGGATCTGTCGGTTAGGCAGAAGCGAGTGATGGTATCTTGATACCTCAGGAAGTAGTAGTTACGTGATGAGATGCAGTGACTATGGATGTTTTCGAAGATGTTTATTTGTAACAAGTTAAAGAAGTGGGTCTTCCTCAGTGATGTGGCTGAGTTCAGCAGGGTGCTTGTGTTTAGCTTTGAGGCCGAGTTTCTCGAGGAGCTTCTGGTTAAGAAGTCTTGGCATCTGTGGCAGCAGTGCAACACAAAGTGTTCTGCGTGTTGTCAAGGAGATCTTCTAGTTTAGTAGTTTTTCTAGAAGTGGATTTCAGAAGCAGCAGAGTGGATCCATTTCTTTGATGGATTGGCTAGACAGTGTAAGCTATTCTGATTGGTAAAGAGAGAACAATTTTCTTTGGATGTTAGGCTGGATTGATCGCCAAAGTGATTTGCGATAGCTGAGTGTTCTCTTGGTTATCAGAGATCTTCTGGGTTATGTTGTTCAGTTTGTGCTTCTGTTCATCATCAGCATTTTCAGCTACTCTAGATCTGAGTTGTGTAGCAGAAGCAGTTTGGGAGTTCATCTGCTTTTCTTTTTGGGATAGAAGAAGTTTGTTTCCTTCTGATGTTTGTGAGTAGAGTTGTGTTCTTGATTTTGGTTGATCATAAGAGGATCATTCTGTTGGATTGTTTTTGGTCTAGTTTGTTTCTAGAGGCATCCGCGAAGGTTGAGCTGATCAGGAAGGAAATAGGCAGCCCAGGATCGTCTGAAGAGTTTTGTGGATCAGAATTGGAGATCTGATTTTGGAAAAGTTTTCTCCGGTTTTAGGAGCTATAAATTTTGGTAAATCTGGTAAGCTAGCTACGAGGTGTTTTGGATCTCTTATGTGTTCTGTTTTGGATAAGTGTTTGGTCTTCAGGATTGAACAACCAGTTTGGATAACTGGGATTCATTGTGTTACACGTATCTCTGAGGGAGTACGTGTATGATCTATCTCTTGTTGTAGAATCAGCTGTTCTGGTAGATTTTGTTGTTGAGTCAGACTTTTCTGTAGTCTGATTTCTTGTTTAGTTGGGTAGATCTAGATGAGTAGGAGCTGGGTAGCTTAGTAGTGTTGATTGTTTGGATTCTGTAGAGCGAGTATCCCGGTGTTTATACCTGGGAAACTCGAGAAAATTCTATTCAGAATTTTTGTCTGGATAGTAAAATTTGTTTGTTTTGGTGAATTGATCGCTATGGTTATTAACACATGGTAGATAATATATGCTTGTGTTTAAAAATTAAAAACTTTAAATAGATTATTAAATTACCTTTGTTTTAAATTTCGAGGACGAAATTCTTTTAAGGGGGGATGTGATGACCCAAAATTTGGGCAATATTAATTTAATAATCTGTATTTAAAAATTAAATTGATTAATAAAATATGAATTCGTTTAATAATCTAATTAAATAAATATTTAATTAGTGATTTTATCTTTTAAAAGCTGATAAAATATTTCTATTTTTAATATATATACATTTAGATATATTGTAAATAGATAATCTTTGATTTGGAATTTAATAAATAAATAAAGTTTTGTTTTCAAATTCTAATAATATATTTAATAATTTGGAAACTGTGATTTAAATTAATATTAAGCTTTTCAAAGTTATTTAATTAATAACTATATGGTTTGTAAATACTTAAAGATAAATGTTAATTTCTTAAGGTTATATCTTAGCTTAATTTTTAAATTTAAATAAAAAGTTTATTTCATTTCTTTTTAATATTACTTGATATATATGATTTGAAATAGAAGTTTAAAATACAATATAGCATATGGTCATAATTCATTTAGCAATAGAAGTGATTTATAATCTCTTTTATAAATCATTTAAAAATTGTTAAATTTGTTATTTTCAAATGACATTAATAGATGTATAGATATAGATAGGTTTTAAAGACAATAGAATTTGTTATTTTCAAAATTTAAATATGTAGTTATATATATATGTATATATATATAACTTGATTTTAATTTTTTTTTTATAATTTAGTTTGAATTTAAAGCTTTGAAATTCAAAAGAGTAGATACTTAAAAATAAAAATTTAAAATGTTTTAGATCTTAAAAATATTTGGATAAGCTTTTATTTATAATTTGTTTTATTACATTTTCTTTACATAAGAAATTCACATATACATTTACATAAGTATGAATAAATTAAGAAAAAACTTTATTAACATTTAAAATAAAAAGAAAATAAAACAAAGACATGTGTTAATTCCTTAAGTAATCTAAACAACATGTGTTAAGTGATAGATTAAACAATAAGACAAGTGTCATTTAATCCCCATTTTCTTTTCTTTTATTTTGTTAAATTATTTCAGCCTTTATAACATTGTTCCTCCTCTTCAATTTTTTTTCTCAAATTTCTAAGCTAAGAAACAAATCTGAAAATCAATTTCCTCAAACCAATTCCTCAAAGTAAAACTAGAAATCAAATACATTTTCAAATATCCAATCTTCAGCCTGTAATTCATTTCTCCACTTCAAAAGCAAGCCAAGAAATCTGTTAATCAGTATACCCTATAATCATTTCCAAGTTCAAACAACAACCGGAGTTTATCTTCTGTTTTCTTAAACTCTTGGGTACTCAAATTTTTACGAGTAGCCAAGGGATTCAGGTTAGCTTTGACGAATTGTGGAGGAGCAATGGAGCAGGAGGCTTTGGCGTTATATATATATATGTTTCGCTGTGTTGGTATCTTTGTGTTCTGTTTGTATTGAGTTGTAATAACTAGACATGTGTTTATAACTGTCTAGTATGTGTTGTGTATGCTGAGAAACTCTGATTGGTGTTGTATATTACGTAATACTTATGCTATTAATATAATTTATTCGTTCCACTGTTGAGATTCTGGTGTTGTTTCTTCTTTCTCTTCTTTCTTTTCTCTTTTCTATCCCTTTCTTTCTTAAAGCTAATACGACTTTTTATGGAGAAAAAGTCGGGTCGTCACAAAATTTATGAATGAGCAAAATTCGTAAAGAAAATAAGTTATAAATGGAATTCACAAATAAATGGGTTTACGAAAGGAGGTTTTTATACAATGAAAAGAGATTCTAAAGTATAGTTTTATAAATATGGGAATGATCGGGTTGAAGATTTAAGTATGGATTTTTATGAAAGAAATATATTATGTTCCAAAAATTGGTTACTCATGTTAATATTGTTTAAAGTTGTTTATTAATATTTAAATATTTTAAATGGTTAAATATTTAAATTATTAATTTATATATGGTATGAAATTAATAATAGTGATTATTCATAATATTTTGGTAACTTATCATTATTATTTGTATGGTAAAGATTAACGATTGTTTTATTCATAATGTTTTGAAATATTAGTCATTATTTTTAAGAGGTTAAAAGTTGAAAATGATTATTTATTATGATGGTTTTGAGATTCATAAATATATTTTTATAAAAGAACTTGGATTTTCATAAGAAGAGCTTATAAAATTGTTTAAAGATTTATATATAGATGGATATTTATAAATGAATTTTAGAAATGGGTTGATGGATTTATAAAAGGAATCTGTAAATAATTGTGTGGTTTATGAAGGGTTTAGTAGTGACTTGAGAAATAATTTATATATGGTTTATAAATGGTTTTAGAAATTTATAATGCAGTTTATAAATGATTTTAGAATTTGGTAAAAGGGAGGTCTTTCTCAATGTTTGGCAAATATACTTATACTGTGGAGATAATTATATGGATATTTTCTAACTATTGAAAATAGAAGGGTATTTGAATATATCTTTGTAAAAGTAGTTTGATATAAGCATTTACAAGATGGTTTTAATTAATGAAAAGATTAATTAAGGAGGCTTACTATTGCTTGGTGCTTAACCGAATGTTGGCTTTTCCAATGGAATGAAATCCCTAATTAAATGTTTGTTATTCGGTAGTTGAATAACGGATTATCAGAATTTGGACCCAAAAGTAACTTTGGAAATATCTAGAAGAAACATTTGAGTTATATGGCAAAATCATGTCTGATGATGTTGTACTGTGCGTGTAAATCTCGTATCGTTCTTCTAGGACAATGAAAAGGAAATCCGTCCACTAACAATTAGGAGGCGATCTCGATCTTATCTTTGACTTTTATTTAAGAATCGGGGTTGAGTTTACTGGAAATTGTTGAATGTTGTTTCGAAGGGACTGGGATCGGATATGTTATCTGAAAACCACATCGATCCAACTCAAGCGTTCGATGTGAAGACATCTTAAAGATGATGGAATGGGAGACGGAGCTCTCAATTATTTCGTTTAGGCCTAGAACAAAGTTGTATGGATGAATACTATTATTGCATTGGCTGCCTGAAGGGCAATATTAGCATTCCAAGGTGGTTTACTAGGAGAAAATGGTAAGAGCGAAGCCTCTTCGGGCCATACACCCAAAAAATAAGTAAAGCAAGGACATGCAGTAGGGCTAAGTGGGTCGTACCCAATTAGGGTATGATCATCCCAAATCTAGAGCGATATTCATGTATGGTTCAGGATCCCATTGTGTGGTTTTTGATTGCAATCAAGGAGTTATCATATTCGATGCTACTCGAGAAAGGTGTAGTGCCTGTCCTTAGTAGCAGAGGTGCAACATGTTGTAACCTCTCATACATTTTATCTAGAGGTGTGCGGATTCGGTGGGTAGACCCTTAGCTTTTCATAATTGGATTCCATTCTCCAATACGAGCTTTGAGTTTTGATTGTAGAATCTAGTATGCTGAAATTTAATTAATTTAACAAATTCGGCTATAATTAATAAGTACTTGTATATTAGAGACTACTATAATATCAGAGGATTTCATAAGAAATGTTTTACTTATCGTAAGGTAAGAACTCATCTGTGTTTATATGCGGTGTGGTTTTACGAGATACCTTTGATTTTCGAAAGGTTTCTATAATTTTAAAAGCGGAATTGGGTGTGTTTTCTCACACTAGTTTTCCAAATTGACTCGGGTGTTATATTATTATAATGCTCGGGTCAGACCAAGCATATTTACAGATTGCTTTGGATGCATTGGAGCTCAGGAGACGAGTTAGAGGTCTTCAAGGCATATACCCGTATATGTTTATTTTCCGCTACTTTGTTGTTGAAATTATCAGCAATTGTGAGCATAGAATGTTATAACTGTCCAGGCTGATGATTGTGATTATTGTTGTATCTGATAGATGCTTGTGTATATAACAGTTTCTCTTTTGTAAAGATCATTAATATTATATTATATATTGTTCCATTGCGATTGTGAGATTCTATGTCATTTTAGTTTCTTTTCTCTTCTTCTTCTCTTTCCTTTTCTTTCTTCTTTCTTTCCCTTAACTATCCATCTTTCGGTTTAATTTGGGTTGGGTTTATTGTCAGCTTGAATTGTATGGAAAAGTGGGTTGTTGCATAAGTTTTGTAACTTATTAATTTGAGATGATAGTAAATTATAACAAATTTTAAATTTGTCAAACACCCTACGATAAATAAAACGAATCTAAACTTTTGGATTTGTATATATACTCTTAGAATGTAATGGAGTATTGTACAAATATAGACTTGAGTTGTAAACTATTTATACACGAAAGTAATGTTGTAAGAGGCAATTCAATAATGGATTTAGTATGAAATGAATGGTTATGAAACTTAAAAGTGTTGATTAAACCAAAGTTGTGTTCTATAAATATTTATAAACTTAAAAAATTGTTTTATGAATTGGTTCATAAATTGATTGTCATATAAAATTAATTGCGATTTGGTATAAGATAACCAATTGGAATAAATAAGTAAGTAATACATAGATCATTTTATTCGTATGATTGTTTGACCTATGATTCGAGTACAGAACTTTGAGGTATTTACACCGGTCTAGAAATGGATCTATCACTCGATTCTTGTCGGTGAACATTGATGAGGGTTTGTGGTCGGATCCTTACATTTTCTATCATAGTTGAGAACTATGCAAGGAAAATAGAAGTTTTTGAACCTGATGAGTCCGCACTAGAGGATCAGGGAATCAACGCTAGTTTGGCAACAAATATTCGAATTTAGGATCAAATAAGATGGTGCGTACAAATATTTTTAAATATAATGTGACGATCTAGATTTTTAACATCTGTTAATTGGGAAATTAGCTGATTTAAATCATTGAAATATTGAATTTCATTAGTCGAATAAATAAACTTCCTCATATAAAATATCTGAATATATAAATTGATTTAAAATCTATAATAAATATTGAAAAAAATCTGGATATGATAAATCTTGAAGGAAATAAATTATATGTATATAGGAAGTCCACCATTTAAATTTACGATAACATACCTAGAAATACACACACACACACACACACAAACTTTATGATGTTGAAATATATATGTATACATATACATGTGTATGAATGTATATGAAATTATATATATATATATATATATATATATATATATGGAAAATTGGTATAGTAGGAGAATTACATATATAAGGACAAAATGCACATAAGTAAAATACAAGAATAATATGTATAAAATCTATAAAAGTATATATGGTAATTAAGAAATATACAAGTTCATGATATTTAAATATATAAACAAGTATATAACTTAAATATTCACCGGAGATAAACATGTAACTTTGTGTATATATGTTTGTATAAGGGGAATAAGACAAAACTTTGCGCATACATATATTTATTATATATATGTACCTTCAAGGATGGATATATACAAGTAAACTAGGGGACACTGAAATGAATTCACATCAAATCCAAGCCTATAAAACATTGAATCAAGGTCAAAACAAAATTCAAAATCATGTCATACAAAATCAAATCACCTTTCATTAAATCAAGTCACATATTTTCAAATCAAAATTAAAGAAATAAAAGAAAAGAAACAAGTGCAAAGCCTGTACACAAAATGGTTCAGCCCATAGCTTACCCTGTAATCTTACCTTCTCTTATATACATATGGTCCTTTAACATACACACTGATATAAACGAAAAAAAGAGTAAAATAAAAATATAATAAAGAAAAAAGGGGCTGCCATTGAAGAAGAGAAACAAAGACTAAAATAGAGAAAAACTTAGAAGCCTGGAAGCAAGGAAGAAAGCAGTATTTTTGTTAGTTTGTGAGTATAACTTAGGAATTTTTTTTCTTACTAGAAATTCATATATGCGTCTATACACTTGGGAAATTTTTAGCGAACTTTAGTACCCTGGTATAAATTCGTGTAGCAATATGTCTATCATTTATATGTTGTGGTTTAGGCATGACTGGTTACTTTGTAATAATAGGAAATGAACAGCATCTCTAAACAAGTTAACATCTTTCAACATGAAAAATATGGATCTCACTACTCTTTATATTTCAGGCTTAGATCTCAAAAGGAATTCAATTGATTTTAGTGTATTTATTCTTAAAATTCATTTCGTTTGTTACCAATAAGCATAGGGGAAGAAAAGTCTGGTTTACATTAAACAAGTTTAAAAAGGCAAAAACTTAAATAGCATAGTTTAATCGATTTATCTCATGTACGTGTTTAAGAATTCAAATGACGATTTTTGGAAGGAATTTGATGATTTTTAGTGGTAAAATGGATTAGAGGAAGGGAGATAATCAGTTTTTGGTCATTGGCAAAATTCGACGACCCTATCAGTCTGGGGTTTCCATCACTCGACTCGATTGCTCGACACTCTATACAGTGGACCTATTAGTGTCGATATTCGGGTTCGAAAATCTTTGGACCGTTTCATTTGGTATCAGAGATGAAGGTTAAGCGAGAACCTTGGCTCTGGTGGGGATTACTCTACCCTAGAATGAGTTGAGAGTAATATATGAGGGCGTACTTGTTTTTTCTTATATAATGATTTTACAAACGGTTTCAGAAACGATTTTATATTTTGATATATAAAGAAATAATTTTTCTAAACTATAACATATTAAGGTACTTAGTTGTCGATTATTGAAATTAAATAAGATCAAAAGGATTAACTATACAAATAAGCTAAGCTAAAAATGGATTCAAACCTGAATTTAAATCCTGGAAAATTCAAAGGAATTTTCAAAGTATTTTGAAATAAAATAATTTACCCTAATTATATTTTGCCAATGAATTACGATGGAATATATGATGTTTGTTGTTTCTAGATATGATATTATTGATTACTTTCGTAAATTGGTTGTTCTATCTTAATGAAAAATGTTCATTACAGAATAAACAATAATAAAATAGGAGTAAAAGGTTTTAGGGAAATAAAAATTTATTTAAGTATGATTATAAATTGAAATGGATTTAAATTTTGAAATTTTAAATCTAGCCCAGGAGAAAATTTTGGATTGTTCCAAAGTGTTAAAGGAAATAATAATTAATATTATTCAGAATATCTTTAATTGTAGGCATCTTGTTTTAAAACAAGAATTGTTTAAAATCCCTAAGGGAATTTCTTTAAATAAAACAAACAAGAATGGTTTAAATTTCAAAGGTATGACTTGGGGTGTAAATGGGATAAATAGATGATTTCAAAGTTGTGATAAATAATTAGGTGTTTAAGTTTTGAGATACCCCTAAAATGAAAATATAACCCAAAGAGAAATAAGTTTTTTTTACTTATAAGTGGAAAGGAATATTAATAAGAATTTAATTTTTGGATGGAAATTTAAATTTAGAAGTCTAAATGGATTAATGAATTGGAATTTAACTCGGGACAAGTTAAATAAGTTGTGGATTTTTTGCCTGAAATGGGAGATTTCAAGATGGGGTGAGATAACTTAGGGAAGTTAAATGGGTAAAATTGAAAAAAAGAAGTATGGATTTGATAAAAGATTATGTATGGATAATTTCAAACAACTTTTGAAAAAAAAATGGGTTTGAAATTCTGGAAATAGTGATGGATGGTGCTGATTGGTGTTTTAGATAATGTGGATATTTATTTGCTTTGACATATCCTGCTATTACCCTGTTGTTATTAACAGCATATATAAAACTTCAAATTGGATTATTTTGAATAAGGTGAGAAGTGGATTGAAATGATATACATCCATTGCTGAAATTAAATGGAAATAAAACTTTATTTAGAACCATTTAAATGATTTTGATTTTGAGAAATAAAAATTGAACTTATGAAATGGAATCACTTTGAACTTGAGGTTCACATGTTAAAAAAACTTGTCAACCGAAATTATTAAAGAATTGGGTTAAAGGTTGGACTTATAATTGGGTAATAAATCGAGCTCCGAAAATGAATTTGTTTAAAAAGGATGTGAATTCTCACTCGAAGCTCAAAGTAAGTTTAAGTAGAAGCAATTTAAACAAATTCTGGGAATTTGGGGCTCAGAATTGAATTAGTAAAGACTTGGGTTGTTAAATTAATTATTAAAGGTTAATTTGATTTAAGGGATTAAATCAACATTTGAAAATTTAACTCGAATTAATATAAATGGAAATGGTTTAAAATTTGAGATTGGAATTGAAATTAACTCAAGGGTGAAATTAAATTGAATTAATTGGATTTTTAATCAAAGTTGAATAAGTTAATTCGAATTAGAATCTGATGGAACCAATTAAAAATCAAAATGGGAATTGATTTGAATTAGAATGGGAATCAAAGTTAATTCAAATTGAATTGGAATTGAATCAACTTAAGTGGGAATGGAAATTGAAGTTGATTGAAGTGGAGATTGGAAACTGAATCAGTTTGGCTCTGAAACTATTTTCAAATAAACTATTTTAATATGAACTTTCTAAAATATATTTTCTTGAATATTTAAGTTATTCTAATTTTCTAAGCTATTTACTTTTCAAACCCATCTTTCTAATACCCAAACGATCTTGTACTTACTATTTACCTACTTTGACAACTATGTCACAACTATTTAACGATTTTACAACCCTTTAACTATTTTAAACTATTCAAGCTATTTTCTAAATTCAAACTGGTCAGAGCGGAACTGTGTATATTTAATACCAATTGGGAAAAAAATTATGGTTGGAACCGAAATCGAAAATTGAAGTAGAAAATGTTTTAAAGCAAAATAATATATTTTGAGAAAAACATGATGATTTAAAAATAAAAGGATTGAATAGTATTATAACTGGAACTCACTTTATAAGAAGTAGGTAATGCACAAATTACTTTGTAAAAGAAATCGAAGTTGAACAAAAATTTGAGTTTGCGTTAATGAGATTTATATCCAAAAAATGATCTTTAAAGGATATCTAAAATATAAAGTGGAATTTATGTAAGTATGAAGTGATCCGAGAATTTATTCAAGTTGAAAGAATAAACTTACATATATATATATGTATGTATGTATGTATGTATGGATGTATAAGAATGACATTTGAAATGGAACTAGAAAAGGTTTCTAGAACCCATTGATTTTCAAAGGTTTGTGGTTTTGGCCAAAAAAAAAAAATTTTGGAATTTGGAAAGCCAAGTTTGAGAATTATCGATTTTGAGATATCGATTTTGTGTAAATGGGATTTATATGTGATACATATAAAGAGTATATTTTGAAAGATACTATATGTGTATAGCATGAAATGTTTTGAGAATGCTATGGGGAAAAAGGCACTCCCATTTAGAGTTAAAACTTATAGTAGGAGATCCATGGGGTGGTTCTGCCTTGAGCACTAAGGGGGGTTCTAAATTTTGATCCCAGAGGATGCCCGGACCAAACAGTAGTTCCTGTGGATTGTGATTGCGGTCACGAAAGTCGAGGGCGCTGATGCCTTCAGAGACATTAGAGTTATGCTATGGCGGCAGAGTAACTCTGGTGTAACTGCGATCTACTGCGTTTCTATAGCGTAAGTCGAGGGTGGTGATTGCCTAAAGTCTACGTTTAATTTCGTTGGAAGAGCGACGTAACATTGATAGATTGTGATCTATGTAGTCCGTGGCGAAAGTCGTGTGCCAGTCAGTGCCTACAGGCTACATTGGGACTCGACTGATGTAGTCTGCGATCTATGGGGTGATGTTTCATTTAGCAGCGAAATTCGAGGGCGTTGTTGCCTACAGTTACATGTTTTTCCGTGATGGCAACGTAATCCTGGGTGGAGTTGCGATCTGTGGTGATTCTATGGTGAAATCAAGGGGTGCAGATGCCTACGTTTTCTATGGATTTCGTCGGGATGGCGATGTAATCGTCGTGATACCTGCGACCCATGGAGGGGGTGATGATTTCCAGAGCATTATCACAAAAGTTTTTTCAAGTATTTTCCCTGGGTGTTGAAAACGGGTTTACTAAATACTTATAGATTTTCAGTCCTGAGCCTGATCAACGTATGATTGAATTTCTGTGAGAACAAGGATTTACTTTTTGAGACATCCAGTTAAGAAAGTATTTTTATATAAAGCTAGTGTGGTAATATTATGTAGTTTTAAAAAAATGTTTTTAATGGTATAATTAAAAGAATAAGAGTTATAATGCTTAAGAGTACTTAACTAACAATAATACTCATCAAATTAAGATTTTCACCTCGTTCCTTTTCGAGGACGAAAAGTTCTAAAGGTGGGAGGAATGTGACGACCCGGATTTTCTAACGTCTTTTAATTGGGAAATTAACTGATTTAAATCATTGAAATATTGAATTTCATTAGTCGAATAAATAAACTTCCTCATATAAAAATATCTGAATATATAAATTGATTTAAAAACTATAATAAATATTGAAAAAAAATCTGGATGTGATAAATCTTATTGGAAATAAATTATATGTATATAGGAACTCCACTATTTAAATTCAAGATAAAATACCCGCAAATATATTTATATATATAGATAAATATATACAAACTTTATGATGTTGAAATATATATATACATATACAAGTATATGAACGTATATGAAGTGATATATATCTGTGTGTATACATATATGAAAAATTGGTATAGTAGGAGAACTTACATATATAAGGACAAAATACACATAAGTTAAATACATGAAGAATATGTATAAAATGTATAAATGCATATATGGTAATTAAGAAATATAGAAGTTTATGATATTTAAATATGCAAACAAGTATATGAGTTATATATTCACCAGAGATAAACATGTAACTTTGTGTATAAATGTTTATATAAGGGAAATAAGGAAAATTTTTGCTCATACATATATGTAGTATATATATGTACCTTCAAGGTTGGATGTATACATGTAATCTAGGGGACAATGAAATGAATTCACATCAAATCCAAGCATACAAAACGTTGAATCAAGGTCAAAAAAATCAAAATCATGTTATACAAATCAAATAACCTTTTATTAAATCAAGTCACATATTCTCAAATCAAAAAAAAAAAAGAAAAAAAAAGAGCAAAGCCTGTACACAAAATGTTTCAGCCCATAACTTACCCTGTAATCTTACCTTCTCTTATATATATATGGTCCTATAACATACACACTGTTATAAACGAAAAAAAGAGTAAAATACAAATATAACAAAGAAAAAAGGGGGCTGCCATTGAAGAAGAGAAACAAAGAATAAAACAGAGAAAAACTTAAAAGCTTGGAAGCAAGGAAACAAGTAGTTTTTTTGTTAATTTGTGAGTATAACTTGAGAATTTTTTTTCTTACTGGAAATTCATATATACCTCTATACACTTTGGAAATTTTTAGCGAACTCTAGTACCCTGGTATAAATTCATGCAGCAATATGTCTATGCTTTATATGTTGTAGTTTAGGCATGACTGGTTACTTTGTAACAAAAGAAAATGAACAGCAGTTCTAAACAAGTTAACATCTTTCAACTTGAAAAATATGGATCTCACTACTCTTTATATTTCAGGCTTAGATCTCAAAAGGGAATTCGATTGTTTTATAGTGTATTTCATCCTAAAATTCGTTTCGTTAGCTGCTAATAAGCATAGGGGAAGAAAAGTCTGGTTTACAGTAAACAAGTTTAAAAATGAAAAACTTGAATATCATAATTTAATCGATTTATCTTATGTATGTGTTCTAGAATTCAACTGATGATTTTTGGAAGGAATTTGATGATTTTTAGTGGTTAAACGGATGAGAGGAAGGGAGATGATCGGTTTTTGTTCATTGGCAAAATTCGACGACCCTAACAGTCTGGGGTTTTCGGCACTCGATTGCTCGATACTCTATACATTGGACGTATTAGTGTCGATTTTTAGGGTCGAAAATCTTCGAGCCGTTACATATAAGAACAAGTTATATTTGAAATTTCAAAATTTATTTTGAATGAAGTACTACCGATTTGCATTGTAATTTTGACGGCGAAATTCTTTTAAGGAAGGTAGTCTGTAACGACCTGTAAATTTATCACTTTGATAAATGATATTTAAATTTGAAATATTAAAACACAAGATTTTATAACACCAACTATAAAGATTTAAACCCTAAATTTGAAACAAGAAACTTGTTTTAAAATATAATTATGTAATATAGTTTCATAAATAAAGCACGTGCTTCGTACATAAATTTTCATCAATAATTTTATTTTCAATAGAAAGGAGATTTTCTTAGTATTTGAGTGCATGAGTCTGAACACATACATTAATATGTCTATTTGCACAAGGTTGTGAAATAAAATTATTTATTTTATTTTTGAACTTAAAATGTATTTATGAAATCATCAATGATGTCATTATTTTTGTATATTTCTTCAAAAATTCAAGTTAAGTTGAAATAACTAAATAATTTTTTTGATATTCTAATAATTCATTTTAATTAGTTATAAAGTGATAGTAAATTATTTATAATAGTTTTGTGAAGCTATGTACTTGATTTGAAATTATAAGGAAAATTGATATCGCTTTATCAATACGATAGCACTTTTTGTAAACATTTGTTAATATGGATATATATAGTTTTATAATTCAAGTGAGATCGTTTTAATTCAGTTAAAATGATGAGAAATATATTTTTAAGTTTTTACTACTAATATATATAGTTTAACTAAAAACTGGAAATGTGACCGCGAATTGGAATCGGAATACGTAACGGTTTAACATGTAGAAGATGTAAACAAATCAATACAACGTTGTGATACATATGGATATACATGAACACATATACAAATGTTACATATATACATTTAATTATGTTTATGAATTAGTATAATGAAGAAAAGAAAATATCCAAACACATATGTATATATACAAGCTCCTTATGCATAAACAAGAGATAAAAAAAGCACCACATTACATCACAAGCCAAGCACACGGAGGTGGGGATTGGGCTTTTTGGTCAACCGAAAGGTGATGGGAGGGGATGAGGTGGAATGGTGATGTAAGCATGCTTATATTTGGAAATAATATCATGATATTTTTGGTGCAAAAATTTTCTATAGATATCCACCTCCATTCTCACTTTCATATACTCTTTATGTTCTCCTTTCTCTTAAGCTATTTCAATGGCTTCCTACCTAAGAAAAATATGGTGAAAAATATTGAAAAAAATAAACTAAATTAATACAGTATATATATTAGCAATCCACTTCAAAACCAAGTTCAATCACCTCCTTTCCTCCTTCACAACACATGGCCACCATCCTCCATCACCAAAGTCGAGCCCACGTCCACGTGCAAGCATAGGCCGAGCTTTCCTAAGGGCATAGGCTCAACTCCATAAGCTCCAGTTCGACCGTAGCAGAGCTATAGTCCAATTTCCTAAGTTCAATTTCCAATAAAGGTGAAAAACTTTATAAAACGTTATATATTTATATATATATATATATATATGATAATGATTTGATATGATTGCTATGGATGTTTACATTAGCTATTTAATGATGTTAACAAGTCACGTTAAATACATGTCAAATCTCACAAAGGAAATCACTATTCTTTATTGAATGAAATGTTGTATACGAGCTTGTTAAACTTCTTTAAAATGGTTTAAAATGATTTATAAAAGTTTTAGTAAAATTATTTTAACAAAGTTTGAAAAGAAAATGAAATTTGTCTTAAAATAGGCACATCGTGTAACGGCATTTCACGCCAATGAAAGTTAAATCCATTTATACGACGCATTCGGAGTCAAAATTATTTGTAGTAAGACTTTCCAAATTATTATAATCACAGTTTTCAAACAAAAGAAAACGATTGAGATTTCGTTTAGTAGATTTAGAAATATGAGCTAAACAAGTTTCCAAAATAGTCAAGGTTTTACAGTTCGAAAACTGAAAAGGAAAATTCTTTAATTTGGATATTCTATATTCTTTAAAAATATGGAATAAATCTTATAAATATGTTAAAAGGATTTAAAAAGGATTTGAGTTATGAAAATGGACTTTTAATTTATAGAAAAGTCGTTTTGATTTGAATCAGCTTTAAAAACACTATTCATAGCACTTTTTACAGCAGTTTTTAATAACCTTTGAAATATAGATTAAAACTTAATAATTAATTACAGAACCTTTTATAAATGCATTAAAATGAAAAATTAAGAAATATAAAGATGATATGGAGGTTTTATAATGTATTTAAAAGAGATTAAATAAATGATTTAAAGAAAAGCCGTTATAAGAAAGTGATTTATTCTTGGCTCTAAAAGTCGATGAGTAAACCTGGTTTTTCTATTCGTGGGATCTAGATGTGAGATGCTCAAACTAAGGATATGTTCAGGAGCAACCAGTGCCTTGGATCACCTTGCCTCTTTCCTGGCGAGGGATAGATATGGTCGAAATGTCAGAAACGAGATAACATATAATTAACTAATTTCAACTTTGATTGAATAGAGATATTCTTCTTATTCTTGATGTTAGATTCTGAGAAGGGAAATCGCACTAATCGTATTAATTTAAAAGCTGATTCCACTGTTATTCGATGAATATTACAAGTTGAATATGGAAATTAGTATTAAGTAAAATTAGTATAATTTCTATGGATCCGTTTTAGTCGAATACTAACTAATTTGGATCTACTATCTTAGATAATGTGGTTTCAACATATTAAAAAGTTATGATTTGAAAATAAGAAGTCTTTTGTCGAGATTTATGTAAATGATTTGGAATTATTTTAATTCGTGTGGATCCTTTTACTTAAAATTAATTGTTTTGGGTTTATAGTAAACATTGTCTTAAATAACATTGTTTTAAATCCATTTAAAAGTTATGATTTAGAAATAAGAAATCTTTGTTAAGATTTAAATAAATGATTTGGAGATATATTCCTAAGTAAAGATGAAATGATTTGGAATTACTCCAAGATTTAAATGGTTTTAATTAAACAAAGTTTTGATAAATGAGGTTTAATGATCCTTTGTATACTAAAGCGAAATGGTTTAAAAAAGATATATATGTCTAAGAAGATGTTTTTGATAAAAGGATAATAATTAATGGAATATTAATCAACCAGCTACTTAACATTTTTTTATCGATGATTGATTTGGAGGAACCAGGATTGGATTTTCCCATCCGAAAATAACTTTGAACCAATTTCCGTGTCAGAAATTGAAGATATGTTGAAGACAATAAAGTTGAAAGTGAGGATTTCTAAAATGGAAGGACTGCTTGTTCGTAACTTCGTAGTAGCTCTCAAGATAAATAATTTGTAGTGGTCCCATCATTTTGGGATCTTCGTATGCAAGGAGTACTCGCTACTAATACTAGGGGTAGTATCCAATAGGATATGATAGGAGAGTGCCTACAGTTTGTCCTTTTCCTAGACAACTTGTAAGGATGAATGTTTGACATTGTATTTCTAAGATCACAATGCATTTATCTCTACAAAATTACATCCTTTTGGTGGTGCATAGGTAGCCCCTCTTATGCTTAACATCCTTCTCTGAGATGTATGAGCTCAAAGGTTGTACTTTTGTTGAAATCAATAGTGTGTCGTTGGAAATGCCAATGTGGCATTTTAAGTGAAAATGTTCTAATAAAGGTAAACGTTACCTCAAACCTCACACCTAGAGAACTTTGAAACAGAAGTTGCTTTAAGGTTAAGTGGTTCGCAACCATTACGGTATGACATCACCTTTCTAGATTTATTTATTTCTACCCATTATAACGTCGGGCTTAAATTTTGTGGTGTATGCTATGAGATGTCTCAAAGAGGTCAGGAATAGTTGAGGTGATCTCATATTCGGTGCTATCTGTACCATCTGTTGGTCTTGGGTGGGCCAGTCTTAATTCGTAAAGGACCATCTGTTGGTGGCCTCGGTGCATTACTCTAGAAATGTACCGTACAGGAGATAGTCCCTTACCTCGCTATTCATTAGAAATCCTTCCTTCAATAAGTAACTTCGAACAGTTTTAAACCTATTGTGCCATCAAATTTATCCAATGTAACAATTTCGGCTATTTGAATATGTTTATTTGAAAGGTTTTCAAACAAATTCATTAAAAATAATATCATTGGATTTTACGTAGAAATGATTTGGTTATCATAAGGTAAAAAATCGTTCCGTGATTATGTGAGGCGTGGTTTTATGAGATACCTTTTTTTTTCAAATACTCGTAATTTGAGTTTCTCACAACGGTCCCATGACTGACCCGGGGGTTTATTTTCTTTCCCTTAAACTCTTGGTGCCCTATTTTTTCGGGCATCGTACTAGTTAGGTTAGTTTGGAGCATTCTAAAAGAGCTCGCAGCATGGAGCTATAAGATTCCTCTAAAAAAATTATCTATTTCCACCACACTTATGTAATATTGTATTCCGCATTGGTAAGGATAGCGATTTACAACTATCCATATTGGTGTTAAGTCAATTTCTAATAAATGTATTTAGAATTTTCCACTATAAAGATTATATGTAGAAATAATATATGTTATTCCATTCATGTAAGATTCTGTTTTATGTCTTGATTTTCTTTTCACCATAACTATCCACCTTTTCGTTCAAAATTGAGCTGGACATGTGTTTCATTGTCGACTTAAAATGTACGGAATTATGGGTCATTACACAAAATTACAAATCATATTCACCACATTTATTACTTATTCAAAAATACTAAATAAAGATTTAGTATATCACCTTTTCCATTTTGTTGAGATGCTTGAAGGTTTGATCTTTTAAGTAAAGTAAGAACTTTTGAACTAAAAGATGCCAATTTTAATTCTCCAAATTCGAAATGTAGAGATGATGGGGGAATGATTTTATGAAGCATGGAGCTGAATAAAAAGGAAAAGGCGTGTGTATATATAATGTTAAATAAAAATAAAGTAAAATTAAAATAGAAATGCCCTTAAATTAAGATTTCAAATCTACCATCATTTCCACATCCATCAAATGTCAACCATTCGAAAACATGGTGGATATTAGGATGGCCTTATACCTTTGTTAATTTCAACACCTAAGGAATGTTGGCATTTTAAATCCATCACTTCGTATTTTAATTTTAAATATATTTAAACATTTTATGTGTACTTTTTATTTATATTTTTACGTTTTCTTTTCTAAACATAAAAAGATTTCTCTAACACGAAATTGTTGTTTTAAAGTATAAACAAAAGTATTACAACATTTACAACTTGTCGATCGATAAAAGCTGAAAATCAAAAATTCAGGTTTCGGTCACATTTTCAATTTCTCATGAACTACCTATTTATGTAAAAAAAATTGAAAAATGAATTTTCTATCATTAGTTACCAATTAAAAGAGGTTGTATGATCATTAGACCATTAATCGAATATTCAAAATAAATTAAATAATCACCAATTAAAGTGATAAAATTCCAAATCATTACATCGAATCAATGCCAGCCGTTAGATAAATTATTTTAAATCCGCAACATTGGCCACCTGGCCACATAATAACTCTCAACCGAAAACATTCACTGGTCTACCGCTACTCCCTAAACTGGTCAACCGCTAATGATCGACCGGTCAATATAAGGTGCCTACGAGTTAGAATTGATTTTTTTATTTAATTATCGTCGTTTAAGTCTGCTGATTTCTTTACTTTTAAAACCGAGTGAGGTAAGTTTTTTTGTGTTAGCTTTACTTCAGCCTAAAGCAACAGTTAATGTTAATTTATTTTCTTAATTATATTTTATTTTCTCAATTACATATATAATAATTTCCAATTTAAAAACTTTAAACATCAATAATTTTTTCGTTTGAACTCTAGTCAGAAATTCTATATACGAAAATTAATCAGAAAATCGCCACCGATCCCAATGATGCAAGTTTCGTAACCAAATTATGACATTTGTAAAAATTCTATTTTTCGATGTTACTATTTACTTATTAATTCCTTTTTAATAAATTATCATTAAAATTAGGAGGTGTGATATTCTCACCTTGAAAAATTTCATCCTTGAAATACCTCATGGATCGAATCATGTAACATAACATGAAACCACTCTTAACTAACCAACCAATTTGTGAGTAACCAATTTTTTCAACCAATAGTGCATGGTATATCTCAATACATATAATATGTATGTAGAATAATTCTAGTCGTAGTCCGCATCTCCTATATGAATGCATTCATTAAAAATAATTTTGAAAATATGGTGCAAATAGCCTATATATACAGGTAGTTCTATACGTATGCAAATTTTGAAAATCAAAGTTTTTGTTTTTGCATCCAAATTTTGTCACACTTCTACTAGTAGGTATAGTTCAACCAATTTTTAATCCAATACCTAAAATTAAAAATCCTTATACACCATTTCCAACATCCAAATTTTGGTAAAAAAAGGTTATTTTCTAAACCTATTTTCCTTATGTTGGATAAAGGTTTAGATGGATAATTCCATATTTCCATCCTTCTCTCATGTACCCTTCTTCCACTGTACCTTGGAACTTTCTCTTATGCCCTGACTTCACTTCCAACTTTTCCTAAGTATAGTCCATATAGAAATTTTTGATTTTAAATCATTAAAATTTTAAATTGGAATAGTTTGTTAAAGCCAGTTTAATTCATCTATCGACAAGGTATGGAAAAAGAGATTCGATGTAACGCACGCGGATTTTCGTTGCCGAAAAACCGAATAGTTATGGGTTTTTAAAAAGAATTTAAGAAAAGAAAAAGACAGAAGAAGAGAGAAGAAGACAGAAAATAGAGAATTTGAAAATAGAAGAGAAGAAAGATAGAGAAGAGATAGAAAATGGAGGGGAAAGAAAAAATAGAAAAATAATTTTAAAATAGAACGGAACAGAACACAACAGAACAACATCAGAATCTCACAATTCGCAGCGGAACAACATATAATAATAAATGAATAATCTTTAAACAAAGAATTATATCAGTTATTACATTTTATACATTACATTACAACATATCATCAGAGTGTACAACAACATCATACAACAACAAACAATGCAGCGGAAAAAGAAATATTATATAAACTAGTAATACGCCATGCCATCCAGCTTGCCTCCAGCAACTCCAGAATATCCTGATAAACCTTACTCTTGACCGCCCGTGTGAAAATTGGTGGGCACCCAGAGTTTAGGAAGGAAAACAATAAACTCCAAGTCAGTCATGTGACTGGTGTGAGAACTCAAAATAGTTTATTTAACTTTAAAATCAAAATAGAGGAATATTTTAAATCAATTCGCAATGTTTTTAAAAATGAGACTACCATAAGACCTCCTGCCACACACACAATGCAAACGCAGACTTGGAGAAGATTTCTCCTTATGATAGTCAAACATGCTTGATACGCATTTAAAAAGAACATTTGATATTATTACTAGTGCATAGTGTAGAAAATTCATTTCGAAAGTAGAATATAAATCTTAGCCAGCATAGGTACTATTATATTATGCTTACTAATAGCTACCATATTAGATGGCAGGTTCTACAACTAAAACCGTACAAGTCACGTATTGTTTCTTTGGATTTCCAACAAATGGTCAGGCCAAGGAACTTCCCATTGCCATATGAGAATGCCTCTGGAAAGACATCCCCGAGAACCAAACCGGAACTCTGCCAACACAAGGCCGGGTTACCCCTAACTGGGTAACTACTGACACGAGCACGCCATTCCCCGATCGTAAACGACCTTTCTCACGAGATCCCGAAAACCAACAACCACAAAGTAATAAATTCGTAGTAACCACATAGGTTAAATATCTGGGCTCCATACCATGATACCACCTCTATCCAGAAGGAAATGTACATACCCTAAAGGGTGCTACCCCTCATAACCTTGCCGCATTTTTCCTGTTTTGACCATTTTCGGGGTGTGAGGCTCGACGAAGTCACGTCCACAAAACATACTTTATACAAAAGCCATGCTTTGGGTCAACAAATGATCAACACAATGATCACCAAGATAGACGATCAAATAAACGATCCTATCACAATAATCAACACAATGATCATTTACAGCAACACTCAGCATGTCACATTACCAAATTGGGAATATATCGCTGATAACATTCAACTACATAACCTCTGAGCTCGTACGTCTCAGAGAAGGGTGTTAAGCTAAAAGAATAAATTCTCCGCCACCACAGAAATATATTTGAAAGAAATCGGCTTTATATCTCAACTTGTAATGTCAGACACACAATCCATACAAGTCTGTTCCGGGATCGAACAAAACCGAAGGCACTTACAAAGAAGTCCTTGCAATCCGGGTATTCACAATCCCGATCGAATTTCCCATCACTTAGGAGATCTCTATACCAGGAGCTACCCAGTGCAGAGACAATCGATAGGTCATCTTATCGCTTTCGCAAAAACTCGGTCTTCAACACCGATCTTCAATGCAATTCACAACGACGTATCACATATTCGGAATGGGTTATACGACCCCATGGTCCTTTCCCGGTTAACCCGAATAGTGAGCGCTTATTCAAAAATAAGTGTGGCATTCACATTCAAACAAATCACATCAAATACCCATTCAAAGGGAAATATTGATAGTCGGTTATTGAACTATCAATGGATATGCACACATCACCAGATTCCAAATAATTTTCCAAATTATTTACTTTCCAAAATATCTTTACAAGATATATAATTTCAACACTTCAAAAATAAATCAATATTTATTTTTCTAAACCAATTCCACTTTTCATTTATAAATTCATAATGAATTTATATCCTCAAATATTCATGCATATACGATTTCAATTATCCATTTTCAATTTATCTTCAAAAAGATAAATTCTAATTATTCACTTCATATTGGAAAACAATTCCATACTTATTAAAAATAAGTAATTCACAAATCTTTTTATTTTCAACACTTAGAAAATATTCAATATACTTAAATCGAGATTAAGTATATATTTCATTCTATTAAGGAAATCATTCTCTTAACATATTTATTTGGGCCAAAACGAATGTTACGTAAAACAATGTTACGACAACCCAAAATCACTAGTATAGGGATTCAAAATTAAAATAGATATATAAATCCCAATACTATACAAAACATTTCCTTTCGAAAATCATTTACTATAACAACAGTGTTATAGTCCACTATTTCCTTTTATTTCTCGAAACATCTATTTCAACAATAAATGTTGAAATCTATGGTTTCGAATCTCAACATGTTTAAAAACATCGTTAGATCGTTTTAATTCTATTTAAAACATCACATCTAAACATTTTCTTTAACGTATTATTCACTATTCAAAAACGTGAATATACTTCATCAACAAATTTCATCAATTCGATGCATTTTATTTCAAAGGATTATTCACTGTCTAAAACGTGAATATAACTCCATACATAAGTTATAATAATTTACTTATCAAAATAAGTCATTTCGAATTTATAAAACAACGTTTATAAATTCCATTTCTATTTATTTATAAAAACTTCCTTTTTATAAATTCCTTTATTAAACTATTCCAGTTTATAACTCAATTATAACTAAAAGTTCATATTATAGGTTAAATACTTATAAAACGATTATTTTACAAAATCGTTCCTCTAAAGACTTTCCAAACCATAAATCTTATAACTTATAAGATTCATTTATTTAATCAAATCTATTCTTTCAATAACTTTATAAATTTTATAAACCTACTGTTTATAAAATTCCATTTATAACTTCACCGTTTATAATTCTATAAATTTCATGCTTTTACTAAATTCATCTTCACTTTATTCAAACACTTATAAAAACTCGTTTTATAATGTCTATATTTCAATTTATAAATGTCCATTTATAAATCTCTTAATATAAATCAATTTATATTATTCTTTAAAGCGTCTTTAAATTCCTTTATAATTTCATCATTCTCTTGATTTATAAAATAATCAAATTTTATAAATTCTATATTTAAACTTTTCAAAATAAATTCAAAAATCCCAGTTTAAACTACTTTATAAAATCATTAACATTATATTCTCAAAAATCAGTTTTTAACTATTTCTCTCAAAAATCATAATTTTTTTTATAACTTTAAAAATTATAACGTTTATTTATTTAAAATGGATCAATTCAAAAATTATTTTATAAAACGTATACTTTCTAAAATCACTTTAAAATCATTTTAAAATCTCGAAATCTGGGTCCAATGATGTTACACACCAAATAGTCAATCACGACTACAACGATATCATATATCGATATGATAATCCATCAAATATCAAAATATCTGAAATCAAATAAAAACTGTTGAGGAATCCAGTTGGATCCCTCCAACCTGTTTTCCTGCATCTAAAAACATCAGCACAATACCAATTTCGCTCCAGTACGAAATTATCGCGGTATATGTTCTTATTAAATATTATCCGCTTAATAACGGCGTAATAGGGTCTCATCCGCTAAACAAATAAATGCGGGAAATCAATAACTCCAATATATACATATGCCAATATATATATATTGCTATTATATATAATACCAATTTCACTGTTTATGAAATATTCGCGGTATATGTTTTTAATAAATAACATCCGTTTACTAACGGCGTATAATGTCTATTTTAACAATCAATGGATATCAATCAACATTCAAACATGCATTCAAATATTTTAAATCTAACTATTTAAAATAAAATCGAAACTGATTCGATTGAGTGAGAAATTCTCACCTTGATTTTATTTCCGTTTTAGCGATTTATTTCGAATAAAATTAAACGGACGTTTAATTTTACCCAAAATTCTCACTAACTCCAAACGACTCCAAACCAACTCCATCGCGTAGTGCTCGTCCATACGATTCCAACGCAACTGGTTTCGCGCGTTTTCGACCTCGTATGAAAAAGTTATGTATTTTACAAGTTTATTCGAATTTTCTATATAAAATTTACAATATAAACTTTATATTTAAAACCCACATTTAATCAGAGCCACACGATCCTAGCTCCCCTTCATCATAGCCGCTCCCTATTCATCTCCCTCTCACGTTCAAGCTATAGGAACAAGATGCTAAGGCCGAACCCGTATAGCATGATTAGGGTTTGATTTTGCACCAAAATCACTCGACGATAATTCGATCAGGAAGCTCCATCTGTAGCCCTCGAAGAAAGCTTCCTTCGCCCCCCCCATGGTGGAGCTCGGCCCCCTGATGAGCCTCGAATTTCGTGCGTGAGCTATAGAGAACGGCCCCCTTTTTCTCCCTCCTCGAGTCTCCGTTTTACATCACCACCGTTCAGATCGTAGCTCTCACTCCCCTCTCCAACTTTCATGTTGACAACTTCCTCTAATTGTTGACGGATTGGAAGATCTAGAGGGAAGAAGTTTGGCAAATTCTGGCCGTTGTTTATGGGGGTGGCGGCTAGGGTTTGTTATTTCTTTTTTTTTTTTTAGGTGGGGGGGCTATTTATAGAGAAAACCGAAACACTATTCATTCCGGAAATTCCGAACTCCGATTTACGCGCCGTAACCAGCGTTTCTAGGGTTTACCCCGCGTTCCGGACACAATGGAACAGGTTTCGGAAGCTAATTCGGAAGTATGTGCGAGTTATGGCTGTAAACGCTCAATTTGAATTAAACCGATTTAAGCGATTTTCTAGGCGTTTTAATTTGTACAGGACAAACGGTAAATCCAATTGACTTGAAATTTGAAACCTTACAATAATATCACATTACGGATCCGATGAAACTGGTTTCGTCGAAATCCGAGACTTTTTGAAAAATGGCTATTTTAGCTCGCCAAATTTTAAATTAAAAATAAATCGATGCGTTTCGAGCTGCCACGATCAAACGATAGCTCCGATTGACACAAAATTTGAAATCCGATAATAACTAACTATTACGGATCCAATGGAACTAGTTTCGTTCAATTCTGAGACTGTTCAAAAATTGACTATTTTCACTAGTCGATTTAAATATTAAAATATTCAATTTTCACAAATCAACTTTTAATTCGATTTTAAAAGTTCTAAAATATCTTTCTAACTTCAATATGATAAAATAAAATTTTACAAATCATTTTCAATCATATTTAACCCAAATTTCAATTATTTCCATAATTTAACATATTAAATTATCGATTTAATTATTCAATTAAATCCAAAAATTCAAATAAAAATTTATTTGACTTATAAATTTCACTTATTAATATTTAAAATTAATTAAATATTCAAATTTTAATTTCTAAAAATTCTGGGTCGTTACAATCTTCCCCACTTAAAAGAATTTCGTCCTCGAAATTAACTAGTAAGAAAAGTTATATAATCTATTAATTTTCCAAAATTCATAATTAAACTTCTTACAATACTTTACTAAGTTTTCCAAATCATACTTAGTTATCCTTTCAAAAACAATTACTATTGTTTAACTTTCAATTCCAAAATCAAAGTTAATGTTTTCAAAAAAAATTCCCATTTTCTCAAATTTTTTCTAACGCCTTAAATTTTCGGAAAAATTCGCCATAGTCTCCTTTGCGCGGCTCGATCCGAAAAAAAAATGACAGTATATATATCACAAATATACATCTCATCAAGTAATGAGGCATCCCGCAGGGAAAAAAGTATAAAAGTACGGTATGTAATCCGAGATATGTACCTTGTATTTTATTAGCAAGCATATACGGCTAATATAGCGCAAAAGCGAGCTCCAAATGCGAAGCAAACGCGATCCGCACCTACTAATTACTCAACAAACAACATGAGAATATGCATATAGATAATAGTATCGATATACATCATATAGCAACTGAAACAAAAGCAACAAATGCAAACATCAACCAACTATCATCCAACAATTCATAACCAATATATATTCATTCATATTCTCATTAATATTAAATGAATTGGTTTTCAATTTAATCACATTTGATTCATTTACATTGGGTTTACTAACATTCATTTTTATTCAATTTTAATTAGTTTGCATTCACTAATTAAATCCAATTCACGTTCAATTCTATTCAAATTTATCTACTTCTAATTTGAATTCAATTACATAGCTTTAAATTTCATTAATACTTAATGAATTATATACAATCAACTAACAATCAATGTATATATAATTACAACCAAATTCCTTTGCTTACAATTGGTTTAATTAAATTGATTTTCATTCCAATTTATTCAACTTCTAATAACATTAGATTTTAAATGAATTAACACTTATATTCATCATTTCTTATCAATTATTTTCATTTAATTGATTTACATTTAATTGATTAATTCAATTCAATTTCAAAGTTGAATTTCATTTATATAACTCAAGTTCACATCCACCACTTAACTTTATTAATTTAGTTTGATACTAATATCAACTTCATTCAACATCTCTTAAGTTATACTTCATTTTACTTTAAATTCATTTTTTTTTTACAACTCATATTCATAAATATATTCATATAGTTTCACTTCTTATATATATATAAGTTTATTTCACAATTGTAATTTACTTTAATTATAATTCAATTCTTATAATTCTTTTGCTTATACAATTATTCTTTAATTTAAATTATTCAAACAACTTATTCAACAACCAAACAATCAACTTATATACACTTTAATAATTCTGAAAAATTATTTCTTCATACACAAAATATACTCAAGGTAAAATTATTTCATTTACCCAATTTTGAAGATCAATACTGTGTCGAATTGTTCTATTCAAGTGTTTAGAAACCCCTTCGATTCAGTTTCGAAGCTGCGCCGACGAAGGTTCATATACCACTCAACAAACCAATCATCACAATATAAAACAATTTTATATTCACTAACAAATACGCTCTCATAGCTATTATTACACTCAAATTCATTCTAGAGTACTGCTGACTCTATCTCTAATGAGTAATACCCAACAGAACCATGGTTGTCGCTTAACCATAAGCTCTGATACCAAATGTAACGCACGCGGATTTTCGTTGCCGAAAAACCGAATAGTTATGGGTTTTTAAAAAGAATTTAAGAAAAGAAAAAGACAGAAGAAGAGAGAAGAAGACAGAAAATAGAGAATTTGAAAATAGAAGAGAAGAAAGATAGAGAAGAGATAGAAAATGGAGGGGAAAGAAAAAATAGAAAAATAATTTTAAAATAGAACGAAACAGAACACAACAGAACAACATCAGAATCTCACAATTCGCAGCGGAACAACATATAATAATAAATGAATAATCTTTAAACAAAGAACTATATCAGTTATTACATTTTATACATTACATTACAACATATCATCAGAGTGTACAACAACATCATACAACAACAAGCAATGCAGCGGAAAAAGAAATATTATATAAACTAGTAATACGCCATGCCATCCAGCTTGCCTCCAGCAACTCCAGAATATCCTGATAAACCTTACTCTTGACTGCCTGTGTGAAAATTGGTGGGCACCCAGAGTTTAGGAAGGAAAACAATAAACTCCAAGTCAGTCATGTGACTGGTGTGAGAACTCAAAATAGTTTATTTAACTTTAAAATCAAAATAGAGGAATATTTTAAATCAATTCGCAATGTTTTTAAAAATGAGACTACCATAAGACCTCCTGCCACACACACAATGCAAACGCAGACTTGGAGAAGATTTCTCCTTATGATAGTCAAACATGCTTGATACGCATTTAAAAAGAACATTTGATATTATTATTAGTGCATAGTGTAGAAAATTCATTTCGAAAGTAGAATATAAATCTTAGCCAGCATAGGTACCATTATATTACGCTTACTAATAGCTACCATATTAGATGGCAGGTTCTACAACTAAAACCGTACAAGTCATGTATTGTTTCTTTGGATTTCCAACAAATGGTCAGGCCAAGGAACTTCCCATTGCCACATGAGAATGCCTCTGGAAAGACATCCCCGAGAACCAAACCGGAACTCTGCCAACACAAGGCCGGGTTACCCCTAACTGGGTAACTACTGACACGAGCACGCCATTCCCCGATCGTAAATGACCTTTCTCACGGGATCCCGAAAACCAACAACCACAAAGTAATAAATTCGTAGTAACCACATAGGTTAAATATCTGGGCTCCATACCATGATACCACCTCTATCCAGAAGGAAATGTACATACCCTAAAGGGTGCTACCCCTCATAAACTTGCCGCATTTTTCCTGTTTTGACCATTTCCGGGGTGTGAGGCTCGACGAAGTCACATCCACAAAACATACTTTATACAAAAGCCATGCTTTGGGTCAACAAATGATCAACACAATGATCACCAAGATAGACGATCAAATAAACGATCCTATCACAATAATCAACACAATGATCATTTACAGCAACACTCAGCATGTCACATTACCAAATTGGGAATATATCGCTGATAACATTCAACTACATAACCTCTGAGCTCGTACGTCTCAGAGAAGGGTGTTAAGCTAAAAGAATAAATTCTCCGCCACCACAGAAATATATTTGAAAGAAATCGGCTTTATATCTCAACTTGTAATGTCAGACACACAATCCATACAAGTCTGTTCCGGGATCGAACAAAACCGAAGGCACTTACAAAGAAGTCCTTGCAATCCGGGTATTCACAATCCCGATCGAATTTCCCATCACTTAGGAGATCTCTATACCAAGAGCTACCCAGTGCAGAGACAATCGATAGGTCATCCTATCGCTTTCGCAAAAACTCGGTCTTCAACACCGATCTTCAATGCAATTCACAACGACGTGTCACATATTCGGAATGGGTTATACGACCCCATGGTCCTTTCCCGGTTAACCCGAATAGTGAGCGCTTATTCAAAAATAAGTGTGGCATTCACATTCAAACAAATCACATCAAATACCCATTCAAAGGGAAATATTGATAGTCGGTTATTGAACTATCAATGGATATGCACACATCACCAGATTCCAAATAATTTTCCAAATTATTTACTTTCCAAAATATCTTTACAAGATATATAATTTCAACACTTCAAAAATAAATCAATATTTATTTTTCTAAACCAATTCCACTTTTCATTTATAAATTCATAATGAATTTATATCCTCAAATATTCATGCATATACGATTTCAATTATCCATTTTCAATTTATCTTCAAAAAGATGAATTCTAATTATTCACTTCATATTGGAAAACAATTCCATACTTATTAAAAATAAGTAATTCACAAATCTTTTTATTTTCAACACTTAGAAAATATTCAATATACTTAAATCGAGATTAAGTATATATTTCATTCTGTTAAGGAAATCATTCTCTTAACATATTTATTTGGGCCAAAACGAATGTTACGTAAAACATTGTTACGACAACCCAAAATCACTAGTATAGGGATTCAAAATTAAAATAGATATATAAATCCCAATACTATACAAAACATTTCCTTTCGGAAATCATTTACTATAACAACAGTGTTATAGTCCACTATTTCCTTTTATTTCTCGAAACATCTATTTCAACAATAAATGTTGAAATCTATGGTTTCGAATCTCAACATGTTTAAAAACATCGTTAGATCGTTTTAATTCTATTTAAAACATCACATCTAAACATTTTCTTTAACGTATTATTCACTATTCAAAAACGTGAATATACTTCATCAACAAATTTCATCAATTCTATGCATTTTATTTCAAAGGATTATTCACTGTCTAAAACGTGAATATAACTCCATACATAAGTTATAATAATTTACTTATCAAAATAAGTCATTTCGAATTTATAAAACAACGTTTATAAATTCCATTTCTATTTATTTATAAAAACTTCCTTTTTATAAATTCCTTTATTAAACTATTCCAGTTTATAACTCAATTATAACTAAAAGTTCATATTATAGGTTAAATACTTATAAAACGATTATTTTACAAAATCGTTCCTCTAAAGACTTTCCAAACCATAAATCTTATAACTTATAAGATTCATTTATTTAATCAAATCTATTCTTTCAATAACTTTATAAATTTTATAAACCTACTGTTTATAAAATTCCATTTATAACTTCACCGTTTATAATTCTATAAATTTCATGCTTTTACTAAATTCATCTTCACTTTATTCAAACACTTATAAAAACTCGTTTTATAATGTCTATATTTCAATTTATAAATGTCCATTTATAAATCTCTTAATATAAATCAATTTATATTATTCTTTAAAGCGTCTTTAAATTCCTTTATAATTTCATCATTCTCTTGATTTATAAAATAATCAAATTTTATAAATCCTATATTTAAACTTTTCACAATAAATTCAAAAATCCCAGTTTAAACTACTTTATAAAATCATTAACATTATATTCTCAAAAATCAGTTTTTAACTATTTCTCTCAAAAATCATAATTTTTTTTATAACTTTAAAAATTATAACGTTTATTTATTTAAAATGGATCAATTCAAAAATTATTTTATAAAACGTATACTTTCTAAAATCACTTTAAAATCATTTTAAAATCCCAAAATCTGGGTCCAATGATGTTACACACCAAATAGTCAATCACGACTACAACGATATCATATATCGATATGATAATCCATCAAATATCAAAATATCTGAAATCAAATAAAAACTGTTGAGGAATCCAGTTGGATCCCTCCAACCTGTTTTCCTGCATCCAAAAACATCAGCACAATACCAATTTCGCTCCAGTACGAAATTATCGCGGTATATGTTCTTATTAAATATTATACGCTTAATAACGGCGTAATAGGGTCTCATCCGCTAAACAAATAAATGCGGGAAATCAATAACTCCAATATATACATATGCCAATATATATATATTGCTATTATATATAATACCAATTTCACTGTTTATGAAATATTCGCGGTATATGTTTTTAATAAATAACATCCGTTTACTAACGGCGTATAATGTCTATTTTAACAATCAATATATATCAATCAACATTCAAACATGCATTCAAATATTTTAAATCTAACTATTTAAAATAAAATCGAAACCGATTCGATTGAGTGAGAAATTCTCACCTTGATTTTATTTCCGTTTTAGCGATTTATTTCGAATAAAATCAAACGGACGTTTAATTTTACCCAAAATTCTCACTAACTCCAAACGACTCCAAACCAACTCCATCGCGTAGTGCTCGTCCATACGATTCCAACGCAACTGGTTTCGCGCGTTTTCGACCTCGTATGAAAAAGTTATGTATTTTACAAGTTTACTCGAATTTTCTATATAAAATTTACAATATAAACTTTATATTTAAAACCCACATTTAATCAGAGCCACACGATCCTAGCTCCCCTTCATCATAGCCGCTCCCTATTCATCTCCCTCTCACGTTCAAGCTACAGGAACAAGATGCTAAGGCCGAACCCATATAGCATGATTAGGGTTTGATTTTGCACCAAAATCACTCGACGATAATTCGATCAGGAAGCTCCATGCTGTAGCCCTCGAAGAAAGCTTCCTTCGCCCCCCCCCCCCCATGGTGGAGCTCGGCCCCCTGATGAGCCTCGAATTTCGTGCGTGAGCTGTAGAGAACGGCCCCCTTTTTCTCCCTCCTCGAGTCTCCGTTTTACATCACCACCGTTCAGATCGTAGCTCTCACTCCCCTCTCCAACTTTCATGTTGACAACTTCCTCTAATTGTTGACGGATTGGAAGATCTAGAAGGAAGAAGTTTGGCAAATTCTGGCCGTTGTTTATGGGGGTGGCGGCTAGGGTTTGTTATTTCTTTTTTATTTTTTTATTTTTTTAAGTCGGGGGGCTATTTATAGAGAAAACCGAAACACTATTCATTCCGGAAATTCCGAACTCCGATTTACGCGCCGTAACCAGCGTTTCTAGGATTTACCCCGCGTTCCGGACACAATGGAACAGGTTTCGGAAGCTAATTCGGAAGTATGTGCGAGTTATGGCTGTAAACGCTCAATTTGAATTAAACCGATTTAAGCGATTTTCTAGGCGTTTTAATTTGTACAGGACAAACGGTAAATCCAATTGACTTGAAATTTGAAACCTTACAATAATATCACATTACGGATCCGATGAAACTGGTTTCGTCGAAATCCGAGACTTTTTGAAAAATGGCTATTTTAGCTCGCCAAATTTTAAATTAAAAATAAATCGATGCGTTTCGAGCTGCCATGATCAAACGATAGCTCCGATTGACACGAAATTTGAAATTCGGTAATAACTAACTATTACGGATCTAATGGAACTGGTTTTGTTCAATTCTAAGACTGTTCAAAAATTGACTATTTTCACTAGTCGATTTAAATATTAAAATATTCAATTTTCACAAATCAACTTTTAATTCGATTTTAAAAGTTCTAAAATATCTTTCTAACTTCAATATGATAAAATAAAATTTTACAAATCATTTTCAATCATATTTAACCCAAATTTCAATTATTTCCATAATTTAACATATTAAATTATCGATTTAATTATTCAATTAAATCCAAAAATTCAAATAAAAATTTATTTGACTTATAAATTTCACTTATTAATATTTAAAATTAATTAAATATTCAAATTTTAATTTCTAAAAATTCTGGGTCGTTACATTCGATGGCTAAAACAATTTTTTCCCTTATCACTAAATATATTTTATTTTACTATCACTACCGCTGCATAGTATAACTCATACTTGCTACCCGTTAACTTTTCTCTATGTTAAGAATGTGGCTTTAACCCGGGTTTTCAACCAGGTAGAAATCAATGGAAGTTAGAATGTTAAGCAAAGACGAAATGCCTCGGAATCTTGCAAGCACACCTAAATGGCGTAGAGAAACAACTTGGGGAATTTTCACTTGATTTGGAGTCAAGCACATATCTCGATACTAAGCTATGATAGGTCAATGCCGACCTATACTTCTCCCCTTATTCATAACCCAAAATCCATACTTCTTATGCACTTCTCCAATAGCTCATGATCAAGTTGTATTTCTATAGTATGGATGAACAATTCTAAGCTTGATGAGAAGAAATCCAACAAAGCAGTGTAACTCAGATGATAGAGGAACGATTACTAGAGTCAAACAAAAATAAATGGAAAGGGCTTGAAATTTATGAACTAGAAAATAGAAGAGTAGAGCAAGAGTTGAAGTTGGATTTGAACCAACGTTTGTAGCTAGGTATGTCTCATGTGCTCTGGTTTCTCTTGTACAACAATGGGCCCTCGTCTAGATTTTAGCAAGAAGCCTTCTAACCCAGGACCGCAGTTCCACTATAAATACTAACCTATGTGAAACCAAAATAGGATACGGACTCTGATTTGAACTCTCCTTCTCCTCTTCATCTCCTACCTTCCTCTCAATAGTCACCAAGGAAGCTACTCTTTGCAATTATATGACTTTGAACTTGTCAGACCCCTTTACTACTGACTTATACTCTCTCTAATCCTCTGTAATCACATACAAACTGTATCAAATTAGTCAATAAAGCTATAAATTGGACGTAGGCTAAAGATTGCAGAACCATTATTAAAATCTTATATGTCCCTGTTATTTTTCTTTTATTTCTACTACTATCTACTAGATCTAGGTCACACTGGTTTTCCACAACTCAAATCTTTAGTGTTAATCCATTTTTGGCATCAAAATTTTGGTGTTTGCACTGAGCATTGAACTCAAGCTTAGTCTAGCTTGTTATCATGGATTTGAAGGAACCTAATCTCGAAAACTAGCTTTAAGAAGTTTGACAACCTGCTATTGAAGATCAATAGTAACCTAAAAAGGAAAATATGGTTCTGGAAGATCAACTTGAGCGGTGGCTAACGGGGATAAAGGGAACACTCACTAAGTTGAGGTAAACAATAGAAACCGAATATCAGGATGCTTTGCTCAACATGAAGTTGTTACTAAAGCAGAGCTTAATCAGATGACAATGAACTTAACCAAAAATTTGTAGATAGTCAAAAAGCTATCATGGATAAAATGGATGCATTCTTAACTTTGTAGCCAACAAGAAGAGTTAAAAGAGATAATTCTTCTGTAATAAAAAAAGAGAACTCTTTGGTTTCTAGCTTAGACACTAGAGAGACTGAAAGCAAAATCAAAACGAAATGTCTGTCGGAGTTGTAGGAAATGTTGCAGGAGGAAGTATGAGTGCTCCCCCCACAATAAAACAACTAGGTACCGAGTCAAGAAAACTCAGTACCAACCCAAATCTAGGGCTTAACACTCCTTACGAGGATGGTGCCTGCTTGTTTCTGACTCTGAAAACAACATGTAGCTTGATGGTGATGACATGGAGTTGAATACCAACGTTAATATGAAAATCGTCAGAAATAGAATTCAAACTGCCACGGCAAGACCAATCGGGCACTAATGGAACTATGCACGGTGGTTCTCCCAGAGAAAAGAGAACCTAGACCTTGGTCCGCAAACCGAGAGCGTTTGTTGAGTCAAACACTCGGTGCGGCCCTTGATAGTCGACCTTAGATTACTGTGCCAGCGAGGAGTACATCGTTGACATGGTCAAACGGTTAGTGGAGGAGAGCAGTGGCAGGAAAAATTAAGGCTAGGGTTCTGCTACAAGCCATAATCAATTCATTGAAAATGTCTTAAGAGAAGAATATCCTTAAAAATTCACCATGCAGACCATGCCATTATACAATGGGGCGACGAACCCCAGAATGCACTTGTTTAAGTACGAATGCCTATGGATGGATCCAAAGCAACATGCTTTTCATTGCAGGTGTTTCCTTATCTTCTTGGAAGGAGTTGCTTCAATGTTGTTCACTAGGCTCGCATTAAAGTTTATTTCTACTTTTGATGAATTAGCAAAGAAGTTTATGGAGCAGTTTAGATTCCACACCGCACAACCGAAAGGCATGATGTCTCTATTTGGATTTCCTTGAGGGCCTAAGGAATCTCGAAAAGCTTTCTCAAATTGGTTTAACATTGCTTTTACGGAAGTTAGCAACCCTTTGAAAGATGAAGCAACCAACCACCATAGAGTAATGCCACTGAAAGGCAAACCAGTTTCAAAGACCGGAAGAAGCAGATATGATTAAAGGAAAGCCCATCAATGAGTAGTCAAAATAAGTGCTTTTGAGCAATGTTGCGATCAAGCAGGATGGAAATAATTTCGAAGCTGCTACAACAAATGAAGGAAAAACTGGGAATCATAAGAAGAGGAATCAGAATACTAGTAGGCATGAAGGGAACGGGAAATGCCAAAGGAATCTGAGACCTAAGAAGTATACGCCGTTGAATGACAGTTTGGAGAACATCTATCTTGCCACTTAGGGAACTGAGCGATATAACAAACCACCTAATAAGGAAGCTATGGAGTAACAAAAGAGAACATGTAAGTATTGTCGCTTCCATGAGACTTGTGGACATAAAATTAATGAGTTTCAGCATCTAAAGAACTTGATAAAGTAATTGATAAGAAACAACAGGCTCCAACAGTATGTGAAGAAACTGCAAAACCTTGATCAATCTACTGGACCTCAAGTGCTAAATGAGCAAGGAGATAAGCCTTGACCTAGTGAAGAAGCGCCTAGGCGAACAGACTAAATACTATTTACAAACACCATCATCGGGGACCTCACCCAATGAAGAAGAGTTGGGGTGAGATGGAACGATATGCTGGTTCGTTGAAGCATGCACCATAGGAGAGCTGCTACGCCATCAAAGATGGAGATCTGACCAAGCAACCGAAGATAATTACCGATGACACTTTTTTCCAAAATCGAGATACTTAAGGCATATAAGCGCTAACTCTTGACCCAATGGTGATAATGGCTTGAATCGAACCAGAGTTGTGCAACGTGTTTTGACTATTAGTGGCAGTTAGGTCAATATCCTATTCCAAAAACGTTTGACCAGGTGAAGATTAGGATGAAGGATGTGACTGCCTACAAAACGAAGATTAAAGGACGTGCATGTTAACGTAAATAGTTAGTTGGAACAATCGACCTATCTATAAAAATAGGAGAAGGAGAACGGAGCATGGTTGTTATCTAGACCTTCGTGATTGTTGATGAGTACTCTGCTTATAATGCTTTTTTGGATCGATCGACCCTTGCTAACTTTAGAATTGCTTTTGCTCCATGGTGTCTCATAATGAAATTCCCATTAGAGAATGGGATAGAAGTAATAAAAGGAGACCAAAGCGTTGCAAGAGAATGCTATATTGCCCAATTTCATGAAGCTAAACAATGTGTAAATGGGAAGAATGTGGGGAAGACTCTCCACATTCTAGAGTGCAAGCATAGCAATTATAGAATAGCCCTGGCCCGATATCATCACTTCGACAAGGCTATGGACCTTAGGAAGAAAATTTCAAGCGAAATGTGAGCAGCTCTGACGAAGATTATAGTGGAGTCCCTGTCGACATGGACGACCTAACTAAGGTTTTGAAAATAGGTTCGTAACTAGGAATAAAGATGCGAAAGGAATTGATTAACCTTTTTTTGTCAATTTGGATATCTTTGCTTGGATGTATTCCAATATGTGGTGGATATCACTAGAGATAGCGTGTCATGCACATAATATCGATCCTAAATTCACAACAATGAGGTAGAAGAGATGCAGCCTGGGTCTAAAGCGATCCACTACATTGAAGGTTGAGGTGGATAATTTGTTGGCTAATGGCTTCTTCCATGATGCAGCATATCATGAATGGGTGTCAAACCATGTATTGGTAGAAAATTGGATGGGAAGTGTCGAACATGCATTGACTGCTCTGATTTGAACAAAGCTTGCCCGAAGGATAGCTTTCTATTTCCCTATCAGCATGTTGATTGAACAGCGGGGCTTGAACTGCTCACGTTTATTAACGCCTACTCAAGGAACAACCAGATCATAATGCATGAAACATATCAGGAAAATACCACTTCATTACCAATTCAGACTATATTGTTTTCATGTAATGCCTTTTGGTCTGAATAACATCCAACCTACTTACCAAAGACTGGTAAATACAATGTTCAAAACTAGATCGGATGAATGATGAAAGTGTATATAGATGAAAAGCTAGTGAAGTCATTAGTGTTTGGGAATCATTTGTATGATCTCTTGAAGATGTTTGAGATCCTCTAGAAGCACTGAACAAAATTAAACCCGCTTGAATGTTCATTTGGAGTCCCTTCAAGAAAGTTTCTTGATTTTATAGTAAATGGAAGGGGCATCAAGGCGAATTCAGAGCAGATTGTCACTTTATGGAATGATTGAGCCCCACGATTAAGAAGGAATCAGAAAGCCTTAACAAAAAGATCATAGCATTGAGCCGATTCATCTCTAGAGAGACGAATAAGTGCATACCATTCTTTAATGCATTAAAATAGGGTAAATGAACTTTAAGTGGAGTCAGGACTGCCATAACTCTTTTGAGGAATAATTACAACACATGGAGACTCCACCAGTTTTATCCAAGCTAATGGACAGAGAATATTTATTCATTTACCTGGCGCCATGCACTAAGTGCGGGATTGTGCATGAGGGAGCTAGGGTCCAACAACCTGTTTATTACTGTAGCAAGCGATTTGTTGGAGCTGAACGAAACTATCCATAATTGGAAAAATTGGCCTACTGCATGTTGATATCATCGAGGAAACTGCGACCATACTTTTATGCTCACCCAATCAAGGTGTTGACGGATCAACCCTTGAAACAAATGCTTTATCGACTCAAGACTTCGAGGTGGTTTCTAAAGTGGAACATCGATTTGAGCCATTATGATGTGACTTATCATCCTCGAAGAGCGATTAATGGATAGGTACCTATTGATTTTATCACCAAGTCCACTATTCGGTATGATGAGGAGGAGGACACAACAGTCATGGTATTTCATTAGAAACTGTTTGTTGTTGGCGCGTATTCTTCTCAAGAGAGGGAGTTGTGATTGAAACTCCCTAAGAACGATCAATTTTCTATATTCTTAAGTTGGAATTCCCTTCTATTAGCAAGGAGGCGAATACGAGGAGCTAGCTGGGATTAAAGATAGCGGAAGAGTTGGGAATAAAGGCTTTTCTTAGCTACATCGACTCCCAACTAGTCATCTGTCAGGTTAGAAGGGAATATCAAGCTAATGGCATAAAACTTTCAAATTACTTATTGAAGTTTGTGAGTTGCTCAATGATATTAACATTATATGATATTTCGCATCCTACCGATGAGAATATGATGGTTGATTCCACAGCCAAGTTATCCAGTTCTGGAAAAGCACAGCTAGTGGGATTGGTTCCAGTAGAAGTATTGACTGCTTCTAGATATATCAGATGGATGTCGATTGGGTTTTGGAGACTATAGATGAGGAAGAGTCGTGGATGGCGCCGATAAAGGACTACTTGCTCTCGGGAATACTCCCAAGGGACTAGAATATATGAAAGAAGCTCCTTCGAAAAGTACCACGATTCATAATGTCGGATGGAGTGTTATACAAGAGAGGATTCTCCTCCCCTTGCTCACGTGTGTAACCAGAAATGAAGATAGGAAGATACTAATGGAAATTCATGAAATTAGTTGTGGCGACCACACCGAGGGGAAGATATTGGGGAAGCAGACACTCCGCTACAGATATTTCTGCCCAATAATAAACCAAGATGTAGTGGACTACACCAGATGGTGAGATTGATGTAAGCGATTCTCCAAGATTCCAAGAGTTGCGTCTTTAGAACTTATACAAATGGTCACCCATGGTCATTTGGGATCTAAGGAATCGGTATAATCGGCCTACTATCAATAGTAAAAGGAGGAGCCAAATATGCTATCTTTGCAGTTGATTACAAATGGCCTGAAGCGAAACCACTTGCCAGAATTACCACTAAAAAGGTAAGTAATTTTGTAGCAAAAAATATTATTTGCAAGTTCGAAGTACCATAGAAAATTATGACACAATGGGACTCTATTTGAGAGCGCTGATTTTAAGGACTTTTGCAAGTGTTACTGGATCGAGAAGAGCTTTTCCACGGTAGAGCATCCACAAGCAAACAGGTAGGTGGAAGTAGTGAAAAATATCGTCAAATCCACTATAAAGATGTAACATCCCGCCTTTTCGCATGCTTTAAATCGACACACGTGCCAATTCGAACCATACGAAACGGAGGATTATTATAGGGTAAATAAGAGAAACAAGAAAAAAAATTAAAACAAAATAGAATCTCACAACGGAAGGATAAAATATAATAATCAAATATAAAGTTCAAGAAGCTGTTTACAAAATATTTAATTTTTCTTATACAATATATATCAGAGTTGTACATACCATAGAATATCAATAGTGCAGCGGAATACAATAGTGAAGTGGAAAAATATAATAGATAATAGTACTACTAATCGTCGTCTTCTTCCTCCAGAGCTAAAATCTTCAAGTCCTGAAACGCTCAGGCTGACCCAAGCAAATTGAAAAGACAAAACACTCGAGTCAGAACTAAAATATCTTATGTGAGTTAAATCAACAGAATATAAATATGAGTACAGTAACTCAAGAGATGCTTGGGATTTACATCTCCTAAGGATCCGTTAAAATATTTACTATGTAGTAATATTTCGCTATTATAATAGTGTCTAATTTTAATATAAACTTACTTTTAAATAGTGTTAAGGCTTTACATATTCCACCTTTACACATAATAGTCCCAGTAGTCCATCCAGTATCAGCGCATCTCCAGATCGGGAGACTACCCTAAATACTCCATGGGCTACGGAAGAAAACCAAACTCGTACAAGGCGCGATAGGGTAGGTGACACGGCCCAACTAGTCAATGTCAGGGTAGATATACCAATTACGCATCCGGGCTGGTGGCAACGCGTAGCCGCAGCTACCGCCCACCTCGTGCCACACCCCAAAAAAAGAAAATCAAAAGTGGCCACAGAGTCAAACCAAAAGCAAAGTATAAAATCGAAGGGATGTGTCCGATCAAAGGTGCTACCTCTATTGGCCCGAGAATCTCTCCTATTTTAGCCACCTTATGCTAACTCACGGGAGTCGGGTCCACGTATTTACCTCAAAGAAAACACCGCCACCATCCTACTTCATTCTGGAATCTCCACCGCGTACACGGTTGTTAAAGCGGTTTTCGGAGTTGGCAGAGCATATGAAAACTTCCGATCCTGGTCTCTTCAACAAACAAACGTTATTATAATACCGCGGTTATTTCAAAATAATTTATATTTTAAAAACCAAGATATAATATTCATTTCAAAACCATATATTTACGATATCATTTCCCTTTTAAAACCAAATCAATATGATATCTTTTCAAATATATCCTTTTCTAAAACCATAAATTTTCATAGTTAAAATATTTCCAAACCAAACCCTTGAAATATAGCCTTTCAAAACATAAAAATTTGAATTACATAACTTTAAAATATAACCGCACCACTTAAATGATTTAAATATAAATTACTTTATAAAATAAAATGGCTTCTTTAATTTCACAAATAAATTCCAAATATATATTTAAATCCCCAATTAAACCATTTCAATTTCCATATATTTCAAAGCTTTAGATATTACACCGTTTCAAAAAGAATTCTTCGATAATTTCACATATATCAAATTCAATTGCTATTATTTAGATTTGAAACGTATACTTAATAAATCCAATATAGTTTAAGTAAAACTTTAACTTCAAACAACAGAATATTTTTTTTTCAATTTAAATTAACTTGATAATATTCATTTAAAGTGATTGAAACTCATTGAAATCCTTTAAAGCAAAATCAAGTTATACCAATCATACCTTTAAAATCTCAGATTTATTTAAAATTTTAAATCAATTCTTATTTGAGGATAATTCTTAAACCACTTTAATTCAAATCAATTTGTACTTCTCTTCCAGCCTTCATTATCTAAGTCATTCTACTCTACAAACAAAATATAAATAAATGCTTCACTGTATCATATCTTAATAAAATAAACTTTAATTATTAAACATCTTTTATACTTTAAACCATACATAGCTTAAAACCAAGAAATTCATTATATATATAGAATAACATTTATAAATATCCGAATCAATATCTCATAGACCATATTTTTCTTTACAAAACCATAGAAATTCTTTCAAAACATTTATATATATATATATATATATATATATATATATATATATATATATATATATATAGACCGCGGTGCCTGTATATAATTTTCTATCCTATTGTCAGGTGATACGGATATTTATCATTTCAATCCGTAATTAAAAATAAAAATTACGGTTATATATCATTTCGAACTGCAATCCCGAATGAAATGAAAATGCGTGATAACTTGTAGTTTATAACAATAAAAATACAGCATCCATTCATCCAATATCAACCATCAACCATTTATTACAATCATCATCCAAATTCAAACAATACATCAATATATAACATGTGATAATAACAGGTATCAACTATCAGTTTATATTTAAAAATAAATTATAACTGTTTAACTGGCAGTTTATATATAAATGACTAACAATTTAATTGGCAGTTAATATGCAATAATGAATTAAATAACAAATTAATTAAATAAATGCAAATTAACTGAGATAATGATGAAATATATGCCAAACAGCTATAAATAAATTTCAAATCACATCATAAATGAATTAACAAACATAAAAAATCTTAGAAGTTGTGAGTGGGTTCAAACACCCACCTTTTGAATTTAAATAGAATTCAAATCCAGTTTAAACCCAAAACTCAACAGCATCAGAATCTATCCATAATAGCGTCAAAATCTCCGGAATTTAAATACGATCCTAACGCAAGAAATCGCGCGTAAATTCGAGACCGTATGAGAAAGTTATGATTATTTGAACAAACTGAAATCAAAATTAGAATAAAGCAAAATAAATAATAAAAAAAAACCGATCAATTTGAGCCACGTCATCCTCTCTCTGGAAATCCTACACGCGTGTTTCATCTATACATCATGAAAATTCGAAGCCGCCGCAACCAACCCTTTGCCCAATTTTCGCGGCCGCCACGTTCTCTTCCACACCGATCAGGCAACGCCATGCGACTCCCCTCAGCCTGCCGCCCCTATGCCTCAGATGCCACGACCTCCAGCGTCTCCATGCCCCATGTGACCGCCGCCCCTTTGGAGCCAATTTCTAGCGAACCCATCGACCATGGTGACGAATGAACGACACCCCTAAGACCTGCTCAAGACCATCTACGCAAGGTACCACCCGGTCGCCGATCGGTGGTAGATCCACCGTTGGATCAACCAAAATCCAATACGAACGGCGGTAAATGATTTGCGATTTCTGGGTAAACGGTGAATCGATTCAACAAACGAACCGTACCAGAAGAATACTCTTATTGGGAGCTTCAATATATTTTTTTCAGAATTTTTCTGAGGAGTTTGGATTTTTGACTTTGATTTTTGAATTGGAATTGGATCTGAATTTTATTGTCTGCCATTGAGGAGGAGAGAAAGAATTATACGTACAACAGATGGGAAATAGGGATGCTTGGGTTTTTTAGCAGTCTATTTATGGGCAAAATCGAAATTAGAATGGGTGGGCTCAATTAATATACGCGTTGAAACAATGCATGGCCCGAAAAGCCCGTTTCGACTCCGGAATGAAATTGGGTCAAACCATATAACAAAATAGGTGTTTTAAAATATTTTGAACGTAATGGAAAAGGTTTCAGGTTCAAATTGCTTCGTATGAAGAAGTTATGCTCAAATCAGTATTTTTCAAATTGATTTCCATTGATTTCAATTTATCGATTTCAAGGCGTTTCAAGCCCATACGATCAAACGACAAGTCCGATCGATACGGAACAAGAAATCCTACAATAATTCACCGTTACAGATAAGATGAAGCTGGTTTCGTCGAAATTTGAGTCAGTGGCCTAAATGGCTATTTTTATATTAATTAAGTAAATTAAAATAATTAATTAAATCAAATTTCAAATTTAAATTCTAAAATTTGACAATTCTTATCATTTCTATATTCCCAAATTATTCACACTATTTTAACAAACTTAGATGTCCATTTAAAGTTAATTAATTTACCAAATTTCAATCTTACGTTCAATTTATTTAATTTAGCATTTATAATAAGATTCCCAAGAATTCCATTTAATTCGAATCAATTAAAATTTTCTCATTCCTCATTGTCAAATAGATGGCATTTATATTGGACTCAAAATCTATTCAATTAAATATTTTCACATTCCATCTTAAATTTCAAATAACGTAGTAATTAATTTTTTCCACAATAAACTCAATTAGTAAAAATTTATCCAATAAATTAACTTTATTTACTTAAATCCTTCTTATCTAACCAATTATTATTCGATCAATTTCATCCTATGTTATAATCATATTTGATTCATAACTATTACCCTTAATGTTTCCCAAATTCCTCTTAGTTCTAATCGTCGTAGTATTAAATTCCATTTGCTACGAAATGTCCATTTATTATATGTATTAAATTTAAATAAATTGGTATGTTCCTTTCCAATCCCTTTTATTACTTTTATTATACTCAAATTTTACCAATTCCTAAATGTCTTATTCCATTTTCCATTAATGTAACATTCATTTATTTTATTACCAATTATTTCAAATTCTACTTCCATCAACAAATAAAACAGGTATTTTATAATATATGTTTACAAGCCAAATGTTATACCAATTGTCATATTCTGAATGGAGTTAATATTAATTTCAAAAATTATCTAAGTTTTACATTAAGATAATATTTAATTACCTTTAATGAAATTGAATTCCCAATTTATTTAATGAAATCAGTTATGACCTTTACAACTTTAATACACTCAATGGTTCGTAGTTATTTCGTAAATTTGTACTAACATTGATTCCTATCAAATTGCACTTATTACGTTTTATTCCATTTACATTCACCTTTATTTGTAATAACCATTTTATTTCCACTTATTGTGTAATAACTACTATAATTCAATTACATTGAAATTTGTTAATTTCACCCATAAATTTAGATTTTAAATCAAAAATATTAATTTACCTTGGCTCCATTCTTTATTACATCAATTGTTACTTTAATTTATGATTCTCACACCCTTTTTTTTATTAATTACCATTAAGATAACGTTTATTATCTACAATAGTCATTAAAATTACTTATCTACATCGATTGTGTAAATTTTCCAATAATTACGTATTACTTCATCGGTTACTATAATATTGGATTCCTTAAATTATCACTAATTATATCATTGCATTAGTTAATACAATATTCTCATTTTTTTTCTCATATTAAATTTCTCAACCTAGAATAACAATTCCCATTACTTCAATGCATCGAAATTTCGTTTTTTAATTTTAATACTTAGCTTTAATTTCAAATGTTGCATTTCATTTCTACATTTACTTCAGTATGTGTAACGACCCGTGTGAATTCGATGTTTAAAATGTATTAAATTAATAGGATTTTAATTTTAATTTAGGAAGAAATAAAATTCTTATTTATTTATATGAAAGCGAATGTCGAAATTTGATGTATCAAGGGTAATTAAAATTTACAAATTAAATTATATATTGCAATTTATTTGTAATAGCGGAAATTGTTGCATTTGGATATAAAGTTAAAATAAGTAAATTAAGGCAAGTATTTGATTTATTAATGAAATAAAATATTGATTTATGGAAATTGAATGTAAATAGGGGTAATAAAGTATGCAGGATAATAAATAATTTATTTAGTACAATCCCTTTTATTCGTAAACTATTGTAAGGAGGTTAATTAATTGAAATATGAAAATTAGGAAATAGATTCAAATTGTATGTTATATAATAAATTGCAATAATTAAAGTTAGTAATTAATGGATTAAATGGAATTGGATTTAGAATCTTAATTTGTATGGGTGCATATATATAATGGAATATAAAAGGGTAAAATAATCATATACAAGTATATTAAAGGTTATAATAGTGGTTACTAGTAAATTCACTCATTTACCAATAAAGATAATTAGGTGTGCCTGGATGATAATTAATAACATAACGGAAAAGAGTAAATGTATTCATTTGAATATTAATTGAAATTGGATAGGGATTGTAAGTAACAATGTTAATGCAAGGTAATTAATGCTAAATTAAAATAAATAATAATGAATAGTGATTAATTCAAAATTTGTTGCATATATTACCTGCTTATTTGTTAATGGAATTAGAATCTGTAATAAGTATAAATGAATGTTACACTAATGAAAAGTGAAATAACGTTCGTTTAAAAGTTGAGAAATTATAGGGTCGCATTTATTAAGCATTATGTTAATAATTGTGATTAATTGTGAAATTAATACGGGAAGTATGTAAAGTAATAACTAGGGAAGTAATACGTTATAAATTAAATATGACCGAAACTTAAGTGTAAGTTAAAAGTTGAAATTGAATCTAATCCATTAAATTAGAAACTTATTATAATAAATTGGGTTCAATTTATAAAAGGGGTTATTTTAAGAAATTGAAATAAATACTATGATTGGTAATTTAAGTTACTTTAAAATTGAGAAGGGAATTGGGTTAAAGAATTAGGAATTAATAAGTAAATCAAGATGATGAAGTTTATGAATTATTGAATTTGAATCTTTAATAGTGAGTTAATTTGTTAATTTATAATAGTTGGACTTATTGAAATAAATGAAATCAAATTTTAATTATTACGTTAAATTAAAAATTAAGTTGAAAATTTGGAAATATTTATGTAATAATTCTAAATCCAATGGTAAACCCTCCCATTTGAAACATGAATGGAATAATCATTGTTTCATTTAATTTAATAAGAATTATTAGAATGTTAATTTATAATTTTAAATTTAATGAAATTGAGGATTAATATTGAAATTTATAAATGAATCGTCTAAATTTACATTTATAAATTTGTTTAAAATCATTGTAAATGTAGAGTAATATAAAGATGATAAAATTGTCGATTTTAGAATTTAAAATATAAAATTGGATTTTATCAATTTATGTAATTTATATAAAAATAGCCTTTTTGGTCACGGACTCGGATTTTGACGAAACCAGTTTCATCGGATCCGTAACAGTGAATTATTGTAGGGTTTCAAGTTTCGTAGTGGTCAGACTTATCATTTGATCGTACGAACGTGAAACGCCTTGAATTCGATTTGATTGAAATCAATTTGAAATCAATTTGAAAATATTGATTTCAGCATAACTTCTTCATACGATCGAATTTGGACGTGAAACTTTTTCCATCGCGTTCAGAATATTTTAAAACACCTATTTCAATATATGGGTTTAACCAATTTTGTTCCGGGTCAAAATGTGCTTTTTGGGCCAGTTATCGTTCAACACGTTTGTTTATCGGATCCATCTACTCTATTTCTAACCTACCTATATAAACCCAGTTATAAACCCTGCCTCCATCTATTCTCATTTCTTTGTGGATTCATTTTCATCAACTCCTCCTCTTCCTCAATGGATGCAAACCCTAGATCTATTTTCATTTCAAAAAATCAAATGAAAATTCAAACATCTCAGAAAAATTCACAAAAATTATATGTCATAGTGCTCGAAGAGCGTAATCCGCTAGTACTGTTAAGTTTTCAATTCGAAGTATCGTTTGATCAGAAAAGCATGAGGAAGCTAGGCCGTTCGTTGTTAGGGTTTCCGAGTGGACGGTAGATCTTCATCTTGAGGACGATCGGAGTTTGCAGCGAGGTAGAGAACGATGAGGGAGACCGATCCATGCGGCTACTTTGTGTCAGAGGTGGTCGAAGAGACTCATACGGCGTGTTTTTAGCTGGCGGCGGTGAAGGGGTTAGGAGGCGTTTCGAGGGGCAGCGAACCACCAGTAGGGGCGGCCGAGGCAGAGGATCCCTCCGGTGGTACCAGATCTCGACCATATCGAGCGAGGCGGCGGCGATTTCTACTAATGGTGGCGGCCGCATTTTGGCAGGGACGATCGCGTATTAGGGTTCTGATGTTTACGTGAGTTGACTGTTGCGTGCGCAGGGGATTGTGGGACATGACGTGGCAGAGTATGGTTTGTTTATTTTATTTTTCTTTATTTCGATTTCAACGAGTTTTAATGCAATAACTTTCACACACGAATTCCAATTCATACGATTTATTTTTCTAGGATCGTAGTTAAATTCCAGATCTTTTAACGCTGGTTTGGACAGATTTGGAGACCATCCAATTTTTGGGTTTAAATTGGATTTAAATTCAATTTAAATTAAAAAGGTGAGTGTTTTAACCCACTCACAACTTATAAAATTTCCTATGTCTGTTAAATTGACTTAAGATATGAGTAGAAATTTATTTATGGCTGTTTGGCATGTTTTATTCATCATCTCTGTTAAATCGCATTTGTTTAATTTAACTATAAATTAATTTTATTATTGCGTAAAAATTTACAGTTAAAATTTATTTATCTGCATATAAACTGCTAGTTAAACAGTTATTAAATTTATTATTGAATATAAACTGTTAGTTAATACCTGTTATTTATTACCTGTTATATTTTATATGCTCTATATTGATGATTGGTTAAATTGATGATGATTGAAATAAATTAGTTGATGATAGATATTGGGTGAATGGATGATGTGTTCTATATTATATAAACTGCAAGTTATTATGTATTTTTATTTCATTCGGGATTGCGGTTTGAAATGATATACAACCGCATTTTTATTTTTAAATTGCGGATTGAAATGATAAATATCCGTATCACTTGACCATAGGATAGAAAATTATATATAGGCACCGCGGTATATATATAAAATTATTCTAAAATTATTTTTATGGTTTAGATATGATACGGTTTGATAAATATTAAATTTGGATATGATATAAATATATTTTATATATACGTATATAGTTAAATTGTTGAATTTAAGCTATGCATAAATCTGTTAAATAAAAATGAATAAGTTGAAAAATGGAATCTGATAATTTATATTATATGATTAAGTACAGGTTTAAGATCTTGTATATATATATATATATATATATAGAGAGTTTTAAATGATTCAAATCAATTAAGATTGAAAGATAAATTGGAAATATAATTGGATTTGAGCTTATTTGAAATTTTAACTCCATAAGTTGAGGTTAACTTATTAAAATTGAAAATTTAAGGTATGATATTTAAAACTGGATTTAATGAAGAATTCTAGTATAAATAAATGGAAGGAAATAATTAGTGTTAATGAATTTAGTTTATTTTAAATGGTTATGGATTTATCATGTGAACCTTTCAAACTAAATAATAGGAAAATGAATTGTCGGTTTGGAATTCCCATTCTTAGTTTTGAAATTCATTAAATAATCAAAGTTTGAAATTATTGAAATCGAAGTATTTTATTCAAACTGAAAGTGAATCTTAAAGTTTTGGGTTTAGACTGAATTTAAAGTGAATAAAGATTGTGAAGGCGTGGAAATTATTTACTTCTAAAGAAATTTTAAATTCAACTGTTTTATTTTATATACCGTTGAATATCCAAACCATTAAGTTTTGAAAGTTATGGTTTTAAAACTATGGATTTCGAAGTATTATGTTGAAAGTTAAAATTCAAATATTTGGTTTCGAGGTATTATAAATTTTAAAAGTGGCATGACTTTGGAAAAGAAATATATTTGAAATAAAACGATATCATATTTATTTGGGTTTTAAAAGGAAATGATATCAAATTTATGGGTTCTGAAATGGATAATTATATTCTGGTTTTGAAAGTATAATTATTTTTAAATGACCGTGGTGTTATTATAACGTTTTGTTGTTGAAGAGACCGGGATCGGAAGTTGTCATACTCTCTGCCAACTCTGAAAACCACTTTAACAACCATGTACGCGGTGGAGATTCCAAAATGAAGTAGGATGGTGGTGGCGTTTCCTTTAAGGTAAATACGTGGACCCGACTCCCGTGAGTTGGCATAAGGCGGCTAAAACAGGAGCGATCGATGGGTTAATAAGTTAGCACCTTTGATCGGACACATCCCTTCGATATTATACTTTGACTTTGGATTGATTCGGTGGCCACTTTTGATTTTATTTGGGGGTGTGGCTCGAGGTGGGCAGTAGCTGCGCCCTACGCGTTACCACCGACCCGAAAGCGTAATTGGCATATCTACCCTGGCATTGCCTAGTTGTGCCGTGTCACCTACCCTATCGCGCCTTGTATGAGTTTCTATTTGTGTCGTACCTATAGAGTATCCTCTGGTAACCTCTCGATCAGGAGGTATTACGGTACTGTATAGACTATTGGCATTATTTGTGTTAAGGGCTATATGGGTAACCCCTTAACGCTATTAAAAAGTAAGTTTATTTTACAATTAGACACTATTATAATAGCGAAATATACTACATAGTAAATAGTTTAACGGATCCTTAAGAGATGTAAATCCCGAGCATCTTTTGAGTTACTGCACTCATATTTATTTCAGTTAATTTAACTTACATAAGATCTTTTAGTTCTGACTCGAGTGTTTTGTCTTTTCAATTCGCTCGGGTCAGTCCGAGTGTTTCAAGATCGAAGACTTTAGATCTGGAGGACGAAGACGGAGATTTCTACTATTTTTATTAATTATATTCCACTACACTATTTAATTCCGCTGCATTGATTATGATTGGTATGTGAACTCTGATATTTATTGTATAAAGAAGAATCAAATATTTGTAAACAGCTATGAACTGTACATTTATTATTATATTTTATCCTTCCGCTGTGAGATTCTATTTTGGTTTTCTTTCCCCTGTTTTTTTTCTTATTTACCGCATAACAATCCGCCCTTCCGTATGGTTTGAATTGGTACATGTGTCGATTTAAAGCCTACGAAAAGGCGGGACATTACAGTTTGTTTCAAAGCTTTGGTTTAGCGATAAACCTTAGCTTTGTGGGGTTTGACTCTTTACTAATAGGGTAGCAATACCCTATGGGTGTCGTTGAGTGTATATATATGAGAGAGCGTATTTGTTAGTGCTATAAAAAGATTTTTATATTGTGTTAATCTGTTCCATTTTGTATTTATAAATTCTGGTTGATGCATGGGATGCTATGACATTAATAGAGATTTCTAAACACTTAATAGGACAGACCGACATATTATTTGTTTTAATATAGGTGAATGAAATAATTTTGCCTACTACTATATATAAAATAAAATAAAAAATTCAAATGATATCTATATTTGGCTGCAGTAGATTGGTTGTAGGTACTAAAAGGTATAAATAAAAATAGAAATAAGATTGAAAATAAAATAAATTAAATTTGGAAACTTAAAACTTAAGTTTCGGGGTTTTGAAATTTTCTCGAATAAATTTTGGAATATAATAATATTGTTTATAAAGATATTTTTGATATAAATAATTAATATAATTCGGAAGAATTGTTTTTAAAGAAGATTTTGGAGAAAATAAGTTTTGTACTTTCCTCTCTGTCGCTGGAAAATAATTTCGGTGATGGAGACCGCATCATCGACTTTCATTTTCGAGTTTCGAAGGGGAAATGCCACTGTAGTAGTTCTACTGCAAATTCATTTTGAAAAATATATAAATTTTGAATTGTTTAAATATAATTGGAGATATATAAGTTGTAAGAATATATTTATCTATTATTTTAAAATAATTTGAAATTTAACCCGGTATTGAATTCTTAAATTTCCATTAATTAATTGTTCCAATTATTGTAGTGAAATAAAAGGTAAGTAATTAATAATTGAAACCTCTAATTTAGGTAAGAGATTTAAGGCTAAGTTATAAAGGAAATAAAAAGGAAATTGAAATTGTAACTTATGAGGAAAAGGTAAAAATTTATTGAATAATGAACTAATTAAAAGAAATTTGAAAACTTGTATAACTTTCAATTACATTCTTTAAACAACATATATATAACTTACTAAATATTAAAAGTTGAAATGTTTGATAAGAAAATGTAGTGGAAATTGTACAAGTAAAAGTAGAGTAATGAAAGTATCCAATGAATTTGCTTTTATAAATAAGAATTTAATGTTAAAATTGTTGTAAACTTAAGTTATGACTGAAAAGCCACAAATTAAATATAATGGAATGGTGAAATGCATAAATGAAATGCTATAAAGAAGAAACTTACATGATATTAAAATGGAAAAATGAATGTAATATAATAAAGAGAAATTGTAAACTTTAGAAATAGGGTTGAAGTTATTTCTAAATAAAATTGAAAGAAATAAATGGAAATAAAAATATAAACCGTTATATGAATGAGAAGAATCAAACAACAATTGTATGAATGGAATAAATAAGAATAGACTAAATCTATAGCTCAAATTGTTGTTTGTCGTGGTTTGTGTTTGATTGGGTAAGGAAACTTTAAATTTGTTGGAATGGATGAATAATCCATTGTGTTTCATCTAAGACTGCTGAGTAAATGATGCACTTGATGGTTTATTCTTCATTCCGTACAATTTAAAAGTTTTGAATCCGAACAACTATTTGTTTGTTTGATTGTATTGTTGTTTTGTATTTGTTGTGTATGCTGTTTGTTGAAATTGTTGGTTGTTGTATTCATTTGTTGTTAGCGATTGAAACCACTTAAATATTTCACCATATATAAATTGTTAACCCTTTGGATTTTATAAGTGAAATGCAGATTATGGAAGCAATTGCTATTGCTTTTGGTTCCATAAATTAAGCGTAAATTGCTCGACACATAGGTACTTTTAGGATTACGGTTTATAGCGCTATTTTATATATTTTCCCAGGTTGGGATATAATATTTTGGATAATATATGTAATATAATTGTTATATTTTGATATTATATTTTCTTACGAGCCTCTCCGTACAAAGGAGACTCTGCCGAAATTTTTCGTAAATTTTTGGACTTAGAAATATTTTGAAAATGTTTTTCCAAACTTTATTTATTTAAGTATAAAAAAGATATAATGATTATAAAATGGGTATATTTTACTTAAGGTAATAAATTTAGTAAATTATTGGTTATAAGTTAAATATTTTGAATAAGATGTATTGTTATTTAATTCTTCTTTTCCCTTTTTTCCTTTTCGGGGACGAAAAGTTTTGAGTGCGGGAGAGTGTAACGACCCATGTGAATTCGATGTTTAAAATGAATTAAATTAATAGGATTTTAATTTTAATTTAGGAAGAAATAAAAATCTTATTTATTTATATGAAAGCGAATGTCGAAATTTGATGTATCAAAGGTAATTAAAATTTACAGATTAAATTATATATTGCAATTTATTTGTAATAGTGGAAATTGTTGCATTTGGATATAAATTTAAAATAAGTAAATTAAGGCAAGTATTGGATTTATCAATGAAATAAAATACAGATTTATGGAAATTGAATGTAAATGGGGGTAATAAAGTAACGCAGGACAATAAATAATTTATTTAGTACAATCCCTTTTATTCGTAAACTATTGTAAGGAGGTTAATTAATTGAAATATGAAAATTAGGGAATTGATTCAAATTGTATGTTAGATAATAAATTACAATAATTAAAGTTAGTAATTAATGGATTAAATGGAATTGGATTTAGAATCTTAATTTGTATGGGTGCATATATATAATGGAATATAAAAGGGTAAAATAATCATATACAAGTATATTAAAGGTTATAATAGTTGGTTACTAGTAAATTCACTCATTTACCAATAAAGATAATTAGGTGTGCCTTGATGATAATTAATAACGTAACGGAAAAGAGCAAATGTATTCATTTGAATATTAATTGAAATTGGATAGGGATTGTAAGTAACAATGTTAATGCAAGGTAATTAATGCTAAATTAAAGTAAATAATAATGAATAGTGATTAATTCAAAATTTGTAACATATATTACCTGCTTATTTGTTAATGGAAATAGAATTTGTAATAAGTATAAATGAATGGTACACTAATGAAAAGTGAAATAACGTTCGTTTAAAACTTGAGAAATTATAGGGTCGTATTTATTAAGCGTTACTTTAATAATTGTGATTAATTGTGAAATTAATAAGGGAAGTATGTAAAGTAATAACTAGGGAAGTAATACGTTATAAATTAAATATGACCTAAACTCAAGTGTAAGTTAAAAGTTGAAATTGAATCTAATCCATTTAAATTGGAAACTTATTATAATAAATTGGGTTCAATTTATAATAAAGGGGTTATTTTTAGAAATTGAAATAAATACTATGATTTGTAATTTAAGTTACTTTAAAATTGAGAAGGGAATTGGGTTAAAGAATTAGGAATTAATAAGTAAACCAAGATGATGAAGTTTATGAATTATTGAATTTGAATCTTTAATAGTGAGTTAATTTGTTAATTTATAATAGTTGGACTTACTGAAATAAATGAAATCAAATTTTAATTATTGCGTTAAATTAAAAATTAAGTTGAAAATTTGGAAATATTTATGTAATAATTTTAAATCCAATGGTAAACCCTCCTATTTGAAATATGAATGGAATAATCATTGTTTCATTTAATTTAATAAGAATTATTAGAAAGTTAGTTTATAATTTTAAATTTAATGAAATTGAAGATTAATATTGAAATTTATAAATGAATCATCGAAATTTACATTTTTAAACTTGTTTAAAATCATTGTAAATGTTGAGTGATATAAAGATGATGAAATTGTCGATTTTAGAATTTAAAATATAAAATTGGATTTAATCAATTAATTTAATTTATATAAAAATAGCCTTTTTGGTCACGGACTCGGATTTCGACGAAACTAGTTTCATCAGATCCGTAACAGTGAATTATTGTAGGGTTTCAAAGTGGTCGGACTTGTCGTTTGATCGTACGAACGCGAAACGCCTTGAAATCGGTTTAATTGAAATCAATTTGAAATCAATTTGAAAATATTGATTTCAGCATAACTTCTTAATACGATCGAATTTGGATGTGAAACTTTTTCCATCGCGTTCAAAATATTTTAAAACACCTATTTCGATATATGGGTTTAACCAATTTTGTTCCGGGGTCAGAACGGGCTTTTTGGGCCAATTATCGTTCAGCACGTTTGTTTATCGGATCCATCTACTCTATTTCTAACCGACCTATATAAACCCAGTTATAAAGGCTACCTCCATTTATTCTCATTTGTTTATGCGTTCATTTTCATCAACTCCTCCTCTTCCTCAATGGATGCAAACCCTATATCTATTTTCATTTCAAAAAATGAAATGAAAATTCAAACATCTCAGAAAAATTCACAAAAATTATATGTCATAGTGCTCGAAGAGCATAATCTGCTGGTACTGTTTGGTTTTCAATTCAAAGTATCGTTTGATCAAAAAAGAATGAGGAAGCTAGGCCGTTCGTTGTTAGGGTTTCCGAGTGGACAGATCTTCATCTTGAGGACGATCAGAGTTTGCAGCGAGGTAGAGGACGATGAGGGAGACCGATCCATGCGGCCATTTGGTGTCAGATGTGGTCGAAGCGACTCAAATGGCGTGTTTTTGGCTGGCGACGACGAAGGGTTAGGAGGCGTTTCGAGGGGCAGCGAACCACCAGTAGGGGCGTGTAACAACCCGCATATTTATCGATTTTATATTTAAATATTTTATTTAAATATTTTGTCGTTAATCGGATATTGGTCCGAAAAGCTACTTTTTGAAACGGTCAAATTAGGACTCGAGACCACTTCCATTGAGTTCGAAATGCCGTTTACAATTTTTTAAGTATAAACATTGATATGATTGGAGATAGTAGAATTTCACTACTTTTTCACTTGAGACTTTGGGTTGGGCTTTTAGCCTATTAGACCCAACCTTCACCCCTCCTCTTCATAAGTTCATTTCTATTTTCCTAAGTCTTCAAGCTTCTTCAAAAATGGTGGAGGGAATGGGAAATTAAAATTCAAAAACTCAAATTCAATTGCAATCCATCTTTCTACTCCAAATTCAAGAAGAAGACATTGGATTCAAGCTTCTTGTGCTTAGATAGAAGAGGGATTGATTCTTGCTTGCTTAAAACTTCATTTTTCATTGAATTTGTGCAAAGGTGAGATTTTTATCTCACAAATCTAGTCTATAACTATATTGGACTGTTGGGAATGATTCCCTATCACTTTTGCATGCACTTTTGCCTTTGGTTTGGATTGGATTGGCGAAAAAATCCAATTTTTAGCATTTTTGGAAATTTCCTGTACTTAGCTCGTTCTGGCCACTTGACTCGTTCGGTGATAGGTCGCAAGGTCACTGGGTCGTAGGTCGCAGGGCTTTAGGTCGTTCTGGAAGAATTGGCACTTCGGAATTAGGTCGCTCACGAGTTAAGCCGTTAGGTCGCTCGCGAGTTAGTACCATAGGTCGCAGGGCTTTAGGTCATTCTGGAAGTATTGGCACTTCGGAGTTAGGTCGCTCGCGAGTTAAGCCTTAAGTCGTAGGTCGCTCACGAGTTAGGCCTTAAGCCGTAGGTCGCTCGCGAGTTAAGCCTTAAGTCGTAGGTCGCTCACGAGTTAAGCCTTAAGTCGTAGGTCGCTCACGAGTTAGGCCTTAAGCCGTAGGTCGCTCGCGAGTTAAGCCTTAAGTCGTAGGTAGCTCACGAGTTAAGCCTTAAGCAGTAGGACGTTCGCGAATACCTTAGGTCGTGAACCCTGTTAGGTCGTTAGGCCTATAACCCGTTAGTTCGCGAATACCTTAGGTCGTGAACCCTGTTAGGTCGTTAGGCCTATAACCCGTTAGTTCGCGAATACCTTAGGTCGTGAACCCTGTTAGGTCGTTAGGCCTATAACCCGTTAAGTCGCGAATACATTAGGTCGTTAGACCCTTGAGTCGTTAGGTCGTTAGACCCTTGAGTCGTTAGGTCGTATGACCTTATAACCCAATAGGTCGTTGGACCTTTAACTCATAGGTCGTTGGACCTTATCCCGATAGTTCGCATGACCCCTTAGACCCTTAGGTCGTTCGACCTCATTTTGTCTTCACTAGGTCGAACCCCGTAAGCGGTGGCGTTGCCCCCGCACCCCCACCTTTGGGGGTTGCCACCCCCCTGGACCCCCCCTCCGTTGGGGATCTTATCTGAAAAACATTGAGCTTTTTTCCTTGGATTTTATTCACATCTCCGTATGCGATCTTTGTGATTGATTGTTTCTACAATTGCTTCTGTGTTTTGCCATTTTATAATATAAAGGTTTCAATACTAGTAGTAAATATCAAAACTCTTTTAACAAACAATTTCAACTCTATTTTTAATAACAAAGCTCTTTTCTTAAACCGTTTTCCAATCTATTAGTATATACAAACCTTTACCTCACTCGGATGAGAAATCTAATTAAACGACTTAGTAAAACAAGTGGTATGAAACGTTTGCGTTCACTTCGTCGGTTAATTCTTGGACTTGTTCGATTGAACCTCTTGTGACAATTTTATTAGTGAAGATTTACAGTTTGTTCGTAAATATTTAAGTTAAGCAAGTGGTTATGGGACATGAAGCTAAACTTCTATATTTACTAGCTTAGTGTAATTGACACTTCTCGTTGATCATGACGATCATTCTGATGCTTTAGACTAGCAACTGTGCGATGTCTCTTGTTGCGAGGTTAGACTAGACACCACTTGTGTGATTCCACTCACACATACCTTTTTGCTTTTTGGTTAGTCTGCACCTTAATCTGTGTGATTCCATTCACACATGTGGGGTAGCTCCCCTTGGTCTTCGGACCGTCATGTGATAGGCCTCTTTCTCTTTTCTATGATTTCTGGACTTCTTGCATTGATTTCTAGAATTTATGTCATTGACTTGTTATGAGTACAAGTTTGCGGTATGATGCCCTTTCCGAATCTTTGAGAAGATTCTTGTGATATTGATTATCTCTTATTGATTGATCTTCTGTTGATCATTATTTACATACTTATAGTGGTATGTCATTATGGATATTTTATGTTTATGCCATATCTTTTATGTTATATCATGGCATTTGATATTTATAGCTGGACTGACCCGTTTATTATTTTCTTAAATAATACTCGGGTCAGACCGAGATGTTATAGGTGCTTCTGCTTGACTTCTTCCCAGGGATTCATCACTCTGACTTTTGGCTAACTGTTTAGCTTAGCAGTTTTTGTTGTATAAACTTGAGATATAGACTCATAGTTGTATTCTTTTGTATAGCACGTGTTGCTATTCTTTTGTATTATTGTGAATCTTTTTAGCACTACTCTGATGTACACTTTCATGTGTTAGTTATATATTCATATCTTCTTCCGCCTTTGTGATATGGATGTCTGTGACTGATTTGCGATATGCTTATTTTTATGTTTGTTTCCGAGGATTATTTATAGCCACCGTGCGATAAGCAATTACATGGATGGTCGCTCCTCAACAGCCTTATTCTCCGTGCTAGTTGACAGCACTACTCCGTAGTGTTCTTGGCTAGCGTGGGCATAGAGGTGGGGCGTCACAGGGCGGCCGAGGCAGAGGATCCCTCCGGTGGTACCGGATCTCGACCATATCGAGCGAGGCGGCGGCGATTTCTACTGATGGTGGCGGCTGCGTTTTGGCAGGGACGATGGCGTATTAGGGTTCTGATGTTTACATGGGTTGACTGTTGCGGGCGCAGGGGATTGTGGGACATGACGTGGCAGAGTATGGTTTGTTTATTTTATTTTTCTTTATTTCGATTTCAACGAGTTTTAATGCAATAACTTTCACATACGAATTCCAATTCACACAAATTTTTTTCTAGGATCGTAATTAAATTCCAGATCTTTTAACGCTGGTTTGGACAGATTTGGAGACCGTCCAATTTTTGGGTTTAAATTTGATTTAAATTCGATTTAAATTCAAAAGGTGAGTGTTTTAACCCACACACAACTTATAAAATTTCCTATGTCTGTTAAATTGACTTAACATATGAGTAGAAATTTATTTATGGCTGTTTGGCATGTTTTATTCATCATCTCTGTTAAATCACATTTATTTAATTTAACTATAAATTAATTTTATTATTGCATAAAAATTTATGGTTAAAATTTATTTATCTGCATATAAAATGCCAGTTAAACAGTTATTAAATTTATTATTGAATATAAACTGTTAGTTAATACCTGTTATTTATTACCTGTTATATTTTATATGCTCTATATTGATGATTGGTTAAATTGATGATGATTGAAATAAATTGGTTGATGATTGATATTGGGTGAATGGATGATGTGTTCTATATTATATAGACTGCAAGTTATTATGTATTTTCATTTCATTTAGGATTGCGGTTTTGAAATGATATACAACCACATTTTTATTTTTAAATTGCGGATTGAAATGATAAATATCCGTATCACTTGACCATAGGATAGAAAATTATATATAGGCACCGCGGTATATATATAAAATTATTTTGAAATTATTTTTATGGTTTAGATATGATACGGTTTGATAAATATTAAATTTGGATATGATATGAATATATTTTAAATATACATATTTAGTTAAATTGTTGAATTAAGCTATGCATAAATCTGTTAAATAAAAATGAATAAGTTGAAAAATGGAATCTGATAATTTATATTATATGATTAAGTACAGGTTTAAGATCTTTTGTGTGTGTGTGTGTGTGTGTGTGTGTGTAGTTTTAAATGGTTCAAATCAATTAAGATTGAAAGATAAATTGGAAATTTAATTGGATTTGAGCTTATTTGAAATTTTAACTCCATAAGTTGAGGTTAACTTATTAAAATTGAAAATTTAAGGTATGATATTTATAATTGGATTTAATGAAGAATTCTAGTATAAATAAATGGAAGGAAATAATTAGTGTTAATAAATTTAGTTTATTTTAAATGGTTATGGATTTATCATGTGATCCTTTCAAAACTAATTAATAGGAAAATGAATTGTTGGTTTGGAATTCCCAATCTTAGTTTTGAAATTCATTAAATACTCAAAGTTTGAAATTATTGAAATCGAAGTATTTTATTCAAACTGAAAGTGAATCTTAAAGTTATGGGTTTAGACTGAATTTAAAGTGAATAAAGATTGTGAAGGCGTGGAAATTATTTACTTTTAAAGAAATTTTAAATTCAACTGTTTTATTTTATATACTGTTGAATATCAAAACCATTTAAGTTTTGAAAGTTATGGTTTTAAAACTATGGATTTCGAAGTATTATGTTGAAAGTTAAAATTCAAATATTTGGTTTCGAGGTATTATAAATTTTAAAAGTGGCATGATTATGGAAAAGAAATATATTTGAAATAAAATGATATCATATTTATTTGGGTTTTAAAAGGAAATGATATCGAATTTATGGGTTTTGAAATGGATAATTATATTCTCGTTTTGAAAGTATAATTATTTTTAAATGACCGCGGTGTTATTATAACATTTGGTTGTTGAAGAGACCGGGATCGGAAGTTGTCATACTCTCTGCCAACTCTGAAAACCACTTTAACAACCATGTACGCGGTGGAGATTCCAAAATGAAGTAGGATGGTGGTGGCGTTTCCTTTAAGGTAAATACGTGGACCCGACTCCCGTGAGTTGGCATAAGGCGGCTAAAACAGGAGCGATCGAAGGGTTAATAAGTTAGCACCTTTGATCGGACACATCCCTTCGATATTATACTTTGACTTTGGAATGATTCGGTGGCCACTTTTGATTTTATTTGGGGGTGTGGCTCGAGGTGGGCGGTAGCTGCGCGCTACGCGTTACCACCGACCCGGAAGCGTAATTGGTATATCTACCCTGGCATTGCCTAGTTGTGCCGTGTCACCTGCCCTATAGCGCCTTGTGCGAGTTACTATTTGTGTCGTACCTATGGAGTATCCTCTGGTAACCTCCCGATCAGGAGGTATTATGGTACTGTATAAACTATTGGCATTATTTGTGTTGAGGGCTATATGGGTAACCCCTTAACGCTATTAAAAAGTAAGTTTATTTTACAATTAGACACTATTATAATAGCGAAATATACTACATAGTAAATAGTTTAACGGATCCTTAAGAGATGTAAATCCCGAGCATCTTTTGAATTACTGCACTCATATTCATTTCAGTTAATTTAACTTACATAAGATCTTTTAGTTCTTACTCGAGTGTTTTGTCTTTTCAATTCGCTCGGGTCAGTCCGAGCGTTTCAGAATCGAAGACTTTATATCTGGAGGACGAAGACGGAGATTTCTACTATTTTTACTAATTATATTCCACCACACTATTTAATTCCGCTGCATTGATTATGATTGGTATGTGAACTCTGGTATTTATTGTATAAAGAAGAATCAAATATTTGTAAACAGTTTATGAACCGTACATTTATTATTATATTTTATCCTTCTACTGTGAGATTCTATTTTGTTTTTCTTTCCCTGTTTTTTTTCTTATTTATCCCATAACAATCCTCCCTTCCATATGGTTTGAATTGGCACGTGTGTCGATTTAAAGCGTGCGAAAAGGCGGGACGTTACAGTATGAATTATAAATTTTTTTTCTAAATTTAATTGCAAAATCCTTTAAATTTAACTTATTTAATTATCAAAATTTACGGGTCGTTACACTCTTCCTCACTCAAAACTTTTCGTCCCCAAAAAGGAAAAAGAAGGGAGAAGAAAGAATTAAATAAATAATACGTCTTATTCAAAATAATAACTTTATAACAAATAATTTACAATTTATTACTTTAAATAAATATACCCATTTTATAACCATTAAATCTTTTTATACTTAAATAAATAAGGTTTGGAAATCATTTTCAAAAATAATCTAAGTCCAAAATTTACGAAAAATTTCGGTAGAGTCTCCTTTGTACAGAGAGGCTCAGGAGAAAATATAATATCAAATATAACAAAATATCACATATAATATCCAAAATATTATATCCCAAGGCGGGAAAAATATATAAAATAGCGCTATAAAACTGAAATCCGAGAATGTACCTATTAGTCAGGCAATTAACGTTTAATTATGAAACCAAAAGCAGTAGCCATTGCTTCCATAACCTGTATTTAACTTATATAATCCAAAAGAGTTAACAATTATATAAATGAAATATCTAAAACAGATCCGAATAACAACAACATTCAACATACCAACCATCACTTGCAACAATTAAGCAACCATCACAAGATCAACACACATCAATCATTCATACACATCAACAAAACAAATAATTGTTTGGGTTCAACTTTATAGTGTATAGAATGAAAAATAAACTATTGAGCGCACCATTTACTCAATAGTCTCTGATGAAGCTAAATAGATTATTCATACATCCAAACAATTTTATAGTATCCTTATCCAACAACCATAAGCCAAGACAAACAACACTTCCAAACAAGAAATCAAATTAAATTTTCCAACTTCATAGCATTTATTGTTTGATTTCCTTTTGTTCATATAATGATTTATCTTTTTTTTTCTTTTGCTTTCTTTATCTTCATTTACTTGCAATATTCGTCTTTCTGTTTATTTTATTAATAAATAGCTTCAATCTTTTACTTAAGCTTATTATCTTTCATATATACTACTTAATTTTATTTATTTACTTTCATTTATTACTAAATTCCATTTATAATACTTACCTTTCTTATTTTAATTAATAGCTTTTATCTTTATACTTAAGTTCATACCAATTCTAACACCAAATTCTTATTTGTTAAGGAATTTCATTGAATACTTTCATTATTTCAGGTTTACTTGTATAATATTTCCCATTACATTTTCTTATTAACATTGCAACTTTTATTATATGGAAAGTTATATATATGCTTTAAGAATGTAATTGAAAATTATACAAATTTATCCCCTTTTCTATTTAATTTAATGTTCAATATTTATATCTTTTGTTTTACAAGTTACAATTCCAACTTTCTTGCTTTTTCCTTTATTACCTATCCTTTGATTCCTTTTTATTTATAACTTAGCATTATATCTCTTATTTCCTTTACCGGTTTCAATTATTAATTACTTACGTTCAAGTTCATTACAATAACTGAAATTATTAATTAATGGAAACTTAAGAATTTAAATATCGGGTTTAATTTCAAATCATTTTAAAATAATAAATGAATATATACTTACAATTTATATCCAATTATGTTTAAGCAATTTAAAATTTTATATTTATCTATCAAAACAAACTCTACAGTAAAACTACTACAGTGGTCTTCCCACTTCGAAACTCGAAAATGAATGTCGATGATGCATGCACTCATCACCGGAATTATTTTCCAGCGACAAAGAGGGGAGTACAGAACTTATTTCTTTTCAAAGTTTCTTTTAAAACAATTCTTTCAAATTATATTGAAATATTAATATAAGAAAATACTTCTAATAATACTATATTCCAAAATCATTTGAAAGAAATTTTCAAAACCCGAAACTTGAGTTCTAAATTTCCATTTTCGTTTATTTTATTTTCAATCTCATTTCAACTATTATTTTAAAAAATTCATTAACTAACAACTAATATATTGAAACCAAATATAGCCTTATTTATAAAATTTATTTTATATATATAGAAAATATAATAGGCAAAATTATTTCATTTACCTATATTCAAAAACAAATATTGTGTCGGTCTGTCTTATTAAGTGTTTAGAAATCCCTATTGATGTCATAGCGTCCCATGCACTAACCAGAATTTATAAATACAAAATGGAATAGATTAACACAATATTAAAACCTTTTTATAACACTAACAAGTATGCTCTCTCATATATATACACTCAGCGACTCCCATAGGGTATTACTACCCTATTAATAAAGAGTCAAACCACACAAAGCTAAGGTTTATCGCTAAACCAAAGCTCTGATACCAGATGTAATATCCCGCCTTTTTGCACGCTTTAAATCGACACACGTGCCAATTCGAACCATACGTAAGGGCGGATTGTTATGGGGTAAATAAGAGAAACAAGAAAAAAAAGTTAAAACAAAATAGAATCTCACAGCGGAAGGATAAAATATAATAATCAAATATATAGTTCAAGAAGCTGTTTACAAAATATTTAATTTTTCTTATACGATATATATTAGAGTTATACATACCCTAGATATCAATAGTGCAGCGGAATGCAATAGTGTAGTGGAAAAATATAATAGATAATAGTACTACTAATCGCCTTCTTCTTCCTCTAGAGCTAAAATCTTCAAATCCTGAAATGCCTAGGCTGACGCAAGGGAATTGAAAAGACAAAACACTCGTGTCAGAACTAAAATATCTTATGTGAGTTAAATCAACAGAATATAAATATGAGTACAGTAACTCAAGAGATGCTTATGATTTACATCTCCTAAGGATCTGTTAAACTATTTACTATGTAGTAATATTTCGCTATTATAATAGTGTATAATTTTAAAATAAACTTACTTTTAAATAGTATTAAGGCTTTACATTTTCCACCTTAACATATAATAGTCCCAGTAGTCCATCCAGTATTATCACATCTCCAGATCGGGAGACTACCCTAAATACTCCACGGGCTACGGGAGAAAACCAAACTTGTACAAGGCGTGATAGGGTAGGTGACACGGCACAACTAGGCAATGCCAGGGTAGATATACCAATTACGCATAAGGGCTAGTGGTAACGCGTAGCCGCAGCTACTGCCCACCTCGAGCCACACCCCTAAAAAAGAAAATCAAAAGTGGCCACCGAGTCAATCCAAAAGTCAAAGTATAAAATCGAAGGGATGTGTCCGATCAAAGGTGCTACCTCAATTGGCCCAAGAATCGCTCCTGTTTTAGCCACCTTATGCCAACGCACGGGAGTTGGGTCCACGTATTTACCTCAAAGGAAACGCCGCCACCATTCTACTCCATTCTGGAATCTCCACCGCATATATGGTTGTTAAAGTGGTTTTCAGAGTTGGTAGAGGGTATGATAACTTTCGATCCCGGTTTCTTCAACAAGCAAACGTTATTATAACACCACGGTTATTTCAAAATAATTTCTACTTCGAAAACCAAGATATAATATTCATTTCAAAACCATATAATTAAGATATCATTTCCCTTTTAAAACCAAATCAATATGATATCTTTTCAAATATATCCTTTTCTAAAACCATAACTTTTCATAGTTAAAATATTTCCAAACCAAAAGCTTGAAATATAGCCTTTCAAAACATAAAACTATGAATTACATAACTTTGAAATATAACCGCACCCTTAAATGGTTTAAATATAAATTACTTTATAAAATAAAATAGCCTCTTTAATTTCACAAATAAATTCCAAATATAGATTTAAATCCCCACTTAAACCGTTTCAATTTCCATATATTTCAAAGCTCTAGATATTATACCGTTTCAAAATGAATTCTTTGATAATTTCACAAATAACAAATCAATTGCTATTATTTAGATATGAAACGTATACTTAATAAATCCAATATAGTTTAAGTACAACTTTAACTTCAAACAACTGAATATTTTTGTCAATTTAAATTAACTTGATGATATTCATTTAAAGTGATTGATAGTCATTTAAATCCTTTAAACCAAAATAAAGTTATACAAATCATGCCTTTAAAATCTCAGATTTATTTAAAATTTTAAATCAATTCTTATTCGAAGATAATTCTTAAACCACTTTAATTCAAATCAATTTGTATTTCTCTTCCAGCCTTCATTATTTAAGTCATTCTACTCTACAAATAAAATTTAAATAAATACTTCACTGTGTCATATCTTAATAAAATCAACTTTTATTATTGAACTTCTTTTATACTTTAAAACAATTTTATACATAGCTTAAAACCAAGAAAATCATTATATATATAGAATAACATTTATAGATATCCGAATCAATATCTCATAAACCATATTTTTCTTTACAAAATCATAGAAATCCTTTCAAAATATTTTTATACATATAGACCGTGGTGCCTGTACATAATTTTCTATCCTATGGTCAAGTGATACAGATATTTATTATTTAAATCCGTAATTAAAAATAAAAATTACCGTTATATTTCATTTCAAACTGCAATCCCGAATGAAATGAAAATGCATGATAACTTGCAGTTTATAACAATAAAAGTACAGCATCCATTCATCCAATATCAATCATCAACCATTTATCACAATCATCATCCAAATTCAAACAATACATCAATATATAACAGGTGATAACAACAAGTTTCAGCTATCAGTTTATATTCAAAAATAAATTATAACCGTTTAACTGGCAGTTTATATAAAAATGAATAACAATTTAATTGGCACTTAATATGCAATAATGAATTAAATAACAAGTTAATTAAATAAATGCAAATTAACTGAGATAATGATGAAATATATGCCAAACAACTATAAATAAATTTCAAATCACATCATAAATGAATTTAACAAACATAAAAAATCTTAGAAGTTATGAGTGGGTTAAAACACTCACCCTTTGAATTTAAATTGAATTCAAATCCAATTTAAACCCAAAAATTCGATAGCCTCAGAACTGTCCAAACTACCGTCAAAATCTCCAAAATTTAAATACGATCCTAACGCAAGAAATCGTGCACAAATACGAGGCCGTGTGAGAAAGTTAGGGTTATTTGAACGAATTGAAATCAAAATTAGAATAAAGCAAAATAAATAATAATAAAAAACAAACCGATCAATTTGAGCCACGTCATCCTCTCTCTGGAAACCCTATGCACGCGTTTCATCTACAGGTCACGACAATTCGAAGCCGCCGCCGCAACCAACCCTTTGCCCAATTTTCATGGCCGCCACGTTCGCGACTCCCCTCAGCCTGCCGCCCTACGCCTCAGGTGCCACGACCTCTGGCGTCCCCTTGCTCTGTGCGACCGCCGCCCCTTTGGTGATGAACGAACAACGCCCCTAAGACCAGCTCGACACCATCTACGCAACGGTACCCCCCGATCGCCGATCGGAGGTAGATCCACTATTGGATCGACCAAAATCCAATACGAATGGCTGAGAATGATTTGCGATTTCTGGGTAAACAGTGAATCGATTCGACAAACGAACAGTACCAAAAGATTATGCTTATTGAGAGCTTCAATATATATTTCGGAATTTTTCTAAGGAGTTTGGATTTTTGACTTTGATTTTTGAATTGGAATTGGATCTGAATTTTGTTGTCTGCCATTGAGGAAGAGAGAAAGAACTATACGTACCATAGATGGGAAATAGGGAGGCTAGGGTTTTTTAGCAGTCTATTAATAGGAAAAATCGAAATTAGAATGGGTGGGCCTAATTAATATACGCGTTGAAACAATGTATGGCCCGAAAAGCACGATTCGACTCCGGAATGAAATCAGGTCAACCCATACACCAAAATAGGTGTTTTAAAATATTTTGAAAGCAATGGAAAAGGTTTCAGGTTCAAATAGCATCTTATGAAGAAGTTATGATCAAATCAATATTTTTCAAATTGATTTCCATTGATTTTAATTTATCGATTTCAAGGCGTTTCAAGCCCATTCGATCGAACGACAAGTCCGATCGATACGAAACTTGAAATCCTACAATAATTCGCCATTACGGATCCGATGAAACCGGTTTCATCAAAATCCGATTCTGTGGCCAAAATGGCTATTTTTAATTAAATTAAATTAAAATAAAATAATTAAATCAAATTTCAAATTTAAATTCTAAAATTTGACAATTCTTATATTCACACTATTTTAACAAACTTAGTTGTCCATTTAAAGTTAATTAATTTACCAAATTTCAATCTTACCCTCACTTTATTTAATTTAGCATTTACAATAAGATTCCCAAGAATTCCATTTAATGTAGATCAATTAAATTTTTTTCATTCCTTATTGTCAAATAGATCGCATTTATATTGGACTCAAAATCTATTCCATTAAATATTTTCATATTCCATCTTAAATACCATATAATGTAGTAATTAATTTTTTCCACAATAAACTCAAATAATAAAAATTTATCCAAATAAATTAACTTGAGTCACTTAAATCCTTCTTATCTAACCAATTATTATTCAATCAATTTCATCCTACGTTATAATCATATTTGATTCATAACTATTACCCTTAATGTTTCCTAAATTCCTCTTAGTTCTAATCGTCGTAGTATTAAATTCCATTTGCTACGAAAAGTCCATTTATTATATGTACTAAATTTAAATAAATTGGTATGTTTCCATTCCAATCCCTTTTATTACTTTTACTGTACTCAAATTTTACCAACTCCTAAACGTCTTAACTTTCATTTATTTTATTACCAATTATTTCAAATTCTACTTCCATCAACAAATAAAACAGGTAATTTATAATATATGCTTACAAGCCAAATGTTATACCAATTGTCATATTCTGAATGGAGTTAATATTAATTTCAAAAATTATCTAAGTTTTACATTAAGATAATATTTAATTACCATTAATGAAATTGAATTCCCAATTTATTTAATGAAATCAATTATGACCTTTACAACTTTAATAAATTCATTGGTTCGTAGTTATTTCATAAATTTGTACTAACATTGATTCCTATCAAATTGCACTTATTACGTATTATTCCATTTACATTCACCTTTATCTGTAATAACCATTTTATTTCCACTTATTGTGTAATTACTACTATAATTCAATTACATTGAAATTTGTCAATTTCACCCATAAATTTAGATTTTAAATCAAATAAATTAATTTACCTTGGCTCCATTTATTACATCAATTGTTACTTTAATTTATGATTCTCACTTCCGTTATTTTATTAATTACCATTAAGATAACGTTTATTATCTACAACAGTCATTAAAATTACTTATCTACATTGATTGTATAAATTTTCCATTAATTACGTATTACTTCATCGGTTACTATAATTTTGGACTCCTTAAACTATCACTAATTATATCATTTCATTAGTTAATACAATATTCCCATTTGTTTTCTTATATTAAATTTCTTAGCCTAGAATAACAATTCCCATTACTTCAATGCATCGAAATTTCATTTTTTATTTGTAATACTTAGCTTTAATTTCAAATGTTGCATTTCATTTCTACATTTACTTCGGTATGAATTATAATTTTTTTCTAAAGTTAGTTACAAAATCCTTTAAATTTAACTAATTTAATTATCAAAATTTACGGGTCGTTACAAAAGAAGCGGCCGACGAGGGCTAAAGGAAATTGGGTTGATGAGCTTCCATTAGAACTATGGGCTTACAAAATACACACAAATCTACTATCAGGCACTCGCCATCGCCTTGGCATATGGTTCAGAAGCTATAATCTAGTGTAACTAGAAGTCTCATCGCATAAGGCACTTTATTCAGAGAGAGAATGAACAAATACCGCTCGAGTTCCTTGACCAAATCTATGTGAAGCGGGAAGAAGCCGAACCGAGGGTCGCCGATCGCCAGAAAGATTGGCAGCCACTTCAAAGCTAAGCTTTGCAATCATACCTTCGAAGTGGGAGATCTCATCCTAAAATGAATCTCCCTAGGTGTAGGAGCACTTGGCCTAAACTGGGAAGGACTTTATGCGGTCGACTAGAGGCTTGGAGATGGAACACTCAATGTAGCTATAGTAGATGGAGTTCCCATCCCCCATACTTGTAGCGACTCGCTGTGGCACCACTACATTTAATATCTATATATTTACTATTTCCAAAATTAAGCCACCCAAGGATATTGGGGGAATTGTAAACAGTAGGACTTGCTATTTCTTCTATTTCATCAATAAAGTTATCTTCTTTAAATAATGGAACTGTGTTCATACAAGCTAAACTACCGATTCGACTGGAAAAATCAACTCAAACCATCGACTCAATGGGAAAAATCGATCCTAACCGTTTGAGGACTGGCTCTGCTTCGATAACATCGACAAGGTTCAAAACCACCGATTCAATGGGAAAAATCAACTCAAACCGCTGGATTGACGTAGAAAATTGATCCCAACCTTTTGAGAACTAGCATTGCTCCATTAATAATGGGAAGGTTCAAAGCGGCCGAGTCGGCGGGGAAAATTTACTAAAACCGTTGGATCAATCGGGAAAACGATCCCAACCTTTTGAGAACTGGCGTTGCTCCAGCAACATTAAGAAAGTTCAAAACAATCAAGTTGATGGGAATAATCGAATCGAATTGCCGGATTGATGGGGAAAATCGATCCCAATCTTCTAAGAACCAGTCTTGCTCCAACAACCATCGGGAAGGCCCAAAACCGCCAAATCGACTGGCGAATCTTTGTAAATCGTAGGATCGACGAGGAAATCAATCCCGACCTTTTGAGAACCGACGTTGCTTCGGCAGTGTCGGGAAGGTTAAAAATCACCGCGTCGGTGAGGAAAATTAACTCAAACCGCCAAATCGATGGTGAAAATCGATCCAAACCTTCTAAGAATCAGCATTGCTTCAGCAACATTGGGAGGGTTCAGAACCACCAAGTCGATAGGGAAAGTCGACTCGAACCATTGGATCGACGGTGAAAATCGAACTTTGCATTTTAATTACCGGTATTGCTCCGACAATATCAGGGAATTCAAAACCACTAAGTCAACTGGAAAATTGATTGAAACCTCTCGAAACTTGACATCATTTAGGGATAGGCGACAACAAAAGGAATAATCGAAGCCCAAAGGTAGGTAGTGTCAAATAAAAATCCAATGAATTGAGCTGTTTGTGTATAAGTTTCTAGAGATAAAAACTGGTGCACGACCAGGGTCTCTACACAAACCTTGGAAGAATTTATAATGACGAAAGATGAAGATAGAGCATCGTTATAATACGCACAACCAAAATGATGTTGGCTGAGGATGTCAACTTGAAAGAATTCGAATGCAGCCAAGGTAACAGTAGTAAGAAAACTATAATGCTTGGAATCAAGCAGCAAAGTCAATAGTTTTCGAAGACAAGAATTATAGCTCGAATTAGACTTAGGGCAATTGAACGAATTGCCTAGGATGTCCATTCTCTCATAAGATGTCTGCATTTGAATATTCGGCTCTACGATAAAGGAACGCATGCCAACACTTGGTCAAAACGACCCCGATCAAGTTCGTACAGAAACAGCTATGGAGTTGGATAAATCAAATCATATCACATTTCTATTAGGTTGGACAGAGCATTTTGGAACACAAAACTGAGGTAAATAATAGAATATACTGAAATAGTTATAGATATATTATTTATGTGCACAAAGTTATGGTAAATATATTACATAGAACAAAAGTATAGAATATAAGAAATTGCAATACAAGCAATCATATTATAGACACAGGCAGTCAAACACAAACATGCAGAGTACATGAAACGCAGAAGTATACAAAAGAGATTACAAAGGTAAAACTAATCTTTAATTACTAAAAAAATTCTTTTATGTATAGAAAAAACAACGGAGGTCCCATACAATCTCAGCATGTCTAAAGCAAAAAGAAAAAAGACATACTATATTTTAACAATAGGACATGTTCATCTATCACACACTATTGAGTCTTCTACTTCTTACCCCCATGACTGCCTTTGCCATCCTTTCCTGGATGGGTTGTGAGCTTTTTCCTCCCTTTGGGTTCCTTAACAAAGCGAGTATTGCCTTTTGAATGTACGGATTCTCCTCAAGATCCACCAACTAGCACATATCCACGCTTAGACTTGCCCGTCTTGATTGTAAATGAAGCAATCTTAGACTGGGTGACTCTGGGCTCTTTCTTTACGTTGAGCATTTTTTTTCTCTTTCTTTAGCCTATCTACCATCATCTCTTGGTTAGTGAGGCTCGAAGCACCTACAATGTGAACATCCTCTTCTTAAGAGACAAAAATTTCCTCCAAGCTTTCCAAAGCGCCTATCTTCTGGGAATGTGGACTCGGGCCGGAATTGGAAACATGGACAAATGTAGAAAACCCCATGAAGTTGGTGGTTGAATCACTAAAGGATGCTTCAGTCCCTGAACCATGTGTGGCTGGAGGTGGAGGAGGCAATTGAGGTTAACCTACAAGTTGGCAAACATAGTGAAAAAGTTTAAGGACAGCTTCTTGTAAGAACTAAAGTTTCGTAAAGACTGGAGAAACAAGAGATATACCTATAGCTAGAACCCATTAGGATACGATGAACTCGGCTTCTTCAGTCTCGTGCTCCTTAGGCCGGACCACAATAGGAGGAATGTATAGCTTCTGGGGGACACCTATTATTGAAGCTGGAAGAATATGAGTTATTGCGGAGCTGACTCCCATAAAAGCGAGAATGGTTGATGCCGGCTCTTGAGATTTGGAAGCAGTTTCTTCATCCTGGCCCGAAGAGCTCAAGCCATAAGAGCTTTGGCAGCATCGGAAAGAACAACTTCAGCAACATCTTTAGCAATGATAGCCTTTCCAATGAAAAGAGATCAGTATCTTTAGCATTACAATATGCGACCATCGGTTCTTTTTGGATTGATTGTCCCAAATCTCCGCGGATTTGCATAGCACTTCCTCCTAAGCACCTTCAAGCGTCTCATGGTAGTCGTTCTTCAGCCATATCAGATTCTTGAAGATGGCCACATTAACATAAAAATATAGCACGTTGCCATCAAGTTCTGCCAGGATCTTCGACTTTTCATCTTGAAGCTCTTCGACCTCTTGCATGGTAAGTTTAAGCCTGAAGTCACTGCCGACCATTTCCATGGACAGCTCATCCACCGCCTTTGAAAGTTTCTTCTTTTTTTCAACAAGCTTCTAATTCTCCTCATGGAGTGTAGTGATTTCAACGGTTTGCTCGGCAATGGTCAAATCCTAAGCTGGAAATGTCTGGTCCATAGCGCTGTTATCTTTCCAGTTCAGCAGCCTTCTAATATATGCGCTTTAAATTGTTTCATGTTATAAATTTTGTTTTCCCATGACTGCACTTCAACTCTATTATAGACTATCGGTGCTTGCTTTTTGTTTCTGTGTAAGATCTCTCTCTTCTCTCTCTTGTAACCATGAGTAAATCATCCTCCCTCTCCATTAGCATTCGCTCAAAGGCAGCTATCTCGGTTTCAAAGGATTGGATATTTGTATAATTTATCTTATTAACTTCGAAGAGAGCTGTGTAGAGTTTCTTCCATTTATATCCTTTGTTGACGCCCTACTTGACGTTTATTAGACTTTGCATCATTGACTCTTTCAATGTGTTTGAGGTATCTTGATCGAACTTGACACCGTGTAGAAAGAGATTAGGGAATGCAAGTGATAAATGTGGAGGACCAGTTTGTAGAGTGAATGAAAGGAGTGAAGGTTCCCTTGGTGGTAGGTGGGACGATCATAACCATAGCTCGGGAGATCATAACTTGCTGGGTAAGAGAAGTTCGAGCCTTTGTATGAGGCGAAATATCTATAGAAGTAGGCCCACAATGATCGGAGGAATCTCTAAGGCTCTTTGTAGGGTCTTGAGATAGCTAATCTTTAGCCTTTCTCTTCTTCCTCTCCTGCTCTTTCTCACTATCCTAATCTCCCTCTATAACGATCTCAGTTTTAAGTCAAATTTAAATGGACAATTAATATAATTTTTTTGGTTTATTTGTGGATTAATTAAAAAATTTCCAAATTAAACAAGATATTTGTTTGTTTATTTATATATATGTATATAAATTGAATGTAAATAGAATTTAAATTTGAAAGATCCAAAAAATAAATATTTTAAAAATATATTGGATTTGAAAACACTAAATTTTAAATTAATAAAAATTTGTTATAATGTACATATGTAATATATATTTTGTAAGTTATATTTTGAATTTACAATAAATAATTTTCATTAAAGTTGTTTAAAGCTAAATTCTATATTTTGTAATATACATATGTGTGTTTATTTATTAAAGTATAATTTAGATTTTAAAAATCAATTTCTTTAAAGTTATAAATATTTATGAAAAGGAAATGCAATAATTTAATAATAGAATTGTGTTAATAAAAAAACATAAACCTATGTAAATATGAAATTAAATAAAATTTTATAAAGGGTTTGAACATAAAAGTTACTGTTTATGACATTTGTAAAATAAGAAATTCATGCAAATCACATTTGTAAGATAATAGTAAAGAATTTGTACATGTGTTAGCATAATTTACAAGTGGCATAAGTTTTTCTTTTAAATTTGAAAATATATAAAAAATCAAAGTGAGAAACCAGGCCTCGTATTTTCCTTTCATAATTTCACAAACCTGGAAACAAGATACAGATCAAAGAAAAAAATAAACATACAATCCCTTCCAAATTTCAAAACTGAAGCACCTTAGACATCAACAACTTCAAAGCTTCAACCTGATTCAAATTACAATTCAAATCAAATAACTTAAGTTTGCAAATCTGTAAGTTAAAGAGAAAAAATCAATTCAAAAAACAGCTTTAATTTTTAACCAAAACAATTCAAGAGCAAATGCAATTCAAAGATCAGAGCAACTAAGCAACTCAACAAAATCCAAACAAGTTCCAGCCTTCACTTTTAAAACTCAAAATAAGATCAAATATCAAGAAAAATATATTCAACTCAAAGATCAGGCTTGCAATTTCAAGGATCAAATTTATTTTCTAGGCTTGTGTTAACTCCGCTTTCTCTACGACCTAACGACTTAAGAAATGTCACGACCTAAAGAAGGCTACGTCCTAATGACTTAAGGAAGTACACGACTTAAGGAAGTACACGACTTAAGGAAGCCTACGACTTAAGGAATCCTACGACTTAAGGAAGTACACGACTTAAGGCATAGGCGACCTAACAACTCAGAGTACTTCACGACCTACGACTTAAGGTATGGACGACCTAACGAGTTAAGGTCTAGATGACCTAAGAATTGAAACGGTCTAAGCAGGTCACGACCTAAGAAGTTACGATCTAACAACCTAAAAAGGGTACGACTTAACGGCTCAAGGCACGAAAAGGATAAGACAACTACACTTAAGTCGCAACCGACTTACGACCTTTGCTAGGTCATTCACGACTTAAGACTACGGAGTCAAGATTCAATGCCGCATCACTTAAGAGAGGACTGGTTGACTCGTTTGCGACTTAGGACTTGTGATATATATGAGCAAGCTTACCAGTTGGGCCACGACCCACGACTTAGTTTGAGTCGGCCACGACCTAAAGCTACCGAGTTAAAATCCAATGCCGTGATACTTATGCCGCATCTTTTTAACTCATTCGCGACTTAGGACTTATGACATGAATTCAGGTAGACAAGCTTACCTCTACTAAATCGTGGACTTGGCTCGATAGGTCGGCCACGACTTATCCTAAGTCGGCCACGACTTAGGACTTGGCAATAATTCCTGCCTAGAATTCTCTATAAATACATTGACATCTCCAACTTTCAAAGGACTTTTTTGGGGGGGACAATCTCTTCAAGCGTCGGTACTCTGCCAGTTTCTAAACCAACTCTATACTTGAAGTTTCGAAGAACACTACAAGCTACTTGGAAAGACTTTCACACGTCCGACATGAATTCGAAGACTTTCATCTACATCGAAGCTTAAGCTACTTGTTCAAAGTGTTTTGTAACTAAAGAGATTTGTACTTGAAGAGCATTGTATCGTTTTCAGTAATAAAGATACTTAAAGTGGACGTAGGCTACTCCTTAAGCCGAACCACTATAAAATTGCTGTCACTTACTGTATTTTCTGTTATTTTAGCTGATATTTCGTTCCCGAACCATCGGGTGGTGCTTTCACATTCACAGTTCACACACCGGGGTGTTAGCGTTCAATTTTAAGCGTTAACATTTTTGGTGCTTTCACTGAGAATTGAACTCGGGTTGTTATCACCATTGCTTCTCAAAAAGTTGTTGAAAGGATTTCTTTTAAAACCAGAAGTTTATTGGAAATAATGGCTCCTGGGAGAAAACGAAGTTCTGTAAGATCCGACAATGTTCAAGAGAATACCGCTACCTCTCCTCCTTCAAGTCAAGCAGCCCTAACTGCTGGAGTTACGCGAGCAGAATTGGACGCCGTAGTTTTAGGGTTGAATCAACAATTGAATGCCCAGAATGCACAGTTGGAGGCTCAGAATGCCCAGAACTCCCTGATCTTAAGTAAGTTGAATGATCTACTTGGGGCTAACCGTCAACCGGTTAATAATGATGGAAACCCTACTGCGGGAGTTCAAGATGTTGAAGGAGGGAACATTTCTCAAAGAGCCGTAGACCCTGTGGAAAAGACACCTCTCCGGGCTGGAGGATCAGGACCGCAGCCGACCCTCCGTGAACGGTTGTCAAGACAGAATTCAGAAAGAATGGCTGATGTTTGCCCTCCAGAGCCTCTAAATGATGAAGAGTATTTCTCAGGCATGGTTCGTCAGATTATGAAAGAAATCATGCGAAGAGATGAAGATGAGAAAGAATGGGGTTTTGCTCCAAGCAAAACTCCATTTACTGAAATGATCTTGAAGGCAGAGTTCCCAAGGAAATTCGTTCCCCCTACTATTCCGGCTTACAAGGGGACGAGTGATCCTAGTGATTTTCTGTATAAGTACGATTGGCATATGACGGGTGCCAGAGCGTCTGGTGAAATCAAATGTCGATATTTCCCGGTATATCTGGAAGGTGTGGCTCTATTGTGGTTTACAAAGCTGCCGGTCAGGTCCATTGATCAGTTCTCCAATTTGACCAGGAAATTTAAGGAGCAATTTCGATTGTATGCTTCAAAAGCAAAGGATATAATGTCGCTGTCAAGTCTAGAGCAAAATCCGGGAGAATCCATCAGATCATTTTTGAATCGTTTTAACATAGCATTGGCTGAGGTAGATAATGCTGAGCCACGCATGGTCCTTACATACTTGATGAGGGCTATTGACAAATCAAGCGAATTTGAAAAATGGTTGAAAATGAAAGAAGCAAACTCGCTTGACAAATTCTACAAGAAAGCGGATGAATTCATGCGCATGGAGAGCCTCCAAACACCGGCTAAGATGGTATCAGCAGAAGCCGGGAACAATGGTGATGCTTCGAACAAGAAAGAACCTAACACTCAGAAAAGGGGAAATGATGGTGGAAAGAAACAAGGAAATGCTAAGAAAGGTCGTCCTTTCAATTTCACACCCTTGAATGATACCCCTGAGAACATCTTCTTTGCGACCAAGGATGATGTCAATTATCCGACACCACCTAAACTGAGAGTTGGAAGTAAGATGGAAAAAAGTGGAAGGTTCTGCCGGTTCCACAACCAACCCAGCCATGACACCAACGAATGCCGTCATTTGAAAGAAGTAATTGAACAACTCTTGAAAGAGAACAAGCTCCAACAGTATGTGAAAAGGAATAGAAATGCCCCAGCCTCGTCGACTCAAGGACAACATGTTCCCGCTCACCGTCTTGGCTCAAGTGAGAAGGCCGTAGAACATGAGTCGGAAAGACCTGCATCAATATAATAACTGGAGGGCCTCACCCAGCAGGCAAAAGCTGGGGTGAGATGGAAAGGTATGCCTGGGCCTTGAGGCATGTACCGGCTGAAGAGAATGTTTTTGTATTAGAAAATGATGCACCTTTAAAGCAACAAAAGACTTCCACTGATGATATTGTATTCAATGCCAGAGATTCTTTGGGTATCGAGGCTCCTACCATAGATCCTTTGGTCATATCCACTGGTATTGGGCCGGCTACTGTGAGAAGAGTTCTAGTTGATTGTGGAGCTTCATGCAACATTCTCTTCAAGAAGACTTTTGATCAGATGAAAATTCCAATGGCTGACGTTCATGCTTCATCACTTAAGATTGCTGGGTTTGCTGGGGAACCCAAACAGCCGATTGGGACCATAGATTTGTTTGTAGAACTTGGAAAAGGGCTGAGGAAGGTGGCTCGAAAGCTAACCTTTATAATTGTTGAAGAATTCTCTGCCTACAATGCCTTTTTAGGCCGACCAACTCTTGCTACATTCAAAGCTGTTCTTGCCACTTGGTGTCTGACTATAAAATTCCCCACAGATAATGGAGTTGGTGTGATTAAAGGAGACCAAGATGCGGGGCGAGAATGTTATCTTACAAAGTTGCGAGAATCAAGGAAAAGAGAAATGGGAAAAGGTGCGGCGGCTCCAGTCCGCATCAAAGAACCAACCTTGTAGCAATTACAGGGTGGACCTTGCACTGGTGAATATAGTGGCGCATGAAGAGAGATGGATCCAAGGAAAGCCGGTGCAGGGAGAATAGGGTAGTACCGGTAGAGGTAACACTGCCGGTACCCGTTGACCCAAAGGACCCAAACAAAGTGCTGAATGTGGGTTCACAACTCAACACAACAGCTCAGAATGTTCTGATTTCAATTTTGAAGGCAAATTTGGATGTATTCGCTTGGACTCATGCTGACATGTGTGGATTATCCCCAGAGATTGCAGTACACACTCTGAGCATTGATCCAAAGTTTACACCCATGAAACAGAAAAGAAGAACTCAGGGTCTAGAAAGGTCAGCAGCATTGAAAGAAGAAGTGGATCGGCTCATGGAGAACTGTTTCGTCAGAGAATCTACTTATCCAAATTGGGTATCAAATCCAGTGCTGGTTAAAAAGCTAACGGAAAATAGAGAGTATGCATTGACTTTTCAGATTTGAACAAAGCCTGCCCCAAAGACTGCTTCCCACTGCCCAGGATTGAACAGTTGGTGGATGGGACGGTGGGGCATGAATTGTTATCTTTTATGGATGCATACTCCGGATATAACCAGATTATGATGCATAAGCCAGATCAAGAGTACACAAGCTTCATCACAGATGTTGGACTCTACTGCGACAAGGTGATGCCTTTCTGACTCAAGAATGCAGGGGCAACTTACCAAAGGCTTGTTAATGCCATGTTTAAACCGCAGATTGGCAAGACAATGGAAGTTTATGTTGATGATATGCTAGTGAAGTCTAAGAAAGCAGTGGACCACATGGATCACTTGGCAGAGATGTTCGCAGTACTCCGAAAGTACAGAATGAAGCTTAATCCCTTGAAATATTCATTTGGAGTGGAGTCCGGAAAGTTTTTTGGTTTCATTGTGAGCGCTAGGGGCATTGAAGCTAATCCTGCTCAGATCACTTCCCTGAGAGAGGTCAAAGCTCCTAGAACGAAGAAGGAATTGCAAAGTCTCAATGGAAAGGTTGCTGCCTTGAGTCGGTTCATTTCAAAAGCTACAGACAAATGCATTCCATTCTTTGATGCTCTGAAGAAAGGAAGAAAAAACTTTGAGTGGACTCCTGAATGTCAGAAAGCATTTGATGAGTTGGTTCGTCATATGGAAGTGCCTCCGATACTTTCAAAGCCAGACAATGGTGAAGATCTCTTCATATATTTGGCAATTTCATCTCATGCTCTCAGTGCAGCGTTGGTACGGGAAGACGCAAGGATTCAACGCCCGGTCTATTATATCAGCAAAATATTCACTGGGGCAGAGATGAACTACTCATGGTTGGAAAATCTCGCCTATTGTATGTTGATTGCATCAAGAAAATTGAGGCCGTATTTCCAACCTCATCCTATCAAAGTCCTCACTGATCAACCTCTAAAGCAAGTCCTATTCCGTCCTGAGACTTCGGGCCGTCTTTTGAAATGGAATATTGAACTCAGCCAATATGACATCACTTATCATCCCCGGAAAGCAATCAATGGACAAGCTTTAGCAGATTTCATCGCAGAATGTACAGATAAAGGTGATAGTGAGGAAGAAGCCACTTATAACGTCCCAATCCAATGGAAATTGTATGTCGATGGCGCAAGGAATGATTACTGTTCTGGAGCAGGGGTTGTCCTTGAAACCCCAGAAGGGTGATCGCTGTGTTATGCACTGAGATTAGAATTTCCTTCGACAAATAATGAAGCAGAATATGAAGCTCTTATCGCTGGCTTGAGGATTGCTAAAGAACTAAATATCAGAGCATTACAAATCTTCAGCGATTCTCAACTTATCGTATGCCAAGTCAAGAGGGAATTTCAAGCTAGAGGCGGAAATCTTCCCGCTTATTTGTCAAAGGCCCGGGAAGAGAATGTGACGACCCAAACTCGATGTCCGATAAACGACATCAAATTTGTATCGCCGGAGCTTATAACAACAATTAGATGAATATAAAACAGCGGAACAGAATCAATATCATACACATCATCACAGATACAACATCATAATAATATCCATACTACATCAGAGTACATAATACATGAATCACACATCTCCAAATAAACATCATAGTACTACAACAGTGATCATATATCCAAAAGGTCTTCGAATGAAAGAAGTGATAACGAACTCCCAAAAGCTAACACCTGATATCTCCAAAATGCTCCTAAGAATATCTCCAAGATAAGAGCTCCAAAATACCGCTACTCCAAAATACAGAAACCTGCTACTATGCTGCCCGTGTGAAAATAATGGGCACCCAGAGTTTAGGAAATAAACAATAAACTCCGGGTCAGTCATGGGACTGGTATGAGTAAACAAAAACAGTTGCATTTAAATAGAACAAGAAATATAAAAGAAATTTCGTTATGCTTTTTAAAAATGAAACTACCATAAGACCTCCCACCACACACACAATGCAAACGCAGACTTGGAGGAGATTTCTTCTTATTATAGTCAAATATGCTTGATACGAGAAAAGAATTCTTTGGTATTATTACTAGTGCATAGTGTAGAAAGCATTTCGAAAGTAGAATATTAATCTTAGCCAGCATAGACATTCCGAACTATGCCTACTATAGCTACCATGGTTTGTGACAGGTTACCGTCACGCTGCATGGCAGGTTTTACAACTAAAACCGTACAGGGCGCGTATTGTTTCTTTGGATTTCCAACAATGGTCGGGCCAAGGAACTTCCCATTGCCACATGAGAACGCCTCTGGAAAGACGTCCCGGAGAACCTAACCGGATCTCTGCCAACACAAGGTCGGGTTACCCCTAACTGGGTGACTACTGACACGAGTATGCCACCTCCCGGTTGTAATAACCTTTAACCGGGGCCCCAATCATCAAATCACAAAACAAGATATATATAGTTTTGCGATGTCCACATAAGTAAGTATCTGGGCTCCATACCATGATACCACTTCTATCCAGAAGGAGATGTACATAACCTAAGGGGCGCTACCCCCAATAACCTTGTCGCATCTTTCCTGTTTTGACCATTCCGGGGTGTGAGGCTCGACGAAGTCTCGTCCACAAAACTACGCTTTGGTACAAAGCCATGTTTTGGGTCAACAAATGATCAAAGTAATGATCACAAAGATAAATGATCAAACAAATGATCATATCACAAATGATCAAACAATGATCATTACACAGCAACACTTAGCATGTCGCATTACCAAATTGGGAATATATCGCTGATAACCTTCAACTACATAACCTCTGAGCTCGTACGTCTCAGAGAAGGGTGTTAAGCTAAGAGAATAAATTCTCCGCCACCAACAGAAATGTATTTGAAAGAAATCTGCTTTATATCTCAAATTGTAGTGTCAGACACACAATCCATACAAGTCTGTTCTGGGTTCGAACAGAACCGAAGGCACTTCCAAAGAAGCCCTTGCAAATCCGGATATTCACAATCCTGATCGGATTCCCCATCACATATGGAGAACTCTATACCGGAGCAACTCGGCGCAGAGTCATTCGATAGGTCATCCTATCGCTCTCGCAAATATCCGGTCTTCACCACCGGTCTTCAATTGTTATCCATAACGTCGTATCACATATTCGGAATGGGTTATATGACACAAAGGTCCTTTCCCCGCTAAACCGAATAGTAAGCGTTAACTTAAAAACAATGTGGATGTCATTCACAACAATTCACAGGTTCGATGTGGGTTTCGGATAACAAAATGAAATCCGATTCCCTGTCGCATCGAAGTTTAAATGCCATTTTACGGGCAAACAGGGTTTTCACATCAATACAGAGCAAATTACAATTACAGTGCAGTACATGGCAATCTACATCACACAGCATCACAATCAGAACAGAAATATCAATACGGTGCACAACAATAGTTAATTATTTACCTATCAAAGCAAATGAGATAAATTATCCAAATAATCATTTTATCGATTATTTTAAATCATGGATTTATTATTCTGAATGATAAATTAATTTATCATTACCATCTTGATACATTGATTATCCCTTATTTGTAATCGTCAACTAAAATTAATCAACTTAATTTATATAATCAACAAACTCTTAATTTCAAATTTATTTAAATACTTAATTGTTTATTAAATTAATTTTAATTACAAATTTTAAATCATTCTAAATCTCTTTTCCAAACTATTATTATAAATTGTTTACCTTAGTTATCATTTGAAAATTGCTTATACTTTAAGAATTTATTTATTGTTACATTAAAATTTAATGTAAATAAATTTTAAATCTTTCTTTTTAAATTTAATCATTAAATTGAAGGGTTAATTAAAATTTTATTTCAAACTTTCCTTGCTTAATTTAAAGAATTTACAAATTCTAATTACCATTTGTTTTCATATTTTATTTACAAATATCATTTGTTTATTCAGAAAATAAATTTGTACTTGTGTTCAAAAATTTGGTTGAAACTGGGTTTGCTGCTTTCACTTACTCACCCGAGGCTTGCTTGGGTCATCCCCGATAAAAACAGCACCCTGCTTCGAGTTTTTAACCAACTAACCCGAGTACTAAAATTTTTTCACAAAATTTGTTTAAGTCCAAAATCATCCCGGTACAACCCTGAAACCACCCGAGTGCCCCTTCGAGTTTCTGCCCTACTTCCCCGATCAAAACTTCGAGTCAGCCCACACGAGTGTAAACCTGAAACACTTCAGGCTATCAAATTTCCAGGTCATCAATTCATGCACGTATACGTGCACGACGCCGTTGATTATCTTCAGGCGTCGCTGCAACGACGAGTAAGTCAATAATCCTCCCTAATCCAATCCCCGATCACCACAATTCCTTCATCATCTCGAATTCGAAATTGAGTTCGAGCTTGCAACTTGTAACATAAACTTGAACCACCACCCATCCCTGTCAACGCCTTGTCCTCCCACCCCCGGCCACTAGAGGCTATAAAATTTTGACCCGAGCTCCGCTGCTGTGTGACGCCGCGACTGGCACCGGAGTGACGAAGTCCGGTTGCCTATAGGTGGAGCGGCGACCACGTTTCCAGACCGTATACTTTTCGAGTTTAAAACCCTAGTTTGATCTCAAACTCCAAATTCACGAAATAGAAAAATCCTTTGATAATTTTCACGAAGCCTCTGATATTCAAGCTTGCTACAAACAAATTTTTAGCATTTATAATGGAATCGATTGTTAGGAATCAATAAAAGTTCAATTTTGATTCTAATACAGACCACCCTTAAAATAACCCACTAAAAATCTTCATTTTTGTTTTAAAAATCATGGATTGAAGTATAGATTCGGATTAAAGTCTTGAATCAATGTTTTACAACCTTTTATTTTTATCAAATTTCAACTTAAAACCTGTAAAACAAAATTTACAGTGATGCTTGATAAAGAGGATTTTAAATCAACCTTTAAAAATCTTATTTTTAAGTTTAACAACTGGTTTAGTTGAGAATCAAAGCTTACAAAATATTTTAAACAAAATGGTTTGAATGTTTGAACAGAAAGATGAAGTCTGTAACAACTTTTCAAAGAACAGAGCATATTAAAATCTTATAACTACTGAAGTATATGCAAACAGTTTAAATATGAAGTTCGAACTAGTTTAAATAAACTTAAAATCCTTTACAAAATCATATTTACTCACCTTTACTGTCAGTTTCCAACAGAGATGAGCCTGAATCCCTTCTTCTTTTCTCTTTTTTCTCTTAGCTTGTTTGGAATTTGTTAGCTGCAACAAATTTTTGTATGTACTTACTTAAAATTTTGATGTAATTTGCTTACTTAACCTTTTAATAACAAATTAAAAATTAAATTACTCACAGTAACTTTCCAGTTGAAACAGAGGGGAGAAATCTCTGGCCTTCACCTTTAAATTTTTGTGTTTGCTGATTATAAATCTTCTTTTCTTTTCTCTCTGATTTTGCTTTTTTTTTCCTTTTTATTTTCTGATCTCTGCTTATTATTATTTTTTCTTCAGTAAGGGCTTTGAACAATTTGGGGGCTACACACATATATAAGAATATGTGCAGGCTGCTTATGTTGTGCTAAAGCAACATTTTTTCTCTTTTTAGTTGTACCTTATTTATATTTACATATCTTTTGGTCAGAGCTTCTTTTTCCCCTTCATGATATTTCGAACTGACTTGCTATGGCTGAGTTGCAATGCATTTAATGCTAACATACTTCCTTTTGCATACTTCCAGCATGTTTTTACTATAAGTACATCTATTTTCTTATTTTATATTTTAATTTGTTGACTAAATTAACTTGGTTTCGGTTGAGATAATATCTTTGCTTGCTTGAGAAGATGGCATTTAATGCCCTTGCTTCTTCCCTTGGTAACATGCATTCTTATTTTAATTTTGCAAGTACTGTTTTGCTTCATTTTCTCTTTGCATCTCTACCAAGCCGTGCTCTTACTTCCTTTACAGTTTATATTTTTTTTTCCCTTTGTTTACACCCTTGCTTTTGGTAAATACTAATTTGTCTTTGTATTTTTATTTCTTGATATTTTTATTTTATAGTTTATATTGTTTTCCTTTTCATAGACTTTTGTTATCTTGTTTGCTGGTATTATTTTACTTTTGTTTTACTAATGAAAATGCTTGTTTTTAATTAACTTGGCTCTTATTTGTTTTGCCAATATTTGTTCTTATTGTTTTATTCTTATTCAAAGTTTAAATTATCAACATTTCATTTTATATCCTTATATTTTGTTTTTATGTTTTAAAACAAATTCTTGTTTGTTACATGTTCTTTTCTATACATTTTTTATAATATTAACATTAACAATATTTATTTGTTTTCTTGACATTTCAAAATTTAAATTTAAAAGTTCAAACAATTTCCCGAATTTTAACTTAGCAAAATCCCGGGATGTTACAATATCCCCTCAAGAAAATTTGGTCCTCGAAATTGAAAGAGAAAGAAAACGTAAACAAAGAATATACAAACTCGAAAATAAGGAAATGACTTACAGTTTAAGTTGAGATGTCTATTCTGCAGTTGGGATATGATTTCTTCATATTATCTTCGGTTTCCCAAGTACAGTCCTTTGGATCGCCACTCCATTGAACTTTGACCAATTTCACAACTTTGTTCCGCAATCGCTTCTCATCACGATCTATAATCTTTATCGGCTCTCTTCTAACTGCCAAGTTGGGAGTCATTTCAAGATCCTACTGAGCCGCTTCTTCGATAATATCATCCGAATCGTGCACATACTTCCGAAGATTAGAAATGTGGAGCACATCATGCACTCCAGACAACCAATCGGGTAGCTGTACTCGATATGCCAGAGAACCAATCCTTTCCAGAATAGGAAAAGGACCAATATAACGCGGTGCTAACTTTCCAGTTTCCCGAATCTCAATACACCTCGCATAGGAGATACTTTCAGAAATACAGAATCTCCAACTTGAAATTCCAAATTCCTCCTTCGACGGTCATAATAGCTCTTCTGCCGACTTTGGGCAGCTAATAAATTCTTCCGAATAAAATCTACCTTCTCTGTGGCTTCTTTGATCATATCTGGTCCTAAGACGAGTCTGTCACTTGATTCGATCCAACATGTAGGTGATCGACATGGACGACCATACAAAGCTTCGAAAGGAGCCATTTCTATACTGGCCTGATAGCTGTTATTATATGAAAATTCGACCAGATGTAAATGGTCCTCCCAAGAACCACCAAAATCAAGAATACAAGTACGCAAAAGATCTTCTAGAATTCGGTTTACCCTTTCAGTTTGCCCATCAGATTGTGGATGATAAGCAGTACTGAAATTTAATTTCGTTCCCAATGCATCCTGAAACGCTTCCCAAAATCTACTAGTGAAGATCGGATCACGATCACTCACTATACTGCTGGGAATACCATGGAGTCGAACTATCTCCTTTATATATATACCTGCCAAACTTGACGCGGTCCGAGTGGATTTCACTGGAATAAAGTGAGCAGTTTTGGTTAAACGATCTATTATAACCCATATCGCTTCATTACCCTTCTTGGTTCGTGGCAATCCATCGATGAAATCCATCGATACCTGATCCCACTTCCATTTTAGTACTTCCAAAGGTTGAAGTAAACCGGCAACTTTTATTTGATCGCTTTTGATTTGCTGACAAGTAGCACAGCGACTCACGTAAATAGATATGTCCCTCTTTATTGTTTTCCACCAAAATGTTCTTTTAATATCTCTATACAATTTGTTAATTCCTGGATGGATACTGAGCTTTGATTTGTGGCATTCATCTAAAACTTCACGCTTCAGATCAGGGAAGTCTGGAACACAAATTCTTCCTTTCAATCTTATGACTCCTCCATTATCCATCTCAAAACTAGTGTCACCATGGCAAATTCTTTTATAAATTCCCCGTAGAAACTCATCTTCGTACTGCTTGCTTGCGATCTTCTCAAGGAGAGTAGGAGTGATAACAAGATATGCGAGAACAGAATGTCTTCTGCTTAAAGCATCGGCAACTACATTGGCTTTTCCCGGCGTATATTGAATATGTAAGTCGTAAGATGCCAGAAATTCCAACCAACGTTGTTGTCGCAGATTCAGATCCTTCTGGGTGAAGAGATATTTCAAGGATTTATGGTCGGTGAATAATTCAAATTTTTCACCTAAATAAAGAGAGTTTATTAAGTATATTGTTCATGTTATATTAATTTCGTAAATTGTTAAGAAAGCTGAAAAGATTATTACCCAGAAGATAGTGTCGCCGGATTTTTAAGGCGAAAACAACTGCCAAAAGCTCCAAATCGTGTGTCGGGTAGTTCTTCTCGTGCGGGCGTAACTGTCTACTCGCGTAGGCAACTACCTTTCCACTCTGCATTAATACTGCACCTACTCCATCACCACATGCATCAGTATAGACAAATAAGCCTTGGTTCCCGTTAATAATAGCGAGAACAGGAGAGGTGGTTAATCTCTTCTTCAGTTCTTGGAAAGCTTCTTCACATTCTGGAGTCCAAATGAATTTAGCATTTTTCATTGTCAGCTTGGTCAATGGGCTAGCCAACTTAGAAAAATCCGGCATAAATTTTCTATAATACCCTGCTAAACCGAGAAAACTTCGAACTTCTCTGGGAGTAGTGGGTTGCTTCCAGTCCACAATTGCAGAAATCTTGCTTGGATCAACTTAAATTCCTTCTTCATTAACAATGTGACCCAGAAATTTGACTTCATTGACCCAGAAGTGGCACTTGGAAAATTTCGCAAATAGAACATTTCTCCTCAATATTTCCAAAACGATTTTAAGATGCTCGGCATGTTCTTCTTCCGTTTTGGAGTAAATCAAAATATCATCAATGAATACAAGCATAAATTTATTCAGAACTTCCCGGAACACACGAGTCATGAGATCTACGAAATATGCTGGAGCATTGGTTAGCCCGAAAGGCATGACTAACCATTCGTAGAATATATCGGGACCTCTGAAAGAGGTTAGATGCACACAATCTTCGGCGATTTGTAATTGATGGAATCCTTGGGCTAGATCCATCTTTGAAAAGAAACGAGCGCCGTGCAACTGATCGAACAAATCATCAATCCTGGGCAGTGGAAATTTATTCTTGAGAGTTTGCTTATTGAGATCGTAATCAACACACCACCTCAAAGATCCGTCTGATTTGGCAACAAATACAACGGCTGAGCCCCATTCAGAAACACTGGGTCGAATTAATCCTTTTGCTCGTAGTTCATCAGTTTGATTTATCAATTCGATCTTTTCCCTGGGTGCCATCCTGCGACTTGCGTGAATAACAGGACGGGCATTAGGTACTAAGTCAATTCGGAATGTTATTTCTCGGTGAGGAGGTAAAGAATTTACTTCTCCAAACACGTCAGAAAATTCCTGAACAACAGGTATAGATTGCAAAGTGGGTTCAGGATATCCCAGAGTATACATCAATGTATCTCTCCTTGGACTCGGATTCTGACAAGAGATTTCAATAAAATTTCCAAAGCTGGTTTTGATTAAAACTGCCCAATCATTACAATCTAATATAGCTTCATATCTCGATAACCAGTCCATACCGAGTAAAATTTCAAACTCGTTAAATTCGAGGACATAAAGGTTAATAGGAAATCGATAGCTAGCATATGAAATAGGAACTCTCTTACAATACAAACAAAGATTTGCGGGACCTCCAGCTGGATTTTTCACGCAAGTAGGATCTTCAACAAATTTAGTTTTAAGTCCTAATTCACCTACGGTTTGTTGGGAGATAAAGCTATGGGAAGCTCCCGTGTCGAATAAAACTTTAATAGTTCTATCAGAAATAGTAAGATTACCTTCCAAAACACTTTTCCCTTTATCAGCTTTTGAAGAGGAGGGGTCCTTCTTTGTCGCATAAACCTTTGCTACCTGTGCTGACTTCATCACTCGGCAATCCTTAACAAGATGTCCAGGTTTGTGGCAGTTATAACATTCTTTAGCTCCTTTAACAGTTTCCTCCTTCTTAACTTGCTTTTTCGGGTTTGGGCAGCTGTTGGAGTAATGGCCCTTCTCTTGGCAGTTAAAACAAGTTACATTGCTTGCAGAATTTCCTTGGCCATTCTTTTTGTTTTGTTGTGGCCCCTTGCCCCCAAATTTTCTTTTCTTCCAATTCGGATTATTTGAATTTCCTCCTTTCGGAATCTCCTGCATATCTAATGTGGCATATCTGTAGCCCATATCAATAAGATCAGAGAAAGACTCCTTGACATGTGCGGTCATTCTTTCGTGATATTTCCGGTTCATCCCTCGGATAAATCTTTCATTCTTCTTCAGCGGCGTATTTAGCAATTCAGGGCCAAAACGTGAAAGTTCATTGAACCTGTTTAAATATTCCTCAAATGGTATGTTTCCTTTTTTCAAATCCAGAAATTCTTGGTACATTCTGGAAATCCCCAACGACGATATATAACGTTTTTCGAACACCTCTTTAAAATGATCCCAAGTAAACTCCTCCTCGGGTTTTTCAACAATTATTGTTTCCCACCAAGCTGATGCTTCCCCTTGGAGTTGCCAAGAAGCAATTAGTCTCATTTGATCGTCTTGCAGTTTTAGTCCTTTGAAAATTTTCTCGCACGATCTCACCCAAGCTTGAGCCTCAATAATTGTCTCTTTGTCGGTGAACGGTTTTCCACCAAGCTTTTCAAACTTCTTATATAAATCAGCTAAGTCTGGCTGAGGCTGAATATCTACTGCTGCTGCCACTGCTGGGGGATTTTGATTGGGTGCTGCAGCATTTCCCTGACCCCTAGTTCTTCCTCTGCGTCCGCTCATACTTACTATCTGAAATTTAGTAAGAAAATTGATTTAGATATACGGACGAATATCTTAAAGAACATCAGCAGTAAAAAGAAATAGACTAAGAAAATTCAAAGTTTCAATTTTGGTTATACTCATTCTATGGTATACTTCACCCTATCTCTAATGAGCCATCTAATGTGTTATACTTCGTAGCTTAAGTTCTTACTCAACCAGAAGCTCTGATACCACTTTGTGGCGACCCAAACTCGATGTCCGATAAACGACATCAAATTTGTCTCGCCGGAGCTTATAACAACAATTAGATGAATATAAAACAGCGGAACAGAATCAATATCATACACATCATCACAGATACAACATCATAATAATATCCATACTACATCAGAGTACATAATACATGAATCACACATCTCCAAATAAACATCATAGTACTACAACAGTGATCATATATCCAAAAGGTCTTCGAATGAAAGAAGTGATAACGAACTCCCAAAAGCTAACACCTGATATCTCCAAAATGCTCCTAAGAATATCTCCAAGATAAGAGCTCCAAAATACCGCTACTCCAAAATACAGAAACCTGCTACTATGCTGCCCGTGTGAAAATAATGGGCACCCAGAGTTTAGGAAATAAACAATAAACTCCGGGTCAGTCATGGGACTGGTACGAGTAAACAAAAACAGTTGCATTTAAATAGAACAAGAAATATAAAAGAAATTTCGTTATGCTTTTTAAAAATGAAACTACCATAAGACCTCCCACCATACACACAATGCAAACGCAGACTTGGAGGAGATTTCTTCTTATTATAGTCAAATATGCTTGATACGAGAAAAGAATTCTTTGGTATTATTACTAGTGCATAGTGTAGAAAGCATTTCGAAAGTGGAATATTAATCTTAGCCAGCATAGACATTCCGAACTATGCCTACTATAGCTACCATGGTTTGTGACAGGTTACCGTCACGCTGCATGGCAGGTTTTACAACTAAAACCGTACAGGGCGTGTGACGACCGCCCATGACTCCCGCACCAAAACAAGGAAATAATGCGCTGAAAGGCGTGCCAGGCAGCCATGGACGATAGTCAGGGTAAAACAAAACAAAAGAATCTCTATCGTACAACTCACAGCGCATGGATAAAATACAATAGAGAAATATAATATAGTGAAGCTCCATAGAACAGAACATCATCATATAAGCATCACAGTAGTTTTATACAATCATCTACTCAAATCCATACATGAAAGCCTCACTACAAATCACTCAACCAAATACAGCAGCGGATACCCAGTACATATAGTAAGAAAACTAATATGCAAAGCCTCCTGCTCGTCTTCGTCATCTTCATCGTAGAACTCCTAGCACAGCACCTGTCACCTGCTACCTAGTCTGCCCATCCCAAACATGGATGAACAGCCCAAGGTAATAAGAGGAGACATAAAACCTTGAGTCAGACAAAGTCTTAGTGAGCAGTAAATTAACTATCAAACATACCAAAAGAGCATAAAGGATAAAAGGAATAGGAACCAAACCATCCCACTCCACCTCTTTCTACAGTGATAGCCCCCAGACACACACTAAGGAGAAGCAGGCATAACACAGCAGGCAATTAAAGTAAAGTAATTATCACTCGAGTCAAGGTCGATGTTTTCCAAATACAAACCCCCAAGGCCTAAACCAAGATCAGATAAGCACCCAGAAAACACCGCTCTTGAGACCGAATGATGATACAACCAAACATCCATGACTCTGGCTATCACTGTTAACTTTGCCTTGATTTCACCGTTAGTTGAATGACCACCTGTCAAGGGCTAATGGTAACCCCGGTTCTAGCCATAACTCCGCACACTGCCTTGTGCCTAGGACTTATCTACTTTGCCCAGAGTACTCAACTACCTACCTGTAGTCTTTTGGGTGTCCCGACTACCTACCTGTAGTCGTTATGGGCGCCCCATGTACTCTTGCTTTTGAGCATGCTAGAACCTTCAACCACGATGAGATCCAGGCCTCCTAGCCATCCTTCTTGACGACTATCCTCATACAAGCTCAAGCTACCTCTTGAACAATCCATTATCAACCAACTTGAACTACTCTTCAAGTTATCAACATGCTTGGAATGATCCCTGCTTGGATTAAGCCAAGACTCACATCATACTTCGCTTCATCGCATCAAAGCAAAGTCTCAACTCAACAACATGGTTTGCCTCATCAAATCATGGCAAAGCCCCATCTCAACATCATCCAATCTATACATATGAGCTTCAACATCCGCTACATATGCCTTAAGCAGCTTTCACCATTCAAGAGCCTTCTTCCATAGCTTTTGAATCCTCTTTCATCATCTTGTTCCAAATCAACTACTAGCTAACTTGGAAACAATCAAATCAATCATACATTCAAATATCAATCATTCAAACAAGATCTAACAAGCAATATAAGCAATATCAACTATAATGGCAATTTCGTAAATAAGTGAGCAAAAGTCCAACATATGTGAAACCATAGTTTTTAGCATAGATCTATCAAATATAAAACATGGGTTTTGTCTCTAATACTTGTTAAACTAACTTGCATAAGTAAACATCTTCAAAAACCATGGATCTAGACTTCGATCTAAGAAAAATGCATGAAATCTCTAACTTTAACACCCAAACATGCCACCAATCCAATATACTCCTTTGGATCCGCGTGAGAGATAACTACCACTCACCAAATCACCAAAACAACCTAAAAAACTAAACACTTCAGATCTGGACAGCGAAGATCAAGGCTTGATCCGGCAATATCTCGTCTCAATCGATGAAATCTAGCTCAAACGGATGAAGATCTTCAACTTTGGCACTTGAATCTTCAATCTAAATCTTCGATCTTGGATGGATGTTAGAACTAGATTGGAATAGAGAAAAGAAGGTGAAGAAATGTTGTAGTCGAGTCTTCAAAATGGCAGCACTTCGTCGCTTCAAAAACCGGTGCCAAAAAGTGAGCCAAACCCCTCTATTTATAGGCTGGATCAACCATGAGTCGTCGTCCCTATGAGTCGTCCACGACTCATCATGAGTCGTTGCCGACTTATCAGCCCTTACCGACTCAACATAACACTGCCTACTTACCATGAGTCGTTCACGACTCATTGCCATGACGACCTACCCCAGCCGACTCAACTGCACAGCCTTCCGACTCAAGCCAACGACTCAATACACCAAGGCACAAGGTCATACGACTCAAACCCAAACCGACTCAACACCTACCGACTCACGACTCAAGACCAGTGCCGACTCAACATAAGTCGGTCACGACCTAAAAGCCTCCGACCTAAGACACTGCCGCGTTTTCCCCAAGTCCTAAGTCGTACGACGACTCAACAATACACACTCACGACTCAACTATGATGCCGACTCACGACTCATCAGGCCCTACGACTCAAAACCCTGCCGACTCATTACCCACGACCTAAGCCTAAACCCCTTAAGTCGCTACACCCTTAACCCGTTAACTCCTTAACTCGGCAAACCCTATGAGTCGTAACTCGTTGACTCGGCCACACTTCTTATCTCGGCCCTCTATGAGTCGGTCATCCTATGAGTCGCCTAACTTCTTGAGTCGGTCCATCCTTATCTCGGCCAACACTTTAAACCGCTACCCCTCCTTGAGTCGGTCCCCTATGAGTCGGTCACGACTCATCACTTGTACCCGGGTTAACTTCTAAACGACTCAAGCTAGAAGCAACACAAACAACACTATCGACCTGCAAATTCTACGATTTATCGACTCGTAAAATACGGGTCGTTACATTCTCTCCCCCTTAGGAATTTCGCCCTCGAAATTCCAAGCAAACAACAGCAATCAAAATTATTCCGCATGCCTATCATCCATGGCAATCAACAATCCATGCAACCAATTCTAACCTAGCATGCAGAATTCTAAGACTTAGAACAAGCTACAAATTCATGAGATGTCACGACACTTTAGGGCCATACCTCGAAGAGTCCGGGATGAGCTGCCTTCATCCTCTCTTCCTCCTCCCATGTACAGTCGTTAACATCATCACTCCATTGTACCTTGAGCAACGTAATCGTCTTCCTCCTAAGCTGTTTCGTATCGGTTTCAACAATACGAAGCGGCTTACGAGGTCTCGAAACAACAGGATCAACCTCCAAGTCTTCACAGCTATCAGCAGAAACCACCGTAGTTGGGTCGTGCACATACTTCCGTAGATAAGATACATGAAAAACATTGTGCACACCCGCCATCTTTTCCGGTAACTCCAATCTATAAGCGAGCTTTCCAATTCGCTCGATAATCGGAAATGGTCCAACAAATCTCGGAGTCAATTTCCCTTTCTTCCCGAATCTAACAACATTCTTCAATGGGGAAATCTTCACAAAAACCATATTACCCACGTCGAATTCCAAATCCTTTCGACGATTATCTGCATAACTTTTCTGACGATCTTGGGCTGCCCTCATTTGTTGCCGAATGATCTCTATACAATCCGTAGTTTGACGAATCATCTCTGGCCCAAGCATCAGCTTTTCTCCCGTTTCCAACCAACATGTCGGAGAGTTACACGGTCTTCCATATAATGCTTCATATGGTGCCATACCAATACTCGACTGATAACTGTTATTATAAGCAAACTCCACCAAATGAAGGTGATCTTCCCATGATCCTCCGAAGTCCAAAACACATGCCCTAAGAAGATCTTCCAAAACTCGGTTGACTCTCTCAGTCTGACCATCTGTTTGAGGGTGATAAGTTGTACTCAAACACAACTCAGTTCCCAAAACTTCCTGGAAGCTCTTCCAAAATCTACTAGTGAACAATGGGTCTCGATCGCTCACTATACTCTTCGGAACACCATGGAAACGAACTATCCACTTCACATATAATTCAGCCAACTTCGAGTGATGACTCTCCCTCAGAACTTCATCTCTCAATCCATCTACATCGGGAACAACTAGTCGCCCTTGCTTTCGAAGCCAACCCTCTCGATCGACTTCAAATCCTTTATCCTTTTCTGGATCCAATCCGGATTCCAAATCACGGATAATCTTGATAAGCTTATCATCTCTCCTTTGCCTCTCGCCAATTCTTTCCACAAGAGTAGGCCTTATCGATAAGTTTGCCAACATCTCAGGTTCCAATTCACATCTAGGCCTGAAATCAAATCCAGCCAAATACTCAAGACTCTTCCATTCCGAAAACATGGCTCCCAATCCTGCATGTCTTCGACTTAACGCATCAGCCACTGCGTTACCTTTCCCTGGAGTATAGGCTATACCAAAATCATACGATGCTAAGAACTCTAGCCACCTTTGCTGTCGAAGATTCAAATCCTTTTGGGAAAACAGATACTTCAACGACTTATGATCTGTAAACAGCTCGAATCTAACTCCCAATAGATAGTGTCTCCACATCTTCAAAGCAAACACAATCGCCGCTAACTCCAAATCATGAGTCGGATAATTCCTTTCATGCGGCTTTAGTTGTCGACTAGCATACGCAACAACTTTATGCTTCTGCATTAGCACCGCTCCTAGTCCAGTGCCACATGCATCGGTGTAAACCACCATCTCATCATCCCCACTTGGAATAGTCAAAACAGGAGCGCTCGTCAGTCGCTCTTTCAGGATTACGAAAGCTTGCTCACACTTATCATCCCATCTGAACACCTGGTTCTTCTTTGTCAATCCTGTTAACGGTGCAGCTATCTTGGAAAAGTCTTTGATAAACCGACGATAATATCCTGCTAATCCAAGAAAACTTCTCACATCAGATGCATTCTTAGGTCTAACCCAATCCTGGATCACTGCCACCTTAGCGGGGTCAACCGCTATTCCATTTCCAGAGATAACATGGCCTAAGAACCTCACTTCACTCTTCCAGAAGTGACACTTCGAAAACTTAGCCTTCAGCTGATGTTTCCGCAAAATTTCCAAAACAATCCTCAAGTGCGTCTTGTGCTCTCCCTCAGTTCTGGAATAAATCAGAATATCATCCACGAACACAAGCACGAACTTATTCAACTGATCTCTGAACACTCTATTCATAAGATCCACAAAATATGCTGGCGCGTTAGTCAATCCAAACGGCATTACCAGCCACTCATAAAACCCGGATGGTGTCCTGAAAGCAGTCTTCGGCACACTATCCTTCGCCACTCTCAACTGGTGAAATCCCGTTGCCAAATCCATCTGAGAAAACACCTTAGCCTCGTGAAGCTGATCAAACAAGTCATCTATTCTCGGCAATGGATACTTGTTCTTCTTAGTCACCTTATTCAGCTCACGATAATCCACACACAACCTCAACGATCCATCCGCTTTGGTTGCGAACACAACTGGTGCACCCCATTCGGACACACTTCTCCGAATGAATCCTTTCCTCAAAAGGTCATCAACTTGCACCTTCAGCTCTTGCTGCTCCCTCGGTGCCATCCGCCTAAGAGGCATCACAACAGGTCTGGCTCCCTCAACTAGATCGATACGAAACTCGATCTCCCTATGCGGCGGCAACCCTTTGACTTCGTCAAAGTCATCCTCAAATCCATTCACAATAGGCACTGATGACAGTCCATCCCGTGGAACAACCAGCGAATACATGAAGCTCATGAAGACGCCTTCCTCATGCTTACATCGTATCACAACCTTTCGCCCTTCCACATTCCCGACTGTCACCTCAAGCCTCTCACAATCAATCCTAGCCGCATACTTCCTAAGCCAGTCCATACCCAAAATAATTCCGAACCCCGCAAAGTTCAGAACAAAGCAATCACAAACAAACGAGCAATCATGACTCGACACAACTAGACCACGACATAACATACACAAACATGACGAACCCCCTACCGGATTAGTCACAACCAATGGCCTATCAACAATATCCGGTTTCATACCTAACCGGCTTACCAAATCATCACAAACAAAAGAATGCGACGCTCCAGTATCAAACAACACTCTAACTGGAACACCACAAATAGAAAGAGTACCTTGAACAACCACACTCTTCCCCTTCTCTTCAGCAGTAGGAGCTTTCGAAGACGATGGAACAGCCCCCAAAGCATAGGCTTGCACAACCTGCCTATCTTTCCTCGGTTCTGGACAATCCTTCTTGATATGTCCCAGCTTATCACAGTTGTAACACTTTCCCGGCACTTTGGGATTCTTACAATCTTTGTAAAGATGGCCCTTCTGCTGGCAGTTATAGCAAGTCACTTCACTCTTCGGCTTCTTCTGGCCATCCCTACCCCTCTGTTGCTGTTGTTTCCTCTTCTTATTGCCACTCTGCTGTGGTTTAGATCCTTCCCTGGTTACAGCAACAACAGATACTTCCTTAGGGAACAAACTCCCGTGCCTAAGAGCTTTTTCCACAAGCTTCTCAAACGGATCGTCCAGATGATCCACCAACTGCCTCCCAAGATAAGCATCCAGACCAGTCACAAACTTTTCATTCTTCTGGTAGGGAGAATCAATATACGATCTGGCATACTTAGACAAAGCTTCAAACTCAGAAATGTACTCAAGAACAGGCCTTCCCCCTTGCTTGAGCTCCACAAACCTCTTAAACAAGACAGATTTCTGGGAAGTAGAGATGAACTTAGCTTCAAATCTAACTTGGAATTGCTCCCAAGTAATCTCTTCTTCTGGAGTATCGATGGTGATAGAATTCCACCAATCAGCAGCTCTTCCCTGAAGCTGTCTCGATGCAAGCTTCCTCTTAGTTGCATCCTCAATCCCTAAGTCACCAAAGATCCTTTTGCAAGCATCAATCCATCTCTGCACCTCAATAGTCGACTCCGTCCCCAAGAAAACTTTCCCTCCAAGAGCAGTATAATCCTTGCAAAGCTTGGCAAAATCCACCGGTCTCGGAGCTTGGACTTGAACTCCCACATCCACAGATGATCCTGAAGCTGGTATTCTCCTCATGATTGAAGTCATCATGGCCTCAAACATAGGAGCATAATCAACAGCTTCCCTAGCATCACGGCTACCCCTCGCAGCTTGTCTCTCACTTCGACTCATCCTTAGTATCTGTAAAAAGAATGATTAGAACACCTTAAGAAACAACTGCATAAGGAGTTCAAACCCTTCTAAACTACTATATTATATATAGTAATCATCCATCAAATTACAATTACGTCTCTCTTACGTAGTTACATCAGCGAGCGTTGGCTAAAATCGATTAACCAAAGCTCTGATACCAAATGTGACGACCGCCCATGACTCCCGCACCAAAACAAGGAAATAATGCGCTGAAAGGCGTGCCAGGCAGCCATGGACGATAGTCAGGGTAAAACAAAACAAAAGAATCTCTATCGTACAACTCACAGCGCATGGATAAAATACAATAGAGAAATATAATATAGTGAAGCTCCATAGAACAGAACATCATCATATAAGCATCACAGTAGTTTTATACAATCATCTACTCAAATCCATACATGAAAGCCTCACTACAAATCACTCAACCAAATACAGCAGCGGATACCCAGTACATATAGTAAGAAAACTAATATGCAAAGCCTCCTGCTCGTCTTCGTCATCTTCATCGTAGAACTCCTAGCACAGCACCTGTCACCTGCTACCTAGTCTGCCCATCCCAAACATGGATGAACAGCCCAAGGTAATAAGAGGAGACATAAAACCTTGAGTCAGACAAAGTCTTAGTGAGCAGTAAATTAACTATCAAACATACCAAAAGAGCATAAAGGATAAAAGGAATAGGAACCAAACCATCCCACTCCACCTCTTTCTACAGTGATAGCCCCCAGACACACACTAAGGAGAAGCAGGCATAACACAGCAGGCAATTAAAGTAAAGTAATTATCACTCGAGTCAAGGTCGATGTTTTCCAAATACAAACCCCCAAGGCCTAAACCAAGATCAGATAAGCACCCAGAAAACACCGCTCTTGAGACCGAATGATGATACAACCAAACATCCATGACTCTGGCTATCACTGTTAACTTTGCCTTGATTTCACCGTTAGTTGAATGACCACCTGTCAAGGGCTAATGGTAACCCCGGTTCTAACCATAACTCCGCACACTGCCTTGTGCCTAGGACTTATCTACTTTGCCCAGAGTACTCAACTACCTACCTGTAGTCTTTTGGGTGTCCCGACTACCTACCTGTAGTCGTTATGGGCGCCCCATGTACTCTTGCTTTTGAGCATGCTAGAACCTTCAACCACGATGAGATCCAGGCCTCCTAGCCATCCTTCTTGACGACTATCCTCATACAAGCTCAAGCTACCTCTTGAACAATCCATTATCAACCAACTTGAACTACTCTTCAAGTTATCAACATGCTTGGAATGATCCCTGCTTGGATTAAGCCAAGACTCACATCATACTTCGCTTCATCGCATCAAAGCAAAGTCTCAACTCAACAACATGGTTTGCCTCATCAAATCATGGCAAAGCCCCATCTCAACATCATCCAATCTATACATATGAGCTTCAACATCCGCTACATATGCCTTAAGCAGCTTTCACCATTCAAGAGCCTTCTTCCATAGCTTTTGAATCCTCTTTCATCATCTTGTTCCAAATCAACTACTAGCTAACTTGGAAACAATCAAATCAATCATACATTCAAATATCAATCATTCAAACAAGATCTAACAAGCAATATAAGCAATATCAACTATAATGGCAATTTCGTAAATAAGTGAGCAAAAGTCCAACATATGTGAAACCATAGTTTTTAGCATAGATCTATCAAATATAAAACATGGGTTTTGTCTCTAATACTTGTTAAACTAACTTGCATAAGTAAACATCTTCAAAAACCATGGATCTAGACTTCGATCTAAGAAAAATGCATGAAATCTCTAACTTTAACACCCAAACATGCCACCAATCCAATATACTCCTTTGGATCCGCGTGAGAGATAACTACCACTCACCAAATCACCAAAACAACCTAAAAAAACTAAACACTTCAGATCTGGACAGCGAAGATCAAGGCTTGATCCGGCAATATCTCGTCTCAATCGATGAAATCTAGCTCAAACGGATGAAGATCTTCAACTTTGGCACTTGAATCTTCAATCTAAATCTTCGATCTTGGATGGATGTTAGAACTAGATTGGAATAGAGAAAAGAAGGTGAAGAAATGTTGTAGTCGAGTCTTCAAAATGGCAGCACTTCGTCGCTTCAAAAACCGGTGCCAAAAAGTGAGCCAAACCCCTCTATTTATAGGCTGGATCAACCATGAGTCGTCGTCCCTATGAGTCGTCCACGACTCATCATGAGTCGTTGCCGACTTATCAGCCCTTACCGACTCAACATAACACTGCCTACTTACCATGAGTCGTTCACGACTCATTGCCATGACGACCTACCCCAGCCGACTCAACTGCACAGCCTTCCGACTCAAGCCAACGACTCAATACACCAAGGCACAAGGTCATACGACTCAAACCCAAACCGACTCAACACCTACCGACTCACGACTCAAGACCAGTGCCGACTCAACATAAGTCGGTCACGACCTAAAAGCCTCCGACCTAAGACACTGCCGCGTTTTCCCCAAGTCCTAAGTCGTACGACGACTCAACAATACACACTCACGACTCAACTATGATGCCGACTCACGACTCATCAGGCCCTACGACTCAAAACCCTGCCGACTCATTACCCACGACCTAAGCCTAAACCCCTTAAGTCGCTACACCCTTAACCCGTTAACTCCTTAACTCGGCAAACCCTATGAGTCGTAACTCGTTGACTCGGCCACACTTCTTATCTCGGCCCTCTATGAGTCGGTCATCCTATGAGTCGCCTAACTTCTTGAGTCGGTCCATCCTTATCTCGGCCAACACTTTAAACCGCTACCCCTCCTTGAGTCGGTCCCCTATGAGTCGGTCACGACTCATCACTTGTACCCGGGTTAACTTCTAAACGACTCAAGCTAGAAGCAACACAAACAACACTATCGACCTGCAAATTCTACGATTTATCGACTCGTAAAATACGGGTCGTTACAGGGCGCGTATTGTTTCTTTGGATTTCCAACAATGGTCAGGCCAAGGAACTTCCCATTGCCACATGAGAACGCCTCTGGAAAGACGTCCCCGAGAACCTAACCGGATCTCTGCCAACACAAGGTCGGGTTACCCCTAACTGGGTGACTACTGACACGAGTATGCCACCTCCCGGTTGTAATAACCTTTAACCGGGGCCCCAATCATCAAATCACAAAACAAGATATATATAGGTTTGCGATGTCCACATAAGTAAGTATCTGGGCTCCATACCATGATAACACTTCTATCCAGAAGGATATGTACATACCCTAAGGGGTGCTACCCCCAATAACCTTGCCGCATCTTTCCTGTTTTGACCATTCCGGGGTGTGAGGCTCGACGAAGTCTCGTCCACAAAACTACGCTTTGGTACAAAACCATGTTTTGGGTCAACAAATGATCAAAGTAATGATCACAAAGATAAATGATCAAACAAATGATCATATCACAAATGATCAAACAATGATCATTACACAGCAACCCTTAGCATGTCACATTACCAAATTGGGAATATATCGCTGATAACCTTCAACTACATAACCTCTGAGCTCGTACGTCTCAGAGAAGGGTGTTAAGCTAAGAGAATAAATTCTCCGCCAGCAACAGAAATGTATTTGAAAGAAATCTGCTTTATATCTCAAAGTGTAGTGTCAGACACACAATCCATACAAGTCTGTTCTGGGTTCGAACAGAACCGAAGGCACTTCCAAAGAAGCCCTTGCAAATTCGAATATTCACAATCCTGATCGGATTCCCCATCACATATGGCGAACTCTATACCGGAGCAACTCGGTGCAGAGTCATTCGATAGGTCATCCTATCGCTCTCGCAAATATCCGGTCTTCACCACCGGTCTTCAATTGCTATCCATAACGTCGTATCACATATTCGGAATGGGTTATATGACACAAAGGTCCTTTCTTGGCTAAACCGATTAGTGAGCGTTAATTTAAAAACAATGTGGATGTCATTCACAACAATTCACAGGTTCGATGTGGGTTTCGGATAACAAACTGAAATCTGATTCCCTGTCGCATCGAAGTTTAAATGCCGTTTTACGGGCAAACAGGGTTTTCACATCAATACAGAGCAAATTACAATTACAGTGCAGTACATGGCAATCTACATCACACAGCATCACAATAAGAACAGAAATATCAATAAGGTGCACAACAATAGTTAATTATTTACCAATCAAAGCGAATGAGATAAATTATCCAAATAATCATTTTATCGATTATTTTAAATCATGGATTTATTATTCTGAATGATAAATTAATTTATCGTTACCATCTTGATACATTGATTATCCCTTATTTGATTATTTTAATTAATCGTCAACTAAAATTAATCAACTTAATTTATATAATCAACAAACTCTTAATTTCAAATTTATTTAAGTACTTAATTGTTTATTAAATTAATTTTAATTACAAATTTTAAATCATTCTAAATCTCTTTTCCAAACTATTAATATAAATTGTTTACCTTAGTTATCATTTGAAAATTGCTTATACTTTAAGAATTTATTTATTATTACATTAAAATTTAAAGTAAATAAATTTTTAAATCTTTCTTTTTAAATTTAATCATTAAATTAAAGGGTTAATTAAAATTTTATTTTAAACTTTCCTTGCTTAATTTAAAGAATTTACAAATTCTAATTACCATTTGTTTTCATATTTTATTTACAAATATCATTTGTTTATTCAGAAAATAAATTTTTACTTGTGTTCAAAAATTTGGTTGAAACTGGGTTTGCTGCTTTCACTTACTCGCCCGAGGCTTGCTTCGGGTCATCCCCGATAAAAACAGCACCCTGCTTCGAGTTTTTAACCAACTAACCCGAGTACTAAAATTTTTTCACAAAATTTGTTTAAGTCCAAAATCATCCCGATACAACCCTGAAACCACCCGAGTGCCCCTTCGAGTTTCTGCCCTACTTCCCCAATCAAAACTTTGAGTCAGCCCACACGAGTGTAAACCTGAAACACTTTAGGCTATCAAATTTCCAGGTCATCAATTCATGCACGTATACGTGCATGACGCCGTTGATCATCTTCAGGCGTCGCTGCAACGACGAGTAAGTCAATAATCCTCCCTAATCCAATCCCCGATCACCCCAATTCCTTCATCATCTCGAATTCGAAATCGAGTTCGAGCTTGCAACCTGTAACATAAACTTGAACCACCACCCATCCCTGTCAACGCCTTGTCCTCCCACCCCCGGCCGCTGGAGTATATAAAATTTTGACCCGAGCTCGCTGCTGTGTGACGCCGCGACTGGCACCGGAGTGACGAAGTCCGGTTGGCTATAGGCGGAGCGGCGACCACGTTTCCATACCGTATACTTTTCGAGTTTAAAACCCTAGTTTGATCTCAAACTCCAAATTCACGAAATAGAAAAATCCTTTGATAATTTTCACGAAGCCTCTGATATTCAAGCTTGCTACAAACAAATTTTTAGCATTTATAATGGAATCGATGGTTAGGAATCAATAAAAGTTCAATTTTAATTCTAATACAGACCACCCTTAAAATAACCCACTAAAAATCTTCATTTTTGTTTTAAAAATCATGGATTGAAGTATAGATTCAGATTAAAGTCTTGAATCAATGTTTTAGAACCTTTTATTTTTATCAAATTTCAACTTAAAAACTGTAAAACAAAATTTACAGTGATGCTTGATAAAGAGGATTTTAAATCAACCTTTTAAAATCTTATTTTTAAGTTTAACAACTGGTTTAGTTGAGAATCAAAGCTTACAAAATATTTTAAACAAAATGGTTTGAATGTTTGAACAGAAAGATGAAATCTGTAACAACTTTTCAAAGAACAGAGCATATTAAAATCATATAACTACCGAAGTATATGCAAACAGTTTAAATATGAAGTTCGAACTAGTTTAAACAAACTTAAAATCCTTTACAAAATCATATTTACTCACCTTTACTGTCAGTTTCCAACAGAGATGAGCCTGAATCCCTTCTTCTTTTCTCTTTTTTTTCTTAGCTTGTTTGGAATTTGTTAGCTGCAACAAATTTTTGTATGTACTTACTTAAAATTTTGATGTAATTTGCTTACTTAACCTTTTAATAACAAATTAAAAATTAAATTACTCACAGTAACTTTCCAGTTGAAACAGAGGGGAGAAATCTCTGGCCTTCACCTTTAATTTTTTGTGTTTGCTGATTATAAATCTTCTTTTCTTTTCTCTCTGATTTTGCTTTTTTTTTTCCTTTTTATTTTCTGATCTCTGCTTATTATTATTTTTTCTTCAGTGAGGGCTTTGAACAATTTGGGGGCTACACACATATATAAGAATATGTGCAGGCTGCTTATGTTGTGCTAAAGCAAAAAAATTTCTCATTTTAGTTGTACCTTATTTATATTTACATATCTTTTGGTCAGAGCTTCTTTTTCCCCTTCATGATATTTCGAACTGACTTGCTATGGCTGAGTTGCAATGCATTTAATGCTAACATACTTCCTTTTGCATACTTCCAACATGTTTTTACTATAAGTACATCTATTTTCTTATTTTATATTTTAATTTGTTGACTAAATCAACTTGGTTTCGGCTGAGATAATATCTTTGCTTGCTTGAGAAGATGGCATTTAATGCCCTTGCTTCTTCCCTTGGTAACATGCATTCTTATTTTAATTTTGCAAGTACTGTTTTGCTTCATTTTCTCTTTGCATCTCTACCAAGCCGTGCTCTTACTTCCTTTACAGTTTATATTTTTTTCCTTTGTTTACACCCTTGCTTTTGGTAAATACTAATTTGTCTTTGTATTTTTATTTCTTGATATTTTTATTTTATAGTTTATATTGTTTTCCTTTTCATAGACTTTTGTTATCTTGTTTGCTGGTATTATTTTACTTTTGTTTTACTAATGAAAATGCTTGTTTTTAATTAACTTGGCTCTTATTTGTTTTGCCAATATTTGTTCTTATTGTTTTATTCTTATTCAAAGTTTAAATTATCAACATTTCATTTTATATCCTTACATTTCGTTTTTATGTTTTAAAACAAATTCTTGTTTGTTACATGTTCTTTTCTATACATTTTTATAATATTAACATTAACAATATTTATTTGTTTTCTTGACATTTCAAAATTTAAATTTAAAAGTTCAAACAATTTCCCGAATTTTAACTTAGCAAAATCCCGGGATGTGACAGAGAACATGAAGGCGGATTCTCTTGCAAAGTATTCAAGTACTGGCAAGCTCTACTATTGGGATTAGTTCCCGTGGAAATCTTGTCAACTCCGAGCACAGATGAGATGGATGTTGATTGGATTATGAGTGTACCTCAAGAGCAAGAATCTTGGATGACTCCGATATTGGAATATTTATTTAATGGATCTTTGCCAGAAAGTTCAAAAGAACGACAGAAGCTGTTAAGGAAAGCCTCTAGATATATGATCCAGGATGGCAGATTGTACAGACGGGGATTTTCGAAGCCACTACTCCGCTGTGTAACTAAAGAAGAAGCCAAGACAATTCTAACTGAAGTACACGGAGGGGAGAGTGGAGATCATACAGGAGGTCAAAGTTTAGCAAAGAAAATTCTCCGTTATGGATATTTTTGGCCAGAGATTAATCGAGATGCTGCTGACTATTCCCGAAAGTGTGATAAATGCCAGAGATTTGCAAAAATTCCTAGAGCACCTTCCATTGAGCTAACACAAATGGTCTGTCCATGGCCGTTTGCCATCTGGGGAATAGATCTCATTGGGCCTTTGCCGACTGCCAAATCGGGGATTAAACATGCTATCGTTGTTGTTGATTATTTCACTAAATGGGCTGAAGCTGAACCATTGGCTACCGTTACCTCTAAGAAAATGATAAGTTTTGTGACTAAAAATATCATTTGCAGGTATGGTGTGCCTCAGAAGATAATCACAGTTCGAAAGTGAGGAATTCCAAGATATCTGCAAATGATTCAAGATCCGAAAAAGCTTCTCAGTAGTGGCTCATCCGCAGGCAAACGGGCAAGTGGAAGCAGTAAACAAAATCATCAAATCAACCATCAAAAAGTAGCTAGAAAAAGCAAAAGGTGGTTGGGTCGATAAGTTACCACTTGCACTATGGGCATACAGAACTACCTACAAAACTGCGACTGGGCATACTCCATTTTCATTGGCATACGGATCAGAAGCAATGATTCCAGTGGAAACGGAAGTTCTCTCACACAGAAGGATCCATTTTGATCAAGATGAGAATGAAAAACTGCAATTGGAAGCGCTTGACCTCCTTGATGAAAGAAGAGAAGAGGCTAAGCTTAGAATTGCAGCCCATCAGCAAAGGATAGCCAGTCACTTCAATTCCAAAGTTCGTCAACGCAGCTTTGAAGTTGGGGACCTAGTCCTGAAGAGAATTATGACAGCCACAGGTGTGTTTGGGCCAAACTGGGAGGGGCCATATGTCATAGGCATGAAACTTATTGATGGCACATTCAAACTCACTACTGTCGAAGGAGGACTAATTCCAAGAGCTTGGAACAGCAATCATGTGCGTCCATATTTCACTTAAAAGCTTTGCTGAAATGTTGTAAAAGAATTACGAATATATGATTCTTGTATTGAAAGCAATTGTAAAGCAAGTGAATAATGAAAAGCTATAAAGTGGATGTAGGCCTAGCTTTTGGCCGAACCACTATAAATCTTGTGTTCTCTACTACTATAAACTGCCTTGTTTTATTTCGACATATAAAATACGTTAATTGTGTTACTAAAATGTCGATTTAATAATGCAGGCCATAAAAACAAAGCTTACCCATCACAAGACCAAGCGATCTCCGACATCACCCAGCAAGCAAACGCTGAACCATTCAAAATTTCCATAGTAGAATCCTACGAAAGAAGTGCTTCGAACAAAAGTTAGCGATGTGGTTGGAAGTGGACCATTTCTAACTAACTGCGAATGTTTGTACAAACGAGCATCCAGTTAAATAGCCTGTGTCTACCACCACCAACTCTCTTAACTATGAAGTATATTTCTTTGGATAAGGAAAATTATTTGCAACTAAAAAGGGATGATATTTGGAAAAGATAACGGGGATCGCCGACATGAATAGATGGAAAGAGACATGGGCGAGCAAGCATCAAACAGCAAAAGACCTCTTCGGAGGCACAAGCCCTCTTCGGAGGCACAACTCTTCGGAGGATAAAGACCTCAAACGGGGCATGCCAGAAGACTTTCTCAACATGGTATGGAATGATCGGAAGCACCTTCCCAATAGGAAGGCAAAGCGCTTGTTTACTAGTTTAGACAGTTTGCGTAGACAAGCGTCCAAGTAACTTGTGTCTGCCCCGTGAGTCCATGAGACGACCGTAGGCACCTACCCAAGTAGAAGGCAAGGCGCTCGTTCACTAGTTGAGACAATCTACGTAAACAAATGTCCAAGTAACTTGCGCTCGCCCCGTGAATCCAACCAACAATGAGGAAGAAACCTCCAGGTAGACTCGGAGGCACGTATTCCACCGAGATCTAAAATAAAACTTCACAAGTGCTGGAATGTGAAAAGCCCTCTTCAAAGGCCCATTTCACCATAGTTGAGATGCTAAAAGACCTCGAGCGGGCCTCGCCAGAAAAAGAGAGTTCTTTCTCGACATAAAGTTGCGGACTGATCGGTGGTACACCCCCGTGAATCCATCCAACTAAGAGAAAGAAGCTCCAAACTTCCAGGCAAAAGCTACTCAGAGGTACACATTTCACCGTGATCTGAAATAAAACTTCACACGAGTCGAAATGTTAAAGCCCTCTTCGGAGGCCCTCTTCCCAGCGAACAGGGAAAAGATAAAAGCCTCTCCCAAGAGGCAGAAACAAAAAGACCTCTTCCCAGAGGCACAATCAAACAAAAAGACCTCTTCCCAAAGGCACAATCAAACAAAAAGACCTCTTCCCAGAGGCACAATCAAAAACTCTCATCAGAGGCTCAAGCAGGTTGAAACCCCTTTTTCTTTTCGAAAGGCCCACTGCACTATGAAGTGAAACTCACTAGCCAAAGCAAAAGTGACTTTTTTCAAAAAAAAAAGAGGAGTGCAAAAACTTTGCAATAAAAAAAAAGCAGAAGAAAGAAAGAGAAGACTCCTCCAATATGAAGTGCATTTTACTAAGCTAGAAAAATACTTTCTTCAAATGGAAATATTATCCTATAAAGTATAAATGCAAACTTCTTTCAAACGGATGAGTTGTTCTCTAAAAGGAAGAGTACAAGTCTTCTTGAAATAGAAGAATTGTTCTCTGAAACTTTGTCAATATAAAAAAAAGGGTCCCCTTCAAAGATACACTTTAGCTCTCAAAGGAAGATTGGTTCATCTATTTTGAGAAGGCCCTTCCTCAAAAGACTAAAGTGCCCTTCAGAGTCCCGCTCTACCACATAGGAGAATTTGCTTTGTAAAAATGTATATATGCACAAAAGAAAAAGTGATATCTCCGAAGGTTGAAGCGTAAAAACTTATATGAAACGAGGTGCACTCTGTTTAGGGCGAAATGATATTTCCACAAACATGGAATAATTATTCTCCAAAAATAGGAGTACAAGTCCCCTCAAGATTGGAAATATTACAATGAGCTTATGGTATGGGGGCAATACGGTATGGCTGCATTGGTAAAAGCAACGCCCGAACAACATACCAGAGGCTCACTGTAATATTATATAAAGAAACTTGCATATGTATAAAAAAAAAAAAAGAATAGATGCATTCTCAAACAAAGACAGAAGTTTGTACAAGCAAGAGAATCATTTTATTCAACGTTATGAAAATTATGTACATTTATTCAACGTTATGAAAATTATGTATATATGCAGGTTTCAAAATAAAAGAAAAGAGGGGGCCGGTACCCGGACAACGCCCAGTCAATACAAACAAAAAGCTAAAAGCAAAACGTAAAAACAAGGAAGGGGAAGCAGGGCCCATCACTTCTTCTTCTTACTACCACCTTTGGAGCCTTTACCTGACCTAATAGGTAGTTTTTCAAGACGTTTTGGGAGAGTTGGGGAAGAAGGAGAGAGGGCTACTGCCGGATCAACCTCCGCTTCCTTTTCAGTAACGGAAATGCTTTTCCTTTTCTTCTTAGACGTAGTACTCTTCCTCCTCCTCTTCGAAGAAGACTCGCTTCCCGGGGTAAAAAGAGCAGACAATTTTATGTCATCGGAAATGGTTCGCTCTGGGACTCATTGCCTTCTCCAAGCCCTTCTCCCTCGTGTTCCTGTGAAGCATTAGGATCATATAAGTCTCGGAGAGCCTCTATTTGCTCCTCTTGCGACCCGGGTTGAGAGGCGGATGGAGGGGTGACCTGGAGAGGCGGGGGAGGAATAACTGAAGGAGGGGGAGTATGAACGATGCTCGACACTTTCTCTACAGAAGAAAAGAAGTTAAAGTCAGTAAAGAGAGGAGATAAGGGCTCGTTGAGATTCAGGAAGTAGTCAAGAAGCTCATCAAAATCATAGGAAGCAAATGAGCAGTCTATTTGAGCAAGATCAGCATTAGGATTACCTGGCGAAGTAGGCTTTGCTACGTCAATCTCAAAACCCAGCGCTTCACCGCTCTCTTGGCTTTCGTCTCCGTTATGGACAGTTGCACCTTCTGTGATAGCTTTGGTAGGGGGTGGAGAATGAGAACTGGAGCCGACAATGTCGATTTCGGCCGAAGGTGAAGGCTGAACTTGATCAGTTGAAGTAGTTTTTCCTAAATGTTCCCCTTCGACCATTTCGGCTCTTAATTTCGCAAGTTGTTCTTTTCCCGTTACAAGAGCGGCGCGAGCTTCGTCATCCAAGTAATGCTTCTCAAGAGCTGATTCGACGTAGCCAGCACCTTTAGCACCAAGCATGTCAAGTGCGGCCTCCCACACTTCAGCCAGAGTAATTTCATATTTGGGGCCGAGAAAGGCGAGACTACCGCGCCCCAGGACGCTGTGCAGATAGAAGTCAAATAATGTTGAACTAACATCGGCTTTAGCGGCTTGATGAGCTTCTTCAGCTGCAATTTTGCTGGCCACTGCCTCATCATGCTCTCTTTCAATCTTGGAGAGTTGAAGCTTTAACATTTCGATCTCCGTCTCCTAGGAGCTAGTTTTCTTTCGAAGCTCAGCAATATCGACAGTATGGCCCTCGTTAATTCTGTTTTGCACTTCGAGCCTATCTTCGGCATCCCTCTGAGCAGCATGAGCGTCCCGCACTTGTTCCTGAAGCACTTTCTCCCTCTGGGAGTAGGAAGTAGAAGAAGTAGCAAGCTCCTCTTTAAGTTTCCCAACTTCCGCTTCGAGCTTTTCGTTATAGTCAGTGATGCTCCTCATCTCTGCATCATGTTCATTGAGAATTTTCTGCAATTCAGATTTATCATTCTCCATGGTCAGCATAGCCTCAAGATTCACACGATTCACTCTCTGGAGTTCGTCAACAAGTTTTTGCCAGCTCGACATTTTCTCAGTATCAAGTCTGACGACATCAAGATTTCGCAACATGGCAGGCTTGTCAATTGGAACTAAGTCGAGATCAAAGCGAACCCCCTTCAAGCACCATTGTGGAAACCGGCTTTGGAGAGTAGCTGGACCTGGCCCAACTTGATATGAAGGCCTGTTGATGATTGTCTGGATATCGGTACGGAAAGGGGCAGGAGATTGAGAAGGAATGGGAGCAGTGGTCTTCTTAGAAATTGCAGGCACTGATTGCTCACTAACTTTAGCCCGTTTGCTTGGGTCATCGGCCATGTGTCTCTTCCCTCTGTCATCATGGGATTTACGTTTATGGGAATCACCCTCTCTATGGGAAGAATCGTACCGCTCACCCCCTCTTCCATAGCGTTCTTCATAAGAACATCTCTCCTGAGCCTTTCGAGCAGCCCTCTCTTCATCAGTTTCCCTATAAGTGGGAAGATAGCGCCTATAGTCATACTGACCACGCTTTCCGTATTGCTTGAAGTCATCGTAATATGAACCACTTCGCCTCATTGGAGAACCTGAAAATGAAAAAGAAGCGTAACTTTAGAATCTTCAAAGTACAAAGAGCTAAGTGCATGAAAGTGCTGAAAAGTTCTAAGTGTGTGTGATGTGCAAACTACGCGTGTCAAACTACGAACCACTCTTCGATCGCGGAAGAATGGTGGGGGTAGTAGTTAACGTCAACTCTTGAGTCGACAGAGCTTGTTGCAAAGTAGAAGTCGCTTCAACTACTGAAGAAGAAACCATAGTAGTAATAGGGTCGTCTTTAAAGAGCTCCTGTGAAGTGACAAACAGGTCGCTCAACCCTTCAAAAGTGTCGTCCCCGCTCTGCTTGACAGGGCTTGTTTTCAAAGCTTCTTCATCACCAGAATTCTTTGAATATTGAGGAGATCCCTGAGGCTCTTCTTCTTCAATGACCGTGGCAAGTGCAAATTTACCAGATAACCCCGCAACATCAATAGAAGTAGAGCACTTCACTAGAGAAGCCTCAGAAGTAGGTTCTTTTGGTGTGGGTGCATCAGTAGAAACTGGGGCATCTAATGCTTTAGCTGGGGAGTCTGGGACCTCATGGGGGTGTGTAGAGAGAGAAGTGTATAAAAGTCCATACTGATGCAAAAGTTCGTCCCTCAACAGAAACTTTATACCTCTCTCTTCAGCGGTCACAGCATTCAATCTTTCAAAAACTTGCTTATGACCTGGATCTCTAGAGGGGGGAGGAAGTGCTGAAAAAGGAAAAGAGTGAAATTAGCAATTAGCGACTCAGATCTCGAAAAGCTCAGGAATGGAAAATAGAAGCAGGTAATCTTACTTCCTACTCTCCAGATGGCGTAAAACCATGGGGGGCAGCGAACAAAGAAAAACCGACTTAAGAAGCCATGAACGCTTTCGGAAAGATTAGTTTTGAGTTTGCGATTCCTAGCGCTTCTTATAACAACAATGGAGGGATGATCTTTAGTCTTTATGAAAGAACATAAATAAAAAATTTCCTCGAAACTCGGCAGTCGATCCAGAGTTCTCATGAATAAAACACGCAACCCTATCAGAATGGCGTAACCATTGGGGTGCAGTTGGAATGGAGAGATGGTCAATCGAAGTAGAAACTGTTGAAGAAAGTCATTGAAGGGAGGAATAGCACCACACAATCACATTTGGCGGTTGACCGCTACAAAGCTAGGAGGCGCCACATTAGTAGTGTTAGTTTTCTTAGGAAGAATGGCATCTGCTTCAGCAATGCCAAAGTGAGTGCATAACTGACGAAAAACTTTGTATGATAAAGTGGCAGAGGCTCTCTCTGGAGGATTAACTAGGGGAGCCGGAATAAGAGTGGCTTCTCCAGTCTGGGCTGTTATCTCTTCTTGTTGAGAAGTCATTCTACACAAGCAACTGGATATTCAAATGTGAAGGTGCACGTTTCCTAAAAGTGTGAAGTGTTGTGCAGAACTAATAAAAATAACAAGTAAATATAACTGGAATTAAACTAGTCGACAATTGATCGATTACCAAATTTCAAGACTTGTTAATTTAAAGTTTAGGTATAGTATTAGTGCAAACTGGGCAGTTTCAGTTGACTATTTCAATGTTGCTTTAATACTTTACTTGAATTTGATGATTTAAAAGCACTTCGTTCACACAATCTATTTAAGTTGATTATCTGTTGTTAACTAATCTACCATTTGATGTGGGCAGTCAGTGGCAGCATATTCGTCCCAATTTTCTGTAAATGATGCATTGAACAGATTGTTAGCTTGCAAGTCAAAAGTGATCTGTGAAAAATGCAACAAAGTTTAACAGTTTAAAGACTAAACAGTTCAAGGTTCAAGCAATCCAAAGTTCAGAAAGATCAAGTGCTAACTCGTCGACGAGTTAAGAACTTTTCCTACGGGTTAAGTTAAGTCGTTGGTTCTCTGGCTAGCTCGTCCACGACCTAAGGGTTATGAGGCGAGTCAGGTTAGGTCGCTTCAATTTTGAGTCGTTGATGTTTTAAGTCGGCAGTACTTTGAGTCGTAAGTCGTGGAACAGAAGAAAATCTTCAGTTCAAAGAAGTGAGAAATTCTCCAAAGTCCTAACTCGGCCACGACTCAAGGCTTAAGTCGTAAAGGTTGCTAGGTCGGTTCATAGTTAAATCACAGAGATCACTTGGCCGCATAAAATTGCTAGATTGTACCCGACGCAATATCCCACTCTATTTGGCCAACTTACCTTCCCATCTAACTCCTAACCCGTTGACCTTCTAACTCTTAACCCATTAACCAAATAACCTCTCGATCAACAACAACCCTAGTTCTGTCACACCCTGAATCGCCACAAATCGCGAGTCGTCTTAAGTCAAATCAAACAGCTTTGAGTCCATCGATGACCAATGCAACAATACTCGCACGGCTAAAGGGGTGAATCGGAGACGAAGAACGGGGCTCGTAGATTGACGATGTTCGACGATTGAAAAAGAAGCAGGATCGCTTACGCAGTGTGATGCTAGAGAGAATCGGAAACGAATCAGGAAGGAATCACCGTAGGGAGCTCGAAGAAATGCTAATGGCAGATGCGACTTAGGAGATAGGTAATGAGAAGAAAGAAGTAAGAGAAATGACTCAAGTCTTTTATATCTCAGGGTAGTGGAACCCGAATCGGCACACGCGAGTTAAGGAAAGTCGAAGCACACGACCTACGACTTAGGCGTGTACTTCGAGGGGCAAATGTTAACTCTGCTTTCTCTACGACCTAACGACTTAAGAAATGTCACGACCTAAAGAAGGCTACGACCTAACGACTTAAGGAAGTACACGACTTAAGGAAGTAGACGACTTAAGGAAGTACACGACTTAAGGAAGTACATGACTTAAGGAAGCCTACGACTTAAGGAAGTACACGTCTTAAGGCGTTGACGACCTAACAACTCAGAGTACTTCACGACCTACGACTTAAGGTATGGACGACCTAACGAGTTAAGGTCTAGACGACCTAAGAATTGAAACGGTCTAAGCAGTTCACGACTTAAGAAGTTACGATCTAACAACCTAAAAAGGGTACGACTTAACGACTCAAGGCACGAAAAGGTTAAGACAACTACACTTAAGTCGCAACCGACTTACGACCTTTACTAGGTCGTTCACGACTTAAGACTACGGAGTCAAGATTCAATGTCGCATCACTTACGAGAGGACTGGTTGACTCGTTTGAGACTTAGGACTTGTGATATATATGAGCAAGCTTACCGGTTGGGCCACGACCCACGACTTAGTTTGAGTCAGCCACGACCTAAAGCTACCGAGTTAAAATCCAATGCCGTGATACTTATTCCGCATCTTTTTAACTCATTCGCGTCTTAGGACTTATGACATGAATTCAGGTAGATAAGCTTACCTCTACTAAACCGTGGACTTGACTCGATAGGTCGGCCACAACTTATCCTAAGTCGGCCACGACTTAGGACTTGGCAATAATTCCTGCCCAGAATTCTCTATAAATACATTGCCATCTCCAACTTTCAAAGGACTTTTTTGGGGGGGACAATCTCTTCAAGCACCGATACTCTGCCAATTTCTAAACCAACTCTATACTTGAAGTTTCGAAGAACACTACAAGCTACTTGGAAAGACTTTCACACGTCTGACATGGATTCGAAGACTTTAATCTACATCGAAGCTTATGCTACTTGTTCAAAGTGTTTTGTAACTAAAGAGATTTGTACTTGAAGAGCATTGTATCATTTTGTAGCAAGATCGGTAATAAAGATACTTAAAGTGGACGTAGGCTACTCCTTAATCCGAACCACTATAAAATCGCTGTCTCTTACTGTATTTTCTGTTATTTTAGCTGATATTCCGTTCCCGAACCATCGGGTGGTGCTTTCACATTCACACTTCACACACCGGGGTGTTAGCGTTCAATTTTAAGCGTTAACAGCTTGCTTCTTTGTTTCATGATAGGTGAGTAAACGACCATTTTAAAATTTGAATCTATCGTGATATCTTGATGCTATGCTTAATACTTGAAGTTGTTTGTATAAATGTCAGTAGGCCTACATGTCTGTGTGTGTATATATGATGGTATGCATCTCTGTATATGGATATTAACCCCTATTATATCAACAGAATCAAGAATAATAAATAGGAAAAAATCATATCTTCTTATCTAAACTAATTCAAGTTATGATTCCTGAAAAGAAAATGTTTATAGCAATGAAAAGTCATTTTTAAAAATAATCCCAAGTAAAAACATTTAGTAAATACTTCGAAACATAGAAATTAGTGGAAACTTATATAATCAGGAAAATCGATGATCATAACCTCACGATTTGATTTTATAAGTTGATTCGTGCCAGCAAATGATGAATTTTGATAGGAATATCTTTATTTTTAAGATTGGGATTATTGAGATATTCTGGGTTGAACGGGAAATGGAATTTCATCGATTCCAGGCGATTAGGAGGTTCTGTAGCCTCGAGGTTTGGATCGAGGATTGCTTGTTAGTCGATGGTCAAGAGAAAATGGTCATGGGTTTTTAGACCACCGTGGTAGTGTATCATGGTGTAATTCGGGTTTTACGAGCTAGTTGGGTCGACGATGTTTCGAAGGCTAGTTCATCTTCGTGAGTGGATCGGAACGGATCGGACTGGGGGGAATCGTCGCATGGATCATCGATGCAGCTCTGGGTGGATGGGCGAGGTCTTTGGTGACATAGGATTGGCGAGGCGAGACGGTTCTTGGTTATTTTTTTGTTCCAGTATGAAATCGAGTTGCTAGATATTGAATTTCGGCAAGTTTGAGGGTGTTGTGTGGTCAGGAAGCTCGTGGGAATCATCGGGGACTTGTCAAAGGCAACAAGGTCGATTGGAAGTGGTTGGCTCAGGTGTACATGTGCACGAGGGTGTATGCATGTCTGTATGTTTGTGTTGTTTGGGGAAGAAATATTGTTCCCAGGTTAGCTTGAAGAAAAATATGGCTTCACTCGAGAAAAGTAAGATTATGAGTTGATCGAGGATTTTTATGGTTTGGCTCGGTATTTCTGTTGATTTGCTTGGGTTTCCTTAAGCTAGATGATTCAATAGGTTTTCAAACAAATGTTAACCAAATTTTTAAAATATATTTAATTGAATAAGTTTCCAAAAGAATATAAACCAAGTTTTTCAAAGTCAATTTATTTATAAGTTTTTAAAACAAGTTTCAAGGTTAATCTTTAAAGATTAAATGTTTTAAAAATTATCGATATGATTTTGTAATAATTTTATTAAAATAATTAAGTAAATCCCAAAGTGTTTCCAAATGAAATCCAAGAATGTAATTAAGTAAGTGGTTGAGATAAATGGTTTATCTTAAATAATGCTTTAATTTGTTAATTAACTTAAAAGTCTTAAGTAAATTCGTATGTTAATGATAAATTATTTTCAAAAGTTTATCAAAAATTTAAATGATAATTAAGTAATTAATTAAGGTAATGATTCATCTTTAAAGTCTTGGGTAGTTACAGATTGATTAATTACTTAATAATTTATGGTTAATTAATTTATTAAAAGATAACTAGTTAATTAAAGATTAATTACTAAATTAAAGGATAATTAATTAATGAAACAAATTAATGGATAATTAGTTAATTAAAGATTGATTGATTGATTAATTAAGGTTGATTTATTTAAAGGTTAATTAATCAAATTAATTAAAGATTACAAGTGAATTGATTACTGATTAAAGGTTAATTAACTATTGATTAAAGGTTTATAATTACTTTATGTAATTAATTAGGGGTTAATTAATTATGTAATTAACTTAACGTCAATTTATTTATGGGATAATTAATTAATTAAGGTTAATTAATTAAGATGGGTAATTAAGGTTGATTAATTAAATTCATTAATTAATATAAAATGGTTTGTAATTTATTAATTTTAATCAGGTACGGTTAGGTAATTAATTCATAGATAATTAATCTATTTTGAGATTAAGTAAATTAATTATAATCATGTGATTGATTAATTTTGCTTATAGATGATTGGATTCTATTGAATGCCTTGAATTGTTTGATATCCCTGATGTATGACACTCTGTGATATGATTGCTTTGAATTGATTTGTGAACGATGATTTATTTATCTGTGATGAATTTACTTGTTGAAAGGATTTCAAGTTGTGTGTAAATCGAATTTGAAATGGAGATAGTTTTGAAAGCTATGAATGAATCTTTGTTAAATATTGGTGAACTTTGTTTCAAATTGAAGAGGATCTTAATGGTGAATCTTTTGTTTAACAGATTGAAAGTGGAAAATTTTTTAAACCGCTCAAAATGAAGGTTTTGGGCTAAAGGTTGTGACTTAACTAATATTCTAATATATCCATATGATTTTAAAATTAGCGCTCATTATTTGGTTTAGCCGGGAGAGGAATATATGTCATAAAACCCATTCTAAATAATTGTACGATGAAAGGGATAGCATTTGAAGATGGTGGTGAAGACCGGGTATTTTCAAAAACAAAAGGATTACCTATCCAATGTCTCTGCACTGAGTCGCGCTGGTATAGAGATCTTCATATGTGATGGGGAGTCCGATCGGGATTGTGGATACCCGGATTTGCAATGACTTCTTTGAAGTGCCTTCAGTTCTGTTCGAAACCGGAATAGACGTGGATGGACGTATGTCTGACGTTACACCATCAGATGTAGAGCTGTTTTCTATCAAATACATTTCTATTTGGTGGCGGAGAATTTATTCTCTTAGCATAACACCCTTCTCTGAGACGTACGAGCTCAGTGGTTATGTAGTTGATGGTTACTAGTGACATATTCCCAATTTTGTAATGTGGCTTGCTAACTACTGCTGATAATTTGTTGATCGAAGCATGGCTTTTGTAAAAATCGTAGCTTTGTGGACGAGGCTTTGTCAAACCTCACAACCCAAAATGGTCGAAACAGGAAGAATGCTGCAAGGTTATGAGAGCTGTGTCCTTTAGGGTATGTGCCTTTCATTTTAGATAAAAAGTGGTATCATCGCATGGAGCCCAGATATTTAACTTATGTGGTTGTTGGAATTTGTTGGTGTAAAAGTACCTCAGATAAAGGTGTATGACGACCGAGGGACGGCATACTCGTGACAGTTAGTTACCTAGTTAAAGTGGTAACCCGGCCTTGTGTTGGCAGAGAGCCGGTAAGGTTCTCGGGGAGTCCCTCCAAAGGCGTACCCATTCGGTGAAGGAAGTTCCTTGGCCTGACCGTTTGGTTGAAATCCAAACAAAACAATATGAGCCCTATATGGTTTTAGTTGTATAACCTGCCATGGAATATGGTGGTAACCTGCCATTGAACATAGTAGCTATAGTAGGTATACTATAATGGTAGTATGCTGGCTAAGATTAATATTATACTTTCGAAATGTTTTCTGCACTATTCACTAATAATAATATCAAAAGGATTTTGCATATCAAGCATGTTTGACTATCATAAGGAGAGATCTCCCCCAAGTGTGTGATCGCATTGTGTTTCATTGCAGCATGATAGGGGGTTCTCGCTTCGTGTTTGGTGGCGAATAGGAGACTTACCCCTACATGTCCTCGGGGAGGGGTTGGCTAACTAGGTTGGTTGAGAGTCGAGAGGCTGGCTGTAAAAACCAATGCCAGATACCAATTTATGCCACGGCGAGGCTGGGATGGTTGAAAAGCCTACCAATCGAGAGTGGCCGCTGTCGATGGTTGAAAAGCCTAGACCGTTAAATTTGGTATCAGAGCTAAAGGTTAAGTAAGAACTTTAGCTCAGGAGTATAGCACATTAGGTGGCTCATTAGAGATAGGGTTATAAATACCCTAGAATGAGTATATCCCTAAGATATCTTGTCTGTATGCCTCGGTAAAGTTTCTTACTATCCTTTGGTGGTGAGTATGAGTGAAGAAGAGGTCGAGATAGGGGACAGGGGAGTACCACTACAAATGGTCAACTCCCTATAACAACAAGGAAACAATCTTTTCCTATCAATCTTCTTTGAAAAATTATCGTTTATGACATTTGTAAAAAAAGAAATTCATGCAAATAACATTTGTAAGATAATAGTAAAGGATTTGTACATGTGTTAGCATAATTTACAAGTAGCATTAGTTTTTCTTTTTAATTTGAAAATATATTAAAAAAAATAAAAGTGAGAAACCAGGCTTTATATTTTCCTTTCAAAATTTCGTAAACTGGAAACAAGATCTAAATCAAAGAAAAAAACACTGTATTTCAAAAATGTATTGGATTTGAAAACACTATATTTTGAATTAATAAAATTTGTTCAAATGTACATATGTAATATATATTTTGAAAGTTACATTTTGAATTTAATATAAATAATTTTCATTAAAGTTATTTAATGCTAAATTCTATATTTTGCAATATACATATGTGTGTTTATTTATTAAAGTATAATTAGATTTTGAAAATCAATTTCTTTATAGTTATAAATATTTATAAAAAGGAAATGCATTAATTTAATAATAGAATTGTACTAATAAAAAACATAAACCTATGTTAATATGAAATTAAATAATTTTTTATAAAGGGTCTAAACATAAAAATTATGTTTATGACATTTGTAAAATAAGAAATTCATGCAAATAACATTTGTAAGATAACAGTAAACGATTTGTACATGTGTTAGCATAATTTACAAGTGGCATAAGTTTTTCTTTTTACTCTGAATATATATAAAAAAACAAAGTGAGAAACCAAGCTTCATATTTTCCTTTGATAATTTCATAAACCTGGAAACAAGATCCAAATCAAAGAAAACAAAACAAAAATACAATCTCTTCAAAATTTCAAAACTAAAGCACCTTAATCATCAACAACTTCAAAGCTTCAACCTAATTAAAATTACAATTCAAATCAAACAACTTCAGTTTGCAAATTTGTAGGTTAAAGAGAAAAAATTAATTCAAACAATAGCTTAATTTTTAACCTGAGCATTTCAAGAGCAAATGCAATTCAAAGATTAGAGCAACTAAGCAACTCAACAAAATCAGAACAAGTTACAGCCTTCAATTTTAAAACTCAAAATCAGATCAAATATCAAGCAAAGTATATTCAAATCAAAGATTAGGCTTGCAATTTCAAGGGTCAAATTTATTTTCCAGGCTTGCTTCTCTGTTTCATGACAGGTGAGTAAACTACCATTTTAGAACCTATTGTGATACCTTGATGTTATGATTAATAATTGAAGTTGTTTGTATAAGTGTCAATATGCCTGCACGTCTGTATGTGTGTGTGTGTATCTATATATATGATGGTATGCATGTCTGTATATGGATATCAACCTCTGTTATCTCAAAAGAATCAAGAACAATATATAGGAAAAAATCAAGTCTTCTTATCTAAAAAAATTCAAGTTATGATTCCTGAAAAGAAAATATTTATAACAATGTAAAGTCATTTTTAAAAATAATCACAATTAAAAACATTTAGCAAATACTTTGAAACATAGAAATTACAATGGAAACTTCTATAATCAGGAAAATTGATGATCATAACTTCATGATTTGATTTTATAAATTGATTCATGCCAGCAAATGATGAATTATGATAGGAATATCTTGATTTTTAAGATTGGGATTATTGAGATATTCTAGGTTGAACGGGAAATGGAATTTCATCGATTCTAGGCGATCACGAGGTTCTGTAGCCTCAGGGTTTGGATCGGGGATTGCTTGTTAGTCGATGGTCGAGGGAAAAATGGCCGGTGGGTTTTTAGACCACCGTGGTGGCATATCAAGGTTGACTTATGGTTTTACGAGCTAGTTGGGTCCACGATGTTTCAGAGGCTAGTTCGCCTTCGTGACTAGATCGGAACGGACCGAACCGAGGTAATCGTCACGTGGGTCATCAGCACGACTTTGGATGGACGGGCGAGGTCTCTAGTGACCCGTATTGGCAAGGTGGGACGGTTTTAGATGATCTGTTTTGTTCCAGTATGATATCGAGTTTCTCGATATTGAATTTCAGCAAGTTTCAGGGTACTGGGTGGTCGAGATGCTCGTAGGAGTCGTCGGCGACTTGTCAAAGGCAACGAGGTTGATCGAAGGTGGTTGGCTAAGGTGTTAACCCAGTTTCCTCTACGAGTTAAGGCCTCTACGAGATAAGGTTTACGACTTAAGGCCTCTACGGGTTAAAGAGTCTATGAGATAAGGTCTACGACTTAAGGCCTCTACGGGTTAAAGTGTCTACGAGATAAGGTCTACGACTTAAGGCCTCTACGGGTTAAAGAGTCTACGAGATAGGATCTACGACTTAAGGCCTCTACGGGTTAAAGAGTCTACGAGATAAGGTCTACGACTTAAGGCCTTCACAACCTAAGAACATTACGGCCTGACGACCTAAGGTCTGCACAATGGTTTGTAGAGAGAATTTCCCTGAAAACCAGAAGTCTATCCGAGATAATGGCTCCTGGAAGGAAGAGTAGATCTGTCAGATCTGGGAATATTCAAGAGGGAACCTCCGCTTCTCCTGTACCTAATCAACCCACTCCGTCTGCTGGGGTTACGAAAGCAGAGTTGGATGCTGTAATATTAGGGCTGAACCAGCAGATAAACGCCCAGAATGCACAATTAGAGGCTCAGAGTGCCCAAAATGCTCTAATTCTGAATAAGTTGAATGATTTGCTCGGGGCAAACAATCAACCGACTGGTAATGGAAGGAACTATGCTGGCAACATTCATGATGCTAATGAAAGGAATGCTCCAGAAAGGGCTGCCAGTCCCTTTGAGCAAACGCTTCCTGAGGTTGGTGGATCTGGAACTCGACATGATGAGGAGTATCTTTCTGGAATGGTCCGGCAAATTATGAGAGAAAGTATGAAAAGGGTTGAAGATGAGAAAGAATGGGGTTTCGCCCCAAGTAAAACTCCATTTACTGAGAAAATCTTAAAGGCAGAATTTCCAAGGAAGTTTGTCCCTCCAACTATCCCAGCTTACAAAGGGATAAGTGATCCGAATGAATTCTTGTATAAATATGATTGGCACATGACAGGTGCCAGAGCCTCTGACGAGATAAAGTGCCGATATTTCCCCGTGTACCTTGAGGGTGTGGCTCTACTGTGGTTCACCAAGTTGCCAGTCCGATCTATTGATCAGTTTTCAGACTTGACCCGAAAGTTCAAGGAACAGTTCAGACTATATGCTTCAAAGGCCAAGGACATCATGTCGTTGTCAAGTATAGAATAGAATCCTGGTGAATCTATCAGATCTTTCTTGAACCGCTTTAATATAGCGCTGGCAGAGGTGGACAATGCTGAACCGCGAATGATATTGACTTATCTGATGAGGGCTATTGATAAGTCGAGCGAATTTGGGAAATGGCTAAACATGAAGGAGCCAACCTCCCTCGAAAAGTTCTACAAAAAGGCAGATGAATTCATACGCCTGGAAAGCCGTCCTGTACCGGTGAAGGCAGTGTCGGAAAAAGCTGAAGATAACACTGTTGCTCCACGCAAGAATGAATCTGTAGGGCAAAAAAGGGAAAATAACAATGGGAAGAAACAGAGTAATCTGAAGAAGCCCCGATCCTTCAAGCCATCAGAGTATACTCCTTTATCAGACACGCCAAAGCATATCTACCTTGCCATTAAAGATTCTGTTGACCTCCCTAAACCTATCCCTTTGAGGACCGGAAAAAAGGCTATACAAAGTGGGAAGTTCTGCCGCTTCCATAATCAACCCGGTCATGAGACCGATGAATGCCGCCAGTTGAAAAATCTGATTGAAGAATTGCTAAGAGAAAACAAGCTGCAGCAATTCGTGAAAAAGAATAGCAACAATCCTGCATCGTCAAGTCAGGGGCAACAGGCTCCTGTTCATCAGCCTAGGATAGGTGAGAAAGCTACGGGGCATGAATCTGGAAGGCCCATTATCAATGTCATTACAGGAGGGCCTCACCCAGCTGGCAAGAGCTGGGGAGAGATGGAGAGATATACCAGGGCTTTGAAATATGTTCCAACCGAAGAAGACGTCTTTGTTTTAGAAGACACTACGCCCCTTAAACAACAGAAAACTTTCAGTGATGATATTATTTTCAGAGCCAGAGATTCCTCAGGTATCGAAGCTCCTACCCTAGATCCCTTGGTCATCTCAGCCGGTATCGGACCGGCCATTGTCAGAAGAGTTCTCATTGACTGCGGAGCATCATGTAATATCCTCTTCAAGAAGACATTCGACCAAATGAAAATCCCTATGGTCGATGTACAAGCCTCATCGCAGAAGATCGCTGGCTTCACCGGGGAGCCAAAGCAACCAATAGGAACCATCGATCTGCTAGTAGAACTTGGGGAAGGAGAAAGGAAAGTAGTCCGCAAGCAAACATTTGTGATTGTCGATGAATTTTTTGCTTATAATGCTTTCCTTGGCCGTCCAACGCTCGCAGCGTTCAAAGCTATCCTAGCCCCGTGGTGCCTCACTATTAAATTCCCTACAGACAATGGAGTAGGAGTTATAAAAGGGGATCAAAATGCTGCGCGAGAGTGCTATCTGACAGAGTTGCGAGAGTCAAGAAAAAGGGAAATGGGAAAGGATGCGGCTACCCCGGTCCGCATCAAAGAGCTAGCCTTGTAGCAATTACGGGGCGGACCCTGCACTGGCGAGCATAGCGGGGCACGGAAAGAGATGGATCCCAGAAAAGCCAGTGCAGGGGAGAATAGAGTAGTGCCGGTTGAAACGACGGTACCGGTACCTGTTGACCCGAAGGACCCAAATAAGGTGTTGAATGTGGTTTCACAACTTAATGTGTCAATTCAGAATATCTTGATATCATTCCTGAAAGCAAATCTGGATGTCTTCGCTTGGACTCATGCTGATATGTGTGGAATATCTCCAGAAGTTGCAGTACACGCTCTGAATATTGACCCAAAGTTTACACCAGTAAAACAGAAAAGAAGAACCCAAGGTCCAGAAAGGTCAGCAGCATTAAAAGAGGAAATTGATCGACTCATGGAAAATAACTTCATCAAAGAATCTACATATCCGAATTGGGTTTCAAATCCTGTGTTGGTTAAGAAAGCTAATGGAAAATGGAGAGTGTGCATCGATTTTTCAGATCTGAACAAGGCCTGCCCCAAAGATTGCTTTCCTTTACCCAGGATCGATCAACTGGTAGATGGAACAGCGGGACATGAATTGTTATCTTTCATGGATGCCTACTCCGGATATAACCAGATCATGATGCATGAACCGGATCAGGAGGACACGAGCTTTATCACCGATGTTGGTCTTTATTGCTACAGAGTTATGCCCTTCGGATTGAAGAATGCAGGGGCAACCTACCAAAGACTTGTTAATGCTATGTTCAAACCGCAATTGGGCAAAACTATGGAAGTCTACGTCGACGACATGTTAGTAAAGTCTAAGAAAGCAGCGGATCACATTGAACACTTGGCAGAAATGTTCGCAGTCCTTCGGAAATACAGAATGAAGCTTAACCCTCTGAAATGCACGTTTGGGGTCGAGTCCGGAAAGTTCTTAGGGTTTATCGTCAGCGCTAGGGGCATTGAGGCTAGTCCAGCTCAAATTACTGCCGTGAAAGAAGTCAAAGCTCCTAGAACAAAGAAGGAATTGCAAAGTCTCAATGGAAAAGTTGCCGCCTTGATTCGGTTCATTTCCAAAGCCACAGATAAATGCATCCCATTCTTTGACACCCTAAAGAAAGGAAAGAAAAACTTCAATTGGACTCCCGAATGCCAAAAAGCCTTTGATGAATTGATTCGCCATATGGAGACGCCTCCAATACTTTCTAGGCCTAGCGATGGCGAGGATCTTCTTATATACTTGGCAGTATCATCACACGCTTTAAGTGCAGCGCTGATACGGGAAGACAAAAGGATTCAACATCCAGTTTACTATATCAGCAAAAGACTCACTGGGGCAGAGATGAATTACTCTAAGTTGGAAAAACTCGCCTATTTCTTACTAATTGCGTCTAGGAAATTGAGGCAATATTTTCAAGCTCATCCTATCAAAGTCCTCACTGATCAACCTTTAAAGCAAGTCCTGTTTCGCCCTGAAACTTCGGGTCGTCTTCTAAAGTGGAATATTGAACTCAGTCAGTATGACATCACTTATCATCCCCGGAAAGCAATCAATGGACAAGCTTTAGCGGATTTCATTGCAGAATTTACAGATAAGGATAACAGTGAGGAAGAAACGTTCGACAGTTCCCCTATCCAATGGAAGTTATATGTCGATGGTGCAAGAAATGATTACTATTCTGGAGCCGGAGTTGTACTTGAGACTCCTGAAGGTCGGTCATTATGCTATGCACTAAGATTGGAATTTCCTTCAACAAACAATGAAGCCGAATATGAAGCTCTTATCGCAGGACTGAAAATCGCTAAAGAACTAAACATACGAGCATTACAGATCTTTAGCGATTCTCAGCTTATTGTATGCCAAGTCAAGAAGGAATTTCAAACGAAAGGGGGAAACCTGCCCGCTTACTTGTCAAAGGCTTGGGAACTTCTGTGTGAGTTCGATCACTATTCAATAAGCCACATTCCTCGGGAAGAGAATATGAAGGCAGATTCCCTCGCAAAGTATTCAAGTTCTGGTGAAGCTCAACTATTGGGATTGGTCCCCGTAGAAGTCCTTTCAGCACCAAGTATAGACGAGATGGATATTGACTGGATTATGAATGTATCTCAAGAACAAGAGTCGTGGATGACTCCAATACTGGACTACCTACTCAGAGGTTCTCTGCCAGAAAATTCGATAGAGAGACGGAAGCTACTAAGGAAAGCCTCTCGCTATGTAATTCAGGATGGCCGATTATATAGACGGGGATTCTCAATGCCATTGCTTCGATGTGTATCCAGGAAAGAGTCCAAAACAATCCTAGCTGAGCTACATGGAGGAGAATGTGGTGATCATTCAGGTGGTCAAACATTAGCAAACAAAATTCTCCGATACGGATATTTTTGGCCAGAAATTAATCATGATGCTGCCAGCTATTCCCGAAAGTGTGACAGATGCCAAAGATTTGCCAAAATTCCTAGAGCACCTTCAACTGAACTCACACAAATGGTCAGTCCATGGCCGTTTGCAATTTGGGGAATGGATCTCATTGGGCCGCTACCGACTGCCAAATCAGGGATTAAATATGCTATTGTTGCAGTTGATTATTTTACTAAATGGGCTGAAGCTGAACCATTGGCTACTATCACCTCTAAGAAGATGATAAGTTTCGTGACCAAGAATATCATTTGCAGGTATGGTGTGCCTCAGAAAATAATCACACACAATGGTACTCAGTTTGAAAGCGAGGAATTCCAAGATTTTTGCAGGCGATTCAAAATCCAAAAAAGCTTTTCAGCAGTTGCTCATCCGCAGGCAAACGGGAAAGTGGAAGCAGTAAACAAGATCATCAAATCAACCAACAAAAAACAACCTGAAAGAGCAAAAGGTGGTTGGGTCGATAAGCTACCACTTGCACTATGGGCATACAGAACCACTCACAAAACTGCGACTGGACACACTCCTTTCTCATTAGCATACGGGTCGGAAGCAATGATCCCGGTAGAAACAGAGGTTCCTTCACACAGAAGGATCCATTTCAACCAAGCAGAAAATGAAAGGCTACAGCTTGAAGCGCTAGACTTCCTTGATGAAAAAAGAGATGAGGCTAATCTCAGAATTGCAGCTCATCAGCAAAGAATAGCCAGACATTTTAATTCCAAAGTTCGCCAACGCAGCTTTGAGATTGGAGACCTAGTCCTGAAGAGAATTACGACAGCGATAGGTGTGTTTGGGCCAAATTGGGAAGGACCGTATGTAATAGGTCAGAAGCTTCTTGACGGCACATTCAAACTCACTACTGTTGATGGAGATCAAATTCCAAGGGCATGGAACAGCAACCATTTGCGTCCATACTTTACATGAAAATTTTGTTGAAATATTGTAAAAAGAATTATGAATGTATGATTCTTGTAATTGAAAGCAATTGTAAAACTGATGCAAGTAAATAATGAAAGAATATAAAGTGGATGTAGGCCCAATTTCCTGGCCGAACCACTATAAATCTTGTGTTCCTTATTATTATTACATGTTTGCTTTATTTGCGATATGAAAAGTACATAGAATGTATTGCTGAAATGTCGATTTAAATTCTTGCAGGCAGTGGAAATGAAACTTGCACATAAAAAGACCGAGTGATTCTCGCCAAATTTCAAGTCACAAAAGCCCCGAATTCAAATCCTAGATAGGAAGTACTTCAATTGAACGGCCTATGATTTCGACAGAAACGGGTCTTTGCTAATAAATTGAGATCGTTTGAACAAACAAACGTCCAATTAAGAAGCTAGTGCTCGTTCTCACGAAATTGCCTGACAATGAAGCGCACTTCCTTGGATTAAACAAGTTACTTAAAAAGAAAAAAAAAAACAGAGGAGGCAGAGGATCATTGAAAAGGCATAAGCAAATGAACAGAGGAACAACCAAAGCCATCATCGGCAGCACAAGTCCTCTTCGGAGACACAACTCTTCGGAGGATAAAGACCTCTAATGGGTCATACGCCACAAAAAAGAAAGTTCTCTACTCAACAAAAAAGATTGGAGGAGTCATGACCCTCCAACCATGAGAGAGTAACTTCCAGGCGATGAAAACCCTCTCAGAGGCACATTTCACCAGGAGTTGAAGTGTTATGACCGCTCTTCGAGATTTCACTTCACCAGAGTTGAAATGCAAACAAAAATAAAAGCCCTCTTCGGAGGCCCATTTCACCAGGAGTTGAAGTGTTATAACCGCTCTTCGAGATTTCACTTCACCAGAGTTGAAATGTAAACAAAATAAAAGCCCTCTTCGGAGGCCCATTTCACCAGGAGTTGAAGTGTTATAACCGCTCTTCGAGATTTCACTTCACCAGAGTTGAAATGTAAACAAAATAAAAGCCCTCTTCAGAGGCACATTTCGCCAGGAGTTGAAGTGTAACAACCGCTCTTTGGAATTTCACTTCACCAAAGTTGAAATGCAGAGACAAAATAAAGACCTTCCTGAAAGCCCACGTTTCACCGAGATTGAAATAAAACTTCCAAGTGTTGAAACGTGAAAAGGCTTTCTTCGAAGGCACAACTCTTTGGAGGTACACGTTTCACCAAGATTGAAATAAAACTTCCAGGTGTTGAAACGTGAAAAATCCCTCCTTAGAGGTACAACCCCCTCCCGGGGACACAATTCAAAGGAAAGACCTCTTCAAGGGCACAATCAAGAAGAAAGACCTCTTCGGAAGCCCACGTTTCACCAAGATTGAAATAAAACTTCCAAGTGTTGAAACGTGAAAAGGCTATCTTCAAAGGCACAACTCTTTGGAGGTACACGTTTCACCGAGATTGAAATAAAACTTCCAAGTGTTGAAACGTGAAAAATCCCTCCTCAGAGGTACAACTTTGTATATATATAAAAAAAAAGAAGTTAAAGTGCCCTTCAGAGGTCCGCTTTACCACATAGAAGAATTCACTTGGTAAAATATGCACATAAGTAAAAGAAAAAAGTGATTTCTTCGAACGACAAAGCGTAGAAACTTATACGAAGGGAGTTGTACTCTACAAAAATTTTCTTTAAAAAGAATAAAATAATTATTCTTTAGCAAATAAGAGTGCAAGTCCCCTCGAAGTATAAAATATTGCAGCAAGCTTAAGGTATGGGGGCAACATGGTATAATAGTATAGCTGCATCAGTAAAGTAATACTCAAACAACATACCATAAGCCCGCTGCAATATCATATAAATAAACTTGTGCAAAAATGAATAATAAATGCATTCAAACAGAAGTCTGTACAAACAAAGGATCATTTTATTCAATTGAAATGCAGGTACAGGTTTCAAAATAAAGAAAAGCGGGGGCCGGTACCCGCACAATTCTCGACCAGTACATACAAAAGGCAAAAAGCTAAAATGTTCACTTCTTTTTACTACCTTTGGACCCTTTTCCCGGCCGAATGATTAGCTTTTCAGGCCGGTCAGTTGGCACAAGGGAAGAAGGAGGGGTAGGTGCAGCTGGTCCAACTTCTGGCTCCCCTTCAGTAACAGTGATTATCTTCCCCCTCCTCTTTGACGTTCCGTGCTTTTTCCTCCTCTTTGAGGAAGACTCACTTCCCGGAGTGGCAAGTTTAGACAAAGTTATGTCATCAGAAGGGGTCCGCTCCGGAGATATCTCACCTCCCTCAAGTCCCTCGTCTCTATGCTCTTGCGAAGCGATGGGATCGTCTAAACCGTGGAGGGCTTCTATTTGTTCCTCTTGCGACCCGGGCTGAGAAGCAGAAGGAGGAGCCACCTGGAGAGACGGAGGAGGGATAACCGGAGGAGGAGAAATCTGAGCGGTGCTTGATACTTTCTCTGTAGAAGAAAAGAGGTTAAAGTCAGTAAAGAGAGGAGATGAAGGCTCATCAAGGTTGAGAAAATAGTCAAGGAGCTCATTAAACCCATGTGAAATAAATGAGCAATCCACTTGAGCGAAATTTACAGTGGAATTACCTGCAGAAGTTGTCTTTATTACATCAATTTCATAGTCCGGGGCTTCAGCACTCTCTTGCGATTCATCTGTAACTTGAGTAATTTTGGCCCCGGTATCAGTTTGAGCAGGGATCGGTACATAAGAGCTAGAGCCAATAATGCCAGCATCGACCGAAGTTGAAGGAGGGACAGGAACAGTCAAATTTGTTTCTTTTTCTTGATGCTCTTCCCCCACTATTTCAGCCCGCGATCTGGCGAGTTGCTCCTTCCCTCTGGCAAGGGCTGCGCGAGCCTCAAAGTCTAAGTAGTGCACCTCCAACTCCTCTTCAATGTACCCGGCCCCTTTAAACATATCTAGTGCGACCTCCCACACTTCGGCCAGGGTAATCTCATACTTGGGGCCCAGGAATGCAAGACTGCCACGCCCTAATATACATTGCAAGTAGAAATCAAATAGTGTCGAGCCAATATCAGCTTTGGTAGCTTCATGGGCCTCTTCAGCTGTAATTCTACCCGCAACAGCCTCATCCCGCTCTCTCTCGACTTTGGATAACTGGGCTTTCAATTTTTCAATCTCTGCAGCCTGAAGGCCAGTTTGTCCTCGTAACTGAGTAATGTCAGTATGGTTGCCCTCTATAATCTGCTCCAACTCATCAGCCTTGGCCTCAGCATCCCTTTGCGCGGCATGAGCATCCCGCACCTGTTGAAGAAGCACACTCTCCCTTTGAGAATAAGAAGTGGAAGAAGTAGCAAGCTCCTCTTTAAGTTTCCCAACTTCTGCCTCAAGTTTCTCATTATAATCGGCGATACTCCTCATTTCTGCATCATGCTGTTTAAGGATCTTTTGCCATTCAGTTTTGTCGTTCTCCATGGTAAGCATAGCTTCGAGATTGGCCCTATTCACCCTTTGGAGCTCATCAACGAGTTTCTGCCAAGATGACATCCTCTCAATATCGGTTCTGACCGCATCAAGGTTCCGTAGCATAGCACTTTTATCTATGGGAACCAGATCGAGGTCAAAGCGAACTCCTTTTAAACACCAATTAGGAAATCGGCGTTGAAGAGTGGCTGGACCTGGTCCAACTTGGTAAGATGGCCTATTGATGATTGCTTGGATATCAGTAGGGGAAGGGGCAGGAGATTGAGAAGAAGTAGGAGCAGTAATCTTCTCTGAAGGCACAGACATTGGCTCCTCAATAACTTTGGCTCGTTTGCTCGAGTCATCAGTTGTGTGACTCTTCCCTCTATCATCATGAGATTTGCGTTTAAGGGAGTCACTCTCTCTGTGGGAGGAATCATGTCGACTATCTGGTCTTCCAAAGCGTTCTTCATAATCACGTCTTTCCCGAGCCTTCCGGGCTTCCCTTTCTTCATCAGTCTCTCTATGAATAGGAGGATAGGATTGATAGCCATACTGGCTGCGTTTCCCATATCGCTGAAAGTCATCATAGTACGAGCTGCCTCGCCTCATTGGTAAACCTAAAATTGAAAAAGAAGAAATAAAACTTGAGAATCCTTCAAACGTTAAAAAAAAAGAGAGCATAAAAGTGCCAGGAATTCTAAGTGTGTGTGATGTGCAAACTACGCGCATCAATCTACGAACCACTCTTTAATTGGGGAGTAGTTGTGGGTGTAATAGATAGCGTCAACTCTTGAGTCGACGGCGACTGTTGCAAAGTAGAAGTAGCTTCAACTACTGAAGAAGAAATCCCGGCAGTGATAGGATCTTCTTTAAAGATCTCTTGTGAAGTAGCAAAAAGGTCGCTCAGTCCTTCGAAGGTATCGTCCCTGCTCTGCTTAACGGGACTGGATTTCTCAGCTTTTTCACCAGATTCTTGTGAATGATGGGAAGATCCCTGAGGCTCTTCTTCCTCGATAACCGGGGCAAGTTTGTCAGATGGCCCCGCAGCATCAACAGAAGTGGAACACTTCACTAGCGAAGCCTCAGGAGCAGGTCCTTTAGATATGGATGTGCTAGTAGAAACTGAGGCATCCAACACTCTAGCTGGGGAGTCTGGAATTTCATGAGGACGCGTAGAACGAGAAGTATGCAAAAGTCCGTACTGATGCAGAAACTCATCTTTCAACAGAAATCGAATATCTCTCTCCTCAACCGGCACGGCCTTAAGCCTCTCAAAAGTCGACTTGTGACTGGGATTCCTAGAGGGAGGAGGCAGCGCTGAAAATAAAAAGAAGCAGAGTTAACACTTAGCAGGTCAGTCTCACAAAGGCCAGATAACAAACGAAGCAAGGATGGGTGATCTTACTTCCTTCCCTCCACAGAGCATAAAACCCCGGGGGGCAACGAACGAAGAAGAACTGGGTTAGAAACCCGTGAGCAGTGTCAGGAAGGCCAACAATTAATTTGCGGTTTCGGGCGCTTCTCACAACAGTAATAGAAGGATGATCTTTGGTCCGGGTAAAGGAGCATAAGTAACAAATTTCATCAAAGCTCGAAAGTCGATCAAGTGTTCTCCTAAATAGCACACACAACCCCATTAGAATGGCGTAGCCATTGGGGTGTAGTTGGGATGGAGCAATGGCCAATTGATGAAGAAGTTGTTGGAAAAAGTCATTGAAAGGAGGAACGCCCCCACTTAGGCACATTTGTTGGTTAATTGTCACAAAGGCAGAAGGTGCTATGTCAGCAGTGTTACTTCTCTCAGGAAGAATGGCATCTGATTCAGCAATGCCAAACTGAGCGCACAGCTGGCGAAAAACTTTATATGATAGTGTAGTAGGAACTCTTTCGGGAGGATTAACTAGTGGAGCTGGAAGAACAGTTGCATCTCCCGTCTGAACTGTTGCATCTTCTTCCTGAGAAGTCATTCTACACAAGCAACTGGATATTCAAATATGAAGGTGCATGTTTCCTAAAAGTGTGAAGTGTCGTGCAAAACTGATAAAAATAACAAGTAAATATAACTGGAATTAAACTGGTCGACGATTGATCGACTACGGTAATTTCAGAACTTGTTAATTTAAAGTTCAAGCACAATATTAGTGCAGGCTGGTCAGTTTCAATTGACTATTTCAGTGTTGCTTTAATATTCTACTTGAAATCAATAGCACTTCGTTCACACAATTTATTTAAGTTAATTATCCGTTATTAACTAATCTGTCATTTGATGTGGGCAGTCGATGGCAGTATATTCGTCCCAATTTTCTGTAAATATCATATTAAACAGATTGTTAACCCACAAGTTAAAGTAATCTGTAAAAGAATGCAGCAAAGTTCAACAGTTCAAAATCCATGCAACAGTTCAAGGTCTAAGCAGAGTTTAAAAATGCAAGTGCTGAGTCGCAGACGACTCAAGAGCTATGTCGTAAACGACTCAAGTGATAACTCGGCAACAACTTAAGTGCTAACTCGTCTACGAGTTAAGAATTTTTCTTTCGGGTTAAGTTAAGTCGTTGGTTCTCTGGTTGACTCGTCCACGACCTAAAGGACTATGAAGAGAGACAGGATAGGTCGCTTCACTTTTGAGTCGTTGATGCCTTGAGTCGGTAGTCCTTTGAATCGTAAGTCATAAAAGAGAGACAAGACTTCAAGTCAGAAAGATACGAATTCTTCTGAGTCTTAACTCAGTTACGACCTAAAACTCATGCCTCAACTGGTCGAATAACCTTATCTCCACTCCTAAACCCATAAACCGTCTCACCCCTAAACCGATGAACCCACTAACTACTATCTCGTCTTCTCCAAACCCCTAACAGCCTAATTATCTTCTCCTCGCGAATTATCCAAAACCTAATCAAACTTCCTCGAGCTCACTAGCAATCGATCGTGGCAACAATCGTGATGAAGCGTGGTATAAGGAACTAGATTAAAGTTGTCAATGAGGAGTCCAGATTCGCAAGTTAATGGCTATCGCGGAATCAAATGAATTGCAGATTTACTTACGCGATGCAATGATGAGGATTATAGGGACTGAATCAACGGTAGGATGAACTGGTTGAATTTGTTTCCGAAAGCTCAAGGACGTGTTAATGGCAGAAATGGCTCAGGGGTAAGTAATGAGAAGAAGGAAATAGGAGGAACGACCCAAGCATTTTATACCTCAGGGAAGTGGAACTCGAATCGGCACACCCGGGTTATGATGAGTCGAAGCACGCGACTTACGACTTAAGGCGTGTGCTTCGAGGGGCAAGTGTTAACCCAGTTTCCTCTACGAGTTAAGGCCTCTACGAGATAAGGTCTACGACTTAAGGCCTCTACGGGTTAAAGAGTCTACGAGATAAGGTCTACGACTTAAGGCCTCTACGGGTTAAAGAGTCTACGAGATAAGGTCTACGACTTAAGGCCTCTACGGGTTAAAGAGTCTACGAGATAGGATCTACGACTTAAGGCCTCTACGGGTTAAAGAGTCTACGAGATAAGGTCTACGACTTAAGGCCTTCACAACCTAAGAACATTACGGCCTGACGACCTAAGGTCTGCACAATCTTATTAGTTAAGGATGGCACGACTTAAGGAAGTTTACGACTTAAGAAATTACAACCTAAATGACCCAAGGGAGTAACGGTCCAACAACCTAAAGGGACTATGACTTAACGACTCAAGGGACGAGGAGTTAAGACGACTACACCTAAGTCGTGACGGACTTACGACCTTTGCTAGATCGCTCACGACCTAAGGCTACAGAGGCAAATTCAATACTGCACCATGACTCGTTAACTCCAGTTAAGCCACAAGCCGAGAATCAGTTTAGGTCGGTCACGACCTATGACATATGGTAAGTCGTACACGACTTAAGACTACGAAGTTGAGATTCAATGCCGCATCGCTTATGAGAGGACCGGTTGACTCATTTGCGACTTAGGACTTGTGATATATCCAGGGTTCAGCAAGGATGCCTTTAAGAAGTCTCGACCCAGCATTTAAGTGGCAACTGACCCACGACTTAGTTTAAGTCGTCCACGACCCAACTTAGGTCGGTGACGACTTAGGACTTGGTAATGTTTCCTGCCTAGAATTCTCTATAAATATATTGCCATATCCAACTTTCAAGGGACTTTTGGGGGGGGCTCATTTCCTTCAAACGCCGTTACTCTGCTGCATTCCAAACCAATCCAATCCAACACTTGAAGCTCTCAAGACATTAAGAACGCTACAAACAACTTCAAGAAGAGATCACATACATCCAACATGGATACGAAAACTCTCATCTTCATCGAAGTTTAAGCTACTTGTTCTAAGTCTCTTGTAATTCAAAGTGTATTGTATTTGGGAAGAATTGTATCAGCTTGTAACGAGATTATTAATAAAAAGTACTTAAAGTGGACGTAGGCTATACCCTAAAGCCGAACCACTATAAAATTGTTGTTGTTTTCCGCTTTTCTGCTATTATCTGCTTGTAATCTGTTCCCGTGTCGTCGGGTGGTGCTTTCATAACTACAACTCATACACCGGGGTGTTAGCGTTCAAATTTTAGCGTTAACATAAGGCATACACATGCACGAGGGTGTATGCATATCTGGGTGTTTGTGTTGTTTAGGGAAGAAGTATTGTTCTTGGGTTAGGCTCGAAGAAACATATAGCTTGACTCAATTAAAGTAAGATTGTGAGTTGATCATGGATTTTTATGGTTTGGCTTGGGATTTCTGGAGATTTTCTCGGTTTTCCTTAGGCTTGATGATTCAATAGGTTTTCAAACAAATGTTAACCAAGTTTTTAAAATATATTTAATTGAATAAGTTTCCAAAACAATCTAAACCAAGTTTTTCAAAGTAAATTTATTTACAAGTTTTTATAACAAGTTTCAAGATTAATCTTTAAAGACTAATGTTTTAAAAATTAATCGATGTGATTTTGTAATAATTTTTTTAAGATAATTAATTAAATCCCTAAGTGTTTCGAAATGAAATCCAAGGATGTGATTAAGTAAGTGATTAAGATAAATGGTTTATCTTAAAAAATGTTTTAATTTGTTAATTAACTTAAAAATCTTAAGTAAATTCATATGTTGATGATACATTATTTTCAAAAGTTTATCAAAGATTTAAATGATAATCAAGTAATTAATTAAGGTAATGGTTTATATTTAAAATCTTAGGGTAATTACAGATTGATTAATTACTTAATAGTTTAAGGTTAATTAATTTATTAAAAGATAATTAGTTAATTAAAGATTGATTGATTAATTAAGGTTGATTTATTTAAAGGTTAATTAATTAAATTAATTAATGATTATAGGTGAATTAAATAATGATTAATGGTTAATTAGTTAATGGTTAAAGGTTTATAATTACTTTATGTAATTAATTAGGGGTTAATTAATTATGTAATTAACTTAAGGTTAATTTGTTTATAGGATAATTAATTAATTAAGGTTAATTAATTAAGATGGGTAATTAAGGTTAATCAATTAAATTCATTAATTAATATGAAATGGTTTGTAATTAATTAATTTTAATCAAGCAGGGTTAGGTAATTAATTCATAGATAATTAATCTATTTTGAGATTAATTAAATTAATTATAACCATGTGATTGATTAATCTTGCTTATGGATGATTGGATTCTATTGAATGCTTTGAATTGTTTGATATCCCTGATGTGTGACACTCTGTGATATGATTGCTTTGAATTGAGCTGTGAACTGTGATTTATTTATCTGTGATGAATTTACTTCTTTATCTGTAAATGAAAGATAAGCGTTATAATGTTACACCGCTTATCAATATTGTTGTGATTGAATTGATGATGGTTGTAATATTTTATTGTTGTGTGTAAAACCCCTAAACTACAACACACACACTAAAATATGGATTTCACGAGGAATTGGTTAAGTCACAGATATTTGAATTTAATGTTATTTTATTCAAAATGATAAAATGGTTTTAAAAAGTTGAACTATGAATCCAAATGGTTTGGTAGTGGAATTGATTTTAATATGAAAGGCCTTTGGAAAGGAAGTTTTGAAATTTAAGTTTAGTTTGAATATAAAATATCTGGTTGAAGTTTCGAAATTATTTTGGAAACTATGGTTTGAAAGGGTTATACAAGTTATACAATATATATATGGATTTTAAACCATTTTGAAGTATATTAAATAAATTATTTTGGGAGTTTAAATTTAATTCAAATAGAACTTGCCGAATATACGGGAGTTTGTTGATTTTCTGATTTTACTTTTAAAGGCTATAACTTGTGCATATTTGATCGAATTTTTCCGAAACGAAAAACCTTTGTTTTCAAATAATAATGGCTTTCATATAATGAAAGGACTTCTAGTTTTTTGTTGAAAGGATTTTCAGTTTTTGTTTATAGGATCTCAAGTTGTCTGTAAATCGAATTTGAAATGGAAATAGTTTTGTAAGCTATGAATGAATCTTTGTTAAAGATTGGTGAACTTTGTTTCAAGTTGAAGAGGATCATAAAGGTGCATCTTTTGTTTAAAAGATTAAAAGTGGAAATTTTTTTAAACTATTCAAAATGAAAGGTTTTGGGCTAAAGGTTGTGACTTAACTAATATCCTAATATACCCATATGATTTTAAAATTAGCGCTAATTAATCGGTTTAGCCGGGGGAGGACTTTATATCATAAAACCCATTCCGAATAATAATACAACGAAATGGGTAGCATTTGAAGATGGTGGTGAAGACCGATTATTTTCGAAAACGAAAGAGTTACCTGTCGAATGTCTCTGCACTACGTTGCACCAATATAGAGATCTCCATATGTGATGGGGAGTCGATTGGAATTGTGGATACCCGGATTTGCAAGGGCTTCTTTGAAGTTCCTTCAGTTCCGTTCGAACCCAGAATGGACATTTATGGACGTATGTCTAACGTTAAACTTTGAGATGTAAAGCTGGTTTCTATCAAATACATTTCTATTTGGTGGCGGAGAATTTATTCTCTTAGCTTAACACCCTTTTCTGAGGCGTACGAGCTTAGAGGTTATGTAGTTGATGGTTACTAGTGATATATTCCCAATTTGGTAATGTGCCATGCTAGGTGCTGCTGATCATTTGTTAATCGAAGCATGGCTTTTTTGAAAAGCATATCTTATGGACGAGACTTCGTCAAACCTCACAACCTAAAAATGGTCGAACAGGAAGGATGCAACAAGGTTATGAGGGTCGGGCCCTTTAGGGTATGTGCATTTCCTTCTGGATAAAAAGTGATATCATGGTATGGATCCCAGATATTTAACTTATGTGGTTGTTGGAATTTGTTGGTGTAGAGGTGCCTTGCATAAAGGTCGGTGATGACCGGGGGATGGCATTCTCGTGATAGTTAGTTACCTAGTCACAGAGGTAACACGGCCTTGTGTTGGCAGAGAGCCGGTTAGGTTCTCGGTGTGTCCCTCTAGAGACGTACCCATTCGGTGAAGGAAGTTCTTAGCTTAACCATTTGTTGGAAATCCAAATAAAACAATACGAGCCTGTAGGGTTTTAGTTGTATAACCAACCATGGAATGTGGTGGTAACCTGCCATTGAACACGGTAGCTATAGTAGGTATACTATAATGGTAGTATGCTGGCGAAGATTAATATTATACTTTCGAAATGTTTTTTGCACTATGCGCTAATAATAATATCAGAAGTATTTTGCATATCAAGCATGTTTGACTATCATAAGGAGAAATATCATCCAAGTGTGTGATTGCATTGTGTGTGTGCCAGGCGGCCTTATGGTAGTTTCATTTTCCAAAAAGCATAGCGAATTTTTTTATTTTCTTTTTGTTAAAGATAAGTTGTTTTCGTTTGCTCACCCCAGTCCCATGACTGACCTGGAGTTTATTGTTCCCTTTCTAAACTCTCGGTGCCCACAATTTTCCACATGGGCAGCCTAGGGTCAGGTTATCAGATAGTCAGCTAGTAGGTGTAGCTTTTGGAAATCTTTGGAATCTTTGGATTTTGGAAATCGCATTGGTGCACCGTGTTTGCTTCACTTCAACATGATGATGGTTCGAGTTTCTTGGATTGGAGTCTTTGGAGCTTAGCATTGAAGATATTGTCTTTCTACTGTTGCTGGTTTTTTTTTAGCTGGTGTATCTATCTATGATTGTGTTGATCATTTCATTTGTATCATTGTTGTATCAAATTTTGTGTATCAATGAAAATACATTTTCTTCCACTGTGTTGTTATCACCTAATTTTGTTATAAGCTCCGGTGGACCAGACTCAACATTCGAATCCACGACATTCGAATATGGGTGATGTATTTAATGCCGATTTTTGAGGTTGAGTTAGGGTCGTTAAACTGTCACCCCTGCAAGCCTTATCATACTTGCAGCCTTTCCGCCTCTTCTTTATTCCTCAGATTCATAGTAACACGGTGAGTTAGTATTGGGAGTTCGGCTTCTATGTTCATTGGCATAGCAGGAATTTTTTTGTAATATCGACGGCCCATTGAACCTGAAATATGAAGAAAGATCGTGTAAATGTTATCATTATAGAAGTTAAGTACATGCAGGGATGTGTGTCCATAATCCTAAGTGAACTGTGTACTTTGCCAATGAACCCCCTTAAGTACTCTAAAGACTATGTTCACATGGACGTAAGGATAGAGTTTCTCCATTTCGTTAATACGTATTATGGGAGAAAAGTTGATGTCAGAAACCATGTCTCCTAGGATGTCGCTAACTTAAAAGTTGATCTTGCTAAGATCACCAAATTTAATGAAAACTTTGCCGAAAGGAAATCTTGGGCCGCATTCTCTTCAATAGTCACCACAAATTGGTCACTAGCCACTTTATAAGTTTCAATGGCCTTGTGTTCTGGTGGAGGCGAGTTGGGGAGACTAGGACTCATTCCAAGTGATTCACCAAACGACTTGTCCCCTTCTTCACTAACATGACAATCACTATCGTCGTCGTCAGCATCCTCTCCTTTGTCCTCCTTCGCCATCAGCTCTTTGCTTTCTCTCCTTGTGACCGGTTCATCTTCCTTCGAAATTGAGGGCATTCTTGTCGCTTCACCTTTGTTACACCATTATTTCAACAAAATACAAATTACGAATATTGGAAAGGAAGGCTTCTTGCCTTGCAATTCCAAGACCTATTATATGGTTTCCAACTAGAGCTTAAGCACCGAACTTGGTATCCAAGAGCATGAATCAAAGCTTTGACAGAGATCAAGATCACTATCCAGATAAGACAAGAAGCTTAGCCATGGGAAGCAGTTGCCTAAACCAAAAGCATTTCATCAAGTATCAACAATCAATGGCTCGGATAGCCCAGTTTAGACCAATAATTAGGATAAAGGAAAGATATTCAAGAAGCTATATATTGAAGAATCACGTCAACAATCTACATCAAAATGCACTAAACCAGATGATGATAAGCATTCAAATCTAAGCTGCACATAGCAAGCTAAGCCATCAATCCAAGGGAAAGAACTTGCGCTAATGGAAGAACTTTAAATTTTCTATAAATCAAGGACTACCAGCTACAGTAAAATGGCTAGAACTAAAAAAAGAATTGAAATATGAAATCTTAATGTACTTTCCTATATTAAAGCTTCTTTACAAACTCATTAATGGAGAAAATGTATAGACTCAATATAATTAGCTTCTCGACTAGGTAAGAGTGACTAAATAAGGAAAGGTTAGTGTACATAGGGATTTTCAACCTGAACCACTATAAATTCTCGATGTCATTTACTTTTTTGTAATTTACCTTCTCTACATTGGGTATTGTGATTCTATGATTCAAAATCTCGTAACCTAAGCTTAACTGCATCATGTCTCCGTAATCTCTTCGTATGGTTCAGTGATCCAACTTGCTTTCGATCCTATACCTTCCAACCTCAGGGTGTAGGTACAGAGGAAGTTTTACACTAACATTTCTAGTGCTAGAAGGAGGGCTTGGACCTCTGCACTGTAACGATCCTGGATTTTTACTAAGGTTAAATTGATAATTAATTTAATTTTTGAATAAAAATTGTGAAATTAATTGGTAAATTGATTTGGGTTTCTCCAAATTCGAAAAAAAATGTGTTTTACAACTTGATTGAAAAATAGAATTTTGGGTATATCTGAATACCGCAATTTTAAATAATGTATTTGAATTGGGATTTATAAATAATGTAAAGATATTTGAATTTAATCTTATGAAATGGATTTTAAAAGTTGTGAAAATAATGAATGAATGCAAAATGTAAAATAAGACAATAAGTATTAAAGTTAAAAAATAAATATTTAAACTAGAAACAGAAACATATGTATATAAGATAAACTATGGAATGTAAAGTAACACGTTAGCTAAAAATCTAACAACATATTAAAACAGAAATTTATTTATATTATAAATTAATAAGACAAAGCAAAAGAAAAGAAAGAAATATATACTCAAATATGAAACAAGTAAACATATATATGAAAGTATTGCAAAAGAAGGAATATAAATATCTGTGTACAAGCAAATAAAGATAGGTATGTAGGCTTACATAAGAAGACAGAGATATATATTTAAGTATGAAGACACAAGAAGAAAATGACAATAACAATTAATGCTAGCACACAAAATAGATTCATCAGCCACCAAGTAGAAAAAAATCTACATAGTCAATAAAACAAAACAAAAATCTCTGAGAAAATAAAAAATCTCTATACCTGTTTATACATTAGTTGTACATTTTGTTTCTATATATGTACATCTCTTAATTCATTTCGTTCATCAACCTAAGTGTTATAATATAAAAAAAGCTTCAACCTGAAAACAACACAATAGTTAAACCTATTATCATTAACAAAACAAGATCTGAAAAAAAAAACAAGATCATGTTGATATTGCTTAAAACCAAAAGCTTTGTTCTCTATTCCAAGTATTTACAGGTGAGTAACACTACTTTTTTTTAAAACTTAAAGGTATAAATCTGTTGCATATGTACCTATGGACAAGTATGTTTGCATATATATATATATATATATATATATATATATATGAACACTCTGTGAATATTTGAATGAACGGATGTATTGTGTATGCAGGCTGTAATTCCCATATGTTCTCTGTCTGAGATGCTAACACAAGATTTCTGATTCAAAAAAAATTATTTCCTCTTGATCTAAGCATAATTTGGATTCAAGATTTAAACAAAAATTGATTGTTTATCATAAGATTTAATTTGAAAAATTATAAAGTCAAAATAACTCAGTCTTGTTTCTGGAAATCAAGATAGCTGAACCAAACTTTAAATAAGTCAAATTTCAAACTTCGTAATTCATGAATTCAAGTATGTAAACTGAATTCATACACTAAAACATGAATTTTAAAGAAAAAATCATGATTTTTAGATGAGGGATGGAAGAGCAGTTTGGGATCATCCAAATTTCATTTTAAGTTATCTCTGATGATTTATGGAGTCGGAGTGGCCGACACCTTTCCTAGTGATGGAGGGACAAACAGGTGTTCTTGGAATAATAGTATGATAGTGGGTAGTTGATCGTGGAAGCGGCGGTGATGGATTCCAGTCTGTAGCCCTAGTTTTGTCGAGGGTCAATGTTTTGATTCATTCATCCTCTATGATGGATCGAGTGCTAAGGAACTTAGGTTGATGGTAAAGGCGAAGTTGATGAAGTGTTGATCAGAGTTTCAGGAGTTCTGATGGACGACGTTTCGAGGACAACAATGATTCCCAGGTTGATGGTGAAGTCGGTTGTTGTTTGCAGGTTTCATTTTTTAACTCGATTTTGAATTGGAGGAGATGGAGGATTTCTGGCAATCGGGGATGGATTCGTGGATGGTCGTCGACTTATTCGACGACGAGGCGATGTTTGGAGGTGAGCGACGATGCCGTGCAAGTGCACCGTGCACGAGTTTATGGTAATCTGGAAACTTGGGTGGTTTGGGATGAAGCAGGGTGAACTCGAGATTTTCTCAAGTAACTCGAGTGATTTACTCGAAGTTTTTAAGTGCTGGCTCGAAGCGAATGTGATATTGGCTCGGGTATGAATTTTGTCCAGTTTTTTTAAAAAAACATGATCTGTTTTGTGTTGAAATTTTAAAATTAAATTACAAATTATTAGAAAAAGCTTAAAATAAGTTATAATACCAAAGTTCAGGTCAGTTTCAAAACTTAGTTTGGGAAATAAAGTTTTAAATTTAAATTGTTTTAATAATTAAAAAAAGATGTTAAGAAATTGAGTGTCAAAAGATTTGAATTTAAAATGGATTTGAAATTTGCAAAGGAAAGATTTAAAACAAGTTAAATCAAACTTGAAAACCTGGACTTGAATCTAAATCGAAATTCCATTTGAAACAAAGTTTAAATCAAGATTTTAAGCCTGGACTTGAATCCAAATCTGAATTCTAGATTTTAAAATTAAGTAAAGTTATGTGCAATCTAAATGTTTAAATAAGTTTAAATGTAAAAGTATTCTTTTAATATGGGAATTTAGAAAGGATTTTGATTTAAACTCTTCAAATTTCTCTTATAATGAAATTCTTACTTAAACATGGGAATTTAAGGGTTTTTTTTAAAAAAATAGTTTTTAACTTTATGTAAGATAAATTGGTATTCATTTTAAAACTTGAAATTAAAATGAAATTCCAGCAGTAAATTTGAAATAAATGTTTTCAAACATATTGTGAGTGATAAATGAAATCATTAATAATAATAAGCTTTCTTAAAAGTTAATGAAACTTATTGATTTGTAACTCTATAACATTCCCATTTTTAAATCAAATTGAAATTGGAAATAAATTTAATTTTGGAACTTAATTATGGTTTAACCTGGTGTTTTCCAAAATTTAATAGATATTTGTTTGTTTATTAATATAAATGAATGTAAATAGAATTTTTAAATAGAATTTCCAATTGGAAATTCTGAAATAAATATTTTGAATAATGTTTTAATATACAAATTTAATTATGGATTAATTTGAAGATTTGAAAAGATTGTAAATAAAATTAATTGATTGAAATCAAATGGATTATAAATAAAATTTGATTTGGAATTTAAGAGAAATAAATGTTAAATAGAATATAAAAATATATTATAAAAAGGTTTTGATTATTTATTCATTTATGAGTACAAGTTGACTGTATATTAAATTTTGAATTTGGAAATTTAAAAACAAATGTATTGAACAATTTTTAGATTTAAAAATCCTATAAATAAATACTAATAGGAGTTAATACTCTATACTTTAAGAAATAATGTAAATATAATGCATGAGTGCAAATATAAAAAGGAATGTCTTGTAATTCAGAAGAAAATAAATGTTTTTAAATAAAATTGGGTTTGAAAGAAAAACTCTTTCTTTCAAAAATTAATAGAGATTTGTTTTCAAATATATAACATACATATGTTTTGAAAATTAATATGTACATGGATTAGAATTGGATTGTAAAATATAAACAAGATTTAATAAAATAAATAGTTTTATTTGTACATAAATATTTAAGCTGTGATTCTGTATTTTCTACGTAAATAAGAAAAACTTGGAAATATGATTTGTAAATTTAAAATTGTATATGTACATATTTAGAACTAAATTTATAAATTTAAATGAAGTAAGGTTTAAATTTTAATTTGCAAATAAACTCTAGGAAAGGTCTTGAAATAAATTTATTTGAATTGGAGAAATGTTTAACAAGTAGTAATAGAGGTTAACAAGTGTAAAATGAATAAAACAAGTGGCAAGATGTTTTGCTTTCTTTTCAAAACTTCAACGTCTTCATTTAATCAAAATTGAGAATTTAAAACAAAAAAAGAAAACCTTAAACAAAGTGTTTACTTTCAACTTGAAGCAAAGCTAAAAACTAGACTTGAATCATGCATGATCAATTCATATTCAAAAATCAGGTCAAATCAAATCTAAATCAACCTGAAACAAATTCAAAGCTCAATCTATTCTTGAAGCAGCATTCAGATCAAAAATACTTCCAGAACAGGCATACATTCCAAACCTGGAAGCACTGATTCAAGGAGTAGTTCAGGCAAATTTAAATCAAGATTAAAGTGATTCAATGCAAATCTGGAAATTATGTCCACATTTTACTCTCTGGGATGGATTCAAACTGGAAGCAAGCCAGCAACTCAACTTGATTCAGTCCAGATCAAGATTTAAACAAAATTCAAAACAATAAAAGCTTCAATAAGATTTAAAGAAAAGAAAAAAAATTCTTCTCTGTTTGCAAATACCTGGGCGAGCAACTTTACCTTTAAACCTGATTTGGTTGATACATTGTGATGTCATGCTGATTTTGATTGTGTGATGATGATTGCTTTGCATGTATGTGAATAGGTAAGCCTCTGCGTATATATGTAGTGTAAATATCTATTGATTTTTATCACCCTGTTATTAGTCCAAAGAGTATGGTTTTGATATAAAAATTCAAAATCTTTACACTAGATCCCTGTTAAACTATGATATTCAAAAATTATAAACTAGTTTAAACCCAATCTATGGTTTAAAAACATATTCAAGCATAATGGGATAAAGAATTTGCTGGAAGCAAGGATTTACATTAGACATGTTAAAATCATGATTAAATGAAAATGCAGAATAGATATTCAATTTGATCTGGAGATTCATCTCTCTATCTCTATATTCTTTTGTTGTCTCCCTTACAAATTTCGAGGATGAAATTTTCTAAGGAGGGAATCTGCAACATTCCCATTTTTAAATCAAAATGAAATTGGAAATAAATTTAATTTTTGGAATTTAATTATGGTTTAATATGGTGTTTTCCAAAATTTAATAGATATTTGTTTGTTTGTTAATATAAATGAATGTAAATATGATTTTTAAATATAATTTCTAATTGGAAATTCTGAAATAAATATTTTGAGTAATGTTTTAATTTACAACTTTAATTATGGATTAATTTGAAGATTTGAAAAGACTGTAAATAAAATTAAATGATTGAAATCAAATGGATTATAAATAAAATTTTATTTTGAATTTAAGAGAAATAAATGATAAATAGAATATAAAATATATTATAATAAGGTGTTTGATTATTTATTCATTTATGAGTACAAGTTGACTGTATATTAAATTTTGGATTTGGAAATTTAAAAATAAATGTTTTGAACAATATTTTGATTTAAAGATTCTATATTTTAATACTAATAGGAGTTAATACTCTATAATTTAATAAATAATGTAAATATAATGTATTAGTACAAATATAAAAAGGAATGTTTTGTAATTCAAAAGAAAATAATTGTTTTTAAATAAAATTTGGTTTGAAAGAAAAACTTTATCTTTCAAAAATTAATAGAGATTTGTTTTCAAATATATAACATACGTATGTTTTGAAAATTAATATGTACATGGATTAGAATTGGATTGTAAAATATAAACAAGATTTAATAAAATAATTAGTTTTATTTGTACATAAATATTTAAGCTGTGATTCTGTATTTTCTACGTAAATAAGAAAAACATGGAAATATGACTTGTAAATTTAAGATTGTATATGTAAATATTTAGAACTAAATTTATAAATTTAAATGAAGTAAGGTTTAAATTTTAATTTGCAAATAAACTCAAGGAAAGGTCTTGACATAAATTTGTTTGAATTGGACAAATGTTTAACAAGTAGTAATAGAGGTTAACAAGTGTAAAATGAATAAAACAAGTGGCAAGATGTTTTGTTTTCTTTTCAAAACTTCAACATCTTCATTTAATCAAAAATGAGAATTTAAAAGAAAAAAAACGTAAACAAAGTGTTTAGTTTCAACTTCAAGCAAAGCTAAAAACTAGAATTGAATCGTGCATGATCAATTCATATTCAAAAATTAGGTCAAATCAAATCTGAATCAACCTGAAGCAAATTTAAAGCTCAATCTGTTCTCGGAGTAGCACTCAGATCAAAAATACTTCCAGAACAGGCATACATTTCAAACATGGAAGCACTGATTCAAGGAGTAGGTCAGGAAAATTTAAATCAAGATTAAAGTGATTCAATGAAAATCTAGAAATTATGTCTGCATTTGACTCTCTGGGATGGATTCAAACTGGAAGCAAGCCAGCAAATCAACTTGATTCAGTCCAGATCAAGATTTAAACAAAATTCAAAACTATAAAAGCTTCAATAAGATTTAAAGAAAAGAAAAAAAATTCTTCTCTGTTTGCAAATACCTAGGTGAGCAACTTTCCCTTTAACCTGATTTGGTTGATGCATTGTGATATTATGCTGATTGTTTATTGTGTGATGATGATTGCTTTGCATGTATGTGAATAAGTAAGCCTCTGCGTATTTATGTAGTGTACATATCTATTGATTTTATCACCCTGTTATTAGTCCAAAGAGTATGGTTTTGATATAAAAATTCAAAATCTTTACACTAGATCTCTGTTAAACTATGATATTCAAAAATGATAAATTAGTTTAAACCCAATCTATGGTTTAAAAACATATTCAAGCATAATGGGATTAAGAATTTGCTGGATTCAAGGATTTACAGTAGACAGGTTAAAATCATGATTAAATGCAAATGCAGAATAGATATTCAATTTGATCTGGAGATTCATCTCTCTATCTCTATATTCTTTTGTTGTCTCCCTTACAAATTTCGAGGACGAAATTTTCTAAGGAGGGAATCTGTAACATTCCCATTTTTAAATCAAATTGAAATTGGAAATAAATTTAATTTTTGGAATTTAATTATGGTTTAATCTGGTGTTTTCCAAAATTTAATAGATATTTGTTTGTTTATTAATATAAATGAATGTAAATATGATTTTTAAATAGAATTTCTAATTGGAAATTCTAAAATAAATATTTTGAGTAATGTTTTAGTTTACAAATTTAATTATGGATTAATTTGAAGATTTGAAAAGACTGTAAATAAAATTAATTGATTCAAATCAAATGGATTATAAATAAAATTTGATTTGGAATTTAAGAGAAATAAATGATAAATAAAATATAAAATATATTATAAAAAGGTATTTGATTATTTATTCATTTATGAGTACAAGTTGACTGTATATTAAATTTTGGATTTGGAAATTTTAAAAAAAATATTGAACAATATTTTGATTTAAAAATTCTATAAATTAATACTAATAGGAGTTCATAATCTATACTTTAATAAATAATGTAAATATAATGTATTAGTGCAAATATAAAAAGGAATGTTTTGTTATTCAAAAGAAAATAATTATTTTTAAATAAAATTGGGTTTGAAAGAAAAACTTTATCTTTTAAAAATTAATAGAGATTTGTTTTCATATATATAACATACATATGTTTTGAAAATTAATATGTACATGGATTAGAATTGGATTGTAAAATATAAACAAGATTTAATAAAATAAGTAGTTTTATTTGTACATAAAAATTTAAGCAACGATTCTGTATTTTCTACGTAAATAAGAAAAACATAGAAATATGATTTGTAAATTTAAAATTGTATATGTAAATATTTAGAACTAAATTTATAAATTTAAACGAAGTAAGGTTTAAATTTTAATTTGCAAATAAACTGAAGGAAAGATCTTGAAATAAATTTTTTTGAATTGGACAAATGTTTAACAAGTAGCAATAGAGGTTAACAAGTGTAAAATGAATAAAACAAGTGGCAAGATGTTTTGTTTTCTTTTCAAAACTTCAACATCTTAGTTTAATCAAAACTGAGAATTAAAAAAAAAACCGAACAAAGTGTTTAGTTTCAACTTGAAGCAAAGCTAAAAACTAGAATTGAATCATGCATGATCAATTCATATTCAAAAATCAGGCCAAGTCAAATCTGAATCAACCTGAAGCAAATTTAAAGCTTCAATATGTTCTTGGAGCAGCATTCGGATCAAAAATACTTCCAGAACAGGCATACATTTCAAACCTGGAAGCACTGATGCAAGGAGTATGTCAAGCAAATTTAAATCAAGATAAAAGTGATTCAATTCAAATTTGGAAATTATATTTGCATTTGACTCTCTGGGGATGGACTCAAACTTGAAGCAAGCCAGCAACTCAACTTGATTCAGTCCAGATCAAGATTTAAACAAAATTCAAAACTATAAAAGCTTCAATAAGATTTAAAGAAAATAAAAAAAAAATCTTCTCTGTTTGCAAATACCTAGGTTAGTAACTTTCCCTTTAAACCTGATTTGGTTGATACATTGTGATGTTATGTTGATTGTTAATTGTTTGATGATGATTTCTTTGCATGTATGTAAATAAGTAAGCCTCTGCGTATTTATGTAGTGTACATATCTGTTGATTTTTATCACCCTGTTACTAGTCCAAAGAGTATGGTTTTGATATAAAAATTCAAAATCTTTACACTAGATCTCTGTTAAACGATGATATTCAAACATGATAAATTAGTTTAAACCCAATCTATGGTTTAAAAACATAGTCAAGCATAATGGGATTAAGAATTTGCTGGAATCAGGGATTTACAATAGACAAGTTAAATCATGATTAAATCAAATCTTTTTGATTTAAGTTTATAACAAGAATCAAATCTGTAAAATATGATTTTAAGACGAAAATCTAAATTTTTAATTATGATTTGAGAGAGCATTTTTGAGTTGATCGATTTTTGATTTTTGGGCATTTTTTATCGAGTGGGAAATGGTGGAAGCTCGTGGTTGCTGTTGAAGGTTGTTGATAGGTTGTCGATGCTTGGAAAAATGGCGTTTGAATTTATAAATCGCCATGGCAATAGGAATTGATTGAGGTAGGGTTTAACAACCCAGTTTTGCCGATGAAGTAGATGGAGGTGTTTTGTTGTGGTAGGGGCAATTCAGGTCATCAGACCGAGGGGGTTAGGGGCATCACGTTACGTCGGAGTCATGGATGAGGTGGTGACGATTAAGATGGCCGAAGGTAGTTCCACGGTGTAGGTTTTGGTGTTGAGTTTGGGTTCCAGAAGGAATGGAAACGCTCGTTTTCGATTTGTGGGCAATTTTGAATTTCTAGGTCGCTGTTTCGGATGAGGAGATCATAGTCGACTTGAAGGCAATCTCGGTGATGATCGGAGGTGTGATGATCATCGGTGCATGGATATGCGTGTCGTTGTGCCTGTTGGTTACAGTAATTGGGAAGGGGAGAAGAATAATGGTGGAAGAAGAAGTCTCGTGTTCAAGCACGAGGGAACGTGCATTCGACTCGATGTCGAACTCGGAGTAATATTCTGGTGTTAAGCAAAATACTTAGAAAAATTTTAAAATGTAAAATTCTAGGTCACTCGGGGCAATTTCTAGAAAATCTCGAGGGAGAGCTCGAGTACGATGGGGTTTAGCTCGGGGAACACTCGGGTGGGCTGAAAATTCTTATGTTTTCTAGTTTTAAAACTTTAGTGAATTTGTTGAATGAATTTCTGAAACAATTCCTTTTTATAAATGATGATTTATTTAGTAAGTAGAAAGTATTAATTAAAAGTTTTGAAATAAATGATTTTTTTAAACAATTAAGTTTTAAGTTTATATTTGTAACGAGTTACTTTAAATTAAACTTCATGAGTGGTTTAGAAATAAAAAAACAAACGTTTCAAATTTTTAACTTAAAAGTGAGTTGATGTATATCGTTAATGATATCAAGTAAGTAATAATTTGTAATTAAATTTAACTCATTAAGAATTAAGAAAATCAATTAAAGGATTATTAGTTATAATTAAGATTTAATTAATTAATAATTGAGGATTTAGTAATTAAAGTAATTAATGGTTGAAGAGTGATTTATGAAATATTAAGAGTTAATTACTTTAAAGAATAATTAGTTAATGTGGTTTATTAATTATAGTAATTAATTAAGAAATAAATTAATTCATAAAAGTAATTAAGATTTAGTTGATTAAAATTAAGGGTTAATTAATTTAGATGATCAATTAAGAGTGATAAATTCATGAAGGTGATTAAGAGATGATTATTGATTAAGGGTTAATTAATTATTGTAATTAATAATTAATTAAGAAAATTTATAAAAATGGTTTGTAATTAATTAATGACTAATTAACCAGGATTAGGAATTTATTCATAAGTAATTTATCTAATTTAAATAAATCAGATAATTAACTGATCTCACTCATGGATATTAGAATTCTATGGAGTGCTTTGAATTGATTGATGTCCTTGATTTGTGATAATGTGTGATATGGATTATTTTGTTTATGAACTGTGATGTAATTTATTCTGTGATGAAATTAATCATCTGTAATGTAATTTATTATCTACGATATATATATCTGTGATCTGTGAATGAAAGATAAGCGTTACAATAGATTTGTAACGCTTATCAAATATAAGCATTATAGTTTATACCACTTATCAAATATATATTGCTGTATTTGAATTTGTTGTGATTGATGATGTGGCATTTTTGTTGTGTAAAACCCCTGGACCACACTATACACACACAAATATGGATTTCACGAGGAGATCAGTTAAGTCATAGATATTTGAATTTAATATTTTGGAATGGTTTTAAAATTTGAATTTTGAATCCAAATAATTTTAGAAATGAAATCGGGTCGAATTTGAAAAATATTTCAAAAAGAGTTTTGAAGATAAAAGTAATTTTGTATAACTTGATTTAGTTTGAAATCTAAAATATTTTGATTTGAGTGTGAATTAAATATTTGGAATTGAATTCAATGATTTGGAAATTTTGGCTTGGAAAGATTATACAAGTTTATAAAGATGTTTATATGGGTTTTTAACCACTTAGAAAATATTGGTTTGGGAATTTAAATTTAACCCAAGTTTATATTTGAAAGGCTTTGACACGTGCAAATAAAATCGGGTTTTCCGAAATGGAAATAAGTGGTTTCAAATAATAATTATGAAGAAAGATTTTAAATTTGAAATTGAATGATTTTGAAAGCTATAAAATGAGTCTTTAATTTAAAGATCGAATGAGTTAATCCAACTTGAAATGGAATTGATTAAAAAGTTATGAATGAATCTTTGTTAAAGATTGGCGATCCTTGTTTTAAATAGAAAGGGGGTTTAAAGTGAATCTTTTGTTTAAAAGATTTTAGTGTGGAAATTGTTTAAACCATTGAATTTTTTTGAAATGAATCTTTTTGCTTAAAGGATTGGAAATGGTAATTTGTTTTAACCATTTGAATGAAAAGTTTTGGGTAATAAGTTGTGACTTAACTGAAATCCCATTATCCATATGTTTTTAATATTGCGCTCATTATTCGGTTCAGCCGAGAGAGGACCTTTGTGTCATATAACCCATTCCGAATTATGATACGACGATATAGATAGCATTTGAAGACTGGTGGCGAAGACCGGATACTTTCGAGAGCGAAAGGATGACCTGTCGAATGTCTCTACACCAAATGGCCCCGGTATAGAGATTTGAGCACCCATTGTGATGGGGAATCCGGACATGATTAGGAATTACTCGGATTACAAGGGCTTCTTCGGAAGTGCCTTCGGTTCCGTTCGATCCCGGAACGGACTTGTATGGATGTGTGTCTGACGTTAAACCTTGAGATGTAAAGCTGGTTTCTATCAAATACATTTATGTTTAGTGGTGGAGATTTATTCTCTTAGCTTAACACCCTTCTCTGAGACGTACGAGCTCAGAGGTTATGTAGTTGATGGTTACTAGTGATACATTTCCAATTTGGTAATGTGGCATACGAAGTGCTGCTGATCATTTGTTGATCGAAGCACGACTTTTGTGAAAAGTGTAGCTTTATGGACGAGACTTGCTTGTCTTAGTGAAATGTGATGGGGGGTTCTCGCTTCGCGTTTGGTGGCGAACGGGAGACTCTTACCCTCACATGTCCTCTTTACGGGGTTGGTTAGCCGGTTAGGCGTGACAGTCGAAAGGCTGACCGTAAAAGCAAGTTTCGGGTACCAGTATCAGCCACGGTGGGTGGTTACCCACTGTCGTATGGCCGAAGACCTAGACCGTGACATTTTGGTATCAGAGCTAGAGGTTGAAACTTTAGCTCAGGAGTATAACGCATTGAGTAACTCATTAGAGATAGGGTGAATTATACCCTAGAATGAGTATATCCCTAAGATATCTGTCTTTATGCCTCAGTAAATTCTCTTACTATCCATTGATAGTGAGTATGAGTGCAAGAAGAGGATGAGATAGGGGACAGGGGAGTACCACTACAAATGGTCATTACCCTGCAATGGCGGAAGCAATTTTCTCTATCAATCTCCTTTCGTTCGTCTTCTCAATTCTTTGATGGTTCCTGGCTGCCCCAGGAAGAAGCTTTGATATATTTGCATGGGACATAATGTGACGACTCGGAATTTTTGAGCATTTAAAATCGAAATATTTAATTGATTTTAAATATTTAAAAGTTTAATTTTAACTTGAATTCAAATATCACAATTTATTTGATAATTAAATTATTGAATTAAATAATTTAAAATTGAATAAAATATGAAATATGAGATTTTAAGGCTATTAAAAATAATTTGAAGGCTTGTAAAATTTGTATTAATAGTACAGAAGAGAATAGAAGTTTTAAAATCGAATTTTACAAGTGATTTGTTCGGTTTTGAAATTTTATCGTTTAAATTGAATATAATAATAGCCTTCCGAGGCACAGTCTCAAAATTCGACGAAACCAGTTCCGTTGGATCCGAAATATTTTATTATTATCGGGTTTCAAATCTCGTAGGGTTTGGAGTTGTTGTGTGAGCGTACGACGTACAAACGCGCTTAAATTTATATCGAATTCAATGTAATATATGCTTTGTTGACTAGTCAAATTAATTCTACATCTGTGCTTTTGCTTTCTCCATCAAAACATTTCCTTCACTTCAAAGTCAAAGCCATTGCCGCCTCTTTGCAAGTTGAGGCGTATACGTTTCTGATTCCTTCTCGCGTATGATAATTTTTTTATGGCATATGAATCCATCTTTTCTCATCCGAAAAAAAAGAAAGAAAATAAATAAATAAGCAGAACCGAACTTTTCATTCTATTCGGAAAAAAATTAAATCGCTCGGCATAAAATTTGGGGTCGAACGATTTCTTTTCCCTCTCTCTTCTTTAAAAACCGATTCCATTCGCCCTTGTATCAGTAACTCAAATTCAAGCTGCATGCCTTCTTCCTCTTCAAATCGAGATTTGCATCTGAGATGAGTGCTGCGTGAATTAGGGTATAGTCGCGAGGTAGAGGAGCTCGCAAGCGCGCAACGGGGCACGGTGGGTTGCGCGAGTGATGGAGATGGTCTCGTTCGAAGAGTCGACGAGGCAGTGAGGAGCAACGCGTGCAGAGATGTCGCGGCCGTTTGGGGTATTTGAGATCGTCAAGGCGAAGGGATCGGTCGTGATGCAGGGGAAGCGGCTAGCCTAGGTTCACGTGTTGCTGCAAGTTATAAGAAATTTAGCTTTCTATTTAAATTTGATATAGGGTAGAAACAACGAAAATAATTACAGTAAGCATATAAAAACAAGTCCTATTTTTAATTTAACAGAATTGTAAGGTACATAGGTTTATGGAATTTTTGTTTGTTAGATACAAAAGAAAAAAAATTTAAATATATACATACGTGTTTAATCTTGCTGTTCAAATTTTTGAAGAAGTATTAAAGTGATTTATATATTATAATATCATATTACAACAAATATTTACAAATTAATAAATTGTGATGAAGTGGTAAATTAGTTTGGGAATTTCTAAATTGATATTACTCAAGTTTAAACCTGAGTTTAATCTGTTGATTTTTAGTCCATTAAATTTATCTTAGTTAAAGTACAAATTATTAAATTGAATTAAAATATATATAAAGGAAAACTATTTTAAAATTTACTACTTCGGTTAAATTAAATCTTAGGTTAAAATTTAATCATTTGTAGACAAAATAAATAAATGGTGAATAGTTGCTTGATTGGGTCAAATAATAATAAACCGTGAATTATTATACAAGGTGTAAAAATCAAGGAAACAAGTCGGTTGGGAATGGATTGAGAACAACAAAGCAAAGGTGAGTTAATGTCACTTAGTTAAATTTAAATGATTAAATTTAAATAATTGTTGAATGGTTGAATTGATTGATGTGCTATTGTATGATATATTTTGAAATTGATGCATTATATTGTGCTAACGTCTGTGGAAGCAGGAAAACAGGTTGGAGGGATCCAACTGGATCCCTCAACATTTATTTAAATTATTAAATATCCACTACTATGATTAATTGATATTCCGTGATGAGTTATATTAGAATATTGAATGTTATAGTCTGCTAGAATATTTCGGTACTCTGTTTTACCTAAATATTTAGAATTTGACTTTGGAAGGAAATAAAAGAGGTGAACTCTTAAGAAATAATTATAAAGAATGTATATAAATTAAAGTGCATTGGATAAGAATATTAGTGGTTTAAAAATACTAACTAATAAAATTCTGTATATAGAAAGTAATTTTTGAATAAACAGAAAGTTAATGAAGTTTGAAACTTCGATGACATTATTTAATAAAACAAAACATTTATTTAATATTTAAGATTTAAATTATTGAAAGGAATAAAGAAGAAATTGGGAAAAGCCTAAAATTCGTATATTTTAGTTAAAAGATTTGAAATCAAACGAGAAAATAATAATAATAAGTCCTTAACTAATGAATCTTGAAATGAACTGAGTGAGTAAAGAAATTTATTTCAAATAAAATAAATTGGGAATCAATTTGGGAAAAATTGATTTAAGTGATTGAAGTTGGAATTCTCCCTGGATAACCAAGTACGTTTTCAAAGTAAATTTTTAAATATAAGTTATAAGATTAAAAGTTGTTTTAAAAACAAGTTTTGGAAAATTTCTTATTTCTTATATTTAAATTCTAAAGTAAGTATTTTCTCTTAATTTATTATAGTAGTAATTATTTAAAGAATGACTTATTATTATGTTTTTAAAAGTATAATTTTAGTTTTATATTTATTAAGTAACCTTATTTTCGAATATGCATATAGTATGGTATTTTTAATAAATTATTGATGTAATTTTAACTTAAATGTTTTAAATTATTTTAAAATCTAGTTTTTGTGCTTGGTGATTTCAGAGGAGATAGAAAATATTTGGAAAGTTTATTCTGAAGAGAAAGATGGTTTGAAACTGTTTTCAAAGGATTGAAAATAGAAATATATCTTGTGAAGATATTTTGAGGTTAATGATTAATTTAGGAAATTATTTATTGGTTGATGGATGTTGTGAATATTAATTGATAGTTAAATAACCGACTATCAATATTGGACCAATGCGCTGATCGTTTTGAAGAGACCGGGATCGAGTTTTATTTCTTGAAAATCACTTCGATCCGGTTTGTACGTTTCGCGAAAAACGATTTTGGATTCGAAGATGGAGCAGTGAAGTGCAAGGGCTAGTCGCTACTAATCCTGAGGATATTTCCAAAATGGATGTAGTAGGAATAGTGCCTTCGGTTCCGTTCGACCCTGGGACGGACTTGTATGGATGAATGCTTGCGAAACATCGCTAGGTGGACGATGGGCATTCTAAGGGATATGTTCTATAAAAGGTAACGCTTAGCCTCAAGTCTCATCAAATGGGAATGACTGAAAATCAGGGGTTATGCAGCAAGGCTAAGTGGGTAGCACCCAAGCAGGGTGAGGTCATTCCAGTCTAGATGTCCCTTTTTATTTCGGCTTAGTGGGCGGTTGCTGATCCTAACCGCGGGGTGATCTCACTCGGGATTATCCAGTAAGGGGTAGTCCCGGCCTCGTGTTGCAGGGGAGCGGGAGTACTCCTCGGTACGGTGATCTAGGCCCCGTACTGTGACAGGTGGTACCCCAGTGCCTAGTCATTAGTTGGAAATCCATTCTCCCTACGAGCCTTGTACGAGTTTTGTTTGCATTACCCACTCCGTGGCTAGTAGCTGGAATTTAATGAATGTAACTATTTTATAAGTATTTGTATATAGACCTTATTATAATATCAGAGGATTTCTATAAAAATTGTTTTAGCTATCATAAGGGAAAAACCCGACATGTTATTTGTGACGTGGTCTTACGAGATGCTTTTTTTTTCAAAGGATTTTTGAAACTTAAATAATAAACTGGGTGTGATTTTCTCACGCTGGTATTCCAGACCGACTCGGGTATTATTTTACTGTAATGCTCGGGTCAGACCGAGTATTATAGAATACAGGATATGATGTTGTGGAGCTCAGGAGACGAGCAGGATAACGATACGTACTCCCGTATTTGTTTTATATATATTCCGCTGTGTTGAGTTGTTGTGAATCCATTGTATGATATTGATGTTGAGCTGTGACTGATGTACTCTGATGATGTAATATATAAACAGAAATATTTGATGTTGAGTAAAGATTATTTATTATCTATTATATTTCATTCCGCTGCGATGGTTAGATTCTGTTGTTGATTTCTGTTTTCTTTTTCTACCCCTTCTTCTTTAACCCAAATGGTTCGTATTTCTGTACAACTTGAGTTGATTTAGGTAGAATAGTGTTGACTCAAGGGGCACGGATTTGTGGGCTGTTACAGTTGGAAACAGAGCTTAGGTTGGTGATAACCTTGGCTCTGTTGGGAATTACTCATAAAATAAAGTCCGTAGTACTCTAGAATGAGTTTGAGCGTATTAATAGATATGAGCGCGTATTTTTTAATGAATATAAATTGTTTTAATATCGTGTTGATTGGTTTATTGAGCGGCATATGAACCTTCATCGACACAGTCTGCGCAACTGTATTAAAGGGGTTTCTAAACACTTGAATAGAACAATCGACACGGTATTGTTTTAAATGTGGGTAAATGAAATAATTTTACCCAAAAACATTTTTGATATAAAGAATAGTTTTTGGAAACTATTTAGCTAATATATGGTTGCTTGGATGTTAATTGGTTGTTAGGAGTGATGATATTTAAAGTATTATCATTGTTAAGGAAAATTTAACTAGAAATTAAAATATAACCAAAGTTTAAGGGAATAAATTCATTATAAAATGAAATTTTATAAATATAAGTTACAAATGTAATTTATAAATTGAAATAAAATCAAATAAGAATTTGTATGAGCATAAGCTATGCAAATGAATTATAGTTAACATTTATTTAAGCATGATTTGGAAATTCAAAATTTCAGAGATTTGGGTAATGTTATCGAAGTGTTCTGAAGATAAATGATAACATTATTGTTTTGGGGGTATTTCTGAATGGAAATTTGTTTTAAGTGGGTTTTGAAAGTGATATAGCATTGAAACCACTTGGATTATTGGAAAATAATCCTGATGATGACGGCCGCATCATCAGTATTCATTTTCGAATTTCTAAGCGATGGATTGCTGCCAAATTAATTTGTTCAGAAAAGCTAGTTGTTTTTGAAAATTTCAAAGGGAATTTGTTGGGATAAAACCAGGATTGGATTAAATTTTGAACAATGTGATTTGAGATGTTGAAGATTTCAAAATTTTTTGGAAACCAAAGCCGGGTGTTTAAAAATCCTGATAAGATAGGTTGTAAACTTATAAATTGAGATGATTTGTAAAATCAGGAAGGAAATATAAGCTTTGATTGTTGGGATTCAAATTTAAAAATGAAAAGTTAAAAATGGAATTAACTTGGATTGGGAAATAAAAATTTAACTGGATTAAAATAAATTGAATAGGCTGGAAATAATATCCAGTTGTTTTTCGAATTAAGTTGAAATCTAATTGAGATTAAATAAGTCTGAGCTTAAAATAAAATTGAACTGGAATAAAAATTCAATTGAGTTAATGAATGGAATTAAATTCTTACCTGAATAAATGAAAAATAAATTGGATAAGGATTGAATTGAAGTAAATAAATTAGAATAACTTATAAAAGAATCAGAATTAAATTGCATGGAATGAAAATATGCTTGAGTTATAAATAAGTGTAAAACTCGAGTCAAAAATAAAAGAAGAATATATTCTAGCCTATAATGAATTGAATAGTGTAAATAATAAGTTGTGACTTATAAAATTGAAAATGGAGTACAAATCCAAAATAAATATTGTTGGATAAATTGAATATATAAAATAAAAATCCAAACTTGAATTATAAAATAAATGTGAACTTAAGAAAATTTAAATGAAGAAATTTTGAGATTAAAATCAAGTTCTGGTTTATAAGTTGGGGAAAGACTATTTAGATGATAATTAGATAATGAAATGTGTAAATGGAGTCTACTACCGTTAAATAAAGCTGAATTGTGAGTTAATAATAAAGGTTGAAAATAAAACTCGAGTTATAAATTAAATTCGACTTAAATTGTCGATGAGGTAAATGTAAATGAATTGTGAGTTCATGAAATTTGGGGGTAAATTGAAAATGGATAATGGATTCAGAACTTGAGTTATTAATTAAAATTTATTATGAAGTGTTAACAAATTAAGTATAATTGAAATGTATCGAATAAAAATGTAAATGGATTAAAATAATAATGGTATGAATTGCAAATTAAGTCCAAATATGTGGAAATAAATTGGATATAGATATGGCCTTGTAATCAATTGAGTTAAGTTGAGTATAAAAGAGAAAAATTTACTTGCAAAATGAGGATGAGCTTAAGTATAAAATTTGAATAAATTGAAGTAAATTGACTTAAGCTAAATGAATGAAGGAGAGTTAAATTGAATTCAACTTAAACAAAGTTTAATAATATTGGATTGGTTTTAAATCAAGTGAAGATGATTTTTAATCGAAATAAAATTCGGCGAGTTATAAATAATATTGATGGAATGAAATTCTAGAATAAATAATTGTAAACCATTTAAAATTATTAAGGAATTGAAATAACTTGAGACAAAAAGGAAACAGAATGTTTCAAGTTTAGTAAAATGGATTTAAATGAATGTGGATAAGAAATGAAGTATAAATGAGTGGATTGTGAATAAAATTTAATAGGTAATGAAGATGAATCTAAGTTGTTAATGGTTTTGAATAAACTAGTTTGGTTAATAAAATGGAATTCAAGTGAATGGATTCAAATCTGAGATGCAATGAAAATGACAATATATGGGTTGTGAATAAATTTAAAATGGAATAGAATTAAGTATAAATTGAGTTGAAATCAATTTAAATTGGTTATAAACATAAATACTTATTTATTCACATGGATCTTGTCAAATTGCATAGGATAAATTGTCGTTGGATGTAAATGGAAGTAATTAAAATTCTATGAATCATTGCAAGTAAATAAAATTGATTTTTAAATCGATTGGAATAATATGGGTTGGTTGAAAATTAAAAATGATTGAATGAAATGGTTATAAATTAATTGGAATAGTGGAATTCATATGAAAGTTGTATAAATTGCTTACGTAAAATGTTTGATGTGCATTTCTTTTGGAATTCATATGTTTTAACTATTGCAAATAAGTGATATGTTGTTAAACTGTATATATTTGGTACTTACATGTTTAAATTGAGTAAGTACAAGTACCTGAAGCCATGTGACTGGATTTGGTTGTGCTATTTGCTAAAAATAAATAAGCTGCTTGCTTAAAATGCTAAATAAGGTACGCCTACGCAATAAAAATAGGAAATATGAACTGTTTTTCTGTTTTCCGACAGTGTGGGTCGATGTATATATATTTATCTCTTTTGTTAAATTGCAAAAGGTCCTCCGTACAAAGGAGACTCCGCCAAAATATTTCAGAAATTTCGGGAGTTAGAAAATTTTAGAAAACTTTGGAAAATTGTGTTAACGACTACCAAATTGAAATTGGAAACTAAAATAAGTTAGTAAATGAAACTAACTAAAATAATGACATGAATTAGTTATAAATGGAAGTAGAATTCAATATATTCAGAGTTAAAGATGAATTGAATTCATATGTAAATGAAGGAATCAACTTGAATAAAAATGGATATAAAATAAAGTGGTAAAGTGAAATAAATATGAGAAACATATAAAATGCTTATGTTAAATTAGGTAAGGAATGGTCAATTTTTAATTGGAAATTGAATATTGCAAATATATTCTAAGTCTATATTTGAATGAATAAATATTGACATTTTGTAAGAAAATCGATAAAATGTTTTAAGCTGTGATTGGATATTAGTGCTAAGCAAGATATGCAGGTATTATATAAAGGGAAAGAGAATTGATTTTAATTTCAAAAGATGAATTTGAAATGCTCGACAAAAAGGTATGTATTTAAGTTTGGCATGGAATTTGATTGGGTTTTTGGATATAGCCACTTGGCTTTTTGTTTTCTTTTTGGATTTGGGAGGCCATAGAGCCATTTTGTAGTTGTATCGAGTCAGCCGCGCAAAGGAGACGCTGGCAAATTTTTTCGGAAATTTAGAGAGTTAGAAATTTTTGAGAAACTTTTGATAATTCAAAATTTGGTTTTAAATTGAAACTTGAATGGTTAAACAAATGGTATAGTTTGAAACTAGGGGAAGGTTTGGAAAGATAATAAGAATGATAATGGATCTTTTATAAAAAATAGTTGGTAAGATGTTGAATTGTTAGAAACCGTTTGGTTTCGGGGAAAAAGTAAACGGGTATTAGGCCATTCTTCCTAACTGGTAATTCCGGGGACGAAATTCTTTTAAAGGGGAAGGAATGTGACGACGCGAAATTTTTGAGCATTTAAAATCGAAACATTTAATTGATTTTAAATATTTAAAAGTTTAATTTTAACTTGAATTCAAATATCACAATTTATTTGATAATTAAATTATTGAATTAAATAATTTGAGATTGAATAAAATATGAAATCTGAGATTTTAAGGCTATTAAAAATAATTTGAAGGCTTGTAAAATTTGTATTAATAATACAGAAGAGAATAGAAGTTTTAAAATTGAATTTTACAAGTGATTTGTTCGGTTTTGAAATTTTATCGTTTAAATTGAATATAATAATAGCCTTCCGAGGCACAGTCTCGGAATTCGACGAAACCAGTTCCGTTGGATCCGAAATATTTTATTATTATCGGGTTTCAAATCTCATAGGGTTTGGAGTTGTTGTGTGAGCGTACGACGTACAAACGCGCTTAAATTTATATCGAATTCAACGTAATATATGCTTTGTTGACTAGTCAAATTAATTCCACATCTGTGCTTTTCCTTTCTCCATCAAAACATTTCCTTCACTTCAAAGTCAAAGTCATTACTGCCTCTCTGCAAGTTGAGGCGTATACGTTTCTGATTCCTTCTCTCGTACGATAATTTTTTTATGGCATATGAATTCATCTTTTCTCGTTCAAAAAAAAGAAAGAAAAAAATAAGTAGAACCGAACTTTTCATTCTATTCGAAACAAAATTTAAATCGCTCTGTATAAAATTTGGGGCCGAACGATTTCTTTTCCCCTCTCTCTTCTTTAAACACCGATTCCATTCGCCCTTGTATTAGTAAACTCAATTTCAAGCTGCATGCCTTCTTCCTCTTCAAATCGAGATTCGCATCTGAGATGAGTGCTGCGTGAATTCGGGGATAGTCGCGGGGTAGAGGAGGTCGCAAGCGCGCAGCGGGGCATGGTGGGTTGCGCGAGTGATGGAGATGGTCTCGTTCGAAGAGTCGACGAGGCAGTGAGGAGCATCGCGTGCAGAGATGTCGCGGCTATTTAGGGTATTTGAGATCGTCGAGGCGAAGAGATCGGTCGCGATGCAGGTGAAGCGACTAGCCTAGGTTCACGTGTTGCTGCAAGGTATAAGAAATTTATCTTTCTATTTAAATTTGATATAGGGTAGAAACAACGAAAATAATTACAGTAAGTATATAAAAACAAGTCCTATTTTTAATTTAACAGAATTGTAAGGTATATAGGTTTATGGAATTTTTGTTTGTTAGGTACAGAAGGAAAAAAAATTTAAATATATACATACGTGTTTAATCTTGCTATTTAAATTTTTAAAGAAGTATTAAAGTGATTTATATATTATAATATCATATTACAACGAATATTTACAAATTAATAAATTGTGATGAAGTGGTAAATTAGTTTGGGAATTTCTAAATTGATATTACTCAAGTTTAAACCTGAGTTTAATCTGTTGATTTTTAGTCCATTAAATTTATCTTAGTTAAAGTACAAATTATTAAATTGAATTAAAACATATATAAAGGAAAACTAGTTTAAAATTTACTACTTCGGTTAAATTAAATCTAAGGTTAATATCATTTGTAAACAAAATAAATAAATGGTGAATAATTGCTTGATTGGGTCAAATAATAATAAACCGTGAATTATTATACAATGTATAAAAATCAAGGAAACAAGTCGGTTGGGAATGGATTGAGAACAGCAAAGCAAAGGCGAGTTAATCTCACTCAGTTAAATTTAAATTTAAATGATTAAATTTAAATAATTGTTGAATGGTTGAATTGATTGATGTGCTATTGTATGATATATTTTGAAATTTATGTATTATATTGTGCTAAAGTCTGTGGATGCAGGAAAACAGGTTGGAGGGATCCAACTGGATCCCTCAACATTTAAATTATTAAATATCCGCTGCTATGATTAATTGATATTCCGTGATGAGTTATATTAGAATATTGAATGTTATAGTCTGCTAGAATATTTCGGTACTCTGTTTTACCCAAATATCTAGAATTTGACTTTGGAAGGAAATAAAAGAGGTGAACTCCTAAGAAATAATTATAAAGAATGTATATAAATTAAAGTGCAATGGATAAGAATATTAGTGGTTTCAAAACACTAACTAATAAAATTTTATATGTAGAAAGGAATTTTTGAATAAACAGAAAGTTAATGAAGTTTGAAACTTCAATGATATTATTTAATAAAAAAAACAATTATTTAATATTTGAGATTTAAATTATTGAAAGGAATAAAGAAGAAATTGGGAAAAGCCTGAAATTTATATATTTTAGTTAAAAGATTTGAAATCAAACGAGAAAATAATAATAATAATAAGTTCTTAACTAATGAATCTTGAAATGAACTGAGTGAGTAAAGAAATTTATTTCAAATAAATTAAATTGGGAATCAATTTGGGAAAAAATGATTTAGGTGCTTGAATTTGGAACTCTCCCTGGATAACCAAGTACGTTTTCAAAGTAAATTTTTGAATATAAGTTATAAGATTAAAAGTTGTTTTAAAAACAAGTTTAGGAAAATTTCTTATTTCTTATATTTAAATTCTAAAGTAAGTATTTTCTCTTAATTTATTATAGTAGTAATTATTTAAAGAATGACTTAATATTATGTTTTCAAAAGTATAATTTTAGTTTTATATTTATTAAGTAGCCTTATTTTCAAATATGCATATAGTATGGTATTTTAGTTACAATGGTATCGGCTGTAAGCGAAATATCCTTCAGGCGGATCATACGGCATCACACCATCTCCCGGCAACAGCATACTCGCCCTGTCAATCCCAAAGGAGCGAGCGATGACATCAAGTTTCCCTTCTTTGAGGGAGCTTGGAAAGCAATCGGGAGGTGAGTTCAGAAGCTCCTGAGGGCCATATCCGTCCACTAATGACCTCGGGGCACGTCCATGTCGCGCTGGTCCCGGCTGGACTGGGGGCACGGCGGAAGACCCACTTTTGTCCGTAGATTTTTTCTTTTTCGATCGAGTTTCCACTTTGTGAGACATTTACCTGCAAACACAAAAGAAAAGCACGTTATTAGACACAAGGAGGTGCAGAGATACAAACAAACAAGTACGTACAGTCCGGGGTTTTCGTTTATGATTTAAAAAGTATGAAAGGCCTGAGAATTCATTCGACAAATCAAACTCCCCATGGTTCATTCGGCATTCCCAGTACCAGGGTTCATTCGACATTCCCAGTACCACGGTTCATTCAGCATTCTCAGTATAAGGTTCATTCGGCATTCTCTGTATAAGGTCCATCCGGTATTAAATCTTTAAGTTCATTCGGTAAAACAAAATAAATCGAAGAAGCCATTCGGCAGTCACCTAATTCGGCAGCTAAGGATTGATTCAGCAAAGTGATTGATTCGGCAGGAAGTTCTGATCCGATTATCTCGTTCGGTAGGGAATAACGGAAGCCCTAGGCCTATACTTATAGGGGAAGGTGGGATAACCAGACCAGCTGGTTCGGCTCTCAGGCCGAATATGGTTGTCCAATTAAAACAAAGCACGACATATGTTAAACATATGCCCTACTTTGGGGGGCAAATGTTGGATACGCTTCTACCACCAACGAATCAAGATGTGGAAGGAGACACCGAATTGTTCGGAGCCGAACCAGCTCACGACCGGACCATAGCCTACAAGTTGCCGGTCCATGCGTTACCGAAGCCGAACCAACCATCTCCCCGAGCCAACATTGCCACCGAACCAAGGATACTCCACCTTTCCCTGAACCAAGTGTTGCCAATACCGAACCAATCATCTCCCCACCAATGCCGAACCAACACACTTCCCACACCTTCCGGACCAATCCCCTCTCCACTAACCACCGAATCAACCTTGGTCGGACCAACCTCCACCTGTCTAACTCCATCCCCATGCACTGTTGGACCACTCACCACCGAACCAACCTCCTGCCGAACCAAACCATCTACCACCTACCACCGAACCAAGGCGTACCGGACCGACACTACTAGGCCAGATTGCATCAGCCCAGGCCCACCAGCAGCTATATACATCCAGGACCCCTGCCCCCAACCTCACTCTATAAATAGAGGGGCAGGGGTACAACAATGGCAGACAAGTTTGAGAGCTCAAGCACGGATAGAACTTTCAAACAACTTTCAGTTACTTGTAATTAGAGCTTTGTACTTGTAATCTGAATAGAAAAGGAGAATAACATATAAAGTGGACGTAGGCACGTTCTGGCCGAACCACTATAAATCTGTGTGTCTTTTACAGTTTAGTCCATCTATTTCATATATTTGCATAAATCACCCAAACCATTCGGAACAACATATAATCAACTAAATCATATGACTTGGAGGTGTTTGCCCATTTTTTGTGCAAACATTTTTTGTGCTTTCATCGAGAGCAGGAGCTCGAAGCTTCAGCTTCTCCCACTCAACCCTTTTCCTATCAACATCGTTCATTGCTTGGAAAACATGCCTCCCGGACGGAAGAAAGATGCTAACAAAGGAAAGAACATTGCAACTAGCAGTATTCCAGATCCAGTAATCAGAAATCAAGACAATCGTCCGGTTCCTACAGCAAATGGAAATCAGGCAGATACGACAGCCACTGCTACGGTACAACCAATTACAAGGACGGATCTGGACAGGGTTGTGGCTGAAGTAACTAACCGCTTCGCATCTCAACAAGAAGCCATGGTGGACCAACTCATGTCACGCTTAAGGGATGCTGAAGAATCCAACCGCAACACTGAGTCATGGGGTGAGTCCTGGTCTGGAGGATCTGGGAGACGACAAAAGTGAGGTTAACAACAGAAACAGCAATGGTAGGAGCCGAGCCCGGACTCAGCCCGAATTCCGACCCGAGGAAACACTTGGAACGGAACCCAACAACGGAGGTGCCAGGAAGGGGTCAGATGTAGCTGAGCCTGTCATGCTACATAACCATGGAAACACTAGTAGACGGGGCCGAGCTAGAGTCCAGTCTGAAGTTGGACCCGAGGAAGTGCTGAGAACAGAACCCAGCAGGGGAAGATCAAGGCAACGGCCAACTGTGGCTGACCCCAGCATGCCCCCGGAAGACCAGAGACAGCCATTGGAGAATGTTAGGAGTGACAGACGATACCATCCCTACAGGTCGTCTGGACGGAATCAATCCCGCAGGGAAGAACCAAACTCATTTCTATCCGCTCCAAGTTCTGATGAAAGGATAGCACGATTATTCAGAGAGTGCGTCCAACGGGAACAAAGGGATCGGGGGATCGGTGCTAGGGTAACCATCCCCTTCACCCGCAATATCGAAACTGCCATCACCCCTCGGGAATGGAAAATGCCAACAATGGAACCTTACAAGGGAACCTCTGACCCCGTTGTACACTTACGGAGATACACGCAGCATATGCTAATGAGCGGAGCAACAGAGGGAGTGTTGTGTAAATGTTTTCCACTATTCTTGGCAGATTTAGCTACCTCCTGGTTCTGCCATCTGCCCCAAGGATCCATCAGCTCATGGGAAATGTTGAAAGAAAAGTTCATCAGCCAGTTCCGTATTCATGTGGAACAACCCAAGGACGCTTATTCCCTATCTAATATCAAACATAAGCCCGGGGAGACAGTGCAATAATATCTAACCCGATTCAACGCCGCAGCAGCCGCAGTCCAAGATGCCGACGAGAAACTTATCCTAATGGCCCTCTGTAGTGGCGTGCATCCGGATACTAAGTTTGCTAGGAGACTAACGAAAGAAAAGCCATCTACCTTACCCAATTTCTTCCACGAAGCGGGGAAATATATGAGACTCGAAGACGCTGCCATTGAAAGGCAGACAGGGCAACAAACCAAGGCAGCTCATGGCAACACATCCGCAGAAGAAAAGGACGTTCGAAGAAATGACTCCAGAGGAAATGCTGGGGGAAAGAAGGGAGAAAAGCGCTTATATCGACCAGGACCAAGATTTGACTCTTATAATCCTTTGAATGAAAATATCGTAAACATCTTCCTAGCAACCCAAGACAAAGTTAGATACAAGCGCCCCCCGCACAAGAAGGAATCAGATAATGCAATTAAGTCTGGAAAGTTCTGCCGATTCCACGAATCTCATGGGCATGACACCAATGAATGTCATCATCTTCGGGACTTGATTGAAGAACACATCAGAAGGAAGAGACTAGAGCGCTATGTGAAAGGTCAGAACAGGACTTCAACTCCTGTCAATGAAAACCCAAGGCTGCCCCTCCCGGAAGTAGGCGGAGGAAATCGCAACACCAGTGGCTCCAATCAAGAGAAGATAGTGGTCCTTACCATATCAGGAGGGCCACACATCGCCGACGAAAGCTGGGATGAGATGGAGAGATACGGTAAGTCACTTAGAAACAATGAAGGCTACGTCAATTCCCTTACGGAAGAACGCCACCCGAAATGGAAGGAGAATGATGATATCACATTCAGTAGGCGTGATCTAGAGGGAAGGCAGTACCCTCACATGGATCCCATGGTCATCTCTCCCGGGTTCGGTCCAGCCAAGGTTTTTCGAATTCTAGTGGACACTGGAAGCTCAGTAAATATCCTATTCAGGCATGCTTTCGACAAAATGAAGCTGTTAATGAAGGATGTGTCTCCCTGCAACAAACCGCTACATGGTTTCACTGGGGATGCGAAGATGCCCCTCGGGCAACTGGACCTCTTTGTCGAAATAGGAAGTCATCCCTGCTCCGTTGTGCGAAAACAAACATTTGTGCTAATAGAGAACCACGCGGCCTACAACGCCATTTTGGGAAGACCAACCTTTTCTGACTTCCAAATTGTCCTAGCCCCGTGGTGCCTGAAGATGAAATTTCCAACGGACAACGGAATAGGGGAAGTCGAGGGGGATCAAGACGCCGCTCGAGATTGCTATGTGACTGAACTTCGCAATAACCGCAAAAAAGATAAAGGAAAAAATGCAGAGACTACTCTCTACATAAAAATCTTGGAAGCGTAGCGACTAAAGAAAGCCCCTCCTCTTCGATATACCAGTGATCCTTTCAATGAATTAGACCCCAGGGACAAAGAGGAGGAGGCCACCGCCGAGCCTGCAGAGGCTATGGAATTTGTATCTGTAGACAAACACGACCCAAGTAGACTGCTAAGAGTCGGGTCTCAGTTAAGAGCGAAATTGAAGGATCAACTCGTCGATTTCCTTTGCCACAACATGGATGTATTTGCATGGACGCACACCGACATGACTGGAATCTCCCCAGACATAGCATGACACGTGTTGAACATCGATCCCACCAAGGTGCCAGTAAAGCAAAAAAAGAGAAGCATGGGGGCAGAACGATCAGCAGCCCTCGAGGAAGAAGTAAAGAACTTACTTGCCAATAACTTCATACGAGAAGCCATCTACCCAGAATGGATCGCCAACCCGGTACTGGTAAAAAAGGCTAATGGGAAGTGGCGAACATGCATCGACTTCTCCAACTTAAATGACGCTTGTCCAAAGGACTATTTCCCGCTCTCCCGAATCGATCAGCTCGTGTACAGCACAGCCGGACACGAACTCTTATCCTTTATGGATGCATACTCAGGATATAACCAGATCCCTATGCACGCCCCGATCAAGACCACACTAGTATCATCACTAACCGGGGATTGTACTGCTACAGAGTAATGCCTTTTGGACTTAAAAACGCCGGAGCTTCTTATCAGTGCCTCGTCAACAAGATGTTTACGAAACTAATAGGACGAACTATAGAAGTTTATGTGGATGACATGATGGTAAAATCGAGAAAAGCCAACGATCATATAAACCACCTAGAAGAGATGTTTCAAGTACTTCGCCAATATGGAATGAAGCTGAACCCTCTAAAGTGCTCCTTCGGAGTATCGTCGGGAAAGTTCTTTGGATTCATCGTCCATGCCAGGGGAATTGAAGCAAACCCCGAACAAGTTCGGGCTTTGCAAGATATCAAGACACCATCCACTCGAAGAGAGATGCAAAGCCTAAATGGGAAAGTGGCCGCCCTAATCAGTTTCATCTCTAAAGCAACCGACAAATGCATCCCTTTCTTTGAAGCTCTAAAGAAAGACAAAGGAAAGTTCGAATGGACCAACGAATGCTCGGCAGCCTTCCTTAAGTTAATCGAACACCTCCAGAGACCACCAGTACTCTCGACTCTAAATGAAGGCGAGGAACTATACATATACCTTACTGTATCGTCCCATGCTTTAAGCGCCGCTTTGGTGAGAGAAGACAACCGCGTGCAGCGGTCCGTATACTTTATAAGCAAGAGATTTACAGGGGCAGAAGCCAGATACCCTAAACTTGAAAAGCTAGCATACTGTTTACTAATCACATCACGGAAACTACGACTCTATTTCCAATCTCATTCCATCAGAGTTTTAACCAATCAACCGCTAAGGCAGGTACTCCATCGCCCCGACACTTCTGGGCGACTACTTAAGTGGTGCATTGAACTGAGTCAATATGATATCACCTACCATCCTCGCACCGCTATCAAGGGGAAAGCCATAGCTAATTTCATTGCCGAATTCACTACTAACGAAGGTATGGAGCAATCTGAAGTAGCAGAAAATATCAAGTGGAATCTCTTCGTAGATGGAGCATCAAATGAACAAGGCTCGGGGGCAGGTGTTGTGATAATCACCCCCAAGGGAAGGAAGCTGCACTATGCCCTAAGGTTGGAATTCGCTGCCACCAACAATGACGCAGAACACGAAGCAGTGATAGCCGGATTAGAATTTGCCCTGGAGATTGGAGTCGGTTCTTTATGTCTCCATAGTGATTCTCAACTTATTGTAAATCAGATACTGGGAGAATTCCAGACTCGAGGAGAATGACTCACAGCATATCTAAAGAAGACCGAGCTGCTGCTCAATCAATTGGATCACTATTTAATCAAACACATTCCTCGAGAAGAGAATCAGGAGGCCGACAAACTGGCAAAGCAAGCTAGCATGAAGGACGGCATTGCTTCCCGAACAATAACCATCTCAAAACAACTGGCCCCAAGTTACGAGCCAATGAATATGATAGCTGCAATCGAAGAGGAAACTTGGATGACTCCCATCCGGAAGTACTTACAAAGTGGCACACTGCCCAACGGGCGTAACAAAGCTAAGAAAATGTTAAGGAAAGCTTCCCGCTACACATTACAAGAAGGCATCCTCTATCAGCGCAGCTTCTCTAATCCCTTATTAAGGTGTATCGCTGGAAGGGAAGCCAGGGAAGTCTTGTCCAACATCCATCAAGGAAGTTGCGGAGATCACACCGGAGGGCAGACTCTAACAAAGAAAATACTCCGATATGGATATTACTGGCCCACCTTAAACAAAGACGCCGTAGACTTCGTCAGGAGATGTGACAGATGTCAGAAATTTGCTAAAATTCCTCGACTACCAACAAACGAGATTACTCAAATGACCATCCCTTGGCCCTTCGCGATAAAGGGAATTGACTTGATTGGCAAACTGCCAATGGGCCGAGGCGGAGCCAAATAAGCCATAGTGGCAGTCGACTATTTCACCAAATGGGTGGAAGCGGAGCCTCTAAATAAAATATTTTCGGCAAAAGTTATTAACTTCTTGATCAAAAATGTTTTATGCAGGTACGGGGTTCCACTCAAAATCATATCGGACAATGGACTTCAATTTGATAGCGAGGAATTCACCGACTGGTGCCAAGAGCACGGAATTCACAAAAGCTTCTCATTTGTGGCTTATCCCCAGGCAAACGGACAAGTCGAAGCTGTCAACAAAATCCTCAAAACTCTAATCAAGAAGAAACTTGAAAAGTCAAAAGGCGCTTGGGTGGATGAACTTCTTACGGCACTTTGGGCCTACCGCAATCTTACAGAACATCAACAGGGCATACTCCTTTCTCTTTGGCATACGGATCGGAGGCCATGCTCCTAGTTGAAACTGTAGTGCCTTCCCACCGTAAGATCCACTACAACCCAGAAGAGAACGAAGAACTCCTCCACATGTCTTTGGATCTAATTGAGGAGGGAAGGAACGATACAGCACTCAAAGCAGCAGCTCACAAGCAAAAAGTGGCAGCACAATACAACTCCAAAGTCAAGCACCGCAGCTTACAAGAAGGAGATCTTGTCCTCAAGCAGATCTTCCCGCGCCCCGGAGAGCTAGATCCAATCTGGGACGGACCCTATGTAATTCATAAATATCTCCACAACGGAGCTTATATTTTGTCAACCGTGGACGGAGAGGTGTTCCAGAGGGCATGGAACATCCAACACCTCCGTCGATACTTTTCTTAACTTGTACTACCCATATGAAGTGAATTAACAAAGAGAATCAGTGGATGTAGGCATTTTCGTGCCGAACCACTTTAAAAATCTTGTCTCTTTTTAACTTTTTCCTTTATATCTTGGCTGCTTGTTAAGCTTTATCCTTTTTTGTTGAACAAAATCCTGTATAATGACATTTCCATTCTGGACACTTCACGGCACAACCTCACCTGGACAAGACCCAACAGGTACTACGCGAATCTATGCACTCGCCAATGAGACACTTTTGCTCCAGCATCCCTCTGCTGCGGGTTAACTCATTGCTCGCGACTGCCCTCAAAGCCAACTGTAATGAGCCGATTATAAGCCATCAAGAAGGCTGACTATAGCTGATGGCAGCTCATTACGACGTTCGGCTCGCCGACAACTATGAACCTACTTTAAGCCCCAACATAAGGTGTGGCCAGCCAGGGGTAGTTCACGATTGACGATCGGCACCCACGCTAGTCAGCTACAGTAAATCGAATAATACCCACGATTACGGGCCATAATGGCTCGGGTAGTTACTGTGTGCGATCTCGGCTCTGATATGTCTTAAGTGCGGCTGTGGTAAAAAAGATAAACTCCTCGCGGAGGCGTAAGATGGGTGACAAATGTCTCCAAGACCCACAGCTAGGGAAAGTGACTTCAAAACCCGTTTTCCACGAACTTAAGCATATCGAAGGCCTTCCGTGATTGGAAGTTTTACTGTTTCTCATATTTCCATTTCATTTAAAAACTTTTCTCCTATCCTATATAACGGTCCATAAAGTACAGGACACCAAATAGGAGACTCACAAACTGGATGACAAGACACTCAGCTGCATTCCATACTCAGTTACACAGGACATTCGAAGCTACCCTCTACAGCTAAAACTTGAAGGGCGGTACTTTCTTCTCTTATACACAAATATGTAACCATAATTCATTCGCACATCACACAAACACTGCAAGATATGAAATTACATTTTAAGCAAGAGCATAGCATCAAACACGATTGAAGCACATACACAGCTATATTTCTTATGCAACACATCAAAATAACGACAGCATTCAAATACGACAGAATCAGCTTATGCTATGAGATTATATAAGATAAAATCATTCGCTACAACGACATAATTACATAATTACAGCTTGAAAGTACATTAATGCTTTGGACTAGTTTATTCAGGAATGCCAAGTAAACCAAAAAGGTAGCCGGCTGCAGCAGGGCTCGGCCTCTATCCTGCTAGCCCTCCGGGATCTACTTGACCACAGGATCAGAACTCCCAGCATGCTGGCCCGAGGTCCCACCTGTCCAATTCAGGAGAAGAATCTATTAGACAAACGATAAGTAATCAAGTTAGGAGAAGATTAAGAGGGAAGACTTACCAGCATCTGCTCCCTGATCATCATCATCTAGCTGCACGCCTACATCATCCGCAACGAGCAGCCGCATGCCCTCCTTAACCGCCACCTTCTCTTCCTTAGTAAATTGTGTCGTAACTACATCCATCCTGAAAGCCGCACCACCTTCCTTATCCGCATCGGCCTTAGCCTCCTCCAGAGCCCAAAGATATATCCTAGCCATGACCCGGGGATAGTCGTCCATCCAGGACAGGTTGCCCTGCTTCCAAGTTCGGAAAAACATGTCTTGGAGCATCTCATCCATCATCCCCTCGTTCTCCTCAAACTCTTTCATCCGGGCCTCAGAGGCCGACAGCCGTGCGATGGCAGCATCTCTCTCCAATCGGTATCTCGAGTAGTCAGCCTGAAGGGATTTCCGCATCACTTCCATCTCCTCCTTCAGCTTGGCCTGAGCAAGCTCTGCGGCCTCAAGCCTCCCATATAACTCCTCTACCTGCTCAAGATCCGCTCTCCGAACCTCATCCACCGTTGCGATGGCCATGTCAATTCATTCTTTGCAAACAGCCTCCATTTTTCGCAACTCAGCCTTGCTAGCCTCTTCCATGGTTTTCTTTAGTCGTCTGGAGGCCGCCTCATGCTGGGATATTTGGATAGCCTGATCGGCAAGCTGTTTGGCCTGATCAGAAACCATTAGCCGCAACTGAATGTTAGCACTTACTATTTCCTCTCCAGCCTTGGCCAGTCGAGGGTGATGCTCCATTAGCCTCTTGGTCTCTTCAGCCACCCGATCGATGTTTTCCTTGGCCTCATCCCCCATGGTCACAATCCGAGTAGTAAGCAAATCGAGGTCTAAGGACTTAGCCTCATCAAGCACCCGTACCATGGGATTGCGGGGAAGAAGATGCTCACCCGTGGCCTCGTCAAAAGAAATGTCCTGAAAACTCGGGTCCAGATCTGGGTGGCCGACAAATGGGTTGTGAACCAAACCATGGTGGTCTATCGGGGTGACGGTTGGATTTTCGGACGAATGTGGGGAAGGCATAAACTCAGTATCTTCCTCAGTAATATCATGGATTGGTTGGACTGAAGGCTGAGGGCTAGGTGAAGGTTCAAACAGAGATCGGCCCCTCTTCATCTTTTGTATATCTTCTTCAATAACTCCGAGAAGAGGGTGATAGCCAACCACATCTCCGGGACGGCTAATTGACGGCTTTGGTTTGGCGGAAGCTTTGAGTAGCTTGTACTGTTCAAGGCGGTGCCGAATATCTGATATCTTGGCCACCTTACCCATTCCTGGAATAAAAACCAAGTGTTACAAGAATGCATGAAACTATGATCCGAGAAATATGTTAAGTTAAAAGGAGTAGGAAAACGCGTTTATTTTACAAACCCTGAGGGGGAGTGGGATACTGCAATAAGTCCTGAATCTCATTCCAGGACGGAAGCTGTCCATAAAATATTACTAAGTCCTTATCATAAAGAGAGTTTGCGGAAGTTAAGAATTCACCTTGAACCGCCGATGTTGCTTTAGCCGAAATACTCTCAGAAGATAGACTGGCACCCGTCCTAGCCTCATCAGACTTCTTCGATTTCTCCACCAAGGTCGGCCCTTCCCCCAACCCCTTGAAGGCTTGACGGAAGGCATCATCCGTCCACTCTTGAATCTCACCCGCTTGCCCAGAAGTCAAGGCACCAACGCCACTACCACTCTGCCCTTCGCCACCGTTGCCACCGTCACCTTCTCCATCACCTCCGCACTCCTCCTCGCCTCTTTCTTCCTCTCCACTTTCCTCCTCCGGAACATCTGGGCATGTGCTGGGAGAGGGTCCATCAGATTTCTTAAGCTTCTTTCCCCCGACGACTGGAGGTACCGAGAAAGGTCTCCTCTTGCTACTCTTCGCGGTAGCTCCATCTTTAGCTTTGGCAGCCCTCTCCTCGGCTGTATCTCTTTGCTTAACCACAGATTGACGTGGCAGAATTAAGTTGTACTCCAAGAGAGTGGCGTTCCTGATCAGGTAAGAAGCCGACCTATCCCGTCCCGAAATGGCCTTTATTTCCACAGCCATCTGAGCCAAGGAATCATTCTCCACGAAAGCAAAGCCACATGTCGCTAGCAAAAAATAAAAGCATATAAGAAGAAGCATTGCGGTCGAGACAAGGAAAATATAAATGAAGTTCAACTTACAGCCGGAAGTGAAAAGGCAGAAGGAAATAGGGTCATTCTTGATGAATAACCATTCTTTCTTGAACATACTGAGCTTCGAATACAAATCCAGGACCGGCTTGAAGGGCACGGCCGCTTCCAAGCTGATGTATGGAGACCCCTTCTTATAGCCTCTCAAGTTGTACGGATACCGGATCTCCCGGTTGGAAGGGGGATGCCCATATTTCCTCTGAAAAATGATGAACAAGCACACCAGGATAGCATAAGAATTGGGCTGAAGTTGGAGTGGAGCCACCTTCAAATAGGTAAGAAAGCTGACTATCCAGGCATTTATTGGGGGAATAGCCCCGCACATACAATGGTATCGGCTGTAAGCGAAATATCCTTCAGGAGGATCATACGACATCACACCATCTCCCGGCAACAGCATACTCGCCCTGTCAATCCCAAAGGAGCGAGCGATGACATCAAGTTGCCCTTCTTTGAGGGAGCTCAGAAAGCAATCGGGAGGTGAGTTCAGAAGCTCCTGAGGACCATATCCGTCCACTAATGACCTCGGGGCAGGTCCATGTCGCGCTGGTCCCGGCTGGACTGGGGGCACGGCGGAAGACCCACTTCTGTCCGTAGATTTTTTCTTTTCTGATCGGGTTTCCACTTTGTGAGACATTTACTTGCAAACACAAAAGAAAAGCACGTTATTAGAACAAGGAGGTGCAGAGATACAAACAAGCAAGTACGTATAGTATGGGGATTTCGTTTATGATTTAAAAAGTACGAAAGGCCTGAGAATTCATTCGACAAATCAAACTCCCCTTGGTTCATTCGGCATTCCCAGTACCAGGGTTCATTCGGCATTCCTAGCACTAGGGTTCATTCGACATTCTCAGTATAAGGTTCATTCGGCATTCTCAGTATAATGTCCATCCGGTATTAAATCTTAAAGTTCATTCGGTAGAACAAAATAAATCGAAGAAGCCATTCGGCAGTCACCTGATTCGGCAACTAAGGATTGATTCGGCAAAGTGATTGATTCGGAAGGAAGTTCTGATCCGGTTATCTCGTTTGGTAGGGAATAACGGAAGCCCCAGGCCCATAATTATAGGGGAAGGTTGGATAACCGAAACAGCTGGTTCGGCTCTCAGACCGAATATGGTTGTCCAATTAAAACAAAGCACGACATATGTTAAACATATGCCCTACTTTAGGGGGCAAATGTTGGATACGCTTCTACCACCAACAAATCAAGATGAGGAAGGAGACACCGAACTGTTCCGAGCCGAACCAGCTCACGACCGGACCAGAGCCTACAAGCTACCGGTCCATGCCTTACCGAAGCCGAACCAACCATCTCCCCGAGCTAACATTGCCACCGAACCAAGTATACTCCACCTTTCCCCGAACCAAGTGTTACCAATGCCGAACCAATCATCTCCTCACCAATGCCGAACCAACACACTTCCCACACCTATCGGACCAATCCCCTCTCCACTAACCACCGAATCAACCTTGGCCGGACCAACCTCCACCGGTCCAACTCCATCCTCATGCACTGTCGGACCACTCACCACCGAACCAACCTTCTGCCGAACCAAACCATCTACCACCTACCACCGAACCAAGGCGTACCGGACCGACTCTACTAGGCCAGATTGCATCAGCCCTGGCCCACCAGCAGCTATATACATCCAGGACCCCTGCCCCCAGCCTCACTCTATAAATAGAGGGGCAGGGGTACAACAATGGCAGACAAGTTTGAGAGCTCAAGCATGGATAGAACTTTCAAACAACTTTCAGTTACTTGTAATCAGAGCTTTGTACTTGTAATCTGAATAGAAAAGGAGAATAACATATAAAGTGGACGTAGGCACGTTCTGGCCGAACCACTATAAATCTGTGTGTCTTTTACAGTTTAGTCCATCTATTTCATATATTTGCATAAATCACCCAAACTATTCAGAACAACATATAATCAACTAAATCATACGACTTGTAGGTGTTTGCCCATTTTTTGTGCAAACACTCGGGTCAGACCGAGTATTATAGAATACAGGATATGATACTGTGGAGCTCAGGAGACGAGCAGGATGACGATACGTACTCCCATATTTGTTTTATATATATTCGGCTGTGTTGAGTTGTTGTGAATCCATTGTATGATATTGATGTTGAGCTGTGATTGATGTACTCTGATGATGTAATATATAAACAGAAATATTTAATGTTGAGTAAAGATTATTTATTATCTATTATATTTTATTCCGCTGCGATGGTTAGATTCTGATGTTGATTTCTATTTTCTTTTTCTACCCCTTCTTCTTTAACCCAAATGGTTCGTATTTCTGTACAACTTGAGTTGATTTAGGTAGAATAGTGTTGACTCGAGGGGTACGGATTTGCGGGCTGTTACATATAAACTCCAGATAGGTCAGAATTGTTTGTTTGGATGAATTGTTTTCTTTGGTTGTTATGGTAGATAGGTATATTTTGGTTGTTTAAACTAAAAGATTTAGATTGCTTCCGTATATCTGTCTATTCTGTTAGGTCCAGGTACATTCTACGAATGGTACGTTATCCCTTCGAACTAACCAATGCCCTTGCATACTTCGTAGATCTGGATGACCTGAGTAATTCGTAAAGTGTTAAATGGATTCGTTCTTGTATCTATTGTTGGTATTCTGATTTGGTAAGCCAAATGCAGAATAGATATACAATTTGATTCGGAGACTCATCTCTCTATCTCTATATTCTTTTGTTGTCTCCCTTACAAATTTCGAGGACGAAATTTTCTAAGGGGGGAATCAGTAACATTCCCATTTTTAAATCAAATTGAAATTGGAAATAAATTTAATTTTTGGAATTTAATTATGGTTTAATCTGGTGTTTTCCAAAATTTAATAGATATTTGTTTGTTTATTAATATAAATGAATGTAAATATGATTTTTAAATAGAATTTCTAATTGGAAATTATGAAGTAAATATTTTGAGTAATGTTTTAACTTACAAATTTAATTATGGATTAATTTGAAGATTTGAAAAGATTGTAAATAAAATGAATTGATTGTAAATAAAATTTGATTTGGAATTTAAGAGAAATAAATGATAAATAGAATATAAAATATATTATAAAAAGGTATTTGATTATTTATATGAGTATAAGTTGACTGTATATTAAATTTCGGATTTGGAAATTTAAAAATAAATGTATTGAACAATATTTAGATTTAAAAATTCTATAAATTAGTACTAATATGAGTTAATACTCTATACTTTAAGAAATAATGTAAATATAATGTATGTGTGCAAATATAAAAAGGAATGTTTTGTAATTCAAAAGAAAATAAATGTTTTTAAATAAAATTGGGTTTGAAAGAGAAACTCTGTCTTTCAGAATTAATAGAGATTTGTTTTCAAATACATAACATACATATGTTTTGAAAATTAATATGTACACGGATTAGAATTGGATTGTAAAATATAAACAAGTTAATAAAATAATTAGTTTTATTTGTACATAAATATTTAAGCTGTGATTCTGTATTTTCTACGTAAATAAGAAAAATATGGAAATATGATTTGTAAATTTAAAATTGCATATGTATATATTTAGAACTAAATTTATAAATTTAATTGAAGTAAGGTTTAAATTTTAATTTGCAAATAAACTCAAGGAAAGGTCTTGACATAAATTTGTTTGAATTGGACAAATGTTTAACAAGTAGTAATAGAGGTTAACAAATGTAAAATGAATAAAACAAGTGGCAAGATGTTTTATTTTCTTTTCAAAACTTCAACATCTTCATTTAATCAAAACTGAGAATTTCAAAAAAAGAAAACCTGAACAAAGTGTTTAGTTTCAACTTGAAGCAAAGCTAAAAACTAGAATTGAATCATGCACGATCAATTCATATTCAAAAATCAGGTCAAATCAAATCTGAATCAACCTGAAGCAAATTTAAAACTTCAATCTGTTCTTGGAGCAGCATTCAGATCAAAAATGCTTCCAGAACAGGCATAAATTTCAAACCTGGAAGCACTGATTCAAGGAGTAGGTTAGGCAAATTTAAATCAAGATTAAAGTGATTCAATGCAAATCTAAAAATTATGTCTGCATTTGACTCTCTGGGATGGATTCAAACTAGAAGCAAGCCAGCAACTCAACTTGATTCGGTCCAGATCAAGATTTAAATAAAATTCAAAACTATAAAAGTGTGACGACCCGGAATTTTTGGGCATTTGAAATTGGATATTTAATTGATCTTAAATATTCAGTAGATCAATCTTGACTTGAATTACAAATATCGCTATTTATTAGATAATTAAATAATAGAAATTAAATAAGTGAAGTTGGATAAATTGTTGAATCTGGAATTTTAAGCCTGTTAAAAATAATTTGAAGGCTTATAAAAGTTATATTGATAATACTGAAGGGAATAGAAGTGTTGAGATCAAATTTAAGGGTGGTTTGTTAAGTATCATTTAAATTAAATTTAAAAATAGCCTTCCGAGGCACAGTCTCAGAATTTGACGAAACCTGTTCCATTGGGTCCTTAATATTGAATTATTATCGGATTTCAAATTTCATATTAATCGGAGTTAGTATGTGAGTGTACGATATATAAAGGCGTTGAACATTTAATTGATAATAATCTAATGAAATTTAATTTAATTAATCAAGCTTCTTGTATACGCCATCTTTCTGTCATTTAATCACATACTTTCCCAATTCTAAGCCATTCAATCAACAATCAAAATGCTCGAATTAAATAATAATAATTATTATAATAATAAAATAAAAGGAGAAGCTTCAAGTGGAAGCTTTCAGCTGTGTAAAAAAACAATATACAATAAACGAAAAAAACACGATAAGGTTGAACTTTTTTTTCTTCCTTACCTCAAAACCTCATCGTGATAAAAAAAAAAGGATTAATTGCCGCGATCCCTCTCCAATACTTGCGATTCATTCGCGATTTGTTTTTCATTTTTTTCGATTTTCTTCTGTTCGACTTCGTGGATAAGAGAAAGGGGGGTTCGGTCGAGCTTGCATCCGTGATCGAAGTCGTGCGACTTCAGTGGCACATGTTGAAGTGACGAGGAGATTCATTTCTCGAGCGCGATGATGCCGACTAGGGTTGGATTTAGGGGTAACGACTCGAATGGGAGGCACGCGAATCGAGATGTGGATTCGGGAGGCTGCCCGACTTCGAACTTTGGAAGGCTCCTGAGTTTGGCAAGGGGGCGCGCTGCTGGTTGCAGGGTGGGCCTACGGTGGGGGTAAGGGGTTCGCCGTTGACGTGAGATTGCGGTGAGCTGCTTTTCTTTTTCTTTTGTTTTGAATTTTAAATAGGAAACTCTGAACATTTATTTTTATAAACTAAAATGTGTATTTGGTAATTTGGAAATCTAGCCGTAAATTTTATATGAGAATATGTACAGGAAATGTATATATAATTTACAATAAGTTATTTTGATTTAAATGATTTACATTGAGATAGTATAGTTAATAAAAAAATCATTTTTACAGTAAGGTTTAAGATATTGATTTAAATAGATAAACAGTAAACCGATGATATAAATATATATAGAAGATTTTGACAAATAAAAGGGTTTTTAAATGTTGAAAAATTATATAAGTTATATTTTTATCAATTCTATATAGGTATATATATATGTAGTTTGAAAAGAAAATAGATATACCTATATACATTTTAAATTTATTATTTTAAAACCAAATGGTTAGTTTAAATTAACTTATTGGTTAATTTAATTAGTGGTAAATTATTGGTAGATTATCTTTGATGTTAATAAATCATATTGTAATGGGTTAAAACTAAATCATTAGTTGATTGGATTTTATTAAAAAGAAAATGACCGGTTGGATAAATTTTTAGTCAATTAAATAATCTGATAAATTGTATAAATTATTCTTACAAGGTCTGAAATCATGGAAAATCACGTCGGATTGGATGAATTGAAAATTAAATCAAAGGTGAGTTAATCTCACTCAGTTAAATTTAAATTTAAATGATTAAATTTAAAAAACTGTTTGAAATGGTTGAATTGATTTATGTGCTGTAGCGTGGTATATATTTGGAATTTGCATTTTATATTGTGCTAACATATGTGGATGCAGGGAAAACAGGTTGGAGGGATCCAAATGGACCCCTCACTTTATTTAATTATTTAATATTCTTTGTTCGGAATATTTGATATTCTGTAATGAATTATGTGGAAATATTGAATGCTATGGCTTGATTGTTATAATCGGGCAATAATGAATTACCAAATATATAATTTGAGTTTGGGAATGAAAATAAAAGAAGTGAAGTTATAAGTAAAATAATTATAGAAAAGTTGAATAAACTTATGAATGAACTGGAAAGGAAATAAAGCGACTTTAAAATTTTAATAAATAAATCTTAAGTATGGGAAGGAAAATTTAAATAAACAGAAAGTTAACGAAACTTAAACTTCAATGTTATTGTTTTAAAGAACAAAACATTTATTTTAAATTTAGGATTTAAATTATTGAAGGAGAATAAATAAGAAATTGGGAATAACCTGAAGTTTGTATATTTCAGCTAAAGGATTTAAAAATCAAACTGAAAATAATAATAAAGTCCATAATTAATGAATTTTGAAATGAACTGATAAGTAAAGAAATTTATTTCAGATGGAGTAAATTGGGAATCAATTTGGGAAATTGATTCAAGTGATTGAGATTGGAAATTTCTCTCTGAATAACCAAGTACGTTTTCAAAGTAAATTTTTAAATATAAATTAAAAGTTTAAAGTTGTTTTAAGAAGTATGTTTTGAAAAATTTACTATTTCTAAATATTTAAATTCTAAAGTAAGTATTTCCTGTTAATCTATTATAGCAATAATTATTTAAAGAGTAACTTAGTATTTTATTTTTAAAAAAAAGTGAAAATTTAATTTTATATTTTATTAAGTAACCTTATTTTCAAATATTCATATATTATGTATTTTTTTCAAATCATTGAAGTAGTTTGAAAATAAATGTTTTAAAGTATATTTCAAAGTAAAGTGTTTTAAATTATTTTAAAATCTAGTTTTGTGCTTGGTGATTTCAAAAGAGAAAGAAAATAATTGGGAAAGTTTATTCTGAAAAGAAAGATGGTTTTGAAACTGTTTTCAAAGGATTAAAAATAGAAATATATCTTGTGAAGATATTTTGAGGTTAATAAATAATTTTGGAAATTATTTATTGTTGGATGGATGATTGTGAATATTAATTGATAGTTAAATCACCGACTATCAATATTGGACAAATGCGATGATCCTTTCGAAGGGACCTGGATCGAGATTTATTTCTCGAAAACCACTTCAATCCGGTTTTTACATTTCGTGTAAACGATTTTGGATTCGAAGATGGAGCGGTGAAGTGCAAGGGCTAATCGCTACTAATCCTGAGAATATTTCCAAAATGGATGTAGTAGGAATAGTGCCTTCGGTTCCGTTCGAACCCGGGACGGACTTGTATGGATGAATGCTTGCGAAACATCGTCAGGTGGACGATGGGCATTCTAAGGAATATGTTCTATAAAGGTAACGCTTAGCTTCAAGCCTCATCAAATGGGAATGACTGAAAATCAGGGGATATGCAGCAAGGCTAGGTGGGTAGCACCCAAGCAGGGTGAGGTCATTCCAGTCTAGATGTCCCTTTTTATTTCGGCTTAGTGGGCGGTTGTTCATCCCAACCGCGGGGTGATCTCACTCGGGATTATCCAGTAAGGGGTAGTCCCGGCCTTGTGTTGCAGGGGAGCGGGCGTACTCCTCGGTACGGTGATCTAGGCCCCATACTGTGACAGGTGGTGCCCCAATGCCTAGTCATTAGTTGGAATCCATTCTCCCTACGAGCTTTGTATGAGTTTTGTTTGTATTACCTACTCTGTGGCAAGTAGCTGGAATTTAATCATGTAACAATTTCGGCTATTTTATAAGTATTTGTATATAGACCCTATTATAATATCAGAGGATTTCTATAAAAATTGTTTTAGCTATCGTAAGGTAAAAACCCGACATGTTTATTTGTGACTTGGTCTTACGAGATGCTTTTGTTTTCAAAGGATTTTTGAAACTTTAATAATCAATTGAGTGTGATTTTCTCACGCTGGTAATCCAGACTGACTCAGGTGTTATTTAACTGTAATGCTCGGGTCAGACCGGGTATTATAGAATACAGGATATGATGTTGTGGAGCTCAGGAGACGAGTAAGATGACGAAATGTACTCTCGTGCTTGTTTATGTATATATATATTCCGCTGTGTTGAGCTATTGTGTATCCATTTGTATGATATTGATGTTGAAATGTGATGGATGTACTCTGATTGATGTAATATATATAAATAGGGATATTTGATTTTTGAGTAAAGATTATTTATTATCTATTATATTTTATTCCGCTGCGATGGTTAGATTCTGATGTTGATTTCGATGTTCTTCTTCTACCTCTTCTTCTTTAACCCAAATGGTTCGTATTTCTGTACAACTTGAGTTGATTATAGTAAAATAGTGTTGACTCAAGGGGTACGGGTTTGCGGGCTGTTACACTTTGTATCAGAGCCAGGTTGGTGATAACCTTGGCTCTGGTGGGAATTACTCGTTTAAAATAGAGTCTGTAGTACTCTATAATGAGTTTGAGCGTATTAATAAATATGAGCGCGTATTTGTTAGTGACTATAAATTGTTTTAATATCGTGTTGATTAGTTTATTGAGTGGCATATGAACCTTCGTCGGCACAGTCTGGACAACTGTATCGAAGGGGTGTCTAAACACTTGAATAGAAAAATCGACGCGGTATTGTTTTAAATAAGGGTGAATGAAATAATTTTACCCAAAAATATATTTTTGATATAAAGAATAGTTTTTGAAAACTATTTAGCTAATACATGGTTGCTTGGATGTTAAAAATAATAATATTAAAGTATTATCATTGTTAAGTAAAAATTTAACTAGAAATTGAAATATAACTAAAAATTAAGGGAATAAATTCGTTATAAAATGAAATTTATAAATATGAATTATAAATATAATTTATGAATTGAAATACAATCAGATGAGAATTTGTATAAGCATAAAGTGTACAAATGAATTATAGTCAAAATTTATTTAAGCAGGATTTGGAAATTCAAAATTTCAGAGATTTTGGGAATGTTTATCTAAGTGTTTTGAAGATAAATGATAACATTATTGTTTTAAAAATATTTCCGAAAGGAAATTGTTTTAAATGGAATTTGAAAGTGATATAGCATTGAAATCAGTTGGATTATTTGGAAATAATTCTGATGATGACGGCCGCATCATCAGTATTCATTTTCGAATTTCTAAGTGACGGATTGCTGCCAAAAATTGATTTGTTCAGAAAAGCTGGTTGTTTTTGGAAATCTCAAATGAAATTTGTTGGGAATAAAACCAGGATTGGTTTGACTTTTGAGAAATGTGATATGAAATGTTGGAGATTTCAAAATGATTTGAAACAAATGTTGGGTGTTTAAAAATCCTAATGAGATAAATGTAAGCCTATAAATTGAGATGATTTTTAAATCAGGAAGAAAATATAAGCTTTGAATGTTGGAATTTGAATTAAAAGTGTAAAGCTAAAAAAAAGTTGAAACTAACTTGGATTGGGAAATAAATTTAACTGGATTGAGGTAGTTGAGTAGGTTGAAAATAATATCTAGTAGTATTTGAATTAAGTTGAAATCGAATTGAGATTAAATAAATCTGAGTTATAATAAAATTGAATTGGAATAAGAACTCAAATTGAGTTATTGAATGGAATAAGATTCTTACCTGAATAAAAGAAAAATAAATTGGATAAGGATTGTATTGAAATAGATGAATGAGAACAATTTATAAAAGAGTTAAAAATGCACAGAATAAAATATGCTTGGGTTATAAATAAGCATAAGGCTTAAGTTAAAGATAAAAGATGAATACATTCAAGCCTATAATGTATGGAAATGTGAAAAATTGTAAGTTGTGACTTATAAAATTGGGAAATGGAATACAAAACCCAAAATAAATATTATTTGAAGTTTTGGACAATAAAATGGAAGAAAATCCAAACTTGAATTTATAAGGTAGATTGAACTTAAGAAAATGAAATGAAGAGATTTTGAGATTTAAAATCAAGTACTGGATTATAAATAGGGAAAGAGCTATATAGATAAGGAAATATGTAACGAGAACCCAGTGAAGTTAAATAAAAGTTAACTTTGTGGGTTAATGATGAAGTTTGGAATTAAACTCAAGTTATAAATTTAATTCGATTTGAATTGTCAGTGAAGTTAATGAAATTGAACTATGAGTCAATAAAATTGGATGGTAAAGTAAAGTGAATGGTAGAATCAGAACTTGATTTATTAATTAAAATTTAGATTGAAGTGTTAACAAATTAAATATAATTGGAAATGTGTTGAATAAAGGAAGATGAAATAGATTAAAATAATAATGGTGTGAATTGCAAGTAAAATCCAAATAAGTGGAAATAAATTAGAAATGGCTTTGTAATCAATTGAAATAAGCTTAAATATAAAATTAAAGTAAATTGACTTAAGCTAATAGATGGAGGAGAGTTAAAGTGAAGTTAACTTAAAACCAAGTTTAATTATATTTGATTGAATTTGAATCAAGTAAAAAAATAAATTTGGATTAAAATAGAATTTGGTGGTTTGTAAATAATATTTAAGGAAATGAAAATTCATAATGGATTGAGTGGATAAACTACTTATATTGAATAAATAAACGGATGGAATAAATAAGAATCAAATGGAAGCGAACTTAAGTTTGAAGTGAAATAAATTAAGTAAATTTACTTAAATTGAGAATAATTAGAAGCTCGACTATGACTAAAATAGGAAGACCGTTAAAATTAAAGCTTAGTTTGAATTAATTCGGGAATGGTTAGAAATGAGCAAGCTTGGAATGGGTCGAGCTAAATAAATGGTCGTGGATGAATTAAAATAAAAAGGAAATTTAATTGGTAAGGAAGATAAACCACCCTTGTTAATGGTTTTGAATGAACTAGTTTGGTTAATAAAATAAAATGTAAGTGAATAGATTCAATTTTAAATGCAATAAAAATGAGAATATACGGATTGTGAATAAATTCGAAATGGAATAGAATTAAGTGTAAGTTGAGTCGAAGTCAATTTAAATTGGTTATAAAATATAAATACTGATTTATTCACATAGATCTCGTCAAATTGCATAGAATAAATTATCGTTTAATGTAAATGGAAGTAATTAGGATGCTATGAGTTGATAGAAGTAAAATAAATTGATTTAGAAAGCAACTGAATTAAATATGAGTTTAGTTTGCTTAAAAATAAATTAAAAGTAAGCGATTGAGTTTTAAACCATTCAAATTGATGAAGTTGCATACGAATGGATTGAAAACCATTCAAATGGAATGAAAATGGTTTATGAATTAATTGAAATAGTTGAATTAGCATAGAAACTATATAAACTGCTTACGGAAAAATGTTTGGTGTGAATTTCTTTTAGAATTCATGTGTTTAACCATTGTAACTAAGTGTAATATTGTTAAACTCCATTTATATCGCACTTACATGTTTAACTGAGGAAGTACAGGTACCTGGAAGCCGTGTGGCTGCATTTGGTTGTGCTATTTGCTAAAAATAATAAGCCGCTTGCTTATAAAATGCTTATATTAAATTTAAGTTTAAGGAATGGTGAATTCTTAATTGGAAATTGATATTACAAACATATTCTAAGTTAATATTCGAATGAATAGATAATGACATTATGTGAGGAAGTCGATAAAATGTTTTGGGAATATTGTAATTGGATATTAGTGCTAAGCAGGATATGCAGGTATTATAAAAGGAAAAGGGATTTGGATTTGATTTCAGAAAAATAAATTTGAAATGCTCGACAAAAAGGTATGTGTTTAAATTTCTATGAAATTTTATTGGGTTTTTGGATTGAGCCACTTGGCCTTTTGTTTTCTTTTTGAGATTTGGGGCCGTAGATCCATTTTGTAGTTGTACTGAGCTAGCCGTGCAAAGGAGATGCTGGGGAAAATTTTCGGAAATTTAGAGAGGTAGAAAATTTTTGAGAAATTTTGAAAATTTTAAACTTGGTTTTGAATTATAATTTGAATAGTTGAATAATTAAAATTGGTTGGGAACTAAGGAAAAGTTTGGGAAGTTAGTAAGAAAGATAAAAGGTCTTTTATAAGAAAGTCGTTAGTGATATATTGATTTGTTTGGTTTTGGGGATAAGTAAACGGGTTTGGGACCATTCTTCCTAATTAGAAATTTCGGGGACGAAATTATTTTAAGGGGGGAGGACTGTGACGACCCAGAATTTTTTGGCATTTGAAATTGGATATTTAATTGATTTTAAATATTCAATAGAGCAATCTTAACTTGAATTACATATATCGCTATTTATTTGATAATTAAATAATAGAAATTAAATAAGTGAAGTTGTGTAAATTGTTGAATCTGGAATTTTAAGCCTGTTAAAAATAATTTGAAGGCTGGTAAAAGTTATATTGATAATACTGAAGGGAATAGAAGTGTTGAAATCAAATTTAAGGATGTTTTGTTAAGTTTTGAAATTTAGTATCGTTTAAATTAATTTTAAAAATAGCCTTCCGAGGCACAGTCTCGGAATTTGACGAAACTTGTTTCATTGGGTCCGTAACATTGATTTATTATCGGATTTCAAATTTCGTATTAATCGGAGTTAGTATACGATATATAAATGCGCTGAACATTTAATTGATAATAATCTAATGAAATTTAATTTAATTAATCAAGCTTCTTGTATACGCCATCTTTCTGTCATTTAATCACATACTTTCCCAATTCTAAGCCGTTCAATCAACAATCAAAATGCTCGAATTAAATAATAATAATTATTATAATAATAAAATAAAAGGAGAAGCTTCAAGTGGAAGCTTTCAGCCGTGTAAAAAAATGATATATAATAAACGAACAAAACACGATAAGGTCAAACTTCTTTTTCTTCCTTCCCCCAAAACCTCACCGTGATAAAAAAAAAGATTAATGGCCGCGATCCCTCTCCAATACTTGCGATTCATTCGCAATTTTTTTTCCATTTTTTTTCGATTTTCTTCTGTTCGACTTCGTGGATAAGAGAAAGGGGTGATTTGGTCGAGCTTGCATCCGCGGTCGAAGTCCCGCGACTTCAGTAGCACATGTTGAAGTGACGAGGAGATTCATATCCCTAGCGCGATGATGCCGACTAGGGTTGGATTTAGGGGTAACGACTCGAATGGGAGGCGCACGAATCGAGATGTGGATTCGGGAGGCTGCCCGACTTCGAACTTTGGAAGGCTCTTGAGTTTGGCAGGGGGGCGCGTTGCTGGTTGCAGGGTGGGCCTATGGTGGGGGTAAGGGGTTCGCCGTTGACGTGAGATTGGGGTGAGCTGCTTTTCCTTTTCTTTTGTTTTGAATTTTAAATAGGAAACTCTGAACATTTATTTTTATAAACTAAAATGTGTATTTGGTAATTTGGAAATCTAGCAGTAAATTTTATATGAGAATATGTACAGGAAATGTATATATAATTTGCAATAAGTTATTTTGATTTAAATGATTTACATTGAGATAGTATAGTTAATAAAAAAAATCATTTTTATAGTAAGGTTTAAGATATTGATTTTAAATAGATAAACAATAAACAGATAATATAAATATATATAGAAGATTTTGACAAATAAAAGGGTTTTTAAATGTTGAAAAATTATATAAGTTATATTTTTATCAATTCTATATAGGTATATATATATGTGTAGTTTCAAAAGAAAATAAATATACCTATATACGTTTTAAAGTTATTATTTTAAAACCAAATGGTTAGTTTAAATTAACTTATTTGTTAATTTAATTAGTGGTAAATTATTGGTAGATTATCTTTGATGTTAATAAATCATATTGTAAAGGGTTAAAACTAAATCATTAGTTGATTGGATTTTATTAAAAAGAAAATGACCAGTTGGATAAATTTTAAGTCAATTAAATAATATGATAAATTGTATAAATTATTCTTACAAGGTCTGAAATCATGGAAAATCGCGTCGGATTGGATGAATTGCAAATTAAATCAAAGGTGAGTTAATCTCACTCAGTTAAATTTAAATTTAAATGATTAAATTTAAATAACTGTTTGATGGTTGAATTGATTTATGTGCTGTATTGTGGTATTATTTGGAATTTGCATTTTATATTGTGCTAACATATGTGGATGTAGGGAAAACAGTTTGGAGGGATCCAACTGGACCCCTCAACTTTATTTAATTATTTAATATTCTCTGTTCGGAATATTTGATATTCTGTAATGAATTATGTGGAAATATTTAATGCTATGGCTTGATTGTTATAATCGAGCAATAATGAATTACCAAATATATAATTTGAGTTTGGCAATGAAAATAAAAGAAGTGAAGTTGTTAGTAAAATAATTATAGAAAAGTTGAATAAATTTATGAATGAACTGGAAAGGAAATAAAGCAACTTTAAAATTTTAATAAATAAATCTTGAGTATGGGAAGGAAAATTTAAATAAACAGAAAGTTAACGAAACTTAAACTTCAATTTTATTGTTTAAAAGAACAAAACATTTATTTTAAATTTAGGATTTAAATTATTGAAGAAGAATAAAGAAGAAATTGAGAATAACCTGAAATTTGTATATTTCGGCCAAAGGATTTAAAAATCAAACTGAAAATAATAATAAAGTCCATATTAATGAATTATGAAATGAACTGATAAGTAAAGAAATTTATTCAGATGGAGTAAATTGGGAATCTATTTGGGAAATTGATTCAAGTGATTGAGATTGGAAATTTCTCTCTGAATAACCAAGTAGTTTTCAAAGTAAATTTTTAAATATAAACTAAAAGTTTAAAGTTGTTTTAAGAAGTATGTTTTGAAAAATTTACTATTTCTAAATATTTAAATTCTAAAGTAAGTATTTCCTTTTAATCTATTATAGCAATAATTATTTAAAGAGTAACTTAGTATTTTATTTTGAAAAAAAGTGAAAATTTAATTTTATATTTCATTAAGTAACCTTATTTTCAAATATTCATATATTATGTATTTTTTTCAAATCATTGAAGTAGTTTTAAAATAAATGTTTTAAAGTATATTTCAAAGTAAAGTGTTTTAAATTATTTTAAAATCTAGTTTTGTGCTTGGTGATTTCAAAAGAGATAGAAAATAATTGGGAAAGTTTATTCTGGAAAGAAAGATGGTTTTGAAACTATTTTCAAAGGATTGAAAATAGAAATATATCTTGTGAAGATATTTTGAGGCTAATAAATAATTTGGGAAATTATTTATTGTTGGATGGATGATTGTGAATATAAATTGATAATTAAATCACCAACTATCAATATTGGACAAATGCGATGATCGTTTCGAAGAGACCGGGATCGAGATTTATTTCTCGAAAACCACTTTGATCCGGTTTGTACGTTTCGTGTAAACGATTTTGGATTCGAAGATGGAGCGGTGAAGTGCAAGGGCTAATCGCTACTAACCCTAAGGATATTTCCAAAATGGATGTAGTAGGAATAGTGCCTTCGGTTCCGTTCGAACCCGGGACGGACTTGTATGGATGGATGCTTGGGAAACATCGTCAGGTGGACGATGGGCATTCTATGGAATATGTTCTATAAAGGTAACGCTTAGCTTCAAGCCTCATCAAATGGGAATGACTGAAAATCAGGGGATATGCAGCAAGGCTAGGTGGGTAGCACCCAAGCAGGGTGAGGTCATTCCAGTCTAGATGTCCCTTTTTATTTCGGCTTAGTGGGCGGTTGCTGATCCCAACCGCGGGGTGATCTCACTCGGGTTTATCCAGTAAGGGGTAGTCCCGGCCTTGTGTTGAAGGGGAGCGGGCATACTCCTCGGTACGATGATCTAGGCCCCGTACTGTGACAGGTGGTACCCCAGTGCCTAGTCATTAGTTGGAATCCATTCTCCCTACGAGCCTTGTACGAGTTTGTTTTGTATTACCCACTCTGTGGCTAGTAGCTGGAATTTAATCATGTAACAATTTCGGCTATTTTATAAGTATTTGTATATAGACCCTATTATAATATCAGAGGATTTCTATAAAAATTGTTTTAGCTATCGTAAGGTAAAAACCCGACATGTTTATTTGTGACGTGGTCTTACGAGATGCTTTTGTTTTCAAAGGATTTTTGAAACTTTAATAATCAATTGAGTGTATTTTCTCACGCTGGTAATCCAGATTGACTCGGGTGTTATTTAACTGTAATGCTCGGGTCAGACCGAGTATTATAGAATACAGGATATGATGTTGTGGAGCTCAGGAGACGAGTAAGATGACGATACGTACTCCCGTACTTGTTTATGTATATATATATATTCCGCTGTGTTGAGCTGTTGTGTATCCATTTGTATGATATTGATGTTGAAATGTGATGGATGTACTCTGATTGATGTAATATATATAAATAGAGATATTTTATTTTTGAGTAAAGATTATTTATATCTATTATATTTCATTCCGCTGCGATGGTTAGATTCTGATGTTGATTTCGATGTTTTTCTTCTACCTCTTCTTCTTTAACCCAAATGGTTCGTATTTCTGTACAACTTGAGTTGATTATAGTAAAATAGTGTTGACTCAAGGGGTAGGGGTTTGCGGGCTGTTACAAAAAGTTTCAATAAGAATTAAAGAAAAGGAAAAAAATTCTTCTCTGTTTGCAAATACCTAGGTGAGCAGCTTTCCCTTTAAACCTGATTTGGTTGATACATTGTGATGTTATGCTGATTGTTGATTGTGTGATGATGATTGCTTTGCATGTATGTGAATACGTAAGCCTCTGTGTATTTATGTAGTGTACATATCTGTTGATTTTTATCACCCTTTTATTAGTCCAAAGAGTATGGTTTTGATATAAAAATTCAAAATCTTTGCACTCGATCTCTGTTAAACTATGATATTCAAAAATGATAAATTAGTTTAAACCCAATCTATGGGTTAAAAACATATTCAAGCATAATGGGATTAAGAATTTGCTGGAATCAAGGATTTACAGTAGACAAGTTAAAATCATGATTAAATCAAATCTTGTAAATGTTTGATTTAAGTTTATAACAAGAATCAAATCTGTAAAATATAATTTTTAAGGCGAAAATCTAAATTTTTATTTATGATTTGAGAGAGCATTTTTGAGTTGATCGATTTTTGATTTTTGGGCATTTACTATCGACTGGGAAATGGTGGAAGCTCATGTTTGCTGTTGAAGGTTGTTGGCAGGTTGCCGAAGCTTGAAAAAATGGCGTTTGAATTTATAAATCGCCATGGCAACAGGAATTGATTGGGGTAGGGTTTAACAACCTAGTTTTACCGATGAAGTGGATGGAGGTGTTTTGTTATGGTCGGGGCAATTCAGGTCATCGGACCGATGGGGTTAGGGGCATCACGTTGCGTCGGAGTCGTGGATGAGGTGGTGACGACTCGGATGGCCGGAGGTGGTTCCACGGGATAGGTTTTGGTGTTGAGTTTGGGTTCCAAGGGGAATGGAAATGCTCGTTTTCAATTTATGGGCAATTTTGAATTTCTGGGTCGCTGTTTGGGATGAGGAGATCGTAGTCAACTTGATGGCAATCTCGGTGATGATCGAAGGTGTGATGATCATCGATGCATGGATACGCATGTCGTTGTGCCAGTTGGTTACAGGAATTGGGAAGGGGAGAAGAAGAATGGTGGAAGAAGAAGAAGTCTCGTGTTCAAGCACGAGGGAACAGGCATTCGACTCGAAGTCGAACTCGGAGTAGGATTTTAGTGTTAAGCAAAATACTTAGAAAAATTTTAAAATGCAAAATTCTGGGTCACTCGGGGCAACTTCTGGAAAATCTCGAGGGAGTGCTCGAGTACGATGGGGTTTAGCTCGGGGAACACTCGGGTGGGCTGAAAATTCTTATGTTTTCTAGTTTTAAAACTTTAGTGAATTTATTAAATGAATTTCTGAAACAATTCCTTTTTATAAATGATGATATATATAGTAAGTAGAAAGTATAAATTAAAGGTTTTGAAATAAATGATTTTTGTTAAACAATTAAGTTTTAAATTTATATTTGTAACGAGTTACTTTAAATAAAACTTCATGTGTGGTTTAGAAATAAAAATCAGACGTTTCAAATTTTTAACTTAAAAGTGAGTTGATGTATATCGTTAATGGTATCAAGTAAGTAATAATTTGTAATTAAGATTAACTCATTAATAATTAAGAAAATCAATTAAACGATGGTTAGTTATAATTAAGATTTAATTAATTAATAATTGATGATTTAGTAATTAAAGTAATTAATCATTGAAGAGTGATTTATCAAATATTAAGAGTTAATTACTTTAAAGAATAATTAATTAATGTGGTTTATTAATTAAAGTAATTAATTAAGAAATAAATTAATTAATAAAAGTAACTAAGATTTAATTAATTAAAATTAGGGGTTAATTAATTTAGATGATCAATTAAGAATGATAAATTTATGAAGGTGATTAAGAGATGATTATTGATTAAGGGTTAATTAATTATTGTAATTAATTAAGAAAATTTATCAAGTTGGTTTGTAATTAATTAATGATTAATTAACAAGGATTAGGAATTTATTCATAAGTAATTTATCAGATTTAAATAAATCAGATAATTAAGTGATCTCACTCATGGATATTAGGATTCTATGGAGTGTTTTGAATTGATTGATGTCCCTGATTTGTGATAATGTATGATATGGATTATTTTGTTTATGAACTGTGATGTAATTTATTCTGTGATGAAATTAATCATCTGTAATGTAATTCATTATCTATGATATATATATATATCTGTGAACGAAAGATAAGCGTTACAATTGATTTGTACCGCTTATCAAATATATATTGTTGTATTCGAATTTTTTCTGGTTCCTGACGTGGCACTTTTACTGTGTAAAATCCTTGGACCACTCTATACACACACAAATATTGGTTTCATGAGGAGATCAGTTAATTCACAGATATTTCAATTTAATATTTTGAAATGGTTTTAAAATTTGAATTTTGAATCCAAATAATTTTAGAAATGAAATTGGGTTGAATTTGAAAAATATCTGAAAAAGAGTTTTGAAGATAAAAGTTATTTTGAATAACTTGATTTAGTTTGAAACCTGAAATATTTTGATTTGAGTTTGAATTAAATATTTGGAATTGAATTCAATGATTTGGAAATTTCGGCTCGGAAAGATTATACAAGTTAATAAAGATGTTTATATAGGTTTTTAACCACTTAGAAAATTTTGGTTTGGGAATTTAAATTTAACCCAAGTTTATATTTGAAAGGCTTTAACTCGTGCAAATAAAATCGAGTTTTTCGAAATGGAAATAAGTGGTTTCAAATAATAATTATGATGAAAGATTTTAAATTTGAAATTGAATGATTTTGAAAGCTATAAAATGAGTCTTTAATTTAAAGACCGAATGAGTTAATCCAACTTGAAATGGAATTGATTTTAAAAGTTAAGAATGAATCTTTGTTAAAGATTGGTGATCCTTGTTTTAAATTGAAAAGGGGTTTAAAGTGAATATTTTGTTTAAAAGATTTAAGTGTGGAAATTGTTTAAACCATTGAAGGATTTTGAAATGAATCTTTTTGTTTAAAGGATTGGAAATGGTAATTTGTTTTAACCATTTGAATGAAAAGTTTTGGGTAATAAGTTGTGACTTAACTGAAATTCCATTATCCATATGTTTTTAAATATTGCGCTTATTATTCGGTTTAGCTAGGGAGAGGACCTTTGTGTCATATAACCCATTCCGAATAATGATACGACGATATGGATAGCATTTGAAGGCCGGTGGTGAAGACCGGATACTTTCGAAAGCGAAAGGATGACCTATCAAATGTCTCTGCACCGAATGTCCATAGTATAGATATTTGAGCACCAATTGTGATGGGAAATCTGGACGTGATTAGGAATTATCCGGATTGCAAGGGCTTCTTCAGAAGTGCCTTCGGTTCCGTTCGATCCCAGAACGGACTTGTATGGATGTGTGTCTGACGTTACACCTCGAGATGTAAAGCTGGTTTCTATCAAACACATTTCTGTTTGGTGGCGGAGATTTATTCTCTTAGCTTAACACTCTTCTTTGAGACATACAAGCTCAAAGGTTATGTAGTTGATGGTTACTAGTGATACATTCCCAATTTGGTAATGTGGCATACGAAGTGCTGCTGATCATTGGTTGATTGAAGCATGGCTGATGTGAAAAGCGTAGCTTTGTGGACGAGACTTCGTCGAGCCTTACATCTCGGAATGGTCAAAACAGGAAGGATGCAGCAAGGTTTCACGGGTAACGCCCCTAGGGTACGACCATTCCTTTTGGAAAAGGGTAGTATCATGGTGTGGAGCCCGGATACTTACTCGTGTGAACATTGTAGTATATTTATTACTGTGTGACGTTGTTGGAGGGCCCTCGGGTAAAGGTCCCAAAGGACCGGGGTGGCATATCTTAGGTTTTATTCCCCGGGAAGGGGGTAGCCGGCCTTGTGTTAGCAGAAAACTGAGGGATGGCTCTCGAGGCGTCCCCCCAGAGGCGAACCTATGTGGCAATGGGAAGATCCTTGGTCTGACCATTTGTTGGAAAACCAAAAGAAACAATACGTGCCCTTTACGGTTTTAGTTGTATAACCTGCCATCTACTTATGGTGGCGCCCCACTGTTTGGATGGTAGCTATAGTAGGCATAGTACGAAATGTCTATGCTGGCTAAGATTAATATTATACTTTCGAAATGTTTTCCACTATGCACTTATAGTAATAATATCAAAGGTTTTCTTGTATCAAGCATTTTTGACTGTCATAAGGAGAAATCTCCTCCAAGTCTGCGTTTGCATTGTGCGTGTGATAGGAGACATTATGGTAGTTTCATTTTCTAAAAAGCATTGCGAATTTCAAATTTAAATTCTTTTGTTTGTTTTAAAGATAAAATGTTTTTGTTTGCTCATACCAGTCCTACGACTGACCCGGAGTTTATTGTTCCTTTCCTAAACTCTATGTGCCCACAATTTTCCACATGGGCAGTCTACTGTTGGGTTTTTCAAATAGTAGATATAGATATCGATTTGGTAGCTTTTAGCTTTCTCTTTGGTATTCTTTGGAGATCTTGGATATTGGAGTCTATGGATTCATGGTCGAAACTTTCTCAGCTTGGTGCAACGTGATGGTGGTTCGAGCTACTGGCTTGGAGTTTTTGCATTGGTTCATTGGAGTTAAAGTTGCTGTTGCTGTCTGGAGTTTTTGGTTCCGCTGCTATATCATATTGTTATTTCGCTGTAGCATTGTTATCTTGATCTCTGATACTGATTCATATTGTATCATTGTTGTATCGAATGTTGTATATCAATGATATTCATTCTTTTCTTCCGTTGTGTTGTTATACTTAATGTGTTATAAGCTCCGGCATGATTCGAATTTCAACGATTGAATCTGCGACATTCAAGTACAAGTGGAGTACGGACGTCGATTTTCGAATGCTGTAATTTGGACCGTGACAAATTCATAAATTATTAAGTTAACTAGAATGGATAATTAATGTTTTGTATCAATTTAATTAGTAAATATAAGGTTTAAATTTTTTGATTAAGGTTTGAGTTATTTAATGATTAGAAATTAATTAATTTGTAATCAAGAACTAATTATGTTACAGTTAACAATTAATTAATTAACTAATTAGGATTAATTAATGGGTTATTGATGGTTAATCAGTTTTAATTAATGATGATTAATGTACGTAATTTCTTTAGCAAAGTATTAAAGAACTGTTATTAGTTAATGAGGGTCATTAACTAAGATTACTTAAATAATTAATTTATGTGATTAATTTTAACAATTAATTCGATTAATTAATTAATGATAATCATTTATGAAATTGTGTAAGTGTGATTACTTTATGAAAATAACTAGGAAATTAATTGCTCATTGTAATTAATTGAGTTTAATTTGATTAATTTAAGTTAATTATCAAATATTGTGTACTAGATTGATATTTCTGATATGTGATTGTGATGCTACGTAATGTGAATAGCTTTGTGCTGAACTGTGATTTGTGATTTGTTTCTATGTGTATGTGAAAACCCTTTTTGTCAATAAAACGGCATTTAAAATTTCGATGAGATAGGGAGTCGGATTCCAGTTGGTTATCCGAAACCCACATCGAATCGTAATGGTGAATCTTTGTGATTGATGAATTTATTTTATCTGTGAATGAAGATAAGCGTTATGGATTATATCGCTTATCGAGATTGATATGATTGAATCTGTGATGATGTTACACTATTGTGTTAAACCCCTGGACTACACCATACACACACAAACATGATTGCACGTGGAAATTGGTTAAGTCGCAGATTTTTGAAATAGTTTTGAATTTGAATTTTAAATCCAAATAGTTTTGAAAATGGATCGGGATCAAAATAAAAAGTTTTTGAAAAGGAATTTCAAAGATAAAATTTATTTTTGAATAACTTGATTACGCCTCGAAGTTTAAATAATTTGATTTAAATTTAAATTCAAAATATGAAATTGAATTCTTTGATTTGAAACTAGGGATAAAGATGTTATACAGGTTATATATGGGTTAAACCATTTTAAAGGCATTGATTTGGGAATTTGAATTTAATTGAAAGGCTTTAACTTGTGAAAATATAATTGGATTCTTCCAAAATAAAAATTATTTGTTTTCAAATAATAAAAGCTTTCACATAAGGAATGAACTTCCAACTTGTGTTAAAAGGTTTTGTTGTTTGAAATGTAAATGATTTCCAAGTTATGTAAACGGTTTGAAAGCTATAAGTTAAATATTTGATTTAAAGATATAATGTGTTAATCCAATTGAAATGGAAATTGTTTTGAAATCCGTAAATGGATCTTTGTGAAACTGGGTGAACCTTTGTGAAATAAATCTTTTTGTTTAAAGATTTGAAATGGTAATTTGTTTAAACCATTTGAAGAAAGGTTTTGGTTTTCTTTGAAGTTGTGACTTAACTGAAATCCCATATCCATATGTTTTTAAATATTGCGCTCATTATTCGGTTTAGCGGGGAGAGGACCTTGTGTCATATAACCTATTCCAAATAGTGATACGACGTTATGGATTGCATTTTAAGACCGGTGTTGAAGACTGGGTATTTGTGAGAACGATAGGATAACCTATCGATTGTATCTGCACCGAGTAGATACAGTATAGAGATTCCATAAGTGATGGGAAGTTCGAACGGGATTGTAAATACCCGGATTTGCAAGGACTTCTTACGAAGTGCCATCGGCTTTGTTCGAACCCGGAACAGACTTGTACGGTTGTATGTTTGACACTATGCTTTGAGATATAAAGCAGGTTTCTTTCAAATACATATCTATTGGTGGCGGAGAATTTATTCTCTTAGCTTAACACCCTTCTATGAGACGTATGAGCTCAGAGATTATGTAGTTGAAGGTTATCAGTGATATACTCCCAATTTGGTTGTGTGGCATCTGAATTCTGCTGTGTGTTGATGATCATTTGTTGAACATTTGTGATCAAAGCATGGCTTTTGTATAAAGCGTAGCTTTGTGGACGAGACTGCATCAGGACCTCACACCCCGAAAATGGTCGAAACAGGAAAGATGCGGCACTTTTATGAGGGTCGCGCCCTTTAAGGTGTCATTCCCTTCTGGAAAAGGGTGGTATCATGGTACGGAGCCCACATACTTAATTCATGTGGTCACTGCAAATCTATTACTTTGTGATTGCTTTGTGGTTGTTGGTTGAGAGGCGCCTCGGATAAAGGTCCCAAAGGACCGGGAGATGGCATGCTCAAGTAGTAGTTACCTAGTTACAGAGGTAACCCGGCCTTGCTTTGGCAGAGATCCGGGTACTTTCTCGGGACCTCTCACCAGAGGCGTACCCATGGACAGTAGGAAGTTCCTTAGCCTGACCATTTAATGGAAATCCAAACAAAACAATATGCACCTTGTACGGTTTTAGTTATAGAAACTTCCATTTACTTATGGTGGTCACCACTGTTTAGATGGTATCTATAGTAGGCATAGTTAGGAATGTCTATGCTAGCTAAGATTAATATTATACTTTCGTAAGGTTGCTTACACTATGCACTAATAATAATATCAAAAAAAATTCTTGTATCAAGCATATTTGACTATCATAAGGAGAAATCTCCTCCAATTCTGCGTTTATATTGTGTGTGTGGCGGGAGGCCTTATGCTAGTTTCATTTTCCAAAAAGCATTTCAGATTTATTTTAAATTCTCTTGTCTATTTTAAAGATAAATTGTTTTTGTTTATTCATACCAGTCCTATGACTGGCCTGGAGTTTATTGTTCCTTTCCTAAACTCTGGGTGCCCACAATTTTTCCACACGTGCAGTGTAGATTTGGGTTTTTCAGATAGTCAGGTTTAGTAGATTATATGGAGTTAGTCCAGTCTTTGGATCATGACTGCACTTGCTTATCTTTGTGAAACGTGAGGGGCGTTCGAGCTAGCTTTCGATTGGAGCTTTGGATTTGGAGATGCATTCTATTGAGGATATTCCTTCTGCTGTGTCTTGTACCTCTGATAGTATTGATATCTATTTTATCATTCTGTTGTAGCATATTATTCCAGATATTGTATCTGTCATTGTATCAATGTTATATGTATATATTGGTATTCTTTTTCTTCCGCTATGTTGTGATACTCAATATGTTATAAGCTTCGATGAACCAGATTCGATGTTTGGATCTGCGGCATTTGAATACGAGTGTCGTATTCGATGCCGATTTTCGAAGGTCGAGTCAGGGCCGTCACTTGTTTCCTCTTGGAAATCCAACATAATATTCCAGTCAATCATGTCTAGTTCTGAAAATAAATAAGTCATCTCAGAGCTACCCCTCAACCTTTGTATTCAGCTCATCAAACAAAATAACAACGAGCGATTAGTCACCCATATTTTGAAAAAAAAGAACGACGAAGAATATGATCCTGTATATGAGCTTCAAGCTTCTCAGATCAGCCGGCTTTCGCAATTTCTTCAAGGATCCTCTAGGAATTGGCCCAACTCCGAAATGGTAAAGACCCTAAGTAGTGAAGTTAGGAATCTTCCTACTGAATTGTTGAAATATGAGAGTTTGGTTTCTTTGGATAAGAGAGCCCTCCCAATCACTCAAAATGGTGGGTCTCGAAAGAAATTAAAGCGGGATCGAGTTCTTACTCCATTCAACCAAACATGTCTCGGATATCCTAGAAACCCATGAAGACTTCTCTTACCTGGATTGCCCTCCATCAAATAAAAAAGACCTGAAGAGTAAGAAGTATTGTATCTATCACTTAACAAATGGGCCAAAGCGGATGGATGCCGAAAGACTTCTTATGTAGTAAAGAAATTCATACAGAAAGGGAAGTTAACCAGAATTATTAAATGTTAGTTTGAATATCTTGTTTCAAAATTATTTACTTTGTTCTATTTCTACGATGCCAGGGGAATTCCATGTAACTCTTGCCAAATGAATGCATTTAGTGCTTTTCTATAAAGATGACGTTGCAAGTAGAATCTTTTTTATGAATCGAAATCCCACGGTTAAGCAGAAGATACAGGTTTTATTAATATGCTCTTCTCAATTTAACCTCTTCTGCAAAAATTTCAAGTTTAAGGGGTGCCTCATGGTCTCGGATTCCTTGAAGTTTAATCATAAATTCTTTGCTTGTTTTCGATGCATTATTCTTCATCATAATCCTGTCTACCAAGTATTTACTCAAAGTATACGTTTAAGTCTCGGCATCTATGGTATCCCTTTTGTTATGTCCTCTCTCCTTAAGAAATTTTGCATATCATACTTGCATTTCGAGTTTAAGGATGGTGGGCCATGGTCAAGTAGTATCATGCATTGGGTAGATTCCTAATTAGATTAGAATTTTGGAAGGATTCCCAATTAGATTAGAATATTTGGTAGATTCCAACAACAGTAAGCTATGGTCAAATAGTACCATGCATTGGTTACATTCCTAATTTGATTATAATATTGGGTAGATTCCAACAGTAGTAAACCATGGTAAAGTAGTACCACGCATTGGGTAGATTCCCAATCAGATTAGAATGTTGGATGGTTTCTCAATAGTAGTGAGCCATGGTCATGTAGTACCATGCATGGGTAGATTCCCGGTAGTGAGCCATAGTCATGTAGTACCATGCATTGGGTAGATTCCCAATCAGATTAGAGTATTGGGTAGATTCACACTAATAGTGAGCCATGGTCAAGTAATACCATGCATTGGGTAGATCGTTAATTAGATCAGAATATTGGGAAGATTCCTAATAATCGTAAGCATGGTCAAATAGTACAATGCATTGGGAAGATTTTGAATAATAGTGAGACATGGTCAAATAGTACCATGCATTAGGTTGACTCCTAATTAGATTTGAATATTGAATAGATTCCTAATAATCATGAGCCGTGGTCAAGTAGTACCATCCATAAGACTAGAATTGGGTAGATTTTCAACAGGGGAAGAATGCTAGGGAAAAGTTCCTAAGCTAAGGTATCGAATAGATTCTCAATAAACAGAGAAGAGGTAAAAGTGAGAATTAAATCAGAAGAAGATGAAACTTTTGATAGTGCCATTCGGCTGGCTCGGACAAGGATCCCGAAATAGATCTCGGTTAGGTTTGAGATATTATTCCGACAAGAGTATACTAGGGGCAAGAGATGCCCTACAAAGAGAAGATTCTAAAGCGCACTCAAGCAATGTGATGACATAAGAAATAAAATAAAAAAGAATGAAGCTTCTTTACATCAATAGGGATAAAAAATAATTTTTGCAATTTACAGTTATGATAGTTTGCCCCCAAAAAGTGCTAAAAGGAATATACCGAGAAGAACGCCTATTTCAGAGAAGAAATATACTGCAAAAACTGGATTACAAACCAAGAGCATTAGAGGACAAAGTACAAAAACGAAGGGAGGAGATCATTCAAAGTTAGCAAGCTATGGTGGCAAGTCAAAGCTGTCCGAAACAATCTTAGTTTCGTAATCTCGAAAGGAATTTATTAGCAACATCATCCTTAGCCTCCTTTCATCTCTCTGTTTAAAAGGGATTGCGATATCATTCCCGAAGGTTAGATATTAATTTAGGGCTCACTCTTTTGTGACGTAAAGTAGTTGTTAAATTTTAGACCTAAATTTCACTAAAGGAAATTTCTCTTAATCTCAAAGGCCTTAAGGGTTACTTTTAGCTTTTGAAGTTCAGCTATCTTATACTCATAAGGTTGGTAAATTGAAGCATAGTCTCACTGAGTTTTTGAGCAGTTCAGGAAGCGTACTCTATAAGGAACGTCAACTTAAGATTAGTAAAGAGAAAAGATTGGAAATAAAGAAGAACTCCACATCAACTACTTTAGTTTGAGATATTAAGTGAAAATCGGATCGTATAAGGACGAATGGTAATTTAATATTATAACGTCTCATTCAGAAAATTATACAGTCGAAAAATTATAGAGGACATATAGTTATAAGGACAAGTTACACTGGGTTTTCTTCATTAAGTGTATTATCAGAAGTCTCAACTTGTACCTCCTTGTTAGTAGAATTAGCTTCTTCCTCCTCCTCTACCGACGGCCCGGTTTCATCCTCTATAATGACCTCGGTTTCCTTTTCCTTCTTATGTTTCTCGTACCTTATGGAAAAGTTATTTTCTATTATAGCAGCATTTTTCTTGATATAGGTTTGAGAAAAAGCAATGTTTAGTCTCGGTGGTGAGCGTAAGCATCAAATAAGACTTGGAAGGGTCATCCTCCAAACTCCTTCTCATGCTCTTCTCTAGCAATATAATATTATTTATCCACCAACCCTGCCTCGGCTTTCTCCAACCTCTCATCTCTTTCCCTTAAGGCTTCCTCAGGATTCTCGATCTTACGATCCCTCTCTCCAGTATTCCTGCATTATTCCTCTACTTGAGTATTATCTCTTGAACTATAGTTTTGAATTCCGTAAACTCTTTTTTCGTTGCTTCAGTGTTGGGTGTCGTCTCCTCCATTTTCAACCACCTATATTGATGGACAGAGATTTCTGCCATGGTCTAGAAAACGATGATAGAGTAAAAACAAATATTGGAATCATTAACCTACACATGAAAAAAAAATCATTTCTTCCTTGATACACTTCCGGAGGATGTATTCGATTGCTCTACGAATTCCTAGGGCAGAGGTTGGAGGTCTAGTATGTGCTTTGATGATGGCATAGAAAGAACGCCATGAAAGGCGGCCCTTATGATTTATATGCTTACTTGTTTTTCTCGGTAAGAAGATCCAAATCCTTTCACTTGGAACTAACAGCTTTAGAATATCTAGAGATCTTTTGCTTCTTTGAGCCGAGAGTTTCTTTGTCATTAAGTAACAAAATGGACCTTTTCTTGGCCTCCTTTCCCTTATCTAAGGGGCCGGCCTTCTTAGAAGAGGAAGTCACCGCAACAAGGAGAGGGGGATAAGGTTGAAATGTAAATTAAGAGTAAGTTTTGCTAGGTGCATAAAATAAGCAAGACTAATGGTTAAAAGGTGAAACCCTCAGTCTCGTTTCCTCCAAAATTAAATTCGGTTTCTTCTCCGCTTTTACCAGAGGGTTTAAGTTTGACAAAGTTAGCAGAGAGAAGTAGCAGACCTTGAAATTTTAGTTTGCTTTCAGTAAGTATCATGTGTCGGTATCGCTACAAAGATGGAATCCTCATGACTTCCTTAGATCTATTATTAAATTAATTGAAGACAACCGGGTAATCAATCTTATCAGGTGTCACAATTTGAGATTTAATAAAATAAGGAAACACAACCTAGAATACAAATAAGATTAAAAGAAGGAAAAATGTCCAAGGACATACCATCATTATTGAAAAAGGTGGCTATTCGACCGGAAAAGGCCTTAACAAAGAACCAGTGAAGTGGCATTATTTTGCTGAATGGATCCTTTAAAGGGGATGACCTTAAAATTTTGAGGAAGTACATGGGAAATTGCCCAACGAACTTAGAATCTAGCAATGAACTTAGACTCTAGCAGGTTGATCTCAGTAACGGATATATCCCAATACCCTTTTTCAGAGTATAGAATCGTCGTAGAAAATAAACTTGAATAGAAAGTAGCCAAGAGTTGAAAGGGGCCAAAGAGATAAAATTCCAAGACCTCAATAAATAAAGGGGCTAGAGCCAAGAAGATTCCATGTTTTAATGTTCTATGGCCTATATAAAATACCCTACTAGAGGGTTACTAAAATGCATCTCCGAGCCAAGAGTGATCGTTTCGACTCCTGTGATCCAATAAGAAGACAAAACTTCATCGAGATCTTGTTGAATTTTGATAGGAGCATCCATTTCCTACCAAAAAAAGGGAGGCAAGATATCTAATTATTAAAACAAAAGACGACAATATTCCCAAAACAAGGATTAAGCAGGTTAAAGCCAGTATTAACCAAAATCTAATTCTTGGTTAAGCAAGAAAAAGAAGAGTATCGATGATGATATTGGCTATCTTAATAAGAATAATAAAATTGAAAAGAACATACTTGTTCAAGAATGAATATCGAAGGAAGGATCAAAGAGAGCTTGAAAATAACAATGGCATGGAGAGAAAGAGTAAAGGCTGTTTATATTAAGAAGGAAAGGCACAGATTGAAGAGAGAAAAGTTTTTCACCAAAGATCTCATTTAGTAGTTGTCCATAGTAGGAATATCAAGAGATTTCCCCGTCGGATGCCAAATAATCCTTGCATCGAAAAAGAGGGGACACTTTTTGAAGATAACCAATGAACTACCAACGTCTACGCTCACATTTAATGCAAGTTCAAAACAAGTCCCTTTAATGCTCCAGTCCCGATGAACACTTTCAAATTCCCGGTTGCAGGTACCATCTTGACCTCATGGTCTCAGATTAAACTTTGGCTCTCGACAACCAAATATTTTTGCTTAGTATTAGCCTAGATGGCTTCAAGTGACAAGCACGAAACCTCACAGTCCAAAAATAGATTTTGCCTCTCGGGGCTCAAACAACTTCACTTGTCACTTAGCCAAGATGGCTTTAAGTGACAATTCAAAAACTTCAACCTCACGGTTCTAAATGAGATTTCGCCTCTCAGTGCTCAAACAACTTCACTTATCACTTAGCCTAGATGATTTCAAGTGATAAGCATGAGTTTAAAAACTTTGCCCCGTGGTCTCAAAATAAATTTTGCCTTTCGGCGTTCAAACAATTTTGCTTATCACTTAGCCTAGATCGCGTCAACTAACAAGCACGATTTTAAAAACTTTGAATTCATGGTCCCAAAATAGATTTTTCTTCTTGCCATTCAAACAATTTTGCTTATCACTTAGCCTTGATGGCTTCATGTAGCAATCACGGTTTCAAAAATTTAGGCCACATGGTTGAGTAAAGACCATGCCTTTTGGCCAAAAATTAAAATTTAATTTCGCACAAGATAGTCCAGTTTTCTAACCCAAGATGAGATTTCTCCTTTCGATATTCAAGTCATTCTACTAGGATCAGCATCGTACCTCCCCTTTATACACATAATATAGACCAAACTCGGAAGATAATTAGGGAAAATAAATTACACTCTCCCATACCAAAGTCCACTCCATTCCAATATATGAAGTGAACTTTAGAGGGCAAGTATTACACAATAATTTTTATAAAATACGAATTACTAATATTCGAAAGGAAAGCTCCTTGGCATGTAATTTCGAGACTCATTATTTGGTTTCAATGAGAGCTTAAACACCGGCTCAGCATCCGAGAGCATGTTGTCGAGAGCATGAGCCCAAACATCGACCAAGATCAAGATCATTATCCTACTAAGACAATAATCTTTGCCGAGGGTGGCTGTTGCTTGAACCAAAAGCATTTCAGCAAGCATCAACAATCAATGGCTTAAATAGCCCAAGCCAAGACCAACGGTCGGGATAAACAGAAGATATCCAAGAAGCCATATATAGAAGCATCATGTCAACCATCCATGTCAAAGTACAGTTAACCAGATGATGAAAAGCATTCAAATCTAAGTCGCAAATAGCAAGTCAGGTCATCAATCCAAGAGAAAACTCTTGCACCAATGGAATAACCTTAAATTTGCTATAAATAAAGGATCATCTGCTACAGTATAGGGGTTGGCACTAAAAAAATTGAAATATAAAATCTTATTGTACTTTTCTATATTAGTGCTCTCTTTACAAATTCATTAATGTCAAAAATGTATAGACTCAATGTAATAAGCCTCTGGCTAGGTAAGAGTGACTAAATAAGGAAAGCGCAATGGATGTTGGGACTTTCAACCCGAACCACTATAAAAGTCATGATGTTATTTACTTTCTGTAATTTACATTCTCTGCATTGGTTATTGCGAATCTATGGTAGGACCTCTGTAAACTAAGTTTGATTGCATCACGTCTCGGTAATCTCTTTAATGGATTCAATAATCCAACTAGCTTTTAGAAATATACCTTCAGACCTCGGGGTGTTGGTGTGGAGAAATTTTGAACTAACGTCCTTCGTCTCTCAGGACTTCTACTCCTCTAAAACTCTTCAATCACTCTTTCATGGGACTCTTCTATGTGTGCCTCTACAAAGGGACTCTCTACTTCCCCTTGAACATTCTTGTCAGAGCTACGACTGAGGGTAAAGGAACAGGTGTGAGCCCTAGAGCTGCTTAGCGCTGGAGACTCAGCAACGACAAACCTATCCTGGCGAAGCAGACCAAACCGCTACAGGCTTTCATTTGTGAGGAGGAATGTGATTGTGCGCTGATTGGGTCTAACGGCCTTCAAAGCACTGAATATTATCTCATGTTCGTCATTCTCGTCTTAGCCTGGAAGGCCTACAAGGGAACACATATTATGTTAGAAACTTAGAAATTCCGACACTAGGAGAATAGAGAAAAGGATAATACATCCAAATAGCCAGAGATGGTTGAATCCGACTAGGTATTTCATAAAGAAATACACATTCCTGAAATAAGAACACTATTGTTGTAACAACCCGAGATTTCACATTAATTAATTTTCGTTATTTTACGATTAATATTGTGGGTAAATTGCTGTTGGTCATTTTTAAAATCAACTTGATATTCTTTTGTAAATTGTTAAGGGGCGTGGGCTTTAAAATTTAATATTGGGCCAAGTTTATTTTTCGTGGTGTTGTGATAAATTTAAGGCCGATGCTCGTTTCCCTTGTTCATTCATTCGAAACCCTAAACAATCGAAAAAAAAATGGCGGCTCGTTGTTCGTTCCCCTTTTCTTCAAATTAGGGTTTTTCGCAAGTTCTATGAAGCCGATTATGAATGCTTCGATTTGGCTTGCTTGCCGATCAATTGTTGTGCGCGTCGAATCAAAAGTGAGTAATTTTATTTACTCACATCAAGTTCAAATCTCTGGTAAGTAGAATCTAAATTTTTTTGATTTTCGTTCGTATGAAACTGTTTCAATTCGTCACTTGATTTTTCTTGGCCATTCGATTTTGTTTTAATATTGGGGATGATTTCTGGTTTGTACGCTCTTTTCGCCTTGGCCATCACAGTGTTGATTTTCAGTTGACATCATCCTTGATTTTTAATGCTTAAAATTGATATTGTGAAAGTATTTTAGGTTTGTTGGCTTGATTTTATTTTGTTCGAACTTGTAACTACGTTTGGATTCGAACGATCTCACTTTGATATCGGCTTACACTGCTTGCATATCCACTTATACTTGCTGCATCATGCTTGACCAGCTCTTTTGTCTCGACCACACTTGTGTCTTCGATACAGTCTACAGTTGCTCTCATGATGCAGATTTTTCATGTTGCATTATATAGTCTTCAGTTGTAATGTGAATTTTGTCTTCTGCTTCATTTTGTTTATCACCTGACTTCGGCTTGTGATAATGTTTGACTTCGGTCACTTGGATTTTATGCAATTCCAGGCCTTCGACCATCACCGCTGCAATGGTATTGGTTTTGGTTGCTGCTGTATCTTGTGATATTTGAGTCAGTGGGCACTTTTGTTTCATGAATGCTTGCTGCTTGACCTTTGTTGCTTTGCTGCCGAATCTCTAGTGCGTTCACTCATTAGAGTTTGTACTTTGTTCACTTGATAGCTTCAAGCCAAAACTACTTTGTTGACTTGAGCTTGCTTGAGTATACGAAAAACAGTTGCATTTTGACCTCGCCCTTTTGCATTGGTTTGATGTTGACTTCGATTTTGATCGAAATTATGGCTATAGCATACTTGGCTTTGACTTGTTAAAATTTGTTTATTTGTTAATTACTGCTTGGGGTTGCATTTTGTGTTGAAGTCACCTGACTTCGACATCTTTGGGCACCGGATTACTTACGGCCATGATTTTGTGAAAATATATTTTTATGAGAATTCAATTTGACTTTGCACTTTCCTAAGCACTGCCTTTGTTTCAAAACTGCTACGTAAAAATGCTCGACTTTGAACTGGATGCCTATGAGCTCTGGGTTCATTTTCATGTGCAGTTTAGCTTGATGCTTTGTTCGAAAGTGATTTTTGTTAGATTACGGCCATACGCTTTACTGTCTCTATCAACACATGTTTGATTATGTGGTCTGGTTTCACTTCTTGTTACCTCGAGTACACTCTTCATAAATTTAAAACCTGTGTGCATATGGTGCTTTGATCTTTGTTGCTGTGTTGCCATATTTTGGTGCACTTGGTTGCCCTTGTGATCTTGTGGTGGCTGTAGTTTTTTTGCAGTTTTACTCTGGTATCCTTGTGGTGGCTGCAGCTCCATTTTGTTGCATTTTTGGATTTTACTGCCTTGAGCTCGAGTACTTGTATCCCTTGATGGCAATTGGTCTGTATCACATGTACACCCTGTGCATGTCATTTGGTTATCTACTTGATATACCCGTCTTTCTTAGAGATGATGCATTTTATTTCCATATGCGCTGAGACAATTCTCATGTGCACTGATGCATTAATTTTCGTTTGCACTGTGATGGATCATCTCGGCTGTGACTTGGTCTTTGATGATTTGGTTTGCATTGCGTTGTTTGGTTTGGCCATTCTTTGTTTCAGATCTATGCATATCTTCTTGTATGCTTGGAGCTTCTGTTCGACCATATTCATAGTATTTGGTCTGGACATTGTTGTATTGTGATTTGCAGATTGAGTTGAATCCAGCTTAAACGCTCGGGTTTGACCTTGTGCTCGTGTTGTGATTTTATTGGTATTGCATTTGAGTTGAACCTGACTTTTCCTTGGGTTTGACCTTGTGCTCGCTTGTGAAATTTCCATTGAGCTTTTGTGTACATCATCACTATAGTGGCAAGGCAGTGCACGCAAGCGTGTACTACAGCCACACGGTATTACCTTTATTGATATTCTAATTTTCTTTTGATTTATTGATCTTTTGCGTATTCCATATGTTGTAGTAGCGAGACAGTGCATGCGTGCGTGTGCTGCAGCCCTACCCGAGTTGGCATTTCAATTGATATTTCAATTGTTTGAATTGTTTTGTGTGTCCAATTCAATATTTTGAATCGTATTTGATTTGGTTTAATTTAATGGTTTTGTTGGCATCTAATTATCTTTTTGATAATTAGATTATGAGTTTCTAATTATCTATTTAATAATTAGATTTTTGTCATTAATTGCCGTTTAGGCAATTCTGTTGTTTTCTAAATTATCTTCATTGATAACCCTATAATTTATCTTCGTTGATAATTTGAATTTGTTGATTTTTTGTTTAAGGCTGTTACAGGTTATATTTACCGTCATCCAATTCTCTTATTTAAGGATTGGATAGGTGAATTTATTTTGACTATCGTCTAATTGTTATTTAATTATTATTGCTTCTGTGCATTAGTAACTAAGTTCGAATTAGACTGACCCGTGTATTATTTTCTTTTGAATTTAATACTCGGGTCAGACCGAGTATTTACAAGTTGCAGATATCTTACTTTGGGTTGCTGCTAGAGCTATGAAGTCTTTTCATACATTTTGGAGCAGTCGTTGTCATAGTAGAGGAAGATATGTATTCTTGTATATTATATACGATAATGTACATGTATATGTAACTTCCAGAGTTGATAGTTGTAGTTGTATCATATGTACTGTATCACATGTATTGTAACTGTCATCAGTTATATATATATATATATATATATGAGACTTTTGTTATCCGTGTTCCGCATTTTGTTATCTGTGTTATTATTTTATATATTGTCCTAAACTATTATGAACCATCGTAGTTCGTTTTATACTGTAATTGGGTATGTCGATGGGAGTAAATAAATAAGAGATGAAAAATAAAAATATATACCACTCCCATCGAGATAACCAATACTAGTGTAAGGCCTAACTACGGATGGCCGCTCCTATCCAGCCTTATTCTTCGTAATAATGAACGGTACTCTTTGTTATTGTGAGCATAGAGATGGGGCGCCATAGTTGGTATCAGAGCTTGAGGTTTATAAACATAATATAAAACATAACTTGGACGGAACATGTGATATAACTAGTTTTCGATGTTTTTTTATGCTTTGGGTCAAAACTAAAGTTTTGAAAATTATGATGAAATTTTTAAATATCTTTTTTAAAAATATAAAGTGAAATTGTGTTTTAATGATTGGTTGATTTGTGTCTATTTATCAGAGTGTGCAGCGGAAACAGTGAGACTGTCTTCGCTAAGTACAGCTGATAACCTTTTTGATTGAAAAATCAAAATATGAAATTGAAATAAATTTCATTTGTTGTTCACATAGTTGTGTTTAATTTGTTTTCTTTGATAATTTCGAATCCGATTTGAGGATCCAAAGCGATTGCAGTTATGTGATTTTGTTGAGATTTTTGCTATTTTGAATTATCTTCGTTGAAGATATATTTGAATGATTTCTTTGTTCACTTTGTAGTATACGTGCAAATCTGAGTTGTACGTTACTGCATTAATTTTACGTAAAACCAATGTTTGGGTTGAAATGTATTTTGTTGCCGTTATTTTTATAACGGGATTTTTACACCGGTGCTACATATTTGAAGTACGGTGTTTTGCTGACATTTTTAATGAATGAAAATTCACCGGTATTATATTTTGATGCAAATTATTTTGATGAGATTCAAAGTTTAAAATTATTTTCACTTTGACTTCAGTAACCGTCAAATTTTGAACTGGATTTTCGAGCGGTTATCCCGCAATGCTAATTTTGTTGTCCGTTTTTACGGTATTTTGAGAAGTGAAAATTCCTTGTCGAAGTTGCTACTGATGTTGCTGTTTTAATCACGTGTTTTAAAAATTGTTTCGAAATAAAAAATTGTTTACAAAATATTTACAGTGTACGCTTTCAAAAGAATGAGGAAGCGATTTAAACGATTCAGCAAAATCGAGGACTATGACCCCTTTCATTTACTGATTCGCTTAATTCCGGACTTATCCGTTTGAGAATGTAAATTATACTTTTTGATGTGCACGTAAATATGCATATTTTTGCCACCATATTTAATCTATTTAAATTGATTAAATGATCATATTGGGTATTTTAACTTGTTTTAACCAAAATTCAAATTATTTGAAATTGTCGCATTTTCATCGTCATCCAAGGGCAAAATGTTCATTTTGTGAAGATATCAAATTGAGAAAAGTTAATGGGAAATTTCTATATTATTTTGTAGGAATTTAAAATCAATTACAAGTGGTTTCATGAAGGAATATGCATGCACAAAGAAGATACAAAAGAATGAAGATGGAAATAATTCAAAGTGGTGAACATGGAGGACCCCACCTACCCACTACCTTAATGTACAAATTAAAGGCTAATGCACATGCTAAAAGACATTTAAATCTTCATGTACACTTAAATGAGGATTATGACATGCTAATGATACTTGGTGGCCACACTACCTCATGGGCATTTTGGGCATTCCCCAAAAATATGAATTAGGGTTTCATCCATGTATAAATACCCATATGTTTCATGTAATCTTCCTCTCCTCCTCCCCTTTCTTAGTCTCTCTGAGGCCTCCTCTCTTCCTCTTCCTCTTCATTAGTTTAGATCAAATAAAAGAAAGCTCTCTTTCACTTTTCATGGCTACTTAGCCATTTTTATTTTCATGTAATTTTCCTTTTTTTTAATGTTATTAATACATGCTCTTTCCTTTTACATGCCTCTTTTTTATGTTGTAGTGTAGATCTTGTTTCTTTTATGCAAGTTAATTAGCTTATCTTTTCATTTTGCTCTCTTTTTCCTCTTCATTTTGCTTTCATGTTGTTAGCTACATTTGTTAATAAATTTACAAATTTGAGAAGCTAAACCCCTTCAATTTAGGGGTATTGAAGCTCTCTAATTATGTAGCTCTAACTATTTGTTAATTCATGCTCTCTTTTTGTGCTTAATGATGATCAATGAAGTGTTTTATTTGTTGTTTTTGTGTTGAATTTGATAGCCTATATTGTTGACACCAAATAGGCTATGCTTAAACAATCACTAACACAAATGCCTCTTCACGAATATATGATTATGGCATAAGAAAGTGATTTGAAAGTAAAATTTGATGATCTATGTTTCTAATCAATAGTTAATAGGCCATACTTAAAACAGATTTCATTTTCTTTGTCCAGTTTCATGAAAGTTATTAAGTGTTTTAAGGGGTGTGTTATAGTTTGATGGCTTATGTTGGCTAAGCAATAGCTCAAATATGGCATACTTATGATAAACACATCAATTAAAACACTAATGACCATAAAAGAGAGATCATGATTTCATGTGTTGAACTACATGATCTAGAGAGTGGATTTATTCTCTAAATTGTCATTTAACTCTCACATTTGCATTTCTTTTCTTTTTGTTAGTTAGTTCATTTTCTCATTTTCTAGCTTAAACACACTTTCGACTTTGGTATAATTTGATTGAATAGGAAATTTAAATCAACAATTCCCTGTGGATCGACCCGTATTCGCCACGTGCTACGTTCGTACACCGTGCGCTTGTGGTTATTTTTATTTCAAAATTCGTTCGACGGTTTTGTAACTCGATAGAATTTCCGTCGACGAACAAGTTTTTGGCGCCGTTGCCGGGGATTTGTTTCGATTTCGATTTTCTATTCTTCGTATTACTTTCTTTTGATTTTTGTGTGTTTTTATTGTGTGTGTTTGCATTATAAAAAAAAACAAAAACAAAAAAATATTGCGTGTTTGTTGTTTTATTTTTGTTTCCAATTTGTTGTGTGCTTGTTTTAGTTTTTGAATTGCATTTGCATATTAAAAAAAATTGCATTGCATCTTTCTTGTTCACTTTCTTATGCATTTCTGTACCCATTTTGCATTGCATTTTATTTGTTGTTCTTGTGCATTTCCATCACTGTTTCTGTTGTCATTTAAATTTCTCTGCATTTTCACAAAAAGAAAAGGTCCTATTGCTCATTGTTTACTTTTGAAATTAAAATTGGAACAGAAAACATTTCTATTAGCATTCTTTTTCACTTACATTACTTTCACATTACATTTACAACTTGGTTTTCCAAGTGCTTTTCTGTTGCCATTTACAAGTCAATTTTCAATTGTTACAGGCAACTGAACAAACCAACCATCTAGTTCATACCTCCAAACTTCCCTGCAACATACAAGTTGCAAAGCAACATCAAACTGAAACCACCTTCCACAGCAACACCTTTCATCTCCATTGACAACCAAAACAACTCACCTGAACACACTGCCTCCCTGTTGTTCCATCCACAACACCACTGAAACCACCTTCCACAGCAACACCTTTCATCTCCATTGACAACCAAAACAACTCACCTGAACACACTGCCTCCCTGCTGCTCCATCCGCAACACCGCTTTTCACCACATTTCTACCAAATAACCAATACTCTGTCAGCAAACTGACCACCAACATCTGTTGCCATATAAACTTCCTCAACTGCAACATATTCTACATTTCCCCTTCACCTCTAAAGAGCACATCCACCATTAACATCAACCAAGATCCCACTTCTTTGCAAACATCACCCATAACTACTCTCAACATACCCACTGTGCAGACTGCCACTACTTGCCTATTACTGTCACAACACACCATCAATACAGTTCAACCCTCTGCCTGCATCCAAAACCAATCTGTCATCTATTTCTCAAGTCATCCAAGCCATTACATTGTTCATTTCACCCATCCACGGCAAACTTCTGAAACATCTCTTATCACTGCCTTGGTTCCATTGCCGTGGTTCATCACCACCTCCTCCCAATAGAAATCAACCAAAAAAAGAACAAAAACAGCAAATCACCTGAAACAAATCGAACAGCAGTTCAACTCACCTCCAACAACCTCTGACTCGTCTTCGACTTCGACAACTCCTCCAATTTTAATTGACAACCTACCTTCGAGCATTCGCCTGAATCGCCTACCAGAACTGCAAATACCACCTCCGCCCCAATTGAACAACCAATCACAAATCACTATTCCTCTCCTCCAAGTTCAATCGCACAATCACTCACAACAGATGCCTCCGACCACTCGCCTCAACAACCGCAACCCAAAACCTCTGTTATCGCCTCGATGAACCCTTTAAACCACTCACAACAACATAGCAGTCCTCACATCCAACATCTCCATCTTCCAGCAACACAGTCAAACATTAACACAACCATCAATCAACAACAACAGCATCACGCCCCCTCAACAGAGCTACCACCAGCAAACCACACGTCTGCAACCGGAACAACACAATTTGACAATCAAAACCACGACTTCGAACTCAATCCATCCTCGGTCGAGCATCCCAAATCATCGACAACTACATGCAACCTCTATCCTAGAACTCCACCTCAATCCCCTCAACCACCACGAAAACCGCTTTCCACTGCCATGCTTCATCACCTGTGACCCAATCAGCCATACATCACTCACGACCTCCACCTGAACTCAATCGACAATCACCGAACCACAGTAGTGATTTAGGAATTTCGATTTTTGGTCGAGGTTCCTCTTGAGGGTTGGGATTTTATAGAACTCGATTTGGAAGTGATTGTAATTTGAGTTTCTCAAATTTTGCAGCTGAGTGAGAATTCAATCATTTTGGTTCACTTTTAACTGGGCCGGGCCCAAATCAATTAAATTGTTAATTTTTTTCTTTTATTTTGTTACCTTTTAGAGTTCTTTTGTTAGAGTTTAAAAAAAAATACTCTAAACGAGAACCAGTAGCGTAGTAATTATATTTATTTTAGTCTTGGGGTTTATAGGTTTTGTTGGGCTGAGATTAATAAAGCCCATTTAGTTGATTTGTTTACTTTGTTTTGTTTTTGTGTTGTTTTGTTTTAGTTAAATTGCTTTATCCCTAAAATAAAATAAAAAAGATTTGTTTCGTTTTAATTTGTTTTAGTTCTTCTCTTTATAAAAAAAATTGTGTTTGTTTTATTTTTGTTTTCAATTGTTTAGTTTCATTTGTTCAGATCTTCATTTGTTTTACTTTTTTTTCTTCTTTTCTCCTTATTAAAAATAAAAAATAAAATAATAATTTTTTTCTTTGTATATATCTTGTTTTTAATTTCAGGTTGCCAAAGCAGAATCGAAGAGTCAATTGCTTAGCTTGTCGAAAATAATTGATTCGCCTGGCTTGCCAAAAAAACCACTTGCTTGCTCTATCTCTTGTTTTTATTTGCATTGCATTGTTGTTTGCTTGCATTTGAAAAAAAAAATGACATCCATTCGTAGTTGCATTGTTAATACACGTTCATTTTCTGCTTTGCATTTCATCCTAGATTTTGATTAATAAAAATGGTTAGACATCGACAACACTTAATTGTATATCGACAATTTGTCTTCTTTGAACAATTTAATTTCTTGGTTTCTGGGCTACGGCAGAGTAATAACCATTTATAAATATTATGGTGATTCGTAAATATTATAGTGGTTGTTCCTCTGAAGGTACTTAAATCTTCGGCTGCATTGCTACGGTGATTCGTGGTGCAGCGATAAATCCTGTCCGTTACCTAGCTGAGAACTATCTTGTTTATCTAAGACAATTTGTGATTATACAATTTTGGGTTAACTTATGATAATTCATTTGTAATTAACCCTTGCATTCATTTAGTTGCATTAGTTCATGCATATTTTAAAAAAACAAAAAAAATTCAAAATCCAAAATTAAAAAATGTAAATATTCCTTTTCCTTCAAATATTTTAAATCCTTCTCCTTTGAAATTTCAAAAATTAAAAAAAATTAAAAAAACAGAAGTCCAAAAAAATAAAATAAAACCTTTTCAAAAACCAAAAAAATTTTGAAAATCCAAAAAAATGCTTGAAAATATCCGAGTTTCCCCACTTACGTGAATTTTACGATAGTTGTGAAAATCAATATAATAAATACGATTTCACTCCAAATTTGTATAGATATTTTAACAACATTTGTTTAGACAATTCGAATTTTGAACCACCAAATTTCCAAAATAATGGTCAACTCTAAACTCTTGAAAATAGCATTTCGTCGTTACTTGAAATCTCTACACAACAAAATCAAGAGATAAATTATTTGTGTAATTCATATTTGGGCAATAATTAAAATCAAAGTTTTCAAAATAATCAAAATTTGAATTCACTTCAAAATTCAAACGATTTCGAGTATAACCTATGCCAATTCAATTTTGAACTCCAAAATGAATTTCAAAATCAAAACGAAAATGTGATCCACTTTTCAAATAATTTTGGCAATGGGAATTATCTTAACCACGTTACAATTGAAAATTTTTGTTCTCAACAAACCCAAATCAAAAATTCTCAAGTTAATAATTATAAATTGGATTTTGTTGAGCAAATGAACGAAATTTACGATGATCACACAGATTCGTTGTTTGAAACATATATGATACAACGTGAAAAAAAAATCAAATTCCAACATGTGATGAGTCAAACAATAATCCATCTTTTACCCAAATCGACGATTTTCAAATAACAACTTTTGAAATTGAAAATAACGGTCTTAACGAAGTTGTTGAAAATTTGGTGATTGACTTAGATTTCAATTCTTTTGAGGGTGTGGAACAAAATTTAAAATTTGATCTTCCTTTTCTTGATTTCGGAAACTTGAATACAACAATTTTGGATTTTGAACTTGAGATACGCAATGAAGTTGTTGACAATCCAACAAAGGAAGCCGAATTTAATGAACATGAGTTTTATGGACTCTTTGAAAACGAGTCGTTAAACTTTGATGGGGAAGATTTAAATCACCAATTTGATTTTGAAATCAATAATTATGAATAATTTTTCAATGAACAACCTGAATTTCAATTTGGTGAAAATAAACTTGAACTTCAATCAATCGTTTTATCAACCCGAAAAATCATTGAAAATAAAACGACATTCGTTTTTCCAAATCATCATTCAGTTTTGAAATCTTTTATGGTTTGGTTTTTCAAGCTTAAGTTGTATCTCGCATACTTGACGAGACAAATGAACTGGTCGTTGGAAGACCGTTTCATTTACTTTTTGACGATATACTTTCTAATCTCGTGTAAATACCATTCATTTTCATTTAAATAAAGGTCATGTTTTTGTTTTTATTTTTCTCCTTCCACTTGGGTTGACTATGGGGACACAGTCAAAATCAAGTGTGGGGGGGAGAGTCATCTTCATTTTTTTGATTTTTCATGATTTACCATTGATTTAAAATCTCAAAAAAAAAATTTCAAAAAAAATCCCAAAAACACATTTTCTTTTGATTTATTTTTAAAAGAAACACTATACGATAAATATATGGTTTTGGTTTATTAAACTCAAATTTTTGAAAATTTATTTGTCTTAACAAAATAAAAATGAAGTTTGATTACAAATAATAATGGTTTAACTAGTATATAAGAAGATTCATACGTGTTAATTATGAAGTACGTCCTAATTGAAAATCTTTGTTTTAAAAAGTGGTTGATTTAAAGTAAAGGATATAACATTTTTTTTGCCTTCTAAGTTAAATGGTGCTAAGATGATTTTGCAAAACTCTCTCTCTTTTAAAAAAAATATAAAAATAAAAAATAATAACATCCAAGTATTCACTCTTATTTAAATGTCCTCACGGTTATGCATGGGTGAATTACTTGGAATCTTTGATTATGTGCTTTCATACTCATTTAAAAGTCCTCATGGTTATGCATGTATGGAACACATGTAAAAAAAAAACAGTCTTAATTAAACCACCTATGGTCGATAGGTGTATGCATAAAAGTGTGTGCACTCGCCATGCTTTGTACTCCCTCACATAAGCCCGAAAGGCGGTGCATGGGTGGTATATCTGGCCTCAGTTTACCTGAGCTAGGTGTGTAATTTTTCTTACAAATAATGAGAGAGAAAGAAATTGAAATCCTAGAACTATTTTTACTTATTTGATTTGAATTGTTATTGAAAAGAAATAAAAATACCACTTTGATAAACTTTGATAGTCAACTACGGATCCATTTCATAGATACACTTTGTTATCAACTGAAACAACGAGTTAAACTATTGTCTATTTGTTATGATAACTTGATTTTTGTTGGAAATTTTGACGAGTAAATGACATAAATTTTCAAGATAATAACCGAAACCTATATTTAACTTATTCGTGTCGATTTAAAAATAAATCCTTCATTTGTAAATATTTCAAAAACTTGCATTATTCTCTTTGTAAATAAATCTTACATTTTGTAAATATTTTCATCCTGCATTTGGATTTTGTGGGTAGTACCCGCTGAAAACCCTCACGAGACAACACTCGTCCTACTGGGGACAGCCAGAGGTTTAACGGCTTGTTTCATACGCTCAATGCAATCGTGCACCCTACGAAAACAGATTTATCTTAGTTTTTCTTTATTCGAGGACGAATAAAAAGATAGTGTGGGGGTATTTGATGTGCACGCAAATATGCATATTTTTACCACCATATTTAATCTGTTTAAATTGAATAAATGATCATACTGGGTATTTTAACTTGTTTTAACCAAAATTCAAATTATTTGAAATTGTCACATTTTCATCGTCATCCAAGGGCAAAATGGACATTTTTATGCATATATCAAATTGAGAAAAGTTAATGGGTAATTTCTATATTATTTTGTAGGAATTTAAACTCAATTACAAGTGGTTTCATGAAAGAATATGCATGCACAAAGAAGATACAAAAGAATGAAGATGGAAATAATTCAAAGTGAAGAACATGGAGGACCCTACCTACTCACTACCTTAATGTACAAATTAAAGGCTAATGCACATGCTAAAAGACATTTAAAGCTTCATGTACACTTAAATGAGGATTATGACATGCTAATTATTACTTGGTGGCCACACTACCTCATGGGCATTTTGGGCATTCCCCAAAAATATGAATTAGGGTTTCATACATGTATAAATACCCATATGTTTCATGTAATCTTCCTCTCCTCCTCCCCTCTCATAGTCTCTCTGAGGCCTCCTCTCTTCCTCTTCCTCTTGATTAATTTAGATCAAATAAAAGAAAGCTCTCTTTCTCTTTTCATGGCTACATAGCCATTTTTATTTTCATGTAATTCTCCTTTTTTTTAATGTTATTAATACATGCTCTTTCCTTTTACATGCCTCATTTTTATGTTGTAGTGTAGATCTCTTTTCTTTTATGCAAGTTAATTAACTTCTCTTTTCATTTTGCTCTCTTTTTCCTCTTCATTTTGCTTTTATGTTGTTAGCTATATTTGTTAATAAAATGACAAATATGAGAAGCTAAACCTCTTAATTTAGGGGTAATGAAGCTCTCTAATTATGTAGCTCCAACTATTTGTTAATTCATGCTCTCTTTTTGTGCTTAATGATGATCAGTGAAGTGTTTTATTTGTTGTTTTTGTGTTGAATTTTATAGCCTATATTGTTAACACTAAATAGGCTATGCTTAAACAATCACTAACACAAATGCCTCTTCATTAGTATATGATTATGGCATAAGAAAGTGATTTGAAGGTAAAATTTGATGGTCTATGTTTCTAATCAATAGTTAACAGGCCATACTTAAAATAGATTTCATTTTCATTTTCTTTGTCAAGTTTCATGAAAGTTAGTACGTGTTGTAAGGGGTGTGTTATAGTTTGATGGCTTCAATAGCTCAAATATGTCATACTTATGATAAACACATCAATTAAAACACTAATGACCATAGAAGAGAGATCATGATTTCATGTGTTGAACTACATGATCTAGAGAGTGGATTTATTCTCTAAATTGTCATTTAACTCTCATATTTGCATTTCTTTTCTTTTTGTTACTTAGTTCATTTTATCATTTTCTAGCTTAAACACACTCTCGACTTTGGTATATTTTGATTGAGTAGGAAATTTAAATCAGCAATTCCCTGTGGATCGACCCGTATTCGCCTCGTGCGACATTCGTACACCGTGCGCTTGCGGTTATTTTTATTTCAAAATTCGTTCGACGGTTTTGTAACTCAATAGAATTTCCGTCAACAAACACTTTTATAAAATAAAATAAATTATTTTCAGAAGTTTTGCAGTTTGCACTTTCAGAAGAATGAGGAAGCGATTTAAACGTTTCAACAAAATCGAGGACTATGACCCCTTTCTTTTACGGATTCGCTTAATTCCGGACTTGTCCGTTTGAGAATGTGAAATGTTATTTTTTTAAATACACAATTTTGCACTTTTAAGGAAACAATGAAGAGAATTAAACGATTTAGTAAAACTCATGGTTATGGGACATGTGTTTTTGCTATTTTGGTTAATTCTGGACTCGTTAATTGAAATATTTGTTGTTTTGATGGTTTTGATGATTTTCGTGTGCTTTCGAGCAACTATGTTGGACCTTCGGGTCATATGTTGGACCTTCAGGTCATAAGTTGGACCTTCGGGTCAATACCAGTACTAGACCTTTGGGTCATTTGTTGGACCTCCCGGTCATTTGTTGGGCGCCAAAATAATGTTGATAGTACTTGGTAGGCTTCGGCCATTCGTTGATGCACGTGCGGCGTAGCTTAAAAACTCGCCATCTGATGGGATCGATCCAACCTTTTATGTTGATTTTCTAGTTATCTTAATTGATTCTAGATATTTGTTGTTTCCAATTATCTGCAGGTAATTGGATATTTATTGATGTGAGTTCTAATTATATTTGTTGATAATTAGATATTTGTTGATTTTGATTATTGTTTTTGATAAATAGATATTTGTTGATTCTGGTTATCGTTTGTGATAATCGGATATTCGTTGTTTCTGATTATCGGTTTTGATAATTGGATATTTGTAGGTTTGAGATCTGATTATCGTTTTTGATAATCAGATATTTGTTGATTTGAGATTTCTGATTATCGTTTTGACAATCGGATATTTGTTATTTCTGATTATCGTTTTTGATAATCGAATATTTGTTGTTTCTGATTATCGTTTTTGATAATCGGATATTTGTTGATTTGAGATTTCTGATTATCGTTTTTGATAATCGGATATTTGTTGATTTGAGATTTGATTATCGTTTTTGATAATCGGATATTTGTTGATTTGAGATTTGATTATCGTTTTTGATAATTGGATATTTGTTTATTTGAGATTTGATTATCGTTTTGATAATTGGATATTTGTTGATCTGAGATTTCTGGTTATTGTTTTTGGTAATTAGATAATTGCTAAATTTTGCAAATTATGAGATTTTCTAGTCTCTAATTGATTCTAGATTATGTCGATTATATTGAATTGTTGTTTTCTATCTATCTCTATTGATAGTTAGAGTTTGCTGAATATGGAGTTTGTGTTATCTAATTATCTGGTTGATAACTAGATGTTTGCGGTTTTGAGAAATGTGATTTGTGTTTTCTAATTATCTTTGTTGATAATTAGATTTTGCTGTTTTCTAATTATCGTCGATAATTAGATATTGTTGTTTTGAGATTTCTGTATTCTAATTATCTAATTGATAATTGAATATTGCTGATAATCGTATTATTAAGTTTTGCTGTTTTCTGAATTATCTATTGATAATTAGATTTTGTTGAAAATTTATAAATTCCTTTTATGAAATTAAAAGATTTCTTAGGCATTGGTGTTCTTGACCTTTATTTTTCTAGCTTAACCAGTTTATGCTAGAAAAATAATTGGTATTGACGACTTTAACTATGAAAATTGCGGGGACGCAATTTTTATAAGGAGGGGAGTCTGTAACAACCCGAGATTTCGCATTAATTAATTTTCGTCATTTGATGATTAATATTGTTGGTAAATTGCTATTGGTCGTTTTTAAAATCAAGTTGATATTCTTTTGTAAATTGTTAAGGGGCGTGGGCTTTAAAATTTAATATTGGGCCAAGTTTATTTTTCGTGGTGCTGTGATAAATTTAAGGCCGATGCTCGTTTCCCTTGTTCATTCATTCGAAACCTAAACAATCGGAAAAAAACAAAAAAGAAAAAAATGGCGGCTTGTTGTTTGTTCCCCTTTTCTTCAAATTAGGGTTTTTCGCAAGTTCGATGAAGCCAATTATGAATGCTTCGATTTGGTTTGCTTGCCGATCAATTGTTATGCGCGTCGAATCAAAAGTGAGTAATTTTATTTACTCACGTCTAGTTCAAATCTCTGTAGTAGAATCTAAATTTTTTGATTTTCATTCGTATGAAATTGTTTGAATTCGTCACTTGATCTTTCTTTGCCATTCGATTTCGTTTTAATATTGGGGATGATTTCTGGTTTGTTCGCTCTTTTCGCCTTGGACATCACGGTGTTGATTTTCAGTTGATATCGGCCTTGATTTTTAAAGCTTAAAGTTGATTTTGTGAAAGTATTTTTGGTTTGTTGTCTTGATTTTAATTTGTTCAAACTTGCAACTACGTTTGGATTCGAACTATCTCACTTTGATATCGGCTTACACTGCTTGCATATCCACTTATACTTACTGTATCATGCTTGACCAGCTCTGTTGTCTCGACCACACTTGAGTTTTTTTCGAGACAGTCGGTAGTTGCTCTCATGATGCAGAGTTTTCATGTTGCATTATATAGTCTTCAGCGGTAACGTGAATTTTGTCTTCTGCTTCATTTTGTTTATCACCTGACTTCGGCTTGGGATAATGTTTGACTTCGGTCACTTGATTTTGATGCAAGTCCAGGCCTTCGACCATCACCGTTGCAATGTTATTGGTTTTGGATGTTGTTGTATTTTGTGATATTTGAGTCAGTGAGTACTTTTGTTTCATGAATGCTTGCTGCTTGACCTTTGTTGCTTTGTTGCCGAATCTCTGGTGCATTCACTCATTAGAGTTTGTACTTTGTTCATTTGATAGCTTCAAGCCCGAACTACTTTGTTGACTTGAGCTTGCTTGAGTATATGAAAAACAATTGCATTTTGACCTCGCCCTTTTGCATTGGTTTGATGTTGACTTCGATTTTGATCGAAATTATGGCTATAGCATCCTTGGCTTTGACTTGTTAAATTTTTTTATTTGTTAGTTACTGCCTAGGGTTGCATTTTGTGTTGAAGTCACTTGACTTCGACATCTTTGGGCACCGGATTACTTGCGGCCATGATTTTTGTGAAAATATATTTTTATGATAATTCAAATTGACTTTGCATTTGCCTAAGCACTACCTTTACATGAAAACTGCTACGTAAAAATGCTCGACTTTGAACTGGATGGCTATGAGCTCTGGGTTCATTTTCATGTGCAGTTTAGCTTGATGCTTTGTTCGAAAGTGATTTTTGTTAGATTATGGCCATACGGTTTACTGTCTCTGGCAATGCATGTTTGATTTTGTGGTCTGGTTTCACTTCTTGTTGCCTCGACTACAATCTTCATAAATTTAAAACCTGTGTGCGCATGGTGCTTTGATCTTTGTTGCTGCGTTGCCATATTTTGGTGCACTTGGTTTCCCTTGTGATCATGTGGTGGCTGCAGTTTCCTTGCAGTCTTATCCTGGTATTCTTATGGTGGCTGCCCTCCATTTTGTTGCATTTTTGGATTGTACTGCCTTGAGCTCGAGTACTTGTATCCCTTGATGGCAATTGGTCTGTTTCACATGTACACCCTGTGCATGTCATTTGGTTGTCTGCTTGATATACCCGTCTTTGTTAGGAATGATGCATTTTATTTCCATATGCGCCGAGTCAATTCTCATGTGCACCGATGCATTCATTTCCTTTTGCACTGTGATGGATCATCTCGGCTGTGACTTGGTCTTTGATGATTTCATTTGCATTGCGTTGTTTGGTTTGGCCATTCTTTGTTTCAGTCTATGCATATCTTCTTGTATGCTTGAAGCCTCTGTTCGACCATATTGATAGCATTTGGTCTAGACATTGTTGTATTGTGATTTGTAAATTGAGTTGAATCCAGCTTAAACACTCGGGTTTGACCTTGTGCTCGTGTTGTGATTTTATTGGTATTGCATTTGAGTTGAACCTGACTTTTCCTTGGGTTTAACCTTGTTCTCGTTTGTGAAATTTCCATTGGGCTTTTGTGTACATCATCACTATAGTGGCAAGGCAGTGCATGAAAGCGTGTACTGCAGCCACACGGTATTGCTTTTATTGATATTCTATTTTTCTTTTGATTTATTGATCTTTTGTGTATTCCATATTTTGTAGTAGCGAGGCAGTGCACGCGTGTGTGTACTGCAGCCCTACCCGAGTTGGCATTTTAATTGATATTTAATTTGTTTGAATTGTTTCGTGTGTCCAATTCAATATTTTGAATCATATTTTGATTTGGTTTAATTTAATGATTTTGTTGGTATCTAATTATCTTTTTGATAATTAGATTATGAGTTTCTAATTATCTATTTAATAATTAGATTTTTGTCATTAATTGCCGTTTAGGCAATTCTGTTGTTTTCTAAATCATCTTCATTGATAACCCTTTTATTTATTTTTGTTGATAATTTGAATTTGTTGATTTGTTGTTTAACGCTGTTACGGGTTATATTTACCATCATCCAGTTCTCTTATTTAAGGATTGGATAGGTGAATTTATTTTGACTGTCGTCTAATTTTTATTAAATTATTATTGCTTCCATGCATTAATAACTGAGTTTGAATTAGACTGACCCGTGTATTATTTTCTTTGAATTTAGTACTCGGGGCTATGAAGTCTTTTCATACCTTTTGGAGTAGTCGTTGTCATAGCAGAGGAAGATATGTATTCTTGTATATTATATACGATAATGTACATGTATATGTAACTTCCAGAGTCGATAGTTGTAGTTGTATGATATGTATTGTATGACATGTATTGTAACTGTCATCAGTTATATATATATATATATATATATATATATATATATATATATATATATATATATATATATATATAAGACTTTTGCAACCTGTGTTCCGCATTTTGTTATCTGTGTTATTATTATATATATCGTCCTAACCTATTATGAACCATCGTAGTTTGTTTTATACTGGAATTGGGTATGTCCATGGGAGTAAATAAATAAGAGATGAAAAATAAAAATATATACCACTCCTATCGAGATAACCAATACTAGTGTAAGGCCTAAATATGGATGGCCGCTCCTATGCAGCCCTATTCTTCGTAATAACGAACAGTATTTCTTTTAATACCCTTTGTTATTGTGAGCATAGAGGTGGGGCGTCACAGTTGTGGAGCTTCTCGATCACTTTACATCCCCTCCAGGCTACAATTATCAGATAGGATGGGAAATCCCGCCTTTTATTGAATCAAAGAAGATACGTGTGCTCATTAAATCTCAGGTGCCAGCTGGATCTACCGATGAAGAGGACGTACATCGAGCTTAAAAAAACATAGCCATTCGAATGAATTTGGAACGGAGCCAGTCCATGTTCCTGTAGCAACATCACAAGGAAAGGATTGAATGGCAGGACAACACCACCTAAGCAGATGTATCGATTGTAAGTTCTGAAGTCGGGCAAGGAGTTGTGAGCGAATTCAGTCCTTGTCAGCAGACCGATATCATTCTCAGGGATGCCATGTTAAAGAAATATGTTTCGAAGAAACCTGGTAGAAAGGATTGAAGGCACCTACTCCGACGGCTTGTTCAAAATTCTCAATCCTTGAGGTATTCGACCCAATACTAGCACCACTGGAACTATCTGGATTTTGGACTTAGAATTTTCAGGATGACCTAGCGTAACAGGAATAGATGGCAAAGCAAGATATGCAGAAGACCCATCTTCGGGTCGAAAATTCCTTCTCTAGACTTAAAATGAGGTGATCGGTGAGTCATTCTAAACAATAAAACTTAGCATTTGACATGGTCAAATATGTTTTATTTTCTGTTATAAACCCATGTGACCAACGCGCAGAAACCAAAGGATGTCGATGTATGTTGACCAATCATATTTTGAGCATTGATCGGGGCAAGTGTAATGTATTAATCTATGCAGTGTGAGTCCAATATCCCATACAACATGAACGGACCATCAGCGTAAATAGCTCACTCATGCTAGAAAAACAAGACACATTGCACCTTGAAATTATATTTCAAAACATACCCGTTACCATGAGCATTCGATAACGAAGCCACTGCCCGAAGGGACGTGGAAAGCATTTCTTTTCAAAATTACTCAAAGTGCAAAAGCGAGAATAGGGATATAACAGGATCATCCACTACGTTTGATTTTGTAATAAACCGTCACACTAGAATTCAATCAGCAATCGGGACTTAGCCAAGCTTCGAAGATAGATAGTTAAATTTGGAAAAATGACTTTCCTATAGAACGACATGCATTCTACGTGGGCAAAAATTAACTGCACCACCGATCAAATATAACCAAATATTCAACCATCTCCTTTCGAATTGAATTGACCAAATCCCCACCGCCATCGCCATTACTATCATCACAAAACCAACAATCACCAACCTAATGATCGTACGAGATTAGGTCGGTGCTATGGTTTCGGAATTAGATCAGGGCCAAACAAATTGGGCGGCGGCTCATGTGACTGCGGTTGGTTCAAAGTAGCGGTGAGGAGTAATGTAATGACCAACCAACCAGTACAATTCAAGCTAATAATAAACCACACATGCCCAAATCAAATAGATGGACAGCTAAGGGAGGGAAATAGGAAAGAAGAAGAGAAGAGAAGGATAAGAGAAAAGAAACTAAAATAACATAGAATCTCACAACTGTAGTAGAACAAAATATAATACAATATTAATGATCTAAACAAAAGAGAAACTGCTGTATACATACATCCATCATAGTATAACAACAATCACAATAATCAGCCTGGATAGTTATAACATCCTATCCTCACAATTACTCATAATTTCAATAAAAAAGTTGTGGAAATAACCATATACGTGTATACGCCTTAAAGACCGCCAATTCGTCTTCTGGGCTCCAATGCATCCAAGTAGTCTGTAAATATGCTCGGTCTGACCTGAGCATTATAATAAAATAACACCTAAGTCAGTGTGGAAAACCAACGTGAGAAAATACACCCAGCTGAATTTTAAAATTATAGAAAACCTTTGAAATCAAAAGTATCTCATAAGATCGCGCCACACAAAAACACAGATGGGTTTTTACCTTACGATAATCAAAACATTTCACATGAAATTCTCTGATATTATAATAGTATCTAGATACAAATACTTATTAATCATAGTCAAAATTGTTACATTAATTAAACTAAAGCATACTAGGTTCTACAACCAAAACCGAAGGCTTGCAGTGGATAATGGATTCCAACTATGAAAGGGTAAGGCTCTACCCACCGAATCCTTACACCTCTAGATAAAATGTACAAGAGGCTACAATACGTTGCACCTCTGCTACTGAGGATCGACCAACCCCTTTCTCGAGCAGCACTGAATATGACCACCCCTTGGTTGCAATCAAAAACCACACAATAGGATCCCGACGCATGCATGAATATTGCTTTAGACTTGGGATGATCAAATCTTACTTGGGTGCTACCTACATAGCCCTGCTGCATGTCCGTATTTTATCCGTTTCCCGGGTCAGAGGCTCGATGAGGCTATGCTCTTCTCATTTCCTCCTAGCAAACCATCTTTTAATTCTAATATTTCCCGCCAAGCAACCATTGCAATACCAGCATTCATCCATACAAGTTCATTCTACGACAGAACGAAACGCTTGAGAACTCCATCTCCAATTCTATCATATTCAAGATGTCTACACTTCGAATGCTTGATTTTGATCGAAGTGTTTTTTGGATAACATATCGGATCTCGGTCTCTTCAAAACAACATCGGATAGTTTTGTGTAAACTCAACCTCGGCTCTTTAGCAAATAAACAGTCAAAGATAAGATTGGAGATCACCTCCTAACCATTAATGGACAGATTTCCTTATCATTTTCCTAGAAGAACGAAATGAGATTTACACGTACAATACAGCATCATCGTAGATGATTGTGCCATATAATTCACGGGTTTCTCCCAGATATTTCCAAAGTTACTTTTGGGTCCAAATTCCGATAGTCGGTGTAACATCCCGCCTTTTCTCATGCTTTAACCGACACACATGTCGATTCAAACCAAACAGAAGGGTGGATTGTTATGGCGTAAATAAGAAAAAGCAGGGAAAGAAAAAGAACAAAATAGAATCTTACAGCGGAACGATAAAATACAATAATCAAATATACAGTTTATAAAGTTGTTTTACAAAATATTCGATTATACTTATACAACATATATCAGAGTTACACATACCAGTAACAATGCAGCGGAACAGTATGAATGTAGTGGAATACTATAATAAATAATAATAATATCTTCGTCTTCGTCCTCCGGAATATGGTCTCCCAAATCCTGAAATGCTCGGACTGACCTGAGCGTTTCGAAAAGACAAAACACTCGAGTCAGAACTAAAATATCGTACGTGAGTTAAATCAATAGAAAGAAATATGAGTGCAGTAACTTAAGACATGCTCGGGATTCGCATCTCCTAAGGATCCGTTAAACTATTTACTATGTAGTAATATTTTGCTATTATAATAGTGTCTATTAGTAAAATAAACTAACTTTTAAATAGCGTAAAGTTTTTACATTTTCCACCTTAACACGGAATAATTCCTCCTGATCGGGAGGCTACCAGAGGATACTCCATAGGTACGACACAAATAGAAACTCGTACAAGGCGCGAGAGGGTAGGTGACACGGCACAACTAGGCTATGCCAGGGTAGATATACCAATTACGCATCCGGTGATAACGCGTAGCAGCTACTACCGCCCACCTCGAATAACACCCCCTAAATCAAAAATCAAAAGCGGCCACCGAATCAATCCAATATCAGAGTATAATATCGAAGGAGTGCGTCCGATCAGAGGAATGACCTAATTGTCCCGAGAATAGCTCATGTTTTAGCCACCTTATGCCAACTCACGGGAGTCGGGTCCACGTATTTACCTCAAAGGAAACGCCGCCACCATCCTACTTCATTCTGGAATCTCCACTGCGTACACGGTTGTTAAAGTGGTTTTCGGAGTTGGCAGAGAGTATGACAACTTCAGATCCTGGTCTCTTCAACAACCAATCATTACTATAACATCGCGGTCTTTTCAAAATAGTTTGTACTTTAAAACCAGAATAAAATATCCCTTTTCAAAACCATATAAATACGATATCGTTTTTCTCTTTTAAAACCAAATCAATATGATATTATTTCAAATATATTCTTTTTCTAAAACCATACCACTTTAAAATTTATAATATCTCAAAACCATACATTTGAATTATAACTCTTCAAAACATAATACTTCGAAATCCATAACTTTAAAACCATAACCAGAGCTTAAATGGTTTGGATATTCAAACAGTATATAAAATAAAATGGTTTGAATTTAAAATTACATTATAAAGTAAATAATTTCCACGACTTTAGAATTTTATTCTCTTTAAATTAAGTCTAAATCCATAAATTTGAAATTCACTTTCAGTTTTCAATAAACCACTTCAGTTTCAATATATTTCAAACTTGAGTATTAACAATTAGAAATTAAGGTTGGAAATTTCTATTGAACAATTCAGTGTACTAATATTTAGTTTGAAATATTTGTATAACAAATCCATAATCATTTAAATAAAACTCAAATTACCTATAACTAAGTATTTCCTTTAATTTATTTATACTAGAAATATTCATTTAATTCATCATGAATAAAATTCAGTTATAAATATCATACCTTTTAAAATTTCAAGTTAATAAGTTCTAGATCAACTTATGGAGTTTAATTCTTAAATAAACTCAATTCCAAATAAATTTCAAATTTACCTTCCAATCTTAATTGATTTAAATCATTAAAACTCTATATATACTCAATATCTTAAACATGTACTTAAACATATAATATAAAATAATCAAACTCCATTATTCAACTTATTTATTTTATTTAACAAATTTATACATAAATTAAATTCAATAATTTAACTATATATGTATATAAAAATAATATTTATATAATATCAAAATTTTATTTATTTAACCGTATCCTATCCAAACCATAGAAATCATTTTCAAAATATTTATATATATAGACCGACGGTGTCTATATAAAATTTTCTATCATATAGTCAAGTGATACGGATATTTATCATTTCAATCCGCAATTTAGAAATAAAATTTTACGGTTATATATCATTTTAAATCGCAATCCTGAATGCAATAAAATGCATAATAACTTACAGTTTATGATGATATAAATAAACATCCATTCATCCATCATAAAATCATACATCCATTCATCAAAATCATCATCCAATTCCAACAATACGCCAATATATATAACGAATAACAAACCACAGGTATCAACTAGCAGTTTATATTCAACAATAATTTAATTAACTGTTTAACTGGCAGTTTATATGAAATAAATAAATAAAAAATTTAACTGGCAGTTTATATGCAATAAATAAATAAGTAACAATTTAATTAAATTAATTTAATTTAATTGGAATGATGATTGAAATATGCCAAACAGTTATAAACTAATTTCTAAACGCATCATAAATAAATTTAACAAACATAAGAAATTTTAGAAGTTGTGAGTGGGTTAAAACACTCACGTTTTGAATTTAAATCGAATTTAAACCCAAAATTTGAATAGTTTCCAAATCCGTCCAAACAAGCGCCAAACTGTCCGGAATTCCAATATGAACCTAGCGGAGAAAATCGCACGTAAAACGGATGTCGTACACAAAAGTTATAGCGATTAATTTGATTGAAAAACAAAATTAAATATTTAAAACAAATTAAATAGCTTACCTCTATTGATTAGCCACGTCTCCCTAGATTACTACGCACGAAACCCTAATTCTTACTCCACGCGATAACCAGCCGCCACCTACGTCGCTTTGACCACAATTTGCCACGCCCACTTCAACATTCAGCAAAATCGAACTATGCCATCTCGACCGCCTCCATGAGCCAACAACCCTCGCCTACCACGTGGCACACTGTCACGACCCAAATTCATCGTTCAAAAGTCGACATCAAATACCTCACTTGTATCCGACTGTTGGAGATTTAAATGTCAAATTTCAGCTCGGATGGAGCTTATAACAACATCAGATGAATATAAAACTGCGGAACAAAATGAATATCCTGTATACATGAGAGATACAATATCATAATATCCACTACTACATCAGAGCATTTAGTACATACATCACACTCCAAATAAACATCATAATAATACAACAGTGATCATATATCCAAAAAAAACTTCAAAGGAATGAAGTGATGACGAACTCCCAAAGACAAAACACCTGAGATCCCTAAAAGCTTCCAGAATATCTCCAAGATAAGAGCTCCAAAATACAGCTAACTCCAGAACACGGAAACCTGCTACTAGGCTGCTCGTGCAGAAATTATGGGCACCCAGAGTTTAGGAAAGAAACAATAAACTCTAGGTCAGTCATGGGACTGGTATGAGTAAAAAAAACCAATTGCTTTTAAAGAAACTAGATATATAAAAGAATTTCGATATGCTTCTAAAAATGAAACTACCATAAGACCTCCCGCCACACACATAATGCAAACCCAGAATTGGAGGAGATTTCTTCTTATGATACTCAAATATGCTTGGTACAGGAAAAGCTCTTTGATATTATTACTAGTGTATAGTGTAGAAAGAATTTCGAAAATAGAATATTAATCTTTGCCAGCATAGACATTCCGAACTATGCCTACTATAGCTACCATGTTTTGTGGTAGGTTACCGCCACGCTGCATGGCAGGTTATATAACTAAAACCATACAGGGCTCGTATTGTTTCTTTGGATTTCCAACAAATGGTCAGGCTAAGGAACTTCCTGGGACAAAAGGATATGCCTCTGAAGGGACGACCCAAGAACCTAAAGGGATCTCTGCCAACACAAGGCTGGGTTACCTCCAAACTAGGTAACTACTAACACGAGTATGCGAACCCCCGGTTATAACCAACCTTTATCCGGGGCCCCAACAACAATCACAAAGTAATATATATATATATATATATATATATATGTGTGTGTGTGTGTGTGTGTGTGTGTGTGTGTGTGTGTGTTTGCGATATCCACATAAGTTAAGTATTTGGGCTCCATACCATGACACCACTTCTATCCAGAAGGAAATGCACATACCCTAAAGGGCGCTACCCCCAATAACCTTGCTGCATCTTTCATGTTTCGTCCATTACCGGGTTGTGAGGTTCGACGAAGTTTCGTTCACAAAGCTATGCTTTTCACAAAAGCCACGCTTTGATCAACAAATGATCAACAGCACTCAACATGCGACATTACCAAATTGGGAATATATTACTGATAACCTTCAACTACATAACCTCTGAGCTCGTACGTCTCAGAGAAGGGTGTTAAGCTAAGAGAATAAATTCTCCACCGCCAATAGTAATGTACTTGAAAGAAATCAGCTTTGTATCTCAAATGTAATGTCAGACATACAATCCATACAAGTCTGTTCTGGGTTCGAACAGAACCGAAGTGTAACGATTGCGATTTTTCGTCCACGAAGGTCGACATTAATACGTCCACTGTATCAATTACCGAGCAACCGAAGGCCGAAAAATCGTACCGTTAGGGTTAAAGAAGAGGTAGAAGATAGAAGAAGAAAGAAAGAAGAAGAAAACAGAAACAATAACAGAATCTCACAATCGCAGCGGAACAACATATAATAGATAAATGAATAACTTTAAAACAAAGAACTATATCAGTTATTACATTACATCACATTACATTACATTATCAGAGTTTACAACAACAAACAACTGAAATGAAATACTATATAATAATTGATACGCCAAGCCATCCAGTTTGCCTCCAGATCTCTACAAAGAAATATTTTCAAATTGGATTCGCAATGCTTTTAGAAAATGAGACTACCATAAAGCCTCCCGCACACACACACAATGCAAATGCAGAATCGTAGGAGATTTCTCCTTATGATAGTCAAACATGCTTGATACGCAAATTTTCTTTGATATTATTATTAAAAGTGCAAAGTGTAGGAAAACATTTTGAAAGTATGATATAAATCATAGCCAGCATAGGAATTCCGCACTTATGCCTACTATAGCTACCATGTTCAATAGCAGGTTACCGCCATATTCCATGGTAGGTTATACAACTAAAACCGTACAAGGCTCGTATTATTTCTTTGGAAAGACGTACCGATAACCTAACCGGATCTCTGCCAACACAAGGCCGGGTTACCCCTAACTGGTTAACTACTGACACGAATATGCCATCCCCCGGTCGCAACCGACCTAAATCCCGGGGTTCACCAACAAACACAAAGTAATAAGTTTGTATCAACAACATAGGTTAAGTATCCGTGCTCCATACCATAATACCACCTCTATCCAGAAGGAAATGACATACACTAAGGAGGCACTGTCCCCTAATAACCTTGCTGCATTTTTTCCTGTTTTGACCATTTTTGGGGTGTGGGGTCCGACGAAGTCTCGTCCACAAAGCGATGCTTTTCACAAAAGCCACGATTTGATCAACAAATGCTCAACGGCACTTCGTATGCCACATTACCAATTTGGGAATATATCACTAGTAACCATCAACTGCATAACCTCTGAGCTCGTACGTCTCAGAGAAGGGTGTTAAGCTAAGAGAATAAATTCTCCGCCACCAATAGAAATATATTTGATAGAAACCAGCTTTACATCTCAAATTGTAATGTCAGACACACATCCATACAAGCCCATTCTGGGTTCGAACAGAACCGAAGGCACTTCCAAAGAATCCCTTGCAATCCGGATATTCACTAATCACGACCGGACTTCCCATCACAAAGGGTGATAAAATCTCTATATCGGAGATCAGCTGATGCAGAAACATTCGACGGTAATCCTTCCGTTTTCGAAAATACCGGGTCTTCAACACCTGTCTTCAAATGCTATCCATTACGACATATCATTATTCAAAATGGGATTTATGACACAAAGGTCCTCTCCCGGCTAAACCAAATAACGAGCGCTTATTTTAAAAATAAGTGTAGCATTCAAGTTCAAGCAAATCACACAAATACCCATTTAAAGGTAAATATTGATAGTCGGTTATTTAACTATCAAGCAAACCAACAAATATTCAGCACCATTACAATCACTAGGCCCTTTTTATTAATCTTCCATAAGTTAAATAACTTGCTAGATATTCATTTCAATCTATCTTTAAAAAGATATGTTCTCTAAACCATTTCAATTTCATATTGGAAAAGCAATTCCTAATACTTATTCATTTTCAATTTATCTTTAAAAGGTAAGAACCCAAAACATTTCACTTCATATTGGAAAACATTTCCATACTTATTTTACAATAAGTAATACACAAATCTATTTATTTTCAATACTTAGAAAATATCCAATATACTTAAAACATGATTAAGTATATATTTTATTGCTTTAAGGAAAACGTTTTCTTTAAACACTTTTATTTGGGACAAAACGAATGTTGCGTAAAACATCGTTACGATAACCCAAAATCACAAGTATAGGGATTCGAAATTAAGATAGATATATAAATCCCAATACTATACAAATTATTTCCTTTCGGAAATCATCTACTAAAACAACAGTATTATTGTCTATCATTTCTTTATTTCTCGAAAACGTCTATTTCAACAATGAATGTTGAAATCTATGGTTTCGATACTTAACTCATTTAAAACAACTTCAAATCGTTTTCATTCTATTTAAAATATCACTTCCTAAAACATTTCTTTAACATATCATTCACAGCCCAAAATCGTGAATATACTTCGTTAACCAAATTCAACATTTGTACACATTTTATTTTTTTAAGGATTACCTACTGTTTCAAAATTGTGAATATACTCCTTTAATAAGCTGTAAAAATTAACTTATCAAATTCAATCAATCTTGAATTTATAAATCAATGCTTATAAATTCACACTTGTATATTATAAAAACTTCAAGTCATAATATCACTTTATTTACGAATTCTATCATATCTTATTTAGTTGCCAAATCCAAATTATAAGTAAATTTAACTAAAAATCTTTTATTTTACAAAATCTATTCATTTTATAACTTCACAATTTATACATCTATAAATTTCATTTACTTACAAAATCCATTTATATTTCATTTTAACACTTATAAAAACTAGTTTTATAATTCCAATATTTTGATTTATAAATATCAATTTTATTAATATTTTATATAAACGGTTTTTAATAATTCAAAAATCCTAATTTAAACCATTTTACAAATTAATCAACTACTTATTTCAAAAATCACATTTCAGTTATATTTCACAAAAATCATAATTTTTATAACATAAAAATTTTAAAACGTTTATTTATTTAAAATGAATCAATTTCAAAATTTAATAAAATGTATCTTTCAAAAATCGCTTTAAAATCTCTTTTTAAAATTTGAAAATCATCGCTTTAACACTTTTAGTTTTCCAAAATAGGCCCAATGCTGCAACAGCACTAAATATAACAATCACGACATCCAAAACATCATATGTCATATGATAACAGAATATATCATAATATCTGTAAATAAATCAATACGGTTGAGGAATCCAGTTGGGTCCTTCCAACCAGTTTCTCTGCATCCACAGATGTTAGCACAATACCAATCCCGTGTCAATACGGAATATCACGGTACATGGGTTTATATAAATATTATCCGCTATTATGCGGCGCAATAGGGTCTCATCCGCTATATAATGCGGGAAATCAACTCCAAGTACATATAGATTACCAATTCCGATCAAGATGGAATATCGCAGTATATGTTTTTAATAAATAACATCCACTTAATATACGGGGTATCGGGTCTATTTAAAACAATAGATAATAATTTATCATTCAATCACACAATCAATTAATTTTAAATCTAACTATTTAAAATTTAAATCGAAACAATTTCGATTGAGAGAGAAGTTCTCACCTTGCTTTCAATAACGGTTACAGTGTTTTATTTCGAATAAAATTAAACGCGTGTTTAATTTTACCCAAAATTTACACTATCTCCAATCAACTCCAATCCAGCTCCATCACGTAATATTCGTCAATACGAACCCGACGAAAGTCGTTTCGTGCGTTTTTGACCTAGCAAGAAAGAGTTATGATAGTTTAAAGTTTGAACGAATTATAATATAATTAAATTTACAATTTCTTTTATATTTTTATACCCATATTCAATCAGAGCCGTCCAACCCTGAGCCCTAGAATCTAGGCCGCACTCTACTTCATCTCCCCCATCTGGTTACAAATGCACGAACAAGAACCCATGCCGCCCTTTCTTCATCAATTATCGCGACCACTTCAAGCTGCTTGAAGGCGATCAGACCACATAACTTCAAAGCTCGTAGCCGACTCCATCAACGCCCAGAAGGGCACGAAGCTCGGCTCCCCCTTGCTCTCCAAATACGTGAACGACGATGGCCCACTCTTGGCCATTTTCTGGCTTCAAACGTTGACGATGACTGAGATCCACTGTTGGATATGCTCGCCGTGAAGAGCTCTTCAACTTTCATTTAGAAAGATTTTGAAATCAAAGCTTGGGTTGAGAGATTTTTGAGGGAAAATGAAAATCAATTGCGGCCAATGTAGGTTGGAGGTAGCGGCTGAAGTAAATTAGGGTTAGGGTTTGATGTTTTGTTGCAAATTAGAAATTCTAAGCCCTTTTATAGAAAATTGCCAAAACACTATTCATCCGAAATTTTCCGAACTCCAAATGAGGCGTGCCGGCTGGCATTTCTATGGTTTACCCCACGTTGCGAACACAGCGGAACGTGTTTCGGAGGCTAATTTGACCATATGTTTGAGTTACGGGAACAAACGATCAAATTTTATATTAAATCAGTTAAACTAATTTCTACTCGTTTTAGCTTGCCCCGAACAAATCGTAAATTCGATTGACATGAAATTTGAAACCATACAATAATATAACATTACAGATATGATGAAACTGGTTTCGTCGAAATCCGAGACTGTTTGAAAAATGGCTATTTTTACTCGTCAATTAAATATTAAAATATTCGATTTTCACAAATTAACTTTTAATTCAATTTTAAAAGTTCGATAACATCATTCTAACTCCAATATGATTTAATACAACTTTATCAATCATTTTAATCACATTAAACCAAATTTCCAATTATTTCTGTAATTTCACATATTAAATTATCGTTTAATTATCCAATTAAATCCAGATATTCAAAATAAATTTTATTTAACTTACAAATTTTAATTGTGAATATTTAAAATCAATTAAATATACGAATTTCAAATGACAGAAATTCTGGGTCGTTACACACCTCCCCCCTTAAAAGAATTTCGTCCTCGAAATTACCATGTAAGAAAAATTTACATAATCCATTAACTTTTCAAAATCATTCAAATTAGATTTCAAATTCACTTAAGTGTTTAACTTTCCCTAAATCCAATAGTGAAACTTCTTACAACAACTTTACTAAGTTTTCAAATCATACTTAGTTATCTTTTCAAAACCCACTATATCGTTTAACTTTTATAATTCAAAAATCAAACTTTAGTTTTCAAAATTTTCCAATTTTCTCAAAAATATTCTAACGCCTTAAATTTTCAACAAAATTCACCATAATCTCCTTTGCGCAGCTCGATCCAAAAAAAATGGCAATATATATCACAAATATACTTCTCATCAAGTAATGAGGCATCCCGCAGGGAAAAAGTGTAAAAGTAGGATATGTAATCTGAGATATGTACCGTATATATTATTAGCGAGCATATACGGTGTTAACGCTAAAATTGAACGCTAACACCCCGGTGTAAGTAGAGATTAAGTGAAAGCACCACCCGTCAATACGGGAATTAGAAGTAAGTAGAAAAGTCACAGAAAGCACAGTAAGGAGACAACAGTTTTATAGTGGTTCGGCTTCAAGTTAAGCCTACGTCCACTTTAATCTTCTTTATTGCTGAATCGATTACAACTTTACAACAATCTTCGATTACAACACTACTAGGACAAATAGCTAGAACTCCGATGTAGAAGTACTCTTTGAATCCATGTTAAATGTGTTATATTTCTCCTTGAAGTTCGTTGAAGTGCGTTTCGTGTTTGAAGTGTCGAGTGAGTCAAGAAATCAGCATAGTATAGGCGTTCCAGAAATGAGCCAAAAGATCCCCCCTTCGGTGGTGTAGGCACGGTATTTATAGGAATTGCTGGAGTAAGTCGTAGGTCGTGGGCGATCTAGAAGTAGGTCGTAGGTCGTAAGTCATCAGCGACCTAAGAGATGCGAGCTACGGCTTATCTTGGTTACACTTGGTCTTCTGAACAATCTGATAGGTCGTAGCGACCTAGGAGGAAAGAGACATAAGAAGTTACGGCTTAGTGAGGCCATCCTGAGCGAGCTATGGAGTTACCTCGGTCTATTTAGGTCGTGAGCGACCTAATGAATAAATAGTATGTATGCGGCCTCACACTGTCTTAACCCGTTAGGTCGCTAGGTGGCCTAGTTCATTAGGTCGCTAGGTCGCTACATCCCTCTGTTGTAATATACCGTTGCTCTGTGTTGGTTGGTAGGTCGCTAGGGGTCTTTAGGTCGCTAGCTTTGTTAGGTTGAGCATCCATGTTAACTCACTCATACTTCAGGTTGTTAAGTCGCTGGACCTTCTAACCCGTTAAGTCGCTGAGTCGCTTTATTCCTTAGGTCGTTAGGTCGCTTATCTCATTAGATCGTTAAGTCGCTATATCATGTTAGGTCACTAGTTTTCTTTGAGTGCTTGAGTCGCTGCCCAGAATGATATTAACATACGACTAATATAGCGTGAAAGCGAGCTCAAAATGTGAAGCAAGCGCAATCCACACCTACTAAACACTCAACAATAATGAGAAACATGTATATATAGAAAGTAATATCAATATACAGCATATAACAACATAACAACTACATGTGCCAACATAGCAATTGCAACAAAACAACAAATGCAACCACCAAACAACTATATATGCCCATATAGCAAATGCAATCAAAAGCATTAAATTCAACCATCAACCAACTAGCATTCAATTAACATTCATAACCAAATCAATACACATTTTCACTTCTCATTAATATTCAATGAATTGGTTTTTTTTCATTTAATCACATTTGATTCATTAACATTGGATGTTTTTACTAACATTCATTTATTCGTATTCAATTAGTTTATATTCACTAATTTACATTGAAGTTAGTTCACTTCCACATTCGAATCAAATTACAAAGCTTTTAATTTCACTGATTCAATTTCATTTGAATTTCTATACAATCAACTAACCATCATCTAACAAACACTGTATATCCAATATTACCAAATTCATTTAATTTGCTTACATTCAATTTGGTTTATCACTTTTAATTAGTTTTAATGAATTAATACTTACATCCACTATTTCATATCAATTTATTTACATTCGATTGATTTACATTCAATTCATTCATTAATTCAATTGCTAATTCATTTAACAAATAAGCTTGAATTTCATTTATATAACTCAAGTTCATATCTATTTAATTCACTTTATTATTTTACTTCGATACCAAAATCAACTTCATTCAACATTACTTAAGTTATATTCCATTTCAAACATCATTTGTTTAACTTAACTTAAATTTCCACTTATAAATCCAATTCAGATTCCAATTCTATAGTAAATTCTATTTAACTTTTACCGAAGTAAAAGCTTAAAACATATATTTACCATACTAAACCAAATCCAAATTTTCCAAACAACTTCCATTTAAAACAACTTGGTAGCAATCCCTCTTTTGGAAAACCAAAAATGAACACTGATGATGTCGCGATCATTATCGGAATTATTTTCCAGCGACCAAAAAGAGTTTAGTGCTTTCTTTCCTTCAAAACAATTTTCCAAAACCCTTGAAGATCATTTTCAAACTTCAAAGAATTTAAATTTCCCAAATCTCAAAGTTTTAAATTCTTTAAATTTGTTTTCAAATATTACTCTGGAATTCCATTTCAAATTATGAATCACAGTTTACAATTTATTTATAAATATATTCATATAGTTTCACTTCTTATATATAAGATTACTTCACCATTGTAAATCACATTAATTATAATTCCATCTTAATAATTCATTTGCTTGCACAATTTATTCTTTTAGTTAACTTATATATATTCTTACATTTTCAACAACCAAACACTCAATTTATATGCACTTTAATAATTTTGAAAAATTAATCCTTTATATGTATAAAATATAATCAAGGTAAAATTATTTCATTTACCCATTTTAAAATGATACTATGTCGGTTTATCTGGTTTAAGAGTTTAGAAACCCCTATCGAAACAGTTAGCTAGACTGCACCGACCAGAATCTATAAACAATCAACCGATAAGTCAACACAATACAAAACAATTTCATATTCACTAACAAATACGCGCTCATATCTATTATTACACTCAAACTCATTCTAAAGTGCCGCTGACTCTATATCTAATGAGTAACACCCAACAGAGCCAAGGTTGTCACTTAACCATATGCTCTGATACCAAATGTAACGATTGCGATTTTTCATCCAAGAAGGTCGACATTAACACGTCCACTGTATCAACTGTCGAGCAATCGAAGGTCGAAAAACCGTACCGTTAGGGTTAAAGAAGAGGTAGAAGATAAAAGAAGAAAGAATGAGGAAGACAACAGAAACAATAACATAATCTCACAATCGCAGCGGAACAACATACAATAGATAAATGAATATCTTTAAAACAAAGAACTATATCAGTTATTACATTACATCACAATACATTACATTATCAGAGTTTACAACAACAAACAACGGAAAAGAAATACTATATAATAATTGATACGCCAAGCCATCCAGCTTGCCTTCAGATCTCTACAGCAACTCCTGAATTCCAGAATGACCTGATAACCTGACTCTAGACTGCCCGTGTAGAAATTGGTCGGCACCCAGAGTTTAGGAAGGAAACAATAAACTCCAGGTCAGTTATGGGACTGGTTTGAGAACTTAAAAGAGTTTATCTTTAAAAATCAATAAAGAAATATTTTAAAATTAGATTCGCAATGCTTTTAGAAAATAAGACTACCATAAGGCCTCCCACACACACCCACAATGCAAACGCAGAATCGAAGGAGATTTCTCCTTATGATAGTCAAACATGCTTGATATGCAAATTTTCTTTGATATTATCGTTATAAGTGAAAAGTGTAGGAACACATTTCGAAAGTATGATATAAATCTTAGACAGCATAGGCATTCCGCACTTAAGCTTACTATAGCTACCATGTTCAATAGCAGGTTACCACCACATTCCATTGCAGGTTATACAACTAAAACCATACAAGGCTCGTATTGTTTCTTTGGATTTCCAACAAATGGTCATGCCAAGGAACTTCCCATTGCCACATAGGTACGTCTCTGGAAAGACGCACTCAGAACCTAACCGGATCTCTACCAACACAAGGCCGGGTTACCCCTAACCTGGTAACTACTGACACAAATTTGCCATCCCCCGGTCGCAACCGACCTAAATCCCAGGATTCACCAACAACCACAAAGTAATAAGTTTGCCGCAACAACATAGGTTAAGTATCAGGGCTCCATACCACAATACCACCTCTATCCAGAAGGAAATGACATACACTAAGGGGGAGATGTCCCCTAATAACCTTGCTGCATCTTTTCCTGTTTTGACCATTTTCGGGGTGTGGGGTCCGACGAAGTCTCGTCCATAAAGCTACGCTTTCCACAAAAGCCACGCTTTGATCAACAAATGCTCAACAGCACTTCGTATGCCACATTACCAATTTGGAAATATATCACAAGTAACCATCAACTACATAACCTTTGAGCTCGTACGTCTCAAAGAAGGGTGTTATGCTAAGAGAATAAATTCTCCGCCACCAACAGAAATATATTTGATAGAAACCAGCTTTACATCTCAAATTGTAATGTCAGATACACATCCATACAAGTCCATTCTGGGTTCGAACAGAACTGATGGCACTTCCAAAGAAGCCCTTGCAATCTGGATATTCACTGATCACGATCGGACTTCCCATCACAAAGGGTGATAAAATCTATATATCGGGGATCGGCCGATGTGTAACGACCCAGAATTTTCGATCCCGAAAATTTCAGATAGTTAGAGAAAAAAAAGAAAGAGATAGAAGAAGAACAGAAAAGAAACACACAATCTCACATTCGCAGCGGATAAAATATAGTATCAATAACAATAGTTATACCAAAGAAAACTGTATCTATCAATTTACATCGATATATCAGAGTTACAATAATTTTATACAACATTGGACAGATACAATTTAACATATCTCATATATATACAATATCATAGTGGAAACTCTCCATACGCCTCTGCCATCCAGCTCGACTCCTGAGCTCCATAACGTCCTTACCTGAAAATCTGTAATACTCGGTCTGACCCGAGCATTACATACGGGTCAGGCTGGAAACCAGCGTGAGTAAACCCATCTAACATGAATGACAAAAGCGTACAATTTATATAAACTCGGGTACTTGTATCAATTTACAAATTCACAATTCGTTAGACATCACTGATATCGCACATCAATATCTAAGTACCAGAACTTGGATTTACAGTCAAATTCATTTAAATCATTCCATACCAGCCTGTTGATTTCACATATCAATAAAGAATCGAAGTGGTTTCGGGTATTTATTAATACCCGACTTCGGTCTCTTCGAATTCAATTTCATCTGAATTCAATTTACTCAATTAAATGCTACTCAGCAATTCACAATTGATAAATAATTACATTACCACCATCCATCCAACATTTCATATCACAAAGCAATTCATATCAGCAATATCATCCAATCCAAAACACTTATCATCATCTAATTCATTCATGGAGAAGATTGATCATTTCCATTTATTATGTTGATTAATGATCCTCTAATTACTTCCATTAGTTAGTTATTCTTAAATTTCGTTTAATAATTAACCTTTAGTTTAATTACATTCATTAATCAACTTTGATTTATCTCAATTAGAAATTAACTTTCCATAAATATCCCATCAACTAAACCATCTCCTTAAGTAATTATCACTTAATTTCTTCTACCAAGTAATTATCCTTAATTACTTCCCATCACATAATTACCTTTTATTTATTACATTCCGAAATTATACACTAATTACTTCACTAAGTAATTATATCTCTTTAATTACTTTAAGTAATTATACTTTACCCCACATTTAAAGATTACCTTTAATTAATTAAACTTAATTATTTTCCTAGAATTAACCCCATTAACTTAATTAATTACACAAATTAATTAACCTTATATCCACCTGCATTGATTAATTATCCTTGATTAATCATTCTTCAATTACACTTGGGTTAATCAATCCAAATTTTAAATATGCAATTACCCTTAATCCATTATAAGTGATTTACCTTAATTTAATTACCTATATTAAAAATCTTAATTAATTTAAGTAATTATACCTCAATTACCTTTTGTTAAGAGAACCAGATTAAACTAAGATAACCCATATATTACATTAAACCCCATCATTAATTGGCCCTAAATTCCTTTAATTAATTATTCTTAAATTAATTAATTAATTCTTTAAATTAATACTCCCAAGAGATTAACCCTTAATCACTTCCATTAAACTTCTTCCACAAGTAATTCTTCTCAATTTAATTAATTTCCATAATCATTCATTAATTACTGCACTAAGTAATTATACTTAACTACCTAACAAGTGATTATATTAAATTAATTAGAATAATTAATCAATCTAAAATTAATTACATTAATTTATTAATCAATTTATTATTACTCAATCCTTGATTATTTCTTTTCTTATAAATTTCAAATATTGAAATAAATCATTCTTAAAAATCTTGATTCTTCATTTATCTTAAAAGTACTTGCTCCTAAATTTAAACTAAATTTTCCTTTCAAAATTAGTCTCTTACTTTACTTAAAACTCAGATTCTTACAAAAAACTTGATTACCACTACCCAGTCAGCCCACGCTCCATAACTCGAGCTAAAAACAATCATCCCCGAGACATGCGCGAGTAAAACCTTACAAAAACTTGAATCTTCAGAACGCCCACTACTCCGAGATATATACGCAAATTCTTCGAGTCAACCCAAAAACTTCCCGAAGCCATCGAACCTCCAGAATCCACGTGCATGCGTGCACGGTGCACAACCCTCCGACCACCATTAGCCAACCTTTCGACCATCGACATATCCATATTGACTTCACCTATCCATTCCTCCTCTCAAATTGATGATTCCATTAGCTAAACAAAAATCGATTCAATCGTTCCCAAAATCTGGAACCATCACCATCACCGAACTACTAATCGCTGACGATCTCGACCTCGTGAATCCACGCCGTCTTCACCAAAGACGTTTCAACCTCCCACTCATTAATTTCCTCCCCATGTGAATAGTTCCGATGCACGATTGACATCGCAATTTCTTCCAAACAACCTCATCCCAAACCGGCCTACAAACCCTAGATCTTTCTCCCTCTGCCACCATGTTGATCATTAAATTACCAAACCATTTTTCTCACGACCATCCACCCGCTAGCCACTAGTATATGAACCCCCAATCAACCCAAGGTTCATTGATCACCAGAAATAACCAAAAAAACAAAATTCTGTTCATAATCCAATTGCATCATCAATACTCAACTAAAAATCCTAATTTTTCTTTTAAAAATCCTAATTTATTAAGGGAAATCAGATTGTATACTTGAATTTACATATTGATGAACTTGATTTTTATCTGTTCTTCAATTTTTTTTTGTTCTTTGCAATTTCCAAATAAATTTTCAAACTTACTTCTTATAAATAAAATTTTAAAAACTTAATTACGTATAAAAAAAAAATATTTGTTTGAATATTTCAGTCTAACAAAGAACATATGAAGTGATTTTATATATTCCTTTTATTTGAGGCTGTTAGGAAATAACAGAACTGTTTTCAACCTTGCATACCTATATATAAACAGACCTATAGTCATGTATTCAGTTTCTAACAAACATGCATACATAAATTTAAACATGCATTACTAGGTTCACATCAAACATTGCTCAAACATCAAATTAAAACTGGTTTATGGGATTAGTCTACTCACCTTTAAGTCGAACAGAAAACACAGATGCCTGAAGGTTGAAACTGTACTTTGAGTTTTATTGGTTTGCTATTTAGTTGAACCTTGGATTGCTTCATAACTGGCTGATGTTTTGAGCTGGATTCATTTTTGCATCTGCTTTGATCATTAGATTTGCTTCAGATTTGCATTTGTTTGCTTGATCTTTACTTGATTACTGACATAATTTTCCTGGTTGAAGCCTTTTTGCTTTTCCAGTTTTGAAATTTTGTTTTGCTTTGAGAATCTTTTTTTACTAAATAAAATTTGGTTTCAATTCTTACCTATAATTCATTTTATTTTTTAAAAAAAAGACACTTGTTATTTAAATGTCACTTAGGCTACAAGTGTTGCTTTTATGCATTGGAGAGGTTACAATGTAAAAGGCATTTTTTTTATGTTTTTAAATTATATATAAACTCTACTTAGCACATATGTAATTAAGAAAGAAGAATATTAATTCTAAATAAATTCTTGTTTAAATTTTATATTTCAATGGTTACACTTGTATGTTTTTATGTTAAATGATTTACTTTTGTTAATTTGGTTGTTAACATTTTAAACTTGCCTTCATTCAAAATGTTTTTATAAAGCTTTGGTATTTATTCCATTATTTAAATCAAACTATATATAAGATATACTTATTTTAAATCTTAAATTTGATTTCAAATTTAAGTTAAATCAAATTTAAGAATCAATTCATATATATTTTAAATAAACCCAAATTCAACTGGTAATTAAAAATTTTACTTAAAAATTTATTTATCTATATTTAAAACAATCCATCATCATTATTGTTTGAAGAAAACAATTTGAAAAATATAAATAATTTATAACGGAGATTATCACATATTTTTTTCCAATCTATAAATTAGTATTTCAATTTAAATTAGGTAGTAACTCAATTATCTAATGCCTGAAAATCCGGGTTATCGCACGATGCAGAAACATTCGACGGTAATCCTTCCATTTTCGAAAATACTCGGTCTTCAACACCGGCCTTCAAATGCTATCCATTATGACATATCATTATTCGGAATGGGATTTATGACACAATGATCCTCTCCGGGCTAAACCGAATAACGAGCGCTTATTTTAAAATAAATGTAGCATTCGAATTCAAGCAAATCACACAAATACCCATTTAAAGGTAAATATTGATAGTCGGTTATTTAACTATCAAACAAACCAATAAATATTCGGCACCATTACAACCACTTGGCCCTTTTTATTAATCTTCCATAAATTAAATAACTTGCCAGATATTCATTTCAATCTATCTTTAAAAAGATATGTACTCTAAACCATTTCAATTTCATATTGGAAAAGCAATTCCAAATACTTATTCATTTTCAATTTATCTTTAAAAGATAAAAACCTAAAATATTTCACCTCATATTGGAAAACATTTCCATACTTATTTAACAATAAGTAATTCACAAATCTATTTATTTTCAATACTTAGAAAATATCCAATATACTTAAAACACGATTAAGTATATATTTTATTCGTTTAAGGAAAATGTTTTCATTAAACACATTTATTTGTGTCAAAACGAATGTTGCGTAAGACATCCTTACGACAACCCAAAATCACTAGTATAGGGATTCGAAATTAAGATAGATATATAAATCCCAATACTATACAAATTTTTTCCTTTCGGAAATCATCTACTATAACAACAGTGTTATAGTCCATCATTTCCTTATTTCTCGAAAACTTCTATTTCAACATCGAATGTTTAAATCTATGGTTTCGATACTTAACTCATTTTAAAACAACTTCAAATCATTTTAATTCTATTTAAAATATCACTTCCTAAAACATTACTTTAACATATCATTCACTGTCCAAAATCGTGAATATACTTCGTTAATAAAATTCAACATTTTTACACATTTTATTTTTTTTAGGATTACCCACTGCCCCGAAATCGTGAATATACTCCTTTAATAAGCTATAAAAATTAACTTATCAAATTCAATCAATCTTGAATTTATAAATCAATGTTTATAAATTCACACTTATATATTATAAAAACTTCAAGTCATAAAATCACTTCATTTACGAATTCTATTATATCTTATTTAGTTGCCAAATCCAAATTATAAGTAAATTTAACTAAAAATCTTTTATTTTACAAAATCCTAATCATTTTATAACTTCACAATTTATACATCTATAAATTTCATTTACTTACAAAATCCATTTATATTTCATTTTAACATTTATAAAATCTCGTTTTATAATTCCAATATTTTGATTTATAAATATCAATTTTATTAGTCTTTTATATAAACCGTTTATAATAATTCAAAAATACTAATTTAAACCATTTTACAAATTAATCCACTACTTATTTCAAAAATCACATTTCGGTTATATTTCACAAAAATTGTAATTTTTATAACATAAAAATTTTAAAACGTTTATTTATTTAAAATGAATCAATTTCAAAATTTAATAAAATTTATACTTTCAAAAATCACTTTAAAATCTCCTTTTAAAATTTGAAAATCATCACTTTAACACTTTTAATTTTCCAAAATAGGCCCAATGCTGCAGCAGCACTAAATATAACAATCACGGCATGCAAAACATCATATATCATATGATAACAGAATATATCACAATATCTGTAAATAAATCAATACGGGTGAGGAATCCAGTTGGATCCCTCCAACCTGTTTCCCTGCATCCATAGATGTTAGCACAATACCAATCCCGTGTCAATACGGAATATCGCGGTACATGGGATTATATAAATATTATCCGCTATTATGTGGCGCAATAGGGTCTCATCCGCTATATAATGCGGGAAATCAACTCCAAGTACATATATAATACCAATTCCAATCAAGATGGAATATCGCGGTATATGTTTTTAATAAATATCATCCGCTTAATATACGGCATATAGGGTCTATTTAAAAAAATAGATTATAATTTATCATTCAATCATACCATCAAGTAATTTTAAATCTAACTATTTAAAATTTAAATCGAAACAATTTCGATTGAGTGAGAAGTTCTCACCTTGCTTTCAATAACGGTTACAGTGTTTTATTTCGAATAAAATTAAATGCGCGTTTAATTTTACCCTAAATTTTCACTAGCTCCAATCAACTCCAATCCAGCTCCTTCGCGTAGTATTCGTCAATAAGAACCCGACGCAAGTTGTTTCGTGCGTTTTTGTAGCGCCCCACCTCTATACCCACGCTAGCCAAGAACACTACGGTGTAGTGCTGTCAACTAGCACGGAGAATAAGGTTGCTGAGGAGAGACCATCCATGTAATTGCTTATCACACGGTGGCTATAAATAATCTTCGGAAACAAACATAGAATTAAGCATAACACAGGTCAGTCACAGACATCCATATCACAAAGGCGGAAGAAGATATGAATATATAACTAACACATGAAAGTGTACACCGGAGTAGTGGTCAAAAAGATCCACAATAATACAAAAGAATAGCAGCACGTGCTATACAAAAGAATACAACTATGAGTCTATATCTCAAGTGTATACAACAAAAACTGCTAATCTAAATAGTTATCCAAAAGTCAGAGTAGCAAATCCCGGGAAGAAGTCAAGCAGAAGCACCTGTAACATCTCGGCCTGACCCGAGTATTATTTAAGAAAATAATAAACGGATCAGTCTAGCTATAAATATCAGATGACATGATATAAAATAAAAGATATGGCATAAACATAAAATCCATACTGACATACTACTATAAGTATGCAAATGATGATCAACAGAAGATCAATCAATAAGAGATAAATCAATATCACAAGAATCTTCTCAAAGATCCAAAGAGGGCATCATACCCTAAACTTGTACTCATAACAAGTCAATGAAATAAATTCCAGAAATCAACACAAGAAATCCAAAAATCACAGAAAAAGGGAAAGAGGCCTATCACATGACGGTCCGAAGACCATGGGGAGCTACCCCATATGTGTGAGTCGAAATCACATAGATCGAGGTCTAGACTAACCAAGAAGGCAAAAAGGTATGTGTGAGTGGAATCACACAAGTAATGTCTAGTATAACCTCGCAAACAAAAAGATATGTGTGAGTGGAATCACACAAGTGGTGTCTAGACTAACCAAGCAACCAAAAAGGTATGTGTGAGTGGAATCACACAAGTGGTGTCTAGTCTAACCAAGCAAACAAGAGACATCGCACAATTGCTAGTCTAAATCATAAGAATGATCGTCATGATCAACGAGAAGTGTCAATTACACTAAGCTAGTAAATTTAAAAGTTTAGCTTCATGTCCCATAGCCACTTGCTTAACTTAAATATTTACCAACAAACTGTAAATCGTCACTAGAAAATTGTCACAAGAGGTTCAATCGAACAAGTCCAAGAATTAACCGACGAAGCAAACGCAAGTGTTTCATACCACTTGTTTTACTAAGCCGTTTAATTAGATTTCTCATCCGAGTGAGGTAAAGATTTGTATATACTAGTAGATTGGAAAACGGGTTAAGAAAAGAGCTTTGGTATTGATAATAGAGTTAAAATTGTTTTGATGAAAGAGTTTTGATATTTACTACTAGTATTGAAACCTTTATTTTATTAAAGTGACAAGTCACAAAAACTTCACGTTCAAAGACGTGAATGATATCCAAGGAAATCAGCTCAAAATGTACGATTCATCTAAGATCCCTTACGGAGGGGGGGTCCAGGGGGGTGGCAACCCCCCAAGGTGGGGGTACGGGGGCAACGCCACCGCTACGGAGTTTGACATGCCCGGTCAGGTCGCGGGGGTCCAGGGCGCAGCGCCCCGTCCACAACGGTACGACCTAGTGAAGACAAAATGAGGCCTAACGACCTAAGGGGGATAGGGTCGAGCGACCTAATGGTTGCGACCTAGGGGTCTAAGGAGTCAAGAGACCTAGTGGTGTTCGCGATCCAATGACCTAACGTTTAAAATAGGAGAGCGACCTAGGGGGTATACGACCTAAGGTCTTACGACCTAACAATCTACGGTCTAAACAAGGTCACGCGACCTAAGGCCAGCAACGACCTAATGTGGGACGACCTAAGGTCCAGCGACCTATCGGTACTTAAGGAGGTCCAACGACCTAAGGTCATGCGACCTAAAACCCCACGACCTAAGGGTCGAACGACCTAAATGGTCCAACGACCTAGCACTAAACAAGGCCGAGCGACCTAAGGGTACCCGCGACCCAGAGGTCAAGCGACCTAGGGACAAAATGGCCAGAGGATAAAGGCGAGCGGCCTACGACCTAACTCCCCACGACCTACGACCCAAAAGCCAAATGACCTACAGTATTAACTCGCGAGCGACCTAACGAGTTAACTTGCGAGCGACCTAACTCCGAAGTGCCAATATTTCCAGAATGACCTAAAGCCCTGCGACCTACGACCCAGCGACCTTGCGACCTATCACCGAACGAGTCAAGTGGCCAGACGAGCTAAGTGCGGGAAATTTCCAAAAATGCTAAAAATTGGAGTTTTTCGCCAATCCAATCCAAGCCAAAGACAAATGTGCATGCAAAAGTGATAGGGAATCATTCCCAACAGTCCAATATAGTTATAGACTAGATTCGTGAGATAAAAATCTCACCTTTTCACCAAATTTACGAAGAAAAGCTTGAAAGTAATGGAGAAGTAATCACAAGCTTGAATCCAATGTCTTCTTCTTGAATTTGGAATTGAATGTTGGATTTGCAAGAGAATTTGAGCTTGGAATTTTAGTTTCTCTTTCCAATCACCATTAATGCTTAAGCTTGGTATTTAGGAAATTTATGAAGAGTGAGGAGAAAGAGAGAAGTGGGTATGAGTTATAATGGCTAATCTAACCCAAAGTCCAAAGCGTGAAAAGTAAGTGAAATTCCACTAACTCCAAACCTATCTATGTTTATACTTAAAAAAATTGTAAACGACATTTCGAACTCAATGGAAGTGGTCTCGAGTCCTAATTTGACCGTTTGCAAAAAGTAGCTTTTCAGACCAATATCCGATTAACGACAAAGTATTTAAATAAAATATGTAAATATAAAATCGATAAATATGTGGGCTGTTACAGTTTTCGACCTCGTATGAAAGAGTTATGGCATTTAAACTTTGAACGAATTATAGCATAATTAAATTTACAATTTCTTTTATATTTTTATACCCAGATTCAATCAGAGCCGTCTGTCCCTGAGCCCCAAATACATAAATGAACAATACTTGCAATAATGATTAGTATCAGGTTATTGTGTACTTTATTTAACTGCTAATATTCAAGGCCGAAGAAAAAAAACAAATGTTAACATAGCATGGTCCATACGTGTGATATTATATTACAGAAAGTGAAACATTATTTAATTTTTAATGAGCGGGCCATAAATATAAAATATATGTATTTATAAAATATAAATGCATTAAATAATAAACAATATGTCCTTTCTTATTCCAAATACAAACATGTTGTATCATTAAATTTATTGCAACTGACGCATTTACTGAATTTATGATAATAAATTTATTTATTTATTACTATAACAGCCACATTTAATGCAATTATGATAAAAACTAAATGCAATTGACAGTTATGTGATCCAATACGTATTACAGGAACATTAAAAGGCATGAATATGCTTCCATATGTGTGGAAACAAAACTTAACATGATAACCATCTATAGCAATAAAAAAATTGTACAGTCACAATACCACTGACAATAAAATATGAATAATACAAGTAGCAACAATTAAAGGCATCAGATTTGAACAAGCGGAATTAATTCATAAATTATTTATATAGATCTACAACAAAGGCATCAGATGAATCAATAAGAAAAGAGCAAATTTCACAGATCTGAAATAAATTATTATTTCATCTCCCCCATCAGGTTGTAAACGCACGAACAAGAACCCATGCCGCCCTTTCTTCATCAATTATCACGATCACTTCAAGTTGCTTGAAGACGATCAGACTACATCACTTCGAAGCTCGTAGCTGACTCCATCAATGCCCAGAAGATCACGAAGCTCGGCCCCCTTTGCTCTCCAAATACATGAATGATGATGGCCCACTCTTGGCCATTTTCTGGCTTCAAACGTTAACGATGACTGAGATCCACCGTTGGATATGCTCGCCGTGAAGAGCTCTTCAACTTTCATTTAGAAAGATGTTGAAATCAAAGCTTGGGTTGAGAGATTTTTAAGGGGAAATGAAACTCAATTTCACCCATTGGAGGTTGGAGGTGGAGGCTGATTACCAAAACACTATTCAACCGAAATTTCCGAACTCCAAAAGAAGCGTGCCGGCTGGCATTTCAAGGGTTTACCCCGCGTTCCGAACATAATGGAACTTGTTTCGGAGGCTAACTTAACCATATGTGTGAGTTACAGAAATAAGCGATCAAATTTTAAATTAAATCGGTTAAACTAATTTCTACGTTTTTTAGCTTGCCCCGGACAAACCGTAAATCCGATTGACATGAAATTTTAAAGCATACAATAATATAACATTATGGGTCCGTTGAAACTGGTTTCGTCGAAATCCAAGACTGTTTGAAAAACGGCTATTTTTACTCGTCAGTTAAATATTAAAATATTCAATTTTCACAAATTAACTTTTAATTCAATTTTAAAAGTTCGATAACATCATTCTGACTCCAATATGATTTAATACAACTTTATAAATCATATTAATCATACTAAACCAAATTTCCAATTATTTCTGTAATTTCGCATATTAAATTATCGATTTAATTATCCAATTAAATCCAAATATTCAAAATAAATTTTATTTAACTTATAAATTTTACCTGTGAATATTTAAAATCAATTAAATATACGAATTTCAAATGACAGAAATTATGGGTCGTTACACGAAGGCACTTCCAAAGAAGTCCTTGCAATTGGAGCGCCCACAATCCCAATCGTATTCCCCATCACATATGGAGAACTCTATACCAGAGCAACTCAGTGTAGAGTCATTCGAAAGGTTATACTATCATTCTCGAAGACGTCCGGTCTTTACCACCGTCTTCAAATGCTCATCCATTTCGTCGTATCACTTATTCGGAATGGTTTATATGACACAAAGGTCCTTTCCCGGCTAAACTAAATAGAGAGCGCAAATTTTTTTTTTTAAAATATGTGGATATGTCGTTCACAAAAATTCACAGGTTCGATGTCGGTTTCGGATAATTTACTGAAATCCGATTCCCTGTCGCATCGAAGTTTAAATGCCGTTTTACAGGCAAAGGGGTTTTCACATCAATACAGAACAAACACAAACACAGTGTAGTACATAGCAATCTACATCAAATAGTATCGCAACCAGAACAAAAATATCAATCCAGTGCACGATAGTTAGTTAATTGTTTTCCAATGTGGTTTAAATAAATTCACCGCACAATTATTAGTAGTGATGTTTAAAATCAATGATTAAATTTTGATAAATTAATTAAATCTTTAAACCAATTACATAATTAATTAACTTTAATTAATCAAAATATCCAAAATTTATTACTATAAGTGATTGATCCTTAATTACTTTCATTAAGTAATTACATTTAAACAATTTATAATTAATTATCTAAATTAATTAATATAATTAATTATTAAATTTAATCACCTTAATTAATACTTAACATCCTTAATTAATTATCATCGTTAACTAATAACATTTCTTAATAACTTTTAAATAAATCTCTAATTATGAATTAATCTAAATCATTAATTTATAAATTAAATAAACTTTCATTCCTTAATTATCTTATAATTTAAATCATTTTCCACCTTTATTTATCTCTAAGATAACTTATTTCTTTATTAATGATTTAATTATTATTACAGTTTTTTTAAAATCATTTAATTTTAAAATGTGTATTTAAATTTAAATTTTTGTTTTTAAAAATTAAACAGATAGGTTTTATAACAAAACCTGCAACAAATAAAATTTACTCTGAGTACAAACTTTCCTACTCCGAGTCAAACCCGAGTGTTTTCCCGAGTCAAAGCATCACTTGCTTCGAGTTCTTGCCCAAACTTACCCGAGGACTTGTAAATTTTAAAATTTGGTTAAGTGTTAAAAATTGACCCGGCATGAACCTAAAAACACATGAGCCTGAACTCGAGCTATCATGCAAATTTCCCGAGGATAACCTTGAGTCCCACATCTTCTTCTTCAACCTCATGCCACTGATACACATCAGGGGTTCATGCACCTGCACTATGACTTCGACCCACTCCGGTCAACCAAACAGGTCTCCTCACATCAACGATCTCCCATCCTTACGACCCCGACCATCAAAATTCACAATACAACTCGAAATTGAAATCGAGTGATTGACCCAAACCTGGAACTAAAACTGGAACATCACTCAAACTTGGAAAACTCGCCATACACTCAACCCCGACCACCATGAGGTCAGCCACTCCGGCCAAGCCATCACCAACGTCCCCTCTCTAATCTCTCAGAACCACATGGCACTCGATCAACCACAGAGAACAAATGAATTAAAATAACCAACCCCGACCAAACTAGGTTTACGAATTTAAAACGCTTTCCGCCGCTGCCACCGTGGACGATGCCACCTCCGGATATTTTTCCTACCACCACCGTAGGCTCGACCACCTCCTCACACAACCCTGTCTCGCAAAACTCATCCGGCCGCCTGAATTTTGTCGAAAACCAAAATTCAATCATCACGAAACTGCTCTTTGCACACTCACTTAAAAATTATCATTTTGGGCTTAAAAATCCTATTTTTTAGTAAGGATTCAAGATATATAATTGAATCTTCAAATTGTTATGGTCGAATTTTATGCAAAATTTGAATTTGCACTGTGAAATCCAATTCTTTTCTTACTGTATATGTTTTTCTTCCTTGAGTCTATTCTTAAATCTTTATATAGATGGAAACAAACCTGTTTTATGTTAAACTTTATGTTAAAAAAATCTGATAAAGAGGAATTTAAATTAGCTTGCAAGCTGAAACCTGTCTCAAAGAAAACAGAGAGGAAGAAGAAAAACATTTTCATCCTCTATATAAATATATATACAGGGTTGAATCTGAAGAAAAATTCCAAAGCATACACATCATAATCATGATTCGAACACAGATGAAATACAACTTAACACTTGATATAAATTTTGTGTTTACTCACATTGAAATACGAATGAACAAAGATGCTTCTGTTTTGAAAAAGAAACATTTTTGATCTTCTTCGCCTTTCTCTTTTTTCAGTAAATTGTTTTCAAATTTGAATAAAAAGTGATGTTCTTCTTTTCTTTTTATTTTCTGTTCTTTGCTATTTTTTTTCTTTCTTTCTTTGAATGAACTAGAGGCAATATTCATGTATATAAAGAGGTGTATAGGTTCAAGTGAAGTACCGAAACATTATATTGCATAGTTGCTTTTTACAGGCTTTGAACAACCAAAGACTTTCTTCCTTCTTTCAAGGGCGGCTGAGGAAAAAGCACTTAATGAAGCATCAAATGTTCATACTTCCTTGTATGTACACAACAAATGTTGTTTGTTGATTTTTTTTCTTTTTGTCTGATTACTTTGTTTTATTGTTGAATACATTCTTTACTTCATTGTTCCTTTGCTTATACTTTTTGTTTACATCTTTATATGTATTTCTATGTCTTTTCATAACTATATGATTTTGTTACAACATACATTCCAAATTTTATTTCTAATCAAATCTTTCACTAATCAATATTTTAATTTGTACACGTTTTATTATGTTGATTAATACAAATTCTTGCTTGTTACATATTTTATTCATTATTTATTCAAAACTTAAACTATCAATTATTTACTTATATCCATTTAACTTTATAATACTAATATTAACAATATTTTATTTCTCTTGAAATTTCTCAAATTAAATTTAAAAGTTCAAGTAAGTCACTAAATTTAATTTAACAAATTCTGGGATGTTATAATATCCCCTCCTTAAGAATATTTCGTCCTCAAAATTGAAAGAGAGAGAGACAACAAAGAATATACGAATTCAGAAAAATATAAGGAAATGGCTTACCAGTTTAAGCCGAAATATCCACTCTGCAGTTGGGATATGATTTCTTCATATTATCTTCAGTTTCCCAAGTACAGTCCATTGGATCGCCATTCCACTGAACTATAACCAATTTCACAACATTGTTTCTCAATCGCTTCTCATCACGATCTACAATCTTTATCGGCTCTCTTTCAACAGCCAAGTTAGGAGTGATTTCGAGATCCTGTTGAGCAGCTTCTTCAATAATACTATTTGGGTCGTGCACATATTTCCGAAGACTAGAAACTTGAAACAAATCATGCACGCCAGACAACCAGTTGGGTAACTGCACACGATATGCTGGAGGACCAATCCTTTCTAGAATAGGAAAAGGACCAATATAACCGGTGCTAGATTTCAAGTTTTCTCGAACCTCAATACACCCCGCATCGGAGACCCTTTCAGAAATACAAAATCTCCAACTTGAAATTCCAAATCTCTTCTTCGGCGATCATAATAGCTCTTCTGACGACCTTGAGCAGTTATTAATTTCTTTCGATAAAATCAACCTTCTCTGTGGCTTTTTTAATCATGTCTGGTCCAAGGACGAGTCTATCACCTAATTTAATCCAACATAGAGGTGATCGACACGGACGACCATATAAAGCTTCGAAAGGAGCCATTTCTATACTGGCCTGATAGCTGTTATTATATGAGAATTCTACCAGATGTAAATGGTCCTCCCAAGAACCACCAAAGTCGAGAATGAAAGTACGTAAAAAGTCTTCTAGTATTCGGTTTACCCTCTCAGTTTGCCCATTAGATTGTGGGTGATAAGCAGTGCTGAAAATAAATTTTGTTCACAAAGCGGCTTGGAATGCCTCCCAATATCTACTAGTGAAGATCGGGTCACGATCACTCACTATACTGATGGGAATACCATGGAGATGAACAATTTCCTTTATATATTGCCCTGCTAAGCTTGCTGCAGTCCGAGCGGATTTCACTGCAATAAAGTAAGCAGTTTTGATTAGACGGTCCACTATAACCCAAATTGCTTCATTTCCCTTCTTCGTTCGTGGCAATCCGTCGATGAAATCCATCGATACTTGATCCCATATCCATTTCGATACTTCCAAAGGCTGAAGTAAACCGGCCACTTTCTTTTGATCGCTTTTGATTTGTTGACAAGTAGCACAGCCACTCACATATATGGATATGTCTCTTTTCATCGTCTTCCACCAAAAAGTCCTTTTTATATCTCTATACATTTTATTAACTCCTGGATGGATACTGAGTTTTGATTTGTGACATTCATCTAAAACTTCATGCTTCAGATCAGGAATGTCTGGAACACATATTCTGCCTTTCATCCTTATAACTCCCTTATTATCCATCTCAAAATTTGTGTCTCCTCCCTGGCAAATCCTTTTATAAATTCCTCGAAGAAACTCATCTTCATATTGCTTGCTCGCAATCCTCTCGAGGAGAGTAGGGGTGATAACAAGATATGCAAGAACAGTATGTCTCATACTTAAAGCATCGGCAACTACATTGGCTTTTCCGGACGTATATTGAATATCTAAGTCATAAGATGCCAGAAATTCCAACCAACGTTGTTGTCGCAGATTCAGATCTTTCTCGGTAAAGAGATATTTCAAGGATTTATGGTCGGTGAATAATTCAAATTTGTCACCTAAAAAAAAGAGAGTTGATTAAGTATATTTCTTTAGTTGATTTAATTTCATAAATTGTTAAGAAAGCTAAAAAGATTCTTTCCCAAAAGATAGTGTCGCCATATTTTTAAAGCGAAAACAACAGCTAAAATTTACAAATCATGTGTTGGGTAGTTTCTCTAATGCGGACGTAATTGTCTACTCGCATAGGCAACTACCTTTCCATTCTGCATTAATACTGCACCTACCCCATCACCACATGTGTCTGTATAGACATATAAGCCTTAGTTCCCGTTAATGGTAGCGAGAACAGGAGCAGTAGTCAATCTCTTTTTTAATTCCTGGAAAGCTTCATCGCATCTTAGGGTCCAATCGAATTTAGCGTTCTTCATTGTTAGCTTAGTCAATGGACTGGCCAACTTAGAAAAATCCAGTACAAACTTTCTATAATATCCCGCTAAACCCAGAAAACTTCGAACTTCTCTAGGAGCAGTGGGTTGCTTCTAGTCTAGAATTGCAGAAATCTTGCTTGGATCAATAGAAATTCCTTCTTCATTAACAATGTGACCGAGAAATTTGACTTCTTTGACCCAAAAGTGACACTAAGAAAATTTAGAGAATAGGACATTCCTCCTCAATATCTCCAAAACAATTCTGAGATGTTCAGCATGCTCCTCTTCAGTTTTGGAGTAAATCATGATATCACCAATAAATACAAGGACAAATTTGTTCAATACTTCTCGAAATGCTCGGGTCATTAAATCTACGAAGTACGCGGGAGCGTTCGTAAGTCCGTAGGGCATAACTAACCACTCGTAGAACATGTTAGGACCTCTAAAGGAAGTTATATGTACACAATCTTCGATTATTCGCAGCTGATGGAATCCCTGAGCTAAATCCATCTTAGAAAAGAATCGAGCGCCATGAAGTTGATTGAATAGATCGTCAATTCTAGGTAAAGGGAATTTGTTCTTGAGAGTTTGTTTATTGAGATCGCGGTAATCTACACACAATCTCAAAGATCCGTCTGATTTAGCCACAAATACGACAGCTGAAGCCCATTCGGAAACACTAGGGCGAATCAATCCTTTCATTAGTAAATCTTGAGTTTGATTGACTAATTCAATTCTTTCCCTATGTGCCATCCTACGACTGGCGTGAACGACAGGACGGGCATTGGATACTAAGTCAATCCGGAAATTTATTTCTCTGTGTGGAGGTAAGGATTTTACTTCTTCAAAATACGTCGGAAAATTCCCGAACAACAGGTATAGACTACAAACTGGGTTCAAGATATCCCAAAGTACACATCAATCTATCTCTCTTTGGACTGGGATCCTCACAAGAGATTTCAATAAAATTTCTAAGGTTTGTTTTGACTAAAACTGTCCGATTATTACAATCCAATTTAGCTTCGTATCTCGATAACCAATTCATCTCGAATAAGATTTCAAATTCATTAAATTCGAGGATATAAAGGTTGATAGGAAATTGATAGAGAGCATATGAAATAGGAACTATCTTACAATACAAACAAAGATTTGTGGGACCTCCAACTGGATTTTTCACGCAAATAGGGTCATCAACAAATTCAATTTTAAGTTCCAATTCACTTACGGTTTGTTGGGAGATAAACCTATGTGAAGCTCCCGTGTCAAATAAAACTCTAACAGCTCTATTATAAATAGTAAGGTTACCTTCCAGAACACCTTTTCCTTTATCTGCTTTCGAAGTTGAAGGGTCTTTCTTTATCGCATAAACATTTGCCACCTGTGCTTGCTTCATTACCGGGCAATTTTTAACAACATGTCTAGGCTTGTGATAATTATAGCATTCTTTAGCTCCTTGATCATTCCTCACAGGTTGTTCCTGCTTAACTTGCTTCTTCGGTTTTTTGCAGCTGTTTGAATAATGGCCCTTCTCTTGGCAATTGTAACAAGTTATGTTCCTAGCCGAATTTCCTTGACTACTCTTCTTATCCTTGTCTTGATGTGGCTTCTTGCCTCCAAACTTTCTTTTCTTCCAATTCTGATTACTTGAATTTCCTCCTTCCCTTGGAATCTCCCTGCATATCCAGTGTGGCATACCTATATCCAATATCAATAAGATCATAAAAAGATTCTTTGACATGTGCTGTCATCCTTTTATGATACTTCTGGTTCATTCCACGGATGAACCTTTCATTTTTCTTAAGAGGCGTGTTTAACAACTCTGGACCGAAACGGGGTAGTTCGTTGAAATTATTTAAGTATTCCTCAAATGACTGGCTTCCTTGCTTTAAATCCAAAAATTCTTGATACATTCTGGAAATTCCTGCTGACGGCATATAATGCTTTTCAAACACCTCCTTAAAACGAATCCATGTAAACTCTTCTTCCGCTTCATCTATAACGACAGTTTCCCACCAGGCTGAGGCTTCTTCTCGGAGTTGCCAAGAAGCTATGAGTCGCTTCTGCTCGTCTTGCAGCTTTAGCCCTTTAAAAAAATTTCTCACACAATCTTACCCATGCTTGAGCCTAAATAATTGACTCCTTGTCAGTGAACGGTTTGCCACCAAGCTTTGAGAAATTCTTGTATAAATCAGCCAGAATTGACTGATTCTGAGTAGGTATTGCTGCTTTTGCTGCTGGAGGAATTTGATTAGCTGCTGCATTCGCTTGACCCTTAACTCTTCCTCTCCATCCACTCATTCTTACTATCTATAGTTAGTAAGAAAATTGGTTTAGATATTCGGACAAAATATCTTAAGGAATATCAGCAGTAAAAAGAAATAGACTAAGAAAATTTAGAGTTTCAGTCTCGGTTACACTCATTCTAGGGTATATTTCACCCTAACTCTAATGGTCCATCTAATTTTTTATACTCCGTAACTAAAGTTCTTACTCAACCTTCAGCTCTGATACCAATTTGTCAAGATCCGATGTTCATCGTTCAAAAGTCGACATCAAATACCTCAATTGTATCCGACTGTCGGAGATTCGAACGTCAAATTTCAGTTCAGATGGAGCTTATAACAACATCAAATGAATATAAAACAACAGAACTGAATGAATAGCATGTATACATCAAAGATACAATATCATAATATCCATTACTACATCAGAGCATTTAATACATACGCCGCACTCCAAATAAACATCATAATTATACAAAAGTGATCATATCCAAAAAAATCTTCAAAGGAATGAAGTGATGACGAACTCCCAAAGACTAACACCTGAGATCCTTAAAAGCTTCTAGAATATCTCCAAGATAAGGGCCCCAAAATACAACTAACTTCAGAACACAGAAACCTGCTACTAGGCTGCCCATGTAGAAATTATAGGCACCCAAAGTTTAGGAAAGAAACAATAAACTCCAGGTATGAGTAAACGAAAAAAAAACAATTGCTTTTAAAGAAATTAGATTTATAAAAGAATTTCGGTATGCTTTTAAAAATGAAACTACTATAAGACCACCCGCCACACACACAATGCAAACGCAGAGTTGGAGGAGATTTCGTCTTATGATAGTCAAATATGCTTGGTATGGCAAAAGTTCTTTGATATTATTATTAGTGCATAGTGTAGAAAGCATTTCGAAAATAGAATATTAATCTTGGCCAGCATAGACATTCCGAACTATGCCTACTATAGCTACCATGTTTTGTGGACGGTTACCGCCACGTTGCATGGCAGGTTATACAACTAAAACCGTACCGGGCTCGTATTGCTTCTTTGGATTTCCAACAAATGGTCAGGCTAAGGAACTTCCTGGGCCACATGGGTACGCCTCTGGAGGGACGACCCGAGAACCTAACCGGATCTCTGCTAACACAAAGCTGGGTTACCTCTAAACTAGGTAACTACTGACATGAGTATTTCATCCCCCGGTTGTAACCAACCTTTATCCGTGGCCCTAACAACAATCACAAAGTAAAATTTATATATGTTTGCGATATCCACATAAGTTAAGTATCTGGGCTCCATACCATGATACCACTTCTATCCAGAAGGAAATGCACATAACCTAAAGGGCGCTACCCCCAATAACCTTGCTGCATCTTTCCTGTTTCGACCTTTACCGGGTTGTGAGGTTCGACGAAGTCTTGTTCAGAAAGCTACGCTTTTCACAAAAGCCACGCTTTGATCAACAAATGATCAGCATCACTCAACATGCCACATTACCAAGTTGGGAATATATTACTGTTAACCTTCAACTACATAATGTATGAGCTCGTACGTCTCAGAGAAGGGTGTAAAGCTAAGATAATAAATTCTCCGCCACTAACAGAAATGTATTTGAAAGAAATCTGCTTTATATCTCAAATGTAATATCAGACATACAATCCATACAAGTCTGTTCTGGGTTCGAACAGAACCGAAGGCACTTCCGAAGAAGTCCTTGCAATCCGGGCATCCACAATCCCAATCGGATTCCCCATCACATATGGAGAACTCTATACCAGAGCAACTCAGTGCAGAGTCATTCGAAAGGTTATCCTATCGTTCTCGAAGACGTCCGGTCTTTACCACCGTCTTCAAATGCTCATCCATTTCGTCGTATCACTTATTCAGAACGGTTTATATGACACAAAGGCCCTTTCCTAGCTAAATCGAATAGTGAGTGCAATTTTTTTTAAAATATGTGGATAGGTCGTTCACGAAAATTCACAGGTTCAATGTGGGTTTCGGACAATTTACTGAAATCTAATTCCTTGTCGCATCGAAGTTTAAATAATGTTTTATGGGCAAAGGGGTTTTCACATCAATACAGAACAAACACAAACACAGTGTAGTACATAGCAATTTACATCACATAGTATCGCAGCCAGAACAAAAATATCAATCTAGTGCACGACAATTAGTTAATTATTTTTCAATGTGGTTTAAATAAATTCACCACACAATTATTTGTAGTGATGTTTAAAATCAATGATTAAATTTGGATAAATTAATTAAAATTTTAAACCAATTACATAATTAATTAACTTTAATTAATCAAAATATCCAAATTTTATTACAATAAGTGATTAATCCTTAATTACTTTCATTATGTAATTACACTTAAACAATTTATAATTGATTGTCTAAATTAATTAATCCAGTTAATTATTAAATTTAATCACCTTAATCAATAATTAACATCCTTAGTTAATTATCTTCATTAACTAATAACATTTCTTAATCACTTTTAAATAAATTTCTAATTATGAATTAATCTAAATCATTAATTTATAAATTAAATAAACTACCATTCCTTAATTATCTTATAATTTAAATCATTTTCACCCTTTATTTATCTCTAAGATAATATATTTCATTTTTAATGATTTAATTATTATTACAGTGTATTTTCAAAAACATTCAGTTTTAAAATCTGTATTTAAATTTCAATTTCTGTTTTTAAAAATTAAACAGACAGGTTTTATAGCAAAACCTGCAACAAATAAAATTTACTCTGAGTACAAACTTTCCTACTCCAAGTCAAACCCGAGTGTTTTCCCGAGTCAAAGCATCACTTGCTTCGAGTTCTTGCCCAAACTTACCCTAGGACTTGTAAATTTTAAAATTTGGTTAAGTGTTAAAAATTGACCCGGCATGAACCTAAAAACACACGATCCTGAACTTGATCTATCATGCAAATTTCCCGAGGATTACCTCAATTCCAAGATCTTCTCCTTCAACCTCATGCCACTGATACACATCAGGGGTTCATGCACCTACACCGTGACTTTCACCCACTTCGGTCAACCAAACCGGCCTCCTCACGTCGGCGTTCACCCATCCTTACAACTCCGACCATCAAATTCACAAAACAACTCGAAATCGAAATCGAGTGATTGAGCCAAACCTGGAACTAAAACTGGAACATCACTCAAACTTGGAAAACTCGCCATACACTCAACCCCGACCACCAGGAGGTCAGCCACTCCGGCCAAGCCATCGCCAACGTCCCCTCTCCAAACTCTCAGAACCACATGGAACTTGATCAACCACAGAGAAAAATTGAACCAAAATAACCAACCCCGACCAAACTAGGTTTACGAATTTAAAACACTTGCCGCCCCTGCCACCGTGGACAATGCCACCTCCGGATATTTTTCCTACCACCACCGTAGGCTCAACCACCTCCTCACACAACCCCGTCTCCCAAAACTCCTCCGGCCGCCTGAATTTCGTCGAAAACCAAAATTCAATCATCACGAAACTGCTCTTCGCACACTCACTTAAAAATTATCATTTTGGGCTTAAAAATCCTATTTTTAAGTAAGGATTCAAGATATATAATTGAATCTTCAAATTATTATGGTCGAATTTTATGCAAAAATTGAATTTGCACTGTGAAATCCAACCAATTCTTATCTTACTATATATGTTTTTCTTCCTTGAGTCTATTCTTAAATATTTATATAGATGGAAACAAACCTGTTTTATGTTAAACTTGAAGTTAAAAAAATCTGATAAAGAGGAATTTAAATTAGCTTGCACGCTGAAACCTGTCTCAAAGAAAACAGAAAGGAAGAAGAAAAACATTTTCATCCTCTATATATATATATATATATAGAGTTGAATCTGAAGAAAAATTCCCAAGCATACACATCATAATCATGAGTCAAACACAGATGAAATACAACTTAACACTTGATATAAATTTAGTGTTTACTCACATTAAAATATGAATTAACAGAGATGCTTCTGTTTTGAAAAAGAAACAGTTTTGATCTTCTTCTCCTTTCTCTTTCTTCAGTAAATTATTTTCAAATTTGAATAAAAAGTGGTGTTCTTCTTTTCTTTTTATTTTCTGTTCTTTGCTTTTTTTTTCTTTCTTTCTTTGAATGAACTGGAGGCAATATTCATGTATATAAAGAGGTGTACAGGTTCAAGTGAAGTACTGAAACATTATACTATATAGTTGCTTTTTACAGGCTTTGTACGACCAAAGACTTTCTTCCTTCTTTCAAGGGTGGCTGAGGAGAAAGCATTTAATGAAGCATTAAATGTTCATACTTCCTTGTATGTTAACATCATATGCTGTTTGATGATATTTTTTTTCTTTTTGTCTGATTACTTTGTTTTATTGTTGAACACATTCTTTACTTCATTGTTCCCTTGTTTATATTTTTTGTTTACAACTTAATATATATTTCTACGTCTTTTCATAACTATATGATTTTCTTACAACATACATTCCAAATTTTATTTCTATTCAAAGCTTTAACTAATCAACGTTTTAATTTGTACATGTCTAATTTTATGGATTAATACAAATTCTTGCTTGTTACATATTTTATTCATTATTTATTCAAAACTTAAACTATCAATTATTTACTTATATCCATTTAACTTTATAATACTAATATTAACAATATTTTATTTCTCTTGAAATTTCTCAAATTAAATTTAAAAGTTCAAATAAGTCACTAAATTTAATTTAACAAATTCTAGGATGTTACAATATCCCCTCCTTAAGAAAATTTCGTCCTCGAAATTGAAAGAGAGAGAGACAACAATGAATATACGAATTCAGAAAAATATAAGGAAATGGCTTACCATTTTAAGCCGAAAATCCGCTCTACTGTTGGGATATGATTTCTTCATATTATCTTCAGTTTCCCAAGTACAGTCCATTGGATCGCCACTCCATTGAACTTTAACCAATTTCACAACTTTGTTTCTCAATCGCTTCTCATCACGATCTACAATCTTTATCGGCTCTCTTTAAACTGCCAAGTTAGGAGTGATTTCGAGATCCTGTTGAGCATCTTCTTCAATAATACGATCTCGGTCGTGCACATATTTTCGAGGACTAGAAACGTGAAACACAACATGCACGCCAGACAACCAGTTGGGTAACTGCACACGATATGCTAGAGGACCAATCCTTTCCAGAATAGGAAAAGGACCAATATAAAGCAGTGCTAGATTTCCAGTTTTCCCAAACCTCAATACACCCCGCATCAGAGAAACTTTCAGAAATATAGAATCTCCAACTTGAAATTCCAAATCTCTTTTTCGACGATCATAATAGCTCTTCTGACGAATAATAGCGGTTATTAATTTCTTTCGAATCAACCTTCTCCATGGCTTCTTTAATCATGTCTGGTCCAAGGACGAGTCTATCAACTGATTCAATTCAGCATACAAGTGATCGACACAGACGACCATATAAAGCTTCGAAAGGAGCCATTTCTATACTGGCCTGATAGCGGTTATTATATGAGAATTCTACCAGATGTAAATGGTCCTCCCAAGAACCACCAAAATCGAGAATGCCAGTACGTAAAAGGTCTTCTAGAATTCGGTTTACCCTCTCAGTTTGCCCGTTAGACTATGGGTGATAAGTAGTGCTAAAATTCAATTTTTTTCCCAAAGCAGATTAGAATGCCTCCCAAAATCTACTAGTGAAGATTGGGTCATCATCACTCACTATACTGCTGGGAATACCATGGAGACGAACAATTTCCTTTATATATTGCCCTGCTAAGCTTGCTGCTGTCCGAGCGTATTTCACTAGAATAAAGTGAGCAATTTTGGTTAGACGGTCCACTATAACCCAAATTTCTTCATTTCCCTTCTTGGTTCATGGCAATCTGTCGATGAAATCCATCGATACCTGATCCCATTTCCATTTCGGTACTTCCAAAGGCTGAAGTAAAACGACCACTTTCTTTTGATCACTTTTGATTTGTTGACAAGCACCACATCGACTCACATATATGGGTATGTCTCTTTTCATCGTCTTCCACCAGAAAGTCCTTTTTATGTCTCTATACATTTTATTAACTCTGATGGATACTGGGTTTTGATTTGTGACATTCATCTAAAACTTCATGCTTCAGATCAGGAATGTCCGGAACACATATTCTGCCTTTCATCCTTATAACTCCCCTATTATCCATCTCAAAACTTGTGTCTTCTCCTTGGCAAATCCTTTTATAAATTCTCGAACAAACTCATCTCCATATTGCTTGCTCGCGATCCTCTCGGGGAGAGTAGGAGCGATAACAAGATATGTAAGAACAGCATGTCTCCTACTTAAAGCATCGGTAACTTTATTGGCTTTTTCGGGCATATATTGAATGTCTAAGTCATAAGATGCCATAAATTCCAACCAACGTTGTTGTCACAGATTCAGATCTTTCTAGGTAAAGAGATATTTCTAGGATTTATGGTCGGTGAATAATTCAAAAATTTCACCTAAAACAAAGAGAGTTGATTAAGTATATTTCTTTAGTTAAGTTAATTTCGTAAATTGTTAAGAAAGCTGAAAAGATTCTTACCCAAAAGATAGTGTCGCCAGATTTTTAAAGCGAAAACAACAGCCAAAAGCTCCAAATCATGTGTTGGGTAGTTTCCCTCGTGCGGACGTAATTGTCTACTCGCGTAGGCAACTACCTTCCCATTCTGCATTAATACTACACCTACCCCATCACCACATGCGTCAGTATAGACAGATAAGCCTTGGTTCCCGTTAATGATAGCGAGAACAGGAGCAGTGGTCATCTCTTTTTTAATTCCTGGAAAGCTTCATCACATCTTGGGGTCCAATCGAATTTAGCGTTCTTCATTGTTAGCTTAGTCAATGGAGTGGACAACTTATAAAATCCTGTACAAACTTTCTATAACAGGTAAATTTAATGGAGACTTTAATTTCAAATAACGTGTGAAATTGACCAAAATATAGTAAATGGAAATATGATAGTCAATAAATAAAGGATGGAATGAGAGCATTAATGTATTAAATGTAAAATAGATATTAACTATGATTATAGAAAGGTTTCATAGAGAATGGAAGGATTGAAATCAGGTTTAAAGCAATGTATTGTAAGTAATTAGAAATAACTGGATTTATTAAATTGAAAATAAATGATTTTAAACATCTAAATATTTCGTTAATAGAGATTTAAATGAAATATAAGAATATTAAAATAGTAGATTTTGAATCCAATATTAAATCCATCTATTTGAAATTTATGGATGGAGTAATCATTGATTTATTTAATTTAATAGAATTTTTGGAAATTCAATATATATTTTTGAATATAATGAAATTGAAGATTTGACACTGCAATTGATAGATTAATCAACTTTAAATTGACATCTAATCTTTCTTAAATTTTTGTATAAATGACTAAGAATTATAAAGTGATAAAGATTGTCAGTTTCAGAATTTAAATAGGAAATTTGATTTAATTAATTAATTTTAAATTTATTTAATTAATATAAAAATAGTCATTTTGGCCACTGACTCGGATTTCGACGAAACAAGTTTCGTCGGATCCGTAACAGTGAATTACTATAGGATTTCAAGTTTCGTATCGATCGAACAGGTCGTTTGATCGTATGTGCGTGAAACGCCTGGAAATCAATTAATTGAAATCAGTTCAAATCAATTTGAAAAATATTGATTTTAGCATAACTTCTTCATGCGATGCAATTTGAACCTGAAACCTTTTTCATTGCATTTAAAATATTTAAAAACATCTATTTTGATATATAGGTTGACCCAATTTCATTCCGGAGTCGAAACGGGCTTTTTGGGTCGCTTTGTTGTTAGCGCGAATATTCAACTCGATCCATCTATTCTATTCCAGTTTGCTTATATATATCCTGATTATAAACCATAGCCCTCTATTTCTCATTTGTCTGCACGTATATCTTCTTCTCAGCTCCTCCTTTCCAATGGCAGACAAACCCTAATTACAATTTCAATCCCAAAAATCAACTTCAAAAATCCAAACTCCTCAGAAAAATTCACAAAAATTATACGTCGAAGCTCTCGATGTACGCATATCAAAACTGAAATTCGTTTTTCAATTTGATGCATCTCTTGTCCATAATTTCAGAATCACTCTCGGCCATTAGTATTAAATTCTGGGCGATCCAACGGCGGAGCTTCAGCTATTGGACGAATCGGGAAGCACCATGATGAAGGGAATGGAGAGCAGGCCCCATAGGCTCTATCGTTCGCTGCAGTTCGCTTGAAATTTGCCAGAAATGGCACAAGAAGTGGCGGAGGCGGTGGCTCCTTGGGGGGTCACGTGCCATGTGGTAGGCAGGGGGTGGTTGAGATGGCATGGTTCGATTTTGCTGAATGTTGACGTGGGCGTGGAAAATTAGGGTCAAAGCGATGTAGGTGGCGACTGGTTATCGCCTGCTGTTAGATTTAGGGTTTCGTGCGTAGTAATCTAGGGTGACGTGGCTAATCAATAGATATAAGTTATTTAATTTGTTTTAAAATTTTAATTTTGTTTTTCAATCAAAGTAATCGCTACAACTTTTGCATACGACATCCGTTTTACGCGCGGTTTTCTCCACTAGGTTCATATTGGAATTCCGGACAGTTTGGCGTTGGTTTGGACAGATTTGGAGGCTGTTCAAATTTTGGGTTTCAATTGGATTTAAATTCAATTTAAATTCAAAAGGTGAGTGTTTTAACCCACTCACAACTTCTAAAATTTCTTATGTTTTTTAAATTGATTTATGATGTGTTTAGAAATTAATTTATAACTATTTGGCATATTTCAATCATCATCCAAGTTAAATTAAATTAATTTAATTAAATTGTTACTTATTTATTTATTGCATATAAACTGCCAGTTAAATTTGTTATTTATTTATTTATTTCATATAAACTGCCAGTTAAACAGTTAATTAAATTATTGTTGAATATAAACTGCTAGTTGATACCTGTGGTTTATTATTCGTTATATATATTGGTGTATTGTTAGAATTGGATGATGATTTTGATGAATGGATGTATGATTTTATGATGGAAGAATGGATGTTTATTTATATCATCATAAACTGCAAGTTATTATGCATTTTATTACATTCGGGATTATGGTTTAAAATGATATATAACCGTAAAATTTTATTTTTAAATTACGGATGGAAATGATAAATATCCGTATCACTTGAGCATAGGATAGAAAATTTTATACAGACACCGTCGGTCTATATATATAAATATTTTGAAAATGATTTCTATGGTTTGGATAGGATACAGTTAAATAAGTAAAATTTTGATATTATATAAATATTATTTTTATATGCATATATAGTTAAATTATTGAATTTAAGCTATGTATAAATTTGTTAAATAAAATAAATAAGTTGAATAATGGAGTTTGATTATTTTATATTATATGTTTAAGTACATGTTTAAGATATTGAATATATATAGAGTTTTAATGATTTAAATCAATTAAGATTGGAAGGTAAATTGAAAATTTATTTGGAATTGAGATTATTTAAGAATTAAACTCCATAAGCTGATGTAGAACTAATTAACTTGAAATTTTAAAAGGTATGATATTTATGACTTAATTTTATTCAAGATGAATTAATGAATATTTCTAGTATAAATAAATTGAAGGAAATACTTAGTTATAAGTAATTTGAGTTTTATTTAAATGATTATGGATTTGTTATGCAAATATTTCAAACTAAATAATAGAACATTGAATTGTTGAATAGAAATTTCCAACCTTAGTTTTTAATTGTCAATACTCAAGTTTGAAATATATTGAAACTGAAATGGTTTATTGAAAACTGAAAGTGAATTTAAAATTTATGGATTTAAACTTAATTTAAAGAGAATAAATTCCAAAGTCGTGGAAATTATTTACTTTATGAAGTAATTTTAAATTCAAACCATTTTATTTTATATACTGTTTAAATATCCAAACCATTTAAGTTCTGGAAGTTATGGTTTTAAAGCTATGGATTTCGAAGTATTATGTTTTGAAGAGTTATAATTCAAAGGTATAGTTTCGAGATATTATAAAAAAATTAAGTGGTATAGTTTTAGAAAAAGGATATATTTGAAATGATATCATATTGATTTGGTTTTAAAAGAGAAAAATGATATCGTATTTATATGGTTTTGGAAAGGGATATTTTATTCTGGTTTTAAAGTATAAATTATTTTGAAAAGACCACGGTGTTATAATAACGATTGGTTGTTGAGGGACCGATATCGGAAGTTGTCATACTCTCTGCCTACTTTGAAAACCACTTTAACAACCGTGTACGCAGTGGAGATTCCAGAATGAAGTAGGATGGGGCGGCGTTTCCTTTGAGGTAAATACGTGGACAGGACTCCAGTGAGTTGGCATAAGGTGGCTAAAGTAGGAGCGATTCTCGGGCTAATGAGGTCATTCCTCTGATCGGATGCACTCATTCGATATTATATTCTGACATTTGGATTGATTCGGTGGCCACTTTTGATTTTTGATTTTGGGGGTGTTGTTCGAGGTGGGCGGTAGTAGCTGCTATGCGTTACCTCGGATGCGTAATTGGTATATCTACCCTGGCATTGCCTAGTTGTGCCGTGTCACCTACCCTATCGCGCCTTGTACGAGTTTCTATTTGTGTCGTACCTATGGAGTATCCTCTGGTAGCCTCCCGATCAAGAGGTATTACGGTACCGTATAGACTATTGGCATTATTACGTGTTAAGGTGGAAAATGTAAACCCTTAACGCTATTTAAATGTAAGTTTATTTTACTAATAGACACTATGATAATAGCGAAATATTACTACATAGTAAATAATTTAACGGATCCTTAGGAGATGTGAATCCCGAGTATCTCTTAAGTTACTACACTCATATTTATTTCTATTGATTTAACTCACATAAGATATTTCAGTTCCGACTCGAGTGTTTTGTCTTTTCAATTCGCTCGGGTCAGTCCAAGCATTTCAGGATTTTGAAGACCGTATTCTGGAGGACGAAGACGAAGATATTATTATTTATTATAGTATTCCGCTACATTCATACTGTTCCGTTGCATTGTTATTGGTATGTGTAACTCTGATATATATTGTATAAGTATAATCGAATATTTTGTAAAACAGCTTTATAAACTGTATATTTGATTATTATATTTTATGATTCCGTTGCAAGATTCTATTTTGTTCTTTTTCTTTCTCATCTTTTTCTTGTTTACCCCATAACAATCCGCCCTTCCGTATGGTTTGAATCGGCATCTATGTCGATTAAAGCGTGCGAAAAGGCGGGATGTTACATCTGGTATCAGAGCGAGGTTTAGCGATAAACCTTAGTTGTAGGGTTTGACTCTTTACTAATAGGGTAGTAATACCCTATGGGAGTCGTTGAGTGTATATATATGAAAGAGCGTATTTGTTAGTGTTATAAAAGGTTTTAATATTGTCTTAATTTGTTCAGTTTTGTATTTATAAATTCTGGTTGATGCATGGGATGCTATGACATCAATAGGGATTTCTAAACACTTAATAGGATAGACCGACACAATATTTGTTTTGAATATAGGTGAATGAAATAATTTTGCCTATTATATTTTCTATATATATAAAATAAATTTTTATAAAAGATCTATATTTGGTTGCAATATATTGGTTGTTACATAATGAAATTTATAAATAATAGTTGAAATATGATATAAAATAAAATAAATAAAATTGGAAATGTAGAATTTAAGTCCTGGGGTTTTTGAAACTTTCTTTTGAATGACTTTGAAATATAGTAATAATATTTTAAAAGTAATTTCTGATATTATATGGTTTGAAAGAATTGTTTTAAATAAATTTTAAAAGAAAATAAGTTTTTGTACTCCCCTCTCCATCGCTGGAAAATAATTTCGTTGATGAGTGCACGCATCATCGACATACATTTTCGAGTTTCGAAGTGGGAAGGCCATTGTAGTAGTTATACTACAGAGTTGTTTTGGTAGATAAATATAAATTTTAAATTGTTTTAAATATAATTGGATAAATAAGCTGTAAGTATATACATTTATCTATTATTTTAGAATGATTTTAAATTTAACCGGGTATTTATTTCTTAAGTTTCCATTAATTAATTGCTTCAATTATGTAGTGAATTGGAACGTAGGTAATTAGTAATTGAAACCTCTAAAGGAAATAAGAGATTAAATGCTATGTTTCAAATTAAATAAAAAGAAAGTTGAAATTTGTAACTTATAAAACAAAAGACGTAATTATTGAACATTAAATTAAAAAAAAAGGATAAACTTGTATGATTTTCAATTGCATTCTTAAAAGCATATGTATATAGCTTACCAAATATTAAAAGTTGAAATGTTTAATAAGAAATGTAATGGAAATTGTACAAGTAAAAGTATGTAATGAAAGTGTACAATAAATTTTCTTTTATTTATAAGAATTGATGTTATAGAGTTATAAACTTAAGTTATAATGGAAATCGTGTTATAATAAAATAAAATAGAAGGGTAAGCATTATAAATGGAATTTAGTAAATAATGGAAGTAAATAAATGAAATTAAGTAGTATAAATGAATGAAAATAAACTTAAGTAAATAAGTTGAAGTTATTTCTAAATAAAATTGTAAGAAATAAATGAAAATAAAAGGATAAATCATTATATGGAAGAAAGAAATCAAACAACAAATGTATGAATGAAATTAATAGGAATAAACTAATTCTGTTGTTTGAAATAGTTGTTGTTTGTTTTGGTTTATGGTTGTTTAGGTAAGGATACTTTAAAAGTGTCTGGGTGAATGAATAAATCTATTTAGCTTCATCAAAGACTGTTGAGTAAATGGTGCACTTAGTAACTTATTTTTCATTCTGTACAATTTGAAGTATTGAACCCAAATAACTGTTGGTTTTGTTTGAATGAATGATTGAATTGTGTTGATTCTGTATGAAGGTTGTATGTTGTTTGTTGCAATTGGTTGTTGAATTGATTATTTGTTTGTGGTTGAACAACTTAAATATTTCATTCTATATAATTGCTAACTCTTATCAGATTATATAAGTGAAATACAGGTTATGGAAGCAATTGCTACTGCTTTTGGTTTCATAATTAAGCGTTAATTGCCTGACAAATAGGTACGTTTTCGGATTACGGTTTATAGCGTTATTATATTATTTTTCCAGGGTTGGGATATATATTATTTTGGAAAATATATGTTGTATATTGTTATATTTGATATTATATTTTCTCCTGAGCCTCTCCGTATATAGGAGACTCTGCCGAAATTTTCCATAAATTTTGGAGTTAGAAAATATTTGAAAATGTTTTCCAAACTTTTATTAATTTGAGATTAAAAAGATTTAATGGGTATAAATTGGTATGTTTTATTCAAATTGATTAATTTTGTAAATTTATTTGTTTATAAATTTAATATTTTAAATAACAGATATTGATTTCCTAATTCTTCTTTTCCTTTTTTTCCTTTTCGGGGATGAAAACTTTTGAGTGTGGGAGAGTGTAACGACCCATGATTTTCATTAATTAAATTTGTCATATTAATAAGATTTTGGAATTAAATTTATAAACAAATATAATTGTTATAATTTGTAATGAAGTAAATGTTAAGAATTAACCTATGAAATATTATATTGATTAAGATAGACTTAATTAAAAAGGTTGAATTGAATAAATATTATTTATTGGAACCTAATTTATTGTTGTGCAAATTTATCACAAATGAGTTATTGCAAGAAATTGAAATTTGAACAGAATTCTAATGAATGAAAGTAGTGAAAAGATTATACCTGGATGTATTAATGTGATTACTTAATTAGCTAATGGAACAATAATAATATAGTAACGGTAATTAAATAAAAGCAGAAGTATTTATGAATTGTATTGAAAGGTGTTAAAGTTAATAATGAAATAAATGGAATATAGTATAAACAAATGCAATCAGTAAATTAATGTGTGAAATAATATATTGATTTATTTGTAACTGAGTGTAAATTATGCAATTATGTTAATGTATGTTAACTGTTAATAACCTGGATGTAATTCCAATAAGTGGAACAGTGTAAATGTTATAACTTGGTTACCAAATTTATAATGGAAAGGTGAATGTAAATTGAAGAGAAGCGTAAGTTTATTTTAAGGCAGTAATTGATGAAATAGAAGTTGGAAACAAAGTAAATAAATTATTGAGGACATTTAATACTAATTAACGTATATATATTTGATAATTAAATCCAATCAATTTATAGAAATCAATTTTAAATTAATTGGAAGGAAATCTATAATAAATGAATTTATTTGTAAGTGAATGAAATTAATTTCTATATTAATTAGAAATTGGAATAAGATGGTAATTGTTAATGTAATAAGAGTAAGCCTATAATAAAACCTATGAAATAGAAGATAGAAGTGTAGAGCAAGGGTCGAAGTTGCATTTGGACTAACGTTTATAGCTCGATACCGAGCAACATAGGTAGGTATCAATCTATCTCCTTGGGTTATGGTGCTTTGGTTTCTCTTGTACAACATTTTGCCCTCATCTAGATTTTATTGCAAGCAGCCTTTTGACTCAAAACCACTATTCCCCTATAAATACCACCCTATGTGCAACCAAAACAAGATCTTCACTCTAAACTGAACTTTGTTTCTCTTCTTCATCTCCTACCTTCCTCTCAATAGTAACCAAGGTTGCTGCTCTTGGAAATTCTAGGACTTAGAACTTGTCAAACCCCTACACTAGTGATTTATACTCTCTTCAGTCCTCTGTAATTCCATACAAACTCTATCAAATGACTATAAAAATCTTATATCTCCCTGTTATTTTTCTTTTATTTCTACTGCTACAAAGTGGACATAGGCCAGAGATTCCCGACCCACAATAAAAATCATAGGTCTCCCTGTTATTTTTCTTTATTTCTACTGCTATTTCCTGGACCTAGAGCTCACGGGTTCCCCACAACTCAAATCTTAGGCGTTGATCCATTTTTTGCATCAACAGTGGCATTTCTAAAGTAATTTTTTTCCTTTTTTCCAATCGAAATCTTTTTAAATTAAACTTTGAAAAAATAACTAAGATTTTCCATAAAAGTATTTTATTTTCCAAAAGCCAGAATTTTGAACATAAATTTTCAGAAGTGTACAACATATATATATGTAATATATATATATATATATATGTGTGTGTGTGTGTAATATATATATATATATATATGTAATATATGCCCATTTGTGTGTGTGTGTATTAAAACAAATAAGCCACATCCTACGCAGTCGGGGTTTAGTCAATAGTTTGACGCCTATAATGGTCTCTATCCTACTACATGGAAAATTTTTAAATTTCAAAAACATTTTCTTTCATCTTTAAATAATAACCAGCGCACAAGTTCATTTATAAATTTCAGCTTTTAAGGTATAGAGATAGTGGCCCATGGTTTCGCAACAATCTTTCCCTATCCTTCATTCGTTGAAATTTATCTCCTAAAATTTTACTACTTTTTGGTCTTAACATAAAATTTTCTTTAGTAGTTGACTCAATAAATTTCCTAATTTACTTTATAACCTCCAGTATTTTCCATTTTTTCTTTTACATTAGTTTAAATGACTTTGATGAAATTTCTCTGTTTTACCATTTTCTAACTAATACAACACTCAACACAAAATGCAAATAAAAGGAACATTTCCATTAATATTGTATGCGTTTTATACAAACAGTAACAACCAATGCTTACAACCCAAACCTAAAAGAAAAACAATTACGGGAAGGAAATGACTACTGCTTTTAATACTACCACCACCTAAGGGTTGAGAGATGGTCCCCTGTGAAAGCAAGACCCACAACCATAACCGAAAGTTTAGAGCATGGTCATCTCATATCTCCTACAACTCTACTTCGATCCGGATTCGAGAACCTCAGATCGCTTTAAAGTCTAGGGCTTTCTACAATTGCCTCACGTCCGACTGTTCTGGCTAAGAAGCTCAATCCATATGCTCCTTCAATGCCTCCTATTGTTGAGCTCCGCCATGCGCCTACCCTACTCTAAACCCTACAGGCGCTTACTTTATCCACATTCTCTTAATGGAGAATCCATCCAATGGCGGAGGTATCTTCTTGTTTATTGGATCCCATCGGAAGCTAACTTCATACTGTTGGAAGACCAAAATGAAAAGATGATAGTACAAGAGGTAGTTCCACTAGGTCCCTACTCGTGGGCTCGCATAATTGGTCATGATCGCCTTGGCAAAGTTCACATGAATACCACCTATAATGGTGTAGGTGGTCTTTTGGACGAGGAGGTAAATCTGTCCATAGCTCCCTTTCTTGAGGATAATAGTATGTTGGACAATATGGGTGACCGAACGGGCTTAGGCATGCAAGTTCTCCGTCTACCAGATGCATGTCCTTTAATGAATGGACCTTTCAAGTGTAACGAGATAGATGGTTTCAATGTCCTCCAAGACTTCTCCAGATATGGAGATATGCAGGATGCTATCGAACTGCTCATTAGCCATCCGAATTTCTAGCCCTTTGACTTTAGATGTGAAAATAGTGCCATTCTCGTAGAATATAGGTACCAAATTAGCATCAAACAGATGCATGCACCTTGGGTAAATCTCCTACTCAATTGTGTCATAGCGAAGGATCTGTAATAATCATATAGTCATAAATGGATTCTCCAAATGATAGGCGACGTGTCCTCGAACTTCACTAGGTACCCTTGCATCAATATGAAGCTTGTAAATTCCATGTGGCTTTTCACAATATCTTCATGATTCTAGAGTCATGCAATCTCTTATGGGTTTAGCCTTGGGTATCGGACTTAGAGGCTACTGTGCGGAGGGGCCATTATTTGGATTTGGATCAAGATCCGGGGCTTAGGAAAAGGGTTGATTTTGGAGTGGTGGAGCTACTGCGTCGTTGCCTAGAGTTGCCAGAGAGGAATGTCATCGATGCTAGGTGGCTTGAGTGGTGGCCGGCAGCTTCGAGGAGGAGGGGGAGGTCGCAATCACTTTTGCGAAGAGGAGGGGTTTGGTGAAAATGATGTGGGTCGATGTGGAAGCAAGAATATATGTCCTAGGTTCACTACCATTGACCACTAGTATAAAACTGGTCGACTGGTCGTACCTCTATGGTCAATCGCTCATGTTTAATTATGCCTAGGCCTGTCAATGGATACCCGAAAAATCTGAAATCTGTCCGAAGCCGTATCCGAAAAAATAGATTTTATTCGATATCCGAAAGACGGATGCAGATATTCGATATCCGAAAAGAAAATCGGATGCGGATGCGGATGTGGATGTGGATATGGGCAAATCCGTATCCGAAAAACATCCGTCCGATCCACAATTAATTTTAAAATTACTATTATTATTACAGTTTAAAGAGAACTATAAATTGAAATCAAAATTTATTAGCCACTTTAACACAACCGTTGGATTGCATATCAAAGGCTAAGGTATCTTCATGCACAATGAAACCTTAATCACACTGCCTCTCAATTCTCACGTATTCATTACTTTCATTTACAATTTTAAAGCCGCACTATCTAAAAAACCCTAATTCTCTAACCGAATCGCACATGCCTCATCTCGCTTCAACGCTCCACCCCGTCTCGCTTCGACGCTCCGCCTCGTCTAGCTTCAGTGTTCTTCCTCATTCTCGTGTGTAGCCAAGTACGCAAGCTTCTTACAATCGATTTTCATTTTACCATATGTACATGCTTTTATGGATTAAGCAGTTAGAATCTAGAACACTTTTTGACAGTTACGTCTTTTAACCTTTTATTACAGTCAATTTTTGTTGTTAGTTTAATTTCAACAGCAGTGGTTGTAAAAGAACAATGAAAAGAAAACAACTACATTTGAAGTAACATTTGAAAAAATTAGGTTGTTCTTCCTCCATTAAGACTTGGTATATGTTTTACCTTTCATAATGACCAGAACACCTTTTATCTGAGCTAGATCATTAAGGGATAGAGTTGGACATTTTGTTCAATATATACAAATTTATTATAAATGATGTAAAGATATCCTTAAACATTATTAACATAATCATCAGTGAGAAAATTTGATTGATTAAAATTTGTTGAATTATGTACTCAGGAGAAAGAAATGTGCTTGAATAATACAGCACTTGTGACTGAAAGAGTAATGTTTGTGTCTGTATATGGGTGGGTGTGTGTATGGGGCTTGTAATACGCTATTGCAGAATTAAGTGAACTTTTGGGTCAACCTGAGATTTAAAATTTCCTCTCCAAGGAAAACCTAAAAAGTAATTATCCTGAGAAAAAGAAAATTCAATCTTTGAAGGTATACACCTTTCCCTGTATATAAAACCAAGAGATTATTAGATACATATGAAGATAAAGCAGGCTGATATGATTCCTGGTAGTCCATGACTGTTTATAAAAATACACAATTGATAATAGTCCAAAACAACTAGCATTCAAGTCATTTAGTTTAGAGCTAAAACTTATAAACATGTCATTAATATTTTATAACATGTGCCTAAGCTATGACAATCCAAAATAAATGAGCAAACTATTCTTTTTGCTGGACAAACGTCTATTTCCATCTTTTTTTCAACCACTTCTTTCATACAGAATTAAAGAGATCCTACTAACATAATCACATTGAACCAATAATTGAAGCTAATGAAATACTACAAGCAACAAAATGGATTTCTTTCGCTAATAGCAACCTATTTTAATATATCTGGTTTTGGTGTGTACTAAAATAAAAGTAAGTACAAAGCTAAAGAAAGTTCTAGTACTGAATGTAAAAGTCAGCTCAAAAATCGCTGACAAATGAAAATATTAATCAAGTCCACTCATGTGCATTTATCTTTTGAAAATAATTGTTACCAGTTTCCTTAAAAAGTATTAAGAAAAAAGTAGCTTATTCGAAGATTGGATTCCACTATATACTAAGAAAGATCTTATACCAGTTAAGAACTTATAAATTTATTTGATCAATATTCCAAATGCAGTTTAAAAGGATAAAAAGTAAGCTGAAATGTGAATGCTATGTATGAATAAACGAAATATCTTATTTGCTTTCAAAATGGGCATAAGTAGGCCTATCAATGGGCATAATAAGTATAGTAAACTGATACTTAGTAAACTTTAATCTACTAATTTGTGGATGTTATACTTAATGTTTCCACTTTCCATTAGATATTTTCATGGGAATGCTTTTAAATTTGAACACTGCAGCTACACTAATATATAGTAAACTGATACCTTGTTCTATGAATATTTATAGACTTTTAAAAATGGAAAATACCTCGTCAAGTTGTAGCAGTAAATCTGTTGCATGTGCTGCATCAAATGCTTGTGTCATAAATAACATAATGTGCTAGAAACCACTGACTCTAGTGCGCCGCCAACTCAAAATGTTCCAGCTAATGAAGAAATATCTGCACCTTTGAATATAAAACCCTTGAAATCTGAGGTATGGAAAGATTTTGATAGAGAAGTGTTAGAGGTTAATAATTGTGTTAGGTCAACTTGTAAACATTGTTTAAGGAAATTCAATGGAGCCGCTTCACTGGGAACAACACAATTGAAAAATCATATAAAAGTTTATCCCAAAAATAACCAATAAAAGATTATCCGGACAACAACTTCGACTACTAAAAAGTCTCCCAATAAACCATTCAAATTAGCTAGTAAGAAGTTTGATCAAAATATGGCTCGAATGTGTTTTGCTTGTATGATTGCCAAACATGATTATCCATTCAAGATGGCTGAACATGTTTACATCAAAGAATTTGTGAAGAGTATTGATCCAACCGTTAAGCTCTATTCTAGAAATACAGTTCGTTGTGATGCTTTGAAACTTTATGCTAATATGAGAACTGAATTACAACAGATGTTTGATAGTTTGTCTACTCATTTTAGTCTTACTAATGATTTATAGACATGTGAACATCATAATATAGGTTATTGTTGTATAACTTGTCATTGCATTGGTGATGAATGGAAATTAAAAAAAAAGATAATTGCTTATCATGCAATGCCTTTCTCCACACATTGGACTTGCACTTAGTGCTGCTCTTAAAACAAAGCTATTGCATTAGAATTTGGATAAGAAATCATTTTCAATTACTGTCGATAACGCATGTAATAATGATGTTATGATAAGATATCTCAAGGCATGGTTAGATGGTAAAAAGGTCTTGATTTCAAATGGTGATTTGTTTCATATGCGTTGTTGCACTCATGTCTTAAATTTAATTATGCAAGATAGGTTAAAAGTCGTACATGGTATTATTTTAAAGATAAGAGAAAGTGTTAATTTCACAAATTCTTCACATTCTAGAAAACCAAATTGGGAAAACTCATTAGCACAAACTAGATTAGTTGGAAAAGGTGTTTCTTATGATGTTCCAACACGATGGAACTCAACATACCTTATGTAGAAAGTGTGATTGAAGTGCGTCCCGCGTTTGAGCGATTAGTTAAGTTAACTTCAGATTATATTCTAGAGAAGAATGGGTGATAGGGAAAGAAATTTGTGAATGTTTGAAAATCTTTTATGACGTAACTCTCAAATTTTCAGGTGTTAAATATCCAACAGCGAATTTTTATTTTTAAAGCGTATGTGATATTTATGAAAGTATTACTAGTTGGAAGCTAAGTGAGCATGATTATATTTGTTCTATGGCACAAATGATGAGAGTTAAATTTGAGAAATATTGGAAGGTGCAATTTAATGATGAGTATTGGAATGGTTTTCAATCCGTTATAGTGGGACGACCCGACTTTCTTACCCCAGAAAATCGCATCATCTTTAAGAAAGAAAGGGATAGAAAAGAGAAAAGAAAGAAGAGAAGAAAGAAACAACATCAGAATCTAACAGCGGAACGAATAAACTATATTAATAACATAAATATTACATAGTTTACAACCAATATCAGAGTTACACAGACATACAACACATACTAGACAGTTATAAACACTTGTCTAGTTATACAACTCAATACAACAACTCAGAGAAAAACTACACAGCGGAAAACTATATATATATCTACACGCGGAAGCCTCCTGCTCCATTTCTCCTCCACAATTCCGTCAAAGCTATCCTGAAATCCTAACCTGAATTCCCTTGGCTACTCATAAAAATTTGAGTACCCAAGAGTTTATGAAAAACAAAAATATACTCCGGGTCAGACATGGGTCTGGTGTGAGTAACAGGTTAAAGTTGCTTAACTTTTAAAAATCTTTTGAAAGAAAAGGTATCACGTAAGACTTCCCACACATAAGCATGGAAAAGTTTTTACCTTACGCTAACCAAAACATTTGATAGGAAATCCGATGATATTATAATAGTGTCTAGGGTTTTCAAATAAATAAGAAATAGCCGAAATTGTTACATGATTAAATTCCAGCTACTAGCCACAAAAATGGGTAATACAATCAAAACCCTTGGCACTTATTGGATTTTGGATTCCATACAATGGCTGGGCTACTGGGGTACCGCCCGTCACAGTACGTGGCCTAGATCAACGTACCGAGGATCACTCCCGACCCCCGCAACACAAAGCCAGACCCACTCCTTACTGAATAGTTTCGAACAAGACAACCCCGTGATTGTAGCTAGCAACCACCCACACAGCCACATATAAAGGGACTTCTAGACAGGGATAAATCTTGCCCTCCAGTGGGTGCGACCCACGAAGCCTTGCTGCACCTCCCCTGTTTTAGCCATTCCCGGTTGATGAGGCTTGAAGCTACAATTACCTTTATAGGACATATCACTTAGAATGCTCATCGTCCACCTGACGATGTTCTGAAAGCATTCAATCCATACAAGTTCGTTCCGGGTTCGAACGAAACCGAAGGCATTATCTCGTTACACTCATTTTGGAATCACCCTCAGAGTTAACGACAATAACCCTTGCACTCTGATTCACCATCTCGAATCTATAAGTACTATTCCGTCAAACTCATTACGGAATCACCCACAGAGTTATACTGACTTATAGTCCTTACACCTCGAGTCTTAACAAAGCTCCACTTTGATACACGACCTAACGTTATTTGGAATCGATGTGGTTTTCGGATATCCAAATATAGAAACCAGATCCCGGTCTCATCGAAAACCAAAGCGTGTCTTTTAGGGTTCAAGTTGTTTAAAGTTTTTAAAACAATTCAATTACAGTATCTATGTATACAAAGATAGATAACTCACAATCACAAATTGATAATTAACATTGTCAAATAACAGGTAATCTACATCATCAATATCAAATAGATATTCCATATATCACTATCAAAATAGATAATCTAAGTTATCATCAAAATATAACCAAGCATCTATACCATACAATATCATTTATCTCATTACTGAGATCACAAAGCATCCAAGACAATCAATGTCATCCATTCATACATAAGCAAAGATTTATTTATACCATCATATAATTAATTTAAAATGAATTAAATTAATTCTCTACTTCTAATTAATTTAAAATGAATTAGATTAATTCCTTCATCTTTAATTAATTTAAAATAAATTAAATTAATTACTTCACCAAATTATAACTTGCTTACCCAACTATTTAATTGATTTCAATCAATTAATCATTTATTATTAATTACCTAAATTAATCACTCTTGATTAATTATCCTTAATTACATTCATGTAATTATCCTTAATTAATTTCACACAATTAATTATTCTCAACTCAACAGTAATTAATCTTTAATTACTTCAATTAATTAATTAATCGTAATTAATTACATTTATCCTTAATTAATTAATTAATTACCTTAATTATCTATTATTGATTAATTAATCAACTTTAATTACATCATTAATTAAAATAATTAATGATCCTTAATTATTCCTTAAATTAATTACTCCATGTGATTAACTAATTTAATTACTATATTAAACCAAATTAATTATCCTTTAATCAATTTCGTAATTGATTGTTTGATTAATTACTAAATAATTAATCCAAATTACTCATTCTTAAACATCTCCACTTAGTTACAATCATGTAATTATTAATTAATTACTTAACTATGTAATTTCCAAATCCTTAATTACATTAAGTAATTATTTATAAAACTCAAGTGTTTATAATTAATTAAACTTAATTAATTAAATTAAACAATCTCATGAAATTAAATTAATTACATTAAGGAATTAATTTCCTAAATACTTTATCAAGTAATTACTCTCTAACCATTTATAATTAATTATTATTAAATTAATTAATATAATTAATTATAAAAAATTAACTACATTAATTAATTGTTAAATAATCCTGTTAATGACCTTCATTAACCATTCTTTAATTATTTTATAAAGTAATTAACTTAAATTAATTACCATCTAAATTATCTTTAATCATTCATTAATTAAAGTTAATTATTAAATTAATTAACCTTAATTAAAAACTTAATTACATAATTAATATTCATCATTAATTACCAATCTAATTAATGATCTTAACTATAGATTGATTAATCATTAATCAATTATTAATTCAGAATTCAATTAATTAATTAAATTACTTAATTAATCTTAATTACCTTGTTAATTAAATTAATTCTGAAATATAAATGTTAATTTAAATTTCATAAACATAACGTAATTATGTTTAAAACAATTTAATTCAAAACTAAGTACTTATGAAATTACCTTTTTAAATTTCAATTTAAATTTAAGTTGAAAATAGAAAAATTTTAAACTTATCAAAATTTAAATAAATTTAAAACTTTTTAAATTGCAATTCAAATAAGTGCTATAAAATTTTAAAGTTAAATTCATTTCAAAAACTTTAATAATTTAAATTTTCATTTTAAATACAAGTTTAAATTAAAAGTAATTTAAACTTATCGGGTTTGAAAAAATTAAAAACTTATTTAAATTTCAAATTAAACAAGTGGCATGAAAAATTTAAAGTTAAATTCATTTCAAAATTTTGATAACTTCAATTCATTCTTAGTTTGTAACTTTTAAATTTAAATCTTCTTTTAAATTTAAAACTAAAGTTCATTTTTAAACTTAAATTTTCAGATTTAAAATCAATCGTTAAATCTTACCCACATTTTTTAAAAATCTCATTATTAAGAATGTTTAAACTATTTACCATACAAATAGTTAATTTAAAATTAAATTCCTGAAACTTCTATTTTATTTAAAAAAAACTGGAATTTGAATTCAAATCAAAATACAAACTTGAATTTGATTTTAAACTTAAACTTTTCTTTAAACATAAACTTCAAATTTTAAATTTTCAAAAACCCAGATTTTTAAAAGAAAACAGGTTTCTAAAAACTGAACATTTGAAGTGACCCGAGAAAACAAGATTTTTACTTCGGGTTTCATGCTTGCCAACTTCGAGTTTCATACCTACTTACTTCGAGCCACTACAAAAACCTCCCCTATAACATCCAACGCCCAAATAGTTTGCTAGAAAACATGTCGCCGTGCATATGCACGGCGACCACCACCTCTTCCGATCATCCTAGATGATCCAGCGACCTCCATAAACACAAGTATGCCCACAGCAACCATTAAATCGAACCAATAATCAAGAATTCAAAATTTGCCCCTAATTCAAAACCTGAAAACTTCAAACAGGTTTCTATTGCAAACCTGTCAACGGCGATTTCTTGTCATTCCGATCATCTGTCGTACAACCCCTCCGGCCTCGAGCTACTCTACACACCAACTACCCACACACCAAAAACCAAATCACTCGATCCATCCAACTCTTTTCACTGACCCAATCTTAACCCCTGAATTCTATTTCCAGTTTAGACAAGAACTGGATACCCATTCCTAAATTAAATATCTTGGTTTTAGTTTTAAAATTCATGTTTTTAAGTGTTGTTTCAAATCCTAACCCTGAATCAATAAATTGTGATATTTAAATTTTTACTCATTTTTAAAAACTTGATCAGTAAATTGAGTTTCTAGAGATAATATCAGTTATTTTAACTTCAGTAGATTTCTAAACTAAAGTTTATGATTACACAATCAGGTTTGACCTAAAACTTAAGTTTAAACAGAGATTAAATTAAAAGATTTTGATTTTTAAATCAAAACTTTGAACCTATGAACTATAAAACAGAGAAGACTCAGGTAATACAAGCATGCATACCAAACATTCAGAGTTACAACCATATAAATACACAACCATACATATGAATGAACTTAATACAATATTTAACTCAGAGATTAGCATGCAACCATTATTCATACTTAAGTTTAAAAGAGAATGTGATGTTACTCACCTTATTATGCAGAGCTTTGTTGATCATTTGAATTTTTGCAGAAGACATAAAAATTGCAGACTTGACCCTTTAACCTTCATGTTGAATTGATATACATATGCATATGTTCCCTGACTTAGATTACTAGCATGCAGATGTAGATTAAGTTTCTAAATCTTCACATGTAGGCAGATGCTAGTTGTAATTACTCATTCCTTAAATGCATGCTAACATTCCCAGTTTAAACAGAGTGTAGAAAAAAATGCAGGCTTCACTTTGCTTTTTAGGAAATGCAGATTTGATCTTTGAGTAATATGCAGATGAAGGATTTGACGATGCAGGTTTATGAAAGATTTAGTTTTGACGAGGAGTTACAGGAATTTGCAAATTTGTGTATTTGAATATGCAGATTAGAACATGGTTTTGGTGAATTTGTATATGTAGATTTTTGGGGAATGTTGTAAATTTGAAGACGAGTTCATGATTTCTCCTTTGATTAAGGAAAATAAAAATGAAATATGAATGAAGATGTAATCTTAACTAATGTATTTCAGTTTTAAGGAAATAAAAGAAAAATTAAAACCAAAATTTAACACTTGTACAACTATACAACACTTGTCAATTTGTTAATGTTAAATTTGAACATTTTTTAAATCAATGCTAATGAATGCAACACTTGTTTTCTTTTAAAGGTAATTAGCATTTAAATTCACAAAGAAAAGTGTGTGTTAGCTTAAATTAAATTTGTTAGTTTATATTTAACATGTGTATAAATTTATAAATGAAATAAGAACAAATCATGTTCATAAACTTATACAAATAAAATTAAAACAATTAAGATTTAAACTTTTGAATTTAAATTCAAACTAAATTCAAAATCAAACAATTTCAAATCAATTTATAAATATAAATTCAATTTGAAATAAAAATTACAAATTCTATTCAAACTTATTTATAAAGATAATACAATATCAATATTGTTTTCATAAATCTCTTATTATTAAATTAAAAACATCTTTCAAGAAATTATATTTTTATTAATAAAATATCCATTTTATTAAGTCGTGAAATCATTTTGTTAAATTTATTCTAAATTTAAAACTCAAGCTAATTTAATTTAAACATTTAAATATTTTTCTTATCAATTTTAAAATCATATATTTTTATTTATGACATAGTCTTTGAAAACTCAATACTAATTTAAAATCAAAATTTCCAATTTATAATGTATATATTAGAATTTTAAAACATGATTCAATTATTAATTTTAAACCAAAATCATTTATTTAACTTTGAAAAGCTTAAATATTAAATAAAACTAATTTTCCAAATTACTACAAATAAAACTAGAAATTATGCTTTACTTAATAAAATTAAAACAATACCAATCTATTTAAAATATAAACCATATATTTATATTGTAAATAGAAATCATTTATATCATTTAAAAGATAAAATAACCAATTTAAATATTTATTGAAAAAGAATATTAAATATATTTGAATAATTATTAACAGAATATCAATATCAATTTAATTTTAACTACAGATTATTAAATTGATATTGTTAAAAATTCCGGGATATTACATATAGAATGGCTTACATTGAATTTTTCTATGATTTGAATTATGGGGAAGATGCACAAGTTCATATTAGGAAAATCATTGATTGTTTGAAATCTCTTTTCTAATTATATAAAGAAGAAAGTGCATCCTATAAAAAAGTATCTTCTTCTTCTTGTGCATTGGATGATGATATTAATCATGGTTTAACAAAGAGAACAAAAATGGATCTTAAGTGGAAGAATTATAGAGAAATTTTTTTTGGAAGTTTTCAAATTTCAAAGAACGAGCTTGACAAGTATTTGGAAGATGAATTATTGCCGATGGATGAGGATGACGACAACTTTGATATTTTAATATGGAGGAAAACAAATTGTCCTACATTTCCTACTCTCGCAAAGATTGCTCGTGATATTTTAGTCCTTCCCGTTTCTACCATAATATCCGAATCATCGTTTAGTAGCGGTGGTAGATTGATTACCGAAAATAGATCCTCATTATCTCTTGACATAGTGGAAGCATTGAGTTGTATGAAGTATTGGTTACCATCGGACACAGATTAGTTACTATTTACATACTAAAATTATCCTAGAATTTTAACCATTTAATATAATTGGTCTTTTTATTTAACATGTAAAGATATAGAGCTTGTAGATGAAGCATCAGCCCTACCACAAACTATCCATCACATCGCACAAGGTAAAAATATAAAGTTTCTTTTTTTTTCAATTATGTTGTTGCTGCTGCAGAAACATAAAGTGCTTGGTGCTGGCAGCAACACCAAGTGCTGCAGCAGCACCAAGTGATGCAGCTGCACCAAGTGCTGCTGCAGCACTTTGCTGGTGCAGTAGCTACTGCAGCACCAAGTCAGCAGCTGCAGCACTAGCAGCAGCACTTCCAATGCAAATACAATATGTATATGAGTTTGAAGTTTGATTTATTGGATCATATTATTGCTATGTTTTGTTTTATAGGATCTTGCGAAAAGCTCATGAGTTTTAAGATAGAACAAAGAATTGGATATTTATTCTTCACTTTTGCATAGAAATCGGATGCTCACCTTAGCTATGTTTATTTAGGTTTTATGGTTAATTATTTAAATTGTATAAGCTAATTAATTATGCATTTTGTAAACCTATTATGATTTTTAGCGGATTGTTTGTTGTTAATTTGGAAACTGAAGTATATTAGTTTGTCGATTGATTGTTATTTTAATGCTATGAATTGCAATTTTTTTGATCAAAATTTTCATTATGTCATAATTCTCAATCTAATTTTCGGATGGGCATTTTCGGACATTTTCGATTATCCAAAAATATCTGCATCCTCTTTTCGGATGCGGATATTCAACGGATGCAGATATTCAACGGATGCGGATACGGATGTTAATTTTTGAATATCCGAAGATATTGGATGCGGAAGCGGATGTAGATTTTAGTTTTCAGATATGGATGCGGATATAGTCATATCCGCATCCGTTTGCATCCGTTGACAGGCCTAATAATTCTCAATCAAGTTTTCGGATGCGAATTTTCGGATGCGAATTTTCGGATATTTTCGATTATCCGAAAATATCCGCATCCGCTTTTCAGATGCGGATATTTTCGGATTTCCAAAAATATCTAAGGATGCGGATAAGGATGTTAATTTTTGAATATCCATTGGATATCGGATGCCGATGCCGATGCGTATGTAGATTTTAATTGTTGGATATAGATGCGGATATAGCCATATTCGCATCCGTTTGCGTCCGTTGAGAAGCCTAATTATGCTAGGTTGAACCTGGACATTTTACAGGCCAAATCAAATATTAATTATTGACTATTAACTAAATTTCTTCATTCTACATCCGTCTTTTCCATCTTCACTCTGGCTGCTCTAAGAAATTCCTAAATATCGAATTTCTATTACCCATCACGATACATCCGCCTACCGCTTTATTTATTTATTATTATATTATTATTCGTGTTTTACACTTCTTTCCCACTATATTCATCTAATTTTTAACTTGTACCATTTCCTATTATCCACCCATAAAAAGAACTTACAACTAAAGAAATTTCATATAAGTAAAATCGACGAGAAATATACAGTCTACTTTAATTTTTCAAAACAATTACCTTGCTATAACAACACAATTACTGAAATTTTCGATTTGACTGGAATTTTTTATTTTTACCAAAACTTTTCATTTAGACAAAATACTGGTATATATAACTATTTTATCAAAAATTTACTATTTACTTACTATTGAAAATAAGGTTTCTCTACTTTCAAAAAAAATCCTTTTAAAACCATTTCAAATACTATTTCTTTCTCAAACACTTAAATTAGTTCCTTGAAAATCATTTCAGATATACTATTTATATTAAATTCTTTTATGTGAGGTCGGACTCATAGTTGTTTTACTTATCCCTTCTTTTGGACTTTCCTCCCTTTCTACTTACTGACTTATCTTATCCCAAAATAATAAAAATTTGATTATCACCTTGGAGTGATGCCTTCTTTCAAGAACTTACTTAATTCGTACTTCCTGATATCTTCAACATATAAATTCTTACTTTCCCATTTCTCTAGACCAACTGTACATCATCTATCGGCAATCCTACAAGGATTTACAACCATAATCCAATCAATTCTCTACAAGGGAGCTATGTACTATCCAGCTTCAAAGACCCTTCCATATGAAGCATTCATACTCTTCTTGAGTTAATGACTTCTAATATGGCCTACTTCTTATGGGGTAATCGGGATAGGCGTATACTTCCAACTTCATTTATTGTTCCAACTCATAGTCGCATTATCCATCTTTTTAGAGTATGGTTGTAAATAGTATGTAATCAGAATTTACAAGATTTGGCATATAATATCTTTATAATTATAGGTAAAATAAAAATATGTTCAATCAACATTTCCTAATTTTTAAGATTGACTAACCTAGGTTCTGATACTAAATGTGGCAACCCACACCTTAATAGGCTCGAGTAATCTAAAACCTAAGTCCATCAAAGTATGGATCATTGGATTGGTAATGTATAAATAAATAAATGTATATCAAAGTACTCCCATTTTAAACTCATAGTGGAATAGTAAACATAAAAAACATATAGTTACTAACCAATGTTGATATTTCTAAGATCAACTGTCCTTGTCAGTCTAAAGCATGTATAAGGAAATATGTCTTTCCAGCGTACCCACCTTGTACAAATTCATGTCCCTCTGAAGCTATCCAAAGTGATGTAATAAGGAGAGGGTCAGAATAATGTTCTGATGACTGGAAAATTACACGCTTTATAAATAACATTAGTTTATGCAGATTGCCTTACATTACATGTTATGTCTCTTATTTTATTTTTACTTAGCCATCTCGACTCCACTTGCGCATACGATTTGCCTCATCTAACCTACGTTGACAATAACTTCGTACGTATATGTAAATATTTATAAGTACCATAGTCCCCTTTGGACCAAGATTATCCCCGCTAGTATTTGTAACTCGACGCCTCATAAGGATCCATCATCAATGTGGTATCACATCCTCGTCGTCGTGCATAGAAAAAACTCCTGTATTGCCTAATAATGGCGACACAATAGTTGGCCATATTCTTCCGTTCTGAAAGAACTCCATAAAGAGTTATCGAGCCTTGCCTCTAACAAACAATCTAGCAAATAACTTTGGTGGTGCATGACCTAAATGTGATTTATACTGGTTGGCGGTGTAGCCTTGTAGGTGTAGCCCTAGTCTTTCCGCTAACCACTTAAGATTGATGATGTTCTCAACATATTTGCAGTTCCTCCTCTCTAAGATGGCATCAAACAGACACTGACATGGCATCGAACCTTGTTTACCACCTATTTAGATTACCTAATGAAGTCAAGGTAAAACCTTTTTGTTACTTAATACCCCCTAAAAGGTTGAAGCAAACTATACTTGTCTTTTGACAATTTGACCAAAGCAAACCTTTCTACCATGGCATCCTTTACCTATACGTGAATGTATCTAACTCCATAGGTCCTGTAACAGTACGGATTTTCGTTCTTTCGAAAATTCAACATCGATACTCACTTTATCGACTGCCGAGAAATCGAAGGCCGAAAACACGGAATGTTATGGGTTTTAAAAAGAATTTAAGAAAAGAAAGAAGAGAGAAAAAGGTAGAAGATAGAGGGAAAAGAAGATAGAAAATTTAGAAATAGAAAGAAAAAGAGAATAGAGAAAAAGGAGAAAAACAGAAGAAAATAGGACGGGACAGAAAACAACAGAACAACATCAGAATCTCACAATTCGCAGCGGAACAACATATAATAATGAATGAATAATCTTTAAACAAAGAACTATATCAGTTATTACATTACTTCACATTTCATTACATCATATCATCAAATTGTATAACAACATACAACAACAACAGTGCAGCGGAAAAGAAATACTATATAAACTAGTAATACGCCATGCCATCCAGCTTGCCTCCAGCAACTCCAGAATATCCAGAATATCCTGATAAACCTAACTCTTGACTGCCCGTGTGGAAATTGGTGGGCACCCAGAGTTTAGGAAGGAAAACAATAAACTCCGAGTCAGTCATGTGACTGGTGTGAGAACTCAAAACAGTTTATTTATCTTTAAAATCAAATAGAGGAATATTTTTAAATTCAATTCGCAATGCTTTTAAAAATGAGACTACCATAAGGCCTCCCGCACACACACACAATGCAAACGCAGAATCGGAGGAGATTTCTCCTTATGATAGTCAAAGATGCTTGATACGCATTTAAAATAACATTTGATATTATTACTAGTGCATAGTGTAGTAAATTCATTTCAAAAATAAAGATATAAATCTTAGCCAACATACGACCATTATCGTATGCCTACTATAGCTAACCATGTTCAATAGCAGGTTACCGCCACATTCCATGGCAGGTTATACAACTAAAACCGTACAAGTCACGTATTGTTTCTTTGGATTTCCAACGAATGATCAGGCCAAGGAACTTCCCATTGCCACATGAGAATGCCTCTGGATGGACATCCCCGAGAACCAAACCGGATCTCTACCAACACAAGGCCGGGTTACTCCTAACTGAGTAACAACTGACCGAATATGCCATCCCCCGGTCCTATGGGACCTTTATCAACCGAGCGCTCGTAATCAATTCACACAATCATAACAAAGTGTTTTCAACATGAGTAAGTATCTGGGCTCCATACCATGATACCACCCTTTTCCAGAAGGAAATGCACATATCCTAAAGGGTGCTACCCCTCATAACCTTGCTGCATCTTTCCTGTTTTGACCATTTCCGGGATGTGAGGCTCGACGAATTCACGTCCACAAAAACATACTTTATACAAAAGCCATGTTTTGGGTCAACAAATGATCAACACAATGATCACTAAGATAGACGATCAAATAAATGATCCTATCACAAATAATCAACACAATGATCATTTCAGCATCACTCAGCATGTCACATTACCAAATTGGGAATATATCGCTGATAACTTCAACTATATAACCTTTGAGCTCGTACGTCTCAAAGAAGGGTGTTAAGCAAAGAATAAATTCTCCGCCACCAACAGAAATATATTTGAAAGAAATCGGCTTTATATCTCAACTTGTAATGTCAGACATACAATCCATACAAGTCTGTTCCGGGATCGAACAAAACCGAAGGCACTTACAAAGAAGTCCTTGCAATCCGGATATTCACAATCCTGATCGGATTTCCCATCACTTATGGAATCTCTATACCAGGTGCGACCCAGTGCAGAGACAATCGATAGGTCATCCTATCGCTCTCGCAAATACCGGTCTTCAACACCGATCTTCAAATGCAATTCACGACGTATCACATATTCGGAATGGGTTATACGACCCCATGGTCCTTTCCCGGTTAACCCGAATAGTGAGCGCTTATTCAAAAATAAGTGTGCATTCAAATTCAATCAATTCACACCAAATACCCATTCAAAGGGAAATACTGATAGTCGGTTATTGAACTGTCAATGGACATGCACACATCACCAGATTCCAAATAATTTTCCAAATTATTTATTTTCCAAAATATCTTTATAAGATATATAATTTCAACACTTCAAAAATAAATCAATATTTATTTTCAAACAAATTCCACTTTCCACATATAGATTCCATAATGAATTTATATTTCAAAATATCCATGCATATTCGATTTCAATAATTCATTTCAATTTATCTTCAAAAAGATAAATTCTAATTATTCACTTCATATTGGAAAACATTTCCATACTTATCAAAAATAAGTAATCGACAAATCTTTTTATTTTCAACCTTTGAAAATATTCAATATACTTGAATCGAATTAAGTATATTATTCATTCTTTAAGGGAAATCATTCTCTTAAACATTTTTATTTGGGCCAAAACGAATGTTGCGTAAAACATCGTTACAACGTCCCAAAATCACTAGTATAGGGATTCGAAATTAAATAGATATATAAATCCCAATACTATACAACCCATTTCCTTTCGGAAATCATTTACTATAACAACAGTGTTATAGTCCACCATTTCCTTTTATTTCTCGAAAACGTCTATTTCAACAATAAATGTTGAAATCTATGATTTCGAATCTCAACACAATTAAAACATCGTTAAATCGTTTTAATTCTATTTAAAACATTCACATTCAATACATTTTCTTTAACGTATTATTCACTATTCAAAAACGTGAATATACTTCATTAACAAATTTCATCCTTTCTATTCATTTTATTTTAAAGGATTATTCACTGTCTAAAAACGTGAATATAACTCCATTTATAAGTTATAACAATTAACTTATCAAAATAAGTCGTTTGCGAATTTATAAAACAACGTTTATAAATTCCATTTCCATTTATTTAATAACAACTTCCTTTATAAATCTTCTTTATTTACCTATTCGATTTATAATCTTAATTATAAACCAAAAGTCCAAATTATAAGTCAAACACTTATAATTTATTTATTTGCAAAAATCGTTCCTTTGAACTTTACAAATTTTATAAACCTATTGTTTATAAAATTCCATTTATAACTTCACCGTTATATAATTCTATAAATTTCATTCATTAATGAAATTCATTTACAAATCATTCAAACACTTATAAAACTCGTTTTAAAATGTCAATACTTCAATTTATAAATATCCATTTATAAATCTCTTATATAAATCAATTTACATTAATATTTCAAAACGTCTTTAAATTCCTTTATAACTTCATCATTTCAATTTATAAAATAATTGAACTTTATAAATCCTATATTTAAGCTTTATATTCAAAAATCCCGATTTTAACTATCTTGTAAAATCATAAATCCATATTTTCTCAAAAATCAATATTTAACCGTATTTTTCAAAATCATAATTTTTATAACTTTAAAAAATTATAACGTTTATTTATTTGAAATGGATCAATTCCAAAAATATAGCTTATTTTCAAAATCACTTTTAAAATCATTTTAAAATCCCAAATTTGGTCCAATGATGCTACACACCAAATAGTCAATCACGACTACAACGACATCATATATCGTATATGATAATCCATCAAATATCAAAATATCTGAAATCAAATAAAAACTGTTGAGGAATCCAGTTGGATCCCTCCAACCTGTTTTCCTGCATCCAAAAACATTAGCACAATACCAATTTCGCTCCAGTACGAAATTATCGCGGTATATGTTTTTAATAAATATTATCCGCTTAATAACGGCGTAATAGGGTCTCATCCGCTAAACAAAAAATGCGGGAAATCAACAACTGCAATATATACATATGCCAATATATATATTGATATTATATATAATACCAATTTCACTGTTTATGAAATATTCGCGGTATATGTTTTTATTAAATAACATCCGCTTACTAACGGCGTATAATGTCTATTTTAACAATCAATAATTTACAGTCATCATTCAAACATGCATTCAAATATTTTAAATCTAACTATTTAAAATAAAATCGAAACTGATTCGATTGAGTGAGAAGTTCTCACCTTGGTTTTAAATTTCCGTTTTAGCAATTTATTTCGAATAAAATTAAACGCGCGTTTAATTTTACCCGAAATTCTCACTAACTCCAAACGACTCCAAACCAACTCCATCGCGTAGTGCTCGTCCATACGATTCCAACGCAACTGGTTTCGCGCAGTTTCGACCTCGTATGAAAAAGTTATTGATTTTACAATTTTACACGATTTATATATAACTATTACAACATAATCTAATTAATTTTCAACCTAATCAAGCCATAGCCATTAGATCCAACCTCTCCTCATCTCCACCGTCCCCCCTTTCTTCCCTCATGTTCACGCAACCTACAGGAAATATTTGAAGAGGCCGAACCCATATAGCAATTTTAGGGTTAAATATTGCAACTTCATCGTTCAACTTGAACACGATCGGGATACACCAACGCGAAGCCCTCCTCCTCCACTACACTCGGCCCCCACCATGCCAAGCTCGGCCTCATGTATAGCCTCGAATTGCGTGCGAAAACTGATGCAAACGGCCCTCCTTTCCTCCTTCTACGCGACTCCATTTTACATCACAGCCGTTGAATCTCTAGCTCTCGATGCGCTCTACCACTTTGTAGTTGAGGGTTTTGTCTAACTGCTGATGGATTTCGAGTAATTGGAGGTGGAAGTTCATGGATTTCTGGCCCTAGATTCTAATGGTGGCGGCCACGAACGTTTAGGGTTTTAATTTTTTTTATTTTTTTTATTTTAGATTTAAGGTGATATTTATAGGAAAAGCAAGCGTAAACACTATTCATCCCGGGAATTCCGAACTCCGATTTACGCGCCGGAACCAGCGTACCTAGGGTTTACCCCGCGTTCCGGACACAATGGAACAGGTTTCGGAAGCTAATTCGGAAGTATGTGCGAGTTATGGCTGCAAACGCTCAATTTAAATTAAACCGATTTAAATTGATTTCTAGGCGTTTTAATTTGTACCGGACAAACGGTAAATCCAATTGACTTGAAATTTGAAACTTTACAATAATATCACATTACGGATCCGATGAAACTGGTTTCGTCGAAATCCGAGACTTTTTGAAAAATGGCTATTTTGACTCGCCAAATTTAAATTAAAAATAATTCGATGCGTTTCGAGCTGCCACGATCAAACGATAACTCCGATTGACACGAAAATTGAAATCCGGTAATAACTAACTATTACGGATCCAATGAAACTGGTTTCGTTCAATTCTGAGACTGTTCAAAAATTGGCTATTTTACAGTCGATTATTAAATATTAAAATATTCAATTTTCACAAATTAACTTTTAATTCGATTTTAAAAGTTCTAAAATATCTCTATAACTCCAGTATGATTAAATAAAATTTTCCAAATTATTTCTAATCATATTTAACTCGATTTTCAATTATTTCCATAATTTAACATATTAAATTATCGATTTAATAATCCAATTAAATCCAAAAATTCAAATAAAAATTTATTTGACTTATAAATTCACTTATTAATATTTAAAATTAATTAAATATCCAAATTTTAATTTATAAAAATTCTGGGTCGTTACAGGTCCTACATTTGGATATGTCCTATATCGGTATAATGTGTACATAATTATGTTAGCCCCTTGTGGTGGGCAGACTTCTATTATGTAACAGTACTGGCTTTGCATTCCAACCCATTTATAATGGCTATGTCATTCTCATCTAATCTAAGCTTTTTACTATGCCAAATAATTCACAACCATTATAAATACGTACTTAAGTCATTATGTGTGTGTGCGTGTTTCTATATTCATGCTTATTTAGTTATTAGGCCTCCAATGTTCAATTGTTAATAACATATCTTCACTTTTCGTGCATTTACTTCTTATGCCATTTTTATCAAGTTAATGTCACTTACTACTTTCATTAAAATATCTAAATATTTTTCTCTATTTACTATTTTCATGCCTTATTAAATTTCTATTTCTATTTCTTTTTAACCTTTACACCCTCCCTTGTTTAGTGAACTTTCCATACCTTTCTTATTTTAATTATTACTTCCCTCCTTTTTCATTGTTTACTATTTGATTTCTATCTTTCCTCTATTGCATAGATATTAATTTTTCACTTAAATCATTATTATGATCACATTCACAATTGTTTAATTCATCCTTAAGGAATTCTTCATTTTAATGCATTAGAATTACATCTCTTTAAATGGAAAGGTTAACACTATAAATCTTTATACCTTATCTAAAAAGAGAATTTTTGTTACAGTTGGAATTACCAAAAATTATATTTTTTTTGTAGGCATTAAACTAGACACTACAAAATATGGTAAATATCCTTATTTTATACATCTCTTTTCTTTAGGTGTATTTTCCTTGTTACATCAAACGATACACTTTTATTTATGAATCTGAACTAGATAATCTATAGAAATTTATATTGTAACTACCAACATTACAACGAATTAAATTACTACTTAAATCATAATAATTTATTGTGATAACTTTCAAATTTACATGTTACTTGTATTTGTAACGACCCGAAATTTTCGAACCCGAAAATTCCAGATATTTAGGAAAAGAAGAAAGAGATAGAAGAAGAAAACAGAACAACAACATCTCACATTCGCAGTGGATAATATATAATAATAAATAATAACAGTTTACAAAAGAATACTATATTTGTTGATTACATTTAAATACATCAGAGTTACACATTTATACAGACACTGGATATACAATTATCAAGTCACAGATGTACCGAAATAAAATACAGCGGAAACACTTCATATGTTCATGCCATCCAGCTCCCCTCTCTTGAGCTCTAAAACGTCCTTAGCTGAAAATCCGTAATACTCGATCTGACCCGATCATTACACCAAAGTAACACCCGGGTCAAGCTGGAAACCAGCGTGTAAACCCATCTAACATGGAATACAAAAGTATATAACTCATATAAACTCGGGGTAACTTATATCAATCTACACTTCACAATTTTTTATAGACATCACTAATTTCACACATCAATTTCTAAGTGCCTTAAATTAGATTATATGGTCCAATTCACTTAAATCATTCCATTCCCGCCTATCGATTTCACATATCAACCTCTAAAGAATCGAAGTGGTTCCGAGTATTTACAAATACCCAACTCCGGTTTCATCGAATTCAATGTCATCTTAACCCACACTATTCAAGAGACACAATTCAATCTTTAATCACAAGATGATGCTCTTTTACACAACAATTCATCATCGATAGATAACCACATAATCACTGTTCAACACAGACAAAACCTTTCATATCAGAAATATCATCCAATCATTTATAAGCAAGATTAATTAGTCACCCATTCCTAATTAATTCAAAATAATTCCTTTAATCACTTTTATACTTGCTTATTTAACAATAATTAATCACAAACCAATTAATTAATCCTCATCTTAATTAATCACCCTAGATTAATTATCCTTTAATCACATTAAGTAATTAAACCAATTAATTTATGTTTCTCTAATTACTTTCATAAATTAATTACCCTTTTTTATATATATTACCCTTAACAAATAATCTTTAATTTACCACATTCATTAATTATTCTTATTTAATTACATTCAGTAATTAACTATTACTTAATTGTTTACATTAATTAATCCTTAAATTAATTACACTAAGTGATTGTGACTTGTGATTATGACTTTATAAGTTCGTTAAGTAATTATACTAAATCACTTTCCTTAGTGAGTATCCTTAATTAATAAATTAATCACATTTAGAAATTTGTCCTTTGATTTCTTACCTTACTTACTTCTTCATTAGATCGTCATACTATACTTAAAACACTTAGGGATAAATTACAAAAAATTTCAAGTATGTATAACTTTAAGCAAACAATTTCTAAACATCAAATCTTAGAATTTAAAATCTTGAATTTAGTTCTTACTTTATATCAAAATTTTACTTCACATTTTAAAATTTGACAACCCGAGCCAAATACCGATTTCTTCCCGAGTTAAACCCTATTCATTTCTTTTACTTCCTGGAACAACATGCGTACTACCAGTTCACCTGCTCGATTCATAAATTCACCTTCCCGAGACCATGCTCGGCTTCCATTTCTTCCTGATTCCATTCTCCCTCTTTACCTTACTTTCTTCTCCTTCTTCTCCTTGTTTCTGCTCTGACATACACAAGCACCACCTCCTGCACGTGCACACGGCTCCGCCTCACCGGAACTCGATGCCGATCCTACCCACAGCCTACCTTCGAACTATTGAATCTTCTAATCATCTCAACATCCTACAAAAATCCCTGCATCTTGAACACTCGATATCCCCTTACAGGAGCCAGAACCCTTATATTTCCGTCTTGTCCTCCTATTTCTACCACCGGAATCTCTAAAAACCTCGTCAACACCATCGTTAACGTCACCTCATCCTTTCACCCCCATACCGCAAACTTAACCAACCACTTCGGCGCCCCAATTTTGACGAGTACTAACCACGACCAAAACCATTGCTAAACCCTAATTAGCTTCACCGCATCAACCACGGCAAATTATAAAATCATTCGCCATTTTTACCTCGATCACTGACTCACAAGCCATCTCCAGAATCAGTTCCGACCTCCTTGGGTTCGCAGATCACCAGGAATAACCCAAAACTCCAAAAACGATCAACCACCGAAATCTCACTTGTTTCCCAACTAAAAATTTGGATTTATCTCTTAAAATTCATAATTTTAGATGATGATTTCGATCATATAAGTTAACCAAATATTTGCGATGCTTAAATTTTCATGCTTTAAAAGTTCTTACTACCTTTACCTTATTTTCTAGAAATATACTGACTTATTTCATTTAAAACAAATTTTAATACTTAGTTTATTTTTAAACAAAGACAACTTGTTTAAATACTACCTCCTATAAGAGACTAGATGAGAAGATTTGAATTTTAGATTCAAAATATAAACTTTCAAAAAAAAGAATGAACAAAGATATACAGTCACACATTCTTATCGCCTCATTTCAATATGCAGGTCGAAATTCTCCTCATGCAAACAGATTAATACATCATAATTTCATAAATTATCATATGTACTATGTTTAAAACAAGAGGTTGTTTAGTTTACTCACCTGTAGAATACAGAGAAGCTTTTGTTAAAAATCTGGAAGCTACTGCTCTTTTGAAAATTGAAAACTTGATTACTTAAGATCTGAGAGTCCTTTAAAACTGAAAATTGCAACTTGTTTTTGATGTTTTGATTGAATTGCCAGCTTGCTTTCAGGTATAAATTTTTGGAAATTGATGTTGTATATTTTTTTTTTCTGGTATGCCAAGTTTGAACGAGTAGGAACTAAAAGTATGTATATATAAAGAGAAAGATTTTACTGAGGTAGGTTATTTTTGGAACAAGCTTTTCTTGTTTTTGATCAGATTTTTTTTCTTTTTCTAGCCTCCTTCTTTTACCAGTCTATATTTAGTTTCAAAATTGAAATGATTTTAACACACTTCGAATGACCTTGCTTTTGGGCTGAGATGATATTATTAAATGAATGTGTTTCTTTCCTTATTGACAGCATATCTATTTGAATCTTGTATGTACATATTTGTTTACACATTATTATTACCTTTTTCTGCATATAGATATTTGTATGTGAGTATTCACTTGCATGTAGACTTTGGCTTGTAAATGAAGATAATTTGTTTTATTGCTTTGCAACCATAAACATATAGTTTTTCCAGGTTTTAGTTTATACACTTTATCTGATTTTAACTTTATACAATTTGTTTTTACAAATTTCAGTTTATGTTACAAGCATATCAAATCACTTAATTCTTGTTTTTTTATTTACATTTTGTATTTTAACTATCGATATTTAAATTATATTCATAAGTTTACCTATACTTTATACTTATATTTATAATGATAGAATTTGATTTTATTTCAAACAATATCGTCTATAGATATTTATACCAAATGTTAACAAGGTAACGCAATTCAATTCACTTATGCAAGAGATATTTTATTTTATATATCATTAAGAGATTTTATTAAATTTTGAAATCAATTTTTCCTTTTCAAAATACAAATCTATATAAACATATGGCAAATATTTCCAAAAGATTTATTCATTTTAAAATGACGAGTTTACAATTTATTTAATTGGATTAAATATTTATAATATGGCCTAAAATACCGGGTCGTCACATCCTCCCCCTTCGAATCTTTTCGTCCTTAAAAAGGAATGAAGTCGGATTTATTAAAATGCTTAAAATCATATAAATTTTCTTTGATCATTTTTAAACTACTTTAAAAATCTATATAATATTACTAAAACAGTATTTATACAAATACTTTTATAACTTGATATTTTGACAAGTCCATCCTTGTTCTCACAGAAATTCGGTCATACGTTCATCAGGCGTACGACTGAAAATCTATAAGCGCTTGGCTGAACCGTTTCAACATCTAGTGAAAATACTTGGGAAAAAAATAATTTTATTGAAAATAGTTTTTGAAAATAGAGGAAATATCTTGGTGAGAATGCTCTGGAAGTCATCACCCCCATCCATGGTCGCAGTTACATCCTGGGTTACGTTGCCATCGCAGCAAAAGTCCATGTAACTGCAGCCACTCCGCACCCCTCGATTACGCCATGGAAACCACGACAGATCGCAGTTACATTCCAGGTTACGTTGCCATCATTGAAAAAGTCGATGTAACTGTTGGCTCTCAATGGCACACACGATTTTCGCTGTCAAAATGAAACTTCTCCACTATTATGTAGGCCACAGTCTACCGATATAAAATCAAACGTAGATTGTTGGCTCTCAGCAGCACACACGACTTTCGCTATGTTACCATAGGTCGTAGTTACATCCTGGGTTACGTTGCCATCGCAGCAAAAGTCCTTGTAACTGTTGGCTCTCAGCGGCAAACACGACTTTCGCTATGGTATACTCTACTCATAATCCTCAGGAACTAGTTTTGTCCGGACTCCTCACAGGATCAACTTTAGAACCCCCCTAGGGCTCAAGGCAGCACCACCCGGTGGCACTCCTGAGAAGTTCATTTTAACGAAGCGCCTTTTTCCCAGAGCCATCATGAAAACACTTTATGCTATACACATATAGTATCTTCCAAACCATACACCTAGTATGATCTCATACAAGGCTCCTTTACACAAAATCGATTATCCCAAAAATCGATAATTCTCAAACTAGGATTTTCAAATTCCAATATTGATTTTGCCCAATAATCAAAAGTCGTTCCAAATCCAAAAGTTCCCTAAACCTTTTTCCAAATTCCTCATAAGATCCTTTATATATATATAGATATATATAATTTTTAAAACTTTGGATCATTTCAAACTTGTATAAAACTCCTTTTATACTTCAATTATTTCCACAAATCTATTTTCTTCTGCAGTAGATTCAACAAGGGCAGTTTCATCTTACATATAACAAAGATATATATCTTTGTTTATTTAAAATCAAATATTCAAATTTGATTACTTTTTCCAATATCAACTTCACTCAAAACTGTACGATGTACACTTATCATCCGTATGCAATACCAATCCGATCGCTTACTCGATCGCACAATTACACTTCCGAACTAGTATCATCCATCCGACTTCCTAGTGCGGACACATATCTAGTTTCTTAATTGGAAACCGTCATTCCCCTTGCATAGCCATAACTATGATAGAGAATATCCAGAACCAATCAACAATCCATATCCAGGTTCGCCGTCGAAAATCTAGTGAAAAATCCCAACTCGGATCGATATAACTATCTCAAAATTCTGTGCACGAATCTGGATCAAATCACTGTGCGAATAGAATAATATACGTACATCATACGTATTTAACTTCATTGATTATTAGCCAAATCAATTCCTTTCCATTCACATTCACTTAAATTTTCATTCACTTATTCACATTTTCCATAATCCCCATTTGGATTATCACTTCAATTCTTATCTCAGTTGGGTATTTAAACCAATAACAGTGTAAATTACGACCAGTGTATATTTAGAAAATAGCTTGAAAAACTTAGGTAGTTGAAAAATAATTATTAGTTGACAAAATATCTGTAAAATAGTTGGAAAATAGTTAAATAGTTATAGAAATTTTAGATAATTGCAAAATAGTTGTAAAATAGTAATTAATTATAAAACTGTTGAAAAACAGCAATTAGTTTATAAATCAGTTACAAAATAGTTAAATAACTCCAAAAGTAGTTATTAAATAAATATAAGATAGTTCTGGGTTTAATAAGAAAGGTTGTATATATAATAAATAACTTGGAAAATAGATTTGTACTAAAACAATTTATATTGAAAATAGTCCAGAGTCAAACTATTCACTTTCCCAACTTCAAATAAAATCGATTTGTAGTTACTCAACTATAATTACAGTTCCAAATCATTCAAATAAATTTTGACTAATTTCAAATTGAATCCACTTCAATTTCAAATCATTTAAATTTGTATAAGAACTAATTCCAATTCCCATTTGAATTTGAAATCTTTTTTTTTCATTTTTATTTCCAGTTAATCCAATTCAAATTTTCCATTTGAATTCCATACTTATTCATCTTCAATTCTAATTAATTCAAACTAAATTCAATTTGAACTAATGGAATCTAAATTTCAACTTTGACCCAAATCTTTAAACAATTTAAATTTCGAGTCAAATTCTCAAAATTCCATTTTAAATTATCCCTAAGTTCGAATAGAAGTTCAAAAATAATTTTATCTTAAAAATTTAATTTATTACCCAATTTTTATCTTTTGGATTTGAAACTAGTTCATAAACAATTTTAATTTACAAATTCAATTATTCAAATTTTCAGTTTAAAGTAATTCCATATCCTTACTTTCAAATTAAAGTTTAATTTCCCCTTTTATCTCAATAATTGATATATTACCACACTTTACTTCTCGTTCATTTAAACAAATCCAATTTGCACTTTAAAGATTTTTAACAACACTATGATGATATCATCTAATTTATTTAAAAACAACCATCCATTTTCAATTTCAAGATCTCAAACCCATTTTGAGATCTCACAAACTCTCCATACAAATTAACCATTTAGCTTCCAATGTCAAATCCCAATTTCATATTGAAATTTCCAAATCAGGTCGTCCATTCAAACTTATTTAATGTAACGACCCATAAATTTCGACCATTTAATTTGTTGATTTAGATTGATTTTTGTGATTTAATGTAGAAAGAAATGAAAATCTTATAATTTATATTGGAATGAATGTTAGAAATTTAATGTTGCATTGGTAAATAAAATAAATTCTTGACAATTGGAATGAAATCCAATTAAAGAAATAGTGGAAACCATTATAATTTGTTAATTAAATTTGATTGTGTAATTAATACTGGAAGAAATAAATTGGAAATAGTATAAATGAAATATTAACCGAATTGAATTGCAACTATATGAACAGAAGTAAATTTTATTAAGTGGATGTCAATATTAAATAAATTAATGGAAATAAAATCGAAATGTATGTTTGGATAGAACATAAGTGAATGCAAATCGGTAGTATGAAGATAAATGCTAACATTTAAATTGTAATTGCATATGAGAGATAAAGGAAAGGATTAAATTGGTTTATGCAATAAAACATTGTAATGGTATTTGTTCATAAATTTTGGTAATTAGGTAGTACGTTATTTGGAAATAAAATTAAGAGTAGAATAACAACTATTATCAATTACCTAATTAATTGGTCAATGAATTTATTGGAATTAAAGTTCATTTAAATGTTAAGTAATTATGATGTTGTTATTTATAAGAAACGTTACTCTAATAATTTATAATATAGTAATGGAAGTGTGAATGTAAAATTTTTAGAAGCGTAAATTTACTTTAAGTAGTAATTGATGGATTGGGAAATTAGTTCAAATTATGTTAATTGAGAAAGTAATACGTAAAGTATGTAAAGTAATTAATTGCATGTAAATTTAAGGTTGTAAATGTTTATAGAACATAAAGTATTTTTAAAAACCTTAACTAATGCATTAATTGATAGAAGTACATGTAGGAATATAATATTTATTCTAACTAATGTAAATAGGTGGTTATTTCACAAAAAGTGGAAATAAAGAGTTAATACGAATAAAGGTGAAATTGGAAGATCAATGTAACAAAACATAACCAAAGGTTAAATATGTTTATGGGATAACGATTGTTTGAATAGAAAGAATGGGAATTAAGATTTGATTATTTAATTGAATTTAAATTAGAAAATTTTGGTTATTGCAATTAAATGGTAATTAAATGTTAAATATTACGTTAATGAGGATTTAGATGAAAATTGAGAATGTTAATATAATGGATTTTGATTCTGATATTTATTTCATCTGTTTGTAATAATGAATTTGAATAATATGAATGAAAATTTAATTCAAAGGAGTTATTGAAAATTTTAGTTTATAATTCAAAGTTTAACGAAATTGGAATTTAACGCTAAAATTTATGATTGAATAAGTGACATATAAATTTGTTTAAAGCATTGTAAATATTTGGGAAATATGAAGGTAATAAAATTGGTCAATTTTAGAATTGAAGTAAAAAAATTGGATTTTATTTATTTAACTTTTTTACTTAATAGGAAAATAGCCATTTTGGCCACTGACTCGGATTTCGACGAAACCAGTTTCATCGGATCCATAACGGTGAATTATAATAGTGTTTCATGTTTCGTAGCGATCGGAATTGTCGTTTGATCGTAGGGACTCGAAACGCCTTGAAATAAACGCAATTGAAATCAATTGAAATCAATTTGAAAATATTGTTATTAGCATAACTTCTCCATACGATGCAATTTGAACCTGAAACCTTTTCCATTTCGTTTAAAATATTTTAAAACACCTAATTTGATATATGGGTTTACCCAATTTCGTTCCGGGGCCAGAAAGGGCTTTTTGGGCCACTGTGTCGTTAGCGCGTACTCAACTCGATCCATTTATTATTTTTCTACTTTATCTATAAATACCATGCTAAACCCTAGCCTACATCTATTTTCAATTGTCTACACGTAAAATTTCATCAGCTCCTCCTCTTTCTCAATGGATGCTAACCCTAGATCCAATTACAAATTCAAAAATCAAATGAAAATTCAAAGTCCTCGGAAAAATTCAGAAAAAATATATGTTGAAGCTCTCGACTAGTGTAATTCACTAGTGGTGTTCGTTTTTTGTTTCGGATTGTCGTTTGATCAGTAAAAATTGAAGAAGTCTCGGCCGTTCATCACGTCGAAATCAAACTCGACGGATCGACGAACCGTTTCTGCATATTGTAGAGGGAACCAAGGGGAATTGATCTGTGGCATTCGTTCGTGGAGTTAACGGTTGGATCGTCGGCAAATTGCGATTAGCGTTTCGAAACCCTAGAAACAATGGCGGCGGCCTCTATTGGCTATGTGGGTGGCGCGCACCTGGGGGATAGAGAGGGCTCAGCATGGGCTCCGAGATGGCGGGGGTCCGTAGGTTGGCGGCGGCATGTAGGTGGTGATATCATCGGTCAAAGTTTGGTCAACGAGTTGCATATGGGTCCCAACGGTTCGGTCGTGTATCTGGCTTCTCGCATGCGTGCCTGGAGGAAGATGCTTCCTTGATGACGTGGCAACTAGGTGAGTATGTTCTTTTTTTTATATATATTTCAAATCACATTAATCGCCATAACTCTTGTGTACAAACTTCGATTTATGTGCGGTTTTTTTGTTAGGATCGTATTGAAATCCCGGAATTGATGACATTAGTTTGGACAAATTCTAAGATGGTCAAATTTTTGGGTTTAAATTGGATTTAAATTCAATTTAAATCCAAAAAGGTGAGTGCTTTAACCCACTCACAACTTCTAAGTTTTCTTATGTTTGTTAAATTGATTTAAGATATGAGTAGAAATTTATTTATGACTGTTTTGCATATTTTATTCATCATCTCAGTTAAATCGCATTTATTTAATTTAACTGTTAATTAATTTTATTTTTGCATATAAATTGAAGGTTAATATTTATTTATTTTGCATATAAACTGCTAATTAAATAGTTATTTATTTATTTATTTATTTTGAATATAAACTGTTCGTTGACACCTGTTATATTTTATATGCTCTATTAATGTTTGTTTAAATTGATGATGATTGTAATAAATTGGTTGATGATTGATATTGGATGAATGGATGATGTGTTCTATATTATATAAACTGGAAGTTATTATGCATTTTCATTTCATTCTGGATTGCGGTTTGAAATGATATACAACCGCATTTTTTTAAATTGCGGATTGAAATGATAAATATCTGTATCACTTGACCATAGGATAGAAATTTTTATAGAGACACCCCGGTCTATATATAATTATTTTGAAAATGATTTCTATGGTTTGGATAGGATACGGTTTAATAAATATTAAAATTTGATATTATATAAATATTATTTTATATATACATATATAGTTAAATTTTGAATTTAAACTATGTATAATCTATTAAACAAAAATGAATAATTTGGAAAAATGGAGTTTGATAATTTATATTATATGTTTAAGTACATGTTTAAGATTCTTGTGTATATATAGAGTTTTAAATGATTCAAATCAATTAAGATTGGAAGATAAATTGGAAATTTATTTGGAATTGATCTTATTCAAAAAGTTAACTCCATAAGTGATGCCAACTTATTAAATTTGCAAATTTAAAGGTATGATATTTATAACTGGATTTTTATTCAAGATAAATTAAATGACTATTTCTAGTATAAATAAGTTGAAGGAAATATTTAGTTGTTAGTAAATTGAGTTTATTTTTAATGATTTTGGATTCATTATGTAAATATTTCAAACAAAATAATAGGACAATAAATTATTGAATAGAAATTTCCAGTCTTAGTTTTGAAATTGTTAATTACTCAAAGTTTGAAATATATTGGAATCGAAGTGTTTTATTGAAACTGGAAGTGAATCTAAAAATTTATGGGTTTAGACTTAATTTGAAGTGAATAATGGTAAAGGCGTGGAAATTATTTACTTTATAAGTAATTTAAAATCAACTATTTTACATACTGTTGAATATCCAAACCATTTAAGTTTTGAAATTTATGGTTTTAAGCTACGAATTTCGTAGTTTTATGTTTGAAAGTTATACTTCAAATGTTTGGTTTCCAATTATTATAAATTTTAAAGCAATATGATTTTGGAAAAGAAATATATTTGAAAAAAAATGATATTATATTAATTTGGGTTTTATAAAAATAATATCAAATGAGTTCGTTTTAAAATGGAAAGGATATCGTATTTATATGGTTTTGAAATAGTTATTATATTCTGGTTTTGAAAGTAAATTTATTTTTAAATGACCGAGGTGTTATAATAACGTTTGGTTGTTAAAGAGACCGAGATCGGAAGTTGTCATACTCTCTGGCAACCCCGAAAACCACTTTAACAACCGTGTACGCGGTGGAGATTCCAGAATGAAGTAGGATGGTGGCGGCATTTCCTTTGAGGTAAATACATGGACCCGACTCCCGTGAGTTGGCATAAGGTGGCTAAAACAGGAGCGATCGATGGGCCGAGGGGGTTAGCGCCCTTTATTGGATACTCCTCTTCGATACTATACTCTGACTTTGGATTGATTCGGTGGCCACTTTTGATTTTGATTTTAAGGGGGAGATTGTCCGAGGTGGGCGGTAGCTGCGACTACGCGTTACCACCAGCCCGGAAGCGTAATTGGTATATCTACCCTGGCATTGCCTAGTTGTGCCGTGTCACCTACCCTATCGCGCCTCGTACGAGTTTGGATTTCTCCCGTAGCCCGTGTGGTATCCTCTGGTGGCTTCCCGATCAGGAAGGACTATGACATTGGATGGAATACTGGAACTATTACGTGTTAAGGTGGAAAATGTAAAGCCTTAACGCTAATTAAAAGTAAGTTTATTTTACAATTAGACACTATTATAATAGCGAAATATACTACATAGTAAATAGTTTAACGGATCCTTAAGAGAAGTAAATCCCGAGCATCTCTTGAGTTACTGCACTCATATTTATTCTGTTGATTTAACTTACATAAGATCTTTTAGTTTTGAATCTAGTGTTTTGTATTTTCAATTCGCTCGGGTCAGTCCGAGCGTTTCAGGATTTCTAAGACCTTAGCTCTGGAGGACGAAGACGGAGATTTATATTATTATTATTATTAGTCCACTATACTCATATTGTTCCGCTGCAGTGTTATTGGTATGTGTAACTCTCATAAATGTTGTAAGTAATAATCGAATATTTTGTAAAACAGCTTTATAAACTGTATATTGATTATTATATTTTATCCTTCCGCTGTGAGATTCTATTTTGTTTTTATTTCTTTCTTGTTTTTTTCTGATTTACCCCATAACAATCCGCTCTTTCGTATGGTTCGAATTGGCACGTGTGTCGATGTAAAGCATGCGAAAAGGGAGGATGTTACAGTTGGTATCAGAGCTTTGGTTTAGCGATAAACCTTAGCTTTGTGGGGTTTGACTCTTTACTAATAGGGTAGTAATACCCTATGGGAGTCGCTAAGTGTATATATATGAGAGGGCGTATTTGTTAGTGTTATAAAAAGGTTTTAATACTGTGTTAATTTGTTCCTTTTTGTATTTATAAGTTCTGATTGATGCATGGGACGCTATGACATCAATAGGGATTTCTAAACACTTAATAGGATAGACCGACATAATATTTGTTTTAATATAGGTGAATGAAATAATTTTACCTATTATATTTTCTATATATAATGTAAAATTTTATGAAGTCTATATTTGGTTGTATTATATTGATTGTTAGGTAATAAAATTTATAATTAATAGTCGAAATAAGATTTAAAATAAGTTAATAAAAATTGGAAATATAGAACTTAAGTTTCGGGGTTTGGAAATTCTTTCAATTGATTTTGGAATATAATAACAATATTATTAGAAGTATTTTCTGATATGAATATTTTGATATAATTTGAAAGAAATGTTTTTAAAAGGAATTTTAGAAAGGTAAAGTCATACTCCCCTCTTTGTCGCTGGAAAATAATTTCGGTGATGAGTGCACGCATCATCGACATTCATTTTCGAGTTTCGAAGTGGGAATGCCACTGTAGTAGTTTGCTGCAGATTTGTTTAAGGAAAATTTTATCGTTTAAATTATAATTGGTTATATATATATATTAAGTGTATACGTCTATCTATTATTTTAAAATGAATTGAAATATAACCCCGGTATTTAAATTCTTATGTTTTCATTGATTAATAGTTTCAATTAGGGTAGTGAAATGGAAGTTAACTAATAATTGGAACTTTTAATTAAAATAAGGGATCAAATGCTTAATTATAAATGAAATTTCAAGAAAGTTGAAATGGTAATCTATAAAACAAAGGATATGATTATTGAACGGTAAATTAATTTAAAAGAAGAGAGATAAACTTGTATAAATTTCAATTACATCCTTAAAGTATAAATATAACTTATCAAAAATTAAAAGTTCTAATGTTAATAAGAAATATAATAGATATTATACAAGTAATAAATTTTGAGGTAATGAAAGTAATTAATGAAATTCCTTAATAAATAGGAATTTGATGTTGTAATATTATAATCTTAAGTGTAACTGAAAGACTACTAATTGAAATAGAAAGGTAAGTATTATAAATGGATTTTAGTAATAAATGGAAGAAAATAAATAAAATTAAGTAGTATATATGGAGGAAATTGATTTGCATGGGAATACTATAAACAAATGAAGTTATGCAATAAGAAATGAAAAGAGAAAAATGAATTATATATATATATAAGTATAAGTACAAACAAGTGTAATAGACACTAAATTAATGAATGGAGATAAAAGTTGTAAGAAATAAATGTAAAGTAAAAAGATAAACAATATATGAATAAAAAGAGAAATAAAACAGCAAAGGTATGAAATGAAATTAATAAGAATGAACTAAATTTTTGTTTGGATTTGTTGTTGTTTGGTTTATGGTTGTTTGGGTAAGGATACTTTAAATTTTTTTGAATGTACGAATAATCTATTTAGTTTCATCTCAGACTGTTGAGTAAATGATGCATTTGGTAGTTTATTCTTTATTCTGTACAATTTAAAGTTTTGAACCCGAACAACTATTTGTTTTGTTTGATATGAGTGAATGGTTGATATGTATTAGATGTGTATGTTTGTTTGTTGCAGTGGATTATTGTTGTATTGATTTGTTTTCTTGTGGTTTGAACAACGTTAAATATTTCATTTTATATAATTGTTAACCCTTTTTGATTTTATAAGTGAAATACAGGTTATGGAAGCAATTACTACTTCTTTTGGTAATTGCTACTGCTTTTGGTTCCATAAAATAAGCGTAAATTGCCCGACAAATAGGCACGTTTTCGGATTACGGTTTATAACGCTATTATATTATTTTTCCGAGTTGGGATATATATTATTTTGAAAATATATGTTATATGTTGTATACTTTGATATTATATTTTCTCCCGAGCCTCTCCGTACAAAGGTGACTCTGCCGAAATTTTTCGAAAATTTTGGACATAGAAAATTTTTCAAATTTTTTTCCAATCTTTATTAAATTGAGTATAAAAGGTTTAATGGTTAAAAATTTGTATATTTTATATAAAGTAACTAATTTTGTAAATCTAATTGTTTATAAAAAATTAATGTTTTGAATAAGAGATATTGATTTCTTAATTCTTCTTTTCCCTTCTTTTTCCTTTTCGGGGACGAAAAGTTTTGAGTGGGGAAGAATGTAACGACCCGTAATTTTCGACCATTTATTTTTTTATTTAAATTATTTTTGTGATTTAATGTAGAAATAAATGAAAATCTTATAATTTATATTGGAACGAATGTTAGAAATTTAATGTTGCATTGGTAAATAAAATAAATTCTTGACAATTGGAATGAAATCCAATTGAAGAAATAATGGAAACCATTATAATTTGTTAATTAAATTTGAATGTGTAATTAATACTGGAAGAAATGAATTGGAAATAGTATAAATGAAATAATAACTGAATTGAATTGCAACTATATGAATGGAAGTAAATTTTATTAAGTGGATGTCAATATTGAATAAATTAATGGAAATAAAATCTAAACGTATGTTTGGATAGAACATAAGTGAATGCAAATCGGTAGTATAAAGATAAATGCTAACATTTAAATTGTAATTGCACATGAGAGATAAAGGAAAGGATTAAATTGATTTATGCAATAAAACATTGTAACGGTATTTGTTCATAAATTTAGGTAAATAGGTAAATGTGACGACCCGGAATTTCTAACAATTTAAATTTGAATGTTTAATTGATTTTAAACATTTAAAAGTTAATTTTAATTTGAATTCAAAATATTAATATTTACTTGATAATTAATTTATTGAATTATATAAACTGAAAAATTTGGTAAAATGTTGAATCTGAAATTTCTAAGCCTGTTTAAATAATTTGAAGGCTTAAAAAATTTATAATGATGATTCTAAAGATAATTGGATAATTGAATTTTAATTTAAAGGTAATTTGTTCAATTTTAATAATATATCGTTTAAATCGATATTTAAAAATAGCCTTCCGAGGCACAGTCTCGGAATTTGACGAAACCAGTTCCATTGGATCCGTAATAGTTAGTTATTATTAGATTTCAATTTTCGTAGCAATCAGAGTTATCGTTTGACTCTTGTAGCTCTAAACGCTTAGATATAATTTTAATTACTAATCACCATCTATTGAAATTTTGTTCACATCAAACTTTTTCTTTCGCGGCTTTTTTTCTTTCAAAGGCACTGCAGCTTGAAAATTTTACATGGCTGCTTCACTTTTTCAAAACATCATGTTCCCATTCTATCACGCAACATTCCAGAGCACGCAGCCTTCTTTCAAAATCATGTTCCCTCTTTTCAAAACATCACACAACCTGTTCTTTCACTTTAATTCGAGCCGCTCTTATCTCCTATTTCACCTTCAAGTTCACGAAGACAGAGAGGCAAAATGGTAGCTGAATCAAATCATTCGTATATTAAAGGATGGCCGACCCTCTCCTTTCCCTTCTTTAGATTTCAAAAAAAAAATAAAGTTGTTCAACAGTTAAAAAAAAGGGCTGCTTGCTATTTAATTCCAATCGAAGCCGCGTCTCTACTTCATTTTCGAAATCAAAGCATTTCGAATTCGTTTCGAATCGCGTGAAGTAAATCATTCTGTAAATTGAGCGACGACTTTCGGTTTATTAAGGCTTTTGGGCTCGATTTCAAGACTAGCCAGGAAGGGAGGGTTCGTTGTCGAGGTGGGTCGTACGGCGGAGATGATGTTCGTGCTCGCGTCGCAGCGACCGCAAGTGAGGGCTCGTGCGCGAAGGAGGATCGGGATTCACCTGGGGGAAACGAAGGTGACTGCAACATTCGAATCTTGTTCTGGTGGTGTGTTCGAGAGCAGGCGATGAGCTAAGGGTTTTCAATGTCGGTTAGGGTTCGTGGGGATGGTGGAGTTCGAGTCCTATTTGTTCAGGCTTGTTTCTTTCCTCCTTAACTAAGGTAATTAATTTAATTTCTGAGTGTTTAATTTAGTTGGTTATAATTTTTTTTAAAATTATATTAATATATATATATATATATATGTTACAGTGAAAGAAATATTGATTGTGAAAAGGAAAATGTTTATACATGCCTACTTTAATTTAGTTTTCTTTAGGTAAATAGGAAGATTTTATGCAAAGATACATAAACTTATCTAATTAATTTAGTCGTTTAAAAATATTTTATTTAAAAAGGGAATTTGTTTAAAAGCTAAGATATTAGTTAATTATATTTAAATGGAATTGACTGTTCGATCATTTAAAATATTAATAAATTATAAAATTTGTTTGATACAAGGTCAAATCTTGAGAAGAAACAAGCTGGATTTGGGAATGGATGCTAATAAAATAAAGGTGAGTAAATCTCCCTCTGTTTTGATTTTTATGTGGATTTAAATGGTTAGATTTAAATAATTGGTTGAATGATTGGATTGATTGAATGTGTATCTGATGATCTAGAAATTTTGGTTTTAGGGTGGCTCTCGAGTTAATTATTGTTTGACTTGAGATATTTGGGTTTGAATGGTTTTAAACTTAAATCGCAAATAAGAAAATGGTTCCGATTAAAATCAATAAAGATTTAATGATTGGTGATTCATTGCATAAATAGGATAATTTGATGAATACTTAATAAATTAAATTAATTTATGGTTTGGGTTAATTAATTGGGTTTAAATTAATTGGAATGATCATTGGGTGGGTTGATAAATAATTGCTTAATGGAATTAATAAAATATAATTATCTTGTGGAATTAATCAAGAGATTAATTAAAATGATTAATTAAGGAGTAATTAATTTATTTAATAAAGTAAATAAAAGATAGTTTTGAGCGGTTGAGATAAATCAAGAACGACTGATATATTTATATATATATATGGTTTAATTAATGATTAATTACTTAATATAATTAAAATTAGATCTGAATAAATTGAAATGTAAATGAAAAGTCATTAATCTATATAATCAATGTTGTAAATAGAGATTGATTAGTTAAGAAAATAAATCAATACAAGTGACTTATGAGAAGTTAATTAATATAAGTAATTATGGACTAATGTAATTAAAATAGTTAATTAATTCCTGAGGTAATTAAGATTTCTTGTTGATTTGGGTTAAGAACAATTAATATCGTGTAATGAATTAAAGATAATTACATGAACATAATTGAAAATTTATTAATCCAGAGTGATTGATTAAGATGAATAACGGAGGGTCGATTAATTAATTGATTTGGAATTAATTAATATTAAATGAAGGAATCTAAGTGAATGTGGTTAGAAATTCAATTAGAATCAATTGAATTTGTTTGTATGTGATTAAGTTTTGCTTATGGATGATTGAATGGTATTGGATGCTTGCATGAGATTATATTCCTGATATAAAATGTTGAGTATTTCAGTTTGATAATTTGGGTTTGGATGACACGAGTCTCGAAGAGGCCGGAGTCGGATATTAGGAAATACACGAAACCAATTCGAATATTTTATAGGTTAATATGTGAAATCTATATGCTGGAGTGAAGTGACTAAAAGAAAATTGGACTATTTAAATCTAAGCCTTGGTACTTAGGAAACGTATGTGTGAAATAACATATTGTGAACTTATGAATTGATTCGAGTTACCCCGGGTTTATTTAAGTTGCATACTTTGTATTCCTTGTTAAATTGGTTTACTCACGCTGGTTTCCAGCCTGACCCGGGTGTTACTTTGGTGTAATGCTCGGGTCAGACCGAGTATTACAGATTTTCAGGTGAGGACGTTCTAGAGCTCAGAAGGCGAGTCGGATGGTAGGAAAGTGTAGAGTATTTCCGTTATGTTATATTATTGTAAATCTGTGAGATGATAATTGCATATATTCGATGACTGTGTATACGTGAAACTCTAATGTATTAAAATATAATCGACAGATATAGTATTCTTTTATAAGCTATTATTATTTGTTATTATATTTTATCCGCTGCGAATGTGAGATGTTTGGTGTTTCTGTTATTCTTCTTCTATCTCTTTCTTCTTTTTCATAACTATCTGGAATTTTCGGCTTCGAAAATTTTGGGTCGTTACTTTTGGTATCATAGCTGAAAGGTTAAGTGAGAACCTTAGCTCTGGTAGGGATTACTCATTTAATAGAGTCTGTAGTACTCTAGAATGAGTTGGGAATATATATATAAATGAACGCGTACTTGTTATTTTCTTATATAAAGGTTTTAAATGATTTTATATAAAATATATTTTGATCTATAAAGCAATATTTCCTTCTAATAAATATTAAGGTGATTGGTTGTTAATTATTGGAATTAAAATTAAGAAGTAATATAATACAACCAAATTGAAGTCTTGAATTGGAATTAAATTAAGTAGAAATAGAAATAAAACTAAATCAAAATATAATTGATTGAAAATTAAATTGTAAATCTGGTCCCAGAATTCGGAAATTTGTTTCAAAGTAATGAAAAATAATAAGTATTATTTGGATAACTGGGCTTGTTGCAAACAATGGGTTGTTTGAAAATTGATTTGAATTTAAAACCAAAGGTGGTTTAAAATTTTAAAACATGGCTGGGAGGGCCATGAAACAAATATGTATATATGTATGTGTGTATATATATATATATATGAAGTCAAAGATAATTTGAAATAAACTCTAAGAGGTTGAGTTTTGATTTTTCCCTGAAGTGTGATGTAAAAACCCAAAGTGATATAAGTTCTGAACTTATAAGAGGGAAAGAATTTTGAAGTTTGAAGCGGGAATTCAAATTGAGTAGGGTTGATTGGATTAAGTAAATTAGAATTTAACTTGGAAAATTATATGGTTGATTGAATTGGGAATGTGTGTGATCTCAAAATGGGTTTGAGATTTAGAAATTGAAAATGGATGGACGGTTTAAAATAAATTTGATGATATCATCCTATTGTTAATAAAATCTTTAAATTGAGAATGGTATAGTATAAATAAAATAAATTCGAATAATTGAATTGTAAAATAAACTGGTTTAAGAACTGGCTTCAAACTGGAAGATAAAATTGGATAATAAATTTAATTTTGAAAACAAATAAAATTATATTGAATTCTTATTTGAACCTTGAAATACATAAGTTAAGATAATTTAAAATGGAATTTTGAGAATTGGACTCATAAATTAAATTGATTAAAAACTTTAAATAAAAGTTAAATTGGTTTAAAAGGTTAAACCAACCTTTGAGAATTTAACTCGAATTTATATAATTCGAGATAGTTGAATTCAAGATTGAAATTGAATTAGTTCAAAATTAAATTTGGTTTGAATTAATTGATTGGTGATCAAAGATGTATAAGTTTAAAAAGGGAAACTGAATTGGATTATATTGAAATGATTTGAAGTTGAAATGAGTTCAATTGATAATAATTCAAATGGATTGGAATAATTTGAAATTATAATATAAGTCGAACATGATTAAAATTAAATGGAATTTGATTAAATTGGGAAGGGAATCAAGATTGATTCGACTTGAATTGGGTTTAAATAAATTTTAATAGAAGTTGAAGTTATTCAAGTTGGAATTGCGTCAATTAAATGGAAGTGGAAATTTAACAATTTTATACAATCTTTCTTTCTTAAAGCCAAATTATTTTATACTTGTTTTAAAATTATTATTTTGGAAGCTATTTAACAATTTTTCAACTGTTTTCTTAACTAATTACTATTTTCCAACTATTTCACAAACTAATTCTATTTTACAACTATTTCGCAATTATCTAAGATTTTTGAAACTATTTAACTATTTTCCAACTATTTTACGATTAGTCAACTATTTTATAGCTATTTTGTAAACTAATAATTATTTTTTAACTACTTATCTATTTTAAAAAAAAATTCAAGCTATTCTCGAAATATAAACTGGTCGGAGTTCAAACTGTTATTGATTAAATACCCAACGGAGATAAGAATTGAAGTGATAATCCAAATGGAAATAAGGCAATTGTAAATAGGTGAAGGGGAATTTAAGGAAATGTAAATAGAAAGGAAATTGATTTGGCTGATAATCAATAGAAATAATTACGTAGGATGTACGTATATTATTCTATTCGCACAGTGATTTGATCCAGATTCAAGCACAGAATTTCGAGATAGTATATCGATCCGAGTAGGGATTTTTTTTCACTCGATTTTCGACGGCGAACCTGGATATGGATTTTTGATTGGTTCTGGATATTCTCTATCATAGTTATGGCTATGCAAGGAGAATGACGGTTTTTGATCAAGAAATTAGATCTGAGTCCGCACTAGGAAGTCGGGTGGACGATACTAGTTCGGAAGTGAAATTGTGTGATCGAGTGAGCGATCAGATTGATATGAGTACAGATGATATGTGTTCATTCGTATGGATTTGAATAAAATTGATATTACAAAGAGTAATCAAATTTGAATATTTGATTTTGAATAAACAAAGTTATATATCTTTGTTATATGTAAGATTAAGCTCCCTTTTGTTAAATTTATTTCTGGAAGAAAAAGGATTTTTGAAAGAGTTTGAAGTATAAAAGGAATTTTATACAAGTTCGAAATGATCCAAAGTTTTAAAAATTATATATATTTGAATATATATATAGAGGATCTTATGACGAATTTGGAAAAAGGTTTTAGGAACCTTTAAATTTGGAAAGGCTTTTGATTTTTGGGAAAAATCAATATTGAATTTGGAAGCCTAGTTTGAGAATTATCAATTTTGGGATAATCGATTTTGTGTGAAGGAGCTTTGTATGATATCATACTAGGTGTATGATTTGAAGGATACTATATATGTATAGTATAAAGTGTTTTGATGATGGCTCTGGGGAAAAAGGCTCTCCCTTGAAATGAACTTCTCGGGAGTGCCACCGAGTGGTGCTGCCTTGAGCCCCAATGGGGGGGCTTCTAAAGTTGATCTTGTGAGGAGTCCGGACAAAACTAGTTCTTGGGGATTATGAGTTGAGTGTATCATAGCGAAAGTCGTGTGTGCCGCTGAGAGCCAACAATTACATGGACTTTTGCTGTGATTGCAACGTAACCCAGGATGTAATTGCGACCTATGGTATAACATAGCGAAAGTCATCTGTGCCGCTGAGAGCCAACAGTCAACGTTTGATTTTATATCGGTAGACTGCGACCTATGTAGGAGTGGAGAAGTTTCGTTTCGACAGCGAAAATCAGAGGCCGCTGAGAGCCTGTAGTTACATGGACTTTTGTTGTAACGGCAACGTAACCCTGGATGTAACTGTGATCTGTTGTGGGTCTATAGCGTAATTGGTAGGCCGCGGAGAGCCTGCAGTTGCATGGACTTTTGCTGCGATGGCAACGTAACCCTGGAATGTAACTGTGACCATGGATGGGGGTGATGATTTCCAGAGCATTCACACCAAAGATATTTCCTCTATTTTCAAAAACAGTTTTCTATATTTTCAATAAAATTATTTTCCAAATATTTTCACTGGGTGTTGAAATGGGTTTACCAAGTACTTATAGATTTTCAGTCCTACGCCTGATCAACGTATGACTGAATTTCTATGAAAACAAGGATGGACTGGTTGAGACATCGAGTTATAAAAAGTATTTTTATAAAGAGCTATTTTATTAAGTATGATGTGAATTTGAAAGCATTTCTAAAAATTTTAAATAAAAGATATTGGAATTTTGGAAAATCAAGGAAATCCAGACCGGAATTTTAATAAAGTGAATTTGTAATTAAAATCGAATATTGATTTAGAAGTTGAAGTAAGCTAATTGGCTAAATAATTATTTGATTGAGTATATTAATAAAATTTAACTTGGGAAAATGAATGGGTTGTAAGTTGATAATGGGTTTGGGAATGAATTCGAATTTTAAATAGAATTCGACTTAAATTTGATAATGAATTAAATAAGAGGAGATGTTGTAAAATAAAATAGAGTTGGATTGAAAAATGTGATGGTTTGAATTACAAATAAAATTCAAGGGTGATTTGAATAATATTTAATGAAATTTGCAAGTAAATTGGATATAAGAGAAGTGATGTTATATGACATAGAAGTGATTATGATAGAAATGGTTTGAGTTGCAAAACAAAACCCAAGTGAATAGAAATAAATTGAGAATAGCCTTGTATTAATAAAATAAATTCGATAACGAATTAAGTAATTGAATTAAAAATTTAAAATGGGTTAATTGAGTTTAATAATAAGTGGATGAAGTCTGATTAAATAAAAATCAAATCAAAGTTGTGATTGGAATTGGATTATTAGACTTACTTAAGTTCGGTGGCATATTAGTTTGAAGTATAAATGAGTTAAGTATGTGGTTGGATATTATTTTGATAAATTGAGAAGGTGAATTAAAAATAAAATTAAAATGGATGGGCTAACTGAATTTAATGGAATTTGATTAAATGAGAATCTAATAAAAGTAAACTTAAGTTTGATGTTGGGATAAACAAAGGTAAATTAACTTAAGTTTAATTTTATGGGAGCTTGGCTTCGAATAAGAGTGAAAGCCCATTAATAAAAGCTTGGAATGAACTAAATTGGAAATGATTATTAATTTATAAGTTTGAATGTGCCAAGCTTAATAAATTGTTTTGCATGAATCTAATGCGGAAATAAAATGAAATGCAATGAATGGTTGGTAAACAAATTGGAAATGAAATGGAATTAAATACAATATCGTCGAAATTTCATAAGATGAATTGTCGTTCGGCGTAAATAAAAAGTAATTAAAATGCTATGAGTTAATAGAGATTAAATAAAATTGATTCTGAATCTTTTGAAGTGAATATGAGCTTGTTTGGATTAAAAATAAATTGAACATAAGCAATTGAGTGTAAACCATTAAAATTGAATGAAATGGCATATAAATTTGGTTTGAAGCAATTGGATTGGCTTTAAATCATATAAATCGCTTATGGTAAGCGTTTGTTGTTTGATGCTTTGTAATGCTTGTGTTTTGCCATTAAAGTAAGTGAAATGCTAATAAATTCTCTATATATGGCACTTACATATTTAAATTGAGTAAGTACAGGTACATGAAGGCCGTTTGACTGGATTTGGTTGCGCTATTTGCTAAAATAAATAAGCTGCTTGCTTTAAATGCTAAATAAGATACGCCCACGCAATAAAAATAGGAAGTATGAACTGTTTTTGCTTTTTCCGACCGTGTGGGTCGATGTATACATATTTATATCTCTTGTAAAATTGCAAAAGCTCCTCCGTACAAAAGAAACTCTGCCAAAAATTTTCCAAAATTTTGGGAGTTAGAAAATTTTTGAAAATTTTGGGAAAATTTTTGTTAACGACAAACAATTTCAAATTGGAAATTAAAGTAAATTTGTAAATGCAAATACTATGAATCAGTTATAAATGAAAGTTAAAATTCTATGCTCAAATTAAAGATGAATTGAATTCATATGAAAATGGGAAAGACTAATTTGAAATAGGTATGGAACTTCTGTAAGGAAATGTATAATATGAGTAAAAAGGTTACTATTGTATATTATTGCTTGGTAGATATGCAGGTATTAAAGGGAAAGAAAATTGGATTTGATTCCAAAAGATAAATCTGATTGCCCGACAAAAAGGTACATATTTAAATTTCTAGATGGAATTGGATTGGGTTTTTGATGTAGCAACTTGGCTTTTGTTTTCTTTTGGAATTTTGGATCCCGTAGAGGCCTTTTTGTAGTAGTACCGAGCTAGCCACGCAAAGGAGATGCTGGCAAAAATTTTCGGGAATTTAGAGAGTTAGAAAAATTTTGAGAAAATTTTGATAATTCGAAAATTGGTTTTAAATTGAAATCTGAATGATTGTGTAAAAAGGGATTGTTTGAAAACTGTGGAAAAATTGGGAAGTTAGTAAGAAGGATAAAAAGTCTTTTATAAAAGATAGTTGGTAGGATGTTGAATTGTGAGTTCTGGGATAAGGTAAACGGGTTTTAGCCCATTCTTCCTAACTAGTAATTTCGGGGACGAAATTCTTTTAAGGGGAGAGGAATGTGATGACCCGGAATTTCAACAATTTAAATTGGAATGTTCTATTGATTTTAAACATTTAAAAGTTAATTTTAATTTGAATTCAAAATATTAATATTTACTTGATAATTAATTTATTGAATTATATAAACTGAAAAATTTGGTAAAATGTTGAATCTGAAATTTCTAAGCCTGTTTAAATAATTTGAAGGCTTAAAAAATTTATAATGATGATTCTAAAGATAATTGGATAATTGAATTTTAATTTAAAGGTAATTTGTTCAATTTTAATAATATATCGTTTAAATCGATATTTAAAAATAGCTTTCCGAGGCACAGTCTCGGAATTTGACGAAACCAGTTCCATTGGATCTGTAATAGTTAGTTATCATCGGATTTCAATTTTCGTAGCAATCGGAGTTATTGTTTGACACTGGTAGCTCAAAACGCTTAGATATAATTTTAATTACTAATCACCATCAATTGAAATTTTATTCACATCAAACTTTTTCTTCAACAGCTTTTTCCTTTTTTTTCAAAGGCACTGTAGCTTGAAAATTTTACACAGCTGTTTCACTTTTTCAAAACATCGTGTTCCCATTCCATCACGCAACATTCCAGAGCATGCAGCCTTCCTTTCAAAATCATGTTCCCACTTTTCAAAACATCATGCAACCTGTTCTTTCACTTTAATTCGAGCCGTTCTCATCTCCTATTTCACCTTCAAGCTCACGAAGATAGAGAGGCAAAATGGTAGCTGAATCAAATCGTTCTTATATTAAAGGGTGGCCGACCCTCTCCTTTCCCCTCTTCAGATTTCAAAAAAAAAAAAGTCGTTCAACAGTTAAAAAAAATGGCCGCTCACTATTCAATTACAATCGAAGCCGCGTATCAACTTCATTTTCGAAGTCAAAGCATTTCGAATTCGTTTCGAATCGCGTGAAGTAAATCATTCCGTAAATTGAGCGACGACTTTCGGTTTATCGAGGCTTTTGGGCTCGATTTCAAGACGACCCAGGAAGGGAGGGTTCGTTGTCGAGGTGGGTCGTACGGCGGAGATGATGTTCGTGCTCGCGTCGCAGCGACCGCAAGTGAGGGCTCATGCTCGAAGGAGGATCGGGATTAACCTGAGGGAAACGAAGGTGACTGCTGTAACGTCCCGCCTTTTCGCACGCTTTAAATCGACACACGTGCCAATTCAAACCATGCGGAAGGGCGGATTGTTATGGGGTAAATAAGAAAATAGAGAAGAGCAAAAACTAAACAGAATCTCACAACGGAAGGATAAAATATAATAATAAATATACAGTTCATAAAACTGTTTACAAAACAATTGATTCTTCTTTATACAATAAATATCAGAGTTCACATACCAATAAATACCAATGCAGCGGAATACAGTGTGTAGTGGAAAAATATAATATAATAATAATAATGAAATCTTCATCTTCGTCCTCAGAAATAAAGTCTTCAAATTCTGAAACGCTTGGACTGACCCGAGCGAATTTGAAAAAAGCAAAAACACTCGAGTCAGAACTAAAAGATCTTATGTGAGTTAAATTAACAGACATAAACATGAGTGCAGTAACTCAAGAGATGCTCGGGATTTACATCTCCTAAGGATCCGTTAAACTATTTACTATGTAGTATATTGCGCTATTATAATAGTGTCTATTTGTAAAATAAACTTACTTTTTTCTTAGCATTAAGGGGTTACCCATATAGCCCTTAACACGTAATAGTCCCAGTAGTCCATCCAATATCATAGTCCCTCCTTATCGGGAATCCACCAGAGGATACCACACGGGTTACGAGAGAAATCCAAACTCGTATAAGGCGCGATAGGGTAGGTGACACGGCACAACTAGGCAATGCTAGGGTAGATATACCAATTGCTATCTGGGCTGGTGGAAACGCGCAGCGCGCAGCTACCGCCCACCTCGAACAACACCCCAAAATAAAAAATCAAAAGTGGCCACCGAATCAATCCAAAAGTCAGATATAATAATGAAGGAGTGCGTTCGATCAGAGGAATGACCTCATTGGCCCGAGAATCGCTCCTGTTTTAGCCACCTTATGCCAACTCACGGGAGTTGGGTCCACGTATTTACCTCAAAGGAAACGCCGCCGCCATCCTACTTCATTCTGGAATCTCCACCGCGGACACGGTTGTTAAAGTGGTTTTCGGAGTTGGCAGAGAGTATGACAACTTTCGATCCCGGTCTCTTCAACAACCAAACGTTATTATAATACCGCGGTCATTTAAAATAATTATACTTTAAAACCAGAATAAAATATCCATTTTAAACCCATATAAATACGATATCCTTTTCATTTCAAAACCACTCGTTTTGATATTATTTTTACAAACCCAAATCAATAATATCATTTTTATTTAAAATATATAATTTTCCGAATTCATACTGCTCTAAAATTTATAATATTTGGAAACCAAACATTTAAATATATAACCTTCACAACATATTACTTTGAAATTTATAGCTTTAAAACCATAACTTCTAAAACTCAAATCGTTTGGATATTCAACAGTATATAACATAAAATGGTTTGAATTTAAGATTAATTTATAAAGTAAATAATTTCCGCGACTTCAAAGTTTTATTTTCTTAAAATTAAATCTAAATCCATAAATTTTTAATTCACTTTTAGCTTAAATAAACCACTTCAGCTTCAACATATTTCAAACTTTGGATATTAAACAATTAGAAACTAAGGTTGGAAATTTCTATTCAACAATTAAATGTCCTATTAGTTTGAAATATTTGCTTAAAATAAATTCCATAATCATTTGAAAAAAAAAACACAAATTATCTATAACTAAATATTTCCTTTAATTTAATTAAACTAGAAATATTTTTACTTAATTCACTCTTGAATAAAGTTTAATTATAAATATAAGGCCTTTTGAAAATTTCAAGTAAATAAATTTTTCATCAACTTATGGAGTTTAATTCTTAAATAGGCTCAATTCCAAATAAAATTTCAAATTTATCTTACAACATTAATTGATTTGGATCATTTAAAATTCTATATATATGCAATATCTTAAATCTGTACTTAACCATATCATATAAATTATCAACTCCATTATTCAACTTATCCATTTTTATTTAGCAGATTTATTCATAGCTTAAATTCAACAATTTAACTATATATGTATATATAAAAAATATTTGTATAATATCCAAATATAAATATTTAACCGTATCGTATCCAAACCACAAAATCATTTTCAAAATAATTTTATATATATATATATACCGCGGTGCCTGTATAAAATTTTCTATCCTATGGTCAAGTGATACAGATATTTATCATTTCAATCTGTAATTTAAATTATAAAAATGCGGTTGTATATCAATTCAAACCACAATCCCGAATGAAATGAAAATGCATGATAACTTGCAGTTTATACAATATAAACTATAGCATCCATTCATCCAAATATCAATCATCAACCATTATTTACAATCATCATCAAATTTAAACAATCATCGATATAGAGCATATAAAATATACAGGTAATAAATAACAGATATTAGCTAACAGTTTATATTCAGTAATAAATTTAATAACTGTTAAACTATCAGTTTATACGCAACTAAATAAATCTTAACTGTCAAATTATATGCAATAATAAAATAAATTAACAGGTAAATTAAATAAATACGATTTAACAGAGATGATGAATAAAACATGCCAAAAAGTCATAAATAAATTTCTACTCATATCTAAAATTAATTTAACGGAAATAAGAAGTTTTAGAAGTTGTGAGTGGGTTAAAACACTCACTTTTTTGAATTTAAATTGAATTTATATTCAGTTTAAACCCAAAATTTCGAAGGTCTCTAAATTTTTCCAAACCAGCGTCAACAGATCTGAAATTTTATTACGATCCTAACAAAAAAAATTCGTGTGAAACGGAGGTCGTATGATAAAGATATTTGATTTACACGATTTGAAACACAAATTTAAAATAAAACAAACAAACCCAAATAGATTGCCACGTCACGTTCTTCTCCCTCACGCGTTGACCAAACTCCCCCAGGTAATCACGTAACCAAACAGAACACAAACCGTTGACCCATTCTTTGACCATCAATTCCACCACCTACGGCCTTCTCCCTTCAGGCCGACCAGCCCCATGCTACTCGCCTAGCCGAGGCGCACGCAACCCCCTAGGTCTGGTCAACAATCTCGGCCAAAACCCTAGGGTATCCGCCGCCCAAATACAACCAAATCGAATTTTCCAAGGCTATCTGGCTGTTGATTCAATGAACTCCAGGTGACGATGGATTCCCCAAGACTCTCTCCACCCAACCATGTCTTCGATTCGTCGATCACACGAATTTGATTTCGTCGCGATGGAAGGCTGAAAATTAACGATCAATTTCTAAACAACCGGTGATTCGAACAGAAAAACAAATCACGGATCTGTGATGCATACATCGAGAGCTTCAACATATATTTTTTTGGAATTTTTCTGAGAATTTTAATTTTTGACTTTGGATTTGATTTTTGAAATTGACCATGGATCTAGGGTTTCTAACCATTGGAAGAAGAGAAGGAACTGATGAAATGAACACACAAACAATTGAGAATAGATGGGCTAGGGTTTATAACTGGGTTTATATAGATAGGTTAGAAATTCGAATAGATGGATCCGATAAACAAACGTGCTAACGCTAACGTGGCCCAAAAAGCCCGTTCTGACCCCGGAACGAAATTTGGTAAGCCCAAATATCGAACTAGGTATTTTAAAATATTCTGAACGCGATGGAAAAAGTTTCACGTCCAAATTCGATCGTATGAAAGAGTTATACTGAAATCAATATTTTCAAATTGGTTTCAAATTGATTTCAATTAAATTGATTTTAAGGCGTTTTACGTTCGTACGATCAAACGATAAGTCCGATCGCTACGAAACTTGAAACCCTACAATAATTCACTGTTAGGGATCCAATGAAACTGGTTTCGTTGAAATCCGAGTGAGTGGCCAAAATGGCCATTTTTATATTAATTAAATAAATTAAGAATTAGTAATAAATCCAAATTTTTATATTTCAGTTTTAGAATTTGAAATTTTTATCACTCAAAAATTCTCAAACATTTAAAATGATTTAACCATTTTCAAATGTCAATTTATTAAAAATTAAATCAATAAAATCTCCAATTTCATAAAGTTTCAACATTTTGGATAAATTTCCAAAATTTCCCTTTTATTTGAATTACCCTATATTTATTCCATTCATAAATGTCAAATATAAGGGTTTACCATTTTTTTTAACTTATCATATAGATATTTCCAGTTTTCAATTTATATTTTAAATTAACGTAAAAGTTTCATATTTGATTTTATTCATTTGCAATAAATCCAACTATCATATTTTTAAAACCAAATAAATAAATAAAGCTGGATTCCCGTTTAGATACGTAACTCATTTGATTGCAATTTACCTTTTGTCATAAATTAAATTCTGACATATTAATAAACTTTATTTTTACCTTTTTATTGTAGTGTTTTCCAAATCTAATTGAATGAACTAAGTATATAACTCATAATAATTGTTGTAAAACTCTTAATCCCGCATTTTATAAGTATATTATCTCCACTCAAATATTATAGATATTTACAAATTATTGGTTTTATTTTAACCACTATTTATTATATACGTTAATTAAATAAAAACACTATTTAAGTCCGTTTAAATTTTATTACCAAATATCCATTTACCATTCCCATCAAATTTGAATTCTATTCAATTAATATAACCAATCACATTTCCATCCACACTTTAATATCAACCCACAATTTGCAATTAATTTTCTTATATTGATTTTAAACAATTATCATTAACTTTACATTCAATCACTGTTCAATGCATATTTATTCATCAATCAATTCAATATTTACTTTTCTTTCTTTCTATTGGATAAATAACCTAGTATACATTTACGCCCATTCATTTATGGGTATTAAATTAAATTTATTGCTAATACCATCATTATTACCATTAATTACAATTGGATTCCCAATTTTATTCAATAACCTGAAAAAATATCATATATATTAATCAAATCCTTACATTTGTTTTTCTTCATATTTAAAATCAAATCATAACATTTAAATGATTTAATTGAATTGGAATTCATCCAAGTCATAAATTATTATCTTGCATTAACATGATTCCTTAATTTACTCCAATTACCCTTTACACTCTTTTATTGCATTAAATCAATTTAATAATTTCCTTAATTTCTCATATTAAATTTTTTATCCAGGTAAGAATCTTTTTTTCTACTTAATTCATTTGGATTTTATTCAAATTTCTATAAATAGGTTTTTAAGTCGACATTTACATAATTTATTTTAGCCTTCATTTTAATATTTATTTACCCCTTTTATAATTTCTACTAAAATAAATTACAAAAATCCTATTAAATAAACAAATTAAATTGTCGAAATTTACGGGTCGTTACACTCTCCCCCACTCAAAACTTTTCGTCCCCGAGAAGGAAAAGAAGGGAAAAGAAGAATTAAATAACAATACATCTTATTCAAAATATTTAACTTATAACCAATAATTTACTAAATTTATTTCCTTAAATAAAATATATCCGTTTTATAATCATTATATCTTTATATACTTAAATTAATAAAGTTTGGAAAACATTTTCAAAATATTCTAAGTCTAAAATTTTACGGAAAATTTTGGCAGAGTCTCCTTTGTACGGAGGGGCTCGGGAGAAAATAAAATATCAAAATATAACAATATACACAAATATTTCCCAAAACAATATATATCCCTACACGGGAAAATATATAAAGTAGCGCTATAAACCGTAATCCGAAAACGTACCTATTTGTCGGGCAATTTACGCTAAATTTATGGAACCAAAAGCAGTAACAATTGCTTCCATAACCTGCATTTCACTTATAAATCTAAGGATCAACAATTTATATAAAGTGAAATATTTGAGTGGTTTCAATCCCTAACAACAAACAAATACACAACCATCCATTTCAACAAACAGCATACACAAGAAACAAAACAACCATTCAATCAGCAAGCAAATAGTTGTTCAGGTTCAAAACTTGGAATTGTACGGAGTGAAAATAACTATTAAGTGCATCATTTACTCAACAGTCTTAGATGGAACAAAATAATTTATTTATTCATCCAACAATTTCAAATTTCCTTACCTGACCAACCATAAATCAAACAATAATAATTCAACCCAACAAATCAAATTAACTTATTATAATTTTATTTCATACTTTAGTTGTTTGATTTCCTTTCTTTTATTCATTGAGTGATTACCTCATTTATTTTCATTTATTATTTACCATATTCATTTTTTATTTATTTTAATGTCATGGAAGTTTCTTTTTATTGCATTCCATTTATGCATTTCTAAATTTTATTTATTTATTTCTCACAGTTTCATTTATTATAGAATTTCATTATATTTACTTAAGTTTTAAAATCACCTAATTATAATACTTACCATTAATTATGGTAAAATTTCAATTTACAACTTAAGTTTATAACATTAAATTCCCATTTATAACAGCAAATTCATTGAATACTTTTATTACCTCAAGCTTTACTTGTACAATTTTCATTACATTTCCTATTAAACATTTCAACTTTTTATTCTTAGTAAGTTATATATGTTAAAGAAAATGCAAATGAACCTATACAAGTTTTATCTCAGCCTTTTATAAATTTTAATGTTCAAAAATATTACTCTTTCTTTCATATGTTATAAATTTCAAATTTCCTTTAATACCATTAATAACCTAGCATTTAAATCTCTTATTTTATTTAGGCTTTCAATTGTTAGTTAATTTTTTTTTCACTACAATAATTGAAACAATTAATTAATGGAACTTTAAGAAATTAATATCGGGTTAAATTTTCAATTTATTTTAAAACAATAGATAAATATATTCTTACAACTTATATATCTCTAATTATATTTAAAACAATTCAAAATTTATATATTTTTTTTCAAAAATGAATCTGCAGTAGAACTACCACAGTGGCCTTTCCCCTTCGAAACTCAAAAATGAAAGTCGATGATGCGGCCGCCATCACCGAATTTATTTTCCAGCGACAGAGAGGAAAGTACAACTTATTTTCTCAAAAATCTTCTTTAAAACAATTCTTCCGAATTATATTAAAATATTTATATCAGAAAACACTTATACACAATATTATTATATTCCAAAATTTATTCGAAAGAAATTTCAAAACCCCGGATCTTAAGTTCTAAATTTCCCAAATTTCATTTATTTTATATTTTTAAATCTTATTTTTATCTATTATTTTAATATTTTATTCCTAACAACCAATATATTGCAGTCAAGTATAGATATTATTTGAAAATTTATTTTATAGAAAATATAATAGGTAAAATTATTTCATTCACCTATATTAAAACAAATATTATGTCGATCTGTCCTATTAAGTGTTTAGAAATCCCTATTGATGTCACAACGTCCCATGCATCAACCAGAATTTATAAATACAAAATGGAACAGATTAACACAATATTAAAACCTTTTTATAACACTAACAAATACGCCCCCTCATATATATACACTCAGCGACTCCCATAGGGTATTACTATCCTATTAGTAAAGAGTCAAACCCCACAAAGCTAAGGTTTATCGCTAAACCAAAGCTCTGATACCAGATGTAAAGTCCCGCCTTTTCGCAAGCTTTAAATCGACACACGTGCCAATTCAAACCATGCGGAAGGGCGGATTGTTATGGGGTAAATAAGAAAATAGAGAAGGGAAAAAACTAAACAGAATCTCACAGCGGAAGGATAAAATATAATAATAAATATACAGTTCATAAAACTGTTTACAAAACATTTGATTATTCTTTATACAATAAATATCAGAGTTCACATACCAATAAATACCAATGCAGCGGAATACAGTATGTAGTGGAACCATATAATATAATAATAATAATAATGAAATCTTCGTCTTCGTGCTCCAGAAATAAAGTCTTCAAATCCTGAAACAGTAACAACCCTGTATTTTCTGATTATTGTAATTGTATATTTTAATTATTTTAATTTAAATTCCTAATTTAAATTCTTTATTTTATTTATTAAAATTAATATATTTTTTTAATTGAAATATAAATGTTGATTTTGATGTGGATTAGAATTTCAAACATGCATAAATTGAATATTTCCAGAAAATGTGAATTTTGGTCAATCTGGTCAAATTTTTACTTTTAAATTCAAATTTTAAAAGTTTGAAAATTTGAATTTTATCTTTTATTATGAAAGTAAATAAAATTTCAAGAACACGGCTTTTCGTTTCGTTGAAATCCGAATAATATTGTGAAAGTTATGCTTTTTACAATATTGTCTGCACATTGTTTTATTTAACAAAATTGTTTATTTTAGTTTATATAAATAATATTTTTGTTTATTCTAATTTGAATATAAGTGTAATATGACATGTTATATATATAATTTCATTTTTAAAATATTTTTAGAGTGATGTTATAATGTTCGAAAGCTTATTGTATTTCTTTCTACAATTTTTCACCCTAGTTTCTAATATTGTGCTATTTTCATAATTATTTTATATTTTTCTAAAATATATTTATTTATTTTCTTTTTCAAATTTAATTTTGTTCAGTTTTATATTTTATTTACTGAAATATATATGGTTTATTTTAATTTAAAGGAAATAGAAATACAAAGAGTCAAACCTTTTCATATTACCTGTGACTTTTCATTTACTTTGACCTTTCACTTGCTTTTGCCCTTTCGTTTTTGAGTAGCCGTCCATTTTTTTTGTATTGCCGTGAATTCTTCCTCATTTTCATGTGAGAAATCCTTCTCACATCTCAAAACTCATGGCTACTTCTCTTGAAGAGAAAAAAAAGAAATTCTAATGGCTTTCTTCTTCTTATTTTTCCTTCTTCTTTTCATTGTTTTGCCTAGATCTCTACCTAACTTTGCTTGGCCTCTACCACCCACCATCACCACCATAATCTCTACTATCACCAGCAGCAGCAACCACCACCTATCCCCTCCTCCAGATTAGGCTGTGACCATTGGATGAAGCCATCACCACAAAACTCCACAAAACATTGCAACACTCCTTGAAAACATTGCCTAGCCAAGTCTATCTTCACTATCTCCTTCATATCTTGACTTGGCCACACCCCTAGCTCAACCACCACCTACCTACACCACCTCTAGACATCATTTCAGATCTGACCATACCTGAAGTATGTAGGGCCGAGCCCAAAACTTGGCATAACCGAGCCAAATGTTGCATAAACCACTCTATTTTGCACTTGAACCTATGTATGCTTCATATTATCACCACTACCCCTTCACATCACTTCATGTTGTCGTGCATGGGTGAGCTAAATCTGACCTATATGATACCATATCTGACCCAAACACACATCAATGGCCAAGCAAAAGCTCCTCTATGGTCGAGCAGTGGAGTGGTTAAGGCAAGGTTAAGCCGTCTTGTCTTTGTTGCTTTGTATCTCAACTTGTTCAATATTGTTTTGTGTTGTATATTCATGTGTTGCATTGTCTTGTTTGTGTTTATTGGATTGTTACAAGATGATCATCTAGGCTCTCTCCACTTATTTGAATCCATTGTCGTGCTTGTCGTGCCCTTGGAATCATGTTTGTATGTCGTAGTGGTCTTCATCTTGAAAAGGTGAGTCTTTCTCACTCTAACATTTATACTTATGAAATAGTGAATTGATGACAAGTGTATAGTAATATAAAATGTTATGCAAGTTAATTTTGATCATATGATATTCTATACCATGTTATTACCATGTTAAAACTGTTAATTATCACCTGACATCTGATATATGACATTATATTGTAACATTGACATTGTTTATATTGTTTATGCATATATTCACACTGCAAGTTCCCTGTTAGAATAGAATCACTATGGGTTGAAACGATACATACCCGAACGGATTTTAGAATAGGGAAAAATCGTTATGGGCTGAAATGGTAGGCTTGAGCGATTTTTATTGTATTTTATCTGACTTGGGATTGCGGGTTTGAAACGATAAAACCCGGTTTTCTTTGTAAATTACGGATTGAAATGATATATATCCGTATCACTTGACCTAGGTTAGAAAATTATATACAGACCCCGTGCTATATTTTTAAATGATTTTTTTATGTATTTTCAAAAGTATGAAATTTTGATTTAAAAATATATATATTATGGTTTTAAGAAAGTTAAATATTAAATCTTGAAATTGTGAATTTAAGTGAATTCAAGTATGTAAATTTGGAGTAAATGTGATGTTTGAATTTAAATTTTATTTTAAAATGTAAATAAATAATGGAAATTAAATTTAAAGTTTTGAAATGATATTTGAAGTAAAATGTTAAGTTTATTAAATTTATAAATAAATAAACAGTGAATTTTGACTTAATAAATGAATGGAGTTTGTAAAATTGAATATTTGATCTTAAAATTTTATTGTGTTAAATCATATGTTAAAATGATTTTTATGTAAACGTTTGAAGTCTAGAAGTATGATTTTTAAGTTGTAATAATAAAAATTTGGAGTTTTATTATTATTTTTGAAAAGCTAAAATGAAACCTGGAATTTTATAGCATTTTCAAAATGCTGTAGTCTTTTGACAGCATTTTTAAATGCTATTGTTTTGAATCTAACAATGTTTGAAATAACTAAATATCTATTACGAAATTTTATAAATGTCGTTATTCTTGAACTAAACCATTTTTGGAAGCTATAAGCTACGATAGCACTTTATAAATGATGTCGTCGCTATAATTTGACAATGTTTGAAATGTTATAGATTTTAACATTGTTTGAGTTATATTTAAAGTGTTAAATGATTTAACTTTTGGAAATTGATTAATTGTGAAATTTAAGAAGTTTTGAAGATATTTTAATATTTAAATTTGAATTTTAAGGAATTTAAATTTGAATTTGAATTTAAATAAGGTTTACTTGATTATGTGTTAAATGGAATGAAGTGTAATGAGATAAATGAATTTTTGAATGGAATTTTTAGTGTATTTTGTAATGATACTTGAAATAACAAATGAATGACTTATTTGATTTAAAAATGATATTTAAATTTGAGTATTTGAATTTGAATTCAAATAATGTTTTGATAATAAAGTTTGGAAATGATTTGATCTTTATTTTGATAAAGAATATGAATTGGAATGATATGTACTTTTGATAAATGAATATTTGAAGTTTATATTGGTATGAAAGGATATTTAGTTTAATTGTAAATTGAGTTTATTTAAATAATATTGGATTTATGAAATGAATATTTCAAAACTAAGTAATAATGAAACTAGATTTGAGATATATGAAATTATAAAATTTAGTTTTTGAAATGCGGGATATTAAAGCTTTGAAATATATTAAAAATTGAATAGTTTAATTTGTGGATCAAATCTATATTTTAAATTGATATGATTTGAAATGGTTATTGGGAAATTTAATTGAAACTGATGGTTTGAATTGAATTAAGTTGGAAATTGAAAATTTGCTATTAATTGAATGAATTGTAAAATGTAAAGAATTAAATGAATATCCCATGATTTCAAATGTATGATTTTGAAATGTTATGATTTTCAAAGTGTAATTGTTTCAAGTATTTTGGTTTCGAAAGAGTTATACTTTGAAAATATTATGATTTTGAAATGAACATATGTTTGAAATGTTTTTGGTTTCGAAGTATAAACTATTTTGATTGAATAAATAGTTTTGAAATAAAAATTGTTTATGGTTTCAAAGTATAAACTATTTTGAAAGAAATATAGTTTGAAATGAAATGATTTGATCTTTTTGAAGTATAAACTATTTTGAAATGACCACGGTGTTATAATAACGTTTGGTTGTTAAAGAGACCGGGATCGGAAGTTGTCATACTCTCCGCCAACTCCGAAAATCACTTTAACAACCGTGTACGCGGTGGAGATTCCAGAATGAAGTAGGATGGTGGCGACGTTCTTGAGGTATATTACGTGGACCCAACTCCCGTGAGTTGGCATAAGGTGGCTAAAACAGGAGCGATCTCGGGCCAAGTGAGGTCATTCCTTCGATCGGACACATTCCTTCGATACTATACTCTTACTTGTGATTGATTAGATGGCCATCCTCGGATTTTGATATGGGAGTGTGTTCCGAGGTGGGCGTATGTGGCTGGTGCGTTACCACTAGCCCGTGTGCGTAATTGGTATATCTACCCTAGCATTGCCTTGTGTGCCGTGTCATCTACCATACCGAGCCTTTACTACAAGTTTTTTTTCTCCCGTAGCCCGTGTGGTATCCTCTGACAGTCATCCGGAGTGGAGATGGCATGATATTGGATGGACTACTGGGACTATTATGTGTGAAGGGTGATATGGGTAGCCCGGAACGCTATTTAAAAGTATGTTTATTTTACTGTAGACATTATTATAGTAGCGCAATATTACTACATAGTAAATAGTTTAACGGATCCTTAAAGGATGGGCGATCCTAAGCATCCTTTAAGTTACTGATGCATTTTTGTTACTGTTCACTTGAGTTTATTTACAGTTCATAAGTATTTATGTCCTGACTCGAGTGTTTTGTATTTTGCTTTACGCTCGAGTCAGATTGAGTGAGTTAGCATTCAAGATTCACCTTCGGAGTTGGAGCTTTCCTTGAAGATCCAGCCATCTATTTTGCTTTCTGTATCCAGTGATTTCAGTGATGTATTCTGATTTATTCCTGATGTATCTTGTTACTTTTTGTCGTATCATGTTTAACTCTGATGTATCTTATTCTTATATAGTAGCTTCATGAACTACTATTTCTTTTAAATTCCACTGCATTATTAAATACTCTGTGTCTGTGATCTGTGATTATGTATTTACTGTATATTCTGAGATTTGCCAAATTTTATTTACAACGCGGTATTTTGAGCAATTCAAGTCCGACATTTGTGGATGCGAATGGTTGAAAATATCGGGTCGTTACAGAAACGCTCGGACTGACCCGAGCGAATTTGAAAAAAAAACAAAAACACTCGAGTCAGAACTAAAAGATCTTATGTGAGCTAAATTAACAGACATAAATACGAGTGCAGTAACTCAAGAGATGCTCGGGATTTACATCTCCTAAGGATCCGTTAAACTATTTACTATGTAGTATATTGCGCTATTATAATAGTGTCTATTTGTAAAATAAACTTACCTTTTTCTTAGCATTAAGGGGTTACCCATATAGCCCTTAGCACATAATAGTCCCAGTAGTCCATCCAATATTATAGTCCCTCCTGATCGGGAAGCCACCAGAGGATACCACACGGGCTACGGGAGAAATCCAAACTCGTACAAGGCGCGATAGGGTAGGTGACATGGCACAACTAGGCAATGCCAGGGTAGATATACCAATTGCTATCCGGGCTGGTGGAAACGTGCAGCGCGCAGCAACCGCCTACCTCGAACAACACACCCAAATAAAAAATCAAAAGTGGCCAACGAATCAATCCAAAAGTCAGAGTATAATAACGAAGGAGTGCGTTCGATCAGAGGAATGACCTCATTGGCCAGAGAATCGCTCCGGTTTTAGCCACATTATGCCAACTCACGGGAGTTGGGTCCACGTATTTACCTCAAAGGAAACAACGCCACCATCCTACTTCATTCTGCAATATCCATCGTGTACACGGTTGTTAAAGTGGTTTTCGAAGTTGGCAGAGAGTATGACAACTTCCGATCCAGGTCTCTTCAACAACCGAACGTTATTATAACACTGCGGTCATTTAAAATAATTATACTTTAAAACCAGAATAAAATATCCATTTTAAACCCATATAAATACGATATCCTTTTCATTTAAAAACCACTCATTTTGATATTATTTTTATAAAACCCAAATCAATAATATCATTTTTATTTCAAATATAGATTTTTCCAAAATCATACTGCTCTAAAATTTATAATATCTGGAAACCAAACATTTAAATATATAAATTTCACAACATATTACTATGAAATTTATAGCTTTAAAACCATAACTTCTAAAACTCAAATGGTTTGGATATTCAACATTATATAACATAAAATGGTTTGAATTTAAGATTAATTTATAAAGTAAATAATTTCCGCGACTTAAAAATTTTATTTTCTTAAAATTAAATCTAAATCCATAAATTTTTAATTCACTTTTAACTTAAATAAACCACTTCAGCTTCAACATATTTCAAACTTTGGATATTAAACAATTAGAAACTAAGGTTGGAAATTTCTATTCAACAATTAAATGTCCTATTAGTTTGAAATATTTGCTTAAAATAAATTCCATCATCATTTGTAAAAAAAACTCAAATTATCTATAACTAAATATTTCCTTTAATTTAATTACACTAGAAATATTTTTACGTAATTCACTCTTGAATAAAGTTTAGTTATAAATATAAGGCCTTTTAAAAATTTTAAGTAAATAAATTTTTCATCAACTTATGGAGTTTAATTCTTAAATAGGCTCAATTCCAAATAAAATTTCAAATTTATCTTACAATATTAATTGATTTGGATCATTTAAAACTCTATATATATGCAATATCTTAAATCTGTACTTGACCATATCATATAAATTATCAACTCCATTACTCAACTTATCCATTTTTATTTAACAGATTTATTCAGAGCTTAAATCCAACAATTTAACTATATATGTATATAAAAAAATATTTATTTAATATCCAAATTTAAATATTCAACCGTATCGTATCCAAACCATAAAATCATTTTCAAAATAATTTTATATATATACCGCGTTGCCTGTATAAAATTTTCTATCCTATAGTCAAGTGATACAGATATTTATCATTTTAATCCGCAATTTGAATTATAAAAATGCGGTTGTATATCATTCCAAACCACAATCCCGAATGAAATGAAAATGCAAGATAACTTGTAGTTTATACAATATAAACTATAACATGCATTCATCCAAATATCAATCATCAACCATTATTTGCAATCATCATCAAGTTTAAACAATCATCGATATAGAGCATATAAAATATACAGGTAATAAATAACAGATATTATCTAACAGTTTATATTCAGTAATAAATTTAATAATTAAACTATCAGTTTATATGCAACTAAATAAATTTTAACTGCCAAATTATATGCAATAATAAAATAAATTAACACGTAAATTAAATAAATGCGATTTAACAGAGATGATGAATAAAACATGCAAAACAGTCATAAATAAATTTATACTCATATCTAAAATTAATTTAACAGACATAAGAAATTTTAGAAGTTGTGAGTGGGTTAAAACACTCACTTTTTTGAATTTAAATTGAATTTAAATTCAATTTAAACCCAAAATTTCGACGGTCTCCAAATTTGTCCAAACCAACGTCAACAGATCCGAAATTTTATTACGATCCTAACAAAAAAAAATGTGTGAAACGGAGGTTGTATGAAAAGGATATTCGATTTACACGATTTGAAACACAAATTTAAAATAAAACAAACAAACCCAAATAGATTGCCACGTCACGTTCTTCTCCCTCACGCGTTGACTGAACTCCCCCAGGCAATCACGTAACCGAACCGAACACAAACCGTGACCCATCCTTTGACCATCAATTCCACCACCTACGGCCTTCTCCCTTCACGCCGACCAACCCCATGCTACTCGCCTAGCCGAGGTGCACGCAACCCCCCAGTTCCGGTCAACAATCTCGGCCAAAACCCTAGGGTAGTCGCCGCCCAAATACAACCAAATCGAATTTTCCAAGGCGATCTGGCCGTTGATTCAATGAACTCCAGGTGCCGATGGATTCCCCAAGACTTTCTCCACCCAACCATGCCTTCGATTTGTCGATTAGACGAATTTGATTTTGTCGCGATGGAAGGCCGAAAATTAGCGATCAATTTCTAAACAACCCGTGATTCGAACAGAAAAACGAATCAGAGAACTGTGATGCGTACATCGAGAGCTTCAATATATATTTTTTTGGAATTTTTTTTAGAATTTTAATTTTTGACTTTGGATTTGATTTTTGAAATTGACCATGGTTCTAGGGTTTCTAGCCATTGAAAGAAGAGAAGGAACCGATGAAATGAACGCACAAACAATTGGGAATAGATGGTCTAGGGTTTATAACTGGGTTTATATAGATAGGTTAGAAATTCGAATAGATGGATCCGATAAATAAACGTGCTAACGCTAACGTGGCCCAAAAAGCCCGTTCTGACCCCGGAACGAAATTTGGTAAACCCATATATCGAACTAGGTATTTTAAAATATTTTGAATGCGATGGAAAAAGTTTCATGTCCAAATTCGATCGTATGAAGAAGTTATGCTGAAATCAATATTTTCAAATTGATTTCAAATTGATTTCAATTAAATCGATTTTAAGGCGTTTCGCGTTCGTACGATCAAACGATAAGTCCGATCGCTACGAAACTAGAAATCCTACAATAATTCACTGTTACGGATCCAATGAAACTGGTTTCGTCGAAATCCGAGTCAGTGGCCAAAATGGCTATTTTTATATTAATTAAATAAATTAAGAATTAGTAATAAATCCAAATTTTATATTTCAGTTTTAGAATTTGAAACATTTATCACACAAAAATTATCAAACATTTAAAATGATTTAACCATTTTCAAATGTCAATTTATTATAAATTAAATCAATAAAATCTCCAATTTCATAAAATTTCAACATTTTGGATAAATTTCCAAAATTTCCCTTTTATTTGAATTACCCTATATTTATTCCATTCATAAATGTCAAATATAAGGGTTTACCATTTTTTTTAACTTATCACATAGATATTTCCAGTTTTCAATTTATATTTTAAATTAACGTAAAAGTTGTAGGATCTAGATTAACCCTAGAGGGGGGTGAATAGGGTTATAGCAAATTTTATCGATTTAAACACAGAAACAAACTGCAGAAATAAATATGCTGAAAAGTAAATCACATACAAAATTTACCCAATTTCGGCAACCCCTGCCTACTGCTGCATTCCCAGATTTCTATTAGAATTAAACAGTATCCCGCTTACAAACACTCTACTAGACTCGCAGACCCTTTTGCTCCCGCTCACAAACACTCTACTAGACTCGCATACCCTGCTCTGCCTATAGAGTTTCGCTTACTTGCAAACACTGCTCCCGTCTATAGAGTTTTGCAAACTCGCACACCCTGCTCACTGAACTAATTCTAACTAGACAATCTGACACTACCTACAACCTAGGTGGTGGTTTACAAATTCTTTGACTTGAAAAGAAAAAACAACTTCAAAAATAACCGCAGGAGCAAAAATTAAAATACGAACTTGAATGCGTAATTTTTGCTCAAATAAAAATATAAAAAACCCTTCAATTAAAACCCTAAAACCAAATAATCCCCTTTTATAAATAAGGCCGGCCCCTTATTCTTTAACCCGATCCACTTTGATGAAAAATGCGGCCTCTCCTTTTTCTTTTGCTTGGCCCGTTCCTTTTTGTTGAATTAGGGCTTCGGTTCTTTTCTCTTCCTTTTGAAACAATTGCGGCCGATCCCTTTGTCAAATTAGGGCTTTGTGCTATCGATCAGAATTGAGGCTTTGTTCGATCTGATTGATGAAGCTCTTGCTCGCGCTTGTTCTCTGATGATTGATGCTTGTTGCTAGCTCGTTCTCTGATGATCGAGTTGTTGATGATTTCGGTATGTAATTTCTTTTGTTGCTCGTTTGATTGCTTGCTTTTTAACTCGATGTCGATGATGAGTGTTTGGGTCAGTATTTATAAGAATTCGAATCACTTGATTCGTTCGTATTCACTTGCGACTTCATCACTTTCCTAATTTGTTACAACTCGATACGCACGACTTTCCTGATTTTGTTACACCTTGATACACACGGCTTTAACTTGAAACGTTTGATTTATCTTGAATAATACGGCCAAACTTTCCTAAATTGATTTTTGACTTTTTCAAAGATACGTTCACGAATTTTCTTGTTGACTTCTGTATGTTTCCACATGATTTCGACTTCGAACATGTTATTCACTGTTTCCACATGAAATTCTTTATTGCTTTCGATGTCACTGGTTGTTGCAATCATGAATTGTGCATTTTGTTCATTTGAGTTTTGTATCTGATCTTTATCGGCACTGGCTGTTGTCTTTGTGGTCTTCTCATTGCATATGAACTTGGTCTACTTGATGCTGTAGCTTTCAAGTATTTTTACAAGTGCATCACTTGACTTCTTATATTGCCTCTGATCTGTTCACCTGTAGTCTTCATTTGCATACTGATGTTGTCTCTGACTTGAACTGTCCACTGCATTTACTCTGATTTCTGTTGTTGTAATTATTTCTGACCTGATGGCTCTGGCTATTTGCACTTCTTCATCATGTTGTATTCATCCCTGTACTTGCTGCCTGGATTGATTCTGTCCACTTCATGTTGTTGACTGCATTATTGAAGTGTGTCTGACCATTTTTGTGTATATAAGCAGTTTGAATTGCTTACTTCATTTGTTTACTTGATGTCATGATTTTCCTGGTTTCACTTGTGTACACTATTGCACTAAGTCTCTGGTACTTCATGCATGTTTTCCATTGTTGCTTGAGCTGTTTCATTTATGATCTGCCATGCTTGTTGTTGCCAGTTTGCCTATACTGTCCATTGCCCTTGTGTCTGCACTTGTGAACTTTGTGGTGCATTCATGTCTTCGTCTGTTTGCATACACTTTTGCTCATGTTGTACTTCTGGTTGGTCACTTGATTCAGTAGTTTGTTGTGTCACTTGATTCAGTAGTTTGTTGTGTTGGAACTGGACATGTTGTGAAGTTGTGCATTTGGTCTTGATCATATCTGATGTTGTTGAACCTGATTTTCAATGTGGGTCTTTTCATTGTGTTGGTTACTGATGCATACATGTTTGTTGCAGTCCACTTTGCTGTTGGTCTTACTTGAACTTTCATTGTTGTATTGATCACTTGATTTTTGACACTGGTCTGCTGTCATGTTACTTGTGCACTTTTGGTTTGAGCCTTGTTTTATTGTATACTTGGGCATTGTCTTCTATGGTCTGCACATGTTCATGTTTGTACTAGTTTGGATGGTCGCTGGGTTATTTGAATTGCTGAATTTTGCTGCAATCATCATTGAGCTTGTACACCATGTTACATGCACTGGTTTTGGTCGAGACTTGATTCTTTGTTGGCACTTTTGGATGTTTGCAGCTTGGTCTCTGTTGCAACTGGCTGTTTCATTGTTTCATGCATTATTGATGCTTTGATGTAGTTTTGATTTGTCGAAGCTTTGCATTCTTCAAGTTGCCTTGTGTTGAATCCAGTCTCAAAACTCGGATTTGACCTTGTGCTCGTGTCGTGATTGCACGTGAGTTGAACCCGGCTTGTCATTTGGGTTTGACCTGTACTCACCTGTCCCTGTAGCATTATCAAGTGTATATCGATGTGCACGGCCATGTGGCATGTACAGTGATACACTGTGCATGTCACACTGTTCGTGTGTGATGAATTCAAGTGTGAATGATGACGAAAAACCCAAATAACTGAGGCAAATCATACTTTCAAGAATCATATTTCATTTTATGTTGCAAAAACATTTCTTTTTCAATTTTACTGTGCTAGTGAATATTTTTGCAGATTGCTCAGATGCTGGATTCAAACTGGAATGCAGTTGAAGACAAAATACGAGTGTGAGTGATATGTAGTGAGGTTATTAATGTAAATCAAATTGTGATGTATTCAAAAATGTATACGTATAGTGAGAGCATGAATTTGTACTATTCAAGATTGTAATAAATATTTGTTTGAATAAAATTTCTGTTTGAATTCAAAATCTGTGTAACTTGTTCTGTTTGAATTCAAATTCAAATTCCGTGTAATTTATTTTATTCAACAAATATTTATTTAATCTATGAAAAACATAATAGTACATTACCAAATACATTTAAATGAATATATATGTTTATTATCATCAAACAAAAACATATAAGCGCATATTCAACAATCTCCCCCTTTTGATGATAACAAACATATATTTAAGATTTTGTACATGTGTTAAATGTATTTGATCAATGATATACTCTAATTACTCCCCTATTTAAATGCTTCCTCTCTACATGATGCTCCCCCTACATATATGCATAGTAATATATAAATATATACAAATGAGCCTATATGCAAATGGAAAATTATTTGACCTTTGCTTGATTCTATTTGACAAAATCTTAACTTTTCTCTCCCCCTTTTGTTATCAGCAAAAGAATAATAGTGTTAGAGAAAAACAGAGATAAAGTGATTAATATTAACCCAACATTAAAACTCAAATTGAATATAAATATTAAACTCGAATAGGAATCAAACAAAAATCATAACTACCCTTGTTAGGCGCATATTCCACTTTTAGAATGAATGATGGATATGATGTTCATATAAAATCATACAGTTGGATCTTCTTGTGGTACATTTATATCAGGAATTTGAATATCTACTAATCATGCATAACCGTTAGGACTTTTAAATGAGATTAGTAGTATTCCAATTTAATTTTAAAAATGAAATCAAGTATCTTCTAATCACGCATGACCGTGAGGACTTTTAAATGGGATTAGAATCAACTTGTCTATTAAATCAATTAATTTTGATATGTGTTCCAAACATGCATAACCGTGAGGACTTTTAAATGAGCATGGAAGCGCATAATCAAAAAATCCAAGTAATTCATCCATGCATAACCGTGAGGACTTTTAAATGAGTGTGAATACTTTGGATATTTATTTATTTTATTTTTTAAAAATGTGACACGAAAAACAAATGATTCCTGATTATAGTACCACATATCGACAAACTATATTGAATATTTGATAAACCATGGTTGATAGAAATAATGATAGATATAGAAATGGTCATGGAATCTTTACCCAACAAAAGTTTTATAATTCTTGTTTTAATTCCTAAAGAAATTTTCCAAATATACTCTCTTGAGTGATGTATGTTAAATATCAACACTTATCACTTTTTCAATCACTATTTATCTATTTGATAATTAGTAGGGAGTCGGATTAGTCAAAATTTGTCATTTAAAATCAAATCATATGACTAATCTGAAAATATGGTCAAACGATTATTTTCTCGAAGGGGTTATATGAAAAAAAATCTGTTAAATAAAAATTATTTCAAGTGAAAAATATGCAGATATTTTCTTTGGAAAAAAAACGATGCAGCAAATGAATGTTTCAAAATTAATCACGTTACACTAGTAATTTTTCTATCAACTAGATTACCAGTGTAATCTGCATCTGAATTTAAATTTCACTCAATATTCACTCGTTGGATGTCAAAGACCAGATTGTGAAATTTCAACAAACTATCTCAGAATGAAATTTGAGATGAAGCCATGTTCACACTCAAACAAATATCATGGTGTTAATTTCAGAAACCATAGGATAAACAATTATATTCATGAGTAATCAACAGTCAAACAACATCATAATTATTTCAAAAACAATTTCTTGAAGTTTCAACAATTTCTAAAAATCCTACATGATATTTGAAATCGTGCAAATTTACAAGCAATGACCAAAATGTCAAAACAAATATATCTACGTGTAGCATGAGTAATCAAAGATCAATAAAATACCATCATTTGACCGAACAAATTTATGTGGATTAGTTCAAAGTTGAAAATCTGATTGGTCATCATTTAAGCACAAATCAAGGTCATAAATAAGAACAAGTCAAAAGAAAAATCATATCAATTAAGAATAAGTCAGAATTAAAGTCATCATTCATTTCATCATCACCTTACGGGCTGATTTAATTCAGATTACGGTGCAGATTATCACATTTAATATATCGTTCAAAACAAATTTACCTGTTTTACCTTTACGATAATTTTTCGTTGTTGTCCATTGTGATTCTGTCACCTTTGTACTATGCTAAGGAACTTTGCTTTGTTGCCCGTTGTGTTTCTGGAACAGCCAAAATCCAAAGAACACCGTTGTTGTTCCTTAGCCTGCCACCACACCTACACGATGAAAGATTTTTGTGACCTATTTCTAGGTCCATGATTGTTAGTGGCAGAAGCATTATGAATAAACAAACCCTTTGGAACCCAAACTTGCTTAGTCCTTTTATTCTTGTTCCAATAGACATGAAATTTGTTTGTAGAATTCTTAGGAACCCAAACTTGTATAAATTTTGTGTTCTTGTTCCTATGACTACAATTTTCAACACGATGTCCAATTATTTCACATCTATCAAAGACACTCTTCCATTTTGCATTATCCTCAACTTGTGTTTTCCCAAAGCCTAGTCCTTTTCTGTTATTAGCAAAAATTTGATTTCCCAATAGCATGTTGAATGATTTTTCTCCTCTTGAAAAGTTATTCAGAGATTTCTCAAGATTTTGGACTTTGGTTTTAAGTGATGTGTTTTCAGTGACAAGTGAGGTGCATCGGTTTATAAAATCCTTTTTCCTAGTGTCAATGGTTTCCTTAAGATTCAAGTTTTCTTTTTCAAGATTCTCAAAGCTATTCTTAAGTCTTTTCAATTCTGAATCTAAAATTTTACATTTTTTACATTCTAGGTTTTGAATATTTTCAAGTTCAGTTTCTAACCTAAAATTTTCACGAGCAAGTTCTCTCCTATCAGATTTCAGTTTTTCAATTTTAGATTCAAGAGCATCAACTGCTTTAGTGAGATCAAGGCACATAAAAACAAGATCTCTATAGGAATACTCACCTGCCTCACTAGATTCCTCGGAGCTTGCTTCTGAATCTGATTTCGCCATAAGACACAAGTTAGCCTCCTCTGAGCTGCTATCCGAAACTTCTTCTCCTTCTTCATCATCCCAAGTTGCTGCAAAATGCTTCTTCTTCTTTTTCTTTCCTTTGTTGTATTTGAGAAGCGGGCATTCTTGTTTAAAATAGCCAGGCTTGTTGCAGTTATAGCAAGTCAGTTCATTATCGGAATTGTTAGATTCTCTTGACCTATTACCAGAAGTTTTCTTCTTGCGTGGCTTGAATCTTGACCATTTTCTAAGATTATTGACAGCCATTGCAAGCTCTTCAATTGGATCTTCTTCATTTTCATCGCTCTCTTCTTTGCACTTTAAGGCAATCGTCTTCTTCTTTGGTTCGGAGTTGTTGCGTTCCTCCTTTGCTTTTAGCTCAAGCTCATATGTCATCAAGTTGCCAATCAACTCCTCCATGCTTAGTTTACTCAGATCTTTCGATTATTGTATTGCCGTGACTTTTGCCTCAAAGTTCGTCGGTAAGACTCGTAGTATCTTCCGCACAAGCTCTACCTCAGTGAATACCTTCCCGAGCGCTCTAGCGTTGTATACCAAAGTTGAAAAGCGTCCATACATGTCCTTTATGCTCACGCCTTTGTCCATCACAAAGTTCTCGTATTCATTGCTGAATAGGGCTAGACGAGACTTCTTGACCTGAGAAGTTCCTTCGTGTGTCACCTCCAAAGTGTGCCAAATTTCCTGTGCTGTTGTACAATGAGAAATTCTATTAAATTCATTTTTATCAAGAGCACAGATCAAAGCGTTCATTGCTTTGGCATTTGTAGTTTTTAATTTCTTATCGTTAGCATCCCACCTATCCTTAGGTTTAGGATTTTCAGTACCACCAATAGTTATAGTAGGAGTTTTATAGCCAGTTTCAATAATATCCCAAACATCATAATCAACGGAACTAAGATAAATACTCATCCTAACTTTCCAATAAGCATAATCATTCACGTTAAACATGGGTGGCCTAGCGATAGATTGCCCCTCAGAAAAAGCATTATTTGATGAATTCATGACTCTAGAGTTAAAGAAAAATACCAGGCTCTGATACCACTTGTAGGATCTAGATTAACCCTAGAGGGGGGGTGAATAGGGTTATAGCAAATTTTCTTGATTTAAACACAGAAACAAACTGCAGAAATAAATATGCTGAAAAGTAAATCACACACAAAATTTACCCAGCTTCGGCAACCCCTGCCTACTGCTGCATTCCTAGATTTCTATTAGAATTAAACAGTATCCCGCTTATAAACACTCTACTAGACTCGCAGACCCTTTTGCTCCCGGTCACAAACACTCTACTAGACTCACACACCCTGCTCCGCCTATAGAGTTTCGCTTAATCGCAAACACTGCTCCCGCCTATAGAGTATTGCAAACTCGCACACCCTGCTCACTGAACTAATTCTAACTAGACAATCTGACACTACCTACAACCTAGGTGGTGATTTACAAATTCTTTGACTCGAAAAGAAAAAACAACTTCAAAAATAACCGCAGAAGCAAAAATTAAAATACGAACTTGAATGCGTAATTTTTGCTCAAATCAAAATAAATAAACCCTTTAATTAAAACCCTAAAACCAAATAATCCCCTTTTATAAATAAGGCCGGCCCCTTATTCTTCAACCCGATCCACATTGAAGAAAAATGCGGCCTCTCCTTATTCTTTTGCTTGGCCCGTTCCTTTTTGTCGAATTAGGGCTTCGGTCCTTTTCTCTTCCTTCTGTAACAATTGCGGCCGATCACTTTGTCAAATTAGGGCTTTGTGCTATCGATTAGAATTGAGGCTTTGTTCGATCTGATTGATGAAGCTCTTGCTCGCGCTTGTTCTCTGATGATTGATGCTTGTTGCTAGCTCGTTCTCTGATGATCGAGTTGTTGATTATTTCGGTATGTAATTTCTTTTATTGCTCGTTTGATTGCTTGCCTTTTAACTCGATGCCGATGATGAGTGTTTGGGTCAGTATTTATAAGAATTCGAATCACTTGATTCGTTCGTATTCACTTGCGACTTCATCACTTTCCTAATTTGTTACAACTTGATACACACGACTTTCTTGATTTTGTTACACCTTGATACACACGGCTTTAACTTGAGATGTTTGATTTATCTTGAATAATACGGCCAAACTTTACTAAATTGATTTTTGACCATTTCAAAGATACGTTCACGAATTTTCTTGTTGACTTCTGTATGTTTCCACATGATTTCGACTTCGAACATGTTATTCACTGTTTCCACATGAACTTCTTTATTGCTTTCGATGTCACTGGTTGTTGCAATCATGAATTGTGCATTTTGTTCATTTGAGTTTTGTATCTGATCTTTATCGGCACTGGCTGTTGTCTTTGTGGTCTTCTCATTGCATATGAACTTGGTCTACTTGATGCTGTAGCTTTCAAGTATTTTTACATGTGCATCACTTGACTTCTTATATTGCCTCTGATCTGTTCACCTGTAGTCTTCATTTGCATACTGATATTGTCTCTGACTTGAACTGTCCACCGAATTTACTCTGGTTTCTGTAGTTGTAATTGTTTCTGACCTGATGGTTCTGGCTATTTGCACTTCTTCATCATGTTGTATTCATCCCTGTACTTGCTGCCTGGATTGATTTTGTCCACTTCATGTTGTTGACTGCATTATTGAAGTGTGTCTGACCATGTTTGTGTATATACGCAGTTTGAGGTTGCAGACTTCATTTGTTAACCTGATGTCATGATTTTCCTGGTTTCGCTTGTGTACACTGTTGCACTAAGTCTCTGGTACTTCATGCATGTTTTCCATTGTTGCTTGAGCTGTTTCATTTATGATCTGCCATGCTTGTTGTTGCCAGTTTGCCTGTACTGTCCACTGCCCTTGTGTCTGCACTTGTGAACTTTGTTGCATTCATGTCTTCGACTGTTTGCATACACTTTTGGTCATGTTGTACTTCTGGTTGGTCACTTGATTCAGTAGTTTGTTGTGTTGGAACTGGACATGTTGTGAAGTTGTGCATTTGGTCTTGATCATATCTGATGTTGTTGAACCTGATTTTCAATGTGGGTCTTTTGATTGTGTTGGTTACTGATGCATACATGTTTGTTGCAGTCCATTTTTTTGTTGGTCTTACTTGAACTTTCATTGTTGTATTTATCACTTGATTTTTGACACTGGTTTGCTGTCACGTTACTTGTGCACTTTTGGTTTGAGCCTTGTTTTATTGTATACTTGGGCATTGTCTTCTGTGGTCTGCACATGTTCATGTTTGTACTGGTTTGGATGGTCACTGGGTTATTTGAATTGCTGAATTTTGCTGAAATCATCATTGAGCTTGTACACCATGTTGCATGCACTGGTTTTGGTCGAGACTTGATTCTTTGTTGGCACTTTTGGATGTTTGCAGCTTGGTCTCTGTTGCAACTGGCTGTTTCATTGTTTCGTGCATTATTGATGCTTTGATGTAGTTTTGATTTGTCGAAGCTTTGCATTCTTCAAGTTGCCTTGTGTTGAATCCAGTCTCAAAACTCGGATTTGACCTTGTGCTCGTGTCGTTATTGCACGTGAGTTGAACCCGGCTTTTCATTTGGGTTTGACCTGTGCTCACCTGTCCCTGTAGCATTATCAAGTGTATATCGATGTGCACGGCCATGTGGCATGTACAGTGATACACTATGCATGTCACACTGTTCGTGTGTGACGAATTCAAGTGTGAATGATGACGAACCACCCAAATAACTGAGGCAAATCATACTTTCAAGAATCATATTTCATTTTATGTTGCAAAAACATTTCTTTTTCAATTTTACTACGTTATTGAATATTTTAGCAGATTGCTCAGATGCTGGATTCAAACTGGAATGCAGTTGAAGACAAAATACGAGTGTGAGTGATATGTAGTGAGGTTATTAATGTAAATCAAATTGTGATGTATTCAAAAATGTATATGTATAGTGAGAGCATGAATTTGTACTATTCAAGATTATAATAAATATTTGTTTGAATAAAATTTCTGTTTGAATTCAAAATCTGTGTAACTTGTTCTGTTTGAATTCAAATTCAAATTCTGTGTAATTTATTTTATTCAACAAATATTTATTTAATCTATGAAAAACAAAATAGTACATTACCAAATACATTTAAATGAATATATATGTTTATTATCATCAAACAAAAACATATAAGCGCATATTCAACAAAAGTTTCATATTTGATTTTATTCATTTGCAATAAATCCAACTATCATATTTTTAAAACCAAATAAATAAATAAAGCTTGATTCCCGTTTAGATACGTAACGCATTTGATTGCAATTTACCTTTTGTCATAAACTAAATTCTGATATATTAATAAACTTTATTTTCACCTTTTTACTCACACATCATCATATTATGAAGGCATTTACGTTATTCCCCCCTTATTTACTTTAATTTATTTAAAGTAACACTTACTTTATATCTATTGCAATGTTTTCCAAATCTAATTGAATGAACTAAGTATATAACTCATAATAATTGTTGTAAAACTCTTAATCCCGCATTTTATAAGTATATTCTCTCCACTCAAATATTATAGATATTTACAGAGTATTGGTTTTATTTTAACCACAATTTATTATATACGCTAAATAAATAAAAACAATATTTAAGTCCATTTAAATTTTATTACCAAATATCCATTTACCTTTCCCATCAAATTTGAATTCTGTTCAATTAATATAACCAATCACATTTCCATCCACACTTTAATATCAACCCAAAATTTGCAATTCATTATCTTATATTGATTTTAAACAATTACCATTAACTTTACATTCAATCACTGTTCAATGCATATTTATTCATCAATCAATTCAATATTTACTTTTCTTTCTTTCTATTGGATAAATAACCTAGTATACATTTACGCCCATTAATTTATGGGTATTAAATTAAATTTATTAGCTAATACCATCATTATTACCATTAATTACAATTGGATTCCCAATTTTATTCAATAACCTGAACAAATAACATATATATTAATCAAATCCTTACATTTGTTTTTCTTCATATTTAAAATCAAATCATAACATTTAAATGATTTAATTGAATTGGAATTTCATCCAAGTCATAAATTATTATCTTGCATTAACATGATTCCTTAATTTATACCAATTACCGTTTACACTCTTTTATTTCATTAAATCAATTTAATAATTTCCTTAATTTCTCATATTAAATTTTATATCCAGGTAAGAATCTTTTTTTCTACTTAATTCATTTGGATTTTATTCAAATTTCTATAAATAGGCTTTTAAGTCGACATTTACATAATTTATTTTAGCCTTCATTTTAATATTTATTTACCCCTTTTATAATTTCTACTAAAATAAATTACAAAAATCCTATTAAATAAACAAATTAAATTATCGAAATTTACGGGTCGTTACACTCTCCCCCACTCAAAACTTTTCGTCCCGAGAAGGAAAAGAAGAAATAAATAACAATACATTTTCTTCAAAATATTTAACTTATAACCAATAATTTACTAAATTTATTTCATTAAATAAAATATACCCGTTTTATAATCATTATATCTTTACATACTTAAATTACTAAAGTTCGAAAAACATTTTCAAAATATTCTAAGTCTAAAATTTTACGGAAAATTTTGGCAGAGTCTCCTTTGTACGGAGGGCTCGGGAGAAAATAAAATATCAAAATATAAAAATATACACAAATATTTCCTAAAACAATATATATCTCTACACGGGAAAATATATAAAGTAGCGCTATAAACCGTAATCCGAAAACGTACCTATTTGTCGGGCAATTTACGCTAAATTTATGGAACCAAAAGCAGTAGCAATTGCTTCCATAACCTGCATTTCACTTATAAAATCTAAGGATTAACAATTTATATAAAGTGAAATATTTGAGTGGTTTCAATCCCTAACAACAAATCAATACACAACCATCCATTTCAACAAAGAGCATACACAAGAAACAAAACAACCATTCAATCAACAAGCAAATAGTTGTTCAGGTCCAAAACTTGGAATTGTACGGAGTGAAAAATAACTATTAAGTGCATCATTTACTCAACAGTCTTAGATGGAACAAAATAATTTATTTATTCATCCAACAATTTCGAATTTCCTTACCTGACCAACCATAAATCAAACAATAATAATTCAACCCAACAAATCAAATTAACTTATTATAATTTTATTTCATACTTCAGTTGTTTGATTTCCTTTCTTTTATTCATTGAGTGATTACCTCATTTATTTTCATTTATTACTTACCATATTCATTTTTATTTATTTTAATGTCATGGAAGTTTCTTTTTATTGCATTCCATTTATGCATTTCTAAATTTTATTTATTTATTTCTCACAGTTTCATTTATTATAGAATTTCATTCTATTTACTTAAGTTTTAAAATCACCTAATTATAATACTTACCTTTAATTATGGTAAAATTTCAATTTACAACATAAGTTTATAACATTAAATTCCCATTTATAACAGCAAATTCATTGAATACTTTCATTACCTCAAGCTTTACTTGTACAATTTTCATTACATTTCCTATTAAACATTTCAACTTTTTATTTTTAGTAAGTTATATATGTTAAAGAAAATGCAAATGAAACTATACAAGTTTTATCTCAGCCTTTTATAAATTTTAATGTTCAAAAATATTACTCCTTGTCTCATATGTTATAAATTTCAATTTTCCTTTAATACCATTAACAACCTAGCATTTAAATCTCTTATTTTATTTAGGATTTCAATTGTTAGTTAAATTCTGTTTCACTACAATAATTGAAACAATTAATTAATGGAACTTTAAGAATTTAATACCGGGTTAAATTTTCAATTTATTTTAAAACAATAGATAAATATATTCTTACAACTTATATATCTCTAATTATATCTAAAACAATTCAAAATTTATATTTTTTTTTCAAGAATGAATCTGCAGTAGAACTACCATAGTGGCCTTTCCCCTTCAAAACTCGAAAATGAAAGTCGATGATGCGGCCGCCATCACCGAATTTATTTTTCAGCGACAGAGAGGAAAGTACAACTTATTTTCTCAAAAATCTTCTCTAAAACAATTCTTCCGAATTATATTAAAATATTTATATCAGAAAACACATATACACAATATTATTATATTCCAAAATTTATTCAAAAGAAATTTCAAAACCCCGGATCTTAAGTTCTAAATTTCCCAAATTTCATTTATTTTACATTTTTAAATCTTATTTTTATCTATTATTTATATATCTTATTCCTAACAACCAATCTATTGCAGCCAAATATAGATATTATTTGAAAAATTGTTTTATAGAAAATATAATAGGTAAAATTATTTCATTCACCTATATTAAAACAAATATTATGTCGGTCTGTACTATTAAGTGTTTAGAAATCCCTATTGATGTCACAGCGTCCCATGCATCAACCGGAATTTATAAATACAAAACGGAACTGATTAACACAATATTAAAACTTTTTTATAACACTAACAAATACGCCCTCTCATATATATATACACTCAGCGACTCCCATAGGGTATTACTACCCTATTAGTACAGAGTCAAACCACACAAAGCTAAGGTTTATCCCTAAACCAAAGCTCTGATACCAGATGTAACGTCCCGCCTTTTCGCACGCTAATAAATCGACACACGTGCCAATTCAAACCATGCGGAAGGGCGGATTGTTATGGGGTAAATAAGAAAATAGAGAAGAGAAAATACTAAACAGAATCTCACAGCGGAAGGGTAAAATATAATAATAAATATACAGTTCATAAAACTGTTTACAAAACATTTGATTCTTCTTTATATAATAAATATCAGAGTTCACATACCTATAAATACCAATGCAGCGGAATACAGTGTGTAGTGGAACCATATAATATAATAATAATAATAATGAAATCTTCGTCTTCGTCCTCCAGAAATAAAGTCTTCAAATCCTGAAACGCTCGGACTGACCCGAGCGAATTTGAAAAAAAACAAAAACACTCGAGTCAGAACTAAAAGATCTTATGTGATTTAAATTAACAGACATAAATATGAGTGCAGTAACTCAAGAGATGCTCGGGATTTACATCTCCTAAGGATCCATTAAACTATTTACTATGTAGTATATTGCGCTATTATAATAGAGTCTATTTGTAAAATAAACTTACCTTTTTCTTAGCATTAAGGGGTTACCCATATAGCCCTTAACACGTAATAGTCCCAGTAGTCCATCCAATATCATAGTCCCTCCTGATCGGGAAGCTACTAGAGGATACCACACGGGCTACGGGAGAAATCCAAACTCGTACAAGGCGCGATAGGGTATGTGACACGGCACAACTAGGCAATGCTAGGGTAGATATACCAATTGCTATCCGGGCTGGTGGAAACGCGCAGCGCGCAGCTACCGCCCACCTCGAACAACACCCCTAAATAAAAGTCAAAAGTGGCCACCGAATCAATCCAAAAGTCAGAGTATAATAACGAAGGAATGCGTTCGATCAGAGGAATGACCTCATTGGCCCGAGAATCGCTCCTGTTTTAGCCACCTTATGCCAACTCACGGGAGTTGGGTCCACGTATTTACCTCAAAGGAAACGCCGCCACCATCCTACTTCATTGTGCAATCTCCACCGCGTACACGGTTGTTAAAGTGGTTTTCGGAGTTGGCAGAGAGTATGACAACTTCTGATCCCGGTCTCTTCAACAACCAAACGTTATTATAACACCGCGGTCATTTAAAATGATTATACTTTAAAACCAGAATAAAATATCCATTTTAAACCCATATAAATACGATATCCTTTTCATTTAAAAACCACTCATTTTGATATTATTTTTATAAAACCCAAATCAATAATATCATTTTTATTTCAAATATATATTTTTCCAAAATCATACTGCTCTAAAATTTATAATATCTGGAAACCAAACATTTAAATATATAACCTTCACAACATATTACTTTGAAATTTATAGCTTTAAAACCATAACTTCTAAAACTCAAATGGTTTGGATATTCAACAGTATATAACATAAAATGGTTTGAATTTAAGATTAATTTATAAAGTAAATAATTTCCGCGACTTAAAAATTTTATTTTCTTGAAATTAAATCTAAATCCATAAATTTTTAATTCACTTTTAGCTTAAATAAACCACTTCAGCTTCAACATATTTCAAACTTTGGATATTAAACAATTAGAAACTAAGGTTGGAAATTTCTATTCAACAATTAAATGTCCTATTAGTTTGAAATATTTGCTTAAAATAAATTCCATAATCATTTGGAAAAAAAACTCAAATTATCTATAACTAAATATTTCCTTTAATTTAATTACACTAGAAATATTTTTACTTAATTCACTCTTGAACAAAGTTTAGTTATAAATATAAGGCCTTTTTTAAAATTTCAAGTAAATAAATTTTTCATCAACTTATGGAGTTTAATTCTTAAATAGGCTCAATTCCAAATAAAATTTCAAATTTATCTTACAACATTTATTGATTTGCATCATCTATAACTCTATATATATGCAATATCTTAAATCTGTACTTAACCATATCATATAAATTATCAACTCCATTATTCAACTTATCCATTTTTATTTACAAATCTATTCATAGCTTAAATTCAACAATTTAACTATATATTTATATAAAAAAATATTTATATAATATCCAAATTAAATATTTAACCGTATCATATCCAAACCATAAAATCATTTTCAAAATAATTTTATATATATACCGCGGTGCCTGCATAAAATTTTCTATCCTGTGGTCAAGTGATACGGATATTTATCATTTCAATCCGCAATTTAAATTATAAAAATGCGGTTGTATATCATTTCAAACCACAATCCCGAATGAAATGAAAATGCATGATAACTTGTAGTTTATACAATATAAACTATAGCATCCATTCATCCAAATATCAATCATCAACCATTATATACAATCATCATCAAATTTAAACAATCATTGATATAGAGCATATAAAATATACAGGTAATAAATAACAGATATTAGCTAATAGTTTATATTCAGTAATAAATTTAATAACTGTTAAACTATCAGTTTATATGCAACTAAATAAATCTTAACTGTCAAATTATATGCAATAATAAAATAAATTAACAGGTAAATTAAATAAATGCGATTTAACAGAGATGATGAATACAACATGCCAAACAGTCATAAACAAATTTCTACTCATATCTAAAATTAATTTAACAGACATAAGAAGTTTTAGAAGTTGTGAGTGGGTTGAAACACTCACTTTTTTGAATTTAAATTGAATTTAAATTCAATTTAAACCCAAAATTTCGACGGTCTTCAAATTTGTCCAAACCAGCATCATCAGATCTGAAATTTTATTACGATCCTAACAAAAAAAAATCGTGTGAAACGGAGGTCGTATGAAAACGATATTCGATTTACACGATTTGAAACACAAATTTAAAATAAAACAAACAAACCCAAATAGATTGCCACGTCACGTTGACCGAACTCCCACAGGCAATCACGTAACCGAACCGAACACAAACCGTTGACCCATCCTTTGACCATCAATTCCACCACCTACGGCCTTCTCCCTTCATGCCGACCAACCCCATGCTACTCGTCTAGCCGAGGCGCACGCAACCCCCCAGGTCCGGTCAACAATCTCGGCCAAAACCCTAGGGTAGCCACCGCCCAAATACAACCAAATCGAATTTTCCAAGGCGATCTGGCCGTTGATTCAATGAACTCCTGGTGCCGATGGATTCCCCAAGACTCTCTCCACCCAACCATGCCTTCGATTCGTCGATCAGACGAATTTGATTTCGTCGCGATGGAAGGCCGAAAATTAACGATCAATTTCTAACAACCGGTGATTCGAACAAAAAACAAATCACGGATCTGTGATGTGTACATCGAGAGCTTCAACATATATTTTTTTGGAATTTTTCTGAGAATTTTAATTATTGACTTTGGATTTGATTTTTGAAATTGACCGTGGATCTAGGGTTTCTGGCCATTGGAAGAAGAGAAGGAACCGATGAAATGAACGCACAAACAATTGAGAATAGATGGGCTAGGGTTTATAACTGAGTTTATATAGATAGGTTAGAAATTCGAATAGATGGATCTGATAAACAAACGTACTAACGCTAACATGGCCCAAAAAGCCCGTTCTATCCCCGGAACGAAATTTGGTAAACCCATATATCGAACTAGATATTTTAAAATATTCTGAACGCGATGGAAAAAGTTTCACGTCCAAATTCGATCGTATGAAGAAGTTATGCTGAAATCAATATTTTCAAATTGATTTCAAATTGATTTCAATTAAATCGATTTTAAGGCATTTCGCGTTCGTACGATCAAACGATAAGTCCGATCGCTACGAAACTTGAAACCCTATAATAATTCACTGTTACGGATCCGATGAAACTGGTTTCATCGAAATCCGAGTCAGTGGCCAAAATGGCTATTTTTATATTAATTAAATAAATTAAGAATTAGTAATAAATCCAAATTTTTATATTTCAGTTTTAGAATTTGAAATTTTTATCACTCAAAAATTCTCAAACATTTAAAATGGTTTAACCATTTTCAAATGTCAATTTATTAAAAATTAAATCAATAGAATCTCCAATTTCATAAAATTTCAACATTTTGGATAAATTTCCAAAATTTCCCTTTTATTTTAATTACCCTATAATTATTCCATTCATAAATGTCAAATATAAGGGTTTACCCATTTTTTTAACTTATCACATAGATATTTCCAGTTTTCAATTTATATTTTAAATTAACGTAAAAGTTTCATACTTGATTTTATTCATTTGCAATAAATCCAACTATCGTATTTTTAAAACCAAATAAATAAATAAAGCTTGATTCCCGTTTAGATACGTAACTCAGTTGATTGCAATTTACCTTTTGTCATAAACTAAATTCTGATATATTAATAAACTTTATTTTCACCTTTTTATTCACACATCATCATATTATGAAGGCATTTACGTTATTCCCCCCTTATTTACTTTAATTTATTTAACGTAACACTTACTTTATATCTATTGCAATGTTTTCCAAATCTAATTGAATGAACTAAGTATATAACTCATAATAATTGTTGTAAAACTCTTAATCCCGCATTTTATAAGTATATTATCTCCACTCAAATATTATAGATATTTGCAGAGTATTGGTTTTATTTTAACCACTATTTATTATATACACTAATTAAATAAAAAAACTATTTAAGTCCATTTAAATTTTATTACCAAATATCCATTTATCTTTCCCGTCAAATTTTAATTCTATTCAATTAATATAACCAATCACATTTCCATCCACACTTTAATATCAATCCACAATTTGCAATTCATTATCTTATATTGATTTTAAACAATTACCATTAACTTTACATTCAATCACTGTTCAATGCATATTTATTCATCAATCAATTCAATATTTACTTTTCTTTCCTTCTATTGGATAAATAACCTAGTATACATTTACGCCCATTCATTTATGGGTATTAAATTAAATTTATTAGCTAATACCATCATTATTACCATTAATTACAATTGGATTCCCAATTTTATTCCATAACCTAAACAAATAACATATATATTAATCAAATCCTTACATTTGTTTTTCTTCATATTTAAAATCAAATCTTAGCATTTAAATGATTTAATTGAATTGGAATTTCATCCAAGTCATAAATTATTATCTTGCATTAACCTGATTCCTTAATTTATTCCAATTACCGTTTACACTCTTTTATTGCATTAAATCAATTTAATAATTTACTTAATTTCTCATATTAAATTTTATATCCTGACAAGAATCTTTTTTTCTACTTAATTCATTTGGATTGTCGAAATTTATGGGTCGTTACAACTGCAACATTCGAATCTTGTTCTGGTGATGTGTTCGAGAGCAGGCGATGAGCTAAGGGTTTTCCATGTCGGCTAGGGTTCGTGGGGATGGTGGAGTTCGAGTCCTGTTTGTTCAGGCTTGTTTCTTTCCTCCTTAATTGAGGTAATTAATTTAATTTCTAAGTGTTTAATTTAGTTAGTTATAATTTTTTTTAAATTAGATTAATATATATATATATATATATATATATATATGTTACATTGAAGGAAATATTGATTGTGAAAAGGAAAATGTTTATACATGCCTATTTTAATTTTATTTTATTTAGGTAAATAGGAAGATTATATGCAGAGATACATAAACTTATCTAATTAATTTAGTCATTTAAAAATATTTTATTTAAAAAGGGAATTCGTTTAAAAGCTAAGATATTAGTTGATTAAATTTAAATGGAATCGACTGTTCGATCATTTAAAATATTAATAAATTATAAAATTTGTTTGATACAAGGTCAAATCTTGAGAAGAAACAAGCTGGATTTGGGAATGGATGCTAATAAAATAAAGGTGAGTATATCTCACTCTGTTTTGATTTTTATGTGGATTTAAATGGTTAGATTTAAATAATTGGTTGAATAATTGGATTGATTTAATGTGTATCTAATGATCTAGAAATTTTGGTTTTGGGGTGGCTCTCGAGTTAATTGTTGTTTGACTCGAGGTATTTGGGTTTAGATGGTTTTAAACTTAAATCGTAAATAAGAAAATGGTTCCGATTAAAATCAATAAAGATTTAATGATTGGTGATTCATTGAATAAATAGGATAATTTAATGAATACTTAATAAATTAAATTAATTTATGATTTGGGTTAATTAATTGGGTTTAAATTAATTGGAATGATCATTGGGTGGGTTGATAAATAATTGCTTAATGGAATTAACAAAATATAATTATCTTATGGAATTAATCAAGAGATTGATTAAAATGATTAATTAAGGAGTAATTAATTTATTTAATAAATTAAATAAAAGATACTTAATCATCGGTTGAGATAAATCAAGAACGACAAATATATATATATATATGGTTTAATAAATGATTAATTATTTAATATAATTAAAATTAGATCTGAACAAATTGAAATGTAAATGAAAAGTCATTAATCTATATAATCAATGTTGTAAATAGAGATAACTAAGATTTCTTATTGATTTGGGTTAAGAACAATTAATATCGTGAAATGAATTAAAGATAATTACTCGAACGTAATTGAAAATTTATTAATCCAGGGTGATTGATTAAGATGAATAACGAAGGGTCGATTAATTAATTGATTTGGAATTAATTAATATTAAATGAAGGAATCTAAGTGAATGTGGTTAGATATTCAATTTTAATCAATTGACTTGGTTTGTATGTGATTAAGTTTTGCTTATGGATTTGAACGGTATTGGATGCTTGAAATGAGATGATATTCTTGATATAAAATGTTGAGTATTTCAGTTTGATAATTTGGGTTTGGATGACACGAGTCTCGAAGAGGCCGGAGTCGGGTATTAGGAAATACCCGAAACCACTTCGAATATTTTATAGGTTGATATGTGAAATCAATATGCTGGAGTGCTGTGATTTAAAGAAAATTGGACTACTTAAATCTAAGCCTTGGTACTTAGGAAATGTATGTGTGAAATAAGTGAAGTCTATAACATATTGTGAACTTGTGAATTGATTCGAGTTACCCCGGGTTTATTTAAGTTGCGTACCTTGTATTCCTTGTTAAATGGGTTTACTCATGCTGGTTTCCAACCTGACCCGGGTGTTACTTTGGTGTAATGCTCGGGTCAGACCAAGTATTACAGATTTTCAGGTAAGGACGTTCTGGAGCTCAGAAGGCGAGTCGGATGGCAGGAACGTGTAGAGTATTTCCGCTGTGTTATATTATTGTAAATCTGTGAGATGATAATTGTGTATATTCAGTGACTGTGTATATGTGAAACTCTGATGTGTTAAAAAAGAATCGACAGATATAGTATTCTTTTGTAAGCTGTTATTATTTATTATTATATTTTATCGGCTGCGAATGTGAGATGTTTGGTGTTTCTGTTCTTCTTCTCTATCTCTTTCTTCTTTTTCATAACTATTTGGAATTTTCGGCTTCGAAAATTTCGGGTCGTTACAGGTAGTACGTTATTTGGAAATAAAATTAAGAGTAGAATAACAACTATTATCAATTACCTAATAATTGGTCAATGATTTTATTGGAATTAAAGTTCATTTAAATGTTAAGTAATTATGATGTTGTTATTTATAATAAACGTTACTTTAATAATTTATAATATAGTAACGGAAGTGTGAATGTAAAATTTTTAGAAGCGTAAATTTACTTTAAGTAGTAATTGATAGATTGGGAAATTATTTCAAATTATGTTAATTGAGAAATTAATATGTAAAGTATGTAAAGTAATTAATTGCATGTAAATTTAAGGTTGTAAATGTTTATAGAACGTAAAGTATTTTTAAAAACCTTAACTAATGCATTTAATTGATAGAAGTACATGTAGGAATATAATATTTATTCTAATTAATGTAAATAGGCAGTTATTTCACAAAAAGTGGAAATAAAGAGTTAATACGAATAAAGGTGAAATTGGAAGATCAATGTAACAAAACATAACCAAAGGTTAAATAAGTTTATAGGATAACGATTGTTTGAATAGAAAGAATGGGAATTAAGATATGTTTATTTAATTGAATTTAAATTAGAAAAATTTGGTTATTGCAACTAAATGGAATTAAATGTTAAATATTACGTTAATGAGGATTTAGATGAAAATTGAGAATGTTAATATAATGGATTTTGATTCTAATATTTATTTCATCTGTTTCTAATAATGAATTTGAATAACATGAATTTAACGCTAAAATTTATGATTGAATCAATATTTAAGTTCCATATAAATTTGTTTAAAGCATTGTAAGTATTTGGGAAATATGAAGGTAATAAAATTGGTCAATTTTAGAATTGAAATAAAAAAAAGTTGGATTTTTTTTTAATTAATAGAAAATAGCCATTTTGGCCACCGACTCGGATTTCGACAAAACTAGTTTCATCGGATCCGTAACGGTGAATTATAAGTGTGTTTCAAGTTTCGTAGCGATCGGACTTGTCTTTGATCGTACGGACTCGAAACGCCTTGAAATAAACACAATTGAAATCAATTGAAATCAATTTGAAAATATTGTTTTTACCATAACTTCTCCATACGATGCAATTTGAACCTGAAACCTTTTCCATTGCGTTTAAAATATTTTAAAACACCTATTTTGATATATGGGTTTACCCAATTTCGTTCTGGGGTCAGAACGGGCTTTTTGGGCCACTTTGTCGTTAGCGCGTATTCAACCCGATCCATTTATTCTTTTTCTACTTTATCTATAAATATCCTGCTAAACCCTAGCCTACGTCTATTCTCAATTGTCTACGCGTAAAATTTCATCAGCTCTTCCTCTTTCTCAATGGATGCTAACCCTAGATCCAATTACAAATTCAAAAATCAGACGAAAATTCAAATCCTCAGAAAAATTCAGAAAAAATATATGATGAAGCTTTCGATTAATGTAATTCAATGGTGGTGTTCGTTTTTCGTTTCGGATTGTCGTTTGATCAGTAAAAATCATAGAAGTCTCAGCCGTTCATCACGTTGAAATCAAACTCGACGGATCGACGAACCATTTCTGGGCTTTGCAGCGGGAACCGAGGGGAGTTGATCTGTGGCATTTGTTTGTAGAGTTAACGGTTGGATCGTTGGCAAATCGTGATTAGCGTCTCGAAACCCTAGAAACAATGGCAGCGGCGGCAGCCTCTATTTGCTATGTGGGTGGCGCGCACCTGGGGGATAGAGGCGGCTCGGCATGGGCTTCGAGATGGCGGGGGTTCCTAGGTCGGCGGCGGCATGTAGGTGGTGATATCATCGGTCAAAGTTTGGTCAACGAGTTGCATATGGGTTCCAACGGTTCGGTCGTGTATCTGGCTTCTCGCGTGCGTGCTTGGAGGAAGATGCTTCCTTGATGACGTGGCAACTAGGTGAGTATGTCCTTTTTTCTTTTCCTTTTTTGATTTCAAATCGCATTAATCGCCATAACACTTGCTTACGAACTCCGATTTACGTGCGGTTTTTTTGTTAGGATCGTATTAAAATTCCGGAATTGATGACGCTAGTTTGGACAAATTCTGAGACGGTTAAATTTTTGGGTTTAAATTAGATTTAAATTCAATTTAAATCCAAAAAGGTGAGTGTTTTAACCCACTCAAACTTCTAAGTTTTCTTGTGTTTGTTAAATTGATTTAAGATATGAGTAAAAATTTACTTATGACTGTTTCGCATATTTTATTCATCATCTCAGTTAAATCGCATTTATTTAATTTAACTGTTAATTAATTTTATTTTTTCATATAAATTGGCAGTTAAAATTTATTTATTTTGCATATAAACTGCTAGTTAAACAGATATTTATTTATTTATTTATTTTGAATATAAATTGTTCGTTGATGCCTGTTATATTTTATGTGGTCTATAAATGTTTGTTTAAATTGATGATGATTGTAATAAATTGGTTGATGATTGATATTGGGTGAATGGATGATGTGTTCTATATTATATAAACTGCAAGTTCTTATGCATTTTAATTTCATTCGGGATTGCGGTTTGAAATGATATACAACCGCATTTTTTTTAAATTGCGGATTGAAATGATAAATATCCGTATCACTTGACCATAGGATAGAAAATTTTATACAGACACCGTCGGTCTATATACAATTATTTTGAAAATGATTTCTATGGTTTGGATAGGATACAGTTTAATAAATATTAAATTTTGATATTATATAAATATTATTTTACATATACATATATAGTTAAAATTTTAAATTTAAGCTATGTATAATCTGTTAAATAAAAATGAATAAGTTGGAAAAATGGAGTTTGATGATTTATATTATATGTTTAAGTACATGTTTAAGATTCTTGTGTATATATAGAGTTTTAAATGATTCAAATCAATTAAGATTGGAAGATAAATGGGAAATTTATTTGGAATTGATCTTATTTAAAAATTTAACTCCATAACTGATGTCAACTTATTGAATTTGGAAATTTAAAGGTATGATATTTATAACTGAATTTTTATTCAAGATAAATTAAATGAATATTTCTAGTATAAATAAATTGAAGGAAATATTTAGTTGTTAGTAAATTGAGTTTATTTTTAATGATTTTGGATTCATTATGTAAATATTTCAAACTAAATAATAGGACAATAAATTGTTGAATAGAAATTTCCGATCTTAGTTTTGAAATTGTTAATTACTCAAAGTTTGAAATATATTGGAATCGAAGTGTTTTATTAAAACTGGAAGTGAACCTAAAAATTTATGGGTTTAGACTTAATTTGGAGTGAATAATGGTAAAGGCGTGGAACTTATTTACTTTATAAGTAATTTAAAATCAACTATTTTACATACTGTTGAATATCCAAACCATTTAAGTTTTCAAAGTTACAGTTTTAAGCTGCGAATTTCGTAGTTTTATGTTTGAAAGTTATAATTCAAAAGTTTTGTTTCCAATTATTATAAATTTTAAAGCAATATGATTTTGGAAAAGAAATATATTTGAAATAAAATGATATTATATTAATTTGGGTTTTATAAAAATAATATCAAATGAGTTTGTTTTGAAATGGAAAGGATATCGTATTTATATGGTTTTGAAATAGATATTATATTCTGGTTTTGAAAGTAAATTTATTTTTCAATGACCGAGGTATTATAATAACATTTGGTTGTTAAAGAGACCGAGATCGGAAGTTGTCATACTCTCTGCCAACCTCGAAAACCACTTTAACAACCATGTATGCGGTGGAGATTCCAGAATGGAGTAGGATGGTGGTGGCGTTTCCTTTGAGGTAAATACGTGGACCCGACTCCCGTGAGTTGGCATAAGGTGGCTAAAACAGGAGCGATCGACGGGCCAAGGGGGTTAGCGCCCTTTATCGGATACTCCTCTTCGATACTATACTCTGACTTTGGATTGATTCATTAGCAACTTTTGATTTTGATTTTAGGAGGGAGATTGTCCGAGGTGGGCGGTTGCTGCGGCTACGCGTTACCACCAGCCCGGAGGCGTAATTGGTATATCTACCCTGGCATTGCCTAGTTGTGCCGTGTCACCTACCCTATCGCGCCTCGTACGAGTTTGCATTTCTCCCGTAGCCCGTGTAGTATCCTCTGTGGCTTCCCGATCAGGAGGGACTACGATATTGGATGGACTACTAGGATTATTATGTGTTAAGGTGGAAAATGTAAAGCCTTAACGCTGTTTGAAAGTAAGTTTATTTTACAATTAGACACTGTTATAATATCGAAATATACTACATAGTAAATAATTTAACGTATCCTTAAGAGATGTAAATCCCGAGCATCTCTTGAGTTACTGCACTCATATTTATTCTGTTGATTTAACTTACATAAGATCTTTTAGTTCTGACTCGAGTGTTTTGTCTTTTCAATTCGCTCGGTTCAGTCCGAGCGTTTCAGGGTTTCGAAGACCTTAGCTCTGGAGAACGAAGACGGAGATTTATATTATTATTATTAGCCTACTATACTCATACTGTTCCACTGCATTGTTATTGGTATGTGTAACTCTGATAAATGTAAGTAATAATCGAATATTTTGTAAAACAGCTTTATAAACTGTATATTGATTATTATATTTTATCCTTCTGCTCTGAGATTCTATTTTGTTTTATTTCTTATTTTTTCCTGATTTACCCCATAACAATCTGCCCTTTCGTATGGTTTTAATTGGCACGTGTGTCGATGTAAAGCGTGCGAAAAGGGGGATGTTAAATTTAACTTCCTTTAAGCTACATTCAATTTCAATCTCAATTTTAAACCATCTCGGATTATATAAATTCGAGATAAATTTTTAAACGTTGATTTAATCCTTTAAATCAAATCAACTTATCTCTTTAAACCGTTTAATCCTGAATCCAACGTCCATTTTAAACTTATTTCAAAATTCAAACAATATTTCAAATCTCTTTTAAACAACTAAATCTTGAAATTCAATTTATCACCAAACTTAAATTTTTATAACCCAACTTTTGAAGTTTTATCTTAAACATTTCAGTTTTAAGTCCAAAATGATTCCATACATTAATTCACTACATACTAGTAGTTCATACATTACATACATTTATCCAAAATAAGAGTCTTACAGAAGTCACAAATCTAGATGCCTTCCGATTACTTAGAGGTTTGGAAAGAACAGAGCCTTAATACTCCTACGAGTATCCTTCCTATGGACTTCCTTCCAAAGGGCAAAGCCCGAACATACACTTCTCAACAGGGTGTCCCAACTTATAACATTTACCACAAAATGTTTCTACCCTATCATCAATTTGGATAACCTTCACGCCTCCAATAGTACGTTCTACAGCCTTGCTCCTCTTCTGCCTCTCAGAACAATTCCTAGCAATGTGTCCTGTCTTTTTACAATGATAGCAGATAGTCGACTCATTGACCGGTTCACCTGGTTTGCGCTTCGCCTTCCTTGCTTCAGGGCAATGATTTAGGAAATGTCCTTTCTTATGACACTTAAAGCACAAGATCTCAGAGCAAAATCGATGGAATGTACCCTTCAATTCCTCCTTTGTTTTACTGCACTTGGCTGCATAATGTCCTTTATTGAAACATTTGTAGTAGGTGACATTATCACCTGGTTCAGCCTTTTCCCTAACCTGTTTCTCATACTCTTGAATTTTCTCTTCTCGATTCTTACATGTAGCTACTCTTTGCTCTCTGCGCCTAACCTTTCATTCCTCATTCTTAGTCATCTCTCTCAAGGACTGAATTCTAGAGGAGCTTCCTAACCTATAAATTAGACTTAATTAGATTACTAAGTTATACCTTATGTTTTAACATCTTTGGTTTTTAATTTCAAACAAAGTTTTCAAACAACTTCTTATTACAATCAGATAACTTTTTAGAACCATTCTGAATAATATAATTTATCATTCCCTTTTCGGGTTTATGATTCAGAACCGAATGTATGAACGATGATGATATGCCATGGTTAATGTTTGTAATGTTTTTATATAAATGATGAGCTATGAAAAATTTTGCATAGCACATTAACATTATTTTAAGAGTAAAATAGAATAAAATATTTTGTCAAATGCTATAATTTTTGACTTTATTTTCTAAAATATTATTTTAGAGATGGGATTTAGATTTGGGAATTTTCCAAAGTTTATTATGAAATTTCTAAGGTGAAATAGGCATAAATTTGGATTCAATTTACTAATGATGATTAAATGTGGGTTTTGGACCCGAATATTTTATATGTCAAAAGAAATATAATTTTGGAATTGATATGAATTTTGGGGATTTTTTCCATGTAATTTTGAGTTAAGGAGAAGTATTTATGTTATAGTATGCATATAAAAGTTTAATTAATTATGTTTAGTAATTAATTATTTGAAATAATGTTACGATCATGGAAATAGGGTGTGGCGGTATTCAATAAAGAAAATTGATAAAGTTTGCTAGCCAAAAGCTATTGACAAATTATAGAGGTTTGGTGAAAAGAAGCAACTTTTATAGTAATATTGTAGTTTTTAAGTTATTTACAACTCTACCATGTTGGCATCAGCATGTAGAGTTACATCTCACCACCCTTCATCATCACCGATAGGCACAACACAATTCCGCATGATGTCAACGAGTTTGGCATGAAGTGGATTGGGTTTGACCCTCATTGAGGCCGAAGTAATAAAGATAAAGATAGAGGACTTGAAATGGGAACGTGGACGCTTATATGTGCCGCATTTTATACAAAGAGGCATATAGCCACATTTTATATTAAGAAGCATTCATGCCGCATACACTACACAATATTTTGCCTCGCCGACCCAAATGGTCATCGAGCCTACTCTATGCCGCATTTGATTTGTCACTGATCCTAACCCTTGCTACATTTAACGTGCTGTCGAGTTTACCTTATGCAGCTTTTAATATGGTTATCAAGCCTTGTTAATGCCTTCAAGTAGTCATTGAGTCTTTAAATAGGTGGGTAATCTATGTATCATGAGGATCGAGGACTTCATTGTCATCGAGGCATGATGCCGCATGTTTAGTCTTCGAGTTTTAGGCGGAAAGCCTTATGCATTTACATTAACATGATAACGCTAATCAATTTAAAATGTTTTTAAAGTGACAAAACTTTTATCATTTTCAATCATGTACAAAGCAATATAAAAAGGGTTTTACAAATGGCATTAGACTTTGAAAATACAAAGAGATGATTTCCTTGTTTAAATTATAGGTTAAGGGTATTAACCATACATCATTAAGAAAATGATTACAAGGACTTTAATTATGGATGTTTATTTTTTAGGCTTACTTGATCATTCATTATTTGTGTTATTGTTATCATATTCACTTTGTTTATAACCCATAACCGCATTTTGGGGTGTTAAAGGTAGGATAACCATCTAGGTTGACTCAATGGCGAATACAAATTTACTTGACTCCTATGTGAGTAGAATTGTATCCAAGAGGTTAGGTAGACCAGAATATGTGATGTCCAGGATCGATCAAAAGATTATTGAGTTAGGCAGGTTCTTAATTAGCTCATGAAAACTATGTTACGAGAAATGTTATTGGTAGAGGCCAATGGGTTCCTAGTAACCCCATGAAAACTATGTTTGAAACATGTTATTGATAGAGATCATAGGTTCATAGTTAGCCTATGAAAACCATGATTTGAGAAAAGTTATTGGAGAATCCAATAGGTTCATAATAATCATGTGAAAACTAAGATTGGATAAAGTTATCGAAGAATCCAATAGGTTTTAAGCGATCACATGAGAAATGTGATTGGATAAAGTTATTGGTAGAAACCAATAGGTTCTTAGTGATCGCATGAAAACTATGGAATCAGACAGATACTCTGTAAGATTGGAACAGGTCATTAGTCAGCCCATAAAAACTAACAAGTTAATTGTAACCCAAGAAATTATAAATGGAGACAAATAGTTTGATAAATTAGGATAGGAAATTCAAGGCATATTGCAGTTTTGAATATCATCATATTATATTATGCTTTAAGCATTGTGGATGCAAGTGCGTAGTATGTGTTTTGTTATGGTTAAGATAGAGGGGAAACCTATTCCATTCAATGGTGTGGTCTTACTAGATATCTATTTGGTTCGAGATGGTAGATTGTTATTCACACCAAGCTTTTTGTCTGACCTGAAGATTTTGTCTTTTCCCTTAAACTTTCGGGTACTCATTTGAGTAGGTTGAGAGTAAGGGTTTTTCAGGTTCTCTTTAGACGAATAAGCTTTTGGAGACCCATATGAGGTTATCTAGCTAGTAGAAGCTATATATCTATTTTCTGCTGTGTTTTGATTCTGCTTTTTTATTGTAATGGTAAGTTGTATTAAATGCCAAATATTTGACTCTGGTCATATAAGTGTTAGAAATGCGGATTACGGATCTTAAGTCTAGGATAAACACTAGAGGGGGTGAATAGTGTTTTAAGGAATTACTAAATCTTTTTGAGTTTACGTTAATTCGAACACAAATGTATGCAATATTCAGACATAGATATGATCGCAGAAACAAACACAGATGCAAAAATAAAGTAAAAGTAGTAAAGGAAAGAACACACTGGATTTTATAATGGTTCGGAGTTACCTTACATCCAGTCCCGCACACAAGTACGGATATACTTTCAAAAGCAATCTTTACAATTACACCCTCGATTTCAAGGCCATGAGGTACACCTCTCCAGATTCACAATCCTCCGGGTAGAGATACTTGATATCATAGGAAACAAGTTCACCCAACTGATTTCCAGGGCTACAAACACACCTTTTCTCACTTGATTGATTTTCAAGGCTACAATCACAAATTTTCTCGCTAGATTATAAAGAAGTCTATAACTCTGAATAGCACCGAGGATCTTGTTGAGATAGTGATAGAGAATCAAACCAAAAATGATCCAGTTAGATTCAATGTTGATTTTGGTAGAGTAATGGTAAGAATGTGTATAAAGAAATGTGGAAGAAGAAGAGGAGTGAAAACCAGAAAAATATGATTAGAAATTCGTTTAAAACAGCCCCTATTTATAGAAGAACAACAGCCATATCCATTCGTGAAAGGATATGACGAATAGGCACTTCTTTTGAAATTTAAATTTTGAAACCAACTGCCACTATGTCGACATGGGTATCATGGGTATGTTGACATGCCAAAGGAAAATTTGTTGTTTTGTTTTTCTTTGAAAATAACTTTTATTTTATATTAAAACTATTTTAAACTTTTATAAATATACTTAACTATAGTTAAAATACATAAATAAATATAGAGAATAATATTTTGGTGTATATAAAATTTTAATATAATTTTATATTTAAATCTAAGTATAAATATTAAAAGTCAAATATATTATTATTAAAAGATAGTTTAAAACTAAGGATAATTTTGATTTCGAAATTAAAGATTACTGAGGCTAAAAGTATTTAAATTCCGGATAGATGTTTTTGACTCTTTTAAAGGAAGGTTTAGAAAACATTTTGAAAACAAGATATAATTTTGTAAAAACATTTTGAATAGTGGATACAAAACAATGATCCACTAGATTTTTCGTAGGTTCCATCCTACTTAGGGTTCCATCCCTTTAACAGGCTCGAAGTGGATTCCATTCCACGAATAAATTGGATTTTAAGATATCAGTGCTTTTCTAGGAGTTTAAAAAAAATTCCTAATTAAATTACTTGTTCTTGAAATCTTGAACTCTTGATATTCTTGATACTCATGAGTCTTTAATCTTAATATCTTGTATCTCTATATTGTACAGTCTTCATTCTTGGTACCTACATGGTTAAATCCTACATATACATATATTTCTAAACTATAATGTTAGTATTTATATTTTACAACATTATTCTAAGGTTGTCATCAAAACCATCATCTCCAGGACTAACTGTTGGGCACGTTTTCACCTACTACCGAACCGTCCCTCTCCAAGCAATGCCGAACCATCCCCTCTCCATGCATTGCCGAGCCAACTCCCTTCCCCACAAAGCCACCTTCCATCCACTACCGGTCCAACACCACCGAACCAGCCACCTTCCATCCACTACGGGTCCAACACCACCGAACCAGCCACCTTCCATCCACTACCGGTCCAACACCACCGAACCAGCCACCTTCCATCCACTACCGGTCCAACGCCACCGAACCAGATCACCAACTCAACGCCGAACCAACACAAACCAAAGTCCCATCGAACCAAAGTACTACCGGACCGAGGCCTCAGCTCCAGCCATCTACTACCGAACCAAGGCGTTGCCGAACCAAAGTTGCCAGACCAGATTACTTTAGCTTAGGCCCCCAACAGCTATATACATCCAGGACCCCTGCTCCCAGCCTCACTCTATAAATAGAGGGGCAGGGGTACAACAATGGAAGACAAGTTTGGGAGCTCAAGCACGGATAGAACTTTCAAACAACTTTCAGATACTTGTAATCAAAGCTTTGTACTTGTAATCTGAATAGAAAAGGAGAATAACATATAAAGTGGACGTAGGCACATTCTGGCCGAACCACTATAAATCTGTGTATCTTTTGCAGTTTAGTCCATCTATTTCATATATTTGCATATATCATCCAAATCATTAAGAACCACATATAATCAACTAAATCATACGACTTGGTGGTGTTTGCCCATTTTTTGCGCAAACATTTTTGGTGCTTTGACTGAGAGCGGAGCTCGAAGCTTCAGCTTCTCCCACGTAACCCTTTTCCTATCAGCATCGTTCATTGCTTGGAAAACATGCCTCCCAGACGGAAGAAAGATGCTAACAAAGGAAAGAACATCACATCTAGCAGTATCCCAAATCCAGTGATCAAAGATCAAGACAATCGTCCGGTTCCAACAACAAATGGAAATCAGGCAAATGCGACAGCCCCTGCTACGGAGCAACCAATTACAAAGGCAGATCTGGACAGGGTTGTGGCTGAAGTAACTAACCGCTTCGCATCTCAACAAGAAGCCTTGGTGGACCAACTCATGTCGCGCTTAAGGGATGCTGAAGAATCCAACCGCAACACTGAGTCATGGGGTGAGTCCCGGTCTGGAGGATCTGGGAGACGACAAAGGTCTTTCTTCTTGGAAGAGGCTAACAACAGAAACAGCAATGGTAGGAGCCGAGCCCGGACTCAGCTCGAATTCCGACCCGAGGAAACACTTGGAACCTAACCCAACGGGGGAGGTTCCAGGCAGGGGTCGGATGTAGCTGAACGTGCCATGCTACCTAACCATGGAAACACCAATAGACAGGGCCTAGCTGGAGTCCAGCCCGAAGTTGGACTCGAGGAAGTGCCGAGAGCAGAACCCAGCAGGGGAAGATCAAGCAAGGGCCAACTATGGCTGACCCCAGCATGCCCTCGGAAGACCAGAGGCAGCCATTGGAGAATGTTAGGAGTGATAGACGATACCATCCTTACAGGTCATCTGGACGGAATCAATCCCGTAGGGAAGAACCAAACTCATTTCTATCCGCTCCAAGTTCTGATGAAAGGATGGCGCGATTGCTCAGAGAGTGCATCCGTCGGGACCAAAGAGATCGAGGGATAGGCACTAGGGTAACCAGCCCCTTCACCCGCAATATCGAAATCGCCATCACCCCCGAGAATGGAAAATGCCAACAATGGAACCTTACAAGGGAACCTCTGACCCCGTCGTACACTTACAAACATACACACAGCATATGCTCATGAGCGGGGCAACAGAGGGAGTGTTGTGTAAATGCTTCCCACTATTCTTGGCGGATCTAGCTACCTCCTGGTTCTGCCATCTACCCCAAGGGTCCATCAGCTCATGGGAAATGTTGAAAGAAAAGTTCATCAGCCAGTTCCGCATTCATATGGAACAACCCAAGGATGCTTATTCCCTATCTAATATCAAACAGAAATCCAAAGAGACAGTGGAAAAATATCTAACCCGATTCAACGCCACAGCGGCCGCAGTCCAAGATGCCGACGAGAAATTTATCCTAATGGCCCTCTATAGTGGTGTGCATCCGGATACTAAATTTGCTGGGAGACTAACGAAAGAAAAGCCAGCTACGTTACCCGATTTCGTCCATGAAGCCGGGAAGTATATTAGACTTGAAGACGCTGCCATTGAAAGGCAGACAGGGTAACAAACCAAGGAAGCTCATGGAAACACACCCGTAGTAGCAACGGACGTACGAAGAAATGACTACAGAGATAGTGCTGGGGGCAAGAAGGGAGAAAAGCGTTTATATAGGCCAGGACCGAGATTTGACTCTAACACTCCTTTAAATGAAACAATCAAAAACATCTTCTTGGCCACCCAAGACGAAGTTAGATACAAGCGCCCCCCGCACAAGAAGGAATCAGATAATGCAATTAAGTTTGGAAGGTTCTGCCGCTTCCACGAATCTCATGGACATGACACCAACGAATGCCATCATCTCCGGGACTTGATTGAAGAACACATCAGAAGGAAGAGACTGGAGCGCTATGTGGAAGGTCAGAACAGGACTTCAACTCCTGCCAATGAAAACCCATGGATGCCCCTCCCGAAAGTAGGCGGAGGAAATCACAACACCAGCGGCTCCATTCAAGAGAAGATAGTGGTCCTTACCATATCAGGAGGACCACACATCGCCGACGAAAGCTGGACAGAGATGGAGAGATACGGTAAGTCACTTAGAAACAATGAAGGCTACGTTAATTCTATTACAGAAGAGCGCCACCCGAAACGGAAAGAGAATGATGATATCACATTCAGTAAGCGTGATCTAGAGGGAAGGCAGTACCCTCACATGGATCCTATGGTCATCTCTTCCTGGTTCGGTCCAGCCAAGGTTTTCCAAATTCTAGTAGACACTGGAAGCTCAGTAAATATCCTATTCAAGCACGCTTTCGACAAAATGAAGCTGTCAATGAAGGATGTGTCTCCCTACAGCAAACCGCTACATGGTTTCACCGGAGATGCGAAGATACCGCTCGGGCAACTGGACCTCTTTGTCGAAATAGGAAGTCATCCCCGCCCCGTTGTGCAAAAACAAACATTTGTGCTAGTAGAGAACCACTCGGCCTACAACGCCTTTTTGGGAAGACCAGCCTTGTTTGACTTCCAAATTTTCCTAGCCCCGTGATGCCTGAAGATGAAATTTCCAACAGATAAAGGAATAGGAGAAATAGAGGGAGATCAAGACGCCGCTCGAGATTGTTATGTAACTGAACTTCGCAATAACCGCAAGAAGGATAAAGGGAATGATGCAGAGACCTCTCTCTACAAGAAAAAACTTGGAAGCATAGCAATTAAAGAAAGCCAATCCTCTTCGATATACCAGTGATCCCTTCAACGAATTAGACCCCAGGGACAAGGAGGAGGAGGCCACCACCGAGCCTGCAGAGGCTATGGAATTTGTATCTATATACAAACACGACCCAAGTAGACTGCTGAGAGTCGGGTCTCAGTTAAGAGCGGAATTGAAGGATCAACTCATCGATTTTCTTCGCCACAACATGGATGTATTTGCATGGACGCACGCCGACATGACAGGAATCTCCCCAGACATAGCATGCCACGTACTGAACATCGATCCCACCAAGGTGCCAGTAAAGCAGAAAAAGAGAAGCATGGGGGCAAAACGATCAGCAGCCCTGGAGGAAGAAGTAAAGAATTTACTTGCTAATAACTTCATACGAGAAGCCATCTACCCAGAATGGATCGCCAACCCGGTACTGGTAAAGAAGGCTAATGGGAAGTGGCGAACATGCATCGACTTCTCCAACTTAAATGACGCTTGCCCGAAGGACTGCTTCCCACTCCCCCGAATCGATCAACTCGTGGACAGCACAGCCGGACACGAACTCTTATCCTTTATGGACGCATACTCAGGATATAACCAGATCCCTATGCACGCCCCCGATCAAGACCACACTAGTTTCATCACTGACCGGGGATTGTACTGCTACAGAGTAATGCCTTTTGGACTTAAAAATGCCGGAGCTACTTATCAACGGCGCGTCAACAAGATATTTGTGGAACTAATAGGACGAACTATGGAGGTTTATGTGGATGACATGCTGGTAAAATCGAGGAAAGCCAACTATCATATAAATCACCTGGACGAGATGTTTCAAGTACTTCGCCAATATGTAATGAAGCTGAATCCTCTAAAGTGCTCCTTCGGTGTATCGTCGGGAAAGTTCTTGGGGTTCATCGTCCATGCCAGGGGGATTGAAGCAAACCCTGAACAAGTCCAGGCTTTGCAAGATATCAAGATACCATCCACTCGAAGAGAGATGCAAAGCCTAAACGAGAAAGTGGCCGCCCTAAGCAGGTTCATCTCTAAAGCAACCGACAAATGCATTCCTTTCTTTGAAGCTCTAAAGAAAGACAAAGGAAAGTTCGAATGGACTGACGAATGCTCGACAGCCTTCCTTAACCTAATCGAACACCTTCAGAGACCACCAGTACTCTCAACTCCAAATGAAGGCGAAGGACTATACCTATACCTTGCTGTATCATCCCATGCTTTAAGCACCGCTTTGGTGAAAGAAGACAACAGCGCACAGCGGCCCGTATACTTTGTAAGCAAGAGATTTACAGGGGCAGAAGCCAGATACCCTAAACTTGAAAAGCTAGCATACTGTTTGCTAATCACGTCACGGAAACTACGATACTATTTCCAATCTCATTCCACCAGAGTTTTAACCGATCAACCGCTAAGGCAGGTACTCCATCGCCCCGAAACTTCTGGGCAACTACTTAAATGGTGCATTGAACTGAGTCAATATGATATCACCTACCATCCTCGCACCGCCATCAAGGGACAAGCCATGGCCGATTTTATTGCAGAATTCACTACCAACGAAGGTAAGGATCAATCTGAAATAACAAAAGGTATCAAGTGGAATCTCTTTGTAGATGGAGCATCAAACGAACAGGGCTCAGGGGCAGGTATTGTGATAATCACCCCCAGGGGAAGGAAGCTGCACTATGCCCTAAGGTTGGAATTCGCTGCCACCAACAACGATGCAGAATATGAAGCAGTAATAGCAGGACTAGAACTTGCCATAGAAATTGGAGTCAGTTCTTTATGTCTCCATAGTGATTCTCAACTTATTGTACATCAAATACTGGGAGAATTCCAGACTCGAGGAGAACGACTCACAGCATATCTAAAGAAGACCAAGCTGCTGCGCAATCAATTGGATCACTATTTAATCAAACGCATTCCTCGAGGAGAGAATCAGGAGGCTGACGAACTGGCAAAGCAAGCTAGCATGAAGGACGACACCACTTCCGGAACAATAACCATCTCAAAGCAACTAGCCCCAAGTTTCGAACAAGAGGATCTGATAGCTACAATCGAAGAAGAAACTTGGATGACTCCTATCTGGAAATACTTGCAAGATGGCACACAACCCAACGAGCGTAACGAAGTCAGGAAAATCTTGAGGTGTGCTTCCCGCTACACAATACAAGAAGGCATCCTCTATCGGCGCGGCTTCTCTAACCCCTTATTAAGATGTGTCGCTGGAAGGGAAGCCAAGGAAATCTTATCCAACATCCATCGAGGAAGTTGCGGAGACCACAATGGAGGGCAGACTCTGGCAAAGAAGATACTCCGATATGGATATTTCTGGCCCACCTTAAACAAAGACGCCTTGAACTTCGTCAAAAAATGCGACAGATGTCAGAAATTTGCTTAAATCCCTCGACTACCAACCAATGAGATTACTCAGATGACCAGCCCTTGGCCCTTTGCAATATGGGGAATTGACTTGATTAGCGAACTGCCAATGGGCTGAGGCGGAAACAAATATGCCATAGTGGCAGTTGACTATTCCACCAAATGGATGGAAGCGGAGCCTCTAAATAAAATATCTTCAGCAAAAGTTATTAACTTCTTGATCAAAATTGTTTTATGCAGGTACGGGGTTCCACTCAAAATCATATCGGACAATGGACTTCAATTTGACAGCAAGGAATTCACCGACTGGTGCCGAGAGCATGGAATTCACAAAAGTTTCTCATCTGTAGCTTATCCCCAGGCAAACGGACAAGTCGAAGCTGTCAACAAAATTCTCAAAACTCTAATCAAGAAGAAACTTGAAAAGTCAAAAGGCGCTTGGGTGGATGAACTTCCTACGGCACTTTGGGCCTACCGTACATCTTACAGAACATCAACAGGACATACTCCTTTCTCTTTGGCATACGGATTGGAGGCCATGCTCCCAGTTGAAACTGTAGTGCCCTCCCATCGTAGGATCCACTACAACCCAGAAGAGAACGAAGAAATCCTCCACATGTCTTTGGATCTAATTGGAGAGAGAAGAAACGATGCAGCACTCAAAGCGGCAGCTCACAAGAAAAAAGTGGCAGCACAATACAACTCCAAAGTCAAACACCGCAGCTTATAAAAAGGAGATCTTGTCCTCAAACGGATCTTTCCGTGCCCCGGAGCGCTAGATCCAATCTGGGACGGACCCTATGTAATTCATAAAGATCTCCACAACGGAGCTTATATTTTGTCAACAGTCGACGAAGAGGTGTTCCAGAGGGCATGGAACATCCAACACCTTCGTCGATACTTTTCTTAACTTGTACTGCCCATATGAAGTGAATTAATAAAGAGAATCAGTGGACATAGCCATTTTCGTGCCGAACCACTCCAAAAATCTTGTCTCTTTTTTAACTTGTTCCTTTATTTCTGGGCTGCTTGTTAAGCTTTATCCTTTTCTGTTGAACAAAATCCCGTATAACGGCATTTCCATTCTGGACACTTCACGGCACAACCTCACTTGGACAAGACCTAACAGGTACTATACGAATCTATGCCCTCGCCAATGAGACACTTTTGCTCCAGCGTCCCTCTGCTGAGGTTTAACTCATTGCTCGCGATGGCCCTCAAAGCCAACTGTAATGAGCCAATTATAAGCCACCGAGAAGGCCGACTATAGCCGAGGCAGCTCATTACGGCGTTCGGCTCGCCGGCAACCGTGAACCGATTATAAGCCCCAACATAAGGTGTGGCCAGCCAGGGGCAGTTCACGGTTGACGATCGGCACCCACGCTAGTCGGCCACGGTAAATTAAATAATGCCCATGATTACGGGCCATAATGGCCCGTGTAGTTACTGTGCGCAATCTCGGCTCCGATGTGTCTTAAGTACGGCTGTGGTAAAAAAGAACTCCCCGCGGAGGCGTAAGATGGGTGACAAATGTCTCCAAGACCCATAGCTAGGGAAAGTGACTACAAAACCCGTTTTCCATGAACTTAAGCACATCGAAGGCCTTCCGTGATTGGAAGTTTTACTTTTTCTTATATTTCCATTCTATTTAAAAACTTTCCTCCTATCTTCTATAACAACCCTTAAAGTGCAGGATACCAAGTAGGAGGCACTCGCTAATGGGAATAAGAACTCACAGCTGGATGACGGGTCACTCAACTACGTTCCGTACTCTATCACACTAGGCATTCAAAGCTTCTACTACTAAAAGTTCAAAGGGCAGTACACTCTTCTTTTGTATACAAATAAGTAGCTCTGATGTATTCACACATCACATTAACATTGCAAGACATGAAATTATACTTTAAGCAAGAACTTGACATCAAACACAGTTGAATCGCTAGCACATGCACAGCTATATTTCTTATGCAACACATCAAAATAATGACAGCATCCTAATATGACAGAATCAGCTTATGTTATAAAATTACATGTTAAAAATAAAGTCGTTCGTTGCAATGACATAATTACAACCTGAAAGTACATTAATGTTTAGGAACTTGTATGTACAGGAATGTCAAGTAAAACCTAAAATGCCCGGATCAAGTCAAAATAGTCGGCATCATCAGAACTTCATCTCTATCCTTCCAACCCCCCAAGATCTACTTGACCGCAGCATCAGAACTCCCAGCATGCTGACAAGAAGTCCCACCTGTCCAATTCAGGAGAAGAATCTATTAGACAAACGATAAGCAATCAAGTTAAGAAAAGATTAAAGGGAAGACTTACTAGCTTCTGTTCCCTGATCATCATCCTCCAACTACACACCCACTTCCTCGGCGGTAAGCAGCTGCATGTCCTCCTTCACCGCCACCTTCTCCTCCTTGGTGAACTGAGCGGTAACCACATCCATTCTAAAGGCCGTGCCACCCTCTTTATCCGCATCAGTCTTGGCCTCCTCCAAAGCCCGAAGATATATCCTAGCCATGACCCGAGGGTAACCGCCCATCCAGGATAGGTTGCCTTTCTTCCAAGTACGAAAATACATATCCTGCAGCATATCATCCATCGTCCCCTCGTTCGCCTCAAACTCCCTTATACAAGCCTCAGAAGCCGACAACTTAGCACTGGCAGCATCCCTCTCCAATCGGTATCGCGAGCAATCAGCTTCAAGGGATCTCCCCATCGCCTCCATCTCCTCCTTTAGCTTGGCCTGAGCAAGCCCTGCGACTTCAAGCCTTCCAGATAACTCCTCTACCTGCTCATGATCCGCTCTCCGAACCTCATCCACCGTTGCGATGGCCATGTCAATTCATTTCTTGCAAGCAGCCTCCATCTTTCGCAACTCTGCCTTGCTAGCCTCCTCCATGGTTTTCTTTAGTCGTCTGGAGGCCGCCTCATGCTGGGAGATCTAGATGGCCTGATCGGCAAGCTGTTTGGCCTGATCGGAAACCATTAGCCGCAACCGAATGTTAGCACTTCCGATTTCCTCTCCAGCCTTGACCAGTGGGCATGATGCGCCATCAACCTCCTGGTCTCCTCAGCCACCCGATCGATGTTTTCCTTGGCCTCATCCCCCATAGTCACAATCCGAGTGGTCAACAAGTCGAGGTCCAAAGACTTAGCCTCATCAAGCACCCTTACTATAGGATTGCAGGGTAGGAGGTGCTCACCGGTAACCTCATCGAAGGAAATATCATGGAGGTTCGGGTCCAGGTCCGGATGACCCGCGAATGGGTTGCGAGCCAAGCTAGGACGATCTATCGGAGTAACGGTAAGGTTCTCGGATGGATGCGGAGAGGGTACAAAATCGGTAGTCTCCTCCGTAACATCCTGAAGCGGCTGAGTTGGAGGCTGAGGACGAGATGGAGATTCGAACAAGGAGCGGCCCCTCTTCTTCCTTTGGATATCTTCATCAATGATCCCGAGAAGAGGACGATAGCCGACTACATCCCCGGGGCGGCTGGTAGGAGGCTTCGATCTAGCAGAGGCTCTTAGTAGCTTGTATTGTTCGAGGCGGTGTGGAACATCTGATGTCTTGGCCACCTCGCCTGCCCCTGGAATAAAGAACAAGTGTTACGCGCATACACTAATCCATAATTAAAAAAATATGTTAAGTTAAAAGGAGTAGGAAGACGCATTTATTTTACAAACCCTGAGGGGGAGTGGGATACTGCAATAAGTCCTGAATCTCATTCCAGGACGGGAGCTGGCCATAAAATATTCCTAAGTCTTTATCATAAAGGGAGTCTGCAGAAGTCAAAAATTCACCTTGAATCACCGGAGTCGCTTTAGCCGGAATACTCTGAGAAGATGAACCGGCACCAGTCCCAGCCTTATCGGTTTCCTTTGGTTTCTCCACCAAGGCCGACTCTTCTTCCAACCCCTCAAAAGCTTTGCGGAAAGCATCATCCATCCACTCTTGAATCTCACCTGCTTGCCTAGAGGTCAAGGCACCAACTCCACTACCACTTTGTCCTTCGCCGCCATTGCCACCATCACCTTCTCCATCACCTCCGCTCTCCTCCTCGCCTCTTTCCTCCTCTCCACTTTCCTCCTCCGGAACATCTGGGCATGTGCTGGGAGAGGGTCCATCAGTTTTCTTGAGCTTTTTCCCCCCGACGACTGGAGGTATCGATAAGGGTTTCCTCTTGCTTCTTTTTGTCATGGCCCCTCCTTTGGCTTTGGCAGCTCTTTCCTCAGCCGTATCCCTCTGCTTGACCACAGACTGATGTGGTAGAATCAAGTTGTGCTCCAGAAGAGTAGCGTTCCTGATCAGGTAAGAAGCTGACCTCTCCCTTCCCGAAATGGCTTCTATCTCCGCGGCCATCTGAACCAAGTGATCATTCTCCACGACCGCAAAGCCACTTGTCGCTAGAAAATAATAAAGCACATGTGGAGAAGCGTTGCAGTCAAAATAGAAATTACAAGTAAACTTCAACTTACAGCCAGAGGTGAAGCGATGGATAGAAACGGAGTCATCCTGAACGAAGAACCATTCCTTCTTAAACATGGTGAACTTTGAATACAAGTCCAGGACCGGCTTGAAGGACACGGCCGATTCCAAGCTGATGTATGGAGACCCCTTCTTGTAACCGATCATGTTATAGAGCTATCGAATCTCCAGGTTGGAAGGGGGGCGCCCGGACTTTCTCTGGAAAATCATGAATAAACACACCAAGATAGCGTAGGAGTTGGGATGGAGCTGGAAAGGAGCCACCTTCAAATAGGTGACGAAGCTAACTATCCAAGCATTGATTGAAGGAATGGCCCCACACATGCAGTGGTACCTACTATAGGCGAAGTATCCTACAGGGGGATTATATGGGATGACCCCCTTCCCTCGCAACAGCATGCGTGATCTATCAAGCCCAAAGGAGCGGGAGATAACATCCAGCTGCTCTTCTTTGAGAGAGCTAGGAAAGCAGTCAGGCGGAGAATTCAGAAACTCTCGAGGACCGTACCCATCTACTAGCGATCTCGGCGTGGGTCCATGACGTTCCGGTCCTGGCTGAGCTGGGGGCACTGCGGTGGACTCTCCTTCGTCCTGGGCTTTCCTCTTATCTGATCGAGTTTCCACTTTATGAGACATTTATCTGCAACACAAGAAAGCACGTTGTTAGAAGTGAAGATATAAAATGCAATTTAGTCTCATTCGGTGGTCCAGGAACACACTCCATTTGGCGATTCAAGTATGAAATTGTCATTCGGTACTTAAAACCCACAAGGTTCATTCGGTAAGTCAAGTTCCCGAGTTAATTCGGTAGTTCCAAAATAAAAACCCATTTGGCAAAAAAAGGGTCTCACCTGGTTCGGCAAGGATAGGAATTTGATTCGGCTAACACGTTTGGTCCGGCGAAGATAAGATTTCGATTCGGCAAAAACAAGGGGTCGGCTCGGTTGTAAAGAATAACGAAAGCGTTAGGCCCCTATTTATAAGCAAAAATCAATGACCGGACCAGTTGGTTCGGCAATAGGGACCGGATGATAGCGTCCAGGATGAATGTCTTAAAACAAAGCACGCCATATACAGGCATATGCCCTACTTTGGGTGGCAAATGTTGGGCACGTTTTCACCTACTACCGAACCGTCCCTCTCCAAGCAATGCCGAACTATCCCCTCTCCATGCATTGCCGAGCCAACTCCCTTCCCTACATAGCCACCTTCCATCCACTACCGGTCCAACGCCACCGAACCAGCCACCTTCCATCCACTACAGGTCCAACACCACCGAACCAGCCACCTTCCATCCACTACCGGTCCAACGCCACCGAGCCAGATCACCAACTCAACGCCGAACCAACACAAACCAAAGTCCCATCGAACCAAAGTACTACCGGACCGAGGCCTCAGCTCCAGCCATCTACTACCGAACCAAGGCGTTGCTGAACCAAAGTTGCCAGGCCAGATTGCTTCAGCCCAGGCCCACCAACAGCTATATACATCCAGGACCCCTGCGCCCAGCCTCACTCTATAAATAGAGGGGCAGGGGTACAACAATGGCAGACAAGTTTGGGAGCTCAAGCACGTATAGAACTTTCAAACAACTTTCAGATACTTGTAATCAAAGCTTTGTACTTGTAATCTGAATAGAAAAGGAGAATAACATATAAAGTGGACGTAGGCACATTCTAGCCGAACCACTATAAATCTGTGTGTCTTTTGCAGTTTAGTCCATATATTTCATATATTTGCATAAATCACCCAAATCATTAAGAACCACATATTATCAACTAAATCATACGACTTGGAGGTGTTTGCCCCTTTTTTTGCAAACACTAATAATCTCCCCTTTTTGATGATGACAACCTTTGTTTATAAAATATTACTTCTATCCTAATAACTTCCCCTAAAGCTAATAACTCCCCCTTAATCCATGCCTATCTATCCTATTTTATACTTCTCCCCCTTTGTCATCAACAAAAAAACTAACTCTAAACTATATAACTCCAAACTATATAACTTTCCATTAATTTAATACTCTATGACATGTGATTATAATGATAGTGTTATCATAAATAATCAACACTTAACTCTAAAACTTAAAACTTAGTCCCAAACTACTCACTATCCTAACTAAGTATCCATATAATAATACTTTTAATAGAACACATATAAGAACACAAATTATTTATTAATTATATAGTTATATTTACATTTTCATAGAGAACGTAAGAAAGAACATAATCAATAGGAAAAAGAGAAAAGAAACTAATGAGTGTCTTTGAAAATGAGAGATCTATGAACCGAACAATTTGGATAGTGGAATCAGAAATTTCCACGTTGTTCGACAAGATTTCCATCTTTGTCAAAGCACACTTCGCCAACACAAATGACTTTGTCGTCTTCTTCAGCATGATCTTCTTCCGTGAAGGCTTCTTCTTCATTTTCCTCGCTATCCTCTTGCACTTAATCTTCTAAAGAATCTTCGTCAATCAAGATCGGATTAGCATGATTGCCCATTAGAAATTTTTGTAAATTTCTAAGGATTTTTCCTTGCCATTCTTGTTCTTTGGCCATTTTAAGTTGCATCAATTAAATTTCAGTCATTAATTGTAGTGCATCCTTCAGAGAATCCTTCATTTTCGTCACTCGTGCGAGCGTTGTTCGTTGAAACGGTCCAGAAGTAGGAGAAGGGAATGAAAAGGTTGAATTTTTGTTTGATTTAGAAGAGGAGGCCATGGTTTAATTTATTTCAGAAGTTATAACAGAGAGAGAATAGAGAGAATTATCAAAATTTCGAAAATAAGAAGAATATATAACCAATTATTTGAATTTTGATGGGAAAAATTTCAAAAATAAAAAAATTCGTTATATGTCGACATAGGGTTCTTAGGGATGTCGACATGGTGCTTGATTTTTTGCTATTTAATTTATTTTGATTTAATTTTTTATTATACTTTGTTATTTATATTTTTACATTTCAGTTATTGAACAAATACCTAATTCTCTTCTTAATTTAGTAAATATAGATTCATTTAAGGGTTTTGTTAATATTTCAGCAATTTGATTCTCGGAATTAATATAATCGAAAGTAATTACTTACTTGTTTATATTATCTCTGAGAAAATGATGTCTTATATCAATATGTTTAGTTCGAGCATGTTGAGTAGTATTTTGGGATAAATTTATTGCACTAGTATTATCACAATAAATTGGTGATTTTGATATAACTAAACCATAATCTTTTAAAGTTTGTTGCATATACATTACTTGAGAACAGGCCAAAGCAGCAGAAATATACTCTGCTTTAGTTGTTGATAAAGAAACTGTGTTTTGCTTCTTACTAAACAAGAAAATCAGAGAATGCCCCAAAAAGTGACAAGTTCCACTTGTACTTTTTCTGTCTGATTTACAACCAGCATAATCAGCATTACAGTAAGATATTAAGTCAAAAGAATCATTTTTAGGGTAAAATAAGCAATAATCAGAGGTGTGTTTAACATATTTTAGGATACGTTTTACAGCTCTTAAGTGGGTCTCGTTAGGTTAGGATTGATATCTTGCACAGAGACAAACACTATGCATGACATCAGGTCTACTAGCAGTGATATAGAGTAGTGATCAAATCTGGAACAACCCGATATTTTCATCCATTCACATCCACCCATGTTGGACTTGAATTGCTCAAATTATTGCATTGTAAATAAATTTGGAGCAAATGAAATACAATCACAGAATCACAGACACAGAAATATCAGAATGTTAACCCCGTTTGATCAATGAGTTAAGACCTGAGACGACTCATGACTTAAAGAAGCAGAGCGACTTAAGGAGTGGTCCGACTTAATAAGTAACCGACTTAACAAGTTAGCGACTCAAGGGAGTTACACGACTTAACGAGTCAGGGATTGGTCGACCTAAAGGAGTAAACAGCTTACGGAAGTGAATGACTTACGACATATAGGAGTCTACGACTTAACGGTCTAAGAAAGAAGGGATGGATCACGACTTAAGGCCTTCACGACTTAAGGTTCTTACCGACTCAATGGGTCTACGACTCAAGATAATTCATGACTCAAGGGTAGAAGCGACTCAACAAGCTGACGAGTTAGAATTCAAGGCGGCTTAAGAGAAGCGGAACGACTCAACGAGTTATCGACTCAACAAATTGAGGAGTTGCGCGGGTCGCAAAATCGTGTAACCTACGACCTACCACGAGTCGTCAGCGACTCAAGGAAGCGACTCACGACTCACGACTCAGCATGACTCACCTATGACCTAAAACCACTGAGTCATGGCCGGCAGTCACAATGCTTATGTCAAAGAGAGTTGACTCGTGAGCGACTCATGACTTGTAATTCTGAAGAAGTGAACCATTGAGGAACCAAGGGCTTAGTCAGATAAGTCGGCCTAAGACATCTTAACTCGTGAACGAGTTAAGACTTGCATCCAGATGAATGAAGACAAACTTAATACCGCTTCGCCTATGCCGCTGCCTGCTAACTCATGATCCTTACGTCGGGCGCGACTTACGACTTTCCTTAAGTCGGTCGCGACTTATAACTTAGGTGAAAATTCCTGTCCAGATTTCTCTATAAATACAGCATTAGCTCCAACTTTCAAGGGGACTTTTGGCCGACCATTTCAAGCGCCGATACTCTGCAGAATTCTCTACTCATTCAACACTTCAATTACTCCAAAAACCAAAGACACTACGACGATCTCCAAGAGGAAATCTACATCATTTCAACATGAATTCGGAAGATTATTCTCTATCAAAGTTTGATCTACTGGTCTAAACTGTGTTGTAATTGAAGATTGTTGTTAAGTTGTAATCAAATTCAATAATAAAGAGAGTTAAAGTGGATGTAGGCTTACTCTAAGCCGAACCACTATAAAAATTGTTGCCTTTTATGCTTTTTTCTGTATTTTCTCTACTTGCTTGTAGTTCCCGTATACACGGGTGGTGCTTTCATCCAGCCTTATTTCACACCGGGGTGTTAGCGTCTGTTTTTCACGTTAACATTTTTGGTGCTTTCACTGAGAAGATCGAACCCAAGGTATTGATATCATTGCTTCACCAAACTGTGAGGAAAGAATCTCTGTTAAGACCAGAAGTATAACAGAAATTATGGCTCCCGGAATGAAACGTAGATCTGCCAGATCTGATGATGTTCAAGAGAACACCGCTACTTCTCCTCTTCTAAGTCAGACAACTCCAACTGTGGGAGTTACACGAGCGGAATTAGACGCTGTGGTTTTGGGATTGAATCAACAATTAGAGGCTCAGAATGCTCAGAATACCTTGATATTGAATAAGCTAAATGATTTGCTCGAGGCTAATCGTCAGCCAGCAAATAAAGAAGGAAACTCTGCTGATAGAGCTCAGGGTGTTAGAGGGAATACTTCTCAAAGGGCGGTAAGCCCTGTTGAAAGGCCACTTCCTCAGGATGGAGGATCGGGACCTCAACCGACCCTTCGTGAACGATTATCAAGGCAGAACTCTGAAAAAATGGCTGACGTTTTCCCCGCAGGGCCTGTGGATGATGAAGAGTATTTTTCAGGGATGGTCCGTCAAATCATGAAAGAAAGTATGCGAAAGGACGAGGATGAGAAAGAGTGGGGCTTTGCTCCAAGCAAAACTCCATTCACTGAGAGGATTCTGAAAGCTGAATTCCCGAGAAAATTTGTTCCGCCCACTATTCCGGCTTACAAAGGAACAAGTGATCCTAACGAATTTCTGTATAAATATGACTGGCATATGACTGGCGCCAGGGCATCCGATGAGACTAAATGCCGATACTTCCCGGTGTATTTGGAAGGAGTAGCTTTATTATGGTTTACCAAGCTGGCAGTTAGATCCATTGATCAGTTCTCAGACTTAACTAAGAAGTTCAAGGAGCAGTTTCGGTTGTACGCCTCTAAAGCAAAGGACATAATGTCATTGTCAAATCTGGAGCAAAACCCAGGGGAATCCATCAAGTCATTTCTGAATCGATTCAACATAGCTTTGGCCGAGGTTGATAATGCTGAGCCACGCATGGTTTTAACATACTTGATGAGGGCAATTGATAAATCGAGCAAGTTTGGAGAATGGTTGAAAATGAAAGAACCAAATTCACTCGATAAATTCTATAAAAAAGCCGATGAATTCATGCGCCTGGAAAGCCTTCAAGCACCGGCTAAAGTGGCATCAGCAGAAATTAAGAATGATAGTAACGCTCCAGACAAAAAGGAATCCAATGCTCAGAAAAGGGGGAACGACGGCAGAAAGAAACAAGGGGATGCAAAGAAGGGTCGAGCTTTCAACTTCACACCTTTGACTGATACCCCTGAAAATATCTTCTTTGCAACCAAAGATAATATCAGTTATCCTACGCCACCTAAGATGAGGATTGGAGGTAAAATGGAGAAAAGTGGAAGATTCTGTCAGTTTCACAATCAGCCTGGTCATGACACTAACGAATGCCGACACTTGAAAGAAGTAATTGAGCGACTGTTGAAAGAGAACAAGCTCCAACAGTATGTTAAAAGGGATAGGGACACAACAACCTCATCGGTCCAAAAGCAACAAGTCCCCGCTTACCATCCAAGCTCGAGTGAGAAGGCCGTAGAACATGAGTCAGACAGGCCTGTCATAAATGTGATAACAGGAGGTCCTCACCCGGCAGGCCGAAGCTGGGGTGAGATGGAAAGGTATGCTCGTGCACAGAAGCATGCACCCTCAGGGGAAAGTGTTTTTGTGTTAGAGGATGCTGCGCCATTGAAACAACAGAAAACTTTCCCTGATGGCATCATATTTAGCACCAGGGACTCTATGGGTATTGAAGCCCCTACGATAGATCCTCTGGTCATTTCTGCCGGTATTGGCCCGGCCACTGTGAGAAGAATTCTGGTCGATTGCGGTGCATCGTGCAATATTCTCTTCAAGAAAACTTTTGACCAGATGAAGATACCAATGGCTGACGTTCAGGCTTCGTCATTGAAAATTGTTGGCTTCACTAGGGAGCCAAAGCAGCCGATTGGGACTATAGACTTGATTGTAGAGCTCGGAGAGGGGCTGAGAAAGGTAGCTCGAAAGCAGACCTTTATAATTGTTGAAGAATTTTCTACTTATAATGCTTTCTTGGACCGACCGACTTTGGCTGCATTCAAAGCTGTTCTCGCCCCATGGTGTCTAACTATAAAATTTCCCACTGATAACGGAATTGGGATAATTAAAGAAGATCAGAACATGGGACGGGAATGCTATCTTGCAGAGCTACGTGAAACAAAGTGGAGAGAAATGGGAAAAGATGCGGCGCCTTCAGTCCGCATCAAAGAACGAACCTTGTAGTAACTACAGGTTGGTCCCTGCACTGGCGAACATAGCGGTGCCCGAAGAGAGATGGATCCAAGAAAAGCTAGTGCAGGGGAGAATAGAGTAGTCCTGGTAGAGGTGATAGTGCCGGTACCTGTTGACTTTAAGGACCCAAACAAGTTGCTGAATGTGGGTTCACAACTCAACACCACAGCTCAGAATATTCTGGTCTCGTTCTTGAAGGCAAATTTAGATGTATTCGCATGGACTCATGCCGACATGTGCGGAATATCACCAGAGATTGCGGTACACACTCTGAACATCGATCCAAAGTTCACGCCAGTAAAACAGAAAAGAAGAACTCAAGTTCCAGAGAGGTCAGCAGCGTTGAAAGAAGAAGTCGATCGACTCATGGAGAATGATTTCATTAGGGAATCTGTTTACCCAGATTGGGTGTCAAATCCTGTCCTGGTTAAAAAGGCTAATGGGAAGTGGAGAGTATGCATTGACTTCTCAGATCTGAATAAGGCTTGCCCCAAAGACTGTTTCCCGCTGCCTACAATTGATCAGTTGGTGTACGGAACGGCGGGACACGAATTGTTGTCTTTTATGGATGCTTACTCCGGGTACAATCAGATCATGATGCATGAGCCAGATCAGGAGGACACGAGCTTCATAACGGATGTTGGTCTTTACTGCTACAAAGTCATGCCCTACGGACTCAAGAATGCGGGGGCAACTTACCAAAGGCTTGTTAACACCATGTTTAAACCACAATTGGAAAGACAATGGAAGTCTATGTCGATGATATGTTGGTAAAGTCAAAGAAAGCAGTGGACCACATGGATCACTTGGCGAAAATGTTCGCGGTCCTCCAGAGATACGGAATGAAACTGAACCTGTTGAAATGTTCATTCGGAGTGGAGTCCGGAAGGTTTTTGGGATTTATTGTGAGCGTTAGGGGCATTGAGGCTAATCCTGCTCAAATCACTGCCTTGAAGGAGGTCAAAGCTCCTAGAACAAAGAAGGAACTGCAGAGTCTTAACGGAAAAGTTGCTGCTTTGAGCCGATTCATTTCTAAAGCTACTGATAAATGCATTCCATTCTTTGACGCTCTAAAGAAAGGAAGAAAAAACTTTGACTGGACTCCCGAGTGCCAGAACGCATTTGATGAGTTGGTTCGTCATATGGAAGTGCCTCCAATACTCTCAAAGCCCGATAATGGTGAAGATCTCTACATATATCTGGCAATATCATCTCACGCTCTGAGTGTAGCATTGGTTCGAGAAGATACAAGGATCCAGCGACCAGTCTATTACATTAGTAAAAGATTCACTGGGGCAGAGATGAATTACTCGAAGCTGGAGAAACTTGCCTATTGCCTATTGATTGCATCACGGAAATTGAGGCCGTATTTTCAAGCTCATCCCATCAAAGTCCTCACTGATCAACCTCTGAAGCAAGTCCTGTTTCGCCCTGAAACTTCGGGCCGTCTTTTAAAGTGGAATATTGAACTCATTCAATATGACATCACTTACCATCCCCGAAGAGCTATCAACGGACAAGCTTTAGTAGACTTCATTGCTGAATGCACAGGTAAAGGTGATAGTGAGGAAGAGGAAACTAATGGCGTCCCGGTGAAATGGAAATTATACGTTGATGGCGCAAGGAATGACTACTGTTCTGGGGCAGGGGTTGTCCTTGAAACCCCTGAAGGACGATCATTGTGTTATGCACTGAGGCTGGAATTTCCTTCGACTAATAATGAAGCAGAATATGAAGCTCTCATTGCAGGTTTGAGAATCGCTAAAGAGCTAAATATCAGAATATTACATATCTTCAGTGACTCTCAGCTTATCGTATGCCAAGTCAAGAAGGAATTCCAAGCTAAAGGAGGAAATTTACCCGCTTATTTGTCAAAGACCTGGGAGCTTCTTGAAAATTTTGATCATTATTCAATAAACCATATTCCCCGGGAAGAGAATATGAAGGCAGATTCCCTCGCGAAGTATTCAAGTACTGGTGAAGCTCAACTATTGGGATTAGTCCCCGTAGAAGTCCTGTCGGCACCAAGTAAAGACGAGATGGATGTTGACTGGATTATGAATGTATCTCAGGAACAAGAATCATGGATGACTCCAATACCGGACTATCTACTCAGAGGTTCTTTGCCAGAAAATTCGAGAGAAAGACAGAAGCTTCTAAGGAAAGCCTCCAGATATATAGTCCAAGACGGCCGATTATACAGGCGGAGTTTTTCAATGCCATTACTCCTATGTGTAACTAAAGATGAAGCCAAGACAATTCAAGCTGAAGTACAGGGAGGGGAATGTGGAGATCACACGGGTGGTCAGACATTAGCAAAGAAAATTCTCCGTTATGGGTATTTTTGGCCGGAAATTAATCAAGACGCCGCTGTATATTCTCGGAAATGTGACAAGTGCCAGAGATTCGTCAAAATTCCTAGAGCACCTTCCACTGAGCTAACACAGATGGTCAGTCCGTGGCCATTTGCCATTTGGGGAATGGATCTCACTGGGCCATTACCAACTGCCAAATCAGGGATTAAATATGCGGTTGTTGCAGTTGATTATTTTACTAAATGGGCCGAAACTGAAACTTTGGCTACTATTACCTCTAAGAAAATGATAAATTTTGTGACTAAAAATATCATTTGCGGGTATGGTGTGCCGCAGAAAATAATCACAGACAATGGTACTCAATTTGTAAGTGAGGAATTCTAGGACTTCTGCAAACGATTCAAAATCCAGAAGAGTTTTTCAGCAGTGGCCCATCCGCAGGCAAACGGGCAAGTGGAAGCAGTAAACAAAATCATCAAATCAACCATCAAAAAGCAGCTGGAAAAAGCGAAAAGTGGCTGGGTTGACAAGTTACCGCTTGCACTATAGGCATACAGAACCACCCACAAAACTGCGACTGGGCATACTCCATTTTCGTTGGCATATGGATCAGAAGCAATGATTCTAGTAGAAACTGAAGTCCCCTCACATAGAAGAATCCATTTTGATAAAGATGAGAATGAAAAACTGCAACTGGAAGCACTCGACCTCCTTGTTGAAAGAAGAGAAGAGGCTAGGCTTAGAATTGCAGCTCATCAACAAAGGATAGCCAGGCACTTCAACTCCAAAGTTCGTCAGCGCAGCTTTGAAGTTGGGGACCTAGTCCTGAAGAGAATCATGACAGCCACAGGTGTGTTTGGGCCAAACTGGGAAGGGCCATATGTTATAGGCACGAAGCTTCTTGACGGCACATTCAAACTCACAACTGTCGAAGGAGAACCAATTCCAAGAGCTTGGAACAACAATCATTTGCGTCCTTATTTTACTTGAAAGCTTTGCTGAAATATTGTAAAAAGAATTGCAAAAATATGATTCTTGTATTGAAAGCAATTGTAAAGCAAGTAAATAATGAAAAGCTTTAAAGTGGATGTAGGCCCAGTTTTTGGCCGAACCACTATAAATCTTGTGTTCACTACTATTATAAACTACTTTGTTTTATTTCGACATATAAAATACATTAATTGTGTCATTAAAATGTCGATTTAATAATGCAGGTCATGAAAGTAAAGCTTACCCATCCCAAGACCGAGAAAACACATACTAAACCATCAAAAATTTCCATACTCAAATCCTACAAAAGAAGTGCTTCAAACAAGAGTGAGCAATGTGGGTGGAATTGGACCATCTCTAACTAACTATAAATGTTTTAACAAACAGCCAGTTAAGCAAAATGTGTCCACCACCACCAACTCACCTAACTGTGAAGTATATTTCTTTGGATAAGGGAAATTATTGGCAACTAAAAATTGTTGACACTTGCAAAAGACAAGGAGGATCGCCAACATGAGTGGATGGTGAAAGAGACATGGGCGAGCAAGCATCAATCAACAAAAGACTTCTTCGGAGGCGCAAGCCCTCTACGGAGGCACAACTCTTCGGAGGAGAAAGACCTCGAGTGGGCCTAGCAAGAAAAAGAGAGATCTTTCTCGTTACAAAGTTGCGGAATGATCGGTCGATACACTCCCGTGAATCCGTCCAACCGAGAGAAAGAAACTCCAAGCTTCCAGGCAAAAGTCCTACTCAAAGGCACACGTTTCACCAAGATTGAAATAAAACTTCCAGGTGTTGAAACGTGAAAAAAAGCCCTCTTCGGAGGCCCATTTCACCACAGTTGAAATGCTAAAAGACCTCGGGCGGGCCAACCAGAAAAAGAGAGATCTTTCTCGATACAAAGTTGCGGAATGATCGGTCGATACACTCCCGTAAATCCGTCCAACCGAGAGAAAGAAACTCCAAACTTCCAGGCAGTAACCCAACTCAGACGCATACATTTCATCATCGGTCGATACACTCCCGTAAAATGAAATGTGAAAAGCCCTCTTCGGAGGCCCGCTTCCCAGCGAACAGGGAAAAATAAAACCCTCTCCCATGGGGCAGAAACCAAAAAGACCTCTTCCCAAGGGCACAACAGAAACAGAAAGACCTCTTCCTAGAGGCAGAAATGAAAAGACCTCCTCCCGGAGGCACAAGCAAGCAGAAAGACCTCTTCGGAGGCACACGTTTCACCAAGATTGAAATAAAACTTCCAAGTGTTGAAACGTGAGAAAGCCCTCCTCAGAGGTATAATTTTTCAAAGGCACACTTTAACTCTCAAAAGAAGAATGATCCACCTATTCTAGAAAATTCTCTTCCTTAAAAAGGAGTTAAAGTACCCTTCAAATACCCGCTTTACCACATAGAAGAATTCATTCAGTAAAATGTGTATATGCACAAAAGAAAAAGTGATATCTTCGAAGGATGAAGCGTAAAAACTTATTTGTACTCTGTTTTTTAACGAAATAATACTCCTCCAAGTATGGAATAATTATTCTTTAAAAAATAAAAGTACAAGTTCCTCATAAAATAAAATATTGCAATGAGCTTATGGTATAGGGGCAACATGGTATAACTACATCGGTAAAATTGCGCTCGAACAGTATACCACAAGCTCAATATCGTGCAAAGAAACTTGTACAAAAGTGAATAATAAATGCATTCTCAAATTCAAACAAGAAGTTTGTACAAATAAAGGATCATTTTATTTAATTCTGTTACAATTTCTTACAGATACAAGTTTCGAAATAAAGAAAACGGGGGCCGGTACCCGCACAATTTCCGGTCAGTACATGCAAAAAAGAAAAAAGCGATATGAAAGCCACAGAACCAGAGCCATCATTTCTTCTTCCGTCCATCTTTTGAGCCCGCACCTAGCCGGATAACCAACTTCTTAGGCCGGCTTGTAAGAGTAGGGGATGAAGGAGAAAGGGGCTCAGTCTGACTTTCTTCCGTTTTTTCTTCGCCAGTTGAAGATCCCTTCTTCTTCTTCTTGGAGACTCCCTGCTTTCCTCTCTTCTTGAAGGAAGACCCACTCCCTGGAGAAAAAAGTTTAGCTAATGGTTCATCATCGGAACCAGTTGCTTCTGGAGTCTTCTCATTCCCTTCAGTTTCTTCTCCTTTGTGTTCTTGTGAAGCAATGGGATCGTCCAAGTCTTGGAGAGCTTCTATTTGCTCCTCTTGTGATCCCGGTTGCGAGGCAGAAGGAGGATTCATCTGAATAGATGGAGGAGGAATAATTGGAGGAGGGGAAGTTTGAACGATGCTCGACGTTTTCTCTACAGAAGGAAAAAAGTTCAAGTCAGTAAAAAGAGGAGATAAAGATTCGCTGAGGTTCAAGAATTAGTCAAGAAGCTCATCAAGCTCGTAAGAAACAGATGAGAAGTCTACTTGGGCAAGATTAACAGTAGGGTTACCTGCAGAAGTCGGTTTCCTGACATCAACTTCGTAAGCCTGTGTCTCGGCACTCTCGTCGCCTTTATCTCCACCTTGTATGCTTGTGGTCTCGGTGGTAACTTTAGTAGGGATGGGGAATGGGAACTGGAACCGATGATATCGATTTCGGCTGAAGGAGAAGGTTGAATCGGAGCAGTTAGGATAGCCTTTCCTGAATGTTCCCCTACCGCCATTTCGGCTCTTAATTTCGCAAGCTGTTCTCTTCCCCTGGCGAGAGCAGCGCGAGCATCGTCATCAAAATAATGCTCTTCAAGAGCTGATTCGGCGTAACCAGCACCCTTACCGCCAAGCATATCAAGTGCGGCCTCCCACACTTCAGCTAAAGTAATTTCATACTTGGGGCCTAGAAAGGCGAGGCTACCGCGCCCCAAGACGCTATGCAGGTAGAAGTCAAATAATCTTGAGCTGATGTTGGTCCTCGTTGCCTCATGAGATTCTTCAGCTGCAATTTTGCCGGCAACGGCCTCATCACGCTCTCTTTCAGCTTTGGAAAGTTGAAGCTTAAGCATTTGAATCTCCGCCTCTTGGGAGCTGGTTTTCTTCCGAAGCTCTGCAATATCATCAATATAGCCCTCACTGATTCTTTTTTGCACTTCGAGCCTGTCTTCGGCGTCTCTTTGGCTGGCATGAGCATCTCTCACTTGTTTTAGGAGCACTTCTTCTTTTTGAGTATAGGAAGTAGAGGAAGTAGCAAGCTCTAGTTTAAGTTCCTCAACTTTTGCTTCAAGCTCTTCATTGTAAGTAGCGATGCTCCTCATTTCAGTATCATGTTGCTCAAGAACCTTTTGCCATTCGGCTTTATCATTCTCCATAGTGAGCACGGCCTCTATATTTGCACGGTTAACCCTTTGGAGCTCGTCAATAAGCTTTTGCCAGTTCGACATCCTTTCAATTTCAAGCTTGACGGCATCGAGATTTCGTAACATGGCAGACTTGTCAATGGGGACCAAGTCAAGGTCGAACCTCACTCCCTTCAGGCACCACTGTGGAAACCGGCTTTGCCAAGTGGCTGGGCCCGGTCCAACTTGAAATTTAGGCCTGTTGATTATTGTTTGAAAATCTGTTTTCCCAAGAGCGGGAGAGCCAGAAGGAATGTCAAGCGAGACGGGGGCAGTAACCTTTTCAGGAGTTGTAGAGGTATGCTTCTCACCATGTCGGGCTCGCTTGCTTGAATCCTCAACCATATGACTTTTTCCTCGGTCATCATGGGATTTTCTCTTATGGGAATCGTCGTCTCTCTGCGAAGAATCGTGGCGCTCCTCCCTCTCTCTTCTTTCATAACGCTCCTCTTGATCCCTCTTCTCTTGAGCCTTTCGGGCGGCTCTTTCTTCATCGGATTCTCTGTAAGAGGGGAGATAACGCCTATAATCATATTGGCTACGCCTCCCGTAGCGCTGGAAGTCATCATAGTAGGATCCGCTGCGTCCCATCGGAAGATCTGAAATAAAAAGAGATAAGTTTTAGAATTCTTCAAAGTACAAAAAGTCAGAAGCATAAAAGTGCCGAAAGATTCTAAGTGTGTGTAATGTGCAAACTACGCGCATCGAACTACGAACCACTCTTTAATTGTGGAGTAGTTGTGGGTGTAGAAGTTAGCATCAACTCTTGAGTTGACGGAGTCTGTTGCAGAATAGAAGTCGCCTCGACTACTGAAGAAGAAACCCCGGTAGTGATAGGATCATCTTAAAAGATCTCTTGCGAGGTGGCGAAGAGGTCGCTCAGTCCTTCGAAAGTGTCGTCCCTGCTCTGCTTGACAGGGCTGGTTTTCTCGGCTTCTTCGTCACCAGACTTCTTTGAATGCGGAGGAGATTCCTGTTGCTCTTCTTCTTCAGTAACCGGGGCAAATTTGCCAGATGACCCCGCGACAACAACAGAAGTGGAGCACTTCACTAGAGAAGCCTCAGAAGCAGGTTCATTTGGTATGGATGCGTTAGTAGAAACGGGGGCATCCGACGCTCTAGCCGGAGAGTCTGGGACTTCATGGGGGTGTGTAGAGCGAGAGGTATGCAAAAGCCCGTATTGGTGCAAAAATTCATCCCTCAGCAAGAATTTTACACTTCTCTCTTCCGCGGCCATGGCACTCAGTCTCTCAAAAACTTGCTTATGGCCTGGATCTCTGGATAGGGAAGGAAGTGCTAAAAAAGGAAAGAGTGGAATTAACGATTAACAACTCAAAATTCGAAGAGTTCGGAAATGGAAAATAGAAGCAGGTAATCTTACTTCCTACTCTCCAGATGGCATAAAACCCTGGGGGGCAGCGAACGAAGAAAAACTAATTTAAAAATCCATGAGCACTTTCGAGTAGGTCAGTCACGAGTTTGCGATTCCTAACACTCCTTATGACGACAATGGAGGGATGGTCTTTAATCTTGGTGAAAGAACATAAGTAACAAATTTCTTCAAAGCTCGGTAACCGACCCAGGGTTCTCATGAATAAAACACACAACCCCATCAGAATGGCGTAGCTATTGGGGTGCAGTTGAAACGGGGAGATAGTCAATCGAAGTAGAAATTGCTTAAGGAAGTCGTTGAAGGGAGGAATAGCACCGAACAAACACATTTGGCGGTTGACAGCGACAAAACCGCAGGGAGGGCTATCAGCAAAATCATTTGGCCCAGGCAATATAGCATCCTTTCAAAGATGCGAAACTGAGCGCGCAATAAGCTAAACGTCCGGTAGTTTAAAGAAGTTGAGACTCTTTCCGACGGAGAATCCAGTGGAGCAGCTGTTGGAAGAGCCTCTCCAATCTGTTCCGTTACTTCTTCTTGATGTGAGGCCATTCTACATAAGCAACTGGATATTCAAATTTGAAGGTGCATGTTTCCTAAAAGTGTGGAGTGTTGTGCAGAACTAATAAAAATAAACAAGTAAATATAACTGGAGTTAAGCTCGTCGACAATTGATGGGCTATCAAATTTCAGGATTTGTTAATTTGAAGTTCAAGTACAGTGTTAATGCAAACAGGAAAGTTTAGTTGACTATTCCGATGTTGCCTTGATACTTTGCCTGAATTCGTTGTTTTAAAGCACTTCGTTCACACAATTTGTTCAAGTTGATTAATTGTTATTAACTAATCTGTCATTTGATGTGGGCAGTCAGTGGCAGTATATTCGTCCCAATTTTCTGTAAATGTTGTATTAGACAGGTTATTAGCTTGCAAGAGTGACCTGTGAAAAAATGCAACAAAGTTTAACAAGTTAAAGTCCAAACAATTCAGCACTCAGGCAGTTTATTTCAGCAAATCAAGTTAAAGTTCAAGGTTCAAACAAAATTGCCAACTGCAACAACTTAAGTGTTGACTCGGCGACGACTTGAGTGTTGGCAACGACTTCAGAAATTCTTCCTACGGGTTAAATCAAATTATTGGTTATCTATCTGACTCGTCCACGACCTAAGGATTACGAGGCGAGTTAAGTTAGGTCGTTTCAATCTTGGATTGTTGGTGCCTTAAGTCGGCCATGCTCTAAGTCATAAACCATGGAAAATAGAAAAGGCTTCAGTCCGAGGCAACGTGAAATTCTCCAAGTCCTATCCCGGCTACGACTTAAGACTTGTGTCATGAAGGTTGGTAAGTCGGCCAAAGGATAAGTCGCAATGGTTATTGAATTGCTCAAAATTACTGCGCTCAAGATTACTGGATCGCGTCCAAGCTAGCGTCACGTTTCCTTCAACCGACCAACCTCTTCTCAAATTAGTAACCCGTTATCCTCCTAACTCCTAACCCATTATCCTTCTAACCCCTAACCCGTTATCCTCCTGTCTCCTAACCCGATAACCCATACAAGACCGTATCATCTCCTCTAAATTCATGGATCAACTGACTCGAAATATAAAAACCCATCGTCTCCTCCTTGCAAATCGTCTAAAAACTCAAATCAAACCTGTTAACTCCGCTTTGCTAACGACCTAAGAGATAACACGAGTTAACAACCTAAAAGTATAACGACTTAGCGAGTTAAGGTATTGAGCGACTTAACGACTTAAAGAAGCCACGACTTAACAGTTTAAGAGGATGGACGACTTAATGGACTGACGACTTACCAACTTAAGGAAGCTACGACCTAACGGCCTAAGAAAATAGACCAACTCAATACCATAAAGAAGTTGCCGACTCAGAGTACTTTACGACCTAAGGCATCCACGAATTAAGGTTTCTACGACTCAAGGGAAACAGCAACTCAACGGACCAAGAAGTCTACGACTTAAAGCCTTTGCGACTTAATATATGTCATGTCTCAGGGGAGATGCACGAGTTAAAGAGCCTGCGAGTTAAAAGCTTACGAGTTAAGGGACTAACGACCTAACAGAATTAAGACCTAAGCGACTTAGGGAATGTCACGACTTAAGAAAGTCCACGACTTAAAGACGTTACGACCTAAGACTTAGAGAACAAGTTCAATACCATGCCGTAATAAGATGACTCGTAGACGACTTACGACCTAGTTTAAGTCGTACACGACCTAAAACCGCAGAGCCAAGATTTTAGTACTGCCTCACTTTAAAACGTGACCCCTTAACTCACGAACGAGTTAGGACTTGTATCCAAATGAACAAAGAAAAGCTCAGAACCACTTCACTTACTCCACTCCCTGCTGACTCTTGAACCTTGAGTCGAATGTGACTTACGACTCTCCATGAGTCGTGCACGACTCATGACTTGAGTGAAAAACTGCCGCCCAGAATCACACCTATAAATACGCGACCACCTCCAACATTCAGGGGACTTTTGGTTCATTCTTTCCAAACACCGATACTCTGCTACATTCCAAACTAACTCAACACTCAAAGCTTTCAAGACACGTAGAACGCTATCAACAACTTCAAGAGGAAATCTCATGCATCCGACATGGATTTGAGGACTTTCACTTACATTGATGTTTAAGCTACTCGTTCAATGTGTTTAGTAGTTCAAAGTCTATTGTACTTGGGAAGAATTATATCAACTTGTAACGGAATCATCAAAAAAGATATTCAGAGTGGACGTAGGCAAACTATTGAGCCGAACTACTATAAAATCGTTGTCATTTACTGCTTTTTCTGTAGTTTTCTACTTATACTCTGTTCCCGAATCATCGGGTGGTGCATTCACAACTACACTTTACACACCGGGGTGTTAGCGTTCAAATTTTAGCGTTAACATTTTTGGTGCTTTCACTGAGAAACCAACTTAGGAATACTTTCACCATTGCTTCGCGAAAGTTTGTTGAAAGAATCTCTCTAAAGACTAGGAGTTTATCTGAAATCATGGCTCCGGGGAGAAGGAGCAGATCTGTTAGATCTGGAAATGTTCAAGAGGGAACCTCCGCTTCCCTAGTACCTAATCAAGCCACTCCACCTGTTGGGGTTACAAAAGCGGAGTTGGATGTTGTAATCTTAGGGCTGAACCAGCAGATAAATGCCCAAAGTGCACAATTGGAGGCTCAGAATGCCCAAAATGCCCTAATTTTGAATAAGTTGAACGATTTGCTTAGGGCAAACCATCAAACAACGGGTAATGAAAGGAACTTTGCTGGCAACGTTCATGATGCTGAAGAAAGGAACGTTCCTGAGAGGGCTGGCAGCCCACTTGAGCAGACACTTCCTGAAGTTGGTGGATCTAAAGCTCGAAATGATGAGAGGTATCTTTCTGAAATGGTTCGACAAATCATGAAAGAGAGCATGCAAAGGGATGAAGACGAAAGAGAATAGGGTTTCGCTCCAAGTAAAACCCCGTTTACCGAAAGGATTTTAAAGGTGGAGTTTCCCAGGAAATTTGTACCTCCTACCATCCCAGCCTATCGAGGGACAAGTGACCCTAACCAATTTCTATACAGATACGATTGGCATATGACTGGGGCACGAGCATCGGATGAGATTAAATGCCGATATTTTCCAGTATATTTAGAAGGGGTGGCTTTACTTTGGTTCACCAAGCTACCGGTTCGATCCATAGACCAATTCTCCGATTTAACCCGAAAATTTAAAGAACAATTCAGGTTGTATGCGTCAAAGGCAAAAGATATAATGTCACTGTCCAGTATAGAACAATCGCCCGGAGAGCCCATCAAGTCTTTTTTGAACCATTTTAATATAGCTTTAGCCGAGGTAGACAACGCAGAGCACCGAATGATCCTCACATACTTAGTGCGGGCCATCGATAAGTCAAGTGAATTCGGGATGTGGCTTAAAATGAAGGAACCAAACTCACTCGAAAAGTTTTATAAAAAGGCTGACGAATTCATACGCCTAGAAAATCTCTCGATGTCAGAAAAAGCAATGGTAGCCGAAATTAAGAATAACGATGTCTTCTCTAACAAGAGAGGATTTGGGAACCAGAAAAGGGAAAATGATGAAGGAAAGAAGCAGGGAAACAAGAAGAAACCTCGACGTTTTAATCCTTCAGACTTCACCCCCTTAACTGATACACCAGAAATAATCTTCTTGGCAACAAAGGATGTTATCAAGTACCCTAAACCACCTGAGATGGGAAGAGGGGCAGTACAAAATTGGAAATTCTGTCGATTTCACAACCAACCTGGTCACGTTACTGATCAATGTCGCCAGTTAAAAAGTGTGATTGAAGAATTGCTAAAACAGAATAAACTTCAACAATATGTGAAGAAAGACAAAATTGACCCAACCTCGTCCGCTCAGGGGCAACCGTGTCCTCCTTACCGACCTGGTTCAAGCAACAGAACTACGGAGCAAGAATCCGAGAAGCTGGTCATTGACTGACACGTGAATCACAAAATCATGGGATGACATTCATTTACACCCATATTTTACTTAATAGTGTTGCTTAACTTTGTAAAATGATGATGAATGAATAATTCTTGTGCTGTTAACCACTGCAAATGTGATGTGAATCAGTAATGAGCAATTATAAATCTTGTATTCTTTGATGCCGTTAAAATGCCTGTATCATTTCAATAAGCAAATATTACTAAAAATCTCGATTTAGTATTGCAGGTTATCGGAATAATGCTTGCTCATCCAACACATCACAAAGCGAAGCGATTCCTACAAATCATAGAGTCCAACGCTACTCTTCAGAGTCCAAATGCTTCTCTTCGGAGACCTAATGCCACTCTTTAGAGTTCAAACTACTCTTCAGAGTCCAACGCTACTCTTCAGAGTCCAAATGCTTCTCTTCGGAGACCCAATGCCACTCTTTAGAGTTCAAACTACTCTTCAGAGTCCAACGCTGCTCTTCAGAGTCCAAATGCTTCTCTTCGGAGACCCAATGCCACTCTTTAAAGTTCAAACTACTCTTCAGAGTCCAATGCTACTCTTCAGAGTCCAAATGCTTCTCTTCGGAGACCCAATGCCACTTTTTAGAGTTCAAACTACTCTTCAGAGTCCAACGCTACTCTTCAGAGTCCAAATGCTTCTCTTCGGAGACCCAATGCCACTCTTTAGAGTTCAAACTACTCTTCAGAGTCCAACGCTACTCTTCAGAGTCCAAATGCTTCTCTTCGGAGACCCAATGCCACTCTTTAGAGTTCAAACTACCCTTCAGAGTCCAACGCTACTCTTCAAAGTCCAAATGCTTCTCTTCGGAGACCCAATGCCACTCTTTAGAGTTCAAACTACTCTTCAGAGTCCAATGCTACTCTTTAGAGTCCAAGTCAAAGACCTCGAGCGGGCCTAACCAGAAAAAGAGAGATCTTTCTCAATACAAAGTTGCGGAATGATCGGTCGATACACTCCCGTGAATCCGTCCAACCGAGAGAAAGAAACCCCAAACTTCCAGGCAAAGGCCCTACTCAGAGGCACACGTTTCACCGAGATTGAAATAAAACTTCCAAGTGTTGAAACGTGAAGACGCCCTCATCAAAGGCACACTCCAACTTTCAAAGGAAGAATAATTCACCTATTCTGGAAAATACCCTTCCTCAAAAAAGAAATTAAAGTACCCTACAGAGGCCCGCTTTACCACATAGAAGAATTCACTTGATAAAATGTGTATTTGCACAAAAGAAAAAGTGGTACCTTCGAAGGTTGAAGCGTAAAAACTTGTATGGAGAAAGTTGTACTTTTTAACGAAATAATATTCCTCCAAATATGGAATAATTATTCTCTAGAAAATAAAAGTACAAGTCCCCTCAAAATTTAAAATATTACAACAGGCTTATGGTATAGGGACAACATGGTATAACTACATTAGCGAAATTACGCTCAAAACAATATACCACAAGCTCAATGTAATATCATATAAATAAATTTGTATAAAAATGAATAATAAATGCATTCTCAAATTCAAACAAGAGTTTGTACCAATAAAGGATCATTTTAATTCAATTATATTGCAGATACAAGTTTCGGAATAAAGAAAGCGGGGGCCGGTACCCGCACAATCCTCAACCAGTACATGCAAAAAACAGAAAGCTAAAAACTAGAATCTTCATTTCTTCTTGCCACCCTTGGACCCTTTACCCGGCCGGATGGTTAGCTTCTCGGGTCGATCTATAGGCATGAGGGAAGAAGGAGAGGGAGGTACAACTGGTTCAACTTCTGGTTCCTCTTCAGTAGCAGTAATACTCTTCCTCCTCCTCTTTGATGTTCCGTGCTTCTTTCTCCTCTTTGAAGAAGATTCACTTCCTGGAGTAACAAGTTTAGACAAAATTATATCATCAGAAGGAGTCCGCCCTGGGGATATCTCACCTCCCTCAAATCCTTCGTCCTTTTGCTCTTGTGAAGAAGCTGGGTCATCCAAGCCCCGGAGGGCACCTATTATTTCTTCCTGTGATCCCGGGTGAAGAGTAGAAGTGATTGGGGAAGGCAGAGGAACAGTAGCTGGAGGTGAAGAAGTTTGAATGACGCTCGGCGCTTTCTCTACAAAGGAAAAGTCAAAAATGTCAGTGATTCCCATAAAAAGAGGAGACAATGGCTCGTCGAGATTCAAGAAGTAGTCAAAAAGCTCATCAAGCTCGTAAGAAACAGATGAGAAGTCTACTTGGGCAAGATTGTCAGTAGGGTTACCTGCAGAAGTCGGTTCCCTAACGTCAACTTCGTAAGCCTGTGCCTCAGCACTCTCGCCGCCTTCATCTCCACCTTGTATGCTTGTGATCTCGGTGGTAACATTAGTAGGAGATGGGGAATGAGAACTAGAACCGATATTGTCAATTTCGGCTGAAGGAGAAGGTTGAATTGGAGCAGTTGAGATGATTTTTCCTGAATATTCTCCTGCCGCTGTTTCGACCCTTAATTTTGCAAGCTATTCTCTCCCCCTAGCGAGAGCGGCACGAGCATCATCATCAAGATAATGCTCCTCAAGAGCTGACTCAGCATGGCCAGCGCCGTTACCACCAAGCATATCGAGTGCGGCCTCCCAAACTTCAGCCAGAGTAATTTCATACTTGGGGCCCAGAAAGGCGAGGCTACCGCGCCCCAAGATGCTATGCAGGTAGAAATCAAATAACGTTGAGCTGATGTTAGTCCTCGTTGCCTCGTGAGATTCTTCAGCTGCAATTTTGCTGGCAACGGCCTCATCACGCTCCATTTCAGCTTTAGAAAGTTGAAGCTTAAGCATTTGAATCTCCACCTCTTGGGAGCTGTTTTTCTTTCGAAGCTCTTCAATGTCGACAACATAGCCCTCACTAATTCTTTTTTTCACTTCAAGCCTGTCTTCGGCATCTCTTTGGCTGGCATGAGCGTCTCTCACTTGTTTTAGGAGCACTTCTTCTTTTTGAGAATAAGAAGTAGAGGAAGCAGCAAGCTCTTGTTTCAGCTCTGCAACTTTTGCTTCAAGCTCTTCGTTGTAAGAAGCGATGCTCCTCATTTCAGTGTCATGTTGCTCAAGAACCTTTTGCCATTCGGCTTTATCATTTTCCATAGTGAGCATGGCCTCTATGTTTGCGCGATTAACCCTTTGAAGCTCGTCGACAAGTTTTTGCCAGTTTGACATCCTCTCGATATCAAGCTTGACGGCATCGAGGTTTCGTAACATAGCAGACTTGTCAATGGGGACCAAGTCAAGATCAAACCTTACTCCCTTCAGACATCACTGTGGAAATTGACTCTGCAAAGTGGCCGGACCCGGTCCGACTTGGAATTTGGGCCTACTAATTATTGTTTGGATGTCTGTCTTCCCGAGAGCGGGAGAGCCGGAAGGAATATCAAGCGAGGCAGGGGCAGTTACCTTTTCAGGAGTTGTAGAGGTGTGCTTCTCACCATGTCGGGCTCGCTTGCTCGAATCTTCAACCATATGACTTTTTCCTCTGTCATCATAGGATTTTCTTTTATGGGAATCGTCGCCTCTCAGCGAAGAATCGTGGCGCTCTTCCCTCTCTCTTCTTTCATAACGCTCCTCTTGAGCCCTCTTTTCTTGATCCTTTCGAGCGGCTCTTTCTTCATCAGATTCTCTGTAAGAGGGGAGGTAACGCCTGTAATCATACTGGCTACGCCTCCCGTAGCGCTGGAAATCATCATAGTAGGATCCGCTGCGCCCCATCGGAGGATCTGAAATAAAAAAGAGCTAAATCTTAGAATTCTTCAAAGTACAAAAAGTCAGAAGCATAAAAGCGCCGAAAAAATTCTAAGTGTGTGTGACGTGCAAACTACGCGCATCAAACTACAAACCACTCTTTAATTGAGGAGTGGTTGTGGGTGTAATAGTTAGCGTCAACTCTTGAGTCGACGGAGTCTGTTGCAGGATAGAAGTCACTTCAACTAATGAAGAAGAAACCCCGGTAATGATAGGATCATCTTTAAAGATCTCTTGCGAGGTGGCAAAGAGGTCGCTCAGCCCTTCGAAAGTATCGTCCCTACTCTGCTTGGCAAGGCTAGTTTTTCCGGCCTCTTCGCCAGATTTATGTGACAGTCGGGGAGATCCCTGGGGCTCTTCTTCCTCAATAACCGGGGCAAGTTCGACTGATGGCCCCGCAATATCAACAGAAGTGGAGCACTTCACTAGCAAAGCTTCAGGAGCGGGTCCTTTTGGTATGGATGTGTCTGTAGAAACCAGGGCATTTGATGCTTTAGGTGGGGAGTCTGGAACCTCGCAGGGGTGTGTGGAGCGAGAAGGGTGAAGAAGTCCGAACTGGTGAAGGAATTCGTCGTTCAGCAAAAATTTCATATCCCGTTCTTCAACCGGTACTGCTACATGCCTCTCCAGGGTTGGCTTGTGGCTGGGATCTCTACAAGGAGGGGGAAGCGCTGAAATAAAAGAAAAGAAATGATGACGAAGTTAACGCTTGGCAATTCGAACTTCAAAAGACTCAGAATATAAAGGAGGTAAAGGTAGGTGATCTTACTTCCTTCTCTCCACACAGCATAAAACCCCGGGGGGCAACGGACATAGAAAAATTGAGTCAAAAACCCATGAGCGCTGTCAGGAAGACCGATGATCAATTTACGATTTCGAGCACTTCTCACGACGGTAATAGAGGGGTGATCTTTAGTCCTGGTGAAAGAGCATAAGAAGCAAATCTCGTCAAAGCTTGGGAATCGATCAAGCGTCCTCCTAAACAGTACACACAGCCCCATTAAAATGGCATAACCATTGGGGTGTAATTGGGACGGGGCGATGGCCAATTGACGAAGAAGATGTTGGAAGAAGTCATTGAAAGGAGGGCCCCCACTCAAGCACATTTGTCGATTGACCGTTACAAAGCCAGGGGGTGCTATGTCAGCAGTGTTGCTTCTCTCGGGAAGAATGGCATCTGATTCAGCAATGCCAAACTGAGCGCACAATTGGCGAAAAACTCTGTACGATAAAGTAGAAGAGGCTCTTTCGGGAGGATTGACTAGTGGAGCCGGAATAATAGTTGCCTCTCCAGTCTGAACCGTTGTATCTTCTTCCTGAGAAGTCATTCTACACAAGCAACTGGATATTCAAATGTGAAGGTGCACGTTTCCTAAAAGTGTGAAGTGTCGTGCAAAACTAATAAAAATAGCAAGTACATATAACTGGAATTAAACTAGTCGATGATTGATCGATTACAAAATTTCAGAACTTGTTAATATAAAGTTCAAGCATAATATTAGTGCAGGATGGTCAGTTTCAATTGACTATTTCAGTATTGCTTTAATATTTTACTTGAAATTGACGAAAGCACTTCGTTCACACAATTTATTTGAGTTAATTATTTGTTATTAACTAATCTGTCATTTGACGTGGGCAGTCGATGGCAGTATATTTGTCCCATTTTTCTGCAAGTGTTGTGTTCAACAGGTTGATAGCATTAAAGTTAGAATAATCTATAAAGAAACGCAACAAAGTTCGAGCAGTATATTTTGGCAATTCAAATTCGAAGTACAATCAAGTTTTGCCGACATCTTGAAGTTTACAAACTTTTGTTCAAGCCATTTAGTCACAGTCCAAAAATCCTTTAAGCCCTAAGTCATTCACAACCTAACAGAGGGATAAAATTTGCTTAGGAAACAATTCGGCAGTAAAAGATTGTCCATGTGCCGAGTCGTCCACGACCTAAAGGATAAGTCGTCCACGACCTAAAGGATAAGTCGTCCACGACCTAAAGGTTAAAGTCGCAAAGCTTCAAATCAAGATAGTATGAATCCGACTAAGTCCTAAGTCGTTAGGAAATTAACACGACTTAAAAGTTGAGTCGTGTATAACCAAAGTCGGTCGATTCGAAAGCAAGCTAAGTCGTAAGAATTTCAAGTCATCCCCTCAGCTAAGCTTGTTATCCATTCACCCCATCAACTCATCAAACATCGATCCAAATCATCATGAAGATGCCATAAGTCTAGTGTGGTGTTGTAATCTTATGAATCGCGATGGCAACGTAGCTAATGGTGATTGTAATCGATCGCAACTTGACTCAAAAACTAGGCAAGGCGTGCGAAGATGATTTAGGGTCAGGGGGTAAAAGATTGGTGTTTCAGCAATACTCGCAGTTGGTTTAGGGATCAAGTTCACTTACAATGTAATGGAAAAGATGAACTGTTGATCGATTATCTTGGATTTGTCTTCGAAAACTTGAAAAGTCACTAATGGCAGAAAAGGATATTGAAGCAGTAAAGAAGGAGGAAACGGGTTAATAGGCTATATAGAGGAAGAAGAGGAAAGTGAATGGACGCACGAGTTAGCCTATCCCTTAGGTCGCTCACGACCTTGCAGAATTAAGTCGAAGCACACAACCTACGACCTAGGTGTATGCTCCGAGGGGCAAATGTTAACTCCGCTTTGCTAACGACCTAAGAGATAACACGAGTTAACAACCTAAAAGTATAACGACTTAGCGAGTTAAGGTATTGAGCGACTTAACGACTTAAAGAAGCCACGACTTAACAGTTTAAGAGGATGGACGACTTAAGGGACTGACGACTTACCAACTTAAGGAAGCTACGACCTAACGGCCTAAGAAAATAGACCAACTCAATACCATAAAGAAGTTGCCGACTCAGAGTACTTTACGACCTAAGGCATCCACGACTTAAGGTTTCTACGAATCAAGGGAAACAGCAACCCAACGGACTAAGAAGTCTACGACTTAAAGCCTCTACGACTTAAGATATGTCATTTCTCAGGGGAGATGCACGAGTTAAAGAGCCTGCGAGTTAAAAGCTTACGAGTTAAGGGACTAATGACCTAATAGAATTAAGACCTAAGCGACTTAGGGAATGTCAAGACTTAAGAAAGTCCACGACTTACAGACGTTACGACCTAAGACTTAGAGAACAAGTTCAATACCATGCCGTAATAAGATGACTCGTAGACGACTTACGACCTAGTTTAAGTCGTACACCACCTAAAACCGCAGAGCCAAGATTTTAGTACTGCCTCACTTTAAACCGTGACCCCTTAACTCGCGAACGAGTTAGGACTTGTATCCAAATGAACAAAGAAAAGCTCAGAACCACTTCACTTACTCCACTGCCTGCTGACTCTTGAACCTTGAGTCGAATGTGACTTACGACTCTCCATGAGTCGTGCACGACTCATGACTTGAGTGAAAAACTGCCGCCCAGAATCACACCTATAAATACGCGACCACCTCCAACATTCAGGGGACTTTTGGTTCATTCTTTCCAAACACCGATACTCTGCTATATTCCAAACTAACTCAACACTCAAAGCTTTCAAGACACGTAGAGCGCTATCAACAACTTCAAGAGGAAATCTCATGCATCCGCATGGATTTGAGGACTTTCACTTACATTGAAGTTTAAGCTACTCGTTCAAAGTGTTTAGTAGTTCAAAGTGTATTGTACTTGGGAAGAATTATATCAACTTGTAACGGAATCATCAATAAAGATATTCAGAGTGGACGTAGGCAAACTATTGAGCCGAACCACTATAAAATCGTTGTCATTTACTGCTTTTTCTGTGGTTTTCTGCTTATACTCTGTTCCCAAATCATCGGGTGGTGCTTTCACAACTACACTTTACACATCGGGGTGTTAGCATTCAAATTTTAGCGTTAACAAAACCGCTCCAAGCTTGTCAGAAATCAGTTATAACATGGCCCGAAATAAAGCACGGTGCGAGGATTTGGATTGAGGTTAAGAAATGGGAAGTACATGATCAAAGGGTAACGGTAATTGCGAAATAGAGCGGGCAATGGGTTTACTTACGTAGCGTAATGATGAAGATTGTAGGAATTTGGTTGGAAATGAGGTAAGCTGGATGAACTCGACTCTGAAAGCTTCGAAGGTTGCTAATGGCGGAAGTAAACAATTAAGCAGGAAGGTGAAGTAGAAGGAGCGACTTTAGCCTTTTATACACAGGACAGTGGAACTCGAAACGGCACACGTGGGTCAAGGGAAAGTCGAAGCACGCGACCTACAACTTAGGCGCGCACTTCGAGGGGCAAATGTTAACCCCGTTTGATCAATGAGTTAAGACCTGAGAAGACTCACAACTTAAAGAAGCAGAGCGACTTAAGGAGTGGTCCGACTCAATAAGTAACCGACTTAACAAGTTAGCGACACAAGGGAGTTACACGACTTAACGAGTCAGGGATTGGTCGACCTAAAGGAGTAAACAGCTTACGAAAGTGAATGACTTACAACATATAGGAGTCTACGACTTAACGGTCTAAGAAAGAAGGGATAGATCACGACTTAAGGCCTTCACGACTTAAGGTTCTTACCGACTCAATGGGTCAACGACTCAAGATAATTCACGACTCAAGGGTAGAAGCGACTCAACAAGATGACAAGTTAGAATTCAAGGCGGCTTAAGAGAAGAGGAACGACTCAACGAGTTACCGACTCAACAAATTGAGGAGTTGCACGGGTCGTAGAATCGTGCAACCTACGACCTACATTGAGTCGTCAGCGACTCAAGGAAGCGACTCACGACTCACGACTCAGCATGACTCACCTACGACCTAAAACCACTGAGTCGTAGCCGACAGTCACAATGATTATGTCAAAGAGAGTTGACTCGTGAGCGACTCATGACTTGTAATTCTGAAGAAGTGAACCATTGAGGAACCAAGGGCTTAGTCAGATAAGTCGGCCTAAGACCTCTTAACTCGTGAACGAGTTAAGACTTGCATCCAGATGAACAAAGACAAACTTAATACCGCTTTGCCTATGCCGCTGCTTGCTAACTTATGATCCTTAAGTCGGGCGCGACTTACGACTTTCCTTAAGTCGGTCGCGACTTATAACTTAGGCGAAAATTCCTGTCCAGATTTCTCTATAAATACAGCATTAGCTCCAACTTTCAAGGGGACTTTTGGCCGACCATTTCAAGCGCCGATACTCTGCAGAATTCTCTACTCATTCAACACTTCAAGTACTCCAAACACCAAAGACACTACGACGATCTCCAAGAGGAAATCTACATCATTTCAACATGAATTCGGAAGATTATTCTCTATCAAAGTTTGATCTACTGGTCTAAAGTGTGTTATAATTGAAGATTGTTGTTAAGTTGTAATCAAATTCAATAGTAAAGAGAGTTAAAGTGGATGTAGGCTTACTCTAAGCCAAACCACTATAAAAATTGTTGTCTTTTCTGCTTTTTTCTGTATTTTCTCTACTTGCTTGTAGTTCCCATATACACGGGTGGTGCTTTCATCCAGCCTTATTTCACACCGGGGTGTTAGCGTCTGTTTTTCACGTTAACACAGAATAACTCGCAGCGGAATATAAATTACATAGTAGCTCATGAAGCTACTACGGCAGAGTCTCAAACCAAATACATAATACAGTCTGAAAACAACATAATAGAAATCCCAAATACATAAAAGTTCACTAATACATGAGATAAACTAGAATAGCTGAAACAAAAGTAGATATAAATGTAGATAAGCAGAAACTCTAGCAAAGACCAGCTCCAGAAAGAGAATCCAAAGCTTTGAATATTCAGGCTGACCCGAGCGTAAAGCACAACGCAAAACACTCGATTCAAGACAATATATACTTATATAATACAAACCAACTCAAGTGAACTCTAGTAGAAATGCACAATAACTTAAAGGATGCTTGGGATCGCCCATCCTTTAAGAATCAGTTAAACTATAAATTAAATACATCCCGTGGTTAAAATTTCAAAATGGTATTTTATACTTCAAAATCAAATATCATTTCAAAATTCAATACCATTCAAAATCCATTTCAAAATATCATATTTTCAAAACCACATTCATTTTTATTTAATTTAAATACCATTAAAAAACACATTTCAAAATAGTTTATATTTCGAAACAAATTACTTCATTTTAAATCATAAAATGAAGCTATTATATTTAAAAATTAAATTATTAAATTTCCAAAATTTTAATCTTTCAAAATTCATTTATTCATTTAATTTATTAAAACAGATGAAAATTCAACTTTCGCATCATTTAGAAATTGCTACATAAAGTTACATCCAAAACAGTTCAATTTAACAAAAGATAGCATTTAAAAATGCTTTAATAGGGTTACATTAGTTTCAAATAGAACTTAGTTAAATTCAACAATTATAACATTTACAAAAATGCTATAATAGCCTTTAATTAAACTTAGTCATTTGGTTCATTATTATCAACTACATCATTTACAAATGTTGTATTATCATTTACACTAGAATTAATAGCATTTCAGAAATGCAGTTAATTAACTTCAAATATTCAGTATAATTTCAAAAACAATTATATTTTTATTTAAATCATTTTTAACTTATAAAATCATATAATTTCACTTTTAAACAATCATTCAAATACCCTTATATTCATGATTTTATAAAGTTAAATCTCCCTTCAAAAATCAAAATTTAATAATAATTCACTTATTAAATTCCAACATTAAATTTTAAATTCATTAAATTTAACTTAACACTTAAGTTTAAAATTTTCATATATAACTTAATTTCATTTTTATTTACTTAACTTAAAATTCACCTTTAAGCCAAATTCACAAATTTCCAATTTTAGTTATATTTCAAAATTTCAACCTAAATATTCATGCATTTCACATTTTAACTTTATTCAAAAATCTTTAATATATTATAAAATCATTTTAAATTCATTTAATTCAAAATATCATAAATTTATCATATTCTCGTAGTTAATTTAAATTCCATTTATCACCAAATTGTAATTTCCAAAATTTCCAAAATAAATTACATTTCAGATGTTCTAACTTTACCATTTATTTATTTCACTTATAAATTTTCAGAAGAGCAATAATGCTTTTCAAAAATCATTTTCAATCAAATTTAAATCAAAATTTATAATACTTACATTTCTAGATTATTTTAAAATTTTTAGAAAAACAAATTTTAACAACGAGTCTGTATTTCATTATCTAGCCTAGGTAAAGTGATGCGGGTAGTATATCATTTCGACCCGTAATTTACAAAGAAAACCCGGGTTTGATCATTTCAAACCTACAATCCCAAGTAAATGAAAATAATTGAAAATCATTCAGGCCTATCATTTCAGCCCATAATGATTTTCTCCTATTCTAACATCCGTTTGGGTATGTATCATTTCAATCCATAGTGATTCTAATCTAAAGGGATCTTGAAGTGTGATAAACTGATAAAAATAACAGAACAACAAAATATAACAATAACAGATGTATGTACATATTGTCTGGTTAGAATAACTCACATGTTTAAGCTGGAGATGGCAAATAACTCCACCCAACAGAGTTCCATAAAAGCATGAGAGCATGATAATGATTTGAATGTGAGTGAGACAAGACTGAATGGCTTGAATACATGAGACAAAACAATTCAAATAAAATGAATAACACTTCATAAAAATTTAAACAATACATAAATTCATGCACAAAACATCTCCAAACCACATGCACTCACCTTCAACATCATATGCTTCATCAATGGGATGTAAAAGAACTGTAATGGGATGGTTTTGGATTAGGTTTGGATCAGGTTTTGGGTTCAACAAGTCGGCCATACATAGGAAAAGATGATGCAAAGGTATGTGTGCATTGAACTACAACTACAAGGCAATACAAGTAGATTCAAGGCAACATAAGTCACGGCCACAAGCAAATATGGGCACGGCCAGGTCAGGTGCGGTCAGCTACAGGTGTGGCAGAGGTGTATGGGTCAACTTTGGCGGGTGGTGGTGGTGTATGGGTCGGCCAAGGAGGAGTTTGAGGTGGTGAAGGCAAAGAAGCTAGGCTATGCACATTTTCAAGGTGGATATTGCAATTTTTGTGGAGTTTTATTAACTAGTGGTGCATGGCCATGAATAGGCAGTGGGCTAGAGGTGGTGGCAGCTTGATGTGGTGGTGGTGGAGGTGGCCATGGTGAAGGAGGAGCAAAGGGCCAAGCATAAAAGAGGAAGAAACAAGTGCAAATCAATATAAATCAATGAAAAAGGTGAAATAGAAAAAAAACATTTACCAAAGTTTTTGAACAAGGAGAGGCCAAAAAAATTTCTTTGGAGAGAACAAAAATGTTTTACGTGAAATGAAAAGTGATGGTCGGCTGAATAGAAGAGGTTAAGGCAGCCTATTGAATGAAAAGTTAAGTTACAATGTGAAAAGGTGGAATATAAAAGGTCTTAGGAAAATAAAAAGCCACAAACCTTTTCAAATTTCTCATATATATTTATATACATTTAATTAACTGAAAATACTTATAATTTCAGTTAAAATTCAAAAATATAATACATAAACAAAATATTAATAATTAAATATTAATTAGATATGATTAAAATAAGAAAATAGCACAGAAAATGAAAACTAGTCTAGAAAATTTGAAATTAAATGGAAAAAACTTTGAAAAATTTATATGTACATGAAAAATATTTATAAATAAAGATAAGAAAATAAATTAAAAATGCATTCACAAAAATGAATAAATAAATTTTAATTAAATATAATTTAATTGAAGAAAATAGCAGAAAAATAGAAACTAACCTTTAAAAATAGAAAATAAATTCAATAAGCTTTGAAAAATCTTATCATCACTTTAAAAATATTTAAAAGACAAAAATATTTGTAAAATAACATATAATACAAATTATGATAAGATATGATGAATAAAAGATATTATTTATATAATTTAAAATGAAGAATATTGTTAAATAACTCAATATACACACAATATTGTAAAGGGTGTGACTTTCACAATTTAAATCCAGTTTCAACGAAACGAAAAGAAGTATTCACGATATTAAATCTATTTTGATAATAAAAGATAAAATTTAAGAATTAAAATATTTAAATTTAAAATTTAAAAGTCAAAGTTTGACCAGATTGACCAAAATCCACATTTTTGAAATGTATAATTTATTCAGGTTTGAAATTATCATTTACAAAAAATTAAAATTTATATTTAAAATAGCAAATTTATTAATCTTAATAAATATAATAAAGTTTTCAATAAAATAATCAAAATAAAAAATTAAAATAAATCAAAAAATTCAGGGTCGTTACACTCTCCCCCGATCAAATCTTTTCGTCATTGAAAAGAACGAACAAGGAAAATAACGAAAAGTAAGATAGAAAAATCAAATATACCTAGAAAAAAAAATTCCGGATTCGAAGCACGAATGCTCTCCTCCGTCTCCTAGGTACATTCTCGATCATCAATACCCCATCGTACTTTGATCAGACTAACAGATTTCCTTCTTACCTGCTTCGTACCTCTGTCGACAATACGAAGTGGCTTACTCTCGACAGTCAGATTTAGGCTAAATATCCAAACTATCAAGAGCGGAAGGCTAAAAAATAAGAGATGAATCATGAAGATACCAAAATAGATGTGAGAGGTGGAATATATCATGCACTCCAAATAGCTTCTCGGCAAATCCAGACGATAAGCTAAAGAACCAACTCTTTCCATAATGCAGAAAGAACCCTCGAAGAGGAAAAAGGTAGGAATATCTAGGAGGAAAAGTAGGTTGGAACACAAGGATGGACCATTATTTTTAAACCATATACATTTCAATTTAAAAAAAATTACAACATTTTAAACGTTTTATGATATGATGAATAGTCATTTGATTCAATTTTGATAGTTCGAAGTAAACAATATTTAAAACATTTGTAAACATTTTTATATTATACTAATAAAATATCCTTTATATAATACTTTATCAAAATATTTTTATAACCTGATGTCTTAACAAGTTTACTTTCGCTCCTGCTGACTCTGGTCATGCGTTGATCAGGCGCAAAGCTAGAATTCTTCAAGTACTTAATAGACTTGTTTCAACACCCAGTGAAAATACTGGAAAACCATTTAAAAAAAAACAGATATGGAAAGTACAATCCAAACAAATCAACCAAACTAAAACAGTTGTCTAACCATGGATCGCAGATACACAATGGTTACGCCTGGATCCTCCAGGAAACAATCCGTATCTGTAAGCTTTCTCAACCCTACGAGTTACGCCATGATGAAAGTAGAGTGCAGGTACACAATGGTTACGCCTGGATACACCAGGAAACAATCCGTACCCCTAGGCCATCTCAGCCAGGCAGTTTTGCTACTAATGCGACCTACATAGAGTGCAGGATACACAATGTTACGCCTGAATCCCCCTAACAAACAATCCGTATCCTTAGGCCGGCTGAGCCAGGCAATTGCGCTATGCAGTCGCGCTCGTAAGACCATGGTGATCACCGTGGAATTCGATGGACACCCGAGTCTCATATCCGGAAAACCCAAAATCAGAGAGAATAATATCGATAGAATGAATCCACAGCGTGGCCACAATGCGGATATCAAGCAAAAGGCACTTTCCATATCTTTACTTCGAGAATATGTATCATATAGTATCTTTCAAAATCACTTTCAAATATCATACTTATATAAAGTCCATTATATAAGATTCCATTTCAAATCGAATAATTTTCAAATCCATAGTATATCAAATCATACTTATATAAACTTCGATTATATAAGATTTCAATTTACAAATTGAGTACCTTTTCAATTCAACATTTTCAAATCAACTTCATACTTATAGAAATCAATTTATATACGTTCGATAACTACCAAATCAAGTATTTAGTAAATCAAGGTTCTCAATTTCAAACTATACAATATCAATTCAGTTTCAAACTCATATATTATTTCACCAATCATTTCTTCCAAATTACATATATTCAGTTTCAAAGTTTCTTAAAACAATAGATTTAGAAAATAATCCAAATTCCCAGATCAACAAAATTTAGGTCAAACAAATTCATTTCCATTTCAAACATATATTCACCTTAAAAAACATAATACTTTCAAAGTTATAAATCTTTTGAAACCAAAATACTTGAAATCATTACACTTTGAAAAATCATAACATTTCGAAATCATACATTTGAAATCATAAAACATTCCTTTAGTTCTTTACATTTCACGAATTAATTCATTAAACTCAAATCTAAAATTTCCAATTTTAATTAAATTCAAATCATCGGTTTCAATTCAATTTAGTTTTCCAACAAAGCCATTTCAAATATTATAAAATTTCAAACAAAAATTTGATCCACAAAATAGACTATTCAATCTTTAATATATTCCAAAGCTTAAGTATACCATATTTCAAAACTAAATTTTATAATTTCATACATCTCAAATTTTTCTTCATTATTTCCTAGTTTCGAAATATTCATTTCATAAATCCATTGTTTTTAAATAAACTCAAATTACTGGTAACAAATATCCTTTCTTAATAATATAAACTACAAATATACATTTATCAAATACCTTATACCTTTCAAAATTTCTTAGCGTTGAAAAGTTAACCTTGATTTGGAAGTGCTCGAATCTTAAAAATAGTCGAAGAAATCATATTTACAATGCAAGAGTTGGAAATCACCAACAAATCAGTAAATCAATTCCAATAGACAAGGTTATACCAAACCAAATTTGAATTTCAAGGATTGAACACCGGCTTACTTTAGATCATTTCATATATATATATATATATATATATATATATATATATATCTTTCGAATATCAAACCATACTTCAAAAATCTGACATCAAAATTTGGTTTCACAACATCACTCTCATAGCAAAGCTGCTAGAGTGGCCTCTCCCCCACCCAGAAACTCAAAAATCAATGTCGATGATGCATGCATTCATCACCGAATTTATTTTCCAACGACATAAGTGAGTTCTGGTCTTTTATTTTCTTGAAACTTCTTTGAAATCTCTTCGAAATCATTGGAATTCATTCAAATACATTTGAAACATTTCTTATTCAGAAAATATCTTTAAATCATATTATTATTATATATTTTTCAAATCATAAAACCGACTTCAAAACGTCGGAGCTCAATTCCTTGAAATTTAAATTCAAACCTTTTAGTTATAAATCATTTTTTTATATAAGTCAAGTTCTTATAAAATTTTCAAAATTTTCAAATCCTTTCAAAGTTTCAATCCTTTTTCGAAAGATATAAAAATACTTATTGAAAACATTTCACTTATATATATATATAATAGGGTCATTCTTATCAAAATAATAATTTTGATGTATGCACAATTTCAAAATACAACCAAACACAAATTTCCAAGGGATGATTCAAGGATGAATTTCCAACAAACAGATATTCAAATTTAGAGGAACTCTAATCAAACAGAATTCTGATTCTAAGATAAGCTCGAACGAAGATGAGATAATTTAATTACCAACCAGAAGATGGATAAGCCTATATAAATCGTGGGAGACCTTAACTAGTCAACCATGACTTCGGGAATATATCTAATGTGGAAATCTAAGGCAAATCGACCTTTAATTGCCAGAGATAGAATCTGGGTAGAGCAGGAGATAGATAGCATCGTAAACCGAGAATATAGAAATCTCCGGTGAATCAATGCCAAATATAAGGGAGTTTCACCCCTTTACAAATCATTCAAATATTGGCGGAATCACCCCTCTTTATAGAGGTCATTCCAGAGTGGAATTATGGAATTCCTAAAAATCAAAAGGGTAAAGTAGGGAAGACAAGACTGGATTTCAGAACAAGTGGGAGCGTTCCAAAGTTCAAGGAATCCTAGTCGATAAGAATCCTAACCAAGAGATTTCTACCAAGGTGGATTCAGAAGGGATGAAGTTTAGAAAATCTTGGTTTCAAAATAAGAAAATTTTTATACCAAAAATAATCTTTGAAAATACTTTAAAATCATTTTATACTTCGAAAATACAATCTCTCACAAAGAAAGGATTCTGAGATTGATTTCACTCATTTAGGGTATTTCTACCCTATCTCTAATGAGATTTTGCTCCGAAGGCTAAGGTTTGCCTAAAACAAAAGCTCTAATACCAAACGTAATGGGCCGCGTCAGTGGGGTAACGCCCACGATAGCATACATTGGTACCTGTGCTCTGCCTTTACGGTCAGACTCTCGACTACACCACCAACCCTCGTGGGGACATGTAGGAGTAAGACTCAACCGTTCGCTACCAAAACAGGAAGCGAGAACCCCCTATCATGCTGCACCCTCCAAGTGCTATGACAGACAAACATGTCGGACTTGAATTGCTCAAAATATCGCATTGTAAATAAATTTGGAGCAAATGAAATACAATCACAGAATCACAAACATAGAAATATCAGAATAACTCGCAGCGGAATATAAAATACATAGTAGTTCATGAAGCTACTATAGCAGAGTCTCAAACCAAATACATAATACAGTCTGAAAACAACATAATATAGATTGCAAATACATAGAAGTTCACTAATACATGAGATAAGCTAGAACAGCTGAAACAGAAATTAGATATAAATGTAGATAAGCAGAAACTCCAGCAAAGACCAGCTCCAGGAAGAGAATCTAAAGCTGTGAATACTCAGGCTGACCCGAGCGTAAAATAAAACACAAAACACTCGAGTCAGGACAACATATACTTATATAATGTAAACCAACTCAAGTGAACTACAGTCGACGTGCACAACAACTTAAAGGATGCTTGGGATCGCCCATCCTTTAAGAATCGGTTAAACTATAAATTAAATACATCCCTTGGTTAAAATTTCAAAATGGTATTTTATACTTCAAAATCAAATATCATTTAAGAATTCAATATCATTCAAAATCCATTTCAAAATATCAAAATATCATATCTTCCAAACCACATTCATTTTTATCTAATTTAAATACCATTACAAACACATTTCAAAATAGTTTATATTTCGAAACAAATTACTTCATTTTAAATCATAAAATGAAGTTATTATATTTAATAATTAAATTATTAAATTTCCAAAATTTTAGTCTTTCAAAATTCATTTATTCACTTAATTTATTAAAACAAATGAAAATTCGACTTTCGCAGCATTTAGAAATTGCTACAGAAAGTTACATTCAAAACAGTTCAATTTAACAAAAGTTAGCATTTAAAAATGCTGTAATAGGGTTACATTAGTTTTAGATAAAACTTAGTTAAATTCAACAATTATAACATTTACAAAAATTCTATAATAACCTTTAATTAAACTTAGCCATTTGGTTCATTATTATCAACTACAGCATTTACAAATGTTGTATTATAATTTACATTAGAATTAATAGCATTTCAGAAATATAGTTAATTAACTTCAAATATTCAGTATAATTTCCCAAACAATTATATTTTTATTTAAATCATTTTTAACTTATAAAATCATATAATTTCACTTTTAAAACAATCATTCAAATAACCTTATATTCATGATTCTATAAAGTTAAATCTCAATTCAAAAATCAAAATTTAATAATAATTCACTTATTAAATTCCAACCTTATATTTTAAATTCATTAAATTAAATATAACTTAACACTTAAGTTTAAAATTTTCAAATATAACTTAATTTCATTTTTATTTACTTAAGTTAAAATTCACTTTTAAGCCAAATTCACAAATTTCCAATTTTAGTTATATTTCAAAATTTCAACTTAAATATTCATTCATTTCACATTTTAACTTTATTCAAAAATCATTAATATACTATAAAATCATTTTTAATTCATTTAATTCAAAATATCATAAATTTATCATATTTTCATAGTTAATTTAAATTCCATTTATCACCAAGTTACAATTTCCAAAATTTCCAAAATAACTTACATTTCAGATTTTCTAACTTTACCATTTATTTATTTCACTTATAAATTTTTAGAAGATCAAAAATGCCTTACAAAAATCATTTTTAATCAAATTTAAATCAAAATATTATAATATGTACATTTCTAAAATATTTTAATTTTTTTAGAAAAACATGTTTTAACAACGGGTCTGTATTTCATTTTCTAGCCTAGGTAAAGTGATACGGGTAGTATATCATTTCAACCCGTAATTTACAAAGAAAACCTAGGTTTGATCATTTCAAACCCACAATCCCAAGTAAATGAAAATAAATGAAAATCATTCAGGCCCATCATTTTAGCCCATAATGATTTTCTCCTATTCTAAAGTCCGTTCGGGTATGTATCATTTCAACCCATAGTGATTCTAATCTAAAGGGAACTTGCAGTGTGATATAATGATAAAAATAACAGAACAGGATAATATAACAGTAACAAATGTTATAACAGGTGTTTAAGCATGGGTGAACATCATATAATCATAATATAGCAGGCGTAACATGATAATGCATTTTACAGATTCAAAAGGGGTCAATTTACTAGTTATATATGTACATATTGTCTGGTGAGAATAACTCACCTTTTTAAGCTGGAGATGGCAAACAACTACACCCAATAGAGATCCATAAAATTATGAGAGCACGATAATGATTTGAGTGTGAGAGAGACAAGACTAAATTCCTTGAATACATGAGACAAAACAATTCAAATAAAATGAATAATACTTCACAAAAATTTAAACAACACATAAATTCATGCACAAAACATCTCCAAACCATTTGCACTTTCCTTCAACATCATATGCTTCATCAAAGGGCTGTAAAGAACTGTAATGGGATGGTTTTAGATCAGGTTTGGATCAGGTTTTGGGTTCAACAAGTCAGCCATACATAGGAAAAGATGATGCAAAGGTATGTGTGCATGGAACTACAACTACAAGGCAATACAAGTGGATTCAAGGCAACATAAGTCACGGCCACAAGCAAATATGAGCATGGCCAGGTCTGGTGGGGTCAGCTATAGGTGTGGCAGAGGTGTATGGGTCAACTTTGGCAGGTGGTGGTGTATGGGTCGGCCAAGGAGGAGTTTGAGGCCGTGAAGGCAAAGAAGCTAGGCTATGCGCATTTTCAAGGTGGATATTGCAATTTTTGCGGAGTTTGATCAACTAGGGGTGCATGGCCATGGATGGGCAGTGGGCTAGAGGTGGTGGCAGCCTGATGTGGTGGGGTGGAGGTGACCATGGTGAAGGAGGAGCAAGGGGCCTAGCATAAAAGAGGAAGAAACAAGTGCAAATCAATATAAAACAATGAAAAAGGTGAAATAGAAAAAACATTTACCAAAGTTTTTGAACAACGAGAGGCTAAAAAATTTTCTAAGAAGAGAAGAATTTTTTTTTAAGTGAAATAAAAAGTGATGGTCGGCTGAATAGAAGAGGTTGAGGCAGCCTATTGAATGAAAAGTTAAGTTAGAATGTGAAAAGGTGGAATATAAAAGGCCTTAGGAAAATAAAAAGCCACAAACCTTTTCAAATTTCTCATATATATTTATATAACTGAAAATAATTATAATTTCAGTTAAAATTATAAAATATAACAGATAAACAAAAGATTAACAATTAAATATTAATTAGATATGATTAAAATAAGAAAATAGCGCAGAAAATGAAAACTAGTCTAGAAAATTTGAAATTAAATGGAACAAACTTTGAAAATTTTATATGTACATGAAAAATATTTATAAATAAAGATAAGAACATAAATAAAAAATTCATTCACAAAAATGAATAAATAAATTTTAATTAAATATAATTTAATTGAAGAAAATAGTAGAAAAATAGAAACTAGCCTTTAAAAATAGAAAATAAATTCAATAAGCTTTTGAAAAATCTTATCATCACTTTAAAAATATTTAAAAGACAAAAATATATGTAAAATAACATATAATACAAATTAGGATAAGACATGACGAATAAAGATATTATTTATATAATTTAAAATGAAGAATATTGTTAAATAACTCAATATACATACAATATTGGAAAGGGTATAATTTTCACAATTTAAATCCAATTTCAACGAGACTAAAAGCAGTATTCATGATATTAAATCTATTTTCATAATAAAATATAAAATTTATGAATTCAAATATTTAAATTTAAATAAAAGTCAAAGTTTGACTAGTTTGACCAAAATCTACATTTTTGGAAAATATTCAATTTATTCAGGTTTGAAATTATCATTCACAAAAAATTAAAATTTATTTTTAAAATAACAAATTTATTCATTTTAATAAATATAATAAAGTTTTCAAGTAAAATAATCAAAATAAACAATTAAAATAAATCAAAAAATTCAGGGTTGTTACAAAATCCTTCCTCTATATAATTTTTGATTTATATCTTTCGAGAGATCTTCTTTATTAAGGTACTCATTGGTTGCCCTGGGAGTGGATTTCCACTCGCAGTAGTCAAACCAAATTTACTAATTAGGTCTTTAGCGTATTTTTCTTGAATAATAAAGATACCATTATCTAATTGTTTTATTTGTAATCCTAAAAAGAAATTTAATTCATCCATATGACTCATCTCAAACTCTTTTGTCATTATTTCAGAAAATTCCTTATTCATTTCAAAATTAATTGATCCGAAAATGATATCATCTACATAAAATTGTACTAGTTGATTATCATTTTTATTTCTTTTAATAAAAAGAGTATTATCTACTTTACCAATTTCAAAATTTGATTGTAATAAGTAAGATCTTAGTCTATCATACCAGGCTCTAGGAGCTTGTTTTAGACCATATGGAGCTTTCTTAAGTTTGTAAACATGATTTGGTAATTTTTCGTTTACAAAAAGTGGTGGTTCTTCAACATATACTTCCTCTTTTACAAATCTATTTAAAAAGGCACTTTTAACATCCATTTGAAATAATTTAAAATTATTATGATTTATGAAAGCAGGTAGAATCCAAATGGCTTCTACTCTTGCTACGGGAGCAAAGGTTTCATCAAAATCTTTTTCTTCTTCTTGACAATAACCTTGAGCGACTAATCGGGCTTTATTTCTAACAAACTCTCCTTGTTCATTCATTTTTTTATAAACCCATTTAGTTCCAATTATAGTTTTATTTTCAGGTCTAGGAACAAGTTCCCAAACATCATTTCTAGCGAATTGATTTAATTCTTCTTGCATAGCCAAAATCCATGAATCATCAGTTGATGCTTCTTTTGAATTTTTGGGTTCAATAGTTGATATAATAGCTACATTGCTTATTTGACTTAGTTGATTTCTAGTTTTAACAATATATTGCATATCTCCAAGTACATTTTCAATAGGGTGGTCTTTTAAAAGTTTAATTATTTTATTAGGATGATTAATTTCATTATTAGTTTCAGTTGACTCTTGATTTTGAGTGATTAAATCCTCTTCATCATTGAATCTTCAAAATTTTTGAGATTTTCATCGAATGAAACATGCATTGTTTCTTCGATGGTGTTAGTTTTTAAATTAAACACTCTATATGCTTTACTTTTATTAGAAAATCCAATAAAGATACCTTTGTCGGATTTAGGGTCAAATTTACCTAAGTTATATTTTGTATTTAAAATAAAACATTTACTTCCCAAAATTCTAAAATAAGCTACCTTAGGTTTCTTTGAGTGAAGAAGTTCATAAGATATCTTATCAGTTAAAGGTCTAATTAAAATTCTATTTAAAATATAATAGGCGGTAGTAACTGCTTCTGCCCAAAAATACTTTGGTGATTTACTATCTGAAAGCATAGTCCTCGCACACTCTTGAATTGTCCTATTTTTATGTTCTACTACTCTGTTTTGTTGTGGAGTTCTTGGAAATGAAAAATTATGAGTTATTCCCTTTTTATTGCAAAATTCCTCAAACTTTTCATTTTCAAATTCACCACCGTGATCACTACGGATGGTTATAATTTTTAGAGAAAGTTGATTTTGAATCCTTTTTGTAAAGTTCTTAAAACATTCAAAAGTATCACTTTTATGTTTCAAAAATATATTTACTATGATTTATTGAAAGAATTTGAGATGGACCAAATAAATCAAGGTGAAGTAATTCAAAAGGTTTTGAAGTTGAAATCATATCTTTTAATTTAAAGGAACCTTTTATAAGTTTTCCTAATTGACATGCATCATATAGACTATCTACTTTAAAATTCATTTTAGGGAGACCTCTTACTAGATCATGTTTTGACAGTCTAGATAAGAGTTTGAAATTCAAATTCCCAAATTTATTATGCCAAATCCAACGGTCGCTTGTATTTGCCAAAAGACACTGGTTATCATTTGAAACTTTCATACTAAGAATATAAATATTCTTTTTCCTAAGTCCGTCAAATATTATGGTTGAATTATTATCTTCAATGTGAAACTTATCTTATTCAAATTTAATTTTATATCCTTTATCGCAGAGTTGGCTTATACTTAGCAGATTATGTTTCAATTCTTCACTAGCAAAACATTAGTAATAATAAGAGTTTCAGCGTTACCGACTTTGCCGATGCCAATAACATATCCTTTTGAATTGTCTCCAAAGTTAACCAGTCCTCCGTCTTTGTATATTATATCATTCTGCATATCTAAATTGGCAGTTATGTGTCTAGAATATCCACTACCAAGTATCCATTTATTCTTTTTTACCTGCACAATTTTTCCGTTGTGGATTGATTCCTCAACCCCCAATAAGCATGTTTCCTGCACATCAAACAATCTTAGTAGAAAACTTGTATTTGAATATTGATTATATGCAGACTCATGATACAATGACGATCTAAATATTTCTAAACTAGTACTAACAAACATAGCCATTTTAAAAGCTTTTTCAAAAATCAGATTATGAAACTTTGAAAACCTTTCTCTGATACCAAATGTTAGAAATGCGGATTACGGATCTTAAGGCTAAGATAAACACTAGAGGGGGTGAATAGTGTTTTAAGGAATTACTAAATCTTTTTGAGTTTATGTTAATTTGAACATAAATGTATGCAATATTCAGATACAGATATGATCACAGAAACAAACACGGAAGCAAGAATAAAGTAAAAGCAGTAAAGGAAAGAACACACCGGATTTTATACCGGTTCGGAGTTACCCTACATCCAATCCCGCACACAAGTACGAATTTTCTTTCAAAAGCAATCTTTACAATTACACCCTCGATTTCAAGGCCATGAGGTGCACCTCTCCAGATTCACAATCCTCTGGGTAGAGATATACTAGATTTCATGAGCAACAAGTTCAATTTCCAGGGCTACAATCACACCTTTTTTCACTTGATTGATTTCCAAGGCTACAATCATAACTTTCTCGCTAAATTGATTACAAAGGAGTCTATAACTCTGAATAGGACTGAGGATCTTGTTGAGATAGTGATAGAGAATCAAATTAGAAATGATCTAGTTAGATTCAATGTTGATTTCGGTAGAGTAATGGTAAGAATGTGTATAGAGAAATGTGGATGAAGAAGAGGAGTGAAAACCAGAAAATATGATTAGAAATTCGTTGAAAACAACCCCTATTTATAGAAGAACAACAACCATGTCCATTCATGAAAGGATATGACGAATATACACTTCTTTTGAATTTTAAATTTTGAAACCAACTGCCACTATGTCGACATGGGTATCTTGGGTATGTCGACGTGCCAAAGGTAATTTTTGGTGCTTTGTTTTTCTTTGAAAATAAATTTTATCTTATATTAAAACTATTTTAAACTTTAGAAATATACTTAACTATAGTTAAAATACATAAATAAATAGGGAGAACAATATTTTGGTATATATAAAATTTTACTATAATTCTGTATTTAAATCTAGGTATAAATATTAAAAGTTAAATATATTATTATTAAAAGATAGTTTAAAAATAAGGATAATTTTGATTTTGAAATTAAAGATTATTTTGAGGCTAAAGTATTTAAATTTCGGATAGATGTTATTGATTCTTTTAAAAGAAAGGTTTTGAAAACATTTTGTAAACAAGATATAATTTTGTAAAAACATTTTGAATAAAAGTTAGTGGATACAAAACAATGTTCCACTAGATTTTTCATAGGTTCTATCCTACTTAGGGTTCCATCCCTTTAATAAGCTTGAAGTGGATTCCTTTACACGAATAAATTGGATTTTAAGATGCCAGTGCTTTTCTAGGAGCTTTAACAAAATTCCTAATTAAATTACTTATTCTTGAAATCTTGAACTCTTGATTTTCTTGATACTCATAAGTCTTCAATCTTGATATCTTGAATCTCTATAATGTACAGTCTTCATTCTTGGTACCTGCATGGTTAAATCCTTCATATACATATATTTCTAAATTATAATGTTAGTATTTATATTTTTAATCTTATTCTGAGGTTGTTGTCGTCAAAACCATGATCTTCAGGACTAACATTAAGGGGGTATCTTCATATGTCACTCTTGGAATATGTTGTAATAATTATATTTTCTTTGAATGTGTTTAGTATGGGATTTTGTAATGAATCTGAAATGCTATCATGAAATAAAATATGATTTTTTTAAATTATGTTTTGAAAATTTTCATGTTCATATGCTTCTGGTATTGTCAATGTATCTAACATTGCCGCATTTTTTCATCTAAAATTAATAACTTTGGTTGGCTACAACATCCGTAGCACTTACTTTCGGGCCTCAAAATGGGGGATGTTACAAGATGGATCCATCAAGACACATTCTCATATTTCATCTTTCACTATATTATTCTTGTTTGTATTTGCTAGCATTTGTAAGGACAAGTTGTTATAACTGTCTAAGCTGATGATAAGTTAGTTTTGCTTTGATGATAGTATGTATATTCAAGTTCTATTTCTTTTTGTAAACACCTGTTGAATTTATATATTACTCATCACGTTGTGAGATTTCATTCTGTCTTTTCTTTCTTACACACCTAACAATCTATCTTTCTGCTACTTGGATGTTCGACATGTTAATATTGTGGGTGTATTAGTGTCGACTTCTTAGGGTTGAAATGGTGGATCGTTATGTTAACGTAAAAAATTGAACGCTAACACCCCGGTGTAAGTAGTGAAAAAGTGAAAGCACCACCCGTCGATGCGGGAATCAGAAACAAGCAGAAATTACAGAAAAACAGTAAAGAGACAACATTTTTGTAGTGGTTCGGCTCCAAGTTAAGCCTACATCCACTTTAACCTTCATTATTGCTGAATCAATTACAACTTTGCAACAATCTTCGATTACAACACTACTAAGACAAGTAGCTAGAACTTCGATGTAGAAGAACTCTTTGAATCCATGTCGAATGTGTTAGATTTCTTCTTGAAGTTCGATGAAGCGCCTTTCGTGTTTGAAGTGTCGGATGAGTTGAGAAAATAGCAGAGTGTAGGCATTCTCAAAAGTGAGCCAAAAGGTCACCTTTCAGTTGGAGTAGATGGGGTATTTATAGGAAATATCTGGACAAGGCATAGGTCGTGAACGACCTAGGGTAAGTCGTAAGTCGTGAACGACCTAGGGGTTTGGTTAGCTGTGTTATAGGTCATGGGCGACCTAGGGGTTAGGTTGTAAGTCATGAGTGACCTAAGGAACGTGGGTTACGGCTTAATAGGCTTGCACTTGGTTACTTGAACAAGCTGGTAGGTCGTTGCGACCTAGGGTGAAGCGGCATAGGAAGTTGGCTCGGTGGACTTAGGTCGTGAGCGACCTAGTGAAGAGGTAGTATGCACGCGACCTTACTCTTTCTTACCCCTTTAGGTCGCTAACTCACTTCATGCTTTAGGTTGCTAACTCTCTTCATGCTTTAGGTCGCTAACTCGCTTAAGCAGCTAGGTCGCTTAAGCAGTTAGGTTGCTAGGTCGCTTAAGCAGTTTGGTCGCTAGGTCGCATAAGCAGTTAGGTCGCTAGGTCGCTTAAGCAGTTAGGTCGCTAGGTCGCTTAAGCAGTTAGGTCGCTTACACTTTAATTCCTTCGGTCGCTTATCTCCTTAGGTCGTTGAGTCATGAAATTGAGGAGTTAACATTTGCCCCTCGAAGTACACGCCTATGTCGTAGGTCATGTGCTTCGACCTAATTCCGCTAGGTCATGAGCGACCTAGGAGATTTGCTAACTGGCATGCCCATTCGTCTTCTTCTCCTGTTTCCTTTATAAAATGTTAAGTCGCTTCGTCCCCCTCACTTTATTACTTATCACCTTGCCGGCTGCCATTTTTGCATTCGAGCTCTGAAGCTAAAGCGAAATCCCCTCCTTTTCGTCCCCAATTGTTGATTCCAACTGCAAACATAGGTAATTCCGACCATCTATTCGCCACATTTACCATTGATCCCTCCATAATCATTTCAATATAACTTTCGCCACCATGTTGTTAGATTATGATTCGATTTGCCTTCTGGTCACCGTCGAATCGCTGGCGATTGCTTTCAAAAAGAACAAATTGGCCTAGGGTTTTTTATGGATTTATTTTGGCAAGTGTAAAAGCTTTTCGAATCGATCATGGGTTTTTGAGGAGGTTTTGGGAGTTCGGAGGAGACAGGGAGATGATTAACGGGCTAATGGATTTTAGGTTATGTCGTTGTATCTCTGGTGATGTGAGGTGGTGGACACGTGGCAGCGCTTGAGTGGAGGACGGGTCTTAGAGCTTGTTAATGGGAGATAATGTTATACTGCCGAGCTATTAAATCGAACGACCTAATAAATCGAACGACCCAAGTGCCTTGAAACTTAAGAGAAACCGAGTGACTTACGTATTTGCGACTTAAGGAAATCAGACCGAACTATCTTAATCGATTTATGAACTTTGCGACTTATGATGTATGGCATGTTGCTTCGGATGAGTTATCCCTTTTAACGACCTACCTTTAGGTCGTATCATGACTTGGGCGAACTAATTTTTTGTGACCTAACCTTTTAGGTCACGGACAAGCTAATACTTAGACAAATTTGCATTGTCTTGACTTGAAGCCTTATTCCTTAATATGCATCATAACTTTAACTTGTAGGAACATGAATGATGAACTTTTGTGTAATATCCTGGAATTCTAGACATCTGCAATTGATAAATAATTGGTTAATTAATAGGATATTGATTTAACAAATAAATATGATGATAAATATTTATTTTTGGATAAATATTTATTTGATATTCTTCTAGTATAATTATTTAAAATTTGCAAAATCATTATTTTCAAACAAATGTAATGTGTGTATGTTTAAATATATGAGTGAATTTAAATTTAATTTGAATTTGAGATTGAAAATTCAAAGGATAAATATCTTGAAATAAGTCGGATTCGAATACATATATGAGAATGTGATCATTTATTTATAGTTTCAAATTTTATTTTCTTAAAGGTTATATATAAATACAAATAAAAGAAAAGTAGAAATATAAATTTATAACACACATATATATAAATAAATATAGTATAAGTAATATGAAGGATATATTATATAATAACTGTTTTCATGCTAAAAACAAGTAAAGTAACAAATGTAAATCATTTTACTTAAGAAATAAACATGTAAATACAAATGTTAGTTTGATTTTATAGTACTACAAGTAGCAACCTTAGGATTTTCGCAGAAATAAAAATAAAATTTGTTTTATATTATTTTCTCTTAAAAGATTTGCTAAATATAAATTAAGGTAAATATTAACTAAATAGAAATTGAACATAAGGAAACAAACAAGTGTAAATATTTTAGCACACAAATTAACATATGTAAGCTCTATAGCAAATAAGGTTAACACGTGTTAGCTTAGAAAAGAACAAGTGGCAAATCTTTGTTCAAAAGAAAATATTGTTTATAATTAATATCTAAAGCAACTCAGTTCCAAATCAAAAGCATTTCAGCATGTCAGTTTTTAAAACAGAGTTCGAGTATCAAAAGCTTTGTTCTCTGTTCAACTTAAAGACAGGTCAGTGAAACGTAAACTATTAAGATTTAAATTCATTTGTGATTAATTGTGAATGATAAATGAAGATAGAAGTATGGTTCGTATAGGTTTATAAAAATAATTGCCTGGGAATCACAATATAATTGCTGATGATCAATTGCATGTTAGTATAAAATGTTATATACTCTCTGTTATAGGTTTGCAGTCTCAAAAACCCAATTCAAAAATCAATTTCCTTGGCTTCAATGTCTTAAAGATTATGATCATTAAATGGAAACCGATTGTATTGACTGAATCTTGTTTTTAAAATATTTATAAGTACAAAATCGTAAGTGATTAACCAGGAAATAGAAATCTACAAGGGAAGATCAATTCAAATTAAAACTTGATTATTAAATTTTCAAGCTTTGATGGTATAAATGAATTCGTGATATAAAAACATGATTTTTAATATAGAATTAGAGATTTTTAAGTAATTAAATATCGAGAAATTTTGATTTGAACGCGTAAGAAGTCTCGGCCAAATTCCGACAACTGGCGATGTGACAGTGGTCGTGATCGTTGCTGAAGTAAGGTTGAGGGGCAGAGATCTTGGGAAAAATAGCCAAGTATTTTACTATTCGATGTAGTGATTGGACGACGACATTTTAGGGTTTAGTGGTTCTTCTTGGTGGTCGAAGTTTTAGGAAGGGTTTTGCCATCGATTTAGGACCGGACTTGGCCGGACCAAGGGGGTTCGATCTGGGAAGGCTTGGACGGAGTTGCAGAGTCATTGGTGGTCAGCGGTGGCGTATCAAGGCAAAATTTGTTGATCATGTTGGTTCCAGTTTTAGGTTGGAATGTTTTTTTTTATTTCGTACGTGTCATGGTGATCTGCTGGTTGTAATCGTGTGAGGGGGTCTGGAGTCTCTTGCCGGAGGAGATGCCGATGGCCAGAAGTGGCCTGGCCATTCGTACACGTGCACGGTGCACGTTTACTTGCTGCTGATGTTCGTGAGTTTGGGAAGAAGGTTGGCTCGTGTTGTTCGCGTGGGTTGCTATGGGAAAATGAGCATTTGATTCGGAGAAGGGTTCGTGTGGTTGGCATGTGACTGGGGTGGAGACATGAGAGGTTTGGGAAGATGAAGTTTCAGTTTTTTTTCGTTCTCGGGTGGATGTTTTGTGCGACTCGAAGTAGATATAGAAGGGTACACGTGAGTGTCTCGGGGTTTCAGAAGGATAGCCCCATTGTTTAGTTTTGTGTTCAGGCTAAATTTTAGAAAGTTGTAACAACCTATAACAGTTTTCAAATTTAAACGGTGTAAAAAAAATATAATAAAAAAAAGTTATCTGAATTGTTAGTTCAAAGAAGGGGTTAAATTAAGTTCTATTCAAAGTGTTAACAGTTTTTTTTATGATTTACAAAGTTATAAATGTTTCAAATTGGGGTAATTTGAAAATTATATAAGGGTTTAATCCTATATGTTAATTTTTCAAATTGGGGTAATTTGATAATTATATAAGGGTTTAATCCTATATGTTAATTTTCAAGGAAAAACTAAATGATGAAATTTAATAATGTAATAACTATTTAATGTTTTTAGGGTGAGAAATCGATTAATGTTATCGATTAAGGAAGTAATAAATTAATTTAAACATCGGATAGTTAATAAAGGTTAAGTAATTTTGAGTATTCAATTTAAGGATTTTTTATGTGATTAAGTAATTAAAGTATTAATATAAAGATGATTAATTAAGAATTAATCACTTAATAGAATTGATTTATGAGTATGAAAGCAATTAAAGGATAATTGCTTAATGTATTTATTAAGGAAGGGAATATATAAGGATTACTAAATGTGATTATTTAATGATAACTACTTAATTTTAGTAATCGAGAAGTAATTATTTAGTGTAATTAGAAAGAATGATTTAATAAAAAAAATTGAAGGTCTAGTTAATCATCTTATGTGATTAATTAATGGACAATTAATCAACGTAAGTAGGTATAGAAAAATTAACTAGAGCAATTAATTAAAATCAGGGAAATAAATTTTTGTTAATCGATTTAGGAGATTATTTCAAGATAATTAAATGAGAATGGTTAGGCTAATTAATCTGTGTGATAACTAAATATTAACTACTTAATGTAATTAAAGATTAATTAGTCAAGGATGATTAATTGAGATTAATTGATTAAGGAATGATGAATCAATTGGGATTGTGATTAAGTAATGTTAAATAAGCAGGATTAAGGATGATTGGTGTAGTTAATTTAATTTGTTTAAATTAATTAAAATGGTATAACTGATCTTATCTTGCTCGTGAAGGATTAAATAATATTGTATGCCGGAGATTTGAGAATATCTCTGATATGTGATTTGTAACGCTAAGTGATATGGGATAATCAATTTATAAAAAAATGATAATGTGGTTATCTTCGATGATAAATTGCAGCGTAAGAAGTGACATCCTATTTGAAATTAAATTTTATTTCACTTGAATAACTTGGGTTAAGATGGTATTGAATTCGAAGAGACCGGAGTCGGGTATAGTGAATATCCGAATCCACTTCAATTCCTTATAGATTGATATGCGGAATCAATATGCTGATATGGAATGATTTAAGTAAGTTGGACCACTTAATCTAAGTTTGGAACTTAGAGATTTACGTGTGAAATAAGTATTTTCTATAACATCTTATGGAGTTGTAAATTGACATAAGTTACCCCGGGTTTATATAAGTTGCATGCTTTTGTATTCTTGTTAGATGGGTTTACTCACGCTGGTTTCCAGCCTGACCCGGGTGTTACTTTAACGTAATGCTCAGGTCAGACCGAGTATTACAGATTTTCAGGTAAGGACATTCTAGAGTTCAAGAGGCGAGCTGGATGACTGGGACGTATGGAGCGTACCCGCTGTGATATAAAGTTGTATATCTAGGACATGTTGATTTAGAATGGTCCTGTGTTGTGTAAATGTTGTAACTCTGATATATAAAATGTAAATGTACTGATACAGTTCTTTTTGTAAACTGCTATTATGTGATATTATATTTTGATCCGCTGCGAATGTGAGGTTTTCTGTGACTGGCTTCTGTTTCTGCTTCTTTCTCTTTTCTTCTTTTCACTAACTATCTAGAATTTTCGGGATCGAAATTTCTGGGTCGTTACATTTGGTATCAGAGCTGAAGGTTAAGCGAGAACCTTGGCTATGGTGGGATTACTCATTAAGGATAGGATAAGTGGTACCCTAGAATGAGTTGAGTGTATATATATGAGAGAGCGTACTTGTTATTTTCTTATATAATGATTTTATATAAAATATATTTTGATATATAAAGCAATATTTCTTTCTAATAAATATTAAGGTAATCTGTTGTTAAATTATTGAAACTAAATTAAAGGGTAATAGAAATACAACCGAATTGAAATTAAATAAAGATAAGTTTGAAATGGATCCAAATTGAAATCAAAATCTTGAATTAGAGAAGGAGTTTTAGAATAAGATAATTATGAGTTGGTTTCCAGATATGGTAAGCTTGGTTATTATCATAAAAGGTTGTTGTATTTAATAATTTAGTGTGTATTAATGAGAAAGCAAAATGAAATGTTTTAAGGAAATAAAATATTTAGGTAAGTATGAATTATAAATTGAAATTGAAGATGATCTGAATTGTAAAGATTTAAATCTGGGTCCAGAATTTGAAAATTGTTTCAAAGTGACATGGAAATAATAAATAATATTATTGAATGAAGGGGTCTTATTTCAAACAAGAGTTGTTTGAAAATTTAAAAAAAATTGTTTTGAATTAAAAACCAAAGGTGGTTTAAAATTTCAAAGTATAACTTGGTATGTAAAAGAAGTTAATATGTACATATGTATGGATATACATAATATCAAGGATAATTTGAAATAAACTCTAAGTATTGAGTTTTAAATTTAGACTTGGATATGATACCCAAAGTGATAAGTTTTGAACTTAATAAGTGGGAAGATTATATATGAGAATTTTAAATTTTGAAATAGAAGTTCAAACTGGGTAAGGTTGACCGGATTAAGTGAATTGAGTTTAACTTGGGATAAAATTAAATAAGTTGGAATAATCAACCTGATTTGGGAATTTCAAGATGGAATTGGAAATTGATGGATGTTTTAAAATGAATTGGATGATATCGTCCAATTGTATTAATAGTCTTTAAATTGTGAATTGGATTTTTTTTTAAATGAAGGAATGGATTGTGGTAATATATCCACTATAGGGATAACTAAAATTTAACTTAAATTTAAAATTAAGATATGGAATTCCTTTGTACTTAAGATTTGAATGTTAAGAAATGGATTTGTAAATTAAAATTGCTTGAAAACTCTTACTTGAACCTTGTAATGAGTTAAGTAAAAAAATAATTTAAAATGGAATTTTGAAATTTGGAGTTAGAGTTGAATTATTAAAAAAAATTAAAGGAAAATTGATTTAAAAGAGGTTAAGTCAACATTTGAAGTATTAACTCGAATTTATATTATTCGAGATGGTTTAAATTTGGAATTTGAATTGAAAATTTGTTCAAATTGAATTTGATTTGAATTAATTGAAATGGTGATTGAAGATGTATGAGTATAAGATTCAAATGGTAAATCTGAATTGGATTGATTTGAATAATTTGGAATTGTAATTAAAGTTTAATAGTTTTAAATTCAAAGGGAATTTGAATTGAACTTGGAAGGAAATCAAGAATATTTCAACTTGATGTGGAAATGGAGTTTGAAATTGGGATTAATTCAAACTGGAGTTGAAATGAATTGAAAACTAGAACTAGTTCATTTGAAATTTATTTGAATTAGTAGAATTTGAGATCAAGGTTGAATGAAGTTAAATTTGGAAAGAAACTGAGGTAAATTCAACTTGAATTGGGATTGAATCAATTTCAATAGAAATTGAAGTTATTTAAAAATTTTAATTGGGTCAATTTAAAAGTAAAAGGGAATTTAAATTGAATTGATGAGAATGGGGATTAGGAAGTGAGCAGTTTTGACTCTGGACTAATATTAATATAAATTGTTTTAATATAAACCTACTTTTCCCAAGCTATTCATTATATATACAACCTTTCTTTTAAAAGCCAACTTATCTTATACTTGTTTTACAATTATTTTTGAAACTGTTTAACAATTTTCCAACTGTCTTATAAATTAATTACTATTCTTTTGCAATTAACTAAAATTTATATAATTATTTTAACTATTTTCTAACTATTTTACAAGTATTTTACAAACTAGTAATTATTTTCCAAATACTTATCTATTTTTAAATTTGTCAAGCTATTTTCAAAATAAAATGGTCGGAGTTCAAACTGTTAATAGTTAAATACCCAATCGAGATAAGAATAAAGGTAATAATCCAAATGGATTGAAGTAATTGTGTAACGATCTCGGATTTAGACTATATTTTAAATTGATAATTAATTTAATTTTTGAATAAAAAATTGTGTAATAATTGGTAATTTATACAAAATGTCAGTAAAATTTTAATAATCAAATATTTGAAAATTATAAAACAGTAGATAGTTAAACTTTACGAGGAAATAAAGTTTGTGTTGATGTTAAACAAATATTTAAGTAAATTTATAATTATATGAAGTATGAAATGAACATATAAAAAGTTCTCGAAGTAAATGTTTAAAATAGAATAAACCTTATAAGTATTAAATCATAAGTATAAAATAAATTATAACAACGTATTATTTTAGAATGTCGTATAAATTACAAAGTAAAACTATAAAGTAATAATAAAAGAAATGAAATAGAGGCCAGGCATAACCACACAAGTAAAAGTAAACATTTGTATACCTTTAGTTTTGAAAACAATCTAAAAAAAAAATATAGTACTTGTACAAATATAAAGTATAAACAAGACAAAACAAAGATAAAGTATGCAAGCTTGAGAAAGAAAGAATATGCAAGATAAAGGAAAGCAAAGTAAAAATGCAAGTTAGCCAAGTAAAGTAGTATGCAGGCTTGAGATTACAGAAGCAAGCAACATCATCTATGAACATAAACAAAGCAAAGTAAAAGGCAAAATGAAGAGAGGAAAAAAAAGATAATAAATACATATGAATGGCTTACAAAAGAAGGAAGCTTGCAACACAAGACAAAAGTAATTAATGTAATCACTTCAGCCACCAAAACATGAGATCTGCAGCTGCCAAAACAATTTTTAGCCAACAATTTGAGATAAAAATCTCCGGTCAACAAAATAAAGAAAACATTTCAAGTACAAATAAAAATCTCTTGCATCAATATCCTATAACCCTGTAGACTTCAACCTGTGCAACGACTCTTTTTATACCACCTTCATAATTCCAGTTCGATTCACTCAAGTCTGAAATGAAAAGAAAAAACTTAAACAAATATCAAAACAATAAATCCAAAACCAGAGATCAAGGAAAGAGTTTTAGCTTGCAAGTTTCAAGAACAGTTTCAAAAGAAAAAGAGGCTCTGCCTGCAGGTGAGTAACATCACATCCCAAATGTTTTAAGTATATTCATTCTGATGAATGTTCTCTTTGAAGTTAGTTCATTTTGAGTAACTTTCTTTTCAATATGGATGTGTTGCAAGTTAGATTAATGATATATATATGTACAAGTCTCAGAAAAGAGTGTGTGTAGGCTGTTGAAAACATTCTCTGTTTTCAAACACTAAAACATAAGTTTGTTAAAAAAAAAAAAAATCATTTCTGCTTAATCTAGTTGATAGTTGGACGTGGGATCAAAACCAAAAATGTTCGTTTGACCTTGAACTAAATTTTAAAAATATATTCAAGTTAAAATAACTTGGAATCATCTCTGGAAAGCAAGTTGTCTGAGCACAACTCCAATTTTATTAAAATTCGAATCTTTTAATTTTCGAATTTAGGTATCTAAATCGAATTCCTACGCAAAGACATGATTTTTGAAGCATAAATCATAATTTTTAGAATTGGATGTTAAGAGCAGTTCGAGTTTGTGTAAATCTCGTTCTATCGTCGATTTCTGATGATCTACTGGTTTGTGGGGCTTGGGTTTTCTCGAGGAGATGGAGGAAGCTACGAGGGTGGCTGGAAAAATGGTTGGACGTGGCGAAAATGACGGTGGCGTCGGTGGCAAGAATTTGAAATATTTAAACCTAATTCTGGTGAGGCTGAGAATTGCGCGTCGTATATCATCCTCAGGCGACCGAGTTCACCGGGGTTTGGGGGAATGGAAGAGGGGGCGGTGATGAAGCGATGGCCGGAGTTGTGGGCTGGTCGATGGTCGGAGCTCGGAGAACATCGCGACGACAGGTTTGAGGTTTGTAGGGGTTCGAGTGTTCCAGGTTCATAGCCGAGCTCGTTTTTGTTTTCGAGGAGAGGAAGGAGTACTAACGATCTGGAGTTGGTATGTGAGGCTTGGTCGACTTGCTCGGCGAAGCGATGATGACCGGAGTCGATTATCAACGGTGTGCACGTGCACCGTGCCATTGTTGTGACTGAGTAGTTTCGCGTCGGAGGCGGGATGATGTTCTATCGGGTTATGTCTCGCGTGAGTGCCTGTGCGACTCGAAGTAAATTTAGAAGAGGCTCGGGTAGTTTTTTTCCTTCTTCTTTTTGTTCAGGTTTTAAAATCAAAATCTGCTCCTATTTGAAGTTTAAATTAATTTTTTAAGTTTTAAAGCAAGTTTAGAACTAATATTTAAATTAGGGGATTAAATAAGTCTCCATTATTATATAGTTTACTAACTTAAAGGTTTAAGTATTTAAGAGGATTTAAAAGAATATAAATATAACTTGGGTTTTGAAATTGGAAAGGAAGCATTTAAAAGTTGAATAAAATTTTAGAAACTTGGATTTAAATCTACTTTGAATTCCATATTTTTGGAGTTAAATAAAGTTGTACAAATTTAAGATATTTAAATAAATTAAAAGGATTCATTGATATGTGAATTCAAAAAAAAAAAGAAATTGATGTTGAATTCTTTTACATTTCCTCTATAACAAAATATTCTTTAACATGTAAATTTAAAAATGTTAAGGAAATTTGTTTTAAACTTTATTCAAGGTAAATAAGAATTCATTTCAAATCTTAAATTTAAATTGGAAGTAAAAGAAACGTTGAAATTTATGTTTTCAAACATTTTGTGAATAATAATTAAATCACAAATATGAATGAGTTTTACTTTAAATAATGAAGAGTTAATGATTTATAATGTCATTAAGAATGAGTAATTATTGTTTATATGGATTTCATTAATAGTGTTAAGCTTATGAATTTATTAATTAAAGTTAATGAAGATTTAAGGATTTATAATTCATGAATTATCAAGTAAAATTGGAATGGATAATTAATGATTTGAATTAATTAAATAAGTAGTTAAAGATTTAAAGATTAATTAAGTAAGGAATAATAAATTTGTAAATTAATGGATTGTTAAGGGTTAATCATAAGTTATAATGTTTTCTTTAACACAGTAATTAAAGAAACTTTAATTGTTAATGAAGGTCATTAACTAAGATTATTTAAATAATTAATTAAGGTGATAATTGTAATAATCAATTGGATTGATTAATTAATGATAACCATTTATGAAATTGGGTAAGAGTAATTACTTTATGGAAGTAATTAAGAAATTAATTGCTCATTATAAATAAGTAAGAATAATTAATTAAGAATAATTAATTAAGAATAATTAGTTAAGGGTTAATTAATGATTTATTCATAAGGAATACATCTGATTTAAATTAATCAGTTGATTAATAAATTTTACTTATGGATGTTTGGGTTTTATTGAATGGTTGAATTGTTTGATACTCCTGATATGTGATGTTTTGTTTTGATTTGAGCTGTGTGACTTATTTATCTGTGATATGCATATATCTGTGATCCGTGAATAAAAGATAAGCGTTATAGTTTATATCGCTTATCAACTATATTTCTGTGTTTGATCAGTGATGATTGAATGTTGTTGCACTATCGTGTTAAACCCTTGGACCACACCATACACACACAAATATGGATTTCACGAGGAAATCGATTAAGTCACAGATTTTTGAAAATAGTTATGAATTTGAATTTTTGAATTCAAATGGTTTGAAAATAAGATTGGGTTTAAAGTGAAAAGCTTTTGAAAAAGAATTTCAAAGATGAAATATATTTTAAATAACTTGATTGAGTTTTGGAATTTAAATATTTTGATTTAAATTTGGATTCAATATTTGAAATTGAATTCTATGATTTAGAAACTAAGGTTTAGAAAGGTTATTCAACTTATAAATTAGTTTATATTGGTTAAACTATTTTAAAGGCATCGATTTGGGAATTTGAATTTAAATTCAAAGGCTTTAACTCGTGTAAATTTAATTGAATCTTTCTGACATGGAATCTATTTATTTTCAAATGATAAAAGCTTTCACTTAAGTAATGAACTTCTTAATTGTGTTAAAGGAATTTCAAGTTAAAAAAAAATGATTTTCGAAGTTACGGAAGCGATTTGAAAGCTATGAGTTAAATCTTTAATTTAAAGATTTTAAACGAGTTAATCCAATTGAAATGGAAATTGTTTTAAAATCCATAAATGGATCTTTGTGAATGGGGTGAACTTTTAAATCTTTTTTTTAAAAGATTAAAGTGTGGAAATTGTTTAAACCATTGAAGGTATTTGAAATAAATCTTTTGTCTAAAAGATTTGAAAATGGTATTAAACCATTTGAAAGAAAGTTTTAAATAATTAAGTTGTGACTTGATTGAAATCCCATATCCATATGTTTTTAAATACTGCGCTCACTATTCGGTTTAGCCGGGAGAGGACCTTTGTGTCATATAGCCCATTCCGAATATGTGATACGTCGATATAGACAACATTTGAAGACCGGTGGTGAAGACCGGATATTTTCGAAAACGAAAGGGTTTCTTGTCAAATGTCTTTGCATCGACTGGTCCCCGGTATAGAGACTCCATATGTGATGGGAAATCCGGACGTGATTAGAAATTATCCGGATTGCAAGGGCTTTTTCGGAAGTGCCTTCGGTTCTGTTCGAACCCGGAACAGACTTGTATGGTTGTATGTCTGACACTACACTTTGAGATATAAAACAGATTTCTTTCAAATACATATCTGTGGTGGCGGAGAATTTATTCTCTTAGCTTAACACCCTTCTCTGAGACGTACGAGCTCAGAGGTTATGTAGTTGAAGGTTATCAGTGATATACTCCCAATTTGGTAGTGTGGCATGCTGAGTGCTGCTGTGTGTTGATGATCATTGTTTGATCATTTGTGATATGATCATTTGTTTGATCATTTATCTTTGTGATCATTACTTTGATCATTTGTTGACCCAAAGCATGGCTTTGTACCAAAGCGTAGCTTTGTGGACGAGACTACATCAGGACCTCACACCCCGGAAATGGTCAAAACAGGAAAGATGCGGCAAGGTTATGAGGGTCGCGCCCTTTAGTGTGTGTCACTCCCTTCTGGTAAAGGGTGGTATTAGGTATGGAGCCCTGATATTTAACCTATGTGGTAGCTCCAATCTCATTTACTGTGTGGTTGTTGCTTAGAGGCACCTCGGATAAAGGTCCCAAAGAACCGGGGAATGGCTTGCTCGAGTAGTAGTTACCTAGTTACAGAGGTAACCCGGCCTTGTGTTGGCAGAGATCCGGATAGGTTCTCGGGACGTCCCGCCAGAGGCGATCCCATGTGGCAGTAGGAAGTTCCTTAGCCTGACCATTTGTTGGAAATCCAATCAAAACAATACGCGCCTTGTACGGTTTTAGTTGTATTACCTACCATGGAATGTGGCGGTAACCTGCTATTGAACATGGTAGCTATAGTAGGCATACGATAATGGTCGTATGCTGGCTAAGATTAATATTCTACTTTCGAAATGCTTTTCTGCACTGTGCACTTATAATAATAATATCAAAGAACTTTCTGCGTATTAAGCATGTTTGACTATCATAAGAAGAAATCTCCTCCAATTCTGCGTTTGCATTGTGTGTGTGGCGGGAGGTCTTATGGTAGTTTCATTTTCTAAAAAGCATATCGGATTTTCTTTTATAAATCTTATTTTATTTAAAAGATAAACTGTTTTTGTTACTCACACCAGTCCCATGACTTACTCGGAGTTTATTGTTCCTTTCCTAAACTCTGGGTGCTCACTATTTTCCACACGAGCAGTCTAGAGTTGGGTTTTTCAGATAATTAGGTTCAGTTGATCATCTGGATCTAGTTCAGTCTTTGGATATGGACGAAACTTGCTTGTCTTAATCCATCGTGTTGTTGGTTCGAGCTGCTGTTGGAGTTCTCTCTTGAAAATTATATTGGAGTTATTTGTTCTGCTGTTGGTGTTATCTATTTTCTTTTCCGCTGCTATCTTATCGTATCATATCTCTGATGTATATCGATATCTATTGTATCATCTTTTGTATCGGGATGTTGTATTAGATGTTGTATATTGATATTCATTATTTCTTCCGCTGTGTTGTTTACTTAATGGTGTTATAAGCTCCGGCGAATCGAATTTGAACGGTCGAATCTACGGCATTCGAGTACGATGTAAGTATGGATGTTGATTTTCGAACGGACAAAATCCGCTTCGTTACATGTGGTATCAGAGCTAAGGTTAAACTTTAGCTCAGGAGTATAACACATTAAGTAACTCATTAGAGATAGGGTGAAGTAAACCCTAGAATGAGTAATCCCTAAGATATCCGTTAAATGTCTCGGTAAATTCTCTTATTACCCATTGATAGTGAGTATGAGTGCAAGAAGAGAACGAGATAGGGGACAGGGAAGTACCACTATAAATGGTCAATACCCTGCAACAGTGGAAACAATCTTTCTCTATCAATCTTCTTTGATTCGTTCCCAAATTCTTTTGATTTCTTCGTGATAGCTCCAGAAGAAGTTTCGGTGTGATGATAGCCCTACGAATCGTTGTAGAAAATTCTTACTTCGTATCTTCATCAATTTTTTATCAGCTTTTCAATTTAAACCTTAATGAATATGAATTAGAAATTTGGAATTGAAAATTTAAATTGAAAATTTAAATTGAAAATTTTAAGTTGAGTTAAATTGATTAATAGGATATGAAGCTAAATTTGAATTGAATCGATAAAACTATTTCGTTTAAAACCAAATTTGAAATTCCGTTATAATTTCTCGGGTTGATCGAAGTCCGAAGAGGGACAAATTGATATATACTTTGATATATTCCGACTTGAATTTGGAATCCATTCCTAGTATTTGAAACATTATAGAAGATTAAATCTATCTCTTTTGTTCAGCATCTCTTGTCAATTCTTCGATGGTTCCTGGTAAATACAGGAAGAAGATTTGATATATTTGTATGGGACATAAACTCCAAATAGGCCAAAATTGTTTGTTTGGATGTATTGGTTGTTTTGTTTGCTTTGGTTGCTATGGTTGATAGGTATAAATTGGTTTGTAAACTCAACATTTTGAAATTGTATCCATATATCTTTCAATATTTGGGTCAAGAGATATATTACGAATGGTTAGTTATCCTTTCGAACTAACCAATGCCACTGCATATTTCGTAGATCTGGATGACCCGAATATCTTGTGAAAATTGAATAGATTCGTTCTTATATCTATTATTGATATTCCGATTGGTAAGCCAAATGCACAATAGATGTTCGGTTTGATTTGATGAAATGTTGTACATCTATCTTTGTGTCTCCTTGGCAAATTTCGGGGACGAAATTTTTTTTAAGGGGGGAAGTATTCAACGATCTCGGATTTAGACTATATTTTAAATTGATAATTAATTTAATTTTTGAATAAAAAATTGTGTAATAATTGGTAATTTATACAAAATGTCAGTAAAATTTTAATAATCAAATATTTGAAAATTATAAAACAGTAGATAGTTAAACTTTACGAGGAAATAAAGTTTGTGTTGATGTTAAAAAAATATTTTAGTAAATTTATAATTATATGAAGTATGAAATGAACATATAAAAAGTTCTCGAAGTAAATGTTTAAAATAGAATAAACCTTATAAATATTAAAGCATAAGTATAAAATAAATTATAACAACGTATTATTTTAGAATGTCGTATAAATTACAAAGTAAAACTATAAAGTAATAATAAAAGAAATGAAATAGAGGCCAGGCATAACCACACAAGTAAAAGTAAACATTTGTATACCTTTAGTTTTGAAAACAATCTAAAAAAAATAATATAGTACTTGTACAAATATAAAGTATAAACAAGACAAAACAAAGATAAAGTGCAAGCTTGAGAAAGAAAGAATATGCAAGATAAAGCAAAGCAAAGTAAAAATGCAAGTTAGCCAAGTAAAGTAGTATGAAGGCTTGAGATTACAGAAATTTATAATTATATGAAGTATGAAATGAACATATAAAAAGTTCTCGAAGTAAATGTTTAAAATAGAATAAACCTTATAAATATTAAAGCATAAGTATAAAATAAATTATAACAACGTATTATTTTAGAATGTCGTATAAATTACAAAGTAAAACTATAAAGTAATAATAAAAGAAATGAAATAGAGGCCAGGCATAACCACACAAGTAAAAGTAAACATTTGTATACCTTTAGTTTTGAAAACAATCTAAAAAAAAAATATAGTACTTGTACAAATATAAAGTATAAACAAGACAAAACAAAGATAAAGTATGCAAGCTTGAGAAAGAAAGAATATGCAAGATAAAGCAAAGCAAAGTAAAAATGCAAGTTAGCCAAGTAAAGTAGTATGCAGGCTTGAGATTACAGAAGCAAGCAACATCATCTATGAACATAAACAAAGCAAAGTAAAAGGCAAAATGAAGAGAGGAAAAAAAAAGATAATAAATACATATGAATGGCTTACAAAAGAAGGAAGCTTGCAACACAAGACAAAAGTAATTAATGTAATCACTTCAGCCACCAAAACGTGAGATTTGCAGCTGCCAAAACAATTTTTAGCCAACAATTTGAGATAAAAATCTCTGGTCAACAAAATAAACAAAACATTTCAAGTACAAATAAAAATCTCTTGCATCAATATCCTATAACCCTGTAGACTTCAACCTGTGCAACAACTCTTTTTATACCACCTTCATAATTCCAGTTCGATTCACTCAAGTCTGAAAAGAAAAGAAAAAACTTAAACAAATATCAAAACAATAAATCCAAAACCAGAGATCAAGGAAAGAGTTTTAGCTTGCAAGTTTCAAGAGCAGTTTCAAAAGAAAAAGAGGCTCTGCCTGCAGGTGAGTAACATCACATCCCAAATGTTTTAAGTATATTCATTCTGATGAATGTTCTCTTTGAAGTTAGTTCATTTGAGAGTAACTTTCTTTTCAATATGGATGTGTTGCAAGTTAGATTAATGATATATATATGTACAAGTCTCAGAAAAGAGTGTGTGTGGGCTGTTGAAAACATTCTCTGTTTTCAAACACTAAAACATAAGTTTGTTAAAAAAAAAATCATTTCTGCTTAATCTAGTTGATAGTTGGACGTGGGATCAAAACCAAAAATGTTCGTTTGACCTTGAACTAAATTTTAAAAATATATTCAAGTTAAAATAACTTGGAATCAGCTCTGGAAAGCAAGTTGTCTGAGCACAACTCCAATTTTATTAAAATTCGAATCTTTTAATTTTCGAATTTAGGTATCTAAATCGAATTCCTACGCAAAGACATGATTTTTGAAGCATAAATCATAATTTTTAGAATTGGATGTTAAGAGCAGTTCGAGTTTGTGTAAGTCTCGTTCTATCGTCGATTTCAGATGATCTACTGGTTTGTGGGGCTTGGATTTTCTCGAGGAGATGGAGGAAGCTACGAGGGTGGCTGGAAAAATGGTTGGACGTGGCGAAAATGACGGTGGCGTCGGTGGCAAGAATTTGAAATATTTAAACCTAATTCTGGTGAGGCTGAGAATTGCGCGTCGTATATCATCCTCAGGCGACCGAGTTCACCGGGGTTTGGGGGAATGGAAGAGGGGGCGGTGATGAAGTGATGGCCGGAGTTGTGGACTGGTCGATGGTCGGAGCTCGGAGAACATCGCGACGACAGGTTTGAGGTTTGTAGGGGTTCGAGTGTTCCAGGTTCATAGCCGAGCTCGTTTTTGTTTTCGAGGAGAGGAAGGAGTACTAACGATCTGGAGTTGGTATGTGAGGCTTTGTCGACTTGCTCGGCGACGCGATGATGACCGGAGTCGATTATCAACGGTGTGCACGTGCACCGTGCCATTGTTGTGACTGAGTAGTTTCGCGTCGGAGGCGGGATGATGTTCTATCGGGTTATGTCTCGCGTGAGTGCCTGTGCGACTCGAAGTAAATTTAGAAGAGGCTCGGGTAGTTTTTTTCCTTCTTCTTTTTGTTCAGGTTTTAAAATCAAAATCTGCTCCTATTTGGAGCTTAAATTAATTTTTTAAGTTTTAAAGCAAGTTTAGAACTAATATTTAAATTAGGGGATTAAATAAGTCTCCATTATTATATAGTTTACTAACTTAAAGGTTTAAGTATTTAAGAGGATTTAAAAGAATATAAATATAACTTGGGTTTTGAAATTGGAAAGGAAGCATTTAAAAGTTGAATAAAATTTTAGAAACTTGGATTTAAATCTACTTTGAATTCCATATTTTTGGAGTTAAATAAAGTTGTACAAATTTAAGATATTTAAATAAATTAAAAGGATTCATTGATATGTGAATTCAAAAAAAAAAAGAAATTGATGTTGAATTCTTTTACATTTCCTCTATAACAAAATATTCTTTAGCATGTAAATTTAAAAATGTTAAGGAAATTTGTTTTAAACTTTATTCAAGGTAAATAAGAATTCATTTCAAATCTTAAATTTAAATTGGAAGTAAAAGAAACGCTGAAATTTATGTTTTCAAACATTTTGTGAATAATAATTAAATCACAAATATGAATGAGTTTTACTTTAAATAATGAAGAGTTAATGATTTATAACGTCATTAAGAATGAGTAATTATTGTTTATATGGATTTCATTAATAGTGTTAAGCTTATGAATTTATTAATTAAAGTTAATGAAGATTTAAGGATTTATAATTCATGAATTATCAAGTAAAATTGGAATGGATAATTAATGATTTGAATTAATTAAATAAGTAGTTAAAGATTTAAAGATTAATTAAGTAAGGAATAATAAATTTGTAAATTAATGGATTGTTAAGGGTTAATCAAATTTATAAGTTATAATGTTTTCTTTAACACAGTAATTAAAGAAACTTTAATTGTTAATGAAGGTCATTAACTAAGATTATTTAAATAATTAATTAAGGTGATAATTGTAATAATCAATTGGATTGATTAATTAATGATAACCATTTATGAAATTGGGTAAGAGTAATTACTTTATGGAAGTAATTAAGAAATTAATTGCTCATTATAAATAAGTAAGAATAATTAATTAAGAATAATTAATTAAGAATAATTAGTTAAGGGTTAATTAATGATTTATTCATAAGGAATACATCTGATTTAAATTAATCAGTTGATTAATAAATTTTACTTATGGATGTTTGGGTTTTATTGAATTGTTGAATTGTTTGATACTCCTGATATGTGATGTTTTGTTTTGATTTGAGCTGTGTGACTTATTTATCCGTGATATGCATATATCTGTGATCTGTGAATAAAAGATAAGCGTTATAGTTTATATCGCTTATCAACTATATTTCTGTGTTTGATCAGTGATGATTGAATGTTGTTGCACTATCGTGTTAAACCCCTGGACCACACCATACACACACAAATATGGATTTCACGAGGAAATCGATTAAGTCACAGATTTTTGAAAATAGTTTTGAATTTGAATTTTTGAATTCAAATGGTTTGAAAATAAGATTGGGTTTAAAGTGAAAAGCTTTTGAAAAAGAATTTCAAAGATGAAATATATTTTAAACAACTTGATTGAGTTTTGGAATTTAAATATTTTGATTTAAATTTGGATTCAATATTTGAAATTGAATTCTATGATTTAGAAACTAAGGTTTGGAAAGGTTATTCAACTTATAAATTAGTTTATATTGGTTAAACTATTTTAAAGGCATCGATTTGGGAATTTGAATTTAAATTCAAAGGCTTTAACTCGTGTAAATTTAATTGAATCTTTCTGACATGGAAGCTATTTATTTTCAAATGATAAAAGCTTTCACTTAAGTAATGAACTTCTTAATTGTGTTAAAGGAATTTCAAGTTAAAAAAAAATGATTTTCCAAGTTATGGAAGCGATTTGAAAGCTATGAGTTAAATCTTTAATTTAAAGATTTTAAACGAGTTAATCCAATTGAAATGGAAATTGTTTTAAAATCCATAAATGGATCTTTGTGAATGGGGTGAACTTTTAAATCTTTTGTTTAAAAGATTAAAGTGTGGAAATTGTTTAAACCATTGAAAGTATTTGAAATAAATCTTTTGTCTAAAAGATTTGAAAATGGTATTAAACCATTTGAAAGAAAGTTTTAAATAATTAAGTTGTGACTTGATTGAAATCCCATATCCATATGTTTTTAAATACTGCACTCACTATTCGGTTTAGCCGGGAGAGGACCTTTGTGTCATATAGCCCATTCCGAATATGTGATACGTCGATATGGACAGCATTTGAAGACCGGTGGTGAAGACCGGATATTTTCGAAAACGAAAGGGTTTCTTGTCGAATGTCTTTGCATCGACTGGTCCTCGGTATAGAGACTCCATATGTGATGGGAAATCCGGACGTGATTAGAAATTATCCGGATTGCAAGGGCTTTTTCGGAAGTGCCTTCGGTTCTGTTCGAACCCGGAACAGACTTGTATGGTTGTATGTCTGACACTACACTTTGAGATATAAAACAGATTTCTTTCAAATACATATCTGTGGTGGCGGAGAATTTATTCTCTTAGCTTAACACCCTTCTCTGAGACGTACGAGCTCAGAGGTTATGTAGTTGAAGGTTATCAGTGATATACTCCCAATTTGGTAGTGTGACATGCTGAGTGCTGCTGTGTGTTGATGATCATTGTTTGATCATTTGTGATATGATCATTTGTTTGATCATTTATCTTTGTGATCTTTACTTTGATCATTTGTTGACCCAAAGCATGGCTTTGTACCAAAGCGTAGCTTTGTGGACGAGACTGCATCAGGACCTCACACCCCGGAAATGGTCAAAACAGGAAAGATGCGGCAAGGTTATGAGGGTCGCGCCCTTTAGGGTGTGTCATTCCCTTCTGGTAAAGGGTGGTATTAGGTATGGAGCCCTGATATTTAACCTATGTGGTAGCTCCAATCTCATTTACTGTGTGGTTGTTGCTTAGAGGCGCCTCGAATAAAGGTCCCAAAGGACCGGGGAATGGCTTGCTCGAGTAGTAGTTACCTAGTTACAGAGGTAACCCGGCCTTGTGTTGGCAGAGATCCGGATAGGTTCTCGGGACATCCCGCCAGAGGCGATCCCATGTGGCAGTAGGAAGTTCCTTAGCCTGACCATTTGTTGGAAATCCAATCAAAACAATACGCGCCTTGTACGGTTTTAGTTGTATTACCTGCCATGGAATGTGGCGGTAACCTGCTATTGAACATGGTAGCTATAGTAGGCATACGATAATGGTCGTATGCTGGCTAAGATTAATATTCTACTTTCGAAATGCTTTTCTGCACTGTGCACTTATAATAATAATATCAAAGAACTTTCTGCGTATTAAGCATGTTTGACTATCATAAGAAGAAATCTCCTCCAATTCTGCGTTTGCATTGTGTGTGTGGCGGGAGGTCTTATGGTAGTTTCATTTTCTAAAAAGCATATCGGATTTTCTTTTATAAATCTTATTTTATTTAAAAGATAAACTGTTTTTGTTACTCACACCAGTCCCATGACTTACTCGGAGTTTATTGTTCCTTTCCTAAACTCTGGGTGCTCACTATTTTCCACACGAGCAGTCTAGAGTTGGGTTTTTCAGATAATTAGGTTCAGTTGATCATCTGGAGCTAGTTCAGTCTTTGGATATGGACGAGACTTGCTTGTCTTAATCCATCGTGTTGTTGGTTCGAGCTGCTGTTGGAGTTCTCTCTTGAAAATTATATTGGAGTTATTTGTTCTGCTGCTGGTGTTATCTATTTTCTTTTCCGCTGCTATCTTATCGTATCATATCTCTGATGTATATCGATATCTATTGTATCATCTTTTGTATCAGGATGTTGTATTAGATGTTCATTATTTCTTCCGCTGTGTTGTTTACTTAATGGTGTTATAAGCTCCGGCGAATCGAATTTGAACGGTCGAATCTACGGCATTCGAGTACGATGTAAGTATGGATGTTGATTTTCGAACGGACAAAATCCGCTTCGTTACAAATTGTGAGTAAGTGAATGAAAATCAAAGTGAATGTGAACAAAAATTGAATTGATTTGGCTAATAACCAATAAAGAAAAATACGTTGGGTGTACGTATGTTATTCTTTTCGCAAAATGATTTGATCCAGATTCGAGCATAGAATTTCAAGATAGTTATATCGATCCGAGTGGGATTTTCACTCGATTTTCGACGGTGAACCTGGGTATGGATTGTTGATTGGTTCTGGATATTCTCTATCATAGCTATGACTATGCAAGGAGAATGACGGTTTCTGATCAAGAAACCAGATCTGTGTCCGCACTAGGAAGTCGGGTGGACGATACTAGTTCGGAAGTGATATTGTGTGATCGAATGAGCTATCAGATTGGTACGGCGTACGAATGATATGTGTACATCGTACAAATTTGAGTGGAATTTATATTGAAAAAAGTAATCAAATTTGAATATTTGATTTTGAATAAACAAAGTTATATGTCTTTGTTATATAAGATAAAACTCCCTCGATGAATGTTTTGCCGGAAGAAAATGGTTTTTGGAGGTGTTTGAAGTATAAAGGAGTTTTATACAAGTTTGAAATGATCCAAAGTTTTGAAAGATTTTTTATATCTGAATATATATATATATATATGTAAAGGATCATATGAGGATTTTGGAAAAAGGTTTTGGGAACCTATGGGGAAAGGCTTTTGATTTTTGGATAAAATCAATATTGAATTGGGAAAGCCTAGTTTGAGAATTATCGGTTTTGGAACAATCAATTTTGTGTAAAGAAGCTTTGTATGAGATCATACTAGGTGTATAATTTAAAGATACTATATATTAGTATAAAATGTTTTGATGATGGCTCTGGGAAAAAGGCGCTCCCTTGGAATGGACTTCTTAGGAGTACCACTGGGTGGTGCTGCCTTGAGCCTCATGGAGGGTTCTAAAGTTGATCCTGTGAGGAGTCCGGACAAACTAGTTCCTAAGGATTATTGGCTAGCGAAAGTCGAGGGCGCCGATGCCTACAGGGGCATTTGGGTTATGTTGTGACGACAGTGTAACTCGATGTCACTGCGATCTACTGTGGGGACCATAGCGAAAATAGTGTGGAGGATGAGTGCCAACGGTCTACACTTGATTTTGCCGGGAAGGCAACGCAACATCGGTAGACTGCGATCTATGGTCAAGTGGAGTGGAGAAGTTTCATTCTTTTGGCAGCGAAATTCGAGGGCGCTGATGCCTACAGTTATATGGGTTTTTGCTGTGATAGCTACGTAACCCCAGTTGTAGCTGCGATCTATAGCGGGTTCCATGGTGTAATCGAGGGGCGTCGAGGCCTACAGTTATCTATGGATTTTGTCGGGATGGCAACGTAACCATCGGGTTAACTGCGACCATGGATGGGGATGATGATTTCCAAAGCATTCTCACCAAAGATATTTCCTCTATTTTCAAAAATATTTTCGATATTTTCAATAAAATTATTTTTCCAAGTATTTTCACTGGGTTTTGAAACGGGTTTACCAAGTATTTGTAGATTTTCAGTCTTACGCCTGATCAACGTATGACCAAATTTCTATAAGAACAAGGATGGACTGGTTGAGACATCGAGTTATAAAAAGTATTTTTATAAAAACTATTTTATAATATAAAATAGATTTTTAAAGTGTTTGATAAATGATCAAAGAAAATCTATATGATTTTTAGCATTTTAATATTCTGGTATCGTTCCTTTTCGAGGACGAAAAGATTCAAAGGGGAAAGGAATGTAATATCCTGGAATTCTAGACATCTGTAATTGATAAATAATTGGTTAATTAATAGGTATTGATTTAACAAATAAATATGATGACAAATATTTATTTTTGGATAAATATTTATTTGATATTCTTCTAGTATAATTATTTAAAATTTGCAAAATCATTATTTTCAAACAAATGTAATGTGTGTTTGTTTAAATATTTGAGTGAATTTAAATTTAATTTGAATTTGAGATTGAAAATTCAAAGGATAAATATCTTGAAATAAGTCGGATTCGAATACATATATGAGAATGTGATCATTTATTTATAGTTTCAAATTTTATTTTCTTAAAGGTTATATGTAAATACAAATAAAAGAGAAGTAGAAATATAAATTTATAACACGCACATATATATAAATAAATATAGTATAAGTAATATGAAGGATATATTATATAATAACTGTTTTCATGCTAAAAACAAGTAAAGTAACAAATGTAAATCATTTTACTTAAGAAATAAACATGTAAATACAAATGTCAGTTAGATTTTATAGTACTACAAGTAGCAACCTTAAGTTTTTCGTGGAAATAAAAATAAAATTTGTTTTATATTATTTACTCTTAAAAGATTTGCTACATATAAATTAAGGTAAATATTAACTAAATAGAAATTGAACATAAGGAAACAAACAAGTGTAAATATTTTAGCACACAAATTAACATATGTAACCTCTATAGCAAATAAGGTTAATAAGTGTTAGCTTAGAAAAGAACAAGTGGCAAATCTTTGTTCAAAAGAAAACATTGTTTTTAATTAATACCTAAAAGGAAGAGTCTGCATACTTTTCTTCAGCTCAAACTTTCTTTAGTTTTCCTCACCTTAAAAAAAAATATCAAAGCCATGTTTATTTATCATCAAGCCAAAATCAGTATACAGATTCAAATCATCTCTTCATACCAAGATCATATTCCCTGTAACACCTTTTTAATCTTTAGCCTGCACATTTTCTAACATGCAAATCAATTCTTGTAAATCAAACCTGCATATTTTCTTCAAGTCTGGAAGCATGCGTCTGCATCTTCAAATCAAGTACAAAGCTTTAACTCTGGCCATTGCATTTTTCAAATAAGCAAGCAACTCAGTTCCAAAGCAAAAAAGCATTTCAGCATGTCAGTTTTTAAAACAAAGTTCAAGTATCAAAAGCTTTGTTCTCTGTTCAACTCAAAGACAGGTGAGTGAAACGTAAACTATTAAGATTTAAATTCATTTGTGATTAATTGTGAATGATAAATGAAGATAGAAGTATGGTTCGTATAGGTTTATAAAAATAATTGCCTGGGAATCACAATATAATTACTGATGATCAGTTACATGTCTGTACAAAATGTTATATAGTCTCTGTTATAGGTTTGCAGTCTCAAAAACCCAATTCAAAAATCAATTTCCTTGGCTTCAATGTCTTAAAGATTATTATCATTAAATGGAAACCGATTGTATTGACTGAATCTTGTTTTTAAAATATTTATAAGTACAAAATCGTAAGTAATTAAACAGGAAATAGAAATCTACAGGGGAAGATCAATTCAAGTTAAAACTTGATTATTAAATTTTCAAGTTTTGATGGTATAAATGAATTCGTGATATAAAAACATGATTTTTAATATAGAATTCGAGATTTTTGCGTAATTAAATATCGAGAAATTTTGATTTGAACGCGTAAGAAGTCTCGGCCAAATTCCGACAACTGACGATGTGACAGTTGTCATGATCGTTGCTGAAGTAAGGTTGAGGGGAAGAGATCTTGGGAAAAATAGCCAAGTATTTTACTGTTCGATGTAGTGATTGGACGACGACATTTTAGGGTTTAGTGGTTCTGCTTGGTGGTCGAAGTTTTAGGAAGGGTTTTGCCATCGATTTAGGACCGGACTTGGCTGGACCAAGGGGGTTCGATGCGTAACTATTCTGGGAAGGCTTGGATGGAGTTGCAGAGTCGTTGGCGGTCAGTGGTGGCGTATCAAGGCAAAATTTGTTGATCATGTTGGTTCCAGTTTTAGGTTGGAATGTTTTTTTTTTTATTTCGGACGTGTTATGGTTATCTGGTGGTTGTAATCGTGTGAGGGGGTCTGGAGTCTCTTGTCGAGGAGATGCCGATGGCCAAAAGTGGCATGGCCGTTCGTACACGTGCACGGTGCACGTTTACTTGCTGCTGATGTTCGTGAGTTTGGGAAGAAGGTTGGCACGTGTTGTTCGCGTGGGTTGCTGTGGGAAAATGAGCATTTGACTCGGAGAAGGGTTCGTGTGGTTGGCATGTGACTGGGGTGGAGACTTGAAAGGTTTGGGAAGATGAAGTTTCAGATTTTTTTCATTCTCGGGTGGATGTTTTGTGCGACTCGAAGTAGATATAGAAGGGTACACGTGAGTGTCTCGGGGTTTCAGAAGGTTAGCCCTATTGTTTAGTTTTGTGTTCAGGCTAAATTTTTGAAAGTTGTAACAACCTACAACAGTTTTTAAATTTAAACGGTGTAAAAAAAAATATAATAAAAAAAGTTATCTGAAGTGTTAGTTCAAAGAAGGGGTTAAATTAAGTTCTATTCAAAGTGTTAATAGTTTTTTTTATGAGTTACAAAGTTATAAATGTTTCAAATTGGGGTAATTTGATAATTATATAAGGGTTTAATCCTATATGTTAATTTTCAATTAAATGATGAAATTTAATAATGTAATAACTATTTAATGTTTCTAGGGTGAGAAATCGATTAATGTTATCGATTAAGGAAGTAATAAATTAATTTAATCATCGGATAGTTAATAAAGGTTAAGTAATTTTGTGTATTCAATTTAAGGATTTTTTTATGTGATTAAGTAATTAAAGTATTAATATAAAGATGATTAATTAAGAATTAATCACTTAAAAGAATAGATTTATGAGTATGAAAGCAATTAAAGGATAATTGCTTAATGTATTTATTCAGGAAGGGAATATATAAGGATTACTAAATGTGATTATTTAATGATAACTACTTAATTTTAGTAATCGAGAAGTAATTATTTAGTGTAATTAGAAAGAATGATTTAATTAAAAAAATTAATTGAAGGTCTAGTTAATTATCTTATGTGATTAATTAAGGGATAATTAATCAATGTAAGTAGGTGTAGAAAAATTAACTAGAGTAATTAATTAAGGATCAAGGAAATAAATTTTTGTTAATCGATTTAGGAGATTATTTCAAGATAATTAAATGAGAATGGTTAGGCTGATTAATCTGTGTGATAATTAAAGATTAACTACTTAATGTAATTAAAGATTAATTAGTCAAGGATGATTAATTGAGATTAATTGATTAAGGAATGATGAATCAATTGGGATTGTGATTAAGTAATGTTAAATAAGCAGGATTAAGGATGATTGGTGTAATTAATTTAATTTGTTTAAATTAATTAAAATGGTATAACTGATCTTATCTTGCTTATGAAGGATTAAATAACATTGTATGCCGGAGATTTGAGGATATCTATGATATGTGATTTGTAACTCTAAGTGATATGAGATGATCAATTTATTAAAAAAATGATACTGTGGTTATCTTTGATGATAAATTGCAGCCTAAGAAGTGACATCCTATTTGAAATTAAACTGTATTTCACTTGAATAACATGGGTTAAGATGGTATTGAATTCGAAGAGACCGGAGTCGGGTATAGTGAATACCCGAAACCACTTCGATTCCTTATAGATTGATATGCGGAATCAATATGCTGATATGGAATGATTTAAGTAAGTTGGACCATTTAATCTAAGTTTGGCACTTAGAGATTTACGTGTGAAATAAGTATTTTCTATAACATCATGTTGAGTTGTAAATTGACATAATTTACCCCAGGTTTATATAAGTTGCATGCTTTTGTATTCTTGCTAGATGGGTTTACTCACGCTGGTTTCCAGCCTGGCCCGGGTGCTACTTTAATGTAATGCTCGGTTCAGACCGAGTATTACAGATTTTCAGGTAAGGACGCTCTAGAGCTCATGAGGCGAGCTGGATGGCTGGAACGTATGGAGCGTACCCGCTGTGATATATAGTTGTATGTCTAGGACATATTGATTTAGAATGGTCCTGTGTTGTGTAAATGTTGTAACTCTGATATATAAAATGTAAATGTACTGATACAGTTCTTTTTGTAAATTGTTATTATGTGATATTATATTTTGATCCGCTGCGAATGTGAGGTTTTCTGTGACTGGCATCTGTTTCTACTTCTTTCTCTTTTCTTCTTTTCACTAACTATCTGGAATTTTCGGGATCGAAATTTCCGGGTCGTTACATTTTGATTTGAACAGAACGACTAAATGGAACTTCGACCTATGTTAAGTCACTTGAACTTGTTTACTTGCAAAAATATGATAGCATTTAACTTGAATCCACAACCTGAACTGTCGAGATAACTTTCCTGAACTCGTTGCATTTCTTTACAAATTATATTAACTCTAATGCTAATAACCTGTTGAACACAACATTTGCAAAAAGATGGGACGAACATACTACCACTGATCGCCCACATCGAATGACAGATTAGTCGATAAAGGATAATCAACTTAAAGAAATTATATGAAATGTTGTGAATCAACAAATTCAAGTGAAGCATTAAAGCAAAGGAATACTAATCAATTAAAGCTGATTTGTTTGCATCAACACTGCACTTGTATTTGGACTTAAAACAACAAACCCTGAAACTTTATAATTGATAAATGCCTATTAGTTTAATTTCAGTTATGTTTGCTTGTCGTTTTATTGTTTTTGCACAACACTTCACACATTTAGGAAACGTGCACCTTCATATTTAATATCCAGTTCCTTGTATAGAATGACTTCTCAACAAGAAGAAATAGTAGGGAAAGCTGGAGAGGCCTTCCCGATAGCTAATCCACTGGATAATCCCCCGGAAAGAACTTCAACTACCTTGAATCAACAGGAGATCAACTAACTACGCATTCAGTTTGGTATTGTCGAAGCAGATGCTTTACTTCTTGGGCCAAATGATACTGCTGACAAGCCAACTCTCGGTTTTGTCGCTGTTAGTCATCAGATGTGCTTATGTGGTGCTATTCCTCCTTTTAATGATTTTCTTCCACAGCTCCTTCTCCGATTAACTATCTCTCCCTTCCAGTTGCATCCCAGTGGCTACACCATCATAATGGGACTGTGTGTGCTGTTCAGGAGGACACTTGATCGTCTTCCGAGCTTTGAAGAAATCTGCTACTTTTGCACATTTGCCAAGAATAAAGATCATCCTTCCATAATCCTTGTGAGAAGTGCCAGGAACCGTAAACTGGTTACTGATCTTTCTGAAAGTGCTCACGGGTTTTTGAACCAGTTTTTCTTTTTCGTTGCCCTCCTCGGGATTTTATGCCATCTGGAGAGTAGGAAGTAAGATTGCTTATCCCCGTTCTTTCCATTTGAGCTTTTCAAAGTCCGAGCTGCTAAGTGCTAACTTCATTCTTTACTTTTACCGCACTTCTTCTTCCCTCTAAAGATCCCAGCCACAAGCCGACATTTGAAAGACTAAATGCTGTGGCGGCTGAGGAGAGAAGCATTAAATTTTTGCTGAAAGACGAGTTTCTGCACCAATTCGGACTTCTGCACTCTTCCCGTTCTACTCAGTCTCATGAAGTCCTTGATTCTCCAGCAGAGACACCAGATGCCCCAGTGTCCACCGAAGAACTTATACCGAAAGTACCTACTGCTGAGGCTTCATTGGTTAAGTGTTCTGCTTCTATTGACGTTGCGGGCTCATCCGGCAAATTTTCACTTGCCCCGGTTATCGAAGAAGAGGAACCTCCTCAACACTCCGGGAAATCTGCCGGTGAAGGAGCTGAGAGAACAAGTCCCGCCAAGCACGTTGGTGATGATATTTTTGTGGGGTTGAGCGGCCTGATGATTACTTCACATGAGCTCTTTAAAGACGATACCACTACTACTAAAGTTGTTTCTCCAGTAGTTGAAGCGACATCTGTCTTGCAACAAACTCCGTCAGCCCAAGAGTTGACACTTGCTGTAAAATCCGTCATCACCCCCCAACCGAGGAGTGGTTCGTAGTTTGACGTGCGTAGTTTGCACGTTACTCACACTTAGGATTTTTCGGCACTTATATGCATTTTGCTTCTTTACTTCAAAGATTTCTGAACTTTGTTTCTTCTTCATTTTCAGGTTCTCCAATGGGACGTAGCGGTTCTTATTTTGATGATTTTCAGCGTTATAGGAGACGCGACTCTTATGATTCCAGGCAGTACCTTCCTGCCCCTAGGGAGACCGACGAAGAAAGAGATGCAAGAAAAGCTCGTGAGAGACGTGCTTATGAAGAACGCTACGGGAGAAGGGATGAACGACATGATTCTTCCCAGAGAGGGGATGATTCTCACAAACGAAAATCTCGTGATGACAAAGGGAAAAGTCATATCGCTGAAGATCCGAGTAAACGGGCCAAACTTAGCGAAAAGCCGGCATCTGAAATTTCTGAAAAGCCTGATGCTCCCATCTCTTTGGAAATCCCTTCCAGCTCTCCTGCCCTTCAAAGAGCTGATAGTCAAACAATCATCAGTAGGTCCCCGTATTAAGTTGGACAGGGTCCGGCGACTGTTCAAAGCCGGTTTCCGCACTGGTGCTTAAAAGGAGTGCGTTTCGATCTTGATTTGGTCCCAATCGACAAGCAAGCTATGTTGCGAAATCTTGATGCTGTTAAACTCGGTATTGAGAGAATGTCTGGTTGGCAAAAACTTGTTGACGAGCTTCAAAGAGTAAAACGCACAAATCTCAAAGCCATGCTAACCATGGAAAACGATAAATCCAAGTGGCAGAAAACACTCGATCAGCATGATGTAGAGATGAAGAGCATCGCCGCTTACATTGAGAAGCTTGATGCGGAAGTTGAAAAACTTAAAGAGGAGCTTGCCACTTCTTCCACTTCTTATTCTCAAAAAGAAGAAGTGCATCAAAAACAGGTGAGAGATGCTCATGCCGGACAAAGAGACGCTGAAGCTAAATTCGAAGCACAGCAGCAAGTTGTAGAAAGCTACCGAACTGACGCTGCTCAGTTGCGAGAAAAAATCTACTCTCAGGACATGGAAATTGCAATGTTAAAAGCTCGGCTTTCTAAAGTTGAAAAAGAGTGTGATGAAGCTACTGCTGGCAAAGCAGCAGCCGAAGAATCTTATAAGGCAACTAAAGCCTATATCAGCTCTACTTTATTCGATTTTTATATACACTGTGTCATGGGGCGCGGTAGCCTTTCGTTTTTGGGTCTGAAGTATGAAATCAATTTGGCCGAAGTGTGGGAAGCCGCACTTGATATGCTTGGTGGCGCTGGATATGCTGAGGCAGATTTAGCGGCGCACTATCTAGATGACGATGCACGTGCTGCTCTTGCCAGGGGAGGAGCAACTCGCTAAAGAGCGAGCCGGAATGGCGGAAGGTGAACATTTAGGGAAGGCAGCCTCAACCGACCCAGTTCAACCTTCGATTTCGACCGACATCGATATTGTTGGCTTCAGTTCCCATTCTCCACCTCCTGCTAAAGCTGTCATTTAAAGTGCAACCGCTTGCACTGGAGATGAGTCTCAAGAAAGCATTGAAGCACAAGACTTTGAAGTTGACGTAATAAAGCCTACTTCTCCAGGTAACCTCGATGCTGATCTTGCTCAAGTGGGCGACTTGTTTACCTTACATAAGCTTGATGAACTTTTTGATTATTACTTAAAATTTAACGCGCCACTTTCTCCTCTTATTATGAGAGATATTGATTTTAACTTCTCTTCTCCTGTAGTGAAAGCGCCAAATGTTGTTCAGACTTCCCCTCTTCCAGCTGTTCCCTCTCCGCCTCTTCAGATTACTTCACCTTTCGTTTCTCAACCGAGGTCACAAGAGGAGCAGATAGAAGCTCATCAAGGCTTGGATGACCCGGTCGCTTCACAAGAACAGAAGGCCTAGGAACCTAAAGAAGGCGAAAGAACACCGGAGCAAACTATTTCTGATGACATAAAGTTGTTTGCACTTTTCACTCCGTGCAGTGAGTCTTCTTCAAGGAAGAAGGGGAAGCGTGGAATCTCAAAGAAAAATAGGGAAGTTTCTGCCAGCGAAGAAAAAGCAGAAGATCCAATTGCATCCCTTTCTCCTTCTTCCCCTACTCTTACAAGCCGACCCAAAAAGTTAATCATCCGACCAAGTGAGAGCTCCAAAGGTGGCAGGAAGAAGAAGTGATGGGTTTGGTCCTATGTTTTTCGTCTTGCTTTTTGCTTTCTTCTTGTATATATAAAGGCTTGTGTTGACCGGAGATTGTGCGGGTACCGGTCTCCGCCTTCTTTTATTTTGAAACCTGCACATGTATAAAATTTTCATAGTATGGAATAAAATGATTCTTTTACTTATACAAACTTCTGTCTGTATTTGAGAATGCATTTTTTCTTCTTTTTCATACAAGTTTCTTTATTTTCTTTGTGTGATGTTGCAGTAAGCCTGTGGTATGTTGTTTGAGCATTGCTTTTATGAATGTAATTATATTATATTTCCCCCATACCACGGTTTATTGCAATCTCTTTCACATTAGCAAAATTTTGGAGAACAACTCTTCTGTTTCGAGAAGACTTGTACTCTTTATTTGGAGAACAACTTTTCCATTTTAAGGAGGCTTGCATCCGTACTTTAGAGAATAATTTTTTCATTTTAAGGGAATATTTCTCTGATTTAGTAGAATGCGCCTCGTATTGGAGAAGTCATCTCTTTCCTTTTTTTTAGGAAAAATTTCTACACTTCAACTTTTGGAGATGATCGCTCTTTTTCTCTCTTTTTTTAAAGAAAAGTAGTGAATTCTCCTGTGCGGCGAAGTGGGCTTCAAAAGAAGGCTTTGATTTGGTACTTCAATCTTCGAAGAAAAATATTCTCATTTTGGAGAGACTGATCTTTTCTTGAAAGCAAAAGTACGCCTCCAAAGAGGGCATTTCCCTTTCTTTCTTTTTATGCAGGGTAGTGGGCCTCCGAAGGCGGTTTTTGACATTTCAACTCTGGTGAAATGGGCCTCCGAAGAGGGCATTCCACATTCCAACTCTTGTGAAGTGTGTCTCCGAAGAGAGCTGTTTGCACTTCAAATCCTAGTGAAATGTGTGCCTCCGAAGAGGGCTTTTAGCATTTCAACTCTAGTGAAATGGGCCTCCGAAGAGGGCTTTTCACATTTCAACTCTTGTGAAGTGTCTACTTCAAATCTCGATGAAATGTGTGCCTCCGGAGAGGGCTTTTAGCATTCCAACTCTGGTGAAATGGGCCTCCGAAGAGGGCTTTTCACATATCAACTCTTATGAAGTGTTTCTTCGAAGAGAGCTGTTTGCACTTCAAATCTTGGTGAAATGTGTGCCTCCGAGTTGGGCTTTTGCCTGGAAGTTCCTTTCTCATGGTTGGATGGATTCACGCGGCGGACGCAAGTTACTTAATTGGATTTTTGTTTGCACAAACGATCTCAACTAGTTAACAAGGGCCCTGTGCCTTCCACTTGGGAAGGTGCCTCCGGTCATTCCACCAATCTTTTTTGGTTGAGAAAGAGAACTTTCTTTTTCTGGCATGCCCCGTTAGAGGTCTTTATCCTCCGAAGAGTTGTGCCTCCGAAGAGGTCTTTGGCTATTTCCTGCCTTCTCGCCCATGTCTTTTCGCCATTTGCTCATATCAGCGATTGCAAGTTATTATTTTCAAGCACACATTCCTTTCTTTTGCAAGTAGTTTGTTTTATCCAAAGAAGTGTACTTCATTGTAAAGTGAGTTCGCAGGGGCAGACATAGGCTACTTAATTGGATGTTAGTTTGCACAAACGATCATAATTAGTTAGCAAGGGCCCACCTCCATCGGAATCACTAGCTGTTTGCTTGAAGCACTTCTTATATAGGATTTGAATTTGGAATTTTTGTGGCTTAACATTCGTTTGTTGAGTGATGTCAGGGATTGCTTGGTCTTGTGATGGGTAAGCTTTGTTTTAATGGCCTGCAATATTAAATCGACATTTTAGCAGTACAATTAAAGTACTTTACATATCGAAATAAAACAGGCATTTTGTAATAGTAGAGAACACAAGATTTATAGTGGTTCGGCCAAGAACGGGGCCTACATCCACTTTATAGTTCTTATTATTCACTTGCACTGGCTTTACAATGGCTTTCAATATAAGAATCATACATCCATAATTCTTTTACTGTATTTCAGCAAAGCTTTTAAGTAAAATATGGACGCAAGTGATTGCTGTTCCAAGCCCTTGGAATTGGATCTCCTTCGACAGTTGTGAGTTTGAATGTGCCATCAAGAAGTTTTTTGCTTATGGCATACGACCCTTCCCAGTTTGGCCCAAACACACCTGTTGCTGTCATAATTCTTTTCAAGACTATATCTCCAATTTCAAAGCTGCATTGGCAAACTTTGGAATTGAAGTGCCTGACTATCCTTTGCTGATGGGCTGCAATTCTGAGCTTAGCCTCTTCCATTCTTTCATCAAGGAGGTCAAGTGCCTCAAGTTGTAGCTTTTCATTTTCAGCTTGATTGAAATGGATTCTTCTGTGTGAAGGGACTTATATTTCCACTGGAATCATTGCTTCTGATCCATATGCTAACGAGAACGGAGTGTGCCCAATCGCAGTTTTGTGGGTAGTTCTGTATGCCCATAGTGCTAGTGGTAGCTTATCGACCCAACCACCTTTTTTTTCCATATGTTTTTTGATGGTTGATTTGATAATTTTGCTTACTGCTTCCACTTGCCCGTTTGCCTGCGGATGAGCCACTGCTGAAAAGCTTTTTTGGATCTTGAATCGCTTGCAAAAATCTTGGAACTCTTCACTTTCGAATTGGGTTCCATTTTCCGTGATTATCTTTTGAGGCACACCATATCTGCAAATGATATTCTTAGTCACAAAGTTTATCATCTTTTTAGAGTTAATAGTAGCTAATGGTTCAGATTCAGCCCATTTAGTAAAATAATCAACAACAACAATGGCATATCTGATTCCGGACTTGGCGGTTGGCAAAGGCCAGATGAAATCTATTCTCCAAATAGCAAATGGCCATGGACTGATCATCTGTGTTATCATGGTGGAAGGTGCTCTTAGGATTTTTGCAAATCTCTGGCATCGATCACATTTTCGGGCGTAGCTAGCAGCATCACGATTAATCTCTGGCTAAAAATACCCATAACGGAGAATTTTCTTAGCTAGAGTTTGACCACCTGAATGATCTCCATTCTCTCCTCCGTGTATTTCAACTAGAATTGTCTTAGCCTCTTCCTTGGTCACACATCCGAGTAATGGCATTGAGAATCCCCGTCTGTACAATCGGCCATCTTGAATTATATATCTAGAGGCTTTTCTTAGCAGCTTCTGGCGTTCTTTTGAATTTTCTGGTAGAGAACCGTTGAGCAAATATTCCATTATCAGAATCATCCACGATTCTTGCTCTTGAAATATAGTCATGATCCAGTCAATATCCATCTCATCGGTGCTTGGAGCTGACAAGACTTCCATAGGAACTAATTCCATAATTAAGCTTCACCAGTGTTGGAATACTTCGTGAGAGAATCTGCCTTCATGTTCTCTTCCTGGGGTATATTGCTTATCGTATAATGGTCAAAATCATCAAGAAGTTCCTAGGACTTTGATAAGTAGGTAGGTAGATTTCCTCCTTTAGCTTGAAACTCTTTCCTGACTTGGCATACAATAAGCTGAGAATCACTAAAAATTTGTAATACTCTGATGTTCAATTCCTTAGCAATCTTCAATCTAGCAATAAGAGCTTCATATTCTGCTTCAATGTTTATCGAAGGGAATTCTAGTCTCAATGCATAGCACAATGACCGCCCTTTAGGTGTTTCAAGCATAACCCCAGCTCCGGAAAAGTAATCGTTTCTCGCACCATCAACATATAATTTCCATAGAATTGGGGTATTATCAGTCACCTCTTCCTCACTATCACCTTTATTTGTACATTATGCGATGAAATCTGCGAAAACTTGACCATTGATTGCTCTCCGGGGATGATAAGTGATGTCGTATTGGCTGAGTTCAATATTCCACTTCAGAAGACGACCCGAATTCTCAGGGCGAAATAGGACTTGCTTCAGAGTTTAATCAGTGAGGACATTGACAGGATGAGATTGGAAATATGGCCTCAATTTTCTTGATGCAGTCAGTAGACAATAGGCGAGCTTTTCCAACTTTGAATAATTCATCTCTGCCCCAGTGAATCTTTTGCTGATATAATAAACCGGGCGCTGAATTTTTGCGTCTTCCCGTACCAACGCTGCCCTGAGAGCATGAGATGAGACTGCCAAATATACGAAAAGATCTTCACCATTGTCGGGCTTAGAAAGTATTGGAGGCGTTTCCATATGACGAATCAGCTCATCGAAAGCTTTCTAGCATTCAGGAGTCCAGTCAAAGTTTTTCCTTCCTTTATTCAGAGCATCAAAGAACGGAATGCATTTATCAGTGGCTTTGGAAATCAACCGACTCAAGGCAGCGACTTTTCCGTTGCGACTTTGCAATTACTTCTTCGTTCTAGGAGATTTGACTTCTCTTAAGGCAGCAATTTGAGCGGGATTAGGTTCAATGCCCCTAGCGCTCACAATGAAACCCAAGAACTTTCCGGACTCCACCCCAAATGAACATTTTAAAGGATTAAGCTTCTTTCCGTGTTTTCGGAGGACTGCGAACATTTCTGCCAAGTGATCCATATGGTCCACTGCCTTCTTTGATTTCACCAACATATCATCAATGTAAACTTCCATAGTATTGCCAATCTATGGCTTGAACGTAGCATTGACAAGTCTTCGATAAGTTGCCCCCGCATTCTTTAGTCCAAAGGGCATGACTCTGTAGCAGCAAAGACCGACATCGGTGATGAAGCTCGTGTCCTCCTTATCTGGCTCATGCATCATGATCTGGTTATACCCGGAGTAAGCATCCATGAAAGACAACAATTCATGCCCGGCTGTTCCATCCACCAACTAATCAATCCTGGGTAACGGGAAGCAGTCTTTGGGGCAGGCTTTGTTTAAGTCTGAAAAGTCGATGCATACTCTCCACTTTCCATTAGCTTTCTTAACCAGTACGGGATTTGAAACCCAATTCGGATAAGTAGACTACCTGATGAAGCCATTCTCCATGAGCCGATCTACCTCTTCCTTCAATGCTGCTGACCTTTCAGGACCATGGGTTCTTCTTTTCTGCTTTACAGGTGTAAACTTCGGATCAATATTTAGAGTATGTACTGCAACTTCTGGGGATATTCCACACATATCAGCATGAGTCCAAGCGAATACATCCAGATTTGCTTTCAAGAATGATATCAAAATATTCTGAACCGTCGCATTAAGTTGCGAACCCACATTCAACACCTTGTTTGGGTCTTTCGGGTCAACAGGTACTGGCACCGTTACCTCCACTGGCACCAATCTATTCTCCCCTGCATTGGCTTTTCTGGGATCCATTTCTTTTCGTGCACCACTATGCTCGCCGGTGCAAGGTCCACCCTGTAATTGCTACAATGTTGATTCTTTGATGCGGACTGGGGCCGCCACATCTTTTCCCATCTCTCTCTTCCTTGCTTCACGCAACTCTATAAAATAACATTCTTGCCCAGCATTCTGATCCCCTTTAATAACAGCAACTCAATTATCCATGGGGAATGTCATAGTAAGGCACTACGGGGCGAGAATTGCCTTAAATGCCGCAAGAGTTGGTCGGCCTAGGAAGGCGTTGTAGGCAGAAAATTCATCAACAATTACAAAAGTCTATTTTCGAACCACCTTTTTCTGCCCCTCTCTTAGCTCCATGAACAAGTCAATAGTTCCAATTGGCTGCTTTGGTTCCCAAGTAAACCCAACAATTTTCTAAGATGAAACTTGAACATCGGCCATCGGAATTTTCATTTGATCGAACATCTTTTTGAAGAGAATATTGCAAGAAGCGCCGCAATCAACAAGCACTCTTCTTACAATAGTCGGCCCAATGCCTGCAGAGATGACTAAGGGATCCATGGTAGGAGCTTCAACACCCATAGAGTCCCTGGCCCTGAACACAATATCATCATTAAAAGTTCTTTGCTGCTTCAAAGGTGCAGCGTCTTCCAACACAAAACATTTTCTTCGGCTAGGGCGTATTTCAAAGCACGAGCATATCTTTCCATTTCACCCCAGCTTCTGCCTACCGGGTGAGGACCTCCCGTGATTTCATTAATAACAAGCCTTTCTGATTCATGCGCAGTGGTCCTTTCACCCGAGCCAAATGGATGAGCAGGATGTTGCTGGCCCTTAGTAGATGAAGTCGGGTCATTCCTATTTCTCTTAACATATTGCTGCAACTTGTTCTCTCTCAGCAGTTCTTCAATCAAACTTTTCAAATGGCGACATTCGTTAGAATCATGACCGGGTTGATTATGAAACCGACAAAATCTCCCACTCTAAACAGCTTTTTTCCCAACTCTCAACTTAGGTGGTTTAGGATATTCCACGGCATCTTTAGTAGCGAAAAAGATATTCTCCGGAGTATAAGTTAAATGTGTGAAATCTGAAGGTTTTAAGAAGCGAGGTTTCTTCACATCCTTCTGTTTCTTCCCGCCATTATTCTCCCTTTTCTGACTTTCGGATTCTTTTTTGGTAGGAGCAGCGGTATTATTCTTGACCTCTGTCAATGCCAATTTCGCCGATGCATGAAGCCTTTCCCAAGCGCATGAACTCGTCAGCTTTTTTGTAGAATTTCTCAAGCGAGTTTGGTTCCTTCATCTTCAACCATTTTCCAAACTCACTCGATTTGTCGATAGCCCTCATTAAGTAGGTCAAGACCATTCGTGGCTCTGCATTGTCCAATTCAGCCAAGGCTATGTTGAAGCGGTTCAGGAAAGATCTAATAGATTCTTCAGAATTCTATTCCAGGCTGGACAGTGACATAATATTCTTCGCCTTGGAAGCATACAACCTGAATTGTTCTTTAAATTTCCAAGTTAAATCGGAGAACTGGTCTACAGATCGGACTGGTAGCTTTGTAAACCAGAGTAGAGCCACTCTTTCCAAGTATACCGGAAAGTACCGGCATTTGATCTCATCCAATGCCCTATCACCAGTCATGTGCCAGTCATACTTATATAGGAATTGGTTAGGGCCGCTTGTTCCCTTATAAGTCTGGATGGTAGGGGGAAAAAACTTCCTTGGGAATTCCGCCTTCAGAATCCTTTCAGTGAACGGAGTTTTTCTTGGAGCGAACCCCCACTCTTTTTCACCTTCTTCTCTCTGCATGCTCTCTTTCATGATTTGTCGAACCATTCCAGAGAAGTATTCCTCATCATTTAGAGGCTCTACGGGACAGACATCAGCTATTTTCTTGGAAGTTTGTCTTGACAAGCGTCCGCGGAGGGTTGGCTGCGGCCCTGATACTCTAGCTTGGGGAGGTGTCCCTTCAACGGGGCCAGCTGCCCTTTGAGGAATATTTCTTGCATCAACATTATGAACATCATCGGCAAAGTTTTGTTCATTATTCAACAGTTGATGGTTAGCTTCGAGCAAAGCGTTCAACCTTTCCAACATTAAAGTGTTTTTGGGCTTTCATTTGCTGATATAGCCCAGAAACTGCAGCATCTAACTCCGCTCGTGTAATTCCAACACTTGGAGCTGTTTGACTTAACGGAGGAGAAGTGGCAGTATTCTCATGAACATCACCGGATCTAACAGATCTGCGCTTTCTTCCAGAAGCCATAATCTATGATAGACTTTTAGTTTTGAGAGAGATTATTTCAACAAACTTTTGCGAAGCAATGATGAAAAAAGCCTGAGTTCAATTCTCAGTGAAAGCACCAAAAATATTAACGCAAAAAATTGAACGCTAACACCCCGGTGTAAATAGAGAAAAAGTGAAAGCACCACCCGTCGATACGGGAATCAGAAACAAGCAGAAATTACAGAAAAACAGTAAAGAGACAACAGTTTTATAGTGGTTCGGCTTCAAGTTAAGCCTACGTCCACTTTAATCTTCTTTATTGTTGAATCAGTTACAACTTTACAACAATCTTTGATTACAACACTACTAAGACAAATAGCTTGAACTCCGATGTAGAAGAACTCTTTGAATCCATGTCGAATGTGTTAGATTTCTTCTTGAAGTTCGATGAAGCGTCTTTCGTGTTTGAAGTATCGGATGAGTTGTGAAAACAACAGAGTGTAGGCTTTCCCAAAAGTGAGCCAAAAGTTCCTCTTTCAGTTGGAGTAGATGGGTATTTATAGGAAATATCTGGACAAGGCATAGGTCGTGAACGACCTAGGGTAAGTCATAGGTCGTGAACAACCTAGGGGTTTGGTTAGCTGTGCTATAGGTCATGGGCGACCTAGGGGTTAGGTTGTAAGTCGTGAGCGACCTAAGGAGCATTGGTTACGGCTTAACAGGCTTGCACTTGGTTACTTGAACAAGCTGGTAGGTCGTTGCGACCTAGGGTGAAGCGACATAGGAAGTTGGCTCGGTGGACTTAGGTCGTGAGCGACCTAGTGAAGAGGTAGTATGCACGCGACCTTACTCTTTCGTACCCCTTTAGGTCGCTAACTCACTTCATGCTTTAGGTTGCTAACTCGCTTCATGCTTTAGGTCACTAACTCACTTAAGCAGCTAGGTCGCTTAAGCAGTTAGGTCGCTAGGTCGCTTAAGCAGTTTGGTCGCTAGGTCGCTTAAGCAGTTAGGTCGCCAGGTCGCTTAAGCAGTTAGGTCGCTTACACTTTAATTCCTCCGGTCTCTTATCTCCTTAGGTCGTTGAGTTATGAAATTGAGGAGTTAACACGTTACAAGTGGTATCAAAGCTTAGGTTGGGTACACACCTAGGCTTTGGTGGGATAAACTCATTAGAGATAGGGTTAGTTATACCTTTGAATGGGTTTGGATGTATACATATTCGAGAGTGTATTTGTTAGTGCTATAATTATATTGTGTCTATTGGTCTGTTCAACGGCTTATGACTTTTGGTCAACGGGCATGATCAACGTTCTCGATATGGGTTTATAAATGCTTAAACAAGATAGACCGACACAATATTTTTTTAAAAATTGGTAAATGTAATAATTTTACCTAAAATTATATTTTATATATAAAAGAAAGATTTCTAAGGATCTATATGGATTATGATGTGTTTTGTTATTAGGAGATGCTAATAATCAATTATTATCATTTATTGTTTGATTGGTTGTGCTCAGTGACTTCATGAGCAGTTTTACCTTTTTCCATTGCATGGGTTGAGTAGATAGTAACCGTGGAACATTAAATACGAACACCATATGAGTTAAGTTTCACAGTTTGACTGTAAGGCATTTAATGATAATGTTGAGTTAAAATTTAATTTTAATAAAAGTTGTTTGTTATAATCTGACCCAAGATATAAGTTTGTGAAATGATTTTATATAAGCAGTGCAAACGTATGTTTTATAAATATAATTTATAAATAATAAAGGTTTAAGGCTAAGAATTTGAGAATGTAATTCCATGTATTTTGAAAAGAAATCAAAATTTTGGAGAAAATATTATTATTATTATTTTAAGGTATTTATGAATAGAAATATTTTAAAAAATAATAGATATAGAAAGCAATGAACTCATTTCCGTTGTTGTAAATAATTCGGGTAATGAATGTAGCATAATCGGCGTTCATTTTTGGGTTTCTAAGTAGGTGAATACTACAATAGTAATTTGCCATAGAGTTGTTTGATAAAAATAAATTTGTTTTAAAATTCAAAAAGCATGATTTGATACACAAAAGGAAATATTGTATTATTATTATTCCAAATGATTTGAAATAAAACACGGTGTTCAAATTTTAAGCTTTTAGTTAAGTGATTTTGTAGACTTATATATCCTATGTATTATGGTAGTTAGGTTTGTGCATTTAATTTTGTTATGTTTTTTTGTAGTTTTCATTTGTTAAAATGAAATGGAATTTTTGATGATTTTGGACATTCAAAAACTTTCAAATTGATATAGAAATTGAAGCTGAGTGTTTTTGAAAAATTATAAGAAAAAAGTTTTTGTAACTTATAAATTTAAGAAAATAATATTAGTTTAAACAAGTTTTAAATTTGTCAAACATCTTGGTTAAGTAAAAAAAATCTGATATTATGTATACTCTCAGGATATAGTAGGGTACTACACAAGTTACAACTTAAGTTAAGTTTTTATAAAATGTTTTCATAAATGATTTTGGAAGTAAAAAAAGGAAATTGGTATAAGTAAAAACTAATAAAAATAAGTACATAAATTTTATGTAAATCATTTCTTCACATGGTTCTTGATAAAAAAAATTCGAGTACATGACTTTGAGGAGATCGACACCGGCAAGAATAAGGATTTATAACTCGATTCCTGACAACGAACACTTGACGAGGGTTCTTGATATGTTACTGATGTTTCCATCATAGTATATGACTATGCTAGGAGAATGGAGGTTTCTAATCAAGGAGCCTAATCGAAGTGCGCACTAGGGAAGTCGGGTGAGCGGTACTAGTTCGGAAGAAAAGTTTATGTGTTCGAGTAAGTGATCGAATTAGATATGTATGTGCGATTTATATACATTGTAAAGGCTTATGGAAAATGTAAAGCACTTACGTGTGCTTAATTTTTTCTGGGGTTGATGGTGATGGAATTGCTAGGGCAAAATTCTTTTAAGGAGGGAACAGTGTAATGACCCATGATTTTTGAGTCTTCGAATTTGAATATTTAATTTATTTATAAATTCAAATTTGAATATAAATGTAATAAATCTGTGTTTTGAAAACTGCCCAAATTCTAATGGCATATTTCTCATTTAATTTATGGGATTTTTCTAAAAAAATAATTTGGAAAATATATAAATTTTTTGTTTGACGCATTTTACGACAAACAACGGTATTTTTGAAACTACACAGAATAAGTTAAATGTGTATTTTATTATTAGTTTAAGATCATGTCATATTGTTGTGCACGATCTTGTTTTAATTTATGTTGTTCGTGGCTCGTACGTGGATGTGATATTGCGTAGCAGTGTACCGCAAATTAACTTTTACAAAATAAAAAATTACGCACGATATGATGCACACATGCAATACAACATACACAAGCAACACAATTAACACATGCAATCATCTTTTCCCCCATCCTTGCATGATAACTTTGGTTTACTTTTCCTATAAATAATTGAATTATTTGTTTATAAATATACATAAATGTACACGTTCATGGAGGCATGAATTAGAACTTGTGCACAATTTTTGTTTCACTTCTTACCACATGAAAATGTACACCGCAACAAAACATTTATTTCCATTTTATTTTCTAAATAACTCCCTCTACACTCACTATTAGCTAAAATGTTGAATATGAAATTTGTAGAGTACAGTAAGAGCGTCAAACCAGTTCCATTTGCTAGGTGTTCGACTAGGTGGAGTGGCCATGAAGGGAGGAAGAATAGCCAGTGGTTCATGGTAGTGGTTGGTGCTGTAAGTGTCGAGTGATGAGGCTCTCCACGCTAAGTCCAACGGCAAAGATGGCACATTATTTCATGGCCGAAAGAGGAAGAACGGTGGATGTAAAGTTAGATGGTGGGTTTACTTTAGCAACATGCGTATGCATTTTTAAGTATAAAAGGAGGCAGGAGAAAATTCATTTATGTTCGGCAGTGGGTTGTTTGGCCTTAGGCCTAGGTTAGTTGGAGCTTACATGAGAATGGAGGGGAGGTGCTATATTATGAATGGCCATGAGTTTCTAATGGTGCAGGTGTGTGCAGAGAGAATGGAAGAGAGTATGTGCAAGTGTTGTTCTTGGGCCGTGATTTGGTTGTGTTGTGGGTGAGATTAGTCAATTAAATTTTTTTAAACTTCGGTAAAGTATAACTCCTCTATACGAAGTCGGTTTAATCCGCTGTCTTGGACACTAGATTCATATTGACGAGTATAACACTAGGGCATAACTTGTTGATAATTTAGATGATATAAAATTTTAAGATATTATAATAGCAATTGAATTTAATTACGTTGTTTTAAATACTAACATAGTTAAATTAATTATACTTCATTGTTGTTATCTATTTGGCCAAATTTAACATCGTTCTACTATTATAAATCGAATAGATTTTTTTGGACATCTATTTAGCAGAATAAAACACTGTTCTGCTATAATTAAATTGAACAGATTATTGATGACATATGTTTTGCAGAATAAATTCCCGTTTAGCTAATATATTATTTTGTACATTTATTTATATGCCAGTTAATGAATATGTGGATTAGTTAATATTGGATAAGTGATGGATTAGGTATCGATTGCTAAATTGTTGATCTTATTTACATATCTGCTTCCTTATGTTAATATCAGTGATATGACTTGGAAAGTTAATTATTTTATTAATGATGTTTAAAGTTAATTATTTTATTAATGATGTTTAAATTAAATTATTTTATTAATGATGTTTAAATTTAATTATTTTATTAATGATGTTTAAGGTTAATTATTAATGATGTTATAAAGTTAGCTGATTATTTTATTAATAAATTTTTGAAGTTAATTAATTATTTGATTAGTAATGTTGAAAGTTAATTAATTATTTGTTTATGACGTTTAAATGCAATTAATTAATTTATTAAACATGTTTATAAATAATAACTTATTTATAAAAGGAATTTAATTAATATAAGGTTTATGAAAAACAAAGTTTGGATTTATAAAAGGGATATTTATAAAAGTGTTTCGTAAATAGAAGGGAGTTTTATACATAATTTTAGAGATTTGTAGAAGTAGTTTTATAAATAATTTTAGGGATAAAAGAATTTTTGTAAATTAATTTGGAGATTTATAAAAGAATTTATAGATAAGGAATGGGTTTTAAAACGTAAATTTATAAAGGGAACGAGATTTGATTTTGATGAATAATCCTTTTTAATTATGTTGGTATGGAATCTTACTTTCCACACTTAACACGAAAGGAAAAACGTGGTTTTGGTTTAGAGTAAGTAATATTTTAAATGATATTTGTTATTTGTTAACGCTTAAAATTAAACGCTAACACCCCAGTGTATGTAGAGATTAAGTGAAAGCAATACCCGTGAACACGAGAACTAGAAACAAGTAGAAAAGTCACAGAGAAAGTAGTAAAAGACAACAGTTTTATAGTGGTTCGGCTTCAGGTTAAGCCTACGTCCACTTTAATCTTCTTTATTGTTGAATCAATTACAACTTTACAACAATCTTTGATTACAACACTGATGGGACAAATAACTAGAACTCCAATGTAGAAGAAGTCTTTGAATCCATGTTGATTGCGTTAGATTTTCTCTTGAAGTTTGTTGAGATGTCCTTTGTGTTTGAAGTGTCGAGTGAGTCCAGAATTCAGCAGAGTATCGGCGTTCCACAAATGAGCCAAAAGGATCCCCTTTTAGTTGGAGTAGGCGGGGTATTTATAGCAGAGTTCGACATTAGGTCGTAGGTCGCAAGCGACCTTGGATAGGTCGTAGGTCGTCCGCGACCTAGTGGGAGTCGTTTACGGCTTAAATATGGTTCACTTGATCATTCTGGATAAACTAACAAGTCATAGGTCGTGGCCGACCTAGGTAGGAAGCGGCATAGGAAGTTCCTTTGTTATGTTTAGGTCGTGAGCGACTTAGGAATAGGTCGTTACACCTTAGCTCCCTGCAGAACTTCTTCCCTGCTAGGTCGTCCAACCCTTAGGTCGCTGAGCTTCTTGGCTTGTTAGGTCGCTGTGTTGTGGGAGCCCTTAAGTCGTAAGCTCTTTAGGTTGCTTCATCCTTAGGTCGCTAGGACCGTTCTATCTTTAGGTCGTTAAGATCGTTCCATCCTTAGGTCGCTAATACCTCTAGAACCTTTAGCCCGTTAAGTCGTTAGGTCACAGAGTACTTAAGTCGTTTGGTCGTTGCCGCTTTAACTCTTTAGGTCGCAGCCTGTTATAGATTGTTAAGTCGCGGGCCTTAGGTTGCTAGGTCGTTGAGCTCGGTAGGTCGTTGACTAGTTGAGTCGCTAGGTCGCTACTTTCTCTAGATCGCAGGGTCGTAGATAGAAGAGGGTTAACACTTGCCCCTCGAAGTACACGCCTAAGAGTTAGGTCGTGTGCTTCAATATCTTTTAACCCGTGCTAGCTTAGATCGTTAAGTCGCGGGCGACTTATGAAAGAGTTAAGTCGTTCGTGCCGATTCGTATTCCTTTCTCTCCCCTATGTAAGCCATTAGGTCGTTTCTTCTTCCTTCACCTTATTGTATTCTGCTGTCGCTATTACTATCTTTGAGCTCGAGAACTCTTGAAGCGAATCTACCTGTTGCTTTGATCATCATCTCCTCAATCTCACTATGTAAGTGAATTCGGCCATTATTCAACCACAACCATCATAGAATTGTGAATCCCCCAATTTTTGGCCGTATCTCAGTCTTGCATGTTGCATTTCGCTATGGATCATGTTACGATTAGCTTTTGATCGTTTTTGGACACGTTGTCGCTGTGATTCACGAGAGTACAACAATACATCGGGTTTGTGATGGATCTGAGGCGATTTGCGTTGGTTCTGGATGATCTGACGGCGTGGAGATATGATGGATTTTATTGTGGAGAGGCTAGCAAGTTATTGGGTTAACGGGTTAGGTGATTTGCTGAGAGAAGAAGAGTTAGCGAGTTAAGGGGAGTTAGGTCGTACTCGACTTAGGAGCCTTGAATGACTTAGGGCTTTACCGGTTCGAGACGTGAATCATGAGACTTAAGTCGGCAAACGACTTAAAGAATCGGCGCGACCTAAGGATCCTTGTGACCCAAAAAGGGGTTGAGCGACTTAACTCGTAGCGACTTAAACTTTAGATCGCATGAGCGAACTAGTCTTTTGGTCGTGTGAACGACTTAGTGCCTAGGTCGTGCGAACGACTTAGGACTTAAAACAATTTTTCATTGTCAAGTTGCTTCTTGTGACCTAGACCAATTTCAACCCAACCTGTTGGGTCGCGAGCTACCTAGGACTTAGAGAACTTCTTGACTCGGATTGTGACTTAAGGACTTGAACAAAACATGAAAGCTTCAAAATTTTGATAGAACTTGATTGTACTTCTATCTTGAACTGCTAGAATGAACTGCTTAAACTTTGTTGCACTTCTTTACAGATTATATTCATTTGTAAGCTAACAACCTGCTGAACACAACATTTGCAGAAAAGTAGGGCGAATATACTGCCATTGATTGCCCACATCGAATGACAGATTAGTCGATAAAAGATAATCAACTTAAAGAAATTTTATGAAGTGCTATGAATCAACAAATTCAAGTGAAGTATTAAAGCAAAGCAAAATTAATCAATTAAAACTGATTTGTTTGCATCAACACTGCACTTGCGTTTGAACTTAAAACAACAAAACCTGAAACTTTGTAACTGACAAATGCCTGTTAGTTTAATTTCATATATATTTGCTTGTCATTTTATTAGTTCTGCACAACACTTCACACATTTAGGAAACGTGCACCTTCATATTTGAATATCCAGTTCCTTGTGTAGAATGACTTCTCAAGAAGAGATAATCGAGCAATCTGAAGGAGTCTTCCTAATAGCCGACCCATTGGATAATCCTCTGGAAAGAACTCCAACTACCCGAAGTCAGCGGGCATTCAACCAATTACATATTCAATTTTGGGATTGCCAAAGCGGATGTTATACTTCCTGGGCCAAATGATACTACTGACAGGTCACCTCTCGGTTTTGTCGCCGTCAACCTTCAGATGTGCCTTTGTGGTGCCATTCCTCCTTTCAGTGAATTTCTTCATCAACTCCTTTTCCGACTAACCATCTCTCCCTTTCAACTGCACCCCAATGGCTACGCCATCCTGATGGGATTGTGTGTTTTATTCAGGAGGACACTTAACCGTCTTCCAAGCTTCGAAGAAATCTGCTACTTATGCACGTTCGCAAAGAATAAAGACCACCCCTCCATTATACTCATGAGAAGTGCCAGAAATCGTAAACTTATCACCGATCATTCCGAAAGTACTCACGGTTTTCTGAATCAATTCTTTTTCGTTCGCTGCCCCCCAGGGTTTTATGCCATCTGGAGAATAGGAAGTAAGATTGCTCATCCTCGTTCTTTTAATCTCTAATTGCTAAGTGCTAATCTCATTCTTTTCTTTTACAGCACTTCCTCCTCAATCTAGAAATCCCAGTCACAAAACGACTTTTGAAAGATTAAGCGTCGTGTCGGTTGAGGAAAGAAGTATTAAGTTTCTGCTGAAAGATGAACTTCTTCACCAATACGGGCTTCTGCACCCCTCTCGTTCCACTCAACCTCATGAAGTCCCCGACTCTCCAGTAGAGGCATCGGATGCCCCAGTTTTCGTTGGAGAACTTACGCCGAAAGAACGTACTGTTGAGGCTTCATTGGTAAAGTGTTCTACTTCAATTGATGTTGCGGGGTCATCCGGCAAACTTGCACTTGCCCCAGTCATCGAAGAAGAGGAACCTCCCCAACAATCTGGGAAACCTGGTGACGAAGGAACTGAGAGAGCAAGTCCCAGCCGGCACAGCGGTGGTGAATACTTCTAAGGGGTTGAGCGACCTGATGATTACTTCACAGGAGATTTTTAAAGATGATCCTATCACTGCTAAAGTTACTTCTCCAGCAGTTGAAGCGACATCCATTCTGCAACAAACTCCATCAGCCTAAGGGTTGACACTGGCTGTAAAATCCATCATCACCTCCAACCAAGGAGTGGTTCGTAGTTCGACGCGTGTAGTTTTCATGTTACACACACTTAGGACTTTTCAGCACTTATATGCGTTCAACTTTCTTGTTTTCAAGATTTCTGAGTTTATGTTATTTTTTATTTTCAGATTCTCCATTGGGACGAAGCGGCTCCTACTACGATGATTTCGAGCGTTATGGGAGGCGCGGTTCTTATGACTCCAGGAGGTATCTTCCTGCCTCTTGGGAAACTGACGAAGAAAGAGCTGCGAGGAAGGCTCGTGAGAAGCGCGCTTATGAAGAGCGCTACGGGAGACGGGACGAACGACATGACTCTTCCCAAAGAGAGGATGATTCCCACAAGTGAAAGTCCCGTGATGACAAGCGAAAAAGCCATGTTACCGAGGACCCGAGTAAACGGGCCAAACTTGGTGAAAAACTTACATCCGAACTCTCTGAAAAGCCTGCTTCTCCCATCTCTTTGGAAATTCCTTCCGGCTCTCCTCACCTTCCAAGAACCAATATTCAAACAATCATTAGTAGGCCCCCCTATCAAGTTTGGCAGGGTCCGGCTACTCTTCAGAGCCGATTTTCGCACTGGTGCTTAAAGGGAGTACGCTCAGCAAGCCATATTGCGAAATCTTGATGCCGTCAAAATCAACATCGAGAGAATGTCTGGCTGGCACAAACTCGTTGACGAGCTTCAAAGAGTGAATCGTGCAAACCTTGAAGCCATGCTGACTACGGAAAATGACAAATCTGAGTGGCAGAAAACACTTGATCAGCATGATGCCGAAATGAAGAGTATTGTCACTTATAATGAGAAGCTTGAAGCAGAGGTCGAAAAACTTAAGGAAGAGCTCGCCACTTCTTCCACTTCTTATTCTCAGAGGGAAGAAGTGCTTCAAAAACAAGTGAGAGATGCTCATGCGGCACAGAGAGATGCTGAAGCTAAATTTGAAGCACAGCAGCAAGCTGTAGAAAACTATCGAGCTGATGTTGCTCAACTTCGAGAGAAAACCAACTCCCAGCACTTGGAGATTGAACTGCTCAAAGCTCGACTTTCTGAAGCTGAAAAGGAGCGTTACGAAGCTATTGCCGGCAAAGATGCAGCCGAAGAATCTCACATGGCAACTAAAGCTGAAGTCAGCTCCACTCTATTCGAGTTTTACATCCATAGTGTTCTGGTGCGCAGTAGCCTTATGTTTTTGGGACCTAAATATGAAATCACTTTGGCCGTAGTGTGGGAGGCCATACTTGATATGCTTGGAGGAGCCAGATATGCCGAAGTAGATTTAATGGCGCACTATCTGGATGATGATGCATGTGCCGCTCTTGCCAGGGGAAAGGAGCAACTCGGCAAAGAGAGAGCCGAAATGACAGAAGGAGAACATTTAGGAAAGACAATCTCAACCGACCCATTTCTACCTTCAGTTTCGGCCGATATCGATATTGCTGGCTCCAGTTCCCATTCTCCTCCTGCTAAAGCGTTTATTGAAAGTGCCACCGCCCACACTGGAGATGAGACTCAAGAAAGCGCTGAAGCGTAGGACTTCGAAGTTGACATAGTAAAGTCTACTTCTCCAGGTAACCTCAATGTTGATCTTGCTCAAGTGGAATGCTTGCTTTCTTCACAAGAGCTTGATGAACTTTTTGATTAATACTTAAATCTTGACGCGCCAGTTTCTCCTCTTTTTATGAGAGATACTGACTTTAACTTCTCTTCTCTTGTAGTGAAAGCGCCAAGTGTTATTCAGCCTTTCCCTCTTCCAGATGTTTCCTCTCCGCCTCTTCAGATTACTCCTCCTTCAATTTCTCAACCGGGGTCACAAGAGGAGAAGATAGAAGCTCTTCATGGCTTGGATGACCCGGTCGCTTCTCAAGAACAGAAAGCCGAGGAACCTGAAGAAGGCGAAAGAATCCCGGAGCAGACTATTTCTGATGACATAACGTTGTCTGCGCTTTTCACTTCGGGCATTGATTCTTCTTCAAGGAAGAAGGGGAAGCGTGTAGTTTCAAAGAAAAGGAGAAGCTTCTGCTGGCGAAGAAAAAACAGAAGAAAGTCCAATTGCACCCCTTCCTCTTTCTTCCCCTACCCTCACAAGCTGGCCCAAAAAGTTAATCATTCGGCCAGGCGAAGGCTCAAAAGGTGGCAGGAAGAAGAAGTGATGGGTTTAGGACTTATGCTTTTTATCTTGCTTTTTGCTTTTTTGCTTGTATATATAAAGACTTGTGTTGACCGGAGATTGTGCGGGTACCGGTCCCCGCCTTCTTTTGTTTTGAAACCTGCACATGTATAAAAAAGTTATAGCATGGAATAAAATGATTCTTTTACTTGTACAAACTTTTGTCTGTATTTGAGAATGCATTTGTTCTTCTTTTTTATACAGGTTTCTTTATTTTCTTTGTGTGATGTTGCAGTAAACCTATGGTATGTTGCTTGAGCATCGTTTTTATTTTTGCAACTATATTATATTGCCCTCATACCATGGTTTATTGCAATCTCTTTCATATTGGCAAAATTTTGGAGAACAACTCTTCTGTTTCGAGAGGACTTGTACTCTTTCTTTAGAGAACAACTTTTCCATTTGAAGGAGATTTGCATCTGTACTTTATAGGATAATATTTCCGTTTTAAGGAAATATTTTTCTGATTTAGTAGAATGCACCTCGTATTGGAGAAGTCTTTTCTTTTTTCTTTTTTTGTTGCGAAGTTTTTACACTTCACTTTTGGATAAAATCACTTTTATTTTGGCAATTGAATTTTCCTTCGTGGTAAAGTGGACTTCCGAAAAAGGGCTTCGACCTGTTTGTGCCTCCGAAGAGGGCTTTTGTTTGATTGTGCCTTTGGGAAGAGGGCTTTTTTGTTTGACTGTGCCTCTGGGAAGAGGGTTTTTTTGTGTGTGCCCCTCTGGGGAGAGGGCTTTTTTGTTTCTGCCACTGGGGAGAGGCTTTTATTTTTTTTCCATGTCCGCTGAGAAGCGGGCCTCCGAAGAGGGCTTTTCACATTTCGACTCGTGTGAGGTTTTATTTCAAATCGCGGTGAAATGTATGCCTCCGAAGAGGTCTTTTAGCATTTCAACTATGGTGAAATGGGCCTCCGAAGAGAGCTTTTCACATTCCAGCACTTGTGAAGTTTTATTTCAGATCTCGGTGGAATGCGTGCCTCCGAAGAGGTCTTTTCACTTTTCAACTCGTGTGAAGTTTTATTTTAGATCACGGTGAAATGTGTGCCTCCGAGTAGGGCTTTTGCCTGGAAGTTTCCTTTTCTCGGTTGGATGGATTCACGGGGCGGACACAAGTTACTTGGATTGTTTGTTTGCACAAACGTTCTCAACTAGTTAATGAGTGTCCTGTGCCACCGATCAGTCCACAACTTTTTGTTGAGAAAGAGAACTTTCTTTTTCTGGCAAGTCCCATTAGAGATCTTTATCCTCCGAAGAGTTATGCCTTCGAAGAGGGCTTGTGCCTCCGAGGAGGTCTTTTGTTGTTTGCTGCCTGCTCGCCCATGTCTTTTCGCCATTTGCTCATATCAGCGGTTCCCTGTTATCATTTCCAAGCACACATTCCTTTCTTTTGCAAGTAGCTTATTCTATCCAAAGAAGTGTACTTCATTGTTAAATGAGTTCGCAGTGGCAGACATAGGCTAATTAATCGAATGTTTGTTTGCACAAACAATCACAATTAGTTAGGGAGGGTCTACCTCTGGCAGAACCACTAACTGTTTGCTTGAAGCACTTCTTATATAGGATTTGAGTCTGGAATTTTTTTGGCTAGACATTCGTTTGTTGAGTGAGTCCGGGATCGCTTGGTCTTATGATGGGTAAGCTTTGTTTTAATGGCCTGCAATATTAAATCGACATTTTAGCAATACAATTGAAGTACTTTATATATCGAGATAAAACAAATAGTTTATAACAGTATAGAACACAAGATTTATAGTGGTTCGGCCAAGAACTGGGCCTACATCCACTTTAGAGTTCTTATTATTCACTTGTACCGGCTTTACAATGGCTTTCAATACAAGAATCATACATTCATCATTCTTTTTACAAATTTAAGCAAAGCTTTTAAGTAAAATATGGACGCAAGTGATTGCTGTTCTAAGCTCTTGGAATTGGATCTCCTTCGACAGTTGTCGGTTTGAAAGTGCCACCAAGAAGTTTTTTGCCTATGACATATGGCCCTTCCCAGTTTGGCGCAAACACTCCTGTTGCTGTCATGACCCTTTTCAAGACTAGATCTCCAATCTCAAAGCTGCGTTGGCGAACTTTGGAATTGAAATGCCCTGAAATTCTCTGTTGATGGGCTGCAATTCTGAGTTGAGCCTCTTCCTTTTTTTCATCAAGGAAGTCAAGTGCTTCAAGTTGCAACTCTTCGTTTTTAGCTTGGTTGAAATGAATTCTTCTATGTGAAGGGACCTCTATTTCCACCGGAATCATTGCTTCTAATCCATATGCTAATGAAAATGGAGTGTGCCCGGTCGCTGTTTTGTGGGTGGTTCTATATGCCCATAGTGCTAGTGGAAGCTTATCGACCCAACCACCTTTCGCTTTTTCCAGCTGTTTTTTGATGGTTGATTTGATAATTTTGTTTACTGCTTCCACTTGCCCGTTTGCCTACGGATGAGCCACTACGTAGAAGCTTTTTTGGATCTTGAATCGCTTGCAAAAATCTTGGAACTCTTCACTTTCGAATTGGGTTCCATTATCTGTGATTATCTTTTGAAGCACACCATACCTGCAAATGATATTCTTAGTTACAAAGTTTATCATCTTTTTAGAGGTAATAGTAGCTAATGGTTCAGATTCAACCCATTTACTAAAATAATCAACAGCAACAATAGCATATCTGATTTCGGATTTGGCAGTTGGCAAAGGTCCGATGAGATCTATTCCCCAAATAGAAAATGGCCACGGACTGACCATCTGTGTTATCTCGGTGGAAGGTGCTCTTGGGATTTTTGCAAATCTCTGGCATCGGTCACATTTTCGCGCATAGCTTGCAGCATCACGATTAATATCTGGCCAAAAATACCCATAACTGAGAATTTTCTTTGCTAGAGTTTGACCACCTGAATGGTCTCCACACTCTCCTCCGTGTACTTCAGCTAGAATTGTCTTAGCTTCTTCCTTGGTCACACATCGGAGTAATGGCATTGAGAATCCCCTCCTATACAATCGGCCATCTTGAATTATGTATTTGGAGGCTTTTCTTAGCAACTTGTGTCATTCTTTTGAACTTTTTGGTAGAGAACCATTGAGCAGATATTCCATTATCGGAGTCATCCATGATTCTTGCTCTTGAGATATATTCATGATCCAGTCAATATCCATTTCATTAGTGCTTGGAGCTGACAGGACTTCCACAGGAACTAATCCCAATAATTGAGCTTCAGCAGTGCTTGCGTACTTTGCGAGAAAATCCGCCTTCATGTTCTCTTCCCGGGGTATATGACTTATCGTATAATGGTCAAGATTATCGAGAAGTTCCCAGGCTCTTGACAAGTAGGCAGGCAGATTTCCTCCTTTAGTTTGAAACTCTTTTTTAACTTGACATACAATAAGCTATGAATCACTAAAGATCTGCAACACTTTGACATTCAATTCTTTAGCAATTCTTAAGCCGACGATAAGAGCTTCATATTCTGCTTCATTTTTTGTCGAAGGGAATTCCAATCTCAATGCATAGCACAATGACCTCCCTTCAGGGGTTTCAAGTACAACCCCAGCCCCGGAAAAGTAATCGTTTCTTGTGCCATCAACATATAATTTCCATCGAATTAGGGGATTATCAGTAGCTTCTTCCTTACTATCACCTTTATCTGTACATTCTGCGATGAAATCTGCCAAAGCTTGTCCATTGATTGCTCTCCGGGGATGATAAGTGATGTCGTATTGGCTGAGTTCAATATTCCACTTTAAAAGACGACCCGAAGTCTCAGGACGAAATAGGACTTGCTTTAGAGGTTGATCAGTGAGGACTCTGATAGGATGAGCTTGGAAGTACGGCCTCAACTTTCTTGATGCAATCAGTAGACAATAGGCGACCTTCTCTAATTTCGAATAATTCATCTCTGCCCCGGTGAACCTCTTACTGGTGTAATAGACCGGGCGCTGAATTTTTGCATCTTCCCATACCAACGCTGCACTGAGAGCATGAGACGAGATTGCAAAATATACAAAAAGATCTTCACCATTGTTCGGCTTAGAAAGTATTGGAGGCATTTCCATTTGACGAATCAACTCATTAAAAGCTTTCTGGCATTCAGGAGTCCGGTCAAAAAATTTCCTTCCTTTCTTCAAAGCATCAAAGAATGGAATGCATTTATCACTAGCTTTGGAAATGAATCGACTCAAGGCAGCGACTTTTCCATTAAGACTTTGCAGTTCCTTCTTCGTTCTAGGGGCTTTGACTTCTCTTAAGGCAGCGATTTGAGCAGGATTTGCTTCAATGCCCCTAGCACTCACAAATGAAACCCAAGAACTTTCCGGCCTCGACCCCAAACGAACATTTCAAAGGATAAAGTTTCATTCCGTACTTTCGGAGGATTGCAAACATTTCCGCCAAGTGGTCCATATGGTCTACCGCTTTCTTTGAATTCACCAACATATCGTCAACATAAACTTCCATAGTTTTTCCAATCTGCGGTTTGAACATAGCATTGACTAGTCTTTGGTAAGTTGCCCGTGCATTCTTAAGTCCGAAGAGCATGACTTTATAGCAGTAGAGTCCAACATCGGTGATGAAGCTTGTGTCTTCCTGATCCGACTCATGCATCATAATCTGGTTGTATCCGGAGTAAGCATCCATGAAAGATAACAATTCATGCCCCGCTGTTCCATCCACCAACTGATCTATCCTGGGTAACGGAAAGCAGTCTTTGGGGCACGCTTTATTTAAATCTGAGAGATCAATGCAAACTCTCCATTTCCCATTAGCTTTCTTTACCAGTACTGGATTTGAAACCCAATTCGGATAAGTAGACTTCCTGATGAAACCATTCTCCATAAGCCGGTCTACCTCTTCTTTCAACGCTGCTGACCTTTCAGGTCTTTGGGTTCTTCTCTTTTGTTTTACCGGTGTAAACTTCGGATAAATATTCAGGGTATGCACTGCAATTTCTGGGGATATTCCGCACATATCAGCGTGAGTCCAAGCGAATACGTCCAGATTTTCTTTCAAGAATGATATTAAGGAATTTTGAACCGTCACATTAAGTTGCGAATCCCCATTCCTTCTCATCTTCATCCCTCTGCATGCTTTCTTTCATGATTTGTCGCACCATGCCCGAAAGATATTCCTCATCATTCAAAGGATCTGTAGGACAGAGTTTGGCCATTTTCTCGAAAGTTTGTCTGGACAAACTTTCGCGGAGAGTTGGCTGTGGTCTCGATCCTCCAGCTTGAGGAGGTGTTTCTTTGGCGGGGCTAGCTGCTTTTTGAGGAATATTCCTCTCTTCAGGATTATGAACATCATCTACAAGGTTTTCTTCATTATTCACCGGTTGACGGTTAGCTCCGAGCAATGCATTTAACCTTTCAAGCATCAAAGCATTCTGGGTTTCCATCTGTTGGTATAACCCAGATACTGCAGCATCTAACTCCGCTCTTGTAATTCCGGCACTTGGTGCTGCTTGACATGATGAAGGAGAAGTGGCAGTATTCTCATGGACATTACTCGGTCTTGAAGATCCGCGCTTTCTTCCATGAGCCATTATCTCTGATAGACTTCTGGTTTTGAGAGAGATTCCTTCAACAAACTTTTGCGAAGCAATGACGAAGATAGCCTGAGTCGGGTTCTCAGTGAAAGAACCAAAAATGTTAACGCTTAAAATTGAACGCTAACACCCCAGTGTATGTAGAGATTAAGTGAAAGCACCACCCATGAACACGGGAACTAGAAACAAGTAGAAAAGTCACAGAGAAAGTAGTAAAAGACGACAGTTTTATAGTGGTTTGGCTTCAGGTTAAGCCTACGTCCACTTTAATCTTCTTTATTGTTGAATCAATTACAACTTTACAACAATCTTTGATTACAACACTAATGGGACAAATTACTAGAACTCCAATGTAGAAGAAGTCTTTGAATCCATGCTGATTGCGTTAGATTTCCTCTTGAAGTTTGTTGAGATGTCCTTTGTGTTTTGAAGTGTCGAGTGAGTCGAGAATTCAGCAGAGTATCGGCGTTCCAGAAATGAGCCAAAAGGAACCCCTTTTAGTTGGAGTAGGCGGGGTATTTATAGGAGAGTTCGACATTAGTTTGTAGGTCGCAAGCGACCTAGGATAGGTCGTAGGTCGTCTGCGACCTAGTGGGAGTCGTTTACGGCTTAAATATGGTTCACTTGATCATTCTAGATAAACTAACAAGTCATAGGTCGTGGCCGACCTAGGTAGGAAGCGACATAGGAAGTTCCTTTGGTATGTTTAGGTCGTGAGCGACTTAGGAATAGGTTGTTACACCTTAGCTCGCTGCAGAACTTCTTCCCTGCTAGGTCGTCCAACACTTAGGTCACTGAGCTTCTTGGCTTGTTAGGTCGCTATGTTGTAAGAGCCCTTAAGTCATAAGCTTTTTAGGTTGCTTCATCCTTAGGTCGCTAGGACCGTTCTATCTTTAGGTCGTTAAGACCGTTCCATCCTTAGGTCGCTAATACCTCTAGAACCTTTAGCTCGTTAAGTTGTTAGGTCGCGGAGTACTTAAGTCGTTAGGTCGCCGCCGCTTTAACTCTTTAGGTCGCAGCCTGTTATAGATTGTTAAGTCACGGGCCTTAGGTTGCTAGGTCGTTGAGCTCGGTAGGTCGCTGACTAGTTGAGTCGCTAGGTAGCTACTTTCTCTAGATCGTAGGGTTGTAGATAGAAGAGGGTTAACATTGTTGGCCCATTTAACTATGAATTTTGGAAAAAGAGGAAAATTTTCTTAGATTTGTTAATATAATTATGCCATTGCGATAAGTACATTGATATATTTTCTAAATATTGAAAGTATAATGTTTTATTAATATACTTAAACCGGTGAGATAAGTATACAAATGTTTTTCCAAGTACTGAAAGGAGTATAAGGGGTTTGTGAAAATATCTTTTGTGATGGTATTTTGAATCAAATAATTTGAAAGAGGTTTGATTAATGAAGCATTAATTAATAGAGGCTTAGTGGATCCCACTTGGAATTAAATCTATATTTGATTATTAGTTATTTGATAGTTAAATAACCGACTATCAAATCTTAGCCAAATATAACTTTAGAAATATCAAGGAGAAACATGAGAGTTGCGGCACAGTCATCTTCGATGATGTTGTACTATGCATCTAAATCTCATTTTCCTCTTCTAGGACAAATGATAAGGAAATCCATCCACTTAAACAGTTAGGAGGTGATCTTTGCTCTAATGTATTGCTTGATTATTTCCAAAAGAACCAGAGTTGGGTTTATCGGAACTATCGATTTGGTTTTGGAGCGACAAATAAGCGGGGGTGTATACTTATATGAGATGGTTCAAAACCGTAACCACTCCAAAACCATATGCATGTTTTATGCTTTGGAATAGGTTGGTAACTAGTTCGAGATGATGTAATCGAAGAAGGAGTTATTTGAAGTGCAAGGGCTACTTGATACTAATCCTTAAGGTGATTCCAAAATGGATTTAGTTGAAGTAGTTCCTTTGGTTCGTTATTATCATGAATAACTTGTAGGATGATTGATGGCATTGCATTGTGCTTGTAGGGCAATGTTAGCATTCCAAATGGGATTCTCTAAGAGAGGAAAAAAGTAGTCATGACCTTACAAACCTTACAATCTGGTAATGACTAAATACATAGGATATTCCTCAAAGCTATGTGGTTCGCTACCGTTAACAGCATCATTCCTCGATCTAGAATTGATATTTCTGGATTTGGTATATGTGCGCACCGGAAGAGTGGGGCCAGGAGCAATAGGTTTGTAGCCTTGGTACCCAGGAGATAATGTAATCTAGTTTGTCATGTTATAAAGCATGGTTGGCCCGAGTTTGCAAGGGTCGATAGGTTCGCCCTTGGTATATTATCTAGAGATGTACTACGGTAGGCTGTACCCAGTAGCCTCATTGATGGAATCCATTCTCTAATACAAGTCTTACGGACTTAGTTGTGCCCAACTACCGAAATGTGAGACGTAAGAATTTTCAACTATGTTATATATTTATTTTAAACCTAGACATTATTATGATATCACTTGAATTCTTATAAAATGATTTGGTAATCGTAAGGTAAAAACCCGTCAGTGTTTATGTGCGGTGTGGTATTACAAGATACCTTTATTTTTAAAGTTTTTATAGCATTAAAAATCCATATATTGTGTGTTTCTCATGCTAGTTTGGCAGACTGATCCGGATGTTATTTTCTATTAATGCATGGGTCAATCAGAGCATAGTTTCTAGATTTAATTAGACACTTTGGAGCTTCAGGAGACGAGCTGGATCCCCTAAGATGTGTGTAACAACCCATATTTTTTATAATTAAAATTATTAAATTTAATAAGGTTTTGGACTTTAATACTATCAGAAATTAAAATTTATGATTTATTAAATTGAATCTTATTAGATTATAAATTTTTACCTTAAGATAAATCTTAAAACAACTAATTTTGATGAGATAAAAGATGGTAACACGTATTAACATATAATTTGCTAATATTGATTGAATGCAATTGACTACTATATTATTTTAACGTAATTTCAATCAATTTAAATAATAAAGGTTAATAAGGAATAGAGTAAATGATATATAAATTGATCTAATCATATGTTATTAGTTGCAATTAGTTTTAATATGGAGTATGAAATCACTTATTTTGTACGTAAATTTATTGACCTTTATTTGTAAATAATAAGTTAATAGATATGGATTATTAACGTATAGCCATTGTTTTATTTATTATCTTATTATTAAATCTGTTAGAAATTTATTTGGTAATTAATGGAGAATTAATGTAATTGAAATATTACAATTGATAAAGGAAGAAATGCCAACTGTTGAGTGGTGAGTGTAATAAAATGAAAATTTATGTTATCAATTACATAAGGAAATAGTTGATTTGATAATAAGAGTGTTAATCAAAATAAAAGGATTTGTTTGGAATTTAAATATATATTAAATGAGTTTTATTGCAGTTGTAATTAAATGTTGGAATTAATTTAGTATATGAATATGGTTTAACATGTAAAATTGAATTTTAAAGGAAACAATTGGATTAATTATCTTCTTTGTATTAGGGTATGTTTTGAGATTTAATTATTGTAATTAATAGTAATTATATCTTCCCATTAATAAGAGATAGAAGTAAATGGTAATAGTTAATGATATGTAACGACCGTGATTTTTAAATTTTCGTCGTAACAAATATTTTAAAATTGAAATTTTAAAATCTGATATTTGAAAAATAATTTTACAGTGCAAAATTGCTTCAAAGTCAGTTGCTTACTTGTTTTATGTGGTATCACATTTAAAGTAAAAAATCAAAGTTGTGCTATAATTCACTTGCTTTCATATATGTGTAAATAAATAGGTCTAATTCAAAGGAAAAGTGCAGTTGATGTGCTGTCACGTTTTTTATTTATGCAAGTGGAGAATTTGCTGTCACAAAATTTCAAAACCAAGTGTGAACGCAAGTTTTTGGAGAAACTGCTATCATCATTATGTTATGCAATGCGTCCATATTTTGTTGCTTTTTACACATTGCATTTAATGCAAAAGTAGACAGCACGTTTTCAATTTAATGCTTTTGTACAAAATGATGCCAGCACATTTTTCTTTGGACTGGTGCATATTTGTGAAAAGAAACATTCTTCATTTTATTTCAATTTGGAGTAGCCTACATTTTCTTTCTTCCAAGCAGTGAGGCATTAATGGCAGCTCCTTTTTTTATATTTTGGGTTCCTAGTTTCTTTTGAGACAAGCTAAGGTGAGTTCAAAACTCACTTCTCTAATTTAATAAATACTTTTATGTGTGTAAACCATATGTTGCTAGTTAATTCTATTGTTTCAGTGTGCTCGTGTAAGTTTTTATTTTTGTGCATTGCTTTTATGCATGAGGTGTGCATGCACTAAAATTTCTTTATGCATGCATATAAAAGTATATCTGGGTTTGGTTTAAAAATTCATTTTTATGGCTGATTAATTTAAGTAGGTGTGCGTGAGCATTGTTGTGCTCGTGTGCTGGTAAATGAATTCGCATGCAAATATGTTTAGCCCCATCAGCATCTTGGTTTCGTGCAAAAAAACTTTTGTGCATGCGTGAAATCAAGGCCAGAACGTTATATTATACATACTGTGTTTATAATTCTTGCGTACGTTCGTGTCTATTATACATACCGTGTTATATTATAAATTTTTGGTGCATGCCGTGTTATATTTATCAAAGCAAGACACGAAATCATTTTGTAAAGGCTAGGATATTTTCACTTTTACATATGCACGTTTTCATTATGTTAACTCCTATTTCTGAAGCGGCCTAACGACCTAAAGACTCAAGTGATCTAATGACCTAAAGACTCAAGCGACCTAATGACTTCAAGCATATGCGACCTAAGCCTACCGACCTAAGAGCGAAGTGGTCTCGGCGACCTAAATCTCAATTGACTCACGACCTATGATAGGTCGCACGCGACCTATTAATTTGCTCAGAAGAGAACCAAATGCAATCAAGATAAGTCAGTTCTCATCTCTTAGGTCGTCACCGACCTATGACCCATGACCTACCTTAGGTCGTATGCGACCTAGCACTTGGTGATAAAATTCTGCCCAGAGTATTCCCTATAAATACAGCCCTAGCTCCAACTAGCAGGGGACTTTTTGCCGATCACCTCAAGCACTGATACTCTGCAGAATTCTCGACTCATTCGACACTTCAAGTACTCCAAACACCAAGGACTCTACTACGATCTCCAAGAGAAAATCTACGTCATTCAACATGAATTCGGAAGATTATTCTCCATCATAGTTTGATCTACTGGTCTAAAGTGTGTTATAATTGAAGATTGTTGTAAAGTTGTAATCAAATTCAGTAATAAAGAAAGTTAAAGTGGACGTAGGCTTTCCCTAAGCCGAACCACTATAAAAACTGTTGTCTTTTCTGCTTTTTCTGCGATTTTTCTACTTGTTTTAGTTCCTGTGTTCACGGGTGGTGCTTTCGCTTAACTTCAATTTACACCGGGGTGTTAGCGTCTGATTTTTACGTTAACATTTTTGGTGCTTTCACTGAGAAAACCCAACTCAGGAAAACTTCCACTATTGCTCCGCGAAGGATTATTGAAAGGATTTCTTTTAAAACCAGAAGTTTATTGGAAATAATGGCTCCTGGGAGAAAACGAAGTTCTGCAAGATCCGACAATGTTCAAGAGAACACCGCTACCTCTCCTCCTTCAAGTCAAGCAGCTCCAACTGTTGGAGTTACACGGACAGAACTGGACGCCGTAGTTTTGGGATTGAATCAGCAATTGAATGCTCAGAATGTGCAGTTGGAAGCCCAGAATGCCCAGAATGCCCTGCTCTTGAGTAAGTTGAATGATCTACTTGGGGCAATCGTCAACCAGATAATAATGATGGGAACCATACTGCGGGAGTTCAGAATGTTGAAGGTAACACTTCTCAAAGAGCTGCAAACCCTATAGAAAGGACTCCTCTTCAAGCTGGAGGATCAGGGCCCCAGCCGACCCTCCGTGAACGATTGTCAAGGCAGAATTCAGAGAAGGTGGCTGATGTGTGCCCTCCAGAGCCTCTAAATGATGAAGAGTATTTTTCGGGTATGGTTCGTCAAATCATGAAAGAAAGTATGTGAAGAGATGAAGACGAGAAAGAGTGGGGTTTTGCTCCAAGCAAAACTCCATTTACTGAAAAGATCTTGAAGGCGGAGTTCCCAAGGAAATTCGTTCCTCCTACTATTCCGGCTTACAAGGGGACGAGTGATCCTAACGAGTTTCTGTATAAGTACGACTGGCATATGACTGGTGCCAGGGCGTCTGATGAAATTAAATGCCGATACTTCCCGGTTTATCTAGAAGGTGTAGCTCTATTATGGTTCACAAAGCTGCCGGTAAGGTCCATCGATCAATTCTCCGATCTGACCACGAAGTTCAAGGAGCAATTTCGATTGTATGCTTCTAAAGCAAAGGATATAATATCGCTATCAAGTCTAGAGCAAAATCCGGGAGAATCTATCAGGTCGTTCTTGAATCGCTTTAACATAGCATTGGCTGAGGTAGATAATGCTGAGCCACGCATGGTCCTGACATACTTGATGAGGGCGATTGACAAATCGAGTGAATTTGGAAAATGGTTGAAAATGAAAGAACCAAACTCACTTGACAAATTCTACAAGAAAGCGGATGAATTCATGCGCTTGGAAAGCCTTCAAACACCGGCTAAAGTGGAATCAGCAGAAGCCGGGAACAATGGTGCTCCTTCGAACAAGAAAGAGCCTAGCACTCAGAAAAGGGGAAACGATGGTGGGAAGAAACAGGGAGACTCTAAGAGAGGCCGTTCTTTCAATTTCACACCCTTGACTGATACCCCTGAAAACATCTTCTTCGCGACCAAAGATGATATCAATTATCCGGCACCACCTAAAATGAGAGTTGCGATTAAGATGGAAAAAAGTGGAAGGTTCTATCGGTTCCACAACCAGTCCGGCCACGACACCAACGAATGCCGTCAGTTGAAAGAGGTAATTGAACAACTCTTGAAGGAAAACAAACTCCAGCAGTATGTGAAAAGGAACAGAAATGCCCTAGCTTCCTCAACTCAAGGACAACAAGTTCCCTCTCACCGTCCTGCCTCAAGTGAGAAGGCCGTGGAACAAGAGTCAGAAAGGCCTGTCATCAATATAATAACTAGAGGACCTCACCCAGCAGGCAAAAGCTGGGGCGAGATGGAAAGGTATGCCCGGGCCTTGAGGCATGTACCAGCTGAAGAGAATGTTTTTTTCTTGGAGAATGATGCACCTTTAAAGCAACAAAAGACTTCCACAGATGATATCGTGTTCAGTGCCAGGGATTCTTTGCGTATTGAGGCTCCGACCATAGATCCTTTGGTCATATCCGCTAGTATTGGACCGGCGACTGTGAGAAGAGTTCTAGTTGATTGTGGAGCTTCATGCAACATCCTCTTCAAGAAGACCTTCGATCAAATGAAAATCCCGATGGCTGACGTTCAAGCTTCATCACTTAAGATCGCTGGGTTCGCTGGAGAACCCAAACAGCCGATTGGGACCATTGATTTGTTTGTAGAACTTGGAAAGGGACCAAGGAAGGTGGCCCGAAAGCAAACGTTTATAATTGTTGAAGAATTCTCTGCCGACAATGCCTTTTTAGGCCGACCAACTCTTGTTGCATTCAAAGCTGTTCTTGCCCCACGGTGCTTGACTCTAAAATTCCCCACACATAACGGAGTTGGTGTGATTAAGGGAGACTAAGATGCGGGGCGAGAATGTTATTTTGCAGAATTGCAAGAATCTAGGAAGAGAGAGATGGGAAAAGGTGCGGCGATTCCAGTCCGCATCAAAGAACCAACCTTGTAGCAATTACAGGGTGGACCCTGCACTAGTGAATGTAGTGGGGCACGAAGAGAGATGGATCCAAGGAAAGCCAGTGCAGGAGAGAATAGGGTAGTACCGGTAGAGGTAACAGTGCCGGTGCCCGTTGATCCAAAGGACCCAAACAAAGTGCTTAATGTGGGTTCACAACTCAGTACAACAATTCAGAATGTTCTGATTTCGTTTTTGAAGGCTAATTTGGATGTATTCGCTTGGACTCATGCTGATATGTGCGAAATATCCCCGGAGATTGCAGTACTCTGAACATTGATCCAAAGTTTACACCTGTGAAACAGAAGAGAAGGACTCAGGGTCCTGAAAGAACGGCAGCGTTAAAAGAAGAAGCGGATCGGCTCATGGAGAACGGGTTCATTAGAGAATCTACTTATCCAAATGGGGTCTCAAATCCAGTACCGGTTAAGAAAGCTAACAGAAAATGGAGAGTGTGCATTGATTTTTCAGATCTGAACAAAGCCTGCCCCAAAGACTGTTTCCCGCTGCCCAGGATCGATCAGTTGGTGGATGGGACGGCAGGGCATGAATTGTTATCTTTTATGGATGCATACTCCGGATATAACCAGATTATGATGCATGTGCCGGATCAAGAGGATACAAGCTTCATCACAGATGTTGGACTCTACTGCTACAAGGTCATGCCTTTCGGACTCAAGAATGCAGGGGCAACTTACCAGAGGCTTGTTAACGCCATGTTTAAACCACAGATTGGCAAGACAATGGAAGTTTATGTTGATGATATGCTAGTAAAATCTAAGAAAGCAGTGGACTACATGGATCACCTGGCAGAGATGTTTGCAGTACTCCGCAAATACAGAATGAAGCTTAATCCCCTGAAATGTTCATTTGGAGTGGAGTCCGGAAAGTTTTTGGGTTTCATTGTGAGCGCTAGGGGCATTGAAGCCAATCCAGCTCAGATCACCGCTCTGAGAGAAGTCAAGGCTCCTAGAACGAAGAAGGAATTGCAAAGTCTCAATGGAAAGGTTGCTGCTCTGAGTCGGTTCATTTCCAAAGCCACTGACAAATGCATTCCATTCTTTGATGCTCTGAAGAAAGGAAAGAAAAACTTTGAGTGGACTCCTGAATGTCAGAAAGCATTTGATGAGTTGATTCTTCATATGGAAGTGCCTCCGATACTTTCAAAGCCTGATAGTGGTGAAGGTCTCTTCATATATTTTGCAATTTCGTCTCATGCTCTCAGTGTAGTGTTGGTACGGGAAGACGCAAGGATTCAACGCCCAGTCTATTATATCAGCAAAAGATTCACTAGGGCAGAGATGAACTATTCAAGGTTGGAAAAGCTCGCCTATTGTTTGTTGATTGCATCAAGAAAATTGAGGCCATATTTCCAAGCTCATCCCATCAAAGTCCTCACTGATCAGCCTCTAAAGCAAGTCCTATTCCATCCTGAGACTTCGGGCCGTCTTTTGAAATGGAATATTGAACTCAGTCAATATGACATCACATACCACCCCCGAAAAGCAATCAAGGGACAAGCTTTGGCGGATTTCATCGTAGAATGTACGGATAAGGGTGATAGTGAGGAAGAAGTCACTGATAGCGCCCCAATCCAATGGAAATTGTATGTTGATGGCGCAAGAAATGATTACTGTTCCAGAGCAGGGGTTATCCTTGAAACCCTAGAAGGGCGATCACTATGTTATGCGCTAAGACTAGAATTCCCTTCGACAAACAATGAAGCTGAATATGAAGCACTCATCGCTAGTTTGAGGATCGCTAAAGAACTAAACATCAAGGCATTGCAGATCTTCAGTGATTCTCAACTTATTGTTTGCCAAGTCAGGAAGGAATTTCAAGCTAAAGGAGGGAATCTACCCGCCTATTTATCAAAAGTCTGGGAGCTCCTTCAAGATTTTGACCGTTATTCAATAAACCATATCCCCCGAGAAGAAAATATGAAGGCGGATTCTCTCGCGAAGTATTCAAGTACTGGTGAAGCTCAACTATTGGGTTTAGTTCCCGTCGAAGTCTTGTCAGCTCCAAGCACAGATGAAATGGATGTTGATTGGATTATGAATGTATCCCAAGAGCAAAAATAATGGATGACTCCGATACTTGAATATCTACTCAATTGTTCTCTGCCAGAAAATTCAAACGAGAGACAAAAGTTGATGAGGAAAGCCTCCAGATATATAGTTCAAGATGGTCGTTTGTACAGACGGGGATTTTCAATGCCATTACTCCGATGTGTGACAAAGGAAGAAGCTAAGACAATTCTAACTGAAGTACACGGAGGGGAATGTGGGGATCATACAGGTGGTCAAACTTTGGCAAAGAAAATCCTTCGTTATGGGTACTTTTGGCCAGAAATTAATCAGGATGCTGCTGACTATTCCCGGAAGTGTGATAAATGCCAGAGATTTGCTAAAATCCCTAGAGCACCTGCCACTGAGCTAACAAAAATGGTCAGTTCATGGCCATTTGCCATCTGGGGAATAGATCTCATTGGGCCTTTGCCGACTGCCAAATCAGGGATTAAATATGCTATCGTTACTGTTGATTATTCTACTAAATGGGCTGAGGCCGAACCATTGGCCACTATTACCTCTAAGAAATGGTAAGTTTTGTGACTAAAATATCATTTGCAGGTATGGTGTGCCCCAGAAGATAATCACGGACAATGGTACTCAGTTTGAAAATGAGGACTTCCAAGATTTTTGCAAACGATTCAAGATCCGAAAAAGCTTCTCAGCAGTGGCTCATCCGCAGGAAAACGAGCAAGTGGAAGCAGTAAACAAAATCATCAAATCAACCATCAAAAAGCAGCTGGAAAAAGCAAAAGGTGGCTGGGTCGATAAGTTACCACTTGCACTATGGGCATACAGGACCACTCACAAAACTGCGACTGGGCATACTCCATTTTCATTGGCATATGGATCAGAAGCGATGATTCCAGTGGAAACTGAAGTTCCCTCACACAGAAGGATCCATTTTGATCAAAGTGAGAATGAAAAATTGCAAATGGAAGCACTTGACCTTCTCGATGAAAGAAGAGAAGAGGCAAGGCTTAGAATTGCAGCTCACCAGCAAAGAATAGCCAGGCACTTCAATTCCAAAGTTCGTCGGCGCAACTTTGAAGTTGGAGACTTAGTCCTGAAGAGAATCATGACAGCCATAGGTGTGTTTGGGCCAAACTGGGAAGGACCATATGTTATTGGCGCAAAGCTTCTTGATGGCACATTCAAACTCACAACTGTCGAAGGAGAACCAATCCCAAGAGCTTGGAACAACAATCATTTGCGTCCCTATTTTACTTGAAAACATTGCTGAAATATTGTAAAAGAATTATAAATATATGATTCTTGTATTGAAAGCAGTTGTAAAACGAGTGAATAATGAAAAGCTATAAAGTGGATGTAGGCCCAACTTTTGGCCGAACCACTATAAATCTTGTGTTCTCTACTATTATAAACTGCTTTGTTTTATTTCGACATGTAAAATACATTAATTGCGTCATTAAAATGTCGATTTAATAATTGCAGGTCATAAAAGCAAAGCTTACCCATCGCAAGACCAAGCAATCCCCGACATCACTCAGCAAACAAACAATAAACCATTCAAAATTTCCATACTCAAATCCTACAAAAGAAGTGCTTCGAACAAAAGTTGGCAATGTGGATGGAAGTGGACCATTTCTAACTAACTGCAAATGTTTGAACAAACAAACAGCCAGTTAAATAAACTGTGTCTACCACCACCAACTCACTTAACTATGAAATATATTTCTTCGGATAAGGGAAATTATTGGCAACTAGAAAGTGAAAACACTTGCAAAAAGACAACGGGGATCGCCAACATGAATCAATAGCAAAGAGACATGGGCGAGCATGCATCAACCAGCAAAAGACCTCTTCAGAGGCACAAGCCCTCTTCGGAGGCACAACTCTTCGGAGGATAAAGACCTCGAGCGGGCCTAGCCAGAAAAAGAGAGATCTTTCTCGATACAAAGTTGCGGAATGATCGGTCGATACACTCCCGTGAATCCGTCCAACCGAGAGAAAGAAACTCCAAACTTCCAGGCAAAAGCCCTACTCAGAGGCACACGTTTCACCGAGATTGAAATAAAACTTCCAGGTGTTGAAACGTGAAAAGCCCTCTCCAGAGGCCCATTTCACCATAGTTGAAATGCTAAAAGACCTCGAGCGGGCCAACCAGAAAAAGAGAGATCTTTCTCGATACAAAGTTGCGGAATGATCGGTCGATACACTCCCGTGAATCCGTCCAACCGAGAGAAAGAAACTCCAAACTTCCAAGCAGTAACCCTACTCGGAGGCACACATTTCATCATGATCGGTCGATACACTCCCGTGAAATGAAATGTGAAAAGCCCTCTTCAGAGGCCCGCTTCCCAGCGAACAAGAAAAAATAAAAGCCTCTCCCAAGGGGCAGAAACCAAAAAGACCTCTTCCCAGAGGCACGACAAAACAAAACGACCTCTTCCCAGAGGCAGAAACAAAAAGACCTCTTCCCAGAGGCAGAAATGAAAAGACCTCCTCCCAGAGGCACAATCGAACAGAAAGACCTCTTCGGAGGCACACGTTTCACCAAGATTGAAATAAAGCTTCCAGGGGTTGAAACGTGAAAAAGCCCTCCTCGGAGGCACAACTCTTCGGAGGCACACGTTTCACCGAGATTGAAATAAAACTTCCAAGTCTTGAAACATGAAAAAGCCCTCCTCAGAGGTGCAACTTTTCAAAGAAGCAAAAATTAGAAAGCCCTTTACTGTGGCGTAAAAAAAAAAAAAAAAAAAAAAAAAGAGAAGCCCTCTTCAAAGGCACACTTTAACTCTCAAAGGAAGAATGATTCACCTATTCTGGAAAATACTCTTCCTTCAAAAGAAGTTAAAGTACCCTTCAGAGTCCCACTTTACCACATAGAAGAATTCACTTGGTAAAATGTGTATATGCACAAAAGAAAAAGTGATATCTTTGAAGGATGAAGCGTAAAAACTTATATGGAGGGAGTTGTACTCTATTTTTAACGAAATAATATTCCTCCAAGTATGAATAATTATTCTCCAGAAAATAAAAGTACAAGTCCCCTCAAAATATAAAATATTACAACAAGCTTATGGTATAGGGGCAACATGGTATAACTATATTGGTAAAATTACGCTTGAACAACATACCACAAGCTCGCTGCAATATCATGTAAAGAAACTTGTATGACAATGAATAATAAATGCATTCTCAGATACAGACAGAAGTTTGTACAAAGGAAAAGAATCATTTTATTCAACACTGTTAAAATTTTGTACAGGTACAGGTTTCAAAGTAAAAAGAAAAAGAAAAGCGGAGGCCGGTACCCGCACAATCTCCGGCCAGTACATGCAAAAAGCAAAAAAAGCGATATAAAAAGCACAGGACCAAAGACATCATTTCTTCTTCCTTCCGCCTTTTGAGCCTGCGCCTGGCCGAATGGTTAACTTCTTAGGCCAGTTTGTAAGAGTAGGAGAGGAAGGGGAAAGGGATACAATAGGTTCTTCTCCCGCTTGTGTCTCGCCAGCAGAAGCCTCCTTCTTTTTCTTGGAGACTCCACGCTTCCTTCTCTTCCTGGAAGAAGACCCACTACCTGGAGAGAAAAGTGTAGATAATGGTTCATCATCGGAACCGGTTGCTTCTGGAGTCCCCTTCAGTTTCTTCTCCCCTGTGTTCTTGTGAAGCAATGGGATCGTCCAAGTCTTGGAGAGCTTCTATTTGCTCCTCTTGTGATCCTGGTTGCGAGGCAGAAGGAGGAGTGACCTGAAGAGACGGAGGAGGAATAATTGGAGGAGGGAAAGTTTGAACAATGCTCGACGTTTTCTCCACAGAAGAAAAAAGTTCAAGTCAGTAAAAAGAGGAGATAAAGGCTCGCTGAGGTTCAGGAAATAGTCAAGAAGCTCATCAAGCTCGTAAGAAACAGATGAGCAGTCTACTTGGGCAAGATTAACAGTAGAGTTACCTGGAAAAGTCGGTTTCCTGACATCAACCTCATAAGCTTGTGCCTCGGCACTCTCGTCGCCTTCATCTCCACCCTGTATGCTTGTGATCTCGGTGGTAACTTTAGTAGGAGATGGAGAATGAGAACTGGAACCGATAATGTCGATTTTGGGCGAAGGAGAAGGCCGAACTGGAGCAGTTGAGATAGTTTTTCCCGAATGTTCTCCTACCGCCATTTCGGCACTTAATTTTGCAATATGTTTTCTTCCCCTGGCGAGAGCAGCGAGAGCATCGTCATCAAGGTAATGCTCCTCAAGAGCTGATTCGGCATAGCCAGCGCCTTTACCGCCAAGCATGTCAAGTGCAGCCTCCCATACTTCAGCCAGTGTAACTTCATATTTGGGGCCTAGGAAGGCGAGACTACCATGCCCCAAGATGTTGTGGAGGTAAAAGTCAAACAGTGTCGAGCTGATGTTAGTCTTCGTCGCCTCATGAGATTCTTCAGCTGCAATTTTACTGGCAATGAACTCATCACGCTCTCTTTCAGCTTTGGAGAGTTGAAGCTTTAGCATTTGAATCTCCGCCTCTTGGGAGCTGTTTTTCTTCCGAAGCTCTGCAATATCAGCAATATAGCCCTCACTGATTCTTTTTGCACTTCGAGCCTGTCATCGGCATCTCTTTGGCCGGCATGAGCATCTCTCACTTGTTTTAGAAGCACTTCTTCTTTTTGAGTGTAGGAAGTAGAGGAAGTAGCAAGCTCTTGTTTAAGTTCCTCAACTTTTGCTTCAAGCTCTTCAAGTAGTGATGCTCCTCATTTCGGTATCGTGCAGCTCGAGAACCTTCTGCCATTTGGCCTTATCATTCTCCATAGTAAGCATGGCCTCTATATTCACACGGTTGACCCTTTGAAGCTCGTCTACAAGCTTTTGCCAGTTCGACATCCTTTCAATATCAAGCTTGACGGCATCGAGATTCCGCAGCATGGCAGGCTTGTCGATAGGAACCAAGTCAAGATCGAACCGCACTCCCTTCAGGCACCACTGTGGAAACCGGCTTTGCAAAGTGGCTGGGCCCAGTCCAAATTTGAATTTAGACCTGCTAATTATTTTTTGAATGTCTGTCTTCCCGAGAGCGGGAGAGCCAGAAGGAACGTCAATTGAGACGGGAGCAGTGAGCTTTTCAGGAGTTGTAGAATTATGCTTCTCACCGTGTCGAGCACGCTTACTTGGGTCCTCAACCATATGACTTTTTCCCCGGTCATCATGGGATATTCTCTTGTGGGAATCGTCACCTTTATGGGTAGATTCATGGTGCTCCTCCCTTTCTTTCCTCTCGTAACGCTCTTCTTGAGCCCTTCTCTCCTGAGCCTTTCGAGCGGCTCTCTCTTCATCGGTTTCTCTGTGGGCGGGAAGGTAGCGCCTATAATCATATTGACTACGCCTCCCGTAGCGCTGAAAGTCGTCATTGTAGGAGCTGCTACGTCCCATCGGAGAATCTGAAATAAAAAAGAAAAGACAAGTTTTAAAAGTTTTTAGAGAAAAGAAGTGTAACTTTAGAATCTTCAAAGTACAGAGAGTTAGGAGTATAAAAGTGCCGAAAGATTCTAAGTTTGTGTGATGTGCAAGCTACGCGCATCAAACTACGAACCGCTCTTTGATTGCGGAGTAATCGTAGGAGTAGTAGTTAACGTCAACTCTTGAGTCGACGGAGTCTGTTGCAGAGTAGAAGTCGCCTCAACTACTGAAGAAGAAGACCTGGTGGTGACGGGGTCGTCTTTAAAGAGCTCCTGTGAAGTGACAAACAAGTCAATCAACCCTTCGAAAGGGTCATCTCCACTCTGTTTGACTGGGCTTGTTTTCCCAGCTTCTTCGTCACCAGACTTCTTCGAATGTGGAGGAGATTCCTGAAGCTCTTTTTCTTCAGTGACCGGGGCAAGTTTGCCAGATGACCCAGCGACATCAACAGAAGTGGAGCACTTCATTAGAGAAGCCTCAGAGGCAGGTTCTTTCGGTATGGGTGCATCGGTAAAAACTGGGGCATCCAGTGCTTGGGTTGGGGAGTCTGGGACTTCATGAGGGTGTGTAGAGCGAGAGGTATGCAAAAGTCCGTATTGATGCAAAAATTCGTCTTTCAACAGAAATTGAATGCTTCTCTCCTCAACTGGCACGGCCATAAGCCTCTCAAAAGTTGGTTTATGACTAGAATCCCTAGAAGGAGGAGGAAGCGCTGAAAAGTAAAAGGCGAAGTTAACATTTGACAACTCAGGCTATGAAAAGCTCAGAGAAAAACATCAGGAACAAAGATAAATGCTCTTACTTCCTACTCTCCAGGTAGCATAGAATCCCGAAGGACAGCGAACGAAGAAAAATTGGCTTAGAAAACCGTGAGCACTTTCGGGAAGGCCGATTATTAGTTTACGGTTCCTAGCACTTCTCACAAGAATTATGGAAGGATGGTTTTTATTTTTGGCAAATGTGCACAAATAGCAAACTTCATCAAAACTCGGAAGGCGATCCAGCGTCCTTCCGAATAGCACACATAACCCCATCAGAATAGCATAGCCATTGGGGTGCAGCTGGAAGGGGGAGATAGCTAGTCGGAGAAGAAGCCGTTGAAGAAAGTCGTTAAAAGGAGGGATAGCTCCACTCGTACACATTTGATGATTAACTGCTACAAAGCCAGAAGGTGGTATATCGGCAGTATCGCTTCTCTCAGGATGAATGGCATCTGCTTCAGCAATGCCAAACAGAGCGCACAGTTGGCGAAAAACTTTGTATGTTAGTGTGGCTGAAAATTCTCTCTAGAGGATTAACCAATGGAGTAGCAATTGGGAAAGTCTCTTCAGCCGATTCTATTTCTCCTTGTTGAGAAGTCATTCTATACAAGGAACTAGACATTCAAATAAGAAGGTGCACGTTTCCTAAAAAGTGTGAAGTGTTGTGTAGAACTAAAAAAAACAGAAAGCAAACATAACTGAAATTAAGCTAGTTGACAATTCGTCGACTATGAGATTTCAGGACTTGTTAATATAAAATTCAAGTGTAGTGTCAGTGCAAACGAATCAGCTTTAATTGGATATTTTAGTTTTGCCTTAATACTTCACTTGAATTCTTTAGTTCGCAGCATTTCGTTCACACAGTTCATTTAAGTTGATTATTCTTTGTTGACTAATCTGTCATTCGATGTGGGCGGTCAATGATAGTATATTCGTCCCATTTTTCTGCAAATGTTGTATTTAACAGGTTGACAGCTTTAAAAGTTAAAATAATCTGCAAAGGAGTGCAACAAAATTCAAGTCAAACAATTCTCAGAATTTCACAAGTCTTAGGTCGTTCAGCGACCTAGCATGGGTCAAAGTTTCCTTAGGTCGCACTATGCAAGTTAAAAGGTTCAAGGCAATGCAGATTTGTCAAAGTCCTAACTCGGCCGCGACCTACAGCCTATGCCGCAAAAAAGATTAGGTCGTTAATTTGTTAAGTCGTCCTGCTTGGAATTCATGGGAAAATTTGTTAAGTCCTAGGTCGCGAGAATCCCAGCACGACCTAGGTTTTAGGTCGCCCAGATCTGTTGAGTCGCTAACTTCCTCCTCACGCAATCCATCTCGTCAAACTGCAACTCGATAACCCATTACCAACTGCACATAGAAATTCATCGTCCTCCTCATGAAATTCACCATCTCTTCATACCACCTGATCACTTCAAAAAAATTGCAACACATCCCCGATCCATCATAGACTCAACGCATCTCCGTGCCTTCTTAAGTCAGTCAAACGACGATCAAAAGTCGACTATAACAGTCACTCAAAATGGAGCACGACACATGGAATTGAACTACGATCGGAAAATGGGGATTCATAATTCAATGGTGATTATGGTGGGATGGAGATCAGATTCACTTACGAGATATAATGGTAAAGATGAATCGGTGACTGAACGAGTTGAATTTTCTTATGGAAGCTTGAAAATTCGTCAATGGCAGTGGGAGATTGGAGCAGTAGAGTGAGGAGGAGTTCACGACCTAGCAAATTTATATGGGACAAAAAGGGGAAGACGAATAGGCACGCAACTTAATATAAGTTTTAGGTCGCTCACAACCTAACTAAGTCAGATCGAAGCATGTGGCCTATGGCATAGGCCTGTACTTCGAGAGGCAAGTGTTTAACTCCTATTTCTGAAGCGACCTAACGACCTAAAGACTCAAGCGATCTAACGACCTAAAGACTCAAGCGACCTAACGACCTAAAGACTCAAGCGACCTAACGACTTCAAGCATATGCGACCTAAGCCTACCGACCTAAGAGCGAAGTGGTCTCAGCGACCTAAATCTCAGTTGACTCACGACCTATGATAGGTCGCACACGACCTATTAATTTGCTCAGAAGAGAACCAAATGCAATCAAGATAAGTCAGATCTCATCTCTTAGGTCGTCACCAACCTATGACCCACGACCTACCTTAGGTCGTATGCGACCTAGCACTTGGTGATAAAATTCTGCCCAGAGTATTCCCTATAAATACAGCCCTAACTCCAACTAGCAGGGGACTTTTGGCCGATCACCTCAAGCACCGATACTCTGCAGAATTCTCGACTCATTCAACACTTCAAGTACTCTAAACACCAAGGACTCTACTACGATATCCAAGAGAAAATCTACATCATTCAACATGAATTCGAAAGATTATTCTCCATCAAAGTTTGATCTACTGGTCTAAAGTGTGTTGTAATTGAAGATTGTTGTAAAGTTGTAATCAAATTCAGTAATAAAGAGAGTTAAAGTGGACGTAGGTTTTCCCTAAGCCGAACCACTATAAAAACTGTTGTCTTCTCTGCTTTTTCTGCGATTTTTCTACTTGTTTTAGTTCCCGTGTTCACGGGTGGTGCTTTCGCTTAACTTCAATTTACACCGGGGTGTTAGCGTCTGATTTTTACGTTAACACATTATGTACGTGAAAAAAAAATTGAGCCCAGTTTAAATTTTTTTCATTTGTCTTATTAAAATGATAATACATATTTTCATGCAAATTAGTAGCAGCATAAGTGTTTAAGTGCAGGCACTAGTAATTAATGAACCAAAGTGAACAAAAATCCAACTTATGCATTCTTTTACCCATTGTGACGTGTAAGTGATTGGAGGAGTGTGCATTCATTTTGCCCTAGCATGCGTGAATTTTTACGTTGTGGAAAAGTGTGTTTACATTTTTCCAGGTCAAAACTACAAGGATAATGCATGTGTTTGTTTACTACGTGTGTGGGTTTACTTCATGCGTGAGTTACAGATCATACGCACTATAATGTGTAAATCGCATATTTACTTCGTGCTGAGTTACAGATCATACGTACTATAATGTGTAAATTGCATTTTTACTACATGCGTGTGTTTAGCATTGTTCAGAAAATTTTTGGTGTAAATTGCATTTTTACTAAAACGTGTGAAGCGACAAAGTCTAATACTGCAAGTTGAAGTTGTTTCGATCCATTTTTATTTCATTATAAGTGCTTTGAAAATGGTCCAGGCTACTTAATGTTTTATGTGAGTATGGTGAAAATAAAAGAAATGAATAAGGTTCAGGTCTTGTTTAAATTGTTATTCGCGTGCATATATGTATGTTGTATAATGGATGGGTCATTATTTGTTGCATACATGCACCTTGAGTTCAAATTTAAACTTCTTTATTTTTGTAAAAATGTAACGACCCGGAATTTCTGTCATTTGAAATTCGTATATTTAATTGATTTTAAATATCGACAAGAAAAATTTATAAGTCGAATAATTTGTTTTCGAATATTTAGATTTAATTGGATAATTAAATCGATAATTTAATCTTTAAAATTGCGTAAATAAATGGAGATTGGGTTTAATGTGATAAAAAATGATTTACAAAGTTATATTAAATCATATTGGTGTTAGAACGATGTTTGTGAACTTTTAAAATTGAATTTAAAGTTAAATTGTGAAAATTGAATATTTTAATATTTAATCGACTAGTGAAAATAGTCATTTTTCAAACAGACTCGGATTTCGACGAAACAAGTTTTATCGGATCCGTAATGTCAAATTATTATATAGTTTCAAATTTCGGGTCAATCGGATTTACCATTTGCCCGGGGCAAGCCAAAACGCATAGAAATTAGTTTAAGTCGATTTAATTTAAAATTGATCGTTTATTTCTGTAACTCGCACAGATGATCGAATTAGCCTCCGAAACCTATTCCATTGTGTCCGGAACCCAGAGTAAACCCTAGAAACGCCGGTCACTGCGCGAGATTTGGAGTTCGAAATATTGGAGATGAATAGTGTTCGTCGATTTTCTATAAAAGCCCCTTTATTTTCACTTTTGCAAAAAAATTAAAACCCTAGTGTAACAACCCTGAATTTTGAACGATTTACATTGAAAATATTTAATTAATTTTAAATATCTGAATGATGGTTTAGTTTGAATTCCCAATATAACTATGAAATTGGCGATTAAATTTTAGAATTTAATCTATTGAAAGTTGAATAAAAATTTGAATCTTCAATTTTAAGCTGATTAAAAATATTTTAAAAGCTTAGAAAATTCACATTGATAGTACTGAAGATAATAGAAGCTTCGGAATTGAATTTGAAAGTGATTCATATAGTTTTGAAATTTTATCGTTTAAATTGAATTTAAAAATAACCTTCCCAGGCATAGTCTCGGAATTTGACGAAACCAGTTCCATTGGGTCCGTAATGTTGAATTATTACCGGATTTCAAATTTCGTATTTATTTGAGTTGTTTTGTGAGCATATGACGTATAAACGCGTTGATAAAAATTGATGTTGAGAAAAACAAATTGAATTCAAAATAAAAAAATATAATAAAATAATAAGATATGTTTTCACCAGCATCCCAATTATCACGCCTAAAATCATGAGATAAATCGTGTAGGCATGGCCTCAAATCAAAACACTATAAAAGGTAAGGCAAGCACGATCTTTTCTTCGTGTCCTTTTCCCCCTTCCTCATAAAATACCCGATACCCCTTCCTTCATCACCTCAAAATCAAATGAAAGAAGAAAAAAATGGCTGTCGTTCCTTAATTCTCGTCTTCCTCTTGCGCTCTGAAGCTTAGGGCTTTTCAAATCGAAGGCGGCTTTCGTTCTTCTTCGTCCCCAAAAAAAATTAGGACTTCTTCGCGTTCGTCTCTGCTTCGTTCGTCTTCATTTCGGTGAAAGGTGAGTGACCCTCACATCTGATTCAAAACCATGTTTCGGCTTTCGATTTTGTTTAATATTGATGTTTTCTTTGACTTTATAAATTTTGTATATTTTGATTTCTTGATTTTGATTTTTCTGGAAATTTTGGTTCCGTGGATTTTAATGTCTTCGGCATAATTGGATTTGAAAGTGCAGTTGTCTTTGGCTTGGGTTGTGAACTAGAATTGGTGAAATTATTTTGTGTCGACTTGTACTTGATTTTGTCACTGAGGTGAATGTTTTATGTTCATTTGCGGCTATTTGTGTTTACTGCCCCCGGTTATTTGCGTCCTGTAGCACTTTCGACCTTGTTCGAATTTACTTCCTGACTCGATTTTGTAGTTGCATTGATTATGCTACGCACTGTGTAATTGTAATTTGGTTCTGGAATTTGATGTGGTCTTGTTGACACGTTGAGTTTATTGCACTTCATGTTAGCATTGGCTAGTCACGACTTCCTCCTGGTAGTCGCTGTATTGAGTTGCACCAGTCTTTGCATTTGTTCTGGGCATCGTGTCAGTTTGGGTTGGGCATTGTTTTGAACTATAGTTCTTTGTTGAGACTATATTTGTGCATGATTCAATTCGAACCTGCATTGTTTAACTGGTTAGTCTGTCCTTTGTTCCACCTGTTGACATGTCTTGTGTCATCTTGAAGTCTGATTCATTGCATGTTTGTGATGAACCCTTTGGTTTGGTCTAGTTGCTGTTTTCTTGTATCCACATTTCAAGTTTTAGTTGTTTGATATTGGTTATGGGTTTGAAATTGGTCTTGATTCCTGGTTTATGTGAGTCTGTTGAATTTCGCTTTATTGCTGCCTGGTTGACGTGTATATATGGATACATTGACTATAGCATTCATATGTACTTTGAGTTCAGGTAGTCCAGGTTACACATCATATTGATTGAGTTGCTTCCAATTGTTGTTGGCACTGATTTTTTTTCTGGTCATTTTAAATTCAAACTGCAGGCGATACTTTGAAATGTAGTCTTTTGAATTCAAATATTCCGTTTTGAAAAAAAATTCCAGAACTTAAAACAATTATACAAACACGTTTTCAAGCATACAAAACTAATTAACTTCATCCAAATTCCACGTGTGAGGAGACTGGGTATACGTATGGCCTGGTCCTCATTTGCATTATGCAGTAGCTTGAGCATTGAGTTGTTGTATTGGTTATATCTCTGGACTTCTTGAGTCATCCATGTTGTCAATTTAATATGGTCTGCATTTATGAAGTGATCACTGACCTGAGTGTTGCATTGGTTAACTTCACTTGACTTTGTTGAGCTTCCCTCTGTTGTCTCTCTGACCTAGGGCCTGTAGTGATGTTGCCATTGTCTTGAGTCTGATTTGTACTTCATGTTAGTACCCTTTTTACCCTGCCTGTGTTCAGTATTGAACTTGTATCCAGTCTGATTGAGGATATAGTTTTTGCTTTGTGAAATGCTTGAGTTTGTACACTTTTACTACCCCTGTGTTGAATCCAGTTTTAAACTCGGGTTTGACCTTGTGCTCGGGTGAGAACTTTCATTGTGCATTTCCTGATCTTTTACATGGTTCACATGCCGTAGTGGCAAGGTCGTACACGCGTGCGTGTACTGCAGCCACATAGATTTAACGTTTCAAATGTGGCGAGGCCGTACATGCGTGCGTGTGCTGCAGCCCTACTAGATCTGATGTTTTAAATTTACTAATTTCAATTGATGAAATTGTTTTATGTTGCCAATTCAATATATTTTGAATCGTATTTTGATTTGGTTTAGATTTGATGATTTTGTTGTTAATTGCCGTTTAGGAAATTTTGATGTTTTATAAATTATCTTCAAAAAAAAAAAATCTTCGTCTATCTTTGTTGAAAATTTGAATCTACTGATTTGTTATTTTAACTCGGTTAGGTGTTATGTTTACCGTTATTCGATTTTTTTGTTAAAAGGGTCGGATAGGTGAATTTATCTTTGACTGTCGTCTAATTAATTATTTGATTATTATTGCCTCTATGCACTAATAACTGAGTTTGAATTAGACCGACTCGTGTATTATTTTCTTTTGAATGTAATACTCGGGTCAGACCCAGTATTTTACAACTTGACGATTTTCGGGCAGCAAAGTTAGAGAGAGGGGGGAAACGCTTCACTTTAGCTTTTTGGGGATTTATTTTTGTACTCAAAAAAATTATTCCGCTGTATAAATTTAATTCATTGTATAAACTCTGATATATGTACAAAAATTCATTTATGTGAAATATAATTATTCTGTGTTTCTGTGGCTGATTCTGTTTAAACTCTATAAACTGAATAACAATCCGTTATTTTGAACGTTTCAAGTTGGTTTAATGACCGACTAGGGGCAGTCAGAAGGGCGGGTCGTTACCCCTAGGGTTCCTCGCAAGCTTCAGCCGCCGATTACTTTGTTAATGGCCGAAATTCATCTCTATTCTTCCTCAAATATCTTCAAATCCACAAACAAATAGCAAAAATGTTTAACTGCAAAGTTGAAGAGGGCTACGAATTCTATAAAATCAACGGTTACGATCTTGATTGGAGCATCGTGGAGGGAGCATGTGGGCCGCGTTCATCAAGGAGTTCGGCACGTTTTTCGACGAGATGTGGAGGCCGAGCTTCAAGCTCCTCTGGCTGAAGGTAGAGCTCGACTTGGGCTTCGGGTTGGAGGCCTCTGATCGTCGTATAGATCAACATGGTGGCTGCAATTTTTAATCCTAGATAGTGCTTTTGGGTTCTCAGGTTAATGCATTACTTGTAGCTGAACGCGATGGGAAGAAGAAGGCATGTGGCCTGGATTTCATCAAGAAAGGATGGACGGCCCAGAAAATAGGTTGTGAAATATAAAAGAAAATGTAAATAATTATATATATTAATGTGTACAAATTTCTAAATATCATAACTTAGTCATACGAGGTCGAAGAATCGCGAAACAAATTGCGTTGCAATCGTATTGTCGAGCTCTACGCAATGGAGCTGGTTTGGAGTCGTTTGGAGCTAGTGAAAATTTTGAATAAAACTAAACGCACGTTTAATTTTATTCGAAATAAAACGCTATAACTGTTATCGGAAACTCAAGGTGATAACTTCTCACTCAATCGAATTGTTTCGATTTAAACTTTAAATAGTTAGATTTAAAATTGCTTGATTGTGTGATTGGATGATAATTATTATCTGTTGTATTGAAATAGACCCTATACGCCGTATATTAAGCGGATGTTATTTATTAAACAAATATACCGCGATAATTCCAACTTGAATGGAATTGGTATCATATATGTATCTGGAGTTGATTTTCCCGCATTATATAAAGGATGAGACCCTATTGCGCCGCATAATAGCGAGTAGTATTTTATAAATCTCATATGCCGCGATATTCCGTCTTGAAGCGGAATTAGTATTGTGCTAACATCTTTGGATGCAAGGAAACAGGTTGGAGGGATCCAACTGGATTCCTCAAATGATTTAATTTATTTCAATGTTGTATGTTGATCTATTTATAATCTGTGTGATTATCTTTGTGATTGAAATCGTTAAAGGCTAAATTTTAGCCGAATATATTCTGGTATCGTGACACGCCGAAAACAAATAAAATTGGATTTTTGAAAATTTAAGTTAAGAATTTATAATAAATTTAATTTTGGAACTGATTCATTTTAAATGAATAAACATTGTAATTTTTATGTTATAAAAATTTTGATTTTTGTGAAATATAACTGAAATGTGATTTTTGAAATAAGTAGTTGATTAATTTATAAAATGGTTTAAATTGGGATTTTTGAATTATTATGAATGATTTATATAAAAGATTAATAAAATTGATATTTATAAATTAAAATGTTGGGATTATAAAACGAGTTTTTTTATAAGTATTAAAATGAAATATAAATGGATTTCATAAGGGGATGAAATCTATAGATTTATAATTTGTGAAGTTATAAAATGAATAGATTTTGAAAAATAAAAGATTTATAAGTAATTAACTTATAAATCGGATTTTTGCGTGTAAATGGAATATGGATAGAATCTGTTAATAAAGTGATTTTATAAATTGAATTTGTTATAAAAAATAAATGGAATTTATAAATGTTGTTTTATAAATCCAAAATCGACTTATTTTAATAAGTTTAATTATTATAGCTTATTAAAGGAGATATATCAACGATTTTGGGACAGTGGATAATCCTTTAAATAAAATATGTAGAAATTGAATTTGGTTAATGAGGTAAATTCACGATTTTGGACGGTGAATAATATATTAAAGAAATATTTGGGGAAGTGATATTTTAAATAGAACTAAAATGATTTAAAGATGTTTTAAAATGTGTTAAGTATCGAAACCATAGATTTCAACATTCATTGTTGAAATAGATGTTTTCGAGAAATAGAAGGAAATGGTGGACTATAACACTGTTGTTATAGTAAATGATTTCCGAAAGGAAAAGTTTTGTATAGTATTGGAGTTTATATATCTATCTTAATTTCGAACCCCTATACTAGTAATTTTGAGTTGTCGTAACGATGTTTTACGCAACATTCGTTTTGACTCAAATAAAGGTGTTTAAGAGAATGTTTTTCTTAAAGAATAAAATTTATACTTAATTGTGATTGAAGTATATTGAATGTTTTCAAAATATTGAAAATAAATAGATTGGTGAATTACTTATTATTAAATAAGTATGGAAATGTTTTTCCAATATGAAGTGAATTTTTTGAGATTTTATCTTTTAAAGATAAAATGAAAATGAATATTAGAAATCGATTTGGAAATCGTATATTCATAGATATTTTGGAAAGGTAAATTCACTATGGAATTTATAAAAGAAAGGAAAATTTGTTTAAAAATAAATATTGATTTATTTTGAAGTGTGGAAATAAATTTACGGATTTGGAACGTAAGTTTAAAATAAATCGGTAAGGATTTATTTGATTGGTTTAAATGAACCATTTTGAAATGAAAGTTGTAAGGGTGTAAATTGATTTGGAATTGGTTTTCAAATGGTTGAAGTGTGGAAGTTATATCTTGTAATGATATTTTTGAAAATAAATAATTTGGCAAATTATTTGAAATCGGGTTATGTTGTAAATATTGATCGATAGTTAAATAACCGACTATCAATATTGACTCTTAAATGGTTATTTGTTGTGAATTGGTTCAAATTGAATGCTACACTTATTTTTAAATTATGGCGCTTGTTATTCGTATTACCCATTCCGAATAGTGATACGACGTAATGGATAGCATTGAAGACCGGGTATTTGTGAAAACGATAGGATGACCTATCGATTGTCTCTGCACCGTTAGCTATGGTATGGAGATTTCATTTGTGATGGGAAATTCGATCGGGGTTGTGAATACCCGGATTGCAAGGGCTTCTTTTGAAGTGCCTTCCGTTCTGTTCGAGCCCGGAACAGTCTTGTATGGTTGCGTGTCTGAGATTGCATTTTGAGATATAAAGCAGATTTCTTTCAAATAGATTTATGTTGGTGTCGGAGAATTTATTCTCTTAGCTTAACACCCTTCTCTGAGACGTACGAGCTAAGAGGTTTTGTAGTTGAAGGTTATCAGCGATATATTCCCAATTTGGTAATGTGGCATGCTGAGTATTGTTGTGTGATGATTATTTATTGATCATTTGTTGATGAAAGCATGGCTTTGTGAAAATGCGTAGTTTGTGGACGAGACTTCGTCAGACCTCACACCCCGGAAATGGCCAAAAAAGGAATATGCGGCAAGGTTATGAGGGTCGCCCCCTTTAGGGTATGTCATTTCCTTCTGGAAAAGGGGTAGTGTCAGGTATGGAGCCCTGATGCTTAACCTATGTGGTTGCTCCAATCTCATTTTTCTATGTGGTTGTTGCTTGGTGATCGAGGGCCCTCGGATAAAGGTCCCAAAGGACCGGGGGGTGGCATACTCGAGAAGTAGTTACCTAATTACAGAGGTAACCCGACCTTGTGTTGGAAGAGATCCGGATAAGTTCTCGGGACGTCCCGCCAGAGGCGATCCCATGTGGCAGTAGGAAGTTCCTTAGCATGACCATTTGTTGGAAAATCCAAAGAAACAATACGAGCCTTGTACGGTTTTAGTTATAGAACCTGCTATTCACTTATGGTGGCGCCCCATTGTTTAGATGGTAGCTATAGTAGGCATAGTTCGGAATGTCTATGCTGGCTAAGATTTATATTCTATTTTCGAAATGCTTTCATCACTATGCACTAATAATAATATCAGAAAAATGATTTGTTTTGCGTAGTAAGCATCTTTGACTATCATAAGGAGAAATCTCCTCCAATTCTGCGTTTGCATTGTGTGTGTGCGGGGAGGCCTTATGGTAGTTTCATTTTCCAAAAGCATTGCGGAAATTTTTCACTTCCCTTGTTGTTGATGTTTTAAAAGATAAATAACTGTTTTAAGTTCTCACACCAGCCCCATGACTGACCTGGAGTTTATTGTTCTCTTCCTAAACTTTGGGTGCCCATAATTTTCCACACGGGCAGTCTAGAGTCAGGTTATCAGGTCATTCTGGATTCAGAAGTGCTATGGAGCTCAAGTGGCGAGCTGGATGGTGAGACGTATTACTCATATATGATATTATCTTTCCGCTGTAGATTCACTTGTAAGGACATGTTTGTATAACAGTCCATTGTTTTGTTTTGTTGTATATTGTTGTTGTACACTCTGATGATGATGTGATGTAATGTAATAACTGATATAGTTCTTTGTTTTAAAGATTATTAATTTATCTATTATATGTTGTTCCGCTGCGATATGTGAGATTCTGATATTGTTTCTGTTCTGTTTCCTTACTTCATCTATCTTTTTCTTCTACCTCTTCTTTTTAACCTAACAATTCGGTTTTCCGGCATTTGATTATGCGGCATTTAATACAGTGGACGTAAGAATACCGACCTTCGTATCCCGATAAAATCGATATGTTACAACGTGGTATCAGAGCATTTGGTTAAGTGACAACCTTAGCTCTGTTGGGGATTACTCATTAGAGATAGAGTCAGCAGTACTCTAGAATGAGTTGAGTGTAATAATAGATATGAGAGCGTATTTGTTAGTGAATATGAAATTGTTTTGTATTGTGTTGACTTATCAGTTGATTGTTTATATATTCTGGTCGGTGCAATCTAGCTAACTGTATCGATAGCGGTTTCTAACTCTTAAACGAGATAAACCGACATATTATGGTTTTAAATTGGGTAAATGAAATAATTTTACCGCGACTATATTTTATATATAAAGGAATAATTTTTCAGAATTATCAAAGTGTATGTAAAAATTGAATTGTTTGATTGTTGAAAATATAAAAATATATAAGTGAATCAAAGTTGTTCGAATAATTTGAATAAAAACAACAATTGTGAAAGAATAATTTATACAAAAGCAACAATTGTATAAGTATAGAATTATAACAGAAATGATTTAAATTGTGGAATAATCTTGTATAAGTAAAGGGAAATAGTAAAATTATAAAAGCAAGATTTATAAATATGATTTGTAAATAAAAGAAAATTTTAAAAGAATTTAAAGCATTGGATTCACTACTGTTGCTGGGAAATAATAAGGGTGATGACTGCAGCATCATCAGTATCATTTTCGAGTTTCTGTATGATGGATTTGCTACCATAGTAAATTGAAATTGAATTTTGTTGTGATAAACAAATTTGAAATTAAAATTCAAGTTGTCATTGTTGAATATAAGTGAAATGAGTTTTGAACTTATAATGTGAGATAATAAATTTTAGCTTTGATAAAGTTGAAATAAATTTGGATTAGCATGATAAAAATGTATGATGTGAAATTTAACTAAAGGAAGTTAAATAAATTAAATAAGATTTGGAAGTTGAATAATAAGTTGTATAACTTATTAAATGTGAAAATGTAAGTAAAACCAATTATTAAAATGGTTAAACAACTTTGTTAAGCAAAACGAGGTATGAATCTGAATAAGTGATAAAATTGACTTGGTAAAAGTTAAATAGAATCATATTGGAGTTGGAATTTGAATTGGATTTTAACTGGATTAGATATGTTGTTGAAATGGAAATTTAAGTTAAGTTAAACAAATGATGTTGAAATGGAATATAACTTAAGTGATGTTGAATGAAGTTGATTTTGGTATCAAATTGAATTAATGAAATAAAGTCATTAAATGGATATGAATTTGAGTTATATAAATGGAATTCAACTTTATTTGCAAAGTAAATTAGTAATTGAACTAATGAATTGAATGTAAATCAATCGAATGTAATGAATTGATATGAAATAATGGGTGTAAGTGTTAATTCATAAAAAGCTAATGTAATTGAAAATTGAATGTTGAACCAAATTGAAGGTAAACAAAGTGAATATGAATGTTGAATGTAAAGTGAATAAAATCGGTTGTGTTGGAATATACATTGGTTGTTAGATTGTTGTTAATTGATTGAATAGAAATTCATATGCAATTGAATGAATAAAATTGAAAGCTAAAGCAATTGAGTTCAAATTGGCAGTTAAGTAAATTTAAATTGAATGGAAATTGGTTTGAATTGAAAGTGGACCAACTTGAATGTAAATTAATGAATGTAAACTAAATGAAAATGAAAAATTGAATGTTGTTGTATATGAATTGGTTGTAAACAATTACAAATAATGTCGAAATCATATAAGTTGTTTATAAACCTTCTTTAATATGCATTTCTTTTAATATGCATGTGTTGTAGTTGTTTAAAATGGTAAAATGTTAATAACTTCTTATATATGTCACTTACGTGTTTATATTGAGTAAGTACAGGTACCGGGGCTACCGTTAGCGGGATTTGGTTGCGCAAAATGCTAAATAAATAACTGCTTTGCTTAAAAATGCTAAAAAGGTACGCCTACGCAATAAAAATAGGAAATATGAACTGTTTTTCTGTTTTCCGACCGTGTGGGTCGATGTATGTATATTTAATTCTATTGTGATATTGTAAAAGCTCCTCCGTACAAAGGAGGTTATGGCGAAATTTACTGAAAAATTAAGGCGTTAGAAAATTTTCGAGAAATTTTGGAAAAATTTGTGACAACTAAGTTTTGATTTGAAGTTAAAGGTTAAACGATATAGTTGATTTTGGAAAGATAACTATATATGGATTTGAAAACTTAGTAAATAATTTGTAAGTGGTTTAACTATGGATTCTGGAAAAGTTAAACACTTAAGAGATTTGTAAAGCAAATTTAAACGGTTTGTTTTGAAAAGTCAATGGATTCTGTAACTTTTACTTACTTGGTAATTTCAAGGACGAAATTTTTTTAAGGGGGGAAGTTTGTAACAACCCGGAATTTCTGTCATTTGAAATTCGTATATTTAATTGATTTTAAATATCAACAAGTAAAATTTAAAAGTCGAATAATTTGTTTTCGAATATTTAGATTTAATTGGATAATTAAATTGATAATTTAATCTTTGAAATTTAGTAAATAATTAGAGATTGGGTTTAATTTGATTAAAAATGATTTATAAAGTTATATTAAATCATAATGGAGTTAGAACGATGTTTGTGAACTTTTAAAATTGAATTTAAAGTTAAATTGTGAAAATTGATTATTTTAATATTTAACCGACTAGTGAAATAATCATTTTTCAAACAGTCTCGGATTTTGACGAAACTAGTTTCATCGGATCCATAATGTCAAATTATTGTATGGTTTCAAATTTCGTGTCAATCGGATTTACCGTTTGTCCGGGGCAAGCCAAAACGTATTGAAATTAGTTTAAATCGATTTAATTTAAAATTGATCGTTTATTTCCATAACTCGCACAGATGATCGAATTAGCCACCGAAACCTATTCCATTGTGTCCGGAACGCGGGGTAAACCCTAGAAACGCCGGTCACCACGTGAGATTTGGTGTTTGAAATATTGGAGATGAATAATGTTCATCGATTTTCTATAAAAAGCCCCTTTATTTTCACTTTTGCAAAAAAATAAAACACTAGTGTTCCTCCCAAGCTTCAGCTGCCGTTTACTTTGTTAATGGCCGAAATTCATCTCCATTCTTCCTCAAATATCTTCAAATCCACAAACACATAGCAAAAATGTTTAACTGCAAAGTTGAGAGGGCTACGAGTTCTATAAAATCAACGGTATGATCTTGATTGGAGCATCGTGGAGGGAGCTTGTGGGCCGCGTTCATCAGGGAGTTCGGCATGTTTTTCGACTTGATGTGGAGGCCGAGCTTCAAGCTCCTCTAGCCAAAGGTAGAGCTTTACTTGAGCTTCGTGTTGGAGGTCTCTGATCGTCGTACAGATCAACGTGGTGGCTGCAATTTTTAACCCTAGATAGTGCTTTTGGGTTCTCATGTTCGTGTATTACCTGTAGCCGAACGCGATGGGAAGAAGAAGGCATGTGGCCTAGATTTCATCAAGCAAGGATGGACGGCCTAGAAAATAGGTTGTAAAATGTAAAAGAAAATGTAAATAATTATATATATTAATGTGTACAAAGTTCTAAATATCATAACTTAGTCATACGAGGTCGAAAAATCGCGAAACAAATTGCGTTGCAATCGTATTGTCGAGCACTACGCAATGGAGCTGGTTTGGAGTCGTTTGGAACTAGTGAAAATTTCGAATAAAATTAAACGCACGTTTAATTTTATTCGAAATAAAACGCTACAGCTGTTATCGGAAACTCAAGGTGAAAACTTCTCACTCAATCGAATTGTTTCGATTTAAACTTTAAATAGTTAGATTTAAAATTGCTTGATTGTGCGATTGGATGATAATTATTATCTGTTGTATTGAAATAGACCCTATACGCCGTATATTAAGCGGATGTTATTTATTAAACACATATACCACAATAATTCCAACTTGAATGGAATTGGTATTATATATGTATTTGGAGTTGATTTTCCCGCATTATATAGCAGATGAGACCCTATTGTGCCGCATAATAGCGGATAGTATTTTATAAATCCCATATATTGTGATATTCCATCTTGAAGCGGAATTGGTATTGTGCTAACATCTTTGGATGCAGGGAAATAGGTTGTGATTGAATTTATTTCAATGTTGTGTGTTGATCTATTTATTGATCTATTTATAATCTGCGTGATTATCTTTGTGATTGAAATCGTTAAAGGCTAAATTTTAGCCGAGTATATTTTTGGCATCGTTACATGCCGAAAACAAATAAAGTTGGATTTTTGTAAATTTAAGTTGAGAATTCATAATAAAATTTAATTTTGGAACTGATTCATTTTAAATGAATAAACGTTGTATTTTTTTATGTTATAAAAATTTTGAGTTTTGTGAAATATAACTAAAATGTGATTTTTGAAATAAGTAGTTGATTAATTTATAAAATGGTTTAAATTGGGATTTTTGTATTATTATGAATGATTTATATAAAAGATTTATAAAATTGATATTTATAAATTAAAATGTTGGAATTATAAAACGAGTTTTTTTATAAGTATTAAAATGAAATATAAATGGATTTCATTAGTGGATGAAATCTATAGATTTATAATTTGTGAAGTTATAAAATGAATAGATTTTGAAAAATAAAAGATTTATAAGTAACTGACTTATAAATCGGATTTTTGCATGTAAATGGAATATAGATAGAATCTGCTAATAAAGTGATTTTATGAATTGAAGTTGTTATAAAATATAAATGGAATTTATAAACGTTGTTTTATAAATCCGAAATCGACTTATTTTAATAAGTTCAATTATTTTATCTTATTAAAGGAGATATATCCATGATTTTGGGACAGTGGATAATCCTTTAAATAAAATATGTAGAAATTGAATTTGGTTAATGAAGTATATTCACGATTTTGGACGGTGAATAATATATTAAAGAAATATTTGGGAAAGTGACATTTTAAATAGAAATAAAATGATTTAAAGATGTTTTAAAATGTGTTAAGTATCGAAACCATATATTTCAACATTCATTGTTGAAATAGACGTTTACGAGAAATAGAAGGAAATGGTGAACTATAGCACTGTTGTTAGTAAATGATTTCCGAAAGGAAAAGTTTTGTATAGTATTGGGGTTTATATATCTATCTTAATTTCGAACCCCTATACTAGTAATTTTGAGTTATCGTAACGATATTTTACGCAACATTCGTTTTGACTCAAATAAATGTGTTTAAGAGAATGTTTTTCTTAAAGAATAAAATTTATACTTAATTGTGATTTAAGTATATCGAATGTTTTCAAAATGTTGAAAATAAATAGATTGGTGAATTACTTATTATTAAATAAGTATTGTTAACGCTAAAATTGAACGCTAACACCCCGGTGTAAGTAGAGATAAAGTGAAAGCACCACCCGCCAATACGGGAATTAGAAGTAATTAGAAAAGTCACAGAAAAAACAGTAAAGAGACAACAGTTTTATAGTGGTTCGGCTTCAAGTTAAGCCTATGTCCACTTTAATCTCCTTTATTGCTGATTCGATTATAACTTATACAACAATCTTCAATTATAACACCACTTAGACAAATAACTAGAACTCTGATGTAGGAGAATTCTTCAAATTCATATTGAATGTATTAGATCTCTTCTTGAAGTTCGTTGAAGTGTCTTTCATGTTTGAAGTGTCGAATGAGTCGAGAAATCGATAGAGTATAGGCGTTCCAGAAATGAGAAAAAAGTCCCCTCATAGTTGGAGCAGGTGCAGTATTTATAGGAAAAATCTGGGCTAAGTCGTAGGTCGCGAACGACCTAAGGGTAGGTCGTAGGTCGCGATCGACTTAAGGGATACAAGCTATGGCTCATCTTGGTTGCACTTGGTCTTATCTGAGCAGGTTAGTAGGTCATGGGCGACCTAGGGGAGAGTGGTAAGCGACTCAATCACACGGAGGTACCTAGTGGAGCGACCTAGGCTAGTTGTGGGAGTAGTAGCGACTTAGTACCTACTCGACCTATAACTGAGCGATATAACAATGGGAAGTTCGTTGCTCGTTAAGTCTCTAACTCGTTAGGTCGCTAACCCGTTAGGTTCTCTTGAATCTTTAGCTCGTTAAGTCGTTAAGGCTCTCTATTGTGATATGTCGTTGCCCTGTGCTGATAGTTAGGTCGCTAGGTTATGGTAACTTTAGGTCGTTAGGTCTTTAGGTCGCTAGCTCGTTGTAGAACTTCGTCCCTGTTAGCTTGTTCACACATTAATCCCTTCAGTCGCTTATTTCCTTAGGTCGTTGAGTCATGAAATAGAGGAGTTAACATTTGCCCCTCGAAGTACACGCCTATGTCGTAGGTCGTGTGCTTCGACCTAATTCCGCTAGGTCGTGAGCGACCCAAGAGATTTGATAACTCGCATGCCCATTCGTCTTATTTTCCTTGCCCTATATAAGTTGTTAGCTCGTTTCTTTCTCCTTAACTGTTGTGACAACCTGATCTGCCATTAACAAACCTTCGAGCTCTCAAAGGCGAATTCAAGCTAACCAGTCGTCGATTCATCTCTACTATCATATTACGTAAGTGAATACGATCTTCATCCAACCATGATCACCGTCGAATTGCGAATCCCCATCTTCTGACCCTAGTCCAAATCCATGTGTCGCGTTTCACTTTGAGTCAGGTTGCGATCGATTTTCGATCGCCGTTGGTTACGTTGTCGCTTTGATTCACGAGAGCACAGCAGTGCGGTTGATCTATGATGGATCTGAGATGATTTGAATCAGTTTTGGGTGATTTGGTGGTATGGAGAGATAATAGATTTCACTAAGAGGATGATGGATTTCATTGTGTAGGTGATAATGGGTTATCGGATCATGAGTTAACGAGATAGCGAGCTATTGAGTGGAGAGGAGTTAGCAGGTTAAGGAAAGTAGGGCATGGCGGTTTTGATAGGAGATAGCTCGAGATTGCTGAGTTACATCAGAAGCGACCTAGTGAATCTGAGCGACATAACACCCTTTACGACTTAACAGATTTGGCCGACCTAACAAACCGATCGACTTAAGAATCCTTGCGACCTAAGGGAAGCTAAACGAACTTCAAATTCGCGACCTAGCTTCTTTCAGCATCACCTTTTACGACTTCATTTTTAGGTCGCGTGTGCATTCAAGCGACCTAGGACTTAGCCAGTTTTGCACTGCCTGTCCTAGAACAATGTGACTTTAAAATTTCGACTTATGTTAAGTCATTGGATTTGATCTGGACGATTTAAATAGTCCACGAGCTTACTTGATTCGTTCCTGCGACTTAAGGACTTGAACAGAACTTGAACAATTGCAAAAATTTGATAGAACTTGATTAAATATCCAATTTGAACAGCTAGAATGAACTGCTTGAACTCGTTGTACTCCATTACAGATTATATTATCTTTAATGCTTACAACCTGTTAAATACAACATTTGCAGAAAACTAAGGCGAATATACTACCACTGATTGCCCACATCGAATGACAGATTAGTCGATAAAGAATAATAAACTTAAAGAGATTATACGAATGAAGTGCTATGAATCAATAAATTCAAATGAAGTATTAATGAAAAACAAAATTAATCAACTAAAGCTGATTTTTTTGCATCAAAACTGCACTTGCACTTGGACCTAAAATAACAAGCCCTTAAACTTTATAATCGACAAATGCTTATTAGTTTAATTTCAGTCACATCTGCTTGTCATTTTATTAGTTTTGCACAACACTTCACACAGTTAGAAAACGTGCACCTTCATATTTGAATATCCAGTTCCTTGTGTAGAATGACTTCTCAAGAAGAGATAGTAGAGCAAGCTGGAGAGGTCTTCCCAATAGTTAACCCCTTGGATGATCCCCCGGAAAGAACTCCGACTACTCTGAACCAACGGGTGTTCAATCAAGTATGTATCCAATTTGGTATTGATGAGGCTGATGCTTTTCTTCCGGGGGTAAACGATACTGCTGATAGGCCACCTCTTGATTTCATCGCAGTTAATCGTCAAATATGCTAGAGTGGAGCCATTCCTCCCTTTAATGAGTTTCTTCGACAGCTCCTTCTCCGGGTGACTATCTCTCACTTCTAGTTGCACCCCAATGGCTACGCCATCTTGATGGGACTATGTGTACTGTTCAGGTGGACACTCGACCGTCTTCTAAGCTTTGAAGAAATTTGTTACTTATGCACATTCGCGAAGAACAAAGATCACCCTTCTATAATACTTGTGAGAAGCGCAAGGAACCAAAAATTGATCACCGATCTTCCCGTAAGCGCCCACGGATTTCTGAATCAATTTTTCTTCGTCCGTTGACCCCCAAGATTTTATAGCATTTGGAGAATAGGAAGTAAGCTTTCCTTTCTCCGTTCTTTCCGTTTCTGAACTTTCCAAAATCCGAATTGTTAAATGCTAACTTCATTCTTTACTTTTACAGCACTTCCTCCTCCTTCTAAAGATTCAAGCCATAAGCCAACTTTTGAAAGACTAAGCGCTGTGGCGGTTGAGGAGAGAAGCATTAAATTTTTGCTGAAGGACGAATTTTTGCATCAATTCGGACTTTTGCACCCCTCTCGGTCTACTCAGCTTCAAGATGCCCCTGGTTCTCAAGAAGAAATATCAAATGCCCCAGTTTCTGTCGAAGAACATGCAACGAAGGAACTTACTGCTGAGGCTTCATTGGTAAAATATTCTGCTTCCATTGACGTTACGGGGTCATCCGGCAAATTTGTACTTCCCCCGGTTATCGAAGAAGAGGAACCTCCTCAACACTCCGGGAAGGCTACTGATGAAGGAGCTGAGAGAAAGAGTCCCGCTGGGCGTGACTGTGACGATATTTTTGAGGGGTTGAGCGATTTGGTTGTTACTTCACGTGAACTCTTCAAAGATGATTCTACCGCTTCTAAACTTACTTCTCCAATGGTTGAAGTGACATCGGTTTTGCAAACAACTCCATCAACCCAAGAGATAACTCTTAAGCCGAAGAGTGGTTTGAAGCTTGACGCGCGTAGTTCACACGCCACACACACTTAGGATTTTAGCAGCTTTGTGCACTTAGCTTCTTTGCTTTGTAAATTTCTGAACTTGTCTCTTCTTCATTTTCAGGTTCTCCAATGGGAAGTAGAGGCTCTTACTATGATGATTTTCAGTGTTATGGAAGACGCGACTCTTATGATCCAAAGCGTTACCTTCCTACCTCTAGGGAGATCGACGAAGAAAGAGCCGCAAGAAAAGCTCGTGAGAGGCGGGCTTTTGAAGAGCGCTATGGGAGAAGGGATGAGCGACATGATTCCTCCTAGGGAGGTGATGATTCCCACAAAAGAAAATCTCATGATGACAAGGGGAAAAGTCACATCGCTGAAGATCCAAGTAAACGGGCCAAGCTTAGCGAAAGGCCGGAGTCTACAATTTCTGAAAAGCCCGATGCTCCCATCTCTTTGGAAATCCCTTCCAGCTCTCCTGCCTTTCAAAGAGCTGATATTCAAACGATCATCGGTAAGCCCCCGTATCAAGTTGGACAGGGTCCGGCTACTCTTCAAAGCCGGTTTCCACACTGGTGCTTAAAAGGAGTGCGTTTTATCTTGATTTGGTCCCAATCGACAAGCAAGCTATTGCAAAATATTGAGGCCGTCAAACTCGATATTGAGAGAATGTTTAGTTGGCAAAAACTTGTTGACGAGCTTCAAAGAGTAAACTGCGTAAATCTTGAAGCCATGCTGACTATGGAAAACGATAAATCTGAGTGGCAGAAAAATCTCGACCAGCACGATGTAGAGATGAAGAGCATCGCCGCTTACGATGAGAAGCTTGAAGCAGAAATTAAGAAACTCAAAGAAGAGCTTGCCACTTCTTCTACTTCTTATTCTCAAAAAGAAGAAGTGCTTCAAAAACAGGTGAGAGATGCTCAAGTCGGACAAAGAGATGCTGAAGCTAAATTCGAAGCACAGCAGCAATTTGAAGAAAGATACCGAACTGACGTTGCTCAGTTGCGAGAAAAAACCAGCTCCCAGAACTTGGAAATTGAAATGGTAAAAGCTCGACTTTCTGGAGTTGAAAAAGAGCGTGATGAAGCTATCGCCGGCAAAGCAGCAGCCGAAGAATCTCATGAAGCGACCAAGGCCAGCATCAGCTCTACCTTATTCGAGTTTTACATACATAATGTTTTGGGGCGTGGTAGCCTTTCGTTTTTAGGTCCGAAGTACGAAATCACTTTGGCCGAAGTGTAGGAGGCCGCAATCGATATGCTTGGAGGTGCGGGCTGTGCTGAAGCAGATCTTGAGGCACACTATCTGGATGATGATGCATGTGCCACCCTTGCCAAGGGGAAGGAGCAACTTGCTAAATAGCAAGCCGGAATGGCGGAAGGAGAACCTTTAGGGAAGGCACATTCGACCGACCCGACTCTTCCTTCGGCTTCGACCGACATTGATATCATTGGCTCCAGTTCCCATTCCTCGCCACCTACCAAAGATGACATTGAAATTGTAATCTCTAACACTGGAGATGAGGCTCAAGAAAGCACTGAAGCACAAGGCTTTGAAGTTGACATTATAAAGCCAACTTCTCCAGGTAACTTCAACGTTGATTTAGCTCAGGTGGATTGCTTGTTCACTCCACATGAACTTGATGAACTTTTTGATTATTCCTTAAGTCTTGACGCGCCACTATCTCCTCTCTTTGCGGGTAATACTGACTTTAACTTGTCTTCTTTTGTAGTGAAAACGCCAAGTGCCGCACAGACTTCTCCACTTCCAACTGTTCCACCCCCATCTCTTCAAGTTACTCCTCCTTCTGCTTCTCAACCGAGGTCGCAAGAAGAATTAATAGAAGCCCTTCAAGCCTGGATGACCCGGCCGCTTCGCAAGAGCAGAAGGCTAAGGAACTTAAAGAAGGTGAAAAGATTCCGGAGCAATTTCATGATGACATAAAACTATCTGCACTTATAACTCCAGGTAGTGAGTCTTCTTCAAGGAAGAAGGGGAAGCGTGCAATTTCAAAGATGAGAAGGAAGAGCACTTCTGCTGGCAAAGAGATGGCGGAAGTAGACCCGACTGCATCTCTATCTCCTTCTTCCTCGACTCGTCCAGGCCGGCTCCCAAAGTTAACCATTAGGCCAGGCGAGGGCTCTAAAGGTGGCGGGAAGAAGAAATAATGAGTCTCGCTCTACTCTTCTTGTTTTGCTTTTTGCTTGTACATAAAGGCTTGTATTGACCGGAATTTGTGCGGGCACCCGTCCCCGCTTTTTTGAAACCTACACATGTATAAAAAAATTATAATATGGAATGAAATGATTGTTTTTACTTGTACAATCTTTGACTGTATTTATAAATGCATTTATTCCTTATTTTCGCACAAGTTTCTTCACTGTGATATTGCAATAAGTTTGTGGTATGTTGTTTGAGCGTTGCTTTTATTAATATAGCTATGTTGTATTGTGTTGCCCCCATACCACGGCTTATTGCAATTTCTTTCATTTGATAAAACTTTAGAGAACAGTTCTTTTAAGAAGACTTGTATTCTTTAAGTTGGAGAACAATTCTTCTGTTTCGAGAAGATTTGCACTCTTAAGTTGGAGAACACTTCTTCCATTTTGAGAAGGCTTGCACTCTTTCTTTAGAGAATAATTTTTCCATTTTGACGAAATGTTACCCTACTTTAGTAGAGTGTGCCTTGTATTGGAGAAGTCTTCTCTCTCTTTTGTTTGAAAAAGTTTTTACCCTTCACTTTCGGAGATAGTCACTTTTATTTTATTTTTTGACAAGTGGATTCTCCTACGTAGTGAAATGAGTTTCCAAAGAAGGCTTTGAATTGGCACTACAACTTCTTGGGAAGATAATTTCCAAGTTGGGGAAATTGATCTTCCCTTGAGAGCTGTAGTGTGCCTCTGAAGAGGGCTTTCTTCTTTTTCTTTTTTCTTTATTCTTGTTGTGCCTCATTGGAGGGCTTTTTTTCTTCGTTCGCTTGAAAGTTCTTTTCTTGGGATGTGCCTCCGAAGAGGTATTGTGCCTCCGAAGAGGGCTTGTGCCTCCGAAGAGGTCCTTTTCCTCCGAAGAGGTCTTTATCCTCCGAAAAGTTATGCCTCCGAAGATGTCTTTATCTTCCGAAGAGTTGTGCCTCCAAAGAGGGCTTGTGCCTCCGAAGAGGTCTTTTGCCTCCGAAGAGGTCTTCTGCCTCCGAAGAGGTCTTGTGGTGCCTCGGGAGAGGGCTTCTGCCTCCAAAGAGGGAAGGTGTGTGCCTTTGGTGAAGGAGAGTGCCTCCGAAGAGGGCTTATGGTGCCTCGGGAGAGGGCTTCTGCCTCCGAAGAGGGCAGGTGTGTGCCTTTGGTGAAGGCGAGTGCCTTCGAAGAGGGATTATGGTGCCTCGGGAGAGGGCTTCTGCCTCCGAAGAGGGCAGGTGTGTGCCTTTAGTGAAGGCGAGTGCCTCCGAAGAGGGCTTTATTTGATTGCCTGGAAGTTACTCTCTCATGGTTGAATGGATTCACCGGGCAGTCGCAAGTTACATAATTGGATGTCTGTTTGCACAAACGATCGCAACTAATTAATAAGGGCCCTTGGCGATTCCACTAATCTTTTTTGGTTGAGTAGAGAACTTTATTTTTTCGGCGTGCCTCATTAGAGGGCTTTAACCTCCGAAGAGTTGTGCCTCCGAAGAGCGCTTGTGCCTCCGAAGAGGACTTGTGCCTCCGAAGAGGTCTTTGGGGTGGTTGGCTTGCCATAAAGGTTGTGTCTCACGGTTAAGTGGATCCACGGGGCAGATGCAAGCTATCCAACCGGATGTTCATTTGCACAAACGATCGCAATTAGCTAGCAAGGGCCTGGTGCCTTCGTTTTGAGAAGGTGCTTCTCCGGTGGTTCCACCAACCTTTCTGTTGAGAGGCGGGAGTCCTTTTTTGCTGTTTTATGTCTGATCGCCCTTGTTTGTTTGTCATTTGCTCATCAGCGATTCCCTGTTATCATTTCCAAGCACATGTTCCTTTCTTTTACAAGTAGTGTGTTCTTATCTAAAGAAGTATACTTCATTGTAAAGCGAGTCCGACGGAATCACTAACTGTTTGCATGAAGCACTCCTTATATTGGATTTGGAATCTGGAATTCCTATCGCTTGACATTTGTTTATTAAATGATTTCAGGGATCGCTTGGCCTTATGATGGGTAAGCTTTGTTTTGAGAGCCTGCAATGTTAAATCGACATTTTAGAAATACATTTAAAGTATTTACACATCGAGACAAAACAGGCATTTTATAATAGTAGAGAACACAAGATTTATAGTGGTTCGGCCAAGAACATGGCCTACATCCACTTTATAGTTCTTATTATTCATTTGCACTTTGTTTTACAATTGCTTGCAATACAATAATCATTCATCCATAATCATTTTACAAGTTTAAGCAAAGCTTTTAAGTAAAATATGGACGCAAGTGATAGCTGTTCCAAGCTCTTGGAATTGGATCTCCTTCGACAGTTGTCAATTTGAAAGTGCCGTCAAGAAGTTTTTTGCCTATGACATATAGCCCTTCCCAGTTTGGTGCAAACACTCCTGTTGCTGTCATGATCCTTTTTAAGACTAAATCCCTAATTTCAAAGCTGCGTTGGCGAACTTTGGAATTGAAGTGCCTGGCGAGTCTTTGCCGATGAGCTGCAATTCTGAGCTGAGCCTCTTCCCTTCTTTCATCAAGGAAGTCTAGTGCTTCAAGTTGCAACTCCTCATTTTCAGCTTGGTTGAAATGAATTCTTCTGTGTGAAGGGACTTCTATTTCCACCGGAATAATTGCTTCAGATCCATATGCTAATGAGAATGGAGTGTGCCATGTCGCAGTTTTGTGGGTAGTTCTGTATGCCCATAGTGCGAGTGGTAGCTTATCGACCCAACCACCTTTTGCCTTTTCCAGCTGTTTCTTGATGGTTGATTTGATAATTTTGTTTACTGCTTCCACTTGCACGTTTGCTTGTGGATGAGCCACTGCTGAAAAGCTTTTTTGGATCTTGAACCGCTTGCAAAAATCTTGGAACTCTTCACTTTCGAATTGGGTTCCATTGTCTGTGATTATTTTTTGGAGCACACTATATCTGCAATGATATTCTTAGTCACAAAGTTTATCATTTTTCAGAGGTAGTAGTAGCTAATGGTTAAGATTCAGCCCATTTAGTGAAATAATCAACAGCCACAATGGCATATCTGATTCCGAACTTGGCGATTGGCAAAGGCCCGATGAGATCTATTCCCCAAATAGCAAATGGCCATGGACTGACCATTTGTGTTATCTCGGTGGAAGGTGCTCTTGGGATTTATTCAAATCTCTGGCACCAGTCACATTTTCGGGCGTAGCTAGCAGCATCACGATTAATGTCTGGCCGAAAATACCCATAACGGAGAATTTTCTTTGCTAGTGTTTGACCACCCGAATGATCCTCACACTCTCCTCCATGTACTTCAGCTAGAATTTTCTTAGCCTCTTCCTTGGATACACATCGGAGTAATGGCATTGAGAATCCTTGTCTGTACAACCGACCGTCTTGCATTACATATCTTGAGGCTTTCCTTAACAGTTTCTGACGCTCCTTTGAATTTTCTGGAAGGGAGCCGTTAAGCAGATATTCCATGATTGGAGTCATCCACGACTCCTGCTCTTGAGAAACAGTCACAATCCAATCAATCTCCATTTCATCAATACTTGGGGCTGACAAGACTTCTACAGGAACCAATCCCAGTAATTGAGCTTTCCCAGTGCTTGCGTACTTTGCGAGAGAATCTACCTTCATGTTCTCTTCCCAGGGTATATGACTTATCGTATAATGGTCAAGATCATCGAGAAGTTCCCAGGCCCTTGACAAGTAAGCAGGAAAATTTCCTCCTTTAGTTTGAAATTCTTTCTTGACTTCGCAAATAATAAGTTGTGAATCACTGAAGATCTGCAACACTTTGAGGTTCAGTTCTTTAGCAATCTTCAAGCCGGCAATAAGAGCTTCATATTCTGCTTCATTATTTGTCGAAGGAAATTCCAATCTCAATGCGTAGCACAATGATCGCCCTTCGAGGGTTTCAAGCACGACCCCAGCTCCAGAACAATAGTCGTTTCTTGCGCCATCAACATATAGTTTCCATCGAGTCGGGATGTCATTAGTAACTTCTTCCTCGCTGTCACCTTTATCTGTGTATTCTGCAATGAAATCTGCTAAAGTTTGTCCATTGATTGCTCTTCGGGGATGGTAAGTGATATCATATTGGCTGAGTTCAATACTCCACTTCAAAAGACGACCCGAAGTCTCAAGGCGAAATAGGACTAGCTTTAGAGGCTGGTCAGTGAGGACTTTGATAGGATGAGCTTGAAAATATGGCCTCAACTTTCTAGAAGCTATCAGTAGGCAATAGGCGAGCTTTTCTAGCTTTAAATAATTCATCTCTGCCCCAGTAAATCTCTTGCTGATGTAGTAGACCAGACGCTGAATTCTTGCATCTTCCCATACTATTGCTGCACTGAGAGCATGAGACGAAATCGCTAAATATATGAAAAGATCTTCACCGCTGCTGGGCTTAGAAAGTATTGGAGGCGCTTCCATATGACGAATTAGTTCATCGAAAGCTTTCTTATATTCCGAAGTCCATTCAAAAATTTTCCTTCCTTTCTTTAGAGTGTCAAAGAATGGAATGCATTTATCCACGGCCTTGGAAATAAACCGACTCAAAGCAGCAACTTTTCCATTGAGGCTCTGCAATTCCTTCTTTGTCGTACGGGCTTTGACTTCCATCAGAGCAGTGATTTGAGCAGGATTAGCTTCAATTCCCCTGGCACTCACAATGAAACCCAAGAATTTCCCGGACTCTACCCCGAATGAACATTTCAAAGGATTAAGCTTCATTCCATACTTTCGGAGGACGGTAAACATTTCTGCCAAGTGATCCATATGGTCCACTGCTTTCTTTGACTTTACCAACATATCATCAACATAAACTTCCATAGTTTTGCCAATCTGTGGCTTGAACATAGCATTAACAAGTCTTTGGTAAATTGCCCCTGCATTTTCAGTCCAAAGGGCATGACTTTGTAGCAATAAAGACCGACATCGGTGATGAAGCTCGTGTCCTCCTGATCTGGCTCATGCATCATGATTTGGTTATATTCGGATTAAGCATCCACGAAAGACAACAATTCATGCCTAGCTGTTCCATCCACCAACTGATCAATCCTGGGCAACGGGAAGCAGTCTTTGGGGTAGGCTTTATTTAAATCTGAAAAATCGATGCACACTCTCCACTTTCCATTTGCTTTTTTAACCAGCACCGGATTAGAAACCCAATTTGGATAAGTGGACTCTCTGATGAAACCATACTCCATGAGCCGATCTACTTCTTCTTTCAATGCTGCTGACCTTTCTGGACCCTGGGTTCTTCTTTTCTGCTTTACAGGTATAAATTTCGGATCAATATTCAAAGTGCGTACCGCGATTTCTGGAGATATTCCACACATATCGGCATGACTCCAAGCGAATACATCTAAATTTGCTTTCAGAAATGATATCAATATATTCTGAAACTTCACACTAAATTGCGAACCCACATTTAGCACCTTGTCTGGGTCTTTCGGATCAACGGGTACTGGCACTGTTACTTCCATTGGCACCACTCTATTATCCCCTGTACTGGCTTTTCTGGGATCCATTTCTTTTCGTGCTCCACTATGCTCGCCAGTTCAGGGTCACCCTGCAATTCCTACAAGGTTGGTTCTTTGATGCGGAGTGGAGCTGCCGCATCGTTTCCCATCTCTCTCTTCCTTGCTTCCCGCAACTCTATTGGATAACATTCTCGCCCAGCATTCTGATCCCCTTTAATAACACCAATGCCATTATCCATGGGGAACTTCATAGTGAGGCACTACGGGGAGAGAATTGCCTTGAATGCTGCAAGAGTTGGCCGGCCTAGGATGGCATTGTAAGCAGAAAATCCGTCAACAATCACAAAAGTCTGCTTTCGAACCACCTTCTTCTGCCCCTCTCCAAGTTCAACAAATAAGTCAATAGTTCCAATTGGTTGCTTTGGTTCCCCAGTGAACCCAGCAATCTTCTACGATGAAGCCTGAACATCTGCCATAGGAATCTTCATCTGATCGAATGTCTTTTTGAAGAGGATATTGCAAGAGGTGCCGCCATCAACAAGCACCCTTCTTACAATAGCAGGCCCGATGCCTGTAGAGATGACCATTGGATCCATGGTAGGAGCTTCAACACCCATAGAGTCCCTGGCCCTGAACAAAATATCATCATTAAAAGTTCTTTGCTGCTTCAAAGGTGCAGCGTCTTCCAACACAAAAACATTCCCTTCTGCTGGGGTGCATTTCAAAGCACGAGCATATCTTTCCATCTCGCCCCAGCTTCTGCCTGCCGGGCGAGGACCTCCTGTGATTACATTTATAACATGCCTTTTTGATTCATGTGCAGTAGTCCTCTCACCCGAGCCAGATAGATGAGCAGGAAGTTGCTGGCCCTCAGCAGATGAAGCTGGGTTGTTCCTATTTCTCTTAACATTTTGATGCAGCTTGTTTTCTCTCAGCAGTTCTTCAATCAAACTTTTCAAATGGCGACATTCGTTAGTATCATGACCGGGTTGATTATGAAACCGACAAAATCTCCCACTTTGAACAGCCTTTTTCCCAAGCTTTATCATAGGTGGTTTAGGATATTCCACGGTATCTTTAGTAGCGAAAAAGATATTCTCTGAAGTATCATTCAAAGGAGTGAAATCTGAAGGCCTTGAGAAGCGAGGTTTCTTCACATCCTTCTGCTTCTTGCCACTGTTATTCTCCCTCTTCTGACTTCCAAATTCCTTTTTGGTAGAAGCAGCGGTGTTATTCTTAACCTCTGTCAATGCCACTTTCGCCGGCGCAGGAAGGCTCTCCAAGTGCATGAATTCGTCAGCTTTCTTGTAGAATTTCTCAAGTGAGTTTGGTTCCTTCATCGTCAACCATTTCCCAAACTCACTCGATTTGTCGATAGCCCTCATTAAGTAGGTCAAGACCATTCGTGGCTCTGCATTGTCCACTTCAGCCAAGGCTATGTTGAAGCGGTCTAAGAAAGATCTAAAAGATTCTCCGGGATTTTGTTCCAGGCTAGACAATGACATAATATCCTTCGCCTTTGAAGCATACAATCTGAATTGTTCTTTAAACTTCCGAGTTAAATCGAAGAACTGGTCCACATATTGGACCGATAGCTTTGTAAACCAGAGTAGAGCCACTCCTTCCAAGTATACCGGAAAGTACCGGCATTTGATCTCATCCGATGCTCTAGCACCAGTCATGTGCCAGTCATACTTATATACGAATTGGTTAGGGTCGCTTGTTCCCTTATAAGCCGGGATGGTAGGGGGAACAAACTTCCTTGGTAATTCCGCCTTCAGAATCCTTTCGGTGAACGGAGTTTTGCTTGGAGCAAACCCCGATACCTTTTCTTCTTCTTCCCTTTGCAGACTTTCTTTCATAATCCATCGAACCATTCCTGAGAGATATTCCTCGTCATTCAGAGGCTCTACGGGACAGACTTCAGCCATTTTCACGGAAGTTTGTTTGGACAAACGTTCGCGGAGAGTCGGCTATGGCATTGATCCTCTAGCTTGGGGAGGTGCCTCTTCAGCGGGGCTAGTTGTCTTTTGAGGAATATTCCTCTCTTCAGGATTATGAACATCTTCAGCAAAGTTTTTTTCATTATTCACCGATTGACGGTTAGCTCCGAGCAATCCAACTCTGCCCGGGTAATTCCTGCACTTGGAGCTGCTTGACTTGATGAAGGAGAAGTGGCCGTATTTTCATGGACATCACCGGGTCTAGCAGATCTGCTCTTTCTTCCCCATAATCTTTTATAGACTTCTGGTTTTGAGAGAGATTCTTTCAACAAACTTTTGCGAATCAATGATGAAAACACCTTGAGTTTGATTTTCTCAGTGAAAGCACCAAAAATGTTAACGCTAAAATTGAACGCTAACACCCCGGTGTAAGTAGAGATAAAGTGAAAGCACCACCCGTCAATACGGGAATTAGAAGTAAGTAGAAAAGTCACAAAAAAACAGTAAAGAGACAATAGTTTTATAGTGGATCGACTTCAGGTTAAGCCTACGTCTACTTTCATCTCCTTTATTGCTGATTCGGTTACAACTTATACAACAATCTTCGATTATAACACCACTTAGACAAATAACTAGAACTCCGGTGTAGGAGAAATCTTCAAATTCATGCTGAATTTATTAAATCTCTTCTTGAAGTTCATTGAAGTGTCTGTTTGAAGTGTCGAATGAGTGGAGAAATCAGCAGAGTATAGGCATTCCAGAAATGAGCAAAACGTCCCCTCACAGTTGGAGTAGGTGCGGTATTTATACGGAAAATCTGGGCTAAGTCGTAGGTCGCGAACAACCTAAGGGTAGGTCGTAGGTCACGAGCGACCTAAGGGATACGAGCTACGGCTCATCTTGGTTGCACTTGGTCTTATCTGAGCGGGTTAGTAGGTCGTGGGCGACCTAGGGGAGTGTGGTAAGCGACTCAATCACGCGGAGGTACCTCGTGGAGCGACCTAGGCTAGTTGTGGGAGTAGTAGCGACTTAGTACCTGCTCGGCCTATAACTGAGCGATATAACAATGAGAAGTTCGTAGCTCATTAAGTCGCTAACTCGTTAGCTCGTTAGGTCGCTAACCCGTTAGGTTCTCTTGAATCTTTAGCTCGTTAAGTCGTTAAGCCTCTCTATTGTGATATGTTGTTGCCCTGTGCTGATAGTTAGGTCGCTAGGTTGTGATAACTTTAGGTCGTTAGGTCGTGATAACTTTAGGTCGCTAGGTCGTTGTAGAACTTCGTCCCTGTTAGCTTGTTCACACTTTAATTCCTTCGGTCGCTTATTTCCTTAGGTAATTGAGTCACGAAATAGAGGAGTTAACAAGTATGGAAATGTTTTTCCAATATGAAGTGAATGTTTTGAGATTTTATCTTTTAAAGATAAATTGAAAATGAATATTAGAAATCGATTTGGAAATCGTATATTCATAGATATTTTGGAAAGATAAATTCACTATGGAATTTATAAAAAGAAGGGAAATATGTTTAAAAATAAACATTGATTTATTTTGAAGTGCGGAAATAAATTTATGGATTTGGACGTACGTTTAAAATAAATCGGTTAGGATTTATTTGATTGGTTTAAATGAACCATTTTGAAATGAAAGTTGTAAGGGTGTAAATTGATTTGGAATTGGTTTTCAAATGGTTGAAGTGTGGAAATTATATCTTCTAAAGATATTTCTGAAAATAAATAATTTGGGAAATTATTTGAAATCGGTTATGTTGTGAATAATGATTGATAGTTAAATAACTGACTATCAATATTGACCCTTAAATGGTTATTCGTTGCGAATTGGTTCAAATTGAATGCTACACTTATTTTTAAATTATTGCGCTCGTTATTCGGATTACCCATTCTGAATAGTGATACGACGTAATGGATAGCATTGAAGACCGGTGTTGAACACGAGTATTTGTGAAAACGATAGGATGGCCTATCAATTGTCTCTACACCGTTAGCTACGGTATGGAGATTTCCTTTGTGATGGGAAATTCGATCAGGATTGTGAATACCCGGATTGCGTAGTAAGCATCTTTGACTATCATAAGGAGAAATCTCCTCCAATTCTGCATTTGCATTGTGTGTGTGCGGGGAGGCCTTATGCTAGTTTCATTTTCCAAAAGCATTGCGGATATTTTTCACTTCCCTTGTTGTTGTTGTTTTAAAAGATAAATAACTGTTTTAAGTTCTCACACCAGTCCCATGTCTGACATGGAGTTTATTGTTCTCTTCCTAAACTCTGGGTGCCCATAATTTTCCACACGGGAAGTCTAGAGTCAGGTTATCAGGTCATTCTGGATTCAGAAGTGCTATGGAGCTCAAGTGGCAAGCTAGATGGCGAGACGTATTACTCGTATATGATATTATCTTTCCGCTGTAAATTCACTTTTAAGGACATGTTTGTATAACTGTCCATTGTTTTGTTGTGTTATATATTGTCGTTGTACACTCTGAGATGATGTGATGTAATGTAATAACTGATATAGTTCTTTGTTTCAAAGATCATTAATTTATCTATTATATGTTGTTCCGCTGCGATATGTGAGATTATGATATTGTTTCTGTTTTGTTTCCTTACTTCTTCTATCTTTTTCTTCTACCTCTTCTTTTTAACCCTAACAATTCTGTTTTCCGGCATTCTATTATGCAGCATTTAATACAGTGGACGTAAGAATGCCGACCTTCGGATCCTGATAAAATCGATATGTTACAAAAAAGAACTAGGGTCAGACCATCATTACGTGTTTGCATGCAAGTAGTAAACTATGTTTCATTTGTATTCATATTATAGTGTAGCTTACGAACGTATAGTTTGGTATTTATGCAAGTAATTCATGCGTGCATTTTGCTCAGTCTATCCAAAAGTTTTAAATATTTCATATAGTAATGTACGCTTAATTTAAAGCTGTGCGGTATTTTTGTGAAAATATAGTGGTGCGGTCCACTCTTTAAATTACGTTGAACCAGTGTTACGTTTCAAAACGTATTTTTACTCCGTTATTTTTATAATGAATTTTTTACACCGGTGCCATAATTTTGAAGCATGGTGTTAACGCTTAAAATTGAACGCTAACACCCTGGTGTAAGTAGAGATTAAGTGAAAGCACCACCCATCTATACGGGAATTAAAAGTAAGTAGAAAAGTCACAGAGAAAGCAGTAAAAAGATAACAGTTTTATAGTGATTCGGCTTCAAGTTAAGCCTACGTCCACTTTAATCTTCTTTATTGCTGAATCAATTACAACTTTACAACAATCTTCGATTACAACACTGATAGGACAAATAGCTAGAACTCCGATGTAGAAGAATTCTTTGAATCCATGTCGATTGTGTTAGATTTCCTCTTGAACTTCGTTGAGATGCCTTTCGTGTTTGAAGTATTGAGATGTCTTGAAGTGAATCGAGAATTCAGCAGAGTATCGGCATTCCAGAAATGAGCCAAAAAGATCCCTTTTCAGTTGGAGTAGGTGGGGTATTTATAGAGAGTTTTTTGAATTAGGTCGTAGGTCGTGAGCGACCTTGGATAGGTCGTAGGTCGTGTGCGACCTAGTGGATGTGGTCTTTGGCTTAGCAAGAGCGTACTTGATCATTCTGAATAAACTGGCAAGTCATAGGTCGTCAACGACCTAAGGAGGAGGTGGCATAAGAAGCTTCTTTGATATGTTTAGGTCGTGAGCGACCTAGGTAGAGTAGTTGGCGACTTATGGTTTGGGAACGGCATAGGAAGTTGCCTAATTCTGTGATAACTCGCTGGGTCGCTGGGTCGCGTAGCTACTAGCTCGCTAGGTCGTTTGGGGTTTTAGGTCATTAGGTCGTCCATACTTTAGTTCGCTGCAGAATTTCTTCCCAGTTAGGTCGCTCTCCTTATTAACTCGCTAGGTCGTCCAATCCTTAGGTCGCTAGGTCCATAGGCCGTTAGGTACTTAGGTCGCTGGGTCGCTTCCCTTCTGACTCATTAAGCCGGTTGAACCACACTCTGCCTTAGGTCGCATATCCTTTAGATAGTTAAACCTTTTAGCTTGTTAGCTCGCTGAATGGCTTAACTCGTTAAGTCGCGGAACCTTTCAACCCTTTAGGTCGCTGAGTTCTTTAACTCGTTAGGTCATTGAGCCATTGAAAGGAGGTGTTAACACTTGCCCCTCGAAGTATACGCCTAGAGACTAGGTCGTGTGCTTCGATATTTCTTAACTCATGCCTTGTTGAATCGCTAGGTCGTGAGCTGCTTATGGGATAGTTAGGTCGTTTTTTGCCGATTCGGGTTCTACCGCCCCTGCATATAAGTTGCTCATCTTCTTCCTCCTTCCCCTTACTTGCTCTTTTGTCCGAAACCACCACTGGCGAATTTATGAGCTTTCAAAGACAAATTCCAAACAACCGGCCGTCGATCATCTTTCCATCACATTACGTGAGTGAATCTGTTCGTTGTTCAACTATACCCATCGTCGAATTGCTAACCTCCCATTTTTTTGTTTCCAATTCACTTTTGTGCCATGCTTCACTGCGAACCATTTTTCGATCGACTCGCGGCCGCCACCGATCCTGTTGTCGTTGTAATTTGCGATAAAATGGCAGTGCATTGGATTTGTGGCGATTCTGAGGTGATTCGACGATATGGAGAGATGAGGGTTTTTGTTTGTGCAGAAGCTAGCGGGTTATCGGGTTAGGAGTTAGGCAAATTGGTGCACTGAGAAGGCCTTTAGTTAACAGGTTAGTGGATTCTAGGTCGAACAGTTGCGCTTCTGGTGATTGTGAGGTGATGGATGCGTGGCAGCACTTGAGTGGAGGACGAGCCTTAGGGTCATTGGCTTGAATGTGAATCATAAGACCTAACTTGCTTGCGACCCAACATGCTTACGACCTAACATGTTTATGACCTAACATGTTTATGACCTAACACTCTTGCGACCTAACATGCTTGCGATCTAACATACTAGCATATGATAAAGCTTAGAGCAGAGCGACCTAATAAATTAACGACCTAACTTCTTGCGACGTAAATTTTAGGTCGCGGCCGAGCTAGTACTTAGACAAATTTGCTTATTTTGACCAAAAGCCTCATTCCTTAATATGCATCACAACTTTGACTTGTAGGAACATGAATGATGAACTTTGACCCATGATAAGTCGCTTGAGCTTGTTTACTTGCAAAAATATGGCAGCATTCAACGCGAATTCTCAATTTGAACTTATCAAGATAAATTGCATGAACTTGTTGCACTTCTTGTAGATTATATTAACTTTAACGCTAATAACCTGTTAAATACAACATTTGTAGAAAAATGGGACAAATATACTGCCACTGATCGCCCACATCGAATGACAGATTAGTCGACAAAAGATAATCAACTTAAAGAAATTATATGAAATGCCGTGAATCGACAAATTCAAGTGAAGTATTAAAGCAAAGTCATATTAATCAATTAAGACTGATTTGTTTGCATTAACACTGCACCTGTAATTGGACTTAAAACAACAAGCCCTGAAACTTTAAAATTGGCAAATGTATATTAGTTCAATTTCACTTATATTAGCTTGTCGTTTTGTTAGTTTTGCATAACACTTCAGACATTTAGGAAACGTGCACCTTCATATTTGAATATCCAGTTCCTTGTGTAGAATGTCTTCTCAAGAAGAGATAATAGAGCAAGCTTAAGGGGCCTTCCCGGTAGCCAATCCATTGGATAATCCTCCGGAAAGAATTCCAACTACCCTGAGTCAACGGGCATTCAACCAATTACGCATTCAATTTGGTATTGCTGAAGCAGACGCTTTGCTTCCTGGGCCAAATGATAGTGCTGATAGGCCACCTCTCGGTTTCATTGCTGTCAATCTTCAGATGTGCATGTGCGGCGCTATTCCTCCCTTCAATGAATTTCTTCAACAACTCCTTCTCCGACTAACCATCTCTCCCTTTCAATTGTATCCCAATGGCTACGCCATCCTGATGGGATTGTGCGTTCTATTCAGGAGGACACTTAACCGTCTTACGAGCTTTGAAGAAATTTGCTACTTATGCACATTCGTAAAGAATAAAGACCACCCCTCCATCATACTCGTGAGAAGTGCCAGAAACCATAAATTTATCACAGAGTGATTCCGAAAGTGCTCACGGTTTTCCGAATCAATTCTTCTTCGTTGCTGACCCCCAGGGTTTTATGCCATCTGGAGAATTGGAAGTAAGATTCCTCATCCCCGTTCTTTCCGTTTCTGAGCTTTTCGAGATCCGAATTGCTAAGTGCTAACTTCATTCTTTTCTTTTACAGCACTTCCTCCTCCCTCTAGAGATCCCAGCCACAAGTCGACTTTTGAAAGATTAAGTGCTGTGGCGGTTGAGGAAAGAAGCATTAAATTTCTGCTGAAAAACGAATTTCTTCGCCAATGTGGACTTCTGCATTCTTCCCGCTCTATTCAGCCTCATGAAGTCCCTGATTCTCCAGTAGAGACATCAGATGCCCCAGTTTCCATCGGAGAACTTACACTGAAAGAACCTACTGTTGAGGCTTCATTGGTAAAGTGTTCTACACCAATTGATGTTGCGGGGTCATCCGGCAAACTTGTACTTGCCCCGGTCATCGAAGAAGAGGAACCTCCCCAACAATCTAGGAAATCTGGTGACGAAGGGACTGAGAGAACGAGTCCCGCCAAGCATAGCGGTGATGATACTTTTGAAGGGTTAAGCGACCTGATGATTACTTTATAGGAGCTTTTTAAGGATGATCCTATCACTGCTAAAGTTACTTCTCCAGCAGTTGAAGCGACATCCATCCTGCAACAAACTCCATTGGCCCAAGAGTTGACACTAGCTGTAAAATCCATCATCACCCCCAACCAAGGAGTGGTTCGTAGTTTGACGCGCGTAGTTTGCACGTTACACACACTTAGGACTTTTCAGCACTTATATGCATTCAACTTCCTTGCCTTGAAGATTTCTGAATTTATCTATTCTTTATTTTCAGATTCTCCAATGGGACGAAGTGGCTCTTACTACGATGATTTCCAGCGTTATGGAAGACGCGGCTCTTATGACCCCAAGAGGTATCTTCCTGCTTCCTGGGAAACCGATGAAGAAAGAGCTGCGAGGAAAGCCCGTGAGAAGCGCGCTTACGAAGAACACTACGGGAGAAGGGACGAACAACATTATTCTTCTCAGAGAGAGGATGATTTCCACAAGCGAAAATCCCTTGATGATAAAGGGAAAAGTCATGTTGTTGAGGATCGAAGCAAACGGGCGAAACTTGGTGAGAAATCGACAACTGAAGTTTCCGAAAGGCCCGCTGCTCCTGTTTCTTTGGAAATTCCTTCCGGCTCTCCTGCCCTTCAAAGAGCCGATATTCAAACAATCATAAGTAGGCCCTTGTATCAAGTTGGGCAGGGTCCGGCTACTCTTCAAAGTCGGTTTCCATACTGGTGCATAAAGGGAGTGTGTTTCGACCTTGACTTGGTCCCGATCGATAAGCAAGCCATGTTGAGAAATCTTGATGCCGTCAAACTCGATATGGAGGGAATGTCTGGCTGGCAGAAACTTGTTGACGAGCTTAAAAGAGTGAATCGCGCAAACCTCGAAGCCATGCTGACTATGGAAAATGAAAAATCCGAGTGGTAGAAAACACTCGATCAGCATGATGCGGAGATGAAGAGTATTGCCGCTTATAATGAGAAGCTTGAAGCGGAAGTTGAAAAACTTAAAGAAGAACTCGTTACTTCTTCCACTTCCTATTCTCAAAGAGAAGAAGTGCTTCAAAAATAGGTGAGAGATGCTCACGCTGCACAGAGAGATGCTGAGGCTAAATTTGAAGCACAATAGCAAGTTGTCGAAAGCTACCGAGCTGACGTTGCTCGGCTGCGAGAAAAAACCAACTCCTAGAACTTGGAAATTGAACTGCTAAAAGCTCGACTTTCTAAAGCTGAAAAGGAGCGTGATGAAGCTATTGCCGGCAAAGTAGCAGCCGAAGAATCTCATATGGAAACTAAATCCGAAGTCAGCTCCACTCTATTCGAGTTTTACATTCATAGTGTTCTAGGGCGCGGTAGTCTAAAATTTTTGGGACGAAAGTACGAAATCACATTGGCCAAAGTGTGGGAAGCCGCACTTGATATGCTTGGAGGAGCTGGATATGCTAACGTAGATTTAATGGCACACTATCTAGATGATGATGCATGTGCCGCTCTTGCCGGGGGAAAGGAGAAACTCGCCAAAGAGAGAGCCGAAATGGCAGAAGGAGAACATTTAGGGAAGGCAACTTCAACCGACCCAGTTCAACCTTCGGTTTTGGCCGACATCGATATTGTTGGCTCCAGTTCCCATTCTCCACCTCCTACTCAAGCTGCCATTGAAAGTGCAACCGCCCGCACCGGAGATGAGGCTCAAGAAAGCACTGAGGCGCAGGACTTTGAAGTTGACATAGTAAATCCTACCTCTCCAGGTAACCTCAATGCTGATCTTGCTCAAGTGGACTGCTTGTTTAGTTCACATGAGCTTGATGAACTTTTTGATTATTACTTAAATCTTGACGCACAACTTTCTCCTCCTTTTATGAGAGATACTGACTTTAACTTCTCTTCTCCTGTAGTGAAAGCGCCAAGTGTTGTCCAATCTTTCCCTCTTCTAGCTGTTTGCTCTCCGCCTCTTCAGATTACTCCCCCTTCCATTTCTTAACCGGGGTCACAAGAGGAGAAGATAGAAGCTCTTTAAGGCTTGGATGACCCGGTCGCTTCTCAAGAACAGAAGACCGAGGAACCTGAAGAAGGCGAAAGAACCCCGGAGCAAACTATTTCGGATGACATAAAGTTGTCTGCACTTTTCACTCCGGGCAGTGAGTCTTCTTCAAGGAAGAAGGGGAAGCATGGAGTCTCAAAGAAAAGGAGAGAAGCTTCTACCGACGAAGAAAAGGCAGAAGAAAGTCCAATTGCACCCCTTCCTCTTTCTTTCCCTACTCTCACAAGCCGACCCAAAAAGTTAATCATCCAGCCAGGTGAAGGCTCGAAAGGTGGCAGAAAGAAGAAGTGATGGGTTTGGGACTTATGCTTTTCGTCTCGCTTTTTTCTTTTTTTCTTGTATATATGAAGACTTGTGTTGACCGGAGATTGTGCAGGTACCGGTCCCCGCCTTCTTTTGTTTTGAAACCTGCACATGTATAAAACTGAATAAAATGATTATTTACTTGTACAAACTTCTGTCTGTGTTTGAGAATGCATTTATTCTTCTTTTTCATACAAGTTTCTTTATTTTATCTGTGTGATGTTGTAGTAAACCTTTGGTATGTTGCTTGAGCATTGTTCTTATTTTTGTAACTATATTATATTGCCCCCATACCATGGTTTAATGCAATCTCTTTCACATTGGCAAAATTTTGGAGAACAACTCTTCTGTTTCGAGAAGACTTGTACTCTTTCTTTAGAGAACAACTTTTCCATTCGAAGGAGGTTTGCATCTGTACTTTATAGAATAATTTTTCCATTTTAAGGAAATATTTTTCTAATTTAGTAGAATGCGCCTCGTATTGGAGAAGTTTCTCTTTCTTTCTTTTTTTTATGGAGAAGTTTTTACACTTCACTTTCGGAGAAAGCCACTTTTATTTTTGTCAAGTGAATTTTCCTACACGATAAAGTGGGCCTTCGAAAAAGGGCCTCGACCTGTTTGTGCCTCCGAAGAGAGCTTTTGTTTGATTGTGCCTCTGGGAAGAGGGCTTTTTTATGTGTGCCTCTGGGAGAGGGCTTTTTTGTGTGTGCCTCTAGGGAGAGGGCTTTTGTTTTTTCCATGTATGCGGGGAAGCGGGCCTTCAAAGAGGGCTTTTGGTTTCTGCCTCTGGGGAGAGGCTTTTGTTTTTTCCCTGTTCGCTGGGAAGCGGGTCCCAGAAGAGAGCTTTTCGCATTTCGACTCGTGTGATGTTTTATTTCAGATCACGGTGAAATGTGTGCCTCCGAAGAGGTCTTTTAGCATTTCAACTCTGGTGAAATGGGCCTTCGAAGAGGGCTTTTCACATTCCAACACTTGTGAAGTTTTATTTCAGATCTCGGTGGAATGCGTGCCTCCAAAGAGGTCTTTTCACCTTTCAACTCGTGTGAAGTTTTATTTCAGATCACAGTGAAATGTGTGCCTCTGAGTAGAGCTTTTGCCTAGAAGTTTCTTTCTCATGGTTGGATGGATTCATGGGGCGGACACAAGTTACTTGGATTGAACAAACGTTCTCAGCTAGTTAACGAGTGTTCTGTGCCACCGGTCATTCCACCAATCTTTTTTGTTGAGAAAGAGAACTTACTTTTTCTGGCAAGTCCCATTAGAGGTCTTTATCCTCCGAAGAGTTGTGCCTCCGAAGAGGGCTTGTGCCTCCGAAGAGGTCTTTTGCTGTTTGTTGCCTGCTCGCCCATGTCTTTTCGCCATTTGCTCATATCAGCGGTTCCCTGTTATCATTTTCAAGCACACATTCCTTTCTTTTGCAAGTAGATTATTTTATCCAAATAAGTGTACTTCATTGTTAAATGAGTTCGTAGGGGCAGTAGTTAATCGGATGTTCATTTGCACAAACGATCACAATTAGTTAGGAAGGGTCCACCTCTGGCGGAACCACTAACTGTTTGCTTGAAGCACTTCTTATATAGGATTTGAGTCTAGAATTTTTATGGATGAACATTTGTTTGTTGAGTGATGTCAGGAATCGCTTGGTCTTATGATGGGTAAGCTTTGTTTTAATGGCCTGCAATATTAAATCAACATTTTAGCAATACAATTGAAGTACTTTATATATCGAAATAAAACAGGCAGTTTATAATAGTATAGAACACAAGATTTATAGTGGTTCGGCCAAGAACTGGGCCTACATCCACTTTATAGTTCTTATTATTCACTTGCACTGGCTTTACAATGGCTTTCAATACAAGAATCATACATTCATAATTCTTTTACAGTATTTCAGTAAATCTTTTAAGTAAAATATGGGCGCAAGTGATTGTTGTTCCAAGCTCTTGGAATTGAATCTCCTTCGACAGTTGTCAGTTTGAAAGTGCCATCAAGAAGTTTTTTGCCTATGACATATGGCCGTTCCCAGTTTGGCGCAAACAATCCTGTTTCTGTCATGACCCTCTTCAAGACTAGATCTCCAGTCTCAAAGCTGCGTTGGCGAACTTTGGAATTGAAGTGCCTGGCAATTCTTTGCTGATGGGCTGCAATTCTGAGCTGAGCCACTTCCCTTTTTTCATCAAGGAAGTCAAGTGCTTCAAGTTGCAACTCTTCGTTTTCAGCTTGGTTGAAATGAATTCTTCTATGTGAAGGGACTTCTATTTCCACCTGAATCATTGCTTCTGATCCATATGCCAATGAAAATAGAGTGTGCCCAGTCGCAGTTTTATGTGTAGTTCTATATGCCCATAGTGCTAGTGGTAGCTTTTAATTTTATGTGTAGTTCTATATTGAACCTGACTTTTGAGTGCCGGTTCATCTTTTAATGTATGGGGTGGTGGTCCTCATTATGTTAATTGTAGTGTTTAATTTTATTTACTGTGTACCGAATAAAAATACATAGACGTTTGTAAATTTGAGCGTATTACGGTTAATAAAATATGTTAACATGAATTGTTTTTTTAGTATATAAGATTTGTGATTCTATGTACAGTTTACATTCTTAAATTTCAATTGTCGCTTTCATTTATTTCATTTTATTATTACTTTATTTTATTAAATACATGCCTCTTTTGTTTTTCTAGTAAGTTTTATTCATTTACATGCGAGCCTTGCCTTGAAATGTTTCATGTGTGTTGATGAAATTAATTGAGGTTGCACATGTTTTGAAATTTTATACCAAAAGATTTGCTTGCCATTTAATCATGTCTTATCAAATTCCAACGTGTGTCTTTCATCTTTTGTTAACTACCTGCATGTTAGGCTTTTTTTATTTTGCAAATTTACATCTTTTTGTATCCTTCTCTTTCATATTCCAATTTCCAAATGTGATTTACCCTAATTCGTTTCCTATTTCATAAATCTCTTCCTCTAACTTTCCATTTCCAAAACGTACTTCCATTATTTCTTTTGCCTAAAGTTTTCTCTCTCTTCTAAAAAAACAACTAAATGTGAGCAACTTATTTTCATGAAGCCAATCTTTTCCATTTGTTTACAAATCCATTTCCTAAAGCCTCATTCCTCCATGTGTGAGCCATCGTGTCCATTTTTTGTTGATTCTCCAGAATTTAGAAACATGAGCAGGCTTTAGAATTCTTAATGTAAGTAAGTAACGTGTTTTATTTTATTATTAAAATACGTGTACATGAGTTTCTATTTCATTTCCATAATATTCTTATAACTTGAATATCTTCCACATATGAACTCCGATTAATGCGTGGTTTCTTCCTTTGGGTTCGTATCAAAATTTCGAACAACATGAAACTAGTATAGTTGAATTTGGAGACAGCTGAAATTTTAGGATTTTATTGGATTTTCAATTGGCTATAAATCAAAGGTGAGTGATTAATCTCACTCACGCAATACAAAATTCCAATGCAAGTAAATAAAATTATATGATGTGATATATAAATATTTTATTGTGGTTTGTTAATTTAAGTTGACATTTGAGTCGATATTGAATCTAAATTGACATTTAATTTTATATTGGAATTTAATTGATAGTTAAACACCAATATTGATAACTATTATATACTGAAATATATCGGCTCATTTGGATGTTGTTTGAAATGGATGCTTATTGATTGATACGTCGAATATATGGTTATTTATTTATTTTAATATGTTCATGTCATCACCTTGTATATTATTGACATCATTTAAATGGTCCTCAGAATCATTTTAGAATTGAAAAATTAAGACATTTAAATTATGTGTTGAAATGATATATACCCATACAATTTCTTGAATTTGGATTATTTATTAAAGTGAAGGTCTTCAACCCTTGGGCTAAGGAAGCATGGATTATTTAAAAGTTTAAGTTTTTAATTTAAACCTAGGATTTATTTGGTTAAAATTGGTATTTCGAATTATTTGAAATCTTGTAAGTTATTGCACTCAAGTTGTACACTTGATAGGAGATGAAAAATCTCATAACATCTTTGAAGCCATTGCACTCATATTTTTATTTGAGATTGATTTGACTTACACAGGAATTTTTAGTTCTAACTCGAGTGTATTGTTTTTCATTATGCTCGGGTCATCCTGATTTTTTCAGAGCTGAAGACTATTTTCTGATGGACGAAGACGAAGATTCGGTATATTATTGATATTTATTGGTCCACTACATTCTGTGTTCTGCTACATTATTTATTTACTTATGATGTATGTATAAACTTAATTTGAATTTGTAAAAGTGAAATCAAGTGTTATTCGTAAAACAGTTTCATGAACTGTTTATTTGATTATTATATTTTGTTATTCCACTGTGAGATTCTGTATTTGTTTTTTTCTTTCCTTTTTCTTTTTTTTATTATTTACCCCATTAACAATCCTCCCTTTTGAATGGTTTGAGTCTGATATGTGTGGTTTATTGTCGATTTGAATCGTCCAAAAAGGTGGGTCATTACAATTGGTATCAGGGCTTTGGTTTAGACACATCTTAGCCTGTTGGGGTTAACTCATTATAGATAGGGTAGTAGTACCCTAAAATGAGTTGTCTAAGCGTATATATAGGAGAGTGTGTATTTGTTAGTGTTATAAAAATGTTTTATATAAATTTTGAAATGAAATTAGTTTTCCTAATATTATGTGATATATATAAAGGAATAATTTTTTATAACTAATATCGTTATTTGTAATGTGTTTGATTTGTGAAATGGTAATATTTAATTATTATCATTTTTGTTGACTTGTTGTATTTAACAAATTATAACATTGGTTAGTTATTGTTGACTGAATTAATGGACCAAACACTAGTTTAACAATGATGTATTAAAGAGAATAAAATGAATAATTAGGGTATCTGTTTATGAAATTGAAATGTTGTTGTGAATTTTGTTGTTTGTTGACCCGTAGTTTCAATTATTGAAAAAAAATTGGAATATTTGGACATTTTGGATAAACGAAATCTTTTGAATTATTATATGAGTGAAACTTAATAATTGGGTTGAATTATACAGTTGAATTGATAACCTTAATTTGAAAGCAAGCAAAACAAGGTTTAATTTGTTATATCTGTGTTTAGTAAATGAATAGAATTGGGATATACATTCTTAGCATGTAATGTAATAATATACAAGTTTGAACTTTAAGCCTTGGGATGTTTAAATTGAAATCGTGATTAAGGAAATGTTGTAAATGAGATTAAATTGGAAAAATATGCTTATAAATTTAATTAACATTTATGAGATGTGTCATAAATAAATTGAATGGTAAAGGTGAAACTAAATGGAATAAGCAAATATGAATTAAAAGTGAAATGATTTAAAATGTAACAGCCCACAAATCCGTACCTCTTGAGTCAACACTATTTTACAGCAATCAACTTAAGTTGAACAGAAATACGAACCATTAGGGTTAAAGAAGAAGAGGTGGTAGAAGAAGAAGATAGAAAACAACATTAGAATCTAACATCGCAGCGGAATAAAATATAATAGATAATCTATAATCTTTACACAAAGGAAAACTGTAGCTGTTTATACATACATCATCAGAGTACATCATCAGAGTTCAACATCAACAACATACAACTGGATACACAGCGGAATAATACTCAAGTACGAAAGTACGTATCGCCATCCAGCTCATCTCCTGAGCTCCACAGCATCATATCCGAGTCAGTCTTGAATACCAGAGTGAGAAATCACACTCAAATTGATTATTAAAGTTTAAAAATTCTTTTAAAAATAAAAGCATCTCGTAAGACCATGCCACAAATAAACATGTCGGGTTTCTGCCTTACGATTGCTAAAACACTTTTTATTAAAGTTCTCTAATATTATAATAGTGTCTATAGAAAGTAAAATAGAATCTAGCTGAAATGCATGCATCTCACTTTTCAGCAATAGTTGGGCACAATCAAAACCGTACAGGCGCGTGGGGAAAATGGATTTCCAGCTAATGACTAGGCACTGGGGTACCACCTGTCACAGTACGTGGCCTAGATCACCGTACTGAGGAGCCACCATAACCTCCCTCCAACACAAGACCGGTACCATCTCTTACTGGACAGTCCCGAGTAAGATCACCCCACGGTTAGGATCAGCAACCGCCCACTAAGCCAAAATAAAAAGGGACATCTTGACAGGGATGACCTTACCCTAATGGGAGCTACCCACATAGCCTTGCTGCATAACCCCTGATCTTCAATCATTCCCAGTTGGTGAGGCTTGAGGCTAAGCGTTACCTTTTTAGAACATATCCCTTAGAATGCCCATCGCCCACCTGACGATGTTCCGAAAGCATTCATCCATACAATCCGTCCCGGGTTCGAACGGAACCGAAGGCACTATTCCTACTACATCCATTTTGGAAATATCCTCAGGATTAGTAGCGACTAGCCCTTGCACTTCACTGCTCCAACTTCGAATCCAAACTCGTTTCCCACGAAACGTACAAACCAGATCGAAGTGGTTTCCGTGAAATAAATCTCGATCCTGGTCCCTTCGAAACGATCGATGCATTTGGCCAATATTGATAGTTGGTGATTTAACTATCAATTAATATTCACAAACAGCCATCAACCAATAAATAACTTCCTAAATTTATTTATTATTCTCAAAATATCTTCGCAGTATATATTTCCACTTTCAACCCTTTTGAAATCAGTTTCAAATTACCTTCCTTTTTCAAAATAATCTTTCCTAAATATTTTCTATTTCCACTGAAATCACCAAGCACAAAACTTTAGATTTAGAAAAACTACTTTCATACTTTGTTAAAAATAGTACTTTAGGAATATTTAAAATAAGGTTATTTCATAAAATATAAACTAGATTTTCTCCTTTGCAACAAAATTCTAAGTCACCTTTAAATAATTACTACGATAATAGATTTGAAAACAAATACTTATTTTAAAATTTAAACATTTAGAAATAATAAATTTTCTAAAACATGCTTTTTAAAACAACATTAAAACTTTTATCTTATATTTAAAAATTTACTTGAGAATGCACTTGGCTATTCAGGGGAAATATACTTCTCCTCGTATTCTTTAAAAATAAATAACTACTTATTTTTAAACAAATTTCTCATTCCTTTAATAAATTCCAACCTTGAATTCATTTCCCAAAATACCCACTGATATATTTTACTACTTTTATGAACCCAGTTTATAAATTCTATAGTCACATTCTCCTTTAAGAAAATCCAATTTCAAACTCTCGAAATAATTTCCAAATTGATTTCCAGTTTACTCCATTTATTCCAAAATCCATTCATTTCAGATTTTATTCCTTAATTATGATTTAAAATACCTTTAACTGAAAATACCAATTTTAGATTTCTCAAATTACTTCTTATCCCTTTAAATAACTTTAAACTTTGAATTTTATAATAATTCTTTGTTCCTTAAATTGATATCACTTAAGTTTAAAATTCATCAAATTCTGTTTATTCAAAATCTTTTTTTCCATACTCAAAATTATTTTATTTATTAGTATCTTAATATCACTTTCATTCCTTTTTCAATTCATTCTTAATTTATACCAATTCGCTATAATTATTTTACTTAAAACTTCACTCTTTTATCTTCTTTCCAAAAATCCAATTTATATATTTTGATAATTCAATGTACCATAATATATCCAAGCAAACCATTGCATTCAATATTCCAATCATCAATATAATTCATCATAGAATATTAAATATTCATAACACGGAATATTAACAATCTAAATAATTTTGAGGAATCCAATTGGATCCCTCCAACCTATTTCCCTGCACCCATAGATGTTAGCACAATACCAATTCCACTTCAAGGTGGAATATCGCAGTATATGGGATTAATATAATATCATTCGTTATTATGCGGCCCATAGGGTCTCATCCGCTATATATTGCGAGAAATCAATCACTCCAATATATACTATATATACTACTATATATAATAATGCACATCAAATCAATTCCATCATTCAACTAATTATTTAAATTTAACCATTTAAATTTAAATTAAGACCTAGATGAGTGAGATTAACTCACCTTATTTCCGTTTGCAGTCCACTTCAACTTTGCCTTGGATTCACGGTTTTTCGACCTTGTATACATATTATACCGTTCATTAATATTTTGAACTAATCAAACAAGTTATTTTCCCTTTTATAATTTAAGTAACTAAGGATTTTATTCAAACTAATTTCCCTTTATAAATTACTTCCAATAATAAAAATAAAAGGATAGGCTAATTAAACAAGCTAACCTCCTAAATACTTATATTTAAAATTAATAATAAGTGAATATATATATATATATATATATATATTCTTTTTGAAACCACATATAAGTATACATACTTATAAAATGACTTATACCGATTTAAAAATCTAAATTTTAACTAACACTTCAATCATTTTGAAACTCCAGTACATATTTCAAAGTTAACAGTAGGCTGATTTTATATTCTCAAAATTATATATGTACACAAATATCCTGTGTTGGTTCTAAAAACCGATTCTTGATTAATATAAAAAAAATTCCATTTCCAAGCTGCATAAAAAAATTATTCTTAGTAGATAATAAAATAGCTACTTACTTTACTGTAAAATTCCCTGATGAACAAATTTAAATTCCAAGCTTTAAACTTAAAATTAATTAAAAATGTACAAATTCAAATTACCTAACTCGAATCAGGTAGACAACACTATCGAGCTCCTGCCCGATATCCAAAATCGTGTCTTCATCACACTCACTCTCATCCCTGCCGAAATCGCTGCCGCCTCACGACTACAGCTCGAATGACTGGAAATAGTTGCGACTTTGAGTCTCCATCCTCCCTCTCGCGAACTCAGGCTTGAGTCCACCATCGCGATACCCACTGCCACCCCAGACCTTCACGACAGCCATACTTTACCTCGCCACTTCCAAAATCGATTGCCGCCTCCTCCTATTTCTTGCTCGATTGACGCGAGCTTCGGGAATCTCCCCCTTGTGCCGTGCGAGTGAGCGGCCCTCTCTCTCTCTCTATTTTTTTAATTAATTTCATTACTGAAAGAAGAGGAAAGGGGTTCGTGCTTATTAAAAGGAAGGAATAGCGTGTTGGATACGCTTGTGTGATTGAATGGATTTGCTACAGTGATATGAGGCGAAGTTAAAAAAAACAGCTGATGGGAAATTGAAGGTCAACTCAGATATATATATTTATATTTTAAAACGTTCGAATCCTACAACTCAAAATCCCGAACCCCTATCGAGGCACGTTGCTGGGTGTTTGTAAAGTTATACGCTCACACAACAACTCCGATCAATAAGAGATTTGAAATCCGATATTAATACAATATTACGGATCCAATCGAACCGGTTTCGTTGAATTCCGGGACTGTATCTCGGAAGGCTATTTTTAAATTCAATTTAAAACAATAAAATTTCAAAACTGAACTAATCAATGTTAAATTCAATTTTAACACTTCTATTATCTTAAGTGTTATCAACATAAATTTTACAAGCCTTCAAATTATTTTTAACAGGCTTAAAACTAAAGATTCAACATTTACCCAACTTCAAATTGTTTAATTTAAAATTTTAATTATCAAATAAATAGTGATATTTGAATTTAAGTTAAAAATTAACTTTTAAACATTTCAAATCAATTAAATATTCCAATCACATAAAATAAAGCCATGATTTGTAAATTGTTAGGAAAAACATGGTGTTCCAATAAATGGTTATAAATAAAGTTGTGATAACTTTGAACTCAAACAATGTCTTATAAGAAGGAATTAAGTTTTATAAATTGATTATAAAGTAAGAAATAAAGTAAGAAAATTCCATATGAAATGATTTGTAAATAGATATAGTATTAAATGAGAAATATTACATGTGAAATGAATGTAATTTAAATTAAAGAGGAATATAAGCAATATTATGAGAATGGTTATATTAATGTTTATATTAAATGGAGAAATTATGTGAAACAAACATTAAAGTATGAAGTGATATTTGTGTTAATCGATGAGATTAAAATGAATTTAATTGAAATGAAATTGTGATGAAACAAATTGGAGTAATTACATAAGTTGTATGTATATTATTTATTTCACAAAATTAATTTGATCTGGATTTGAGTACACAAGTTCTATGTGAATTACACCACTTCGTATTAGGATTTTTCATTCGATTCCTGATAGTGAATATTTGATATGGATTTTTGGTTTGATTATAGAATTATCTATCATAGTATATGGCTATGCAAGGAGAATGATGGTTTCTAGTCAAGAAACTATATTGAAGTCCGCATTAGGGAAGTTGAATGGACAATACTAGTTCGAAAGCGAATTTGTGTAATCGAGCGAGCGATCGAATGTGATTTTGTGGAATAATGACATATAGACATCTTATGTTCTAATATTATTAATATGCTTTAGTGCTGAAATTGAAAGTTGTTGGGTTGGATATCTTTGTAATTTAAATTGGAATTTTCTTTATGCAAACTACTATTGATTTAAAACCATTTTACAAAACTATTTTCTTCTATTTTTTCTTATACAAACGATCTTATTCTATTTTATTTACAAAACTATTTTATAAACTATTTTATTACGAAATTATTTATAAACTATTTTATTACAAAATTATTTTATAAATTATTTTATTTATAAACTATTTTATTTACATACCATTTTACTTACAAACTATTTTACACAACAATTTTATATACAAAAATATTTCTTAAAAACAATTTTATATACAAAAATATTCTAAATTTAAACCTTTTGTAAAGCAAAGATGTTCAATCCTATATGGCTTTCCATATAGAAAAATTGATTTGGAAATTTTTTTTATTCTTGTATAAGGTGGACTTTATATAAGTACAAGTGATTTTGAAACTATTAATTTTGGAAGGTATTCGGTCTGAAGAGAAATCTTATATATAACAGAATTCATATAAGAATGATTTGATATATTCGAGATTATTGATTTCGGATAGTACTTTGTCTAAAAATGAAATCTTATATATAATGGAATTTATATACGTGTGATATTTGAAGCTATGATTTTGAAAGGGCACTATATATGGTATATTATATTTTAAAGTAAGAGGTATGGGAAAGTACCCTCCGTGAAGAAGTATAGTGATATGCTTCAACCCAGATGGACTTAGGGAATCCAGGAATGGATTCGACCGATAAATCCTAATGGACTTGGGTTAATTTATAAATGGATTCGAACTGAAATGGTTGTCCGGACATAAACTCATGAGTTCCTCGATTTTTCTTCAGGGTAGATGGTTCTTTAGTTTATCCTTTAGAGGCTCTTTCGATCCTAGGATCTGTTGTTTATGGATCTTCTGGAAGGAAGTGAATCCATTACATAAACTATTGGATCAGCAGCGAACCGCTGCAGCAGGGGTCGATGGTCCCTTGTTCACTAATTGGCTATGATATTTTTCTGGAATCCGAAAGGTAGAAGGATCTTCTGGAAAGTTTTGTGTCCATTGCGTAAATAATGGATCAGCAGCGGGCCACTGCTATCGTATTATCATCATTTGACCATGGATTTTGAGCGGTACTTCTCATACCTTTTTTAAGTATTTTCACTGGGTGTTGAAACAGGTCTACTAAGTACTTGGAGAATTCTAGCCTTGCGTCTGATCAACGCATGGCCAGAGCTACAAGAACAAGGATAAGCCTGTTAAGACATTGAGTTATAAAAGTATTTTGATAAAGTATTGTATAAAGGATATTTGATCATTTTTTTCTTTTCTAAATACTTTAAATTGTTTAGAATATTATCTATCTATGTACAACACGGTTTATTAGTGTTGTAAATATCATGAGAAATCATTAATTCAATAAAACATATTTAAAGTAAATGATTATTGATTTATTAATAATGTTTGAAAAGTATCTCAAGATAAAACTAATAAATTTATGAATAATGGATTTAAGATTTTCAATAGCTTCTTTGTAAGTACAAGTAATGATGTAAACAATTATTTTTAAATAGTTTACATATATTTATAAAGATGTTATTTAAAATATTTAAATGGTATTTATAAATGAAGCAAGAAATTTTACAAATGAATTTTCGAAAAGTAAAAAAGTATTAAAGATGATTTATTTGCAAATGAAGCTTTCAAATGAATATTTCAAGTAAAATTTATATAAGTTTCTTCGAATATATAATTTAAAGATATTATATAAATGGAAAAAAATTGATTTGCGAAGTATATTTATAGTAATATACTTGACAAATAAATTTGAATCTCTATTTTTCAAGTATAGTTTGGAATATTTAACTAATTTCGAAGTACTAATAGTAAATTTATTGGTTTATTTACTGTTTGGATTTTTGTATTAAGCCATAATAACTATTTTTCCATGATTTGAATATTCATTTTAAACAAGCGTGTAAACTTAATCATGAAGATATGAAATTTTTTATACTTTGATTTAGAAATTTAACGTTAGATTTGAGTATACTATTAGTTTTAGTTTAATAATCATGAGTTTACACTTGTTTTAAAATAATGAGTCTAATAAATTATCGGATTTAAGGAACTTATTTTAAAGCTTTACTATAATGTTTTGATATAAATTTCTAACATTATTTTAGACTTTTGAAAAATATTTTCATAGTGCTATGAGGATGTTTTAAATATGTCTTTTATTTTTACTAAGTGAATGAGGTTAAATGTTTTAATTGAATTTTTAGATTTGTTGAAATATTTCTTTTCTCTTCAAGGGCGAATACCAAAAACTTAAATTTTTATTCAATAGCCGAATTAAGTTATAAACATATGTTGGGCAGTAGAAGCTTAAATAATATATTTTTTAATGAATCATTAATGATAATGGAAACTAAATTATGTAGGTGGTTGATCTTTATATAAATAAATAAATGATAGGTAAATGATGAAAAAAACCAATCGAATAAACTTAAATACATTTAAAATTCTTGTTGTTTGGCTGATGGTAAGTTTGGGAAAGAATACTTCTAGTTGTTGAGGTTGTATGACTAATCTATTAAGTAATTATCTAAGGCTGTTGAGCATAGGGTATACTCGATAGTTTAATTATCACCTTGCATGATTAAAAGTTTCTGAACTAAACAAACTATTGGTTTTGGTTGCTATGAATGTATGATAAATTCTTTGATTGCATAAATGGCTGTATTGTTTGTTTGAGTATGTTTTACATTGACTTTCTTTTGTTGCAAATTGAAACAACTTAAATATCTCTCTAATACATAATTCTCACTATTTTGGATAATATAAGTGAAATACAGGTTTATGGAAGCAATAGTTACTTCTTTTGGTTTCATAAATAAAATTTTTTTCCCAACAAATAGGTACGTTCTTGGATTACGGTTTTATAGTGATATTTTATTGTTATCCCATAGTTTGGGATATTTATTTTTGAAATACGATATATATGAGATGCTGCCGAAATTTTTCATGGAAGTTGAGTTATTTTCAAATTTATATTAAACTTAAATATGCTAGTTAAATTGTTTATAAATTTGAATAAAATATTTCAAATTCCTCGATTCCTTCTTGCTCCTGTTCGAGGACGAAAAGTTTTGAGCGGGGGAGACTGTAACAACCCATATCTTTGATAATTAAAAATATTAAATTTAATAAGGTTTTGGACTTTAATATTATCATAAATTAAAATTTATGATTTATTAAATTGAATCTTATTAGATTATAAATTTTTACCTTATGATAAATCTTAAAACAACTAATTTTAATGACATAAAAGATGGTAACACATATTAACATATAATTTTCTAATATTGATTAAATGTAATTGACTATTATACTATTTTAACATAACTTCAACCAATTTAAATAATAAAGGTTAATAAGGAATAGATTAAATGATGTATAATTTGATATAATCATATGTTATTAATTGCAATTGGTTTTAATATAGAGTATGAAATCAATTATTTTGTACGTAAATTTATTTACCATTGTTTGTAACAATAAGTTAATAGATATGGATTATTAATGTATAGTTATTGTTTTACTTATTATCTTATTATTAAATCCGTTAGAAATTTATTTAGTAATTAATGGAGAATTAATGTAATTGAAATATTACAATTGATATAGGAAGAAACGCTAACTGTTGAGTGGTGAGTGTAATAAAATAAAAACTTATGTTAATCAATTGAATAAGGAAATAGTTGATTGGATAATAAGAATGTAAATCAAAATAAAAGTATTTGTTTGAAATTTAAATATATAATGAATGGGTTTTATTACATTTGTAATTAAATGTTGGATTTAATTTAGTATATAGATATTGGGTTTAACATGTAAAATTGGATTTTAAAGGAAATAATTGAATTAATTATCTTCTTTGTATTAGGGTATGGTTTGACATTTAATTATTGTAATTAATAGTAATTATATCTTCCCATTAATAAGAGATAGAAGTAAATTGTAATTAATTAATGATATGTGCAACATACGTTTTGTGTTAAAAATATAATGAGAATTTCAGTGAGAAATATTACGTTCAAATTGTGAGTACTTAAATTTGTTACAAATATAATGATAATAGAAAATTAATTGATAAAGAAACGACGTGGTTGTACGAAGTATTATTTCTATGACTCTTTAATGGGATAATCTTTAAATATAAGTTGGTTTTAAGCGGAAGGTGTTAATTGTAAATTAATGTGTAATAAAAATAAATAAGTTTCGATAAAAAAAAGAGGATGGTTTCTTGGAAGGATTATTCCTATCAAATAAAGTGAATATTTCATTTGTGAATGTAAATTTAATTTCATTAAAACAAAGAATTGAGTTTTGTTGTATGTTTCTAGTTGGAATATTCGATTTATTTAAATATTCAAACTTGATTTGAATTTAATTTATAAAAAAAATAACAATAATAAAATGGTAAGAAAACAACTTGAAGTTTTGGTTACATTTTTGATTTGGAATAGCTAGCATATTTACATAGGAGATTTATTCCGTTTCAAATTTGACTTTTGAGTCTCGGTTCATCTTTTAATGTGTGGGGCGGTCCTCATTATGTTAATTGTAATGTTTAATTTTATTTACTGTGTACTAAATAAAAATACATATACGTTTATAAATTTGAGCGTATTACGGTTAATAAAATATGTTGACATGAATTGTTTTTTTAGTATATTAGGTTTGTGATTTCAATGTGTAGTCCACATTCTTAAATTTAAATTGTCGCTTTCATTTATTTCCTTTTATTATTACTTTATTTTATTAAATACATGCCTCTTTTGTTTTTCAGTAAGTTTTATTCATTTACACGCGAGCCTTGCCTTGAAATGCTTCATGTGTGTTGATGAAATTAATTGAGGTAGCACATGTTTTGAAATTTTATACCAAAAGATTTGCTTGCCATTTAATCATGTCTTATCAAATTCCAACGTGTGTCTTTCATCTTTTGTTAATTACCTACATGTTAGGATCTTTTTATTTTGTAAATTTACATCTTCTTCTATCCTTTCTTTTCATATTCCAATTTCCAAACGTGCTTTACCCTTATTCATTTCCTATTTCATAAATCTCTTCCTCTAACTTTCCGTTTCCAAAACGTGCTTCCATTATTTCTTTTGCCTAAAGTTTTCTTTCCCTTCTAAAAAAACAATTAAATGTGAGCAACTTATTTTCATGAAGCCGATATTTTTCATTTATTTACAAATCCGTTTCCTAAAGCCTCCTTCTCCCATATGTGAGCCATCGTGTCCTTTTTTGTTGATTATCTAGAATTTACAAACATGAGCAGGCTTCAAAATTCTTAATGCGAGTAACTAACATGTTTTATTTTATTATTAAAATATGTGTACATGAGTTTCTATTTCATTTCTATAATATTCTTATAACTTGAATATCTTTCGTATATGTACTCCGATTAATATGTGGTTTCTTCCTTTGGGTTCGTATCAAAATTTCGGACAACATGAAACTAATATGGTTGAATTTGGAGACAGTTTAAATTTTAGGCTTTTATTGGATTATCAATTGGCTATAAATCAAGGTGAATGATTAAACCCACTCACGCAATACTAAAAATTCCATTGCAAGTTAAATAAAATATATGATGTGATATATAAATATTTTATTGTGGTTTGTTAATTTAAGTTGACATTTGAATTGATATTGAATCTGAATTGATATTTAATTTTATATTGGAATTTAATTGATAGTTAAACACCAATATTGATAACTATTATATATTGAAATATATCAGTTGATTTGGATGTTGTTTGAAATGGATGCTTATTGATTGATACGTTGGATGTATGCTTATTTATTTATTTTAATTTCTTCCTGTCATCACCTTGTATATTATTGAAATCATTTAAATGGTCCTTTGAATCATTTTGGAATTGGAAAATTAAGACATTTAAATTATGGGTTGAAATGATATATACCCATACAATTTCTTGAATTTGGATTATTTATTAAAGTGAAAGTCTTCAACCCCTTGGGCCGAGGAAGCATGGATTATTTAAAATGTTTAAGTTTTTAATTTAAACCTCGGATTTATTTAAATGAAGTTGTTGAAATTGGTATTTCGAAGTATTTGAAATCTTGTAAGTTATTGCACTCAAGTTGTACACTTGATAGAAGAGGAAAAATCCCGTAACATCACTGAAGCCATTACACTCATAATTTTATTTGAGATTGATTTGACTTAAATAAGAATTTTTAGTTCGGACTCGAGTGTGTTGTTTTTCATTATGCTCGGGTCATCCTGAATTTCTTAGTGCTGAAGACTATTTTCTGTTGGACGAAGATGAAGATTCGGTATATCAATGCTATTTATTAGTCCGCTACATTCTATGTTCCACTGCATTATTTATTTATTTATGATGTATGTATAAATCTGATTTGAATTTGTAAGAGTGTAATCAAATGTTATTTGTAAAACAGTTTCATGAACTGTTTATTTGATTATTATATTTTATCGTTCCGCTGTGAGATTCTGTATTTTGTTTTTTCTTTTCTTTTCTTTTTTTTCTTATTTACCCCATTAACAGTCCACCCTTTTGAATGGTTTGAGTTTGACATGTGTGGTTTATTATCGATTTGAACTGTCCAAAAAGGTGGGTCGTTACAATGTATTCATGTATTTTCCCTTCCGTTGTATTTTTGTCTGTATTTATCCGCATTTGTAAGGACAGGTCGTTATAAATGTCCAGGTTGATGATATGTTTGTTTTGCTCTGATGATAGTATCTGTATTCAAATTCTTTTTCTTTTTATAAAGACCTATTGTATTTTATATATTACTGGTCATGTTGTGAGATTCCGTTCTTTCTTTCTTTCATCATGATAATCTATCTTTTCGGCATTTAGATGTTCGACACGTGAATACCGTAGATGTATTAATGTCGACTTCTAAGGATTAAAAGGACGATCGTTACACTGGTACATCATTAATAATCAGTGGTACATTGTTTGCATATAGTTTTAGAAATATTTTAGTACATTTAATATTCTTTCTTACAAACACAAGCTTTCTTTTCATGTTGACTAAAAATTAGACTATTTGATTTCGGTGTCAAAATATTTGGTAAATTCTAATGCTTGCCAAGCAATACAGATGTATCGGTTCTTTGATTTTATCCAACACTTGTAGACTCTGCTATCACATCCACCAACTCTTTGACATTCTGCTTATCATTTACAAACAATCTATTATATATCATTGTATAGAATTTTGGTTTCAACATAAATGCACCAAAAACCAAATTCCTATAGGGGTAATTTTGCAAGAAGAATCTGAATTAACTTGAACATGTTATTATGTGTAATATCCCACCTTTTCGCACGCTTTAAATCGACAACGTGCCAATTCAAACCGTTCGGAAGGGCAATTGTTATGGGGTAAATAAAAAAACGAGAAAGAAATAAAAAAATAGAATCTCATAGTGGAATGATAAAATATAATAATCAAATATACAGTTTATAAAGCTGTTTTATAAAATATTCGATTATACTTACACATTTATCAGAGTTACACATACCAATGACAATGCAGTAGAACAGTATGAGTATAGTGGACTAATAATAATAATAATAATAATACAAATCTCTGTCTTCGTCCTCCAGAGCTAAGGTCTTCGAAATCCTGAAACGCTCGGACAGACCCGAGCGAATTGAAAAGACAAAACACTCGAGTCAAAACTAAAAGATCTTATGTAAGTTAAATTAACAGAAGTAAATATGAGTGCAGTAACTCAAGAGATGCTCGAGATTCACATCTCCTAAGGATCCGTTAAACCATTTACTATGTAGTATATTCCGCTATTATAATAGTGTCTATTAGTAAAATAAACTTACTTTTAAATAGCGTTAAGGGGTTACCCATATAGACCTTAACACAAATAATGCCAATAGTCTATACAGTACCGTAATTCCTCCTAATCGGGAGGCTACCAAAGGATACTCCATAGGTACGACACAAATAGAAACTCGTACAAGGCGCGAAAGGGTATGTGACACGGCACGACTAGGCAATGCCAGGGTAGATATACCAATTACGCATCCGGGCTGGTGGTAACGCGTAGCCGCAGCTACCGCCCATCTCGAACAAACTCCCCCCTAAAATCAAAAGTAAAGTGGCCACCGAATCAATCCAAAAGTCAGACTATAATATCGAAGAGGAGTATCCGATAAAGGATGCTAACCCCCTTGGCCCGAGAATCGCTCTTGTTTTAGCCACCTTATGCCAACTCACGGGAGTCGGGTCCACGTATTTGCCTCAAAGGAAATGCCGCCACCATCCTACTTCGTTCTGGAATCTCCACCACGTACACGGTTGTTAAAGTAGTTTTTGGAGTTGGCAGAGAGTATGACAACTTCCGATCCCGGTCTCTTCAATAACCAATCGTTATTATAACACCGCGGTTATTTCAAAATAATTTATACCTTAAAAAACCAAAATAAAATATCTCTTTCAAACCATATAAATACGATATTATTTATGTTTTTAAAACCCAAATCAATATGATATCATTTATTTTATAAATAACCCTTTTCCAAAATCATAATATTTTCAAATATATGTACCTTGAAACCATAGCTTTGAAACATAACTTTTAATACTTAATGGTTCAAATACTCTATTACTTTATAAAATAAACAGCTTCTTCAAATTTCACAATAAATTCCCAATATCAATTTGAACCTCCAAATAAACCATTTTAATTCCCATATATTTCAAAGCTTAAATGTTCTATATTTCAAAACTTTATAGTTCATATATTCATATATTTCAATCTTTAAATATTCCACTATTTCAAAATGGATTCTTTGAAAATTTAATATATTTTAAATCCAATTCCTATTATTTAAATTTGAAATATCTACTTACTAAACAAATATTTTCAGGTAAAACCCTTAAACTTCAATAACAGGATATTCTTTTAATTAAATTAACTTGGTAATATTCTTTAAATAAATTTGATATTGGTTTAAATCCTCCACTCAAAAATCAAGTTATAAGGTCATACCCTTTAGATCATAATTTATTTACATTTCAGAACAAATTTTTCAGGGAAAATTCTTAGATACATTAATTCAAATCATATTCACATTTGTAATCATATTCAATTTATCCTCAACCTTACTTTTATTTGAGTTATTATAAACTCTATATACAATAGAATTTCAAATATATTATTAACCGTATTATATAAACGAAATCAACTTCATTATTTAGCTTATTTAAAAATTCGAAACAAATTTATACATAGCTAAATTCAAGAATTTTTACTATATATATATAAATCACAATTTAATATTTATTAAACCGTATTCTTTCCAAAAACATAGAAAAATCATTTTAAAAATAATTTCTTATATATATCGTGGTGCCTATATATAATTTTCTTTCTATGGCCAAGTGATACGGATATTTATCATTTCAATCCGCAATTTAAAAATAAAAATGCGGTTGTATATCATTTCAAACCGAAATCCCGAATGAAAATGAAAATGCATAATAACCTGCATTTTTTACAATATAAATACAGCATTCGTTCATCCATCATATCAATCATCAAACATTTATCAATTTATCATCCAATTCAAACATTCACATCAATAAATAATAGTTAATTACTGATAGTTAATTTTTCAATAATGAATTAAATAATTGTTAAATGTAGTTTATATGCAATAATAAATAAATTTAGCTAGAAGTTTATATGCAATAATAAATTAAACAAAAATTTTAACTGGCAGTTTATATGAAAAAATGAATTAAATAACAAGTAAATTATATGGATGCAAATTTACAGAGTTAATGATGAAATATATGCCAAACAGCTACAAATAAATTTCTAAACACATCATAAATCAATTTAACAAACATAAGAAATTTTAGAAGTTGTGAGTGGGTTAAAACACTCACCTTTTGAATTTAAATTGAATTCAAATCCAATTTAAACCCAAAATTTGACTGTCTCAGAATTCATCCAAACCAGCATCAAAATCTCTGGAATTTCAAAACGATCCTAACGCAAGAAACCACGTGTTGAATCAATGTCGTATGCGAAAGATATGATGATTCGAGTGCTTGAAAACCAAATTTGACCAAACAAATAAAAAATCAAATCAAATAAACCATACCATCAAGCAACGAACACGACATCACCATGCGTACCATCTGCAGCAATCGTCGCGCATTCACCCATGGTGACCGAGTTTTTGACCGGCCTCCACCATCAATCCTGACCACGTCACGAACGCCGACCACCTTCACTCCCCACCTCTCGCCGAGCCGCCACCAATGGTCACCACGCCGTGAACCTGCGCCTGCCCCGTGGCCGTGCACGGCCACCGATACCAAAACCCTAATCGAATTGCAGACGTCGATCCAACCATCGATTCGACCCACAAACTACTCCGATGAACTCCAATCGCAGCTCTCCACACTACGGTAACATCGATTCAACGATCGGCCACAAATCATCACGCGTCAACGAACGGCCGAGAATAAATGACAAATTTCTGAGCAAATGCTAATTCGAATTGGAAAACGAATACCACCAGTCAATTACTCTAGTCGAGAGCTTCAACATATATTTTTTGTGAATTTTTCTAGGAGGTTTGGATTTTCAGCTTTGGATTTGATTTGGGATCGGATCTGAAATTATGTTGTCTGCCATTGAGGAAGAGAGAGTTGAGATATATGTATAGCCAAATGAAAATGAAGGGAATTAGGGTTTATAACGATATATTTATAGACAAATTTGAGATTGGATGGATTGGATAAGGTAGAAGTACGTGCTAAACAATATATGGCCCGAAAAGCCCGTTTCAATTTCGGAACGAAATTGGGTAAACCCATATATCAAAATAGGTGTTTTAAAATATTTTGAATGCGATGGAGAAAGTTTCATGTCCAAATTCCATCATATGAAGAAGTTATTCTAAAATCAATATTTTTCAACTTGATTTCAAATTGATTTCAATTTCGTTTATTTCAAGGCGTTTCGAGTCCGTGCGATCAAACGACAAGTCCGATCGTTACGAAACTTGAAACCCTACAATAATTCACCGTTACGGATCCGACGAAACTAGTTTCGTCGAAATCCGAGTCAGTGACCAAAATGGTTATTTTTCCGTTAATTAAATAATTAAATAATTAACTAATAAAATTCAAATTTTAAATTTCATTCTTAAAATGGACAAATTTTATCACTTTACATTTCTCAATCAAATTACAATGTTTTAACCTAATAAAAAGTCAATTTAAAGTTAATAAATTTATCCGTCGCAGTATTAGATTTTAAATTTCGTTATATTCAAATAAATTAAGTTCCCAATAGTTTTATTAAATTTTATTTTCATTCTAATTATTCAATTCTTTATTATCCAACGGATTCAATCAACATTAGATTCATGGTTTATTACATTATTATATTCAAACTTTATCTAAATTTCAATAACTTATTATTTAAATGTTTAATTTCATTTATTTTTGCAATAACTTCAATTATTAAATTTTTATACTTCAATTTGATTAATAAATCTCGCTTTCTATACTTTTAAATCAACCAGTAGTCATATTATAAATGGAATTTACCTTATTTTCAATTATTAATTATCATCAGTTAAGATCTTAACATTTGTTCCATAAATTTTATTTTCCCTGAATTAGTTACTGCATTTATCTAATTCCAATTTCGTAATCACATTCAATCCATTAACTGGTATTGCATTGACATTTAACTTTTAGCTTACATCAACCCTATTATCATTAATTGCAAATGGATTACCAAATTTAGTCACTACCCTAAATAACTAATGTAAATTAATCTCCATTAGTTCCAGTGATTTAACTTTCATTCAATTACTTAATGATTCCCTCAGTTAGCATTAACGTAACATTTTCTTTATTTGCATTGCAAATAATTCAAAATTCAATTCCTAATTCTTAATATCCTCTAAATTTCAACTTCCAAACATGGTATTAATCATCATTTACGTACATCTAGTTATCTTAATTTACATTAGCATAATAAATAAATTACCTTTAATGAAATCTATCCCCCAATTTATTATATGCAATAAATTTTGACCTTACAACAGTTTCAATAAATTATTTATATTTAGCGATTGAATACCAAAATTTATTTAACACATCAAATAAATGAACAATCTATATTCATTGTCATCTATTTTCTTTTAAATTCAGTTATAAGTTTGTTACTTACCAACCAGGTTATAATAACACTAATTTTTATTCCATTGCTATATATGATACATTTGCATCACATACTTGAATTTTTCAATTTCATCTTAATTCCAATTCACGGTAGTATAATTTCTTACTATAAACGCATTTATAATTTGCATACCAATAAATTAGTTTCAACTAAATAGATTGATTCGATTCAACTCTTTTATTAAGTCTATATAAATCTATGTACTATTTCATTGGTAAATATTTATTTCAATTATTCCTTTATTTCTTACAAATCTTATTTCATTCATGAATGCCATCATTTATCGATTATTACATAATTTCATTTATTAATATTCATTTTATTCATGTTATTCATGCTTAATTCAATTCCTTTGCACATTAATTCATTTACTAAAGTTTAAAATCATTTATTTGTATTACTTACCTTCTTGTTATATTAAATTAGTAGCATTTCAATTATACTTCTGATTTTAACATTTCATTAGTAAATTCAATATTCCTGTTTGTTTCTTTTATTAACCTTATAACCAAGTATGACAAATTTCATAATTTCAATTGATTGCACTTACATTTTGAATTTGTAAATCTTAATGTCAATTGCTATATTTAAATTTCTAACATTTTTTTCATTATGACTTCTAAGATTTTTATTTCTTCCCAAATTTAATTGAAAATTTTAAATTAAACTAACAAATTTATTAATCAAAATTTATAGGTCATTACACTCTCTCCCACTCAAAACATTTCGTCCCCGAAAAGGAAAAGGAGGGAAAAGAATAGCTAAGAAATCAATATATCTTATTTTAAAATATTAAATCCTATAAACAATAAGCCTATAAAATTAATTAATTTAGATAAAATATATCAATTTATAACCATTAAATCCTTTTATACTTAAATTATTAAAGTTTGAAAATCATTTTCAAAAAATTTCTAAGTCCAAAATTTACGGAAAATTTTGGCAGAGTCTCCTTTGTATGGGGAGGCTCAGGAGAAAATATAATATCAATTATAATAATATACAACATATGTTTTTTCAAAATAATATATATCCCAACTCGGGAAAAATAATATAATAACGCTATAAAACCGTAATCTGAAAATGTGCCTATTTGTTGGGCAATTTGCGCTTAATTATGAAACCAAAAGCAGTAGCAATTGCTTCCATAACCTGTGTTTCACTTATATAATCTGATAAGAGTTAGCAATTATATAGAATGAAATATTTAAGTTGTTCAAACACAAACAAACAATCAACTCAACAACCAATTGCAACAAACAGCATACAACCTTCATATAGAATCAACACAATTCAATCATTCATTCAAAAAAAAAACAGTTGTTTAGGTTCAAAACTTCAAATTGTACATAATGAAAATTAAACTACTAAGTGTACCCTTCACTCAGCAGTCTCAGGCGAAACTAAATAGATTATTCATACATCCAAACAATTTTAAAGTTTACTTACCCAAACAATCATAATCCAAAACAAACAACCATTTAAACAATATTTCCATTTCATTATTATTAATTTCATTTCATACATTTGTTGTTTGATTTCCTTTTTATTTATACAATGATTTTCCCTTTTTATTTACATTTATTTCTAACAAACTTTTAATTTCATTTACTCATTCAATGTTTGTTTCATTTATTTTCACTTATTACATACAATTATTCATTTCCATTAACACGGGTCATGCCAGTTCCCTTTATTTATTATAGTTATTCATTTGTTTATTGCATGCCCTTATTTATTTCCATTCATTTATCAATAGTATTCACGTCTCGTTCAATTTCTCAAATTTCATTTACTTATTTAACGTTTTCATTTCTATTATATTAAATTTTAGAAATACTTCATTAAATACTTTTACTTGTACAATTTCCATTACATTTCTTATTAAACATTTCAACTTTTTATATTTGGTAAGTTATATATGTTAAAGAAAATGCAAATGAACTTATACAAGTTTTATCTCATCCTTTAATTAAATTTAATGTTCAACAATATTATTCTTTGTTTCACATGTTACAAATTTCAAGTTTCCTTTAGTACCATTAATAACCTAGCATTAAATCTATTATTTTATTTAGGGTTTCAATTATTAGTTAAATTCCGTTTCACTACATTAATTAAACTATTAATAAATGGAAACTTAAGAGTTAAATACCGGGTTTAATTTCAAATTATTTTAAAATAATAGATAAATATACTTACAACTTATCTATATCCAAGTATATTTAAAACCAATTAAAATTTTAATTTTGTTTATCATGAATAAATTTGTAGTAAAACTACTACAGTGGCCTTCCCACTTCAAAACTCGAAAATGAAAGTCGATGATGCGTGCACTCATCACCGAAATTATTTTCCAGCGACAGAGAGAGGAGTACAACTTTATCTTTCAAAAAAAAATTCTTTTCAAATGATTCTTTCCAATTATATTGAAATACTTATATCAGAAAATATTTCTAATAAATTCTTATTATATTTCAAAATCATTCAAAAGAAATTTCCAAAACCTCGGAACTTAAGCTCTAAATTTCCAGTTTCATTATTTTATTTTCAATCTTATTTTACCTATTATTTATAAATTTTATTCCTAACAACCAATATATTGCAACCAAATATAATCTTTATAAAAATTTATTTTATATATAGAAAATGTAATAGGTAAAATTATTTCATTCACCTATATTACAACAAACATTATGTCGGTCTGTCCTATTAAGTGCTTAGAAATCCCTATTGATGTCATAGCGCCTCATGCACCAACCGAAATTTATAAATACAACACGGAACAGATTAACACTACGTTAAAACCTTTTATAACACTAACAAATACGCTCTCTCATATATATACAATCAGCGACTCCCATAGGGTATTACTACCCTATTAGTAAAGAGTCAGACCCTACAAAGCTAAGATTTATCGCTAAACCAAAACTCTGATACCACATTGTAACATCTTGCCTTTTCGTACGCTTTAAATTAACACACGTGCCAATTCAAACCGTTCGGAAGGGCGATTGTTATGGGGTAAATAAGAAAAATGAGAAAGAGATAAAACAAAATAGAATCTCACAGCGTAAGGATAAAATATAATAATCAAATATACAGTTTATAAAGCTGTTTTACAAAATATTTGATTATACTTACACATTTATCAGAGTTACACACACCAATAACAATGCAGCGGAACAGTATGAGTATAGTGGACAAATAATAATAATAATAATAATATAAATCTCCGTCTTCGTCCTCCAAAGCTAAGGTCTTCGAAATCCAAAAATGCTCGGACTGACCCGAGCGAATTGAAAAGACAAAACACTCGAGTCAGAACTAAAAGATCTTATGTAAGTTAAATTAACAATATGATTGCAGTAACTCAAGAGATGCTCGGGATTCACATCTCCTAAGGATCCATTAAACTATTTACTATGTAGTACATTTCGCTATTATAATAGTGTCTATTAGTAAAATAAACTTACTTTTAAATAGCGTTAAGGGGTTACCCATATAGCCCTTAACACAAATAATGCCAATAGTCTATACAGTACCGTAATACCTCCTGATCGGGAGGCTATTAGAGGATACTCCATAGGTACGACACAAATAGAAACTCGTACAAGGCACGATAGGGTAGGTGACACAGCACAACTAGGCAATGCCAGGGTAGATATACCAATTATGCATCCGGGCTGGAGGTAACGCGTAGCCACAGCTACCGCCCCCTCGAACAAACTCCACCCTAAAATCAAAAGTAAAGTGGCCATCGAATCAATCCAAAAGTCAGAGTATAATATCGAAGAGGAGTATCCAATAAAGGGCGCTAACCTCATTGGCCTAAGAATTGCTCCTGTTTAGCCACCTTATGCTAACTCACGGGAGTCGGGTCCACGTATTTACCTCAAAGGAAACACCGCCACCATCCTACTTCATTCTAGAATCTCCACCGCGTACACGGTTGTTAAAGTAGTTTTCGGAGTTGGCAGAGAGTATGACAACTTCCGATCCCGGTCTCTTCAACCACCAATCGTTATTTAACACCGTGGTTATTTCAAAATAATTTATACCTTTAAAAACGAGAATAAAATATCTCTTTCAAACCATATAAATACGATATCACTTATGTTTTTAAAACCCAAATCAATATGATATCATTTTATTTTATAAATATCCCTTTTTCAAAATCATAATATTTTCAAATATATATACCTTGAAACCATAGCTTTGAAACATAACTTTTAATACTTAATGGTTCAAATACTATATTACTTTATAAAATAAACAGCTTCTTCAAATTTCACAATAAATTCCCAATATCAATTTGAACCTCCAAGTAAACCATTTTAATTCCCATATATTTCGAAGCCTAAATATTCTATATTTCAAAACTTTATAGTTCATATATTTCAATCTTTAAATGTTCCACTATTTCAAAATGGATTCTTTGAAAATTTAATATATTTCAAATCAAATTCCTATTATTTAAATTTGAAATATCTACTAACTAAACAAATATTTTCAGGTAAAAACCTTAAACTTCAATAACAGGATATTCTTTTAATTAAATTAACTTGATAATATTCTTTAAATAAATTTGATATTCGTTTAAATCCTCTACTCAAAAATCATGTAATAAGGTCATACCCTTTAAATCTTAATTTATTTACATTACAGAACAAATTTTTTGAGGAAAATTCTTAGATACATTAATTCAAATCATATTCACATTTGTAATCATATTCACATTTATCTTCAACCTTACTTTTATTTGAGTTATTATAAACTCTATATACAATAGAATTTCAAATATATTCTTAGCCATATTATATAAACGAAATCAACTTCATTATTTAGCTTATTTAAAAATTCAAAACAAATTTATACATAGCTAAATTCAAGAATTTTTACTATACATATATATCACAATTTAATATTCATTAAACCGTATTGTTTCCAAAACCATAGAAAAATCATTTTAAAAATAATTTCATATATATACTGCGGTGCCTGTATGTAATTTTCTATCCTATGGTCAAGTGATACAGATATTTATCATTTCAATCCGCAATTTAAAAATAAAAATGCGGTTGTATATCATTTCAAACCACAATCCCGAATGAAAATGAAAATGCATAATAACTTGCAGTTTTTGCAATATAAATACTGCATCCATTCATCCATCATATCAATCATCAAACATTTATCAATTTATCATCTAATTCAAACAATCACATCAATAAATAATAGTCAATTACTGACAGTTAATTTTTCAATAATGAATTAAATTACTGTTAACCGTAGTTTATATGCAATAATAAATAAATTTAACTAGCAGTTTATATGCAATAATAAATTTAACAAAAATTTTAACTGGCAATTTATATGCAAAAATGAGTTAAATAACAAGTAAATTATATGGATGCAAATTACTGAGATAATGATTAAATATATGCCAAACAGCTGTAAATAAATTTCTAAACACATCGTAAATCAATTTAACAAACATAAGAAATTTTAAGAAGTTGTGAGTGGGTTAAAACACTCACCTTTTGAATTTAAATTGAATTCAAATCCAATTTAAACCCAAAATTTGACGGTCGCAGAATTCGTCCAAATCAGCGTAAAAATCTCCGAAATTTCAAAACGATCCTAATGAAAGAAACCGCGTGTTAAATCGATGTCGTATGCGAAACATATGATGATTCGAGTGCTTGAAAACAAAATTTAACCAATCAAATAAAATAAACCATACCAGCAAGCAATGAACACGTCATCACTGCAGCAATCGTCGCCCATTCACCCATGTTGACCGAGTTTTTGACCAGCCTCCACCGTCAATCCTGACCACGTCATGAACGCCGACCACCTTCACTCCCCTCCTCTCGCCTAGCAGCCACCAACGGTCACCACGCCATGACCTGCACCTGCCCCGAGGCCGTGCGCCGCCACCGGTCCCAAAACCCTAATCGAATTGCAGACGTCGATCCAACCGCCGATTCAACCCACAAACTACTCCGATGAACTCCAATCGCAACTCTCCACACTACGGTAACATCGATTCGAAGATCGACCACAAATCATCACGCGTCAACGAACGGCCAAGAATAAACGGCAAATTTCTGAGCAAACGATAATTCGAATTGAAAAACGAATACCACCAGTAAATTACTATAGTCGAGAGCTTCAACATATATTGTTTGTGAATTTTTATGAGAGGTTTGGATTTTCAGCTTTGGATTTGATTTGGGATCGGATCTAAAATTATGTTGTCTGCCATTGAGGAAGAGAGTTGAGATATACGTACAGCCAAATGAGAATGAGGGGAATTAGGGTTTATAATGATATATTTATAGACAAAGTTGAGATAGGATGGATTGGATAAGATAGAGGTACATGATAAACGATATATGGCCCGAAAAGCCCGTTTCGATTCCGGAACGAAATTGGGTAACCCCATATATCAAAATAGGTGTTTTAAAATATTCTGAATGTGATGGAGAAAGTTTCACGTCCAAATTCCATCGTATGAAGAAGTTATGCTAAAATTAATATATTTCAAATTAATTTCAAATTGATTTCAATTTCGTTTATTTCAAGGCGTTTCGAGTCCGTACGATCAAACGACAAGTCCGATCGTTACGAAACTTGAAATCCTACAATACCTCACCGTTACGGATCCGATGAAACTGATCTCGTCGAAATCCTAGTCAGTGGCCAAAATGGCTATTTTTCCATTAATTAAATAATTTAATAATTAATTAATAAAATTCAATTTTTAAATTTCAATCTTAAAATTGACAAATTTTATGACTTTATATTTCTCAATCAAATTACAATGTTTTAACCAAATTAAAAGTCAATTTAAAGTTGATAAATTTATCCGTCGCAGTATTAAATTTTAAATTTCATTATATTCAAATAAATTAAGTTCTCAATAATTTTATTAAAATTTTATTTTCATTCTAATTATTCAATTCTTTATTATCCAATGGATTCAATCAACATTAGATTCATGGTTTATTACATTATTATACTCAAATTTTATCTAAATTTCAATAATGTATTATTTAAATGTTTAATTTCATTTATTTTTGCAATAACTTCAATTATTGAGTTTTTATACTTCAATTTAATTAATAAATCTCGCTTTCTATACATTTAAATCAACCAGTAGTCATATTATAAATGGAATTTACCTTATTTTCAATTATTAATTATCACCAGTTAAGATCTTAACATTTGTTCCATAAATTTTATTTGCCCTGAATTAGTTACTGCATTTATCTAATTCCAATTACGTAATCACATTCAATCCATTAAGTGGTATTGCATTGACATTTAACTTATTAGCTTACATCAACCCTATTATCATTAATTGCAAATGGATTACCAGATTTAGTCACTACCCTAAATAACTAACGTAAATGAATCTCCATTATTTCCACTGATTTAACTTTCATTCAATTAATTAATGATTCCCTCAGTTAGCATTAACGTAACATTTTCTTTATTTGTATTGCAAATAATTCAAAATTCAATTCCTAATTCTTAATATCCTCTAAATTACAACTTCCAAACATGGTATTAATCATCATTTATGTACCTCTAATTATCTTAATTTACATTAACATAATAAATAAATTACCTTTAATGAAATCTATCCCCCAATTTATTATATGCAATAAATTTTGACCTTACAACAATTTCAATTAATTATTTATATTTAGCGATTGAATAACAAAATTTATTTAACACATCAAATAAATGAACAATCTATATTCATTGTCACATATTTTCTTTTAAATTCAGTTATAAGTTTGTTACTTACCAACCAGGTTATAACAACACTAATTTTTATTCCACTGTTATATATGATATATTTTCATCACATACTTGAATTTTTGTAACAACCCGCATATTTTACGATTGAGTATTTAAATATTTTATTTAAATATTTCATCGTTAGCCGGATTTTTGTCTGAAATAGTAGAAATTTGCTACTTTTTCACTTAGGGATTTGGTTTTGTTTCAGCCCATTAGACCCAAACTTCACCTCTCTTCTCTTTATTACTTCATTTCTATTTCCTAATACTCAAGCTTTAGCAACAATAAAGAGAGGAATGGAAAATTAAAACTCCAAGCCCTAGTGTAACAACCCTGGTTGGAGGTTACCGTAAATATTAAATTATAATGAATATTATAATTTAATATTAGAATTAATTGGAAGAAAATAATGAATTATATTGTTTATTTGGAATAAACAATATAATATGAATAAATTTTGGGAGAACAATATAAAATAAGGTATGTGTCATGAAATAAAGCTTACATAAAAAAAATGAAGGACATGTGTCACAAGATTAAATAAAATAGTGACACATAACCCCATTAGGTGTCCATGTGTAGAAACATCTTAAGACACCTAAGTAGGCATGTGTCAACATTCTAAAGCTTGTGCAAAGAGAAGTAGACAAGTGTCCAAAACTAAAATTACCAAACTAGCCTTGAAAATTACTATATAAAGGGTGGAAATGTTCGCTTATTTTTCTTTCTTTCACAAAATAAAAACAAAAGGAAGATAAAGTGAGAAAAAAAACTTGGAGAAAGCTAGGAGAAAAAGAGTCAAGGCAAATACACAAGTTTGAGCAATCATAGGTCCGGCAAAGGCGAATTCGAGTTGAAAACTTCCATCTTCAAGCCTAAATCATCATCTTTTTACTGCTAATAGGTAAGCTAAGGCTTATAGCAACTGTAAGTGAACAAATTTCAGCAGCAAATAATCTCTTGCTTGAAATATTTGGTTAAATATGTTGAATTTTACCTTTGTTCTATATTGATTGATGCTGAAAATGCCCTATCTTGTTTTGCTCATATCTGGCCCGTCCGGTGTCGGATTGATGCCACTCTTTTTTCAGATTGTAGAGGACTGATTATAGTTTGTTCATGGTAAATTTCATTGGGTTTTGAGTCTGTTTGGACCTTCTTAATTGCTGTCAAAAATGAAAACCCGAGAGGGATTAAGCCCAGAATATTCTAGTGGCTGGTTAGTGTTTTTGCCATAACTTTTGTGTTACTTATGGGAATTTTGATTTCTTGGATGATCTGAAATCCATGTGAAATATTCCAAAGCTTTCATGTTTTCGGTTTTGACTGATTTAGAAGTCTACATAGTGGAAAATTGGCATTTTCATCGCTGTCCTGTGTTGACAGACAGCGCAAATAATTTCTTTCTTAGTAGTGTTTCTATCATAACTTCTTCGTTACTGATCGGAATATCAAAATTTATGAAGTTTTGGAAAATGCAGAAAGAATGTGAAAACTTTTAATTGTATCACTTTCTGTAATTCGTTGACTAAAATGTTGAAAAATCTCTTGCAAACTCGTTGTCCTGTTGTTGTAGTGTACTCAGTGTTTTGTGCAAACCTGAGCTAGTATTTTGCGGATAACTTTTGCGTTTCTTATCCAAATCCAATAATTTTTGAAGTTTGGGAAACTACATAAAGAATGTGACAACTTTTTTTTGTATCACTTTCTATAATTCATTGACTAAAATGTTGAAAAATCTCTTGCAAACTCGTTGTCCTGTTGTTGTAGTGTACTCGGTGTTTTGTGCAAACCTGAGCTAGTATTTTGCGCATAACTTTCGCGTTTCTTATCCAAATCCAATAATTTTTGAAGTTTTGGAAACTGCTGATAAAATTTGAAAACCTTTATTTGTATCACTTCTTAAAATTTTGTGATTAAAGGGTCGAAATAGCTGATGCAAGATTGCTGTCCTGAGCACTTGCATGTAGCCTTGTGTGTTGTATTCGCTTTGGTTGATGAGTTTTCTGATGATGATTTTCTTTTCACTTGATTTGCGAATAGTTTGAGCTTAGATGATTAAACCATTCTATAAATAAATCATATATGGTTGGAAATTTGAGGATTTGTTCTTATTTTCTAAGATTTTATAATTTATTAAAAACTCTGAAAATAAGCCGTTTTCTCTCTAAAATCTTTTCTATAAAATTGCTGGAAATTGTTTTAAAATCATGTTTTCTCGTGAAAAATATTATATGTATAATTTTACTTATTTTTACTATTTATATATATATATATATATATATATATATATATTCGGACGTATAAGAAAATAAATTAAACGATTTAGTAAATCCCCGAGGAATGGGACTCGTGCATTCACTTAATCGGTTAATTATGGACTTGTACGATCGAAACGACATTGAGGAATCTTTTTGATTTCCTCCTTGGGATTTACCACTTTGTGGTCTGGGATAGAATGTTATATTAGTCTTTTAGACTAATAACTTTAGTCTAATATTTCGTATTCGAGAGCATATACGACATGGGACTATCTTGGGAAAAACACTATTGCCGATGATATGAGACAATTGTTTTATATGAGATTTTCTGAGATTTATGATTTTATGGAATTTTCCACTTGTCAATGAGATGAGACAGGTTAGATATTTTATGCCTTACGCCAATGACATGAGGCAATTCTTTGAGATTTTGATGCTTTTGTTAATGTGGCATTGACTAGCGGCTAGAAAACCGCTGAGTGAGGACGTGTGGTATGGGACGCACGTAACCACTTTTCGGGTTACTATCCGAGAGTTGTTGACACATTCTGGGAGAACTACCAGTACTTAGAGTCCCAATCGGGTTAAGTAATACTTGACTCAATCACTTTTGATGGCGGGGACTCAGCGGACACCGATTGGAGTGAGGTGCTCCAATCACTTTTGATGGCGGGTGTTCGGGGAGAATATAGATGACGTCATAGACCGGATTAATTCGAGATGAGGATTCCGGTCGAGAGATGGATATGGTACTATGATGGTGAACAGTACTGGTAAATAGCACGTGCAACATGCTTTTGCATGTAATAATTAGCCAATATGAGATTTCTTTTATGAGTTATGATGATTTCGATTTCACCATTTTTGATGTGTTTACCTAGCCTTATAGATGTAAATAAGGAAAATATGATTTCTTTGAGGATTTTGGTGATTTCGAATTTTATGGATTTATACTTGGGATTTATATACGACTTGAGAGATTATTTATTCATGGATAATGTTTGAATGTTTTCCCTTATACCATATACATGAATTCCTTCAGATTAACCCAAGTATATGTTTATGCAAACCACCATAGAGACATAGTGAAGTTACTTGATATCAACCCTAGATGTTCATACCTACTTATGTTATCCCGTTGCGAAGCTCTTCTCCTTACCTTATCGTATTCCTTCCTAACGATAAGATTCAGTTGCCTGACCTGTGTGTTTATCACTAGGGTCAGACCGAGTTGTTTCAGGTATCATCTATTGGACTTAGCTTGAAGTTGATGTTGGATATCAGCTCTTCTTTCTCTTGAGTAGTTTTTGTTCTTCCGCATACTCTGATGTAGTTACATTTGATTCGATATTTATGGTGTGGTCGAGTACCACCTTTATTGTATTCGTATTGTATTGTACTAAACATGTATCAGTGTATATGTATATATATGATGTCGGTTACTGTTCTGTGATGTGATTTACATTCAGTTATTATATTTTGTTCTGATAGATCCGTTAACCACCTATAGTTTTGGATTAAGCATTTACTGGGTATGTCGATCCACTTGAGTTGAAAAAAAAGTTATATTGCATTTATCGACGTATTCAATAGATGTTTAAGACAAAATTATAGATGGTCGCCCTTAACCAGCCCTATTCTTCGCTTTAGTAGACGCAATTACTTGTTAATTCTCTTTACTAAGGTGGGTCTCGGGGTGGGGCGTTACAGCTTGGTATCAGAGCCGTGCGCTACTACAAAACAGGCCATTTGCATCGGTTGTTTACCCCCCTTTTGCATCAGTTCAACAACCGATGCAACAGGCTTAGCACTTTTGCATCAGTTCTGAAACCGATGCAAAAAGGTCCTTTTTGCATCGGTTGTAATGAAAACCGATGCAACTAATTCCTCTATTGCATCGGTTTTTTATAACAACTGATGCAAACTAATCCCTCTATTGCATCAGCTATTTACACCTGATGCAAAAAAACCATTCTCAGATACCATTATTATAGTACTTAAATAGACTATATATATATATGTGTATATATTATTGATTATAACAAACAATTATTGCATGCAATATTACTATCATTCAAAATTAAATTTGATGAAAAATACATAATTAGATTTAATAATTCTACAAAAGAATGAAAAACATAAATAAATTCCACGGTACATAATCAGACAGTCAGTAGTAAAAAAATAAATGCAGCGTGTTATATGCATACACACAAAAATACATTTTCCAGGTTTTCTTAAAAAGCTCATACAAAAACAACACTAAAGCTTATATACAATACATAATTAATAGAGTTACATTTTTTTGGAATATGTTTTCCACATGACAAATATTATACATCAGATATTAAAATAAGTAATATAAAAGAAAAATTCATTACTTGTTGTTTCTTTACATCTGAAAAAGTAAAAACAAACATGTTAAACGTTCTGTAATCATAGCATTTAGAATTTCAATCTAAAGACACAAATTGTGAACAATGAATTCCACTAAGTACCTGCACATGGGACATTGAGAATGAATGTAACAGTGGACGTCCTGGCTGATCGCCTTTCAATGTAACCAATGCCACAGCAAGTGCAATGACATATGGATGCCTTAACCTGACAAGCTACACATACCTTCATGGAAGGGTCTCTGTTCTAAAAATATTTAAGAGAAATATGAAGGCGATGATGAATTGCAGCATGACCCTAGATATGCCTTTATCATCTCAGCGACTCAAAAACAAGATATGTAAAAAAAGCTTAGGTTCAATGAATGACCTATGATCAATTCACTATCCTGTTGGTTTTTCATGTATAACTTTTTGCATTAATACTCAAAATGTACAAACATAAAGAAAAGGCAGCAAAAAAGCATATCATCTTCCCTAATAACTTGCATTGCAATCCATATTTTCAGTATTTGAGTATTACAATAGGTAACATTACATATAGGATCCCATATCCACCAAACTAAATGCACTTGTTTATATGGTTTCAACTTGTCTACATATTTTGTAGAAGATGGTGTGGGATATGTAAAATACATGGTTTTACTAAACTGGAGTAACTAAAGTAGAAAACCATAAGCTCAATATGTTATAAGTGGCTTACATGGACTGGAAATAGTGACAGGCTTTGTTATACTTCTCATAGTGGTCGTTGCATCAACATCTGTTTAAGTGATAAACTCTGTTCAAAATGATTTCATAAAACAGAGCATGTGTAGAAAATGTAGAAGAAAAAATGAGTTAAATACACTGCTGCTGCACATCGCAATCTGCAACCATTTTGCCCCACTGCTAACATCTTCAGGCATCCTTTCCACAACTATTTTGCACTATTTTTTGTAGGCTGCTCGAAATAACGTCCTTTAGACTTTCCTTTTAGCCAGTAAAACTGAAGTGGTAAGATAGCTTGCATGATAAAACAAACTAGCATATAGGACTACTGTTATAAAGATAAAACAAACTGCAATATGAATGAGAATTACATCTCACTTCATATTCCAACTTATGCACCCAATATATATCTGGATCATGAACAGTTGAGCTACTTCATGAAAAATGAAGTAGCCAAAAAGAAAGAAGAAATGTATTGAGTCAATGCTAATAAATAAATAATCAAACCTGATATTTTAAGCATCCACCAACTCTACCGTTCCATGTGCAGATTCCTCTTTGACTTTGGCAAGTGGAGAAAAAAAACTAATGATACAAAAGTTACCAAAATTTAAATAGTGTTGACTTACTGTACTGCACTGCCATGTTATATACAATCACTGTTACCTGATGCATAGAAATAAAAACTATTGAAACTCCCAACATGAAGTTTATAGTCAGAGAATGGAAATGGCCAAATAGTGCAGCAGAAGCAAATCCAGTAAATATAGTGGCAATAGTTGATGAATATTTCTTCAAAATTGTATCTGTGTACATCAATTACATTGAAATAAATGATCTACATCATGTATGTATTAGACCCACACCAAGGAAGGAAAAAAAGAAAAACTAACTACATAATTACCTACATATTTGAAAAAGAACGTTGATAGTATGCCTTGCGCTGCATTATTCAATATGAGTAGCATTGTAGCCTTCGAGTGGCCTTGAAGAATATCTAGACTGCCCGGACATGTTTACATCATGACAGTGTTGTTATACACTAAAGAATAGAAATAACCTATGTTCGACTACAATCATTTATATTCCATACAGATATCATCAATATTGTTGCCTGGCCGGTTATTTTTCAATTTCTGTTATAAATTATTGCTATAACTTATGATGTCATAATTAGACTTCTTTCTGCCATTGTCTTCTCTTCTTATTGCCAAATTGTACTGCTGGGTGAATTAGAATAGTCACAGCTTTATGACACAACGATAAATTAACGTCCTTATCCTTGACTTTTATCAAGTAGGGTGTTTCTATCTGGTTGTAATGAGATAGAAACACAAGCGCTAAGCCTACTTGCCTCTCTGTGCAAGGCATAAAAGTAGGCGCAGTTGGTCAACAATAGCTTCAAATGTCATATGTTAGAAACAGTTGAACCAGGGAACCTTCATGAGTTTAATGGAGTTAAACAGTTGTACATTTACAGTTGATCACAACTTTAAATAACTGTTTTCAAACTTTCTCTGGTCTCTGTGGAAGGTTTTAGAAACATAAAAGGTTGCTATTTAAATCGATTGTTTCATGCCAGTGGAAAGGGAGTTCGATGGTCTACACCTAGACTGCGCTAAATATGTGATTAGATGGCTCTGGCGATGCTGCGGTTGCTATAACATCGAAAGACAGCCCAGTGTACTCACATTGTTTAGAGTTTATACATGTCCGAACAATGCGCTAAATTTCCTTAGGCAAGAGTGGATTATTGGGTAGAATAAAGCAGCAGTGATTCTTCTGCCACTTTCAATCATTTCACCCCATAACACTACAGTTTCTACATTCTTACAACATCTAGCTCAATAAAAATTGAAGTTGCAAAACTAAAGTGATTCATCACATAGGCCTTGCCTTCATCTACCACTATCTCACAGATCAATCAACACTCTTATCACCACTGTAATCACCTGAATACACTGCTGCTGCACATCAACTTTCTCCTTACCACATTTGCATTTCGACCAATCGACCTGTCACTATAAGCTATCAACTGCCTGCTACTTCCTGCTACTTCATACCATCAATAAGATCACTGTCAAGACTCCAACTTCTGCTACAAAACAATAACCCTTCAACCAATACAACCTTTCAAACAAAACAACAATAGTTCAAACAACCTATCAACAAGCTGCAGTCAAAACTGCCTTATCCACTATTCAATCTCCATCTCAACATCCCATATTTCAATCTGCAACTGCTTCATCACACCGGACCACTGATTACATCCTCTGCCTTCACTTCTAACACTACTTCAACTTCACTGATTCCATGGACAATCTTTTTTCTGCTGTTACGTCTATTTTCCATAATGGGAAGCTTATATATGGTCTGAACCACAATTTTATTATGCTGATTCTTAAAAAAGATAAGCCATGGAACATATCTGATTATCATCTAATCTATTGCAGTAATGTGCTACATAAGATAATATCTAAAATTATTTGCTTAAGACTAAAACATTTTCTACCTTTCTTCATGGCAGAAAATCAATCTGCTTTTGTGCCTGCTAGAAATATTGGTGAAAATATCTTATTGACACACGAATTTGTTCGAGACTTCAAGAAAAAAGGAAAAGCAAAAATGTGTATTAAAATTGATCTTTAAAAGCCTCCTAATTTAGTTCACTCACACCAACTCTAACCACTCATGCTTCAATTTCCATCATTTTATTGAAATGAACTGGATTCCTACCACTTTTATCACCCATCTCTCTAACGTAGTTGAACTCCCCTAGTTAAACTTTTCTTAGATAAATGCAAAATAAAGCAACGGTGCTAGTTAAACTTAATAGAAATTTCAAAGGGAGCTCCCATAATGTCAATAAAAAAATGATGTCATCCAGAGCAGGAGTGCGCTCATAGGCACACCACAAACAAACCCAAGAAAAAGAAAAGCATTGAAGAAAGAAATTCATAAAAGCTGACGTTATTTTATTCAAGCTTTCAAAACAACAGAGAAAAATAACTGATTATCGATATTTTTGGTAAGGGTAAAGAAAATAATACCTTCAGATTGCTTAACATTTTTACGGCTGCAGGATTGAAATATAGCTGCATGGGAGAAAGAGAAAATCAAACACATGTCAGCTTTATTACTGTACATTAAATAGAAATGGAATAACATATCTAAGTATCATAAGCTTGCTCACCTGCATAATAAACTTTAAATAGTTATTGATGGCATATAAAAGTGCAGGAACGGCTAAAAGGATTGTGGTTGTAGTTGTACGGTGAAATGTCACTTACTCGTGTCATAGAGTTGCTATTCTGTAAACATAAATAAAGGTGGAAATTGGGTAGTTTACCAACCTAAGACCCTATGAAGGTTGATTTCTGTTCATGAACATTCCATTTATGATGTTATTGTAACCTTTTACAGCATTTCCAATTGTATGACGATATTTATACGATCATATATTATTTTTTAAATAACTTGACACGGTTATTTTTCGTACTGTATTATGGCTTAGTTATTACATATTATGATCTCTGAAGCGTGGATTTTAATTGATTTATAGGCTTGCTGCCAAGCATCGGATCTAGGAGCACATTTTGTTTTCCAATTCTTATTTATACAATATCCAATGCTCGAATCATTTTTTTACAGTGTGCAGATATGGTTGCGTTCTCTGTTTCCTATAATCTTATATTCGAATTCGGATGCTGCTACTTCCCTCAATTATTTTTAACCATGTACTATTATGTTTGGAATTCATAATGGTTTCATTCTCCTTGAATAGGTTTGAGGTTTTCTTCAAAAGATATTAATATGTAATTCTTTTTTGAATGTGCAGACATTGTTGTCGGACGAGTTCTACTCCCATACAAAGTAAGTTTCTACGCATAACTGATCTTGAATGGAATACCGAAGAGTATGATCACTGAAGCTACAAGGTATGCATTTTTATTTTTTAATGTACAGTTGGCATTTTTATTTCCCAATTATGGTAAATATCAAGAATATCACCCGATAAGCTACGTTATATAAATGCATTTATGTTCGCTAAAAGGTAATAGATATGCCTTAGGGTCAATTTTGTTAGAATTATGACTACGTACAATAAATGCAATTAAAAATCAATTCATTAAACCAATTGTATAACTGGGGTTTAATCATTCACATGCACCTCTGTCTACATCAGTAGAATAAATAAAATCCATTGAATTATAATTATTGAGTAGGGAGTGTGTAACGACCCGGAATTTTGACGATATATTTTAATAAGTATTTAATCTAAATTAAATCAAATATAAGCTTGTCAATGCTTAACTTGATGAGATCTTGCATATTTAACAGTTATGTATGTTTGTAAAAGAAAGTTTGATTTGAAAATTTAAATAGAATATGTCAAAACCATTTAAAAAAAATCGGTTTTATTCAATAGAATCAAATCAAAGATTCATTTTTTGATATCTGATAAAATACATATGAATACAATTTTAGTTTTTAAAATGATAAGTTTTAAAATAAACAAACATGAAAATATTAAACATAAATATGGAAGTGCAAAACAATATAGGTATAAACATTCAAAAACTAGTATAAAACACAATCATATATTATAAATGTAATCAAAGTAATATAAATTTACAAATATAAATTATAATTTGATATATATAAAAACAAGTATTTTAGTCAAATAGTGATTTTCAACATTCAAATCGTACAACACAACATCCTTAAATAAAATGTTAAAAACATCATATGAACAAGTATACAATTTCATATAAAATATAACTAACAATATAAATAAACAAAAATGTTAACAATAACTTTTAGGAAATTATATCAGGAAGTTTGAAAAAATAAAACCTGTATCTTACTAAACAGGTTTGGCCAAAATAATGATAATATCTTGTACAACACAAAGTAAATAACATAAATATCTTTGTACTAAATAGCAACTGTCAGTAACCATTAATTTTTTTGCTATCATAATTAATAACATAAGCATTAATTAGCCTAACTTCTTGTTCAACTAGTACACAGCCGAAATTCTCCTATATCATTTCTTTCTGCAGGTATTTATATCTTAACCAATTAAAAGAAAATGGCAATATAAACAAATACAACTGTCCAGTTGCAACCTGTATTGTTCAAGCATCTATATATCCACCTATAACTTTCAGTTTATTTATGAACACTGAACACAACTTAAACTAAAAAGAAGAAAAACTGAAAACAAACAGAGAAAAGAAGAAACAAAGAGGGGAGTTTCAGGAAAGCTTCACCTGCAAGTGTCTTCTTCAACATCTTCTGTTCAAATATTTTAAGTGAGTAAACAAACTAATTTCAACTTAGCTTGCATATTTTCTTCTTAAATGATATGCGTTGATATAGTTTAACATACTGTTCTGTGTATGTTAGTTTGAACTGGAAACTTTCATAGCTGTTCTTGATCAATACTTCAAGCTTTGTACAAAGTAAAGCAAATAAATTTACAAATCTTATTCATATAACTATTTAAACTTTGTATTGTGTAAATTCAAGTTTGTTTAGTTTAAACAAAGCCTGCAAAACATGTTTGAAGTTTAACAGTATGATATTAACTCTGTATTCAAACTACAGGTTAAAAAGAAAATCAAAGTTTAAAATTCAAGTGTTTAAATTTGTGAATTCATTAGTATATTTAGTTTTCATAAACATAATTATGATTTTTAACATAAAAATTTTGATTTAAAAGCAAAGATTTCCAGAGCAGTTTTTAAAAGAAGTTTTACTGATTTTTGGTCAAATTTGGAAGATTGATGAATTTTAATTCCTGGGATTAGGCATGAAGCAAGGTTAAAGATATATCAACACTAGAAAATATTAAATTATTTTTCGAATGCAAGTGTTTTGTGTTTGAATCACAAGTAGGGTTTAAGCCCATATTTTTTCAGGCTCTGTAAAATCGTGATTGCGGTATCATCATGTAACCGAGTGGGTTGCGATTTTTGGTGGAGTTCGAGGAGGTTATAAGCGACGTACTGGTGGAGTTTCATCGCCTACGGTGATGGGTGGTGGCCGCACGAAGGGTTTTGACAGTGGAGTTGCTGTCGTTTTATTCGAGCACCAGGTCATATTTTTATTGTCATCTTGAAATCGAAATCTGGGTTTTAATGTCAAACCTAGGGATGTTTTGTGAGGTGTGGGGATTGCCACGAGTCGCCGATGGCAACGCGAGCCACCGTGCACATGCACGGTGGTGATCAGTGCCGTAATTTTGGGTTTTTGGGTTATCGCGTGGGGGTTGCTCGAGACATTGGTGAGGTTGCTTTGAGTGTTCCTGTGGTTCCCTCCGAGTCGCGTGCGAGAGTATTTACAGCAGTTCGTTTACGTCTTAACTTTAAAAGAAAAAAGAGAAGAGAAGAAGAACTGGAGAGAAGAAGAAAGGGAATGGGAGAGTAACTCGGGAGAGAGACGCGGGGGAAACTTGAGTTTTTCTCGAGTAAAGAACGATGCGTCTCGGTGCTTTCAAATGGACTTGTACTGATTTTATACAGGTGAGTAACTAAGTTCAATAAATATTTGTTAATTAGTTAAGTTAGCATTTTAATTAAAGATTGATTTAAGTAAATATATAAAGGTAAGAGATTATCAGTAAGTAGTTAGAATGTTGATTAAAATTTATACTTGAATTTTAAATTGATAACTTTAAGTTGATTTTGAAATAAAAATTTAATCATAAGTTAAATCAATTCAAATCTTAAGAATGTAAGCTTATCATTAAAAAGTTAATTAATGAATGAAAGTTAACATACGAGATTAATTAAAGATATTACACTTTAATTAAATTGATAATTAAAGTAATTTGTGATAATTAGATAATTAATTCATTTTAGTAAGTAAGTTATTAATTAATAATTAATAATTAAGAATCAACTAATTAATTGAGTAATTGAGTAATAGTTAATGAATAAAAGTTAATTAGTTTAAATAATTAATTTAAGATGAGATGATTAATAAATTAATTATTAACGAATAACTAATTAATAAATTGATCATTAATAAGCTAATAAATCAGTAATTAATTAAACAGGATAAAGTAGTTTATTCTTGGACAAATAATTTGGTTAAGTAAAGCTAAACTGTTTGGTAGGCATTGATGATCATGTTGATTGACTGTGATATCTGTTGATGATATTTCTGTGATATGTTGTGATATATTATGGATATCTGTAATAACTGTATATGATTTATCTGATATATCTGTTATGTTAATTCTTGATATTAAATTAAACTGTTAAGTTAAATAGACAACTTGGCCCTTAAAATGGCGTTTGGATCCGATGAGACTGGGATCGGGAGAATCAATTTTGATTCTCCGAAAACCACATCGATCCAAATTAAACGATAGGTCGTAACTTATCAGATGGAGATCGAGATGGTGTTTCAGAATGCAAGGGTTATCGTCGTTAACTCTGAGGGTGATTCCAAAATGAGTGTAACGAGATAATGCCTTCGGTTTCGTTCGAACCCGGAACGAACTTGTATGGATTGAATGCTTTCAACACATCGTCAAGCGGACGATGAGCATTCTAAGAATAATGTTCAATAAAGGTAATCGTAGCCTCAAGCCTCATCAACCGGGAATGGCTAAAACAGGGGAGATGTAGCAAGGTTAGGTGGGTCATGCCCAAACAGGACAAGATTTTCCCCTGTCTAGATGTCCTTTTTTATTTCGGCTTTGTGAGCAGTTGTTGGCCACAACTGTGGGGTTATCTTGTTCGGGACTGTTCAGTAAGGAATGGTTCCGGCCTTGTGTTGCAGGGGATGAAGGGAGTAATCCTCGGTACGGTGATCTAGGCCCCGTACTGTGACGGGCGGTACCCCAGTAGCCCTACCATTGTTGGAAATCCATTTACCCTACGAGACCCTACGGTTTTGATTTGTATTACCCACTTTCGTGGCTAGTAGCTAGAATTTAATGAATGTAACAATTTCGGCTATTTTCTATTTACTTCAAAACCCTAGACACTATTATAATATCACAGAATTTCCTATAAAGTGTTTTGGTTAGCGTAAGGTAAAAACTTACCCGTATTTATTTGTGGGGAGTCTTACATGATACCTTTATTTCAAATGATTTTCAAAGTTAAGCAACTTTAACCTGTTTACTCATACCAGACCCATGTCTGACCCGGAGTTTATATAAATGTTTTCATAAACTCTTGGGTACTCAAATTTTTACGAGTAGCCAAGTGATAGGTATCTAGAAGTTTTGCTTTTCTGGAGGAGCTATTTTGGGGAGAAGACCAGACGTATATATATATGTATCTATATATGTAGTTCCGCTATGTAGTTAGTGATGATGTATTTTGGATGTATGTATGGACATATATGTATATGATAGTCCTGTTATATGATGTTGTATGACTCTGATGTATGTATAACTATGTAACAGATATGTGATGTATTACATTTTGTTCCATTCCGCTGTGAGATTCTGATGTTGTTGTTCTTTCTTTCTATTCTTTCTATTTCTATCCCTTTCTTTCTTAATGATGAAACGTCTTTCTGGGGTTGAGAAAGGCGGGTCGTCACAGTTGGTATCAGAGCGCTAGGTAAAGCGAGTACCTAGGCTCTTGTGTATATCTATCTTGAGAGTGCGTATTTGTATTTTCATATAATATTATATATATATCTATCTTAATGGTTGAGTTACCTGTTCAGGTGACCAACTTGAGTTCAGGAAGAAGAGGCAGAGTTAGGGCCAGTACTTCTACAGATAATGGACGGAGTCAGAATGTTAGTGAGGCTGTCAATCCAGTACCGTCTCAAGTTAGTTTTGCAGCCTTATGCAAGGATTTCAAACATCTTGGAGGTCAACCATTCAAAGGTTCGGAGTCAATAATTGAAGTTCAGGACTGGCTACGCTCTTGCGAACGCATTTTCAAGAGCATGAGATTGTCTGATGAGCGTAAGAGGCATATGGCATCGTGGCAGTTGCAAGGTGGTGCAGCAGCATGGTGGATTCAACTATTGCAAATATTTCTGAGGATGACATTTCTTGGGACAGATTCAAGGAGTTGTTTGAAGAGAAGTATGTGCCGCCGGCAGGGAGAACCCAATTGTATCAGGATTTTCTGTATTTGAAGCAGGGTAGTATGTCTATTTCGGAGTACGAAACTAGATTCAACGAACTCTCTTGTTATGGTCCAGGACTCATCGATACTCCTCTGAAAAAGAATGAGAAATTTGTGCAAGGGTTGAGGCTTGAATTCCATGGGAAATTGACAGTGCTTCTGAAGGGATCTTTTGTTGATTTGATTGATATGGCATTGAGGTATGAAAGTTTGATGAGTAAGAAGCCGGTGGATTCAGTTGCAGCTTCAAGTGCGAATTTCACTAATTCGAATAAGCGAAAGTTTGATCCCAAATGGAGGAAACCAAATAAGAAGAAACCTGGGAATAACAACGGATCCCGAAAGTGCTACATTTGTCATCAGGAAGGGCATTTGGCAAATAAGTGTCCTAGGAAAGGATTCCAGCAGCAACCGCATCAGAGTGGTCCAGGATCAGCTATAGTTCAGAAATCATTGTGCTTTAATTGTCATCAGCCAGGGCACATGATCAAGAACTGTCCACTTCTGCAGAGAGCACCTCAGAATAAAGTTTTTGCTTTGGAAGCCGGACCATCTTCTTCTTCGATGGGCAAAGGAGTATTAGAAGGTACTTTACTTTTAAATGGAAAATATATTAGAGTTTTGTTTGACTCGGGTGCTTCTTTGAGTTTTATTTCTTTGGACTCTGTGGAAAAGTTTTCTCTTACCCCTAGTTCAGTAGATAGTTCTATCTTGGTGTCTAATCCTATAGGAGGGGTGACCAAATTAGACTCTATTTGTAAGGACTTGAAGATCTCTTATCTATCCCACAGTTTTTCTTGTGACCCGTATGTGTTGAATTTTAAGGGATTTGATCTTATTTTGGGTATGGATTGGCTGGATAAGTATAAAGCCGTCTTGAATTGTGATGAGAGAACAGTTTCGTTGGAAACTGATCTGGGTAGAATTGCTAGAGTTTCATGTGATAATTCTGGAATTCACTTGAGCAGCCTTTTGCATGGAATGGAGACTTCTGAAGAGAGTGTTGAAGACATCGATGTGGTTCAGGATTTTGCTGATGTTTTTGAAGAAGTTAAGTGTTTGCCACCACATCGAGAAATAGAGTTTCGTATTGATTTGATTCCTGGAGCTGTGCCAGTGATTCAACCCAGTAGGAGAATGGCTCCTAGGGAAAGAGAAGAGTTGATTAAGCAGACGCAGGATCTTTTAGAGAAGGGATTGATTAGACCTAGTTTTTCTTGTTGGGGTTCAACGGCGGTGTTTGTGACCAAATCGGATGGATCACTGAGGTTCTGTGTGGATTATAGAGAATTGAACAAAGTGACTATCCGTAATAAATGTCCTCTTCCTCGCATCGATGATCTTTTTGACCAGTTGCATGGTGCTTCTATCTTTTCCCAATTGGATCTAGCTTCAGGTTTCCACCAGTTGAGGGTAGCTGAAGACAGTATTCCCTTGACTGCTTTGAGGGGACCGAATTATTTCTATGAGTGGTTGGTTATGCCGTTCGGATTAACCAACGCTCCTGCTTACTTCGTTGACCTCATGAACCGAGTCTTTAGGGATGTGTTGAATAAGTTTGTGCTGGTATTCATTGATGATATTTTGGTCTATTCCAAATCCGAAGAAGAGCACATGGAACATTTGAGGATTGTATTGGAGACTCTGAGGAAGAATGTGCTGAAGGCGAAATTTTCGAAGTGTCATTTTTGGAATTCGGAAGTTAAATTTTTAGAGCACATAGTTTCGGGTGAAGGCATTTCTGTAGACCCAGCGAAAGTTGAAACTATTCTGGAATGGAAACAGCCAGAGACACCGACGGAAGTTCACAGTTTTCTAGGATTGGCTGGCTACTACAGGAGATTTATTAGAGATTATTCCAAGATTTCTTCGCATCTGACTAAGCTAACCAGGAAAGGGGAAAAATTCAAGTGGACACCTCAATGTGAAGAAGCTTTTCAGGAATTGAAGATAAGGCTTACTAGTGCACCAGTACTTGCTATTCCGGATGGGAAGAGCAAATTCGAGGTTTACACTAATGCTTGTATTGTTGGTTTGGTAGCAGTTCTGATGCAGAACGGAAGGGTTATTGCGTATGCTAGTCGACAGTTGAAGCCTCATGAGAAAAACTATGCTACGCATGATCTTGAGTTGCTAGCCATTGTTTTTACTCTGAAGATTTGGAGACATTATCTTTTAGGAGATAAATCTGCCGGGTTATTGCAACCTCTGGAAATTCCGAATTGGAAATGGGAAATGATCTCAATGGATTTTATTGATGGTTTGCCTAGAACCAGGAAAGGAAATGACGGTATATGGGTTATTGTAGATCGTTTAACTAAAAGTGCCCATTTTATACCAGTAAAGGCAACCCGTACTGCAGTTTCTTTGGCAGGAATTTTCCTGAAAGAGATAGTTCGATTGCATGGTGTCCCAGTCAGCATAGTAAGTGATCGTGATCCTATTTTCACTAGCAAATTTTGGGAAGCTCTGCAATCAGCGATGGGTACAGATTTGAGATTAAGTACAGCCTATCATCCTCAAACGGACGGACAGACAGAGAGGCTGAATCGTATTCTTGAGGATATGCTACGGGCTTGTGTTTTAGATTTTGGAGGATCTTGGGAGGACCATCTTCATTTAGTGGAATTTTCTTATAATAATAGTTATCAAGCAAGTATTAAGATGGCTCCTTATGAAGCTTTATACGGAAGAACCTGTAGATCTCCAGCTTGTTGGATTGAATCGAAGGATCGTCTTGTGCTCGGACCCGATTTTATTCGTGAAGCTTCTGCGAAGGTTGAGCTTATCAAGAAAAGGATGAAAGCTGCTCAAGATCGTCAGAAGAAATATGTGGATAGAAGACGAAGGCCATTGGAATTTGAGATCGGAGACTTGGTTTTTGTTAAAGTTTCCCCAATTAAAGGTGCTATAAGATTCGGAAAGACGGGAAAACTTGCTCAGTGAAACATTGGACCATTCCGAGTGTTGGAGAGAATTGGAACTGTGGCCTATAGGATTAAATTACCAGAGCGGATGTCTGGGATTCACAATGTGTTTCATGTATCGCATTTGAGGAAATTTGTTCATGATCCCTCACTGTTTGTGGAACCGGTAATTCAAGAAGATTTGGAAGTTGAACCCAATTTAACTATGGTCAGAAATCCAGTTCAGATTGTGGACCGAGACGAGAAGCAACTTAGGAACAAAGTGGTGAAACTCGTTAAGGTGCAATGGAGTGAGGATCCCAGAGATTGTACCTGGGAAACTCTCGATAGTTTTAGGAGTGCTTATCCGGATTTATGTTCGGATAACTAGTGTTGTTTGTTAGCATAGACTGTTTGTTTGTTTGCTATTGTATGAATGATATGTATGTTTGGATGGTTAATATAAAAGCTTTTGAATTAACTGTTGTTTAAATTTCGGGGACGAAATTCTTTTAAGGGGGGAGGAATGTAACGACCCGGAATTTTGACGATATATTTTAATAAATATTTAATCTAAATTAAATCAAATATAAGCTTGTCAATGCTTAACTTGATGAGATCTTGCATATTTAAAAGTTATGTATGTTTGTAAAAGAAAGTTTGATTTGAAAATTTAAATAGAATATGTCAAAACAATTTAAAACAAAATCGGTTTTATTCAATAGAATCAAATCAAAGATTCATTTTTTGATATCTTATAAAATACATATGAATACAATTTTAGTTTTTAAAATGATAAGTTTTAAAATAAACAAACATGAAAATATTAAACATAAATATGGAAGTGCAAAACAATATAGGTATAAACATTCAAAAACTAGTATAAAACACAATCATATATTATAAATGTAATCAAAGTAATATAAATTTACAAATATAAATTATAATTTGACATATATAAAAACAAGTATTTTAGTCAAACAGTGATTTTCAACATTCAAATTGTACAACACAACATCCTTAAATAAAATGTTAAAAACATCATATGAACAAGTATACAATTTCATATAAAATATAACTAACAATATAAATAAACAAAAATGTTTACAATAACTTTTAGGAAATCATATCAGGAAGTTTGAAAAAATAAAACCTGTATCTTACTAAACAGGTTTGGCCGAAATAATGATAATATCTTGTACAACACAAAGTAAATAACATAAATATCTTTGTACTAAATAGCAACTATCAGTAACCATTAATTTTTTTGCTATCATAATTAATAACATAAGCATTAATTAGCCTAACTTCTTGTTCAACTAGTACACAGCCAAAATTCTCCTATATCATTTCTTTCTGCAGGTATTTATATCTTAACCAATTAAAAGAAAATGGCAATATAAACAAATACAACTGTCCAGTTGCAACATGTATTGTTCAAGCATCTATATATCCACCTATAACTTTCAGTTTATTTGTGAACACTGAACACAACTTAAACTAAAAAGAAGAAAAACTGAAAACAAACAGAGAAAAGAAGAAACAAAGAGGGGAGTTTCAGGAAAGCTTCACCTGCAAGTGTCTTCTTCAACATCTTCTGTTCAAATATTTTAAGTGATCATAGCTTACATATTTTCTTCCTAAATGATATGTGTTGATATAGTTTAACATACTGTTCCGTGTATGTTAGTTTGAATTGGAAACTTTCATAGCTGTTCTTGATCAATACTTCAAGCTTTGTACAAAGTAAAGCAAATAAATTTACAAATCTTATTCATATAACTATTTAAACTTTGTATTGTGTAAATTCAAGTTTGTTTAGTTTAAACAAAGCCTGCAAAACATGTTTGAAGTTCAACAGTATGATATTAACTCTGTATTCAAACTACAGGTTAAAAAGAAAATCAAAGTTTAAAATTCAAGTGATTAAATTTGTGAATTCATTAGTATATTTAGTTTTCATAAACATAATTATGATTTTTAACGTAAAATTTTTGATTTAAAAGCAAAGATTTCCAGAGCAGTTTTTAAAAGAAGTTTTACTGATTTTTGGTCAAATTTGGAAGATTGATGAAATTTTAATTCCTGGGATTAGGCATGAAGCAAGGTTAAAGATATATCAACACTAGAAAAATATTAAATTATTTTTCGAATGCAAGTGTTTTGTGTTTGAATCACAAGTAGGGTTTAAGCCCATATTTTTTCAGGCTCTGTAAAATCGTGATTGCGGTATCATCATGTAACCGAGTGGGTTGCGATTTTTGGTGGAGTTAGAGGAGGTTATGAGCGACGTACTGGTGGAGTTTCATCGCCTACGGTGATGGGTGGTGGCCGCACGAAGGGTTTTGACAGTGGAGTTGTTGTCGTTTTATTCGAGCACCAGGTCATATTTTTATTGTCATCTCGAAATCGAAATCTGGGTTTTAATGTCGAGCCTAGGGGTGTTTTGTGAGGTGTGGGGATTGCCACGAGTCGCCGATGGCAATGCGAGCCACCGTGCACGTGCACGGTGGTGATCGGTGCCGTAATTTTGGGTTTTTGGGTTATCGCGTGGGGGTTGCTCGAGACATTGGTGAGGTTGCTTCGAGTGTTCCCGTGGTTCCCTCCGAGTCGCGTGCGAGAGTAGTTACAGCAGTTCGTTTACATCTTAACATTAAAAAAAAAGAGAAGAGAAGAAGAACTGGAGAGAAGAAGAAAGGGAATGGGAGAGTAACTCGGGAGAGAGACGCGGGGGAAACTCGAGTTTTTCTCGAGTAAAGAACGATGCGTCTCGGTGCTTTCAAATGGACTTGTACTGATTTTGTACAGGTGAGTAACTAAGTTCAATAAATATTTGTTAATTAGTTAAGTTAGCATTTTAATTAAAGATTGATTTAAGTAAGTATATGAAGGTAAGAGATTATCAGTAAGTAGTTAGAATGTTGATTAAAATTTATACTTGAATTTTAAATTGATAACTTTAAGTTGATTTTGAAATAAAAATTTAATCATAAGTTAAATCAATTCAAATCTTAAGAATGTAAGCTTATCATTAAAAAGTTAATTAGTGAAGGAAAGTTAACATACGAGATTAATTAAAGATATTACACTTCAATTAAATTGATAATTAAAGTAATTTGTGATAATTAAATAATTAATTCATTTTAGTAAGTAAGTTATTAATTAATAATTAATACTTAAGAATCAACTAATTAATTGAGTAATTGAGTAATAGTTAATGAATAAAAGTTAATTAGTTTAAATAATTAATTTAAGACGAGATGATTAATAAATTAATTATTAATGAATAACTAATTAATAAATTGATCATTAATAAGCTAATAGATCAGTAATTAATTAAACAGGATAAAGTAGTTTATTCTTGGACAAATAATTTGGTTAAGTAAAGCTAAACTGTTTGGTAGGCATTGATGATCATGTTGATTGACTGTGATATCTGTTGATGATATTTCTGTGATATGTTGTGATATTTTATGGATATCTGTAATAACTGTATATGATTTATCTGATATATCTGTTATGTTAATTCTTGATATTAAATTAAACTGTTAAGTTAAATAGACAACTTGGCCCTTAAAATGGCGTTTGGATCCGATGAGACCGGGATCGGGAGAATCAATTTTGATTCTCCGAAAACCACATCGATCCAAATTAAACGATAGGTCGTAACTTATCAGATGGAGATCGAGATGTTGTTTCAGAATGCAAGGGTTATCGTCGTTAACTCTGAGGGTGATTCCAAAATGAGTGTAACGAGATAATGCCTTCGATTTCGTTCGAACCCGGAACGAACTTGTATGGATTGAATGCTTTCAACACATCGTCAGGCGGACGATGAGCATTCTAAGAATAATGTTCAATAAAGGTAATCGTAGCCTCAAGCCTCATCAACAGGGAATGGCTAAAATAGGGGAGATGCAGCAAGGTTAGGTGGGCATGCCCAAGCAGGACAAGATTTTCCCCTGTCTAGATGTCCCTTTTTATTTCGGCTTTGTGAGCAGTTGTTGGCCACAACTGCGGGGTTATCTTGTTCGGGACTGTTCAGTAAGGAATGGTTCCGGCCTTGTGTTGCAGGGGATGAAGGGAGTAATCCTCGGTACGGTGATCTTGGCCCCGTACTGTGACGGGCGGTACCCCAGTAGCCCTACCATTGTTGGAAACCCATTTACCCTACGAGACCCTACGGTTTTGATTTGTATTACCCACTTTCGTGGCTAGTAGCTGGAATTTAATGAATGTAACAATTTCGGCTATTTTCTCTTTACTTGAAAACCCTAGACACTATTATAATATCACAGAATTTCCTATAAAATGTTTTGGTTAGCGTAAGGTAAAAACTTACCCGTATTTATTTGTGGGGAGTCTTACGTGATACCTTTATTTCAAATGATTTTCAAAGTTAAGCAACTTTAACATGTTTACTCATACCAGACCCATGTCTGACCCGGAGTTTATATTTTGTGTTTTCATAAACTCTTGGGTACTCAAATTTTTACGAGTAGCCAAGTGATAGGTATCTAGAAGTGTTGCTTTTCTGTAGGAGCTATTTTGGGGAGAAGACCAGACGTATATATATATGTATCTATATATGTAATTCCGCTGTGTAGTTAGTGATGATGTATTTTGGATGTATGTATGGACATATATGTATATGACAGTCCTGTTATATGATGTTGTATGACTCTGATGTATGTATAACTATGTAACAAATATGTGATGTATTATATTTTGTTCCATTCCGCTGTGAGATTCTGATGTTGTTGTTCTTTCTTTCTATTCTTTCTATTTCTATCCCTTTCTTTCTTAATGATGAAACGTCTTTCTGGGGTTGAGAAAGGCGGGTCGTCACTGAGTGGCCTTACATTTCAATTATCAAGCGATTCCCCAATAACAGCCATGCAAGCATCACCGCAACCCTCCTCTTTGAACAACTCCATCACCATCCACTTCTACAACTGCTTCGTAGCAACCACCAACCCTGACAGCAAACAACTTCTCCATCGACTCTAACCGCACAAAATTGATCGCTTTTAGGGTTTCGGTAGGCCAAATCTAACCGCGAAATAACGTACGGTGACAATTAATTTAGGGTTTTTTTTGTTCCAAGGCGGGTGAAATATTTGGGGAAAGGAATGGGAGCGGCGAAAAAAATTGGAAACGCGGGAAGTAAAAGGTGAGCGACGAAAAACCTAAAAATTGAAATTGCATCGCCTGGCTACGGAACCGATGCGTAAATTTTTATTTGGGATGCAAACTAAGTTAGTTGCATCGGTTAACTTTAAAACCGATGCGTCTAAAACTATTTGCATCGACGTATTTGCATCGGCTTTTGGTGACAACTGATGCAAATATGATTTTTTTTATTACCTATTGCTTCCTATGTACCAATTGCATCAGTTATTAAGATAGAACTGATTCAAATGGTCCTATTTGCATCAGTTTTTACTTCAGCCGATTCAAATGAGGCGATGCAAATGGCCTGTTTTGTAGTAGTGGTGGTCAGAACAAAGTAGAATAAACACAGAACAGTACGTATATCACAATACGTTGAAGTACAATACAAGTGAATCATTGTCCTTTATTCGAGCTTGTTTTCGAATCGTGCTTTGATTCTTTTTTCGAGTTTTGGGATATGTTAGGATGGAATATGTCAAGGAATATAAATTGTATTCCATTGTATTCCATAATTGAGTTTGATGTTATCTTATCTTATGAATAATCTTATTTGGGAATATTCTGTTCTTTTCTTTCTTTTTTGTCGATACGAGTGAGTTCGTATTGATGGAGTTGATCGATTTCTTTGAGCATTCTTGTTGCACTCATTTGAGAGTTGTGAATCCTATTGAAGGGATCCACAATGATTGGCTCATTGTGGGCATTCTGAGATTTTTATTTGATGTTTCTTTTGTGAGTATTTGTTTGTTACTCACAATCTTGAGACGTATCTGATTTAAGATGGACTAACTTATTTGGTGTTAAGCCCGATCCTTTTGTTGTTATAGGATCCTATATATTTAGGTTTCCTATTTTATTGGGTTATTATTTCTGTCACTTTGAAATGTTAATGATGATTTCGAAATTTCTATATTCGCTCTTGAATATCGAGATGTTGATGATATATCTCGAATTCCAATCAAGGTGACTTTGTTGAGTTTTATAAGTCCATTTGGATTTGACATCCAATCGGGCAATCAAGTGTTGAGGTAACCTTATTCCTGGCTCTTAGCTCCTTGGTTATCCTTCCACGAGGATATCCACTAAGGAATGAGGTGAGTTTCTAGATTGTTCGAGTTTGATTGAGTTTATCATTCAGTTTTTTTTTTGAGTTATCCTTTTCATATACACAATCGATGTTATTCTCTGTAGCATTACTTTGTTTGAAGTAATGATTTTTTTGTTTTTTTGCTTCATCTCGTTCAAGAAGAATATCTTGCTTGTCTTATACCTTGATGATTTTTTGGAGTGGCTCGTGACATTGTAAGATTGACGAATGCTCTATCTCCTTCTGTTAATTTCGAGAATCGAATATTCTGCGAATATCTCTATGCATTCTCTTAATGTTCTTTGGTTTGAGTTTTGAAGCTACATAAATATGAGTTTTAAAGAGAAATTTGAGCTTTGAGATATTTTTTTGAAAAAAAAATCAAAGAATATTTTGAGAATAAATTTCGATGAGTAGTAATTCTTTTATAGAAATAATTTGAGAGTGTTGGGTTGTCCATCGAGTAGTTAAGAGTTCTGGTCGGTACGCTGATCAACGTTATCGATAGGAATCTCCTAAATACTATGATGAGGCAATTAGACACGATGATTTGTGCTTTAAAAATTGAGATTTTGAAAATAATATTTTGAGATTATATATTAAATTTATTTTTGAATGGTAATTGCAGCCAATAATTTTAGAGACGAGTAACAGAGTGGCGAGGCAGATTTGATCGTTTGATCGACTCTGCAGCCAACAGATATATCTATTTATTAGAGATTCAATGGAGAGGCAATGCCATTGATTTATATATATATTTATTTTTAAACTATAAAGATGAGAATATGTGAGAAAATTATTGAGCTATACTTTATTTAAAGTATATTTTGAGATTTTAGAATTATATTATATACATTGGATGTTTTAAGAGAAGAGTTATAAGGGGATTTGAAGATCGTTTGAAACTATTTAAGTGGTTTAATAAAAAGACTAAAGAGAATTTAAACTCTTAATTTATTTTAAGGAATATTATTATGGATTTACAAAATCTTTTGAAAATTAATTTTGGAAGTATGAGAAGAAATTTAGACTTTTAATTTGAGTTTTAAATTACTTACTAAGTAGTATAGTAAGGAGTTTGAAATTTTTAAATGTTAAAAATTGAGATTTAAAATTTAAAAGATGTTGGGATTTAAAAATTCTAAATATCTTGGATTGAAAAGTAATTTGAGCTTATATCCTTATTTCTTGAGTATATTCTATCCTTGAGTTAATATCAACGACATGCCTTATCGCGGTCGTTCGAGTTTGGTGGGCTTGCAAGAAGTCATTATGTGATTTATTCATCTTGTCTATTGCGTTTATCTCGTGGTGAGGATGTTCTTTCCGCATTATTATATAGAAAATCTTATTGATGATATGCTTTATTGCTTAGAGTTTGGATTTAAGTGAGTTTGGTCCCGACTCTATTCGTAGAGTTTTGTGAAATCAATCATTTTCGATTGATTAATTGTTGAGCATCTTATTGAGTTTTTTTCGAAGATGGGATATCTTCGAAATTCTTTCAAGTTACTTGGAAAATTCGATGGTTTGCTAATCGCTATATAAGCATTTGACGGGCCATTGGATTAACCAAGGAAGTTTTTCCTTATTTCTCTCTACCATTCTATGTTGAGAATATGAATAGTTTGAGTTTCGAGCTTCTCTTTTATCCTTTGTCGATTGAATAAATTATGTTGAATACAAATTTCCTCTAGAAATTGCAAGGACGCAATTTTTATAAAAGAGGGAGTCTGTAACAACCGTGGTTGGAGGTTACCGTAAATATTAAATTATAATGAATATTATAATTTAATATTAGAATTAATTGAATTAATTGGAAGAAAATGATGAATTATATTGTTTATTTGGAATAAACAATATAATATGAATAAATTTTGGGAGAACAATATAAAATAAGATAGGTGTCATGAAATAAAGCTTACATAAAAAAAATGAAGGACATGTGTCACAAGATTAAATAAAATAGTGACACATAACCCCATTAGCTGTCCATGTGTAGAAACATCTTAAGACACCTAAGTAGGCATGTGTCAACATTCTAAAGCTTGTGCAAAGAGAAGTAGACAAGTGTCCAAAACTAAAATTACCAAACTAGCCTTGAAAATTACTATATAAAGGGTGGAAATATTCGCTTATTTTTCTTTCTTTCACAAAATAAAAACAAAAGGAAGATAAAGTGAGAAAAAAAACTTGGAGAAAGCTAGGGGAAAAAGAGTCAAGGCAAATGCACAAGTTTAAGCAATCATAGGACCGGCAAAGGCGAATTCGAGTTGAAAACTTCCATCTTCAAGCCAAAATCATCATATTTTTGCTACTAATAGGTAAGCTAAGGCTTATAGCAACTGTAAGTGAACAAATTTCAGCAGCAAATAATCTCTTGCTTGAAATATTTGGTTAAATATGTTTAATTTTACCTCTGTTCTATATTGATTGATGCTGAAAATGCCCTATCTATTTTTGCTCATATCTGGCTCGTCCGGTGTCGGATTGATGCCACTCTTTTTTCAGATTGTAGAGGACTGATTATAGTTTGTTCATGTAAACTTTCATTAGGTTTTGAGTCCGTTTGGACCTTCTTAGTTGCTGTCAAAAATGAAAATCCGAGAGGGATTAAGCCCAGAATATTCTAATGGCTGGTTAGTGTTTTCGCCATAACTTTTGTGTTACTTATCAAAATTTTTATTTCTTGGATGATCTGAAATCCATGTGAAATATTCCAAAACTTTCATGTTTTCGGTTTTGACTGATTTAGAAGTCTACATAGTGGAAAATTGGCATTTTCATCGCTGTACTGTGTTGACAGACAGCGCAAATAATTTCTTTCTTAGTAGTATTTCTATCATAACTTCTTCGTTACTGATCGGAATATCAAAATTTATGAAGTTTTGGAAACTGAAGAAAGAATGTGACAACTTTTATTTGTATCACTTTCTGTAATTCGTTGAATAAAATGTTGAAAAATCTCTTGCAAACTCGCTGTCCTGTTGTTGTAGTGTACTCAGTGTTTTGTGCAAACCTGAGCTAGTATTTTGCGCATAACTTTTGCATTTCTTATCCAAATCCAATAATTTTTGAATTTTTTGAAACTGCATAAAGAATGTGACAACTTTTTTTGTATTACTTTCTGTAATTCGTTGACTAAAATGTTGAAAAATCTCTTGCAAACTCGCTGTCCTGTTGTTGTAGTGTACTCGGTGTTTTGTGCAAACCTGAGCTAGTATTTTGCGCATAACTTTCGCGTTTCTTATCCAAATCCAATAATTTTTGAAGTTTTGGAAACTGATGATAAAATTTGAAAACCTTTATTTGTATCACTTCTTAAAATTTTGTGATTAAAGGGTCGAAATAACTGATGCAAGATTGCTGTCCTGAGCACTTGGATGTAGCCTTGTGTGTTGTATTTGCTTTGGTTGATGAGTTTTCTGATGATGATTTTCTTTTCACTTGATTTGCGAATAGTTTGAGCTTAGATGATTAAACCATTCTATAAATAAATCATATATGGTTGGGGATTTGGGGATTTGTTCTTATTTTCTAAGATTTTATAATTTATTAAAAACTCTGAAAATAAGCCGTTTTCTCTCTAAAATCTTTTCTATAAAATTGCTGGAAATTGTTTTAAAATCATGTTTTCTCGTGAAAAATATTATATGTATAATTTTACTTATTTTTACTATTTATATATATATATATATATTCGGACGTATAAGAAAATAAATTAAACGATTTAGTAAATCCATGAGGAATGGGACTCGTGCATTCACTTAATCGGTTAATTATGAACTTGTACGATCGAAACGACATTGAGGAATCTTTTTGATTTCCTCCTTGGGATTTACCACTTTGTGGTCTGGGATAGAGTGTTATATTAGTCTTTTAGACTAATAACTTTAGTCTAATATTTCGTATTCGAGAGCATATACGACATGGGACTATCTTGGGAAAAACACTATTGCCGATGATATGAGGCAATTGTTTTATATGAGATTTTCTGAGATTTATGGTTTTATGGAATTTTTCACTTGTCAATGAGATGAGACAGGTTAGATATTTTATGCCTTACGCCAATGGCATGAGGCGATTCTTTGAGATTTTGATGCTTTTGTTAATGTGGCATCGACTAGCGGCTAGAAAACCGCTGAGTGAGGACGTGCGGTATGGGACGCACGTAACCACTTTTCGGGTTACTATCCGAGAGTCGTTGACACATTCTGGGAGAACTACCAGTACTTAGAGTCCCGATCGGGTTAAGTAATACTTGACTCGATCACTTTTGATAGCGGGGACTCAGCGGACATCGATTGGAGTGAGGTGCTCCAATCACTTTTGATGGCGGGTGTTCGGGGAGAATATAGATGACGTCATAGACCGGATTAATTCGAGATGAGGATTCCGGTCGAGAGATGGATATGGTACCATGATGGTGAATAGTACTGGTAAATAGCACGTGCAACATGCTTTTGCATGTAATAATTGGCCAATATGAGATTTCTTTTATAAGTTATGATGATTTCGATTTCACCATTTTTAATGTGTTTACCTAGCCTTATAGATGTAAATAAGGCAAATATGATTTCTTTGAGGATTTTGGTGATTTCGAATTTTATGGATTTATACTTGGGATTTATATACGACTTGAGAGATTATTTATTCATGGATAATGTTTGAATGTTTTCCCTTATACCATATACATGAATTCCTTCAGATTAACCCAAGTATATGTATATGCAAACCACCACAGAGACATAGTGAAGTTACTTGATATCAACCCTAGATGTTCATACCTACTTATGTTATCCCGTTGCGAAGCTCTTCTCTTTACCTTATGGTATTCCTTTCTAACGATAAGATTCAGTTGCTTGACCCGTGTGTTTATCACTCGGGTCAGACCGAGTTGTTTCAGGTATCATCTATTGGACTTAGCTTGAAGTTGATGTTGGATATCAGCTCGTCTTTCTCTTGAGTAGTTTTTATTCTTTCGCATACTCTGATGTAGTTACATTTGATTCGATATTTATAGTGTGGTCGAGTACCACCTTTATTGTATTCATATTGTATTGTACTAAACATGTATCTGTGTATATGTATATATATGATGTCGGTTACTGTTCTGTGATGTGATTTACATTCAGTTATTATATTTTGTTCTGATAGATCCGTTAACCACCTATAGTTTTGGATTAAGCATTTACTGTGTATGTCGATCCACTTGAGTTGAAGAAAAAAAAGTTATATTGCATTTATCGACGTATTCAATAGATGTTTAAGACAAAATTATAGATGGTCGCCCTTAACCAGCCCTATTCTCCGCTTTAGTAGACGGAATTACTTGTTAATTCTCTTTACTAAGGTGGGTCTCGGGGTGGGGCGTTACACCTAGTTTCCATTTGCAAATCAAGTTCTAGCTCCAAATTTATAGAAGAAGCTTTGGTAAGCCTCCTCTTCTTCTTCTCCAACTCATTCTCTTATCAATTTCATAAATTCCTAAACCTAACTTAGGAAATGTTTCTCTTTTTTAGCTTAGATTCAAGCTTGTTGGGTTGGAATTGAAGAGTGATTGTCCTTGCCTTTGCTCTATAGCTTCTTCTTCATTTGTTTTAGGTTTAACTGTGAGATTTTTATCTCACATATTAGTCTATAATTATCTTCGATTGTTAGGTATGAATTCCTAACACTTATTCTTGTGCAATTAATTTTGGTTTGGATTGATTTGGTGTATATTCCAATTTTGGGTGTTTTGAAACCAAAATCTATGAAAATCCTATTATGGATATTTGGACATTGATATTTGAGGCGTATCGAAGAGCCGTTGAGGCTAGGTTGTCGCGTGGCGTAAATCCTTAGTCGTCATTTGCTCGTTTGATCGCTTCCGATATTCATTTGGCCCTTTTTGGTCGAGGTTCAGGAAATGCTGCGAATTCCAGTTTCAGACGTCTGAATCTGAATTTCAGACGTCTGAATTGGCTCGATTTCAAACAGAAAGGAAATAAGCTCAAAACACCTATTTCAGACGTCTGAAACATTTGGTTCAGACGTCTGCATTATGTTCTTCAAAATTTCTAATTTCCCAGATTCAAACGTCTGAACCACCTATTTCAGTCGTCTGAATCTGCTGTGTTTTGCCTGTTGCCTATTTTGTTTAAGAATTCCAATTTTATCGATTCGTGTTGATTCCGATTTGTTGCAATCATTTATTATCGACTTTGATGACATTTTCTTCGAGATTTTTGGGAATATCCATTTTGATGGATTCGGTATCGATTTCTTTGAATTTTATTCACGTCTTTGAATGTGAATTTTGGTGATCGATTGTTCTACAATCATTTTTGTGATTTGTCACTTTAAAAATATAAAGGTTTCAATACTAGTAGTAAATATCAAAACTCTTTCATCAAAACGATTTCAACACTATTTTATTACAAAGCTCGTTTCTTAAACCATTTTCCAATCAACTAGTATATACACACCTTTACCCCACTCGTATGAGAAATCTAATTAAACGACTTAGTAAAACAAGTGGTATGAAACGCTTGCGTTTACTTCGTCGGTTAATTCTTGGACTTGTTCGATTGAATTTCTTGTGACAATTTCGAGTGGAGACTTACAGTTTGTTCGTAAATATTTAATTTAAGCTAGTGGTTACGGGACATGAAGCTAAGCTCATATATTTACTAGCTTCGTGTAATTGACACTTCTTGATGATCGATGATGATCATTTTGTGATGTAGACTAGCAATGTACAATGTCTCTTTGTCTGCGAGGAAGACTAAACCTCGTTTCTGTGGAGCTTCTGCTCGATTTGGTAGGTTAGCGACCCGTGGTCTTCGGGCGGTTCTGTGGAGCTTCGGCTCAAAATTAATGGTTAAATACCATGGAATAGTGTTCCGTTTGGTGATACACGTGTTGTTGAATTTTCATACTCCCGTTTTGTGATAGGCCTCCCCCATTTTTGTGATTTTTGGATTTCTATTGGCAATTTCTAGAATTTGTGTTTCACCAATTTTTTTGGTTTCATCGATAAGCTCTATCAATATTTGTGCATTGGTGAATGTGTATGTCATTAACTTTTGTGATTGGAATTGATATAATTGTCAATATTTATGGTGTGGTGAATAAAATTAAAGAGTACGATATTCTTTTTGATCTTTGAGAAGATTCTTATGATATTGATTAATCTCTAGTTGATTTTCAATTACATGTTTATGACTGTATGGCATTATGGTTATCATACGTTTTTGTCATATCTCTTATTCTATATCATTTCATCTGATATTTATAGCTAGACTGATCCGTTTATTATTTTCTTATTAAATAGTACTCGGGTCAGAGCAAGATGTTACAGGTGCTTCTCCTTGACTCCTCATGAGGGATTATTATTCTGACTTTTGGCTAACTACTTGGTTAATTAGTTCATTTTGTTGTATACATTTGAGATATAGACTCCATGATGTATACTTATTCTTTTGTGTAGCACTTGTATCTAGTCGTTTGTGATATTGTGGATCTTGTAGACCACTACTCTGATAAACACTTTTAAGTGTTGTATATTCATATCTATTTCCGCCTTTGTGATATGGAAATATGTGACTGATTTGTGTTACGTTTATTTCTATATTTGTTTCCGAAGGTTTTATATAACCACTGTGTAGTAGCTTTTAGTTTGTATTAGCATGTCGGATTTTCTCTTGAAATGATATGCATCTTAAACTATCTGACATACCGGTGCTCGCATGAAGCAATTACACGGATGGTTGCTCCTCAACAGCCTTATTCTCCATGCTAGTTGACGGCATTACACCGTAGTGTCCTTGGCTAGCGTGGGTATAGAGGTGGGGCATCACAGCTTGGTATCAAAGCCAAACTTCGGAACAATGTAGAATAATTTAACAAAGATCATCGTCCTAAGTCCATCTTAGGAGTCGTGCCTTAGGATTTAATTCGTGTCTTCGTACCGTTCTATCCTATTTTCTTTTATGATTCCTTGTTTTAACAATCATTAATGTTTGATATTCAATTTGTGAATAACCTTTTTCTTCTTCCTTCTTCTTTCTTAAGGAAATGGTTAGACCAGGTCGTCCCAGCACCGGTCAATGTAGTGCTACTCCCCGGGATGGAGTTTTTATGTCTGCCCAGCAGCTTCTTGATCTAGTAAAGAATGCTCAAGCAGCCGGTTCTAATCCGGAACCTACTCCCCCTAAGTTTGGTTTTGCACGCTTGTGCAACGATTATACCAACTTGGGTGGTAAGCCATTTAAAGTTTCTGAAACCATTATTGAAGTCCAGGCTTAGCTAAGAACATGCGATCGAATCTTTTCACGCATGAATCTTATTAATCTTCACCGTGTTCAGGTGGCCTCTAGTATGCTCCTAGAAAGAGCCTTAGACTGGTACGAGCTTCTGATCTCTAAAATAAATGAAGCGGGTCTTACTTGGGAGAAATTCCGAGAACTCTTCGAACTAAAATTTGTGCCAGAAGCTGAGAAGGTTACTTTGGCTCGCCGTTTTATAGACTTTGTTCAAGGTGAATCCTCCGTGGCAGATTATGTCGCATCCTTTGAGTCACTTTCTATATACGAGGTCGAGTACATAAACACCCCATTGAAGAAGAACCAAAGATTTGTTTATGACTTGAACAAAAATCTCAAGAAGCCATTACTTCTAAAATTAGAAGTTTCTTTTGATCAACTCATTAGTATCGCTCTTCATCTTGAAGAGGCAGATAAGGAGAGTGACGTTGAAGTTAGAGGTGCCCAACCAAACTTCAACAACAAGAAAAGGCCTAGTAAGTTCAAAGGTCCTTATCCCAATAAGAAAAGGAAGCAAGCAACTCTGGTGGCAAAGACTTCTTCCTCTAGTAGTGGGCAATGCTACAACTGTGGTTCTAAGGACCATTTTGCGAACAAGTGTTCAAAGCCCCATGCTTGTCGCTATTGCAAAATCCCGGATCATTATTTATCTTCTTGTCCCAAACTTCAAGGCAAGAAGGAGGGAAAGCTTAATGTTGCTCAAGCCCGTAGCAACACTTCTCGTGGTCAAGGTATTTCTTATTCTATCCTTGATAGCATTATTATATTTCGTGATCAACCTATTCGAGTTCTTTTTGATACGGTTGCGTCCCATTCTATTATATCAAAAGAACTTGTTGATGCTTTTTCTTTAAGTGTTGTTGCTTTAATGACTTCTTTGAGAATCTCGAATCCGGTTGGTGGATCCGTAACTATTAGTTTGCTTGGTAAAGATGTCGAGATTGTTTTATGCGATTTTTCTTTCCAAGCCGATTTGCATGTCATGCGTTACTTGGGCTTTGGAATGATTTTGGGAGTGAATTGGCTTAACCGTTATGAAGCTCATACCTATATCCTGAGCAGATTATTTATCTTCGACGTCCGCAATCTGTTAATCAGATTTCTATTATTCTTAAAGAATCAGATTCCGACTTAACAGCATCTTTATTCTTTAAATCCTCATGATAATGATGATGAGGAAGATGTCATTTCCCTTATTCACGTTGTTCGTGAATTTTCCGACATATTTGAGCCTGTTTTAGGATTGCCATCTAAGCGAGCAATTGAGTTTAGAATTAATCTCATCCCTGAAGCTCAACCTATCACTCGTCCTCCTTATCGCATGTCCAATAAGGAAAATGAGGAGATGCGCAAACAATTATCCGAATTGGAGACGAAGCAATTTATTCGCTCTAGTTCCTCGCATTGGGGATGTTCGGCTATTTTCGTGAAGAAATCCGATGGTACACTTAGACTTTGCGTTGACTACCGCAAGCTTAATAATCTTACTATCAAAAATAAATATCCTTTACCTCGGATTGATGATCTATTCGATCAACTTAGTGGTGCTAAAGTCTTTTCACAATTGGACTTGGCAACCGGTTTTCATCAGCTTCGTATTGCAGAGGATAGCATTCCTTTGACATCATTCCGTAGTCGTTATGTATCTTATGAATGGCTTGTTATTCCATTTGGTTTAATGAATGTTCTGGGTTATTTCGTTGACCTTAGAATCGAGTTTTCAAAGATTTCCTCGATCGATTTGTCCTCATCTTCATTGATGATGTTCTTATGTATTCAAAAACTGAAGAGGAGCATGAAAAGCATCTTCGGATTGTGTTGGAAACTCTTAGGAGTAATCAATTGAAAGCAAAATTTTCTAAATGTCACTTTTGGCAATCTCGTGTGAAGTTTCTCGGTCATATTATTTCCGAATCCGGAATTTCCTTGGATCCTTCAAAGATCGAAGCGATTCAAAACTGGAAGAGACCAGAGAATGTGATGGAAATCCGTAGTTTTCTCGAATTGGAGGGTTACTACCGTCGTTTTATTAAAAACTTTTCTAAAATTGTCGTGCCTCTTACTAGCTTAACAAAGAAAGGTGTTAAATACAATTGGTTGGAGAATGTGAAGCTTCTTTTCAGAAATTAAAACAATTCCTTTCTGATGCTCCTATTCTTGTGATTCCCGAGGGAAACCAAGATTTTATTGTTTATACCGATGCTAGTCGCGTTGGTTTGGGTGTCGTTCTTATGCAAAGAGAACGTGTTATTGCTTATGCTTCTTGGCAATTGAAGCCAGCCGAGACTAGATATGCCACTCATGATTTAGAGCTCGCAGCTATTGTTTTCGCCCTTCGAATTTGGCGCCATTATCTTTTGGGAGAAAAATTTATTCTTTACACCAATCATAAATCTTTGAAATATTTATTTTCTCAAAAGGAACTTAATTTGCGTCAACAGCGTTGGCTCGAATTTCTTGCATCTTATGATCATGATATTCTTTATACTCACGGAAAGGGAAATCGGGTTGCCGATGCACATAGTCACAAGCAACAAGCGGTTGTTTCCATGATAATATCCGAATGGAATGAACTCGAGATTTTATCCACTTGTGAGATTAGAGATCGTGTATCCAATTTATGTTCATCTCTTATTTTATGTAGCATTGAGGCTCATCCTTCTCTTCTAGACCGCATTCTTGAAGCCTAAAGGTTAGATCCCGAATTGGCTCTTCTTGGCCAAAATTGTAGGGATAAAATTGATATTGAAGGTATGAACGAATTCAATACTGATTCTCGTGGCGGCATTCGAAAATTTGGTAGACTTATCATGCCAAATATTAGTGATCTTCGTAAAGACATTTTAGAAGATTCTCATCGTTCTAAATTTACCATTCATCCTGGTAGTAGTAAAATGTACGTGGATATGAAGCAACTTTATTATTGGGAGGGAATGAAATCTGATATTGCTAATTTTTTTAAGTGTTGCATGACTTGCCAACTTGTCAAGGCCGAGCATCAAAGGCCCGGTGGGTTATTGCAACCATTAGAAACTCCAATTTGGAAGTCGGATCAAATTTCCATGGATTTTATTGATGGCCTTCCCCATTCTCGTTCGGGTCATGATGGCTTATGGGTGATAGTTGATAGACTTGCTAAATCCGCCTATTTTATTCTCATTTGGTCTAACCGGACCGTTCCCCTTTTGGCCAGACTCTTTATTAAAGAGATTGTTAAATTACATGAAGTTCCTACTTCTATTGTTAGTGATTGTGATCCATTGTTCACTAGTGGATTTTGGAAGAGTCTTCAAAAATCTTTGGGAATGAAGCTTAATTTTAGCACCACTTATCATACTCAGTCCGATGGACAAACAGAGCGTGTGAATCAAACTCTTGAAGATCTTCTTTGTGCATGTGTTCTTGATTTTGGTGGAAGTTGGGAAGATCATATTGCTCTCGTTGAGTTTTCTTATAATAATAGCTTCCAATCTAGTATTGGTATGGCACCTTTTGAGGAACTCTATGGAAGGCCATGCAGTTCTCCTTCTTGTTGGCTTGAGGCCGGTGAGAGGCTGGTTTTAGGTCCAGACTTTATTCGTGATTCCATAGAAAAGATTGATCTCATTTGCCATAGGATGAAAGAAGCTCATAGTGGGCAAAAATCCTATGCCGATAACCGAAGAAGGAAATTAGAATTTTCTGTAGGAGATTTTGTGTTTGTTCGTGTTTCACCTATGAAGGGTGCTATACGTTTCAGTTGATCGGGAAAGTTAGCACCTCGATATATTAGTCCTGTGACGACCCGGAATTTCTAGCAATTTAAATTTGAATAATTAATTAATTTTTAAAAATATTTAAAGGCTAATTTTAACTTGAATTCAAGATATCAATATTTACTTGATAATTAAATCATTGAATTATATAGTTTAAATATTGAATTTAATAATTGAAAATTTGGGTAAATGGTTGAATCTGAAATTTCTTAGCTTGTTTAAATAATTTTAAGGCTTGTAAAATTTATAATGATAATACTGAAGATAGTGAAAGCGTTGAAATTGAATTTGAAATTGTTTTGTTGAGTTTTTAAAATATATCGTTTAAATTGAATTTAAAAATAGCCTTCTGAGGCACAGTCTCGGAATTCGATGAAATCAGTGCCATTGGATCCGTAATAGTTAGTTAATATTGGATTTCAATTTTCGTAACAATCGGAGTTGTCGTTTGACCCTGGCAGCTCAAAACGCTACGAACCATTTTAATCGATTGATTTAAAATTTGATCGTTTTCTTCTGTAACTCGCGCAAATGATATTTGATTCGGAGTTCGAGGCTTTGAAAATGCTCAACGAGATATTTTCAATATTCGATATTATAAAATAAATTGAAGTATGAATTGCATCACCTTAATCACGTGACTTTGGTTTAGCTTGCACCCAAAGCCACTTTTAGAAATATCTTCCCCGTTGGCTTTCAGAGGAATGAATCGAAAAAAAAAGAGAAGAATCCTGAGAAAGAGAGATAATGGCTTCCTTCTTTTCTTCAGTTAAAAATAAAATAAAAATCAAAGCGACAATCTTCCTTCCTCTTTGTAACCCACGCACTCCAACCCCTAGCCATAGATCGCGATTTCCAGTCGCGATCAAAAAAAAATATTAAAGGGCGACATCAGGTTTCAACTAAATCAGGGTCGAGCCTCTGAATCGATTTCATTCCTCCTCCGTTTGGATTCGAGCCTCCTTCCTCCACATTGATTCGCGAAATTTTGTACTCGTGTTCGAATCGCAGCCTTGTTTGTCCCCATCTGTTCGATCGAGCCGTCTCATAGCTCAGATCGAAGTCGCATCTGTCGTTTGATCGAAGAGGAAGCCATAGCGAGGAAGGCGACGCAGTGATGTATGGATTTAATTTATGCAGCATCGATTTAGGTGAGTAACCCTCACACGAATCTTTAGAATTTGGGTGTATTTGCATTAGTACAGTAACAACATAGTTTGATGAATTTTTGATGGATGTTGAAGTTTTAAATTCGTAATGATTGAAGCCAGTCTAAGAATATCAGCTTGGTTGATTTATTTCCTGAAATCTTTGCATCACGCAAAGTATTTAGTTAAATGCGTCTTACTGTCCATAGGTATGTAAATTATTGGGAAAGAAAGAAAAAAATATAAGTTGGCCTAATGAATTTCGTATTTGTGATTGTTATAGGTCTATGCCTTATTTCCTAGTCTGTGATGAATGTTCTCGTTAAGTCATGTATAATTTTTGGTGAGTTTCTGCCTTTCAACTGTTAATAAAATAGGAAAGAATACTTAGTGTGTTAACCCCACCTCGGTGATGACTCGCTGACCTAGTAACTTATCATGAAAACCGACCTAACTGAGTAGGGCATAAGAGGGATGCCGACCTAACCACTCAAATTGTTTGCCGACCCAACTGCTAAAAGCATGCCGACCTAACCTCTTAAGAAGCGTGCCGACTTAATGCTCAGAAGACGGTTCCGACTCAGCATGTGTACCAACCTATCTACCCAAATTAGTGGCCGACCTAAATGTCGAAAGTAAATCGGTTCACACTTGAGTCGGAACCTCGGCAACTCGGCGATGACCTAGGGGATAAAGTAGAAGGAGGTGTTAAATCTTAACATATAGCACGTTAACTCGGCAACGACCTAGGACTTGAGATTTGAAGCCAGGAGAACATGCGCCTCTCATTTAAACCGTAGGCCGTGCATAAGTGGGAAAGGGCGACCTACGACCTAGCCTAACCCGGAGCCGACTCACGATCCAACTCATCTCGGCCGCTGCTTACAACTTGACACCAAGAATCCCTATAAATACATGACTATCTCCAACTTTAAGAGGACTTTTGGGATCATTTTTCTTCAAGACATTGAAACTTCACTATCTTCAAAGCAATCTACACTCCGTCACTTCAAGCACATGCAAGACGCTTAGATCAACTTCGCACAGGAATTCAACACATTCAATCATGAATTCGAAGAACTCTGTCACATCGAAGTTTTCCCTAGCTACTTGTTTCTTTTTGAATTGAATTGGATTGTAATTGAAGGAGATTGTAATAAGTTGTAATCCGATCAGCAATAAAAAGGATTGAAGTGGACGTAGGCTTGATCATAAGCCGAACCACTATAAACTCTGTGCTCATTTACTGCATTTTCTGTTACTTACTGTTATTTCTTGATTCCCGTATTCACGGGTGGTGCTTTCACATCGTTTCTACACACACCGAGGTGTTAGCATCAGATTTTCACGTTAACATTTTTGGTGCTTTCACTGAGAATTGAACTCAGGAAATTTCCACTATTGCTCCGCAAAGGATTGTTGAAAGGATTTCTTTTGAAACCAGAAGTTTATTGGAAATAATGGCTCCTGGGAGAAAACGAAGTTCTGCAAGATCCGACAATGATCAAGAGAATATTGCTACCTCTCCTCCTTCAAGTCAAGCAGCTCCAACTGTTGGAGTTACTCGAGCAGAGTTGGACGCCGTGGTTTTGGGATTGAATCAACAATTGAATGCTCAGAATGCGCAATTGGAAGCCCAGAATACCCAGAATGCCTTGATTATGGATAGGTTAAATGCCCTGCTTGAGGCAAATCACCAACGATAGGATAATGAAACAATCTATGCTGAAGATGCACGTGACCCCCAAGTAAAAGGTATTCCTCAAAGAGCAGACAACACCACTGCAAGGGAACCTTCCCAGGCTTAAGGGTCAAGGCCACGGCCAACTTTTCAAACTTCCGAAAGGGCAGCTAACTTCTGCCAGGCAAAGTCTCAAAACGATGAGGAGTATCTATCAGAAATGGTCCGCTCAATCATGAAGGAAAGCATGCGGTGGCATGAGGATGAAAACGATTGGGGATTCACTCCAAGCAAGACTCCGTTCACCGAAAGGATTTTAAAGGCGGAGTTTCCCAGGAAATTTGTGCCTCCTACCATCCTGGCCTATCGAGGGACAAGTGACCCTAACCAATTTCTATACAGATACGATTGGCATATGACCAGGGCACGAGCATCGGATGAGATTAAATGTCGATATTTTCCAGTATATTTAGAAGGGGTGGCTTTGCTTTGGTTCACCAAGCTACCGGTTCGATCCATAGATCAATTCTCCGATTTAACCCGGAAATTTAAAGAACAATTCAGATTGTATGCGTCAAAGGCAAAAGATATAATGTCACTGTCTAGTCTAGAACAAGCACGCGGAGAACCCATCAAGTCTTTTTTGAACCATTTTAATATAGCTTTAGCCGAGGTAGACAACGCGGAACCCCGAATGATCTTAACATACTTAATGCGGGCCATCGACAAGTCAAGTGAATTCGGGTTGTGGCTCAAAATGAAGGAACCAAACTCACTCGAGAAGTTTTATAAAAAAGCCGATGAATTCATACGCCTAGAAAACCTCTCGATGCCAGTAAAAGCAGTGGTGGCCGAAATCAAGAATAACGATGTCATCTCTAACAAGAGAGGATTTGGAAACCAGAAAAGGGAGAGTGATGAAGGAAAGAGGTAGGGAAATAAGAAAAAACCTCGACGTTTTGACCCTTCAGATTTCACCCCCTTAACTGATACACCGGAAAAGATTTTCTTGGCAACAAAGGATGTTGTCAAGTACCCTAAACCACCTGAGATGGGGAGAGGTGCAGTGCAAAATGGGAAATTCTGTCGAATTTCACAACCAACCCGGTCACGATACTGATCAATGTCTCCAGTTAAAGAGTGTGATGGAAGAATTGCTGAAACAGAATAAACTTCAACAATATGTGAAGAAAGACGGAATTGACCCAACCTCGTCCTCTCAGGGGCAACCATGTCCTGCTTAACAGTCCAGCTCAGGCAACAGAACTACAGAGCAGGAATCCGAGAAGCTGGTCATTGACTAACATATGAATCACAAAATCATGGAATAGCATTCATTTACACCCATATTTTACTTAATAGCGTTGCTTAACTTTGTAAAATGATCATGAATGAATAATTCTTGTGCTGTTAACCACTGTAAATTTGATGTGAATCAGTAATGAGCAATTATAAATCTTGTATTCTTTAATGCCGTTAAAATGCCTGTATCATTTCGATATGCGAATGTAACTAAAAATATCGATTTAGTATTGCAGGCTACCAAAATAAAGCTTGCTCATCCAACACATCACAAAGCGAAGTGATCCCTACAAATCACAGGGTAGACAAATGACAAGTCACAAATGCTCCGAATTCAAGTATTTCGAAAGAAGTGCAATTTGCAAACGATTGAGGACTCCACCAAAGAGGGCACCTTCCTAATAAGAAGATTCTGAGCCTTTGCTAACCGACCACGATCGTTTGTGTAAACGAACATCTGACGGAGTAGCTTGCATCTGCCCCATGGATCCACTCAGCAATAAGGCACATTTCTCTAGCAAAGAACAAATGAAAGAATGGGGCATGCACTTGAAGTTATTGTGAGGGATTGCTAAGAAGCGCAGGGTATAAAGACACAAGCGCAAACGCTACTCTTTAGAGTCCAAAGTACTCTTCAGAGTCCAAATGCTTCTCTTCGGAGACCCAACGCTACTCTTTAGAGTCCAAAGTACTCTTCAGGATCCAAATGCTTCTCTTCGGAGACCCAACGCTACTCTTTAGAATCCAAAGCACTCTTCAGAGTCCAAATGCTTCTCTTCGGAGACCCAACGCTACTCTTTGGAGTCCAACGCTACTCTTCAGAGTCCAAAGATACTCTTTAGAGTCCAAATCAAAGACCTCGAGCGGGCCTAGAAAGAAAAAGAGAGATCTTTCTCGTTACAAAGTTGCGGAATCATCGGTCGATACACTCCCGTGAATCCGTCCAACCGAGAGAAAGAAACTCCAAACTTCCAGGCAAAAGCCCTACTCAGAGGCACACGTTTCACCGAGATTGAAATAAAACTTCCAAGTCTTGAAATGTGGAAAGCCCTCTTTGGAGGCCCGCTTCCCAGCGAACAGGGAAAAATAAAAGCCTCTCCCAAGGGGCAGAAACAAAAAGACCTCTTCCCAGAGGCACAACAAGACAAAAAGACCTCTTCCCAGAGGCAGAAATGAAAAGACCTCCTCCCGGAGGCACAAGCAAGCAGAAAGACCTCTTCGGAGGCACACGTTTCACCGAGATTGAAATAAAACTTCCAGGTGTTGAAACGTGAAAAAGCCCTCCTCCGAGGCACAACTCTTCGAAGGTACACGTTTCACCGAGATTGAAATAAAACTTCCAAGTGTTGAAACGTGAAAAAGCCCTCCTCAGTGGTGCAACTTTTCAAAGAAGCAAAAATCAAAAAGCCCTTTACTATGGCATAAAAAAAAATCCTCATCAAAGGCACACTTTAACTTTCAAAGGAAGAATGATTTACCTATTCTGGAAAATACTCTTCCTCAAAAAGAAGTTAAAGTACCCTTCAGAGGCCCGCTTTACCACATAGAAGAATTCACTTGGTAAAATGTGTATATACACAAAGGAAAAAGTGATTTCTTCGAAGGATGAAGCGTAAAAACTTATATGGAGGGAGTTGTACTCTGTTTTTTAGCGAGATAATATTTCTCCAAGTATGAAATAATTATTCTCCAGAAAATAAGAGTACAAGTCCCCTCAAAGTATAAAATATTGCAGCGATCTTATGGTATGGGGGCAGCATGGTATAGTTACATACAACATGGTATAGCTACATTGGTAAAATTACGCTCGAACAACATACCACAAGCTCACTGCAATGTCATATAAAGAAACTTGTACAAAAATGAATAATAAATGCATTCTCAAATTCAAACAAGAGTTTGTACAAATAAAGGATCATTTTATTCAATTGTATTACAGATACAAGTTTCGAAATAAAGAAAGCAGGGGCCGGTACCCGCACAATCCCCGACCAGTACGTGCAAAAAACAAAAAGCTAAAAAATGGAATCTTCATTTCTTCTTGCCACCTTTGGACCCTTCACCCGACCGGATGGTTAGCTTTTTGGGTCGATCTATAGGCATGAGGGAAGAAAGAGAGGGAGGTACAACTGGTACAACTTTCGATTCCTCTTCAGTAGCAATGATGCTCTTCCTCCTCTTCTTTGATGTTCCGCGCTTCTTTTTCCTCTTTGAAGAAGATTCACTTCCTGGAGTTACAAGTTTAGACAAAATTATGTCATCATAAGGAGTCCGCTCCGGAGATATCTCACCTCCCTCAAGTCCTTCGTCTTTTTGCTCTTGCGAAGCAGCTGGGTCATCCAAGCCCCGAAGGGCACCTATTATTTCTTCCTGTGATCCCAGATGAGGAGTAGGAGTGATTGGGGGAGGTAGAGGAACAGTAACTGGAGGTGGAGAAGTTTGAATGACGCTCGGCCCTTTCTCTACAAAGGAAAAGTCAAAAGTGTCGGTATTTCCCGCAAAAAGAGGAGACAATGGCTCGCCAAGATTCAAGAAATAATCAAGAAGCTCGTCAAATCCGTAAGAAATTGGCAAGTTATCCCCCTGAGCATTATTAGGGTTACCTGTAAAAGTTGGTGGTATCACATCAATTTCGTAGTCTAGAGCTTCAGCACTCTCCTGTGGCTCACCTACAGCTTGTGTAATTGCGGCTCCGGTATCAGCTTTAGTAGGAATCGGTGTATGATAGCTAGAACCAGCAATGTCAACATCGACTGAAGTTGAAGGAGGGACAGGGGCAGTCAAAGTTGTTTCTTTTTCTTGATGCTCTTCCCCCATTATTTCAACTCGCGATCTAGCAAGTTGCTCCTTCCCTCTAGCAAGGGCTGCGCGAGCTTCGAAGTCTAAATAGTGCGCCTCTAGCTCCTCTTCAGTGTACCCGACGCCTTTAAACATATCAAGCGCGGCTTCCCATACTTCAGCTAGGGTAACCTCATATTTGGGACCCAGAAATGCAAGACTGCCACGCCCTAACACGCTTTGCAAATAGAATTCAAATAATGTCGAGCCGATGTCAGCTTTGGTAGCTTCATGAGCTTCTTCAGCTGCAATTCTACCAGCAATAGCCTCATCTCGCTCTCTTTCGACTTTAGATAGCTGAGCTTTCAATTTTTCAGTTTCCGCAACCTGAAAGCTGGTTTGCCCTCGTAACTGAGTAATATCAGTACGGTAGCCCTCTACAAGTTGCTCCAGCCCATGAGCCTTAGCCTCGGCATCCCTTTGCGCAGCATGAGCATCCCGCACCTGATGCTGGAGCACACTCTCCCTTTGAGAATAACAAGTGGAGGAAGTAGCAAGCTCCTCTTTGAGTTTCCCAACTTCCGCTTCAAGTTTTTCATTATAATCAGCAATGCTCCTCATTTCTGCATCATGCTGCTTAAGGGTCTTTTGCCATTCGGTCTTGTCATTCTCCATGGTCAGCATAGCTTCGAGATTGGCCCGATTCACCCTTTGAAGCTCGTCTACAAGCTTTTGCCAGTTCGACATCCTTTTAATATCAAGCTTGATGGCATCGAGATTTCGTAGCATGGCAGGTTTGTTGATAGGGACCAAGTCAAGGTCAAACCGCACTCCCTTCAGGCACCACTGTGGAAACCGGCTTTGGAGAGTGGCTAGACCTGGTCCAACTTGGTAAGAAGGCCTGTTGATAATTGCCTGGATATCAGTACGGGAAGGGGCAGGAGACTGAGGAGCAGTAATCTTTTCAGAAGTTGCAGGCATTGGTTCCTCACTGACTTTAGCCCGTTTACTCGGGTCATCAGTTATGTGACTCTTCCCTCTATTATCGTGAGATTTGCGTTTGTGGGAGTCACCCTTTTTGTGGGAAGAATCGTATCGGTCATCCGGTCTTCCATAACGTTCTTCATGGGCACGTCTCTCCCGAGACTTCCGAGCGGCCCTCTCTTCATCAGTCTCTCTGTGAACAGGAAGATAGCGCTTATAGTCATACTGGTCGCGTCTCCCGTATCGCTGGATGTCATCATAATATGAGCCGCCTCGCTTCATTGAAGAACCTGAAATTGGAAAAAGCACAACTTTAGAATTTTTTGAAAGTGTGAAAAGCTAAGTGTGTAGGATGTCAAAGAATCCTAGTCATGTGTGATGTGTAAACTACATGCGCTGAACCACGAACCGCTCGTCAGTCCAGGGGTAACAAAAGGTTTTATAGCTAATGGCAATTCTCCGGATGAAGGGATCTGTTTAAGGGCAGAAGTTGCTTCAACTGTCGGAGATATAACTTTGGTAACAGTAGGGTCATCTTTGAAGAGCTCTTGAGAGGTGATCATTATGTCGCTCAAATCTTCGAAGATGTCATCACCGCCATGCTTAGCGTAGCTCCCTCCATCAAATCCTTTCTCAATGTTCTCCCCGGTTTGAAGAAGAGGTCCCTCTTCTTCAATGATTGGGGCAAGTGCAGGCTTATCGGAGGGCCCCGCAGCGTCTTTCGGAGTCGAACATTTCACTAGCGAGGCCTCAATGGTAGTTTCTCCCTGCACAGGCTCTTTAGCAGGAGGTGGGGCATCTGGAGTTTTAGCTGGAGAATCCGGGGCTTCGTGAGGGTGCATAGAGCGAAAAGTATGTAGACGCCCGTATTGATGCAAAAATTCATCCCTCAACAAAAACTTGACGCTTGTCTCTTCTACGGCCACGACACTCAATCTGTCAAAAGTCTGCTTATGGACCGGATCTCTAGAGGGAAGAGGAAGTGCTGAAAAGTGCAAAGAATGAGATTAGAAATTGGTAATTCGGATCTCGAGAAAGCTTGAAAATGGAGAGAACGGAAACAGGTAATCTTACTTCCTACTCTCCAGACGGCATAAAACCCTGGGGGGCGGCGAGCAAAGAAAAATTGGTTCAAAAATCCATCAACGCTTTCGGTAAGATCAGAAATAAGTTTGCGGTTTCTAGCACTCCTCACAATTATAAGGGAAGGATGATCTTTACTCTTTGCAAACGAGCATAAGTAACGAATTTCTTCAAAACTTGGCAAGCGATCAAAAGTTCTTCTAAACAAAACACACAACCCCATCAAGATGGCATAGCCATTAGGATGAAGTTGGGACGGAGAGATTGACAACCGAAGGAGAAGAATTCGAAGAAAGTCATTAAAAGGAGGGATCACCCTGCTTAAGCACATTTGACGATTGATCGCAATAAAACCATGGGGTGGATTGTCGGCAGTATCATTTGGCCCAGGGAGTAGGACATCACCTTCAGTAAAACCAAATTGAGTACGCAGCTGAGTAAATGCTCTCGGAGTTAGAATAGTTGAGGTTCTCTCTGGAGGGTTCTCTATAGGAAGAGCTGTCGGAAAAGTTTCTTCCTCTTGAGCTGCCATTTCTTCTTGATGGGAAGTCATTCTACATAAACAACTGGATATTCAAACATCAAGGTGCACGTTTCCTAAAATATGTGAGGTGTTGTATAAAATTAACAAAGCAATAAACGAATATAACTGGAATGAAAACTAGCTAGCATTTGTTAGTTATGAAATCCAGGGACTATTGTTTTAAGGCTAAATATACAAGTATAATGTTGATGCAGACAAATCAGTTCAAATTGTTAATACTTTGCATTTGTATATTGATTCACAAGCATTTCATGCAATGTAATTAAGTTGCTTATCTTGTCTCGACTAATCTGTCATTTGATGTGGGCAGTCAATGGCAGTATTTTCGCCTTGGTTTTTTTTGTTTGTTATTTTCAGCAGGTTGGCAGCTTATAAGTTAATGCGGTCTGTGAAATAATATAATGAGATTCAAGCAAATTTAAAGTTGGGGCAGTTCAAAATTTAGGCAGCTTAGTTCAGCAGTTCAAGTCAAATACTCAAAGTGGGTCTATGCTCCTAAATGTCAACACGTCCAAAGCTTAAGTATTAACTCGGCTACGATTTAAATGTCTTTCGCGAGATAAGGCTAGGTCGGTAGCTGGTCGGAGTCTAAGCAGTTTAATTCGGCAACTCGGTCCTCCAGGTCGCAAGGGAGAGATAAGAAGGCAAGCTCCGATTCAAAAGGTATGAACTTCTCCAAGTATTAACTCGGTCACGATTCAGGCCTTAAAGTTTAGATCGGCAAGTTTCCTTCAGGCATTATCTCAGCCACGACTTAAGGTCACTTAAGAGCCAGGTCGGCCAAAGGCTAAGCCACCCAAATTCACTAACTCGCTCCCGAACCAGCATCCCACTGCATTCAACCAGTTAACCCAATAACCATTCCATCAACAGCCGCCTTCATTCATGCCGACCAATCACCCAATAATGCGATTCAAAATTGTCACAAATTCGATGCCATGCCATTAGAGATCATCTAGCTTGAGGTAATAAACTGCCTTCGTTGTATCAATGATCACCTCGAGCAACCTACACCTTGCCGATTATAAGTATGATGGATTTCGTGATGGGACGTCGTGCAAAGGAACGATTCGAGTTCGAGCAACAAGGTTTACGAATCAACAGTGACCTACAATCGGAAGAAGAATGAGGTTACCTACGCGATCATCGGTAGAGATTATCGGTGACTGGTTGGAATAGAATCGCCTTTAAGAATTTGAGGATGCTTCAATAGCGAAATCAAGCAGGAAAACAAGTGACGAAGAAGAAGAAGGAATGCCAACTTATACTCCACAGTGGAACACCTGGGGCGGTGTACGTGGTATAACTGATAGGTCGCACACGACCTACCAACCTAAGAAGGGACGGGTTAAGGGCAATCGAAGCACACGACCTAATCCTTAGGCGCATACTTCGAGGGGCAAATGTTAACCCCACCTCGGTGATGACTCGCCGACCTAGTAACTTATCATGAAAACCGACCTAACTGAGTAAGGCATAAGAGGGATGCCGACCTAACCACACGAATTGTTTGCCGACCCAACTGCTAAAAGCATGCCGACCTAACCTCTTAAGAAGCATGCCGACTTAATGCTCAGAAGACGGTTCTGACTCAGCATATGTACCGACCTATCTACCCAAATTAGTGGCCGACCTAAATGTCGAAAGTAAATCGGTTCACACTTGAGTCGGAACCTCGGCAACTCGGCGATGACCTAGGGGATAAAGGAGAAGGAGGTGTTAAAACTTAACACATAGCACGTTAACTCGGCAATGACCTAGGACTTGAGATTTGAAGCCAGGAGAACATGCGCCTTCCATTTAAACTGTAGGCCGTGCATAAGTGGGAAAGGGCGACCTACGACCTAGCCTAACCCGGAGCCGACTCACGATCCAACTCATCTCGGCCGCTGCTTACAACTTGACACCAAGAATCCCTATAAATACATGACTATCTCCAACTTTAAGAGGACTTTTGGGATCATTTTTCTTCAAGACATTGAAACTTCACTATCTTCAAAGCAATCTACGCTCCGTCACTTCAAGCACACGCAAGACGCTTAGATCAACTTCGCACAGGAATTCAACACATTCAATCATGAATTCGAAGAACTCTGTCACATCGAAGTTTTCCCTAGCTACTTGTTTCTTTTTGAATTGAATTGGATTGTAATTGAAGGAGATTATAATAAGTTGTAATCCGATCAGCAATAAAAAGGATTGAAGTGGACATAGGCTTGATCATAAGCCGAACCACTATAAACTCTGTGCTCATTTACTGCATTTTCTGTTACTTACTGTTATTTCTTGATTCCCGTATTCACGGGTGGTGCTTTCACATCGTTTCTACACACACCGAGGTGTTAGCGTCAGATTTTCACGTTAACATAGTGTATTGTTGAGAACACAGTAAATTCACTTGTTTATGAACTGCTGCATACATATGAAAATTACTCTGAAGTTTGGTAGCCTACAGTTCTAAGTGCAGATTACCTGAAATGAAATTTAGTAGCTATGTTATAGATGTAGGCCCTGAAGTGAGTAAATCTCACTTTGTTGGGTTTTTATTTAAATTTAAATGATTAAATGTAAATGAATTGGATGGATGATTGAATTGTTTGGATGTGTACTGATGATTTGGTGATTTAGTTTTTGGTTGTTCTCGAGTCAATTGTGATTGACTCGAAGTATTTGGGTTTAAAATTGTCTCACACTTGAGTCATAAATACGAAAATGTTTCCATTGTTAGTAAAGGTTTAATGAATTGTGATTCATAAAATTTGAAGGTAATTAAAATGTATAATTAATTAATGTAATTAATTAATGATTCGGGTTGATTAATTTAGTAATTAAGGGTTTCGAATAAATTAATGAAAGTTTAAGTCAATTAATTAGGTTTGATTAATTTAAAATGATCAATGGATAGTTTGTGAGATAATCACTTAAGGTAATTAATAAAATAAAATTACTTTGTGAAATTTATCAAGAGATTTATTAAGATAGTTAAGTAAAGACTAAATAATGTATGAATGAAGTAGAGTGAAGATAGTTAATTACAGTTTTGGGATTTATCGAAATGATTAATACTGTGGTTTGAATTAATGAAATTTAAATTTTATTATGATAAACTAAATTAAAAATTGAAAATCCTTAATTTATATAATTAATGATGAAATCAAAGATTGACTAATTAAGATTGATTAACCCATAAAAGAGACTTATGAAGTTAAATAATATAAGTTATTAAGGATTACTGTAATTAAATAGCGAATTAATTCATGAGGTAATTAAGATTGCTTATTGATTGTGTTTAAGAAGAATTATATTGTGATATTTAATTAAAGATAATTACTTGAATGTAATCGAAAGATGAGCAAATCCATTTTGATTGATTAAGATGAAAATGAAGGGTTGATTAATTAATTGATTTGAGATCAATTAACATTTAATGAAGGAACGGAAGTGGATGGTATTAGTAATTCCATCAAGATTAATTTAATTAATTTAGAAGTGATTAGGTTTTGCTTATGAATGATTGGATGGTATTTAATGCTTTGAATGAATTGATATATCTGATATGAAATATTGTGTATTTCATTTGGATAATTTGGGCAAGGGTGGCATGAGTTGCGAAGAGGCCGGGGTCGGGTATTGGAAAATACCCGAAACCATTTCGAATTTTTATAAATTGATTTGTGAAATCAATACGATGAAATGAAGAGATTTAAGTGAATTGGATTATTTTATCTAGGTTGGTACTTAGAAATTGCTATGTGAAATAAGTCTGGTTTATAGCAAATTATGAATTGGATAAATTAAGATAAGTTACCACGGGTTTTATATAAGTTGTATGCTTGTATTCCATGTTGGACGAGTTTACTCACGCTGGTTTCCAGCCTGACCCGGGTGTTACTTTGATGTAATGCTCGGGTCAGACCGAGTATTACATATTTTCAGGTTAGGGCGTTCAGGAGCTCAGGAGGTGAGCTGGTGGCAATATCGTATGGAGTATATCTGCTGTATTTATATTATTGTTTATTTGAGTCATGATAATTGTAAATATTCAGTGACTGTATATTATGTGGAACTCTGATGTATATTAAATGTAATCGACAGTTATAATATTCTTTTGTAAACTGTTATGATTTATTATTATTTTATCCGCTGCGTTTGTGAGATGTTGAGTGTTTCTGTTCTTCTTCTCCTATCTCTTTCTTCTTTTTCATAACTATCTGAATGTTCGGCTTCGAAAATTTCGGGTCGTTACAGGTCCATTTACCATCACCGAACGTATTGGTTCCGTGGCTTATCGCCTCTTATTACCAGCTTAATTTTCTGCTATTCATGACGTGTTTCACGTTTCTCAACTACGGAAATGCCTTCGAGATTCTGATTCTACTCTTGAGCCATGTATTGTGGAAGAAATTAAAGTTTCGTCTAATTTAACAGATGAGTAACGTCCTATTCGTATTATTGCTTTGGAGGTTAAACGCCTTCGAAATAAAGATGTCCCGCTTGTGAAAGCTCAATGGTCCTCAAATCCTAAGGATTGCTCTAGGGAATCTAGAGAATTCATCGAGCGAACACATCCGGACTTACTTTCTCATGCTCTTCGAGGAGAACTTTTTATTTTAAAAATTTCTTCCTTTTGTGTTGATATGCTTTTATGGTTGTTACTTTTTGTTCATTTATTCCTTATGATTGCGAGGACGCAATTTCTTTAAGGAGGGTTGTAACGTCCCGCCTTTTTGCACGATTTAAACCGACACACGTGCCAATTCAAACCATACAGAAGGGCGCATTGTTATGGGGTAAATAAGAAAACAGAGAAGAAAATAGAACAAACAGAATCTCACAGCGGAAGGATAAAATACAATAATAAATATATAGTTCGTAAACGGTTTACAAAACACTTGATTCTTCTTTATACAATAAGTATCAGAGTTACACATACCAATACAATCAATGCAGCGGAACAGTATGAGTGTGGTGCAAAACTATAAATAATAATAATACGGGTTCTTCGTCTTCGTCCTCCAAAGCTAAAGTCTTCGATCCTGAAATGCCCGGACTGACCCGAGCGAATTGAAAAGACAAAACACTCGAGTCAGAACTAAAAGATCTTATGTGAGTTAAATTAACAGAAATAAATATGAGTGCAGTAACTCAAGAGATGCTCGGGATTTACATCTCCTAAGGATCCGTTAAACTATTTACTATGTAGTATATTGCGCTATTATAATAGTGTCTATTTATAAAATAAACTTACTTTTTAATAGCGTTAAGGAGTGACCCAATATTCCCCTTAACACGTAATAGTCGCAGTAGTCCATCCAATATCATAGTCCCTCCTGATCGGGAAGCCACCAGAGGATACCACACGGGCTACAGGAGAAATCCAAACTCGTACAAGGCTCGGTATGGTAGGTGACATGGCACAACTAGGCAATGCCAGGGTAGATATACCAATTACGCTTTCGGGCCGATGGAAACGCGTAGCCGCAGCTACCGCCCACCTCGAACAAACTCCCCCAAAATCAAAAATAGAAGTGGCCACTGAATCAATCCAAAGTCAAAGTATAATATCGAAGAGGAGTGTCCGATCAGAGGAATGACCTCATTAACCCGTCGATCGCTCCTGTTTTAGCCACCTTATGCCAACTCACGGGAGTTGGGTCCACGTATTTACCTTACAGAAATCGTCGCCACCAACCTACTTCATTATGGAATCTCCACCGCATACACGGTTAGTCAAAGTGGTTTTCGGTATCGACAGAGAGTATGTCCATATCCGATCCCGGTCTCTTTGCCAACCCATCGTTATTATAACACCGTGGTCATTTTAAAAAAAATAGTTTATACTTTAAAACCAGAATAAACATTTCCATTTCAAAACTGTGAATACGATATCAATTTAAAACTCAAAACCATATGATATCATTTTATCTCAAATGTTATTCTTTCCAAAATCATACGGGTTTAAAATTTAAAATATCTTGAACCAAACATTTGAATTATACTTCCGAAACATAATATTTCGGAATTCATGCTCTGAAACCATACTTTTAAAACTTGAATGGTTTGGATATTCAACGGTATATAAAATAAATGGTTTAACTTTATGGTTACTTTGCAAAGAAAATAATTTCCATGGCTTTACGGATATAGTTCTTTATTTAAAGTCGAAACCATAATTTAAATATCACTTTTAGTTCCAAAAACCACTTAAATTTCTATATACATATATCCATTTGGAGTATTAATATTTCAAAACTAAAGTTGGAATTTATTCTTTCAACAAATTAAATGTTCTATTATTTAGTCTTGAATATCCATATAAAATCCATAAATAAAACTCAAATTCCTAGCAATTTAATATTTTCTTCAATTTAATTTATTCTAGAATATTCAATTTAAATTTATCTTGGAAAAGTCCAGTTATAAATATCATATCTTAAAATTTCCAAATATAAATTATCAAACTCCATTTTCTTAAATTTTTCCATTTTTATTAAAGAGATTTATACACATTTTAAATTCAAAATTTCTAACTTCATATGTATATATATGGAAGAATAATATTTATACAATATCAAAAATTTATAAAAAAAAATTATAAACCGTATCCCATCCAAACCATAGAAATCACTTTTAAAATAATTTATATATAGACCACGGTGCCTGTATATAATTTTCTATCCTATGGTCAAGTGATATGGATATTTATCATTTCAATCCGCAATTTAAAATAAAATTTTGCGGTTGTATATCATTTCAAACCACAATCTCAAATGAAATGAAAATGCATGATAACTTGCAGTTTAATGATATAAAATAAAACATCCATTCATCAACGTCATCCATCATCCAAATCACAATCATCGATCAATATCAATCAATAACAATATTATTTTTGGTGCTACATAACAGGTAATACTGGCAATTTTATTCAAATTAAATTTAACAGCTATTAATCTACAGTCTATATTCAGTAATAAATTATATAACTGTTAACTAGCAGTTCATATATACAAACAAATAAATTTTAACTATAAATTTATACGTAATAAATAAATTAAATTAACAGTTAAATTAAATAAATGCAATTCAACAGATATGAATAAAATAAACATGCCAAATACTCATAAATAAATTTCTATTCATTTCTAAAATTAATTTAAACAAACATAAAAGCTTCTAGTAGTTGTGAGTGGGTTAAAACACTCACCTTTTGAATTTAAATCGAATTTAAACCCGATTTAAACTCAAAAAATCCGACGGTCCCCAAATCTGTCCAAACTAGCGTCATCAGATCCGGAACTAAATTACGATCCTAACAAAAGAAATTTCGCGTGAATCGGAGAACGTATGAAAAAGATATTCATTTTAAACGATTTGAAAACAAAAATAACATAAAATAAAATAAAACAAAACCCACTTAACTTCATTGGCCACGTCAGCTAAAAGCTACAGCACATCGTCGAATTTTTTTCCTGGTCAAACGAATATCCAAAACAGAAAACGAATTGTACCAGCAGATTACGTGTCTCGAGAACTTTATCATAAAATTTTCTGAAATTTTTGTGGAGAGTTTGAATTTTATTAGAAAATTTGAATTGTAGATAGATTAGGTTTTGTAACCATTGAGGCAGAGAAAGCGATGAAGAAAAATGAACGTACAGCCAATTGACAATAGAAAGGAGGCTAGGGTTTATCACAGCATATTTATAGATAGATCGCAAAAGGATAGGTGTGCATGAATTTTAGCGTGCAAACAGAAGTGGTCCCAAAAGAATATTAATTATACACGTTACGGATTAAATTATTTCTTTCTCAACATTTACATTGCATTTTAAGCGTATTCACACATGTATAATTAGATGCTTCATTTAAATTTCCATATATATATTCACAATTCCATAAATTTCCAAATATATAGATAAATTTCCAATTTCAACTAAATTTCTAAATTACTATAATAATTACAGATTAAATTTCTATCCATTCTCAATAGATTTACGTTTACATACTAAAATCCACATTTCTATGTACATTTGAATTCCATATTATACATATTTTATTTATCTTAATTCCTTCCAACTTAAATTTCAATCAACATAAGACGTTTTATTCAGTTTCCAATAATTTCAATCATGCTTTAAATCCAAATGAATAAATAACTTAATTCCCATTTAAGCATTTTTCATTTGATTTGCAATCAACCTTTTACGATCAATTAAATTCCGATATATTAAATAAACGTTATTTCCATCATTCTTTATCCTATGAAGAAATTTAAGTTATTCACACCTATTACTAAATTTCATACTAATGCACACTAATTTACATTTATTGCAATGGTTACCAAATATTTCCCTGCAATAATTCATTCCCCTATACATACTTACAATTCCACTTAAACTTTACTATACCCATATATTTTCTCAACATCAAAACCAACGTTACCGCAATTCCACAAATGTACACTTATTCTATTATCACTTACTAACCATTCAAATTTTTATTAACAAATAGGCAGGTAATTCCTATGTTACAAATTTTTAATTCATCCTAATCCCTTACTATTGACATACACATATCATTTACAATGTTACCCAAAATCTCTATCCATTGTAATTAATACCTTAAATAAGTTTCAATTTATATTCAAGTGAATACATTACCCTTTTTCGTTATGTCATCCATTTTTCACAAGAAACGTTTTATCGTTTCGACAACATTTTATTTCTAATTACCTACATTGATTTGTGTACGTCTCTACTATTAAAAGCATTACCATTCTCACCTTCATCTAAATCTTCATTTATGAATAAAAAAAAAATTCACTTATTTCCTATTTATACACTTATAAATTCCAATTCCAAATAAATAGATAAATCTCAGTTTGCACTACTTAAATCAAAAATCAGTGATTATCCTACCTATACATTTTAAGTGGATGGATCAAATGTTGTATTCAAAAATCTACTTCTTAATATTCTTAGATTTAAAATCAACTCTCTATTAACAGAATATTTAGATGTTTAAGCTTCTTTTATTACCATTAACTTATTATTATACATTAAACTTAAATATACTGACAAAGCTTGTTTTTGGTACTCTTTTCATTTCCATAAATAAAATTAGCGGTGGATTCATACCTTATTATGTAATTAACTTTAATTCCACCTAACTAAATATTTACATAATCTTTTATTTGCAATAAATCAACTATTTTATATTAATTAAATTTAATCTTCCTGGTTTACTTATTCATAGTATGTAATTCAGTTACTCACCCTAACCTATTTATTTGAAATCCAATCCAGATTATTTTTACTAAGTTCCAATTTCCAAAGGTTACTGCAATTAATTCAATTAATTGCAATAAATTCTAATAAATTTGATTTTATTGGATTACAACTCAAAATAAATCAATTATTACTCAACCACACAGTTAACATTTCTTTTATGATTAATTACAGTAATATTTCCCGATTCTCATCTTTATTTTCATAAATTACTGGATTTCAATTTAATTGAAATTTTGTTAACTTTACACATAAATAAAAGCTTAAACCTCAATTAATTCATTCCTAAGATCACACTAATTATTATATTATAAAATGGACCTTTCCCTTAGTTACATCTTATTTATTCTCTTACCAATATTCCACACTAACTGCAATAATTTAGTGAATAAATTTGAGATTGATTTCAAAATAAACTTAACAACAAATAAGATAGGTAACGAACAATAATTATTGTTATTAAATCTATTTCAAAAAGTATACACTCAATTATTACCTTAAAGTAAGTCTTACGTTTCTATAAATTTATTCATACTTCTGTTACTATATTTATACTTAATAAAGTAACGTTTATTCTTAATAACAACATTATAGCTATTCAACATATAAAAGAACTCTATTCCCAAATACATTCATCGACAAATAAGTTAGGAAATTTATAATGGTTGTTATCCTTTCTTAAATTTATCTCCAAATAACGTACTTCCCAATTGCATTCACTTATGTTCTATCCAACATTCATTTATATTTTTTTTCATAAATTTGTTAATATTTACATCCATTTATTAACAATTTACTTCCATTATACAATTGCAATCTATTATAGTTATTATTACATTAATACTATTTCAAATTTTATTCTTTTAGTATTAATTAAACAATCGTATTAAATTAAGAGATTATAATGATTTTCACTATTTATATACACTCCATTAAACCCAACAGTCATTCCAATTACCTTTGTATTGCATTAAATTGGTTATCCATCACTGCCTTTTATTTTACTACCTAAATTCACATATAGTTACAAATTTACCAATATATATAAACACAGAGGAAATTGAAATTTCTTGTCATAAATTCTTAAATTTATATTTTATTCAAGTGCAACAATTACGCTATTTCTTTATTAATATTTTACTTAAATTTTCAACAATTAGGTTAGATAACCGTTTCTACAATTCATTATTAATTATTCATTTAAATCTCCCTTATTTATTCAACTTACACACAGGTATACATCTTACACTATCTCAATCATTGGATTTTCATTTAGCGTTCATTCCAGCATAAATTCTATCTCTTTTATATATATATCTTTATTTTTCTTTACAAATTTTTTTTATTACATAATCCCTTTTTAACTAAAATTTAATCGTCGAAATTTACGGGTCGTTACACTCTCCCCCACTCAAAACTTTTCGTCCCCGAAAAGGAAAAGAAGGGAAAAGAAGAATTTCGAAATCAATATTTTAAATTTACAAAATTAGTTAATTTAGCTAAAATATACAAATTTAGATACAGTGAAATATTTAAGTGATTTCACCATTAATCAACCAAATCAAATAACAACCATCAACCTTACAAACAGCATACATACACAAGACAAAGCAACCATTTATCCAACAAACAAGAAGTTGTTCGGGTTCAGAACTTGAAATTTGTATGGAATGAAAATAACTATCAAGTGCATCCTCTACTCAACAGTCTTAGATGGAACAAAGATAGATTATTTATTCATCCAACAACTTCACATTTCTTTACCCAACCCACCATAAATCAACCAATAATAATTTCAAAACAACGACCAAATTCACTTATTATACATTGATTTCATGCTTAGTTATTTGATTTCCTTTTATGATTCACGTAACCTTTAAATTTCATTTACTCGTTAATGTTTGTTTCATTAATTTACTTATTACTTATAATTATTCCTTTATACTTATTTGTTAACAAATAGCTTCAATCTTTTTCCAATGTTTATTTCTTCTTCATGAACTATTTACTAAAATTTCATGATCTTATTTATTCACACTTTAATCACTTGAGTTTAAAATCATCTATCTGTCATACTTACCTTTTTATTATATTTACTCGATAGAATTTCAATTATAACTTAAATTAATAACATTAAATTCTCCTTAATTATAGCAAATTCATTGAATTATTCATTTCCTCAATCTTCACTTGTAAGTTTTCTCTTACATTTCCTTACTAACATTGCAACTTTTATTATATGGTAAGTTATATATGTTTTAAGAATGTAAGTTAAATTTATACAAGTTTCTTCTCGATTTCTTTAATTAATTAATGGTTAAATAAATATATTCGTTTTATAAATTTCAATTTCAACTTACCTTTAATTTCATTTATTTATTTAAAGGTTTACGTTACTATTATATTTAATAATAGTAAAAATTTAATTACACTAAATTTGCTACCCTATAACATTAATTCTTATAAATAAATAAGTTTACTAATTCATTTACTAATGTTTACAATTGTTTATTTACATTTCTTATCTTCCTATGGTATTAAATTTTCTTTAATTAAAAGTTCACATTTTCTATACTAAATTGAACTATTAATTAACTGGAATTTTAAGAACCAAATACCGGGTTTAATTCCAAATTGTTTAAAATAGTAGATACACATATTCTTTTTACTTATATAACTTTAATTATAATCAAACGATAAAGTTCTCTTAAACAAATTTGCAGTAAATTTCTACAGTGGCCTTTCCTCTTCGAAACTCGAAAATGAATGTCGATGATGCATGCACTCATCACCGAAATTTATTTTCCAGCGACAGAGAGGAAAGTACAAACTTATTTTCCAAAATCTTCCTTTAAAGCAATTCTTCCGAAATATATTGAAATACTTATATTAGAAAATACTTATAAATAATATTATTATATTCCAAAATTTATTCGAAAGAATTTTCAAAACCCCCCGGAACTTCAGTTCTAAATTTCCAAATTCATTTATCTATTTTCTTCAATTTTATTTCTATTATTATTTACTCTATTTCCTAACAACCAATCTATAGCAACCAATTATAGATATAATTTGAAAATTTTATTTTATATATATATAGAAAATAGATTAGGCAAAATTATTTCATTCGCCTATATTAAAACAAATATTATGTCGGTCTGTCCTATTAAGTGTTTAGAAACCCCTATTGATGTCACAGCGTCCCATGCATCAACCGAAATTTATAAATACAAAACCGAACAGATTAACACAATATAAAACCTTTTATAAAACTAACAAGTACGCTCTCTCATATATATATACACTAAGCGACTCCCATAGGGTATTACTCCCCTATTAACAAAGAGTCAAACCCCACAAAGCTAAGGTTTATTGCTAAACCAAAGCTCTGATACCAACTGTAACGTCCCGCCTTTTCGCACGATTTAAACCGACACACGTGCCAATTCAAACCATACAGAAGGGCGGATTGTTATGGGGTAAATAAGAAAACAGAGAAGAAAATAGAACAAACAGAATCTCACAGCGGAAGGATAAAATACAATAATAAATATATAGTTCGTAAACGGTTTACAAAACACTTGATTCTTCTTTATACAATATGTATCAGAGTTACACATACCAATACAATCAACGCAGCGGAACAGTATGAGTGTGGTGCAAAACTATAAATAATAATAATACGGGTTCTTCGTCTTCGTCCTCCAAAGCTAAAGTCTTCGATCCTGAAACGCCCAGACTGACCCGAGCGAATTGAAAAGACAAAACACTCGAGTCAGAACTAAAAGATCTTATGTGAGTTAAATTAACAGAAATAAATATGAGTGCAGTAACTCAAGAGATGCTCGGGATTTACATCTCCTAAGGATCCGTTAAACTATTTACTATGTAGTAAATTGCGCTATTATAATAGTGTCTATTTATAAAATAAACTTACTTTTTAATAGCGTTAAGGAGTGACCCAATATTCCCCTTAACACGTAATAGTCCCAGCAGTCCATCCAATATCATAGTCCCTCCTGATCGGGAAGCCACCAGAGGATACCACACGGGCTACGGGAGAAATCCAAACTCGTACAAGGCTCGGTATGGTAGGTGACACGGCACAACTAGGCAATGCCAGGGTAGATATACCAATTACGCTTCCGGGCCGATGGAAACGCGTAGCCGCAGCTACCGCCCACCTCGAACAAACTCCCCCAAAATCAAAAATAGAAGTGGCCACTGAATCAATCCAAAGTCAAAGTATAATATCGAAGAGGAGTGTCCGATCAGAGGAATGACCTCATTAACCCGTCGATCGCTCCTGTTTTAGCCACCTTATGCCAACTCACGAGAGTCGGGTCCACGTATTTACCTTACAGAAATCGTCGCCACCAACCTACTTCATTCTGGAATCTCCACCGCGTACATGGTTAGTCAAAGTGGTTTTCAGTATCGACAGAGAGTATGTCCATATCCGATCCCGGTCTCTTTGCCAACCCATCGTTATTATAACACCGCGGTCATTTTAAAAAAAATAGTTTATACTTTAAAACCAGAATAAACATTTTCATTTCAAAACTATGAATACGATATCAATTTAAAACTCAAAACCATATGATATCATTTTATCTCAAATGTTATTCTTTCCAAAATCATACGGGTCTAAAATTTAAAATATCTTGAAACCAAACATTTGAATTATACTTCCAAAACATAATATTTCGGAATTCATGCTTTGAAACCATACTTTTAAAACTTGAATGGTTTGGATATTCAACGGTATATAAAATAAATTGTTTAACTTTATGGTTACTTTGCAAAGAAAATAATTTCCATGGCTTTATGAATATAGTTCTTTATTTAAAGTCGAAACCATAATTTAAATATCACTTTTAGTTCCAAAAACAACTTAAATTTCTATATACATATATCCATTTGGAGTATTAATATTTCAAAACTAAAATTGGAATTTATTCTTTCAATAAATTAAATGTTCTATTATTTAGTCTTGAATATCCATATAAAATCCATAAATAAAACTCAAATTCCTAGCAATTTAATATTTTCTTCAATTTAATTTATTCTAGAATATTCAATTTAAATTTATCTTGGAAAAGTCCAGTTACAAATATCATATCTTAAAATTTCCAGATATAAATTATCAAACTCCATTTTCTTAAATTTTTCCATTTTTATTAAAGAGATTTATACACATTTTAAATTCAAAATTTCTAACTTCATATGTATATATATGGAAGAATAATATTTATACAATATCAAAATTTAAAAAAAAAAAATTATAAACCGTATCCCACCCAAACCATAGAAATCACTTTTAAAATAATTTATATATAGACCACGGTGCCTGTATATAATTTTCTATCCTATGGTCAAGTGATACGGATATTTATCATTTCAATCCGCAATTTGAAATAAAATTTTGCGGTTGTATATCATTTCAAACCACAATCCCGAATGAAATGAAAATGCATGATAACTTGCAGTTTAATGATATAAAATAAAACATCCATTCATCAACATCATTCATCATCCAAATCACAATCATCAATCAATATCAATCAATAACAATATTATTTTTGGTGCTACATAACAGGTAATACTAGCAATTTTATTCAAATTAAATTTAACAGCTATTAATCTACAGTCTATATTCAGTAATAAATTATATAACTGTTAACTAGCAGTTCATATACAAACAAATAAATTTTAACTGTAAATTTATACGCAATAAATAAATTAAATTAACAGTTAAATTAAATAAATGCAATTCAACAGATATGAATAAAATAAACATGCCAAATACTCATAAATAAATTTCTATTCATTTCTAAAATTAATTTAAACAAACATAAAAGCTTCTAGTAGTTGTGAGTGGGTTAAAACACTCACCTTTTGAATTTAAATCGAATTTAAACCCGATTTAAACTCAAAAAATCCGACGGTCCCCAAATCTGTCCAAACCAGCGTCATCAGATCCGGAACTAAATTACGATCCTAACAAAAGAAATTTGGCATGAATCGGAGAACGTATGAAAAAGATATTCATTTTAAACGATTTGAAAACAAAAATAAAATAAAATAAAATAAAACAAAACCCACTTAACTTCAATGGCCACGTCAGCTAAAAGCTACAGCACATCGTCGAATTTTTTTCCTGGTCAAACGAATATCCAAAACAGAAAACGAATTGTACTAGCAGATTACGTGTCTTGAGAACTTTATCATAAAATTTCTGGAATTTTTGTGGAGAGTTTGAATTTTATTAGAAAATTTGAATTGTAGATAGATTAGGTTTTGTAACCATTGAGGCAGAGAAAGAGATGAAGAAAAATGAACGTACGGCCAATTGACAATAGAAAGGAGGCTAGGGTTTATCACAGCATATTTATAGATAGATCGCAAAAGGATAGGTGTGCACGAATTTAACGTGCAAACAGAAGTGGTCCCAAAAGAATATTAATTATACACGTTACGGATTAAATTATTTCTTTCTCAACATTTACATTGCATTTTAAGCGTATTCACACATGTATAATTAGATGCTTCATTTAAATTTCCATATATATATTCACAATTCCATAAATTTCCAAATACATAGATAAATTTTCAATTTCAACTAAATTTCTAAATTATTGTAATAATTACAGATTAAATTTCTATCCATTCTCAATAGATTTACGTTTACATACTAAAATCCACATTTCTATGTACATTTGAATTCCATATTATACATATTTTATTTATCTTAATTCCTTCCAACTTGAATTTCAATCAACATAAGACGTTTTATTCAGTTTTCAATAATTTCAATCATGCTTTAAATCCAAATGAATAAATAACTCAATTCCCATTTTAGCATTTTTCATTTGATTTGCAATCAACCTTTTATGATCAATTAAATCCCGATATATTAAATAAACGTTATTTCCATCATTCTTTATCCTATGAAGAAATTTAAGTTATTCACACCTATTACTAAATTTCATACTAATGCACACTAATTTACATTTATTGCAATGGTTACCAAATATTTCCCTGCAATAATTCATTCCCCTATACATACTTACAATTCCACTTAAACTTTACTATACCCATATATTTTCTCAACATGAAAACCAACGTTACCTCAATTCCACAAATGTACACTTATTCTATTATCACTTACTAACCATTCAAATTTTTATTAACAAATAGGCAGGTAATTCCTATGTTACAAATTTTTAATTCACCCTAATCCCTTACTATTGACATACACATATCATTTACAATGTTACCCAAAATCTCTATCCATTGTAATTAATACCTTAAATAAGTTTCAATTTATATTCAAGTGAATACATTACCCTTTTTCGTTATGTCATCCATTTTTCACAAGAAACGTTTTATCGTTTCGACAACATTTTATTTCTAATTACCTACATTGATTTGTGTACGTCTCTACTATTAAAAGCATTACCATTCTCACCTTCATCTAAAACTTCATTTATGAATAAAAAAAAAATTCACTTATTTCATATTTATACACTTATAAATTCCAATTTCAAATAAATAGATAAAACTCCGTTTGCACTACTTAAATCAAAAATCAGTGATTATCCTACCTATACATTTTAAGTGGATGGATCAAATGTTGTATTCAAAAATCTACTTCTTAATATTCTTAGATTTAAACTGAACTCTCTATTAACAGAATATTTAGATGTTTAAGCTTCTTTTATTACCATTAACTTATTATTATACATTAAACTTAAATATACCGACAAAGCTTGTTTTTGGTACTCTTTTCATTTCCATAAATAAAATTAGCAGTGGATTCATACCTTATTATGTAATTAACTTTAATTCCACCTAACTAAATATTTACATAATCTTTTATTTGCAATAAATCAACTATTTTATATTAATTAAATTTAATCTTCCTGGTTTACTTATTCATAGTATGTAATTCAGTTACTCACCCTAATCTATTTACTTGAAATCCAATCCAGATTATTTTTACTAAGTTCCAATTTCCAAAGGTTACTGCAATTAATTGCAATAAATTCTAATAAATTTGATTTTATTGGATTACAACTCAAAATAAATCAATTATTACTCAACCACACAGTTAACATTTCTTTTATGATTCATTACAGTAATATTTCCCAATTCTCATCTTTATTTTCATAAATTACTGGATTTCAATTTAATTGAAATTTTGTTAACTTTACACATAAATAAAAGCTTAAACCTCAATTAATTCATTCCTAAGATCACACTAATTATTATATTATAAAATGGACCTTTCCCTTGGTTACATCTTATTTATTCTCTTACCAATATTCCACACTAACTGCAATAATTTAGTGAATAAATTTGAGATTGATTTCAAAATAAACTTAACAACAAATAAGATTGGTAACGAACAATAATTATTGTTATTAAATTTATTTCAAAAAGTCTACACTCAATTATTACCTTAAAGTAAGTCTTACGTTTCTATAAATTTATTAATACTTCCGTTACTATATTTATACTTAATAAAGTAACGTTTATTCTTAATAACAACATTATAACTATTCAACATATAAAAGAACTCTATTCCCAAATACATTCATTGACAAATAAGTTAGGAAATTTATAATGGTTGTTATCCTTTCTTAAATTTATCTCCAAATAACGTACTTCCCAATTGCATTCACTTATGTTCTATCCAACATTCATTTATATTTTTTTTCATAAATTTGTTAATATTTACATCAATTTTTGACAATTTACTTCCATTATACAATTGCAATCTATTGTAGTTATTATTACATTAATACTATTTCAAATTTTATTCTTTTAGTATTAATTAAACAATCGTATTAAATTAAGAGATTATAATGATTTTCACTATTTATATACACTCCATTAAACCCAACAGTCGTTCCAATTACCTTTGTATTGCGTTAAATTGGTTATCCATCACTGCCTTTTATTTTACTACCTAAATTCACATATAGTTACAAATTTACCAATATATATAAACACAGAGGAAATTGAAATTTCTTGTCATAAATTCTTAAATTTATATTTTATTCAAGTGCAACAATTACGCTATTTCTTTATTAATATTTTACTTAAATTTTCAACAATTAGGTTAGATAACCGTTTCTACAATTCATTATTAATTATTCATTTAAATCTCCCTTATTTATTCAACTTACACACAGGTATACATCTTACACTATCTCAATCATTGGATTTTCATTTAGCGTTTCCAGCATAAATTCTATCTCTTTTATATATATATCTTTATTTTTCTTTACAAAATTTTTTTATTACATAATCCCTTTTTAACTAAAATTTAATCGTCGAAATTTACGGGTCGTTACAAGGGTAGTCCGTAACAACCCGCATATTTTATGATTGAGTATTTAAATATTTCATCGTTAGTCGGATTTTTGTCCGAAAAGCTACTTTTTGCAAACAATCAAATTAGGACTCGAGACCACCCCGATTGAGTTCAAAATGACGTTTGCGATCTTTTTTAGTATAAAATTCGATATGTTTGGAGATAGTAGAAATTTGCTACTTTTTCACTTAGGGCTTTGGTTTTGTTTCAACCCATTAGACCCAAACTTCACCCCTCTTCTCTTCATTACTTTATTTATATTTCCTAATACTCAAGCTTTAGCAAAAACGGAGAGAGGAATGGAAAATTAAAACTACAAGCCCTAGTTTCCATTTGCAAATCAAGTTCTAGCTCCGAATTTATAGAAGAAGCTTTGGTAAGCCTCCTCTTCTTCTTCTCCAACTTATTCCTCTTATCAATTTCAGAAATTCTTAAACCTAACTTAGGAAATGTTTCTCTTTTTTAGCTTTGACTCAAGCTTGTTGGATTGGTATTGAAGAGTGATTGTCCTTGCCTTTGCTCTATAGCTTCTTCTTCATTTGTTTTGGGTTCAAAGGTGAGATTTTTATCTCACATCTTAGTCTATAATTAACTTTGATTGTTAGGTATGAATTCCTAACACTTATTCTTGTGCAATTGAGTTTGGTTTGGATTGATTTGGTGTATATTCCAATTTTTGGTGTTTTGAAATCAAAATCTATGAAAGTCCTATTATGGATATTTGGACATTGATATTTGAGGCATATCGAAGAGCCATTGAGGTTGAGTTGTCGCATGGCGTATAGTCATCATTTGCTCAGCCGATCGCTTCCGATATTCATTTGGCCATTTTTGGTCGAGGTTCGGGAAATGCTCTGAATTCCAGTTTCAGACGTCTGAATCTGGAATTTCAGACGTCTGAATTGGCTTGATTTCAAACAGAAAGGAAATAGGCTAAAAACGCCTATTTCAGATGTCTGAAACATTTGGTTCAAACATCTGAATTACGTTCTAGAAAATTTCTAATTTTCCAGATTCAGACGTCTGAACTACATATTTCAGACGTCTGAATATGTTGTGTTTTGCCTGCTTGCCTATTTTGTTAAAGAAGTCCAATTTTATCGATTCGTGTTGATTCTGATTTGTTGCAATCATTTATTATCGACATTGATGACATTTTCTTCGGGATTTTTGGAAATATCCATTTTGATGGATTCGGTATCGATTTCTTTGGATTTTATTTACGTCTTTAAATGTGAATTTTGGTGATTGACTGTTCCACAATCATATTTGTGATTTGTCACTTTAAAAATATAAACGTTTCAAAACTAGTAGTAAATAGAAAAACTCTTTCATCAAACGATTTCAACACTATTTTATTACAAAGCTCGTTTCTTAAACCGTTTTCCAATCTGCTAGTATATACAAACCTTTACCTCACTCGTATGAGAAATCTAATTAAACGACTTAGTAAAACAAGTGGTATGAAGCACTTGCGTTTACTTCGTCGGTTAATTCTTGGACTTGTTCGATTGAATTTCTTGTGACAATTTTCGAGTGGAGACTTACAGTTTGTTCGTAAATATTTAAGTTAAGCTAGTGATTATGGGACATGAAGCTAAGCTCATATATTTACTAGCTTAGTGTAATTGACACTTCTTGATGATCGATGATGATCATTTTGTGATTTAGACTAGCAACGTGCGATGTCTCTTTGTCTGCGAGGGAGACTAAAACCCGTTTCTGTGGAGCTTCTGCTTAATTTGGTGGGGTAGCGACCCATGGTCTTCAGGCCATTTTGTGGAGCTTCGGCTAAAAATAATGATTAGCTACCATGGAATAGCGTTCCGTTTTGTGATACACGTGTTGGTGAGTTTTCATACTCCCGTTTTGTTATAGGCCTTCCCCCCTTTTTGTGATTTCTGGATTTCTATTGACGATTTCTAGAATTTGTGTTTCACCAATTTTTGTGGTTTCATTGATAAGCTCTATCAATATTTGTGCATTTGGTGAATTTGTGTGTCATTAACTTTTGTGATTGGCATTGATATAATTGTCAATATTTATGGTTTGGTGAATAAAAATAAAGAGTATGACATTCTTTTTGATCTTTGAGAAGATTCTTGTGATATTGATTAATCTCTAGTTGATTTTCAGTTGGCATTATGGTTATCATACGTTTTTGTCATATCTCCTATTCTATATCATTTCATCTGATATTTATAGCTATACTGATCCGTTTATTATTTTCTTATTAAATAATACTCGGGTCAGACCGAGATGTTACAGGTGCTTCTGCTTGACTCCTCATGAGTGATTATTATTCTGACTTTTGGCTAACTACTTAGTTTATTAGTTCATTTTGTTGTATACATTTGGGATATAGACTCCGTGATGTATACTTATTCTTTTGTGTAGCACTTATATCTAGTCTTTTGTGATATTGTGGATCTTGTAGGCCACTATTCTGATAAACACTTTTAAGTGTTGTATATTCATATCTATTTCTGCCTTTGTGATATGGATATCTGTGACTGATTTGTGTTATGTTTATTTTTATATTTGTTTCCGAAGGTTTTATATAGCCACTGTGTAGTAGCTTTGAGTTTGTATCGGCATGTTGGATTTTCTCTAGAAATGATATGCATCTTAAATTATCTGAGATACCGGTGCTCACACGAATGATGGTCGCTCCTCAATAGCCTTATTCTCCATGCTAGTTGACGGCTTCGCATTGTAGTGTCCTTGGCTAGCATGGGTATAGAGGTGGGGCGTCACAAATTTTCAATTTCATCTTAATTCCAATTCACGATAGTATAATTTCTTACTATAAACACATTTATAATTTGCATACCAATTAATTAGTTTCACCTAAATAGATTGATTCAATTCAACTCTTTTATTAAGTCTATATAAATCAATATACTATTTCATTGGTAAATATTTATTTCAATTATTCCTTTATTTCTTACAAATCTTATTTCAATTATGAATGCCATCATTGATCAATTATTACATAATTTCATTTATTAATATTCATTTTCTTCATGTTATTCATGCTTAATTCAACTCCTTTGCACATTAATTCATTTACTAAAGTTTAAAATCATTTATTTATATTACTTACCTTCTTATTATATTAAATTAGTAGCATTTCAATTATACTTCTGATATAACATTTCATTAGTAAATTCAATATTCCTGTTTGTTTCTTTTATTAACCTTATAACCAAGTATGACAAATTTCATAATTTCAATTGATTGCACTTACATTTTGAATTTGTAAATCTTAATTTCAATTGCTATATTTAAATTTCTAACATTTGTTTCATTATAACTTCTAAGATTTTTATTTCTTCCTAAATTTAATTGCAAAATTTAAATTAAACTAACAAATTTATTAATCAAAATTTATGGGTCGTTACATTATGCTACTTTCAACGATTGAAATTTTTGAGGTTATTCTCATCAGTGTTGCTCACATATTCCAACTACATCAGTCTTCCTTTCAAAGACACATCTGCGATCAGTGGATCATATACCTTTGGGTATTGCTATATATATTGTATTTTTATAATGTACTTGGAATACATTTTGTATCTAAAGCATCATGCCATACGGCAAGGTCTATCTCTTAACGGATTATTAACAACTAAGGAAATTGTTATTACTAGCAATTCTTATTCTCACCGTTAATAAGAAACTAAAAGTTTCTCTTTAATATATAAGGATTCTTATTAGATTTTCTCATGAGTTGTATTAGTTTATGGGCTTGGCTAATTTTATTTCATATTATGTAATTAGTTTCCATGTTAGAGTCTTTGGATCATATCCAAGTCCATGGAACTGCCACAAATTTCTATCTTTGGTCCTTCCTAAGCTCATTTAGGATAGTCTCCAAATGATCCCTGTAACGACCCGAAAATTTAACGGTGTTAATATTAAAGTAAATAAAAAAATAAATTTTATAATAGAATAGTGAATTGGATGTTATATTTATAATTGTTGTAAAGGCCTTTTCGAGTTGATCAGTTTGATATATAATTTTGATTTGTTTGGAGCTATAGTTTGCGAAATAGAAGCTTTATAAGGTTTAAACAACATATATAGCCGTGTTCCCGATCAAACTAGATGCACAACCCATAACCCAGCTTAACAACTATATAAATGAGACTATGAACCTTAGTCATCACCTCCATATTCAAATTTCTTCCCTAATCTCAAAAATTCTTTAATCATCTGCTAATGGCAGATGATTATGTCTAATTACAAATTGATTCGAAAATTCAAAATGTCCAAACCATATCATATTATATATCGTTGTGAAGTTTTCAATGAATGGAGTTAGTGGGTGGTGTCTATTTGTCAAAATAATGCTTGAGTATACCAAAATCGTGGTCAAACCTCTTGGTGGCGAAATGCAACATGCAAATTAGACATTTTCGATTAGAACAACTATAGGTGGTGATTCTAGCATCAATCGATTCATATTGAAGACTGGAATCTAAAAGTGTTGGAATTGGGTTAAGCATGATGGCTATATCTTAGGATCAAATGTCGATAGCTAGGTTTGGGCATTATCGATACAGGCTTTCTAGGCTGCAATTATGGGCGGCGATAGGAAGGCGACGACTTCAAGAGGCGAATGGTGGTCGAAATTTTGTCAATTGTCGTTGGAGGTTGGAGAATTTCGCAGTTAAAGTTTGGGATTCTTGGCTGATGGTGGTTTCGATGGTGAATGAAAATTTTCACTTAAGCCTTGAATTTTTTATAATTACAAAAAGCCCATGTAACTTCTAATGCCCACATCCCGCACATACGAACTATGATTCACAAAAAGTTTCTTCTGTTAGACTCATGGTGAAATTCCAAATATTTTAACATAGGTTTTTGCTGAATTTGGAGACTGTTGGAAAACACACGTTGATATGAATTATTTAATTGAAAATAAAATTAAAATATATATAATTATTTATGTAAAATCATAATTATTGCTGTAAATTATGTTCTATGGATGAATGTTTAATTATTACGGTATTTTGAATGTATTGTACCTTGTTTGGATAATTACTGTTGAATATTGTATTTTTGTATGTTTAATTAAAATAAATTCCTTGATTTGAATTGGGAAGTGATTAATTGGAATAAATTGGACAATTATGAGAAAATTAGATAAAAGAATAATAAATAAGGTTATTTACAAATTTTTGGTGGTTTATGTAAATAATGATGACTTAACAAATTTACCTCAAACTAAAAGTCTGAAATTCAATAAGGTAATTAATTTCAAACTGCTAGAGAAATTCATCAATAATAACATAAATTATATTTAATTGATATTGGGGAGTTTATCATTTAGGATACTCTTGAATAGTGCTTCACTTTTAATACTTCCACTTGACCATACTATAGTCACTTGATGAACCCCGTGCCATGATTTTACTATAATCAAAGTAGAGCTTTCATATTGAAGATCCATAGTATTCTCAAGTTGAGAGAACTGTGTAAATCAGTCATATCGATATTTCTTATTTGACGTTAGTTATAGTAACCAACAGGAAACTATTGAGTGGGTCATTCCATAGTTATCCGATAACAATCAGTACGTAACCCATAAATGCCCCAGTAGTCATGAATAATCCACCACCCAACATTTAGAGAGCATTAGGTGCTCTAGTCTTGACAGGTACGTAGATATATAGTTTCGATGCATCTTGACTAGAAACATTTAAAATGATGCATGTTATAATATTGTAATATAATACTCATGATTACAACTATTTGTAATGACTATCACAAGCACACCATTTATAGAATTTCTGTTAAATATGTTTTAGTTAAGCATTTCATTATTTTTAAGACATTATAACAAATATATAACAGAAAGAAAAACACCTTGGCTATGAAAGAAAAAATTGATTACAGAGTTAATTAATTTACAGTGAATTACAAAACTACCCCTAGGGCGTACCCCTAGCTCTATCAACCGTAAAGTATAACATCAATATGCATTACATATATCTCTTTTATAGATGGAATATAGTAATACTAGGTTAAAATACAAACAAAAATACATAAATCCACATTAGCCACTCATCCGCTTGTTTGCGCATACCCACTGTTCGTTCTGTGCACCACCACGTACGATGTCACCATACTACTATGTGCGTTCTTTCTTGCTCGCTTGCTAACACTATCCACGCTTCATTGCATATTTAGTCAGAGTGTATACTCCATATCCATAATCAACTGACTAACATAAATTAGGACCACTTATCTTGTAAATGTGGTTGCCCATCTAACTCATAACCAACTTCATATCAAAGTAACACTTTGGGACACACTCTTCTGCTTTTATCTCTATTTTTATGTAACATCTCCCAAAGTGAGCTTAACATATGGTTGGAGCCAGTCATCCAACATAGCATAGTATTCCCCCATTTGTTCTTATAGTGGGTTTTTCTCAAGTGCAAAGAATAATATGTTGGACTTCTCATCTGCATTATAATTAAACATTATGTTGCCATCCAGATCTTCAGTTATACATCTTTCACATCCGCTGCCTATTGTCAACAAACAATAATAAATTCTCTTTAGCATTACCATTGAATAGCCCAACCCAAACCTCAATAGTCTCCTAAACTCCTATAACTACATTGTTTATCACACGCTATGGAAGTACACCACTCGACAATTACAGACCAAGAATAGTTCAACACCCACTCAAAAGGCTAGTTGTCCTCACGTACTGACATAACCTTCTCCAACTTTTGCACGCATTCGCCCACTAATGACTCACTTTCACGCATTTTCGTAATCACATAATCTGAATATAAAATTCACATGCATATGCCTACCTGTTTAATGCATAATGGAGACACACCTTCTCATTAATAGTTTGGTCATTAAGGACGCTTTCTCGCTTATAAATAACAGGATTCATTTTTCATAGATCATTGCATACAACTAAGATTCCTACTGCATATGGCACTATCAACTAAAATATGAGAGAAATACTTAGTGCAACCACGATCATCTCTAATCATATCAATCACTTAAACTGAGAATTTCATCATATTAATTAGTCCTACATCAAGTCAGCCAACTACATATCATGACACTTTCTCATTATGGAATTGCTCACCTTTCTCACGATACGACATGGACAGGCAATAGATCTTTACACAATAGATCATCATTTTAAGTTAATAATTAATATCGCAATTTCAACTCAACTCTTGCTTCAATTCATCAATTATCTCCTTAATCTCACTAGATCATCATGGAAATTCATATATAGGCATGGAACTACCATAGCCAACTACTAGATCTGAATTTGATTCATGTTTTAATTAAATCGCAATATATCATAAAAAACGAATAGAAAACTTTACAGACATAAACTTAAACATGATATCTTTAATCCATGCAATTAAGAGGTTTTGGGTGATAGTTACACATTAATTCTGCCTCTTCATTAACCATCGAGAGCCACCATCACCAATCTATGAACCTTTGATCAAAGATCCACACTATGCTTCACTACTTCTCTTGCCCTCGTCTATTCTTCTTCTTTAATTGCCCTCACGTGCTTGCTAGTCTCTCTTTCAAATTTTCTTTCTTTTGTTTTCTAATTCAATTAACTTTTGATTTGAATATATTATGCAAAGAGAATATGATAGATAGCTTATCTATAGCCTATATTTCCCACATGCCTTATTCTAAAATTTTGCTTTCCCACCCTTTATTTCATCTTCCATCTTGAACTAAATTGAAATAATGTAACATCCCAAAAATTTGAGTGAAAATTTAATAAAAGAATTAAATTTAAATATAATAAGGGAGAAAACATAATTTTTAAAACATTCGAATTTGGCTATGAAACTTGCACCATTTTTCTGGACAATTTTTACAGGCGATTTTATTAACAATTTTCATATATACTACTTTGAAATCGATGCCATTATGGAGAAGTTACAAATATTTTAAAACTTGAAAATGAATTAATTAATTAATAGGTAAGGAAACTAAACTATCCTTAATTAAAAGCTCCACCGGTTGACATTCTGAGGGGTCGTTGGTCGATATGTAGTGGCCGACCAGTCCCTAAATAATCATCAACCGATTGTCATTCCAGCTCAAGGAAATTGAGCGGCCAACGACCTAGATTAAACAAAATATTTTTACATGGTTGGAAAGTAATTATTAAACATTTAGGATGAAACCAAAGAATCTCCTAGGTTTGACCAACGGTCAAGAGTAATCCAAAACTCCTATAAATATACATCTAACCTAAAGATTAATTCATTAGAAATTAGACTGCTCTACTGAAACTCTACCAAATTCTTTCCTCCCCAAATCTAAATTCTTCAAAAATAAAATAAATATAAATGCAGAGAGACTAAGGAGGACAAATCAAGCAAATAACTAATGAATAAGGGAAGATTTCAGCCAGGAGTCAAAGGAGAGCTTGGATCTAGATGAGTGTGTGTATTTTTAGTAAGATGATTATATGTAGTTAATTTTGATATACCTATCTGATTTAGGTTGTTAGAAACTAAATTGTTAATCATTTTGGTTAGACCTGAGATTGAATAATAAATTAAATTGATTCAAACCTATTAAATAGGAATTAACCTAGATTAAAACCCTTTCTCTAATCCTATAATTCATTGATATAATTTGTTAACATTAATGTTAGTAGTAAACCCTAGATTTGAATTATTCCTATAAATCTAAAATTGATTTCAAATAAGAAATTTAGGAAATTATAGGAATTGATTCATTATAATTTCTTTGTAACTGACTATAATAAAGATTCAGAGAAGAACAGAAAAAATGAATAATTAATGAACCAAAAAAATGAAATTTAGAAGTTTAAAACCCTAACTGACGAGGACCGATCGACCGCACTATTTGAAGTAGTCCATAGGAAGCGGTCGACCACCCCAATATATAGCATTCATCGTTTGGCATTCCAGATGCATAATCTACACCTTGGCCTGAGTCTCAGATTATAAATAGAACTATTTTAAGTCTAACAGTATATATATATAGTGTGTGTGTGTGTATGGATGTTAGAGTAGGGAAGCTAGTTCCCTATGAGGCGACACTAGGACGCTGCAGAGCTAGGTAAATGCTTTTTATCCAGTAAGGGTCGATATTTGATTAGGGCGAATTTATCACAAATGGAACTCATTGGAGGTTCTACAATGGACATGTAGCACTGATTGATGTCTGATGAAGTGTGTAGGCCCGACAAAACTGGAGTTCCTTGGTATTCATGGATCCAAATGCGACGTGTTGTTGATCATGGGGCGTGCAATAAGAGGCAATTACGTTTCCATTGAGAGGTGGACACGGATGCAGACGATGAGACTCTTCAGCGAGTCAGCATTATGGGCTCCCCCTCAATGCATCATAGGGAGTGGGCTTATAGGTACGGGTACCCATGGTTGTGGGTAACTTAGTTCCATGGTACAAATTGTAGGATAATCCTATGTAGAATAGTTCCAGTAGCTATTAGCTAATCAGTATAGTCTAGAGGTTCAATCAATCATTCAACCCTAAGTATGAGCCTGCAAAAGTAGCTATGTGGTGTATATTTAGCTAAACCCCTTAAGTAGAGAAATCTAGTAACTCACAAACACGTGTAGAACACCCTAGGTCACATAGATTATTATTAAAGTCAATTGCACATGATAACCATATATTAATGATGTACTCTTTCAACAAACTTATGTCTGACCCACTCCATTCCCTTCTTTTTTTCCCACTACAGGATAATAGGATAGCGGTGGATTTGGCATAAAGCACTGAGAAAATATCCAAGCATTGGAGTTTCACTACTCTTGGTTGTTCCTCAAATAGCTATTTGTTGTATTAAATGTTTGTTAAACTTATATTGCTCTTTGGAAATAATGTATGTGAATTAGGCATTTTGAAGGCTGTTTTTTTTTTGCTAAAATTTCTATTACAGGTACTTATATTATATATCTTTCGTCGTGAGATCTAAAATGTAGAATGCATTAGATATATTCTTATATTCTAACCCTATGTAATGTGTACATACCCAATAGCTCGTACTTCTTGCCATTGACGTGGGTTTGAAAGTCGCCATAGGTTTTGGATCGGTATGTCGGAAGGTGTGGGTTGTCACATTTGGTATCAGAACTTAGGTTTAAGACTTCTTAGGAATTAGTTGCATACTCAGGGAACGTACTTGAAGACGTTGTTTAGAAAGAAAATTTTCAAAAGTTTTTCAAAATGGGTTTCCAAAAAGCATATATATGTATGTAAACATAAAAGCTTTTCAAATGTTTTACATATATAAAAGTATAAAAAGGATGAATGCTATCCCTTAATCTTGATGGAACTATCTATGGAAAAATTTAAAATGATTCCTAATCACAAATGGTGAGAATCTGAAATTTTGATTGGAATGGCACAGAGGAGGCAGCAAAGATTCCGAGCGTGAACTCCCCATAAGCTTCTGTCGGTATCCGTAAGCAAGGAGACAAGATGAGCCTAATCCAACCAAAGGAGCGTGTTTGTAACTTTTCTAATATGGATATTCATTAATATAAAACAACTGCAGATAAGAATAAATGTTAAGGTTATAATGGTTGAGTTGAAAATAAAACCTTCATGGTTGTTATGATTTACTCCATAATGAAATGCTAGTAGAGGTTTTCTATACCAACTAGCAATAGTAAGTAAATTATGGATTTAAAGGTAAGTGAAGAAGGTTAGTACCACAGGGCCCATATAATAAAGTGGAAATCACATTCTTATATTGGTAGTAGTTGCAAAGACTTCCTTTTTACATATATGTATAGCTAGAGTGTTTGTATATTGGAGTTTGATACTGTATTGAAAGATAAACTTGAATTAACCATCTTTGGAAAGAAGGACAAAAACCTTCTATACTTGGAACATTGTAAAGTATGATTGGGCTCATGTAAATTAGGTTGCTTTTATCTACTCCAGTTTAAATGTTAAACCAATGAGAATGTTTTCACAAAGTTAGAAATAGTAGTATCTAATATTTTAAAAAGAAAAGTAAGTTGGTTAACGATTTCCTATAAAATGATCAGACAAACTTTATGAAATTTGTTTAAAAGGTAAAGTTAAAAGAGTTTGACAAAAAGAAATTCTCAATGACTACTTTAAAGCTTTTGGTTTTAGGCATACTGCTGCACGTATCCTTGAAGTGTACTTTGCTATTAAAATAATTTTTTTGAAAAAACGGAGTCATAAAACCCAGCTTTTGAATCTCTTTTATAAATAAGAAATGGTTAGTGCTTGAAAATGTCTTTTAAAAGTGTTTCCGTCATACTTTCATATATATGTGTGTGTGTGTGTGTGTGTGTATGTATGTATGTATGTATGTATGTATGTATGTGTATATACGTATATATACATGTAGTAACTCAAAACATCATGTTTTCTTTTAAAATACACTTTGGTGAAAATTTCTTATTAATAAAGAAAATTTTTATCAAGATGTTTTTTTATGTACATTTTGCTAAGCTGAATTAAACCGTTTTTGATAATTTAAAAATTAAAGGAAAATGACATGAACTTTGCAAAAAGAAACGGTTGTCAAAAATGAATGGAAGGTTTTACTGTTTTTAAAACTTACTAGTTTTGTATAGAAGATGTTAAATCAAAGATTTTGATTTAAAAGGTAAATTGATGCTATGACTATCACTTAAACGTAAAAGGAAAAGAATGAAACTGGAGTTAGATAAATGGAATCACACAGCCTGTAGGGACCAAATCGATGATGGAGTCCAAAAGCATTGTAGCATTTAGGGACAGAGGTAGGAAGTAGTATAGAGAATTAATGACCTTCTAAATCAACAGTTGAATTAGAAGGTTAGAGTACAAGATCAAACTTCCTGCAATAGTGAAGAATAAACATCATTGTGTATCTTTCTACCCAAACATGGTTTGAATTGTAGAATTCTTGTGTAAGGAAATTCGAAAATTATGATTTGGGTAAGAATATTTTAGAATAAGGAAACTGTAAGAAAGATGTTTTAATTATATTAAAGAATGTTGCGGATGTAAGACGTTTTTCGGTTTGAAGTATTAAAGGGCCAAGTAGGGTCTACTTCAATACTTATAGGGAGTATTACGTAACAGATGAGCATTTCTTGATTACATTAAGCAATCTAAATGGGACGGTAAGTGTAGGCTTGGCACTATGTAACGACCCGCCAATTTATTACTTTGATAAATTGCATTTAGTTTTAAATAAAAGGTTGATAAAAAAAATAATGTTTTGAGTGATAATAAGTAATATTAAATTTATTTTGAATAAATATTTACAAAAATATTTTCCTCGAAATCTAAATCGATAAAAATGGCAGGAAAATGTTTTATCAATAACCAGCTCTATGATCATAAAACGTCGCGTAGGGAGCTGGATACATACACTTATTTTTATAATCGAATATGAATATGAAATTTATTTATTTATTTATTTCTTGAAATTAAATGAATGTATAATTTCCACAATGATGCCCTTATATTTAATATATTGAGTTATGATTTTAAATTAAGATTTAACGATTTAATAATTATTACAATTATTCAAATAATTGTTTTTAAATGATAATAATTCATTTTAAATGGTTATAAAGTAATAATAAATAATTTATAATAGTTTTATAAAGAGATATATAATCAGTTTTAAAATATAAGGAAAAATCGATGTCGCTTTATCGATATAATAGCAATTTTTATAAATAATTTGTAATATGAATTTATATGTTTTTATAATTCAAATATGACCATTTTAATTCATATAAAATGATAAGAAAATGTTTTTCAAATTTTGTTTATAAATGTATATGTAATTTAAAGTATAAGTGAAAATATGACGAGGAATCGGTTCTCCGATTGGCAACGGTTTATAAAACGATAGTTGTTCGACACAACGTTGTTTAATGTCATGTAAGCATATATAACACATAAATGCACACCCTAACATACACATAAACATATACATGTATACATTTACACTTAAAAATATATATATTATAAAATATATAAGATATTTTAAGAAAGCTTCTTCCTTAAGCTTAAATAAGTCAACGTATGCATATATGAGTGGATGGAAGTGATGTGCACATGGAGGAGGAGTTATTGCCGTGTATTTTGAAGAGGAAGTGTGTTCGAGAAGCTTGGAAAAAGTGGTGTATGCATATCTTCCTTTACACTCTTCTTTTTTCCTATAAATACCATACCCTCTTCTTCTTTTTTCATTCTCCCTATTTTTCTTTCTTCTCATGAAGCTTCTTTAATAACTTCTTAAATATAATAATGAAAGAAAAAAATATAGAAAAAGGAATAAGAAATTATACAAATACATGTGCACCATTCCACTTCCAACACCATAGCTCCTTCCTCTTCACTTCAATGGCCATGGCTGTGAGTTTTTGCAACGACCCAAAATTTTCGAAGCCGAAAATTCCAAATAGTTATGAAAAGAAAGAAAGAGATAGAAGAAGAAGAACAGAAACACCAAACATCTCACACTCGTAGCGGATAAAATATAATAATCAATAATAACAGTTTACGAAAGAATACTATATCTGTCGATTACATTTAATATACATCAGAGTTTCACATATATACAACCACTGAATATATAAAATCATCACGTCTCAGATTAACAATAATATAAATACAGCAGAAATAGCCTCTACGTTATTACCATCCAGCGCGCTTCCTGAGCTCCAGAACGTCCAACCTGAAAATCTGTAATACTCGGTCTGACCCGAGCATTACACCAAAGTAACACCCGGGTCAGACCGAGTATTACAGATTTTCAGGTAGGACGTTCTGGAGCTCAGGAAGCGCGCTGGATGGCAATAGCGTATAGGGTATTTCCGCTGTATTTATATTATTGTTAATCTGAGATGTGATGATTTTATATATTCAGTGGCTGTATATATGTGAAACTCTGATGCATATTAAATGCAATCGACAAATATAGTATTCTTTCGTAAACTGTTATTATTGATTATTATATTTTATCTGCTGCAAGTGTGAGATGTTTGGTGTTTCTGTTCTTCTTCTTCTATCTCTTTCTTCTTTTTCATAACTATCTAGAATTTTTGGCTTCGAAAATTTAGGGTCGTTACATTTGGTATCAGAGCTGAAAGATTCAGCGAGAACTTTGGCTCTGATGGGGATTACTCATTTAATAGAGTCTGTGGTACTCTAGAATGAATTGAGAATATATATATATATATATATATATATATATATATATATATATATATATATATATATATGAGAGCGTACTTGCTATTTTCTTATATAAAGATTTTAAATGATTTTATGTAAAATATATAGTTTGATATATAAAGTAATATTCCCTTCTAATAAATATTTAGGTGATTGGTTGTTAATTATTGAAATTAAAATTAAGAAGTAATATAATACAACCAAATTGAAGTCTTGAATTGGAATTAAATTAAGTAGAAATAGAAATACAACCAAATTAAAATTAAATTGATTGGAAATGAAATTCTAAATCTGGTCCAGGAATTTGAAAATTTTGTTTCAAAGTATTGAAAAATAATAAATAAGTATTATTTGGATAATTGGGACTTGTTGAAGACAATGGGTTGTTTGAAGTTTGATTTGGACTTAAAACCAAGGGTGGTTTAAAATTTTAAAACATGGCTGGGAGGGCCAAGAAATAAATATGTATATATGTATGGATATACATGATATCAAAGATAATTTGAAATAAACTCTAAGAGGTTGAGTTTTGATTTTTCCCTGAAGTGTGATGTAAAAACCTAAAGTGATATAAGTTTTGAACTTATGAGAGGGAAATTTTTTTGAAGTTTGAAGCGGGAATTCAAATTGAGTAAGGTTGATTAGATTAAGTAAGTTGGAATTTAACTTTAGGGAAGTTAAATAAGTGGAGGAAAAGCAACCTGAATTGGAAATTTCATAATGAAATTGGAATTTAACTTGGAAATTTAAATGGTTGATTTGAATTAGGAATTTGTGTGATCTCAAAACGGGTTTAAGATTTAAAAAGAAAATTTTGAAAATGGATAGACGTTTTAAAATAAATTGGATGATAGCATCTTGTTGTTAATGAAAATCTTTAAATTGAGAAGGGTGGTGTATAAATAGAATAAATTTGAATAATTGAGTTTGTAAATTAAAATTGTTTAAGAACTGGCTTCAAACTGGAAGATAAAATTTAATAATAAATAAAAATTTTAAAATAAAATTGTATTGAACTCTTATTTGAACTTTGAAATTCATAAGTAAAAATAATTTAAAATGGAATTTTGAGAATTGGGCTCAGAAATTAAATTGTTTAAAAAAATTTAAATAAAGGTTAATTTGGTTTAAAGAGATAAACCAACCTTTGAGAATTTAACTCGAATTTATATAATTCGAGATAGTTTAAAGTCAAGATTGAAATTGAATTAGTTCAAAATTGAATTTGGTTTGAATTAATTGGATTAGTGATTGAAGACGTATAAGATTAAGAATTTAAATGGGAAATTGATTTGGATTATATTGTAATTGTAACGACCCGGCTTTTTCAACAGTTAATTTATGATATTTAAAATGAATTTAAATAATTAATTTGAAATATAATTTGTTTTCAATATGAAAAGTTGGGTTGATTTAATAAAAAGAACTCAGAATTTAAATATAACAATCAATTGAATAAATTAAATAGTAATTGACAATTGGGTAAATTATTTAAATCTGGAATTGTAAGCTTGTTGGAAATATTTTAACGGCTTATAAAATTTATATTAATAATAATGAGAAAAATAGATGAATTAAAATTGAATTTAAATGTCGTTTGTTCAATTTTAAATTTACATTGTTTAAATTGACAATTGAAAATAGCCTTCCGAGACATAGTCTCGGAATTCGATGAAACCTGTTCTGTTGGATACGTAATATTTAATCATTGCCGGATTTCAAATTTCATAATTTTCGGAGTCTCCGTATGATTGTACGATAAGCAAACGAGCTATAACTTATATTGAAACTCGAGAAGATTTTTAAATATAACGTTTAAAATAAAATAATTAGCGTAGCTTCCTCCACACACTAACAACATTTGTTCGTCTTCTTGAATATGCCTTCCATCATCTTTATTATTGCGATACCCGCTCATACTTTATTTTCGATCAGCCTCTTCTTTTTCCCCTATCCCTTCCTCGTTTTCTATTCTGACCCAAATCGAACAACCCCTCACTCCCTTACTTTCAATCAAAACCCTCATCATTCCCTTCCCATTTGATTCTCTACCTCCACTGTAAAATAAATGGCCTCGGCCGAATTCAAATAATTAAAAAAAACAATGGAACCCTAAATCAAAGCACGTTCCAGCGAAATCGAATAGGGAAGCACGAGATTCAACTCGCATTCGCGCTTTAGGCCGTGCCGTGTCGCAATTTTGTGGAGTTATGCGACGAGTGGAGGTGCATCGCTAGTATGGTTGGCTTGGTTCGTGGCGGCGGCGCATGGTGAGGGGGACGGCGTGGTTGATGATGCGGTAGTAGCTGTTAGGTGGACTCGTGTGTAGTTGGAGGGTCGTGGATGTTCGTGCGCGTCTCAGAAAGATCGAACAACAGCAAATCAGGGAGGAGCCATCAAGGCAGCGATGTGGTGGTTCAGGGAGTTCCTCGATGAGGTGCCAGTGAGGTACCGATGTTCCTTATTAGATTATTTATGCGTTAGAAGAAATTTTACTTAACAGCAGGATATAGTTTTGTTTAAAAAAAAGGGTTTTTTTTTTACAGTAGTGACTTGTACTGTTAAGCAGTTTGTTTGATAGGTTAAAATAGTTTGTTTAAAAATGTTAAGTTAACTTTGATTTAATTTAATTAAATAAATATTGAAATGTTTAAGGATTAGAAAAAAAGTTAGATTATTAAACATATATAAATATGTATGTGTGTGTGTGTGTGTGTGTGTGTAATTCCTAGGTGAGAAATAAAGTATATACACCTCTATCCATTTTAATTACTGGGAATAATTTATTCAGGTAATTAAGTTCATTCAATTAAATTACTTAGACACTCTAGTACTAAAGGATTTTTAAAAAGGAGAGTTAGTTTAAAATTTTAATTTTTGTTAAAATAAACCATTAGTAAAAATTAAATTATTAGGGTTAAAGAATAAATTTATTTAAAAGGGTATAAATGGTTCGATTTGTTCAGATACTAATAAAATCCATATAATTGTTATTCAAGGTCAAAAATTGAGAAACCAAGGCAATATTGGAATGGATTGCGACTTAAAAGCAAAGGTGAGATTTTCTCACACATTTGGATGCCCCAAATTAAATTCAAATGTTAAATTTAAATTATTGGATGTGTTTGGTTGATTGATAATAATTTATTCACTAGTTAATATCATAACCCATATACTGTAATATCCATTTGAAAGTAGAATTGATATGTTATTGTGCTAACATTTGTGGGTGCAAAGAAAACAGGTTGGAGGGATCCAACAGGATTCCTCAAAGATATTTATTTATTATATATATTGTTGCCATATGACAGGATGAATGATATTGATATGGATTTGCATGCGAATTAAATTTATATGGGAATTGGAATTGACTAGAATTTTTAAATGCTATAAATAATTTGATTGAAGGAAGTTAAATGAAATTTAAATTAAAAGAATATTTCTTTAGGATTTAAATTTACTCCTATTGAGACTAAAGTAAAATTAAAAGAATAATTGTTATATTGGTTGAACTTAAATTTAGTTAAAGTTGAGTTTGGGAAAAATTAAATTATGTACAAAGACTTAAAGAAAATATTGTAATTGGTGAATAGATTTGAAGCAAAGAAAAACTATATTAAATAAGATAAAATAGAAAGAACTATATTAAGAAATAAAATAAGGAAATTTTATTAAGAAATGAAATGGAATTTTATAAAGGAACGATATGGAATTGAATTGAAGAATAAAATTATAAAAATAGGATTTTTGAATAAATTGTTTTCATAAATAAATAAAAGGGAAAACTGAGTTATAAATTTATAAACGGAGTTTATAAATGAGATGGAAAATATTAGCGAATATGTAATGAGATAAGTCATGATAAGGACTTGATATGAGTTATGAAAATTGGTTTGGAGGGAAATAGTTGAATATTTCTGGAAGTAAGAAGTATGAATTTGGACAAGAGGCATTATAGATGGATATTGGGTTTTCTAAAATTATAAACTTATTTTTTTTAAAAGTAATATTTTAAATTACTACACTATATAAATTTCTTGTAAACTATTACTTGAATTTAAAATGTTTTGAATTAGTTACTTTCGAAGGAAAGGCAAATATTTATCATAAACTTTGATTTTCTAAAACCAGTTTACAATTTATCATTAAAACTGGATATGAACTCTAATTTTTATGTTAACTATTTCTCTTAAACCGTAAATTGTATAAAACTATACTTCTTATTTTATAAATCTAAATGTTTTCAAATGCTTTTAAAATCCAATTAATAATCCTCTTGTGATGATAAGTGAGTTATTAAATGAGATAAGATTTAGGAGAAATCTTATTGAGTGAAGGAATTGAGTTTGAAACTTGTAAGCAAAGTATAAATTGATTTTGGGAAGGGAATGAGAAAATAAGAAAATAGTTTCAAAAGTTAAATCAAATTGAGTGTGTATGAGAAATCAGTTAAGTGGTTTCACGGAAATAAAAGAACTGTGAAAATAGATTCAAATGGGTTAAAATGGGAATAATATCTTAAATAGATTTTTGAGATGAATAATTTGTGGAAATTATTGATGGTTGCTTGTGTATGATTAATTGATAGTTAAATAACCGACTATCAATATTGGACAATGCGCTGATCGTTACGAAGAGTCCGGGATCGGATTTAATTATCCGAAAACCACTTCGATCCGGTTTGAACGATTACGAATGAAGACCGTGAAGAGTTGAAGACGGTGATTCGGTTTGTCCAAACCCAGGGTAAATTGTATGGATTGAATGCTTTCAGAACATTGTCAGGGGGACGATGAACATTCTAAGTGATGCGTTCTTGAAAGGTAACGCTTAACCTCAAGCCTCATCAACCGGGAATAGCTAAAACAGAGGAGGTGCAGCAAGGTTAGGTGGGTCATGCCCAAGCAGGACAAGATTTTCCCTGTTTAGATGTCCCTTTATATTCGGCTTAGTGGGTGGTTGGTCGCGCCAACCACGGGGTTATCTTGTTCGGGACTGTTCAGTAAGGAATGGTTCCGGCCTTATGTTTCTGGGGAGCCGGCGTACTCCTCGGTACTCTGATCTAGGCCAGGTACTGTGACGGGCGGTACCCCAGTAGCCCAGCCATTGATGGAAATCCATTCTCCCTACGAGCCTTGTACGAGTTTTGTTTGTATTACCCACTCTATGGCTAGTAGCTGGAATTTAATAGATGTAACAATTTCAGCTATTTTATAAGTATTTGTATATAGACCCTATTATAATATCAAAGGATTTCTATAAAAATTGTTTTAGCTATCGTAAGGTAAAAACCCGACATGTTTATTTGTGGCATGGTCTTACGAGATGCTTTGTTTTCAAAGGATTTTTGAAACTTTAATAATCCAATTGAGTGTGATTTTCTCACGCTGGTATTCCAGACTGACTCGGGTGTTGTTTTATATGATGCTCGGGTTAGACCGAGTTAAACAGGATTCAGGTTATATGCTGGAGCTCAGGAGACGAGCTGGATGACGGAACGTATTTCCGTATTTGTCTATTATGTCCGCTGTGTATGATCATATAGTAGTTGTCATGTATGACTGACTGATGTACTCTGATGATGGTATATATGTATATGTATACAGTATAGATTTCTTGTATTTAAAACTGTATTCTATATATTATATTTTATTCCGCTATGATGTGAGATTCTGATGTTGTTTCCTTTTCTTCTTCTACCTCTTCTTCTTTAACCCAAATGGTTCGTATTTCTGTACAACTTGAGTTGATTGTTGAAGAACAGTGTTGACTCAAGAAGTACGGATTTGCGGGCTGTTACACTTGGTATCAGAGCTGAAAGGTTAAGCGAGAACCTTGGCTCTAGTGGGGAATTTACTCATTCGAAAATAGAGTCGGTGGTACTCTAGAATGAGTTTGAGCTTATTTATAGATATGAGCGTGTATTTGTTAGTGAATATAAAATGGTTTTATATTGCGTTGATTGATTTATTTAGTGGTATATGAACCTTTGTTGGCACAGCCTCGAAAACTGTATCGAAGGGGTTTCTAAACACTTAAATAGAGCAATTCGACACAATATTGATTATCCAAAGTGGGTAAATGAAATAATTTCATCCAAAATATATTTTGATATAAAAGAAATATTTTCTGAAATTATTATAACATGGATATTTGGATGATAATATCTTTACAAATGAGATAATTAAATTTAAAATAGTTATCTAATCAAGAAAAAACATTAAATGTTGAATTTTGGAATTAAAATTTAAAGCAAAAAGTTAAAGATGGAAATTTAACTTGGAGTAAAATGTCAAACTTGAAATTTAATTAATGATTTGGAAGGGATAAATTAGTAGATTTTTAATGAAGTTGAGAAATAAAACTTAAAGTGGATTGAAATTAATTTAAGGTATGTGAATGGAAGTAAATTGAATTAAATTGAAATAAAAATCAGTGGTATTTGAATTAAATTTGAATTTGAATCAAAATGGGATTAGGTGATGAAACCCGAGTTATAAATAGAAATTCCATTGAAATGTTAATTAAAATTAAATATGAATCTCAATTATTATGAATTGGGTTGAAGTAAAGATAGTTTGAATTTACAAATAAAATCCAAATCAAGTAGGGATGGAATAAATTGGCCTTGGATATTATCTTAACAAATTTAGATTGGTTAATTAAATCACATGGGATTTGATCTAGATGAGTATCAAATCAATTGCAATGAATTTAAGTAAGAAGTTGCAATAAATAAAATTAACTTAAGATTTAAAATTTATGGAAAGGTGATTTTGATGAAAGTGAAAGTTCATTGAATAAAATAGATTGGTAAAGTACCTTAAACTTTGGATGTGATTGGATAGTGAATAGCAAATTTAATTGGATTGAGAACTTTGATTGAACTGGAATTATCTTAAGCTAAGTTAATATTTGAATTTGAATGAAGATGAATTAAATTGAGATATAGATGATATAGTAATAAAACTCTCACTTGGGTAAAATTCATAATAATGGAATGAGGTTGAATTTAATGTAAGCTGAGTTAAGTAAAATTTGAATTTGAATAAATAAGACTTAGATAGCTCATAAAAGAATTGAGAAGCGTTGAAATAAAATATATACTTGGCTAAGTAAAAATGTATAAATCCCGAACTAAAAAAAAAAGGAATGTGGTTAACTGTAAATAAATGGAAGTGTGAAGATGAATAAGAAGTGGACTTATAAAATTATGATGGAATAAATAAGTCAAATAGAATTGTTTGAATCTGGAGAATGAATAGAAATCCAAACTTGAATTATAAAATAGAATTGAACCAAAGAAATTTAAATGAAGAGATTGTTGAAGCTAAAAATCATGTATTGACTTATAAATTGGGAATAAACTAATTTGAGATAAATTAGTAACCTGAATATTTGAATAAACTTTGAATTGGTTAAATAAAAGTTGAATGGTAAATTAATAAAAGTGGATAGTTAATTAAAGTAAATGGGAGGAAGAGACCTTGAATTATAAATATAAAATTCAACTTGGATTGGTTAGCAAATAAAATGAAATTGGATTAAATATAAATGGTTGGAAGTGCAAACAAATTATGTATAAATAAAATGAAAATGGTCTTGAATTTAATTAAATAAGTTCGAGAATGAATCGAACATGGGAATAGAATTTTTAAATGAAATAATTAGTTGAGTTAAGAAGTAAATGAAAGAGATTTGATTTAAATAAAATCAAATTAAATTTGGAAAAGAATTTATGGACAAATGAAATAAATTTAAGTTGTGAAAGTTAAATAATTTGTAGTAAATTAACTTAAGTCTAAAATTCAATGAAGCATGACTTATATAAACTTGGGACATGATTGTAAAATTTCAAGCATTGAAGTTGTCGAGCTTAAAAAAATGGTGTTGAATAAAATCAATGCAAAGATATGGTTTAAAAATAAATTTGAATGGAATGAAATTTCAAATAACTTGAGTTGGAATCAATTTTAAAACAGTTATAAAACTAAAGAAACTGTTGTTTGAATGAATATTGGCAAATTTGCATGAAATAATTGTTGTTGTCGCAAACACGATTAAATAAAATGCTATGGAATAATAGAAGTCAATAAAACTTGATTTTTGAAAAAAAATTGCCATGTATACCAAATGGTTCGGATTGAGAATGAATTGAATAAAAGAATGATGTGAAAATCATTCCGAATTGAATAGGATATGATATTATAAATTGAATAAAAGCAATTGGATTTAATTGGAACCTTATCAATTATTTATAAAACTGGATTCGTGTCTAATTGTTTATAAATATGGTTTTGAATTGTTAAGAAGCAGGAATTGATTTTCGAAATCAATTAAATGGAAAATGGGTTTGTTTGGGTATAATTATGAATTGGAGTTGAGTAGATGTGTGTAACTCACTTAAAGTTGAATGCAAACGGTGTTTGTATCAGTTATAAACAAATGGAACTAGTTTGGAAGCTATATAAATTAGTTATGAAGTTATTTATATTGCATTGCTTATGTTATTAATGTGTTGTAGTTGCTTAAATGAATGAAATGTTATAAATTTCATAAATATGTTGCTTATATGTTTAAATTGAGTAAGTACAGGTACCAGAAGACCGTTTAGCGAGATTTTGGCCGCACATATGCTTAATTAAATAAGCCGCTTGCTTAAAATGCTAAATAAGGTACGCCTACGTAATACAAACTAGGAAATATGAAATGTTTTTGGTTTTTCCGACCGTGTGGGTCGATGTATATATATTTATCTCTATTGTCAAATTGCAAAAGCTCCTCCGTACAAAGGGGACTCTGCCAAAAAATTTCAGAAATTTTGGGAGTTAGAAAATTTTTGGGAATTTTTGAAAATTTTGTTAACAACAAATGTTTTCACATTGAAAATTGAAATAAATTAGAGAAAGAAACTAATTTGAAATAATGACATGAATTTGTTATAAATGAAAAGGAAAAAAAAGAGAATTGTTAAAGATAAATTGAATTCATATAGAAATGGAAGAATTAATTTGAATAAGAATGGATATAAACTAAAGTGGTAAGATGAAAATAAATATAAGAAACACATAAAATGCTTATACTAACTTAAGTAACGAAAAATGCATTCTCAATTGGGAATTGATATTCAAATATAATTTAAAATAATATTTGAATGAATGGATGTCGACATTTGAAAGAATGTCGATAAAATGTTTTTGTATATTGTGACTGGACATATTGTTGTGAAAGAAATGCAGGTAATATAAAGGTAAAGAGAATTGATTTTGATTTCAGAAGATAAATTTGAAATGCTCGACAAAAAGGTATGTGTTTAAATTTCTATATGGAAATTGATTGGGATTTTGATCGAGCCACTTGGCTTTTTGTTTTCTTTTGGGTTTTTGAGAGGCCATAGAGCCATTTTGTAGTTGTACCGAGCTAGCTGCGCAAAGGAGATGCTGGAAAAAAAATTCGGGAATTTAGGGTGTTAGAAAAATTTTGAGAAAATTTTGACAATGCAAAATTTGGTTGTAAAATAAAACTTGAATGGTTAAACAAATAGTATAGTTTAAAACTAAGGAAAGGTTTGGAAATTTATAATAAGGGTAATGCATCTTTATTAAAAAGGTAGTTTGGTAGGATGTTAAATGGTCGGTTTTGAAAAAATATAGTTAGCGGGTTAGGACATTCTTATGAACTAGTAATTTCGGGGGCGAAATTCTTTTAAGGGGGGAAGAATGTAACGACCCGGCTTTTTCAACAGTTAATTTGTGATATTTAAAATGAATTTAAATAATTATTTTGAAATATAATTTGTTTTCAATATGAAACTTTGGGTTGATTTAATAAAAAGAACTCAGAATTTAAATATAACAATCAATTGAATAAATTAAATAGTAATTGACAATTGGGTAAATTATTTAAATCTGGAATTGTAAGCTTGTTGGAAATATTTTAACGGCTTATAAAATTTATATTAATAATACTGAGAATAATAGATGAATTAAAATTGAATTTAAATGTCGTTTGTTCAATTTTAAATTTACATTGTTTAAATTGACAATTGAAAATAGCCTTCCGAGACATAGTCTCGGAATTCGACGAAACCCGTTCCGTTGGACCCGTAATATTTAATTATTGCCGGATTTCAAATTTTGTAATTTTCGGAGTCTCCGTGTGATTGTACGATAAGCAAACGGGCTATAATTTATATTGAAACTCGAGAAGATTTTTAAATATAACGTTTGAAATAAAATAATTAGCGTAGCTTCCTCCACACACTAACAACATTTGTTCGTCTTCTTGAATACGCCTTCCATCATCTTTATTATTGCGATACCCCCTTATACTTTATTTTCGATCAGCCTCTTCTTTTTCCCTTATCCCTTCCTCGTTTTCTATTCTGACCCAAATCGAACAACCCCTCACTCCCTTACTTTCGATCAAAACCCTCATCATTCCCTTCCCATTCGATTCTCTACCTCCATTGTAAAATAAATGGCCTAGGCCGAATTCAAATAATAAAAAAAAACAATGGAACCCTAAATCAAAGCACGTTCCAACGAAATCGAATAGGAAAGCACGCGATTCAACTCGCGTTCGCGCTTTAGGCCTGCCGTGTCGCAATTTTGTGGAGTTGCGCGACGAGTGGAGGTGCGTCGCTAGTATGGTTGGCTCGATTCGTGGCGGCGGCGCTTGTGAGGGGAACGGCGTGGTTGATGAAGCGGCAGTAGCTGTCAGGTGGACTCGTGTGTAGTTGGAGGGTCGTGGATGTTCGTGCGCGTCTCAGAAAGATCGAACAACAGCAAATCAGGGAGGAGCCATCAAGGCAGCGACGTGGTGGTTCAGGGAGTTCCTCGAGGAGGTGCCAGTGAGGTACTGATGTTCCTTATTAGATTATTTATGCGTTAGAAGAAATTTTACTTAACAGCAGGCTATAGTTTTGTTAAAAAAAAGGGTTTTTTTGTTTACAGTAGTGACTTGTACTGTTAAGCAGTTTGTTTGATCGGTTAAAATAGTTTGTTAAAAAATGTTAAGTTAACATTGATTTAATTTTAATTAAATAAATATTGAAATGTTTAAGGATTAGAAAAAAAAGTTAGATTATTAAACATATATATATGTGTGTGTGTGTGTGTGTAATTCCTAGGTGAGAAATGAAGTATATACACCTCTATCCATTTTAATTACTGGGAATAATTTATTCAGGTAATTAAGTTCGTTCAATTAAATTACTTAGACACTCTAGTACTAAAGTATTTTTAAAAAGGAGAGTTAGTTTAAAATTTTAATTTTTGTTAAAATAAACCATTAGTAAAAATTAAATTATTAGGGTTAAAGAATAAATTTATTAAAAAGGGTATAAATGGTTCGATTTGTTCAGATATTAATAAAATCCATATAATTGTTATTCAAGGTCAAAAATTGAGAAACCAAGGCAATATTGGAATGGATTGCAACTTAAAAGAAAAGGTGAGATTTTCTCACTCATTTGGATGCCCCAAATTAAATTTAAATGTTAAATTTAAATTATTGGATGTGTTTGGTTGATTGATAATAATTTATTCACTGGTTAATATCATAACCCATATACTGTAATATCCATTTGAAAGTGGAATTGACATGTTATTATGCTAACATTTGTGGGTGCAGGGAAAACAGGTTGGAGGGATCCAACGGGATTCCTCAAAGATATTTATTTATTATATATATTGTTGCCATATGACAGGATGAATGATATTGATATGGATTTGCAAGCGAATTAAATTTATATGGGAATTGGAATTGACTAGAATTTTTAAATGCTATAAATAATTTTACTGAAGGAAGTTAAATGAAATTTAAACTAAAAGAATATTTCTCTAGGATTTGAATTTACTCCTATTGAGACTAAAGTAAAATTAAAAGAATAATTGTTATATTGGTTGAACTTAAATTTAGTTAAAGTTGAGTTTGGGAAAAATTAAATTATGTACAAAGACTTAAAGCAAATATTGTAATCGGTGAATAGATTTGAAGCAAAGAAAAACTATATTAAATAAAATAAAAGAAAAAGAACTATATTAAGAAATAAAATAAGGAAATTTTATTAAGAAATGAAATGGAATTTTATTAAGGAACGAGATGGAATTGAATTGAAGAATAAAATTATAAAAATAGGATTTTTGAATAAATTGTTTTCATAAATAAATAAAAGGGAAAACTGAGTTATAAATTTATAAACGGAGTTTATAAATGAGATGGAAAGTATTAGCGAATATGTAATGAGATAAGTCATGATAAGGACTTGATATGAGTTATGAAAATTGGTTTGGAGGGAAATAGTTGAATATTTCCGGAAGTAAGAAGTATGAATTTGGACAAGAGGCATTATAGATAGATATTGGGTTTTCTAAAATTAAAAACTTATTTTTTTCAAAAGGAATATTTTAAATTACTACACTATGTAAATTTCTTGTAAACTATTACTTGAATTTAAAATGTTTTGAATTAGTTACTTTCGAAGGATAGGCAAATATTTGTCATAAACTTTGATTTTCTAAAACCAGTTTACAATTTATCATTAACTGGATATGAACTCTAATTTTTATGTTAACTATTTCTCTTAAACCGTAAATTGTATAAAACTATACTTCTTATTTTATAAATCTAAATGTTTTCAAATGCTTTTAGAATCCAATTAATAATCCTCTTGCGATGATAAGTGAGTTATTAAATGACATAAGATTTAGGAGAAATCTTATTAAGTGGAGGAATTAAGTTTGAAACTTATAAGCAAAGTATAAATTGATTTTGGGAAGGGAATGAGAAAATAAGAAAATAGTTTCAAAAGTTAAATCAAATTGAGTGTGTATGAGAAATCAGTTAAGTGGTTTCATGGAAATAAAAGAACTATGAAAATAGATTCAAATGGGTTAAAATGGGAATAATATCTTAAATAGATATTTGAGATAAATAATTTGTGGAAATTATTGATGGTTGCTTGTGTATGATTAATTGATAGTTAAATAACCGACTATCAATATTGGACAATGCGCTGATCGTTTCGAAGAGTCCGGGATCGGATTTAATTATTCGAAAACCACTTCGATCCGGTTTGAACGATTACGAATGAAGACCGTGAAGAGTTGAAGACGGTGATTCGGTTTGTCCAAACCCAGGGCAAATTGTATAGATTGAATGCTTCCATAACATCGTCAGGGGGACGATGAACATTCTAAGTGATGCGTTCTTGAAAGGTAACGCTTAACCTCAAGCCTCATCAACAAGGAATGGCTAAAACAGGGGAGGTGCAGCAAGGTTAGATGGGTCATGCCCAAGCAGGACAAGATTCTCCCTGTCTAGATGTCCCTTTATATTCGGCTTAGTGGGTGGTTGGTCACGCCAACCACGGGGTTATCTTGTTCAGGACTGTTCAGTAAGGAATGGTTCCGGCCTTGTGTTGCAGGGGAGCGGGCGTACTCCTTGGTACTCTGATCTAGGCTAGGTACTGTGACGGGCGGTACCCCAGTAGCTCAGCCATTGATGGAAATCCATTCTCCCTACGAGCCTTGTACGAGTTTTGTTTGTATTACCCACTCTGTGGCTAGTAGCTGGAATCTAATAGATGTAACAATTTCGGCTATTTTATAAGTATTTGTATATAGACCCTATCTATAAAAATTGTTTTAGCTATCGTAAGGTAAAAACCCGACATGTTTATTTGTGGCGTGGTCTTACGAGATGCTTTGTTTTCAAAGGATTTTTGAAACTTTAATAATCCAATTGAGTGTGATTTTCTCACGCTGGTATTCCAGACTGACTCGGGTGTTGTTTTATATGATGCTCGGGTCATACCGAGTTAAACAGGATTCAGGTTATATGCTGGAGCTCAAGAGACGAGCTGGATGACGGAACGTATTTCCGTATTTGACTATTATGTCCGCTGTGTATGATCATATAGTAGTTGTCATGTATGACTGATTGATGTACTCTGATGATGGTATGTATGTATATGTATACAGTACAGATTTCTTGTATTTAAAACTGTATTCTATATATTATATTTTATTCCGCTGCGATGTGAGATTCTGATGTTGTTTCCTTTTCTTCTTCTACCTCTTCTTCTTTAACCCAAATGGTTCGTATTTCTGTGCAACTTGAGTTGATTGTTGAAGAACAGTGTTGACTCAAGAAGTACGTATTTGCGGGCTGTTACAGTAATGATTTGAATTTGAAATGGGTTCAATTGATAATAATTCAAATTGATTGAAATAATTTGAAATTATAATTGAAGTTGAACAGGATTAAAATCAAATGGAATTTTGATTTAAATTTGGAAAGAAACCAGGGTCGATTCAACTTGAATTGGGGTTAAATAAATTTCAATGGAAATTGGAGTTATTCAAATTGGAATTGGATCAACTTAAATGGAAGTGTAAATTTACATTGAATTGTTAGGGAAGTGAACAGTTTTGACTCTGGACTATTTTCAATATAAATTGTTTTGATATAAACTTATTTTTTTAAACTATTTAATATATACAACTTTTTTTTCTTAAAGCCAAATTATTTTATACTTGTTTACAATTATTTATGGAGTTATTTAACATTTTTTCAATTGTTTTCTAAACTAATTACTATTTTTAAACTATTTTACAAATAAATTATTATTTTCCAACTATTTTGCAATTATCTAAAATTTCTGAAACTATTTAGCTATTTCTCAACTATTTTACAGTTAGTTACCTATTTTATAGCTATTTTGCAAACTAATAATTATTTTTCAACTACTTATCTATTTTAAAAAAAATCAAGCTATTTTCTAAATAAACTGGCCAGAGTTCAAACTGTTATGGATTTAATACCCAACTGAGATAAGAATTGAAGTGATAATTCAATGAAATTGAGACAATTATATCTAAGTGAATGAAAATCAAAATGTGAATAGAAATGGAATTGATTTAGCTAATAACCAATAAAGATAAATACGTAGGGTATACGTATGATATTCTATTCGCATAGTGATTTGATCCAGATTCGAGCACAGAATTTCGAGACAGATATATCGATCCGAGTGGGATTCTTTTCACTCAATTTTCGGCGGCGAACCTGGATATGGAATGTTGATTGGTTCTGGATATTCTCCATCATAGTTATAGCTATGCAAGGAGAATGACGGTTTCTAATCAAGAAATCAGATCTGTTTCCGCACTAGGAAGTCGGTGGACGATACTAGTTCGGAAATGAAATTGTGTGATCGAGTGAGCAATCAGATTGGTATAGCGTACGGATGATATGTGTACATCGTGCGAATTTGAATAAATTGATTTTGAAAGGAGTAATCAAATTTGAATATCTGATTTTGAGTAAACAAAGTAAATATCTTTGTTTTATGTAAGATGAAACTCCATTTGTTAAATCTATTGCCCTAAAAAAGTGTTTTTGAAGATGTTTGAAGTATAAAAAGAGTTTTATACGAGTTTGAAAGATCCAAAGTTTTTAAAAATTATATATATCCGAATATATATATAAAGGATCTTATGAGGGTTTTGAAAAAGGTTTTGGGAACCTTTGGATTTGTAAAGGCTTTTGATTTTTGGGTAAAATCAATATTAAAAATTTGAAAAGCCTAGTTTGAGAATTATCAATTTTGGGATAATCGATTTTGTGTAAAGGAACTTTGTATGAAATCATATTAGGCGTATGATTTGGAAGATACTATATGTATATAGTATAAGGTGTTTTGATGATGGCTCTGGGGAAAAAGGCGCTCCCTTGAAATGAACTTCTCAGGAGTGCCACCGGGTGGTGCTGCCTTGAGCCCCAAGGGGGGTTCTAAAGTTGATCCTGTGAGGAGTCCGGACAAAACTAGTTCCTGGGGATTATGAGTAGTATATACTATAGCGGAAGTCATGTGTGCCGCTGAGAGCCAATAGTCTACGTTTAATTTTATATCGGCAGACTACGACCTATGTTATAACATAGCGAAAGTCGTGTGTGCCGCTGAGAGCCAACAGTCTGCGTTTGATTTTATATCGGTAGACTGCGAACTATGTAGGAGTGGAGAAGTTTCATTTCGACGGTGAAAATTAGAGGCCGTTGAGAGCCTGAAGTTACATGGACTTCTGTTGTGATGGCAACGTAACCCTGGATGTAACTGTGATCTGTTGTGGGTTCCATAGCGTAATCAAAAGGCCGCGGAGAGCCTGCAGTTGCATGGACTTTTGCTGTGATGGCAACGTAACCCTGGAATGTAACTGCGACCATGGATGGGGGTGTTGATTTCCAGAGCATTCTCACAAAAGATATTTCCTCTATTTTCAAAACTATTTTCTATATTTTCCATAAAATTATTTCCCAAGTATTTTCACTGGATGTTGAAAACGGGTCTGCCAAGAACCTGTAGATTTTCAGTCTTACGCCTAATCAATGTGTGACCGAATTTCTATGAGAACAAAGACGAACAGGTGGAGACATCGAGTTATAAGAAGTATTTTTATAAAGAGCTATTTTATTAATTATTATTTGAATTTAAAAGCATTTCTAAAATTTTCAAATAAAGATGTTGGAATTTTGGGGAAATAAAAGGAAATCCAAACTGGAATTTTAATGAAGTGATTTTGTAATTAAAATCGAATATTGATTTAGAAGTTGGAAATAAGATAATTGGTTAAATAATTGTTGGATTGAGTATGTTAATAAAATTTAACTCGGTTTATGTCACGACCCGAACTCGATGTCCGATAACAACATCAAATTCGTATCGTGGGAGCTTGCAACACCCATTAGATGATAAATAAAACAGCGGAAATAAAAGATGATATCACAGATATAACATGAATACAATATCCAATACATAAATTCGATACAATGATAATCATCAATATCAGAATATACAACAGAATACAGCGGAACATGATACAATATGAAATAAGTCTTCACAGATATCCAATACTGCAACTCCAAAACTCCTAGCTCGATCCACCATCAAGATTTCACCAATATAAGCAAGACTGGTGTGAATCCAATGACTGAACTAGCTCCAGATAATCTACTAAACCTAACTATCTGAAAAACCCAATTCTAGACTGCCCGTGTGGAAAATTATGGGCACCCAGAGTTTGGAAAAGGAACAATAAAATCTGGGTCAGTCATGGGACTGGTATGAGCAAACAAAAACATTTTGGTCATTAAAAACAATCAAAAATTTAAATTTCAAAATTGCAATGCTTTTTGGAAAATGAAACTACCATAAGGCCTCCCGCCACACACACAATGCAAATGCAGAATCAGAGGAGATTTCTCCTTATGATAGTCAAACATGCTTGATACGCAGAAAAATTTCTTTGATATTATTACTATAAGTGCAAAGTGCAGAAAACATTTCGAAAGTAGAATATAAATCTTAGCCAGCATAGACATTTCGAACTACGCCTACTATAGCTACCATCCAAACAGTGGGGCGCCATCATAAGTGAATGGCAGGTAATACAACTAAAACCGTACAAGGCTCGTATTGGATGAATGGATTTTCCAACAAATGGTCAGGCTAAGGAACTTCCTATTGCCACATGGGAACGCCTCTGGCGGGACGCTCCGAGAACCTAACCGGATCTCTGCCCAATAAGGTCGGCTACCCCCCTTCCCGGGGAATATACAGAACCTCAGATATGCCACCTCGATCCTTTTGGACCTTTATACGAGAGCTCTCTAACCAACAACATCACACAGTAATAAATAAAGTGTGTCCACATGAGTAAGTACCTGGGCTCCATACCATGATACTACCCTTTTCCAGAAGAAATGGTCATACCCTAGGGGAGCTACCACTGAAACCTTGCCGCACAATTCCTGTTTCGACCATTACCGGGTTATGAGGCTCAACGAAGTCTCATCCACAAAGCTACGCTTTTTACAAAGCCATGCTACGATCAACAAATGATCAGCAACACTCAGCATGCCACATTACCAAATTGGGAATATATCGCTGATAACCTTCAACTACATAACCTCTAAGCTCGTACGTCTCAGAGAAGGGTGTTAAGCTAAGAGAATAAATTCTCCGCCACCAATAGAAATGTATTTGAAAGAAATCTGTTTTAAATCTCAAAATGTAATGTCAGACATACGATCCATACAAGTCTGTTCCGGGTTCGAACAGAACCGAAGGCACTTCCAAAGAAGCCCTTGCAAATCCGGGTATTCGCAATCCCGATCGGACTTCCCATCACTTAAGAAATCTCTATACCGTAGCTACTCAGTGTAGAGACAATCGATAGGTCATCCTATCGTTCTTGCAAATACCCGATATTCACCACCAGTCTTCAAATGCTATCCATAACGTCGAATCACATATTCGGAATGGGTTATACGACACAAAGGTCCTCTCCCAGCTAAATCGAATAGTGAGCGCAACATTTTAAAACATATGGATATGGGATATCAATTAAGTCACAACTTAATGATTTAAAACTTTCTTTTAAATGGTTTAAACCAATTACCATTTCAAATCTTTTAAACAAAAAGATTTACTTCACACAGTTCACTCAGTTTCACAAAGATTCATTCCTGGATTTCAAACCAACTCTATTTCAATTGGATTAATTCATTAATCTGTAAATCAAAGATTTATCTCATAGTTTTCAAAACTTGTTTCCAAAGATTCGTCCATAACTTGGAAAATCATCTTTGATTCAAACTTGATATCCCTTTAATATAAGTTGGAAGTTTATTACTCATATGAAAGCTTTTTATCACTTAGAAACAATAGTTTTATTTCGGAAAAACCCGATTCCATTTATACAAGTTACAATCTTTAGTTTAATTCAAATTTTCAAATCAACGCTAAAAAACAGTTTAAACCCGTATAACTTGTAAAGTCCTTTTTAATTCATAAGTAATTAATATAGAATTCAATTCCATAAATTTTTTTTTTGAATTTCAGTTTAAATCCAAATATTCAATTTTCAAATCTTTATTGGTGATTCAAAAATAACTTTTATTCTTAAATCAGCTTTTTCAAAAGCTTTTCATATTAGATTTGATTCATTACCAAAACTATTTGAATTTAAAAATTCAAATTCAAAACTTATTTAAAAATCTGTGACTTAACCGATTTCAACGTGAAATCCATATTTGTGTGTGTACGAGTGTGGTCCAGGGGTTTTACACACAATAGTGCACAATATCAATTATTACAGAGATATCAATATCGATAAGCGATATAATCCATACCGCTTATCTTTATTCACAGATTCATAGATAAATAAATTCATCAATTACAAAGGTTCATCATTACAATTCGATGTGGGTTTCGGATAACCAACTGGAATCCGAATCCCTGTCGCATCGAAATTCAAATGTAGTTTTACAAGCAAAGGGGTTTTCACATCGATACAGAATAAAATCACTAATCATAATCCAGCACAGAGTAATTCACATCTCACAGCATCACAATTTCAAACAGAAATATGAATTCATTTTACAAAAATACACAATCTATAAGCAATCATCTCTAATTCTTATTGTAATTGATTCAAATTTAAAATTAATTACTTGAGAGTTAATTCCTTAACCCCGATTAATTTATCAATAATTATCAATTGATTACTTATTTCATTTCAAATTAGTAAATTAACAAATCAATTCTTAATTAATTATTAAGTCTTAATTACTATATTATTTTATTTCACGCTATTTAATTAAGTACTTAATTATTCATTTATTTAATTTTTAATTAAATAACTTACTTAATTAATTATTAATCATTCATTAAATAACTTAAGTGGTTAATTACCCTTATTTTATCACTTAACCATTAAGAAATCCCTATTTACAATTATAATTTAGTCAATCATTCAACTTGATTAACATTTAAAAGTCTTCCTTTAAAGTTGAAAATCAATTCATTATCAACTACTAAACTTAACTGTTAATTACTTTATACTAACTAAATTTATTACTTAATTAAAATGTTAACAGGGTTTTAAAACACGGTTAAGCATTAACTAAAGTAGTTAAAACCTGTGTTAAAGTTTTTACCTTAATTGTTAAACACTTATTTGAATTCACAGTGTTTTTTTTTTATCTGACTGAGAAACGAGTGCTTAACTTTATATGTTTTTCTTCAAAAACAAAACATACTTTTCAGTTGATAGGAAAACTACCCGAGACTTCCCATGCCTTGATTCGAGGTCAAACTCTGGTTCCCCGCTGTCTTCCTCGTCTCCCTCTCGCGTTCTTCTTCATCTTTTTTTTTCCAGTGAGTTAAACTTAAACTTAATTTTAAAATGAAAGCATCAGGTATCAACTCACGAGCTCGAGTAAACACATCAGTTCTTTTACAAATCTCCCGAGACCCCTCCCTGTATGTTCGTTCTTCTTCTTCCATCATCTTCTGGAAAAACAACTGATACACGTGATACCACGTACACGTGCACTCGAGCAACGGCGCCTTCTGACCAACTTGCCCATCATCCACAACTCACCGATGATCGACTCGAGCTCATCAACCCCACAGAACCCTAAATTTTCGACGAACTCAAAATCTAATCGTTTGACCCATACTGGAATAAGCTCAACCACCAAGAACCCACTCGCCATCCCACCTCAGGCCACCGAAGGCCAAGAACCTCAGGTCAGAGCTTCGTCGATCTCCCTTCTTCCTATTGCCAACGGTGCAATTTATTTTAGTGCGACAACGAAGCGATGGCAACATGTTATCTCAACGCAACTAAAACATAAGACAAACCCTAGATCGATCTTGTCCCCTTAATCCACACAATCGAAAAAAATTCTAGCATTTTTCCTGACTTCGTAACCCATTAAGATAGTTTCAAGCAGAATTTCATGAGCAAATATGCATTCGATCATCAGGAAATGATTGAAAACCCAAACCCATACAACTCACGATTTCCCAGTATTTAGCAAACTAAAAATTCTAAATCTTGCTTTAAAAATCATACTAAAGTTTGCTAATCCCATTTATACACCCGAATTCATGAATTATGAAGTTCGAATTTCTTGCTCATATGCAGTTAGCTGTGTTGTCTTGCTTTCCAGAGAAAGTAAAACATTGTTTTAACTTATATAAATTTTTAATCTCAAGTTTATACCATAACAACCAGTTTCATTTTGATTCTAAGTCCACACTACAAGTAGATTGAGAGAAAAAGAATTTTAATCAAAAATGTTTGTTTTATAAACTTATAACAGAGAAGCAACTTTGATCACCAGTCTGCACACAATATATACACAGTTATTTATTTTATTTTTATTTTTTATATAAGGGCATGCAAACACCATTCAGCACCATCCAAACATGATTCACAGCATAAATCAAATATAGATCCAATCATTAATGGAAATAGCAAGGTTAAGGGAATGTTTGCTCACATTGTTTTGCAGAAGAAGAACAGAGCTTCCCAATCTTGAAACAGGTTTAAGAAACTGTTAGCTGAAGACTGTATCTTGATCTCTGGTTTTATATTGATTGTAGTGTCGTTGAGATTGAAGATTTTGGTTTAAATATGAAATGGTATTATTTTAGTTTTGCTCAGCTTGAAGGAACGAGCTGAAGTGGGGAGTTGATATATATGAGAATGAGTTTACAGGTTAATATTTATAAACAAGATGCAAGTGATATAATTAATACAAGTGATGTTATATATATTGTACAAATACAGGGTAATTATTTTCTTTGTAAGAGTGAGGTTATATTTTTGTACAACATCGGCTATTATTTTTTCTTCATTGGTGACCAGGCTGTTATATTTTTGTTTACTTGGTGCAGAAAAATCTATATGGTGGCTAATGAGAACACTATGGGTGTTGCATTAATTACTTTGTCTTTTTTTTTCTTCTTGTACATAAATATTTACATTCCTTCTTTTGCAAGCTTCTAGATATAATTTTTTCAAACTTGTACTTGTTTTCTCAGCCTACATATACTTATATATTTTTCTATCTTTCCTTTTGCTTGTACATAGAAATTTTTGTTTGTATGTAAATTTTATTCTAGTTTTGTTTGTTTTTATTTGCTTTGTTGTATTCATTTGCAAGCCTTAATATATTTTGTTTCTCAGCTGAAATGATTTTGTGGTGGCTGATAAAACATGTTATGGTTGCTGCATTAATTAAGTTGTTTGGTGTCTTCATTTCACTTGTACAATAGTCAATGATTGTTTTCCTTTGTTCATTAGTTTTCTAGTTTTCAAGCTTATCAAATTTTTGTTTTGAATCTATATACAACTGTCTTCTTATACAACCTATTCACATATATTATTTTTGTTGTCTGCTATATGTTGGCTTGTTTTTCTTGTTTGCTTCAAACCTGCATATTATTTTTGTTCATATTTATCTTTATATAGTAAATGTAATATATGTTTCTTATCTTTACTTTAATCCTATACTTAGTTAATACATTGTTTTTTTTCTTTTGTTATTATTCTATAGTTTTATTATTAACATAAATGCTTAAATTTGATTTCTATTTATGTTTTAACTATCAGGTATTAAATTTATACATATATTTTATTTTATACTTTCACTTATATTCAATATTGATAAGTAATCTTTTTTCTTATAAACATTTTATTTATAATTCAATTCAACTGAAAACATTTATTTTGAGCTTCAAACCCAAAATTTAAAATACATTAGTATATACATCTTATTAAATTTGAAAAGTTCGAATAAATCCATAATTTTAATCCAAAAATTCAATTAAATTATAAATTTAAATTCGTCTTTAAATCGGGATCGTTACAAATTCCCCTTCTTAAGAATTTTCGTCCTCGAAATTTTCCAAGGAGACAAAAAAGATAGATGAAAGATAGAGAAATATCTTTCCAAATCAAATTGAACATCAATTTTGCATTTGGTTTACCAAATCAGAATATCAACAATATATATAAGAAAAAACTCAATCAATTACGAAACAATTGGGTTATCTGATCTACGAAGTATACAGGGGTATTGGTTAGTTCGAAGGGATAACTAACCATTCGTAGATTTTATCGAAACCCAATGAAATAGATAGAAATAGATTCGACTTTGATCTCAGATTCAAGATTCAATTCATTTACGAATTGCTGAGAATAAAACTATGTGTAGTTCTCATGTCGAACAAAACTCGAACAATTTAATCATAAACAAGAAGGTTACCTTATAAAATTTCTTTCCTTAATTATCTTTTTGAGGTTGAAGAATCATCTCTAATTGCATACAACTCTTTTCTAGAGTTTCTTCTTTGCTGGACAGTTATTGATCCTATGTCCTGGCTTGTGGCATTTATAGCATCCCGTAGATTCCTGATTTGGCCTCATAAATGGCTCTCTCATTCCTGGCTTTCAATCATTCTTGCATTTATCCGAGTAGTGGCCTTTCTCCAAACAATTGAGACAAGTAACATCCTTCTTTTTCTTCTGTATACTCTTCTTTCCTTTATTTTTCTTTGATTTGTTTCCGCCAAACTTCCTTTTTCTCCAATTCAGATTGCTTGCATTTCCATTCTCCTCCGGATCTTTTTTCTTTTCCAGAGTATCGTATCGATAGCCCATATCAATTAATTCAGAAAAAGATTCCTTGACATGAGTAGTCATCCGTTCTTGAAATTCCTTGTTCATTCCCCGAATAAACTTTTCATTCTTCTTTAACGGTGTATTCACCAATTCTGGACCAAATCGAGATAATTCAATAAATTTGTTCAAGTATTCCTCAAATGATAAACTTCCTTGCTCTAAATCCATAAATTCTTGGTACACTCTAGAGATACCAGCAGACGACATATATCGCTGCTCAAACACTTCCTTGAAACGACTCCAAGTAAATTCATCTGCCGACTCATCCACGGTAAGAGTTTCCCACCAAATTAAAGCATCTTCCTGGAGTTGCCAAGAAGCTATCAATCGCATCTGATCATCTTCTAACTTTAGTCCTTTGAAAATCTTTTCACACGATCGAATCCAGGCTTGTGCTTCGATAACAGTTTCTTTGCCTGTGAACGGCTTTCCACCAATTCTACAAAAACTTCGATATAAATCAGCCAAATTTGATTGAGATTGAATGGGAATATCTATCGTTGCAGGGTTTTGACCAGCTGAAGTTGTAATTTCCTGTCTCCTATTTCGTCCTCTTCTTCCACTCATTCTTACTATCTGTGAATAGTAAGAAATCCGATTTAGGCATATGGACGAAATATCTTAGAGAATAACAACAGATAAAGAGAATAGACTAAGAAATTTGGGTTGGTTCCACTGGTTATACTCATTCTAGGGTATAATGCACCCTATCTCTAATGAGCCATCTAATGTGTTACACTCCGTAGCTAAAGTTCTTACTCAACCTTCAGCTCTAATACCAACTTGTCACGACCCGAACTCGATGTCCGATAACAACATCAAATTCGTATCGTGGGAGCTTGCAACACCCATTAGATGATAAATAACACAGCGGAAATAAAAGATGATATCACTGATATAACATGAATACAATATCCAATACATCAATTCAATACAATGATAATCATCAATATCAAAATATACAACAGAATACAGCGGAACATGATACAATATGAAATAAGTCTTCACAGATATCCAATACTGCAACTCCAAAACTCCTAGCTCGATCCACCATCAAGATTTCACCAATATAAGCAAGACTGGTGTGAATCCAAAGACTGAACTAGCTCCAGATAATCTACTAAACCTAACTATCTGAAAAACCCAACTCTAGACTGCCCGTGTGGAAAATTATGGGCACCCAGAGTTTAGAAAAGGAACAATAAACTCCGGGTCATTCATGGGACTGGTATGAGCAAACAAAAACATTTTGGTCTTTAAAAACAATCAAAAATTTAAATTTCAAAATTGCAATGCTTTTTGGAAAATGAAACTACCATAAGGCCTCCCGCCACACACACAATGCAAACGCAGAATCGGAGGAGATTTCTCCTTATGATAGTCAAACATGCTTGATAAGCAGAAAAATTTCTTTGATATTATTACTATAAGTGCAAAGTGCAGAAAACATTTCGAAAGTAGAATATAAATCTTAGCCAGCATAGGCATTTCAAACTATGCCTACTATAGCTACCATCCAAACAGTGGGGCGCCACCATAAGTGAATGGCAGGTAATACAACTAAAACCGTACAAGGCTCGTATTGGATGAATGGATTTTCCAACAAATGGTCAGGCTAAGGAACTTCCTATTGCCACATGGGAATGCCTTTGGCGGGACGCTCGAGAACCTAACCGGATCTCTGCCCAATAAGGCCGGCTACCCCCCTTCCCGGAGAATATACAGAACCTCAGATATGCCACCCCCCGTCCTTTGGGACCTTTGTACGACAGCTCTCTAACCAACAACATCACACAGTAATTAATAAAGTGTGTCCACATGAGTAAGTACCTGGGCTCCATACCATGATACTACCCTTTTCCAGAAGAAATGGTCATACCCTAGGGGAGCTACCCCTGAAACCTTGCCGCATGATTCCTGTTTCGACCATTACCGGGTTGTGAGGCTCGACGAAGTCTCGTCCACAAAGCTACACTTTTTACAAAGCCATGCTTCGATCAACAAATGATCAGCAGCACTCAGCATGCCCCATTACCAAATTGGGAATATATCGCTGATAACCTTCAACTACATAACCTCTAAGCCCGTACGTCTCAGAGAAGGGTGTTAAGCAAAGAGAATAAATTCTCCGCCACCAACAGAAATGTATTTGAAAGAAATCTGTTTTATATCTCAAAACGTAATGTCAGACATACAATCCATACAAGTGTAACGCCCCACCTCTATACCCACGCTAGCCAAGAACACTCCGGAGTAGTGCTGTCAACTAGCACGGAGAATAAGGCTGTTGAGGAGCAACCATCCTTGTAATTGCTTATCACACGGTGGCTATAAATAATCTTCGGAAACAAACATAGAAATAATCATATCACAAATCAGTCACAGATATCCACATCACAAAGACGGAAGAAGATATGAATATATAACTAACACATGAAAGTGTACATCAGAGTAGTGGTCAGTAAGATCCACGATAATACAAAAGAATAGCAACACGTGCTATACAAAAGAATACAACTATGAGTCTATATCTCAAGTGTATACAACAAAAACTGCTAATCTAAACAGTTAGCCAAAAGTCAGAGTGATGAATCCCTGGGGAAGAAGTCAAGCAGAAGCACCTGTAACATCTCGGTCTGACCCGAGTATTATTTAAGAAAATAATAAACGGATCAGTCTAGCTATAAATATCAGATGACATGATATAACATAAAAGATATGGCATAAACATAAACATCCATAACGACATACCACTATAAGTATGTAAATAATGATCAACAGAAGATCAATCAATAAGAGATAATCAATATCACAAGAATCTTCTCAAAGATCCAAAGAGGGCATCATAACCTAAACTTGTACTCATAACAAGTCAATGACATAAATTCCAGAAATCAACATGAGAAATCCAGAAATCATAAAAAGGGAAAGAGGCCTATCACATGACGGTCCGAAGACCAAGGGGAGCTACCCCGCATGTGTGAATGGAATCACACAGATTGAGGTCAAGACTAACCAAAAAGCAGAAAGGTATGTGTGAATGGAATCACACAAGTGGTGTCTAGTCTAACCTTGCAATGAAAGAGACATCGCGCAATTGCTAGTCTAATTCATAAAGCGATCATCAAGATCAATGAGAAGTGTCAATTACACTAAGCTAGTAAATATAGAAGTTTAGCTTCATGTCCCATAACCACTTGCTTAACTTAAATATTTACGAACAAACTGTAAATCTTCACTAATAAAATTGTCACAAGAGGTTCAATCGAACAAGTCCAAGAATTAACCGACGAAGTGAACGCAAGCGTTTCATACCACTTGTTTTACTAAGTCGTTTAATTAGATTTCTCATCCGAGTGAGGTAAAGGCTTGTATATACTAATAGACTGTAAAACGGTTTAAGAAAAGAGCTTTGTTATTAAAAATAGAGTTGAAATTGTTTGTTAAAAGAGTTTTGATATTTACTACTAGTATTGAAACCTTTATATTATAAAGTGACAAAACACATAAGCAAGTGTAGAAACAATCAGTCACAATGATCGCATACGGAGATGCGAATAAAATCCAAGGAAATCAGCTCAATGTTTTTCAGATAAGATCCCCTACGGAGGGGGGGTCCAGGGGGGGTGGCAACCCCCCAAGGTGGGGGTGCGGGGGCAATGCCACCGCTTACGGGGTTCGACCTGCCCGGTCAGGTCGCGGGAGTCCAGGGGGCAGCGCCCCCGGCGGGGTGCGGGGCAGCGCCCCCGACCAAAACGGTACGACCTAGTGAAGACAAAATGAGGTCTAATGACCTAAAGGGATAGGATCGAGCGACCTAAAGGTGTTCGCGACCTAATGATGACTCGCGACTTAAGGAGGAGGGGGTTAGCGACCTATGGTCATAAACGAGACCGAGCGACCTAAGGGAATAAGGGCCGAGCGACCTAGCATTCGAACGACCTAAAAGAGGCGTGGCCTAAAGGAGACGCGACCTAAAAGAACATAAGGTCAAACGACCTAACTGTATTGGGTCACGCGACCTAAAGATAGGCGGCCTAGCGACCTAGAGTGCACACGTCCAAAAGTGGGAACGACCTATCGAGGTAAGGTCCAACGACCTACGACCTAAACAAATAGGCCAAGCGACCTATAGGGTTAACGGTCTAACGACCTAACAGTTATGGGGTCACGCGACCTAACTAAGTACGCGACCTAGTGGGTAAGGGAGTCGAGCGACCTAACTGCATCCAGTGACGAGCGACCTAATGGAGTCAAGTAGCGAGTGACTTAACTAGTTAACGACTCAAGGGGGTCAACGACCTAAAGGTCCAACGACCTAAAGGTCCAACGACCTAAACCCCACGAAAAGTGGCCAGAATGACCTAGGGGTTAACTCACATGCGACCAACGACCTAAGGCCCATGCGACCTACGACCTAACTCCGATACGAGCTAATAAGGCCAGAACGACCTAGGAGCAGAAAATCCACCAAAACGCTAAAAATCGGAGTTTTTCGCCAACCCAATCCAAACCAAATGCAAATATACATGCAAACACGATAGGGATTCATTCCCAACAGTCCAATATTGATATAGACTAGATTTGTGAGATAAAAATCTCACCTTTGCACTAAAGTTTATGAAGATGAAGCTTGAAAGCAAGGAGAAGCAATCCAAAGCTTGAATCCAATATCTTCTACTTGAATTTGGAGTTGAATGTTGGATTTGCAATTGAATTTGTGCTTGGAGTTTTAATTTCCCATTCCCTCCACCATTAATGCCAAAGCTTGATTAGTTAGGAAATTTATGAAGAGTGAGGAGAAGAGGGTTGGAACTTGGGCTTAATAGGCTAAACTAACCCAAAGGCCAAAGCGGGAAAAGTTAGTGAAATTTCACTAACTCCAAACCTATCGATGTTTATACTTAAAAAGTTGTAAACGACATTTCGAACTCAATGGAAGTGGTCTCGAGTCCTAATTTGACCGTTTGCAAAAAGTAGCTTTTCGGACCAAAATCCGATTAACGAGTTAATATTTAAATAAAATATTTAAATACAAACTCGATAAATATGCGGGTTGTTACAGACTCCCCTCCTTAAAGAAATTGCGTCCTCGCAATATATATAAGATGGAAATAAAAAGTAGCAACCATAAAAGCATATTAACACAAGAGGAATTTTGAAATAAGAAGTTCACCTCTAGGAGAAGGAGTAAGCAAGTCCGGATGTGTACGCTCGATGAATTCTCTGGATTCCCAAGAACAATCCTTAGGATTTGAGGACCATTGAACCTTCACAAGCGAAACATCTTTATTTCGAAGTCGTTTAACCTCAGAAGCTATAACTGGAATAGGATGCTGCTCATAAGTTAAATTCGGCGAAACTTCAATTTCTTCCACAACAGCAGGCTCAAGAATAGAATCGGAATCCCGAAGGCATTTCCGTAATTGAGAAACGTGAAATACATCATGCATAGCAGAAAACTGAGCCGGCAATGCAAGGCGATAAGCCATGGAACCAATACGTTCAGTGATAGGAAATGGCCCAATATATCGAGGCGCTAACTTCCCCGATCGACTGAAACGTACAACACCCTTCATAGGTGAAACACGAATAAAAACAGGATCCCCAACAGAAAATTCTAATTTCCTTCTTCGATTATCGGCATAGGATTTTTGTCTACTCTTGGCTTCTTTCATCCTATGTCGAATAAGTTCAATCTTTTCCGTGGAATCACGAATAAAGTCTGGACCTAAAACCAGCTTCTCACCGGCCTCAAGCCAACAAGAAGGAGATCGGCATGGCCTTCCGTAGAGTGCCTCGAAAGGTGCCATACCAATACTATATTGGAAGCTATTATTATAGGAAAATTCAACAAGTGAAATATGATCTTCCCAACTTCCACCAAAATCAAGCACACAAGCACGAAGAAGATCTTCAAGAGTTTGATTCACACGCTCGGTTTGTCCATCGGACTGGGGGTGATAAGAGGTGCTAAAATTAAGCTTCGTTCCTAAAGCTTTTTGAAGACTCTTCCAAAATCCACTAGTAAACAGTGGATCACGATCGCTAACAATAGAAGTAGGAACTCCATGCAATTTTACAATTTCCTTGACAAATAGTTTGGCCAAAAGAGGAACGGTTCGGTTAGACCGAACCGGAATAAAATGGGCGGATTTAGTAAGTCTATCAACAATCACCCATAAGCTATCATGACCCGAACGAGAACGGGGAAGGCCATCTATAAAGTCCATGGAAATTTGATCCCACTTCCAAATTGGAATTTCTAAAGGTTGCAATAACCCACCAGGCCTTCGATGTTCGGCCTTGACAAGTTGGCAAGTCATGCAACACTTAACAAAGTTAGCAATATCAGATTTCATTCCCTCCCAATAATAAAGTCGCTTCATATCAGCGTACATTTTACTACTACCAGGATGAATGGTGAATTTAGAACAATGGGAATCTTCTAAAATATCTTTACGAAGATCTCCAATATTTGGTACGATAAGTCTACCAAATTTTCGAATGCCGCCACGAGAATCAATATCAAAGTCTTTCAAACCTTCAATATCAATTTTATCCTTAACATTTTTGCCAAGAAGAGCCAATTCAGAATCTAGCCCTTGAGCTTCAAGAATGCGGTCTAAAAGAGAAGGATGAGCCTCAAGGCTACATAAAACAAGCGATGAGCATAAATCGGATACGCGCTCTCGAATCTCACAAGTGGATAAGATCTCGAGATCGTTCCATTCGGATATCATTATAGAAACAACTGCTTGTTGCTTACGGCTAAGAGCATCGGCGACACGATTACCCTTACCGGGGGTATAAAGAATATCAAGATCATAAGGTGCAAGGAACTCGAGCCAACGCTGTTGACGTAAATTAAGTTCTTTTTGAGAAAATAAATATTCCAAAGACTTATGATCCGTGTAAAGAATAAATTTCTCTCCCAATAGATAATGACGCCACATTCGAAGGGCGAAAACAATAGCCGCGAGCTCTAGATTATGTGTGGCATATCTAGTCTCGGCCGGCTTCAATTGCCTAGAAGCATAAGCAACAACACGTTCTTTTTGCATAAGAACGGCACCCAAACCAACGTGACTAGCATCGGTATAAACAAAAAAATCTTGATTCCCCTCGGGAATCACAAGAATAGGAGCATCGGAAAGGAGTTCTTTCAATTTCTGAAAAGAGGCTTCACATTTGTCCGACCAAATGTATTTAACTCCCTTCTTAGTCAAGCCAGTAAGAGGCACGGCAATCTTAGAAAAGTCTTTAATAAAACGACGGTAATAGCCCGCCAATCCGAGAAAACTACGAATCTCTGTCACACTCTCCGGTCTCTTCCAATCTTGAATCGCTTCGATCTTTGAAGGATCCACGGATATCCCGGATTCGGAAATAATATGACCGAGAAACTTCACACGAGATTGCCAAAAGTGGCATTTAGAAAATTTCGCCTTTAATTGATTACTCCTAAGTGTTTCCAATACAATCCTAAGATGTTTCTCATGTTCCTCCTCGGTTTTTGAATACACTAGAATATCATCAATGAATATGAGAACAAACCGATCGAGGAAATCTTTGAAAACTCGATTCATGAGGTCAACGAAATAAGCTGGAGCATTCGTTAACCCAAATGGCATAACAAGCCATTCATAAGATCCATATCGAGTACGGAATGATGTCAAAGGAATGCTATCCTCAGCGATACGAAGCTGATGGAAACCGGTAGCCAAGTCCAATTGTGAAAAGACCTTAGCACCACTAAGCTGATCGAATAGATCATCAATCCGAGGTAAAGGATATTTATTTTTAATAGTAAGATCGTTAAGCTTGCGATAATCAACGCAGAGCCTCAGAGTACCATCGGATTTCTTTACGAAAATAGCCGAAGCTCCCCAAGGCGAGGAACTAGAGCGAATAAATTGCCTCGTCTCCAACTCAGATAATTGTTTACGCATCTCCTCATTTTCCTTATTGGACATGCGATAAGGAGGACGAGTAATAGTTGAGCTCCAGAAACAGGATTAATTCTGAACTCAATTGCTCGTTTAGGTGGCAAACCTAAAACGGGCTCGAATATGTCGGAAAATTCACGAACAACATGAATACGAGAAATAATATCATCTTCATCATCATCATCGTTATCACGAGGATTTAAAGAATATAAAGATGCCACCAAACAGGATTCTGAATCTTTAAGATTAACAGAAATCTGATTAACAGATAGTGGATGACGGAGATGAATAGCCCGTTCAGGACATAGGATATGGCTTGATAACGGTTAAGCCAATCCATTCCCAAAATTATTCCAAAGCCTAAGTAACGCATGACATGCAAATCGGCTAGGAAAGAAAGATCGCAAAAAATAATCTCCACATCTTTACAAAGCAAACTAAGAGTTGCGGATCCACCAACAGGATTCGCAATTTTTAAAGAAGTCATCAATGCAGTAACACTTAAGGAAAAAGTGTCTACCAGTTCCTTTGATATAAAAGAATGGGATGCACCCGTATCAAAGAGAACTCTAATAGGTTGATCATGAAATAAAATAATACCATCAAGAATGGAATGAGAAATACCTTGGCCACGAGATGTGTTGCCAGGGGCTTGAGCCACATTTAACTTTCCCTCATTCCTGCTTTTACATTTGAGGCATTGATGCATAAAGTGATCTGGGCTCTTACAATAGCGACAAGATTTGGGCTTAGAGCACTTATTCGCATAATGATCCCCAGACCCACAGTTGAAGCAACTCGCACCACTAGGAGAAGGAGACTTTGCCGCAGGGGTTGCTTGCTTACCCTTTTTGTTGGGATAAGGACCCTTGAATTTGTTTGGCCTCTTCTTGTTGTTGAAGTTTGGTTTAGCGCCTTCCACTTCAACATCACTCTCTCTATCAGCCTCTTCAAGACGAAGAGCGATATCGACGAGTTGATCAAATGCGACTTCTAGTTTCAGGAGCAGTGGCTTCTTAAGATTCTTATTTAAGCCATAAACGAACCTCTGGTTCTTCTTCAATGGGGTGTTGATGTATTCAACCCCGTATTTGGAAAGCGACTCGAAGGCTGCGACGTAATCAGTCACAGAGGATTGACCTTGAACAAGGTCTATAAAACGTCGAGCCAAGGTTACTTTCCCAGCTTCTGGTACAAACTTTAACTCGAAGCGTCCCTGAAATTGCTCCCAGGTGAGATCCGCTTCATTAATTTCTGAAATAAGGAGTTCGTACCAGTCCAATGCTCTCTCCTGGAGCATGCTGGAAGCCACCTGAACGCGGTGGAGATCGATAAGGTTCATGCGAGAGAAGATTCGATCACATGATTTTAACCAAGCCTGGACCTCGATGATATTTTCCGAACCTTTGAAGGGCTTCCCACCCAAGTTGGTGTAATCGCTGCACAAGCGTGCAAATCCCGACTTTGGGTGAGTGGGTTCTGGGTTAGCTCCAGCTGCTTGAGCATTAGTTACTAAATCAAGAAACTGTTGAGCAGTCATAAAAACTCCATCCGGAGGAGCAGCACCAGATGATCCAGTTCTGGGACGGCCTGGTCTAGACATTCTCTTCCTTAAAGAAAGAAAGAAGAGAAGGAAGAAGGTTATTCACCAATGAACACCAAGCAATCTTGATAGATAAAACAAGGAATCATAAAGGAAATAGGATGAATTGGTACGAAGACTCGAATTAATCCTATGGTATGACTCCTAAGATAGACTTAGGACGATGATCCTTGTTAAGTTATTCTACATTGTTCCGAAGTTTGGCTCTGATACCAAGCTGTAACGCCCCACCTCTATACCCACGCTAGCCAAGAACACTCCGGAGTAGTGCTGTCAACTAGCACGGAGAATAAGGCTGTTGAGGAGCGACCATCCATGTAATTGCTTATCACACGGTGGCTATAAATAATCTTCGGAAACAAACATAGAAATAATCATATCACAAATCAGTCACAGATATCCACATCACAAAGACGGAAGAAGATATGAATATATAACTAACACATGAAAGTGTACATCAGAGTAGTGGTCAGTAAGATCCACGATAATACAAAAGAATAGCAACACGTGCTATACAAAAGAATACAACTATGAGTCTATATCTCAAGTGTATACAACAAAAACTGCTAATCTAAACAGTTAGCCAAAAGTCAGAGTGATGAATCCCTGGGGAAGAAGTCAAGCAGAAGCACCTGTAACATCTCGGTCTGACCCGAGTATTATTTAAGAAAATAATAAACGGATCAGTCTAGCTATAAATATCAGATGACATGATATAACATAAAAGATATGGCATAAACATAAACATCCATAACGACATACCACTATAAGTATGTAAATAATGATCAACAGAAGATCAATCAATAAGAGATAATCAATATCACAAGAATCTTCTCAAAGATCCAAAGAGGGCATCATACCCTAAACTTGTACTCATAACAAGTCAATGACATAAATTCCATAAATCAACACGAGAAATCCAGAAATCATAAAAAGGGAAAGAGGCCTATCACATGACGGTCCGAAGACCAAGGGGAGCTACCCCGCATGTGTGAATGGAATCACACAGATTGAGGTCAAGACTAACCAAAAAGCAGAAAGGTATGTGTGAATGGAATCACACAAGTGGTGTCTAGTCTAACCTTGCAATGAAAGAGACATCGCGCAATTGCTAGTCTAATTCATAAAGCGATCATCAAGATCAACGAGAAGTGTCAATTACACTAAGCTAGTAAATATAGAAGTTTAGCTTCATGTCCCATAACCACTTGCTTAACTTAAATATTTACGAACAAACTGTAAATCTTCACTAATAAAATTGTCACAAGAGGTTCAATCGAACAAGTCCAAGAATTAACCGACGAAGTGAACGCAAGCGTTTCATACCACTTGTTTTACTAAGTCGTTTAATTAGATTTCTCATCCGAGTGAGGTAAAGGCTTGTATATACTAATAGACTGTAAAACGGTTTAAGAAAAGAGCTTTGTTATTAAAAATAGAGTTGAAATTGTTTGTTAAAAGAGTTTTGATATTTACTACTAGTATTGAAACCTTTATATTATAAAGTGACAAAACACATAAGCAAGTGTAGAAACAATCAGTCACAAAGATCGCATACGGAAATGCGAATAAAATCCAAGGAAATCAGCTCAATGTTTTTCAGATAAGATCCCCTACGGAGGGGGGGTCCAGGGGGGGTGGCAACCCCCCAAGGTGGGGGTGCGGGGGCAATGCCACCGCTTACGGGGTTCGACCTGCCCGGTCAGGTCGCGGGGGTCCAGGAGGCAGCGCCCCCGGCGGGGTGCGGGGCAGCGCCCCCGACCAAAACGGTACGACCTAGTGAAGACAAAATGAGGTCTAACGACCTAAAAGGATAGGATCGAGCGACCTAAAGGTGTTCGCGACCTAACGATGACTCGCGACTTAAGGAGGAGGGGGTGAGCGACCTATGGTCATAAACGAGACCGAGCGACCTAAGGGAATAAGGGCCGGGCGACCTAGCATTCGAACGACCTAAAAGAGGCGTGGCCTAAAGGAGACGCGACCTAAAAGAACATAAGGTCAAACGACCTAACTGTATTGGGTCACGCGACCTAAAGAGAGGCGGCCTAGCGACCTAGAGTGCACACGTCCAAAAGTGGGAACGACCTATCGAGGTAAGGTCCAACGACCTACGACCTAAACAAATAGGCCAAGCGACCTATAGGGTTAACGGTCTAACGACCTAACAGTTATGGGGTCACGCGACCTAACTAAGTACGCGACCTAGTGGGTAAGGGAGTCGAGCGACCTAACTGCATCCAGTGACGAGCGACCTAATGGAGTCAAGTAGCGAGCGACTTAACTAGTTAACGACTCAAGGGGGTCAACGACCTAAAGGTCCAACGACCTAAACCCAAACACACGAAAAGTGGCCAGAACGACCTAGGGGTTAACTCACATGCGACCAACGACCTAAGGCCCATGCGACCTACGACCTAACTCCGATACGAGCTAATAAGGCCAGAACGACCTAGGAGCAGAAAATCCACCAAAACGCTAAAAATCGGAGTTTTTTGCCAACCCAATCCAAACCAAATGCAAATATACATGCAAACACGATAGGGATTCATTCCCAACAGTCCAATATTGATATAGACTAGATTTGTGAGATAAAAATCTCACCTTTGCACTAAAGTTTATGAAGATGAAGCTTGAAAGCAAGGAGAAGCAATCCAAAGCTTGAATCCAATATCTTCTACTTGAATTTGGAGTTGAATGTTGGATTTGCAATTGAATTTGTGCTTGGAGTTTTAATTTCCCATTCCCTCCACCATTAATGCCAAAGCTTGATTAGTTAGTAAATTTATGAAGAGTGAGGAGAAGAGGGTTGGAACTTGGGCTTAATAGGCTAAACTAACCCAAATCCAAAGCGGGAAAAGTTAGTGAAATTTCACTAACTCCAAACCTATCGATGTTTATACTTAAAAAGTTGTAAACGACATTTCGAACTCAATGGAAGTGGTCTCGAGTCCTAATTTGACCGTTTGCAAAAAGTAGCTTTTCGGACCAAAATCCGATTAACGAGTTAATATTTAAATAAAATATTTAAATACAAACTCGATAAATATGCGGGTTGTTACAACAAGTCTGTTCCGGGTTCAAATAGAACCGAAGGCACTTCCAAAGAAGCCCTTGCAAATCCGGGTATTCGCAATCCCGATCGGACTTCCCATCACTTAAGAAATCTCTATACCGTAGCTACTCAGTGTAGTGACAATCGATAGGTCATCCTATCGTTCTCGCAAATACCCGGTCTTCACCATCGGTCTTCAAATGCTATCCATAACGTCGAATCACATATTCGGAATGGGTTATACGACACAAAGGTCCTCTCCCGGCTAAACCGAATAGTGAACGCAACATTTTAAAACATATGGATATGGGATATCAATTAAGTCATAACTTAATGATTCAAAACTTTCTTTTAAATGGTTTAAACCAATTACCATTTCAAATCTTTTAAACAAAAAGATTTACTTCACACAGTTCACTCAGTTTCACAAAGATTCATTCCCGGATTTCAAACCAACTCTATTTCAAATGGATTAATTCATTAATCTTTAAATCAAAGATTTACCTCATAGTTTTCAAAACTTGTTTCCAAAGATTCGTCCATAACTTGGAAAATCATCTTCGATTCAAACTTGAAATCCCTTTAATATAAGTTGGAAGTTTATTACTCATATGAAAGCTTTTTATCACTTAGAAACAATAGTTTTATTTCGAAAAAACCCGATTCCATTTATACAAGTTACAATCTTTAGTTTAATTCAAATTTTCAAATCAACGCTAAAAAACAGTTTAAACCCGTATAACTTGTAAAGTCCTTTTTAATTCATAAGTATCGAATATAGAATTCAATTCCATATATTTTTTTTGAATTTTTGTTTAAATCCAAATATTCAATTTTCAAATCTTTATTGGTTATTCAAAAATAACTTTTATTCTTAAATCATCTTTTTCAAAAGCTTTTCATATTAGACTTGATTCATTACCAAAACTATTTGAATTTAAAAATTCAAATTCAAAACTTATTTAAAAATCTGTGACTTAGCCGATTTCCACGTGAAATCCATATTTGTGTGTGTACGAGTGTGGTCTAGGGGTTTTACACACAATAGTGCACAACATCAATTATAACAGAGATATCAATATCGATAAGCAATATAATCCATACCGCTTATCTTTATTCACAGATTCATAGATAAATAAATTCATCAATTACAAAGGTTCATCATTACAATTCCATGTGGGTTTCGGATAACCAACTGGAATCCGAATCCCTGTTGCATCGAAATTCAAATTTTGTTTTACAGGCAAAGGGGTTTTCACATCGATACAGAATAAAATCACTAATCATAATCCAACACAAAGTAATTCACATCTCACAGCGTCACAATTTCAAACAGAAATATCAATTCATTTTACAAAAATACACAATCTATAAGCAATCATCTCTAATTCTTATTGTAATTGATTCAAATTTAAAATTAATTACTTGAGAGTTAATTCCTTAACCCTGATTAATTTATCAATAATTATCAATTGATTACTTATTTCATTTCAAATTAGTAAATTAACAAATCAATTCTTAATTAATTATTAAGTCTTAATTACTTAATTATTTTATTTCACGCTATTTAATTAAGTACTTAATTATTCATATATTTAATTTTAATTAAATTACTTAATTAATTATTAATCATTCATTAGACAACTTAAGTGGTTAATTACCTTTATTTTATCACTTAACCATTAAGAAATCCCTATTTACAATTATAATTTAATTAATCATTCAACTTGATAAACATTTAAAAGTCTTCCTTTAAAGTTGAAAATCAATTCATTATCAACTACTAAACTTAATTGTTAATTACATTATACTAACTAAATTTATTGCTTAATTAAAATGTTAACAGGGTTTTAAAACACGGTTAAGCATTAACTAAAGTAGTTAAAACCTGTGTTAAAGTTTTAACCTTAATTGCTAAACACTTATTTGAATTCACAGTGTTTTTTTTATCTGACTGAGAAACGAGTACTTAACTTTATATGTTTTTCTTTAAAAACAAAACATACTTTTCAGTTGATAGGAAAACTACCCGAGACTTCCCATGCCTTGATTCGAGGTCAAACTTTGGTTTCCCGTTGTCTTCCTCGTCTCCCTCTCGCGTTCTTCTTCTTCTCTCTTTTTTTTCCAGTGAGTTAAACTTAAACTTAATTTTAAAATGAAAGCATCAGGTATCAACTCACGAACTCGAGTAAACACATCAATTCTTTTACAAATCTCCCGATACCCTTCCCTGTATGTTCGTTCTTCTTCTTCCATCATCTTCTGGAAAAACAACTGATACATGTGATACCACGCACATGTGCACTCGAGCAATGGCGCCTTCCGACCAACTTGCCCATCGTCCACAACTCACCGATGATCGACTCGGGCTCATCGACCCCACAGAACCCTAAATTTTCGATGAACTCAAAATCTAATCGTTTGACCCATACTGGAATAAGCTCAACCACCAAAAACCCACTCTCCATCCCACCTCAGGCTACCGGAGGCCAAGAAACTCAGGTCAAAACTTCGGCAATCTCCCTTCTTCCTATTGCCAACGGTGCGATTGATTTTAGTGCGACAACGAAGCGATGGCAACATGTTATCTGAACGCAACTAAAACATAAGACAAATCCTAGATCGAACTTGTCCCCTTAATCTACACAATCGAAAAATTTGCTAGCATTTTTCCTGACTTCGTAACCAATTAAGCTAGTTTCAAACAGAATTTCGTGAGCAAATATGCATTCGATCATCAGGAAATGATCGAAAACCCAAACCTATACAACTCACGATTTCCCAATATTTAGCAAACTAAAAATTCTAAATCTTGCTTTAAAAATCGTACTAAAGTTTGCTAATCCCATTTATACACCTGAATTCATGAATTATGAAGTTCGAATTTCTTGCTCATATGCAGTTAGCTATGTTGTCTTGCTTTCCAAAGAAAGTAAAACATTGTTTTAACTTATATAAATTTTTAATCTCAAGTTTATACCATAACAACCAGTTTCATTTTGATTCTAAGTCCACACTACAAGTAGATTGAGAGAAAAAGAATTTTGAATCAAAAATGTTTGTTTTATAAACTTATAACAGAGAAGCAACTTTGATCACCAGTCTGCACACAATATATACACAGTTATTTATTTTATTTTTATTTTTTATATAAGGGCATGCAAACACCATTCACCACCATCCAAACATGATTCATAGCATATATCAAATATAGATCCAATCATTAATGGAAATAGCAAGGTTAAGGGAATGTTTGCTCACATTGTTTTGCAGAAGTAGAACAGAGCTTCCCAATCTTGAAACATGTTTAAGAAACTGTTAGCTGAAGACTGTATCTTGATCTCTGGTTTGATATTGATTGTAGTGTCGTTGAGATTGAAGATTTTGGTTTAAATATGAAATGGTATTATTTTAGATTTGCTCAGCTTGAAGGAACGAGCTGAAGTGGGGAGTTGATATATATGAGAATGAGTTTACAGGTTAATACTTATAAATAAGCTGCAAGTGACATAATTAATACAAGTGATGTTATATATATTGTACTAATACAGGGTAATTATTTTCTTTGTACGAGTGAGGTTATATTTTTGTACAACATTAGCTTTTTTTTTCTTCATTGTTGACCAGGCTGTTATATTTTTGTTTACTTGGTGCAGAAAAATCTATATGGTGGCTGATGAGGACACTTTGGGTGTTGCATTAATTACTTTGTCTTTTTTTTTCTTCTTGTACATAAATATTTACATTCCTTCGTTTGCAAGCTTCTAGATATAATTTTTAAAACTTGTACTTGTTTTATCAGCCTACATATACTTATATATTTTGCTATCTTTCCTTTTGCTTGTACATAGATATTTTTGTTTGTATGTAAATTTTATTCTAGTTTTGTTTGTTTTTATTTGCTTTGTTGTATTCATTTGCAAGCCTTAATATATTTTGTTTCTCAGCTGAAATGATTTTGTGGTGGCTGATAAAACATGTTATGGTGGCTGCATTAATTAAGTTGTTTGGTGTCTTCATTTCAATTGTACAATAGTCAATGATAGTTTTCCTTTGTTCATTTGTTTTCTAGTTTTCAAGCTTATCAAATTTTTGTTTTGAATCTATATACAACTGTCTTCTTATACAAGCTATTCACATATATTATTTTTGTTGTCTGCTATATGTTGGCTTGTTTTTCTTGTTTGCTTCAAACCTGCATATTATTTTTGTTCATATTTATCTATATATAGTAAATGTAATATATGTTTCTTGTCTTCACTTTAATCCTATACTTAGTTAATACCTTGTTTTTTTTTCTTTTGTTATTATTCTATAGTTTTATTATTAACATAAATGCTTAAATTTGATTTCTATTTATGGTTTAACTATCAGGTATTAAATTTATACATATATTTTATTTTATACTTTCACTTATATTCAATATTGATAACTAATCTTTTTTCTTATAAACATTTTATTTATAATTCAATTCAACTGAAAACATTTATTTTGAGCTTCAAACCCAAATTTTAAAATACATTAGTATATACATCTTATTAAATTTGAAAAGTTCGAATAAATCCATAATTTTAATCCAAAAATTCAATTAAATTATAAATTTAAATTCGTCTTTAAATCGGGATCGTTACAGTTTAACAAAATAGGTTGTAAGTTAATAATGGAGATTGGAAATGAATTCGAACTGTAAATTGAATTCGACTTGCATTTAATAATGAATTAAAGAAAAGAGGAGATGTTGTAAAATAAAAATAAAATAGAGTTGGATTGGAAAATGTGATGGTTTGAATTGCAAATAAAATTCAAGGGTGGTTTGAATAATATTTATTGAAATTTGCAAGTAAATTGGATATAAGAGAAGTGATGTCATATGAAATGGAAGTGATTATAATAGAAATGTTTTGAGTTGCAAAACAAACACAAGTGAATAGAAATAAATTGAGAATGGCCTTGTATTAATTAAATAAATTCGAAAATGAATTAAGTAAGTAAATTAAAGTTTTAAAATGGGTTAATTGAGTTAAGTAATAAATGGATGAAGTCTGAATGAATAAAAACTAAATCAAAGTTGTGATTGGAATTGGATGATCAGTCTGAACTTAAGTTCGGTGGCATTTTATTTTAAGTATAAATGAGTTAAGTATGTGCTTGGATATTATTTTGATAAATTGAGAAGGTGAATTAAAATTTAAAATTTAAAAAAAAATGGATGGCTAACTGAATTTAATGGAATTTGATTAAATGAGAATCAAATAGAAGTAAATTTAAGTTTGATATTGGAATAAATTAAAGTAAATTAACTTAAGTTCAAAAATTTATGGAAGCTTGCTTCGAGTAAGGGTGAAAGCCCATTAAATAAAAGCTTGGATTGAATTAATTTGGGAATGGCTAGTAGTATACAAGAATGAAATGTGTCGAGCTAAATGAGTGGTTGGTGAATGAATTGGAAATGAAATGGAATTAAATATAGAATGAGTTGAAACTAATTTAAAGTAGATATAGACTAAAAATAAATACTCTATTAAGCGAATATGGTCGAATTTTCATACAATGAATTGTTGTTTGATGTAAATGGAAGTAATTAAAATTTTATGAGTTGATAGAGATTAAATAAAATTGATTTTGTATCATTCGAAGTGAATATGGGTTTGTTTGGATAAAAAAATCATCAATTGAATGTAGGAAATTGAGATGCAAACCATTACAACTGAATGAAATGGCTTATGAATTGGTTGAAAGCAATTGAATTAGTTTTAAAGACATATAAATTGCTCGTGGAAGTTTTTTTGAATCCATTTCTCCTAGAATTGAAGTGATAAAGTTGTTTAAGTAAGAGAAATGTTAACTTCATATATATATAGTGCTTATATGTTTAAATTGAGTAAGTACAGGTACCTGAAGGCCGTTTGGCTGGTTTGGATTGCGCTAATTGCTTAAATTAATAAGTTGCTTGCTTAAAATGCTAAATAAGGTACGCCTACGCAATAAAAATAGGAAATATGAACTAATTTTTCTTTTTCCGACCGGGTGGGTTGATGTATATATATTTATATCTCTTGTCAAATTGCAAAAGCTCCTCCGTACAAAGGAGACTCTACCAAAAAAATTTGAAAATTTTGGGAGTTAGAAATTTTTTGAGAATTTTTTTTGTTAAGCAATAAAACGATTTCAAATTTGAAACCAAAATAAATTAGTGGGTGAAACTAATTTAAAATAATAATATGAATCAGTTATAAATGAAAGATAAAATTTAATACTCAGAAGTGAAGATAAATGGAATTCATATGAAATGAGAAAGCTAATTTGAATCGAAATAGGTATGAAACATATGTGAGGAAATGTATAAAATGATTGGAAATGTTACGATTGGATATTATTATTAAGTAAGTATGCAGGGATTATAAGGAAAAAGGAAATTGGATTTGAGATCAGAAGATAAATTTGAATTGCCCAACAAAAAGGTATGTATTCAATTTCTGTATAAAATTGGATTGGGTTTTTGATCTAGCCACTTGGCTTTTGTTTTCTTTTGGAAATTTGGGACCCCAAAGAGGCCTTTTGTAGTTGTACCGAGCTAGCCGCGCAAAGGAGACGTTGGCAAAAAATTTCGGAAATTTAGGGAGTTAGAAAAATTTTGAGAAAATTTTGATAATTCAAAATTTGGTTTTAAATTGAAATTTAGATGATTGAGCAAAAAGGGTATTGTTTGAAACTATAGAAGGTTTTAGGAAGTTGGTTAAGGTGATAGTGGGCCTTTAATAAAAGGTAGTTGGTAGGATGTTGAATTATGAGTTTTGGGAAAAGTAAACGGATATTGGTCCATTCTTCCTAATTAGTAATTTCGGGAACGAAATTCTTTTAAGGGGGGAGGAATATGAACGACCCGGAATTTCTAACAACTCAAATTGGAATTATTAATTGATTTTAAATATTTAAAAGTTAATTTTAACTTGAAAAATGTGACGACCCGGAATTTCTAACAACTCAAATTGGAATTATTAATTGATTTTAAATATTTAAAAGTTAATTTTAACTTGAATTTCAATTATTAAATTCAATATTTAAACTATATAATTCAAAATTTTAATTATCAAGTAAATATTGATATTTTGAAATTAAAATTCAAGTTAAAATTAACTTTTAAATATTTAAAATCAATTAATAATTCCAATTTGAGTTGTTAGAAATTCCGGATCGTCACAGTTTTGGTGGTGCTAGGATGGTTAGGCCATGCGTTTAAGAGGCCTAGGCCATGGAGGAGGTGGTGAAAGCATGAGGTGGTGGAGGCCGTGACCTCTGGAGGCGAGGGAGGTAAGACTGTGAGTAAGGATGAGGTAGAAATGTTGGTCGAGCACTTGAAACAGAAGCGGAGTTGTTTAATGAAGTGTTGATTTGTTGAATGTTGGTAGGAAGATTTGGATTGATTATGGTGAGTACTCATTGTTTATTAAATAATAAATAATATCTATAACTATTTTAAGTATGATAATATGACCATTTAATCTCCTAATGATTTGTGTGAATGGTTGCTTTAATGATTTTATGCATGCTTATATGGATGTTGATATGGTTGATAACTTGGTTGTGATAAATTAGGAGAAATCATAATAAAATGAATAATTAATGAAAAATAAATCCATATGGATGTTCATGTGGAGTTTATTTAGCCTCTTAATGGTTTTGAAAATATAAAAAGGTTGAAAATGAATATTTTAATAATGTAATATTTCGAAATGATTTAAACGTGAAAAATAGATTTAATATGGAAAAATGTTGGTTTAAATGTTTGAAAATGATTTATAAATGTTTTATAAACATTTGGAAGTGTTTTGTTGAGGTTTGAATGAGAATGGAAAATTTAGTCAAAAATAAGCGCGTCGCGTAACGGTAGTTCACGATTTCATGCTACAATAGTCAGACGATTGTAAAAGTTCGAATATAGCTCGGAATTCTTCGAGATAAGAATTTTCCAAACTATTGTATCCATAATTTTCCAACGAAGAAGGACAATAAAGATTTTGACAAGTAGATTATGAGATATGAGTAAAACAAGTTTTTGGAAAAATCGCGGTTTTGCAGTTCGAAATCCAAAACTGGATTTCTTTAAAAATGATTTTTTAAATTGTTTAAAGATGTGGAATAACTCCTACAAATTATTTATAAGGTTTTACAAGTGATTTGAATAATTAAAACGGATTTTCAAATAATAAAAAGTCGTTTTGATCAATATAACTTAAAAAGCACTTTCCGCAGCACTTTTTCATAGCACTTTTCAATGATTTTTGATATATAGTTTAAAACTTAACAATTCTTTTCCAAGTCTTTTATAAATGTTTTAAAATGGATAATTAAGAGTGTTAATAATGATTTGGAGATTTTTCTAGATTATTGAAGAAAGTTCAAATAAATGATTTAAGTAAAGGGAGAGTTTGGCTCACATCCATGTTACGTTTCAATATGAAGAAAACATCCTCCCCAAATTAAACTAACGTTTCTAGTCCATGTTTTCAAATTGGTCAGGGCCAAAAGGCCCAAATACCCATTCTATTTTTATCATTTCAAACGCTTATAACTTTCCGTAGAAACATCGGATCAGCATACCGTTTTCACCAAAAAAATCATAAATTTTACATTCTTTTAAATGAGATCCATTTATGATACCAAAAAAAATCATATTTGCATTAAGGCTGCTATTATTCCATATATTTGTAGAGAATTCTGCAATTTTTGAACATCATCGATTTTTCTTCAAATGTCAGCAATTATTTCATATAATTGCAGACTTTTATGCAATTATATAGAATAAATGTAGAATTCTATGCAAATATATGTAACAATTGTAGACTTTATGCTATTATTCAATATAATTGCTGACTTTTCTATAATTATTTAGTATACTTTACATTTTCTGCAATTATATGAAATGATCATCAATTTTTCTTCAAATATCAGTAGTTATTCCATATAATTGCAGACTTTTATACAATTATTTGGAATAATTGTAGATTTTCTGCAATTATTTCATATAAGTGCAAACTTTTACGCAATTATATCGAATAATTGCAGAAAACTTCGTAATTATTCCAAGTAATCATAGAAAAGTGCAACTATACCATATAATTGCAGACTTTTCTACAATTATCACATACAATTGCGAAATTGTCTACAATCATACTGTATAATTGCTAACTTTTCTTCAATTATTACATATAATGACACATATTAGAAAGATAATAATTTTTTTGATTTAATGGTGAAAACGGTTTGTTAATCCGTCGTTTCTACAAAAAGTTATTGTGTTTTAAAGATTGATAATTAATGGGGTGCAAAATTTAATTATGGATGTGAGAATAAAATCTACATATGAAGAATCAACATTCAGCAATGGAGCAGAGAGGTATTTTAGGGAAGAAAATTGCAGTACTTAAAATAAGGATGTAATTTATATCTTTTTTTGGGAGGATGTTTTGTATATTAAGTTTGATTCTAAGGATGTGTCCTTTATTTTCACTTAAATAAAAGCTATTATAAACAAGTAGTTTAATCTTGGCTCAAAAAGCCGACGAGTAGACTTGATTTTTCTATTTATGAGATCCAGATATGAGGTGCTTAAACTAAGAAGATGTATAGGAGCAACCAGTGCCCTGGCTCACCTGGTCTCTTTCCTGGGCTAGGGATAGATAAGGCCGAAATGTCGGAAACGAGTTAAGTATAAAAAGATTTAATTTTCAAAATTTAATTGCAACTTGATTTTATTGAGATGATCTTCTTGTACTCGGTGTTAAAGCCGAAGAGGGAACTCGTACTATTCATGGAATTTAAAAGGTGATTTCACCGTTATTCCACCCATAGTATTTGTTGAATACGGGGATTGATATTGAGTAGAATTATATGATTTCGATACATTCTACTCACTTAATATTCATTGGTATTTGGATTAACACCCCAGACAACATGGTTTTATCTCAATCAAATTTGGATTTTTAAATTAAGAAATCTTTGCAAGATTTAAATGAAATGATTTGGAAATGTTTTCCTAAACAAAAGGTGAAATAATTTGGAAGTGTTTTCCTAAATAAAAGGCGAAATGATTTGGAATTATTCCAAGATTAAAATGGTTTTAAAATTAACTAAATGATTTGATAAATGAGGCTAAATGATTCTGTATACTCTGAAAAAGAGAAAGAAATGATTCAATGAATATATCTTTAAAATGAATATATTTCTAAGAGATATTTATGAATGAATAAAAAGATGAATTAAATTGATTGAGGATTGATAATCACATGTGAACTTAACATCTTTTTATCGATAATTGGTTTGGAGGAACCAGGGTCGGATTTGGGTAACTCCTATCCGAAAACAACACCGAACTAATGTATATGTTTGGAAGCAAAGACATGATGGCGATGATTTTTGAAGACGAGGATCTTCATGATGGAGGGTTGCTTGCCTCTAGTCCCTCAAGGTGAAATTTACCGTATCATTTATTTATGGTGGCAGTAGTGCTCTGTTGTGAAAATCTTCAATTGAAAGGACTAATCACTACTAATCCTACGGATAATTTCTGATAGGATGTGATAGGAGAAGTACCTTCGGTTTCGTTCAGTCCTAGAACGAACTTGTATGGACGAACGTCTAACATTGTATTTTTGAGAACACAATGTTGATTTTTACAAATGTATATCTACTTGGTGGTGGAGAAGGAAACTTTTCTTAGCTTAACACTCTTCTCTGAGACGTATGATCTCGGAGGTTGTATGCTTGTGGAGGTTAAATGTGATCAAAGGAATGACAATGTGGCATTCAAAGTGGAAGTTGTGGATCAAAGCGTGGCTTTGCCAAAAGCAAAGTAATGCTTTGTTGAGCGTAGCCTCACGTGTCTTACACCCCAGGAATGGTATGGGATACTATGTGGTCTGAAGGACATATTTCGAGCTATTAATTACGAGGAATAAAAGGCATTTGTTGCCTTCAGATGATGAAATGGAAAGGTATGGAGGCTAACGGAGATCGTGTAAAGCCACCGAGTAACACGATATTCCATGGTAGTGTAGCAGTATAATTCGAAGGCTAATGGAGATCGTGTAAATCCACTGGAGTGAACTAGGACTGTTATTCATGGATTTTCGAGTCTGAATGGTCACTAGTTCCCTATCATGTTGGAAACCAATTTCAATACGTTGCCTTTACGGTTTTGATTGTAGAAACTACTTGTTAATGTAAAAATCAGACGCTAACACCCCGGTGTAGATTGAAATTGAGTGAAAGCACCACCCATGTACACGGGAACTAAAAACAAGTAGAGAGATCGCAGAAAAGGCAGAAAAAACAACAGTTTTTATAGTGGTTTGGCTAAGGGAAAGCCTACGTCCACTTTAATTCTCTTTATTACTGAATCGATTACAACTTTACAACAATCTTCAATTACAATTCTGATGAGACAAACAACTAGAACTTTGATGCAGAAGAATTCTTTGAATCCATGTAGATTGCGTTAGATTTTCTTCCAAAGTTAGTTGAAATGCCTTTCGTACTTGAAGTGTCGAGTAAGTCGAGAATTCAGCAGAGTATCGCCGCTTAAAGTGATCGGCCAAAAAAGTCCCTTTCATGCTTGAGGTAGGTTGGTATTTATAGGGGAAATCCCCCCCTTAGGTCGTAAGTCGTGACCGATCTAAGGTGAGTCGTGGCCGACTTATCTGGTCTAGCCCCATGGTCGCACAAAAGCTCATTTGTACAAGTCCTATGTCGCCCACGAGTCAACATCTAAGTCGCAAATGAGTCAGCTGGTCCTTTTGATGCGGCATTGTACCTTCATCCAGTAACTTTAGGTCGTGGACGACTCAAGCTAGGTCGTGAGTCATATACGAGTTAACTGATAAGCTTGTTCCCTTCAGATAATAACCCAGGTCCTGAATCGTGTACGAGTTAAGAGGTCACTGTGTTAGGTAAGGAGCAGCACCTCATTTGCTTAAGCCGTTTACGACACATGTTAGGTCGTAAGTCGCAGACAACTCTAAGTCGTTAGCTCATTTCCTTCTTAAGCCGTGCCATCTCTTGAATCGTTAAGTCATCCTGTCCTTGAGCCGCGGACTTCCTTAAGTCGTAGAAACCTTAAGTCGTAGATGCCTTAGGTCGTAAAGTACTCTGAGTCGGCAACTTCTTTAAGGTATTGAGTCGGTCTACTCTCTTAGGCCGTTAAGTCGTAGCTTCCTTAAGTTGGTAAGTCGTCAGTCCCTTAAGTCGTCCATCCTCTTGACTCGTTGAGTCGTGCATCTGTTAATTCGTTATGTTGATAACTCACTTAGTTGTTTGTCCATTGAGTCGCCGCTCACCTTGAGTCGTTTTCTTATTGAGTCGTCCAGCTTTTGAGTCGTAGGAAATTGAGGGTTAATATTTGCCCCTCGAAGTACACGCCTAAGTCGTAGGTCGTGTGCTTCGACTCATCTTAACTCGTGTGCCGGTTCAAATTCCTCTACCTCGAGATATAAAAGGCTTAGGTCGCTTCTTCTTCACCTACTTGTTTCCGTGTTACTTCCGCCATTAACGACCTTCGAAGCTTTTCAAAGACGAATTCAATCAGTTCACCTTATCACCAATTAAGTTCCTGCCACCTTCATCATTACACTACGTAAGTAAACTCATCGTTCACTCAATTTCACAATTACTGTTACCTTTCGAACATGGATTTCCCATTTTCCAACCTCAATCCGAAACCTCACACCAGGCTTCTTCTTGAATCGCGTTATGATTGATTGCTGACAAGCTTGAAGCGGTTTGATTGTGTTTTTAGATGACTTGCAAGGAGAAGGCGATGGGTCACCATATTTCGATTCAGATCCATGAATTTAGAGGAGGCGATATCGTCCTACATGGGTTAACGGGTTAGGAGTTAGGAAGATAACGGGTTATTGGGTTGGAGAAGGATCAGTGGGTTAAGAAGAGATATCGTGAAGTTTTTGCGACTTTGCCAATTTGCATAGTTTTCGAAGTGACTGACTTAAGATCCCCTACGACCTTAGTTGCATACGACTTAATCCCTTAGGTTATGTTTGTTTCTGGACTACTTAAGACTTAGCTTCATTTGCACTTCATTTGTTCTGTCTTGATTTGAGACTTTACGACTTGGCCTTTAGGTTGTGAACGACTTAGCCCTGAGTTGCAGCCGAGCTAAGACTTAAAGAATTATCTTTTAAGTCGTGGACGACTTAACTTTTAGGTCGTGGACGACTTATGACTTACAGAACTCTTCGGACTGTGACTCAATGATCTGAACAAAATTTGAAAACTTAGAGATGTTGATAGAACTTAATTGTATTTCCAATTTGAGTTGCCAGGATAAACTGCTTGAACTTTGAACTGTTAAACTTTGCTGCATTTTTTCACATATCACTTTTGAATTGCAAGTTAACAATCTGCTCAATACATCATTTACAGAAAACTGGGACAAATATATTGCCACTGACTGCCCACATCAAATGGCAGATTAGTTAACATAGAATAATCAACTTAAACATACTGTATGAAATGCTGTGAACCAATCAACTAAAGTGAAATATTAATGCAAAGCATTGCTATCTTGAACTGATTTGTTTGCATCTACATTTCTCTTTCATATTTTAAAACAATGAACCCTGGACTTCATGACTGACAAATTCTTGCTAGTTTTCATTCCAGTTTTATTCGCTTATTGCTTTGTTAATTTTACACAACACTTCACACATTTTAGGAAACGTGCATCTTCATATTTGAATATCCAGTTGCTTGTGTAGAATGACTTCTCAGCAAGAAGATATAACAGCCCAGGCTGGAGAGGCCACTCTTATTCCAGCTCCATTAGTCAATCCTCCAGAAAGAGCCCCTACCACCTTATCGTACAAAGCTTTTCATCAGTTATGCGGTCAGTTTGGCATTGCTGAAGCAGATGCCATTCTTCCTGAGAAAAGTGACACCGCTGATGTGGCGCCTACTGGCTTTGTAGCGGTTAACCGGCAAATGTGCCTAAGCGGGGCCATTCCTCCTTTCAATAACTTTCTCCAGAATCTTCTCCTTCGACTAGCTATCTCCCCATTCTAGCTACACCCCAATGGCTATGCCATTCTGATGGGGTTGTGCGTGCTATTTAGGAGAACATTTGACCGGCTTCCAAGCTTTGACGAGATTTGCTTCCTATGTTCCTTTACTAGGACTAAGGATCACCCTTCTATCACTGTCGTGAGAAGCGTCCGAAATCGTAAGTTGATCGTTGGCCTCCCTGACACTGCCCATGGGTTCTTAACTCAATTCTTCTATGTCCATTGCCCCCCGGGGTTTTATGCTGTGTGGAGAGAAGGAAGTAAGATCATTTACCTCTTCCTTTTCTATACTCCGAGTTTTGTGAAGTCTGAATTGCCAAGTGTTAACTTTATTTTTTCATTTCAGAGCTTCCCCCTCCTTCCAGAGATCCAGCCACAAGCCAACTCTGGAGAGGCTTGTGGCTGTACCGGTTGAAGAGCGGGATATGAAATTTTTGTTGAACGACGAATTTCTTCACCAGTTCGGACTTCTTCACCCTTCTTGCTCCACACACCCCTATGAGGTTCCAGACTCCCCACCTAAAGCATTAGATGCCCCGGTTTCTTCTGACGCACCCGTACCAAAAGATCCCGCTTCCGAAGCTTCTTTAGTGAAATGTTCTACTACCGTCGATGTTGCGGGGCCATCTGGCAAACTCACACTTGCCCCAGTTATTGAGGAAGAGGAGCCTCAGGGATCTCCCCAACATTCACAGAAGTCTGGCGAAGAAGCCGGGAAGACAAGTCCTGTCAGGCAGAGCGGGGACGATACTTTCGAAGGGTTGAGTGACCTTTTTGCCACCTCACAGGAGATCTTTAAAGACGACCCTGTAACTACTAGGGTTTCTTCTTTAGTAGTGGAAGCGACTTCTTCTTTCCAACGAGCTCCGTCGACTCAAGAGTTGACGTTAACTACCACTCCCACGATTACTCCGCAGTCAAAGAGTGGTTCGTAGTTTGATGCGCGTAGTTTGCACGTCACACACACTTAGAACCTTTCAGCACTTTCATGCACCTAACTCTTTATACTTTGAAGATTCTAAAGTTACATTTCTCTTCTCTGAAGACTTCTAAGACTTGTCTCTCTTTTTATTTCAGATTCTCAGATGGGACGCAGCGGCTCTTACTATGACGACTTTCAGCGCTACAGGAGGCGTAGTCAATATGATTATAGGCGCTACCTTTCCGTTCACAGAGAAACCGACGAAGAGAGAGCCGCTCGAAAGGCTCAGGAGAGAAGGGCTCAAGAAGAGCGTTATGAGAGAAAAGAAAGGGAGGAGCACCATGATTCTTCCCAGAGAGGTGACGATTCTCACAAGAGAAAGTCGCATGATGATCGGGGAAAAAGCCACATAGTTGAGGACCCAAGCAAGCGTGCCCGGCACGGTGAAAGGCATACTTCTACAACTCCTGAAAAGGTCACTTCCCCCGTCTCACTTGACATTCCTTCTGGCTCTCCTGCTCTCGGGAAGACAGACATTCATACAATAATCCACAGGCCTAAATTCCAAGTTGGATCAGGCCCGGCTACCTTGCAAAGCCGGTTCCCGCACTGGTGCCTGAAGGGAGTGCGGTTCGATCTTGACTTGGTCCCTATTGACAAGCCTGCCATGCTGCGAAACCTCGATGCCGTCAGGCTTGATATTGAAAGGATGTCGAACTGGCAAAAGCTTGTTGACGAGCTTCAAAGGGTCAATCGTGCGAATATAGAGGTCGTGCTTACTATGGAGAATGATAAGGCCGAGTGGCAGAAGGTTCTTGAGCAGCATAATACCGAAATGAGGAGCATCACTACTTACAATGAAGAGCTTGAAGCGAAAGTTGAGGAACTTAAACAAGAGATTGCTACTTCCTCTACTTCTTACACTCAAAAAGAAGAAGTGCTTCTAAAACAAGTGAGAAATGCTCATGCCGGCCAAAGAGACGCCGAAGACAGGCTTGAAGTGCAAAAAAGAATCAGTGAGGGCTATATTGCTGATATTGCAGAGCTTCGGAAGAAAACCAGCTCCCAGGAGGCGGAGATTCAAATGCTAAAACTTCAACTCTCCAAAGCTGCAAGAGAGCGTGATGAGGCCGTTGCCGGTAAAATTGCAGCTGAAGAATCTCATGAGGCAACGAAGACTAACATTAGCTCGACACTGTTTGACTTCTACCTGCACAGCATCTTGGGGCACGGTAGTCTCGCCTTTCTAGGCCCCAAATATGAAGTTATACTGGCTGAAGTGTGGGAGGCTGCACTTGACATGCTTGGCGGTAAAGGTGCTGGCTATGCCGAATCAGCTCTTGAGGAGCATTACTTGGATGACGATGCTCGCGCTGCTCTCGCCAAGTGAAAAGAGCAACTTGCAAAATTAAGAGCTGAAATGGCAGAAGGGGAACGGTTAGGAAAAACTACTTCAACTATTCCAGTCTAGCCTTCTCCTTCGGCCGAAATCGACATTATTGGCTCCAGCTCTCATTCTCCATCCCTGGCCAAAGTTACAACTGAGATCACAAGTATACAGGGTGGAGATGAAGGCGAAGAGAGCGCCGAAGCGCAGGCTTATGAGGTTGATATCAGGAAGCCGACTTCTCCAGGTAACTCTACTGTTAATCTTGCCCAAGTAGACTGCTCATTTGCTTCTTATGAGTTCGATGAGCTTCTCGACTATTTTCTGAACCTCAATGAGCCTTTATCTCCTCTCTTTACTGACTTTAACTTCTTTTCTTCTGTAGAGAAAGCACCGAGCATTGTTCAAGCTTCCCTTCCTCCAATTATTCCTCCTTTGGTTCTCCAGGCCACTCCTCTGTCCGCCTCTCAACCCGGGTCGCAAGAGGAGCAAATAGAAGCTCTTCATGGCTTAGATGATCCTATTGCTTCTCAAGAACATGGAGGAGAGGGGCTTGGAGAAGGCAATGAGTCTCCGGAGCGAACCACTTCTGATAACATAAAATTATCTGCTCTTGTAACTCCGGGAAGTGAGTCTTCTTCAAGGAGAAGGAGGAAGCGTGCCACTTCCAAGAAGAGAAGGAAAGGCATTCTTGTTTCTGAAGAGGAAACGACAGTTGATCTGGCAGTAACCCTTTCTCCTTCATCCCCGACTCTCCCAAGCCGTCCTGAAAAGCTGCCTATTAGGTCAGACGAAGGCTCTAAGGGTGATGGCAAGAAGAAGTAAGGGGTCCTGCTTCGATTTATCTTTACTTTTTGCTTTTTTGCATGTACTGGCCGGAGATTGTGCGGGTACCGGCCTCCGCTTTTCCTTTTCCTTTTTATTTTGAAACCTGTACCTGTACGAAATTTTGACAGTATTGAATAAAATGATTCTTTTTGTTTGTACAAACTTCTGTCTGTATTTGAGAATGCATTTACTATTCATTTTTGTATAGGTTTCTTTATATGATATTGTAGTGAGCTTGTGGTATGTTGTTTGAGCGTAGTTTTTACCAATGTAATTATACCATGTTGCCCCCATACCATAAGCTCGTTGCAATATTTTATACTTTGACGGAACTTGTACTCTTATTTTCTGGAGAATAATTATTCCATACTTGGAGGAATATTATATCGTTAAAAATAGAGTACACCTCCCTCCATATAAGTTTTTACGCTTCATCCTTCGAAGATATCACTTTTTCTTTTGTGCATACACACATTTTACCAAGTGAATTCTTCTATGTGGTAAAGCGGGCCTCTGAAGGACACTTTAACTTCTTTTTGAGGAAGAGTATTTCCAAGAATAGAAGAACAAATCTTCCTTTGAAGGCTAAAGTGTGCCTTTGAAGAGGGATTCCCTTTTTTTTATATTGCGCCTCGATGGAGTGCTTTGATCTTTGCTTTGCATTTCTGACGAAATGCTTCTTTGAAAAGTTGTACCTCTGAGGAGGGCTTTTTCACGTTTCAACACTTGGAAGTTTTATTTCAATCTCGGTGAAACGTGTGCCTCCAAAGAGTTGTGCCTCCGAGGAGGGCTTTTTCACGTTTCAACACCTGGAAGTTTTATTTCAATCTCGGTGAAACGTGTGCCTCCGAAGAGGTATTTCTGTTCGATTGTGCCTCCGGGAGGAGGTCTTTTCATTTCTGCCTCTAGGAAGAGGTCTTTTTTGTTTCTGCCTCTTGGAAGAGGTCTTTTTGTTTGGTTGTGCCTCTGGGAAGAGGTCTTTTTGTTTCTGCCCCTTGGGAGAGGCTTTTATTTTTCCCTGTTCGCTGGGAAGCGGGCCTCCAAAGAGGTCTTTTCACATTTCATTTCACGGGATTGTATCGACCGATCACGATGAAATGTGTGCCTCTGAGTAGGGTTACTGCCTGGAAGTTTGGAGTTTCTTTCTCTCGATTGGACGGATTCACGGGAGTGTATCGACCGATCAGTCCGCAACTTTGTATCGAGAAAGATCTCTCTTTTTCTGGTTTGGCCCACTCGAGGTCTTTTAGCATTTCAACTGTGGTGAAATGGGCCTCCGAAGAGGGCTTTTCACGTTTCAACACTTGGAAGTTTTATTTCAATCTTGGTGAAACGTGTGCCTCTGAGTAGGGCTTTTTTCTGGAAGTTTGAAGTTTCTTTCTCTCGGTTGGACGGATTCACGGGAGTGTATCGACCGATCATTCCGCAACTTTGTATCGAGAAAGATCTCTCTTTTTCTGGCTAGGCCCGCTTGAGGTCTTTATCCTTCGAAGAGTTGTGCCTCCGAAGAGGGCTTGTGCCTCCGAAGAGGTCTTTTGCTGATTGATGCTTGCTTGCCCATGTCTCTTTGTCATCCATTCATGTTGGCGATCCCCGTTGTCTTTTGCAAGTGTCATCACTTTTTAGTTGCCAATAATTTCCCTTATCCAAAGAAATATACTTCATAGTTAAGCGAGTTGGTGGTGGTAGACACAGGCTATTTAACTAGTTGTTTGTTTGTTCAAACATTTGCAGTTAGTTAGAAATGGTCCACTTCTATCCACATTGCTAACTTTTGTTCGAAGCACTTCTTTTGTAGGATTTGAGTACGGAAATTTTGAATGGCTTCGTGTTTGCTTGCTGAGTGATGTCGGAGATCGCTTGGTCTTGTGATGGGTAAGCTTTGTTTTTATGGCTTGCATTATTAAATCGACATTTTAGTGACACACTTAACGTATTTTTTATGTCGAAATAAAACAAAGCAGTTTATAATAGTAGAGAACAGAAGATTTATAGTGGTTCGGCCAAAAGTTGGGCCTACATCCACTTTATAGCTTTTCATTATTCACTTGCTTTACAATTGCTTTCAATACAAGAATCATATATTCATAATTCTTTTACAACATTTCAGCAAAGTTTTCAAGTAAAATAGGGACGCAAATGATTGCTGTTCCAAGCTCTTGGGATTGGTTCTCCTTCGACAGTTGTGAGTTTGAATGTGCCATCAAGGAGTTTCGGGCCTATAACATATGGTCCATCCCATTTTGGCCCAAACACGCCTATGGCTGTCATAATTCTCTTCAGGACTAAGTCCCCAGCTTCAAAGCTGCGCTGACGAACTTTGGAATTGAAGTGCCTGGCTATTTTTTGCTGGTGAGCTGCAATTCTAATTCTAGCCTCTTCTCTTCTTTCATCGAGGAGGTCAAGTGCTTGAAATTGCAATTTCTCATTCTCATTTTGATCAAAATGGATCCTTCTATGTGAGGGGACTTCAGTTTCCACTGGAATCATCGCTTCTGATCCGTATGCCAATGAAAATGGAGTATGCCCAGTCACAGTTTTGTGGGTGGTTCTGTATGCCCATAGTGCAAGTGGTAACTTATCGACCCAACCACCTTTTGCTTTTTCCAGCTGCTTTTTGATGGTCAATTTGATGATTTTGTTTACTGCTTCCACTTGCCCGTTTGCCTGCGGATGAGCTACTGCTGAGAAGCTTTTTCGGATCTTGAACCGTTTACAGAAATCTTGGAACTCCTCACTTTCAAACTGAGTACCATTGTCTGTGATTATCTTCTGAGGCACACCATACCTGCAAATGATATTTTTAGTCGCAAAACTTATCATTTTCTTAGAGGTAATAGTAGCTAATGGTTCGGCTTCAGCCCATTTAGTGAAGTAATCAACAGCAACGATAGCATATTTAATCCCCGATTTGGCAGTCGGCAAAGGCCCAATGAGATCTATTACCCAGATAGTAAACGACCATGGACTGACCATTTGTGTTAGCTCAGTGGAAGGTGCTCTAGGAATTTTAGCGAATCTTTGGCATTTATCACACTTTCGGGAATAGTCAGCAGCATCCTGATTAATTTCCGGCCAAAAGTATCCATAACGGAGGATTTTCTTTGCTAAAGTTTGACCACCTGTATGATCCCCACATTCCCCTCCGTGTACTTCAGTTAGAATTGTCTTAGCTTCTTCCTTTGTTACACATCGGAGTAATGGCATTGAAAATCCTCGTCTGTACAAACGACCATCTTGAACTATATATCTAGAGGCTTTTCTCATCAGCTTCTGTCGTTCTTTTGAACTTTCTGGAAAAGAACCATTGAGTAGATATTCAAGTATCGGAGACATCCATGATTCTTGTTCTTGGGATACATTCATAATCCAATCAACATCCATTTCATCTGTGCTTAGAGCTGACAAGACTTCGACGGGAATTAATCCCAATAGTTGAGCTTCACCGGTACTTGAATACTTTGCGAGAGAATCCGCCTTCATGTTCTCTTCACGGGGTATATGGTTTATTGAATAACGGTCAAAATCTTAAAGGAGCTCCCAGGCTTTTGATAAATAGACGGGTAGGTTCCCTCCTTTAGCTTGAAATTCCTTCCTGACTTGGCAAACAATAAGTTGAGAATCACTGAAGATCTGTAATGCCTTGATGTTTAGTTCTTTAGCGATCCTTAAACCAGCAATGAGAGCTTCATATTCAGCTTCATTGTTTATCGAAGGGAATTCTAGTCTCAGCGCATAACATAGTGATCGCCCTTCTGGGGTTTCAAGGACAACCCCTGCTCCGGAACAGTAATCATTCCTCGCGCCATCGACATACAATTTCCATTGGATTGGGATGCTATCAGTGACTTCTTCCTCGCAATCACCTTTATCCGTACACTCTGCGATGAAATCTGCCAAAGCTTGTCCATTGATTACTTTTCGGGGATGGTAAGTGATGTCATATTGGCTGAGTTCAATATTCCATTTCAAAAGACGGCCCGAAGTCTCAGGACGGAATAGGACTTGCTTTAGAGGTTGATCAGTGAGGACTTTGACGGGATGAGCTTGGAAATACGGCCTCAATTTTCTTGATGCGATCAACAAACAATAGGCGAGCTTTTCTAATCTTGAATAGTTCATCTCTGCCCCAGTGAATCTTTTGCTGATATAATAGACTGGGCGTTGAATCCTTGCGTCTTCCCGTACCAACACTGCACTGAGAGCATGAGACGAAATTGCCAAATATACGAAGAGATCTTCACCACTGTCAGGCTTTAAAAGTATCGGAGGCACTTCCATATGACGAACCAACTCATCAAATGCTTTCTGACAATCAGGAGTCCACTCAAATTTTTTTCTTCCTTTCTTCAGAGCATCAAAGAATGGAATGCATTTGTCAGTAGCTTTGGAAATGAACCGACTTAAGGCAACAACCTTTCCATTGAGACTTTGCAATTCCTTCTTCATTCTTGGAGCCTTGACTTCTCTCAGAGCGGTGATCTGAGCTGGATTGGCTTCAATGCCCCTAGCGCTCACAATGAAACCCTAAAACTGTCCGGACTCCACTCCAAATGAACATTTCAGGGGATTAAGCTTCATTCTGTACTTGCGGAGTACTGCAAACATCTCTGCCAGGTGATCCATATGGTCCACTGCTTTCTTAGACTTTACTAGCACATCATCAACATAAACTTCCATTGTCTTGCCAATCTGTGGTTTAAACATGGCATTAACAAGCCTCTGGTAAGTTGCCCCTGCATTCTTGAGTCCGAAAGGCATGACCTTGTAGCAGTAGAGTCCAACATCTGTGATGAAACTAGTATCCTCTTGATCTGGCTCACGCATCATAATCTAGTTATATTTGGAGTATACATCCATAAAAGATAACAATTCATGTCCCGTCGTCCCATCCACCAACTGATCGATCCTGGGCAGCGGGAAACAGTCTTTGGGGCAGGCTTTGTTCAGATCTGAAAAATCAATGCACACTCTCCACTTTCCATTAGCCTTTTTCACCAGCACTGGATTTGATACCCAATTTGGATAAGTAGATTCTCTGATGAAACCGATCTCCATGAGCCGATCCACTTCTTCTTTTAACGCTGCCGTTCTCTCAGGACCCTGAGTCCTTCTCTTCTGTTTCACAGGTGTAAATTTTGGATCAATGTTCAGAGTATGTACTGCAATCTCTGGGGATATTCCGCACATGTCAGCGTGAGTCCAAGCGAATACATCCAAATTAGCCTTCAAAAATGAAATCAGAACATTCTGAACTGTTGTGTTGAGCTGCGAACCCACATTAAGTACTTTGTTTGGGTCCTTTGGGTCAACGGGCGTCGGCACTGTTACCTCTACCGGTACTACCCTATTCTCCCCTACACTGGCTTTCCTTGGATCCATCTCTCTTCGTGCGCCACTACATTCGCCTGTGCAGGGTCCACCCTGTAATTGCTACAAGGTTGGTTCCTTAGTGCGGATTGGAGCCGCCGCACCTTTTCCCATTTCTCTTTTCCTTGATTCTCGCAACTCTGCAAAGTAACATTCTCGCCCCGCATCTTGGTCTCCCTTAATCACACCAACTCCGTTATCTGTGGGGAATTTTAGAGTCAGACACCATGGGGCAAGAACAGTTTTAAACGCAGCAAGAGTTGGTCGGCCTAAAAAGGCATTGTAGGCAGAGAACTCTTCGACGATTATAAAGGTTTGCTTTCGAGCTACCTTCCTCAGCCCCTTTCCGAGTTCTACAAACAAATCAATGGTCCCAATCGGCTGTTTGGGTTCTCCAGCAAACCCAGCAATCTTAAGTGACGAAGCTTGAACGTCAGCCATTGGAATTTTCATTTGATCGAAGGTCTTCTTGAAGAGGATGTTGCATGAAGCTCCACAATCAACTAGAACTCTTCTCACAGTTGCTGGCCCAATACCAGCGGATATGACCAAAGGATCTATGGTCGGAGCCTCAATACCCAAAGAATCCCTGGCACTGAACACGATATCATCTGTGGAAGCCTTTTGTTGCTTTAAAGGTGCATCATTCTCTAAGACAAAAACATTCTCCTCAGTTGGTACATGCCTCAAGGCCCGTGCGTACCTTTCCATCTCGCCCCAGCTTTTGCCTGCTGGGTGAGGTCCTCCAGTTATTATATTGATAACAGGTCTTTCCGATTCATGCTCTACGGGCTTCTCACTTGAGGCAGGACAGTGAGCGGGAACTTGTTGTCCTTGAGTTGATGAAGCTGGGGCATTTCTGTTCCTTTTCACATACTGCTGGAGCTTGTTCTCTTTCAAGAGTTGTTCAATTACCTCTTTTCAACTGACGATATTCATTGGTGTCATGGCCGGGCTGGTTGTGGAACCGACAGAACCTTCCACTTTTTTCCATCTTAATCGCAACTCTCATTTTAGGTGGTGTCGGATAATTGACGTCATCTTTGGTCGCAAAGGAGATGTTTTCAGGGGTATCGGTCAAGGGTGTGAAATTGAAAGAACGGCTTTTCTTAGCGTCTCCCTGTTTCTTTCCACCATCATTTCCCCTTTTCTGAGTGTTAGGTTCTTTCTTATTCGAAGCAGCACCAATGTTCCCGGCTTCCGCTGATACCACCTTAGCCGGTGTTTGGAGGCTCTCCAAGCGCATGAATTCATCCGCTTTCTTGTAGAATTTGTCGAGCGAGTTTGGTTCTTTCATTTTCAACCATTTTCCAAATTCGCTCGATTTGTCAATCGCCTTCATCAAGTAGGTCAGGACCATGCGTGGCTCAGCATTATCTACCTCAGCCAATGCTATGTTAAAGCGATTCAAAAACGACCTAATAGATTCTCCTGGATTTTGCTCTAGACTTGATAGCGACATTATATCCTTTGCTTTAGAAGCATACAATCGAAATTGCTCCTTGAACTTCCTGGTCAAATCGGAAAATTGATCGATGGACCTGACCGGCAGCTTCGTAAACCACAATAGAGCTACACCTTCGAGATATACCGGGAAATATCGACATTTAATTTCATCTGACGCCCTGGCACCAGTCATATGCTAGTCGTACTTATACAAAAACTCGTTTGGATCACTCGTCCCCTTGTAAGCTGGAATAGTAGGGGGAACGAATTTCCTTGGAACTCTGCCTTCAAGATCTTTTCAGTAAATGGAGTTTTGCTCGGAGCAAATCCCCACTCTTTCTCGTCTTCATCTCTTCGCATACTTTCTTTCATGATTTGACGAACCATACCCGAAAAATACTCTTCATCATTTAGAGGCTCTAGAGGGCACACATCAGCCACTCTCTCTGAATTCTGCCATGACAATCGTTCACGGAGGGTTGGCTGCGGCCCTGATCCTCCAGCTTGAAGAGGAGTCCTTTCTACAGGGTCTGCGGCTCTTTGAGAAATGTTCCCTTCAACATCATGAACTCCCGCAGTAGGGTTCCCATCATTATTAACCGGTTGACGATTTTCCCCTAGTAGATCATTCAACTTGCTCAAGATCAGGGCATTCTGGGCTTCCAACTGTGCATTCTGAGCATTCAATTGCTGGTTCAATCCTGAAACTACGGCATCCAATTCTGCTCGTGTAACTCCAACAGTTGGAGCTGCTTGGCTTGAAGGAGGAGAGGTAGCAGTATTCTCTTGAACATTATCAGATCTTACAGAACTTCGTTTTCTCCTAGGAGCCATTATTTCCAATAAACTTATGGTTTTAAAAGAAATCCTTTCAACAATCCTTCGCGGAGCAATAGTGGAAGTTTCCTGAGTTGGGGCTCTCAGTGAAAGCACCAAAAATGTTAACGTAAAAATCAGACGCTAACACCCCGGTGTAGATTGAAGTTGACTGAAAGCACCACCCATGTACACGGGAACTAAAAACAAGTAGAGAGATCGCAGAAAAAGCAGAAAAAACAACAGTTTTTATAGTGGTTCGGCTAAGGGAAAGCCTACGTCCACTTTAATTCTCTTTATTACTGAATCGATTACAACTTTACAACAATCTTCAATTACAATTCTGATGAGACAAACAACTAGAACTTTGATGCAGAAGAATTCTTTGAATCCATGTAGATTGCGTTAGATTTTCTTCCGAAGTTAGTTGAAATGCCTTTCGTACTTGAAGTGTCGAGTAAGTCGAGAATTCAGCAGAGTATCGGCGCTTAAAGTGATCGGCCAAAAAAGTCCCTTTCATGCTTGAGGTAGGTTGGTATTTATAGGGGAAATCCCCCCTTAGGTCGTAAGTCATGACCGGTCTAAGGTGAGTCATGGCCGACTTATCTGGTCTAGCCCCATGGTCGCACAAAAGCTCATTTGTACAAGTCCTATGTCGCCCACGAGTCAACATCTAAGTCGCAAATGAGTCATCTGGTCCTTTTGATGCGGCATTGTACCTTCATCCAGTAACTTTAGGTCGTGGACGACTCAAGCTAGGTCGTGAGTCGTATACGAGTTAACTGATAAGCTTGTTCCCTTCAGATAATAACCCAGGTCCTGAATCGTGTACGAGTTAAGAGGTCACTGTGTTAGGTAAGGAGCAGCACCTCATTTGCTTAAGCCGTTTACGACACATGTTAGGTCGTAAGTCGCAGACAGCTCTAAGTCGTTAGCTCATTTCCTTCTTAAGCCGTGCCATCTCTTGAATCGTTAAGTCATCCTGTCCTTGATCCGCAGACTTCCTTAAGTCGTAGAAACCTTAATTCGTGGATGCCTTAGGTCGTAAAGTACTCTAAGTCGGCAACTTCTTTAAGGTATTGAGTCGGTCTACTCTCTTAGGCCGTTAGGTCGTAGCTTCCTTAAGTTGGTAAGTCGTCAGTCCCTTAAGTCGTCCATCCTCTTGACTCGTTGTGTCGTGCATCTGTTAACTCGTTATGTTGATAACTCACTTAGTTGTTTGTCCATTGAGTCGCCGCTCACCTTGAGTCGTTTTCTTATTGAGTCGTGCAGTTTTTGAGTCGTAGGAAATTAAGGGTTAACACTACTTTTAAAAAGTAGCTAGTAAGCCGTCAAAACTAATCAATGTAATAATTTTGGCTATTGTCATATATTATTTGAAAAGTGTTTTCAAAGGAATGTCATTAGAAAATAGTATCAAATTATTTTGGCATAAAATTGATTTGGTTATCATAAGGTAAAAACCTGTCCACTTTTATTTGTGGACATGGTTTTATGAGATACCCTTCTTCTCAAAGGTTTTAAACTGGCATTAATTTGGTATCCACGCTGGTTTGTCAAGCTTTATCCAGGTATTTTAAATACCCAAGTCAGATCCGAGTAGTTTTAGGTTTAGTTGAAGCTTGGAGTTTCCAAAAGAGAGCTGGAGATTTTCATCTACGTATGGATGTATTCAATTATCCGCTGCATATATTGCATTTGTTTTTTTGGTTGTCCGCATTTGTAAGGACAGGGATTTATAACTGTCCAGGCTGAATCCAGGTGTTAACGCTAAAATTTGAATGCTAACACCCCGGTGTGTGAAGTGTAGTTGTGAAAGCACCACCCGATAACTCGGGAACAGATTATAAGCATATAATAGCCGAAAAGCAGTAAATAACAGCAATTTTATAGTGGTTCGGCTTGAGGGTATAGCCTACGTCCACTTTAAGTATTTTTACTGATGATCTCGTTACAAGCTGATGCAATTCTTCCCAAGTACAATACACTTTGAATTACAAGACACTTTGAACGAGTAGCTCAAACTTCAATGGAGATGAGAGTCTTCAAATCCATGTTGGATGTATGTGATCTCTTCTTGAAGTTGTTTGTAGCGTTCTTCGTGTCTTGAGAGCTTCGAGTGTTGGATTGGTTTGGAATGCAGCAGAGTATCGGCGCTTGAAGAGAATGAGCCAAAAGTCCCCTTTCTGTTGGAGTTATGGGCGTATTTATAGGCATCTTCGGAGTTAGGTCGTAACTCGTATACGACTCACGATGAGTCGTAACTCGTGTACGACTCATGATGAGTCGTAACTCGTGTACGACTCATGGTAGGTCGCGGCTGATTTACTGGGTTCATGGCTTGGCCCAGAGTTATGCACCCATCTGAATGAATGATACAAGTTCTAAGTCGTTCACGAGTTAACCAAATGCAGTTTCCTTTATGCTAGCATGAGTCGTACACGACTCATCATAGGTCGTAAGTCGTCAGCGATTCTTCTTACTACAGTGTGGTGTTGAACTTGTCTCCAAGTCTTAGGTCGTGAACAACTTATCTTTTGAGCCGTAGACTTTCTGTCGCGCCATCTTCTAACTCGTAAGATTGTTATCTCGTAGACTCTTTAACTCGTGGAGGCCTTAAGCCGTAGATCCTTATCTCGTAGACCTTAACTCGTAGGTCGTTCAGCCCTTGAATTGTTAGGTCGTGAAGACCTTGAGTCGCACAGTTCTTGAGTCGTTGATCCACTGAGTCGGCCTGTCTCATGAACCGTGCCCTCTTGAGTCGTTCCATTCCTCTAAGTCGCCTTGAACCTTAACTCGTTAAGTCGTGGCACTTCTTAGGTCGTTAACCCGCTTCATCAGTTAGGTCGTTGACTTCGAGTAGAAGATAGGTCGCTCCATTCTCTAAGTCGTATACCGTTTTGGACGGGGCGCTGCCCCGCACCCCGCCGGGGGCGCTGCCCCCTGGACCCCTGCGACCTGACCGGTCAGGTCGATCACCGTAGTGGTGGCGTTGCCCCCGCACCCCCACCTTGGGGGTTGGCACCCCCCCTGGACCCCCCCTCCGTAGGGGATCTTATCTGAAAAGCCATTCAACAGAACTTGCTTTGTTGGGATGCTGAGTTGACTATTCTTCGAGACGAACTATCATTGGTTTCTCGGTCGATTTTTGATATCACGGCCATGCTGAAAAAGTGGAGTTAACACCAGGTTAGACTCTGATATTGTATTTAAAATTTTCCTTTGTAAATATTATATATTAAAATAACATATGTTATTCCATTCATGTGAGATATGTTCTATCTTTATTTTCTTTTTCCCCTACCAATCGTGATTTTTGGCATTGGAATTTGCTGCACGTGAATACCGAGGATGTATTAGTACTGATTTTCGAGAGTCAAAAATCTCGATTCGTTACACACTATATCAGAAAGGTTGGTACTACATAAGTGAGAATAAAATACTTGCAGGCTACAGTCGTTCCTGGTATTGTGTTGCCTTCTAAAGGCTACGGGTAGACCAGGTGGGCATGAGTGGGAAACCATATATTTCTATATATTATTGGATTCATTTCATTGTGGATGTGTTCCATGTATGCCTAAATGTATATCTTGGAATTTAGTATTAAATATTGTATATAATTGAATACAGAAAATAAGGGGGAAGTAGACCCTAAATTTATGAGTTAATTCATTAAGGAAATTGCATGATAATTCCAGGTTTGTTGGGTTATTGACGTAGGCGAGTAAACGCAAATAGGAAGTTGTCATATAATGGAGTGGACTTTAAGTAATATTTTAATTCACTGGAATGAAGTGTGTGGTGATGTAAATTTCTATAAATTATCCAATTATAGTACAAAAGTGTCTTTTTTGAAATAACAAGGAATATACCCAAAAGAAAGAGATGTACAAAATAGGGATATTTACCGTATTTTGTACCATCTATTTCAATAATAACATAAAAGATAATTCCTTATAATTCCAAACATAACAGAAATCCTCTTTTAGATAACTTATGGAAAGTTATAGAGTTCACGTTTCCTTTTAGGGAAGATGCGATTCCAATGCATTAAAATGCAAAAATCCCTAAGTATAAACCAAAGTATCGGTCACCATACCTATTGGATTAAATAACAAGGTACCATTCCATAATGAATTTCCTTGACTATATGATAGTTGGAAAAAAAAATGTGAGAAGTTATATTTGATGAAAAAAGATCTTGTAGATGGGATGACATAGGGAATAGTAAAATTTTGGAAGTTCAAACTACATAAAATATTCTAGATAAAGTTAAAGTCAAGATTGTGCAAGGGAGGGTTAATTTAGGAATATGGGCTTCTATTAAGGAAAGATATTGTTATTTGAATGCATTGAGAACGCGAAGGCGATTTTTATAAAGCAAAATGACTTAGAATTTTTTAGTAAGTTTTGGAGGAAAGAACACTAGGATTATTTTCAATCATCCCTCGGATTAGCTCATGAAGGACCAATTTAGGATACATAGTTTGCATTGCATAAAAGTTGCACATGAACAATGTATCACTTAGGCGTACTGTTAAGGATAAAATGAATATTATGTTACAATTTCATTTAAATTTAGGATTACAATTTGGTTTAGGATTTTATTTGAAGTTTGAATAGGCTAGTAGACCAAGCTTATTCTAATAGAATATATGTGTGTTTACTTATAGAACTTAGGATAAATCCCTATAGACTAAAACATGATACCTAGATACCACAATTGTTGCAGGATTGAAGAAACCAATCATAAGAAAAATGAGATGGCTTGATTCAAATCAAAATGGAAAAGAAGTTATGATATTCCCACTTTAAAATAATTTCATCCCCGAAATTCCTTAAGGGACCGAATATGTAACCTAACGTACATTCATTCTAAGCTAACTAATCAATTAGTGTACAATCAATTCTGCAACTGGTCGTGTACGAGTGCACGATGTATCAAAACACATATGATATGTACGCAGAATGATTCTAATCTGCCCCTCTTATATGAATGCTTTCTTTTAAATAAATTTTAAAAATATGATGCAAACGTCCTAAATATACTGGTAGTTCTACATGCATGCAACTTTTGAAAACCGAAACTTGTTTTTGCATCCAAATTTTCCGCACTTCTATGAATAGAAGTATACTTCAACCAATTTTGCATCCAATACCTATCATCTAAAATTCTAGCACACCGTTGTTAACATCCAAACTTGGAAAATTCCCGTTTTCTAAACCTATTTTCTTTATCCTGGAAAAAGGATTCGGAAAGAAGATTCCATATTTCCATTAATTTCTCTTGGGTACCCATTTCCCACTATATTTTGGAACCTTCTCTTTATCCCCAATTCTTTTCCAACTTTTCCAAGCACGGTTTTCATAGTTAATTTTTTTTATTAAATTTTTTGTAACGACCTAGAATTTCAGCCATTTGAATTTGCAATATTTAATTGATTTTAAATATTGATAAGTTATTTTTGTAAGTTAAGTAACTTGAATATCAAATACAGCGATTTATTTGATAGTTAAATTGTTGAATTCAATATTGCTAATATTTAAAGTAATTGAAGCTTGGATAAAAATGACTTCAAAGTTTATTCAATTCTATTTTGACAGAGATGAAGATAGTAAAGTTTTAAATTTAAATTTAAATTAAAAGTGAACGAGCTAGTTTTTATAGTAATTCGTTTTAATTAACATATAAAAATAGTTTCCTGGGGCACTGTCTCCGATTTTGATGAAACCAGTTCTATTGGATCCATAATAGTGAATTTTAGTATGCTGTTGAATTTCATGGTGAATGAAGGTATCATTTGGACGTGCGAGATAGAAACGCATGGAAATTAATTTAAGGAATTTATATAATAACTAGTTTGAAAAGCTATCTTTTGTATATGTTCGAATTAAGCCACGGGATTAGTTCCATTGCGTTCGAAATAGAGGTACAATATATAGAACGCCTAGCGGCATGCCTCATTTGGATTTCGAAATTTTTGGACGTTTATAGAAGAACATTTTAAATTTAAATATATATACACACACACACACTCTTTATTACCCATGCATGCCCATAACTTGCCTATGTCGTTCCCATACCCTCCTCCTCTATTTATTCACATGCAAACAGAACGAGTACGCCATTTTTAAAAAATTAAAACATGGTCATCCAACGGTCATGATTTTTTCCTTCATGCTGGAGGCCGAGTTGCTCAAAGTTGTTGACTAAGGAAAGGATGGCAAAAGGGAGGGGAGTTGATCGATGGAAGTGGATGAGGTCACGGCGAGGCTTAGAGGCCGAATTTGGCCTGCGATACGTGGTGGATCTTTATCGAATTTGGGTGAACGGTGGCGTTCTGGTTGATCGTCTAAGGGGCGATGGAGGCATGGTTATCTAGGCGGTCTCCAGTAAGTCGCGGTGGTAGGAGTAGGACCGTGGCATTGGTTGAAGGAGTCACGTTCGAGTTGAGTATGTTCAGGCTTGGGTTTGAATTTGGGAACGAAGGATTAACGTAAACGAGATAATTAAGCTTTAAGTTGTTACTAATTAAAGGCTAATAGTAGTTTAATTATTCCAACCATTACTTAATTCATAACTTTTCCATATAAGGTCGGGATTGAACATGACGAGTCAAATTGCAATCCTATCGATAAATGCTACGCTATGGAGTTGGATTGGACGAATTTGAAGCTGATAGAAATTTGGTTTAAAATTGAAAAATTGAATGTTTGATCAATTTTAATTAAACTGGGACATTTCGACGAAACTAAAATCAATGTGAGTTAATCTCACCTTTATGGTTAGTTAGAAAATGTAATATATTCAAAAAAAATATTGATTGAATGCATGGATATTTAATTATTGATTGTTATTGATTGTTTGGATAATTTAATAAATATTCTTGTTGGTTTGGATATATTCCCGCCAGTTGGAGCGAATGAGACCCTATTACGTTCCCATGTAAGAGCGGATGACCTTTAGTATACGATACCGTCTCGAAGCAGTCGATTTATATTTTATAATTATATATTGTATGTGATAAGGAGGGATAGGTTACTGGATCCCAACAGGATTCCTCTCATGATTTATTTTGTTTTTATATAAAATGATATACGATACATTGGATGTTATAATTGGTGACATGGATACGACTTTGTGTATTTAGTGCTATGGTAGCACTGTGCCTTATATTTTGGTATTTTAAAATATGATAAAATAATAATTGATTTTAAAAGGGGATTTCAATGTGATTTTGGAAAATTATATATTTTTTAAATAATTTCCTTGAATTATTTGAAGAAGTAATTTATTTTAAAATCAAAGGTATGATTTTTGTGGATATTATAATTTAACAATTTTATAAAACAATTTAAAATAGATTTTTCAAATTGTGAGTTAAGATTTTTAAAATCTTAGAAAATAAGCCCATCTTTTATAATATAGGATAAGGTTTTAAGAAGAAAATAGAAATATTTTTATATAAATATTTACTGACCATTTTATACAAAGTAATATATATAGGTACATATTATAATTTTTTTATGAAGACAAAATTTATAAATATGATAATTTACAAAGGTGATATCTTACAAAGGAAGTAAAGATTTGTAAAATCATATTTTGTTAGTAAAATTATGGATTTATAAACAGTGTTAATAAATTTAGGGAAACTTTAATCATTAGACAAATGGGGAAATAATTCACAAAGGGGCGGATTTATTACAGGGTATGGAATGTTGTTTTTGAAGATAATTGATTCTATTTTGGAAACTGAAGGTGAGGGTAAATTTGGAAGAAGTCAAATGATTTTATAAATAAAAAGGAATCTAAAAAAGGAATCCATGGATGTAGAAGCAGCGTTTCAAACGGGTTGAAATTATGTTTTGAGTGGGACTTTATAAATAAGCGAGACTTATAAAGGGATAGAGTTATAAATAAAGCTTTGTAAATAAATGAATTTTATGAAAGGAGGCTTTATAAAATAGATAGAGGTTTATGCATCTTGTTTATAAAATATGAGAATGATTGTGTGGAAAATTAGGTATGGATTTTTATCAAGGGAATATAATTATGTTTTAAAAAATTGTTTAATTATTTAATACCATTAAAAGTGGTTTATCAATATTTTAATATTCGAAAAGTTTATTATTTAAATTATTAGTATGGATCAAAATTAGTTTTAAATTATTTATTAGTAATGTTTTGGAAATTAATTATTATTATTTATAATAATGTTGAAGATAAATTATAATTGTTTATCTAAGAATGTTTTGCAAATTATTAATTATTATTTTAAGATGTTTTAAAAGTTAGTATTTATTTATTTATAATGTTATTAGTATATATGGTAGTGTTTAAAGGAAAAGATGAGAATTTTATTTTAAATTTTTTCAAGATTTATAAATAGGGTTTTACAAATAAATGTGGATTATAAGGGGAATCTTGTCATATGATTGGGAAAAATGAAAAGGGAAGATTGGTTAAAGGATAAAAGAGTTTTGTAAATAGTTTAAGATATTTATAAAAGAATTTTAGATTGGGTTTATAGATTTATTAAAGGAGTTTATTAAATAGTTTTGTGGATTTAAACATAGTTTATAAATGATTTAGAATTGCATGAAAGAGAATCGTCCTTAGTGTTGGTGAATATACTTATACCATTGAGATAAGTATAGGTATATTTTTCAAGTATTGAAAATGTAAGGGTTTGTGAATGAATCTTTGCAAATGTATTTCAGTACAAATATTTACAAAGTGATTTGAGTTAATGGAAGGATTTGTTAAGGAGGCCAAATGTTACGGCCAGTGATTTTCGACCCAAAAAATCGACATTTATACATTCACTATATAAACTGCCGAATATTCAAGTGCCGAAAATACTAGGTCATTAGGGTAAAAGAAGAAAGAGGTAGAAGAAGAAGATAAAAACAACATTAGAGTCTAATAATCATAGTGGAATAAATTATAATATATAATAACAGCTTTTAAATACAAAGAAACTTGTACGGTATATATACATAACATTATACAAGTACAACAATCATCTATTTATTTGGATAGCTTAATACTTGTCCTTACATGGTGGAAATAATAATCAAGTATGAAAATACGCTTCGTTGTCCAGCTCACCTCTTGAGCTCCATATTATCCGAGATTTGACCAACTCAGTCTGACCCGAGCATCATAATAAAACAACACCCAAGTTAGTCTGGAAAACCAGCGTGAGAAAATCACATTCAATTGGATTATTATATTTTTGAAAATCTTTTTAAAACAAAGGTATCTCGTAAGACCACGCCTCAAATAAACATGTCGAGTTTTATTGCCTTACGATAACCAAAACATTTTTATCAAATCCTTCTGATATTATAGTAGTGTCTATAGAAAGTAAATAGAATATAGCCGAAATGCTTGCATCTCACGTTCCAGCATAGTTGGGCACAATCAAAACCGCACGGGTGCTTAATTGGAAATTGGGTTCCATACACTGGCACGGCTACTGGGGTACTACCCGTCACAGTACCTGGTCTAGATCAGCGTACCTGGTTTAGATCAGCGTACCGAGGACCACCCCTGATCCCCTACAACACAAGACCATCCTACCCCTAACTTGGATAGACCGAATAAGATCACCCCGCGGTTGGGATCAGCAACTGCCCACACAACCGAAAAAATGGACTCTAGACAGGGGAAATCTTACCTTACATGGGTGCTACCCACTTAGCCTGCTGCACCTCCCTTGTTTTAGCCATTCTCGGTTGATGAGGCTTGAGGCTACGATTACGTTTTTAGTACACATTCACTTAGAATGCTCATCGTCCTCCAATGATGATGGTTTGATAGCATTCGTCCTTACAAGTTGTCCTGGTTCTAGACAAACCAAATTGTCGTCTTCATCATCTTCATAGCATTCATTTGTTACGTTCAAACCAGATCGAAGTGGTTTTCAGATAATTAAATCTGATCCCAATCTCTTCGAAAGATCAGCGCATTAACCAATATTGATGGTCGTTTATTTAACTATCATATAACATCCACAAGCAAACATTAGGTTTTAAATAATTTTCCAAATTGTTTATTTCAAAATATTTACACAAGATACAAGTTCCCATGCCTCACACTTAGAATATTTTTTCCACTTCAATTGATATTCAGCACTTGGAAAATATCCATTTATTTCCTATTTCTTTTCTCAAAAATCATTTACAATTTTATTTGTAAATCCCCAACTCGTTTCACACAAATTCTATAAATCCTAGAATTCCTTAATCAATTTCCTTTAATATATCCATAGCCGTTTATGCTTACTTAAAATTCCAGTTTCACTTCTACTTCCTTTGTGAGTTTATTTCACCTTCCGAAGTTCACTTATCTTATGCTTGGAAATTTATTTAAGTTTCCATAATACGACTATAAGATCTTTCTTCTAAAATCTTATTCAATTAAATAAACTTCGCTTCCTATCTTGAAAGGATTTATACTGAATTTAAAACATTTGAAATTATATGTGTGATTTAAGAAAAATGGTTTGTTTCCTAAAATATAGTTTTTGGTAAAACTAAAATATCCGATTACTAATTAATTTACAAATTTGGTTTATAGAAATTGAAATTTATTTCAATAAATATTAAGTATTAAAATAACTAACTTCGAAAATCTAGATAATAGTTTTAAAAGTTATATAGTATGGTAATCTAAAATCCCATTTAAAACAATTTCGATTTTCTCAATAAAAGCCTATTTTTAAAAAGTCAAATATTCACCAATTCAGTTCATATATCCCTCTTGATTCATATCACATCGACCATATCACCATTTCTCACATTCGAAATATAATCCACTATTCCTTTTCAAAAACAATTCTCATAACTCGGTATAAGTCCACACAATTAACTTATATTTTCCACATATCCACTCATATCATTTCATCTTATTTACGTTTCTGTTTATAAATTTATAAAACTCCTTTGAGTTTTTCATCTATTTATAAAAAATATCTATTTATAAATCCGTATTATAATTTATCCCTTAATAAAATTTCATTTCATTTCAAATCTATTTTAATTATCGATTCCAATTCTCCTCAAGCCCTTAATATATAATTTAATTTCAAATCTCTACTTAAACCAATTTACCAATAGTTAAGTAATACCAAGTTAATTTTTATATCTTTATTCTACTTAATTTCCTTTTTGAAATAAATCCAATTTTCAGTATAAATAATTTCTTTTCAAATTTCCTTTTAAGTTCCTTCAAATTAATTATTTATGGAATTTAAAAATACCAAATTTAATTTCCATGCTATTTAACCTTTTAAAATTCCACTCATACATGATCTAAATCAAACTATCCATCGTATCGCATATCAATATATATATATAAACAATGATTGTTTTTGAGGAATCCTATTGGATCCCTCTAACCTATTTTTCCCTGCATCCACATATGTTAGTCAACAATATAAAATATCAATCTCACTTCGAGGTGGATATCACGGTATATAGGGTCATCCGCTGTTATGTAGAGAGCATAGGGTCTCATCTGCTATATAATGCAGGAATATCAATCACTCCAATATAAGCATATATATATATATAACATTCAAAAGACAATAATTTTTTAATTCAACCAAGCACCCATTAATTTAAATTTAACAATTTAAATTAAATGTGGAAATCCAAAGTGAGTGAGAAATTCTCATCTTGATTTTTGAGTTTAATAATCGTTCCAATTTTAAATTCTCTCACCTAGAAATCCGCAGGTTCAAATCCCTATACGGATGACTCCATTTGATATAACCTCGTATGAAACTTTAAGACTTATATTAACTGCCATATATATATAACCACTGTTTTAGATTCTGCTAAAGATAATTTAAACTTCAATTACCTCACTCGAACGAACGACGGCCAGCACGACCGAAAATTGCCACAACCGTACCCGAGCACAGCACGATGCCGCCCAGCATCTCAGCTTCACTTAACCACGCCCACCAACGTCGAGCACCGCAACATCATCCTCTCCCCTCGAATCCACCCATGAGGACGTTGCCATCCCATCCTCATGCAGCAACCCCCTGACCATGGCCGAGCTTCACGCGAGACGAACCACCCACATGAACGCACCTCCACGCTCCATCGACACCACTGACCCCCACCGGTGTTGCCTCGCCTGCCGCGTGAATGCAACCTCTACCCCAAACGGCCCGCGACTTTTCTGCCGTTCTAGGCTTCTCCAAAATCCTCGCGATTGCCTATGATTCTTTTTTTCTTTTTTACTCGCGTGATTTCGAATTGAATAAAAAGGGAAAGAAGAAATCGCTCTGTGACGCCCCACCTCTATACCCACCCTAGCTAAGGACACTACGGAGTAATGCCATCAACTAACGTGGAGAATAAGGCTGTTGAGGAGCGACCATCCGTGTAATTTCTTTATGTGAGCACCGATATGTCAGATAGTACAACATGCATCTGGTTTCAAGAGGAAATCCGACATACCGATACAAACTCAAATCTACTATGCGGTGGCTATATATATTCTTCGGAAACAAGTATAGAAATAAACATAACACAAATCAGTCACAGACATCCATATCACAAAGGCGGAAATAGATATGAATATATAACACATGAAAGTGTACATCAGAGTAGTGGTCAAACAAGATCCACAATATCACAAAAGAATTGCTACAAGTGTTAGACAAAAGAATATGGATACATCAATGAGTCTATATCTAAAATGTATACAACAAAAACTACTAATCTAAGTAGTTAGCCAAAAGTCAGGGTGATAATCCCAGATGTGAAGTCAAGCAGAAGCACCAGTAACATCTCTGTCTGACCCGAGTATTATTTAATAAGAAAAAAATAAACCGATCAGTCTAGCTATAAATATCAGATAACATGATATAGAATAAGAGATATGACAAAAACGTATGATAACCATAAAACCATACTGTGGTAAGTATGTAATTAAAATCCAACAAGAGATTAATCAATATCACAAGAATCTTCTCAAAGATCAAAAAGAATGTCATACTCTTAATTTTTTTATTCACTAAAACCATAAGCATTGACAATTATATCAATGTCAATCACAAAAGTTAATGACACACAAATTCACCAATGCACAAATATCGATAAAACTTATCAATGTAAATCACGAAAATTTGTGAAACACAAAATTCTAAAATCATCAATGGAAATCCAGAAATCACAAAAAGGGGGAGGCCTATCACAAAACGGGAGCATGAAAACTCACCAACATGCGTATCACAAAATGGAATGCTATTCCATGGTTGCTAACCATTAATTTTGAGCCGAAGCTCCATAAAACGGCCCGAAGACCATGGGTCGCTACCCCACCAAATTGAGCCGAAGCTCTACAGAAATGGGGTTTAGTCTCCCTCGTAGACAAAGAGATATCGCACATTTGCTAGTCTAAATCACAAAAATGATCATCAACGATCATCAAGAAGTGTCAATTACAGTAAGCTAGTAAATATGTAAGCTTAGCTTCATGTCCCATAACCACTAGCTTAACTTAAACATTTACGATCAAATTGTAGATCTCCACTCGAAAATTGTCACAAGAGGTTCAATCGAACAAGTCCAAGAATTAACCGGCGAAGTAAATGCAAGCGTTTCATACCATTTGTTTTACTAAGCCGTTTAATTAGATTTCTCGAACGAGTGAGACAAATTGACAAATCACAAAAATGATTGTAGAAACAATAAATCACAAAAATTCACATTCGAAGACGTGAATAAAAATCCAAAGAATTTGATTCCAAATCCATCAAAGTGGAAATACCCTTGCAACTTAACAACCATGACTTACGACATAACATAAGTCAACACAAGAAATCAACGGTTCAACGCATGCGACTCCACGGCATACGACCTAAGAGATCAGCGACTTAAGAAATAGCATGCGGCCAAACAGAGCAACTTAACATGGCGCGACCTATAGCATGGCGCGACCTAAGTTTGTGCGACCTAAAGCATAAGAGAATGTCGTGCGACTTAAGAGGGAACGACCTAAGCATGGCACGACCTAAGTATGGTGCGACCTAAGGCGTAAGAGAAGGCCGAGCGACTTAAGTGGGGATGACCTAAGCATGGCGCGACCTAAAATGGTTGCGAGATAGCAGGTGCGACTTAACATGGTTGAGCGACCATGGGGTGGAACGACCTAATGGTCGAGTGCACGACCTAACAGAGCAAGCAGCATAACATGGGTGAGCGACCTAAGGGGTTGCGACCTAAGGAGCTAGCGGCATAATATGGTCAGCGACCTAAGGGGATTGCGACCTAAGGAGCTAGCGGCATAACATGGTCGAGTGACCTAAGTGATGCAATGAGCTAAGATAAGAGTAGGCCAAATGACTTAAGAATGAAACGACCTAGGAGGTAAAAGAAGGCCGAGCGACTTAAGGCAGGCCGACTCATTGCAAGGCGAGCGACTTAATGGCCGAGCGACTTAAGGACCTAAGATGAAAGCGACCTATGGGTTGCGACCTAAGGCAGGCCTACCTAACTGCAGGCCGAGAATCATATGTGTAGGCCGAATGGCTTAAGCAAAAAAAATGCAAAAACTCTCTCAATTTGCAACCGATCGAGAACAAATGCTAGGGGATTACGCCCATCGGCTACCCGGTCCTATTGGCTCCTCGATGCATCACCAAAAACGTGTTCAATCATCAAAGTTAGGATTTTTAAAGAATTGAACCCAAAACACTAAAAATTGGGATTTTCACCAATTCAATCCAAACCAAGGGCAATGCATATGAAAAAGTGTTAGGAATTCATACCCAACAATCAAAGATAGTTATAGACAAAGATGTGAGATAAAAATCTCATATTTACACAAAATCAATGAAGAAGAAGCTTGAAAGCAAAGGAAGAATCAATGGCTTCTCTTTGAATTTCGAGTTAGATGTTGGATTTGTAAATGAACTAGGGCTTAGAGTTTTAATTTCCCAGTCCTCCCTCTACTTCTGATGAAGCTTGAGTGTTACGAAATGAAAGTAAAGTTATGAAGCTTGAGCTAGAGTTAATAGTTTAGGCTAATGGGCTAAACCAAACCCAAAGCCCAAAGTGAATAAGTGGCAAAATTCTACCAACTCCAAACATATCAAAGTTTATACTCAAAAAGATCGCAAACGGCGTTTTGGACCCAATGGAAGTGGTCCCGAATCCTAATTCGACCGTATGCAAAAAGTAACATTTCAGACTAAAATCCGACTAACGATAAAGTATTAAAATAAAATATTTAAATATTCAATCGTAAAATATACAGGTTGTTACACGATCTTTAATTGGTTGTTTTACAGAAGAAAGTAAAGGGGGACTCGTGATTTATACGAGAAGGAGGAGTCTTGAGTACGAGAACTTCATTGAATGTTTTGAATGGAAGGATAAGGGCTCGGGATTTTAAAAGAAAGAAGGGGAGACAAGATGAGATGTTAACGTGAAAGAAGAAAGAAGCGTGTATTACGCGATAGGGGACAATGATTTAAGAGGAGCTGAAAAGCTCTGATGTTGAATAATAATGTTAGTCGGTTATATATATATATATATATATATATATATATATATTAAATTTTTAAATCGTCTCGATATCGCAACTTAAAATATCGACCTCTTATCGAGGTAAGCCGCTAGACTTTCGTAATGTTATACCCCTATTCCAAACGGAATGGAAAAGGTTTCGAGTCTTAATTCGATCGTATGGAGAAAATAGCTTTATGGACCAAGTTATTATATTGAATTTTCAATATAAATTTCAGCGGGTTTATACCCCATACGGCCACACGATAACTCTGACAGCTAGGAAATTTGAAAATCAATAATAATACAATATTACGGATCCAATGGAACTGGTTTCGTTGAATTCCAAAACTGTGCCTCGGAAGGCTATTTTTAAATGTCAATTTAAACAATATATTTTTAAAGCTAAACAAATCACTATTAAATCCAATTTTAACTCTTTTATTATCTTCAGTATTATTAATATAAATTTTACAAGCCTTTAAATTACTTTTATCACGCTTAAAACTGCAGATTCACTATTTTAACCAACATTCAATTATAACTTCAACAATTAAATCATTAAATAAATTGCTATCTATAAATTCTGAATCTATTTCTATAAATAAAAAACCAACCTTTCGCATTAAAAAATCAATCTATAATTCAATTTTTAGTACTTAAAATCATTCAGATATTCACAGTCAAGGCCAGAAAAAACTGGGTCGTTACGCCCCTCCCCCCTTAAAGGAATTTTGTCCCCGAAATTGCTAAGGCAGGAAAACGCTCCAAACCCATTAACTTCCAAAATCTACAAAGTGAAAATTCGGTATTCACTTTTCTAATCTTTTAATTTCCATCCAAAACAATTGGTTTTCATCTTCTAGTTCAAAACCTACATTTTCACTACAATTTGAAAATTAACTTTTCGTTAACAGAAATATTTCCAAAAGTTTTCATAAAAACTCCTAAAATTTCTGAAAATTTTTGGCAGTCTCCGTTGTATGGAGGAGCTTTTGCAATATGACAAGAGAGATAAATATATATACATCAACCTATACGGTCGGAAAAACAAAAATACAACAATATTTTCAATTTCTATTCCCTTTATTGCGTAGGTGTAACATTATTAAGCATTTTTAAGCAATTGGCTAATTTATTTAGCAACTAGTGTGACCAAAATCTAGCCAAACGGCCTCCCGGTACCTGTACTTATTCAATTTAAACACGTAAATACCAAATATATGAAACTCAAATAACATTTCACGTATATTAAATAGCTAAAACATGGATTCTATAAGCAATGCATACTAAACAATATTTATAAGAAACCTATATGATTTCAACACTCTTCGATTTTTTTCAATCAACCCATATACTATTTTCATTCAATTTAAATGGTTTACGGCCCACTCACTTACATTCATTTCATTTTTAAACCAAATGAACACATATTCATTCCAACTGATTTCAAAATCAATTTTATTTGCTTCTATCAATTCATAGAATTTTATTTACTTCTGCTCATGTCGAACGACTAATTTTCCTATGCAATTCGACGATATTCATTCAAATAAATAATCACTTAAGCTTATAGCACTATTAAATCGATTCCAACTCAACTTATGTTTAATCCCATTCCATTTAAATTTATTCCCAATCCATTTGCATTACATTCTATATTAGTATTTGTTTTATCCAAAACAATTTTTATTTAGTATCGGAATCATTTCATGTTATTGTTCTAAATAACCATTTCACAAGTTTATTTAAGCCACGCTTTCAATCAAAATATAAACTTAAGTTATTTATTTTCTTCAAATAATTTCACCCCATAACTTAAGTTTATCTTTCTTGTAACCCACTTCCAATTTAAATCCTTGATTTGATTTTTATTTAATAAAATCCCATCCATTTTACTAATTTATTCAATTAGTCTTTTTACTTGTTCCACTTCACAATTTTAACTTCAAAACTTAATTCATTCCCGAACTTATTTAATTAATATCGAGGTCATTTTCAATTATCCTACACTCTGATTGGATTTATTTGCTACTCAAACCATTTCTATTATAATCCAATTCCATTTTATTTTATAACATTTCAAATTTATATTTAATTTACTAACAATTCAAGTCAAATTTTATTTATAAATCGAGTTCATTTCCAAACTTTATTATTAACTCACAATTCAACTTTTATTTAACCAATTTAGGTTCCCTTTCCATATTTCATTAACCAATTAATTACCTAATTAGTTCACTTCCAACTTATAATTCAATATTTGATTTTTATCCAAAAAATCACTTCATTTAATTTTCTTGAGTTCATTTTATTTTATAATTCAAGTTTGGATTTTCTTTCATTTTCCAAAATATTAAACTATTTTATTTTGGGTTTCTTATCTTATTTTTCAAAGAAAAAAATTATAAGTCACACAACTTATTTTTTTCACTTTTCCATCAATGCTATTCTTGAATATATTCACATTTTATTTTTAACTCGAGATTTACACTTATTTAGAGCCCAAGCATAGTTTTATTTCATGAATCTTTAATTCTTTTATATGCTATCAAAGTTTATTTATTCCAATTCAATTTTTTATTTAACTTAACTTACGCTAAATTCAACCCCATACCATTCTTTTTAATTTATTTAGGTAAGAATTTAATTCATTCAATATCATCTATAACTCAATTCAATTTCATTCACTTCCCCATTTTATTCCTTTAACTAGTCTACTTCACTAATTTATTTCAGTCAAACCATAATCAGTTTAAATTTCAACAATATAATTTCTTCAACTTAATCTAAGTTAAACTTTATTTTTAATCTCCTCATTTTAATTTTAATCTCAAAATCCAAATCTCATACTTTCCTTCCTTATTTAAAAAAATAATTTCAATTTATAAGCTTATACTTGTTCCTTGATGATTTTTAAATTATTTAAATAAGGATTCCAGAATATATATTATTATTATTTTCAAACACCTCCGAATTTAAACTTCTAGCTTCCGGTTTAAGTCCAATTTCAATTATAATCCATTTGTACAATTTATACTTATACAAATTCTCCTATATATATCATCAACCAAACACCCCTATATATATAATAATTTTAGAAATTATTCCTTTTATATCAAAATATATTTTGGATAAAATTATTTCAGTTACCCCATTTTTAAAACATACTGTGTCGGTTTACCGTGTTCAAGAATTTATAAAATCTTATCGAATTAGCGGCCCACTTCTCGATCAGAATTCATATTCCACTCAACCAATAAGTCAACACAATATTTAAAACAATTTATATTCACTAACAAATACATGCTCATATCTATTAATACGCTCAAACTCATTCTAGAGTACTACTGACTTTATCTCTAATGAGTAATCCCTATCAGAGCCAAGGTTCTCGCTTAACCTTCAGCTCTAGTACCAAATATAACGGCTGGGGATTTTTGACCTAGAAAATCGACATTTATACATTTACTATATAAACTTCCGAATATTCAAGTGCTGGAAATAACAGGTCATTAGGGTAAAAGAAGAAAGAGGCAGAAGAAGAAGATAAAAACAACATCAGAGTCTCACAATCGCAGCGGAATAAAGCATAATATATAATAACAGCTGTTAGATACAAAGAAACATGCAATGTATATATACACACCATTATCAGAGTACAATAATCATCCATTTATTTCGACATCTTAATACTAGAACTTACACGGCGGAAATAATAATCAAGTATGGAAATACGCCTCGTCATCCCGCTCGCCTCCTAAGCTCCATATTATCCTGGATCTGTTCAACTCAGTCTGACCCGAGCATTATAATAAAACAACACCCGAGTTGGTCTGGAAAACTAGCATGATAAAATCACACTCAATTGGATTATTATATTTTTGAAAATCCTTTTAAAACAAAGGTATCTCGTAAGACATGCCACAAATAAACATACCAGGTATTTTTACCTTACGATAACCAAAACATTTTTATCAAATCCTTCTGATATTACAATAGTGTCTATGGAAAGTAAATAGAATACAGTTGAAATGTTTGCATCTCATGTTCTAGCATAGTTGGGCACAATCAAAACCGTACTGGCGCTTATTGGAAATGGGTTCCATACAATGGCACGGCTACTGGGATACCGCCCATCACAGTACTTGGTCTAAATCATCGTACCGAGGAACACTCCCGATCCCCTACAACACAAGACCGGCCTACCCCTAACCTGGATAGACCGAATAAGATCACCTTGCGGTTGGGATCAGCAACCGCCCATACAGCCGAAAAAGAGACTCTAGATAGAGAAAATCTTACCCAACTTGGGTGCTACCCACTTATTCTTGCTGCACCTCCCATGTTTTATCCATTCCCCGTTGATGAGGCTTGAGGCTAGATTGCCTTTTTAGAACACATTCACTTAGAGTGCACATCGTCCTCCAATGATGATGGTATGATAGCATTCGGCCATACAAGTTGTCCTAGTTCTGGACAAACTGAATCACCATCTTCGTCATCTTCATGGCATTCATTCATTACATTCAAACTGGTCGAAGTCATTTTCGGATAATTAAATCTAATCGCGGTCTCTTCGAAATGATCGGTGCATTGGCCAATATTAATAGTCGGTTATTTAACTATCATATAACATCCACATGCAAACATCAGGCTTTAAATAATTTTGCAAATTATTTATTTCAAAATATATACACAAGATATCAATTCCCGTTCCTTACACTTAGAATATTTGTTCCACTTCAATTAATATTCAACACTTGGAAAATGTTCATTGTGACGCCCCACCTCTATACCCACGCTAGCCAAGAACACTATGGTGTAATGCTGTCAACTAGCACGGAGAATAAGGCTGTTGAGGAGTGACCATCCGTGTAATTGCTTTGAGCGAGCACCGATATGCCAGATAAAATATAACATGCATTTCATCTCAAGAGGAAATCCGATATACCGACACAAACTCAAAGCTACTACACGGTGGCTATATATAATCTTCAGAAACAAATATAGAAATAAACATAGCATAAATCAGTCACAGATAATTCATATCACAAAGGCGGAAGAAGCTATGAATATAAAACTAACACATGAAAGTGTACATCAGAGTAATGGTCAAAAAGATCCACAATAATACAGAAGAATAGCAACACGTGCTATACAAGAGAATACAACTATGAGTCTATATCTCAAGTGTATACAACAAAAACTACAAGACTAAGTAGTTAAGCTGCCCGATGAACCAAAGCACAATAAAAGGGAACAACGACGTCGTACAACGTAACGTTCGATGAACCAAAGCACTATAAAAGGGAACAACGACGTCGTACAACGTAACGTCCGATGAACCAAAGCACAGTAAAAGGGAACAACGACGTCGTACAGCGTAACGTCCGATGAACCAAAGCACAATAAAAGGGAACAACGACGTCGTACAGCGTAACGTCCGATGAACCAAAGCACAATAAAAGGGAACAGCGACGTCGTACAGCGTAACGTCCGATGAACCAAAGCACAATAAAAGGGAACAACGACGTCGTACAGCGTAACGTCCGGTGAACCAAAGCACAATAAAAGGGAACAACGATGTCGTACAGCGTAACGTCCGATGAACCAAAGCACAATAAAAGGGAACAACGACGTCGTACAGCGTAACGTCCAATGAACCAAAGCACAATAAAAGGGAACAACGACGTCGTTCAGCGTAACGTCCGATGAACCAAATCAAAAAGACATCGCACAATGCTAGTCTAAAACATAAAATGATCGTCATGATCATCAAGAAGTGTCAATTACAGTAAGCTAGTAAATATATGAACTTAGCTTCATGTCCTATAACCACTAGCTTAACTTAAATATTTACGAACAAATTGTAGATCTCCACTAGAAAATTGTCACAAGTGTTTCAATCGAACAAGTCCAAGAATTAACCAATGAAGTAAACGCAAGCGTTTCATACCACTTGTTTTACTAAGTCGTTTAATTAGATTTCTCATATGAGTGAGGTAAAGGTTTGTATATACTAATAGATTGGAAAATGGTTTGAGAAAAAGAGCTTTGTAATAAAATAGTGTTGAAATCATTTGAAGAAAGAGTTTTGATATTTACTACTAGTATTGAAACCTTTATATTTTTAAAGTGACAAATCATAGAAAGGATTGTAGAAACAATCAATCATCAAAATTCACATTCGAAGACGTGAATAAAATCCAAAGAAATCGATATCGAATCCATCAAAATGGATATTCCCAAAAATCACGAAGAAAATGTCATCAAAGTCGATAATAAGTGATAATAACAAAAGGGAATCAACATGAATCGATTAAAGTTGGAATTCTCAAACAAATAGGCAAAAGAGTGTAGATTCAGACGTCTGAAATTAAGGATTCAGACGTCTGAATCTGAAAAATAAAATATTTTCCAAAACAGAATTCAGACATCTGAATCCTTGGTTTCAGACGTTTGAAATAGGCACTTTTTAGCCTATTTCCTTTCTGGTTCCAAACGAACCAATTCAGACGTCTGAAATACAGATTCAGACGTCCGAATATTGCGGAGTAAAAATTCCCAGTATAATATTCAGACGTCTGAATCTAACTTTTCAGACGCCTGAAACTGCGGTTCAGGGCATTCCCTGAACCTAGACCAAAAATGGCCAAAATAAATACCGGAAGCGATCGGACGAGCAACGACGACTAAGGATTTGCGTTGAGAGCAACGCAGCCTTAACGGCTCTTCGATATGCCTCAAATATCAATGTCCAAATATCCATAAAAGGATTTTCATAGATTTTGATTTCAAAACATCAAAAACTAGAATATACACCAAATCAATCCAAACCAAATCAATTGCACAAGAATGAGTGTTAGGAATTCATACCTAATAACCGAAGATAATTATAGACAAAGATGTGAGATAAAAATCTCACCTTTAAACCCAAAAGCACAAGATTGAGAAGCTTGAAAACAAAGGAGGATCAACCACCTTCAATCCCAACTCAAGAAGCTTGATTCTAAGCTTAAAAGAGAAATATTTCCCAAATTAGGTTTAGGAAATTCTGAAATTGGAAGGAGAATGAGTTGGAGAAGAAGAAGGAGATGCTTACCAATGGGTTCTCTTGAATTTGGAGCTAGAAGTTGGATTTGCTAATGAAGACTAGGGCTTGGAGTTTTAATTAATGTGAAGATAAGAGTTTTTCACGCTCGAAAATCGACATCCATACTTTACATCGTACTCGAATGCCGTAGATTCGACCGTTCAAATCCGAGTCGCCGGAGCTTATAACAACATTAAGTAAACAACACAGCGGAAAAGAAGAAGAATACATTGATATACGACACAGATACAATATCTGATACAATAGAGTGATACAATGAATATCAATATACATCAGAGATATGGTACAAGAAATAGCAGCACAAAAGGAAAATAGATAACATCTAGCAGCGGAACAATATAACTCTAAGATAGTCTTCAAAAGAGAATTCCAGCAGCAGCAGCTCGTTCAGCATCACGATACGCAAAGACAAGCAAGTCTCGTCCACATCCAAAGACTGAACTAGCTATCTGAAAAACCCAACTCTGAACTGCTCGTGTAGGAAATTTTGAGCACCCAGAGTTTAGGAAAGAAACAATAAACTCCGAATCAGTCATGGGACCGGTGTGAGCAACAAAAAAAACAGTTGTCTTTTAAAACAATCAACAAAAGATTTCAAATTCAATTCGCAATGCTTTTTAAAATGAAACAACCATAAGACCTCCCGCCACACACACAATGCAAACGCATAATTGGAGGAGATTTCTTCTTATGATAGTCAAACATGTTTGATACGCAATTTCCTTGATATTATTACTATAAGTGCAAAGTGCAGAAAAACATTTCGAAAGTAGAATATAAATCTTAGCCAACATACGACCATTATCGTATGCCCACTATAGCTACCATCTAAATAGTGGGATTCCACCATAAGTAAATGGCAGGTTCTACAACTAAAACCGTACAGGGTTTCGTATTGGGAATTGGATTTCCAACAAATGGTCGGGCCAAGGAACTTCTCATTGCCACATGAGAACGCCTCTGGAAGGACGTCCACGAGAACCAAACCGGATCTCTGCCAACACAAGGCCGGATTACCCCTAACTTGGTAACTACAGACACGAGTATGCCATCTCCCGGTTGTAAACAACCTTTAACTGGGGCCCTAGCAACGAATCACAAAGTAATATATATATATATATATATATATATATATATATATATATATATATATATATATTTGTGATATCAACATAAGTTAAGTATCTGGGCTCCATACGATGATACCACTTCTATCCAGAAGGAAATGCACATACCCTAAGGGGCGCTACCCCCAATAACCTTGCTGCATCTTTTCCTGTTTTGACCATTCCGGGGTGTGAGGTCCGACGAAGTCTCGTCCACAAAGCCACGCTTTGGTACAAAGCCATGCTTTGGGTCAACAAATGATCAAAGTATGATCACCAAGATAAATGATCAAACAAATGATCATATCACGAATGATCAAACAATGATCATCACACAGCAACACTCAGCATGCCATGCTACCAAATTGGGAATATATCGCTGATAACCTTCAGCTACATAACCTCTGAGCTCGTACGTCTCAGAGAAGGGTGTTGAGCTGAGAGAATAAATTTTCCGCCACCAACAGGAATGTATTTGAAAGAAATCTACTTTATATCTCAATTTGTAATGTCAGACATACAATCCATACAAGTCTGTTCTGGGTTCGAACAGAACGGAAGGCACTTCTAAAGAAGTCCTTGCAATCCGGATAATCCCTAATCACGTCCGGACTTCCCATCACATATGGAGTCTCTATACGGGGGACCAGTCGATGCAAAGACATTCGACGAGTTGTCCCTTTGTTTTTGAAAATATCCGATCTTCACCACCGGTCTTCAAATTCTATCCATAACGACGTATCATTATTCAGAATGGGATATATGACACAAGGTCCTCTCCCGGCTAAACCAAATAAATGAGCGTAATATTTCAAAACACATGAATATTGGGATTTCAATTAAGCCACAACTTAATAATTCAAAACTTTCTTTCAAATGGTTTAAACTAATTATCATTTTAAATCCTTTAAACAAAAGATTTATTTCACAAAGATCAATTCATAGATTTCCAAAACAATTTCTATTTCAATTGGATTAATTCATTTAAATCTTTAAATCAAAGATTTAACTTATAGCTTTCAAATCGTTTTCATAACTTAGAAATTATCTTCATTTCAAATTAGAGATCATTTTAACTCAAATTGGAAGTTCATTTCTTATGTGAAAGCTTTAATTATTTTAAAACAAATAGTCTTTCGTTTCAGAAAAATCCAATTATATTTGCTCGAGTTAAAGCCTTAATTTATATTCATATTCCCAAATTAATACATTTTAAAATAGTTTAACCCATATATAACTGGTATAACATCTTTAATCCCTAGTTTCAAATCATAGTATTCAGTTTCAAATTTTGAATTTAAATTTAAATCAAATTATTTAAATTTCAAATTTTATCAAGTTATTCAAAATAAATTTCATCTTTGAAATTCCGTTTCTAAAGCTTTTCACTTTAAGCCCAATCCATTTCAAACCATTTGAATTTAAAAATTCAAATTCAAAACTATTTTCAAAAATCTGTGACTAAATCGATTTCCTCGTGAAGTCCATATTTGTGTGTGTATGTGTGGTCGAGGGGTTTAACACAATAGTGCAACATCATTCAATCATCACGGATTAAAACATAGAGATATAGTTGATAAGCGATATAAACTATAATGCTTATCGTCCATTCACAGATTCATAGATAGTATAAAGATGTAAATAAATGAATAAAATACACCGCACAATCCATAGAACAAAATATCACAGATCCGATAGGACAATCAATTTAAGGCATTTCATATAATACAATCATCCATAAGTAAGGTTAAGCATTTAATAATCATTCATAAACAGGATTAATTAATTGTTTAATCTTAATCAACTCAATCTAATGCCAATTAAATTTATTTACTTATGAATTAATCACGTAATTCTGATTTATTAATTCCAAATCATTTGTTACCAATTTATCTAATGATTTTCTTAAATTAATTAAACTAAATTAATTAACTTTAATTAATTAAAATATCCAAATTTAATAACAATAAGTGATTAATCCTTAATTACTTTCATTAAGTAATTACATTTAACAATTTACAAACGATTATCTTAAATAATTAATCTAATTAATTCATAATGTTTATCACATTAATTAATTATGAAATAATCCTTAGTTAATTATCTTCATTTTCTAATAACATTTCTTAAATTACTTTCTTAAGAAATTAACTTAGATTAATTTATTATTAATCATTTCTAATTATAAATTAATCTAATTATTTATTTATAAAATTAAATAAATCATTCTTTAATTTCCTTATTGGTTAAATCATATATATTTTTTTAATTATCTCTAAGATAATTAATTTCTGCATTAATGATTTCATTCACATTTAAGTGTATTTTAAACATTACACTTTGAATTTTGGTTTAAATTGCATTTGGGATTTAAAATTCAAAAATGATTATTCTTTTAAACATAAGTTCCATTTTAAAGTTCACTTTATAATTCTTAAAAATGAATGTAAATAACATTTACTACTTATATAAGAAAAGTTTTTAAACCAATCTATTTAGTTTTATCATTTGAATCTATTAAATTTAAATACTTGGAATCATTTCCATACTAGAACATTGATTAATTAAAGTTTAATACTAAATTATTTCAAAACATTTGTTAGTTAATTAATTGAATACTAAAACAATTTATATTAAAAACATTTAACTTTAAATATCTAAAAGTTGAACTCATTCGAGATCTTGTTTAATAATCTTTACTTTGGAAAATCTAGTTTACAAGCTTTGAAAAACTTATTTATTCAATTAAACTAAAAAAAAAATCTTGTCTAACAAAATTTATTTGAAATCTGTTTGGTCATAAATTCCAAAAAAACAGAACAGGTCTTGTTGAAAACCTGTTCAACTTTCGAAACCTTCCTACCTTGCTTCGAGTCAAACTGAAGATTGCTCGAGTAAATACATATCTTTCTCGAGTTTGGACCTCGGACTTCTTCTTCCCCAAAACTTCGAACAGCAGCTGATACTCATATACATAAGTGCACGTGCACAGTGGCGCCGAGCCACTCAGATCATCATCGACGATCTTCCCATATCAACCACCACTCCCAAACTCCAACTCGATCATCAGATCTCCCTCCAAACCTCGAAATTGAATTCGAGCCTTCCAACCAACCTGGAACACCAACAGGAAACGCACGCCAAACCTGGAAAAGTGCCTCGTCTTCGAGACGTCGACCATCTGCGAGCTTCCACCTCCGGCTTCGACTTCGACATCACCCAAACTTCTACCACCCGAAGTATCAAAACACTCGATCCATCATTGAGGCTGAGGTGATCAAATTTCCATCATAGCTAAAAACTAGGTTTATAGATTTTAAATCCAAATCCCAAAATCCACATAGCTTAAATCCTTGATCCAATATTTTTCCTAGCTTCAATGATCACTCCTCTAACCACCGAACCAATTCCGACCTCCCCAGGTTCAAAGAACTGCAGATATACCCAAAAATCCCATTTCTGTTCAACACAGAAATGCACATTCCACTATCCACTAAAAATTCCCATTTTAGTTTTAAAAATCAAATTTTGATTTATGCAATTGATTCATGATCCTGACATTATAAATTTTGACCATTAAATTTTGTTCATTTAACACTTTATTTACTGCTTGATGTAAACAGAGTCTATCCATATAGATTTTGATCTAATTATACTTTTAAATTTTGAATCCATAGAATAACAGATACCTTTTATCTATACTTAAGATTTTATACATACTTGTTAAAGAGAAATTTGATTTATTGATCAGGGTTGGATCTGTGAATTTTAAACAGATAGGGTAAATCTGCAACAAACAAGCATCTCAATATTCGTATATACATACACACATCCTCACATTGATAACAGATCATAAGCAACATGTATACAAAGCAATCATCAAGTTATGGACCGTTATCTCTATTTTTAGAAGTTAAGTTACTCACAGATTCAAGAAGATGAACAAAGCTTGCTTTGTTGTTTAGATTTGCTTGCAGTTTTGAAACGGGCTTGTAAAACAAAATAAGATGAAACCTCTTCTTTGATTCTTCTGGTTTTAATTGATTGTTTGTAATCTTTGTTTAAGTTTAAGTTGACATTATTTTCTTAAGGTATCCAGTTCAAATGAACGAACTGATGGAGATTGCTATATGTAGAGTGAGTTCACAGGGATATCACTTTGTACAGGGTATTTTATATTGTTTGTACAGGTGATAGATATGTTATGGTGGCTGATGTATAACATTCTAGTGGCTAAGGACATGGCATTAATTGCATAGGTCCTTCATGTTTTCATTTGCAAGCTATTTCATATACTTACATTTTTCTTTTGCCTACATACTACTTTACTCGGCTAATGTACAGGAAAGTGTACTTAGAGATGATGGCATTAAGGGCTGATGTACTTTATGTCTCTATAGTTGCCTTATTCTATTCTTTTCTTCATAGATTTACTTTAGTCTTATGGCTTTGTATTGCCTTATATTTCGGCTGCATACTTCTTCTACTTGCTTTGTTTATGTTCATGCAGTATTGTACTTTGCTTTAGTTTTGTTTTACTTTGCATATTTATTTACAACTTTGTTTCTTTGTTTTGTTACTTTGTATTGCAAATAAATTTCTATTTTAATTATGTTGTTTGAATTTAGCTATATGTTACTTTATATTTTATAATTTATCTTATTATATATTGTTTGCGTGAAAAATGGCCGCAAACACCCAAAGTCGTATGAGTTGGTTGATTTTATGTTGTGTTTAGTGATTTGGGTGATTTATGCAAATATGTAAAAAGCAAGGACTAAAATGTAAAAGACACACAGATTTATAGTGGTTCGGCAAGAACGTGCCTACGTCCACTTTATATGTTATTCTCTTTTTTTCTTCAGATTACAAGTACAAAGCTTTGATTACAAGTATCTAAAGTTGTTTGAGAGTTCCTTCCAGGCTTGAGCTCTCAAACTTGTCTGCCATTGTTGTACCCCTGCCCCTCTATTTATAGAGTGAGATAGGGGGCAGGGGTCTTGGACGTATATAGCTGCTGGTGGGCCTGGGCTGAAGCAATCTAGACTGGCAATTCTGGTTCGGCGAGGCTTCATTCGGTCATACAAGGAGAAGTTGGAGTTTGGTTCGGTAGTGGGAGGAAGGTTGGTCCGGTGTTAGGTTGAGTTGTGTGTGGTTCGGTGTGGGTTGGTTCGGCATGGGGATGTAGGGCAGCTGGTTCGGCGGTGATGTTGGACCGGTAGTGGTTGGTGAAAGATGGAGCTTGTAATTGATCCGGTGGTGGAGTTGATCCGGTGATGGAGTTTGGAGGGAAGGAGGCTCGACCGGATGTCCTTTGGTTCGGCATGACATGGAGAGGCCGGATGAAACTTGGCGTTATGAATGCCGAATGAATCAATGCCGAATGGATCTTAAACCTCTTAAGGCCGAATGAGCTTTTGCACTTGGGTCATGAACGAAATCATCGACTTGTATACGCTTGCTAATTGCTTCTTCTTAGCTCGGTCGTGGTAGAGACGCGCTCAACTTTGATATTCCAGTTTTGTCCAAAAAATGGGATAACACTTTGCCCCCCAAAATATGCCTTGCGGTAGGAAGGCGTGTTTTGTAATGCCATGAGCCGGATGTTCATATCCTGTCATCAACCTGTAGAGAATTTGATAGTTTATATGGCCCCAAATGACGACCGTTCGGGATCGAGCTATTCGGGATGAAGCGCGGCCATTCATGGTCAAGCGCCTAACTTCAAATGACGACCGTTCGCGATCGAGTCATTCGAGGTGAAGTGCGACCCTGCGCGGTCAAGCGCGTAAATCCATGCGTCGATCATTCGGGATCGAGTCATCTGCGGTGAAATGTGACCGTTCAAGGTCAAGCGCTTTACTTCAAATGACGATCGTTCGGGATCGAGTCATTCGAGGTAAAGTGCGACAGTGCGCGGTCGAGTGAGGACCGTTCAAGGTCAAGCGCTTAACTTCAAATGACGATCGTTCGTGATCGAGTCATTCGAGGTAAAGTGCGACAGTGCGCGGTCAAGCCTGTAAGTCCACGCGTCGATCGTTCGAGACCGAGCCATTTGTGATGAAATGCGACCGTTCAAGGTCAAGCGCCTAACTTCAAATGACGATCGTTTGTGATCGAGTCATTCGAGGTAAGGTGCGACAGTGTGCGGTCAAGTGGCGGTCCTCAAATGACGACCGTTCGCGATCAAGCCATTTGAGGTAAGGTGTAACAGTTAGTGATCAGGTGGCGGACCTCAAATGACGACCGTTCGCGATCGAGCCATTTGAGGTAAGGTGAGTTATGCCGTTCGAGGCGAGTTGTGCCGTTCGAGGCGAGTTGTGCCGTTCGAGGCGAGTTATGATCGTTCGCGATCGGGTGCCGTTCGAGGCGAGTTGTGACTGTTCGAAGTCGGGTGCCGTTCGAGGCGAGTTGTGACTGTTCGAAGTCGGGTGCCGTTCGAGGCGAATTGTGACTGTTCGAAGTCGGGTGCCGTTCGAGGCGAATGAGTGTGCCCGGGGGGGACTTAATATTATCAGTGTTGGAGTTATTGTTTGGGGGAGTTTTCGAATCAAAGACTTCGGCAGTTCGTTGCCATGCAATAGGTGCTCGTGGACCGTTCGCGATCCAACGGGCATACAAGTAAATAATTTTTTCATAGAATTGTAAATGTTAAAGCAATAGTACCTTACAGCAGAAATGTCCAAACATGAAGAGTTCAAATGTTCAAATCGAAACAAAAGCAAAGCAAGGATGTCAAAGTGTAAGTTCCCACACCGAAGCGGTCAATGATCATTCAGAGCATGCCTGGAGATCGTTCGCGATCTCGTACATGTGTAAATGATTTAATTGCTTTAGTGGAAGCTTACGACTTGTTCATCGTTATTTTAATCAAGCAATCAATGGATAATCAAATGGTGCCCTGATTTAGGGTCACCTCTAGCTGATGTAGAGGGTGGTCGCTCTGGCTCCACCGCTGGAGTTCGCCTCCTCACATACTGAAGGAGCATACCGTTCCTGATATGCCCTTCCACCTCGTTCTTCAAGTGCCTACAATCATTAGTGTTATGACCATTCAATTCATGAAATACACAAAACTTATCTGATTTTCTTTCGTCAGAGGTTGGATCCCTTCGCATTGGTCTACGATACGGAACCTGCCCCTTGGTATCTTGATAAATCCGTTCCAAACTCTCATTCAACTGTGAATAGGTGGTGAATCGTGGCTCTCTCCGTAGCCACTTCGTCCTGTCATCATTATCCTCAGCCTTTCTCTTTCCTTTGCTAGTCTCTGCACCCTTTCCAGGTGGGTTTCCGCTCTTGATTGTGTAAACGTCATCTTCTTCCTCTCTTTCTGTACTAGCATCTTCCAAACGCAGAAACTTTTCAGCCTCATGATAGAACTCTCCCAGATTCATAGGCGGATCCTTGGTTAATGAATTCTTGAACTCTGTATTACCAGCTATTCCAGATACAGCTGCCATCATGACCATAGCTGGATCTGGTCGATCCACTGATGCTGCTGCAGCATTAAATCGCGTTAGAAAGCTCCTCAAAGTCTCTCCAGTTTTCTGTTTCAAGGTTGCCAAAGTCATCACATTCTTGGGCCTCGCAATATGAACCCTGAATTGCCTCATGAATCTCTCAGTTAAATCTGCCCATGTTCCTACGGAGCCGCTCTCCAGTTGCCTAAACCATAACGCTGCAATGTCCGTCAAATACAGTGGAAAGCACCGGGCCATAACCTCGTCTGATGCCCCCAGCACTTCCATATGTCTCATATACTTCGTTAGATGGACCGTGGGGTCCGTTTTCCCGTTGTACATGTCCAATGATGGTAGCTTGAATTCTGGTGGGTTTCTAGCCATCCTAATCGCAGAAGAAAAAGGACTCCTGTTTACATCTTCCAAGTCTCTGTTTACTAAACCGCCTCTCATAGCTCTTCTAACCATCTCTGCTAATCTGTCATTGTCCATCTCTGCTAATCTGTCATTGTTTCCAAGTTGTAGTCCTTGTTCATTGCCTTCGACCTGCCCCCCTAGTCCATGGGAGTTTTCATGTGTATGTCCCTCTGGCTGAACGTTCATTCCTCTATTGCTTCCAGGTGGCTCGGATGCCCCCATCTCTCTTCCCGGGGTTGGATCAACATGCTCCGCGTGAGTGCCCCCTAGCTCTGGTGCTGCGCCAGACGGTCCTGCTCCGTTCTGAACTCTAGTTGCTCCTTGGATTTGTGCTCCAATTTGCCCAATTTGCTGAAGTAAGTTCTGGATCATCTCTTCTTGTCTTCTCATCATGGCCTCCATCTCATCCCTAGTGATAAAGATCGATGCTTGATTCCCTCCTGAGGAAGCCTCTTGACTTCCTTGGTGTTCACTTCTCTCTGGCCTTTGCTTTCTACTTGTTTGTCTCGTCATAATTCTTAGATCTGAACTCTTAGATTTTCAAATTCAACTTCTAACCGATGTAGCGGGAGCTGGTTCCTCTCAGTGAAAGCACCAAAATGTTTGCGTGAAAAATGGCCGCAAACACCCAAAGTCGTATGAGTTGGTTGATTTTATGTTGTGTTTAGTGATTTGGGTGATTTATGCAAATATGTAAAAAGCAAGGACTAAAATGTAAAAGACACACAGATTTATAGTGGTTCGGCAAGAACGTGCCTACGTCCACTTTATATGTTATTCTCTTTTTTTCTTCAGATTACAAGTACAAAGCTTTGATTACAAGTATCTAAAGTTGTTTGAGAGTTCCTTCCAGGCTTGAGCTCTCAAACTTGTCTGCCATTGTTGTACCCCTGCCCCTCTATTTATAGAGTGAGATAGGGGGCAGGGGTCTTGGACGTATATAGCTGCTGGTGGGCCTGGGCTGAAGCAATCTAGACTGGCAATTCTGGTTCGGCGAGGCTTCATTCGGTCATACAAGGAGAAGTTGGAGTTTGGTTCGGTAGTGGGAGGAAGGTTGGTCCGGTGTTAGGTTGAGTTGTGTGTGGTTCGGTGTGGGTTGGTTCGGCATGGGGATGTAGGGCAGCTGGTTCGGCGGTGATGTTGGACCGGTAGTGGTTGGTGAAAGATGGAGCTTGTAATTGATCCGGTGGTGGAGTTGATCCGGTGATGGAGTTTGGAGGGAAGGAGGCTCGACCGGATGTCCTTTGGTTCGGCATGACATGGAGAGGCCGGATGAAACTTGGCGTTATGAATGCCGAATGAATCAATGCCGAATGGATCTTAAACCTCTTAAGGCCGAATGAGCTTTTGCACTTGGGTCATGAACGAAATCATCGACTTGTATACGCTTGCTAATTGCTTCTTCTTAGCTCGGTCGTGGTAGAGACGCGCTCAACTTTGATATTCCAGTTTTGTCCAAAAAATGGGATAACATATATCTATTTGATTTGTCAAATTTATTTTCTAGCTTAAATATTTATTTTAACTTTAATGCTAATTGTTTTAATTTACATTTCGTATTTCAATTTCAAGAATCCAAAATCAAATTCCAAAGTCGAATTCAAAATTTATTCCAAAATTTGTTCAAAATTTACATTAACTATCAATTTAATATTAATTCAAAATTGGGGTCGTTACAGACTTCCCCCCTTAAAGGAATTTCGTCCTCGAAATTCGCAGGCATGAAAACAACAAAGATAGATGAAAGATAGAGAAATATCTTTTCAAATCAAACTGGATATCAATTCTGCATTTGGCTCACCAAATCAGAATATCAACAATAGATACAAGAAATAACAATAGAATTTCAAATTTGGTTTTAAACGAAATCGTTTTATCGATTTAATTTAAATTATCCTTCATAGTCTATTAATCAATTTAACTCAATTTAAAATTTCCAATTTATTCAAAATTCCTAATTTCAAATCCGTATTCATTAAGGTTTAAATCCAAAACTGATAAGAAACCGATGAAAATACGAAGTAAAGATTTCATATAACAATACGTAGAGCCACCATCACACCGAAAACTTCTTCTGGAGCTGTCACGAAGAAATCAACAGAATTTGAAAAGACGAATCAATGAAAGTTATTTCCACTGTCGCAGGGCATTGACCATTTATAGTCGTACTTCCCTGTCCCCTACCTCGTTCTCTTCTTGCACTCATACTCACTATCAGTGGATAGTAAGAGAATTTACTGAGACATTCGAACAGATATCTTAGGGATTACTCATTCAAGGGTATACATCACCCTATCTCTAATGAGCTACTTAATGTGTTATACTCCTGAGCTAAAGTTTAACCTTAGCTCTGATACCAAATGTGACGATAAGAATTTTTCGCGTTCGAAAATCGACATCCATACTTTACATCGTACTCGAATGTCATAGATTCAACCGTTCAAATCCGAGTCGCCGGAGCTTATAACAACATTAAGTAAACAACACAGCGGAAAAGAAGAATAATACATTGATATACGACACAGATACAATATCTGATACAACAGAGTGATACAATGAATATCAATATACATCAAAGATATGATACAAGAAATAGCAGCACAAAAGGAAAATAGATAACATCTAGCAGCGGAACAATATGACTCTAAGATAGTCTTCAAAAGAGAATTCCAGCAGCAGCAGCTCGTTCAACATCACGATACGCAAAGACAAGCAAGTCTCTTCCACATCCAAAGACTGAACTAGCTATCTGAAAAACCCAACTCTGAACTGCTCGTGTAGAAAATTTTGAGCACCCGGAGTTTAGGAAAGAAACAATAAACTTCGGATCAGCCATGGGACTGGTGTGAGCAACAAAAAAAACAGTTGTCTTTTAAAACAATCAACAAAAGATTTCAAAGTCAATTCGTAATGCTTTTTAAAATGAAACTATCATAAGACCTCCCGCCACACACACAATGCAAACGCAGAATTGGAGGAGATTTCTTCTTATGATAGTCAAACATGTTTGATACGCAATTTCCTTGATATTATTTCTATAAGTGCAAAGTGCAGAAAAACATTTCGAAAGTATAATATAATCTTAGCCAACATATGACCATTATCGTATGCCTAGTATAGCTACCATCTAAACAGTGGGGCGCCACCATAAGTAAAAGGCAGGTTCTACAACTAAAACCGTACAGGGTTTCATATTAGGAATTGGATTTCAAACAAATGGTCAGGCCAAGGAACTTCCCATTGCCACATGAGAACGCCTATAGAAGGACGTCCCCGAGAACCAAACCGAATCTCTGCCAACACAAGGCCGGGTTACCCCTAACTGGGTAACTACTGACACGAGTATGCCATCTCCCGGTTGTAAACAACCTTTAACCGGGGCCCCAGCAAGGAATCACAAAGTAATATATATATATATATATATATATATATATATATGTGATATCAACATAAGTTAAGTATCTTGGCTCCATACCATGATACCACATCTATCCAGAAGGAAATGCACATACCCTAAGGGGCGCTACCCCCAATAACCTTGCTGCATCTTTTCCTGTTTTGACCATTCCGGGGAGTGAAGTCTGACGAAGTCTCGTCCACAAAGCCACGCTTTGGTACAAAGCCATGCTTTGGGTCAACAAATGATCAAAGTAATGATAACCAAGATAAATGATCAAACAAATCATCACATCACAAATGATCAAACAATGATCATCACACAGCAACACTCAGCATGCCACGCTACCAAATTGGGAATATATCGCTGATAACCTTCAACTACAAAACCTCTGAGCTCGTACGTCTCAGAGAAGGGTGTTCAGCTGAGAGAATAAATTCTCTGCCACCAACAGAAATGTATTTGAAAGAAATCTGCTTTATATCTCAATTTGTAATGTCAGACATACAATCCATACAAGTCTGTTCTGGGTTCGAACAGAACGGAAGGCACTTCCAAAGAAGTCCTTGCTATCCGGATAACCCCTAATCACGTCTGGACTTCCCATCACATATGGAGTCTCTATATCGAGGACCAATCGATGCAAAGACATTCGACGAGTTGTCCCTTTGTTTTTGAAAATATCCGGTCTTCACCACCGGTCTTCAAATTCTATCCATAACGACGTATCATTATTCGGATTGGGATATATGACACAAGGTCCTCTCCTGGCTAAACCGAATAAATGAGCGTAATATTTCAAAACACATGAATATTGGGATTTCAATTCAGCCACAACTTAATAATTCAAAACTTTCTTTCAAATGTTTTAAACCAATTATCACTTTAAATCCTTTAAACAAAAGATTTATTTCACAAAGATCAATTCATAGATTTCCAAAACAATTTCTATTTCAATTGCATTAATTCATTTAAATCTTTAAATCAAAGATTTAACTTATAGCTTTCAAATCGTTTTCATAACTTGGAAATTATCTTCATTTCAAATTAGAGATCATTTTAACTCAAATTGGAAGTTCATTTCTTATGTGAAAGCTTTAATTATTTTAAAACAAATAGTCTTTCGTTTCAGAAAAATCCAATAATATTTGCTCGAGTTAAAGCCTTAATTTATATTCATATTCCCAAATTAATACATTTTAAAATAGTTTAACCCATATATAACTGGTATAACATCTTTAATCCCTAGTTTCAAATCATAGTATTCAGTTTCAAATTTTGAATTTAAATTTAAATCAAATTATTTAAATTTCAAATTTTATCAAGTTATTCAAAATAAATTTCATCTTTGAAATTCCGTTTCTAAAGCTTTTCACTTTAAACCCAATCCATTTCGAACCATTTGAATTTAAAAATTCAAATTCAAAACTATTTTCAAAAATCTATGACTTAATCGATTTCCTCGTGAAATCCATATTTGTGTGTGTGTGGTGTGGTCCAGGGGTTTAACACAATAGTGCAACATCATTCAATCATCACAGATTAAAACACAGAAATATAGTTGATAAGCGATATAAACTATAATGCTTATCGTCCATTCACAGATTCACAGATAGTATAAAGATGTAAATAAATGAATAAAATACACCGCACAATCCACAGAACAAAATATCACAGATCCGATAGGACAATCAATTTAAGGCATTTCATATAATACAATCATCCATAAGTAAGGTTAAGCATTTAATAATCATTCATAAACAAGATTAATTAATTGTTTAATCTTAATCAACTCAATCTAGTTCCAATTAAATTTATTTACTTATGAATTAATCATCTAATTCTGATTTATTAATCCCAAATCATTTGTTACCAATTTATCTAATGATTTTCTTAAATTAATTAAACTAAATTAATTAACTTTAGTTGATCAAAATATCCAAATTTAATTACAATAAGTGATTAATCCTTAATTACTTTCATTAAGTAATTACATTTAACAATTTACTAATGATTATCTTAATTAATTAATCTAATTAATTCATAATGTTTATCACATTAATTAATTATGAAATAATCCTTAGTTAATTATCTTCATTTTCTAATAACATTTCTTAAATTACTTTCGTAAGAAATTAACTTAGATTAATTTATTATTAATCATTTCTAATTATAAGTTAATCTAATTATTTATTTATAAAATTAAATAAATCATTCTTTAATTTCCTTATTGGTTAAATCATATATATTTTTTTAATTATCTCTAAGATAATTCATTTCTGCATTAATGATTTCATTCACATTTAAGTGTATTTTAAACATTACACTTTGAATTTTGGTTTAAATTGCATTTGGGATTTAAAATTCAAAAATGATTATTCTTTTAAACATAAGTTCCATTTTAAAGTTCACTTTATAATTCTTAAAAATGAATGTAAATAACATTTACTACTTATATAAGAAAAGTTTTTAAACCAATCTACTTAGTTTTATCATTTGAATCTATTAAATTTAAATACTTGGAATCATTTCCATACTAGAACATTGATTAATTAAAGTTTAATACTAAATTATTTCAAAACATTTGTTAGTTAATTAATTGAATACTAAAACAATTTATATTAAAAACATTTAACTTTAAATATCTAAAAGTTGAACTCGTTCGAGATCTTGTTTAATAATCTTTACTTTGGAAAATCTAGTTTACAAGCTTTGAAAAACTTATTTATTCAATTAAACTAAAAAAAAATCTTGTCTAACAAAATTTATTTGAAATCTGTTAGGTCATAAATTCCAAAAAAACAGAACAGGTCTTGTTGAAAACCTGTTCAACTTTCGAAACCTTCCCACCTTGCTTCGAGTCAAACTGAAGATTGCTCGAGTAAATACATATCTTTCTCGAGTTTGGACCTCGGAGTTCTTCTTCCCCAAAACTTCGAACAGCAGCTGATACTCATATACATAAGTGCACGTGCACAGTGGCGCCGAGCCACTCAGATCATCATCGACGATCTTCCCATATCAACCATCACTCCCAAACTCCAACTCGATCATCATATCTCCCTCCAAACCTCGAAATTGAATTCGAGCCTTCCAACCAACCTGGAAAAGTGCCTCGTCTTCGAGACGTCGACCATCTGCGAGCTTCCACCTCCGGCCTCGACTTCGACATCACCCAAACTTTTACCACCCGAAGTATCAAAACACTCGATCCATCATTGAGGCCGAGTTGATCAAATTTCCATCATAGCTAAAAACTAGGTTTACAGATTTTAAATCCAAATCCCAAAATCCACATAGCTTAAATCCTTGATCCAATATTTTTCCTAGCTTCAATGATCACTCCTCTAATACCGAACCAATTCCGACCTCCCCAGGTTCAAAGAACTGCAGATATACCCAAAAATCCCATTTCTATTCAACACGGAAATGCACATTCCACTCTCCACTGAAAATTCCAATTTTAGTTTTAAAAATCAAATTTTGATTTATGCAATTGATTCATGATCCTGACATTATAAACTTTGACCATTAAATTTTGTTCATTTCAAACTTTATTTACTGCTTGATGTAAACAGAGTCTATCCATATAGATTTTGATCTAATTATACTTTTAAATTTTGAATCCATAGAATAACAGATACCTTTTATCTATACTTAAGATTTTATACATACTTGTTAAAGAGAAATTTGATTTATTGATCAGGGTTGGATCTGTGAATTTTAAACAGATAGGGTAAATCTGTAACAAACAAGCATCTCAATATTCATATATACATACATACATCCTCACATTGATAACAGATCATAAGCAACATGTATACAAAGCAATCATCAAGTTATGGACCGTTATCTCTATTTTTAGAAGTTAAGTTACTCACAGATTCAAGAAGATGAACAAAGCTTGCTTTGTTGTTTAGATTTGCTTGCAGTTTTGAAACGGGCTTGTAAAACAAAATAAGCTGAAACCCCTTCTTTGATTCTTCTAGTTTTAGTTGATTGTTTGTAATCTTTGTTTAAGTTTAAGTTGACATTATTTTCTTGAGGTATCCAGTCCAAATGAACGAACTGATGAAGATTGTTATATGTAGAGTGAGTTCACAGGGATATAACTTTGTACAGGGTATTTTATATTGTTTGTACAGGTGATAGATATGTTATGGTGGCTGATGTATAACATTCTAGTGGCTAAGGACATGGCATTAATTGCATAGGTCTTTCATGTTTTCATTTGCAAGCTATTTCATATACTTACATTTTTCTTTTGCCTACATACTACTTTACTCGGTTGATGTACAGGAAAGTGTACTTAGAGATGATGGCATTAAGGGCTGATGTACTTTATGTCTCTATAGTTGCCTTATTCTATTCTTTTGTTCATAGATTTACTTTAGTCTTATGGCTTTGTATTAACTTATATTTCGGCTGCATACTTCTTCTACTTGCTTTGTTTATGTTCATGCAGTATTGTAATTTCTTTAGTTTTCTTTTACTTTGCATATTTATTTACAACTTTGTTTCTTTGTTTTGTTACTTTGTATTGCAAATAAATTTCTATTTTAATTATGTTGTTTGAATTTAGCTATATGTTACTTTACATTTTATAATTTATCTTACTAGATATCTATTTGATTTGTCAAATTTATTTTCTAGCTTAAATATTTATTTTAACTTTAATGCTAATTGTTTTAATTTACATTTCGTATTTCACTTTCAAGAATCCAAAGTCAAATTCCAAAGTCGAATTCAAATTTTATTCCAAAATTTGTTCAAAATTTACATTAACTATCAATTTGCTATTAATTCAAAATTGGGGTCGTTACAAATTTCCTCTTCCTTCCCCCATTTTTTCTTTAGCTTGAAGTGTTAGGAAATGAGGAATTAAGTAATGAAGAGGAGAGGGGGTTGGGACTGAGTTAGTAAGAGGGTTCAGCCCAAACCAAAGTCCTAAGTGAAAAAGTAGCAAAAATCAACCTACTCCAAACATGTCGAAGCTTATACTTGAAAAGGTTGCAAACGGCATTTTGAACTCAATGGAAGGGGTCTCGAGTCCCAATTCGACTGTTTGCAAAAAGTAGGTTTTCGGACAAAAATCTGACGAATATTTAAATAAAATATTTAAATATAGGATCGATAAATATGATGGTTGTTATAGACTGCCCTCCTTAAAGAAATTGCGTCCTCGCAATATTTAAGAGTAAAATAAAGAGTAACAACCTTAAAAGCATATCAACACAAAAGAAAATTTGAAATAGGATGTTCACCATAAAGAGCATGAAAGAGTAACCCTGAACGGGATCGCTCGATGAATTCCCAGGATTCCCAAGAGCAATCCTTAGGGTCTGCGAACCATTGAACTTTCGCAAGAAGAACGTCTTTATTCCGAAGGCGCTCAACCTCCGAAGTAATGATGCGAATGGAATGTTGCTCATAAGTCAAAACTGGTGAAACTTCAACTTTATCAATAACACCGGGCTCAAGGATAAGAATAGGAAACCTAAAAGCATTTCCATAGCTAAAAGACGCAGAAAACATCAAGAATAGCAGAAAATTGAGCCAGCGCAATGGCGTAGTACAAAAACGGTACGCCTGAGAAATGAGGAACTCGAATAATTTGGAACACCGACGTAGTACAATAACGGTACGCCAGATGATCCAAAGCTCGAATAATTTCGGAACATCGACGTAGTACAAAAATGGTACGTCCAATGATTCGAAGTTCAAATAATTCGGAACAACGACGTAGTACAAAAACGGTACGTCCAATGATCCGAAGACCATAAAAGAACATCAGACACAAGTCTATAAAAGAAATGAGATGAAACTCAATAAAACGAAGTACATCAAAACGCCCGATGAACTTGGTAAAAAGATAATTTCATTTGGTCATCAACAAAGAAACAACCACCTGTTGCTTAGGACTAAGTGCATAGGCAACACAATTCTCCTTTCCTGGAGTATAAAGAATATCAAGATCGTAAGATGTAAGGAACCCAAGCCAATATGAAGTTCCTTATGAGAAAATAAATATTCCAAAGATTTATGATCGAGGTGGAGAACAAATTTCTCCCCCAAAAATAATTATGCCAAATTCTAAAAGCGAAAACAATAGCCGCGGGCACTAGATCATGAGTGGCATACCTAGATTCGATCGGCTTCAATGATTTAGAAGCACAAGTGATAGCACGTTATCTTTTGCAAGAGAACGGCATCCAAACCAATATGATAAGCATTGGTACAAAAGATAAAGTCTTGGTTCCCCTTGGGAATCACAAGAATAAGAGTATCGAAAAGAAAGAATTTCTTTTAAATAATCTTCTTTCCTGAAAAGTTAAAACTTTCAAAATTACATTTACCTTTATGTAATAATCTTTCTAGAAAATTTTACATTCTTACAAGTCAATATATCGTGTCTAACTGTCTCATCAAAGCGTTTAGGAAATTCCTATCGATAACGTTGATCAACCGTATCGACCAGAATTCTTAAAGCACTCAATGGGAAATACAATCACAAAATCATCTTTTATATGATAAAAATATCTCTTAAAAAGTTTTAAGAATATTCTTTGCTCGTTTAAGAACAAAATCCAACTATACTTATAAATAAATCTAATGAAAAAGATTTGCAAAGATTTTAAATTGCTAATTTCATCCAAAATCAATAAACACAAGAATGAAGTCATCGAGATATTCATAGAATACTCGATTTATAAAATGGATGAAACAAGATGGGCAAACTGAATGACATAATAAGTCATTCATAAGAATCATAACAAGTGCGGAGTGCGTAAGTGGAATGCTAACTCACGCAACTCGTAGCCAAATGAAAATCGGTGGGAAGGTCGAGCTGAGAAGACCTTATCACCACGCAAGATATTTCTTAGGTGATAATCCTAAGACAAGTCCAAATAAACTGGAAAATTTCACAAACTATTTAGATGAGAGAAATAAAACTTTCCTCATCATGAGGGTTTAAAGAATAAAAATTGATGCCACCAAAAATTTGAAATCGGAATCACAAAGAAAAGTAGAAATCTTCTTAACAGATTAAAAATGTCGAAGATGATTAGTTCTCACGGAAAATAGGATATGGGCTTCGCAATAAGCCAATCCTTTCCAAAAATCAATTCCGAAGCCTAAGTAAAAATATCGGATCGGAAAGAAAAATCACATAAAATAGTTTCGACATCAATAGAAAGCAAATTGAGTGTTGCGGATCAACCATCCGGATTCGCAACCCTCAAAGAAGTCATCAAGCCCAAAATATTTTCAAAGAAAAAGAATCAACAAGTTCTTTTGATATAAAATAGTGAGATGGAACCCATATCAAAAAGAACTCAAATAAGAAGATCACAAAGCAAAACAATGCCATCAAGGATTGAGTGAAAAATACCTTGACGAAGAGAAGTGTCACTAGGAGTTTGCACAATATTCAACGCTCCCTCTCTCCTACTTTGAAGAATGGGACATGCAGATATAAGATGACCCGAACTTTTGCAATAACGGCAAAAGAGAGGTTTCGGGCACTCGCTTGCATAGTGGTCCGTGGAACCACAATTGTAGCATTGTCCACGACTAGAGGTAGGAGTCTTTGCTACCGGAGTTTGTTGCTTCCCTTTCTTGATGGGATTGGGGCCTTTGAATTTAATAGGCCTCTTCATGTTGCTGTTGAAGTTTTGTTTGGCACGCATAACTTCAATATCGCTTTCTCTATCGGCCTCTTCAAGACGAAGAGCGATGTCAATAAGCTGGTCAAATGAAACTTCTAGTTTCAGAAGTAATGGCTTCTTGAGGTTCTTATTCAACCCATAGACGAACCTTTGATTTTTCTTCATCGGGGTATTAATATACTCAACCCCGTATTTAGAAAAAGATTCGAAAGATGTGACATAGTCTGCCACAGAAGATTCACCTTGAACAAGGTCTATGAAATGCCGGGCTAAAGTTACTTTTTCAGCTTCCGGCATAAATTTCAATTCGAATCTTTTCCGGAATTGCTCCCAAGTGAGATCCGCTTCGATAATTTCCGAAGTCAAGAGCTCATACCAATCTAATGCTCTTTCTTGGAGCATGCTAGAAGCCACTTGGACTCGATGTAGATCAATAAGGTTCATGCGAGAAAAGATACGATCGCATGATTTGAGCCAAGCTTGAATTTCTATAACACTCTCGGATCCCTTGAATGGCCTTCCACCCAAATCGGTGTAGTCTCTGCACAAGTGTGCAAAACCGGATCTAGGATGAGTAGGCTCTGGATTGGGTCCTGCAGCTTGAGCATTCTTTACTAGATCAAGAAGCTGCTGGGCATACATGAATACTCCATCTTGTGGAGTAGCACTAGATTGACCGGCGCTGGGACGGCCAGGTCTAACCATTTCTCTTCTTTAAGAAAGAAAGAAAGAAAGAAAGAAAGAAGAAAAAGTTATTCACAAAATGAATTTCAATCAAACTTGATTGATAAGACAAGGAATCATTAAAGAAGATAGGATTAGACGGTATGAAGACTCGAATAAATCCTAAGGCACAACTCCTAAGAAAGACTTAGGACATGATCCTTGCTAGATTATTCCACATTGTTCCGAAGTTTGGCTCTGATACCAAGCTGTGACGCCCCACCTCTATACCCACGCTAGCCAAGAACACTACGGTGTAATGCTGTCAACTAGCACGAAGAATAAGGCTGTTAAGGAGCGACCATCCGTGTAATTGCTTTGAGCGAGCACCGCTATGCCAGATAAAATATAACATGCATTTCATCTCAAGAGGAAATCCGACATACCAACACAAGCTCAAAGCTACTACACGGTGGCTATATATAATCTTCGGAAACAAATATAGAAATAAACATAACATAAATCAGTCACGGATAATTCATATCACAAAGGCGGAAGAAGGTATGAATATATAACTAACACATGAAAGTGTACATCAGAGTAGTGGTCAAAAAGATCCACAATAATACAGAATAATAGCAACACGTGCTATACAAGAGAATTCAACTATGAGTCTATATCTCAAGTGTATACAACAAAAACTACAAGACTAAGTAGTTAAGCAAAAGACAGAAGATGGTTCCAGATAGGAAGCCATAAGGAAGCACCTGTAATATCTCAATCTGACCCGAGTATTATTTAAGAAGAAAATAATAAACGGATCAGTCTAGCTATAATTATCAGATAAAATGAGATATAAGAGGAGATGTAATAAAAATGTATGATAACCAAAAAGCCATACTGCGACAAGTATACATTAGGAAATCAACAAAGGAAAATCACACAATTATCTCCCGAATCTCATAGCACAAAAAGAATGTCATACTCTTTATTTGCTTCACCAAGCCACAATAAATGACATACATATCAATGCAAAATCGAAAAAAAGTGGTGAAACATAAATTCCAGAAATAACCACAAGAAATCCAGAAATCAAATAACTCGGAGCATCGACGTCGTACAGCATGACGTCCGATGATCCAAAAACACAATTGGAAGGAGCAACGCCATCGTACAGCGTGACGCCCGATGAACCAAAGCACAATAGAAGGGAACAACGACGTCGTACAGCGTAACGTTCGATGAACCAAAGCACAGTAAAAGGGAACAACGACGTCGTACAGCGTAACGTTCGATGAACCAAAGCACAATAAAAGGGAACAACGACGTCGTACAGCGTAACGTCCGATGAACCAAAGCACAATAAAAGGGAACAACGACGTCGTACAGCGTAACGTCCAATGAACCAAAGAACAATAAAAGGGAACAACGACGTCGTACAGCGTAACGTCCGATGAACCAAAGAACAATAAAAGGGAACAACGATGTCGTACAGCGTAACGTCCGATGAACCAAAGCACAATAAAAGGGAACAACGACGTCGTACAGCGTAACGTTCGATGAACCAAATCAAAAAGACATCGCACAATGCTAGTCTAAAACATAAAATGATCGTCTAGATCATCAAGAAGTGTCAATTACAGTAAGCTAGTAAATATATGAGCTTAGCTTCATGTCCCATAACCCTAGCTTAACTTAAATATTTACGAACAAATTGTAGATCTCCACTAGAAAATTGTCACAAGAGTTTCAATCGAACAAGTCCAAGAATTAACCAACGAAGTAAACGCAAGCGTTTCATACCACTTGTTTTACTAAGCCGTTTAATTAGATTTCTCATACGAGTGAGGTAAAGGTTTGTATATACTAATAAATTGGAAAACGGTTTGAGAAAATGAGCTTTGTAATAAAATAGTGTTGAAATCATTTGAAGAAAAGAGTTTTGATATTTACTACTAGTATTGAAACCTTTATATTTTTAAAGTGACAAATCATAGAAAGGATTGTAGAAACAATCAATCATCAAAATTCACATTCGAAGACGTGAATAAAATCCAAAGAAATCGATACTGAATCCATCAAAATGGATATTCCCAAAAATCACGAAGAAAATGTCATCAGGTTGATAATAAGTGATAATAACAAAAGGGAATCAACACGAATCGATTAAAGTTGGAATTCTCAAACCAATAGGCAAATAGGAAAAAGAGTGTAGATTCATACGTCTGAAATCAAGGATTCAGACGTCTGAATCTGGAAAATAAAATATTTTCCAAAACAGAATTCAGACGTCTAAGTCCTTGGTTTCAGACATCTGAAATAGGCACTTTTTAGCCTATTTCCTTTCTGGTTCCAAACGAACGAATTCAGACGTCCTGAAATATAGATTCAGACGTCTGAAATAACGTTTCAGACGTCTGAAACTGGGGTTCAGGGCATTCCCTGAACCTAGACCAAAATGGCCAAAATAAATACCGGAAGCGATCGGACAAGCAACGACGACTAAGGATTTACGTCGAGCGACAACCCAGCCTTAACGGCTCTTCGATATGCCTCAAATATCAATGTCCAAATATCCATAAAAGGATTTTCATAGATTTTGATTTCAAAACATCAAAAATTGGAATATACACCAAATCAGTCCAAACCAAAATCAATTGCACAAGAATGAGTGTTAGGAATTCATACCTAACAATCGAAGATAATTATAGACAAAGATGTGAGATAAAAATCTCACCTTTAAACCCAAAAGCACAAGATTGAGAAGCTTGAAAACAAAGGAGGATCAACCACCTTCAATCCCAACTCAAGAAGCTTGATTCTAAGCTTAAAAGAGAAATATTTTCCAAATTAGGTTTCGAAAATTCTGAAATTGGAAGGAGAATGAGTTGGAGAAGAAGAAGGAGATGCTTACCAATGGGTTCTCTTGAATTTGGAGCTAGAAGTTGGATTTGCTAATGAAGACTAGGGCTTGGAGTTTTAATTTCCTCTTCCTTCCCTCATTTTTGCTTTAGCTTGAAGTGTTAGGAAATGAGGAATGAAGTAATGAAGAGGAGAGGGGGTTGGGACTGAGTTAGTAAGTGGGTTCAGCATAAACCAAAGCCCTAAGTGAAAAAGTAGCAAAAATCAACCTACTCCAAACATATCGAAGCTTATACTCGAAAAGGTTGCAAACGGCATTATGAACTCAATGGAAGGGGTCTCGAGTCACAATTCGATTGTTTGCAAAAAGTAGGTTTTCGGACAAAAATCCGACGAACGATGAAATATTTAAATAAAATATTTAAATATAGGATCGATAAATATGTGGGTTGTTACATTCATTTATTTCCTATTTCTTTTCTCAAAATCATTTACAATTTTATTTGTAAGTCCCCAACTCGTTTCACACGAATTCTATAAATCCCAAAGTTCCTTAGTCAATTTCTTTTAATATTTCCCTAACCGTTTATGCTTATTTAAAATTCCAGTTTCACTTCTACTTCCCTTGTGAATTTATTTCAACTTCCGAAGTTCACTTATCTTATGCTTGGGAGTTTATTTAAGTTCCCGTAATACCACTACAAGATCTTTCTTCTAAAGTCTTATTCAATTAAATAAACTTTGCTTCCCATCTCGAGAGGATTTATACTGAATTTAAAACATTTGAAATTACATATATGAGTTAAGAAAAATGGTTTGTTTCCCAAAATATAGTTTTAGGTAAAACTAAAATGTCCGATTACTAATTAATTTACAAAGTTTTTTGATAAAAATTAGAACTTATTTTAATAAATATTAAGTATTAAAATAACTAACTTTGAAATATTCAAAATCCAGATAATAGTTTTAAAAGTTACATAGTATGGTAACCTAAAATCCCATTTTAAAAAATTTCAATTTTCTCAACAAAAGCCTATTTTTAGAAAGTCAAATATTCGCCAATTCAATTCGCAGATCCCTCTTGACTCGTACCACATCGACCATATCACCATTTCTCACATTCGAAATATAATTCACTATTCCTTTTCAAAATCAATTCTCATAACTCGACACAAGTCCACACCATTAACTTATATTTTCCACATATCCACTGATGTCATTTTACCTTATTACAATTTTGTTTATAAATTTATAAAACTCCTTTGTGTTTTTCATCTATTTGTAAAAAAATCTATCTATAAATCCATATTATAGTTTATCCCTTCATAAAATTCTGTTTTATTTCAAATCTATTTTAATTATCGATTCTAATTCTCTTCAAACCCTTAATATATAATTTAATCTCAAATTTCTACTTAAACCAATTTACAAATAGTTAACTAATACCAAGTTAATTTTTATATCTTTATTCCACTTAATTTCCTTTTAGAAATAAATCCAATTTTCAGTATAGATGAATTCTTTTCAAATTTCCTTTTAAGTTCCTTCAAATTAATTATTTATGGAATTTAAAAATACTGAATTTAATTTCCATGCTATTTAACCTTTTAAAATTCCATTCACACACGATCCAAGTCAAATTATCCATCATATCACATATCAATATGTATACAAACAATAATTATTTTTGAGGAATCCTATTGGATCCCTCCAACATTTTATTCCCCACATCCACAGATATTAGTCAAAAATATAAAATACCAATCCCACTACGAGGGGGATATCGTGGTATATAGGGTTATCCGTTATTATGTGGGGCGCGTACTGTCTCATCTGCTATATAATGCGAGAATACCAATCACTCCAATATATACACGTATATATATAACATTCAACAGACAATAATTATTTAATTCAACCAAGCATCCAATGATTCAAATTTAACAATTTAAATTAAATGCGCAAATCCAAAGTGAGTGGGAAATGTTGATTCAAGAGTTTTGATTCATGACACAAGCTTCATATATCATACGACGAAAGCGACAAAAAGAGAATAAGTGTATATTATGCACTACAAAAGAGACAAGACTACAATCCAGAGTTTATTATGAATATTTTAATGTATTTAGTCTTAGAATATCGTTAAAATCATTCCTCAAGTAGTCACATACACACACGAATTAATTTATACACAAATAAGTGTGCACTGTGCATATAACTACAGGTCGGCTTACCGACCAGAAACTTTGGTCGACCGACCCTGTAGTCAGTGCCACAGATACTCTCTGTTTTTGTACACGATTTCAAACTCAGCTGACCGGCCAGTTTTTCTGGTCGACCGACCTGCATATAACGGCTAGTTTTCTGAAGAGTTGCGATTGTGTAATGAAAAAGAATGTCCCTCAATCCAAGAGATACGGACACAACTTTTGATTGAAACTCTTCATGAAAGATTGTAACTATTCTACAACTATGTAAACATGTTCAAATCACTTCTACAATCACCGATTCTTCTTTATAATTCTGAAATCTATTCTCTATTTATTTCTGCAAATAAAAACATTCATTCTTATTTAGTATCACTAGAATCCTTGATTTAAATCATAAACTTCGATTCTACGTGATTATCTTCCTTCTAAATCTTCACACACATATATACCCTTGAGGATTTGATTATAGGAAAGTTGTACTATCAAAAGACAATCAGTGTTATTCAGAACACATTCGTCAACAAACTATTTGTATTGAAGTTAAAGTCCTCTTCGGCTGTTGAGGCGGAAAAATTCCTGTTCGGCTGCTCAGGTGTCGTATACCTATTCCTCCGGGTTAAGTGAGGGGTTTAGTTTAAATCCAGAGGATATTCTGGGACTGGACGTAGAACGGGAAGTTTAAACCAATATAAAAATTTCTGGTGTGCTTACTTTAATTTTTATTTTACTGCTATTATCAGTTTCCGCATTTATATACCATATTACACGATCCTTAGTACTACACATACACTTTCATTTGGTATCAGAGCGAGGTTATCTATAACCGTCACAAAGTTATTTGATATTTATTTCTAGTAATATGGCAACGACACAAACTAACGATTTTGGCACTAACACTAATACTAATTTCACAGAGGGTCAATCAACTTCACGACCTCCATTTTTTAATGGTATAAATTATAATTATTGGTCAACTAGAATGAGAATCTATATACAATCTAGTGGATTTGATATCTGGAACATTATACAAAGAGAGTACATAACTCCTACTGGAGAATACTCAACTTGGAGTAACACACAAAAACTAGATGCTACATCAAATGCAAAGACTATGAATATTTTATTTTGTGCATTAGATAGAAATGAATTCAATAGAGTTAGCATGTGCATTTCAGGTTATGAAATTTGGAGAACAGTTAAGATAACACATGAAGGTACAGACAAAGTTAAATTAAGCAAAATCTCTATGTTGAAAAATCAATTTGAAAATTTCAAAATGAGGCCAAATGAATCTATAAATGACATGTACTCTAGATTTCAGGATATTTATCATGCTTTATTATCACTAGAACAAAAGTTTACTGATTTTGATGTTGTTACAAAAATCTTGAATTCTTTAACGGACGAATGGGAAAGAAAAGTTTTAGCCATTGAAGAAGCAAGTGATTTGTCAACATTAAAACCAGAAGAATTGATAGGTAATCTAATGTCCTACGAAGTAAATTAGCAGGCAAAAAGAAATGGAGCACAAGAAAAGAAAAATGTGGCTTTTCAAGCAGAAAAAGACGATTCCGACTCAGATAATGAAGATATGGCGATGATCGCTAAAAATTTCAAAAAGTTTTTGAAATTCAACAGAAACAAATTCAAGGGAAACAAAACTAACTCCAACAACAATTCTAATAGCAGCAAACCATCATCTTCAGCAATGGAATGTTATGAATGTCACAATAAAGGTCACATGAAGAAAGATTGTCCAGAACGTAAAAAGAGCAATTTTAAGAAGGACAAAACAAAACGAAGAGCTTTTTCTGTCACTTGGGATGACACTGACTCATCATCATCTTCAAAGAGTGAGAGTGATAATGAACAAGCAAATGTGTGCTTCATGGCTTCGTCAGACGATGTAAGTGATTTTACCTTTGAAGACTTAATTGAAATAAATTCTGAATTAGTAAATGTAGCAATGCAACTTAAAAAGAAAAATAAGGAGTTGCAAAGGAAGTTAGATAGAACAGTCTTAGAAGTAGATATGCTGAAAGATGAGAAGAAAATATTAGAAGAAGAACTTGAAAATTCTCAACAGTCAAATTCCAATTTATCATCTCAAAATTCATCAATATCTGAAGAACAAGAAATTCAAAAGAATAAAAATGATGATTTACTTTTCAAAAATAATAGTTTAAACTCTAAGGTTATGGATTTAGAGTTAGAAAAATCTAGTCTTAAGATAAAATTTGATGATATTTCTAAAAATGTATCTAACTTCAATAAAGGAAGAGAGAATCTTTCTAATATACTAGAAAATTCTCAATCCTCTAACAATAAATCTGGACTAGGATTTAAGAAACAAAATAATTTTGTTAAAAGTAGGAATAATGATAATATTAAGAGGGATATTAAGAAAACAGTTTACCCAAATACTAAAACCATCAAGAAATGGATTCCAAAAACAAATAATGTTTTGATAAGGAATAAACATATCAAAATGTTCATGGAAACTGTTCATAATAACAAGAACTATATTTATAAAGCGAATTCTGAACCCATATGGGTTTGGTTTCCTAAGATCTAACTCTTAGGACCCTAAAAAGAAACGGGTACCAACTTTTTATAAATATTTTTGCAGGTACCACATAAGAAGAGAGGAAAATGGATTTTGGATAGCGGTTGCTCAAAACACATGACTGGAAACAAAGAAATATTGTCAAACATTATATACTCAAATGGAGGAGCAGTCACCTTCGGAGATAACTCAAAAGGATATATCATCGGTCGATGTCAGTAGCAACGGTATCTCTAATTTACCTCTCATTACTAATGTTTTATTAGTTAAAAATTTAAAACACAATTTATTAAGTATTAGTCAGCTATGTGATAAAGGTTTTAATATAAATTTCTTTGAAAATAAATGTAATATTCTCGATAAAAATCATACCACTATCTTTGAAGGAATAAGAGATAAAAATATTTATATTTTAAATATGAATGTTAACAATGATTCAAACTTATGTCTAATAGCTAAGGAAAATGATTCATATCTTTGGCACAAAAGATTTTGTCACATCAATTTTAAAACCATTAATAAGATAGCTAAAAATAAATTAGTTAAAGGATTACCAGACATAAAATTTAAAAGTAATATATTTTGTGATGCATGTAAATTAGGAAAATTAACAAAATCGTCCTTTAAGTCAAAGAAAGTAATATCTACAGAACAACCACTTGAACTTTTACACATGGATCTTTTTGGTCCAACTCAAGTACAATCTATTAATCATAATAGATATGTATTTGTTATTGTAGATGATTTTTCTAGATATACTTGGATTTTCTTTTTGAAAAATAAAAGTGATACTTTTGATAATTTTAAAGTTTTTGTTAAAAGAATTCAAAATATTAAAAGTTTGAAAATTAAAAATATAAAAAGTGATCATGGAGGAGAATTTGAAAATGAAGCTTTTGAACAATTTTGTAACAAGAAAGGCATTAATCATAATTTTTCGTTTCCTAGAACACCACAACAAAATGGAGTTGTAGAAAGGAAAAATAGAACGTTACAAGAATGTGCAAGAACTTTATTAAACGGAACCACTTTATCAAAACACTTTTGGGCAGAAGCTGTAGCTATTGCTTGTAATGTGTTAAATCGTGTTTCTATTCGACCATTAACTAAGAATACTCCATATGAACTACTAAATGGAAGAAAACCAAATATTTCATATCTTAAAGTTTTTGGCTCTAAATGTTTTATTTTAAATACTAAAGATCAACTAGGTAAATTTGATCCAAAATCCGATGAAGGAATATTCGTTGGATATTCGGAACGAAGCAAGGCTTATCGAATTTACAATAAAAGAACTAAAATTATTAAAGAAAGTTTACATGTTTCTTTTGACGAAAATTTTAAAAATATAAATCCAAATGTTACTATTGACTCTGATGATGAAACTACGCAGAATGAAATTAGTAATACTGAACAAACCTTCGATAATGATCATGATATTACTGAAAATGAGAATATTACTACTAATATAATAAAATCTCCACCTAAAATTTTACGACATCATCCTGTGAAAAATATAAGTGGAGAAGTAAATACGAACATTAAAACTAGACATCAATTAAATCAAGTTGGTCATGTAGCGTTTCTCTCTAACATAGAACCTAAAAATATAAAAGAAGCTTCAACTGATGACTACTGGATTCTTGACATGCAAGAAGAACTAAATCAATTCGAACGAAACGAAGTTTGGGAACTCGTTCCTAGACCTAGTGATCAAACAGTCATTAGTACTAAATGGGTTTTTAAAAATAAAGCAGATGAACTAGGAAATAAAACTAGGAATAAAGCTAGATTAGTTGCACAAGGATATAATCAAGAAGAGGGAATAAACTATGAAGAAATGTTTGCTCCAGTCGCTCGACTTGAAGCAATACGAATTTTATTAGCGTTTGCGTGTTTTCATAATTTTAAACTTTATCAAATGGATGTTAAAAGTGCATTCTTAAATGGTTACATAAAAGAAAATGTTTTTGTTGAACAACCAACTCTTTTTAATCATGAAAAATATCCCGATCATGTGTATAAACTAAAAAAAGCTTTATACGGTTTAAAACAAGCACCACGTGCGTGGTATGATCGTCTTAAAAGTTATTTATTAGAATCTAGTTTTGAAATTGGTAAAGTAGATCAAACATTTTTTATTAAGAAAACTAATAAAGATATTCTAATAATTCAAATATATGTTAATGATATCATTTTTGGTTCAACAAATGAAAAACTATGTCAAGATTTTTCAACTATAATGACAAATGAATTTGAAATGTCTCATATGGGAGAATTGTCATATTTTCTTGGATTACAAATTAAACAAATTGAAAATGGAATTTTTATTAATCAAGAAAAATATTGTTATAATTTAATTAAACAATTTGGTCTGGAAAACACTTCTGCCAAACCAACACCAATGAGCACAACGATTCATCTCAATAGAGATGAAGAAGGCAAAAGTGTTGATCAAAAACTATATCGTAGTATGATTGGATCGTTATTATATTTAATAGCGAGTCGACCTGATATTATGATGCGTGTTTGTCTATGTGCTCGATTTCAAGCAAATCCCAAAGGATCACATATGCGAGCAGTTAAACGCATTATTCGTTATCCAACTAAAACCAAAGATTTCGGTCTATTTTATCCGAAAGAATGTCCATTCGAATTAGTCTCCTATAGCGATGCTGATTTTGGAGGAAGTCGAACGGATCGAAAAAGTACGAGCAGAACGTGTCATTTCATTAGACATTCCTTAGTCTCTTGGTTTAGTAAGAAACAAAATTGTGTTTCTTTATCAACATGTGAAGCAGAATATATATCTGCTGCTTTGGCATGTGCACAAGTCATATACATGCAACAGACACTACAAGATTTTAGTTGTTATCTTGAAAAATCTATTATTTATTGTGATAATACTAGTGCAATAAATCTTTCTAAAAATCCAGTAAATCACTCACGAACAAAACACATTGATATTCGTCATCATTTTCTTCGTGATTGTTTGGAAAAAGGTTTAATAAAATTAGAATTTATTAATACTGAAAATCAAACTGCTGACATTTTTCTAAACCTTTAAATGAAAATAATTTTATAAAACTAAGACGTGACTTAGGTATAATGTCTTTAAAAGTTTTATTAATAAAATATGCAAAAAATTGTTTTATTTCTAACCAAAGCAGGACTCGAACTCATGATCTCTGACTAGTGTGATAAATTTTTTGTTATAGCCACTTGAGCTATGGGTGTTTCTTATCTTAGCTTTTCCTTACATTTTGTTTTACTACTGTTATTTCTCATAATTACTATTCTTAGCCCTATAACTTATGATTCAAACATTAACAACCGTTTTGTTTTTAAATTTCTGTGACAATCCTTGAAAACAATCCATGTCCACATATTCTTTAGCAAATTTATGATTATAAATACTATCCTTAATTATTATTATTTTTAAAATACATACTAAGGACATTTCTAAAAACAAAATCTTAAATAATTATAATGTCTTCAAACAATGAAGTCTACAATTCTGACAATTCTCATGTATCATTCTCATCTCTGGATGATGATTGTTCCGATCGCATTTCGAAGAATGGTCCCTATCCTACTTTTCCAATGCCTAATCGTGTCCTTGATTTTTCCTCTCCGGATAAAGATCCCAGACACAGATGGAAACCATGGGAAGATTCCCATACGGGTTACACACCTAACAATAAAAAGAGGAAGCATGCAATGGCTATATCTCCATCAACCAAGCAAAAGATTGATGAAATACACCATTACCAACAACAGCAAATAAATATGCAATGAGAGCTCTATTATGAACAGAAAGTAACGGCAAGACTTTTAAGCTTTTTAGAAAAAATTACCATGAAAGTATATTCATCGAAAAAGGATGATGTTGCTAAACCTTCCTATAGAACTCCATCCTCTTCAAATCCTGTTCAAACTCCAAAAGCTCCAAGATGCTCACCTGTAGAAGATGTTCCCTCTCCAAACTCATGGGAGCGTAGATTTTAAAGAACGGTGGCTAAATTTTATATATATATATATATATATATATGTATGTATGTATGTATGTTGTTGCTTTAAATAAGATGTATAACTATAATATAATAATAAAATTTATATTTCGTTCATTTCTTATATATATATATATATAACAAAAAAAAACAAAAAAAGAAAGAAAAATTGCAGAGTGGGCTGACGGAATAAACTGAGTCGGTCAGCTGAAACCAGGCCGCAAACATCATACATGCATTTTTTAAAAACAGGGTCGGTCGACCGAAACTCTGAGTCGGTCAGCCGAACCCTTTCCCGAAAGTTTCAGCATTCTCTGTTTCTTAAATCGGTCAGCCGACCCAGTATTTTCGGTCGACCGATCGTGAAATCTGCAAATTTTTATCTCATATTAATATCCTATCTATTCACCTTTTCAACCTACCTCTTCACTTCTACTTTCCTAATTTCGGTTTTTACCCTAGCCCCCATTAAAAAAATTTCAAATTATTATTTTTTCTTCAAAAACAATGGCTCCAAAGAAAAAATCAAAGACTACCGGTGGCTCATCTTCATCAACTCCCGTAGATACTCAAATCGCCTCATGGCTTGTTAATGATGTCGCACTTCAAAGATGGATACAACTTCAAGATGCCAAAATCTTTGAAGAATCATTCGTAAGTTATCCTGATTTCATTACCTATCGAATTGAAGATGCCATAATTAGAAGTGGGTTAGATGCTTTTCTAGACTACCGAAAAAATAATTTGAAAATTAACCACATTATGGTTAAATTGTTTTTGGCTAACCTAAATCTTGTCAATCCACCTAGAAACACTGAAAATTGTGTTTGGACATCGGTTTGTGGCACCTCAATCTTTCTCTCCATTGATCGAATTAACCACATATTAGATGCTAGACCGGGTGGAATTTCATTACACGACGTAGACTATAATATATCAAGTCGTGACCACATAAGTCATTTATTTTTCGAAGATGATGCTACGGATTTTAGACATACATCATCACTTAGACCCAAAGCTCGACTCTTTCATCGTTTCATAATGAAATCAATTATACCAAGAGGTGGCTCCTACCACTTAGTGTATCCTGAGAATTTTAAAGCTTTATATGCTTTGTGTTCAAATACACAAGTGAATTGGGCACAATTACTCATGGATGAGTTTCTTACGTTCAATCAAGGAAAGATGCTTCATATCTGTTATGGAGATTACATAATGAGATTGATTAATAGCTTCATCCAACATGCTCCGGAATCCGAAGCTTCCAAAGTTCGTTCTTTTGATTCAAGGACCATAAAACTAATGAAGTTCCCTGATGCACCACCAAGATTTTTAACCTTTAACCAATGGCAGAGTAATCCTCGAGAACAACTACGCCGTAGTCAATCTACACCTCATCCATCAACTCATGCTCCGGAGCGTCTAACACGTCAACACTCTGTTCAAAGACCAACTCCCGGAATGAGTACAGAGGCGGCTATTGATATTTTGGCTCAAAATCAAATAGCCTTAGATGCCCGCCTTCGAAAAATTGACGGTCGTTTTAAGAAAATCAAGGGCTTCTTCGTCAATCTATGGGATGCATTATCATGTACTTCTAAAGCAGGTGCTTCATTTGTTGCTCCCGGAAAACGGCCAGCACCAAACTTCTCGTTTTCCACTTCAGAGAATACAAGCTCCGGTACATCAGGAACTCATGCTACTACCGCGCAACGACGTGGTAAGGAACATGCTCCTCCAGAGGAAAATATTCGTCCAGCATTTTGGGATTCAGATGATGATGAGGAATGATCTTTCATATTTTACAACCTGTTATTTCATATATTTTTATGTTTTAGATGATGTGTACTACGTAAACATCATTAATTATTCCTATTTGAGTTGACTATGTATTATTTAAAAAGTCGATGCTTTCTTATGTTCTGTCACATATTCCATATTTTTTAAACATCCACTAAGTATTCCTTTTTGTCGATGACAAAGCGGGAGAAATATATGCAAGCTAACAAATTTTTGTAGAAATGTCGCCATATATTCAGGGGGAGAATTATAATATATAATACTTCGTCACATAGGTATTGTCATCAATCAAAAAGGGGGAGAATGTTGATTCAAGAGTTTTGATTCATGACACAAGCTTTATATATCATACGACGAAAGCGACAAAAAGAGAATAAGTGTATATTATGCACTACAAAAGAGACAAGACTACAATCCAGAGTTTATTATGAATATTTTAATGTATTTAGTCTTAGAATATTGTTAAAATCATTCCTCAAGTAGTCACATACACACACGAATTAATTTATACACAAATAAGTGCGCATTGTACATATAACTACAGGTCGGCTGACCGACCTGAAACTTCGGTCGACCGACCCTGTAGTCAGTGCCACAGATACTCTCTGTTTTTGTACATGATTTCAAACTCAGCTGATCGGCCAGTTTTTTCGATCGACCGACTTGCATATAACGGCTAGTTTTCTGAAGAGTTGCGATTGTTTCATGAAAAAGAATGTCCCTCAATCCAAGAGATACGGACACAACTTTTGATTGAAACTCTTCATGAAATATTGTAACTATTCTACAACTATATAAACATGTTCAAATCACTTCTACAATCACCGATTCTTGTTTATAATTCTGAAATCTATTCTCTATTTATTTCTGCAAATAAAAGCATTCATTCTTATTTAGTATCACTAGAATCCTTGATTTAAATCACAAACTTCGATTCTACTTGTTAACTCCTATGGTCAATGACTCAATAAGCAAACGACTCAATGTGGGCGGCGACTCAATGGACAAAGCGACTCAGTGGGTTATCAACCTAACGAGTTAAAATATGCATGACTCAATGAGTCAAGAGGTTGAACGACTTAAGGGACTGACGACTTAACAGTTTAAGGGGGCAAACGACTTAACGGTTTAAGGGCTTACTAAAAAGTGCAACGGCTTAGCGACTTAGCTGGTGGAACGACCTACCGACTTAAGGAAACTCAGCGACTTAAAAGGATGCCGACCCAACAGCTTGCCGACTTAACTGCCCTAAGAGAATAGACCGACTCAATACCTTAAGGAAGTTGCCGACTCAGAGTACTTCACGACCTAAGGCATCTACGACTTAAGGCTTCTACGACTTAAGGGAGTATACAGTCTACGACTTAAGGAAGTCCACGGCTCAAGGACAAGATGAATTAATGATTCAAGAGATGGCACGACTTAAAAAGGAAATGAGTTAACGACTTAAAGCTATCTGCGACTTACGACCTAGCATGTGTCGTGGGCGACTTAGCGAATGAAGCGCTGCTCCTTACTTAACACGGTGGCCTCTTAACTCATGCACGATTCAGGACTTGTGTTATTATCTGAAATAAACGAGCTTACCAGTTAAGCCACGACTCACGACCTAGCTTGACTCGTCCACGACCTAAAGCTACTGAGTACACGCCCGATGCCGCGTTACTTATACAAGAGGGTGTTGACTCGTGGGCGACTTAGGACATGTACAAGTGAACCTTTGTGAGACCATGGGGGCTAAGCCAGATAAGTCGGCCACGAGCTACCATGAGTCGATCACGACTTACGACCCAATGGGGAAATTTCCCTATAAATACCAACCTACCTCAAGCATGAAGGGGACTTTTGGATAATCTCTTCAAGCGCCGATACTCTGGCAGTTTCTAAACCAACTCTACACTTGAAGTTTCGAAGAACTCTACAAGCTACTTTGAAAGACTTTCACACATCCGACATGGATTCGAAGACTTTCATCTACATCGAAGCTTAGGCCACTTGCTCGAAGTGTTTTGTAACTAAAGAGATTTGTACTTGAAGAGCACTGTATCGTTTTGTAACAAGATCAGTAATAAAGAAACTTAAAGTGGATGTAGGCTACTCCTTAAGCCGAACCACTATAAAATCGTTGTTTCTCGCTGTGTTTTCTGTTATTTTAGCTGATATTCTGTTCCCGAACCATCGGGTGGTGCTTTCACATTCACACTTCACACACCGGGGTGTTAGCGTTCGATTTTAAGCGTTAACATTTTTGGTGCTTTCATTGAGAATTGAACTCAGGATACTTCCATCATTGCTCCGCAAAGGTTTGTTGAAAGGATTTCTTTTAAAACCAGAAGTTTATTGGAAATAATGGCTCCTAGGAGAAAACGAAGTTCTGTAAGATCCGATAATGTTCAAGAGAATACTGTTACCTCTCCTCCTTCAAGTCAAGCAGCTCCAACTGTTGGAGTTACACGAGCAGAATTGGACGCCGTAGTTTTGGGGTTGAATCAACAATTGAATGCTCAGAATGCACAGTTGGAAGCCCAGAATGCCCAGAATGCCCTGATCTTAAGAAAGTTGAATGATCTACTTGGGGCAAACCGTCAATCGGTTAATAATGATGGAAACCCTACTGTGGGAGTTCAGGATGTTGAAGGGAACATTTCTCAAAGAGCCGCAGACCCTGTGGAATGGACACCTCCCCAAGCTGGAGGATCAGGGCCGCAGCCGACCCTCCGTGAACGGTTGTCAAGGCAGAATTCAGAGAGAGTGGCTGATGTTTGCCCTCCAGAGCCTCTAATTGATGAAGAGTATTTTTCGGGTATGGTTCGTCAAATCATGAAGGAAAATATGTGAAGAGACGAAGATGAGAAAGAGTGGGGTTTTGCTCCAAGCAAAACTCCATTTACTGAAAAGATCTTGAAGGCAGAGTTCCCAAGGAAATTCGTTCCCCTACTATTCCGGCTTACAAGGGGACGAGTGATCCTAACGAGTTTTTGTGTAAGTACGACTGGCATATGACAGGTGCCAGAGCATCTGATGAAATCAAATGTCGATATTTCCCGGTATATCTGGAAGGTGTGGCTCTATTGTGGTTTACAAAGCTGCCGGTCAGGTCCATTGATCAGTTCTCCGATTTCACCAGGAAATTCAAGGAGCAATTTCGATTGTATGCTTCAAAAGCAAAGGATATAATGTCGCTGTCAAGTCTAGAGCAAAATCCAGGAGAATCCATCAGATCATTTTTGAATCGTTTTAACATAGCATTGGCTGAGGTAGATAATGCTGAGCCACGCATGGTCCTAACATACTTGATGAGGGCGATTGACAAATTGAGTGAATTTGGGAAATGGTTGAAAATGAAAGAATCAAACTCACTTGACAAATTCTACAAGAAAGCGGATGAATTCATGCGTTTGGAAAGCCTCCAGATATATAGTTCAAGATGGTCGTTTGTACAGACGAGGATTTTCAATGCCATTACTCCGATGCGTGACAAAGGAAGAAGCTAAGACAATTCTGACTGAGGTACACGGAGGGGAATGTCGGGATCATACAGGTGGTCAAACTTTAGCAAAGAAAATCCTCCGTTATGGATACTTTTGGCCAGAAATTAATCAAGATGCTGCTGACTATTCCCGAAAGTGTGATAAATGCCAGAGATTCGCCAAAATTCCTAGAGCACCTTCCACTGAGCTAAGACAAATGGTCAGTCCATGGCCATTTGCTATCTGGGGAATAGATCTCATTGGGCCTTTGCCGACTGCCAAATCGGGGATTAAATATGCTATCGTTGCTGCTGATTATTTCACTAAATAGGCTGAAGCTGAACCATTGGCTACCGTTGCCTCTAAGAAAATGATAAGTTTTGTGACTAAAAATATCATTTGCAGGTATGGTGTGCCTCAGAAGATAATCACAGACAATGGTACGCAATTCGAAAGTGGGGAATTCTAGGATTTCTGCAAACGATTCAAGATCCGAAAAAGCTTCTCAGCAGTGGCTCATCCATAGGCAAACGGGCAAGTGGAAGCAGTAAACAAAATCATCAAATCAACCATCAAAAAGCAGCTGGAAAAAGCAAAAGGTGGTTGGGTCGATAAGTTACCACTTGCACTATGGGCATACAGAACTACCCACAAAACTGCGACTGGGCATACTCCATTTTCATTGGCATACGGATCAGAAGCGATGATTCCAGTGGAAACTGAAGTCCCCTCACACAGAAGGATTCACTTTGATCAAGATGAGAATGAAAAACTGCAACTGGAAGCGCTTGACCTCCTTGATGACAGAAGAGAAGAGGCTAAGCTTAGAATTGCAGCTCATCAGCAAAGGATAGCCAGGCACTTCAATTCCAAAGTTCGTCAGCGCAGCTTTGAGGTTGGGGACCTAGTCGTGAAGAGAATTATGACAGCCACAGGTGTGTTTGGGCCAAATTGGGAGGGACCATATGTCATAGGCACGAAACTTCTTGATGGCACATTCAAACTCACAACTGTCGAAGGAGAACCAGTCCCAAGAGCTTGGAACAGCAATCATTTGCGTCCATATTTTACCTAAAAACTTTGCTGAAATGTTGTAAAAGAATTATGAATATATGATTCTTGTATTGAAAGCAATTGTAAAGCAAGTGAATAATGAAAAGCTATAAAGTGGATGTAGGCCCAACTTTTGGCCGAACCACTATAAATCTTGTGTTCTCTACTACTATAAACTGCTTTGTTTTATTTCGACATATAAAATACGTTAATTGTGTTACTAAAATGTCGATTTAATAGTGCAGGCCATAAAAACAAAGCTTACCCATCGCAAGACCAAGCGATCTCCGACATCACCCAGCAAGCAAACGCCAAACCATTCAAAATTTCCATACTCAAATCCTACGAAAGAAGTGCTTCGAACAAAAGTTAGCGATGTGGATGGAAGTGGACCATTTCTAACTAACTGCAAATGTTTGTACACATGAGCATCCAGTTAAATAGTCTGTGTCTACCACCACCAACTCGTTTAACTACGAAGTATCTTTCTTTGGATAAGGAAAGTTATTGGCAACTAAAAAGGGATGATACTTGGAAAAGATAACGGGGACCGCCGGCATGAATAGATGGCAAAGAGACATGGGCGAGCAAGCATCAAACAGCAAAAGACCTCTTCGGAGGCACAAGCCCTCTTCAGAGGCACAACTCTTCGGAGGATAAAGACCTCGAACGGGCCTCACTAGAAAAAGAGAGTTCTTTCTCGACATAAAGTTGTGGACTGATCGGTGATACACTCCCGTGAATCCATTCAGCTAAGAGAAAGAAACTCGAAACTTCCAGGAAAAAGCCCCACTTAGAGGCACACGTTTCACCGAGATTGAAATAAAACTTCCAAGTGTTGAAACGTGAAAAGCCCTCTTCGGAGGCCCATTTCACCACAGTTGAAATGCTAAAAGACCTCGAGCGGGCCTCGCCAGAAAAATAGAGTTCTTTCTCGACATAAAGTTGTGGACTGATCGGTGATACACTCCCGTGAATCCGTCCAACTAAGAGAAAGAAACTCCAAACTTCCAAGCAAAAGCCCTACTCAGAGGCACACATTTCGCCGTGATCTGAAATAAAACTTCACACGAGTCGAAATGTGAAAAGCCCTCTTCGGAGGCCCACTTCCCAGCGAACAGGGAAAAATTAAAGCCTCTCCCAAGAGGCAGAAACAAAAAGACCTCTTCCCAGAGGCACAATCAAACAAAAAGACCTCTTCCCAGAGTCACAATTCAACAAGAAGACCTCTTCCCAGAGGCACAATCAAACAGAAAGACCTCTTCGGAGGCACAGTTTCACCGAGATTGAAATAAAACTTCCAAGTGTTGAAACGTGGAAAGCCCTCCTCGGAGGCACAACTCTTCGGAGGCACACGTTTCACCGAGATTGAAATAAAACTTCCAAGTGTTGAAACGTGAAAAAGCCCTCCTCAGAGGTACAACTTTTCAAAGAAGCATTTCATCAGAAATGCAAAACAAAGATCAAAAAAACTCTCCACCGAGGCGCAACATAAAATAAAAAGGAAGCCCTCTTTAAAGGCACACTTTAGCTTTCAAAAGAAGATTGGTTCATCTATTCTTGAAAATACTCTTCCTCAAAAAAGTTAAAGTGCCTTTCAGAGGCCCGCTCTACCACATAAGAGAATTCACTTTGTAAAAATGTATACATGCAAAAGAAAAAGTGATATCTCCAAAGGGTGGAGCATGAAAACTCATATGAAACGAGCTGCACTCTATCTTCAGCAGAATAATATTCCTCTAAGTATGGAATAATTATTCTCCAGAACATAAGAGTACAAGTCCCCTCAAAATTGAAAATATTGCAACGAGCTTATGGTATAGGGGCAACATGGTATAGCTACATTGGTAAGAATTACGCTCGAACAACATACCACAAGCTCACTGCAATATCATATAAAGAAATTTGTACAAAAACGAATAGTAAATGCATTCTCAAATACAAACAGAAGTTTGTACAAACAAAAAGAATCATTTTATTCAATACCGTCAAAATTTTGTATAGGTACAGGTTTCAAAATAAAAAGAAAAAGAAAAGCGGAGGCCGGTACCCGCACAATCTCCGGTCAGTACATGCAAAAAGCAAAAAGTAAAAATAAAGGGAAGCAGGGCCCGTTACTTCTTCTTGCCACCATCTTTAGAGCCTTCACCTGACCTAATAGGCAGCTTTTCAGGACGGCTTGGGAGAGTCGGAGATGAAGGAGAGAGGGTTACTACCGGATCAGCCTTCGCTTCCTCTTCAGAAACAAGAATGCTTTTCATTTTCTTCTTGGAAGTGGTACGCTTCCTCCTCCTCCTTGAAGAAGACTCACTTCCCGGGGTAACAAGAGCAGCCAGTTTTACGTCATCAGAAATAGTACGCTCCGGGGATTTGTCACCTCCTTCAAGTCCTTCGTCCTTCTGCTCCTGCAAAGTGATTGGATCATCCAAGCCTTGAAGGGCTCCTATTAATTCTTCCTGTGATCCTAGTTGGGATATAGGAGTGATTTGAGGGATCGGAGGAGGGACGGATGGAGGAGGAGAAGTCTGTGTGGCACTTGGCTTTTTGCTACAGAAGAAGAAAAGCCAAAAATATTAGTATCTCCCGTGAAGAAAGGAGATAGCGGCTCATTGAGATTTAAGAAATAATCAAAAAGTTCGTCTACTCATGAGGAGCAAACGAACAGTCCACTTGGGCAAGATTAACAGTAGAGTTACCTGGAGAAGTCGGCTTCCTAATATCAACCTCATAAGCCTGTGCTTCGACGCTCCCTTCGCCTTCATCTCCACCCTGCGTGCTTGTTATCTCAGTTGTAACTTTAACAGGGGATGGAGAATGAGAACCAGAGCCTGTGATGTCAACATCGGCCGAAACCGAAGGAGGGACCGGTGTAGTTAGTGGTGCTTCTTTCACAAAGTGTTGCTTCCCTGCCTCAGCTCGTGCTTTGGCAAGCTGCTCTCTTCCCCGAGCTAGAGCAGCTACGGCGTCATTATCTAGAAAGTGTTCTGCAAGAGATGCTTCAGCATAGCCGGCGCCTGTACCTCCAAGCATGTCAAGAATTGATTCCCAAACCTCGGCCAGGGTAATCTCATATTTCGGTCCTAAGAATGAAAGGCTCCCGCGCCCCATAACACTGTGCACGTAGAAGTCAAATAAAGTGGAGTTGATGTTGGCTTTAGTCGCCTCATGCGACTGTTCGGCAGCCTGCTTTCCAACGATAGCTTCGTCACGTTCCTTCTCGATCTTTGATAATTGGGCTTTTAGCCTCATAATCTCCAAATCCTGCGAGTTGACCTTCTCCCGTAACTCTGCAACTCAGCACGATACCTTCCCGTTGTTTCCTGCTCAGCCTCAAGTTGTGCCTCGGCATGTCGCTGAGCAGCGTGAGCATCGCGAACTTGCTTTTAAAGTACTTCTTCTTTTTAAGTATATGAGGTAGAAGAAGTAGCAAGATCTTGTTTAAGTTTCTCAACTTCTGCTTCAATCTTATCGTTGTAATCAGCAATGTTCCTCATCTCAGTATCATGATGGCTTAAAGTTTTTTGCCACTCGGCCTTATCATTTTCCATGGTCAGCATGGCCTCTATATTCACGCGGTTGACCCTTTGAAGCTCACCAACAAGCTTTTGCCACCCTGAAATCCGCTCGATATCAAGTCTAACAGCATCAAGATTTTGCAGCATTGCTTGTTTGTCAATAGGGACCAAGTCAAGATCGAACCGCACTCCCTTTAGGCACCAGTGAGGGAACCGGCTTTGCAGAGTAGCCGGGCCTGGTCCAACTTGGAATTTAGGCCTGTTGACTATTGTCTGAATGTCTGTCTTCCCGAGAGCAGGAGAGCCGGAAGGGATGTCAAGTGAGACGGGGGCAGCGGCCTTTTCAGGAGTTGTAGATGCACGCTTTTCACCGTGCCTGGCACGCTTGCTTGGGTCCTCAACTGTATGACTTTTTCCCCGGTCGTCATGCGACTTTCTTTTGTGAGAGTCGTCACCTCTTTGGGAAGAATCATGGTGCTCCTCCCATTCTCTCCTCTCATAATGCTCTTCTTGAGCCCTCCTCTCCTGAGCCTTTCGAGCGGCTCTCTCTTCGTCAGTTTCTCTGTAAACGGGAAGGTAGCGCCTATAGTCATATTGACTACGCCTCCCATAGCGTTGAAAGTCGTCATAATAAGAGCCGATGCGTCCCATCGGAGAATCTGAAATAAAAAAAAAGACAAGTCTTAAAAATCTTCAGAGAAAAGAAGTTAAGTACGGATAAGTGCTGAAAATCCTATGTGCGTGTGGTGTGCAAACTACACGCGTCAGGCTACGAACCACTCTTCGGCACAAGGGTGGTAGTGACTTGAGTGGCAGGCGTCAAAATTTGCTGAAAAGTTGATGTTGCCTCGGCAACAGGAGAAGGAGCTTTAGGGACATCATCTTTAAAAAGTTCCTGTGAAGTTATGATTAGGTCGCTTAGCCCCTCAAAAGTATCATCACCGCCATGCTCGACAGGAGTTTCTTTTTCGGCTTCCAAATCGACGGCATCTTCAAAGCAACGAAGAGTTTCTTCCTCCTCAATAACTGGGGCAACTGTCGATTTGCTGGATGGACCCGCAACATCGGTAAGTGTGGGGCACTTGACCAGTGAAGTTTCAATAGAGGGCTCCTTCGGTATAAGCTTTTCAGCAGGGGTTGAAACATCTGGTGCCTCCGCTGGAGAATCAGGGATTTCATGAGGCTGAGTGGAGCGAGAAGGGTGAAGAAGTCCGAACTGGTGAAGGAATTTGTCGTTAAACAAAAATTTCATGTCCCGCTCTTCAACCGGTACAGCCACGAGCCTCTCCAGAGTTGGCTTGTGGCTGGGATCTCTAGAAGGAGGGGGGAGCGCTGAAATGAAAAAGAAACGAAGTTAACACTTGGCAATTCGGACTTCGCAAAACTCAAAGAATAGAAGAAGTAAAGGTAATTGATCTTACTTCCTTCCCTCCACACAGCATAAAACCCCGGGGGGCAGCGGACAAAAAAGAACTGAGTTAAGAACCCATGAGCAGTGTCGGGAAGGCCAACGATCAATTTACGATTTCGGGCGCTTCTCACGACGGTGATAGAAGGGTGATCCTTAGTCCTGGTAAAGGAGCATAGGAAGCAAATCTCGTCGAAGCTTGGAAGTAGGTCAAATGTTCTCCTAAATAGCACACACAACCCCATCAGAATGGCACAGCCATTAGGGTGTAACTGGAATGGGGAGATGACTAGTCAACGAAGAAGATTCTGGAGAAAGTTGTTGAAAGGGGGAATGGCCCCGCTCAGGCACATTTGCCGGTTAACCGCTACGAAGCCAGGAGGCGCCACATCAGCAGTGTCAGTTTTCCCAGGAAGAATGGCATCTGCTTCAGCAATGCCAAACTGAGTGCATAACTGACGAAAAACTTTGTATGATAAGGAGGTAGGGGCTCTCTCTGGAGGATTAACTAGGGGAGCCGGAATAAGAGTGGCTTCTCCAGTCTGGACTGTTATCTCTTCTTGTTGAGAAGTCATTCTACACAAGCAATTGGATATTCAAATGTGAAGGTGCATGTTTCCTAAAAGTGTGAAGTGTTGTGCAGAACTAATAAAAATAACAAGTAAATATAATTGGAATTAAACTAGTCGACAATTGATTGATTACCAAATTTCAGGACTTGTTAATTTAAAGTTCAGGTATAATATTAGTGCAAACTGGGCAGTTTCAGTTGACTATTTCAGTGTTGCTTTAATACTTTACTTGAATTTGATGATTTACAAAGCACTTCGTTCACACAATCTATTTAAGTTGATTATCTGTTGTTAACTAATCTGCCATTTGGCGTGGGCAGTCAGTGGCAGTATATTCGTCCCGACTTTCTGTAAATGATGTATTAAACAGATTGTTAGCTTGCAAGTCAAAAGTGGTCTGTGAATGAATGCAGCAAAGTTTAACAGTTCAAAGTTCAAGTAACAGTTCAAAGTTCAAGCAGTTTATCCTGGCAACTCAAATTGGAAATACAATCAAGTTCTATCAACATCTCTAAGTTTTCAAATTTTGCTCAGGTCATTGAGTCACAGTCCAAAAGTTCTCAAAGTCATGAGTCGTTCACGACTTATCATGCAAGTTGACATTGGTCTTTCACGACTTATCCTGACTCGGCTGCGACTCAGAGCCTATGTCGCATCCATTTGGGTCGGTCAAGAATTAAGTCGTAAGGTCTCTAAAGTCGCCCAAAAGTGTTGGGTCGTGTCCAAGCTAATCCTTCACTCAACCAGCAAACCCCTCATCTAATCAGTAACCCCTCCTAACCCGTTAACCCGTTAGCCTCTCCATCAACAAAAGTCCTTATTTCCTCATGATACCGAATCATTCAAAATCATCCAAATTCAATGTTTAGCCATCCTGACGCAAATCAAAGATTAATTGGCCCGAAGTGTTGCAACTCATCGGTGTCATCTTGCTAATCATTTAAAGCCGAATCAGACTAATTCAGGTTCAACAACTATCAGGGTAACAAGATTCACGACGAGGCGTTGCGCGAGGGGGTGATTTAAGATTCAAAGGTGGAACTCACGGATCAGTGATAGTAAAGGATCGGGAAAAGAGCAGGATCACTTACGCAATATAATGGGAAAGATGGATTGTCGATCAACTAGCTTGGATTCGCCTTCAGAAAGGTGAGAAGTCGTTAATGGCAGAAAGGGATGATAAAACAGTAAAGTGAGAAGGAAGAGGTGACTGGACGACTTATACAGAGATAGGGGAGAAGATTGAAAGACAAGCGAATTAACGAGCCACTTTGAGTCGTTCACGACTCAGGAACTGGTTCGAAGCACACGACTCATGACTTAAGCGTGTACTTCGAGGGGCAAATGTTAACTCCTATGGTCAACGACTCAATAAGCAAACGACTCAATGTGGGTGGCGACTCAATGGACAAAGCGACTCAGTGGGTTATCAACCTAACGAGTTAAAAGATGCACGACTCAACGAGTCAAGAGGTTAGACGACTTAAGGGACTGACGACTTAACAGTTTAAGGGGGCAAACGACTTAATGGTTTAAGGGCTTAACAACCTAAAAAGTATAACGGCTTAGCGACTTAGCTGGTGGCACGACCTACCGACTTAAGGAAACTCAGCGACTTAAAAGGATGCCGACCCAACAGCTTGCCGACTTAACTGCCCTAAGAGAATAGACCGACTCAATACCTTAAGGAAGTTGCCGACTCAGAGTACTTCACGACCTAAGGCATCTACGACTTAAGGTTTCTATTACTTAAGGGAGTATACAGTCTACGACTTAAGGAAGTCCACGGTTCAAGGACAAGATGACTTAACGATTCAATAGATGGCACGACTTAAAAAGGAAATGAGTTAACGACTTAAAGTTATCCGCGACTTACGACCTAACATGTGTCGTGGGCGACTTAGCGAATGAAGCGCTGCTCCTTACTTAACACGGTGGCCTCTTAACTCGTGCACGATTCAGGACTTGTGTTATTATCTGAAATAAACGAGCTTACCAGTTAAGCCACGACTCACGACCTAGCTTGACTCATCCACGACCTAAAGCTACTGAGTACACGTCTGATGCCGCGTTACTTATACAAGAGGGTGTTGACTCGTGGGCGACTTAGGACATGTACAAGTGAACCTTTATGAGACCATGAGGGCTAAGCCAGATAAGTCGGCCATGAGCTACCATAATTTGATCACGACCTACGACCCAAGGGGGAAATTTCCCTATAAATACCAACCTACCTCAAGCATGAAGGGGACTTTTGGATAATCTCTTCAAGCGCCGATACTCTGCCAGTTTCTAAACCAACTCTACACTTGAAGTTTCGAAGAACTCTACAAGCTACTTTGAAAGACTTTCACACATCCGACATGGATTCGAAGACTTTCATCTACATCGAAGCTTAGGCTACTTGCTCGAAGTGTTTTGTAGCTAAAGAGATTTGTACTTGAAGAGCACTGTATCGTTTTGTAACAAGATCAGTAATAAAGAAACTTAAAGTGGATGTAGGCTACTCCTTAAGCCGAACCACTATAAAATCGTTGTTTCTCGCTGTGTTTTCTATTATTTTAGCTAAGATTCTGTTCCCGAACCATCGGGTGGTGCTTTCACATTCACACTTCACACACCGGGGTGTTAGCGTTCGATTTTAAGCATTAACACTACGTGATTATCTTCCTTCTAAATCTTCACACACATATATACTCTTGAGGATTTGATTATAGGAAAGTTGTACTATCAAAAGACAATCAATGTTATTCAAAACACATTCATCAACAAACTATTTATATTGAAGTTAAAGTCCTCTTCGGCTGTTGAGGCGGAAAAATTCCTGTTCGGCTGCTCAGGTGTCGTATACCTATTCCTCCGGGTCAAGTGAGGGGTTTAGTTTAAATCCAGAGGATATTCTGGGACTGGACGTAGAACGGGAAGTTCGAACCAGTATAAAAATTTCTGATGTGCTTACTTTAATTTTTATTTTACTGCTATTATCAGTTTCCGCATTTATATACCATATTACATGATCCTTAGTACTACACGTACACTTTCAGGAAATTCTCACCTCAATTTTTGTGTTTGATAATCGTTCAAATTTTAAATTCTCTCGCCTAGAAATCCGCAGCTTCATACCCTATACGGATGACTGCGTTTGACATGGCCTCGTATGAAATTTTACGACTTATATTAACAGCCATATATATATATATAACCACTGTTTTAGCACCCACTAAAGATAATTAAAACTTTAATTGCCTCACTCGAATGAATGACAGCCAGCGTGACCGAAAACTTCCACCACCGTACCCGAGCACAGCGCAACGCCGCCCAGCATTTCGGCTTCACTTAACCACGCCAACCGATGCCGAGCACCGCAACATCGTCCACTCCTCTCGACTCCACCCATCGACGATGATGTCATCCCGTCCCCACGCAGCAACCCCCTGACCCCGGCTGAGCTTCACGCGAGACGAACCACCAACGCTCGCGCACCTCCGTGCTACATTAGCATCGCCAACCCCGACTGGTGTTGCCTGTCGTGCGAACGCAACCTCTACCCCAAACGTGCCGCGACTTTTCCGTCGTTCCAGGTTTCTCAAAAGTCATTGCATTCGCCAATTTTTCTTTTTTTCTTGCATGATTTCGAATTGAATAAAAGGGAAAAGAAGAAATCGATCTTGATTGGTTGTTTTACAGAAGAAAGTAAAAGGGGGACTCATGATTCATATGAGAGAGGAGGCTCGAGTACGAGAACTTCGTTTAACAATTTGAATAAGGGCTCGAGATTTTAAAAGGAAGAGGAGGAGGCAAGATGAGATGATAACGTGAAAGAAGAAAGAAGCGTGTATTTGTAACGACCCGTAAAATTCATGGATTTAATTTGGTTAAATTAATGAGTTTTGTAATAAAATTTAGTAGAAATAAAAAAACTTTATAAGCAAATATAAGCAAATATTGAAATGAACGCTAAATTAAATTATATAAATGGCGACTTAAAACCTGTTTACTAGCAATATGAATAAATTTCAATGAATGAAATAGAGTAAGTATTAGACCTAGATATAAAATTCATTTAAAGGAAATTTATTTATATGTTAATGTAAATTTAGAAAATATGATAATTCCATTCGTACTTGCAAGCTGTTACTATAAGTTGCGTGTTGAAGAGGATGGATTGAATTGAAATTTATATTTAATTTAAATGGAAATATTAAAGGCTTATAATAACGGAAAATTTAGGTAATAAAAGTTAGCACAAGTGGATAAATAACAACCATATAAGAGAAATAAATGTAAGCATTTAAAATATTAATTAATGTTGGTTTGATGATAACGTAACTGGTGATTAATTTGGTAGTAACGGAAGTGTGAACGTAAAGTAATAAAAGAGTAGATTTATGTTAAGTAATAATTTGTGGTTTTGGGAATTAAAGTTGAAGTTTTGATAATTAAGAAATTAATAAGAAAAAGTATGCAAAGTAAGTTATAGAATGTAAAGTAAGTTATAATAGTAAGTAGAAATTGGATGACATTAATACAAGATAATGAAGTGCAAATTTTAGGTTTAAAATAAAGTGTGGATGGAAATTTGATTGGTTATATTAATTGAATGGAATTCAACTTTGATGGGAAAGGTAAATGGATATTTGGTAATAAACTTAAATGGACTTAAATAGTGCATTTATTTAATTTATACATAATAATAAGTAATGATTGAATAAAAACCTATACCTGTAAATATCTATAATATTTGAGTGGAAATAATAAACTTATAAATGTGGGTTTGAGATTTTTACAACAATTTTTATGAGTTATATACTTAGTTCATTCAATTAAATTGGAAATCGTTGCAATAAATATAAATTTAATGTTATGCAGATTAAGATAAACAATTGGAAAATGTTAAAGTGTCTGGATATATATATTAAAATAAATGGCAAACCCTTCTATTTGAAATTTATGAATGGAATGAATATAGGTTAGAGTAACGATTATTGTATGTTTCCTATTTTGGTAACTTGTTAATTTACAATTTTGAAATCGGTTACAATAATTTTAATTGAGTATTGCGTTAATGTTAATTAAAGTAGTATTTGTAAATGTTAAGACTTTTCGTATTGGATAGTTTGTTGTAATATAAGACTTGGAAATAAAGTTACTAACGTATTGGAAAATGATTACATTCAGATGAAATTAATTGTCTCATTTATGTGGGTGAGAACTGTAATTGAAAAGTATAAAGGTAATGAGCAATGAAAATGCATATTTATTTCATAAGGTAATATAAAAGTATGAAACCTATTTAATGAATTAATTGAGTTTCTAATTTTAGCATATGTATATAGTTGGGTTGGAATAATAATTTGGAATAACAACTTCAATATATTTGGAAATAATAATTTATACAAAGGGAAGTTAGAAATTTGAATATATATGGAATGAAATGTGAGACAAGTGTTAACTGCGTTACAAAGTAATGATAGGCTCAATTAAAGGGTTGGAACTGAATCTAATCAGTTTAATTGGAAAACTATTAAAATAAATTTGGATTGGGTGATTTATTTCCAATTAAATCAGTTCACGTTTCAAAATTTAATGCTAGTTTATTGCATATATGTTTATACCTAAATTTAAACTTATGTTTAGATCCAATCAGATCATTAAAAAGAAAGAATTATTTATAATGAAGATAGGCTAATTTAAGGTTAGTAATTAATGGGTGGAATGAAATGGGTTTAATGTAAATGTTATATTAAGCTGTAAATCAATTTGTAATAAAATTTTATTTAATTGGAAGGTAATCGATAATTTATGAATTTGATGGTAAATATACACACAAGATGATGATTGTTGGTTTAATAAAGAGAATTAAATACGAATGGTATAAAATTTCATTGAAATAAGATTTTATAATTTATTGAATTTACTTTAATTATATGTAAACACTAAAAATTTTGCAATAAATCCTTATTTGATATGGAGGTTTGGTTAACAAATTTGAAGCTAATTGCAATCAGAAATGATAGAAATGGTAAGTTGACCATTTATTCATAATAAGATCTAAAAGTCAAATAAATGGATTTTTGGAATTTAAATTGACAAATTGTGAATTCATTTAAATTCAGATCCATCTGTCTATTCCAACTTCATCTATAAATACCCCGCTAAACCCTAGCCTCCACCTACTCTCATTTGTCTGCGCGTAAAATTTCTTCAGCTCCTTCCCCTCCTCAATGGCAGACAAAATTTCAGATCCAGATCCATTTCAAAATCAAAGTCAAAAAGTCAAATTCATCAGAAAAATCTTAAAATAATATATGTTGAAGCTCTCGACGAGCGTAATTAAATGGTGTAATTCATTTTTCAATTCGATGCATCGTTTGACCAGAAATCGCGGTCAAAATTGATTTGGGCGTTTTTGACTGGTGCGTCTGATCGGAAAATCCCTTCTGGGTTATGTAGAAGGGCTAGCACGTTGTTCATCGGCGAAGTTTTGCGGTGAACTGATGGTCGAATTGGTGGCTAGGCGTGGTTAAAGATCGGTCAAACGGAGGTGTGTTGGGTTCCACTTGCTGTGTGCGCGTTTATGAAAGAGGGCAGTGAGGTTGACGTGGCATGTTGCAAGGTGAATTGTGTTTTTTTTTTCTGAAATTCAAGCGCAATTTTCGCTATATTTTTCCACATAAGGACTCGAATTCACGCGAAATTTTTTTTAGAATCGTAATAAAATTCCGGACGCTTTGACGCTGGTTTGGACAGATTTGGAGACCGTCGAATTTTAGGGTTTATATCGGATTTAAATCCAATTTAAATTCAAAAGGTGAGTGTTTTAACCCACTCACAATTTCTAAAATTTCGTATGCCTGTTAATTTGACTTAAGATATGAGTAGAAATTTATTTATGACTGTTTGGCATGTTTTATTCATCATCTCTGTTAAATCGCATTTATTTAATTTAATGGTTAATTAATTTATTTATTGCATATAAATTGACAGTCAAGATTTATTTATTTGCATATAAACTGATAGTTAACAGTTAATAAATTTATTATTGAATATAAACTGTTAGTTAATAACTGTTATTTATTACCTGTATATTTTATATGCTATTTATTGATGTTTGTTTAAATTGATGATGATTGAAATAAATTGATTGATGATTGATATTGGGTGAATGGATGATGTGTTCTATCTTATATAAACTGCAAGTTATCATGCATGTTCATTTCCTTCGGGATTGCGGTTTGAAATGATATACAACTGCATTTTTATTTTTAAATTGCGCATTGAAATGATAAATATCCGTATCACTTGACCATAGGATAGAAAATTATATACAGGCACCGCGGTATATATTAAAAAAAATATTTTTGAAATGATTTTATGGTTTGGGTATGATACGGTTTAATAAATAGTAAATTTGGATATGATATAAATATATTTTATATATACATATATAGTTAAATTTTGAATTTAAGCTATGAATAAATCTGTTAAATAAAAATGAATAAGTTGAAACTGGAAATTGATAATCTATATTATATGTTTTAAGTAAAGGTTGAGATCTTGTGTATATATATAGAGTTTTAAATGATTCAAAACAATTAAGATTGAAAGATAAATGGGAAATTAATTGGAATTGAGCTTATTTAAAATTTAACTCCATAAGTTGATGTTAACTTATTGAAATTGGAAGTTTAAACGTATGATATTCATAACTGGATTTAATGGATAATTCTAGTATAAATGGAAGGAGATAATTAGTGTTAATAAATTAAGTTTTATTTTAAATGGTTATGGATTTATCATGTAAACCTTTCAAAACTAAATAATAGGAAAAAGAATTGTTGATTTGAAATTTCCAACCTTAGTTTTGAAATTTATTAAATACTCAAAGTTTGAAAATATTGAAATCGAAGTGTTTTATTCAAACTGAAAGTGAATCTAAAAGTTATGGGTTTAGACTGAATTTAAAGTGAATAAAAATTGTGAAGGCATAGAAATTATTTACTTTTAAAGAAACTTTAAATTCAACTGTTTTATTTTATATACTGTTGAATATCCAAACCATTTAAGTTTTGAAAGTTATGGTTTTAAAACTATGGATTTCGAAGTATTATGTTGAAAGTTAAAATTTAAATATTTGGTTTCGAGGTATTATAAATTTTAAAAGTGGCATAATTTTGGAAAAGAAATATATTTGAAATAAAATGATATCATATTTATTTGTGTTTTAAAAAGGAAATGATATCGTATTTATGGGTTTTGAAATGGAAAATTTTATTCTAGTTTTGAAAGTATAATTATTTTAATGACCGCAATGTTATAATAACCATTGGTTGTTTAAGAGAGCGGGATCGGAAGTTGTCATACTCTCTGCCAACTCCGAAAACCACTTCAACAACCGTGTACGCGGTGGAGATTCCAGAATGAAGTAGGTTGGTGGCGACGTTTCATGTAAGGTAAATACATGGACCCAACTCCCTTGAGTTGGCATAAGGTGGCTAAAACAGGAGCGATTGACGGGTTAATAAGGTAGCACCTTTGATCGGACACATCCCTTCGATATTATACTTTGACTCTTGGATTAATTCGGTGGCCACTTTTGATTTCTTTGATTTGGGGGTGTGGCTCGAGGTGGGCGGTAGCTGCGGCTATGCGTTACCACCGACCCGGAAGCGTAATTGGTATATCTACCATGGCATTACCTAGTTGTGCCATGTCACCTACCCTATCGTGCCTTATACAATTTTGGTTTTGTACCATACCTATGGAGTGCCCTCTGACGACGCCCAGTACGGGGGAGATTACGGTACTGTATAGACTATGGGAATATATATTATGTGTTAAGGCGGAAAATGTAAAGCCTTAACGCTATTTAAAAGTAAGTTTACTTTACAATTAGACACTATTATAATAGCGCAATATACTACGTAGTAAATAGTTTAACGGATCCTTAGGAGATGTAAATTCTGAGCATCTCTTGAGTTACTGCACTCATATTTATTTCTATTAATTTAACTTACATAAGATCTTTTAGTTCTGACTCGAGTGTTTTTATCTTTCAAATTCGCTCGGGTCAGTCCGAGCGTTTCAGGATTTGAAGATTTAGCTCTGGTGGACGAAGACGAAGATTTGTATTACTTTTATCTAGTATATTATTCCACTACAACATTTAATTCCGCTGCGTTGATATTTTGGTATGTGAACTCTGATATTTATTATATAAAGAAGAAGCAAATGTTTTGTAAACAGTTTTATGAACTATATATTGATTATTATATTTTATCCTTCCGCTGTGAGATTCTGTTTTTTTTCCTCTTCTCTATTTTTCTTATTTACCCTATAACAATCTGCCCTTCCGTATTGTTTGAGTTGGCATGTGTGTCGATTTGAAGCGTGCGAAAAGGCGGGATGTTACAGTATTACACGGTAGGGACAATGATTTGAAAGGGGCTAAAAAGCTCTGATGGTGAATAATAACATCAATCGGTTATATATATATATATATATATATATATATATATATATATATATATATATATATATATATATATATGCATACATATATATATGTTTTTTAAAATTTTAAATCATCTCGATAACGCAACTTAAAATCTCGACCTCCTATTGAGGCATGCCACTAGGTGTTCATAATGTTATACCTTATTATGAACGCAATGGAAAATGTTTCGAGTTCTAATTCGATCATATGGAGAAAATAGCTTTTTGGACCAAGTCATTATATTGAATTTTAGATATAAATTTCAACGGATTTATACCCATACGACCACATCATAACTCTGACAACTATGAAATTTGAAGTTTGATAATAATACAATATTACATATCCAATGGAACTGGTTTTATCGAATTTTGAAACTGTGCCTCGGAAGGATTTTTTTAAATGTCAATTTGAACGATATATTTTTAAAACTAAACACTTTAAAGACCAATTTTAACACTTTTATTATCTTCGGTATTACTAATATAAATTTTACAAGCCTTTAAATTATAACACTCTTAAAACACCAGATTCACTATTTTAACCAATATTCAATTATAACTTCAACAATTAAATTATTAAATAAATTGCTATATTTAAATTCTGAATCTATTTCTATAAATAAAAACCAATCTTCCACATTCAAAAATCAATCTATAATTCAATTTTTAATACTTAAAACCATTCAGTTATTCACAATCAATTAAAACCTAAGTCATTACACCAAGTGTTGTTTGGTGCCTGGCCAATGTTGGTTTTTCCCGCGGAATAAAATCTTTGACTGAATTTTATTATTCGATAGTTAAATAACCAACTATCGAAATTAGGCCCAAGCGTAACTTTGGAAATATCTAGGGGAAACACGTGAGTTATATGGCAAAATTATCTTCGATGATGATTTACTGTGAATATAAATCTCATTTCATTCTCCAAGGACAATGATAAGGAAGTCCGTCCACTAACGGTTAGGAGTTAATCTCCGCTCTTATCTTTGACTGTTTATTTCCTAAAGAATCGGAGTTGAGTTTTTCAAAAATTATCGAACATTATTTCGAAGAGATCGGAATCAGGTATGTTATCCGAAAACCACTTCGATCCAAGTAATGCATTTCGAAGTGAAGATATTTTGAAGATGATGGAACTGAAGATGGAGCTCTCAATTGTTCGTTTGGTCCTCGAATGAACTAGTATGGATGAATGCTAGTATTGCATATTTTCCTATAAGGCAGTGTTAGCATTTCAAGTGGCTAGTGTTATATAAAGGTAAAATGTAGCCTCAATCCTCATCAACCGGGAATGACTAAAACATGGAAGATGTAGCAGGGCTAAGTGGGTCATTTCAAGTAAGGTATGATCATCCCTATCTAGAGTCGCTATTATCTCTTAAATTGTATGCTTCGAGGACCAAAGCGTGGTGATCATATTCGGTACTACCAGTCAAGTGGTATGCCGGTCCTATGTTGTCGGGGATCCAAGCGAGGTCCTCGATGTTATTTTATCTAGAGATTCACCATGACGAGCAGTGCCCCAGTAGCCGAGTCATTGTATGGAATCCATTCTCCAATAGACTTATCAATTTATCTGGTAAACTACTTGGGGCTCACGTAGCGCCATACAGACTTAGTTGTGCCCAACTATGCTGAAAAGCAAGATGCGAGCATTTCGGCTATATTCATATTTTACTTAGACCCTTAGACATTATTATAAGATAAATGGATTTTCTATAGAAATTGTTTCGTTTATCGTAAGGCAAAAACCGTCCGTGTTTATGTGCAGCGTGATCTTACGATATACTTTTGTTTTTCAAATGGTTTTTTTGGAACTTCAAAATCCAAATTGGTGCATTTTCTCACACTGGTTTTCCAGATTGACTCAGGTGTTATTTTATTATAATGCTCGGGTCAGATCAAGCATATTTACATAGTGCTTTGAATGTATTGGAGCTCAGGAGACGAGTTAAAGGTCTTCAAGTCGTACTCATGCGTATGTTTATTTTCCGCTGCTTTATTATTGAAATTATCACCAATTTGTGAGGACAGGTTGTTATAACTGTCCAAGATGATGGCTATGGTTGTTGTTGTACTCTGATGGATGTATGTATATATACAGTTTCTCCTTTGTAAAGATTATTGATTTTATATTATATGTTGTTCCGCTCGATTGTGGTTTCTGTAATTGTTTTAGTTTTTTTCTTCTTCTCTTTTCTTCTTCTTTCTTCTTCTTTATCCTTTCTTTTCCATACTTATCCATCTTCTCGTTCAATTTGGGCTGGACATGTGTGGTTTATTGTCGACCTGAACCACACAGATTGGCAGGACGTTATAATTTTAAAACAAAATTTATTTCAAAAATCAATTTTTTTGTCCTATTGACAAGGTATATAGGAAAAGATTCCATGCCCAAAACAGCTTCCTTATCACTAATCACATCTTAATGTCACTGCCCCTTCTGCTGCACAGTAAAATCCACATTAACCAACTGTCAACTATTTCCCCATGTCAAGTATGTGGCATTCCAAAAACAAGAAAATTCCTTCTTTTTCAGCTCAAATTTTTTTTTTATTACTATTTAAAATATCAGTAAAAAATTTAGACTTTAAAAATTTTCATCACAAAATTTTCACGAATTTTCATAAATGTATTTATATTCAAAACCTAGAATTTTGAACAAAATTTCTCAAAAGTATTCATATTATACATTTTTTTCAAAATAATTTATTCCACATCTCATGAAAATGGGTTTAGATAACAGTCTAACGACTATAGTAGACTTCATCAAATTTTGTGGAAAATTTTTAATTTCAAAACTTTTCTTTTATAGTAACCAACACACAAGTTCAATTATAAATTTCTGCCTTTAGGAAACAGGGACATTGACCCATGGCTACTCAACATCATTTCCCTATCATCTGCACACTGAAATTTATTTTCCAAATTGTTCTTGAGACTTACATTTTATTTCATTTTTGTTTTAGTAGTCAATTAAATAAATTTTCTTAAATTATTTCTTAAATTCTGATCTCTATTATTTTCTTTTCTTTTACATTAGTTGATTTTATTTTCTAAAATACTCTTGTCTTGCAGTTTTCCCTTAAAAGTGTGGTCCACACCGAATACACATAAAAAGGAACATTTCCTATAATATCGTATGCACTTTTACACCTCAATAAAGACAATTAATGCTTACAACCCAACCTAAAAGGAATCACTACTGGAAGCTACCCTTCAACATCAACTAGCACTAACATTGTTGTGGCTCTGTCACTTCTGACTTGAATGGACCTTTCCAATGTGTCATCCTTTTACAATCCTCATTTCTTAACTTTTCCTTTAAGGCTTGTAACGACCCATAATTTACTTTCTTTAAATAGGAATATTTGATATATTTTTAAATAATTAATTAGTGGATTTTATAACTCAAATAAACCTCTTTTAAATAATAACAAATAATGGTGAAGTTCCCTTAATATTAGGTTTTCTGCGTCTAAAAGTTGTTGAAAAGCGTTGTGTACACTAGAATACAAATATACACACACATACTTATATAATAACATATGTTGCGGTTAGAGATAAATATGTAGAAATAAATTTACTTAACGTAAAACGATAAAAGTTGACTTTTCTTTCCATTTATTTAAAAAATAAATATAAAAGATAAATTCACATCATGCAAGAAGTGAAGTGATGGAATGAAGGAAGGGGAGGTGATGGCATGCGTGTAAAGTAAGGCAAGGAAGAGGAGGTAATGTGGCACAAATGTATGGAGGGTAAATGTATAACGGTTAAAAATGTAATTTTCATATGTCATTATATAAAAACAAAAATTTCTTTTCAAATTTTCACTTCACTTCACTTTTGTTAATTTCAAAACACTTGTCTCCTTTTTCAAAACTCCATCCTTCTTTCTCATGGCTTCCTTAAATTTTTTATATTAAAACCTTTCTTTTTCCATTTTTAGATCTTTGACAAAACTAAAAGATACTTATTTTCTACCTTACACCTCCTCTCTTTCAAAAAAAAGACCCAATACCCATTTTTCCAACAAGGCTTCACCTTCCTAAGCACTACGCCGAGCCCACTTACCAAGGCCGATTCCATTAGCCTTCTCGAGGCTCCAAAAAAACAAGTTTTTACAAAGAAAACAAGATTCGAGTGTTAATGCTAAGTTGTAGTCGCTTTGATTTATAGTCATGTGGATTTTGGTGAGTAAACCTCATCTTTTTAAACAAAGTTTTAAACTACCTTATTGTTGCTAAAAATTGTTGCTGGTTTTTAGATTGGAAAGAAAAGTTTGATTATGTTTATACATATAAATGATTTTATGTAATGTTTGGTTATGGACTTAGAAGTGTAGTTGAAATGTTTAAGTAATGCTTTGCAAGCGATGATTTTACTTATCGCATAGATGTTATGGCATTCTTATGAATGTATGAGCTTATGTTATGAATATTGTATGCTAAAAGGAAAGTTAGCACTTGGATTTGTTATGTTGTGACATTGACATCCCTTATGTTTTAACATTGTTTCCATATTTATTTTCTACAAAAAAATTTATAAAGTTTTAGAAACTTTACTTTTGTTTCCAAACTTTATACAAAGTTTATAAAGAAATTTTAACATAAGGGTAAAGGTTCTAAGGCTATTGATATATAAAACAAGTTTTAAGGTTATGGTACCAATAAAGATAGTCCCTATAGATGCAATTCGCCAAATGATATTTTAGAAGTATTTTAAACTATATTTTGAGTATTAAAAGGTTTAGTTATTATTTAGTTAATTAATTAAAGGTTAAATTATTATCTAATTAATTAATTAAGTAATTAGTAATTATTTAATTAATTAATTAATCAAGTAAAGGTAATTTGTACTTAATAATTAATTAAGGTAATTATAAATAATCTAATTAAGTAAAGGTTAATTATTTATTTAAGTAAGGGTTAACTATTAATTAAGTAAAGGTTAATTATTAATCAAGTAAAAGGAATAATTATTTAAATTTATTAATTAAATAGGGTTATTTACTAATTAATTATTATTCAGGTAAGGTTTAATTGGTGCTTAATTATTAATTAAGTTAAGATATAATTAAGATTTAATTATTATTAAATAAGAGGTTCAAACTTATTATTAACCATTTAATAAAGGTGTTAAATTTTTAATCGCTTCATTTCCAAGGATTGGTTTGCTTAAAAGCAATTTTTCTTTTACAAAAGATGGGTTTTAAATACAAGAGATTTTTTTCTGTATCATTAAGTTGCCAAACAAATATGATATATTATGATAAAACATTGACACGTGTTATGGAAATTAAATCATCTTGTATTTAGCACTAAAACCCGATGAGTAGACTTTTCTTTATCTATGAGATCTAGGACTTGATATTCTAGGTAAGGGATAGCGAAGTTGAAAATGTCGAAAACGTGAAAGATATGAGAGAATTGATTTTTATAAATGGATCATGATAAATTAAGTATGTGGAAGGTGCTTCGTTATATACTTAACGCCAAATTCTGAGGTATGGAAACTCGTATCTGTCCTGACAAGTAAGAATGTACATCGAGTCAAGGTTAGTTTTCTAACTGGTCCGACTTTATTGTTAACCATGAGATAATACCATTTGAAATCAAAAAGTGGAGATAAGTATAGGATGTCTTATTTTTCATTTTCAAATCTAAATACAGCTTAGATAATGGATTTGTCCACAATCAATAACTAGACCCTTTAAAAATTATCGGATGTTGGTTCAGAGAGACCGGGATTGGGTAACATGAGTTATCCGAAAACCACTTCGAACCAACGTAAGTGTTCGGATTGGAAAAATCTGAAAAATGATGGAATCGAAGAAGAAGATCTTTGAAGTGCAAGGACTTCTTACTACTAATCCTACGTGTGATTCCAAAATGGGTGTAGTAGAAGTAGTGCCTTCGGTTTGTTCATATCCTGAACTACTTGTAGGGACGAATGCTAGCATTGAATTATCACCTGGAGGGCAGTGTTATCATTCCAACTGGGATTGTTATATAAAAAGGTAAACGTAGTATCAAGCCTCATAACCGGGAATAATTAAAACATGGGATATGCTTTAGGGCTATGTGGGTTGCACCTATTAAGGTATTGGTCATCTCCCGATCTAGATCGATAGTTACAAATCTATGTATGCTTCAGGGCCCAGTTCGATTGTTGATCATAACCGAGATGATGATATATTTGGTACTATCTAGTAAGGGGTAGGTCGGTCCTGATTTGGAGGCGATCCATGCGAGACCCTTAGTACATTTTATCTAGAGGTGTATTGTCATAGGTGGTACTCCTTTAGCCTTATCAGGGATGGAATTCATTCTCCAATAAATGCCTTTACGGACTTAGTTGTAAACCAATTATGTTGGAATGTAATTAATGTAAACATTTCGGCTATGTTCAATATTTATTTTAAACCCTAGATATTATTATAATATCATTGGTTTTCTTATAGAAAGGTTTAGTTATCATAAGGTAAAAACTCGTCCATGTTTATGTGTGGTGTGGTCTTACGAAATACCTTAAAGAGTTTATAAGAATAATAATTTAGTTGTTTGGAGTTTACTCGCACCATACCCATGTTTGACCTGGAGTTTTTCTTTCACTAAAACTCTTCGATACTCAAATTTGTATGAGTAGCAAACTAGTTCAAGTTCTTATGGATTCATTTTGGAGGAGCATGAAGTAGGAGGCTTTAGCGTTTGCTAGTTATCTATTGTATTCCTGCACTATGTGTATATTTTGTATAAGCATTGTAGGGCAGGTGGTTATAACTGTCCCTGGCTAAAGTAGTACCTATTGTGACTATGATGTATCATTTTGGTAGTGACCATATATATTATCTTATATCCTATTATATGTGATGCCTTGCATTATAAGATCTTGTGTTTCTTTATCTTATCTTTCCCTTTCTTTTTACCCCAATGGCTTGCCTTTCGAAAAATTAGATGATCAACACATGAATCCTGTGGATGTATCAAGTGTCATCTAATGGAATTAGAAAGGCGGATCATTACAAATGGTATCAAAACTTAGGTTGAGTGAACACCAAGGCCTTGGTTAGGGTCAACTCATTAGAAATAGGGTTAGTAATGCCCTAGAATGAGTTTAGTCTATGAGAGCGCTTATTTGTAATTTTTATTCGCATATATATATATATGTTCGAGTTAGATAGATCAGCTTTGACACGTTTGACCAACTTCATGGGTTCGAGCATTCTTTCAAATGGACCTTGCTCAAAGATTTCACTAGTTAAGAATAGCGGAGGATAGTATTCCCCTAATAACATTTAAAGGATTAGATATTTATATTTCCTTTAGTGATTGGTTTTGCCTTTTGGGCTAACCAAAGCACCTGCTTATTTTGTAGATCTTATGAATCGCATTTTTAGTGATGTGCTTAATAAGTTTGTGTCAGTTTTCATAGATTATATCATTATTTACTCTAGGGTTGAGGAAGAGTACAAAAATCATTTGGAAGTAGTGCTAGAGACATTAAGGAAGCATGTTTTAAATGCAAAAAAAAATTGTGTCGGTTTTCATATATTATATCATTATTTACTCTAAGGTTGAGGAAGAGTACAAAAACCATTTGGAAGTAGTGCTAGAGACATTAAGGAAGCATGTTTTAAATGCAAAAAAAATTAGTGTCATTTTAGCAGTCATACGTAAGGTTCCTCGGACTTGTTGTGTTAAGGAATGGTATTTTGGTTGATCTGGCAAAGATAGAGGCTGTTCAAGAATGAAAGGCACTACAAACTCCTACAAAAATTCGAAGTTTCTTAGGCCTGGTTGGATTTTATGGGAGATTCATCTGGGATTACTCTAAGATCTCTTCGCACCTAACCATATTAATGAAGAAGAATGATAAGTTTGTTTGGACTCCAAAGTGTGAAGAAGTGTTTATTAAATTAAAGAAGATGCTAACTAGCACTCTAGTTTTAGCTATTTCAGATGGTGGAGAAGGATTGACTATATATATATATATATATATATATATATATATATATATGCTTGTGGTGTAGGATTGGGTACAGTTTTGATGCAACACGGGAAAATCATTGCTTATGCCAGTAGATAGCTAAAGTCTCATGAGAGGAATTGTGCAACACATGATATGAAGTTATTGGCTGTCGTGTTTGCACTGAAGATATGGAGGCATTACTTGTTGGGTGAAAAGCTCGAGCTCTTCATAGAACACAAGTCCTTAAAGTACCTTTTCATGCAAAAATATTTGAATATGAGACGGTGGTGGTAGTTGGCATTTCTGGTGGCATAATACTTAGACATTCTTTATATGCCAGGAAAAGAAAATATGTTAGCGGATGCTTTGAGCAAGAATGCAGTCTTGAATCTTTTAGAAGTTACTCTGACTCTTCTGGAGAGGATTGCAGGTAAATAAAGGGAAGATGTAACTTTTGGTAGAATTTATCTAAGGAGTTGAAGAACGTCGAATTTTGGGTTTTGAGATGGATAGTCATGGTACTTTGAGAATGAATGGAATGATATGCGTTCATAATGTTGATGGTCTTAGACAAGAACTGTTAATGGAATGCCATAAATCTAAGTTAAATATCTACCCTGGAGTTAATAAGATGTACCGGAATATGAAGCGAGTATTTAGGCGATCCAGGATAAAGAGTGATATTTCAATCTATGTCAGCCGATGTGTCAACTGCCAGCAAATCAAGGGTGATTACCAAAGGACTGCTGGTTTACTACAACCGCTGAATATCCCAAACTGGAAAAGGGAGTAAGTGTCAATGGATTTTACCGATGGGTTGCTCAGATGAAGGAAAGGAAATGAAGGTGTTTGGGTCATTGTGGATTGGCAAACCAAGAGTGCTTATTTTATTCTAGTAAAGCTAACGAGGACTGCAGCGACTTCGCAGAGATTTATTTATGGGGAGATCGCCTGATGACATAGAGTTCTAGCGAGCATTTAAGCAATGAGGATCCAATCTTTAACAGCCAGTTTTGGACGGCATTATAAGTAGCTTTGGGAACAATGCTAAGTTTGATCATAGCCTACCTCCTCAAATAGATGGGCAAACAAAAAGGATGAATTGAATCTTGAAAGATCTTTTGAGGGAATTTATCTTGGACTTTAAAGGATCGTGTGAGGATCATCTGCACTTGGTGGAATTCTCTTACAACAACAGTATCAAGCAAGCATTGGTTTGGTGCCCTATGAAGCTCTGTATGGACAGGCGCCAGCGCATTGGGTAGACACTGCGGATCAGATGGTGCTTGGACCTGATATGATTCGGGAATTACAGAGAAGGTTGTTATGATCAAGAGGAGAATGAAAGAACCTCAAGATCAATAGAATATTTATGTTGACTAGCGATGAAGGAATTTGTAATTTTCAGTTGGAGACTTTATGTTTGTGAAGGTTTCTTCGATTGGAGGAGTTGTTCGTTTTGGGGGAGCTAGGAAGTTGGTGCCTAGGTATGTTGGACAGTTTTGAATTCTTGAAAGGGTTAGGCCACTTGCCTATAAAGCTGAGTTGTCGGAAAGATAGTTGGGAGTCCATAATGTTTTCCATGTATCCCATTTGAGGGAGTATGTGCATGACCCATCGCTGATTGTGGAGCCATCTGTTCAAGAGAATTTGGAGGTGGAACCAAACTTGACCGTGATAAGACATCCAGTTCGCAATTTGGATCATGATGTGAAGCAATTGCATCATAAGATCATGAGGTTGGTGAAGGTTCATTGGAGTGAAGATTCCAAAGACTGCACTTGGGAGGCTAAGTATAGCGTGAGGGAAGCTTATCCCGAGTTGATGCTAGAATAGATGTTTGCTTGTTGTATGGATTTTGTACTCGTTGTTTATGATGTAGTTACTTAGCGTGTATCTTTTATATGTGTTTAGTTATATATAATATAAGCCTTTTTGACTTATTTTGTGTTATCTTTTTATTATTTTAATTTCTGGACGAAATTCCTTTTTGAGGGCAGAATGTAATGACCCGTAATTTAATTACTTTAAATAGGAATATTTGATATATTTTTAAATAATTAATCAATAGATTTTATAACTTAAATAAGCCTCTTTAAACGAAACTAATGATGGTGAATTTGTTTTGGAATTTAGTTTACAAAAGTAATTAGTTCAAGGAAAAATCGAAAATGTGACGAAAAATCATTGTTTGGATTTTCAACTTTTCATCATCTGAAAGTTATCGGAAAGCATTGTGTACACTAGAATACACACACACATACACACTTATATAATAACATATGTTATGGTTAGATGGAAATACGTTAAAATAAATTTACTAGAAGTACAAAAAAAAAGTTGACTTTTCTTTCCTTTTATTTAAAAAATATATATAAGCTAACTTCACATCATTTAAGAAGTGAAGTGATGGAAAAAAAGAGGGGGGCGATGGCATGCATGTAAAGCAAGGCAAGGAAGTGGAGGTGACGTGGCACAAATGTACGGAGGGTAAATGTATAATGGGTAAAAAAAATCATATTCATTTTATATAAAAATAAAAAAAATTCCCTTTTTCATTTCACTTCACTTTTATTCATTTCAAAACACTTATCTCCTTTTTCAAAACTCCATCATTATTTCTCATGGCTTCCTTAAAAATTTTAAATAAAAAACCTCTCTTTTTCCATTTTCAAATCTTAAACAAAGCTTAAAGATACTTCTTTTATAACTTACACCTCCTTACTTTCAAAAACAAGACTCAGAACCAATTTTTCCATCAAGGCCGCACCTTCCTAAGCCCTAAGCAAAGCCCACTTATCCTAGGCTAATCCCTTTAGCCTCCCTAAGGCTCCAAAAATCAAGTTTTTATAAAGAAAAGTAGATTCGGGTGTAGGTGCTAGGTTATAGTCGTTTCGATTTATAATCGTGTGAATTTTTGTGAGCAAACCTCGCCTTTTTAAACAAAGTTTTAAACTTTCTTATTGTTGCTAAAAATTGTTGCAAGTTTGTAGATTGGAAAGAAAAGATTGATTGTCTTTATACATATAAATGATTATATGTGATGTTTGGTTATGGACGTGGAAGTGTAATTGAAATGTTTAAGTAATGGTTTGCAAGTGATGATCTTTACTTACTCTATGGATGTTATGGCATTTGTATAAATGTATGAGCTTATGTTATGGATGTAATATGCTAAAAGAAAAGTTAGCACTAAGATTTGTTATATTGTGACATCAAGATCCCTTGGGTTTAACCTTGTTTCCTTATTTATTTTCTAGAAAATGTTTTATAAATTTTCATAACTTTGCTTTTGTTTCCAAACTTTATACAAAGCTTTTAAAGAAATTTTAATATAATGGTAAAAGTTCTAAGGCTATTGATATATAAAACAAGTTTTAAGGTTATGGTAGCCATAGCAATAGTCGCTATGGATGTAATTCGCGACATGATAAAAAAATTTAAACTAAAATGGGTTTTCACTTTAGATAATTTTGAATTATTTTAAACTATATTTTAAGTATTAAAAAGGTTTAATTATTATTTAATTAATTAATTAAGTAAGGGTTGAATTATTATTTATTTAATTAATTAAGGAGTTAATTATTATTTAATTAATTAAGTAAAGTTAATTAGTACTTAGTTATTAATTAAGTAAGGTAATTATAACTAATTAATTAAGTGAAGGTTAATTATTATTTAATTAATTAAAGGTTATTTATTAATTAAGTAAAGGTTAATTATTAATTAAGTAAAGGAATATTTATTTAAATTTATTTATTAATTAAATAGGGTTGATTATTGATTAATTATTAATCAGGTAAGGTTTAATTGATACTTAATTATTAATTAAGTAAACATATTATTACTTAATTTAAAGGTTTTAAATTTTTAATCACTTTATTTCCAAGGAATGGTTTGTTTAAAAGCAGGTTTTTTTTTTACAAAAGATGGGCTTTACATACAAGGGATTTTTTTGTCTATGCCATTAAGTAGTCAAAAAAATAAGATATGTTATGATGAAATGTTGACATGCTTTATGGAAAGTAAATAATCTTGTATTTACCACTAAAACTCGATGAGTTGACTTTTCTCTATTTGTTAAATCTAGAACTTGATTTTCTAGGTGAGGGATAAAGAATTCGAAAATGTCGGAAACATGAAAGATATGAGAGGGTTAATTCGATAAATGGGTCATGATAAATTGAGTATACGGCAGGTATTTCATTGTATACTTAACACTAAATTCTGTGGTATTGAAACTCGTCTCTATCCCGAGAAGTAAGAATGTACATGAGTCAAGGTTATTTTCTAACTTATCTAACTTCATTGTTAATCAAGAGAGTGTACTATTTGAATCAAAAAATGGGACAAGTATAGAATGTCATATTTCTCGTATGCAAATAAATACAAACCTTAGATAGCGTATTTTTCCACTATCGATAACTTGACCCTTTTAAAACTATTGAATGTTGGTTTAAGGAGACCAGGATCGGGTAACATGAGTTATCTGAAAACCACTTTAAACCAGCATAAGCATTCGAATTGGAAACATCTAGAAGATGATGGAATCGAAGAAGGCGATCTTTAAAGTGCAAGGGCTACTTACTACTAATCCTAAGTATGATTCCAAAATGGATGTAGTAGAAGTTTTGTCTATGGTTTTTTCATATCCTAAACAACTAGTATGGATGAATGCTAGCATTTCTTTATTGTTCGGAGGGCGGCATTAGCATTTCAAGTGGGATTGCTTTGTAAAAAGTTAAATATATCCTTAGGCCTTGCAATCGGGAGTAAATAAAACATGAGATATGCTTCAGGGCTATTTGGGTCGCACCCATTAGGGTATTGGTCATCACACAATCAAGATCGATATTTATAGATCTATGTATGCTTCGAGGCCCAGTTTGGTTGCTGATCACAATCGTGGTGATGACATATTCAGTACTATCTAGTAAAGGGTAAGTCGTTCCTTATTCGTAGGAGGTCCATGTCAGGCCTTCGGTACATTTTATCTAAAGGTGTGCGGTGGTAAACGGTACAGCAGTAGTCCTGTCATTGATGGAATCCATTCTTCTTTAAGTGCCTTTACGGATTAAGTTGTATACCTATTATGTTGGAATGTAATTAATGTAACCATTTCAGCTATGTTGAATATTCATTTTAAACCTTAGCAATTATCATAATATCACTGGATTTCTTATAGAAAGGTTTGGTTATCATAAGTTAAAAACCCGTCTGTTTTTTGAGTGGCATGGTCTTATGAGTTTTAAAAGAGTTTATAAGAATAATAATTCAGTTGTTTTGTGTTTTCTCACGCCAGACCCATGGCTGATCCAGAGTTTTTCTTTCTTTCCCTAAAACTCTTAGGTACTCAAATTTGTATGAATAGCCAAGTAGTCCAGGTTCTTACGGATTCATTTTGGAGGAGCATGGAGTAGAAGGATCAGTGTTAGCTAGTTATCTATTTTATTCCCATGGTTTACGCATATTTTATATTGATATTGTGGAGATAGGCAGTTATAACTGTCCCAACTTGAAATTAGTACCGGCTGTGACTCTGATATATCATTTTGGAAGTGACTATATGTACTATCTCATATTCTACTATATGTAACTGCCTTGAATTGTTAGATTCTGTGTTTCTTTCATTTTGTCTTTCCTTTTCTTTTTACCACAACAGCTTTCCTTTCGGACACTAGGATGATCGGTACATGAATACCAAGGGGGTACTAAGTGTCGTCTTTAGAAGAAAGAATGGCAGATCGTTACATGGCTTCCTAATGAATAAGGTTTATTCATTACTTCCTTCACTACAGTCGACCTTGGAATAAACTATGTATTCCTACACAATAGTGCTATGCATATTTTGAATAACTCATTATCAACTAGCTCGACGGAATAACTTTTCCAACCCCTATATTGCCTTTAATAACTTTGAGTCTACCAATATCCTCTATGTGTGTTTATCACCTCTAATCCTTTATTACCATCATATTTTAATCTAAAACCCTTGATAATATTCTAAAATCTTGGTATTTATTTCTTTTATCTTTCACCCTTCATACGGGCATATCCTACAACTAGTAATAGCGTACTTTAATACCATTTATCATCCGTTTATGAGTTCTTCTTATGGCTAGCACACATACCTAACAAATTATTCCTAGGTTCTCACCATTATTTTTCACACCCTACAGGGAATCCTTATTGGTATTCCAAGAGAAATCATCGATATCTTCTTTATAGACATACCATTCACCCCGTCTTACCTAGGCACTCGTTCATATCTTTCCATATTTACATTTTTGGTTTGGTCTTTGTGATTTATCAATCTCGAAATCTATGTCTTTAAAAGTGCAACTTAAAAACCTTTTGTTAAATTCAAAAATACTTGATGTCTTAACTTTTAAAACCTATAATTTAAGATTTTTGCATTTAGCTTATTCATTAAATCTAAAATAAATTATTAGCAAATCTAATTTTTAAAAGTTTCTTTCCTTTATCTTTAAATCGACTATTTCTTTTAAAGACCGTTTCAACTTTTACTTAGAAATTGAGAATTTTAGTTCAAACTAATTATTAATTTATCGTTCAAAAACGTATTTGTCACACCAAGCCATTTTTTCAAAACTTAAAAAATTAACAATTTTTTTATAATTTTATACAACAAAACTGGAGTAGACAAGAACAACTCTCATTCCAATATTTTCTTATCACTCTAGCTACTCTCGCTATCTCTACTATCAACCCTAGTGGAGGTTCTACTAGCATATTAGGGGGACTTCTAAAAGATATGTGTCATTAATTCACCTATTATGAAAACTATCCTAATTATTTTCTTTTTAATTAACCATATTAGATACTAGCATTATTTTTAATATAACCTACTAACGTTATTCCTAACTACTAACATTATTTTATATAAATTCCAAATTTTGTTCTTATATTTTGCAATATTGTTACTATTCAATCTTTCTCTACATAAACTGCCCTTTATTCCAATTACTTTTCTCCAAATTAACTATCTTCTTAATTGAACCATGGTAATGCATTTCCCTACAGCTTTGTTTTAGAGTTTTAAATCTTCTTTCCCTTACTATTTACTCTATTTCAAACTTGCACCACTTCCTATTGTCCACCCCTTAAAAATGATTTTATAGCTTAAAAAATTTCATTACCTAGAAACCCATAAGCTATATTGCTTTACAATTTTTTCTTTCTCTCAAAAAAATAGTTTTTTTAAAATTTCCTTTAATAAAACTTTGGATTTTAACGAATTTTAATTTCTACTAGAACTTTATATTTACACTTTTCTTTCTTTTCAGAGAAACTAGCGAGCTATATACGCACTATAATATTTCAACCATTGGTATTTGTAAAACCCATTTACAAAAAAAAAACTCAATTTAACAAAATATTTTATAGTCATATATAAATTTTAATACCTAATATTTGATTACATTTTCAAATATATTAATTATACATTTTTCTCAACTTTTACAACTATTTTCTATTGGGTTGGTATCAAAGTGGATTTCTATTTGTTCTTTCTCTAGAAATTTTGCCCTGCAATCCAATATTAGAAATCCATCTATTAACTTAGAGTGACTACTTTACACCATACTTAGGGAAACCAACTGCTTTCGAATATCTATGACATATGGATCCTTACTTTCCCCTTATATGGACCTACTATATATCATCAATCAGCAATCATACAAGGATCTTCAACCACTGGTCTATTCGGGCTCGACTAGGGAGTCATGTACTATCTAGCTTAGGGATTTTCCATATGCAACTATTATACATTTGGAATTTGTTGGACTTTATGTATAATATATTTATATTCATATTTATAGGCAAAACAAAGATATGTTAACTCAACGTTTCTTCTTTTAAGATCAACTGACCTATGCTCTAATACCAAATGCAACAACATGCACCCTAATGGCACTGAATTTCCACTAAATCGAAAACCCAAGTCCACCAAATACAAATTGTTAATTTGGTATCCTGCAACATGAACTTATATTAAAGCACTAATGATATAAGTCACAGCGGAATAAATAAAATATAATAAGTCACATAACTACTGACCAAGATTTGACACTTCAAGGTCTAGTGCCTATGTCAATCCTGAATACGCCTGGTAACCATTAATAGTCCTTCAAGATACCATAATAGGTTGTAATAATGAGGGGATCAAGAAAACGTTCTGGTGAATGGTGAGTTACACACTTTCTACATAACACTAGTTTATGCCTATTATTTTCTATCCAATGTTACATCTTTTATTTTAAATCAGTTGTCTCGAGTTTACATATGCGTACTATACACCCCATCTATCCATATTGAAATATAACTTCTTACATATATATAAATATATGTATTGTGTCCTACTTTGGATCAAGATACCATCCCCGCCAGTATTCGTGATTCTGCACCATCGGGTATCATCGTCAAATTATAGGCCAAATTGCCCACGTATAAAGGAGAACCTCCTGTTAGTGCCCAATAGCAATGTCATTATAATTTAGCTGTATTCTATCTAACTTTGCTTTAGGATATACTACTTGTCTGCTTCCTATTGTGAACTCAACTCCATGGACTACCACATTCATTTTTGAAAGAACCATGTCATGGGTCAACTAGCCTTGCCTTAACAACAAACTAGCAAACAATTGTGGTTATGCATTACCCTCTACGGCCTAACATAGTAGGAGGTGTAGCCCATTAGGTGTAAGCCTGTCTTTCCCATTTGATCGCTCTAGACCGATGTTGCATCCAACTTATGTAGCTCCTACTCCTGATTTGGTGTCGGCACCTGCTAACATAGTAGCACGCTTCCCACAATCCTATTTAGATCGCCTAGCGCAATCAAAGCAATACCCCTCTTTTCTATTTTTGAAGAAGACTCCTCTTACTATTAGGGTATTCCTTCACCTATACAAAAGTGTATACTCTTTGTGGGTCCAATGGTGGGACATGTCTTATATAAGTATAATGTATACACAACTGCTGGTAGCCCTTTGCGATGGGCAAGCTTCTATTGTGTAGCACTACTGACCTCGCATTCCAACTCATTAAAATGACTAATGTCATTTTATTCATACACTTATCTATTTACTTTAATAGTTCACGCCCATCATAAAAGCATAATTGAGGCTACTTATATATATATATTCGCTCGTTCGTTCTAACAAAATTATCTTACCTTTACAGTTCACAGTTGACCTTAAATCTTTTACTTCATTATGCATTTATATTTTTCTTGCATTATGATTATTTGTCGCTTCCCTTTTTAATAGGCTCGTAATATTATTTCCTACTATTTTTATCATTTTTCTCATTTTCTATCACTATTCACTTTTTACCCTTTTATTTACTCTCACCTATTCTTCAAGTTTCATTTTATTTAATTCCAATTTTTATTAGTATTCCGTTTCTTTTCATTTAGAATGATCTTATCGCGTTTATATCTCTATATTTAACGCTTTGGGATTCTCTACATTTTAATACATTGGAACTATGTTCTATCATAAAAATGTTAAGACTATAGACTTCTACATCATATCCAAAAAGGAAGATTTTTAGGTTGGAATTACAAAGAATTGTCTTTTCATTTTTTTTGAAATAAACAGTATAAAATATTATAAGTATCCTTATTCTGTACGTATCTTTCATTTTAGGTGTATTCCTCCTAATTTCAAACAACACACTTTTATTTGTTTTTAAACTTGACAATGGATAAAAATTCACCTTGCAACATTCTAAAATCTAATGAATTAAAATACCATTTAAACCCGTAAAATCTTTTTACAATTCCTTTACTTTACATTTTGATTATTCATTTAAATACCAATCTATTCAAAATTCATGGTTTTATATTTCTCAATAATAAACTTAGGAATTGCTAATATCCTAAACAATTTCCAAGTTTACATTCCTATAACATGTAAATATAACGATTTAACAGATTCAGAATATGTAGGTAGGTTCTTCCAATCTCATTTTCATATTTATAAATTTAGCCTACATTTCAAATTTAACATTTAAGAAATATAGGAAATAGACTTGCAATGATATAATATAATATTATAAAAGCATATAATATTCTCACTCGCCTATTTTTAGTTCCAATTCTCCAGATCTAGATCCATTCCCTTTTTATTTGACTCCCCCTTACATTAAATCCAAAATGTAAAAAGGGTATATACCTATTAGAATTACAGATCTGGGGATAGGATTGAATTACATTTATATTTGAGTTCAAGATTCATGATTTACCTTTGTTTCTATATTCTGAAACCTATTTTTCTCTTCTCTTATTCTCCACTTTCCTTTACTTATATATATATATACACACATACATATATATATAGATAATTTTACAACATTTAGAATTATAGAGATTATAGATAAAAGAGAATGGTAGAGATCTACTTTATGACCTTGAAAATATGTGAAGAGAAGTGAGAAACTAGGTCGATATTTATAGGGGTTTGGAGTTGATTTGGTGCGTTAGATTTAACCTATACAATCTTTACTTTAATTAGAGACACATAGCAAAAACTAAGCACGGAACAAAAATATTTGGTTGCATCTTTGTCTTCCAGTTTACACTCCAATATCTCCAATTTATGCGTCAAGGGTGAATTAATTAGCGTGCTTTGATTTTGTGTATTCTGTCTTGTTTTTGAATGACTACGTTTGTTTCATTCCTTTTAATCTGATTATAATAGTTTGTTTCCACTTGTATATATTCACTTTGATTTAATTTCAACATCAACAATTCTCAAAATCTAAGTTTCCATCAACATTACTAATTAGCGTTAATTAACTTCTATTACAATAATTACATATGTAATTATTTCCGATGCTAAAACTACAAAAGTTATTACGTTTGAACTCCGATTGGAAAACTTTATATATGAAAGTTGATTTGAAAATCACCATAAACCTAATGGTTTACATTTCGTAGCCAAATTCTAACATTTGTAAAAATTCTACTTTTTGGTGTTTGCTGCATATAAAATAATTTCTTTTAAATTAATTATCACAAAAATTAAGGGGTGTTACAGAAGCTAGTTCCCTATGAGGCGACACTAGGATTTCGCGAAGTTGGGTAAATGCTCATTATCCAGTAGGGGTCAATAATTGACTGGAGGCAATTTTTATTAGAACCTTGTACTTTAATATTTTGATAATGACAACTAAATAACATATCATATATACTAACCACTTATGCAGAAAAATGATATCAAATGAAGAGACATGCTTGACAAAATAAAGACCACGATGACACATCAACATATTATCAGTCATAGTGTCCAAGTCTAGAGGTATAAATATGTTCAACTCTCTATTAGGTGGTGTACACACACACATTTATCAGAAATCATTTTCAAAGTATAAAGCAAAAGTACAAAGAAGTCAGCTGACTGAATCATATCGCCCAGTCGACTGAATCTGTGCACGTAAACAAGATTTAAAAACTAACAATATTCAATCGATGATTGAATTCTATAAAAATAGCACTGTTTCTTCTCTGTTTTAAATTCATATATTGTAAACAAATTCAGTTTTAAAAACAAACAATATTCAGTTGACCGAATAATTTCAGCCAATTGAATTCTGTGAAAAATGCACTGTTTCTTTCCTATTTTAAAATCCTTATATTCTAAACAAATTCAATCGGTTGCCCATTTATTTTCAGTCGACTGAAAGTGTAACGATCCCAATTTTGAATTCAATTTAAAATAATAATTAATGTAAATTTTGGAATTAATTTGAATTTGACTTGAGAATTTGAATATGAAGATTGAGTTTGTATTTGAATTTAAAATTTGAATAAATGACTTAGGAAAATAATTTGGGTTTAAAAATATTCTTTATGTAAATTAATTTAATGGGTAATTAGTTTTAAAAGCATTTTCTTTTAAATAATGTGCATATAATAATGATTAGGAAGATGTATTTATAAATTAAGAAAAAAATGTGATATAAAATTTATTTAAAAAGCTTTTAATTCATGAGAAATATAAGTGTTATTCAGTTTTATTTTTGAGAAAAAAGTAAATTGCAATGAAATGAGGGTTTGGAAACAAAGTTTAAATTAATTTGTAAACAAGTTTTAAACTTTAAATTTTAAATTTATTTACATAAAGGTCTTTCACGTAAAAATGCTAATTATAACCAATGTAAGATAAATGAAGTATTACATTAATAGAAGGAAAAGAAAGAAAAATATAAAAATAAAACATGAAACATGAAACAAGACAAATATGTTGCTGTAAATTCATATGCAATGCAGAAGAAACAAATAACTATGTACATATAAAGAAAGAAAAGAAAAATCAAAAAGGAATAAGTATGAACTCTTAAAAAGAAAAGAAAAGAAAAATATATCTACAAAGCAAAACTGTACATACAAAAGAAAGTATGCAAGAGGAGATTAAATAAATAAATATCTACATTAACAAGAGTAAGCAAGAAGATAATACAAAAATATCTATTATAAAACAAAAATATCTATAAAGCACAAAGAAAGAAAATCAAGCAAGGTGAGGATTCATGTAAACAAAGAAGGAAACATATTTACTTGCTCCATATCTGATTGAATAAAAGAAAATAAAAGAAGAACAAAGAAACAAAACCAGTAAACACCTTCCCTGCAAACACTACCTTTTCTATAGATATACGTCCATATTGCTTTAGTTCATTCATTATAATTTACCAAGCCTGGAAGAAAAGAAAAAAGTAAACATCTCTATTCTACAAATTCAAGTTCAATTCAACAAAAGCAAGCAACAGGGTAAGGGTAGATTCAAAACTGCAGCCTTCAACACAAGAATTGGCCTCTGTTTCAAGCAGTTTCATATGAGCAAACTCTTTGACCTTGCTGTTATCTTGATGTTTGAATTTATATTTGGAGCTATGATGTGAATAGGCTAGAATGGTTGTGTGGATATGAATGCATGTTGAAGATATTTGTGTGCATGTTTATATGTATAGGAATAAAATCATCTCTGTTCATACCTTACAGGTTTTAAAACCTGATTTAAAATTTCAAATCACCACCTACAAACAATTTTAAAACTTGAACTCTAAATGAAACTTGGTTATAACTGCCTGATTTAATTTTACAAACATTTATTAGCCCTTTAGGTTTAGTAAATATTTAGGAAAAGAAAATTTATAGTAAAATCATTTAATTCCAGAAAAATCAAAGCTTTTAATTTTATAAACGAACTTTGAAATATGATAGGGGTAACGAATTGATGAATTTTGATAACTAAATTTTGAATTTTAAATGAGTAGAATTCAAGCAATTGCATGATGATCAGAAAACCTATTTCTATCAATTCCCGACGACCCACAATGAAGTGAAGATCATGGTCGTTGGTAAAGTTAGCTGGAGCATCAAGGATCAATAAAAAACTGAATTTATAAATGATCGAGGCACTAGGATGATGGGAATTTAGGGTTTAACGTGAAGTTTGGGGTCGGCATGGTTCTCGTGCTCGTGTGGAGTCAGTGGTTGATCGAGTTCGATGATACTCAGGGAGGTGGTAGAGGAGGCATTGACGAAGTGATGACCGGAGTTTCGAATATTCTGATGATCTCGATGTCGAGAACGATGGGTTTTTTGATTTGGATTTGGGTTTTAGTTCGATCGAGAAGCTCGATTTTGATTACGAACTTACTTTGGATTTTGGGTGGTTGAGATCGGTGGTGGCGATGGATGGTGACTTGTCAGTGGTGGTCGTGATGGCCGGAGCATCGCCGTGCGACTGTGCACGTACACGTGTGAGATTTGGTGCAGCTGGAAATGATGTCGATCGAGGAAGAAGGGGAAGCCTCGGGTAATAACTCGAGGAAATGGTGATATAACTCGAAGACGAGTTTGCTCGCGTGTTACTTTGGGGAGAACGTGGGTGTTTGCTCGAGTCTGGGTTGAACAGGCTTTAAGAAATTGTTACAGCAAGTTTAAAAAAAAAGGTTTTAAATAAAAGAACTTGATTGTTAAAAGGATTTCTAAATTTTAAACAAAAGTAAACCAAGTCCTACTTATGGAAGTAAATGGTTTACAAGAACAATGGTTTTAACAAGGTGTTCAAGTTTTAAAAACAAAGAAGTTTGATTTTGTAAATAATTCAAGTTTTAAAACAAAGATAAACGAGTTTTTAAATATGTAATAGATAAATTTTAAAAAAAAAGTATAAAAAAGTAGATTTTTAGAACGATTTTGTATTAAAAGTTATTTATTAACTTAGAAAAGTTTTAAAGAGTTAAAAGTTAAATTTGAATGCTTAATTAATTAAAATTGATTTCTAAAGTATTTTATTTAAAATAAAGTTTAAAGATTAAGATTTAGTAATCAATCACGATAAAGATTTACCTTAAGTAATTAAGAACTTTAATTAATTAAAGGTAAATAAATGTGTGAATATAATTAAACCAATTCAATTATTATTAATAATTTAAGAGTGTTGGTTAATGTAAATAATTTAATTAAAGTTGATTAAGCGACTAGGGATAATCACTTATTGTAATTCATTAAGAATAATTAATTAAATGGTAATAAATTAAGAGTTGATTAATTTATTAATGAATTAATTAAGGGAAAGTAATTAAAGGACAATTGAATAATTAAAGGCTAATTATTTAATAATTAAAGGTTGATTAGTTAATTAATAAATGATTAAAGGACAATTAATCAAATGATTTGAAATCAATTACAGTTAATTAACCATGATCGACGACCTATCTGATTTAAATTAATCAGATAATTAATTGAGCTTACTCATGGATGTTTTGAACTCTATTGATTGTTGAACTTTTTGATATTTCTGATATGTTGTGCTTTATGCTATGAATTGTTTCAGTGTGATATGTGATGACTGTAATTTATTTATCTGTGATCAATTTATATTATTTATTTGTGTATCTATGGATGAGCGATAAGCGTTATAGATTATACCGCTTGTCAATATCGATGTGTTTAATTATGTGATGTGATGATTGATGACGTTGCACTATTGTGTTAAACCCTGGAACACTATACACACACGAATATGGATTGCACGAGGAAATTGGCTAAGTCACAGATATTTTAACAATTTTAAAAATTGAATTCTTGAATCCAAAATAGTTTTGGAATTGGAATTGAAAGCTTTTGAAAATGAGTTTTCAAAAAATAAAAGTTATTTTAAATAACTTAATAAAAACCGAAAATTTAAATAATTTGATTTAAATTTGAATTCAATATTTGAAATTGAATACAATGATCTGGAAATTACGGTCAAAAAGATTATACAACTTATAAACGTGTTTATATGGGTTTTTAACCAATTAAAAGTATGGCTTTTGGAAATTTAAAATTTAAACCCAAGTTTTATACTTGGATGGCTTTAACTGTGTAAATTGTAATCAGTTTTCCCAAAACGAAAACTAATTGTTTCAAATAATAATAGCTAACATAAAAAAAGAAAGGATTTCCAATTTGTGTCGAAAAATTTCAAGTTCGAAATGAAATTGTAAATAGTTTGGAAAGACTATGAATTAACCTTTGTGAAGATGACTAAATCTTGTTTTGAAATCAAAGAGAATTTTTAAATGGTATATCTTCCATAAACCAAATTTGAATTGGAATTTGAAAGTTATGAATTTAATCTTTAATAGGAAGATTGATGAGTTAATCCAATTCGAAATGGAATTGTTTAGAAAAAACCATGAATAAATCTTTGTGAAACTTGGTGAACTTTGTGAAATAAATCTTTTTATTTAAAAAGATTCAAAATGGTAATTTGTTTAAACCATTTAAAGAAAGGTTTTGGGAAATAAGTTGTGACTTAACTGAAATTCCATATCCGTATGTTTTTAAATATTACGCTCATTATTCGGTTTAGCCGGGAGAGGACCTTGTGTCATATAACCCATTCCGAATAATGACAAGTCATTATGGATAGCATTTGAAGATCGGTGGTGAAGACCGGGTATTTTCGAGAATGAAAGGATAACCTGTCGATTGTCTCTGCACTGAATCGCGTCGGTATGGAGATTTCCTAAGTGATTGGAAGTCCGATCGGGATTGTGAATACCCGGATTAGCAAGGCCTTCTTCAGAAGTGCCTTCGGTTCTGTTCGAACCCGTTACAGACTTGTATGGTTGTATGTCTGACCCTACACTTTGATATATAAAGCTGATTTCTTTCAAATACATATCTGTTGGTGGCGGAGAATTTATTCTCTTAGCTTAACACCCTTCTATGAGATGTACGAGCTCAGAGGTTATGTAGTTGAAGGTTATCAGCGATATACTCCTAATTTGGTAGTGTAGCATGCTAAGTGCTGTTGTGTGTTGATGATCATTTGTTGATCATTTGTGATCAAAGCATGACTTTGTGAAAATGGTAGCTTTGTGGACGAGACCTCATCGAGCCTCACAAACCGGTAATGGTCGAAACAGCAAAGATGCGGCAAGGTTTCAGGGGTAGCTCCCCTAGGGTGTGACCATTCCTTTTGAAAAAGGATAGTATCATGGTATGGAGCCCAGATACTCACTCATGTGGGCACTGTAGTATATTAATTACTGTGTGATGTTGTTGGTGTAGAGGATCCTTGTATAAAGGTCCCAAAGGACCGGGGGTGGCATATCTATAGGTATTACTCCCGGGCAGGGAGGAAACCGGCCTTGTGTTGGCAGAGAGTCGGGTAGGTTCTCGGGGCGTCCCTCCAGAGGCATTCCCATGTGGTAATAGGAATTTCCTTAGCCTGACCATTTGTTGGAAAATCCAAACAAAACAATACGAGCCCTTACGATTGCAATTGTATAACCTGCCACCTCAGGTGGTAGCTATAGCTGGCATAATATAATGGTACTAATGTTGGTTAAGATTAATATTATACTTTCGAAATGTTTTCCACTATGCACTAATAATAATATAAAAGAAGAATTTTTGCGTAGTAAGCATGTTTGACTATCATAAGAAGAAATCTCCCTCATGTGTGTGATTGCATTGTGTGTGTGCCGGGAGGCCTTGTGGTAGTTTCATTTTCCAAAAGCATTGTGGTTTTCAATCTAAATTCCTTGTTTATTTTAAAGATAAAAAAACTGTTTTGTTTGCTCACATCAGTCTCATGACTGACCTAGAGTTTATTGTTCCTTTCCTAAACTCTGTGTGTCCACTATTTTCCACACGGGCAGTCTAGAGTTGGGTTTTTTAGATAGTCGAATAGTAGGAATCGATTCGATAGCCTTCGAAGCCTTTTAGATTTGTGGATCGCAATTGCTACACTTTAGCATTCACAACTGACCTTGCTTAGCTTGGTATGACTTGATGGTTGTTCGAGCTATCTGTGGTTGGAGATGGTGTTGCAGTTGTATATTGGAGATGTATTCCATTGAAGATATTCTTTTCCGCTGCTATTTCTGGTATCTCTGATAGTGTTGATATTCGGTATATCATTCTATTGTATCATTATTGTATGTGGATATTGTATCAAATGTTGCATATGATATTATTCATTTTCTTCCACTGTGTTGTACTTGATGTGTTATAAGCTCCGGCGAACCAGATTCGACGTCTGGATCTATGGCATGGGAATACGAGTGTCGTATTCGGTGCCGGTTTTCGAATGTTGAGTCAGGATCGTTATAGAAAGTCATTTAACGACTATATTTCTGAAAGAATTTTCTTCCTCGTGAAGAGACATCTCTATCTCTATCCATTAACAGTTGCAACACATTCTCTTCATCATACTTTTCATAAACAATTGCAACTAATGGTTATCTATATAAAGCAATTCATTTTAAAGTTCTGATTAATTGATTTACAATTCTTTCTATCTCAATCTTAATTTACCCTTAACCATTCAATCCAATATATTTCCTTATGACTTTTGATTAAACATTCATTCAAGGATATTTTCTTGTGATTAATTTACTTCCTTTCTTCACTAGCACACGTTATACCACTAAGAAGAAAATTATAGGAAGAGTGTACTACATTGACTAATTTGTGTTACTTAAGAGCATAACAAAGTCATGGACTATTATACTTTCTAGACGAAGTTCTATTTGGTGGTATAGGCGGTTGAAGTCCTATTCGGTTTCTCAGGCGGTCGAATTACCTATTCTTCCAGGTTAAGTAAGGGTTTGTTGATAGTATATTTAGAAGGAGTCTATGATTGGATGTAGAATGGGAAGTTCGAACCGGTATAAAAATCTCTTGTGTTATTTACTCATTGTTATTTACTTTTATATCATATTCATCCACTAATACCAAGATTGATGAAATATGCCATTGTCGGCAAGAGATAGTAGGAGTTCAAAAGGAAATATATTACGAGCAAGAAAGACAAGGAGCATATCTAATTTTTTTTGGAAACATGTGTTTTCGCTATATGTTGACATTCTCTGATGAAAAATAGCATATGGAAAAGTTCGCCTCGATTAACGAAAACACCAATGAATAAATATGACATAACTCGAAGAAATTCTTAGCGAGCGAGTCAATCGAACAATGATTGAAATCATACTCCAGTTCATAAAAATATATGGTCTCCACTTAAGCCAATGAATGAGAAAACAAAAATTGAAACAAACTTATGGGAACACTTTCTCAAAGAAGAGTCGGAGCCAAGTGAAGGAAAAAATTTCGTAACTTTATATTCTTACATTTATATATTACATGTGTAATAATGTGTGTATTTTTTTAGTTATATATTAATAAAATTTTGTTTTTGTCTCAAAATGATTATATAAAAAAATATACAACAAAATAAGGATTGTTCAACACTCAAAAAATAAGAAAACAATATACTATAGATTCAATCGACTGAACATCATAATTCACATAACTGAATATTCAAAGAAGTCAACATCTTCACTCAGCATTCAGTCGGCTGTCGCAATATATTTAGCTAACTGAAATACCCAACTTTTTGCCTAAAAACATTTGGCCACCTTCTTAGGGTGGTTCAATCGGCTGATTAGACAATTTTAGTCGTTTGAACTGACAGAATTTTATTTTTTAAATAAACAGGCTCGCATATCTATGCACTCATTCACTCCTCAACTACCATCACTTCACTTCCTTTAAAATTCTCAAACCCTCATTTCATCCAATCTTCAATAAAACCCCATAATCATAGACTAAAACTCGTCAAAAATCATTTTTTCTTTCAATGGCACTAAAGGTTAAAAGATAAGATGCCCTTTATAAGGAGTAGATATTGATAATGTTGAAGTTGATATGTTAAATCGAAATGAAATAAGTCATAAATTTCTTTCCAACAACATGACAGAATTAAAATCATGTTCACTGTGCTTATACATCGAGCTTTCATATGTTTTCTTCAACCTCGAACCAAAAGTTATGAAAAGGTTTATAGGCATGATTTACAAGCTCTCCAAGCTATTTGGTCGCATCAAAATATTAATTGGGGAAAAATTACGGCGGAAGAATTTGAAACCGTAAATCTTCGAAGAAACTATAAGACGATTCATTATGGTTCTTACATTATGCGCATGCTCCAAAACTTTAGGGTTCCTATTTCTAACTCCGAGTACACAATCATTGGCGAGCTCAACTCAAAGACTTTAATTCTCATGGGTCCTCCTAAGCGAATTTTAAGTCACAGCATAATCTCTTTTACTGAATGGGCTACAAATATTTAGCATCGGAATTCCCTAACCTTCCGATCCAACTGTGACTTCCTCCTCTCAACAAGAATGACCTCCTCATGGCGAGAATGAAATTGAAGAAATAACCTTGGATACTTCAAGAAAATAATGTGTTATCGCTCTCTATCAAAACCAAAATCATCTTGATCATCGCCTATCCTGTATCGAGCATAATGTCTCTAAGACTAATAAACGGCTCAATACTATCAAAGATTTTATGAACAAAATTTGGGATAAGCTTTCCTATTCTTCATCTACATTGGTAGCTCCTCCTACATCTCTTCCTTCAAAAGCCACTATAGAAGGAATGGAGCATATACAGTGGACATCATCTGAAGAAGAAGTTGGAAATAAGGCAGGAGAAGAAGAAGAGGAGGAGGATATGGGAAATTCCAGTGATGATGGGGATGTTTAAATAGCATGCTTAGGTATTTAGGTATGTTTTGCTTTATATGTCAGTTCCAAAAGAATATTTATGAAAAACAATTTTTTGTTTTCTGTATTTATGCTCCTAAGATAAGTATATGTGATGATGTATGAACTATCTTATGATGTTGTTAAAATATGTCTGTAATGTTTTCTGTAATGTTTTTATTTTGCTAGAATATCTGTTTTTGCTACAAGTAGTAAATTGTTATGTAGTGTAATATTATTATTATTATTTTGATTGCCAAACTTAGTATATGGTTATTTGCTGTGATCACCAATCCCTAATAATCATTTACATTATAGTTGTTTTCCTTTTGTCGATGACAAAGGGAAGAAATACAATATAACCATATCCATAGGGGGTATCGACTTAGCAAAAGAAATATATATGTATGTATGTGTATGTATATATATATATATATATATATATCCATAAATTTTTAAAATTAACTTGCATATTTGCCATTATAAAAAAAAGGGAGAATGTTAGAACCTCATACTTTGGTGTTTTGATAGTGACGACTAAATAAGAATATATCGTATATACTAACCATTTATGCAGAAAAATGATATCAAATCAAACGAAGAGATGTGCTTGAAAAAACGAAGGCCACAACGATACATCAACATATTATCGGCCATAGTGTATGAGTCTAGAGGTATAAATAATGTTAAAATCTCTTTTAGATAGTATGTAACGACCCGCCTTTTTGGACAGTTTAAACCGACGATCAAATACACATGTCGGTTCCAAACCATTCAAAAGGGCAGATGGTTATTGGGGTAATTAAGAAAAGAAAGGGAAGGAGAAATAAAGAAAATGAAACAACACAGAATCTTGTAGCGGAAAGATAAATATAATAGTCAAATAAACAGTTCATGAAGCTGTTTACAATACTTTGATCATTATTTATACAACATTTATCAGAGTTATACATATACAACAGAACAATAAATAATGCAGCAGACAGCATGATGCAAAGATAATAATAGTAATAGAATACCAAATCTTCGTCTTCGTCCTCCAGAATAGATCTTCAATAAGCTGAGAAACTCAGGTCTGACCCGAGCGTAATGAAAAGACAAAACACTCGAGTCAGGACTAAAACATCCTTATGAAAGTTAAATCAATCGTAAATAAATATGAGTGTAACGGCGTCAGAGATGTTTACGGGGTTTGACATCTCCTATCCAGTGTCAACGTGCGTGCAATAACTCAAGAGATGTTACAGGATTTTCCATCCCTCAAGGATCCGTTAAACTATCTACTAGGTAGTAATGTACGCTAAGTAGATAATGCCTATCAGTAATATGAAGTATCAAAATAGCGTTAAGGCTTTACCATAATCCCCCTTAACACACTTTTATAATGCCATAGTCTATACAGCACCGTAAGCCCCACCGTAAACTGGTGGTTATCAGAGGGTACCCCATAGTTATAACAAAAAACAAAACGTAGTGGTCGCGAATAGGATAATCAGTATGACAAGGTACATGAGGCGATACCAACTAGGATACTAGTAGTTGCGTGATCCGGACTGATGTTAAGCATAGCCAGCAGCTACCCCAACACCGCGAAACGGCACTCCCAAATCAAGGGGTGCACCCAAATCGAATCACAAATGTAATAGATATGGTATCGAAGAAGTGTGTCCGCTAGAGATGGCGAACCTCAATGGCCCGGCGCGGCTCCTGTTTTAGTCATGTCAGGGGCCATCCAATATTGTTCTCTTTCTTCAGTCAACACATTCACCAAACCATCCACTTCATTCTGGATCAATACTCCACGTATAATAGTTATTAAAGTGGTGTTGGGTATCGATAGAGAGTATGTCCATATCCGATCCCGGTCTCTTTAATAACTACGTATTATTACATCGTTGGCTCTTTTACATTTCAAATCGATTCATAATTGATATTAAAATATCATATTCGCTTCAAAATCAAATCCATTTCAAATATCGTCATAGCCATTCAAAATATAAGGTTCCTTTTCAAAAATCATTTCTCGTCTCAATATCTCATTTCGATTTCAAGATCATTTCGGATTTCAATTTAGGTTGCAACTTCATTTAACCTAATTCGTATTTAAATTCAAGATTTAAACATAAACATTTCACCTTATTGACCAGCTTGAAATTTTAGAAAAATAGTTTTAAGTAGTTTAAAAGTAGTTTAAATAATTAAAGTAGTTAAAAATACTTAAAGTCTTAAAATGGATTTAAAATAGATAAATTAGTTTAAAATAATTTAAATTGGGTTAAGTAGATTTAAAATAGATTAAAATAGTTTAAGTATTCAAAAATGGTTTATATAACCGAGTTATTTGGAAAACAAAATAAAACAGCTTCAAAACCAAACCATTTCAATTATAACTTCCCAATTCAAAACAAGTTCAATTTCCCTTCTACCGATTCAATTTCGATTTCGATTCAATCAACGTCAACTTTGACTTCAAATTTATTCAATTTTATATTCACTTTCAATTAATTCAATTTCAATTTCAATTTATATCGATTTGGAGTTTGATTTTTCAAAAATATCCATTTATTACGCTTAACAAAATTATCCATCAATATTCAAGTTTAAATCCAAATTTCAAATGTGATTCAATTCCAAGCTCGATTTCAAAATAACATTTTTATATCACTTTTACTTAGTAATATTCAAAGCTCGAATTAAGGTTCAATCTTTAAACAAATCAATTTTCGAAATTCAATCATATCCCGATTTTAAATTCCAAAGTCTCCACTTTAATTATTTAACAATTTCTTTTAACCAAAATTTATTTCAACATTCCAAACTCAATTTTTCGATAAATTCGATTTCTCTAAATTGATTTCTATTTATAACTTTTAAATAAAAACATTTAAATAAATTTCAAATCGACGATTTTTAAAATTATTAATTTAGCCAATGCGGTGTCCGTATATAATTTTCTATCCTATGGCCAAGTGATTATTTATCTTAATTGAATGTCAGGGATGAATATATATCACTTAAACCAAATCACAGTTTCATATGTATGCATAACAGGATATATATATAAGCAAATAAACATCCAAGCATTTAAATATCAACCAATAGCATCCATCGAAATACATCATCCAATAGACAATACAATTCATGGCAATTTCATAGTTATCAATGTCAGGTAATTCAATCGCAATTCAATTTTAATTTTAATATAACTGTCAATTTAAATTTCAACGGTTAATTCAAATGACAATCTATATGGCAATTTAAATTTTATCAAACAACGACAAATAAAATCATAACACTTCATAATGTCAAATTTAACTAGCATAAAGATATTTAGTACGTTGTGAGCGTTATAAAACACTCGCTTTTAATTTCAATGTAGTTCCATCGTTTTATTTCGAATAAAATTAAACGAGCATTTAATTTTACCCAAAATTTTCACTAGCTCCAAACGACTCCAATCCAGCTCCATAGCGTAGTGCTCGACAAAACGAAGCCAACACAATTCGTTTCGTTTAATTCCGACCTCGTATGAAAAAAGTTAGAGCATTTTAAAGTTTGTACACATTTTAATATAAATAAATTTACAAATCTATTTCATCTTTAACCTTCTACTGATCTGGACCGCTGATTTCTTAGCCTCAACATCAGGCCGTTCCCTCTCCTTCTTCCCAAACGTGATATTCACGTACAACCAAACCCATAGCCTCCACAAAACCCTAATTCACGCGACCAAACGACTCCACTTCATGACGATCAGCTAGCGCCAAATGGAAGCCCCCGTCGAATGCTACCCATGGCTGGAGCATCATGGAGCTCGGCCCTGTCTTTGGCCTCGAGAAAGGTGCACGACCTGATGTGAACGCGGCCCTCCTGACGACGCCGTGGTGCTCCAAATTCGATCTCCACCGTTGATCTTCAAGATCTCGATGCCCTCTACAAGTTTGCAGTTGAAAACTTTGGCTAAATGTTTACGGATTGAAAGGAAATTGAGGAAGATTGAAACGAATTTCTGGCCATTGTTTTCAAAGCGGCGGCTGAAGCTATTAGGATAGGGTTTTGAGTTGTGTTGCAAATGTGAATATAGAGAGCCTTTTATAGAAAATTGCCCAAAACACTATTCATCCGAAATTTTCCGAACTCCAAACGAAGCGTGCTGGCTGGCGTTTCTGTTGAATATGCGCTTATATGTTTTTGTTTGATGATAATAAACATATATATTCATTTAAATGTATTTGGTAATGTACTATTTTGTTTTTCATAGATTAAATAAATATTTGTTGAATAAAATAAATTACACAGAATTTGAATTTGAATTCAAACAGAACAAGTTACACAGCTTTTGAATTCAAACGAATATTTTATTCAAACGAATATTTATTACAAACTTGAATAGTACAAATTCATGCTCTCACTATACATATACATTTTTGATTACATCACGATTACATCACAAATATTTTTACATTGATAACCTCACGACATATCACTCACACTCGTATTTTGTCTTCAACTGCATTTCGGTATGAATCCAGCATCTGAGTAATCTGCAAAAATATTCACTAACGCAGTAAAATTAAAAAAGAAATATTTTTGCAATATAAAATGAAATACGATTTTTGAAAAAATGTTTTGCCTCAGTTATTTGGGTTGTTCGTCATCATTCACACTTGATTTCATCACAAAGTCGTGCATATAGATATTACAGGGACATGTAACCATAAGTGGCTGCAATACACACGTGTACATTCATACACGTGTGCACTGCCTCGCCAACTCGTGTGTGCAGCCAAAAATAGCAAGCGTGCAAGCACAACATGAAAGGAATCGAGTCAGTAAGGCAATGCGCAAAATCAAGACAGCATCAAACAGCAACAGTGAAGACTGCATAAGTGCTACAAGCCAAATCATCACAATGAACACCACTGACCAGTGAATACAACGTCAAGTTCAGATCAAACAACAGTGTCAAGTTGCTAACAGTTCAAAGCTTCGACAATGCACTATGCAATGTACAACAAGACTGACCAGAATACAAATGAACAGCCATCATGAGTGCAGTTGCAACATGAATGTAAAGGCCAGACACAAGGGCAGTAATACAAAGTAAAGTGGCAACAAACATGAAGTGAATCAAGTTCAAGCCACAAGTGTACATGAATACAACTCGACTACAACAGCCAGTCCAATGAACAAATAAACTAATGAATGAATGCAAAGGCAACAGCTCAGGTCAGAGACAACCAACAGCCCAAATGAGCAATAGAGATCAGAGACCAAGCAAAGCATAGTAACTGCAATAAACAATGCAACATGACCAAATATGGAAACTGCAGACTGTAGCATAAAGTAAAAGACCAGTATATATGCACAGAAGCAACTACTATAATGCAACAGGGTAGCAGTGCAAATCACCAAATGAAGACCACAAATATGTCAACTACATGAAGCAACAGTCAGAAGGCTACATGAAGTATGAAAATTTCAATCTCTTCATTAAACAACTCAGGACCAAAGAGAAGTAGTGCAAGCATATGAAATAGGAACAACATAATGAATACTGCAACAGAGTACATGCATGAAACAGTGCATGAACCAGTGATACAAATGCTGCAAGTGAAGATCTGAAGGCAACATGAAGAAATATACATGCACCAGTGATGAAAGCTACAAGATACACAAGTTTAGTTCAAATACCAGTGATACAAAGTGCAACACAGCTGCAAACAACATGACAGCACTGCATCAATACAAAGTGTACATGAATGCATCAATAAACCAAACTGCAAGACCTCAAGTGACACAGTGAAAGTAGCACAAAGTACAGTGCAACTTAAACCAATATAGCAACAACTCCAAGACCAAAGTGAAATAGAATGCAGTGGCAACAAGAATGGTGAAGCAGTGAAAATGAGAAAGTGCAACAGTGAATCGAAACATGCACTTGCAAATGAGCAGCTACAAGGTGAACAACAACCAAGTATACAACTACAGTAGCAAGCTACAATGGATGCAGCAATACCAAGTTCACACAACATCAAAGTGAAACAAATGTAGAACTGACAAATGTATCAACTCAACTACAGCCAGTGCCGACATGAACAGAAGTTCTGAATCAACAATGCAGACACAAGTCAGTTGCAACATGAAACAAGACATGAAGACAGTTCGAAGAAGATTACAATATCAAGTACATGAAGACCAACGTCACAGTAAACATGCAGGTGAACAGAAGGTAGTCAGCATGTACTGTTGTATAAAATGCAAAGTTCAGATCTACAGAATGGGGATGAACTCGACCGAGTACAGTATGCAACAGAGATGATCAAAGTAAAATACAAGCCGAAGTCAGAGTTCAATGAATATAAAATTCGTATCATTATTTTTTGAAATGGTCAGAGATGTCAAAAAGAGGAAAGTTTCTGTTTTTATACAAGAAGAAAATCGAACGCTCTCAATTCAAAACCGTGATTATCAAGGTAAAACATATCAGGAAAGCCGTGAGTATCACATGTAACAAAATCAGGAAAGACGTGCGCATCAGGCAATTAAGAATTTAGGAAAGTATCAAGTTAATTCGAACGAATTCAAGTGTCTCAAATTCATATAAATACAATCCCAATTCATCATCATCGGCCATCGAGTTCAATCAAGTGCAATCAAGGTAAAGCAAGCAATTGAACCAGTAACGAAAGTAATACATACCGCAATTTAGTGAACTCGATCAAGAGAAGCAGCTGCAAACAATTTGCAATCTCGAAGAATCAATTATCAGAGAACAAGCGACGCAAGTCTTCGGTCATCAGAGAACGAACACGAGAAAGATCATCAGAGAACGAGCTAGCAACAGTAATCAATCATCAGAACGAAGCCCTAATTCGAGAAAGAAGCAGAAGCCCTAATTCGACAATAAGAGGCCGACATTTTTTCACAAGCAAAAGAAAAGGGGACGGTGAAATTCAAGTGGGCCGGCCTTTATTATTTTAAAGGGGCTTAAGTTTTTATTTAGGGTTTGATTAAAAAAAGGGGTTTTTTAGTTATTTTATTTTGAGCAAAAATCACGCATTCAAGCTCGTATTGTAATTTTTGCTCCTGCGGTTATTTGTGAAGTTGTTTTTTCTTTTCAAGTCGAAGAATTTGTAAATCACCACCTAGGGATTAGGTAGTGTCAGATTGTCTATTTAGAATTAGTTCAGTGAGCAGGGAGTGCGAGTTTGCAAAGCTCTATAGGCGGGAGCAGTGTTTGCGAGTGAGCGAAACTCTATAGGCGGGAGCAGGGTGTGCGAGTCTAGTAGAGTGTTTGTGAGCGGGAGCAAAAGGGTCTGCGAGTCTAGTAGAGTGTTTGTAAGCGTGATACTGTTTAATTCTAATAGAAATCTGTGAATGCAGCAGTAGGCAGAGGTTGCCGAAGCTGGGTAAATTTTGTGTGTGATTTACTTTTCAGCATATTTATTTCTGCTATTATATTTCTGTGTTTAATTCGAGAAAATTTGCTATAACCCTATTCACCCCCCCCCCCTCTAGGGTTAATCTAGATCCTACAAGTGGTATCAGAGCCCGGTATATTTTTTATTTAACTCTAGAGTCATGAGTTTACAAAATAATGCTTTTTCTGAGGGGCAATCTATCGTTAGGCCACCCATGTTTAACGGGAACGATTATGCTTATTGGAAAGTTAGGATGTGTATTTATCTTAGTTCCGTTGATTATGATGTTTGGGATATTATTGAAACTGGCTATAAACCTCCCACTATAATCGTTGGTGATACTGAGATTCCTAAACCGAAGGATAGGTGGGATGCTAACGATAAGAGATTGAAAACGACAAATGCTAAAGCCATGAATGCTTTGATATGTGCTCTTGATAAAAATGAATTTAATAGAATTTCTCATTGTACAACAGCACAGGAAATTTGGCACACTTTGGAGGTGACACACGAAGGAACTTCTCAAGTCAAGGAGTCTCGTCTAGCCCTATTCAGCAATGAATACGAGAATTTTGTGATGGACAAAGGCGAGAGCATAAAGGACATGTTTGGACGCTTTTCAACTTTGGTGTACAACGCTAGAGCACTTGGGAAGGTATTCACTGAGGTAGAGCTTGTGCGGAAGATACTACGAGTCTTACCAATGAACTTTGAGGCAAAAGTCACGGCAATCCAAGAATCGAAAGATCTGAGTAAGCTAAGCATGGAGGAGTTGATTGGAAACTTGATGACATATGAGCTTGAGCTAAAAGCAAAGGAAGAACGCAACAACTCCGAACCAAAGAAAAAGACGATTGCCTTAAAGAGCAAAGAAGAAAGCGATGAAGAAGATCCAATTGAAGGGCTTGCAATGGCTGTCAATAATCTTAGAAGATGGTCTAGATTCAAGCCACGCAAGAAGAAAACAAAGGGCAATAGGTCAAAAGATTCCAAAAATTCCGATAATGAACTGACATGCTATAACTGCAACAAGCCTGGCCACATCAAACCAAAATGTCCACTTCTCAAAAACAACAAAGGAAAGAAAAAGGCGAAGAAGGTATTTGCAGCGACTTGGGATGATGAAGAAGGAGAAGAAGCTTCGGATAGCAGCGCAGAGGAGGCTAACTTGTGTCTTATGGCGAAATCAAATTCAGATTCAAGCTCAGAGGAATCTAGTGAGGAAGGTGAGTATTCTTATAGAGATCTTGTTTTTATGTGTTCTGATCTTACTAAAGTAGTTGATGCTCTTGAATCTAAAATTGAAAAACTGAAAACTGATAGGAGAGAACTTGCTCGTAAAAATTTTAGGTTAGAAACTGAACTTGAAAATATTCAAAACCTAGAATGTAAAAGATGTAAAGTTTTAGATTCAGAATTGACAAAACTTAAGAATAACTCTGAGAATCTTGAAAAAGAAAACTTGAATCTTAAGGAAACCATCGACACTAGGAAAAAGGATTTTATAAATCGATGCACCTCACTTGTCACTGAAAATACAACACTAAAAACCAAAGTCCAAAATCTTGAGAAATCTTTGATTAACTTTTCAAGAGGCGAAAAATCTTTCAACATGCTATTGGGAAATCAAATTTTTGCTAACAACAGAAAAGGACTTGGTTTTGGGAAAACACAAGCTGAGGATAATGCAAAAGGGAAAAGTATCTTTGATAAATGTGAAATAATTGGACATCATGTTGAAATTTGTAGTCATAGGAACAAGAACACAAAATTTATACAAGTTTGGGTTCCTAAGAATTCTACAAACAAATTTCATGTCTATTGGAACAAGAATGAAAAGTCTAAACAAGTTTGGGTTCCAAAGGGTTTGTTTATTCATAATGTTTCTGCCACTAACAATCATGGACCTTGAAATAGGTCACAAAAATCTTTCATTGTGTAGGTGTGGTGGCAGACTAAGGAACAACAACGGTGTTCTCTGGATTTTGGCTGTTCCAGAAACACAACGGGCATCATAGCAAAGTTCCTTAGCCTAGTATAAAGGTGACAGAATCACAATGGGCAACACGAGAAATTATCGTAAAGGTAAAACAGGTGAAGGTATATTAAATGTGATAATCTACACCATATTCTGAATTAAATCAGCCAAAATTGCGATAATGATGTGATGTCTTTAATTCTGACTTATTGATATGATTTTTCTTTTGACTTGTTCTTACCTTTGATTTGTGCTTAAAAGTAGACCAACCATCCTTTCATCATTGTGTTTAATATGTTTGGTCAAATGATGGTATTTTATTGATCCTTGATTACTCGTGCTACACTTAGACATATTTTTGACATTTTGATCACTGCTTGTAAATTTGCACGATTTTAAACTCATGTGAAAAAGGATTTTAAGAAATTGTTGAAATTTCAATTGTTTTTGAAATAATTATGATGTGATTGACTGTTGATTACTCATGAATATAATTGTTTATCCTATGGTTTTCTGAAATTAACACCATGATATTTGTTTGAGTGTGAACATGGCTTCAATTCAAAATCCAAAGAATGTCATTTAAATTGTTGCTAAAAATTGGGTTTGAAATTTTTTATGCACACTTCATGTCTGGTTTACCAAATCCAGTTAGTGATATTTTGGATTGAAAAAGAAATTCAGATGCAATTCATACTAGTAATCTAGTTGATAGAAAACTTACGAGTTGAACGTGATTTATTGTGAAACATTCATTTGCTGCATCATTTTTCAAAGAAAATTTGTGCATATTGTTCACTTCAAATAATTTTCAAATAGCAGAAATTATTTTCTTATATAATCCCTTCGAGAAAATAATTGTTTGACCATTTTTTCAGATTAGTTAATTTTATTTGATTTTAAATGACAAATTTTGACTGATCCGACTCCCTACTAATTATCAAAGAGATAAATAGTGATTGAAAAAGTGATGAGTGTTGATATTTAACATACATTACTCAAGAGAGTATATTTGGAAAATTTCTTTAGGAATTAAAACAAGAATTATAAAACTTTTTGTTGGGTAAAGATTCCATGACCATTTCTATATCTATCATTATTTCTATCGACCATGGTTTATCAAATATTCAATATAGTTTGTCGATATGTGGTACTATAATCAGGAATCATTTGTTTTTCATGTCATATTTTTAAATAAATAAATAAATATCCAAAGTATTCACTCTCATTTAAAAGTCCTCACGGTTATGCATGGGTGAATTACTTGAATTTTTTATTATGTGCTTCCATGCTCATTTAAAAGTCCTTACGGTTATGCATGTATGGAACGCATATCAAAATTAAATTGTTTAAATAGACAAGTTGATTCTAATCCCATTTAAAAGTCCTCACGGTCATGCGTGGTTAGAAGATACTTGATTTCATTTTTTAAAATTAAATTCGAATACTACTAATCTCATTTAAAAGTCCTAACGGTTATGCATGATTAGTAGATATTCAAATTCCTGATATAAATACCACAAGAAGATTCAACTGTATGATTTTATATGAACACCATATCCATCATTTCTAAAATTGGAACATGCGCCTAACAAGGGTAGTTATGGTTTTTGTTTGATTCTTATTGAAGTTTAATATTTATATTCAATTTGAGATTAATGTTGGATTAATATCGATCACTTTATCTCTATTTTTCTCTCACACTATTATTCTTTTGTTGATAACAAAAGGGGGAGAGAAAAGTTAAGATTTTGTAAAATAGAATCAAGCAAAGGTAAAATAATTTTTCCATATGCATCTAGGCTCATTTGAATATATTTCTATTTGTATGCATATATGTAAGGGGAGCATCATGTAGAGAGGAAGCATTTAAATAGGGGGAGCAATTAGAGTATATAATTGGTCAAATACATTTAACACGGTCAAAATCTTAAATATATTTTTGTTATGTTTGTTATCATCAAAAGGGGGAGATTGTTGAATATGCGCTTATATGTTTTTGTTTGATGATAATAAACATATATATTCATTTAAATGTATTTGGTAATGTACTATTTTGTTTTTCATAGATTAAATAAATATTTGTTGAATAAAATAAATTACACAGAATTTGAATTTGAATTCAAACAGAGCAAGTTACACAGCTTTTGAATTCAAACGAATATTTTATTCAAACGAATATTTATTACAAACTTGAATAGTACAAATTCATGCTCTCACTATACATATACATTTTTGATTACATCACGATTACATCACAAATATTTTTACATTGATAACCTCACTACATATCACTCACACTCGTATTTTGTCTTCAACTGCATTCCGGTATGAATCCAACATCTGAGTAATCTGCAAAAATATTCACTAACGCAGTAAAATTGAAAAAGAAATATTTTTGCAATATAAAATGAAATACGATTTTTGAAAAAATGTTTTGCCTCAGTTATTTGGGTTGTTCGTCATCATTCACACTTGATTTCATCACAAAGTCGTGCATATAGATATTACAGGGACATGTAACCATAAGTGGCTGCAATACACACGTGTACATTCATACACGTGTGCACTGCCTCGCCAACTCGTGTGCGCAGCCAAAAATAGCAAGCGTGCAAGCACAACATGAAAGGAATCGAGTCAGTAAGGCAATGCGCAAAATCAAGACAGCATCAAACAGCAACAGTGAAGACTGCATAAGTGCTACAAGCCAAATCATCACAATGAACACCACTGACCAGTGAATACAACGTCAAGTTCAGATCAAACAACAATGTCAAGTTGCTAACAGTTCAAAGCTTCGACAATGCACTATGCAATGTACAACAAGACTGACCAGAATACAAATGAACAGCCATCATGAGTGCAGTTGCAACATGAATGAAAAGGCCAGACACAAGGGCAGTAATACAAAGTAAAGTGGCAACAAACATGAAGTGAATCAAGTTCAAGCCACAAGTGTACATGAATACAACTCGACTACAACAGCCAGTCCAATGAACAAATAAACTAATGAATGAATGCAAAGGCAACAGCTCAGGTCAGAGACAACCAACAGCCCAAATGAGCAATAGAGATCAGAGACCAAGCAAAGCATAGTAACTGCAATAAATAATGCAACATGACCAAATATGGAAACTGCAGACTGCAGCATAAAGTAAAAGACCAATATATATGCACAGAAGCAACTACTATAATGCAACAGGGTAGCAGTGCAAATCACCAAATGAAGACCACAAATATGTCAACTACATGAAGCAACAGTCAGAAGGCTACATGAAGTATGAAAATTTCAATCTCTTCATTAAACAACTCAGGACCAAAGAGAAGTAGTGCAAGCATATGAAATAGGAACAACATAATGAATACTGCAACAGAGTACATGCATGAAACAGTGCATGAACCAGTGATACAAATGCTGCAAGTGAAGATCTAAAGGCAACATGAAGAAATATACATGCACCAGTGATGAAAGCTACAAGATACACAAGTTTAGTTCAAATACCAGTGATACAAAGTGCAACACAGCTGCAAACAACATGACAGCACTGCATCAATACAAAGTGTACATGAATGCATCAATAAACCAAACTGCAAGACCTCAAGTGACACAGTGAAAGTAGCACAAAGTACAGTGCAACTTAAACCAATATAGCAACAACTCCAAGACCAAAGTGAAATAGAATGCAGTGGCAACAAGAATGGTGAAGCAGTGAAAATGAGAAAGTGCAACAGTGAATCGAAACATGCACTTGCAAATGAGCAGCTACAAGGTGAACAACAACCAAGTATACAACTACAGTAGCAAGCTACAATGGATGCAGCAATACCAAGTTCACACAACATCAAAGTGAAACAAATGTAGAACTGACAAATGTATCAACTCAACTACAGCCAGTGCCGACATGAACAGAAGTTCTGAATCAACAATGCAGACACAAGTCAGTTGCAACATGAAACAAGACATGAAGACAGTTCGAAGAAGATTACAATATCAAGTACATGAAGACCAACGTCACAGTAAACATGCAGGTGAACAGAAGGTAGTCAGCATGTACTGTTGTATAAAATGCAAAGTTCAGATCTACAGAATGGGGATGAACTCGACCGAGTACAGTATGCAACAGAGATGATCAAAGTAAAATACAAGCCGAAGTCAGAGTTCAATGAATATAAAATTCGTATCATTATTTTTTGAAATGGTCAGAGATGTCAAAAAGAGGAAAGTTTCTGTTTTTATACAAGAAGAAAATCGAACGCTCTCAATTCAAAACCGTGATTATCAAGGTAAAACATATCAGGAAAGCCGTGAGTATCACATGTAACAAAATCAGGAAAGACGTGCGCATCAGGCAATTAAGAATTTAGGAAAGTATCAAGTTAATTCGAACGAATTCAAGTGTCTCAAATTCATATAAATACAATCCCAATTCATCATCATCGGCCATCGAGTTCAATCAAGTGCAATCAAGGTAAAGCAAGCAATTGAACCAGTAACGAAAGTAATACATACCGCAATTTAGTGAACTCGATCAAGAGAAGCAGCTGCAAACAATTTGCAATCTCGAAGAATCAATTATCAGAGAACAAGCGACGCAAGTCTTCGGTCATCAGAGAACGAACACGAGAAAGATCATCAGAGAACGAGCTAGCAACAGTAATCAATCATCAGAACGAAGCCCTAATTCGAGAAAGAAGCAGAAGCCCTAATTCGACAATAAGAGGCCGACATTTTTTCACAAGCAAAAGAAAAGGGGACGGTGAAATTCAAGTGGGCCGGCCTTTATTATTTTAAAGGGGCTTAAGTTTTTATTTAGGGTTTGATTAAAAAAAGGGGTTTTTTAGTTATTTTATTTTGAGCAAAAATCACGCATTCAAGCTCGTATTGTAATTTTTGCTCCTGCGGTTATTTGTGAAGTTGTTTTTTCTTTTCAAGTCGAAGAATTTGTAAATCACCACCTAGGGATTAGGTAGTGTCAGATTGTCTATTTAGAATTAGTTCAGTGAGCAGGGAGTGCGAGTTTGCAAAGCTCTATAGGCGGGAGCAGTGTTTGCGAGTGAGCGAAACTCTATAGGCGGGAGCAGGGTGTGCGAGTCTAGTAGAGTGTTTGTGAGCGGGAGCAAAAGGGTCTGCGAGTCTAGTAGAGTGTTTGTAAGCGTGATACTGTTTAATTCTAATAGAAATCTGTGAATGCAGCAGTAGGCAGAGGTTGCCGAAGCTGGGTAAATTTTTTGTGTGATTTACTTTTCAGCATATTTATTTCTGCTATTATATTTCTGTGTTTAATTCGAGAAAATTTGCTATAACCCTATTCACCCCCCCCCTCTAGGGTTAATCTAGATCCTACAGTTTCTAGGGTATACCCCGCATTCCGGACACAATGGAATAGGTTTCGGGAGCCAATTCGATCATCTGTGCGAGTTACGGCAATAAACGATCGATTTAAAATTAAACCAGTTAATCAAATTTCTGTGCGTTTTAGCTTGCCCCGGACAAACGGTAAATCCTATTGACACGAAATTTGAAATCTTACAATATTATCACGTTACGAATCCGACGAAACTAGTTTCGTCGAAATCTGAGACTATTTGAAAAATGACTATTTTAACTCGTCAATTAAAAATTAAAATATTCAATTTTCACAAATTTACTTTTAATTCGATTTTAACAGTTTTATAACCCCATTCTAACTTTAATATGATAAAATAAAATTTTACAAATCATTTTTAATCATATTAAACCCGTTATTCAATTATCCAATAATTTTCAATTTAAAAATCTTATTAACTCTATTATAATCCCAATATAACTTACTTTGACGACCCGTTAAATTCGGTGATATTAAATGAGTTAATTTAATATGATTTCTAATCTAATTTAGAATGAAATAAAAGTCTTAAGATTTTATTTGAGTAAATGTAGGAATTAGATATAGTAATTTGTAATTTAATGTTAAACAATTTAATATTTATATGGCAATAGATTTGAATAATGTAAATTGTCATACTTAGTTATATGTTAAATATAAGAAACCAATATAAATATTGAATTAGTGAATATTAATAAAAAATATTAACTAGAATGGGATTCATTAATATAGAAATCAATAGTGGAGATTGTACATTTGGTTGTAAAATAGATAGTGACTAAATAAAGGTGACCGTTGAATAAACCAATGCAATAAGTGTAGATAAGTAATTTTAATGAATGTTGTCGATAATAAACGTACCTAAATGGTAATAAATTGATTTGCCTAGGTGATTATATATTGATAAACTATAACTAAATAGAAAGTTTGGTAGTAAATAGGATATAAGAAGACAAAGGCAACTAGTAAATTAATAAATGAATTCATAATAATAAGTAGTAATTAATGCATAAATATATTTGGCATTGGGGATAATTACAAAATTTTACCCATTCATCTAATTTATTTAATTGAATCTAAATCTATGGCAACATTTTTGTTATTAATGGTTGTAAGTGATTTTGAATGTAAAAGGGTAACAATTATTTAGGTTAACCATTCTTTGAGTATATTAAGTTAAGAATGGAAATAGATTGAAATAAATCTAAATTTATTTATTTTGTTTTGTTAATATGTTCTAGTTAATAAAAGGGAAATTATAAGAATGAAGAATGCACTAATGAAATATATTATAATTCAATGTTATTTTTACCCATAAATGTCTATTCACTGAATAGAAAGTTTTAAATCAATAAACGAATTTTATTGAGGTTCCGATTTATAATTTATAACTTTTAATGTAGACTTAATTACAATTAATTGATTTAAAAGGTGTAGTTAGCGTAGATTTTTGTTTGTAATTGTAGAGGGTTAATTTTATAAGACAAAATTTATGCTAATTCTACTTATAATAGGACCATGGGTTGTCTTAGTACAGAAAGCAGGATTTATAAATTTAATTAAAGTATCAAAATTCAACAATGGTATTTATTGCAAAATAAAATGGAATTAACGTTTAAATATTACGTTATTGAAATTTAAAAGGAATTTGTGGATATTTAAGTGAAATCATGCACTAATATTGTGGCACCCTTATTTTTGGATAATAGGTGAGAATATAAAGGTTGAAAATCTAATATATGGGTCTTTGATAATTTAATTTATAATTTCTAAATATAAGTAAGTAGAGAAGTTAACACTGAAATTGATAGACTTATCAACTTTTAATTCACATCTAAACTTGTTAAATCATTTAAATTGATTATGAAATATATAAACGATAAAATTTGGCCAATTTTAGAATTTAGATATAAAATTGGATTTTTATAATTTATTTTAATTTATTTAATGAATATAAAAATAGCCATTTTGGCCACGGACTCGGATTTCGACGAAACCAGTTTCATCGGATCCGTATCGGTGAATTATTGTAGGGTTTCAAGTTTCGTATCAATCGGACTTGTCGTTTGATCGTACGAACGCGAAACGCCTTGAAATCGAGTTAATTGAAATCAATTTGAAATCGATTTGAAAATTTTGTTTTCAGCATAACTTTTACATACGATCGAATTTGGACGTGAAACTTTTTCCATCGCGTTCAGAATATTTTAAAATACCTATTTGGATATATGGGTTTAATAAATTTCGTTCCGGGGTTAGAACGGGCTTTTTGGGCCATAGTTTGTTCCGTACGTTCATCTATCTGGTCTATCTACTCCAATCCAACCCTACTTATAAATAGACGATCATAAACCCTAGCCTCCATCTTCTATCATTTGTCTATACATTCATTTTCTTCATCTCTTTCTCTTCCTCAATGGTTGCAAAACCTAGTTCTATCTACAGTTCAAAATCAAAAGTGAAAATTCAAACTCTCCAGAAAATTCTAAAAAAAAAATATGTTGTAGCTGTCGATGTATACGTCACAGATCCGTGATTCGTTTCTCGATTCGAGTTGTTGTTTGTCCATAAATCAAAAATCCATTCTGGTCGTTCGTATTGGATGTTGGGTGATCCAACGGTGGATCTGCGACGGCAAAGCGATCGGCTGGCGGCGTTGGGAAGGTGGTGTTGCGCAGGCCCTAAATCTGATATTCGTTCGTCTGGGTCATGTCACGATTGGCCGCGGTTAACCAGTAAAGGCGGCGGCAGCATGGTACTTGGATGGCCACCGGTAGAGGCGGCGTTCGAGGTGAGGGGGCGGCTCGGGGTGAGGAGCTCGATGGCGATGCTTGATCGTCGGTCAGTTGAACGTTACGCGTAGTGTTGGTGGTCAAAGGGATCGGGTAGGTGACGGCTTCGTTCTGTACAGGGGCTTGGGGGACAATCTCGCGTGCGTGCTTCAGGGTGTTGGAGGGAAGAACGTATAAGAAGTGACGTGGCATAGTAAATTAGGTTTGTCTTGTTTTATTTTTAATTTTGTTTTCAACCACAATTTTTGCCATAACTTCTTCATAGGTTATCCGTTTCACGCGAAATTTCTTTTGTTAGGATCATAATTAAATTCTGGATCTGATGACGCTGATTTGGATAAATTTGGAGACCGTCAAATTTTGAGTTTAAATTGAATTTAAATTCAATTTAAATTCAAAAAGGTGAGTGTTTTAACCTACTCACAACTTCTAAAAGTTCTTATGTTTGTTAAATTTATTTTAGATATGAGTAGAAATTTATTTATGACTGTTTGGCATGTTTTATTCATCATATCTGTTAAATCGCGTTTATTTAATTTAACGGTTAATTTATTTTATTTATTGCATATTGATTGACAGTTAGAATTTATTTATTTGCATATAAACTGCTTGAGAACAGTTATAAAATTTATTTCTGAATATAAACTGCTAAGTTTAATAGTTATTATATTTATTTTGAATATAACTGCCAGTCATTACCTGTTATTTATTATCAGATATATATTGATATTGATTTATTATTGGATGATGATTTTGATTTGGATGATGGATGATGTCGATGAATGGATGTTTTATTTTATATCATTAAACTGCAAGTTATAATGCATTTTTCATTTCATTCGGGATTGTGGTTTGAAATGATATACAACCGCAAAAATTTATTTTTAAATTGCGGATTGAAATGATAAATATCCGTATCACTTGACCATAGGATAGAAAATTATATACAGGCACCGTGGTCTATATATAAAATGTTTTAAAGTGATTTCTATGGTTTGGATGGAATACGGTTTATAATAATTTTAATTTAGATATTTTTCTTCTATACATGTATACATATGAAGTTAGAAATTTTGAATTTTAAAACTGTGTATAAATCTCTTAAATAAAAATGAAAATTTAAGAAAATGGAGTTTTATAATTTATATCATATGTTTAAATGTTTAAGTTTGGAAATTTTAAGATATGATATTTATAACTGGATTTTTCCCAAGATAAATTTGAAATGAATATTCTAGTATAAATTAAATTGAAGAAAATATTTAATTGCTAGAAATTGGAGTTTTATTTATGGATTTTTATGTGAATATTCAAGACTAAATAATAGAACATTAATTTGTTGAAAAAAATAAAATCCAACTTTAGTTTTGAAATATTAATACTACAAATGGATATATATATATATAGAAATCGAAGTGGTTTTGGTACTTGGAAGTGATATATAAATTTTGGTTTAGACTTTAAATAAAGAAATATATTTGTAAAGCCATGGAAATTATTTTCTTTACAAAGTAACCTTAAAGTTAAACCATTTATTCTATATGCCGTTGAATATCCAAACCATTCAAGTTTTAGAAGTTATGGTCTTAAAATTTTGAATTTCGAATATTATGCTTTGAAAGTATAATTCAAATATTTGGTTTCCAGATGTTATAAATTTTAAAGCAGTATGATTTTTTGAAAAAGAATTATATTTGGGCTAAAATGATATCATATTGTTTTGGGTTTTTAAAATGATATCGTAATTCCTAGTTTTGAAATGGGAAATTTTATCCTGGTTTTAAAGTATAAACAATTTTTTAAATGACCGCGGTGTTATAATAACGATTGGTTGGCAAAGAGACCGGGATCGAATATGTACATACTCTCTGTCGATACCGAAAACCACTTTGACTAACCGTGTACGCGGTGGAGATTCCAGAATGAAGTAGGATGGTGGCGACATTTCCTGTAAGGTAAATACGTGGACCCAACTCCCATGAGTTGGCATAAGGTGGCTAAAATAGGAGCGATCGACGGGTTAATGAGGTCATTCCTCTGATCGGACACTCCTCTTCGATGTTATACTTTGACTTTGGATTTGATTCAGTGGCCACTTTTACTTTGATTTTGGGGAGTTTGTTCGAGGTGGGCGGTAGCTGCGGCTACGCGTTACCATCGGCCCGGAAGCGTAATTGGTATATCTACCTTGGCATTGCCTAGTTGTGCCGTGTCACCTAACCTAGCGCGCCTTATACGATTTTGGTTTTGTACCATACCTATGGAGTGCCCTTTGACGACGCCCATTACGGGGGAGATTACGGTACTGTATAGACTATGGGAATATATTCTGTGTTAAGGGCTATATGGGTAACCCCTTAACGCTATTTAAAAGTAAGTTTATTTTACAATTAGACACTATTATAATAGCGCAGTACACTACATAGTAAATAGTTTAACGGATCCTTAGGAGATGTAAATCCCGATCATCTCTTGAGTTACTGCACTCATATTTATTTCTGTTAATTTAACTTACATAAGATCTTTTAGTTCTGACTCGAGTGTTTTTGTCTTTTCAAATTCGCTCGGGTCAGTCCGAGCGTTTCAGGATTTGAAGTTTTAGCTCTGGAGAATGAAGACAAAGATTGTAGTATTATTATCTACTATTTTATATTCCACTACACCGTATTCCGCTGCATTGATATTATTGGTATGTAAACTCTGATATTTAAATGTATAAAGAAGAATCGAATGTTTTATAAACAGTTTTATAAACTGTATATTTTATTATTATATTTTATCCTTCCGCTGTGAGATTCTAATTTGTTTTATTTCTTCTCTGTTTTCTTATTTACCCCATAACAATCCACCCTTCCGTATGGTTTGAATCGGCATGTGTGTCGGTTTAAATCGTGCGAAAAGGCGGGATGTTACAGTTGGTATCAGAGCTTTGGTTTAGTGATAAACCTTAGCTTTGTGGGGTTTGACTCTTTACTAATAGGGTTGAAATACCCTATGGGAGTCGCTGAGTGTATATATATGAGAGAGTGTATTTGTTAATGTTATAAAAAGATTTTTATATTGTGTTAATCTGTTCCGTTTTGTATTTATGAATTCTGGTTGATGCATGGGACGCTATGTCATCAATAGGGATTTCTAAACACTTAATAGGACAGACCGACATAATATTTGTTTTTAATATAGGTGAATGAAATAATTTTGCCTATTATATTTTCTATATATAAAAATATTTTATGAAGATATATATATTTGGTTGCTATAGATTTGGTGTTAGGTAATAAAAATATTTATACTAATTGTAGCTAAGTTGAAATTATAATAAATCAAATTAGAGATTTTAGAACTTAAGTCCGGGATTTTGAAAATCTGCTTTCAAAGGATTTATGAAATATAATGATTTGGTTTATAAGTATTTTCTTATATAAATATTTAGTATAATTCGGAAGAATTGTTTTAAAGAAGATTTTGGAGAAAATAAATTTTATGCTTTCCTCTCTGTCGCTGGAAAATAAATTCGGTGATGGCGGCTGCATCATCGACTTTCATTTTCGAGTTTCGAAGGGGAAAGGCCACTATAGTAGATTCTACTGCAGATTTATTTTGAAATTATCTAAAATTTTAATTGTTTTAAATATAATTAGAGATATATAAGTTGTAAGAAATTATTTATCTATTATTTTTAAAATAATTTGAAATTTGACCCGGTATTTAATTCTTAAATTTCCATTAATTAATTGTTTAAATTATTTTAGTTAAATAAAAGGTAAGTAATTAATGAATTGAAATCCTCTAATTTAGGTAAGAGAATTAATGCAAAGTTATAAAGGGAAATTTGAAATTTTTAACATATGAGACACAGAGTAATATTGATTAACATTAAATTTAATTAAAAGATGAGATAAAACTTGTATAAGTTCAATTTCATTTTCTTTAACATATATAACTTACCAAATATGAAAAGTTGAAATGTTAAATAAGGGATTGGAATAGAATATTATACAAGTAGAAATTTTGGAAATAATGAAGTATTCAATGAATTGCTATTATAAATGAGAATTTAATGTTATAAACTTAAGTTATAAATTGAAATTTTTCCATAATTGGAAGTAAGTATTATAAACAGGTGACCTTAAACTTAAGTAAATAAAATGAAATTCTTTAATAAATTAAGATTGATGTGTAGGGTTATAAACTTAAGTGTGATTTAAATGCTACTAGCTTAATATAATGGAAAGTAGGTAATATAAATAAATGACTGTAAACCCTAGGTAATGAATTAATAAAATCCTTTATTTATAAGAATGGATGTTATAAGGTTAAGAATTTAAGTGTAATTAAAAAGGGTTACTATAATTAAAAGTAATATAAATGTAAGCGTTAAATAATGATTGAAATTGAGTAGTGCATTAAATATAATACAAATAAAAGAAACTTACATGACCTAAATAATCAAAAATGAATAACTGTAAGTAATAAGTAGAAATGAAAGAAACAACCACTGAATGAGAAAATAAAAGATAAAGTTTGTTAGAAATAAGTGTAAATTATAAAAGGAAAATTTATGTGGTTGAATAAAAGAAAGGAAATCAAACAACTAAAGTATGTAGTGAATTTATATAAGTTAATTTGATATATGGTTGGTTGGGTAAGGAAATTTGAAGTTGTTGGATGAATAAATAATCTATTTTTGTCCCACCTAAGACTATTGAGTAAATGATGCACTGAATAGTTATTTTTCATTCCGTACCATTTCAAGTTTTGAACCCGAACAACTATTGTTTGTTTGATTGAATGATTGTTTGTTTTGTTGTGTATGCTGTTTGTTGAAATTGATGGTTGTTGTATTCATTGTTGTCAGTGATTGAAACCACTTAGATATTTCACTTTATATAAATTGTTAAACCTTTGGATTTTTATAAGTGAAATGCAGGTTATGGAAGCAACTGCTACTGCTTTTGGTTCCATAATAATAAGCGTAAAATTGCCCGACAAATAGGTACGTTTCGGATTACGTTTTGTAGCGCTATTTATATAATTTTCCCGTGTTAGGATGTAATATTTTGGATAATATATGTAATATAATTGTTATATTTTGATATTATATTTTCTTCTGAGACTCCCCGTACAAAGGAGACTCTGCCAAAAAATTTCCGTAAATTTTGGACATAGGAAAAAAAACGGGAATATTTCATTTAAGGAAATTAATTTAGTAAATTATTGTTTATAAGTTGATATTTTGAAATAAGATGTACTGTTTATTTAAATTCTCCCTTCTCCTTTCTTTTTCCTTTTCGGGGACGAAAAGTTTTGAGTGGGGGAGAGTGTAACGACCCGTTAAATTCGATGATATTAAATGAGTTAATTTAATATGATTTCTAATCTAATTTAGAATGAAATAAAAGTCTTAAGATTTTATTTGAGTAAATGTAGGAATTAGATATAGTAATTTGTAATTTAATGTTAAACAATTTAATATTTATATGGCAATAGATTTGAATAATGTAAATTGTCATACTTAGTTATAAGTTAAATATAAGAAACCAATATAAATATTGAATTAGTGAATATTAATAAAAATATTAACTAGAATGGGATTCATTAATATAGAAATCAATAGTGGAGATTGTACATTTGGTTGTAAAATAGATAGTGACTAAATAAAGGTGACCGTTGGATAAACCAATGCAATAAGTGTAGATAAGTAATTTTAATGAATGTTGTCGATAATAAACGTACTTAAATGGTAATAAATTGATTTGCCTAGGTGATTATATATTGATAAACTATAACTAAATAGAAAGTTTGGTAGTAAATAGGATATAAGAAGACAAAGGCAACTAGTAAATTAATAAATGAATTCATAATAATAAGTAGTAATTAATGCATAAACATATTTGGCATTGGGGATAATTACAAAATTTTACCCATTCATCTAATTTATTTAATTGAATCTAAATCTATGGCAACATTTTTGTTATTAATGGTTGTAAGTGATTTTGAATGTAAAAGGGTAACAATTATTTAGGTTAACCATTCTTTGAGTATATTAAGTTAAGAATGGAAATAGATTGAAATAAATCTAAATTTATTTATTTTGTTTTGTTAATATGTTCTAGTTAATAAAAGGGAAATTATAAGAATGAAGAATGCACTAATGAAATATATTATAATTCAATGTTATTTATACCCATAAATGTCTATTCACTGAATAGAAAGTTTTAAATCAATAAACGAATTTTATTGAGGTTCCGATTTATAATTTATAACTTTTAATGTAGACTTAATTACAATTAATTGATTTAAAAGGTATAGTTAGCGTAGATTTTTGTTTGTAATTGTAGAGGGTTAATTTTATAAGACAAAATTTATGCTAATTCTACTTATAATAGGACCATGGGTTGTCTTAGTACAGAAAGCAGGATTTATAAATTTAATTAAAGTATCAAAATTCAACAATGGTATTTATTGCAAAATAAAATGGAATTAACGTTTAAATATTACGTTATTGAAATTTAAAAGGAATTTGTGGATATTTAAGTGAAATCATGCACTAATATTGTGGCACCCTTATTTTTGGATAATAGGTAAGAATATAAAGGTTGAAAATCTAATAAATGGGTCTTTGATAATTTAATTTATAATTTATAAATATAAGTAAGTAGAGAAGTTAAAACTGAAATTGATAGACTTATCAACTTTTAATTCACATCTAAACTTGTTAAATCATTTAAATTGATTATGAAATATATAAGCGATAAAATTTGGCCAATTTTAGAATTTAGATATAAAATTGGATTTTTATAATTTATTTTAATTTATTTAATGAATATAAAAATAGCCATTTTGGCCACGGACTTGGATTTCAACGAAACTAGTTTCATCGGATCCGTATCGGTGAATTATTGTAGGGTTTCAAGTTTCGTATCAATCGGACTTGTCGTTTGATCGTACGAACGCGAAACGCCTTGAAATCGAGTTAATTGAAATCAATTTGAAATCGATTTGAAAATTTTGTTTTCAGCATAACTTTTACATACGATCGAATTTGGACGTGAAACTTTTTCCATCGCGTTCAGAATATTTTAAAATACCTATTTGGATATATGGGTTTAATAAATTTCGTTCCGGGGTTAGAACGGGCTTTTGGGCCATAGTTTGTTCCGTACGTTCATCTATCTGGTCTATCTACTCCAATCCAACCCTACTTATAAATAGACGATCATAAACCCTAGCCTTCATCTTCTATCATTTGTCTATACGTTCATTTTCTTCATCTCTTTCTCTTCCTCAATGGTTGCAAAACCTAGATCTATCTACAGTTCAAAATCAAAAGTGAAAATTCAAACTCTCCAGAACTAAAAAAAAATATGTTGTAGCTATCGATGTATACGTCACAGATCCGTGATTCGTTTCTCGATTCGAGTTGTTGTTTGTCCATAAATCGAAAATCCATTTTGGCCGTTCGTATTGGATGTTGGGTGATCCAACGGTGGATCTGCGACGGCAAAGCGATCGGCTGGCGGCGTTGGGAAGGTGGTGTTGCGCAGGCCCTAAATCTGATATTCGTTCGTCTGGGTCATGTCACGATTGGCCGTGGTTAACCAGTAAAGGCGGCGGCAGCATGGTGCTTGGATGGCCACCGGTAGAGGCGGCGTTCGAGGTGAGGGGGCGGCTCGGGGTGAGGAGCTCGATGGCGATGCTTGATCGTCGGTCAGTCGAACGTTACGCGTAGTGTTGGTGGTCAAAGGGATCGGGTAGGTGACGGCTTCGTTCTGTAAAAGGGCTTGGGGGACAATCTCGTGTGCGTGCTTCAGGGTGCTGGAGGGAAGAACGTGTAAGAAGTGACGTGATATAGTAAATTAGGTTTGTCTTGTTTTATTTTTAATTTTGTTTCCAAATGCAATTTTTGCCATAACTTCTTCATAGGTTATCCATTTCACGCGAAATTTCTTTTGTTAGGATCGTAATTAAATTCCGGATCTGATGACGCTGATTTGGATAAATTTGGAGACCGTCAAATTTTGAGTTTAAACTGAATTTAAATTCAATTTAAATTCAAAAAGGTGAGTTTTTTAACTACTCACAACTTCTAAAAGTTCTTATGTTTGTTAAATTTATTTTAGATATGAGTAGAAATTTATTTATGACTGTTTGGCATGTTTTATTCATCATATCTGTTAAATCGCGTTTATTTAATTTAACGGTTAATTTATTTTATTTATTGCATATTGATTGACAGTTAGAATTTATTTATTTGCATATAAACTGCTAGAAAACAGTTATAAAATTTATTTCTGAATATAAACTGCTAAGTTTAATAGTTATTATATTTATTTTGAATATAACTGCCAGTCATTACCTGTTATTTATTATCAGATATATATTGATATTGATTTATTATTGGATGATGATTTTGATTTGGATGATGGATGATATCGATGAATGGATGTTTTATTTTATATCATTAAACTGCAAGTTATCATGCATTTTTCATTTCATTCGGGATTGTGGTTTGAAATGATATACAACCGCAAAATTTTATTTTTAAATTGCGGATTGAAATGATAAATGTCCGTATCATTTGACCATAGGATAGAAAATTATATACAGGCACCGTGGTCTATATATAAAATATTTAAAAGTGATTTCTATGGTTTGGATGGTGTAACGATCCCGGATTTATATAAGTTTAAATTGGTAATTAATTTAATTTTTGAATAAAATTTGTGAAATTTATTGATAAATTGGTGCGAGTTTCCCCGAGTTCAAATAAAAATGTTTTAAATCATTTGAATTTAAGTACCTCGATTATTTGTGAAATCATTAATTAATCTTAAAACAAATGGGTTAAAGATAAAATATAATGATAAATATTAGAATTGATGATTATGTCAGAAATAAACATAAATAGTTATATATACATATATATATACAGAGAAATATCAAACAATAAGTATTTAAGTAAAATAAATAATAAATATTTTTTTTGAGTTAGAAATAGAAATAATATATAATAAATTATAAAATATAAAGTTGACATTAGCTAAAATTTTAGCTACATATAGAATACATAAATTCAGAATTTATGGGTTAAGATAGAAATGGAAATGGATAAAAAAAATAAAAAAATACAAATGTATATAATAAAATATATAAGATAAACTATCGACTACAAATAACAAAGTAACACTTAGATAAAATCTAAAAAACAAATTAAAATAGTACACATGAATGAAGCTTGCAAAAGAAGGAACAAATTAAATCTCTATATACAAATAAGTAGAAGTATGTAGGCTCAACACAAACAAGAAGAAAACACATATAACTATGTACAAGAAAATATAAATAATATATATGTAAATAAGCTTATAAATGAAGAAACAAAGTTATTAACATCTATCTACAAAACCAATGACAGGGGTTGTAAATAAAATAATAAAACAAAGTGGATTTGTTGTAAACAAATAAAGTAATAGCCAAAAGAACAAGTAAAAGAAAGGGAAGATAAGTACAAACAAAACAACATAACAAAAGAAGAAAGGAAATAACAACATATTAAAATAGAAAATTATTCATAGTATAAAGAAATAAGACAACAAAAGGAAATTAATGCAGACAGGAAAACATGAACATCTTTGAGCTGGTACAAGACAGAAAAAGATACTCAAACATGAACAAAACAAATAGGCTTCAACAACAAGGAACAAACAAATAAATAAATAAGTATGTAGATTTGTTTACAAAGAGAAGACAAGCCTAATTAATGCAATATCATATCCTAGCACACCATAACATTTCATATCAGCTGAAAAAAAAAAAATCCAAGTACATTAGCCACCAACATATCATCTTTCAGCCGAAAAAAAAAAAATGTGATAAGCATAAGCTTATGAAATAAGACAAAAGCTAATTAATGTTAGCATATGCTAATATCCTATCAGCCACCATTGGCAAACAAAAATCTCTGAAAATTTTTGTACAAAACACAGTCAAATGTCACCCTGTACAAATAACACCCCCTATAAGCTACTTTCTCATATCATCTTTCCATTTCAATTCGAGCTGAGTAAAAGCTAAAATAAATTTCATTTAAAAACCTAAACAAACAATCAACAACAAACAGAGATTAAAGGCAACGAGGAATTGCAGAAAATTCAAAACTGTTTGCAACAAGCAGGCTCTGTTTCATTTCTCTGGAAAAACACTGTGAGTAACTTTTGCTTTAAAACTTATAAGTAAAACTGTTGAATACTTATATGTGAATAATTGTTTGTATGCATATGGTTTCTCTAAGTAAATTTGAATGATGAAAGTATTGGTGTGCAGGCTGATATTCATGTATGTCCTCTGTTTCAAATTCTAAACACAAGATTTTTATTTCAAAAATTCATTTCCACTTGTTTCACTCATTGTTTGGACTTAGAATATAAGCAAAAGTTGATTGTTTGATTATAAACTGAGTTTTAAACATTTATTCAAGTCAACACAATTTGTAAATACCCCTGGAAATCAAAGGAATCTGAGAAAAAATTAAATTAGTCCAATTTCAAATATTTTAATTCATGAATTCAGGTATGTAATCTGAATTCATACACTATAACATGAATTTTAAAGCTTTAGTCACAATTTTTAGAGCTAAGATTCAAGAGCAGTTCGACTTTGTTCAAATATCATTTTATTGGCGAATTCTGGTGATCTACTTGGATGTGGTGGTCGGGTTCGTGTCTGAAGGTGGAGGAGTAAGCGGTGGTACTGGGAAAAATATTGGAATGGTCAGAAGATGAACGTGGTGGCGGTGGTGACAGTTTGAAAATGTTAAACCTAGTTTTGCCGTAGTCTCGTAATTTGCTTTGTTCATCATCCATGATCGATCGAGTCGTACGTGCTTTTGGGTGATGGTAGGAGGAACAATGACGAGTAGATGGCCGAAGTTGCGTGAAGACCGGTGGTCGAGGCGGCGAGTTTGAAGCGATGTCAGGTTTGGGTTGATGGTCGCTCTTCCGTGTTTCCACGTTTTGGGTTGTTTTTTCTGCTCGATTTTGTTTCGCGTGGTTATTGTTTGATTTGAGTGTTCGTGGAAGCTCAGGGAATGACGAGTGATCGGTCGGCGGTCGCCATGTTGGCTGTAACTCCGACGAGTGGTTGTGCACGTATACGTGCATTCGCGTGTGACTGGGTTCGTGTATTTTTGGGGAAGGAGAAAGAAGCTCGGGTTCGAGCTCGTGCGAGCAAGTGCTTTCCTCGAAGTAGTTAGGCATTTAGCTCGGGGAAGTAGGGTATTTGACTTGAAGGAAATAAATGTTGCCTCGGGTTGTTTTTTTTATGCTACAGGTTTTACAGGAAACCTGTTATCCAGCTTTTGAATTTAAAAAAAAATTAAAAAACTAGCAAAGTTTTAAAATGAGTTTGAATCCAAGTTTAAATCTGATTCAAGTCAGGTTTGAATCTCAGTTTTCAAAATAAATAAAGTTTAAAATTTTAAATTGTTTTAACTACTTTAAAAAGGGTTTAAGTAACTTTAAGGTGAAGTTTTAATTGTAAGTGAAGTTTACAAATTTGAGGTTTAAATCTGGATTCAAACATGACTTGAATCGTAGTTCTGAAAAGAAAGAAGTTTTAAAATTTAAATTGTTTTAAATAACTTGAATGATAAATTGAATTTCTAATTTGATTTGAGTTTAAAATGAAATTGGGTTTGAATCCTTTTAATTTCTATTATAATATAAATAATTCTTTAACTTATGAATTAGAAAAAAGGGTTTTTGAAATTGTTTCAAACCTTAGTAAATTTGTTTCCATTTTAAATCTTAAATTTAAAATGAAATTAAAAGTAAAATTTGAAAGTAAATTGTTTTTAAATACCTTGTTAATGATAATTTGATCATTAATAAGAAGAAGAAAAATGTTGTTATCTTTAAATAAATGAAGATTTAATGATTTGTAGTTATTGAATTAATTAAAATGGATAATTAATGATTTGGATTAATAAATTCAATAATTAAAAGTTTAAATCAATTGATTAAGGTTTGAGATAATTAATTGAGGATAAATAAATTGGTAATTAACGATCATTAATTAAATAAGATTTAAATTTTTATCAACGATTGGTAATAAATTAAATAATTAAGAATAATTAGTTAAGTATTAATTATTAAATTAAGGGTTAATTAATGATTAATTGAAGGATATTTATTAAATATTTTGTAATTAATTGATTATTAATTTACCATAACTAGTAAATTTATTCATAGAAATTAACCTGATTAAATTAATCAGATAATTAAATTGATCCTTCTTATGGATTTTTGGATTTATTGATTGGTTGAATTGATTGATATTGCTGATACGTGATGCTTTGTGATATATCCTGATTTGTGTTATGATCTGTAATGTAATTTATTATCTGTGATTTAATTTGTTAATCTGTGTTCTGTATATAAAAGATAAGCGTTATAGTTTATACCGCTTATCAACTATATTTCTGCGTTTTAATCAGAGACGATTGAATGATGTTGCACTATTGTGTTAAACCCCTGGACCACACTTATACACACACAAATATGGATTTCACGAGGAAATCAATTTAGTCACAGATTTTGAGATAGTTTTAAATTTGAATATTTAAATTCAAATGTTATGGAAATGGATTGGGTTTAAGGTGAAAAGCTTTTGAAATGAAATTTCAAAGATGAAATTTATTTTGAATAACTTGATTGAATTTTGTAATTTAAATATTTTGATTTAAATTTGAATTCAATATTTGAAATTGAATTCTATGATTTGGAAACTAGCGTTTAAAAAGGTTATTCAACTTATAAATTGGTTTACATGGGTTAAATTATTTTAAAGATATTGGTTTGGAAATTTGAATTTAAATTCAAAGGCTTTAACTCGTGTAAATAAATTGGATCTTTCTGGAACGAAACTATTTGTTTTCAAATGATAAAAGCTTTCACTCAAGTAATGAACTTCCAAATTGTGTAAAAAGGGATTTCAAGTTAAAAATGAAAACGATTTTCCAAGTTATGGAAACGGTTTGAAAGCTATATGTTAAATCTTTAATTTAAAGATTTTAAACGACTTAATCCAATTGAAATCCAAGAATGAATATTTGTGGAATGGGTAAACTTAGTGAATTAAATCTTTTGTTTAAAAGATTAAAGTGTGGAAATTGTTTAAACGCTTGAAGGTTTCTGAAATAAATCTTTTGTTTAAAAGATTTGAAATGGTAATTTGTTTAAACCATTTAAAAGAAAGTTTGAATTATTAAGTTGTGACTTAATTGAAATCCCATATCCATATATTTCAAATATTGCGCTCACTACTCGGTTTAGCCGGGAGAGGACCTTTGTGTCGTATAACCCATTCCGAATATGTGATACGACGTATATGGATAGCATTTGAAGACCGGTGGTGAAGACCGGGTATTTGTAAGAACGATAGGATAACCTATCGATTGTCTCTGCACTGGCTGATCCCCGGTATAGAGATTTTCCTTTGTGATGGGAAATTCGATCGGGATTGTGAATACCTGGATTGCAAGGGCTTCTTCGGAAGTGCCTTCGGTTCTGTTCGAACCCGGAACAGACTTGTATGGTTGTATGTCTGACACTACACTTTGAGATATAAAGCAGATTTCTTTCAAATACATTTCTGATGGTGGCGGAGAAATTATTCTCTTAGCTTAACACCCTTCTCTGAGACGTACGAGCTCAGAGGTTATGTAGTTGAACATTATCAGCGATATACTCCCAATTTGGTAGTGTGGCATGCTGAGTGCTGCTGTGTGTTGATGATCATTTGTTGATCGTTTATGATCAGAGCATGGCTTTTGCATAAAGCGTAGCTTTGTGGACGAGACTGCATCAGGACCTCACACCCCGGAAATGGTCAAAACAGGAAAGATGCGGCAAGGTTATGAGGGTCGCGCCCTTTAGGGTGTGTCATTCCCTTCTGGTAAAGGGTGGTATCATGGTATGGAGCCCGGATATTTACCTATGTGGTAGCTCCAATCTCATTTACTGTGTGGTTGTTGCTTTAGAGGCGCCTCGGATAAAGGTCCCAAAGGACCGGGGAGTGGCATGCTCGAGTAGTAGTTACCTAGTTACAGAGGTAACCCGGCCTTGTGTTGGCAGAGATCCGGATAGGTTCTCGGGACGTCCCGCCAGAGGCGATCCCATGTGGCAGTAGGAAGTTCCTTAGCCTGACCATTTGTTGGAAATCCAATCAAAACAATACGCGCCTTGTACGGTTTTAGTTGTATTACCTGCCATGGAATGTGGTGGTAACCTGCTATTGAACATGGTAGCTATAGTAGGCATACGATAATGGTCGTATGCTGGCTAAGATTAATATTCTACTTTCGAAATGCTTTTCTGCACCGTGCACTTATAATAATAATATCCAAGAATTTTTTTGCGTATTAACCATGTTTGACTACCATAAGAAGAAATCTCCGCCAATTATGCGTTTGCATTGTGTGTGTGGTGGGAGGTCTTATGGTAGTTTCATTTTCTAAAAAGCATATCGGATTTTCTTTTATAAATCTTGTTTGTGTTTAAAAGATAAACTTTTTTTGTTTCTCACACCAGTCCCATGACTGACCTGGAGTTTATTGTTCCTTTCCTAAACTCTGGGTGCTCACTAATTTCCACACGAGCAGTCTAGAGTTGGGTTTTTCAGATAGTTAGGTTCAGTGGATTGTCTGGAGCTAGTTCAGTCTTTGGACATGACTGACCTTGCTTAGCTTAGTGCATCGTTATTGGGGGTTCGAGCTATTTCTGGATTGGTTCGTGGAGATGGAGTTGCAGTTTTGGAGTTCTCTCTTGAAGGCTATCTTAGAGTTATTTGTTCCGCTGTCAGTGTTATCTATTTTCTTTCCGCTGCTATTGTATTGTATCATATCTCTGATGTATATCGATATCTATTGTATCATCTGTTGTATCAGGATGTTGTATCAGATGTTGTATATTGATATTCATTATTTCTTCCGCTGTGTTGTTTACTTAATGATGTTATAAGCTCCGGCGACTCGGATTTGAACGGTGGAATCTACGGCATTCGAGTACGATGTAAAGTATGGATGTCGATTTTCGAACGGGCAAACTCCGCCTCGTTACAGATGGAATACGGTTTATAATAATTTTAATTTTGATATTTTTCTTCTATACATGTATACATATGAAGTTAGAAATTTTGAATTTTGAAACTGTGTATAAATCTCTTAAATAAAAATGAAAATTTGAGAAAATGGAGTTATATAATTTATATCATATGTTTAAATGTTTAAGTTTAGAAATTTTAAGATATGATATTTATAACTGGATTTTTCCCAAGATAAGTTTGAAATGAATATTCTAGTATAAATTAAATTGAAGAAAATATTTAATTGCTAGAAATTGGAGTTTTATTTATGGATTTTTATGTGAATATTCAAGACTAAATAATAGAACATTAAATTGTTGAAAAAAATAAAATCCAACTTTAGTTTTGAAATATTAATACTCCAAATGGATATATATATATATAGAAATCGAAGTGGTTTTGGTACTTGGAAGTGATATTTAAATTTTGTTTTAGACTTTAAATAAAGAAATATATTTGTAAAGCCATGGAAATTATTTTCTTTACAAAGTAACCTTAAAGTTAAACCATTTATTCTATATGCCGTTGAATATCCAAACCATTCAAGTTTTAGAAGTTATGGTCTTAAAATTTTGAATTTCGAATATTATGCTTTGAAAGTATAATTCAAATATTTGGTTTCCAGATGTTATAAATTTTAAAGCAGTATGATTTTTTGGAAAAGAATTATATATATTGTTTTGGGTTTTTAAAATGATATCGTAATTCCTAGTTTTGAAATGGGAAATTTTATCCTGGTTTTAAAGTATAAACAATTTTTTAAATGACCGCGGTGTTATAATAACGATTGGTTGGCAAAGAGACCGGGATCGGATATGTACATACTCTCTGTCGATACCGAAAACCACTTTGACTAACCGTGTACGCGGTGGAGATTCCAGAATGAAGTAGGATGGTGGCGACGTTTCCTGTAAGGTAAATACGTGGACCCAACTCCCATGAGTTGGCATAAGGTGGCTAAAACAGGAGCGATCGACGGGTTAATGAGGTCATTCCTCTGATCGGACACTCCTCTTCGATATTATACTTTGACTTTGGATTTGATTCAGTGGCCACTTTTACTTTGATTTTGGCGAGTTTGTTCGAGGTGGGCGGTAGCTGCGGCTACGCGTTACCATCGGCCCGGAAGCGTAATTGGTATATCTACCCTGCCATTGCCTAGTTGTGCCGTGTCACCTACCCTAGCGCGCCTTATACGATTTTGGTTTTGTACCATACCTATGGAGTGCCCTCTGACGACGCCCAGTACGGGGGAGATTACGGTACTGTATAGACTATGGGAATATTTTCTGTGTTAAGGGCTATATGGGTAACCCCTTAACGCTATTTAAAAGTAATTTTATTTTACAATTAGACACTATTATAATAGCGCAGTATACTACATTGTAAATGTTAACGCTTAAATTTGAACGCTAACACCCCGGTGTGTGAAGTGTAGTTGTGAAAGCACCACCCGATAGATCGGGAAAGAATTACAAGCAAGTAATAACGGAAAAGCAGTAAACAACAGCAATTTTATAGTGGTTCGGCTTATGGGTACAGCCTACGTCCACTTTAAGTACTTTTATTGATGATCTCGTTACAGGTTGATACAATTCTTCCCAAGTACAATTCACTTTGAACTACAAGAAACTTAGAACAAGTATTTTAAACTTCGATGGAGATGAGAGTCTTCGAATCCATGTTGGATGTACGTGATCTCTTGTTGAAGTTGTTTGTAGCGTTCTTAGTGTCTCGAGAGCTTCAAGTGTTGAATTGGTTTGGAATGCAGCAGAGTATCAGCGCTTGAAGAGAATGAGCCAAAAGTCCCCTTCATGTTGAATATGGCCATGTATTTATAGGCAAACTTTTTAGGCTGAAATTGCTAAGTCATGAGTCGTACATGACTCATGATGAGCCGATCATGACTCATGATGAGTCGTAACCCGTACACGGTTCATAGTAGGTCGTGCCCGACCTACTGGGTTAGCTTCCCCCCTGCTCCAAGACTATGTTCCCATTTGAATGAATATCACAAGTCCTGAGTTCTCTACGAGTTAACCAGAACGTTCTCCTTTATGTTAGCATGAGTCGTACACGACCCATCATAAGTCATATGTCATTAACGAGTCAGCAGGCAGCGGCATAGGTGCATTGGTATTAGGCTTGTTCCCTGTTCGCTTGAGTCGCCAGCGACTTATGATAGGTCGTTAGTCATCCTGAGTCGCTAACTCCATGAGTCGTTAACTTGTTGAGTCGGTACCTTTCCTGAGCCGTAGCTCGAATGAGTCGTTGGATCGGGTTAGGCCTTGAGTCGCAGACCCGCTGAGTCGTTGATCCATACTGCACCTTTAAGGCGCTAACTCGCTGAGTCGTTGCCATCAATGAGTCGTTGACCCATTGAGTCGGCAATCTCTGAGTCGCTCATCAGTTGAGTCGCTGATCCTTATGAGTCGTGAATCCAGTGAGTCGCTGATCTTTACGAGTCGCTGACTACCTTATCTGCTGAGTCGGCCTAAGTTTTAGTGGGGTTAACATTTGCCCCTCGAAGCACGCGCCTAAGTCGTAGGTCGCGTGCTTCGACTTATCATAACCCGGGCATGCCGATTCAAATTCCAACATTTCCAGATATAAAAGCCTGAGTCGTCCTTCCTCTTTCCTTCTTCTCATCACTTAACTTTTAAACTGTGTCTGCCATTAACGCCCCTTCAAGCTCCCAAAGGCGATTCCAAGCTTACCAACCGTGATCCCATCCTTTAACTTCATATTGCGTAAGTAAATCTTATCAACAATCAGCCGCATCCATCATCAACTCACCAGTATTCCACTCGCCGTCCTTAATACACTTTCGCGTGCTGCATTTTCCCATAAATCACGATTCATTTAATCCTTTGATTGAATTATTGTGGCGATTCTTGTGAATATGGTAATGCACTGGATGTATGGCGGATTTGAGGCGATTTGTGTTGGATTTTCGATTGATTCGTGATGATGTGAGACAGAAATAGTTAATTACAGTGACTCATGTTAACTGGTTAGTGAATTTGGGAGAGATAAGGAAGGCTTTGATGGGTTAACCGGGTTAATGGGTCCTTGGCTTCGCGGGTTAACTTAAGAGATGATGTGGCAGTGTGTGAGTGGAGAACTGACCTTAGGGGCCTTTGTAGAGTTAATCATGCGCGACTTGATGCCTTAACCGTGTTAATTCAGACGACTCAGGTCTTAGGTCGTATGAACGACTCAACCCTTTAGGTCCTTTTGACGACTTATCCTTTTAAACCGCGAACGATTCAAACCACAAGCCGTGAACGACTCAGCACTTGCTATTTCTTCATGACTTATCTTTTAAACCATGCACGACTCAAACCTTAAGCCGTGAACGACTCAACGACTTCCATGCGACTCAGTAGCCTTTTCCCTTGACTTTAATCTGACCTAGCAAGTTTTGCGACTCAAGCCATGAGTCGTAACCGAGTTAGAACTTAAAAGATTTCCTGTTACTTTGAACTGGAGCCTCCCTTCTGTTCCTTGATTTACGACTCTTAGCACTGCCGTCTTATAACATCAGCGGTTTAAAACTGAAGCAACCTAACTTAACTCGCCTCACTTTCCTTAGGTCGTAGCCGAGTCATCCAAATAACCAATGACTTAGCTTAACCCGTACAAAGAATTCTTGAGTCGTTGACAACTTAACACTTGTAAATTTTGTTTGAACTTTGAACTGTTGAACTTTGCTGCATTCTTTTACAGATTACTTCAACTTGTAAGCTAATAACCTGTTAATATAACATTCACAGAAAACTGGGACGAATATACTGTCATTGATTGCCCACATCGAACGACAGATTAGTTAATGATAGATGATTAACTTGAATAAACTGTATGTATGAAGTGCTTTTAACATATCAATTTCAAACAAAATACCAAAGCAATACTGAAATAGTCAATTGAAATCGACTTGCTTGCACTAATATTATGTTTGAACTTTTAGATTAACAAGTTCTGAAATGTTTACAATCGATCAAGCATCGATTAGTATAATTCCAGTTATATATACTTGTCACTTTTTATTAGTCTTGCACAACACTTCACACTTTTTAGGAAATGCGCACCTTCGCATTTGAACATCCAGTTGCTTGTGTAGAATGACCTCCCACCGAGAAGAAGAAGTGGTAACGCAAGAGGAAGAAACTTTTCCGATAGCTGTTCCCATAGAGAATCCTCCGGAGAGAACCCCGACTATTCTAACTTCGAGAACGTTTGTCCAGCTGCGCACTCAATTTGGCTTTGTTGAAAGTGATGTTCTTTTCCCTGGGCCAAGTGATACTGCTGACAATCCTCCCTACGGCTTTGTTGCAGTCAATCGCCAAATGTGCTTAAGTGGGGCGATTCCTCCTTTTAACGACTTTCTCCAACAGTTCCTGCTTCGGTTGTCTATCTCTCCATTCCAATTACACCCTAATGGCTACGCCATTCTGATGGGGTTATGTGTTCTATTCAGGAGAGTTTTGGATCAATTACCAAGCTTCGGGGAGATCTGCTATTTTTGCTCATTCACGAAAACTAAAGACCATCCCTCCATCGTGGTTATAAGAAGCGCTCGAAACCGCAAACTTATTACTGATCTCTCCGAAAGCGCTCACGGATTTTTGAATCAGTTTTTCTTTGTTCGCTGCCCTCCAGGGTTTTATGCCATCTGGAGAGTGGGAAGTAAGATTTCCTGTCTTTACTTTTTCCGTTTTGAAACTTTCTCGAGATCTGAACTCTCAGTTGCTAATTTCATTCTTTTCCTGTTTTTAGCACTTCCACCCCCTGCTAGGGACCCAAGTCTTAAGCAGATTTTTGAAAGATTAAATGCCGTGCCGGTAGAAGAGAGGAGCATAAAGTTTCTGCTAAACGATGAACTTTTACATCAATACGGACTCCTCCATCCCTCTCGCTTTACTCGGCCTCGTGAAGCTCCAACGGAGGTTCCTGATTCTCCGGTGAATACTCCTGATCTTCCGATCTCCACTAAAGAGCACATACGAGGAGAAATTTCTGCAGAAACCTTATTAGTAAAGTGCTCTACTCCAAGAGACGATACGGGACCCTCCGAAAAGCCCGCACTTGCTCCCATTATTGAAGAAGAAGAGGAGCCCCTTTCCCAAACCAGGAAGAGTGCTGACAAAGGAGCTGATGGAGGGAATCAGGTTGGGCATGACGGTGATGACGTCTTTGGGGATTTAAGTGACATAATTATTACTTCCCAAGAGCTCTTTAAAGAAGACCCTGCTCATGGTAAAGCTATACCTCCGACGATTGAAGCAACATCTGCCCTCCAACAGACTCTAACTCCTTTATCTCAAGAATTGTCATCAACAGTGAAATCTATCACTTCCCCCCAACAGAGGAGTGGTTCGTTAGTCCAACGCGAGTAGCTTGCACTTCACACACAACTAAGGATTTTCCAGCACATTTATGCACTTATCTTCTTATACTTTAGAGATTTCTAAAGCTTATCTTTTCTTATTTCAGATTCTTCAATGACACGCGGCGGATCGTATTATCAGGATTTCCAACGCTACGGGGGGCGTGGTCAATATGATTGTCGGCGTTACTTTCCCTCCTATAGAGAGTCTGACGAAGAGAGGGCTGCTCGAAAGGCTCGTGAAAGGAGGGATGCAGAAGAGCGTTATGACAGAAGGGATAGGGATGAGCACCATGATTCTCTGCAGAGAAGTGACGACTCTCACAAAAGGAAATCTCACGACGACCGAGGAAAAGGTCATGTAGCTGAAGATTCAGGCAAACGAGCCCGATATGGTGAGAGACATGCTTCCACTATTCCCGAAAAGCCTACTGCCCCTGCCCCTCTTGACATTCCTTCCGACTCTCCTGCTCTCGGGAAGGAGGACATCCAGACAATAATAAGCAGGCCTAAATTTCAAGTAGGACCTGGCCCAGCCACTTTACAAAGTCGTTTTCCACAATGGTGCTTAAAGGGTGTGAGATTCGACCTTGACCTGGTTCCTATTGACAAGCCTGCTATGCTACGAAATCTTGACGCCGTCAAACTTGATATCGAGAGGATGTCAAACTGGCAGAAGCTTGTTGATGAGCTTCAAAGAGTTAACCGTGCCAACTTAGAGGCCATGCTCACCATGGAAAATGATAAGGCCGAATGGCAAAAGGTCGTTAAGCAACATGACACCGAAATGAGGAACATTGCTTCTTACAATGAGGAGCTTGAAGCAAAAGTCGAGGAATTGAAACATGAGCTTGCTGCTTCCTCTACTTCATATTCTCAGAAAGAAGAAGTGCTCCTGAAGCAAGTGAGAGACGCTCACGCTAGCCAGAGGGATGCCGAAGACAGGCTCGAAGCACAAAAAAGAATCAGTGAAGGCTATGTCTCTGATATTGATGAGCTTCGAAAGAAAAACAACTCCCAGGAGGCGGAGATACAAATGCTTAAGCTTCAGCTTGCCAAAACTGAAAGGGAGCGCGATGAGGCCGTCGCCGGCAAAATCGCAGCCGAAGAATCTCATGAGGCGACCAAAAACAGCTTCGGCTCAACATTATTCGACTTCTACTTGCATAGCGTCTTGGGGCGTGGAAGCCTCGCTTTTCTTGGTCCTAAGTATGAAATCACTTTAGCTGAAGTGTGGGAGGCCGCTCTTGAGATGCTTGGTGCTGAAGGTGCCGGTTACGACGAATCAGCCCTGGAAAGGCATTATTTTAATGATGACGCTCGCGCTGCCCTTGCCAAGGGAAAGGAACAACTTGCCAAATTAAGAACTGAAGTGACGGAAGGGGACCGGCTGGGGAAAACCACTTCAACTACTCTAGTCCAGCCACCTTCTTCGTCCGAAGTTGACATTATTGGTTCCAGTTCCCATCTTGCATCTCCCACCAAAGTCACCACTGAGATTACTAGCATACAAGGTGGAGACGAGGGTGATGAGAGCGCTGATGCGCAAGCTTATGAAGTCGATATCAGGAAACCAGCTTCTCCAGGTAACTTCACTGTTAATCCCGCTACTGTCAATTCTGCTCAAGCGGGTTACTCGTTTATTTCGTATGAGTTTCACGAGCTCCTTGGCTATTTTCTCAACCTTGACGAGCCTTCATCTCCTCTCTTTACTGACTTCATTGGTGAACCTTCATCTCCTCTTTTTACTGACTTTAACCTCTTTTCTTCTGTAGAAAAAGTATCAAGCACTGCTCAAATCTCTACTTCTCCGGTAATCCCTCCTCCATCTCTTCAGGTGGCTCCTCCTTCTGCTTCGCAACCTGGATCACAGGAGGAACAAATAGAGGCTCTCCATGGCCTGGATGATCCCATTGCTTCGCAAGAGCATAAAGATGAGGGACTTGAGGGAGGCGACATATCTCCGGAGCGGACTCCTTCTGACGACATAACTTTATCTAAACTTGTCACTCCAGGAAGTGAGTCCTCCTCGAAGAGGAGAAGGAAGCAAGGAGCATCAAAGAGGAGAGGGAAGATAATCACTGCCACTGAAGAGGAGCCAGGAGTTGGGCCAGCTGCGCCTACCTCTCCTTCCTCCCTTATACCCACTGGTCGACCTGAAAAGCTGGTCATTCGGTCGGGTAAAGGGTCCAAAGGCAGTAAAAAGAAGTGAAGACTTTAGCTTTTTGTCTTTTGTATGAACTGGCCGAGAGTTGTGCGGGTATCGGCCCCCGCTTTTATTTTGAGAACCTGTATCTGCATTATAGTTGAATAAAATGATTCTTCGTTTGTACAAACTTCTGTTTGAATTTGAGAATGCATTTACTATTTATTTTATTTTTTGCACAAGTTTATTTACACGATATTGCAGCGGGCTTATGGTATGTTGTTTGAGTATTACTTTACTGATGCAGCTATACTATTATACCATGTTGCCCCCATACCTTAAGCTTGCTGCAATATTTTATACTTTGAGGGGACTTGCACTCTTATTTGCTAAAGAATAATTATTTTATTCTTTAAAGAAAATTTTTGTAGAGTACAACTCCCTTCGTATAAGTTTCTATGCTTTGTCGTTCGAAGAAATCACTTTTTTCTTTTTCTTATGTGCATATTTTACCAAGTGAATTCCTCTATGTGGTAAAGCGGACCTCTGAAGGGTACTTTAACTCCCTCTCTTTTCTTTTTTTTCGAGGAAGATTATTCCCCAGAATAGGTAAATTATTCTTTATTCGAAAGTTAAAGTATGCCCCTGATAAGGATTTTTTTTTTTATATATAGAAAGTTGTACCTCTGAGGAGGGATTTTTCACGTTTCAACACTTGGAAGTTTTATTTCAATCTCGGTGAAACGTGTACCTCCAAAGAGTTATGCCTTAGAAATCCTTTTCACGTTTCAACACTTGGAAGTTTTATTTCAATCTCGGTGAAACGTGGGTTTCCGAAGAGGTCTTTCTTCTTAATTGTGTCCCCGGGAGGGGGTTGTTCCTCTGAGGAGGGATTTCTCACGTTCCAACACTTGGAAGTTTTATTTCAATCTTGGTGAAACGTGTACCCCCAAAGAGTTGTGCCTTTGAAGAAAGCCTTTTCACGTTTCAACACTTGGAAGTTTTATTTCAATCTTGGTGAAACGTGGGCTTTCAGGAAGGTCTTTATTTTGTTTTTGCATTTCAACTTTGGTGAAGTGAAATTCCGAAGAGCGGTTATTACACTTCAACTCCTGGAGAAATGTGCCTCCGAAGAGGGCTTTTATTTTGTTTACATTTCAACTCTGGTGAAGTGATATCCCGAAGAGCGGTCATAACACTTCAACTCCTGGTGAAATGGGCCTCCGAAGAGTGCTTTTATTTTTTGGCATTTCAACTCTGGTGAAGTGAAATCCCGAAGAGCGGTCATAACACTTCAACTCCTGGTGAAATGGGCCTCCGAAGAGGGCTTTTATTTTTTGGCATTTCAACTCTAGTGAAGTGAAATCCCGAAGAGCGGTCATAACACTTCAACTCCTGGTGAAATGGGCCTCCGAAGAGGGCTTTTATTTTTTGGCATTTCAACTCTGGTGAAGTGAAATCCCGAAGAGCGGTCATAACACTTCAACTCCTGGTGAAATGTGCCTCAGAGAGGGTTTTCATCGCCTGGAAGTTACTCTCTCATGGTTGGAGGGTCATGACTCCTCCAATCTTTTTTGTTGAGTAGAGAACTTTCTTTTTTGTGGCGTATGACCCATTAGAGGTCTTTTATCCTTCGAAGAGGACTTGTGCCGCTGATGGTATTGGTTGTTCCTCTGTTCACTTGCTTATGCCTTTTCAGCGATCCTCTCTCTTTTTTTTCTTTTCAAGTTTTCTTTCCCCTTTTCTTGCAAATGGCTTGTTTAATCCAAGGAAGTGTACTTCATTGTTAGGCAAGTTCGTGAGAACGGGCACTAGCTTCCTAATTGGATATTTGTTTGTCCAAACAATCTCAATTTATCAGCAAGGGCCCGTTTCTATCGAAATCACTAGCCGTTCAATTGAAGTATTTCCTATCTAGGATTTGAATTCGGGGTCTTTACGACTTGAAATTTGTTTGTTGAATGATGGTGAGAATCGCTCGGTCTTATTATGCGCAAGTTCTTTTTCCATTGTCTGCAAAAATTTAAATCGACATTTCAGCAATACATTTTATGTACTTTTATATCGAAAATAAAGCAAACATGTAATAAAAATAAGGAACACAAGATTTATAGTGGTTCGGCCAAGAATTTGGGCCTACATCCACTTTATATTCTTTCATTATTTACTTGCATCAGTTTCACAATTGCTTTCAATTACAAGAATCATACATTCATAATTCTTTTTACAATGTTTCAACAGAATTTTCAAGTAAAATATGGACGCAAGTGATTGCTGTTCCATGCCCTTGGGATTTGATCTCCATCAACAGTGGTGAGCTTGAATGTGCTGTCAAGAAGTTTCTGACCTATTACATACGGTCCTTCCCAATTTGGCCCAAACACACCTGTCGCGGTCATAATTCTTTTCAGGACTAGATCTCCAATTTCAAAGCCGCGTTGTCGAACTTTGGAATTGAAATGTCTGGCTATCCTTTGCTGATGAGCTGCAACTCTGAGGTTAGCTTCATCTCTTTTTTCATCAAGGAGATCCAGCGCTTCAAGTTGTAGCTTCTCATTTTCTGCTTGATTGAAATGGATTCTTCTGTGTGAAGGGACCTCTGTTTCAACCGGGATCATTGCCTCCGATCCGTATGCTAACGAAAAAGGAGTATGCCCAGTTGCAGTTTTGTGAGTAGTTCTGTATGCCCATAGTGCAAGTGGTAGTTTATCGACCCAACCACCTTTTGCTCTTTCGAGTTGCTTTTTGATGGTTGATTTGATGATCTTGTTCACTGCTTCCACTTGCCCGTTTGCCTGCGGATGAGCTACTGCCGAAAAGCTTTTCTGGATTTTGAATCGTTTGCAAAAATCCTGGAATTCCTCGCTTTCAAACTGAGTACCATTGTCTGTGATTATTTTCTGAGGCACACCGTATCTGCAAATGATATTCTTGGTCACAAAGCTTATCATTTTCTTAGAAGTGATAGTTGCCAATGGTTCAGCTTCAGCCCACTTAGTAAAATAATCAACTGCAACAATAGCGTATTTAATCCCTGATTTAGCAGTTGGTAGCGGCCCAATGAGATCCATTCCCCAAATTGCAAATGGCCATGGACTGACCATCTGTGTGAGTTCGGTAGAAGGTGCTCTAGGAATTTTGGCATATCTTTGGCATTTGTCACATTTTCGGGAGTAATCTGCAGCATCCCGATTAATTTCTGGCCAAAAATATCCGTATCGGAGAATTTTCTTTGCTAATGTTTGACCACCTGAATGATCACCACATTCTCCTCCATGCACTTCAGCTAGGATTGTTTTGGACTCTTCCCGGGATACACATCGAAGCAATGGCATTGAGAATCCCCGTCTGTACAATTGGCCATCCTGAATTACATAGCGAGAGGCCTTCCTTAGTAACTTTCGTCTTTCTATCGAGTTTTCTGGCAGAGAACCTCTGAGTAGGTAATCCAGTATTGGAGTCATCCATGACTCTTGTTCTTGAGATACATTCATAATCCAGTCTATATCCATCTCGTCTATACTTGGCGCTGAAAGGACTTCTACAGGGACCAATCCCAATAGTTGAGCTTCACCAGAACTTGAATATTTTGCGAGGGAATCTGCCTTCATATTATCTTCCCGAGGAATGTGGCTTATTGAATAGTGATCGAGTTCACATAGGAGTTCCCAAGCCTTTGACAAGTAGGAAGGCAGGTTTCCACCTTTTGCTTGAAATTCCTTCTTGACTTGGCATACAATAAGCTGAGAATCACTGAAAATTTGTAATGCTCGAATGTTTAGCTCTTTAGCGATTTTCAGACCTGCAATAAGAGCTTCATATTCTGCTTCATTGTTTGTTGAAGGAAATTCCAGTCTTAGTGCATAACATAATGATCGACCTTCAGGAGTTTCAAGTACCACTCCGGCTCCAGAACAGTAGTCATTTCTTGCGCCATCAACATACATCTTCCACTGGATTGGAGAATCATTGATCGCTTTTTCCTCACCATCATCTTTCTCTGTGAATTCTGCAATGAAATCAGCTAAAGCTTGTCCGTTGATTGCCTTTCGGGGATGATAAGTGATGTCATATTGACTGAGTTCAATGTTCCATTTTAGAAGGCGACCCGAAGTTTCTGGGCGAAATAGGACTTGCTTTAGAGGTTGATCAGTGAGCACTTTGATAGGATGAGCTTGGAAATATTGCCTCAGTTTCCTCAATGCAACTAGTAGGCAATAGGCGAGTTTTTCCAACTTGGAGTAATTCAGCTCTGCCCCAGTGAGTCTTTTGCTGATATAGTAAACTGGATGTTGAATCCTTTTGTCTTCCCGTATCAGCGCTGCACTTAGAGCATGAGATGATACTGCCAAGTATATAAGAAGATCCTCACCATTGCCTGGTCTAGAAAGTATCGGAGGCGTTTCCATATGACGGATCAACTCTTCAAAAGCTTTTTGGCATTCGGGAGTCCATTCAAAGTTCTTCTTTCCTTTTTTCAGGGCATCGAAGAATGGGATGCATTTATCAGTAGCTTTGGAAATGAACCGACTCAGGGCGGCGATCTTTCCGTTGAGACTCTGCAATTCCTTCTTTGTTCTAGGAGCTTTAACTTCTTTCAAGGCAGTAATTTGAGCTGGACTAGCCTCAATGCCCCTAGCACTGACGATAAAACCTAAGAACTTTCCGGATTCGACCCCAAATGTACATTTCAGGGGGTTAAGCTTCAATCTGTATTTCCGGAGGACTGCGAACATTTCTGCTAAGTGTTCAATGTGATCCGCTGCTTTCCTGGACTTTACTAACATGTCGTCGACATAGACTTCCATAGTTTTGCCCAATTGCGGTTTGAACATAGCATTAACAAGTCTTTGGTAGGTTGCCCCTGCGTTTTTTAATCCGAAGGGCATAACTCTGTAGCAATAAAGTCCAACATCTGTAATAAAGCTTGTATCCTCCTGATCCGGCTCATGCATCATGATTTGGTTATAACCGGAGTAGGCATCCATGAAGGATAGCAATTCATGTCCCGCAGTTCCGTCTACCAGTTGATCGATCCTGGGTAATGGGAAGCAATCTTTGGGGCAAGCCTTGTTTAGATCAGAAAAATCAATGCACACTCTCCATTTTCCATTAGCTTTCTTGACTAACACAGGATTTGAAACCCAATTTGGATATGTAGATTCTTTGATGAAGTTATTTTCCATGAGTCGATCAACTTCTTTTAATGCTGCTGACCTTTCTGGACCTTGGGTTCTTCTTTTCTGTTTAACTGGCGTAAACTTTGGGTCAATATTCAGAGCGTGTACTGCAACTTCTGGGGATATTCCACACATATCAGCATGAGTCCAAGCAAAGACATCCAGATTTGCCTTCAGGAAAGATATCAAGATATTCTGAATTGACACATTAAGCTGTGAACCCACATTCAACACCTTATTTGGGTCCTTCGGGTCAACAGGTACCGGAACTGTCGTTTCCACCAGTACTACTCTATTCTCCCCTGTACTGGCTTTTCTGGGATCCATTTCTTTCCGTGCCCCGCTGTGCTCGCCAGTGCAGGGTCCGCTCTGTAATTGCTACAAGGCTGGGTCCCTGATGCGGACTGGGGTTGCCGCATCCTTTCCCATTTCTCTTTTTCTTGACTCTCGCAGCTCTGTCCAATAGCATTCTCGCGCAGCATTTTGATCCCCTTTTATAACTCCTACTCCATTGTCAGTAGGAAATTTAATAGTGAGGCACCACGGGGCTAGGATAGCTTTGAATGCTGCGAGTGTTGGACGGCCAAGAAAAGCATTATAAGCAGAATATTCATCGATGATCACAAAGGTTTGCTTTCGGACCACTTTCCTTTCTCCTTCCCCAAGTTCTACAAACAGATCGATGGTTCCTACTGGTTGCTTTGGCTCCCCAGTGAAGCCAACAATTTTCTGTGATGAGGCTTGCACATCGATCATAGGGATTTTCATCTGGTCAAATGTCTTTTTGAAGAGGATATTACACGATGCTCCGCAGTCAATGAGGACTCTTCTGACAATGGCTGGTCCAATACCAGCCGAGATGACCAAGGGATCTAAAGTAGGAGCTTCAATACCTGTAGAATCTCTGGCTCTGAAAATAATATCATCGCTGAAAGTTTTCTGTTGTTTAAGGGGCGTAGTGTCTTCTAGAACAAAGACGTCATCTTCGGCTGGGGCATATTTCAAAGCCCTGGAATATCTCTCCATCTCACCCTAACTCTTGCCAGCTGGGTGAGGTCCTCCTGAAATGACATTGATAACGGGCCTTCCAGATTCATGCCCCGTAGCTTTCTCACCTGCCCCAGGCTGATAAACAGGAGCCCGCTGCCCCTGACCCGACGATGCAGGATTGTTGCTATTCTTTTTCACGAATTGCTGCAACTTGTTTTCTCTTAGCAACTCTTCAATCAGATTTTTCAGCTGGCGGCATTCATCAGTTTCATGACCTGGTTGATTGTGGAAGCGGCAGAATTTCCCACTCTGTATGGCTTTTTTCCCGGTTCTCAAAGGGATAGGTTTAGGGAAATCGACGGAATCTTTAGTGGCCAGGTAGATGTGCTCCGGTGTATGTGATAATGGAGTATATTCTGATGGCTTGAAGGATCGGGGCTTCTTCAAATTACCCTGTTTCTTCCCATTACTATTCTCCCTTTTTTGCCCCACCGATTCATTCTTGCGTGGAGCGACAGTGTTGTCTTCTGCTTTTTCCAACACTGTCTTTACTGGTAAAGGACGGCTTTCCAAGCGAATGAATTCATCTGCTTTTTTGTAGAACTTTTCGAGAGAGGTTGGCTCCTTCATATTTAACCATTTCCCAAATTCGCTTGACTTATCAATAGCCCTCATCAGATAAGTCAATATCATTCGTGGTTCAGCATTGTCCACCTCAGCCAGTGCTATATTGAAGCGGTTCAAGAAGGATCTGATAGACTCACCAGGATTCTGCTCTAAACTCGATAGTGACATAATGTCCTTGGCCTTCGAAGCATATAGTCTAAACTGCTCCTTGAATTTTCTGGTCAAGTCTGAAAACTGATCGATAGATCGGACTGGCAACTTGGTGAACCACAGTAAAGCCACGCCTTCCAGGTATACGGGGAAATATCGGCACTTTATTTCGTCGGAGGCCCTGGCACCTGTCATGTGCCAATCATATTTATACAAGAACTCATTCGGATCACTTGTCCCTCTGTAAGCTGGAATAGTCGGAGGGACAAACTTCCTTGGAAATTCCGCCTTCAAGATTTTTTCAGTAAACGGAGTTTTACTTGGGGCGAAACCCCATTCCTTCTCATCTTCAACTCTTTGCATACTTTCTTTCATGATCTGCCGGACCATTCCAGAAAGATATTCCTCATCATGCCGAGTTCTAGATCCACCGGCCTCAGGTACTGCCTGCTCAAAGGGACTAGTAGGCCTTTCAGGAGCATTCCTTTCATTAACATCATGAATGTTGCCAGCATAGTTCCTTTCATTACCAGCCGGTTGATTGTTTGCCCCAAGTAAGTCGTTCAACTTATTCAGAATCAGAGCATTCTGGGCACTTTGAGCCTCTAGTTGTGCATTTTGGGCGTTTATCTGCTGGTTTAGCCCTAGAATCACAGCATCCAATTCCGCTTTCGTAACTCCAACAGACGGAGTGGGTAGATTAGGTACAGGGGAAGCGGAGGTTCCCTCTTGAATGTTCCCAGATCTGATAGATCTACTTTTCCTTCCAGGAGCCATAATCTCAGATATACTTCTGGTTTTTAAGGAAATTATTTCTTCAAATCTCTGCGAAGCAATGATGACAGCTGTCCTGAGTTCAATTCTCAATGAAAGCACCAAAAATGTTAATGCTTAAATTTGAACGCTAACACCCCGGTGTGTGAAGTGTAGTTGTGAAAGCACCACCCGATAGATCGGGAAAGAATTACAAGCAAGTAATAACGGAAAAGCAGTAAACAACAGCAATTTTATAGTGGTTCGGCTTATGGGTACAGCCTACGTCCACTTTAAGTACTTTTATTGATGATCTCGTTACAGGTTGATACAATTCTTCCCAAGTACAATTCACTTTGAACTACAAGAAACTTAGAACAAGTATTTTAAACTTCGATGGAGATGAGAGTCTTCGAATCCATGTTGGATGTACGTGATCTCTTGTTGAAGTTGTTTGTAGCGTTCTTAGTGTCTCGAGAGCTTCAAGTGTTGAATTGGTTTGGAATGCAGCAGAGTATCAGCGCTTGAAGAGAATGAGCCAAAAGTCCCCTTCATGTTGAATATGGCCATGTATTTATAGGCAAACTTTTTAGGCTGAAATTGCTAAGTCATGAGTCGTACATGACTCATGATGAGCCGTTCATGACTCATGATGAGTCGTAACCCGTACACGGTTCATAGTAGGTCGTGCCCGACCTACTGGGTTAGCTTCCCCCCTGCTCCAAGACTATGTTCCCATTTGAATGAATATCACAAGTCCTGAGTTCTCTACGAGTTAACCAGAACGTTCTCCTTTATGTTAGCATGAGTCGTACACGACCCATCATAAGTCATATGTCGTTAACGAGTCAGCAGGCAGCAACATAGGTGCATTGGTATTAGGCTTGTTCCCTGTTCGCTTGAGTCGCCAGCGACTTATGATAGGTCGTTAGTCATCCTGAGTCGCTAACTCCATGAGTCGTTAACTTGTTGAGTCGGTACCTTTCCTGAGCCGTAGCTCGAATGAGTCGTTGGATCGGGTTAGGCCTTGAGTCGCAGACCCGCTGAGTCGTTGATCCATACTGCACCTTTAAGGCGCTAACTCGCTGAGTCGTTGCCATCAATGAGTCGTTGACCCATTGAGTCGGCAATCTCTGAGTCGCTCATCAGTTGAGTCGCTGATCCTTATGAGTCGTGAATCCAGTGAGTCGCTGATCTTTACGAGTCGCTGACTGCCTTATCTGCTGAGTCGGCCTAAGTTTTAGTGGGGTTAACAGTAAATAGTTTAACGGATCCTTAGGAGATGTAAATCCCGATCATCTCTTGAGTTACTGCACTCATATTTATTTCTGTTAATTTAACTTACATAAGATCTTTTAGTTCTGACTTGAGTGTTTTTGTCTTTTCAAATTCGCTCGGGTCAGTCCGAGCGTTTCAGGATTTGAAGTTTTAGCTCTGGAGGACGAAGACGAAGATTGTAGTATTATTATCTACTATTTTATATTCCACTACACCGTATTCCGCTGCATTGATATTATTGGTATGTAAACTCTGATATTTAAATGTATAAAGAAGAATCGAATGTTTTGTAAACAGTTTTATAAACTGTATATTTTATTATTATATTTTATCCTTCCGCTGTGAGATTCTAATTTGTTTTATTTCTTCTCTGTTTTCTTATTTACCCCATAAAAATCCACCCTTCGTATGGTTTGAATCGGCATGTGTGTCGGTTTAAATCGTGCGAAAAGGCGGGATGTTACACTTACATTCACTTTGGAAACCAATTTGAATCATATTAAATCAAATTTCAATTATTCACTCTATTTTCATATATTGAATTTCAATATCAAACTAATCATATCAAATTCGGAATTTAATTATTCAAACATTTGTAATATTAAATTTAAACAAATTTGATTATTCTTAAATCACTATCTTTTGAAATATTCAAGACGAACTTATAAAATTTAACAAATTCAAATTATAGAACAACCATTTTCATTAAAATAGTTATTCAATTCCCGCTATTCAATTATTCAATAAATTCCAAATATTAAATTTAAACAATTTAATTGTTTAATATTTGACGGATTTCAATATTGGATTTTTAAATAAAAATTTCATTATCAGTCGATTTACTATATTATATCAAATGAATTCCACATTATTATTTAACTACAGTTAGAGATAATGCACTCAACTAATATATAAACTTTCATTTCAATTGCAATTGGTTCACAAATTCAATTCGACTAACTAAATGAATAGGTAACTTAAATAATTATTACCGTTAACTTTTAATTACTTGTAAGTTTATTATTTACAAACAAGTGTCACAATTACCTATATAATTCAAATTCACTCCATTACCGTTGACTTCATATTATTTCAATTGATTTGGGGTTTCATTCAATTCATAAATAATTAACATAGGTAAAATTTGTTGCATTTCATTCTAGTTATTATTACCATACATAAATTACAATTTTTTTTTATTCTTCCAACATTAAACCATGAAATCTTATTAAATTTACATTTTTAATTATCGAAATTTTACGGGTCGTTACACTCTCCCCCAGTCAAAACTTTTCGTCCTCGAAAAGGAAAAAGAAGGGAAAAGAAACTAAGTAAAGAATTCAACATTTGATATATTTTAGTCAAAATTATCCACTTATAAATCAATGAAATTCCATTTATAAAGTCATAACTACGCTTCCACTAACTTACTCCAAACGGCTTTCTAACTTTAAAGTTAGTTATCAAAACAAGTTATAAAAAAAATTAAAACTTGAAAAATTTTCTAACACCCGGATTTACGGAAAATTTCGGCAGAGTCTCCTTTGCGCGGCTCGATCGGAAAAAAAATGACAGTATATATATCACAAATATACATCTCATCAAGTGATGAGGCATCCCGCAGGGAAAAAGTGTAAAAGTACGGTATGTAATCCGAGATATGTACCTTATATATTATTAGAGAGCATATACGGCTAATATAGCGCGAAAGCGAGCTCCAAATGCGAAGCAAGCGCAATCCGCACCTACTAAACACTCAACAAACCATGAGAAACATACATGTATGAAAATAATATCAATATACACAATATAGCAACATAACAACTACATGTGCCACATAGCAAATGCAACAAAACAGCAAATGCATCCACCAAATCAATTATCATCCAACTATCATCCAACAAATACATAACCAATCAATATAAATTCACTTCTCATTAATATTTATTGACTTGGTTTTCAATTTTAATCACAGTTGATTCATTAACGTTGGATTTTACTAACATTCATTCTCAATTCAATTAGTTAACATTCGCTAATTTATATTTACATTAGTTCACTTCCAATTTGAATCGAATTAAATTATATTTAAATTCATTTAACTTCCAATTTGATTTCAATGATTTATAGCTTTCAATTTCATTAACACTTAATGAATTATATACAATCAACTAACAATTATATAACAACCAAATCATATCATTTTAAAAGAATCATTATATATTGGGCATCATAAATTTCCAATATTAACTTTAATTAAGTCCGTAAGCCGTACATATATCATCCGTGAGCAATATCAATCTAATCGCTTGTTCGATCGCACAATTTCACTTCCAAACTAGTATCGTTCACACGACTCTCTAGTGCGGACTCAGATTTGGTTCCTTGATTGGAAACTGTTACTCTCCTTGCATAGCCATATACTATGATAGAGAATTCCAGAATCAAATTAAAAATCCATATCTAGGGTTCGCCGTCGAAAATCGAGTGAAAAATTCGAACTTGGATCGATATAAATCATCTCGAAATTTTGTGCTCGAATTTGGATCAAATTGTTATGCGAATAAAATAATATACATACAATCTTACGTATTACCTTCCAATGGATTTCTATCCAATTTATCTATACTAAATTATTTTATTGACTTCTATTTTTTTCACTTAATTACTCACAATCCATTATTCAGTTAGTATATTCATTTCTTTACATAGCATATTCTTTAACATTATCTTTTCTTAAACATCATATCAAAGAATTTGCTTACTCAAGTTCATTTTAAACATTCTATATAATTTAATTAAACTCAATTTCCTTTCTCAATTGATCCTTAGCTATACCAAATTCTTTTGTTTACATTTACTCCATATTCATAGTTTCAGTTAATACAAATTTTTTGTGGAACATTTTATTAATCATCACTTTAGTTTATAGTCATTCCATAAAAGTCTAACTTCTCATATATGACTTTTCTTAGTTTATAGTTATCTCAAAAGTTGCAAATTTATCTTTACATATTTTTCTTTTTTTGTTGCAAATTCATATTTAATTTTACAACCAGTTTACAAAGACATTGCTTGACTCAATGGCCTTTTCTTAAGTTCACTTACTTGTTCCATTTATCCATTCATCATTTCATGCTATATTTAAGTTTTTATAATTTTTATCACAACCAAATTTTCCATTTATATACATTTTAATTCCTTTGAGTTTTCCTACTTGTATACTTAAATTATTTCCAGGTTCTGTTTAGTTGTACAATATCTCATTACATATCCAAAACATCGTTTCAACTTCTTAATATTTGGTAAGTCATATTATATGTTATTAGAATGCAAATTTGGCATTATACAAATTTATAGAATTTCATTTTACTTAATTAGAATGTTCACAAATTTGATTTATTTAAATCCTCTTTACCTTTCAACTTTAAAGGTACACTACAACTCTAAAGTTTTCCCAAAACATAAGCTTAGATATCTTAATCCTCTTATTTTATAAATTTTGGTTATTCACAATTCATTCAAATAATTTGAAAATTACTAATTAACATAACTTAGAAATTTAAATGCCCGGTTCTTTTCAAATCGTTTGAAATAAACATATACACTTATATCTTTAATATATCAAATCTTACCTTTGGAGTTTAAACCAAAACCCATTTACCCAAAATAATTTCGATAAAAACAAAGCTTCTTAGAAGTCTCCCCCACTTTGAGACTCGAAAATGAACGTCGATGATGCTGCGCAGTCATCATCGAAATTATTTTCCAGCGACAGAAGAGAGGAGTACTTAATTCATTCCTTCTTAAAAATCCTTTCAAAATATTTCCTATAAATATTTTCCAACTAACATCACAATATATTTTCTTCAAATCTTTGAAAACCATTTTAAAAGTCCCCGGGTCTTAAATTCAATATTTTCCAATTTAAATTTGTTTTAATTTATAAGTCACCTTTATAAAATATTCTTGTAGGATTTTCTTTCTTAAACATTCCACAAGTTGTTTTATTACTGTTCATTTTTGTAATTCACCTTATTTATTAAATTACAATATCCAATTAATGATAATAACCAATATATCATTTCTAACAACCAGGTAAGCTAGATAAGTCACAATAATTTCTGAAAATTTTCTTTATATACGAAATATAATTAGAGCAAAATTATTTCATTTACCCAATTTAAAACAATACTATGTCGAACTGTTCTGTTTAAGTGTTTAGAGATCCCTATCAATGACGTTAATTACTCGTATTGACCAGAATCCATAAGCCACTCAACGAATCAACCGACACAATGTAAAACATTTTACATCACTAACAAATACGCTCTCTCATATATATACACTCAGTGACTCATCATAGGGCATTACTACCCTATTTATAAAGAGTCAGACCCCACAAAGCTAAGGTTATCGCTAAACCAAAGCTCTGATACCAACTGTAACGACCTGCCTTTTTGGACAGTTTAAACCGACAATCAAATACACATGCCGGTTCCAAACCATTCAAAAGGGCAGATGGTTATTGGGGTAATTAAGAAAAGAAAGGGAAGGAGAAATAAAGGAAATGAAACAACACAGAATCTTGCAGCGGAACGATAAATATAATAGTCAAATAAACAGTTCATGAAGCTGTTTACAATACTTTGATCAATATTTATACAACATTTATCAGAGTTATACATATACAACAGAACAATAAATAATGCAGCAGACAGCATGATGCAAAGATAATAATAGTAATAGAATACCAAATCTTCGTCTTCGTCCTCCAGAATAGATCTTCAATAAGCTGAAAAACTCAGGTCTGACCCGAGCATAATAAAAAGACAAAACACTCGAGTCAGGACTAAAACATCCTTATGAAAGTTAAATCAATCGTAAATAAATATGAGTGTAACAGCGTCAGAGATGTTTACGGGGTTTGACATCTCCTATCCAGTGTCAACGTGCGTGCAATTACTCAAGAGATGTTATGGGATTTTCCATCTCTCAAGGATCCGTTAAACTATGTACTAGGTAGTAATGTACGCTAAGTAGATAATGCCTATCAGTAATATAAAGTATCAAAATAGCGTTAAGGCGTTACCATAGTCCCCCTTAACACACTTTTATAATGCAATAGTCTATACAGCACCGTAAGCCCCACCGTAAACTGGTGGTTATCAGAGGGTACCCCATAGGCATAACACAAAACAAAACGTAGTGGTCGCGAATAGGATAATCAGTATGACAAGGTACATGAGGCGATACCAACTAGGATACTAGTAGTTGCGTGATCCGGACTGATGTTGAGCATAGCCAGCAGCTACCCCAACACCGCGAAACAACACTCCCAAATCAAGGGGTGCATCCAAATCGAATCATAAATGTAATAGATATGGTATCGATGAAGTGTGTCCGCTAGAGATGGCGAACCTCAATGGCCCGGCCCGGCTCCTGTTTTAGTCATGTCAGGGGTCATCCAATATCGTTCTCTTTCTTCAGTCAACGCGTTGACCAAACCATCCACTTCATTCTGGATTAACACTCCGCGTATAATAGTTATTAAAGTGGTGTTCGGTATCGACAGAGAGTATGTCCATATCTGATCCCAGTCTCTTTAATAACTACGTATTATTACACCGTTGGCTCTTTTACATTTCAAATCGATTCATAATTGATATCAAAATATCATATTCGCTTCAAAATCAAATCCATTTCAAATATCGTCATAGCCATTCAAAATATAAGGTTCCTTTTCAAAAATCATTTCTCGCCTTAATATCTCATTTCGATTTCAAGATCATTTCGGATTTCAATTTAGGTTGCAACTTCATTTAACCCAATTCGTATTTAAATTCAAGATTTAAACATAAACATTTCACCTCATTGACCAGCTTGAAATTTTAGAAAAATAGTTTTAAGTAGTTTAAAAGTGGTTTAAATAATTAAAGTAGTTAAAAATACTTAAAGTCTTAAAATGGATTTAAAATAGATAAACTAGTTTAAAATAATTTAAATTGGGTTAAGTAGATTTAAAATAGATTAAAATAGTTTAAGTATTCAAAAATGGTTTATATAACTGAGTAATTTGGAAAACAAAATAAACAGCTTCAAAACCAAACCATTTTAATTATAACTTCCCAATTCAAAACAAGTTCAATTTCCCTTCTACTGATTCAGTTTCGATTTCGATTCAATCAACGTCAACTTTGACTTCAAATTTATTCAATTTTATATTCACTTTCAATTAATTCAATTTCAATTTATATTGATTTGGAGTTTGATTTTTCAAAATATCCATTATAACACTTAACAAAATTATCCATCAATATTCAATTTTAAATCCAAATTTCAAATATGATTCAATTCCAAGCTCGATTTCAAAATAACATTTTTATATCACTTTTACTTAGTAATATTCAAAGCTCGAATTAAGGTTCAATCTTTAAACAAATCAATTTTCGAAATTCAATCTTATCCCGATTGTAAATTCCAAAGTCTCCACTTTAATTATTTAACAATTTCTTTTAACCAAAATTTATTTCAACATTCCAAACTCAATTTTTCGATAAATTCGATTTCTATAAATTGATTTCTATTTAAAACTTTTAAATCAAAACATTTAAATAAATTTCAAATCGAAGATTTTTAAAATTATTAATTTAGCCAATCCGGTGTCCGTATATAATTTTCTATCCTATGGCCAAGTGATTATTTATCTTAATTAAATGTCAGGGATGAATATATATCACTTAAACCAAATCACAGTTTCATATGTATGCATAACAGGATATATATAAGCAAATAAACATCCAAACATTTAAATATCAACCAATAGCATCCATCGAAATACATCATCCAATAGACAATACAATTCATGGCAATTTCATAGTTATGAATATCAGGTAATTCAATCGCAGTTCAATTTTAATTTCAGTCTAACTGTCAATTTAAATTTCAACGGTTAATTCAAATGACAATCTATATGACAATTTAAATTTTATCAAACAACGACAAATAAAATCATAACACTTTATAATGTCAAATTTAACTGGCATAAAGATATTTAGTACGTTGTGAGCGTTATAAAACACTCACTTTGATTTCAATGTAGTTCCAGCGTTTTATTTCGAATAAAATTAAACGAGCGTTTAATTTTACCCAAAATTTTCACTAGCTCCAAACGACTCAAATCCAGCTCCATAGCATAATGCTCGACAAAACGAAGCCAACGCAATTCGTTTCGTTGAATTCCGACCTCGTATGCAAAAGTTAGAGCATTTTAAAGTTTGTACACATTTTAATATAAATAAATTTACAAATCTATTTCACTTTTAACCTTCTACTGATCTGGACCGTTGATTTCTTGGCCTCAACATTAGGCCGTCCCCTCTCCTTCTTTCCAAACGTGATATTCACGTACAACCAAACCCATAGCCTCCACAAAACCCTAATTCACGCGACCAAACGATTCCACTTCACGACGACCAGCTAGCGCCAAATGGAAGCCCCCGTCGAATGCTACCCACGGCTGGAGCATCATGGAGCTCGGCCCTGTCTTTGGCCTCGAGAAAGGTGCACGACCTGATGTGAACGCGGCCCTCCTGACGACGTCGTGGTGCTCCAAATTCCATCTCCACCGTTATCTTCAAGATCTCGATGCCCTCTACAAGTTTGCAGTTGAAAACTTTAGCTAAATGTTTACGGATTGGAAGGAAATTGAGGAAGATTGAAACGAATTTATGGCCATTGTTTTCAAAGTGGCGGCAGAAGCTATTAGGGTTAGGGTTTTGAGTTGTGTTGCAAATGTGAATATAGAGAGCCTTTTATAGAAAATTGCCCAAAACACTATTCATCCGAAATTTTCCGAACTCCAAACGAAGCGTGCCAGCTGGCGTTTCTAGGGTTTACCCCACATTCCGGACACAATGGAATAGGTTTCGGGAACCAATTCGATCATCTGTGTGAGTTACAGCAATAAACGATCGATTTAAAATTAAACCGGTTAATCAAATTTCTGTGCGTTTTAGCTTGCCCCGGACAAACGGTAAATCCGATTGACACGAAATTTGAAATCTTACAATAATATCACATTACGAATCCGATGAAACTGGTTTCGTCGATATCCGAGACTGTTTGAAAAATGCTATTTTAACTCGTCAATTAAATATTAAAATATTCGATTTTCACAAATTTACTTTTAATTCGATTTTAACAGTTCTATAACCTCATTCTAACTTTAATATGATAAAATAAAATTTTACAAATCATTTTTAATCATATTAAACCCGTTATTCAATTATCCAATAATTTTCAATTTTAAAATCTTATTAACTCTATTATAAACCTAATATAACTTACATTCACTTTGGAAACCAATTTGAATCATATTAAATCAAATTTCAATTATTCACTCTATTTTCATATATTGAATTTCAATATCAAATTAATCATATCAAATTCGAAATTTAATTGTTCAAACATTTGTAATATTAAATTTAAACAAATTTGATTATTCTTAAATCACTATCTTTTGAAATACTCAAAACGAACTTATAAAATTTAACAAATTCAAATTATAGAACAACCATTTTCATTAAAACAGTTATTCAATTCCCGTTATTCAATTATTCAATAAATTCCAAATATTAAATTTAAACAATTTAATTGTTCAATATTTGACGGATTTCAATATTGGATTTTTAAATAAAAATTTCATTATCAGTCGATTTACTATATTATATCAAATGAATTACACATTATTATTTAACTACAGTTAGAGATAATGCACTCGACTAATATATAAACTTTCTTTTCAATTGCAATTGGTTCACAAATTCAATTCGACTAACTAAATGAATAGGTAACTTAAATAATTATCACCGTTAACTTTTAATTACTTATAAGTTTATTATTTACAAACAAGTGTCACAATTACCTATATAATACAAATTCACTCCATTATCGTTGACTTCGTATTATTTCAATTGATTTGGGATTTCATTCAATTCATAAATAATTAACTTAGGTAAAATTTGTTGCATTTCATTCTAGTTATTATTACCATACATAAATTACAATTTTTTTATTCTTCCAACATTAAACCATGAAATCTTATTAAATTTACATTTTTAATTATTGAAATTTTACGGGTCGTTGCATAGTATATGCACACATATTAGAAATCATTTTCAAAGTATAAATCAAAAGTACACAGAAGTCAATCGATTGAATCATATCTCCCAGTCGACTGAACCTGTTCATGTATACAAGATTTAAAACTAACAATGTTCAGTCGACTGAATATGAAATTTTAGCCAACTGAATTCTGTGAAAATTGTACTGTTTCTTCTCAATTTTAAATTCTTATATTATAAGCAAAGTTAGATTTAAAAACAAACAATATTCAATCGACTGAATATGAAATTTTAACCGACTTAATTCTGGGAAAATTGCACTGTTTCTTTTCTGTTTTGAAATTCTTATATTTTAAACAAATTTAGTCCATCGCCTATTTATTTTCAGTCGACTGAAAGTCATATAACTGCTATATTTCTGAAAGGATGTTCATCATTCTGAAGAGACATCTCTATCCATTAACTGTTGCAACCTTTTCTCTTCATCATTACTTTTCATAAAAAGTTATAACTAATGGTTATCTATATAAAGCGATTCATTTCAAAGTTTTAATTAACTAATTTACAATTTTTTTTCTCAATCTTGATTTACTCTCAAGCATTCAATTCAATATATTTTCTTAAGACTTCAATCACACATTCATTCAAGAATATTTTCTTATGATCATATTACTTCCTTTCTTCACAAGCTCACATTATACCACAAGAATAAGATTATAGAAAGAGTGTACTATATCGACTAATTTGTGCTATTCAAGAGCATAACAAAATCACAAGCTATACTACTTTGTAGATGAAGTTCCATTTGGTTGTTTAGATAGTAGAAGTCCTATTCAGTTGCTCAAGCGGTTGTATTACCTATTCCTCCAGGTTAAGTGAAGGTGTTGATAGTTAAATCCAGTAGGAGTTTGGGATTGGATGTAGAACTAGAAGTTCGAAACGGTATAAAAATCCCTGATGTTTTTTTGCCTATTGCTATTTACTTTTATATTTATATTTTGCATAAATTTCTAACTTAGATAATTATTCATATTACTCGATCCATATATACTTTTAATTTTATCGCAAATGGGACTCATAGGAGGTTGTACAGTAAATGCGCAGCACTGAATGATGCCCGAGGAAGTGTGTGGGCCCAACATAATGGAAGTTCCTTAGTATTCACGGATTTTGTTGCGGCGTGATGTTGTGTTGTTGTTGGATCCTAGTGCATGCAATAAGAGGCAACTACATTACCATTGAGTAGGGGACAAGGATGCAAATGATGATGACGAGTCTACATTACGAGCTCCCGCCCTCAATGCATAATCGAGGTATAGGTACGGGTACCCATAGTTGTAGGAAACTTAGACCCATGGTAGAAATGGTAGGATATTCCTACATAAAATAGTTCGAGTAGCTATTAGCTGATCAGTTTCGTCTAGAGGCTTGATCGGTTGTTCAATCCTATGTATGAGCCTGCACGAGTACCCAGTGTAGGTGTGTATTTAGCTAAATCTTTTAAGTAAATAAATTTAGTAATTCACGGATGCTTGTAGAACACCCTAGGTTACATAGAGTATTACCAAAGTCAACTGCATATGATCACCATATATTAATGTTGTACTCATTCATTAGGCTTTTGTCTGACCCATTCATTTCCCTTCTTTTTTACCCCACCACAGGATAACAAGATAGTAGTTGATTTAGCATAAAGAGTGGAGAAAGGAGCTAAGCGTTGGAGTTTCACTACTCTTGGTTGTTCCTCAAATAGCCATTTGTTGTATTAAATGTTTACTAAACTTATATTTTACATTAGAAATAATGTAAATGAATTGAGAATTTTGAAGGTTGTTATCTTTCTGAAATGTCTACTTTTAGTACTTACATTTTATTCCTTCCGCTGTGAAATCTAAAAATGTAGAATGCCTTAGATTTATCCTTATATTCTTAGTCTGTATAATGTATAAATACACAATATCTCATATTATTGACACCAACATGAGTCCAAAAATGACTCTAGGCTTTGGATTGATGTGTTAGAAGATGCGGTTTATCACAAATAAAGCTAGTCTATGCTTACTGAATTCAATAGCCTCGGCATCGGTCAGCTCCACTTCGGGCTACAACCTAATGGCTTCCAAACTTGTTTCACCTTGACTCAACCCCTTATGTTCTTCAAAGTGTCTTCTCAAGCTCGTTTCTTTTAGACAAAAAGTATTATGTATCAAATTTTTACCATGTACTTTTCGAGATGTTGTAAGGATATCTAATATAGAAAGCATAGGAAGTTGAGACTCACTCAAATCTAGTGCATTGAGGAATTCCTCTCTCAATTTGGTATAAAGAAAGAAAAATGGGTTGATACCCTCTTAGGCTCCTATTTCAAGTTATCCAAACAATTGACTCCTACATCAAATGGAAAAAAATACATGTCCAATATTCTTTATTCTAGCACAATTAGTTATCTTATGTATGTAGTGTAAACAAGACCAGATTTGGCTCACGTAAACATTATTAATTAATATAAGTCTAATCCAAGCAAGGAATATTTGCAAGAACGTGAAGTGATTACATTGTATTTATCTAGTATTTCACATGTTGACTAATTTTATGGTGAAGAAGATGCAATATTACTTTTAAAGGATACTATGATTTATTTTATGTTAGGCATAAACATGGCCTGAAATTGGTGTCGTGCTATGTTTATGCACTTGGAATATGCTTGATTTTATGGATGTCAAAGTTGTAATCCATAAAGCTTTTTTGTACTAAAGCATATTTGATATTGAATGTGGAGGCAACTAAGAATTGATTATATTTTTGCAGTCATTAAATGACCTTCCACTGATAAAAACGAAAATTGAAGTATTTTTTATAGTTGGAGAATGAGTCATTTAATTAAGAATTTGGCCTAAACTCTTGTAGAAATCATATTAATTTTAGAGATTTTTTTTCTTACATTAGAGGCAGAGTGCAAAAAATCGAGTTGAGAAACATACATACCGAAAACAACCGTACAGATATGATGACAAAGTCATTTTCTAAAGACAAGTTTAAGAATTAACTTTGTCTAAACCACTTTGCGACATCCTAATAACTAGTAGATGATGATTGGTTTTGTATGTAACATCCCACATTTTGAGGCTCAAAAATAGGTACTAATGATTCTGTAGTCATCCTTGGCATTATTCCTAGTGACAAAATGAGATGGGTTGTTATATCATTAACATCAAGAGCATAAGAATTTACAATTTTTTTTAAAATAAATCATTCATTAATTTGCAAATTCATTACATTTTAATCTCATAACCTCATGATTTCATCGTTCGCATAAAATATAATAGTCACAATTATAATTCCAAAAGTGAAATATAAAGATGCCCTTGGATGATTAGAATCATAACTACTTTAACAGTTATAGTATTCATCATTACATATATCCAACAACAGAAAAAATCAGTTAAACTACTACATAGTGGAAACAAACTTTAAATAGTAGCTTGCCTCCTGCACATCTCCAAAAACTTATTCGTCAAAACCTAATATACCCTACATCGGCCTACTCAATTCCAAATTGAGCGTCTGAGAGTTTATGGGGAAATCAAAAAAATTGGGTCAAACAAAAAGTATGATGTGAATAATATTAGTCCATCCCAACCAAAATATAGGTGCTTAGTGAGACCACACCATTGAACGAAACAAGTTTTACATCACTAATACCCTATCAAACAATATGTCATTCATTACATATCCTGCATCTAGAATGATTAGGTCATAGTCATACATCAATAGCATATCATGCATGCATAGGTTAACATGAATAGTCTGCATTCACAAGGTTCAAAGGGTTACATATTTCCTTAACTATCCAATCCCATAAAATGGTACATTCGATGGCATAGTTTTCCCAAGATCACTATAAACCTATATTAATTTTCTCAGGCCAACTAAAAACGTATCAGGTTGACTAAGGCCAAAATACGTCAGTTGATCCAATAGTCTTTTTGTCTATTTAGAAGAAAATAATATCGGTCTTCTAAGATCGGTAGGAGAAAAATGTCAACGATCTCTTAAGATCGGTAGGAGAAAAATGTCGACGGTCTTCTAAAGTCGGTAGGAGAAAATATAGGTGAGCAAGCTACTAGGAATTCCTTTGGATGCATAACTCCTAAATTTATCCTCAATCGACAAAGCCCTATGCATTGGAATCATAGATTTTACCAACAAAGGGTTAAATGATTGAAGGATAGGGCACGACCCTACTCTAGTTTCCACCTAAAATCTAGTTCTAAAATATCATTTGAGTCGTGTCTTCTGATCAATCCAGGGCATCCTAACACAATTTGATCTTCATGATCCCCTTGATGCAATTCTACTCACTCAAGAGTTTAAGTCTAATTATATTCACCACTGGAACAAACTTAACTAGTCATCAGTTCTCAAATTCCTAAGGCCAATATGTTTGGTGATAATATTTAACACAATAGTGAGCTATAATAGCTGACCTGAGTGTAATGACGAACATATAACACATTAGCAATCATCCAAATATATGTTCATGTGATGGGCAAATTATACAAAAAATTACTTATTCAAAATAATATTGTTCAGTAATGACTCTTTTAAAAATGAGCTAAGATCTCCTTTCTTTCCTTTGAAAACTCCATAAAAATACATAACTAAATCCTTCTTTTTGATTAAGTAAAACTTAGCCTAACATAGAGTTGAAATCTTCCAAGTATTATAAAACAACTACCTTTCCTTCCAAAATCATGTGCTACCGCACCTTGATAAACCTCAACTTATTGTATGATATAGATATAGATTTATCGTGCCATGATAGATTACAGGCTTTCATGTGTAAAGATATAGGTGACGTCAACAATAAATAACCATCATTTTTAAAATACAACTTTATAAAGTTAGCTAAATATAGTCATCGTACAATGATAAAAATATAGTCATCGTACCTTAAAATACAGTCATCGCGCCTTCAAAAATATAGTCATCATGCACTAAAAAACAAAGTCATTATGTGATAAAGCAAAAATAGCCATCGTTTGTTGAAACAAATAAGTCATTATGGTTTGATAAAAACAAGACTATCATGAGTTGACAAAAACATAGTCACTGTGAGATGACCAAAACATAATTGTCATGAATTAATAAAGTGTGGCTATCACGTATTGTGCAAATGAGGCTATCGCGTGATGAAACAAATAATCATCGCGGGTTGATAAAATTATAACCTTTGTGTGAATAATAAAGCTATCGTGTGATGATAAAAAAGGACTTTCAAAGGCTGATAAAACCATAACTATCATGGGTTGCAATTAATAGCTATCGCGGGTCAACGTTGCATTTCTGTATTTCTTTACAAAACTTTTAGTTTTCTCTATAAAAGCATGAACTTTTTTCCAACCCAACATTATTTGTCATAATCTCATTGACCAACATAAACATTTGCAAAATTCTCACACAATTTCAAAATGGAAAACTTACTTTTATTTTTCAAATATAATTTTTCCTCAAATTATATCATTTATTATATTTTCAAACGAGCCTTATTGCCACAAAACAATTTATATTAAATTATAATCATTTGGGAAAAATCAACAAAATTCTCAAAAATCAATATTTGTTTTTGTAACGACATAAAAACTTCAAAAACAAAAGAAAGCGATGTCATATTTTAATAATTAAATTCGGAAACCAACCATTTTCTTCCTTATGAAATTCATAATAAATTCATTATAATTTCAAAAGTTATGAAAATAAAAACTCATCTTCAATATAGATTTCAAATATCATATCAAAATTTTAGAATGTTTGGAAATCAAAAACTTAATTTCCACAACAAAACCATTGAGGAAAATTTCTAAATAATATCCATAAATTCACAATATGATTATTCAACCATATGCATGATATTTAACAAACAAAAATTTGGATTTACATCAAATCTGAACACACACACCAAAACACAAAGAGATGGATGCATATTATTCACCTTTAACCTTGTTGAAATGGTGGAATTTCCCTTAGCTTTCTTCCTTTAGCTTATCTTCTTTTCCTTAGTTGATAATGGTGGCCAACAATCTTTGTTATATTTTTAACTTTAGAATGAAATGAAAAAATGAAAAGGGAAGAGAGTAGTATGATACCTTCTCTTCCTCTTTTACCCTTCTGTTCATTACCATAGTTTCTTTTAAACGATATCTTCATTATATTTGTTAAGGCCAACTCAACTTAATTAACATAGTGTTAGCACCAAAACTGGTCACTAACACCCAAATCCAGATGAAAGTACCAAACATCAGTCACAACTCACAGATAGAATATATGTAGAGAGTAATAATGTGAAGAATAGTAAAAATTAAAATGAAAGCAGTAAAGAACAATAGATTTTATAGTGGTTCGGCTAACTCCGGCCTACGTCCACTCCAATAATTTCCTTTTTATTGCTGCAATAATCGATTGCAGTTACAAAGTGGTAGACTAGCCTTAGCTTTAGAAAACCAAAAGTAAGAGAGCAGAAGAGAAGATCCCCTTTCTGAACTCCTACACGCTGTATTTATAGGCAAATCCTGAGTTGTTGGGCTTTCCAAGTGATACGGGCCCATTAAGACTTCGGCCGAGTTCACACCCTTCACCTCAACCGACCCCGGGTCCCCCATAGGCCAACCCGAAGTAACCATGGTTCTGACCGAAGTGATATGTCGAGCGACTCGAAGCAACATGACCAACCTTCAAGTGCCGAACCACCCAAATGTCGAGCGGCATCAGCCAACCTACCTAGGTCGAGCCACTACCAATGCCGAACGACCCAAATGCTAAGCCATCATGGAGTGCCAAACGACCCATATGCCGGGCCACCTTCAACCATGCCGAACCACCATCGAGGCCGAGCCAGCTGTGACCAAACCATCCAAATCCCGAGCGACCTATGATGCCGAGCGAGGTACGATGCCGAACGACATCCAATGCCAGGCGACTTCCAATGCCGAGCGACTTCCAATGCCGAGGGAGGTGTGATGCCGAACGACATCCAATGTCGAGAGAGGTACGATGCCGAACGATTTCAATGCCGAGCGACATCCAATGCCGAGCGACTCCAAATGTTGAGCAAGGATTGATGTCGAGCGACCCATGATGCCGAGTCGTACCACCAGGACCGAAACACCTCACCGATGCTGAGCGGCATAGCCTAATCACAATGTCGAGCGAGGTGGAACATCCAAATCGAGCCGTCCATGCCGAACGACTTCTAACTTCCAGACCGAACCACATTTCGTAAACCCAAATTATAGTCGATCCAACTTTATCCAATCCAATTTCCATCTTCCAAGCGCATTGCGTCATCCATCCATCCAGTCGACTAACTCCATCGTACACCAGCCTCGACGAACGAGCAGTCGATAATGTTAAATCCGCATGTCCATGGCCTTGCTAAAAGGCGGGTTAACACTTGCCCCTCAAAACATGCCTTGCAGTTGGAAGGTGTGTTCTGAATAGCCTCAAATTCAACATCCAAAGTCCATGTTTCATCCATATTCAATAACCGAATCCAGGACCTCTCCAGGTCACTATCCAAATCCTTCACCGTTCATAGCCGACGTTCATATCCATAACCTCTCCAGGTTCTTGTCATGCGCAATCCACACCTGATGAATGTGGTCCGGTGTCCCTGAACGTTGGGTAATGCATGGCTTAAGTCCTAAGCCAAATCCGGTCCCTCCGAACCCTTGTCGAGCATAGTACTGGACGTCCCGAAATAGTAGCCGATAATATAGGGCCTAAGTCCTAGGCCGAATCCTGGTCGCTCCGTGTAACGACCCGCAAATCCGTACCCCTTGAGTCAACGCTATTCTACATCAATCAACTCAAGTTGTACAGAAATACGAACCATTTGGGTTAAAGAAAAGAGGTAGAAGAAGAAAATAGAAAACAACATTAGAATCTAACCATCGCAGCGGAATAAAATATAATAGATAATAAATGATCTTTACACAAGAACAAATATATCTGTTCATATATTACATCATCACAGTACATCAATCACAACTCAACATCAATGACATGCAACTGGATACACAATTACACAGCACAGTAGAATATATATAAACAAATACGGGAGTACGTATCGTCATCCAGCTCGTCTCCTGAGCTCCACAGCATCATATCCTGTATCCTATAATACTCGGTCTGACCCGAGCATTACAGTTAAATAACACCCGAGTTAGTCTGGAATACCAGCGTGAGAAAATCACACCCAATTGATTATTAAAGTTTCAAAAATCCTTTGAAAAACAAAAGCATCTCGTAAGACCACGCCACAAATAAACATGTCGGGTTTTTACCTTACGTTAGCTAAAACAATTTTTATAGAAATCCTCTGATATTATAATAGGGTCTATATACAAATACTTATAAAATAGCCAAAATTGTTACATCTATTAAATTCCAGCTACTAGCCACAGAGTGGGTAATACAAACAAAACTCGTACAAGGCTCGTAGGAAGAATGGATTCCAACTAATGACTAGGCACTGGGGTACCACCTGTCACAGCACATGGTCTAGATCACAGTACCGAGGACCACTCTCGATCCCCTGCAACACAAGGCCAGACCCATCCCTTACTAGACAGTTCCGAATAAGATCACCCCATGGTTAGGATCAGCAACCGCACCACTAAGCCGAATAAATAGGGACATCTAGACAGGGATAACCTTACTCTCAAGTGGGGGCTACCCACGAAGCCTTGCTGCATATCCCCTGATTTTCAGTCTTTCCCGGTTGATGAGGCTTGAGGCTAAGCGTTACCTTTCTAGAACGTATCCCTTAGAATGCTCATCGTCCACCTGACGATGTTTCGCAAGCATTCATCCATACAAGTCCGTCCCGGGTTCGAACGGTACCGAAGGCACTATTCCTACTACATCCATTTTGGAAATATCGTCAGGATTAGTAACGACTAGCCCTTGCACTTCACTGCTCCATCTTCGCATTCAAACACGTTTTTCCACGAAACGTACAAACCGGATCGAAGTGGTTTTCGAGAATTAAATCCCGATCCCGATCTCTTCGAAACGATCAGCGCATTTGGCCAATACTGATAGTCGGTTATTTAACTATCAATTAATATTCACAAACAACCATTAACCAATAAATAATTTCCCAAATTATTTATCCCAAAATATCTTCACCAGATAAATTTCCACCTTTCAAACCCTTTTGAAAACAGTTTCAAACCAGTTTTCCTCCCACAGAATACATTCCCAATTAGTTATTTCCGTTGGAACACCAAGTACAAAATACTTTAGATTTTAAATAATTTAAAAGCATTTTTTTATACTTTATTAAATTTAAAACTACTTTAAATATTATATTAAAATATATATATTTTAAGAATATTTTATATAAAACACCTTATAAAATATAAACTAAATTTCCTCCTTTAAACACATTACCAAATTACTTTATATAGTTATTACAATAATAGATTTGGGAAAAATATACTTACTTTAAAAGTTAACATTTAGAAATAATAAACTTCCCAAAAAAACATGCTTTTTAAAACAATATAAAACCTTTAATTTATTTTTAAAAATTTCTTTGAAAACCATACTTGGCTATTCAGGGAAATACTCTTCTCTTTCACATCTCTTAAAAATAAATCATCATTTATTTTTAAACAAATTCTCATTCCTTTAATAAATTCTTACTTTGAATTTATATCTTAAAATATCCATCAATACTTCATTCCACTTATAAACCCAGTTTATAAATTCCCAAAATCTCACTTCTTTCTAAATTTCGAAACCCAAACACTTAATTAATTTGCCATTGATTTCCAACTTTACTTCACTTTGAAATAAATTCCTTCTCTTACTTTATTTATTCAAATTTAATTAACTTTCAGATTTTATTTCCTTATTTTGAGTAAAACCCTTTTAACTAAAGATACCAACTTCAGATTTCCAAAATTCCTTCTTTATCACTTAATTAAATTTAATCCTTAAATTTAAAAATAAATTCTTCATTATTTCAAATAATATCACTTAAGCTTCACAAATTACTATTCCCCCTATTAATTCAAAATCCTCTTGTCCCAAATTTTGTTAGAATTTTGCAATCACTTTTATTTATTTTATTTTCAATTCATTATTAATTTATTCTAATTAACTTGAATTACTTAACTTAAAAATTTACTCTTTTACTTCTTTTCAAAAATCTCATTCTACAGATTTTAATAACTCGGCATAACCAAATAGGTCCAACCAAACCATAACATCCAATTATTCATATAGTTCATTACAGGATATCAAAAATCATATCACAAAAATATTAGAACAATCTATAAAATTTTGAGGAATCTAGTTGGATCCCTCCAACCTGTTTCCCTGCATCCACAGATGTTAGCACAATACTAATTCCACTTCAAGGTGGAATATCGCGGTATATGGGATTAAATATAATATCATCCTCTATTATGCGGCGCATAGGGTCTCATCCGCTACATAATGCGGGAAACCAATCATTCCAAGATGTAATATAAACTATAATGTAGCATATCAAAACAATTCATCCATTCAACCAATTATTTAAATTTAACTATTTAAATTAAAATTAAAATTCAGCTGAGTGAGATTAACTCACCTTTACTTAAATTTTTGCAATCCAATCCATCTCGACTTGTTTTCCTTCAAATTTTGACCTTGTAAAGACATTATAAGGTTTTATTAATATTCGAGTCAATTGAGCGATTTAAATTTCCATTTGATAATTAAATTAACCATCAATTAAATTTAAATTTAACTAATTCTCCTTTTAACAGATTATTTTAACAACTAATTAATTTAATAAGTTAATTCAATAAATTACTTTCCAAAAATACACTATTTAAAAATAACCTAGTAAATTATGACGTGTACAAGTAAATTCATTTCCTTTTGAACTGCATAATACCAAAGATCCACAGAGATTTCGAAACCAAATTTTTATATACATATATGATTTCCTATTTCGAAATTCCTTATACCAAATGGCCTACAATATTATATATATATATATATATATATATATATTATATAACATACCTTACTGTAATTATATAAATTCCTTGTACATATATATATGTAAACTCTAGAATTTTAAAACTAGACAGTAAACATTTTCTTTATTTACTTATATACAGATAAATTAAATGTTACCTCTCAATTGATCGCGAGCCTCCAGGACCACCAGAACGCGCCCTCCTCGAACAACTCGCCCTGACCTCCATCTTGAACCCGAGCCCTAACCAAGACAGCCGCCAGCACACACCACGGCCTCCTCCATTCGCCAGCACAATCCAGCTCGAAACCCTAATCGCGAGCCAATTCTTCCAACTCACGAGCACACGGCGCCTACTCCGATTCCCAATGCTACGTCGGCCCCCCTCCCCCTTCTCTTGTGATTCGAAGAGGGATATACGTATTCGATATACTGGCCCCTGTTCCCTTTTCTTTTTATTCCGTAGATCTCGATTAGGTTTTGTTCGTGTTGGACTTGCGAACGGAGCTGGAAAGGAGGAAATGGAAGAGGAGGACTCACTTATTTTTTCCCGATTTTATTCTGCCATCTTTTTTTGTTTGAAAGTTTTGTTTCTTCGACTGTAAAAAGAAATGAACTGGAGGAGAGGCGTGTTAGAGAAGGGATGCTCAATGATTTTAGTGAAAGGGAAAATGACAGATGGGACAGAATGTAGGCCGATGTTGACCAATATAAATTTAAATTTAAATTGAATTCGATATAGATTTCAACGCGTTTGCTTATCGTACGCTCACACACCAACTCCGGTCAATACAAAATTTGAAATCCAATAACTATTCAATATTACAGATCCAATGGAACTGTTTTCGTTGAATTCCGAGACGGTGCCTCGGTCAGGTATTTTTAAATTCAATTTAAACGATATATTTTAAAAACTGAACAAAACATTTTAAAATTCAATTTTAAAAGTTCTATCATCTTCAGTATTATTAATATAAATTTTACAAGTCTTCAAATTATATTTTAACAGACTTAAAATTCCAGATTCAATAATTTGTCCAATTTCGATAATTAAATTCAATAATTAATTATCCCATAAATACTGATATTTGAAATTTACGTTAAAAATTAACCTCTGAATATTTAAAATTAATTAAATATTCCAATTTCAAATGTACAAAAATTTCGGGTCGTCACATTCCTCCCCCCTTAAAAGAATTTCGTCCCCGAAATTGCTAGTTTGGAAGAATGATCCGTACCCATTAACTAACTTCTCAACCCAAATAGTTTTTAACAACTCTCCAAACAAATATTTTATCAAAGGCCCACTAACCCTTTTCCTAACCCTTCAAACTTACCCATGAGCCCAAACAATACCACTTACTTATCAATTCAAATTTAAATTTAAATTCAAATTTTAGGTTATCAAAATTTCTCAAAATTTTTCTAACTCCCGAATTGCCGAAAATTTTTGCCAGCGTCTCCTTTGCGCGGCTAGCTCGGTACTAGTACAAAATGGCTCTACGGCCTTCCATATCCAAAAAGATAAAAAAAAGCCAAGTGGCTTGATCCAAAAACCCAATCAAATTTCATATAGAAATTTAAATACATACCTTTTTGTCGGGCCGTTAAATTTAATCTTCTAAAATCAAAAATCCCAATTTATCCATTGCTTCTATACACCTGTATATCCTACTAAGCAATAACATCCAGTTACAGTTCCAAAACCATTTTACACACTTTTACACATTTTTAATATTTGCTTTAGTAAGTCCATATGATGCACATATATCATCCGTACGCAATACCCATCTGACCGCTCACTCGATCACACAATTTCACTTCCGAACTAGTATCGTCCACCCGACTTTCTAGTGCGGACTCATATCTGTTTTCTTGATCAGAAACCGTCATTCTCCTTGCATAGTCATAACTATGATAGAGAATTTCCAGAATCAATCAAAATTCCATATCCAGGGTTCGCCGTCGAAAATCGAGTGAAAAATCCTAACTCGGATCGATATAACTATCTCGAAATTCTGTGTTTGAATTCTGGATCAATAGCTATGCGAATAAATAATATACGTACATCCTACGTATAAATTCCAATTGATTTTCATTTATATCGATTTCCTCTTTATTTACATTCATTTTGATTGTTATTCACTTATTCACAATTATTCTACTTCACAACTTCCAAATAAAAATTTAATCGTCATTCAATTATTCACATAGAATAATTTTCCTCAATACCAAATTCCTTAAGAATCCCACCATACTTCTTAAGTTCAGTATAAATATCTTACATACTTCTTATATTTATCTTTACTTTACTATTGAAGTTTATATTCATTTCTATTCACCTTTCCCTTCACAATTCCATTTGAATTCAGTTCGGCTTCCATTTTGAATATTGAATTAGTTACACTTACTACTTAATTTAAATCTTAGTTATAGTTTATTTGTAAACTTTACTTTCTTTAGTTCCTTCGATTTCACTTGCTTTATATTCACATTCAAAATAGATTTCAATTATTTAGTTCCAATTCCATTTGCTTAGCAAATTTAGACCATTTGCCGTTAATGAAAAATTTCAAAAATTTTCTAACTCCAACAATTTACGGAAAATTTTGGCAGAGTCTCCTTTGTATGGAGGGACTTCTGCGATATCGCAGGATGCACAAAAACATATATACATCGGCCTCAGGCCGAAAATCACAATATATATCAATATGTACAGTTCATATCTCCTATTTTGAATTTTTGCGTAAGCGTACCTTATTTTAGCATTTTTAAGCGAGCGGCTTATTTAATTTAGCAATTTGCACAACCAAATCCAGCCATACGGCTTCCCTGAACCTGTACTAACTCAATTTAACAGGTAAGTGACCAATATATAAAGTTTATTAACATTTCACTTAAATATAAATAGCTAAACATGAATTCTATAAGCAACGCATCTTATATACTTCCATAGGCACATATGAAATGTTTGACACTTATTTTAAAGACTTCCAATCAATATTCAAGCCATTTTATCCAATTCCAATAGTTTACGATTCATTTCCTTACATTCAATTTGTTTTTAATCCAAACAAAGTCATATTCAATTCATTTGATTTCAAAATCAAATTTTATTTAATCTCATTTTCGTCGAACGACCAATTTTCTTATACAACTTGATGATATTCAAGTAAATAAACAATCATCGATTAATTCCAACTCATTTTGCATCTAATTCTATTCCATTCTCAATTATTTACAAACCATACAATTTCATTATTGAATCATAATTCAACTTCCATTTAACCAAATTCGAATTCCATTTCCATATTCCATTCACTAATTTATTCCAATTTACTTTATTCCCCAATTCCAATTCAATATTTGATTCTTTTATCTTCAAAGATCACTTTATTACTTTACTTGAATTCAATTCTATTTCATAATTCAACTTTGGATTCTTATCCATTTCCAAAATACTAATAATTCTATTTCGGCTTATTCATCTCACTTCTAAATTTTTATAAGTCACGCTTAAATATACATACTTCCATCCATTTCCACTCCATTATAAATTCATTTAATTATTCACAAATTTAATTTCAATCAATGAATTTTATTTTCAAACATTTATCACTTCCAGAGTTTAAGAAATTTCCAAAGTATGAAATCACTTTTGAAATCAAGTATATCCAAAATTCCTTCAACTTCAAAACCAAACCCAGTTCGCAACAATTTCAATTTAAAAATTCAGGTAGCAATTTCTCTCTTGGAAACTCGAAAATGAACACCGATGATGTCGCGATCATCATCGGAATTATTTTCCAGCGACCGAAAGAGTTTAGTGCTTTTATCTCCTTAACAAAATTTCAAATTTTTTTTTTTAATTTCCAAATCTCATCAGATTTCAAATACAACTCGAAATATTTCCAAAAGAATACTATATCTCTTCCAAACCTTTTGGAAACCATTTTCAAACCCAAAGGAATTTAAACCTTTCTCAAAAATTCCAAATTGCAATCCTTTAAATCTATATTCAAACATTCTATGGAATTTTATCCCATTTCAATTTCAAAATTATAATCACTTTTACAGTATACATTTACAAATCTCATTTGTATATAAGTTTATTTCAATTTATAAATTACATTTATAATCTATATTTCAAATTCCATTTTATTATCTTAATTTGTTTCCTTAACTTTGGCTATACTCGTTTTCTTATTCAATTTTATGCTTAAATGATAATAATCTAATATTATCACTCCTTAACAACCAAGCATCCAAATACTATAGTAATTTACAAAAATTATTTCTTTTATATACAAAAATAATTTGGGTAAAATTATTTCATTTACCCTATTTTAAAACAATATTGTGTCGAATTGTTCTATTCAAGTGTTTAGAGATCCCTATCAATAACATTAATTACTCATATTGACCAGAATCCATAAACTACTCAATAAACCGATCAACACAATATAAAATCATTTTATATTCACTAAAAAATACGCGCTCATATCTATTAATACGCTCAAATTCATTCTAGAGTACTATGGACTCTATTTTAATGAGTAATCCCACCAGATCTAAGGTTATCGCCAAACTAAGCTCTGATACCAAGTGTAACGACCCGCAAATCCGTACCCCTTGAGTCAACGCTATTCTACATCAATCAACTCAAGTTGTACAGAAATAAGAACCATTTGGGTTAAAGAAAAGAGGTAGAAGAAGAAAATAGAAAACAACATTAGAATCTAACCATCGCAGCGGAATAAAATATAATAGATAATAAATGATCTTTACACAAAAACAAATATATCTGTTCATGTATTATATCATCAGAGTACATCAATCACAACTCAACATCAATGACATGCAACTGGATACACAACTACACAGCACAGCAGAATATATATAAACAAATACGGGAGTACGTATCGTCATCCAGCTCGTCTCCTGAGCTCCACAACATCATATCCTGTATCCTATAATACTCGGTCTGACCCGAGCATTACAGTTAAATAACACCCGAGTCAGTCTGGAATACCAGCGTGAGAAAATCACACCCAATTGATTATTAAAGTTTCAAAAATCCTTTGAAAAACAAAAGCATCTCGTAAGACCACGCCACAAATAAACATGTCAGGTTTTTACCTTACGATAGCTAAAACAATTTTTATAGAAATCCTCTGACATTATAATAGGGTCTATATACAAATACTTATAAAATAGCCGAAATTGTTACATCTATTAAATTCCAGCTACAAGCCACAGAGTGGGTAATACAAACAAAACTCGTACAAGGCTCGTAGGAAGAATGGATTCCAACTAATGACTAGGCACTAGGGTACCACCTGTCACAGTACGTGGTCTAGATCACAGTACCGAGGACCACTCCCGATCCCCTGCAACACAAGGCCGGACCCATCCCTTACTGGACAGTTCCGAATAAGATCACCCCACAGTTGGGATCAGCAACCGCACCACTAAGCCGAATAAATAGGGACATCTAGACAGGGATGACCTTACTCTCAAGTGGGGGCTACCCACGAAGCCTTGCTGCATATCCCCTGATTTTCAGTCATTCCCGGTTGATGAGGCTTGAGGCTAAGCGCTACCTTTCTAGAATGTATCCCTTAGAATTCTCATCATCCACCTGACGATGTTTCGCAAGCATTCATCCACACAAGTCCGTCCCGGGTTCGAACGGAACCGAAGGCACTATTCCTACTACATCCATTTTGGAAATATCGTCAGGATTAGTAGCGACTAGCCCTTGCACTTCACTGCTCCATCTTCGCATCCAAACACGTTTTTCCACGAAATGTACAAACCGGATCGAAGTGGTTTTCGAGAATTAAATCCCGATCCCGGTCTCTTCGAAACGATCGGCGCATTTGGCCAATACTGATAGTCAGTTATTTAACTATCAATTAATATTCACAAACAACCATTAACCAATAAATAATTTCCCAAATTATTTATCCCAAAATATCTTCACCAGATAAATTTCCACCTTTCAAACCCTTTTGAAAACAGTTTCAAACCAGTTTTCCTCTCACAGAATACATTCCCAATTAGTTATTTCCGCCGGAACACCAAGTACAAAATACTTTAGATTTTAAATAATTTAAAAGCATTTTTTTATACTTTATTAAATTTAAAACTACTTTAAATATTATATTAAAATATGTATACTTTAAGAATATTTTATATAAAACACTTTATAAAATATAAACTAAATTTCCTCCTTTAAACACATTACCAAATTACTTTATATAGTTATTACAATAATAGATTTGGGAAAAATATACTTACTTTAAAAGTTAACATTTAGAAATAATAAACTTCCCAAAACATGCTTTTTAAAAAAATATAAAACGTTTAATTTATTTTTAAAAATTTCTTTGAAAACCATACTTGGCTATCCAGGGAAATACTCTTCTCTTTCACATCTCTTAAAAATAAATAATCATTTATTTTTAAACAAATTCTCATTCCTTTGATATATTCTTACTCTGAATTTATATCTTAAAATATCCATCAATACTTCATTCCACTTATAAACCCAGTTTATAAATTCCCAAAATCTCACTTCTTTCTAAATTTCAAAACCCAAAAACTTAATTAATTTGCCATTGATTTCCAACTTTACTTCACTTTGAAATAAATTCCTTCTCTTACTTTATTTATTCAAATTTAATTAACTTTCAGATTTTATTTCCTTATTTTGAGTAAAACCCTTTTAACTAAAGATACCAACTTCAGATTTCCAAAATTCCTTCTTTATCACTTAATTAAATTTAATCCTTAAATTTAAAAATAAATTCTTCATTCTTTCAAAAATATCACTTAAGCTTCACAAATTACTATTCCCCCTATTAATTCAAAATCCTCTTATCCCAAGTTTTGTTAGAATTTTGCAATCACTTTTTTTTATTTTATTTTCAATTCATTATTAATTTATTCTAATTCACTAGAATTACTTAACTTAAAAATTTACTCTTTTACTTCTTTTCAAAAATCTCATTCTAGAGATTTTAATAACTCAGCATATCCAAATAGGTCCAACCAAACCATAACATCTAATTATTCATATAGTTCATTACAGGATATCAAAAATCATATCACAAAAATATTAGAACAATCTATAAAATTTTGAGGAATCCAGTTGGATCCATCCAACCTGTTTCCCCGCATCCACAGATGTTAGCACAATACTAATTCCACTTCAAGGTGGAATATCGCGGTATATGGGATTAAATATAATATCATCCGCTATTATGCGGCGCATAGGGTCTCATCCGCTACATAATGCGGGAAATCAATCATTCCAAGATGTAATATATACTATAATGTAGCATATCAAAACAATTCATCCATTCAACCAATTATTTAAATTTAACTATTTAAATTAAAATTAAAATTCAGCTGAGTGAGATTAACTCACCTTTACTTAAATTTTTGCAATCCAATCAATCTCTACTTGTTTTCCTTCAAATTTTGACCTTGTAAAGACATTATAAGGTTTTATTAATATTCGAGTCAATTGAGCGATTTAAATTTCCATTTGATAATTAAATTAACCATCAATTAAATTTAAATTTAACTAATTCTCCTTTTAACAGATTATTTTAACAACTAATTAATTTAATAAGTTAATTCAATAAATTACTTTCCAAAAATACACTATTTAAAAATAACCTAGTAAATTATGACGTGTACAAGTAAATTCATTTCCTTTTGAGCTGCATAATACCAAAGATCCACAGAGATTTCGAAACCAAATTTTTATATACATATATGATTTCCTATTTCGAAATTCCTTATACCAAATGGCCTACAATCTTATATATATATATATATATATATATATATATATATATATATATATTATATAACATACCTTACTGTAGTTATATAAATTCCTTGTACATATATATATGTAAACTCTAGAATTTTAAAACTAGACAGTAAACATTTTCTTTATTTACTTATATACAGATAAATTAAATGTTACCTCTCAATCGATCGCGAGCCTCCAGGACCACCAGAACGCGCCCTCCTCGAACAACTCGCCCCGACCTCCATCTCGAACCCGAGCCCTAACCAAGACAGTCGCCAGCACACGCCATGGCCTCCTCCATTCGCCAGCACAATCCAGCTCGAAACCCTAATCGCGAGCCAATCCTTCCACCTCGCGAGCACACGGCGCCTACTCTGATTCCCAATGCTACGCCGGCCCCCTCCCCCTTCTCTTTTGATTCGAAGAGGGATATACGTATTCGATTTACTGGCCCCTGTTCCCTTTTCTTTTTATTCCGTAGATCTCGATTAGGTTTTGTTCGTGTTGGACTTGCGAACGGAGCTGGAAAGAAGGAAATGGAAGAGGAGGACTCACTTATTTTTTCCCGATTTTATTCTACAATCTTTTTTTTGTTTGAAAGTTTTGTTTCTTCGACTGTAAAAAGAAATGAACTGGAGGAGAGGCGTGTTAGAGAAGGGATGCTCAGTGATTTTAGTGAAAGGGAAAATGACAGATGGGACAGAATGTAGGCTGATGTTGACCAATAAAAATTTAAATTGAATTCGATATAGATTTCAACGCGTTTGCTTATCGTACGCTCACACACCAACTCTGGTCAATACAAAATTTGAAATCCAGTAACAATTCAATATTACGGATCCAATGGAACTGTTTTCGTCGAATTCCGAGACGGTGCCTCGGACAGGTATTTTTAAATTCAATTTAAACGATATATTTTAAAAACTGAACAAAACATTTTAAAATTCAATTTTAAAAGTTCTATCACCTTCAGTATTATTAATATAAATTTTACAAGTCTTCAAATTATATTTTAACAGGCTTAAAATTCCAGATTCAATAATTTATCCAATTCCGATAATTAAATTCAATAATTAATTATCCCATAAATACTGATATTTGAAATTTACGTTAAAAATTAACCTCTGAATATTTAAAATTAATTAAATATTCCTGTTAACCCGCCTTTTGTCAAAGCCATAAGTAGGCGGATTCAACCTAACTAACTTGACGACTATCGAGTTTGGAGTATGATGGATTTGGTTTTGAAGGATGAAGTTTACTTGGATATGTCATTTGGTCAAGAAATGAAGGGGATACATGGCACAAGTACTTCGTTCGGCCTTCGAGTACGTTCGGCATAGTTGCCTCGTTCGGCCTACAAGTATGTTCGGCTTAGTTGCCTCGTTCGGCATACGAGTATGCTCGGCATAAGGGATGGCTCGGCATTGGTTGTCGCTCGGCATAAGGGATGGCTCGGCATTGGTTGTCGCTCGGCATAAGGGATGACTCAGCATTGAATGGATCGTTCGGCATTGGATGGAACGTTCGGCATCATGGATCGTTCGACGTATTGTATCGTTCGGCGAAGACGTCGTTCGGCCGAGACATCGTTCGGCCGAGACATCGTTCAGCCAAGATATTGGATCGGCTTTCGGTATCGTTCGGCACGAATACATCCCACAGCATTCAGAGTGTTCGGCCTCACTGTGTTCGGCATAAGAAGTATGTTCGGCATCAGGAAGCGGTCGGCTTGATAGGCTATTTGGCATCATATGAGGCTCGGCATTGGGAGAGGCAAGTACATTCGGCACGGCATTTTGGTCCGGCATGGGCCGTTCGGCCCTGATGGGCTCAGGATATTCAGAGAGCCCAACAACTACCTGGACGTGTCTATAAATAGGGCATGTAGGGCTTCAAAAAAGGGATCTTTCTTCTTCTCCTTTGCTCTCTGACCTTCTATTTCCTAAGGCTAAGGCTAGCCTACCACTTTGTAACTGTAATCGATTGTTACAGCAATAAAAAGAAATTACTGGAGTGGACGTAGGCCAGAGTTAGCCGAACCACTATAAAATCTGTTGTTCTTTACTGCTTTCATTTTAATTTTAACTGTTCTTCATATTATTACTCTCTACACACACTCTATCTGTTACAGTGACTGTTAATTGGTGCTTTCGTCTACATTTGGGTGTTAGTGACCAATTTTGGCGCTAACATTTTGGTGCTTTCACTGAGAACTGAATTAAGGAATTTTGGAGTTAGAAACTTGGATTTAAAAGAGCAATGGCTAGACCATCAGCAAGGAAGCAAGTAATGGAAAGGAGCAATCAGGAGGAAGTCAAGAGGCTTCCTCTGGAGATGGAGCAGGTGGAGCATCCATTTACATCGCTAGAGAGGAAATGGAGGCGATGATGAAAAGACAAGAGGAGATGATGCAGACTCTTCTCAAACAATTTGCATAAACAGAAAATGCATGAGCTCAGATACGTGGAGCTGGATCAGAAGCACTCAACCAGCAAGCAGAGGGAATAGCTCGGCAGGGGGCAACCCCCAATCAGCAAACAGCTAATAATCCAGATGGATCTAGACTTGGGGGCATACCACCAGGAAATGTTGGACCAACCCATGGAGGGATACCAGACGATGTTGTGCAACCCGACACCAACAGGAGTGCAGGAGTGCGAGATGAGGAGTATGTGCCAGAATTCCCTCATAAACTCGGGGGGCAGACCAGAGACGATGGACAAGGATTACATCTTGGGGGCAACGACAGATTAGCGGAGATGGTTAGACGGGCTATGAGAGGTGGATTGGTAAATAGAGACTTGGAGGATGTAAATAGGAGTCCCTTTACTCCTACTATCAGGCAAGCTAGGAACCCACCCGAATTTAAGCTACCAAATTTGGAAATGTATAATGGGAAGGCGGATCCAACGGTTCATCTGACGAAATACATAAGGCATATGGAGGTATTGGGGGCATCGAATGAGGTCATGGCTCGATGCTTCCCATTGTATTTGACAGATATCGCAGCTATATGGTTTAGACAGCTGGAGAATGGTTCTATCGGCACATGGACGGAGCTAATTGAGAGGTTTATGAGACAGTTTCGGGTCCACATAGTTAGACCCAAGAACGTGATGACTCTGACATCTATGAAACAGTGGAAAGGGGAATTGCTCAGGGACTTCTTAACCAGATTCAACGCAGCGGTAGCCTCAGTGGATCGACCCGATCCGTCAATGGTTTTGATGGCAGCTGTCTCGGGAATCGCGGATAACTCGGATTTCAAAATATCATTGGAACGGGACCCACCGAGGGATCTCGGGGAGTTCTATCATGAGGCGGAAAGGTTCTTGAGACAGGAGGATGCGCAGGCTGAGAGAGTAGGGAGAGAGGCTGAAGTTTATGCAGTGAGGGGTGGAGGTCCATCCAGGGAGGATCTAAGTAAAGATGATAAAGGAAAAAGGAAAACGAATGGAAATGGTGGCACTTCGAAGAAACCTCGGAGGGAGTCAAAGTTTTCTTCTTACACAGATTTAACTGAGACTCTAGAAAGGATTTACTTGGACACTCGAGGGCGGCTCCAATACCGAAGGCCAGCAAAGAGAGAGCCTTCAGAATACGAACGAACATCGGGAAAGCATTGCCTATTCCATGAGCTAGATGGGCACAACACAAACGACTGTAGGCATTTGAGGGATATCATTGAGGAGCATGTAAGGAATGGTCACCTACAGCAATATGTCAGGAATCGAACCACGGCAGGAGAGCAAGAGCAGCCACCACCTACCTCTAGCAATGGCGGCATTGGGTCTGGTCAACGCCGGTTTACTATCAACTAAACAGGTTCATGGTTTTGAATAAGTAATAGAACTCAAAGTAATACGGCTAGGTCACTTACACACGTACGGGATTGAGGACGGTCCCTAGGCGTGCTCTGAGATAACTGAAAACCGTACTACTTGAGTCTATGAAATTCTGCTTTCTTTCTAGTTTTCTGCAAACTTTGGTTCTCTCTTTCGTATTTCGGACATTTACTTTTCTTTGGTATGGTTTTGGAGTTTGGATTGAACTCCCGATTTGGTTGGTTTTTTCTTGGTTTCCCATTCTGGTTTGGATGTTTGATTTTTGATATGGATTTCTGGTTTTATATTTGGTTTTGGATCAATGTAATAAACAGTTCAGGTTTTATAATTACTGTCCCGACCGGAGAGACGGGGCAATGATCACAAGTTACGAGTCCCTAAGTCGGAGAGCGAAGAAATGGACTCGGGCAGAATATCAAAGTCCTTGACCGGAGAGTCAAGGCCGGAGAATATAAAAAGTCCTTGACCGGAGAGTCGAGGCCGGAGAATATAAAAAGTCCTTGACCGGAGAGTCAAGGCCGGAGAATATATAAAAAGTCCTTGACCGGAGAGTCGAGGCGGCCGGAGAATATATAAAAGGTCCTTGACCGGAGAGTCGAGGCCTAAGAATATAAAAAGTCCTTGACCGGAGAGTCAAGGCCGGTGAATATAAAAGGTCCTTGACCGGAGAGTCGAGGCCGAAGAATATAAAAAGTCCTTGACCGGAGAGTCGAGGCCGGAGAATATAAAAAGTCCTTGACCGGAGAGTCGAGGCCGGTGAATATCAAAGTCTTTGACTAGAGAGTCGAGGCCGGAGAACATACAAGCCCGTGATGGAAAAGTCAAGGCTAGAACAGGATAACGCGACCCAGCAAGGTCTATAGATTCAAGGTTAAGCCCAGAGAGGTCGTGGATTTGATAGTATGGTTACAAAAAGGATATGGACTTTGGATGTTGGATTTGAGGCTATTCAAAACACACCTTCCAATAGCAAGGCATGTTTTGGGGGGCAAGTGTTAACCCGCCTTTTGTCAAAGCCATAAGTAGGCGGACTCAACCTAACTAACTTGACACTATCGAGTTTGGAGTATGATGGATTTGGTTTTGAAGGATGAAGTTTACTTGGATATGTCATTTGGTCAAGAAATGAAGGGGATACATGGCACAAGTACTTCGTTCGGCCTACGAGTACGTTCGGCATAGTTGCCTCGTTCGGCCTACAAGTATGTTCGGCTTAGTTGCCTCGTTCGGCATACGAGTATGCTCGGCATAAGGGATGGCTCGGCATTGGTTGTCACTCGGCATAAGGGATGACTCGGCATTGAATGGATCGTTCGGCATTAGATGGAACGTTCGGCATCATGGGTCGTTCGACGTATTGTATCGTTCGGCGAAGACGTCGTTCGGCCGAGACATCGTTCGGCCGAGACATCGTTCAGCCAAGATATTGGATCGTCTTTCGGTATCGTTCGGCACGAATACTTCCCACAGCATTCAGAGTGTTCGGCCTCACTGTGTTCGGCATAAGAAGTATGTTCGACATCAGGAAGCGGTCGGCTTGATAGGCTATTTGGCATCATATGAGGCTCGGCATTGGGAGAGGCAAGTACGTTCGGCACGGCATTTTGGTCCGGCATGGGCCGTTCGGCCCTGATGGGCTCAGGATATTCAGAGAGCCCAACAACTACCTGGACGTGTCTATAAATAGGGCATGTAGGGCTTCAGAAAAGGGATCTTTCTTCTTCTTCTCCTTTGCTCTCTGACCTTCTATTTCCTAAGGCTAAGGCTAGCCTACCACTTTGTAACTGTAATCGATTGTTACAGCAATAAAAAGAAATTACTGGAGTGGACGTAGGCCAGAGTTAGCCGAACCACTATAAAATCTGTTGTTCTTTACTGCTTTCATTTTAATTTTAACTGTTCTTCATATTATTACTCTCTACACACACTCTATCTGTTACAGTGACTGTTAATTGGTGCTTTCGTCTACATTTGGGTATTAGTGACCAATTTTGGCGCTAACAATTCCAATTTCAAATGTACAAAAAATTTGGGTCGTCACACTCCGGATCCTTGTCGAGCATAGTCCATACTCAACGACCTGAAATAGAAACCGATAATATGGGAGCTAAGTCCTAGGCCGAATCGTGGTCTCTCCGGACCCTTGCCGAGCATAGTCCATACTCTACGACCTGAATAAGTCGATTTGTCGTGCTTCGACAAAGCGACTTACCCCTTTCCAGGTATAATTCATACCTGACGACCATTTACCAAAAACCATATAAAAATCCAATCAAAAGCCAATCCAAATTCCAGATCAAATCAAAAAACAATAAATCCATATCAAAAATCCAAACCAATATCCAAACCAGAAAACAATCATCCAAATAAAAGTCCAAAGCAAGAAACAAACAAAACCAGAAGTTCAAACCAAACCAGGAAAAAGAAAATGTCCAAGCCAAAAAAGAAAAGGCAGATTTCACAAATTAGAGCGTCGTGGTTTATGTTATCTCAGAGCATGCCTAGGGGCTATCTTCGTCCCCGTACATGAGTAAGTGACTTGGCCATTTTCCTAGAGTTTGCTACTTATTTTGCATCATTCCTGTCAAAGGATAACCATTGACCACCATTCTTGGGCCTCCCCGCCATCTTTGTTTGAGGTAGTCGGTGGTTGTTCCAGTCCCACCACGGCATTTCGAGCTTCAACATATTGCCACAGATGTCTGTTCCTTACATGCTCCTCAATTATATCCTTTAGATGCCTGCAGCTGTTGGTATCATGTCCGTCCAAATTATGAAAAAGAGAGTGCCTCCCTGATGCCCTTTCACGCTCTGAGGGTTCTCTCATAGCTGGCCTTCGGTAAGGAAGGCGATTCCGAGTCTCCATGAATATTCTTTCTAATGTTTCATTCAATCCTGTATAGGTGGAGAATTTTGGTTCTCTCCACCGTTTCTTAGCTTTTTTTGAATCATCATCAAGCTTCCTTTTTCCTTTATCTTTTTCCAAGCCTCCGCTGGATGGTCCTCTATCCTCAGCCGCATTCACCTCCTTTAACTTCATATATGAGCATGCATCTTCCTGACGAAGGAATCTCTCAGCTTTGTGAAAGAATTCCCCGAGATCCATTGGTGGGTCCCTTATTAAAGATACCTTGAAATCTGAATTCTCCCTGACTCCTGATACTGCTGCCATTAAATCCATCGATGGATCAGGCCGATTCACCGAAGCAACTGCTGTATTAAACCGAGTTAGAAAAGCTCTAACGATTCATCCATCCTTTGCTTCACCAACATTAGTGTCATTACATTCTTTGGCCTCTTAATATGAACCCGAAACTGCTTCAGGAACCTATCCATCAGCCCCGTCCATGTCCTGATAGATCCTTCTTCCAACTGCCTGAACCACATAGTAGCTATGTCCGTCAAGAATATAGGGAAACATCGGGCTATAATTTCTTCCGATGCCCCCAGCACCTCCATGTGTCTTGTATATCTCATCAAGTGATCTGTTGGATCGGCCTTGCCGTTGTACATCTCCACGTTAGGTAGTTTAAAATCTGGCAAATTCCGAGCTATCGTGATTTCATGAGTGAACGCACTCATGTTTACTCCTTTCAGATCTCTAGTAGTCAAACCTTCACGCATAGTTCGCCTTATAGTCTCGGCCGATCCAACATTGTCCACCAAGGGTTGCCCCCCGAGTCCCCGAGGGAATTCTGGTACATACTCTTCATCCCGTGCTCCTACATTCCTGTCAGCACCCTGTTGTGTGGTGTTAGCTGGAATTCCTCCATGAACAGGTTCAGCATTTCCTGGTGGTGTGCCCTCGAGTCTAGATCCATCCGGATTGTTAGTTGTTTGTTGATTGGAAGTTGCCCTCTGCTGAATCACTCCATCCGCCTGTTGGTTGTGTTCCTCTGGTCCAGCTCTAAGAACTTGAGCACCTGCAATTCTCGATTGTTCAGATTTCCTAAGAAGAGCCTACAACATCTCCTCTTACCGTTTCATCATCTGCTCCTGCATAGAATTCATTATAACCTGCATCTCATCTCGAGTTATGTAGACGGATGCATGATCCTCTCTAGATCCAGAAGAGGCCGCTTAACTTCCTTCCTGATTGCTTATTTCCGCTGCTTGCTTACTTGTTGGTGGTCTAGCCATTGCTTTCTAAAATCTGAGTTCCCAAGCCTTTCAATCCAAAATCCAAGCTCTAAAATTCCCGAGTGCTAGCTTTCTCGGTGAAAGCACCAAATTTTAGCGCCAAAATTGGTCATTAACACCCAAATCCAGATGAAAGCACCAAATATCAGCCACAGCTCACAGATAGAATATATGTAGAGAGTAATAATGTGAAGAATAGTAAAAATTAAAATGAAAGCAGTAAAGGACAATAGATTTTATAGTGGTTCGGCTAACTCCGGCCTACATCCACTCCAATAATTTTCTTTTTTATTGCTGCAACAATCGATTACAGTTACAAAGTGGTGGACTAGCCTTAGCCTTAGAAAATAAAAAGTCAGAGAGCAGAAGAGAATATCCCCTTTTCGAACTCCTACACGCTGTATTTATAGGCAAATCCTGAGTCATTGGGCTTTCCAAGTGATACGGGCCCATTAAGACTTCGGCCGGGTTCACACCCTTCGCCTCATCCGACCTCAAGTCCTCCATAGGCCAACCCGAAGTAACCATGGTTCTGACTCGAATTGATATGTCTAGAGACTCGAAGCAACATGACCCACCTTCAAGTGCCGAACCACCCAAATACCGAGCGGCATCAGCCAACCTACCTAGGTCGAGCCACTACCAATGCCGAATGACCCAAATGTCGAGCCATCATGGAGTGCCGAACGACCCATATGTCGGGCCACCTTCAACCATGCCGAACCACCATCGAGGCCAAGCCACCTATGACCGAACCATCCAAATGTCGAGCGACCTGTGATGCTGAGCGAGGTACGATGCCGAACGACATCCAATGCCGAGCGACTTCCAATGCCGAGCGAGGTGTGATGTCGAACGACGTCCAATGCCGAGCGAGGTACGATGTCGAACGACGTTCAATGTCGAGCGACTTCCAATGCCGAGTGAGGTTTGATGCCGAGCGACCCATGATGTCGAGCTGTACCACCAGGACTGAAACACCTCACCAATGCCGAGCGGCATAGCCTTATCACAATGCCGAGCGAGGTGGAACATCCAGACCGAGCCGTCCATGCCGAACGACTTCTAACTTCCATACCAAACCACATTTCCTAGACCCAAATTATAGTCGATCCATCTTTATCCAATCCAATTTTCATCTTCCAAGCGCGTTGCGTCATCCATCCATCCAGTCGACTAACCCCATCGTACACCAGTCTCGACGAACGAGCAGTCGATAATGTTAAATCCGTCTGTCCATGACCTTGCTAAAAGGCGGGTTAACACATAGCAAATCACACAATTCCCACTTCTCATTTAACCATCCACTAATTAAATATTTAAACCATGTACAATAAAAATTATGGGTGTTACATCGCACTTGAGGGAGACTAGAATTTTGTTCAGGGTGGATTATTGCAATTACATGGTTGAAATTATTTATCAAATTGAAGAGAATCTTCTTTGGAGTGCAAGGATGAAAACATATTCTTGACATCAAGAGTCGTCGATAGCGAAAATGCCCTCGCACTACCATCGGTAAATCTAGGAGGATAGCCCGCTAGTTGAACACTTCCTTTGGAACATGGAAGGTGCTCTTTTTACACTGCAATCGGCTTCCCATTGCCTTCAACGTCTTCAGACAGACTGACCCACCTAATTCTTCATTTTAGTCCAGAGTTGATTTAATTCCTTTTGAGGATACTTCAATCAATTGGACAACAAGTCCAGTGGAGTTAAGTCAGAGGCAGTTGACTACACCCCATGCCTCAATCAACCGCTATCGAATCAAGCCCCATTCAAATTGGTAAATTGTTTAATTTCGTAGTTTATTCATCTCCAAATGTACCACTTCTCTATGTTGAAGCAAAGAGCCATTGAAAACCTAATATAATGAATCTAGAACAGTAGTCCCCTCACAAATTACATCATTCAGTAACTGGTTATTAAACTTGTATCACCACTTTCAAAAATCTATATTTGCTAGATCTCCCCTTGTACTTTGGATTAAGATTTAAACAATATGAAACAAAAAGAATATAATTTAATTAGTAGAAGAAAACCCACTTTTAAGGATCTGAAACGAATTTTATCTAAATTAAACATGTATACCAAAAAGTAATAACTCATTTAAACCATTAAAAATAAATAAATAAAAAGGAAGTTCAATATATCAAACCGAACAAGGTTGAATCAGCGAACACAATAAGTGAACAGAAAATTAATGCAAACATGGAACAAAAAACGATCTCCTGTGCTAAAGCAAAGATTGGACTATTAATCCCAGCCAATAATGGCAGCAAAGAACAAGTCTGGTTTAGGTCATTTATGAGACAAGCAGAAGATACATTGTTTCACTTTCAAATTTACAAAGATAAACAAACCCAACTACCCAAGCGAGTTAGATAAACTGGCTGTATATACAGCTTCTAACTGTACAAGTCCAACTTCCCGTGTACATCACATTTCCATGTCTAAGAGCAAGTCGTCATCTCCATATTCAGCATATATACAGTTGCCAATAAATCCATCAGCTACCAAATTACTGCGACAGAATAAAAGCTCATTTCTAGTCATTGTTTTAGAATATTGTTTTAGAATATGCTTCTAATACTAGTACAAGAAAACCATACCTCAAGCAGCAACACCGAAAGCTTACAATGCGCTTAAGCTTACGATTGTAAAAGAAGAAGTTCAAAGACCAACTGCAAATCATTTTTTTATTCATTTTAGAAACATATAATTCAATATAAAAAAGTCACACCACTAACAAAGAAATATCGACCAACACCACTTTCCTAGTGATTAGGCGTTTCAACTTTGGTGCGAGAAATCACACGTTCGAAGCTTGCGTAGCGTGATTCGAACGTATATTGACATGTAGTATGTTGTATATCATCCAAGACTTGCAATACAAACACGTACTACCATTTAAGTACCGAATTTCAAAAAAAGAAAAAGAAAAAAAAAATCTTACATGGCTCCTTTTTGGAGAACAGGGTCACCCTCAAAATCTGGATTGTAACTGTAAATTTCACATTCTCTAAGATTTATAACCTACAAAATACAAGATCGTTTTGGGCTACCATGATAGTTATTTCAGTTCAAATATAATTCATGAGTATAAGCTGAGATGCTTACCTCATCAAGGGCTTCGGACATGCTTTCTAGAAGGGAATGGCCTCCATTTGCAGCAGCCCATTCCTGCAATTCGTACACTTCTGTGAGATCAAGTTCAATGAGTGTTTTCTTGCCTACGCACAACAGCCCAATATCTTATGACCTGTTGGAAACGGAAGAAGAAGAAAAGGAAAAGAACAGGAATAATTCTCCGAAAGGTTTCGTTAAATAATTTAAGTAGAAAATATCTACATATTTTCAAACTTGTGTCTTATATGGTACTTTTGTGATATGGCCACGGTGTTAGTGTTACCGTTTCAAGTGGGTATAGAAATCATTTATCTATTACCTTCTCGTTATGAAACCAACATCGATTTGTTCCAAATATTTGGGCCTTGCAATCAAAAAATAATTGGAACGAAATCAATTCATCTGAAATGAATTCGTATTTTGGAAATTCGATTATTGCAAATCAGTTGACAGATCCTCAAAATCAAAACCAAATGGATAAGCAATCCAACTAATGTTTAATTATAATTATCTTGAAACTGAACATCCACCATTGATTTTAACATTAGCAAATTTGATTTGACTGCCATGCAGACTTCTTCCAACTTAGAATTCTCATTTATACCATTTAGTTTTGATTGAACAGTTTTAATTTTGCCTTGAAATTTATAATTTTTTGATTTTACGGTAATTTCGATCGAATGAAATATAAGCATTTAAAATAAAATTGTTTTAGCTTTTTTAAATATGCATTTGTTTGAATAGTTTAAACATAAGCTTTTTTTGATTTTGATCTGTCTATCATGGGATTGCGTTTTTATCCAAGTAGACAGTATACAAACATTCATTTCCAATAATTTTATGAATCCAAAATAATGCCTGATTGAACAGTAAAAATTACGTAAGATATGACTGATTAGTAGAAAAACAAATACACTTGAAAGAAGAGCGGCTATTGGAACACAAATTGAAACATAATTGGTGACACAATGAATTTCAACTGGTGTATCTTCATCAAATATGAGACGTAAATAAAAACAAAACCAAACAATCGAAATCTACTGTATCGTCAGTAGACGACTTCCATTTGAAAATGTGTGTTTCTAATTGATGAAAAAGACCTAAAATCTGGTGATTTGGACGATCCTTAAGTATGTCAACTTGCCAAAATTTGTTAGGAATAATAATCAATATCCAATCCTCCATAAACCAATAATAATCAGATTATAATAGATTGGATGTTAAAGATCAACAAATGGATGCGGATCGAAATTTAAGATCAAATTACAAATTTCATCGGATCAGTTTTTGCCAAAATCCATTGGAGTTTGAAACATGGGGCAGCCCTATGCCTTGATGCATTTTCTGGTTTGCCGCATGACAATACTTTGAAGCCCATAACAGGTATCCAAATGTGCAAGTTGACATAATATCTAAAGGCTAAAGCAAAACCATACGTGTGATTTTCATATTCCATGCTTATTAGACAATTAGTAACAAGGTATTTGTTGCTTCTGCATATCCAAACGAAAATTTTCACTGTTCAAGAGGTCCAAGAAATCATAGAGAAAACTGGACCTGCTATATTTTCATCAAAAATTTTAAACTTAACCATTTGCAAAGAATCTTTTGTACATGTAGCACTATTATATTTTCATATAATCTAGATTTACGTCGAATGTATTTGTTTGCGTAAAAAATGGCCGCAAACACCCAAAGTCGTGAAAGCACCAGTGTATGAATATAATTCAGCGATATTCAAACACAAATTACAGATCTCAGCAAATAACCCAAATATGTTTGCACAAAAGATGAACAAACAACTCCAAGTCGTATGAATTAGTTGATTTTATGTTGTTCGTATTGATTTAGGTGGTGTATGCAAATACGTAAAAAGTAGGGGCTAAACTGTAAAAGACACACAGATTTATAGTGGTTCGGCCAAAGTGTGCCTACGTCCACTTTATATGTTATTCTCCTTTTCCAATCCGATTACAAGTACAAAGCTTGTAGTACAAGTGTATGAAAGTTGTTTGAAAGTTCCTTCCAGGTTTGAGCTCTCAAACTTCTCTGCCATTGTTGTACCCCTGCCCCTCTATTTATAGAGTGAGGCTGGGGGCAGAGGTCTTGGATGTATGTAGCTGCTGGTGGGCCTGGGCTGAAGCAATCTGACCTGGCAGCGTTCTGGTTCGGCGGTGAATGGTAACATGGGTGATTCAGCAGGTAGTGGAGATAGGGGTTCGGTGGTAGGTTGGATCGGTGGTAGCATGGTGGTAGCATGGTTCGGTGGTAGCATGGTTCGGTGGTAGCCTGGTTCGGTGGTAGGTTGGATCGGTGGTAGCATGGTGGTAGCATGGTTCGGTGGTAGCATGGTTCGGTGGTAGCCTGGTTCGGTGGTAGCCTGGTTCGGCTATGCTTGGTTCGGTAGTTGTAGGCTAGGAGGAGTGCCGGTCCGGTGATGGATGGTGGACCGGCAGTGGGTGGACCGGTAGTGGGAGAGAATGGTTGGTCGGTCCGGTGAGGCTCTGGACCGGTGGAGGCTGGCTTTGGTTCGGTAGGAGGGGAAGTGGAGTTGGTTCGGTGGTGAGAGGGGGATGCCGAATGACCTTCACTTGGGAGTGCCGAATGGACTAAGGGAAGGCCGGATGTGATTTTACTTTACACTACCGAATGTAACTTTAAACCCTTGATACCGAATGGAGTTTTATCCTTGAACCATGAGTGAAATCCCGACCTCCATCATTCCTTGTCGATATTCCAGTTTTGACCAAAAAATGGGATAACACTTTGCCCCCCAAAACATGCCTTGTGATAACAAGGCGTGTTTTGAATAGTTCCGAATCCAATATCCAAAGTTCATAGCCATATTGCCAGAGTAGATCATCCCTGACTGCTCCGAGTCGATATCCAGTTCCAAATCCAACAACCAAAGCTTGAGCCAATTCCATGTCCATCCGAACTCGACAACCGAGTCCCAAACCATCCTTATCCAATAGCCAACAACCGAATCCAGGACCTCTCTGGGTCGATATCCAAATTTATAACCTCTCCGGGCTCTTGCCAAGCGCAATCCACACTTGACGGTCGTGATCCAGTGTCCCTGGACGTTAAGCTAGCCTCCTTGTGTTCTTGTCGAGCGTAATTCACACTTGACGATCTTGGTCCAGTGTCCCTGGACGTTGAGCTAACCTCTCCGGGTCCTTGCCAAGCGCAATTCGCACTTGACGATCTTGGTCCAGTGTCCCTGGACGTTGAGCTAACCTCTCCGGGTTCTTGCCAAGCGCAATTCGCACTTGACGATCTTGGTCCAGTGTCCCTGGACGTTGAGCTAACCTCTCCGGGTTCTTGCCAAGCGCAATCCACACTTGACGACCTTGGCCCAGTGTCCCTGGGCGCTGTACAATGCCATGGCTTAAGTCCTAAGCCGAATCCTGGTCTCTCCGGACCCTTGCCGAGCATAGTCCATACTCAACGACCTGAAAATAACGATTGATAATATAGGGCCTAAGTCCTAGGCCGAATCCTGGTCACTCCGGACCCTTGCCGAGCATAGTCCATACTCGACGACCTGAATGAGTCAATTTACCACGTTCGGGCAAAGCGACTCACCCCTTGTCAGGCATAATCCATACCTGACGACCGTTTATCAAAAGTCAGATAAAAATCCAATCAAAATCCAATTCAACATCCAAATCCAAAATCCAAATCCAAAATCCAAATCCAAAATCCGAATCCAAAACCAGAAAACCAGAAATCCAACCCAGCATCCAAAACCGAAAACGATCATCCAAAGGAAAATCCAAATCAAAAAGCAAGAAAAACCAGGAGCTCAATCGAAGCTCCAAAATCGAAAACCAAAAAGAAAAGCAGTGTCCAATCCAAAAGCAAAAGATAAATTTCACAAACCACAGCATCGCAATTTATTATCATTCAGAGCATGCCTAGGGGCTATCTCCGTCCCCGTACATGTGTAAATGACTTGGTTGCTTGCCAATAGTTTGCTACTTATTTCATATTAACCTGGTCAAGGGATGATCAACCGACCATCATTCCTGGGCCTCCCACCATCGTAGCTTGAGGTAGGCGGCAGTTGCTCCTGCCTCGCCGTTGCATCCCGAGGTCCAACATATTGTGGCAGTTGTCCATTCCTTACATGTTCCTCAATTATGTCCTTTAAGTGCCTGCAGCTGTTGGTGTCGTGTCCATCCAAATCATGGAAGAGGCAGTGCCTTCCTGATGTCCTTTCCCGTTCTGTTGGTTCTCTCCTAGCCGGCCTCCGGTAGTGAAGGCGATTTCGAGTATCCAGGTATATCCGTTCCAGTGTTTCGTTCAATCCTGTGTATGTGGAAAACTTTGGATCCTTCCATTGCTTCCTAGCATTTCCAGAATCATCGTCCAACTTCCTTTTTCCTTTGTTTTTATCCGAACCATTGCTGGATGGTCCTCCCCCTTCAACTGCATTAACCTTTTTCAATTTTAAATCCGTACTCGCATCTTCTTGTCGAAGGAACCTTTCTGCCTCATGAAAGAATTCGTCGAGATTCCGTGGGGGATCTCGTATCAGAGATACCTTGAAATCCGAGTTCTCCCTGACTCCTGATACTGCTGCCATTAAAACCATCGATGGATCGGGCCGATCCACCGAAGCAACTGCGGCACTGAATCGAGTTAGAAAAGCTCTAAGCGATTCATCCATCCTTTGCCTTACCGATGTCAATGTCATCACGTTCTTCGGTCTCTTGACATGAACCCGAAACTGTCCCAGAAACCTTTCCACCAATTCCCTCCAAGTCCCGATAGATCCTTCTTCCAGCTGCCTGAACCACATCGCAGCTAAGTCCGTCAAGTACAAAGGGAAGCATCGGGCCATCACCTCCTCTGATGCCCCCAGCACCTCCATGTGTCTAGTGTATCTCATCAAGTGATCCGTAGGGTCTTCCTTGCCATTGTATACCTCCACGCTAGGTAGCTTGAACTTAGGTGGGTTCTGAGCCATCCTTATTTCCCGAGTGAACGGACTCCTGTTTACTCCTTCCAAGTCTCCGTTGGTCAAACCACCTCGCACAGTCTTCCTGATTATATCTACCAATCCACCATTGTCTGTCGGGGGTTGCCCCCGAGGGAACTCCGGTACATACTCTTCGTGTGGCTCGTTAGCAGCAACGTTGGTTCTAGCCTGTTGAACTCCTTCCAAAGGTTCTCCTGTGTTGAATCCCGTGGGCCTGCCCCCAAGCCCTTGTTGATTGCTACCTGGCTCCGTATCTTGTCCTTCGTTGGGTTCCATAACCCTAGCTTCTTGTCCTGCATCCATAGCCGTTGTAGCTGCTCCTAAATTCTGCATCCCTGCAGCTCTCATTTGCTCCAAGAAAGTTTGCATCATTTCCTGTTGACTTTTCAGCAACCTCTCTTGCAGTGAATTTGTTATGGCTTCCATTTCATCCCGGGTTATGTAGATCGAAGCCGGTCCTTCCTCACCTCCGGAGGATGCTTGTTGACTTCCTCCTTGTTGGCTTCTCTCAGCCCTTAGCCTTCTACTGTTTTGCCTAGTCATCGTCTTCCAAATCTAAACCTCTATCCGATGTAGCGGGAGCTGGTTCTTCTCAGTGAAAGCACCAAAATGTTTGCGTAAAAAATGGCCGCAAACACCCAAAGTCGTGAAAGCACCAGTGTATGAATATAATTCAGCGATATTCAAACACAAATTACAGATCTCAGCAAATAACCCAAATATGTTTGCACAAAAGATGAACAAACAACTCCAAGTCGTATGAATTAGTTGATTTTATGTTGTTCGTATTGATTTAGGTGGTGTATGCAAATACGTAAAAAGTAGGGGCTAAACTGTAAAAGACACACAGATTTATAGTGGTTCGGCCAAAGTGTGCCTACGTCCACTTTATATGTTATTCTCCTTTTCCAATCCGATTACAAGTACAAAGCTTGTAGTACAAGTGTATGAAAGTTGTTTGAAAGTTCCTTCCAGGTTTGAGCTCTCAAACTTCTCTGCCATTGTTGTACCCCTGCCCCTCTATTTATAGAGTGAGGCTGGGGGCAGAGGTCTTGGATGTATGTAGCTGCTGGTGGGCCTGGGCTGAAGCAATCTGACCTGGCAGCGTTCTGGTTCGGCGGTGAATGGTAACATGGGTGATTCAGCAGGTAGTGGAGATAGGGGTTCGGTGGTAGGTTGGATCGGTGGTAGCATGGTGGTAGCATGGTTCGGTGGTAGCATGGTTCGGTGGTAGCCTGGTTCGGTGGTAGGTTGGATCGGTGGTAGCATGGTGGTAGCATGGTTCGGTGGTAGCATGGTTCGGTGGTAGCCTGGTTCGGTGGTAGCCTGGTTCGGCTATGCTTGGTTCGGTAGTTGTAGGCTAGGAGGAGTGCCGGTCCGGTGATGGATGGTGGACCGGCAGTGGGTGGACCGGTAGTGGGAGAGAATGGTTGGTCGGTCCGGTGAGGCTCTGGACCGGTGGAGGCTGGCTTTGGTTCGGTAGGAGGGGAAGTGGAGTTGGTTCGGTGGTGAGAGGGGGATGCCGAATGACCTTCACTTGGGAGTGCCGAATGGACTAAGGGAAGGCCGGATGTGATTTTACTTTACACTACCGAATGTAACTTTAAACCCTTGATACCGAATGGAGTTTTATCCTTGAACCATGAGTGAAATCCCGACCTCCATCATTCCTTGTCGATATTCCAGTTTTGACCAAAAAATGGGATAACAGTATTAATTAGAAGTAAAACAGGAAGAAGAAGAAAAAAATGAGGATTTAAAAGTTAAGTTCAGGTTAAAATATGTATACCAAATTTAACACTAACACAGTGCTGATCATCATGTTATTAATTTGAATGAAACATATTTTCCAGGATATTTAAAATGATTTAGATTCAGCTACATGGAGGGTGACATTATAACCACTTTATGCTCCATACAGCATATATTTTTCAAGTCAATCGCACCTTTGTCGGACTTATCATCACAAATATCATGTTAAGTGACAAAGTTTCTGTTTTGATTTTGTGCTCCACAAATATTAGAGGGAAACCAAAACATATTATAAACCTAACAAAATTGGTTAACATAACGGACTACATAAAGATGACAACGAAGATGAAAAAAAGAAAAAAGGAAAAAAAAAAAAAAAAAACACTTTAGCGGAATTTACTTGGTGCAATAACTATACCTTGGCTGCTTCAAAAAGATATGTCTCAAATATCTGAGTGAGGTTGTCCCATTCCTCTTCCTTGAAGAACAGATGTGTTCTAACTGCACTGTTAATAACAAAATCTAACATGATAATTTTATGCAATCTTAGCATAATTTCAACCACGACTTTCTTTAGGGAAATGGAGAGACTTGAACTCTCAGCTCATAGAGCAACGGTAATAAGCCGTCTGTCAGACCACTTGACATCACTCCCAATGCTTGTAATTTGTAAGAAAGGATATAAAGCGGGTTGCCATATCGCCCAAAAAGCTGACAATGACATTACCCAATATCCTCTCGACAAATATACACTATTAACATTAGCCAGTGCATACATGCACATCACTTTTTCATGACAATTTAAAATATTGAAAACAAAATATGCTAAAACATTACATATATTGATTTATAATTCAGTTTCGGTTGTTCAAAGATATAATTTGTAATTGAAATTATAGATTTAGTGAAATTTGGTAATAAGTCTTCTGGGTATGGAACAAATATTAATCATATAGCTAAAAGTATAAATAAAATATCTTTAAAAAGGATGATGAATAATGAATGAAGTGCACGACTGACTGGGATTTCTAGGATTTCAGCTGTCAGTTGTAATTAGCATACAAAAAGATTTCGTACCCACAAAATATGAAACCTATGCAGAATGTTACTGTTACACACACATGTACATATGCATATATATATATATATATATATATATATATATATATATATATATATATATGGAGCAAGGATCAGCTACACCTACACTTCAATTCACTCCGATTTCCACAACACATTCCAAATTAAATAATATAGCTAGTGGGAAGAGAGAGAAAATACTATTATTTAATTCGATGTGTAGTGGAAATCGGGCGGTGGGTGGTGTGGGGAATTGAGGTTTAGCCGATCCTTGCCCATATATACATACACACACACACACATATATATATATATATGAACGATCAATGGCACCTCACATAGTGCAGCACCCCATCAGCCTCCGATTTCCACCTCAAGCTCCACATTAAATAACAATACATTCTCTCTCTTCTCACTACTCTCATTATTTAATTCGGAGCTTGTGGTGGAAATCAGGAGGCTAATGAAGTGTTGCACTATTGATGTGCTATTGAACGCTCCTCATATACATATACAGACACATATATACATGTACATGCATGCATGCATATATATAAAGGCGTGAATGTATATAAAGGCGTGCTTAATTTGTTGTTATGAGAAGCACATCACCCAGTATCCTCTCGACAAATGTATAATACATATAAAGGTATGGAGCAATTATAATAGAGAATTTGCTCATGTATCAGAAGATCTGAAGCTGGCCAGGTTATAAGGCTTCGGAAAATAAAGTACCTGAAATCATAATCAGGGTACATATGACTGAGTGTAAGAACCAGGTATATCAGTGTCTTCCGGCTGGAAAATTTGGAGGAAAAATATACAGGTAAAACTTAACGAGATGATAATATAATAAACTGAGAAATAACTGAAACAAAACAGATTTCAGTCACCTTGTTTTACTTGATAAGTACTCAACCGGCGATGGAGGGTCACTTTCTACAGATTGTCCGAGGTAATCCAGTATCTAAAGCAATACAGCATGTTAACCAACACCAAGTATACATATTGTAGGATCCAAATTTTGCATTACTCGTCTCAGAGACAAATTTGTAATGACGCCAATGAAGACGGAAAAATGGTGATGGGTTTCTACTAGGATTGGACTATCTATCACATTAAATGAGCACACAAAAAACATAACTTAGGATTTATGGACTCGACCATGAAATTGTATAGATGCATTTGATTAAAAGTGATGTATAGAAATATATATTCCTAAATTATCATATTTTGTAGTTAGGTTGATATAAATGGGTGAAAAATAATATCAAACAAAACCTTCACTCAAATAGAGAACACTGGTTCTCTACAAATATCGTACCGATAACATATCATGAAAGATATCAAAGTTCAAACTCACAAGCATATGATATCAGCAAATAAACAAGTGGAAAATGCTCACATCACTATGCAAGTATCTAATAAGTATTTTGGAAACTGAAATCCCTTTTAACGTAACGAACTAACCCAAAAACAACACACCATGAATTTGAAACCCCAGGGATTGCAACGCATCTGAAACACCTAGTGATGGAATACACTGATTTTCTTACAATGATGTTACAAGTTGGTTCCTTCTACGTCCATGTTTCTTAGTTAGAATCATGCTCATGCGGCTTTAACTTGAAAGCACAATGGATATGAAATTGTACGTGGAAGAAAAGTTTGAAAGTAAGAACAGCAATATGCGAAGGAACGTTTTTTGGAAAGAAAGATTGTGATTTCTATATATGTATAATTATTAGTCAAATTGAACGAAGGAGAGCAATAAAACTAATCATGTCGCTCTTTCTCATTTGTGAGACAACCCGAGATTGTCGTTGTAACAACCAGCATATTTTGTGATTGAATATTTAAATATTTTATTTAAATATTTCATCGTTGGTCGGATTACAGTCCGAAATGCTACTTTTTGCAAACGGTCGAATTTGGACTCGAGACCACCCACATTAAGTTCGAAATGACGTTTGCGACCTTTTTGAGTATAAATTTTGATATGTTTGGAGTTGGTGGAATTTTGCCACTTTTTCACTTAGGGCTTTGGTTTGGTTTCAACTCATTAACCCCACTTATTAACTTAGCCCCAACCCTCTCTTCTTCATTACTTCATTTTTATTTCCTAACACTCAAGCTTTAGCAACAATGGAGAGTGGAATGAGAAATTAAAACACCAAGCCCTAATCTTCTTTGCAAATCCAAGTTCTAGCTCCAAATTCAAAGGAGAAGTTTTGGTAAGCCTTCTCTTCTTTTTCTCCAACTCATTCTCTTATCAATTTCAGAAATTTCTAAACCTAACTTAGGAATTGTTTCTCTTTTAAGCTTAGATTCAAGCTTGTTCGGTTGGAATTGAAGAGTTATTGTCCTTACCATTGCTATATAGCTTCTTCTTTATTTGTTTTGGGTTTAAAGATGGGATTTTTATCTCACATCTATATCGATATTTATCCGTGTTGTTAGATATGAATTCCTAACACTTATTCAAGTGCAATTGCTTTTGATTTGGATTGCTTTGGTGTATATTCCAATTTTTGTTGTTTTGAAAGCAAAATTTATGAAATCTTTTATGGATATTTGGACATTGATATTCGGGGCGTATCGAAGAGCCTTTAAGGCTGGGTTGTCACTTGGCATAAATCCTTAGTCGTTGTTGCTCGTCCGATCGCTTCCGATAATCGTTTTGTCCATCATTGGCCAAGGCAAGAAAGTGCCAAAAGCTTCAGTTTCAGACGTCTGAAATTATTGATTCAGACATCTGAATCTGGTCTGGGCAAAATTTCATTCCCCAGATCAGACGTCTGAATTATACTTTCAGACGTCTGAATTTGCTCAAATCCAACCCGAGAGCAAATAGGCTAAAATTAGTCATTTTCAAACGTCTGAATTCAGTGACTCAGACGTCTGAATAGGGCTCTGTAAAATATTCATTTTTCAGATTCAGACGTCTGAACCATCTATTTCAGACGTCTGAATATGTTGTCTTTGCCCAATTTGCCCTATGTGTTTGGGTTTCCCGTTTTAAATCGATTCGTGTTTATCCGACTTATGGTTATCATTTATTATTCTTTGATGACTTTTCCATTATTTGGGCATATTAGAGAGTATCCATTTGATGGATTCGATATCGATTTATATGGATTTGATTCATGGCTTCGAATGTGAATTTTGGTGATTCATTGTTTCTACAATCATTCCTGTGATTTGTCACTTTAAAAAACAAAAAAAAATTATACTAATAGTAAATATCAAAACTCTTTTATCAAAACGATTTCAACACTATTTTACAATAAACCTCGTTTCTTAAACCGTTTTTCAATCTACTGGCATATACAAACTTTACCTCACTCGTATGAGAAATCTAATTAAACAGTTTAGTAAAACAAGTGGTATGAAACGTTTGCGTTTACTTCGTCGGTTAATTCTTAGACTTGTTCGATTGAACCTCTTGTGACAACTTTCGAGTGGAGATCTACAATTTGTTCGTAAATATTTAAGTTAAGCTAGTGGTTATGGGACATGAAGCTAAGCTCATCTATATACTAGCTTAGTGCAATTGACACTTCTTGATGATCGATGATGATCATTTTTGTGATTTAAACTAGCGATATGCTATGTTTCTTTGTCCATGTAGAGGACGATACCTCGTATTATTGAGTTTCGTCTCATTTCTTTTATAAGCTAACGACCTATGTATTCTTTGGAGTGTCGACTCAATTTTTATGGGCTAGCGACCTATGTCCTTTTATGGAGTTCGGTTCATCGGGCGTACCGTTGTACTACGTTGTTGTCCCGGCTTATCAGGTTCATCGGGCGTACCGTTGTACTACGTTCTTGTTTCGAATTATTCAAGTTTCAGGTTCCTCGGGCGTACCGATATTGTACTACGTCGTTGCACCGGCTCTACGGTTAGCGACCATGAGATAGCGTCCCGTTTGTGATACACGTGTTGTTGAGTTTTCATACTCCCGTTTTGTGATAGGCCTCCCCCTTTTGTAATTTCTGGATTTCTAATTGATGATTTCTAGAATTTATGTTTCACCAATTTTTATGACTGGCATCGATATGAGGTCAATATTTGTGGTTTGGTGAATAGAGTGAAGAATATGACATTCTTTTTGACGTCGTGCGATTTCTTGAGATATTGTATGATTTTTGTTGTTGTCAAATGTATACTTCCCATAGTATGGCATTATTATTATCATACGTTTTTGTTACATCTCATATTCTATCTCATATTTATCTGATATTTATAGCTAGACTGATTCGTTTATTATTTTCTTATTAAATAATACTCGGGTCAGACCGAGACGTTACAGGTGCTTCTGCTTGACTCCTCATCTGGGATTATTATCCTACCTTTTGGCTAACTACATTAGATTTGTAGTTTTTGTTGATATACATTTGAGATAGAAACTCCATGATGTATACTTATTCTTTTGCGTAGCACTTGTAACTATTCCCTTATGATATTGTATATCTTGTTAGACAACTACTCCGATATACACTTTTATTTGTAATATTCATATCTGTTTCTGCCTTTGAAATATGAACTTTTATGACTGACTTGTGTTATGATATTTCTATATTTGTTTCCGAAGATTTTATAGCCACTGCGTAGCAGTTTTGAGTTTGTATCGGTGTGTCGGATTTCCTCTTGAAATGACATGCATATTTTACTGTCTGCTATACCGGTGCTCGCACAAAGCAATTACTCGGATAGTCGCTCCTCAACAGCCTTATTCTCCGTGCTAGTTGACGGCATTACCGCGTAGTGACCTTGGCTTGCGTGAGGTGGGGTCACAGCTTGGTATCAGAGCCAAACTTCGGAACAATGTAGAATAATTTAACAATGAACATCGTCCTAAGTCCATCTTAGGAGTCGTGCCTTATGATTTAATTCGAGTCTTCGCACCGTCTTATCCTACTTTCTTTTATGATGTCATGATTTATCAATCATTATTGTTTGATATTCATTTTGTGATTAACATTTTTCTTCTTCTTTCTTTCTTAAGAAGAGAAACGTTTAGACCAGACCGTCCCAGCGCCGGTCAATCTAGTGCTACTCCTCATGATGGAGTATTTATGTATGCACAACAACTTCTTGATCTTGTAAAGAATGCTCAAGCTGTCGGACCTAATCCAAAGCTTACTCACCATAAATCCGGGTTTGCGCGCTTGTACAGTGACTATACCAACTTGGATGGGAAGCCATTCAGGGGTTCCGAAAGCGTTATTCAAGTCCAAGCTTGGCTAAGAACATGCGATCGAATCTTTTCTCGCATGAATCTTATTGATCTTCACCGAGTTCAGGTGGCCTCTAGTATGCTCCAAGAAAAAGCATTAGACTTGTACGAGCTTCATTTTTGAAATAAATGAAGCGGATCTTATTTGGGAGAAATTCCGAGACAATTCGAATTAAAGTTTGTGCCAGAAGCTGAGAAGTTGACATTGGCTCGTCGTTTCATAGACCTTGTTCAGGGTGAATCCTGTGGCAGATTATGTCGCATCATTCGAGTCACTTTCTAAATACGGGGTCGAATACATAAACACCACATTGAAGAAGAATCAAAGATTTGTCTATGGCTTGAACAAAAATCTCAAGAAGCCATTACTTCTAAAGTTAGAAGTTTCTTTTGATCAACTCATTGATATCGCTCTTCGACTTGAAGAGGCGGATAGGAATAGTGATGTTGAAATTGTGAATGCCAAACCAAACTTCAATAACAACAAGAAAATGCCTATTAAATTCAAAGGCCCTAATCTCAACAAGAAAGGAAAACAAGCAACTTCTGTAGCAAAGACTCCTACCCCTAGTAGTAGGCAATGCTACAATTGTAGTTCTAAAGACCATTATGCCAGTAGATGTCTGAAACCTCTCTTTTGTTGCTATTGCAAAAGTTCAGGTCATCTTTTATCTTCATATCTCAAACTTCAAGACAAGGAGGGAAAGTTAAATGTTGCACAAGCCTCTAGCAACACTTCTCGTGGTCAAGATATTTCTCATTCTATCCTTGATGGTGTTATTATGTTTCATGATCAACATATTCGAGTTCTTTTTGATACGGGTGCATCCCATTCTTTTATATCTAAGGAACTTGTGGATACTTTTTCTTTAAGTGTTGTTGCTTTAATGACTTCTTTGAGAATTGCGAATCCGGTTGGTGGGTCCGCAACACTCAGTTTGCTTTGTAGTGATGTCGAGATTATTTTATGTAATTTTTCTTTCCGAGCCGATTTGCATGTTATGCGTTACTTAGACTTTGGAATGATTTTGGGAATGGATTGGCTTAATCGCTATGAAGCTCAAATCCTACGTCCAGAGCGGACTATTCATCTTCGGCATCCTCAATCTGTTAAACAGATTTCTATTGTTCTTAAAGATTCGAATTCCAACTTGGCTGCATCTTTATATCCTTTAAATTCGCATGAAGACGATAATGATGATGAGAAAGATGTCATTTCTCTTATTCACGTTGTTCGTGAATTTTTCGACATATTTGAGTCTGTTTTAGGATTACCACCTAAGCGAGCAATTGAGTTCAGGATTAATCTAATTCCTGAAGCTTTACCTATTACTCATCCTCCTTATCGAATGTCTAATAAAAAGAATGAGGAGATGCGCAAACAATTATCCGAATTGGAGACGAAGCAATTTATTCGCTCTAGTTCCTCGCCTTGGGGAGCTTCGACCATTTTCGTGAAGAAATCCGATGGTACACTTAGGCTTTGCGTTGACTACCGCAAGCTTAATGATCTTACTATCAAAAATAAATATTCTTTATCTCGGATTGATGATTTATTCGATCAACTTAGTGGTGCTAGAGTCTTTTCACAATTGGACTTGGCAACCGGTTTTCATCAGCTTCGTATTGCAGAGGATAGCATTCCTTTGACATCATTCCGTACTCGCTATGGATCTTACGAATGGCTTGTTATGCCATTTGGTTTAACGAATGCTACAGCTTATTTCGTTGACCTTATGAATCGAGTTTTCAAAGATTTTCTCGATCGATTCGTTCACATCTTTATTGATGATATTCTTGTGTATTCAAAAACCGAGGAAGAGCATGAAAAGCATCTTCGGATTGTGTTGAAAACTCTTAGGAGCAATCATTCTAAATGCAATTTTTGACAATCTCGTGTGAAGTTTCTCGGTCATATTATTTCTGAATCCGGAATTTCCGTGGACCCTTCAAAGATTGAAGCGATACAAAATTGAAAGAGACCGGAGAGTGACGGAAATTCGTAGCTTTCTTGGATTGGCAGGTTACTACCGCCGTTTTATAAATGACTTTTCAAAAATTTCCGTGCCTCTTACTAGCTTAACAAAGAAAGGAGTTAAATACATTTGATCGGACAAATATGAAGCTTCTTTTCAAAAATTAAAAAAACTCATTTCTGATGCTCCTATTCTTGTTATTCCCGAAGAGAATCAAGATTTTATTGTTTATACCGACGCTAATCGCGTTGGTTTGGGTGTCGTTCTTATGCAAAGAGAACGTGTTATTGATTATGCTTCTAGGCAATTGAAGCCAGCCGAGGCTAGATATGTCACTCATGATTTAGAGCTCGCGGCTATTGTTTTCGCCCTCAAAATTTGGCATCATTATCTTTTGGTAGAAAAATTTATTCTTTACACCGATCATAAATTTTTGAAATATTTATTTTCTCAAAAAGAACTTAATTTGCGTCAACAACGTTGGCTCGAATTTCTTGCATCTTATGATCTTGATATTCTTTATACACCCGGAAAGGGAAATCGTGTTGCCGACGCCCTTAGCCGAAAGCAACAAGCGGTTGTTTCCATGATGATATCCGAGTGGAATGATCTCGAGACATTATCCACTTGTGAGATTCGAGGTCGTGTATCCGATTTATGTTCATCTCTTATTTTATGTAGCCTTGAGGCTCATCCTTCTCTTTTTGATCGCATTCTTGAAGCTCAAAAGTTAAATCCCGAATTGGCACTTCTTAGCCAAAGATTGAGGGATAAACTTGATATTGAAGTTTTGAAAGACTTTAATATTGATTCTCGTGACGGCATGCGAAAATTTGGTAGACTTATCGTGTCAAATATTAGTGATTTTCGTAAAGACATTTTAAAAGATTCTCATCGTTCTAAATTTACCATTCATCCCGGTAGTAGTAAAATGTATGCGGATATGAAGCGACTTTATTATTGAGAGGGAATGAAATTTGATATCGCTAACTTCGTTAAGCGTTGCATGACTTGCCAACTCGTTAAGGCCGAGCATCAAAGGCCCAATAGGTTATTGCAACCTTTAGACATTCCAATTTGGAAGTGGGATCAAATTTCCATGGATTTTATCGACGGCCTTCCCCGTTCTTGTGCGGGTCATGATAGCTTATGGGTGATTGTTGATAGACTTACAAAATCCGCCTATTTTATTCCCGTTCGGTCCAATCGGACCGTACCTCTTTCGGCCAAACTTTTTATCAAAGAAATTATTAAATTACATGGAGTTCCTACTTCTATTGTTAGTGATCGTGATCTATTGTTTACTAGTGGATTTTGGAAGAGTCTTCAAAAAGCTGTGGGAGCGAAGCTTAATTTTAGCACCGCTTATCATCCTCAGTCTGATGGACAAACCGAGCGTGTGAATCAAACTCTTGAAGATTTTCTTCGTGCATATGTTTTTGATTTTGGTGGAAGTTGGAAAGATCATATTTCTCTTGTTGAGTTTTCCTATAATAATAGTTTTCAATCTAGTATTGGTATGGCACCTTTTGAGGCACTCTATGAAAGGCCATGCCGATCTCCTTCTTGTTCGCTTGAGGCCGGTGAAAAGCTGATTTTGGGTCCAGATTTTATTCGTGATTCCGCAGAAAAGATTGACCTTATTCGTCATAGGATGAAAGAAGTCCAAATTAGACATAAATCCTATGCCGATAACCGAAGGAGGTTAGAATTTTCTGTGGGGGATTTTGTATTTCACCTATGAAGGGTGTTGTGCGTTTCAGTCGATCGGGAAAATTAACTCGATATATTGGTCAATTTCCCATCACCGAACGTATTGGTTCCGTGGCTTATCGCCTCTTATTACCGGCTCAGTTTTCTGCTATTCATGACGTGTTTCACGTTTCTCAATTACGGAAATGCTTTTGAGATTCTGATTCTATCCTTGAGCCCGGTGTTGTGGAAGAAATTAAAGTTTCACCTAATTTGACATACGAGCAACATCTTATTCGTGTTATTGCTTCGGATGTTAAACGCCTTCGAAATAAAGATGTCCCTCTTGTGAAGGTTCAATGGTCCTCAAATCCAAAGGCTTGTTCTTGGGAATCTAGAGAATTTATCGAGCGAACGCATCCGAACTTACTTTCTCGTGCTTTTTGTGGTAAACTTCTTATTTCAAATTTCTTTTGTGTTGAATATGCTTTTACGGTTGTTACCTTTTGTTTTCCTCTTAAATATTGCGAGTACGCAATTTCTTTAAGGAGGGGAGTCTATAACAACCCACATATTTTGCGATTGAATATTTAAATATTTTATTTAAATATTTCATCGTTAGTTGGATTACAGTCCGAAATGCTACTTTTTGCGAACGGTTGAATTTGGACTCGAGACCACCCCCATTAAGTTCAAAATGACGTTTGCAATCTTTTTAAGTATAAACTTTGATATGTTTGGAGTTAGTGAAATTTTGCCACTTTTTCACTTAGGGCTTTGGTTTGGTTTCATCTCATTAACCCCGCTTATCAACTTAGCCCCAACCCTCTCCTCTTCATTACTTCATTTTTATTTCTTAATACTCAAGCTTTAGCAACAATGGAGAGTGGAATGGGAAATTAAAACTCCAAGCCCTAATCTTCTTTGCAAATCCAAGTTCTACCTCCAAATTCAAAGGAGAAGCTTTGGTAAGTCTTCTCTTCTTCTTCTCCAACTCATTCTCTTATCAATTTCAGAAATTCCTAAATCTAACTTAGGAATTGTTTCTCTTTTAAGTTTAGATTCAAGCTTGTTGGATTGGAATTGAAGAGTTATTGTCCTTACCATTGCTCTATAGCTTCTTCTTCATTTGTTTTGGGTTTAAAGGTAAGATTTTGATCTCACATCTATGTGGTATTTTGAAAGCAAAATTTATGAAATCCTTTTATGGATATTTGGACATTGATATTCGGGGCGTATCGAAGAGCCTTTAAGGCTGGGTTGTCGTTTGGCATAAATCCTTAGTCGTTGTTTCTCGTCCGATCGCTTCCGATAATTGTTTTGGCCATCATTGGCCAAGGCAAGGAAGTGCCAAAAGCTTCAGTTTCAGACGTCTGAATCTGGTCTGGGCAAAATTTCATTTTGTAGGTCAGACGTCTGAATTATAATTTCAAAAGTCTGAATTTGCTCAAATCCAACCCGAGAGCAAATAGGCTAAAATTAGCCATTTTCAGACGTCTGAATTCAGTGACCCAGACGTCTGAATAGGGATCTGGAAAATATTCATTTTTCAGATTCAGACGTCTGAACCATCTATTTCAGACGTCTGAATCTGTTGTCTTTGCCCAATTTGCCTTATGTGTTTGGGTTTCCCGTTTTAAATCGATTCGTGTTTATCCGACTTATGGTTATCATTTATTATTGACTTTGATAACTTTTCCTTTTTTGGGATATTAGAGAGTATCCATTTGATGGATTCGATATCGATTTATATGGATTTGATTCATGGCTTCGAATGTGAATTTTGGTGATTGATTGTTTCTACAATCATTTCTGTGATTTGTCACTTTAAAAACATAAAGGTTTTCTATACTAATAGTAAATATCAAAACTCTTTTATCAAAACGATTTCAACACTATTTTACAATAAAGCTCGTTTCTTAAACCGTTTTCCAATCTACTGACATATACAAACCTTTACCTCACTCGTATGAGAAATCTAATTAAACGGCTTAGTAAAACAAGTGGTATGAAACGCTTGCGTTTACTTCGTCGGTTAATTCTTAGACTTGTTCGATTGAATCTCTTGTGACAATTTTCGAGTGGAGATCTACAATTTGTTCGTAAATATTTAAGTTAAGCTAGTGGTTATGGGACATGAAGCTAAGCCCATCTATTTACTAGCTTAGTGTAACTGACACTTCTTGATGATCGATGATGATCATTTTTGTGATTTAAACTAGCGATATGCTATGTTTCTTAGACTTGTTCGATTGAATCTCTTGTGACAATTTTCGAGTGGAGATATACAATTTGTTCGTAAATATTTAAGTTAAGCTAGTGGTTATGAGACATGAAGCTAAGCTCATCTATTTACTAGCTTAGTGTAACTGACACTTCTTGATGATCGATGATGATCATTTTTGTGATTTAAACTAGCGATATGCTATGTTTCTTTGTCCACGTAGGGGACAATACCTCGTATTATTGAGTTTCGTCTCATTTCTTTTATAGGCTAACGACCTATGTATTCTTTGGAGTTTCGACTCCATTTTTATGGGCTAGCGATCCATGTCCTTTTATGGAGTTCGGTTCATCGAACGTACCGTTGTACTACGTTGTTGTTCCGACTTATCAGGTTCATCGGACGTACCGTTGTACTACGTTGTTGTTCCGACTTATCAGGTTCATCGGACGTACCGTTGTACTACGTTGTTGTTCCGAATTATTCGAGTTTCAAGTTCCTCAGGCGTACCGATATTGTACTACGTCGTTGCACCGGCTCTATGATTAGCGACCATGGGATAGCATCCCGTTTGTGATACACGTGTTGCTGAGTTTTCATACTCCCGTTTTGTGATAGGTCTCCCCCTTTTGTGATTTCTGGATTTCTAATTGATGGTTTTTAGAATTTGTATTTCATCAATTTTTATAACCGGCATCGATATGAGGTCAATATTTATGATTTGGTGAATAGAGTGAAGAATATGCCATTCTTTTTAACGTTGTGATATTTCTTGAGATATTGTATGATTTTTGTTGTTGTCAAATGTATACTTTCCATAGTATGACATTATTGTTATCATACGTTTTTGTTATATCGCATATTTTTCTCATTTTTATCTGATATTTATAGCTAGACTGATCTGTTTATTATTTTTTATTAAATAATACTCGGGTCAGACCAAGATGTTACAGGTGCTTCTGCTTGACTCCTCATCTGCGATTATTATCCTGACTTTTGGCTAACTACATTAGATTTGTAGTTTTTGTTGATATACATTTGAGATAGAAACTCCATGATGTATGCTTATTCTTTTGCGTAGCACTTGTAACTATTCCCTTGTGATATTGTGGATCTTGTTAGACCACTACTCTGATATATACTTTTATGTGTAATATTCATATTTGTTTCCGCCTTTGAGATATGAACTTCTATGACTGACTTGTGTTATGATGTTTCTATATTTGTTTCCGAATATTTTATAGCCACTGCGTAGCAGCTTTGAGTTTGTATCAGTGTGTCGGATTTCCTCTTGGAATGAAATGCATATTTTACTATCTGCCATACCGGTGCTCGCACAAAGTAATTACTCGAATGGTCGTTCCTCAACAGCCTTATCCTCCACGCTAGTCGACGGCATTACCGCGTAGTGTCCTCGCCTTGCGTGGGTATAGAGGTGGGGCGTCACAGCCGTCTCTTAAATTCAACAGAATACTTTAGTTCTTTTTAAGAGCAATACATATTTTATTTTATGTACCGCTATCTTACGGTATATTATTTGAAACTTTATGCTGCATATATATATAACAAAATAAAGGAAATTGTCAAAGGAACTATCAACTTGATTAATGGCAATGAAAAGTGCTAATTTTCTAAGGAAGAAATTTTTGTCTAGGGGAAAATCAAAATATTAATTCTCTGCTTATAAAAACTATTCAAAATTACTAAATTAACCATTATAGATTTTATGTTTCTTCCACCTTTATATCATATAATTACTACAAACTTTCTCTCTAACAAACTTCATACCCTTAAGCATAATTCCCTAACTCTAAACCATCAGTATTTAATTAGAAATTTATAAAGAAATCATTGTCGTAATCTCCATCTCTATCTCCATATCTATCTCCATCTCAACCTCCATTTCTATCTTTGTTTTAACCTTCATCGCACCTCCATAATAAAAATGACACAGATGTTGATTTTTTATATGTTCAAGATTCTAACAATTCTCTGAAGGATGCATAGGATCTAATGTTTTAATCGAGTTTCAAATTAAAGTACTGAATTATTTATGTTTTTCGAAAGTAAGGTATAAAATTTATTATTGTTTTATTAATTACTTCAAATGTAAGGACATTGACAAAGTTTGCGGCAGAGGGGTGTTTTAGACAGCCGGCAACGGACTTCAGATGGCGGCGGCAGACTTCAAGGAAGCTAGGTTTAAGATCATGTAATGGTAAGATCATGGGATAAATAATAAAGAGAATGAAAGAGAATTTATAAGAAGGGGTAGGGAAGGAAAGATGTGTAATACTTTTATATAATGATGAATTATGCATGTGTTACACTATTCTCTCCTTATAAATTTTAAACTTTTTTTCCAAATTTGCCTTCCATCTTCTATTCCTCTCAACCAGAATGGGTCATTTTAACCAAGGTTCGAGAACTCGGTCTCGGTTTCGGTCAGTTGAAATTTTATTGGTTTCGGTCAATTTCGAAAATTTTGCTTGTTTTGGTTTTTGTTTCGGTCTCGGTCCTGATATTGAATTTTTGCATTTTTAATGAAAACGTAACGATAAACGATTCAAATTCATATAGAAATATAGCATACAATAAAATGATAATGTTACATACAACACTACTACATCCAGAAACTATTTCTCGAAACTACATATGAATTGTTTTCATAATTTTCTTCATCGTCTTGTGTTGTATAATATAATGGATAACCATATTGCATTTGACCTGGGCTTATAAATGTCGTCATCATATTATCAAAAGACGATGGTTCATCATTTTATGTTGTATATGTAGCTTGACTATTTTGATCACTCGTGATATCACTATATGAGTTGCCATCTGTATAGTCAGAAGTAGAATAACGATAGGTTGGTGGATCAGTTGAAGTATATGGATTGTGGTGCTCATAATCATGTTGATGTCCGAATTCAGTATTTAAATTACTATATCTTCGATTAGGATTGCCGCTCGCACCCCTTCTTCTTGAATATGTTTAAGTTGGTCTATTTAATTCATCACCATCACTAAAACCAATGCCATAATTACTTGTTAAACCAATACCACTTCCACCTGCATTACCATGATCATCATTTGACGAGCTGCTACTATTTTCATTGTTTTGACTCGTTGTTCGTGCAGGTATACCATCAACAGCGGCGACTGCATCATTCAGTGTATTGGTCATCCAAGGGTTGTTGTCCAACAAGGGTGGTTCAATTTCAATAGTCCATTCTGCTAATGGATCCTCTTCATGGAATATATAATCTAAATCGATCAACTGACTTTCAGTGTCGCGACGTCTTGAATTTTTTGCTTTTAGTATCATGTTGTAATGCACATATACTAATTTTTCAAGATTTTTCCATTTTTATTCTATTTCGTAATTTTGTATGAATCATTGAAAATGTAATCCAGTTTCTTTCGCAGTTTGAAGATGAAACTGTTTGGCTTAAAATATGCATTGCTAAACGTGTTAAATTTGGAACATCCTCTCTTCCAATTATTGACCACCATTGCGCGGGAAAACATGTCTTTACGGCTGCGTATGCTTTTGCAGAACCAAATGCACCAATTTTCATTCTGTATCTTTCTACCTATGATGTTAAGGTAACTATTTAATATGTCCTAAATGTTAAGTGTTTAACGTAACTATTATATATGTTAGTTTTACCTCTTTTCCAATTTCAATCTGTGTTACAATGTCTGACACCATTCTTTCAACGATGTTGTTAAATCCGTTTAATACTTCTTCATCGTTTGTTCCATACTCATATTGGATGATGGGATTAAGCAAATAACCTATATGGGAGAGATTTAAAATATTACTAAAATGTTATATATTCTATTATTTGTATGACGATAAGATAAAACAAATTACCTGCTTCTTCGATCGACTACGTCAAGCTCCTCGACTTCACCGCGCCTTCGCCTCTTCTCGACTTCGCCGTGCCTTCTCCTCGACTTCGCCGCGCCTTTGCCTTTGCTTTGACTTCGCTGTCGCCGCCTTCGACAGTGGACAGTGAAGAGAATTAGGTAATGTTTTTAATTTTTCGTGCTCGATTTGACTATATTTATACACACAAAATCGAGTCGAATCTTCACTGTGTGCTCACATTATTTCTATTGTTGATCGTGATTGCTTTTGTTTTTCAATCTCATGTGTGCTTTTGATTTTGCTTTCGCTTTTTCTTTTTCAACCCGTATTTGCTTTTGCAATTTCTGTTGCGCGATTTTTGAACAGGCGATGGCCGAAACGAAATTAGGGTTTAATTTCGTTTCGCCTTTCGCCGAGAACGAAACGAGATAGCCGAGATTTCGGCGTTTCGAACAATACCTCATACCTTGATTTTAACAGCTCCTAAAATACAAGTAATGCTTGTATGATAATTTATTTAGGATGCTATCATTGAATAGAGTCTATTTAGTTTCAACACCGAAGTGAAAAAGTTCATAAAAAATGCGGCTCAGATTATAAATTCTAACACAGAGTAAGTTGACGTTAGAAAATTGTTTAGTAACTGATTAGTAAGGTAACCAACAACTAACGAACTGGATTAAGAAATACCTCATGCTCTATGCTGATTGAAAGTTTGCGGTCGTTTACTGTGTGTTTGCCTATCAACATACATAATTTAATCAATTAGTAGTTTAATCAATCAAAACTAACCGGAACATTAACTTATGTCGAACAACAATCACCCCGATCTTGAACTCACACGAAAAAACTTCAAGATTTCCTTTAATAGTACTTTCTCCAAGATTCAAATGGCTGAGGAAAAGATTAATTCTGAAAATCACCAATGTTTGTAAATCAAGACAGATTCTAAATTCGTACTTGTACCAAAAATTTACATCACAAAATTAAACCTAATTTTAACCTGTCTAAAGGGCTGTATTCCAGGATCTTCATGGTCAAAAAGCTGGTGGATTGGATAACGATTTGGGACTGTAATTATAACGAAAATGACGAAATTAATTTCAGTTCTGATTAAAAATGAATGATGATAAGTAACTTGTAATAATTAATATACCTGAAATTCGGAGGAAAAGAAATCTGATCGGAATTGCAAGGAATTTGTTTTTCTACCAGTGGAGAATGGATAGAAGTTGGTTTTGACCGTTCACGCGTAACGTGTCGACTTAATCCTCGCAATTTTGACGCACGACGTGGCGGTATCTGGTGGATCGATTTTGCTGTTTGCAGCGTTAGGTTGATTGCTAAATGGAAAAAATATCCTAACTTATGCATCATTGGTATACGATTTGGTAGAACGGTTGACACAATTGATTTTAAACAATTCAATCTCATATGCAAACACAGTAGGATTTGATGGACACGACACGTTGTATCAAATTTTGTGTTTTATTTTGTGTTCAAATAGCTATTTTATATCTATTTTATATTTTAGTATATAAAATAATTGGTATTTATTTTTATCAAAGTTAGAATTCATATTATGCATGTATGAATGAATATTATTATAAAACCGATTTTCATCTTTATTTTTATTATTTTCCGTATTTGCATTAGCGTTATTACAGAAAAAGGCATATCGAACCAAAATATTTCTTTTATTTTTTTGAGTTTATTAACAGTTAATTAAAAGGATAAATATTTAATATTTGTCTGTATTCGAGTATACAGATATCTGATATCTAAAAATGATTTTAGATACGGACGTAGATATGACATTAGCCATATTTAAAAGTATTCGTTGACAGACCTAAGCATGTCTTGTAAGTTGTAACTAGGGCCTTTGTATAAACAAATCAAATGACATAATACATTGAGAATCCATATGTTGTGGGTACAAGATTCAAAGGAAAATGAATTCTTTTTTTAAATTTCAAATGTTGTCGGTTTCTTTTATTTTTTATGAAATTATGTAATACCAACCTTTTAGAAATCGCATTCTTTTTTTGTACAAAAATAATACTGTTGCATTTTGAAAATGCTTAAGTGAACCATAGCTAGTTTATCAATTTTGAAAATGGGTCAATGAATCATAACTAGTTTTTCAGTGGGCGCATTTTCAAAAGTTACTTGACATATAATCTCATGTAAAACGGCATCATATCTCTCTCTCTTTTTTTCATTTCAATTTCGCTTTACCAAAGTTTTTGCAAAAAAACCCCGAATCGCTAATTCTCTTTTCATTTAAAATTTTAAACATTTTTGCATCAAAATCAATCAAAAGTACTCTTTTGTTAAGGATATCACTCTCTATTTCCCTTTGCAAAGGTATGATTTGTAAACCTTATTTTAATATATTTTCTTATAAAATGTTTGTTTTGTTGTAATTATCGATGAAATTTTGTAATGTTGGTAATTATTGTTATCGTAGAATGGCTCAAAATTTGTTCCAACAATTTGTTATTTTGATGGTGACTTGATGATGGATGAACTATCAAACTTGAAAGAATTAATACTTATTGTTATTTTATGGAAAATATATTGGTGCCTTATATAGATAACTAAAAATACGTAAAGGTTGCAACTTATCAGAATTGAAAGAACCGGTTTACAAAGCTATAACCAATCCCGGATCTAATCAGTAAAAATAGTAAATGATGATGACATTGAATTAATACTTTCTACTGTATCAAAAACGGTAGAGTTGTATGTGAAAAAGAGTAAAAGATTTCGTGTAAAACAGCCTTTGGCATCTCCATTGATTAGTTAAGGGATTGAAGAGCATGCCAAATTGTTGGAGATCATGAAATTGTTCAAGGAATAGTTTTTCCTATTTATAGTAATTCTCTTTTGAATGTGACAAGCTACGGTCAACAACTTATGTATTTTGGATTCTATCCTTACATGGCTATGAGTATTCACTTAGAATAACTTTATATATGTGAGTCAAGGTGTAAACGACCTGCCTTTTCGACCCTCGAATATCGACACAAATACATCCACGGTACTCATGTGCCGAACACCTAAGCATCGAAAAGACAGATTGTTAGGATAAATAAAAAGAAAAGGAAAAGGAACAAGGATGAAAGAATACGACATCAGAATCTAACAGAAGAATGGTAACATATAATATCAAAAGAAAATACAAATTGTTACTCTAAGATACATAACATTTCAAAATTACGATCCTAAGTACTATCAATTACCAGGATAGTTATAACAAGTATGTCATTCGCAAATGCTGATATACACATTGTAGTAGTGCAACGAAAATAAAATACTACATTAGCAAAATGGAAGCATCCAGCTCGTCTTTTGAAGCTTCAAAGAATATCAACGAAAACATCCTTTCTCAACTCCTTGAAATGGCACTCGAGGAATTAACGGAAACATAAAACCATGAATCAGACATAAGTATGGTATGGAAAACTCAAGAAATATATGATCGGCATATAACAATACTTTAGAGACAACCCGAATCACCGAAATGGTTATCCCTCAAAGAACCAAATACATATAATAAGTACATATGATTATATAATAAATAGTCTCTAGGGTGTAGATTATAAATTAGAAAGTAGTTGTGCTACTTACATCTCAAAACACAACAATATTAGAAGTACAACTAAAACCGCTAGGGTACATTCATATATGGATTTCCATACCGCTAGGGTACATTCATATATGGATTTCCATAGAGGTCTCCTTGGTAAAAACCAAAAGCCGGCCTCCTACACAATGGTTGGAAACTACCTTCTGAAACCACGTATATCTCTAGATAAAATATGTCACTATTAAGCAACCTTTTGCCAAGGAAGTATACATGCAGATTTAACCCAACAGATTTCACGATCATCAAGCCAGAAAACTGGGAGAGATGGTTGCTAGAATTGAAGATCGATTACATTTGAAACTATGGCTACAGTTGAATAGATTCGGATGGACAGCACCTAAAAATGGCTACGTATAGAACTAATACTTTTACTGGAAGAGGAATCGGAATAAAGGGATCTGAGTAAAGAGATCGGATTAAACGGGATGCATGCAACACAACTTAACGAAGATCGCCCCATAACTCAACCACCATAAGATGGATTGAAATGAAAATTTGTAAACAAGAAGGGACCCTAGGGAGTCTACCCTAGGGATTGCATGTCAAATGGGATACTTTGGAGGGATCGGCCCCTATCCGTCCAAAGGGACCGGCTGAAATCAGAATATATGCAAACCAATTCACGGAAATCGCGATATCTCATAAACCGTAAGTCAGAATGGCACTTGGAGGGCAGGTAGCTAACATCATAGGGAACCCCTAGAGGAATCGCACCCCATTTGGACACAAAATAGAGATCGGTACCGATCCCTATTGTGGGCCCCAATCAGTTTGAAAATTCTTATGTGACCTCATCATGGACTGAAGATTCTTCTACCGAAATTTCGACCCGATCCGTGCATGTTTTTCCTTATAAATGCAACAGGTGTAACACTAAAGAAAGGATCTTCTTTCTGCTTCTCTTTATCTTCAACCTTGGCTAGACTCTGCCAATCTTATTCTTGGATTTTGGATTGTAACTGTAAACAAACTACAGTATAATAAAAAAGAATTATTCTAGCGGGACGAAGGCCGGAATTAACCGAACCACTATAAATCTTGTCTCTTTTCACTTGCTTTCATTTTCATTTTATTTTTCATTATATTATATTCTCTACATTAAATACTATCTGAGATATGTAGCTGGATATTGGTGCTTTCATACAACTGGGTGTTGGTGACCATTTTTGTCATCAACAGTCACAAAGGCAAACATATTGGTCCACGCCTAAACATGTGATACCAAATACCATCATCTCCTATGTGCCTCAATCGAAAGCATCTATAAATATTTGGGGTTGATGTACCCTTTTGGGTTAGCTAAACCCCTTAGTCACGCCGCCTACTCTATTTTCTACCATTACCGATGGTGAAGTTACGTTTAGCATCCCAATACGCAAACCTTCATCACTCGAATAGATATTGAATCTCTCTTTGGATTCCAAACATCTCGAACAGTTCACGAATATCTCCATGGATCCTAACATAAGTCGTCCGACGAATGCTAGCATCAACCTCTCACTTAGACTTAACCTTAGGATAGACAGTTCAACTCCATAGCATTTCACTCCACAACTGCTTCCAAAACATAGAACTTGTATATCGATTTTGAAGTGGTTTTCATTATTACACTTATCCAATCCCTGACTCTTCAAAACTAAATTATTGAATTTCCTATTGGCTCGGTTCCATTTCTTTAAAAAGTAATGAACGATATGAAGGAATCCTCCCCGTAGGATCTTGTATATATACGTTCTTAAAGCAAGAGACGATTCATATGAATGAGTCCCCCCAAGGGATCTTGAACTATATCAATATTTAATGCTTACATATACTTCCAAAGTAAAAGTTCGATAATCGACTAATCGACTATCAAGTAGAAATAGAAATGATCGCGTATGGAAACCAAGTCTTGTATACTTATCATGTTTGCGACCTTCTCCACTTGCGTTATCCCTCTTAACCGAGTAACGTCGGTTGGTTAGAGCACTGTTTCTTTCTAAGCCCTACTCGAACAGATGGATAAATCTATTTTATCGGCTTTTAGTAAATACTTTCCATAAACAAGTAAACACATAAAGCACGATTATGTCACATAAAGCATGATTAAGTCACATAAGCGACTTCTAGTCCTTTTTTTATTTAAAACTTCTTTATAAATACTTTTGTGTGTGTGTGTATTTGAAATATCTTTACAAAAGATATATACAAGTATAGTACTATTTCACTATTCATTTCTACTATTTTCAATACTTAGAAATGTACTCATATTCTTATCCAAACGGTATAAGAATATTCACAAATTTCTTAATAAGGTTTCCCATTTTCAAAAGTATAATTAAATGGGTTAAAAACAAATGTTATTAAAACATTGTTATTATAAACCCCAAACCATTTTATACTTTACATTATCTTTAAAACATTCTTTTCAAGATCTAACTAAATCTACAAGTACAGTTTAAAGGGTTAAAACAAATTTTGTTAAAACATTGTTACTATAAACCTAAATCAATTTATACCTAACATTATCTTTAAAACATTCCTTTTAAAGATCTAAGTATATCACTTGTTTAACAAAGTTATATACTTTTCAATAATTTTCCAAAACCATTCATTATAATTAAGTGTTATAACTAAAACCACTTATCCTTTTATAAAATACTAAACCTACTTTTTCAAACTTATGTATATATAAATTCTTTGAAAATACTTATAAATAGATTTTAAATAGTATTTTGAAAATTAGCCACAAGGGTCTCTTTAGCAAATGCAACTAGTTTCTAGGACACACAACTGAAATAATTACTTTTAAAAACAAAAATGCAAAATAATTAGTTTCTAAAGCCCAAAAACCTATGAAATTATGCCCTTGAAAGTAATTAGACTGTTGACTTTGTCCTTAAAAGTAATTATTATGCTGACTTTGGCCTTGAAATTAATTTCTGACGATGTGTATCCTAAAAACTAATTGGACTGCAAAGTTTGTCCTTCTAGTGAAATGTCCCATTTAAATATCTATATAAAATATTATTTAAAAATAACTAATTTCCAATTTAATAAAAATCAATAAATGTATGATTTACATTTTAAAAGCCTTTTACATTAAAAATTCATAAATAATTATTAAAAATATTTTTAAACTTCAAACCACTTTTAGTATACTCTAATTAATGTTATTAAACTCTATTAAAAAGATGTCATAAAAATAATTAATTTAAACATAATTTAGCCACATTTAAAATCTCGGAACTTGCTTATAGCAACACTATACCAAATATTATTTAAAAATAAATAATTTCCAATTTAATAAAAATCAATAAATGTATGATTTGTATTTTAAAAGCCTTTTACATTAAAAATTCATAAATAATTATTAAAAATATTTTTAAACTTCAAACCACTTTTAATATACTCTAGTTAAGGTTATTAAACTCTATTAAAAAGATCTCATAAGAATAATTAATTTGAACATCATTTAACCACATTTAAAATCTTGAAACTTGCTTATAGCAACACTATACTAGTAGAAGACTAGAAGTGCAGTTGTTGCTCAAAAACGGCATGTAAAAGTGCTGTTAAAAGTCTTAGACAAAGAACAATATGGAAGCATGAATCTTGTGGCAAGTTTTCACTACTTAAATTAATGATTTAAGATCCAAATTTTTTATAGTGTGTAGTATACTTAGACTATTTAAAATGTTAAAAAGAAACCCATAAGGGTGTCTTCCAAAATTATATTAAAAAGTCCCCAAAACAAGGTATTTTCAAAGTGCTCATATATCTACTATTTTGTTATAACTTTTGTCATTCAACCAGTTCTACAACTTTTTAAACCTTGACATTTTTACAACAATAAATAAACATAGTTTAATTATTGAAATAGCAAAGTACCCCTAGGGATGTCTTTCAAATTTAACTCAAAAAATCGCCGAACATAAGGCATTTTCAAAGCGCATCTAGAGCGACTTTTGCTTTTAATTTTGCAACTTTGTTTCACAAATTCTATTACTTTTCAAACCACTTTCTCGCTGTCACATACAATTATACATGTGTAGAGCACAACCAAATTATATTGTCTTAAGATATATTCGCATATAAACAACTTGAACAAGTTTAAATTTAAGGGGATTCAAAATGCTTTCATAGCGACTATCGCTATATGGATCATTCCATATCTATTCCAAACTCAACACACAATCCAAACAACCATATATATACATAATGTAAAGGCCATATCACGTGTTATTGATGGTCATAGAAGTGATGATATAAATACAGAGTAGTCATTTGCTTTTAAAAGTAAGGGGTCCAAAGTTATAACTTTATTAGTTAACTTTAACTTTATATTATATTCAAGCACACATATACACACACAATATATACAATCAAAAGGTGAGTTAACTCATCTAAATCCATGCTAAAACCAACCATAAGCACACTAGAACATAGAACCACTTCTTACCATCGCCAAACAACCAAAGCTTCCTCTTTTAGTTTACACAAGCTCAAGTCCATGCTCTCCTTCCATAATTGCTCATAGCCTAGGGTTGGTTGCCCTTTTTTCCACTTCTTCCATTTTTCAGTTGATATTCTTGCTTCTTATGTTGATTTAAGGTCTAGATTAAAGTTTGGAAGGATTTAGAGTTGATTCGATATGACTTGAGAAAGTTAATGAGGAGACAAGAAATGTATGAACACTTAAGCTTTTTCACTAATTTTAGGCAAATGATTTTGTGAACAAATGAAGAATGTTATATAGGGTTTAACACTAGGTTACTCATCTTCCAACCTCCTATTTTGGGTCAAAAGTGCCCCCCTCATGTGTTTCCCATGTGTAACTTTTTCATCTCATCTTTGACCAAAACAAATATCTTTTACACTATTTACCAAAAATCTTCTCTTAATCACTCCAGTAATCTTTTTACTATCGACATTTAGTTAGCCATAACATAGAAAATATTTTTAACTACTAATTACTTACACATTAATATATTAGAAAAGCACAACAAATCGGAACAACTTTTACCGAGTAAACAACTATTTATCGACAAAACGATTTTAGTCACATTATCGATATTTCTTCGTACTATTTATTTTTGTAAACATTTTACAAAAACAAGTTTACCATCGATAGTTATTAGTCAAAATTGGATTAACAAGGTTATTAGATCAATTTAAGCACATTAAATCCAAGATTTAAATATTCAAATAATTCAGATATTTAAATACGAAGTGTTCAAAATTCCGGATCGTTACACAAAGGTATTATCTCTTAATGTTGTTATGTTATATTGATTATACTTTTATTATTAAAATGTATGTTTTTTGCTATTTGTAGTAATATTTCACATTAACATATGTTGTAAAGAAGCACAGGACTGTCGAATAGCACTATGTCTTATCCTATATATCCCACATGGTCCGGGTTATATCATACAAGCAAGAGGTATGCATTGTTATATAGAGTGTAGCGATCCTGAGACGACCTTCAAAAATCGGCACCGAATACGACACTCATATTCAAATGCCGCAGATCCAAACGTCGAATCTGGTGCGCCGAAGCTTATAACACCATTAAGTAAACAACACAGCGGAAGAAAAAGATATCAATATATATAACATTGATACAAATGACAGATACAATATCTGATATAATATGATACAACATAATGATACAATAGATATTACTACTATCAAAGATACAAGAAATAGCAGCGGAAAGATAATGATAACATCAACAACGGAACAATATCTTCAATAGAATGCGTCCCCAAATCCAATGCTCCAATCCAAAGCTAGCTCGAATCAACACCACGTGTCACCTAGACAAGCAAGTCCGTTCTGATCCAAAGACTGAACTAACTCCAGATAATCTACTAAACCTGACTATTTGAGAAACCCAACTCTAGAGTGCCCATGTGGAAAAATTATGGGCACCCAGAGTTCAGGAAAGGAACAATAAACTCCGAGCCAGTCATGGGACTGGTATGAGCAACAAAAACAGTTTGGTCTTTAAAAGAAACAACAAAATTTAAAATAAATCCGTAATGCTTTTTGAAAAATGAAACTACCATAAGGCCTCCTGCCACACACATAATGCAAACGCGGAATTGGAGGAGATTTCTCCTTATGATAGTCAAGCATGCTTAATACGAGAAAATTTGTTTGATATTATTATTATAAGTGCAAAATGCAGAAAACGTTTCGAAAGTAGAATATAAATCCTAGCCAACATAGACATTCCGAACTATGCCTACTATAGCTACCATCTAAACAGTGGTGACCACCATAAGTAAATGGCAGGTTCTACAACTAAAGCCGTACAAGGCACGTATTGAATGAATGGATTTCCAACAAATGGTCGGGCTAAGGAACTTCCCACTATCCATGGGTATGCCTCTGGCGGGACGTCCCGAGAACCTAACCGGATCTCTGCTAACACAAGGCTGGGTTACCTCTGTAACTAGGTAACTACTTCTCGAGCATGCCACCCCCCGGTCCTTTTGGACCTTTATCCGAGGCGCCTCTAAACCACAAAGCAACAACCACACAGAAATGAGATTGAAGCCCACCACATAGGTAAATATCTGGGCTTCATACCATGATACCACCCTTTACCAGAAGGGAATGAAACACCCTAAAGGGCGCGACCCTCATAACTTTACGGCATCTTTCCTGTTTCGACCATTTTCGGGTTGTGAGGTCTTGATGAAGTCTCGTCCACAAAGCTACGCTTCATACAGAAGCCATGCTCTGGTCACAAATGATCATCAACACACAGCAGCACTCAACATGCCACACTACCAAATTGGGAGTATATCGCTGATAACCTTCAACTACATAACCTCTGAGCTCGTACGTCTCAGAGAAGGGTGTTAAGCTAAGAGAATAAATTCTCCGCCACCAACAGATACTTTTTTGAAAGAAATTTGCTTTATATCTCAAAGTGTAGTGTCAGACATACAACCATACAAGTCTGTCCTAGGTTCGAACAGAACCGAAGGCACTTCCGAAGAAGCCCTTGCAAATTCGGGTATTCACAATCCAGATTGGACTTCCCATCACTTAGGGAGAACTCTATACCGGAGCAACTCAGTGCAGAGTCAATCGATAGGTTATCCTATCATTTTCACAAATACCCGGTCTTCAACACCGGTTTTCAATGCTATCCATAACGACGTATCATTATTCGAAATGGGTTATATGACACAAGGTCCTCTACCGGCTAAACCGAATAATGAGCGCAATATTTAAAATATATGGATAAGGATTTCAGTTAAGTCACAACTGATAAAATCCAAAATCCTTCTTCAAATGGTTAAACAAATTACCATTTCAAATCTTTTAAACAAAAAGATTTATCTCACTAAGTTCACACAGTTTCCCAAAGATCCATTTACGGGTTTCAAAACAATTTCCATTTCAATTGGATTCACTCATTAAATCTTTAAATTAAAGATTTAACTTATAGCTTTCAAAACATTTCCATAACTTGAAAATCATTTTCATTTTAGACTTGAAATCCCTTTTAACACAATTTGAAAGTTCATTTCTTATGTGAAAGCTTTAATTATTTGAAAAAAAATAGTTTTCATTTCGAAAGAATCCAATTATATTTGCACTAGTGAAAGCCTTTGAATTAAATTCAAATTCCTAAATTAATACATGTAAAATGGTATAACCCATATATAACTAGTATAACATCTTTAATCCTTAATTTCAAATTATGGAATTCAGTTTCAAATTCAAAATTCAAATTTAAATCAAATTATTTAAATTTCAAAACTTTATCAAGTTATTCAAAAAAAAAATTAACTTTGAAATTTCATTTCAAAAGCTTTTCATATTTAACCCGATTCCATTTCCAAATCGTTTGAATTCAAATTGGCTATTAAAAATCATTTCAAAAATCTGTGTCTTAATCGATTTCCTTATGAAATCCATATTTGTGTGTGTATGGTGTGGTCCAGGGGTTCAACACGATAGTGCCACAACATCATCATCACAGATCAAAACACAAAAATATAGTTGATAAGCGGTATAAATTATAACGCTTATCATTCATTTACAGATTCACAGATAATATGCAAATGTATCACAAATAAATGAATAAGTTACACAGCTCAATTCGCAGAACAAAATATCACAGATTGGATAGGACAATCAATTCAAGGCATACAATACAATCATTCATAAGTAGGGTCAAGCATTCAATAAAAATTTATAAGCAGGATTAATTAATTGTTTAATCCTAATTAATTCAAATTAATTTCTTATGAATTAATTATTCAATCCTGATTAATTAATTATAAATCATTTGATATAAATTAATTAATCAATTACCTTAATTAATTAAATTATTCTTAATTAATCATATTAATTAAATTAACAACCAATTACATAATTAATTAACCCAATACCCCTGTATACTTTGTTGATCAGAAACAATTGATTTCTGAAGATAAAATTGAATTTTTGATTGAAAATTTCTATACTATCATCTTTTATTATTAGTTTGTAGTTAATTTGATTGAACTATAAATTTGAACATCAATTTTAAATTTTTAAATTTGAATTTGAGTTATAGTCAAACCTTTATAAGACTTTATAACTGTTATAAGACTTAACTAGGAAACATCTTTATAAGAAATCCATTTATATAAAAATATAATTTGTCTATAGATTAGATTAATTAAGAGTTCCATTATATAAAAATATAATTTGTCTATAGTTATTATCAAGGTTAAGTTTGTAGTCATATTTATACGACAACCATTCTTAATTTAAACTAATTGTAGTCAAACCTTAATACATTTATAAGATATAAGTCTTATACGATCACAGAGATTTTATTCAAATTTTAAATCATTTTATTATTAAATACAAACTTAAGAGTTAATTAACTTTACACTTAACTTAAATTAACTTCTTAATTAAAATAATTAAGAGTTTAAGAACATCGTTAAGCTTTGACTAAAATAATTAAAACTTGAATAAAATCTTAGTGTCAAACATTTTCTAAGTTCACAGTGTTTTAAACAAATTTGTGGAAACCAAATTTACTTAACTTCTTCCTTATAAAGTAGTACTGCAAATTGACAAAAACCCGAGGCTTTCCCTGTTAAAAACTCGAGTAGCACTTCGCGTTAAACACTCAAATCACCCGAGTCTCCTCAGTAACTCTTCTTCTTCTTCTTTCCTTTTTTTAATCTGTAGTTTAAGTTTAAACTAAGTATAAAAAGCATCAGGTAACATACTTACGCACACGATTAAACTCGAAGCAAACAACTCGATTTCTCGAGTGACACTCGAGACCGTGCTAACTCAATGACGCTGATACACCACCGCTGCCGTACACGTGTACGGCGGCGCGACGCATCTCTGGCGAGCGCCAATATCAACAGCAAGTCACAATTTCACCCACGATTCGAAAATCAAACCCAATTCGCTTACAAAAAATTCGAATCGAAATATAGCCTTCTTGCTCGAAAAACTGAAGCTCACCACAGTCGAACTTCCACCTCTCCACCATCATCCACGCCACCGAAGTCGCCAAAACTTCGCCCACGTGACGACAACGCACTCCTCTTCCACCCTCCAGAACCTCGTGCAGCTCCAACGCGCGTTGATGACGAATTCGACCAATTACAGACAAGTGCAAAAGTTTGAAATAAAACCCTAAAAATGGTTCAACCCAATAATATACACAATTAAAAATTATCTGATAATTTTCCTAAAATCAATGATGTTCATACTAGCTTCAATTCAAGTTTCAACATTTTAAATTGGATCGATAACCAGAATTTTGCAAAAATGCAATCTTTGTTTATATACAAACTGCTCTTTAAATATAAATCTTAAAATCTTGATTTTTGTTTTAAAAATCATGTCTTGCAGTATGAATTCAATATATAATCTTGAATCAGTATTTTACAACAATCGATTTTATCAACTAATCACTTGATTATCTGTAAAATCGGTTTACAGTAGTATATTTTTCAAAGATGTTTTCAACAGTTTCAAAAATCTTAATCTAAGTTTAAATCTCTGGTTTGATTGAAAAATTAAACCTAACAATGATTATCAGATAGTAATTTGAATTTTTTTTGAAAAAAAAATATTTACCCTGCAACCATAAACAAAGATATATAGAAACACATAAGTATACTCAAGCTAAAGCGTATGCAATACAATATGATCAATGAATTCCTTGAACTATTTTCAATTAAATTTTAAACTGGAAGCTTCAAAATTTGATGTTTACTCATAGACATTTCAAATATCAGAGGGAACTGGGTTGAATTACTCACAAATATGTTTGAGAAGATGAACAGAGCTCATCATTTATGTTGAACAGGCTTGAGATTTACTTGCTGAAGTCTCCTTCCTCTTTACTCTCTGGTTTGTTATTGATTGTATTGTTGTTTGAATTTTCAAGCTGCTGTTTACTTCAGTTTAACATAGCTATGAATGAACGAACTGATGAAGATATATAGGAAATCAAGTTTACAGGTTGATGTTATTATTTGTACAAGTGATGTTATGTATATTTATACAACACAGGGTAGATATTATTTGGTTTGTACAATACAAGACCAAGATATTTTTTCTTTTTTTTGATTAAATATAAATTTCGGCTAATAAAATCTATGTTGTGGTGGCTGAGATGATATATTGTGTGCTAATAATATCCGAGCATTAATTGTTCTTTGTACAAATCTATACTTATCCTAATTTTAAATCATACTTAAATATATAGTATTGTCTTCCTCTTGTCTTCTTATGCAAGCCAATACATATATATTTCTGTTCAAGTGTTCATACTGATCATATTTGAAATATATATATGTTGTCTGTTTCTTTTGCAAGCTTACACTTATCTTTCTTTTTCCTAGTCTACACTTTCATATATGCAGCTTTGTCTTACCTACATTTGTTTCTATTATAAATACCTATATTTTCTTTTTATTTCTTTGTTTTAAGGTTTAACTATTCATATTAACATGCTTTATAATTATATTTTATACTTGTATGAATCAAAAACTTTTAAATAAATTTTATATTACGTCTTCTTATTTTATAAATACATCTACTTAATCAGTGTTATATACATATTATTTTAAAGAAAATGTTATTAAAACGAACTACCTATAAATCAATTTACATAGATAATATTTTTAAACCCAAATTGTCGTTCTAAGTCGTTTATTTAAACATTAAATACAAATTCAATATTCAAAATTCAAATCTTTAAAGTCAAATCCAAATTTACTCATATATATACTTCAAATTTAAAATAATTCAAAAATTTATCCAAAATTCACATTGATTATTAATTTAAATTTTAAATCAAAAATTAGGATCGTTACATATAGCTTTCAAGCACATGATACTACAAAACAATCCAACGAAGAACCATCTAATCATTTATGGGAAGAGATGATGATGATATACACATAGTTATAGTGATAACGATCCTTCTCTTGATAGCATGGGTATTATTAATAGGCCCGAGAATGATATGTTTTGGGTACATAATATGCAAGTCAATAATGAACCTCTCAACCATGTGTAGTTGAAGATAGTCTCTATGGAGATGGTGATGAAACAGAAATGGAAATACCTTTAAATGATGGTCTTCATAATGCAGAAATGATGTTTGGATCTATTATTGCAGTTTTTTTAATTAAGTTGTGCATTATTTTTATCTACTAGCATTCAAATAAGGTATCAAGTTCGACTGGTATTTGAGACGAAAGAAAATTTTCTATAATAGTTAAGCAAATGGTTTATTCTATGTGCAGTCTCTTATAAGCTAGTCAAATCCAACGAAACTAAGTGCATTGCCCTTTGCAATGTTGATAAAAATTATCCTTGGAGAATCCACACGATATTCTTAAATAAATCTTGTTGGGATGGTAAGTGATTAGAAAATTTTCAAGAGAATATAACTACATTAGCCTAATAGTTAACTCTGATCACAAGCAAACTGCATCTAATTTTCTTATTTTGAAAATCATGCATTTTATTAAAGCTGATTTGGACATAACAGTCATTATGGTTCAAGTGTTGATATACAAATGATTGTTCATTAAAATAAGTTATTTGAAAGCATAAAGAGATGTGAGTAAGGCAATAGAAAGAATTTTATGGTGACTTTGTAGACTCTTATACTACTTTACGATAGCACTTTAAAGAAATTGTGAAATCTAATCCAAGCATTATTGGCTATGTAACCATTGATGAGTATGGAATGTATGATTATGCTTTTTAAGCGTCTGGACCATACATTGAGGTTTTTTGCATTTTTTTCCTATTTCATTGCATTGGTAGCACATATTTGTATATAAAATACAAAGGCACGTTATTTGTTGCGACTAAAGTTGATGTAGACGACCATCCTTTTCCCTTTGCCTATGCAATTATTAAATCCAAATCATGCGATAGTAGAGGTTGGTTTTTTGCTTACATGCGTAGGTTCACTCATAGTGTTAACGATCATTGTATAACATTCATTTCTGATTAGATGAAAAGATTTATGATAGCTTAAAGACTAATTAGGGATAGCTTCGATAGCATTGGTTTTGCATTAGACATTTATAGACAAATTTTCACACTGTGGATTTCGAAGATAATTGTTTAACCGGATTATTTTACATTGCAACATGAATTGTAAAGGAAGCCACGCACATGAAAATTAGAGACAAAATAAAAACTACAAATATATGATCTCATGGCTGGTACGAGAGAAATTGGACGACAAAGAGGAAAATATGTATTATGTAAAGTTAATGGTGGTCGATTTCATGTTACAACAACTAATGTTTCAGAAAGTTTTGATTGTGTGCTTTAACATTCTCAATTGTCACTAGTTAAAGCTTTAGTTGCATATACTTTCTTTTGTTTTGTTGATTTATTTTGTCAAAGCTGTGAAACTTTAAAATTTTGTGAATGCTTTAAACTTCATTATAGGAAGCCAAAATTGCTGAGAGAAATTTTCAAGTCTGTTATATTTGGTCAAACAAAATTTCTTATGTTTGGTCAAAAATAACCAAACACCCCGAAGTGTGATTATAGAGCTAGTTTGTAGGAGGTGAGATCTCTATTCTTCAAATATGGTAAATACTTACTCTAGTCTAGATCATAATTTACAAGCAGATATTTCAAAAAGTAAGAAGTAAAGTGTAGAAAAATCAAACGACATGGAATTTTTATAGTCGTTCGACAACCTTCGACCTACATTCACTCCATATCTTTTATTATGATTATCTGGTTTGCAATAGGTACAATGTTTGCTAGATCTATCTAGATGGTTATAACAATTATAAACAGTCGATTCACTAGGTTGGTAAAACTCTACCCTCCCTAGATCTTGAAGACATTAATTCATTTTGTAACGATTGTTGCTGGATGGTGATTTGATCGATTCAAATACGTAGTGGTGTTTTTGGATGGTCCTATGTAGTTTGGCAGTGCTCTAAATGATCTTTACAACTGACTAGTATGTTATACGAACTCCCAAACAATATTCTTGTTGTACAAGTGATTCTAGAGGCTACTTACAGATGTAAAATATTATGTCTGGCAGCTTGGGAAATTCCGTTAAGTAAATTCTATTAGATAAATTCTATTTAGCAAATTCTATTAGGTAAATATTGTTCAGCTAATTCTATTCATGACCGAGAAGATCTGTTCTATAGGGTTGTAACCATGGTTTGGTATTTTTTTGATTGGTTATTTCCAACTGGTTATTTTATTTTAGTGCAATTCTATTTTGTACCTAATAGAACCACTTAACTAATTTTCTTTATTTCATAACTTATTTAATTTAAATCACAATTGAGTGATATTTGGACCAATAGCTTTATGCTGTCAAGTAAAACGCTTTATTGCCTTTGGATGTTACATTTTGGCGACATAGGGATAGGCTTTCCAAGGTTACCTTAAATTGGTTCGACAAAGGATTGATTTTTAGATGATTATATCCTTCAAACTGCTGCTTGGGTTGAGATGTGGTTTCGACTAAGGTGCATTTTATACCCTAATATTTTTTTGCTACACCGAGTCTATTCGAGACTGTGCCAAATTTAACCCTAACACACTGTCTCATAATGTTTTCTTTGTGGATGCAATTATTCGAGATTCAATCATAGTGGTAGAATGGTGCAGTAGAGGCGGAATTCCATAGTGCTCAAGTGTAATCATTCGTCTGACTTATAAATCAAGAGGTTTATCCAAAGCTTAGTGATCAAGAACATCCATTGTAGGGACTCAATTATGTTGAGGGCCGATGGACTGGTGTTTGTGGCACTCTCGAAAGAGTTACCTACAAAGTGCGAGTCATGCCCAACAAATCATACATTAATTTCATAATGTTATACTACTAAGCAGCATCAGTTCATATTATGTAGAATGTCCTCGACTAGTTCATAAATCAATCACGAGGCATAACTTTATCGGTATAGAAAATCAAGTTCATAGCTAAGTTGTTCAAACTAAGTTCACAATTAAAGTACGTAAATAAAGTCAATAGTTCAAATCTAAATGCACCTTGGCTTTTAGTCCACAGCTTGCCTGTGAGATCTATCTCTGGATCTCGTAAATGTATAGACATATCAAGATACATTCTCAAATTTATTTAATAAGAAAGGAAAAAAAAGATTTAAGTCTATCATTTTTTACCTTCAAAGGATGATCAAGCCCATAGAAGTGCCACATGTATTAACATCAGTGATCACTTCCTGATTCGCTAGTAGTTTTGACTACCATATAGTAGAAGAACGACCACTATGTGTTGAATATGTTGAGTGTAGCACCTAAGTTGTGCCATATAGTTGATTTTCCATAGTATGATTCGATAATTGGCATCTTAAACCCTAAGGCTTGACCATATATCAGATATTTTGTGGTGAATGAACTCTGGTTCATCTCGTTGATGTTTGGTCTCTCGTTTTTACTTGCCCAATACTTGGTGTATTATCTCAGTGCCTTGCTCCTCCATTATTGTAGTGTTTGCTTGGGGTGTTTGGTGGGCTATGTCATGACCCTTACATAATGGTTTAACGCTTGTGGTTCATTGGTCCAAACACAGGTGATCCCATTTCAGTAGCCGAGCTTGTAGTTCTAGTATAGGCATTAACATCTGTTGGGACATCCTCTCTTAGCCAGATGTGGGCTACACCATTTATTTCAATACGTTGTAATCAAACCAAATTAGTTAGGGCCCAAGCCAATTCGACTATGCGGAAGTCTGTGTCATCACGGCTGCTTCTTGCCTTGCGAATTCTTTGGGATCAACTTCCAATAGGTTGCCAACATAATTCCCAATCCAGTCTCTCTAGACCTGGTTAGCGTCGCTTGCTCCACGCATCCGAGGAATTTGTTCATCCTTTTCTACTTCTTAGCTAAGATATAGGCTTCCATGTTCAACATCATAATCTACACCTCTTCCTTGGTCAGATGGTAGACCAGATTAATGGAGTAAAGTAGAACATGCTAGCGTCTTTAGAAGTTCCATTTTGGTGACGAGGCTATTAGCTCGCCAAGGTGGGCCAAATTGGTTAGGAAAATGACCAATTTTAAAAAGACAGTATCTTTCCATCCATAACTTACATTAAGATACAATTTGAACCAAGGTGCATTTCCTGGCCTTAAGCCTATTTTTCAACTAGTTTGGATCTATTTCGAGAATGTGCCAAATTTTCCCTTAATATCAAGTGCTTCATCATTGTAATGATGAATTTAAACTGATAATCGGTGGTAATCTTTCTCTAGTACATGCAACTTTCCATTACTAAAATAGTTACCTTATGCTTACATGATAATAGCTTGTTTTACGGCTGTAAATGGTGTGAACTGAGCACACCACAACTTTGCATCTCTATGATATTTTGTTGAGAAATACACGGATGCGAACACACCTAAGTTTCATCCCGTTCATGATACACGATATTATATTGACACGATGGTCATTTATCTTTCCAATCACCCGCTAGATGATATCTAGGATGATCTTGGTCTAGAAGAACTAATGGTACAACAAACGAATGCAGACTCCGAAGGAAAAATAAGTACAGCAAACGGGAAGTTCTAGCCATAAGAAAAATGGATGGACTTTTATAACTTAGCATCTAAGTACGTTTGATTTGTAGAAATTATGCCCTAAAATTTAATAAGCACTTTTACGTAATGTATAGTTGAACACTTCCCTAAATAATATATTATATTTCGCTTTTTGTGTTGATGGTCGAATTGGTTGTTATTTGTAATTTGTTTTGAAAGTTGTTTGAATAGCATCAAGTTACAGTTGATGCATTTTAAAATATAGATCACTAGTGCCTTCTCAAATGTCGTTGACAGGCGATAGTCTTAAAGGTGGCCAAATGGACACATTTGAAATTGCATTATACCTGATGATGCGCACACTAACATCAGGTCACGCTTCCATGAAACTTATCAACTTAATTCACATCTCTTTTAGGGAATAACAGTTTATAATGCCAAATAGTTCATATCAATTTCAATTCATATTCTAATGCATAATAATCCACTTGCGAGCGCGAACAAGCCAATCCCCCAAACATATTTTTGCACAGTAGAAAATATTTTTAAACCAACAAGCATTAGCAACTAATTTTATAAATTACGAACCTCTAGGAATAGTTCTTTTTGTCACCTTTGAAGTTGAATCTCTATCAAATTCTCCTTTTCCTCTTTGTTTTCATTTTCGTCTGCGATTGGCATAGTTGAAAGAGGTTGAGATGGTCCATAAAAGTCTTTTTCCTGAGACATTAAAGTTTCTTTTATTGGATAACGTCTTTCGTCCGCAGTAGCTGTGGTTATATATGAGCAGGAGGTACATTTGCCAACAAGATAGAGGTAATGATCTTTACAGCTTATTCTTGTCTATTTTTTTTTGAAGAATCCACTTTAGGCTAAATCCTTTTCCTTTTGATCTCTTCATTACCTATTTTGAAAGCCCATCCACCAACGCTATGCCTTGGAAATGCCATTTGCTTGTAAAAGTTAATGTTATTCAATATTGGTCAGTGCACATAGAATAATTCATTCTATATATTTATGCATTAATTAGACTTGCCACATTTCTGTCAAGTGAGGTTTTAGGTGTTTATGGATCAACATAAATGGGTAATTCTATGGCCTGAAGACATAATCACATGTGATTTTCCAATACCAATTAATATATCCATCGATATATAGTTGGCTCCCTCTTTACATGTGTAAACATATGTTACTAATTCCATTAATCAGTGGCTATGTCATACTCCCCTCCTGCATGATCTAACTTATAGCATGTTGTATTCTTTTATATGTGTTGTGACATACCAAATGATGCATCACCCGATCGAGTAGGTGACAAGAAACATCACTAAGACAAATGGAAGGAACTCACATAGTCTATACATATCTAGAAGCCATGCAAATATTAGGAACCTCCACTAGAATATCTGTTGTGTAAGATGACTATCGCATAGTATTATACTCCAGCACATCTAACTCATTACCATGACACTACATATTTCTTCTTGAAGAAGGCACTACACTCTTAGTTCCACCCCACATGCCCATAAACCATTATTTTTGTCGATTCAACTATAATGAAAATTATTAAACTACATAAACTAATAATGAAGGTAAGTTCATGGAAATAAGTGGTAGTACTCAGAGCCAAGTTGTAGCGATCTATCAACAACCTCTATCTTCATGGTTATTTGACTAATTAGAAGATAGGTCCATGTCCATAGCTTTAAGTATATTGGAATATTGATTTCAAAGTAAAATAGTCTTCATAAATATTCAAGATATTTAATGGTGAGTATTATACCTATACTAAGGTCAAATAACCCTAATCTCATAGTTCTCTAGCATAGCAAGTTTGGACTATACCATATACGTGTAACACTTCCCCACAAATATCAACCATATGCATCTAAATTTGCAAAGAATGGAAGCCAAATGTAAACACAAGTCTTCAAATAATCGCATATAAGGTGGGAAGAGATCATGTGCAAAATGATAGCTTTTTCCCATTGTGTTATCTTTATATCTGAAGCATCAACAGGACTATCATCTGAAGGTTATGGTCTAAATGTAACATCAAGGCTAAGATCATAAAAAAAAAAAATTAGATACTTTTTTTGAAATTAAATTGTGCATATAAAATAAAGAAAAAGATTTTTGAATTCAATTTTAGATTTGGGAATAATAAGTGATTTAAAATTCTAAAGGTATTTTAAATAAAATTTAGAAGCGAAATATTTAGTAAATGATGATGGAAATATTATTTTGATCTTTTATTTAAAAAGAGTTTGGTTAAATAAAAATTTGAAATTGTTTTGTGATAAATTAATTAAATAGCGTATTAAATACAAAATACTAAATTAAATTTCATATTAGTAGATAAAAATATGTTTTATGGATAAAAATAAAATAAAAATACATATTTGAAAAACAAATATAATAATGAGAATATAAGTTAATTTTAGGTAAATAAGTGATGATTTAAATATATTTGCAAGGCTTAAAAATTGATAATGACTTTCAAAAAATTGTTTTAAGTCATATAAAATATATGAAAAAAATATTTTTTTGGTTTGGAAAATTTTATAAGGTTGAAATGGTATTAAAGCACGAATAAAAACTAGTTAATGATACATGATAAGGAAGAAAATACACTTTTTTAAAATGGTACTTTATATATAACATGTCACCGGGACAACATATCCCATGTCAATAAACGTTCGAATCACGCTACGCAAGTCTCGAACTTGTGACATCTCACACAAAAGCTGAATCACTTAACCACTTGAACAATGGTGCTTGTCAATACACTTTTCTTTGTTGAATGGGCTTTTTGCATTCGTAGCCCCAAGCAAATATCCATTAACCAAACCAGAAAAGAGATTTGTTTTTCTTTCCTTATTTATTCTATAAACAAAATCTAAAGCTCTCAAACTCACAATAATGGCAGCCTTTTCGAAACTCAAGTACAAAAATCCGTTTTCAAGCTAATTCAAGTGCAATTCTATAAGATAAGTGCTCAACCCTAACATCTATATACCATCTAATTAATGATAAAATATGGATTTTAATTTATTTTTGCTTCAGGTAAGAGAAATAAAATAGGGATTATGGGTGAAATTGGAGTTTTGGAGCAAGTGTTAACAAGAAATCTAGCTTGAAAACCCAAGTGTGAGTGTAACTTCACTTTTAGGACTTGCATGCTACTACTGATGTTTTGTTATGATATAAATGATGATTAATGGCTTTATTAGTTAAGATTTGAATGTTTATATGATATAGCGAAAATGCTTGGTTAAATGTATGTGTATAAAGTGTGTTTTTGTTGTACAACCCTCTTACCAATAAATTTACATGAAACCAAATTGATTTCCAAAAATTCCCAATTTTGGATATATTATCCTGACCCATCTGAACTTCTCTCCTGCAAATTTCATGTTAAAGTATCAAATATTGAGGGAACATAACAAATTTTACAAAGAGAAAAATAAGGAAAATATGTAGCTAAAATGACATTTAATCAAAGATTTGTAGCAAACTGATTTAAAATGCTGGAATGTGGATATGTTGTCCTAAACTAATATATGCGTGCTGTCTAAAAAGTTTATTGAATACTATTATGTATAAATGGTTCACATTGTGCGTTTACAGAGGTGTATTAGTGCAGATTTTCTGTTTTTGGATGCTTAAATTAAATTGTTCTATTTTTTTTCTTTGTATCTAAGTAGTTATATATGCCTTTCTAATTAATCGAATGGGTGCATATGCTCTTTTATTACTTAAGGAAAATTTTGTAATGATTTTATTAATATATTACAAGAGTTGGTTTATATGAGATTAAAGGAAAGTGAAATTTTTAAACAAAAATGTATCTAAAAATTTGAACTTGTATTTATATCTTAATACGCAAGTGCAATAAAAAGCTAACTTATAACTATCAGAGTAAAGTAAATAAAAGTAAAGAAACAATCACACCAGAGTTTTTATACTGGTTTGGACCTCCCATCCTACCTCTAGTCTTGAAGCTCCTCTTTAGTTTTAAACTAGTAAATAACCCTCGCTTTGCTTGGAGGAATAGACTTGACACAGAAAGTCTTTTGACAAGTGTTCTTGGTAACACTGATTTTGACAGCACAATACAAATCTTTCTATAATCGCCTTTGAGTAATATGTGTATGTGAGGCTTTGTTTTCAGAAAGAAATAAGAATGGTGTATTGATTGCTTTTAGAAATCAAAGTATGCAAAGCATAAAGAGAAAAAGATTCAGAAAATTCAAGTTAGTTTGTTTCACAAGTCTTTACATATTTATGGGTGTAGAATAGTTTTCTTGAGAAGTAACAACCTTTAGTATTTTCTTACTTCAGTCTATGAGTTGCAATCTTTGAGGAAGAAGAGATGTAGTGAAAAGGTATGGATGCAACCATTAGAATGAAGTAAGCGGCTATTCATGGTTTTAGGCCATTACCTAGTTCAGACGTCTGTTTAGCTATATATTTTTTAACAGTGAACTTATTCAGACGTCTGGGATAAGATTCAAACGTCTGTCTAGTTACATATTTTTAAACCAGAGCACTCAGTCGGACGTTTGGCTTCTATGGAAAGACGTCTGATTCCTATGTACTTCTAAGATTAATTTTTTTGAAATAGTGAAAACCTTGTATAAACTTTGGTGTGCAATTTTATGTACTATTAAAGAGATTTTATAAACCATCTATCTATTACTATAACATGATATAAAAGCTTCTCAAATATCAATGATTCTTTTTTTCTACTATTCATCTTTAAGTCATGATATTGTGAATTTATCTGCAAATATATGAAATATATTGTATATGTATGATTGTACAGTTGTTGTTATCGAAACTATGAAATAAAAGTTTTAACAAAATTAACTTAAGCAATTTATTTTGGAGAAAAGTGTTATAAAAAATATTTTAGTATTAAATCCATATAATTTCATTAAGATGGTTTAATGGTAAGCATTGTTTTTGAAAAATGTTACAAACATTATAAACATAAATTTATTTATGGAATGGATTGATTTGTGTACTGATGAATTTGATAGGTGTAGAAATGAGGTATATAAGTGTGTGAAGTTTGTGCTTATTATTATGAGCGGTTAATTTAACAAGTTTTGTTTTATGATGATATATTTTGTAACATGCCATAGAATAACATTAATAAAATAATAATTATTAAGAGTTAAAAATAGAATTTGAGAAAACATCAGAATTTTGTCATGAAACTTGCATCATTGTTTTTATGGAAATTTTCTAAGCAACCTTCGTATATAGAGTTTTATGATCGGAGCTCAAATGAAGAAGTTATTAGTGTTTGAAATTTTTGAAACGAAAATAATTAAATAGGAAATAAAAAGGAAATAAATAATAAAACTGTGTGGGACCCATTGGTCGACCCCCTAGTTAGGTCAATCAACCGAGCGGTTGATCAGTTGAATAAAGGCGCTAGGGTTGAAGCTTGGCCGAACGGCCGTGATTTAATTATTTTAAATCTAACATATACGATTGATTCGAGTGCCTATAAATACAGGCCTAGCTCCTCACGTTTTCTTCTCATATTTTCTAATCAAAGTAGTGAAGCACTACCATTTTTCCTTTTCCACTATTTCTTTTAATTTATAGCAGATGAGAATTTCGACCATCGAAAATCGACACAAATACGTCCATTATATCTCATGCCAAGAAATCAAATGCTGGAAAACTCGATTTTTAGGGGGAAAGAAAAAGAAAGACAGAAGAAGAAAAACAGAAACTACAATGCAGAATCTCATAAATTCAGCGGAACAAAATATAATATATATCAAAAGATCTTGTTTAAAGAAAAACTGTAACTGTTAATATACATACCAATCATCATAGTACAACAGTCAACAAACCAACACTGTACAGTCATAATAGCTTGTCCTCACAAGTGCTGAATATACAGCCTACATTACACATCGGAATATACTTAAGTACGTGTAATACGTCTTCATCATCCAGCTCATCACCCGAGCTCCGTAGCATCCTAAATTGAATCTGCAATACTCGGTCAGACCTGAGCATTATAATAGAATAACACCCGGGTCATTCTGGAAAAACCAACGCAAGAAATCACGCTCAATTTGAATTTTTAAAGTTATCAAAAACCTTTGAAAACAAACGTATCTCGTAAGAGTGCATCTCAATTAAACAAAAGACATGTTTTTCCCTTACGATAACCAAAACATTTTATATCAAAATCATCTAATATTATAATAGCGTCTATAGAAAGTAAATAGAAAATAGCTAAAATGCTTGCATCTCGCATTTCAGTATAGTTGGGCACCATCGAAACCGTACGAGCTCGTAGTGGATATTGGATTCCATATAATGACTAGGCTACCAATGTACCGCCCATCACAGTACACCACTAGAAAAATGTACCGAGGATCTCACCAGGATCCCTTGCGAACACAGGACCGGTTCTACCCCTAACTTGGATAGTACCGAATATGCTACCATCCCGGGTGCTCCCACCCTTATCAAGGTCTCTCCTTCTTCCATGCATAACCATATCTATAATTTATAATATATCCAAGGTATCTAGAAAGGTGATAAACATACCCTAATTGGGTGCGACCCACTTAGCCCTGTTGAGTCATTCCTGGTTGATGAGGCTTGCTGCTACGATTACCTTTCAAGGAATTTACAATTAGAATGCTTATTGTCCTCCAATGACAATATGCTGATGGAATTCATCCATACAATTTGTTCTGGGTCTGAACAAACCAAATCACCATCTTCCCTTTCTTTATGATATCACCATTCGTAATGCTCAAATCGGATCGAAGTGGTTATCGAATAATTAAATCCGATCCCAGTCTCTTCGAAACAATCAACGAATCTAGCTAGATTTGATAGTCGGTTATTTAACTATCAAATCACACACATAAAAAATTACTAGGCCCATTTAAATTTCTTTCAAAACATTTATTTCCAAATATCTTAACAAAGATATATATGCTCCAATCTCTTCAATATTCAATATTTGAAAACTATTTCAAATTCTTCTATCCCTAACATGGTATCCCAAACCATATCATCTTTTAGAAATATTTCCAATTATAATCTATGACCCATTACTTAGAAAAAATATTCCTTATAAATCCTTTCGTAGTTAGAATATCTCCAAAATCATTTAATTCCAATACTTAGGAATACTCCGCCTTATCTCACCAATCTTTGGAATTTTATTAACTCCTTTCATAATTTCCAAAAATTTATCTATTATACTCATTTAATATCCAATTCACAATTTATAACTCCTTAAATAATTTAGATTTAAATTTTTAAAGTTCCTGAGTCTAACTATTTTGTTAATTCTATAAATTCCAAGAAACCTCACTATAACTCTTCACTTATACACTCACATCCGTTAACCAAACTGGACTAACCATCTCGAGAGTATTTATATAAAAATTCCAATTTCTCCTTTATATTATATGTACAATATTAATAATAAATTTCAAAGATATGGTTAAATAATTATTTAAAAAAATATCAAGGTACTTCAAAATAATATCAATATCTAAATCCAATCTATTTATAAAATTTCTAATCAATTTACAAAACTTGTTTATAACCTAGAATTTACTTCAATAAGGTTTAAATATTTAGATGATAACTTTTAAAAATATTTCAGTGTTAAAATGGTTTAAATTATTAAATTACATAGTTTAAAAATTAAAATCCTCTTTTGAAATAAACTTAACTTCTCGAGAAAAATATATCTTTAATTCCGATATGACCAATCCAATTTAATAATCTCTCTCTCGATTTATAACACATCGACCACATCCTTGTTCCATAACCTTTTACATTCTAGAAATAGAATTTACCATTTCCTTTAACCCGATTACTTTATATCCAACTTATCAACTGATAATTATTCCACTTTATTTATAAACATTGTTTATAAATTTTCTAATCTCATTTCCAATCTACAACGATTCCCTTAAAACCTGAATTCACTTATAAATCAATTTCAAATTTAAATTTCCATTTATAAATTTATTCCTTAAATAACCCAAATTTTATCCCAAACCCATCATATCTCGAATTCCAACTCCCATTTCATATTTTCTAGAATCCTAATTAAAATCCATAATAACCAATTTTATATTTATTTCCAAATTCGCTTTATCCATGAAATCCATTTTAAATCTTGATTCTTAAAACCCTTTATATTTAACCAAATATCACTAGAATTTATTGTTTAAAGTCTATTATAAACATTTATTTTAAAATCTCTATTTAAACTATCTTACGTAATAATTAAGTACCAATTTTAAGTCAAACCATTTATTTATCCAAATCAATCCCCTTTTAATTAACCCAAATTACAATATAATATTTTCCTTCCAAAATCGCCTCTTATTTTCTTTGCAAATTTAAAATAATATTTCTGGTAATTTAAAATACCAAAATTTAGGCCAGTGAAATTATAGCATCAAATAAATCAACCCATATCATAATCTATCACAGATTATCCAACACAGCATATATCACTATATACAAAATTAAATTCAACATTTTTGAGGAATCTAGTTCGATCCCTCCAACTTGGTTCCCTGCATCCACAGATGTAAAATAACATAAAAATATCAATCTCGCTTCAAGACGGGATATCGCGATAACATATGGTCATCCGCTATTATGTAAGGAGCATAAGGTCTCATCCGCTCCAATTAGTGGGAAATATATCCAACTACTAATATATACTAGTATATATAACATAACATTCAACAGATAAATTTTATAAATTCAACCAAGCATCCAATAATTATTTTAATTATTTAAAATTAACTCCAACAATCTAAAAAGAGTGAGATTTTCTCACCTTGTTTACAATCGTTGCTGAAGCATTTTGTTTAATTTAAAATTAAACAGACATTTCATTTTTTACCAAAATTCCTTCTAGCTCCAATCCACTCCAGTCAACATTCTATGTATAGTATTTGCAGATATGAAGCCGCCGCAACTAGTCTCGTTCGAATCCGATCTAAAATTAGCAAGTTGTAGAATTTATATGATTACATACTTATTATTAAAGTTAGTTTTTTTTACTAATCACAGTTTGTATATAATTAACCTCGTTCAAAATTTAGTTGCCGCTAACCCTCCTTCCTTCACTTCTCATGTTGACAGCGTCCAAGCTTCCTTTGACCATGCCTCATCACCGCCATAGGCCACCGGAGGTCGTCACTCTACCCCTGCCAAAGCCCCCAGAATTCCACGAACCCTTAATGCTAGCACGGCCCCCCAACTCGCCCTCCTTCGCCTCGAAACTCCAAAAACCCCATCTCCGTTCAAAACAACATTGCCGCCGCCACAGTCCACTTTGCCCCACCAGACCTTGGCTGGAGCTAGGCCTAACCCTTTCCTACATTACATTATTTGGAAGCTTTGCCCTAGATCCACCAAATCGTCACAATTGATGAAAAACTGATCGCCGTTCATCCTTCAATTCTAGCCACTAGAGGCGATCGCACCCCATCTTCACCGTCCAAGTCATCGAGCTCCTTCCCCTCTACAACTTCCTAGTTGATCACCTTACCTGAAAACGTCTCCATAGGCGTAATTCAATCGTGGACGTAGGATTTAGCGTGAACGTTTACAGGAAGAAGAACATGTGTGTGTGTATATATATATCTGCTTGAAAGCTTTGAACATTTTCTCTGTTAGCTTGGTTAGTATTTAAATGTGGAAGGGAAGGTGTAGCTTCATCATGACAAGGGTATGAACGTTTATAAGGTAGGGTGACTAGAGAGTGGGTAGGGTTGCTGATGGTGAAAGAAAGTGGCTGAGTTGAAAGAATGTATGCTAGTCGAAGTCAAACATTTATATATTATTTTAAAATTTCAAAATATCAAGCCGTAAATTCTGGATCTCAATCGAGGCATGCCGCCAGGCGTTCATAATGTTATATTCCTATTCCGAATGCAATGGTACTTGTTTAGAGTCCCAATTTGATCACATGGAGAAGATAGCTTTTTGTATCCAATTATTATATTGAATTTTTGATATAAATTTCGATGTGTTTCTATCTCGTACAACCAAACGATTTATCTGATTGCTATCAAATTTGAAATTTGATAATAATAATACATATTACAGATCTAATGAAACTGGTTTCGTCGAATTCCGAGACTGTGCCACGGGAGGCTATTTTTAAATGTCAATTTAAAGAAGTTATTTTTAAAATCGAGAAAACCACTTTCAAATCAAATTTAAAATTTTATCTACCTTCATTCTTATTATTATAAATTTAATAAGCCTTTAAATCACTTTTATTTAACTTAAATCTCAAGATTCCATTATTTAGCCACATTCCAATTATTAAATGATCCAATAAATCATTATATTTGAAATTCAAGTTAAAAATTAACTTTTAAATATTTAAAATCAATTAAATATTCCAATTTCAAATAACCAAAAATTCAAGGTCGTTACATTCTTCCCCTCTTAAAAGAATTTTGTCCTCGAAATTGCAATGGTAAGAAGAATGGTTGAAAACCCATTAATTTTTCAGAAATTAATTTGTTGAAACTTCATTTTCACTTCTTCAAATTTCCCCATTCATTCCCAGATTTTAAATAATATTATCCACTCAATCATTCCAAGTTGTAATACAAAATCAGGTTTTCAGTTATTAAAATTTTCTTCAAAAATTTCCAACTCTTTAAATTTTCGAAAAATTTCGCTAGCGTCTACTTTGTGCAACTAGATCTGAACAACTACAAAATGCCACTATGGGCTCAAACCATCCAAAGAAAACAAAAGCTAAGTGGGTCAATCATAAAACCAGCAAATTCAACAACAATTTAAACATGTACCTTTTATCGAGCAATCTAATTCTCTTTTGATATCGAAGACATCAACTTAGTTCTTGCTTTTATATACCTGTATCTAATTTACTAAAGGTATCCAATCATAAAATTCAAAACCACATTAATTTGCATTTTCTGATATTTAATATTTTCTTTACTTAAACTCATATGATGTACATATATCATCCATACGCAGTATCAAATCCGATCGCTCACTTGATCACTCAATTTCACTTTCGAACTAATATCGTTCACACAACTCCCTAGTGCAGACTTAATTCTGGTTTCTTTGTCGGAAACTGTTATTCTCCTTGCATAGACATATCTACGATAGAGAATTCCAAAATCAATTAAAAATCCATATCCAGGGTTCGCCGTCGAAAATCGGATGAAAAATCCTAACTCAGATCGATATAAATTATTTTGAAATTCTGTGCTCGAATTTGGATCACCTCGTTATGAGAAATAAATAATATACATACAACTTACGTATTAATTTCAATTGATTCTTATCCACACTAGCTCCCTTTTATTCACATTTATTCTATTCACTTTTATTTGATCTGCATTCAAATATTTACTTGGTATATTCCCTTTCATACTAATTTCACTTAAGAATTTATTCCACCAAAGTCTTATTTCATTTCTGAATTTTTCCATAAATTTTCTTAATTTATAAACATTTTATACAAAAGATCTTATGTTTATTACCACTTCACCACTAATATTCATTTCTGTTCAAATTCAATTCCAATTCCACTTCACTCGGTTTGTCTTTCAATTCCAATATTAAATTTTACCAACCATATCCCAAACCATATTCAAGTCACTAATTATTTTAGTTAGTTTCATCCACTAATTCATTCCAAGTCTCAAGTAATTCTATTTCCAAAATTTATTTTATTTAGTCCAACTTAGGTTAAATTTTAAATTCCAATTTATTTAACATAATTCAAGTTAAATACCATTTCATAATTCAATTCTGCTTTCTTAATCAACAATTTAAACATTGCTTTGTCTTGTAATTTACAAATTTTATAAGTTATCAACTTATTTCCTCATATTTCCAAATAAAACATTTTAAATCAAAATCCCAAAGTTTAAACAATTTTTTCTAAGTATTCCAAATCATTTTTGAAACAATACACACACACACAAAATTCCTTGGTATATTAAATTATCCCTTTGAATTTCATAACCAAGACCAGTTTTACCAACCAAACTCTAATTGTGACAACTTCTCCCTTGGAAACTCGAAAATGAACGTCGATGATGCTACAGTCATCACCAAAATTATTTTCCAGTGAACGAAGTGAGTTCAGTGCTTTTATTTCTTCAAAAACCATTTAAAAATATTTATATTCAAAAGTACTTCCAAAATAATACTATCATTATCATTTTTCCAAAACAACTTGAAACACATTTCAAAATTTCTAGGACTTAGTTTCAAAACTCCTCAATTTAAATTCATTTTAATTTAGATGTCGCCTTATAAATTATACCTAAAAAATTTCACTTCGTTAAACATTTCACATATGTTTATTATTGTTTATTTTATGATAAACTTCTTTTATTTAGGCATAACAAACAATTAATGATAATAATCAATATTATCATTCCTAACTACCAAACACACTATATATACCATAATAATTTTATGAAAAATTATTTCCTTATATATAAAATATAATCAGGTTAAAATAGTTCCTTTACCCAATTTCCAAAACAATACTGTGTCAAATTGCTCTCCCAAGTGTTTAGAGATCCCTATCAATAACATTAGTTACTAGTATTGACCAGAATCCATATGCCACTCAACAAGTCAACCAACATAAAATAAAACAAATTTTGATATCACTAACAAATATGCACTCATATATACACACACTTAACTCCTTCTAGGATGCTACTGAACCTATCTCTAATGAGTAATTCCATCAAAGCCAAGGTTCTCGCTTAGCCTTCAGCTTTGAAACCAAAAGTAACAGATGGGATTTTCGACCCTCGAAAATCGATACTAGTACGTCCGTTGTATCTCATGTCGAGAAATTGAATACTTGAAAACTCAATTATTAAAGGGGAAGAAAGAGAAAGATAGAAGAAGAAAACTGAAAAAAAAACAATACAAAATCTCACAATCGTAGCGGAACAAAATATAATATATATCAATAGATCTTGTACAAAGAAAAACTGTATGTAAAGGCCCACAACCTCTTTTAAGTTGGAAAAATTCCACAACAATTCAGCCAAAGAGGACAAACTTATGAATCTTTAGTGTTTAAAGAAGAAGAGGTAGAAGAAGAAGAAACAGAAACAATAACAGAATCTCACATTTTGCAGCGGAACAAATATAATAGATAAATAAATATCTTTAAACAGAATCACTATATCAGTTATTACATTACATCACATTACATTATCAGAGTGTACAACAACAAACAGCAGAAAGAAATATTACATATATAAGTGGTACGCCTCGCCATCTAGCTCCAACTCCTGATTCCCACAGCAACTTTTTGAGTTTGCTCCCGAACAACTGCTAACCTGACTCTAGGCTGCCCGTGTGGAAAATTATGGGCACCCAGAGTTTAGAAAGGGAACAATAAACTCCAGGTCAGTCGTGGGACTGGAGCGAATCTTAAAAATAGTTATTTTCACAAAGAAAATAAAAAGAAATCCGCTATGCTTTTTTTTAAAAAATGAAACTGCCATAAGGCCTCCCGCCACACAATGCAAGTGCACACCTTGAGGAGATTTCTCCTCATGACAGTCAAAAATGCTTAATACGCAAAATTCTTTGGATATTACTTTTAGTGCATAGTGTAGAAAACATTTTGAAAGTATAATATTTATCTTAGCCAACATACAACATTTCGTCTTATGCCTACTATAGCTACCATGTTCAATAGCACGTTACCGCCACATTCCATGGCAGGTTATACAACTAAAACCGTACAGGGCACGTATTGTTTCTTTTGATTTCCAACAAATGGTCAGGCAAAGGAACTTCCTACACCGAAATGGGTACGCCTCTGGAAGGAAACCTCGAGAACCTACCGGATCTCTGCTAACAAGGCCGCGTTACCTCACGCTTTAACCAAGCTATAACATAAGTAACTAACACACAAGTATGCCATCCCCGGCGGTTGCCGACCTTTATCCGAGGAACCTCAACCACAAAGCAACATCACACAGTAATAAATTTACAGTGTCCACATGAATTAAGTATCTGGGCTCCATTCCATGATACCACCCTCTATCCAGAAGAAAATGGACATACTATAGGGGCGCGACCCCTAAAAACCTTGCCGCAACATTCCTGTTTCGTCCATTTTCGGGTTGTGAGGCTTGACGAAGTCTCGTCCACAAACCTACGCTTTTTCAAAAAGCCATGTTTCGATCAATAAATGATCAGCAGCACTTCGCATGCCATATTACCAAATTGGGAATGTATCACTAGTAACCATCAACTACATAACCTCTGAGCTCGTACATCTCAGAGAAGGGTGTTAAGCTAAGAGGATAAATTCTCCGCCACCAATAGCAACGTATTTGATAGAAACCAGCTTTACATCTCAATTTCTAACGTTAGACACACATCCATACTAGTCTGTTCCGAGTTCGAACAGAACCGAAGGCACTTCCGAAGAAGCCCTTGCAATCTGAGTATTCACAATCCCGATCGGACTTCCCATCACTTAGGGAATCTCTATACCGTAGCTACTCAGTGCAGAGAAAATCGATAGGTCATCCTATCATTCTCGCAAATACCCGGTCTTCACCACCGGTCTTCAAATGCAATCCATTTCATCGTATCATTATTCGGAATGGGTTATATGACACAAAGTGTAACAACCCGCATATTTATCGATTGTATATTTAAATATTTTATTTAAATATTTTTTCGATACTCGGATTTTGGTCCGAAAAGCTACTTTTTGCAAACAGTCGAATTGGGACTCGAGACCACCCCCATTGAGTTCAAAATGACATTTGCGACCTTTTTGAGTATAAACTTCGATATGTTTGGAGTAAGTTGAATTTTGCTACTTTTTCTTTAGGGCTTTGGGTTGGGTTTCAGCCCATTAACCCCACTTATACTCTAGCTCAGCCCTCTCCTCTCCATTCACTCATTCCCACTCCTCAAACTCAAGCTCCAACTGAAAATGGTGGAAAGGAAAGGGAATTAGAAACTCCAAGCCCTAGTTCCTCTTTCTAGCTCAAGTTCTTGCTCCAAATTCAAAGAGAACCCATTAGTAAGCATCTCCTTCTTCTTCTCCAACTCATTCTCTCTTTGATTTCAGAAATTTCCTAAACCTAATTTAGGAAATGTTTCTCTTTTAAGCTTAGATTGAAGCTTCTTGAGTTGTTATTGAAGAGGAATTGATCTTAGCTTGCTTTCAAGCTTCTTCTTCTATTGTTTGGGTTCAAAGGTGAGATTTTTATCTCATATCTATGCTTATATTTACCTTCGATTGTTAGGCATGAATTCCTAACACTTATTCGTGTGCAATTGCTTTTGGTTTGGATTGATTTGGTGAATATTCCAATTTTTAGTGTTTTGGGTTCAAATCTTTAAAAATCATAACTTTGATGTTTGAATGTGTTTTTGATTGTGCATCGAAGAGCTTATAGGGCCGGGTAGTCGATAGGCATAAACCCTTAGCGCCGTTGCTCGAGCGAATGCAATTTGATCGAGTTTGCACCTCTTTTGAAATAGGGCAGGGGAGTGCTGGCAACAGGTTCGGCCGACCGAGCCCCTGGGCCGGTCGACCGACCTACTACCCAGGCACTTCCTGCCTCTGTTTGGAAGTGCCGATTACAGGCCTCGGCCGACCGAGCTCCTGGGCCGGTCGATCGACCTGGTGCCCTGGACACTTCCAACCCCTAGTTCGGTCAACCGACTCAGGGAGTCCGGTCGACCGACCTGCTGCTATTTGCCAACTATGCCTATTTTGCCTAGTTGTCTGAAATTCCAACTTTAATCGACTTGTGTTATTTCCCTATCTGTTGTTATCATTTGTTATTGACTTTGATGACTTATTTTCTTCGGGAATTCTTGGAATATCCATTTCGATGGATTCGGTATCGATTTCTTTGGATTTTTATTCACATCTTCGTATGTGAATTTTAGTGATTTGATTGTTCCTTCAATCTTCTTTGTGATTTGTCACTTTAAAAATATAAAGGTTTTCTATACTAGTAGTAAATATCAAAACTCTTTCTTCAAATGATTTCAACTCTATTTTATTACAAAGCTCGTTTTCTTAAACCGTTTTCCAATCTATTAGTATATACAAGCCTTTACCTCACTCGTATGAGAAATCTAATTAAACGACTTAGTAAAACAAGTGGTATGAAACGCTTGCGTTTACTTCGTCGGTTAATTCTTGGACTTGTTCGATTGAATCTCTTGTGACAATTTTATAGTGGAGATCTACAATTTGTTCGTAAATATTTAAGTTAAGCTAGTGGTCATGGGACATGAAGCTAAGCTCATATATTTACTAGCTTACTGTAATTGACACTTCTCGGTGATCATGACGATCATTTTATGGTTTAGACTAGCATTGTGCAATGTCTCTTTGTCCACGCGGAGGACTGTACGTCGTTTTTATTGAGCTTCGGTTCACCAGGAGGAGCTTCAGCTCAAAGTCCGCAATGGGGGACTATACCCTGTCAGGAGGAGTTATGACTCACCAGGAGGAGCTTCGGCTCAATGTCCGCAATGGGGGACTATACCCTGTCATGAGGAACTTCGGTTCACCAGGAGGAGCTTCGGCTCAATGTCCGCAATGGGGGACTATACCCTGTCATAAGGAACTTCGGTTCACCAGGAGGAGCTTCGGCTCAATGTCCGCAATGGGGGACTATACCCTGTCATGAGGAACTTCGGTTCACCAGGAGGAGCTTCCGCTCAATGTCCGCAATGGGGGACTATACCCTCTCATGAGGAACTTCGGTTCACTAGGAGGAGCTTCGGCTCAAGGTCCGTAATGGGGGACTATACCCTGTCAGCAGGAGTTTTTGACTCACCAGGAGGAACTTCGGCTCAAAGTCCGCAATGGGGGACTATACCCTGTCTGGAGGAGCTCTGGCTCATTTTTATGGATTGGCCATCCTTTTTCTTGTGATTTCTGGATTTCGTGTGTTGAATTCTGGAATTTATGCTTCACCTATTTTCGTGATTTCTATTGATTTGATTTATCAATTATTATGGCTTGGTGAATGAAATTAGGAGTATGACATTCCTTTTTATCTTGAGTAGATCTTTGCGATATTGATTAATCTCTTATTGGTTTTTCAATTACTTATATATCACAGCTTGGCATTGTGATTATTATACGTTTAGTCATATTCCTTACTCTATATCATTTCATCTGATATTTATAGCTAGACTGATCCGTTTATTATTTTCTTATTAAATAATACTCGGGTCAGACCGAGTTGTTATAGGTGCTTCTGCTTGACTTCTCTTATGGGGTTATCATATGATCTTTTGGCTAACTACTTTAGTTTAGTAGTTTCTGTTGTATACATTTGAGATACAGACTCTATGATGTATACTTATTCTTTTGTCTAGCACTTGTATCTATTCTTTTTGATATTGTAGATCTTATTTGACCACTACTCTGATATACACTTTCATGTGTAATATTCATATCTATTTCCGCCTTTGTGATATGAATTGTCTGTGACTGATTTATGTTATGTTTATTTCTATATTTGTTTCTGAAGATATTATAGCCACTGTGTAGTAGCTTTGTGTTTGTGTCGGTATGTTTGATTTCCTTTTGATAAAGAAATGCATGTTATACTATCTGACATATCGATGCTCGCACAAAGCAATTATACAGATGGTCGCTCCTCAACAGCCTTATTCTCCGTGCTAGTCGACAGCATTACTCCATAGTGTTCTTGTCTAGCATTGGTATAGAGGTGGGGCGTCACACAAAGGTCCTCTCCCGACTAATCCGAATAACGAGCGCTTATTTTTAAAAATAAGTGTTCATTCACAACAATTCAACATTTACAACAATTACTGGATTTCAAATAATTTTCCAAATTATTTATTTTCGAAATATCCTCGCAAGATATATTTTCACACTTCAACCATTTGAAACCAAATTTCAAATCACTTTTCATTCGTGAAATAAGATTCCCGATATTATTTATTTCCACTGAAAGTTTGCCGAGTTCAAATACTTTAAATAATCCAAATCACTTATCCAATATATATATATATATTTGGAAACATTTAGATAAAATTATTTTAAAACATTTATTTAAATATTACTTATGAAAATATTATACCAATATTTCATATAAAACTTCAAGTCCAAATTAACTTAAAAATAAAGTTAGTAAATCGGGTATAACTATTTAAATAACCATTTTCTAAAACAAATATCAATTAAATCTTTAAATAATCACTTCTATAATTAATTAAATAAATATTTACTTTAAGATTTTCAAAATAACCCAAATAAATAATTTTTCCAAACATTCTATCTTTAAAACCATCTTTACAACTTCAATTCCATATTTATAGACTACATTGAAAACATACTCGGCTTTGTAAGGAACGTACGCCTTCCATTCTAAAATGGTTCATTCAAATCAATTTATAAATTCTTCTGGATTTGCTTTGAATTTACATTCCAAATCCGTAAATTCCTTTCCACATTTTTAAAAATAACTCAATGTTTATTTTTAAAACAAAATTCCATTTCCTTTACAAATTCCCATTGTGAATTTAGATTTTCAAATATCCATTGATATACGATTTTCAAATCGATTCCCAAATATTCACCTTCAAACACCAAATCAAAGTTCCATATTGATTTCCCAAATTTGTTTCAAATACCCAAATCAATTTACAAATGGATTTCCCAAAGGTTTATTTTCAATCACCAAAATCAATTTTCAAATTGATTTCCAAAATTTGTTTCAAACATCGAATCAAATTTCAATTTGATTCCCAAGGATATATTTTCAAATACCAAAATCAATTTTCAAATGGATTTCCAAATTTATCATCTTTTAAAATAAATCCCTTTATTTTTTCTAAACTATTTAAAATCCGAATTTTTAAATAAATCCTTCAACTTCTCAACAACATTTCTCAAAATCCATTTATTTTGGAATTAATTCGATTGGATTATAAAAATCAACTTTAATACTTTAACTGTAACGGTCTAGGATTTTCTACTTTAATTTCCAAAAATCCAATTTCATATTTCTGGTATCCTACGATACCAAAAATACATTCAGCTAAATCATAGCCTTATACAATTCCAATCACAAGTATAACAACACACAGATTATAAATAAATTAACACACAACATATGAAACAAATTCAAATGTTTGAGGAATCCAGTTGGATCCCTCCAACCTATTTCCCTGCATCCACAGACGTTAGCATAACAAATAAATGTTAATTCCATTTCGAGGTGGAATATCGCGGTATATGGGATTTATAAAATATCATCCGCTATTATGCGACGCAATAGGGTCTCATCCGCTATATAATGCGGGAAATCAATCACCTAATATATACTACATACTACTACTATATATAATATTATCCAGTGAAAAATTATTATAAATCAATCACCTAAACACACAGTCAATCAATTTTAACTATCATAATTCAATAATCAATCAATAACCGAAAATTTTCAATTATTTAAAATTTGAGTGAGAAGATCTCACCTTTATTATGCAGGCAATCCATTTTCCATTCCAGCTTGTTTTCTTTCAGATATTGACCTTGTATGAACATTATATAAATTTATTAATATTTGAACCACAGGCCCTCAGATTCAAAAGGAAAACAAAAAGCCAAGTGGCTAGACAAGAAAATCACTTTCTTCCATTCAATTCATTTTTTAAACGAAACGAACTCATATCCATTTCAATTGATTCAAAAATCAATTTTTATTGGCTTTCATTAACTCATAGAATTTTATGCAATCTCGTTTACGCCAAACGACAACCATTTCTATGCAAATTCAACGATATTCACTAAATAGAATATCCAATCTAGTTTATAACTAATTTCAATTAATACCAACTCAATGTACTCTTTATTATGTTTCGTTTATCAAATTCGTTCCATCGACTAATTTAATTAAATTAGTTTTACTCACTTAACCATTTTAAATTTCAAATTTCCTTCCTCAGTTCATCTCGAATTTATTTTATCAATAACAAGGAAATTTTCAGTTTATTTCTACTTACTTGAATTTATCTGCATATTCAAACCATTTTTTTATTTAACTCACAATTCAAGTTTTAATTTAACTAATTCAACTTTCCTATTTCATGAATTAATTAATTATCATATTAGTTTACTTGGATTCAATCCATTTTATTTTTCCAAAGTTTGTATTTTTATTCAACTTGATCCAAGTCAAATCTCATTCCATTTTTTTTCAATTCCAATTCATTTACCCACAAATGTTAACTCATTTGTATATGAATTCATTCCCTTATCCTTTCAATTTTTATAAATTTCATTTGTTAAATGAATTTATCTCCAAATCTTTGGTCATACCATTATTTCTTATTGAATTTCCATACAATAACGATGATAATTCAATATCACCACTTCCTAACAACCAAGCAACCATATATTATAGTAATTCACATAAAATTTATTTCTTTTATATACAAAAATAGTTTTGGGTGAAATTATTTCATTTACCCTATTTTAAAACAATGCTGTATCGGTTTATCTTGTTTAAGAGTTTAGAAACCCCTATCGATACAGTTGGCCAAACTGCACCGACCAGAATCTATAAACAACCAATCGATAAGTCAGCACAATACAAAACAATGTTATATTCACTAACAAATACGCGCTCATATCTATTATTACACTCAAACTCATTCTAGAGTACTACCGACTCTATCTCTAATGAGTAACACCCAACAGAGCCAAGGTTATCGCTTAACCAATTGCTCTGATACCACTTGTAAAGGCCCGCAAATCCGTACCCCTTTTAAGCTGGAAAAATCCCTTGCTTTTACGGCCAGCCTTTCGACTGTCACGCCTAACCGGCTATGTAACAACCCGCATATTTAACGATTTTATATTTAAATGTTTTATTTAGATATAGTGTCGTTAGTCGGATTTTTGGTCCGAAATGTTACTTTTTGCAAACGGTCGAATTGAAACTCGAAACCACCTCCATTGAGTCCAAAATGGCGTTTGCGATCTTTTTAAGTATAAGCTTTGATATGTTTGGAGTAAGTTGAATTTTGCTAATTTTTCTAGTTGGGCTTTGGGTTGGGTTCAGCCCACTAACTAACTAATTAACCCTAACTCGGTCCCTCTCCTCTCTACTCACTTATTTCATTTCATAAAAACTTAAGCTAAAAACTGAAAATGGGGGCAGAGAATGGGAATTAGATATTCCAAGCCCTAGTTTCTTCTTGCAACTTGAAATCTTGCTCCAAAAATCAAAGAGAAGCTATTGGTAAGCCTCTTCTTTATCTTCTCCAACTCTTCTCCTCTTCAATTTCTAAAAGTTTTCCAAAACCTAACTTTGGAAAATATGTGTTTTATTCTTAGATTGAAGCTTGTAGAGTTAAAGTGAAGAGTGGTTAATCTCCTCCTTGTGTTTGTGCTTCTCATCTTTGTTTGTGTGTAAAAAGGTGAGTTTTGAACTCACATCTACTTCTCTTGATTTCATGAGTGATGGGTATGAATTCCTATTACCAATTCATATGCATTTGATTTTTGATTGGATTGGTTTTATGAATATTCCAATTCTTGAGTTTCAAAGTCAAATTTTTATGAACATTCTCTTATGAATGTTTTGATCATGCTTTTCGAGGTGTATTGATGAGCATATAGGCTGGGTTGTCGTTGATATAAACCTTAGTGCCATTAATCGTCCGACTGCAAAATTGGGAGAAGTTTGCTCATCATTTGGGTAGGATGGGAACAACCCAGGTTGCAGGGCCGGCCGACCAAAGACCCTGTCCGGTCGACCGACCTGCTACCCCGAACTTTTTTTCTGCTTCTGGCCAGCCGACCGACCCCTGTAGCCGGCCGACCGACCTGCTCCTATTTTTCTCTTTTGCCTATTTTTGCTCATTTTGATTGGTTTTTCAAATTTTATCGATTCAATTTGGTTCTTAGTGGTTGTCAGTGCATCTTTGGCTTTGATAACTTATTTTTGACTTCACTCAAGGGTTTTCATAAATAATCCCTCTAAATCGTATTAAAAGTTTCCTTCTCCAATTTATAAATTCTATTTAAAACGCACACACACAATTTCGCACTTCGAGCGGAGTGGAAGGGAGATTAAATGGTTAGGTAAAACACGGACCATGAATCCATGCGTTTGTCTTTTCGATTAATCCCTGACCTATTCGATTGATTGTTTTAGCCTTTGGGTCTGGTTTACCGATGAGATGAGGTAGACTTTGCACTGCCTTGAGTGTGAAATTAACTAACAGATAGTAAACCGTTTAGTGCGAACGAGTGGTTATGGGACTCACGTTACCACTTTTCGGATTCCTTTTTGAGAGTTATGACACATTCCGCCAGTTAGTGGTGTCCAGTACTGGGCCTCCGGACCTTCACCACTACGGTTGTTGCCTTCGGGTGTGTTGCCTTCGGGTTTGCACCTTCAGGTTTGTTGCCTTCGGGTATATTGCCTTCGGGTATGTTGCCTTCGGGTTTGTGCCTTCGGGTTTGTTGCCCTATTGTATCGCTTTCGGAGTTAGGTCTTTATGAGCCACTCGAGTGATATTTGGGTTTGGAGTCTTCGGGCTCATGGATCCTTGTTTATACAGTGCTGAGCACGTGCAAATTTTATGATGTTTCATTGATATGTATGTTCCCTAGGCATCGCCCTTCAATGTTGGTCTTTTTGAGATGCATGATATGTAGCGATTACCTTGTGGAACTTGTGTTTCCTTCATTGGTATTTGTTATTTGTTATTTGCCTTTGTGGCTTGTTTTGGGATATTCCTATCCTTTATTTCTATGAGTTGCCGATGATATGAGGCTTGTTATGATATGATTCATCTTTTGTTAGATGATTGTGTTATCTCTTTTAGAGATATTTGTAATACATTGTGACCTTGCAGGTTATTGTTGTTCAGTTTATCTAACTTATTTGTTTAGCTAGACTGACCCGTGTATTTCGTACTCGGGTCAGACCGAGATGTTTCAGGTTAGGTGCATTTGGACTTAGCCTATTTTGCTTCCGCATGGACTATCCAGCTCGTTCCTTTTTGTTAAAGCTTTTTGTATAGTCCTTTTTATTGTAACTCTGATATATGTATTCATTTGACTCGTCTGTATATTGTGGTTTGCTATACCACTTGACATGTATTATTTTGTATACTCTGTTATGTATCGATATATGTGTATATGACGATCTACTGTTCTGTTATGTATATTACATTTGAGTTGTTATATTCTGTTCTGATAGATCATCCAACCACCCATGGTTTTGTTTTAAGTATTCATTAGGTATGTCGACCTGCTTGGTATGTCTATTGTCGATGTATTCAATAGATAGTTAGAGCAAGGCTATAGATGGTCGCTCCTAACCAGCCTTATTCTCCGTGTTTGTTTACGGCATTACCCTGTAGTGTCCTTGTCTAGCGTGGGTATAGAGGTGGGGCGTCACAGGCTAACCAACCCCTTAAAGAGGACATGTGGGGATAAAAGTCTCCTGCTCACCACCAAACAAAAACAGAAAACTCCCCATCACGTTTCACCTAGATAAGCAAGGTCAGTCGTGGGACTAGTGTGAGATCTTAAAAACAGTTGTTTTCACAAAGAAAATAAAAAGAAATCCGCTATGCTTTTTTTTTAAAAATGAAACTGCCATAAGGCCTCCCGCCACACACACAATGCAAACGCACACTTGGAGGAGATTTCTCCTTATGACAGTCAAAAATGCTTAATACGCAAAATTCTTTGGATATTATTTTTAGTGCATAGTGTAGAAAACATTTCAAAAGTATAATATTAATCTTAGCAAAAATACAACATTTCATCGTATCCCTACTATAGCTACCATGTTCAATAGCAGGTTACCGCCACATTCCATGGCAGGTTATACAACTAAAACCGTATAGGGTGCGTATTGTTTCTTTGGATTTCCAACAAATGGTCAGGCAAAGAACTTCCTACACCGAAATGGGTACGCCTCTGGAAGGACGCCCCGAGAACCTAAACGGATCTCTGCTAACAAGGCCATCGTTACCTCACGCTTTAACTAAGCTATAACATAGGTAACTAACACACAAGTATGTCATCCCCGGTCGCTACCGACCTTTATCCGACGATCTTCAACCACAAAGCAACATCACACAGTAATAAATTTACAATGTCCACATGAATTAAGTATATGGGCTCCATACCATGATACCGCCCTTTATCCAGAAGAAAATGGACATACCTTAGGGGCGCGACCCCTAAAAACCTTCCTGCAACATTCCTATTTCGACCATTTCCGGGTCGTGAGGCTCGTCGAAGTCTCGTCCACCAAGCTATGCTTTTTCGCAAAGCCATGCTTCGATCAACAAATGATCATCAGCACTTCGTATGCCACATTACCAAATTGGGAATGTATCACTAGTAACCATCAACTACATGACCTCTGAGCTCGTACGTCTCAGAGAAGGGTATTAAGCTAAGAGACTAAATTCTCTGCCACCAATAGAAATGTATTTGATAGAAACCAGCTTTACTTCTCAATTTGTAACGTCAGACATACATCCATACAAGTCTGTTCCGGGTTCGAACAGAACCGAAGGCACTTCCGAAGAAGCCCTTGCAATCCGGGTATTCATAATCCCGATTGGACTTCCCATCACTTAGGGAATCTCATATCGTAGCTACTCTGTGCAGAGACAATCGATAGGTCATCCTATCATTCTCGCAAATACCCGGTCTTCACCACCGGTCTTTAAATGCAATCCCATTTCGTCGTATTGTTATTCGGAATGGGTTATATGACACAAAGGTCCTCTCCCGGCTAATCCGAATAACGAGCGCTTATTTTTAAAAATAAGCATTCATTCACAACAATTCAACATTCACAACAATTATTGGATTTCAAAATATTTTCCATATTATTTATTTTCAAAATATCTTCGCAAGATATATTTTCACACTTCAACCATTTGAAAGCAAATTTCAAATCACTTTTCATTTGCGGAATAAGATTCCCGATATTATTTATTTCCACCGAATGTCTGCCGAGTTCAAATACTTTAAACAATTCAAATCACTTATCCGAAATATATATATATATATATATATATATATATATATACTTGGAAACATTTAGATAAAATTATTTTAAAACATTTATATAAATATTAGTTATGAAAATATTATACCAATATCCATATAAAACTTCAAGTCCAAATTAACTTAAAAATAAAGTTAGTAAATCGGGTATAACTATTTAAATAACCATTTTCCAAAACAAATATCAATTAAATATTTAAATAATCACTTCTATAATTAATTAAATATATCTTTGCTTTAAGATTTTCAAAATAACCCAAATAAATAATTTTTCCAAACATTCTATCTTTAAAACCATCTTTACAACTTCAATTCCATATTTATAGACTATATTGAAAACATACTCGGCTTTCTAGGGAAAGTACACCTTCCATTCTAAAATGATTCATTCGAATCAATTTATAAATCCTTCTGGATCCGCTTTAAATTTACGTTCCAAATCCGTAAATTCCTTTCTGCACTTTTAAAAATAACTCAATGTTTATTTTTAAAACAAAATTCCCTTTCCTTTACAAATTCCCATTGTAAATTAGATTTCAAATATTCATTGATATACGATTTTCAAATCGATTCCCAAATATTCACCTTCAAACACCAAATCAAATTTCCATATTTATTTCCCAAATTTGTTTCAAATACCCAAATCAATTTCCAAATGGATTTCCCAAAGGTTTATTTTCAATCACCAAAATCAATTTCCAAATTGATTTCGAAATTTTGTTTTAAACATCGAATCAAATTTCAATTTGATTCCCAAGGATTTATTTTCAAATACCAAAATCAATTTTCAAATGGATTTCCAAATTTATCATCTTTTAAAATAAATTCCTTTATTTTTTTCTAAACTATTTAAAATTTGATTTTTTAAATAAATCATTCAACTTCTCAACAACATTTCTCAAAATCCGTTTATTTTGGAATTAATTCGATCGGATTATAAAAATCAACTTTAATACTTTAATTGTAATGGTCTAGGCTTTTCTACTTGAATTTCCAAAAATCCGATTTCATATTTTTGGTATCCTACGATACCAAAAATATATTCGGCTAAATCATAGCCTTCTACAGTTCCAATCACAAGTATAATCATACACAGATTATAAGTAAATTAACACACAACATATGAAACAAATTCAAATGTTTGAGGAATTCAGTTGGATCCCTCCAACCTGTTTCCCCACATCCACAAACGTTAGCACAACAATTAAATACCAATTCCACTTCGAGGTGGAATATCGCGGTATATGGGATTTATAAAATATCATCTGCTATTCTGCGGCGTAATAGGGTCTCATCCGCTATATAATGCGGAAAATCAATCACCCAATATATACTATATACTACTATATATATAAAATATTATCTAGTGAAAAATTATTATAAATCAATCACCTAAACACACAGTCAATCAATTTTAACTATCATAATTCAATAATCAATCAATAACCGAAAATTTTCAATTATTTAAAATTTGAGTGAGAAGATCTCACCTTTATTATGCAGGCAATCCATTTTCCATTCCAGCTTGTTTTCTTTCAGATATTGACCTTGTATGAACATTATATAAATTTATTAATATTCGAACCAATCGGATAATTAAATTTTTATTTGATAATTTAAATTAACCAATGATTTTATTTTCAAAATAAAAATTTGTTTGTTTGTTTATTTTTATTAAAACTAATTTCTTTTTAACAAAATATTTTCTTTTCTTGAAACTTCACAAAAAAGATAAGAAATACCTATATAGATTCAAAAATAAAATTCCATATTATCTTCCAAACAATTTAAACTCTATATTATTATTTATTTATTTTTCCAAAGTCTCACATATATAAAATTTGTTTCCCTTTCAACACAAATTATTTTACTATTAATTTTCTGAAAATTTAATCATTAATCAACAAATTTATTTAAAAGTTTTACTTAAATTAAAATAAACTATTAATACCTTACAGTCATATATCATCGCATTTAAATTGGAATGAGTATAGCTTACAGCTATTATCAGCACAAATATTATATTTAAATCTTTAAATCTATGTTTTAAACAACTTACTGTAAAAAAATTTCCCACTGTAAGTATATATCTTTTTTTTATAAAAAATAGTAAAAATTGATTTACCAATTCGAATGTGAGTAATGCACCACTGATCAGCCACCTACGAAGCCTTCATCGAACCCACTCCATCGACAAACCCTAGATCTGCCTACAACCACGCACGCGACGATGTGTTCGCATCCTCACCAGCCTCGTCGTAGTGAACAAAGGCGCGGCCTCCGTCGCACTCCCTCTACGAACGAAATCGAACCCCAAACTCTCACCGTCGACGCTGCTTGCTGAATGCCGCCGCCTTCAATTTTCGCCTTCCAGTCGCGAAACGAAACTCGCGACCATCACCGTTGTCAGCATCCTCCTCGACCTTCAATCAGAACCCCAAACAGTGACGCGGCTTTCATCAAACGCCTGCCAATCGAACTTTTGACTCGACACCACGATTCCATCAACTCACCGTATCCGGATTCGAAGAAGTTTTCGATGAAATTCGATCTACTTGAACATGAATTTGGCTTTCATTGAAATTAGGGGAAACTGATTTGTTAATTTTGGTTGCAGTGGGTACTTTCGTTTTTTTCTGTAGATTTAGATTTCCAATTAGCTTTTGAAAGAAAAGAAAGGCCGCCATTTATCGATTGGAAATGAGGGGGAAAAAGGAATGGGTCTCGAGTATCTACGTTCGAATGAAGGGAGAGGGAGATGCGAATTTATGTTTCAACCATTTTTCTTTTTTTTCTTTTATCGGCTGTTTGATTGAAATGACGGAGGAGAGTGATATTTGAAACAAGAGGAAGCGTGTTAGGGAAGGTTGGCTATAATAATCGAAGAAGGACAGAAATGAAAAAGGTTTGATAGTGAAAAGAATTAGGCTGAAGTTGACTAGGGTATATAAATTTATATTTAAATTAAATCGATTAATTATTATCTCGGCGTTTATGTCTCGTACGTTCACACGATAGCTCCGAAAGCTACGAAATTTGAAATTCGATAATAATACACTATTATGGATCCAATGGAACCGGTTTCGTCGAATTCCCAGACTGTGCCTTGGAAGGCTATTTTTAAATATCGATTTAAACGATATAATTTCAAGACTGAACAAAGAATTTTCAAATCCAATTCTGAAGCTTCCATTATCAATATGAATTTTCTAAGCCTTTGAAAATATTTTTTTTAATCAGCTTAAAACCGAAGATTCATATTTTTATCCAACTTCAATAAATTAAACTCAATAAATTAAATTACCAAATTCATAGTTAATTTTGGAATTCCAGTTTAAAAACAACTTCCATTATTTAAAATCAACAAAATATTTCATTTGAAATGTTAAAAATTCCTGGGTCGTCACAGCGTAACTGTTAATATGCATACCAATCATCAGAGTATAATAGTCAACAAACCAATAATGGACATGCATAATAAGTTGTCCTCACAAGTGCTAAATATACAACCTACAATACACAATGGAATATACTCAAGTATGTGCAATACGTCTTCGTCATCCCGCTCGTCTCTTGAGCTCCATAACATCCTAAACTGAATCTGCAATACTCGGTCTGACCCGAGCATTAAACCCGAGTCAGTTTGGAAAAACCAGTGTGAGAAATCACACTTAATTTGAATTTTTAAAGTTATCAAAAATGTTTGTAAACAAAGGTATCTCGTAAGACTGCGTCATACAGAAATATGATGGGTTCTTCCCTTACGATAACCAAAACATTTTATATCAAAGTCATCTGATATTTTTATAGTGTGGATATAAAGTAAATAGAAAATAGATGAAATGCTTGGCTCTCACATTTCAGCATAGTTGGGCACAATCAAAACCGTATAGACTCGTAGTGGATATTGGATTCCATACAATGATTGGGCTACCGGGGTACCACCCGTCATAGAACACATCTAGAAAAATGTACCGAGGACCTCGTCGGAATCCCCTACCAACACAGGATCGGTTCTACCCCTAAACTGGATGGTAACTAATATGCTATCATCCCGGGTGTTCCCACCCTTACCTAGAGTTCTCCTTCTTCCATCCACAACCATATCCATAATTTATAATATATTCGATGTATCTAGAAAGGTGATAAACATATCCTATTTGAGTGCGATCCACTTAGCCCTGCTGCATCTCCCATGTTTTAGTCATTCCCGGTTGATGAGGCTTGAGGCTACGATTACCTTTCAAGGAATTTATAATTAGAATGCTCATTGTCCTCTAATGACAATGTGTTGATAGCATTCATCCATATAAGTTGGTTTAGGTCTGAACAAACCGAATCACCACCTTAACTATCTTCATGATATCTCTATTCATAACGCTCAAATCGGATCGAAGTGGTTCTCAGATAATTAAATCTGATCCCGGTCTCTTCGAAACGATCAACGAATTTGGCTAGATTTAATAGTTGATTAGTTAACTATCAAATTACACACATAAGCAATCACTAGGTCTATTTAATTTCTTTCAAAACATTTATTTCCAAATATCTTAACAAAGATATATATACTCCAATCTCTTCATTATTCAATATTTGAAAACCATTTCAAATTCTTATATCCCTAACATGTTATCCCAAACTATATCATTCTTTAGAAATATTTCCAATTATAATCTATGACCTATTACTTAGAAAAAATATTCTTATATAAATCCTTTCATAGTTAGAATATCTCCACAACCATTTAATTCCAATCTTAGGAATATTCCTTCTTATCTCACCAATCTCTGGAATTTTATTAACACCTTTTATAATTTCCATAAATTTATCGATTATACACATTTAATATCCAATTAATAATTTATTACTCCTTAAATGAATTCAGAATTATTTTTAAAGTTTTTGAGTCTAACTATTTTGGAAATTCTCTAAATTCCAAGAATCCTTGCTATAACTCTTCACTTATATGGTCATATCCATTAACCAAACTGGATTAACCATCTCGAGAGTACTTATAGAAAATTTCCAATTTCTCCCTTAAATTATATATATAATAATAGTAAATTTCTAAGATATAGTTAGATAATTATTTAAAAAAATATCAAGGTACTTTATAATAATATCATTATCCATATCCAATCTATTTCTAAAATTTCTAATCAATTTACTAATCTTGTTTATAACTTAGAATTTACTTCAATAAGGTTTAAATATTTAATTAACTAACTTTTAAAAATATTTTAGTGTTAAAATGGTTTAAATTACATTGTTTAAAAATTAAAATCCTCTTTTGAAACAAACTTAACTTCTCAAGAAAAATATATCTTTAGTTCCAATGTAACCAATCCAATTTATCAACCTCTCTCTGATTTATAACACATCGAACACATCCTTGTTCCATAACCTTTCACATTCTAGAAATAGAATCCACTATTTCTTCTTAACCCGATTACTTTATATAGAACTTATCAAATAATAATTATTCCACTTTATTTATAGACATTGTTTATAAATTTCCTAATCTCATTTCCAGTTTACAACGATTCCCTTAACACTTGAATTCATTTATAAACCAGTTTCAAATTTAAATTTCCATTTATAAATTTATTCCTTAAGAAACCCAAATTATATCCCAAACCCATCAAATCTTGAGTTCCAACTCCCATTTCATATCTTCCAGAATCATATTTAAAATCCATAATAACCAATTTTATAATTATTTACAAATTTTCTTTATCCTCCAAATCCATTTTAAATCTTGATTCTAAAAAACCCTTTACATTTAACCAAATATCACTTGAATTTATTGTTTAAAGTCTTCTATAAACATATATTTTAAAATCTCTATTTAAACTATTTTATGTAATAGTTAAGTACCAATTTTAAGTCAAACCATTTATTTATCCAAATCAATCACCATTTAATTAACCCAATTTACAATATAATATTTTCCTTCCAAAATTGCCTTTTATTTTCTTTCCAAATTTGAAATAACATTTACGGTAATTTAAAATACCAACATTTTGGCTAGTGAAATTATAGCATCCAATAAATCAACCCATATCATAATCTATCATAAATTATCCAAACAACATATATTACTACATATAAAATTAAATTAAACATGTTTGAGGAATCCACTTGGATCCCTCCAACCTGTTTCCCTACATCCACAGATGTTAAATAACATAAAAGTTACATTCCCGCTTCAAGGCGGGATATCGTAGTAATATAGGGTCATGCGCTATTATGCGGGGCACATAGGATCTCATCCGCTCCAACTGGCGGAAAATATATCCAACCACTAATATATACTTATATATATAACATTACATTCAACAGATATATATTTATAAATTCAACCAAACATCCAATAATTATTTTAATTATTTAAAATTAACTCCAGCAAACCTAAAAGAGTGAGATTTACTCACCTTGTTTATAGTTGTTGCTGAATCATTCTGTTTAATTTCAAATTAAACAGACATTTCATTTTCTTTTCAAAATTCCTGCTTGCTCCAATTCACTCCAATTAATAACTTATGTGTAGTATTCGCAGATATGAAGCCATCGCAACTAGTCTCGACTGAATTCGATCTAAAAATAAAAGTTATAGAATTTATAAGCTAACATACTTATTATTAAAATTAGTTTTTTACTAATTACAGTGTGTATATAATTAACCTTGTTCAAAATTTAGTTACCGCTATCCCTCCTTCGTTCACTTCTCGTGTTGACAGCGTCTAAATTTCCTTTGACTATGCCTCATCACCGCCACAGGCCATGGGAGATTGCCACTCTACCTCCTTCAAAGCCCCAAGACATCGATGAACCCTCGATGCTAGCACGACCCCCAAGCTCTCCCTCCTCCGCCTCGAAACTCCAAAAAACCAATCTCTGTTCAAAACAACATTTTCGCCACCACATTCTACTTCGCCCCACCAGACCTTGGCCAAAGCTAGGCCTACCCCTTCCCTACATTCCATTAGTTAGAAGCTTTTCTCCAAGATCCACCAAATCACTATGATCGACGAAAAAATGGTCGCTATTTATCCTCCAATTCTGGCCGCCAGAGGCGTTCGCACCCCATCTCCATCGTCCAAGTTGTCGTGCTCCTTCCCCTATACAACTTCCTTGTTGATCACCTTGCCTGAAAATGTCTCCATAGGCGTGATTTAATCATGGACATAGGATTAAGCGTGAACGTTTTAGGAAGAAGAATGTGTATACACACATACATATACATACATACATACATACATACATACATACATACATACATACATACATACATACATACATACATATATACATATATATATATATGTGTGTGTGTGTATGTATTTTCTGCTTGGAAGCTTTAAACATCTTCTCCGTTAGCTTGGTTGCTATTTAAATGTGGAAGGGAAGGTGCAGCTTAATCATGACAAGGATACGAACATGTATAGGGTAGGGTGGACGCAAAGTGGGTAGGGTAACCGATGGTGAAAGAAAGTGGCTGAGGTGAAAGAATGTAGGCTAATCAAAGTCAAACATTTGTATATTATTTTAAAGTTTCAAAATATCAAGCTTTAAATTCTGGATTCCAATCGAGGCATGCCGCCTAGTGTTCATAATGTTATATTCCTATTCCAAACGCAATGGAACTTGTTTCGAGTCCGAACTTAATCGTATGGAGATGATAGCTTTTTGTACCTAATTATTATATTGAATTTCTGATATAAATTTCGATGCATTTCTATCCCGCATGACCAAAAAATTTACCTGATTGCTATGAAATTAGAAATCCGATAATAATAATAATACACTATTATGGATCCAATGTAACTGGTTTCGTCGAAATTCGGGACTATGCCTCAAAAGGCTATTTTTAAATGTCAACTTAAACGAGTTATTTTTGAAATTAAGTAAACCCCTTTTAAATCAAATTTAAAATTTTATTTACCTTCATTCTTAATAATATAAATTTAATAAGCCATTAAATCACTTTTATTTAACTTATATCTCAAGATTACATTATTTAGCCAAATTCCAATCACTAAATTATCCAATAAATCATTGCATTTGAAATTCAAGTTAAAAATTAACTTTTAAATATTTAAAATCAATTAAATATTTTAATTTCAAATTATCAAAATTCTGGGTCGTTATATAATTATAAAATATTATATTATAGGTGTATATATAATCAAAGAATGGTGGAAAATAAAAGAGAAGAAGAGAAGGAGAAACTTGATACTATGGAAAAAGGTAAATTTTATAATTATAAATCTATTTATTGATAGAATAATAGGCATGCCCTTGAGAAAATTATGTAACTTGATGCATATATATAACTCGATAATCAATCTTATTCAAAATGAATGGTGTTTTCTTTCGATTATATAGTTGATATAATATATTATAATAATTAATTAATTTAATTAAAAGTATATTTAATAGAAAAATCCATTAACGCTATGTTTAGTGATAATTGTTACAAAGTGTTGTAACCGTGAGTAATTTATCATAATGAAAATAAATATACCATTTTAAATATTCCTAGTCAAGATGCATAGAGTTTGGATATCAATACATCCATTACTAGGGTATGTAATGCTCTCCAAATGTTGGGTAGTGTATTACTCATTGTTGTTGGCGGCACCAAGGAGTTACATACTGCTAATTATTGGATAAATTTTAAATGAATCACATTATAGTTTTCTGTTAGTTTATATAACTAAGGTTAAAAAGAAAATATCAGTGTGAGAAAATTACACATTTATCTTGACTAAAAAATACGTCGACCTTTAATGTAGAAGTTCTATTTTGATTATAGTTAAATCATGGCATGACGTTTATCGAGTGACTATAGTTTAGTCGAGTAGAAGCATTGGAAATGAAATGCTATTCAAGAGTGGATTCACATCCTTAGTTATATGGGGCTAGTATCTTGATCAATTGAAGTCAACTCAAAGTCGAAGTCTCTAGCTAGAGCATTTCGGTTAATAATAAGTATTAATATTGAACCAAGGAATTTATGTTTAACTACAGAGTTTAGTATGGATGACATTGGAATTTTGACCATAACCAAATTCCATAAGTCCAAAGTGATATAGTTTTGACGAAGAGAATTGGTGTAAATAGTAGTCACAATTGGGCAACGCTTACCAAAGTAAAATTAGATTTTACTAAAATCAATTAAATGATAAATTTGGTCAAAATGTTACACCACCTACTGAATTACGTGTGAACATTAATATTTGGATAGTTCAGTATAAACTACTGAATGAATTTACATCTAAAGAGTCACACAACCAAATTGTTTATACTCATTGATCATAAGATTTTAGTAGTTTATAATTGTTATCAATTAATTAAATTAATTAATATTTATGAAATATTATTTATAAAATATTATTTTGATTTGATGAAAAAATATTAGTAAAAATATTAGTAATAGTTATGTATTAACTAATATAAGATATCGATACACGTTTAAATTGGATTTAAATGCAAAAAAAATTGTTCGTGTACTAAATAGATTTGAAGCTCATATAGGGGGCTGATTAGTTCGACCATGATCAGACTATGAAGGGTGCAATCATACGATGGAAATAAAGGGGTTTGATTTCGATTGATAAAAAAAGAAGAATTGGCAAGAGGTAAAGGAGGATCTAGATCCTAACTTGTCTCTAATCACTCCTCAATATATGCATCTCAACCCACACCTATTGGATTACTTTTGGAAGCCTCCTAACCCCTCATTTATGGCCGAACACATCATCTCCTCTCCTCTATTCTTACAAGCTCGAATCAAATAAAATTAAACACTATTAGATAGCCAGTGATCAGCAAATCGGGAGATAGCACAATTAGAATTAGAATTCAATTTAGAAGTTCATTTCAATACTTTAAGGTGAGAGTTTTCGGCATTGGTATAAGACAATGACCTGATTTACATTTGTACTCTATTGAATTATTATTTATCTATGCTATTCTGTTATATTAGTTAGGTGATAATTCTATTATATCAAGTCACAATCAGATTGGTTGTATGTTTATATTCTTATATGTTTAATTTAACAATTTTTTTCTAAAGTACATCTATCTATAATCTACATGGCTCAAAGTACATTTTTTATTTAATCAATTTAATATACATTATATATATAACTTTATAATTTAAATTTTAAAATTCTGTTATATACAAAATATGGTTTTATAATTTTATATAAATAGTTTCATATATAAAATATTTTCGATTGAAGTTAAATCAATAAATTTAGTTATATATTATTATTATAAAATAAACTAACTAATCATGTAAATTAATTATATCTACATATATATGTATTATAAAATATATTTATTATTTTAAAATTAAATTAACTTGTAATATGTTTCGATACAAAAATAAAAAAACAATTTTGTTATATAATTTAGATATTTAAAAGTCCACCGAAAATTAAAATTAATTTTAAAATTGCTTTTAAGCTATAAAATTATATATTAAATATTCAATTAATAAAATATCACTCAGATTTTTTTACTAAAAACTAAAATTCGAAATTATGTTTCAAAATATAATTTTTTTAACTACTATGCATACAGATATTTAATTTAAATAAATATATATTTTATACTAAAAATTTATTTAACCTTGCATATTATTAGGCACAAATAATATATATGTGTATAAAGTATTTTAAAGGTATTAACATTATATATTTGTTATTATATTATTTACATATACATGTATGTATATATATATATATATATATATATATATAATCGATACATGTTTCTAAAAAATTATTTTTCTTTTGGTTTTATTAAAAAATTAATATAATAGTATAAATATTTTAAACATATATGTATGATTATATATATTTATTATGTTAAAATTCTTGTACGTATATATGTAATTATTTAATTAAAATATAGTTTACATACACATATATTTATTTATTTGTAATATTTTGTATATATAAATTAAAAAATATAAATATACGTCTGGATAACATATTTGTATACTAGATGAGCTAATATGTCTATTATAGTGTAAATCCCAACACTTATACATGGATATATTATACCTTGCATGGATTGTTATGTTACACATGCACACACACATACACAAATATATATATATATATATATATATATATATATATATATGTATATGATACACGTGTATATATATAATATCTACTTATAATGAGAATACGTTGGTTTGAAGCTAATGAATTTACTAAATTTCCCTAGGTTGGTGATAGGCCAAAATTAAGCAAAATGGATAATTTGGTCATTTTCATTACCACTTAGGATTTTTCCACATTCGGGATCATATCACACATTTCCAACCCACTTCTCCATCCATTTAATAAAGCAAAAACCAATTTTACTTATAATAAAATCCTAGCTGCCTCAAATCAGTAAATCAAATATGGTTCTTTATCATCCAATAACGTATTTTGAACGTTTGAAATCTATGAATCAAAGTTTTCTAATTTTACCATTAAGATTCTTCTATAATGATACCATGGAAACTTATGTTAAGGATATTGCTTAGGTGCAACGACCTAGAGTTTCTGTCTTTGAATTTGAAATATTTGATTGATTTTAAATATTGAAAGGTTAATTTTATAAGTTAAATAGCTTATGTTTCAAATATAGCGATTTATATAATAACTAAATTGATTAATTTGAATAGTTGGAATTGTTTAAATAATTGAATCTTGAATTTAGTATGGGCAAAAATCATTTCGAAAACTGATTTAAATCCTATTCGAATAAGAAGGAAGGTAGTAAACTTTTAAATTGGAATTAAAAATGATTAAACTAATTTTGGAAATAACTCGTTTTAATTAACATGTGAAAATAGCCTTCTGGGGCACTGCCTTGGATTTCTATGAAATCAGTTTCATTACATCCGTTATAGTGAATTAAAGTATGCCATCGAATTACCTGGCATTGGACGCATCGTTTGGTCGTGCGAACTCGAAAAGCATAGAGATTAATTAAAGAAATTTAAATTAATATAATTCGATTTTGGTAAGCTAATTTATGCGTACGATGGAAACGGGTTTCGATATATATTCCATATGTTCAGAATAGGTATGTAACACATAGAAAGCCAAACGTCATGCCTCGTTTGGAGTTCGAAATTTTAAAGTGTGAATGTACTTTGAAAATTTGCTATAAAAAGGCATTAACTTCTTTCATTGAAAACCATAAAAATTTATAACTTCGACCGCCATTAAAAAAATAGCTCCATCCAACGATGGATAATCAATGGAGCCTCCAAATGCCAAAATGGCCAGCGACTTCAACTACAAACTTAGGGAGCTCGGTAAGGTGAACCTATTCTTTGGTTGGATCGTCATTTAGCGAGGCATGGAAGCTAGGAATGTGCCGCGTTCATGGTGTAGCTTTAGGTGAAATTTTAGCGACGGCGTGGGTCGCGCGCACGGCGGCGAGGCAAGGCGGCGGTGGCACAGCACAGGCGCACGCTCGATCAGGCGGCGAAAAATCGAGGATCGTGATCGAAATAATACACACATGCGCGAGCCTAGAAAACGTGCTCGAGCAAGAGAGAGAAGGAGAAAGGGTAAATTAAGAATTTAAAAATTAATTAATTTATGTTAATTATAATTTAAATAATCTTATATGTTCATTAATTCATATCTCATTCATAAATTAAGCGCAACAAGTTACGTTGAGTTCATAACAGTGAAATCTACAATATAGAGTTGGAATAGATGGATTGAAAGCTAGTAGGAATTTGGGTTAAAAATTGAATGTCCGTTCAATTTTAGTTCAAACCAGAGTGCTTTGGCGATTAATGGAATTTCCATAAGTAAATTCACCTCTCTAGCCCACTTACATTTTTATATAAGTGTGGAAAATTTTATTTATGTTGTTTATTTTTTATTTGGATGATTTACTATTTTATTAGTTGGTTTGGATATATTCCCGCCCTCGGAGCAAATGAGGCCCTATTACGTTTCCTTGTATGAGTGGATGACCCTTTGTATACGATCCTGCTCAAAACATTTGATTTTTATTATTTGATTATGTACTATATTGAAGTGCTGCTAAGGATTGTAATATGTAATATAATCTAAGTTATTTACTAGTGCAGAATATGAATATAAGAAGTAAGTAGTAAAGTAAATGACACCAGAGATTTTTATACTAGTTCGAACTCCCGTTCTACGTCCAATCCCAAATTGCTTCTAGAATTATACTATTAAACCTCAATTTACTCAGAGGAACATGTATTACATCGCTTGAGCAACCGAACGGGACTTCTACCACCTACACAATGGAATAGGACTTCTACCGCTCGAGCAACCAAACATGACTTCAACAATATAATAAGTTTTCTTGACTGAACGAGCTCTATAGATAGCACAGATAAGTCTTTACAGTACACCCTTCCTATAGTCTTCTCCTTTGTGGTATATAGTGTAGTTCATGAAGATTGGAAGTAATTTTAATCACAAATAAACTATGCTTCAATATGCGAGTGATTAGAAACAGATTTGAAAGTAAATGGCAGAATTTAAATAGCAAGAATATCAGAATAGAATCAGAGAATTAAATTATTTGAACAACTGAATTCAAGGCTATATATAGAGAGTTTAAAAGATGTAATCACTCATGAAAAGTTTCGGCCAAAAGCTACGGATCAATCATTGGATTAAAAGTTGTTTCTATTCATTAAAAGAAGGTGACCGTTCAAAAAATAGTTGTATGAACATTCAGTCAACTGAGGAAAGAAATCCAGTCATTTGAAAATTCAAACAATTTCGAATTTTAATTTTATTTTGAAAAGACACCTGGTTTAGTCGACTGAATTAGGGAATTTAGTCGACCGAACCTTCAAAGTTATTTATGCACTTATGCATGTTTCAATCCACCACACATCCATGTTCAGTCAACTGAAATAGGTGTTTTCTTCCATATAAACTTCTTGTTGAAAGATTTTTGTTTGGTAACTTATTATAATTAATTTATAAGGTTGTATATGATTTTGAAAGTAATTCTAAACCATGTGTGTGTATAGACAAACCATTTATAAAATTTGAACCTTTCTCTTTGAAATCTCGATCTTCGATCTATCGTCGAGTAGAATAGTATCTGCTCCTGTAAATTTGGTTAGTTTATGTAATATATACTTATATAGTTGTTATGATCAAAACATCAAAATACAAGGTTCTAACATGTATGTGATGTAGGGGGACAGGTTGGAGGGATCCAACAGGTTTCCTTACAATGTTGATTTTACTTTTCATATATTTTGATATATGATGCGTTGGATGTCATATTTGATGACATGGATTGTTTTTGCTTATTTAGTGCTATAGTAGCGCTGGGCCATATTTTTAGTATTTTGAATTGAAATGATTTTTAAAGTGATTTTGAAGTATATATGTTCTGATAAATTTTAAATTGTTAAAAGGAATGAGTTTATTTTCAAACAAATAAAAAGGTATGATTTTAATGTTATAAAAGTATAGTTTTGTGAAATACTTTTAAATAGAAATTTTTGAATAAGTTTATATAAAGGATTTATAAAAGAGATATTTTATAAGTAAAGAAACTGATTTATAATCGAAAATTGTAAATACTTCGTAAATGGATTTGAAATTATATGATAAATGGATTTATGAATGGATTTTATAAATAAATTAAATTTATAAAGGAATGGATTATAGGTGGATTTTGATAGTAAAATGTGTTTTTATAAAAGAATGATTTATAAAGGAATTTTATAAATAAAAAGGTTATATAGAAGTTTTAAAAAATAGAAAGGAGATTTACAAACAATTTTTATAAATATGGAAATGATTTATGTTGAGATTTAAATGTGGATTTTTATATAAAGGAAATACATTCAAATTTCTAAGAGTTAAATAATCTTTTAGAAAAATGTTTTGAAAGTAATATTTTGATGAAGTTAATGGTTTTTAAACTTATAATCTTTAAAAGTAAAGTTTGAATATAACAATTCCAAATGGAATTTAATATTTTGGAAAATGTTTTAAAATGTGATAAGTTTCGAAAATGTGAGGAGAGCAAATTTTGCCTGCTCGAAAATCGACATCCATTCTTTACATCGTACTCGAATGCCGTAGATTCGACCGTTCAAATCCGAGTCGCCGGAGCTTATAACATAATTAAGTAAACAACACAGCGAAATAAAAGAATAATACATTGATATACAGCTTTGATACAATATTCCATACAATGAATATCAATATACAACAGAGATATGATACAAGAAATAGCAGCGGAAAAGGAAAATAGATAACATCTAGCAGCGGAACAATATAACTCTAAGATAGTCTTCAAAAGAGAACTTCAGCAGCAGCAGCTCGTTTCAACATCACGATACGCAAAGACAAGCAAGTCTCGTCCACATCCAAAGACTGAACTAGCTCCAGATAATTCACTGAACCTAACTATCTGAAAAACCCAACTCTAGACTACTCGTGTAGAAAAATTTTGAGCACCCAGAGTTTAGGAAAGAAACAATAAACTCCGGATCAGTCATGGGATTGGTGTGAGCAAAAAAAGCAGTTTATCTTTAAAAAAAACAAAGAAATATTTTAAAATAGATTCGCAATGCTTTTTAGAAATGAGACTACCATAAGGCCTCCCGCATACACACACACACACAATGCAAACGCAGAATCGGAGGAGATTTCTCCTTATGATAGTCAAAGTGCTTGATACGCATTAAAAAGAAACATTTGATATTATTACTAGTGCATGGTGTAGAAAAAATCATTTCGAAAGTAAAAATATAAATCTTAGCCAGCATAGGCATTTCGCACTTATGCCTACTATAGCTACCCCCCTTCCCGGGGAATATACAAAACCTCAGATATGCCACCCCCGGTCCTTTGGGACCTTTATACGAGGCGCCTCTAAACCAACAACCACATAGAAATAAATATAGTGTGTCCACATGAGTAAGTATCTGGACTCCATACCATGACACTACCCTTTTCCAGAAGGAATGGTCATACCCTAGGGAAGCTACCCCTGAAACCTTGCCGCACAATTCCTGTTTCGACCATTACCGGTTTGTGAGGCTCGACGAAGTCTCGTCCACAAAGCTACGCTTTTTACAAAAGCCACGCTTTGATCAACAAATGATCAGCAGCACTCAGCATGCCACATTACCAAGTTGGGAACATATCGCTGATAACCTTCAACTACATAACCTCTGAGCTCGTACGTCTCAGAGAAGAATGTTAATGCTAAGAGAATAAATTCTCTGCCACCAATGGAAATGTATTTGAAAGAAATCTACTTATCTTAAAATGTAATGTCAGACATACAATCTATACAAGTCTATTCTGGATTTAGAACAGAACCGATGGCACTTCCAAAGAAGTCCTTGCAATCCGGGTATTCACAATCCCGATTGGACTTCCCATCACTTAGGGAATCTCTATTCCGTAGCTACTCGATGCAGAGACAATCAATAGGTCATCATATCGTTCTCTCAAATACCCGTTCTTCATCACCGGTCTTCAAAAGCTATCCATAACGACGTATCACATATTCAGAATGGGTTATACGACCCAAAGGTCCTTTCCCGGCTAACCCGAATAGTGAGCGCAACATTTAAAACATATGGATATGGGATTTCAATTAAGTCACAACTTAAAAATTCAAAATTTTCTTTCAAATGATTTAAACCAATTATCATTTCCAATCTTTAAACAAAAAGATTAATTTCACAAAATTCACCCAGTTTCTCAAAGGTTCATTCATAAGTTTCAAAATAATTCCATCTCAATTGGATTAATTCATTTAAATCGTTAAATCAAAGATTTGTTTCATAGCTTTCAAATCGTTCCTAAATATTCTCAAAAAAAATTCGTTTCCAAATATTCATTTATAACTTGGAAACCATTTCAGTTTACTTGAAATCCCTTTTAATACAATTTGAAATTCATTTCTCCTATGAAAGCTTTTTATCATTTAGAAACAACAGTGTTATTTTGGAAAAACCCTATTTCATTTATACAAGTTACAATCTTTGGGTTAATTCAAATTCCCAAAAGAACAATACTTTAAAAATGGTTTGACTCATATATAACTAGTATAATATCGTTAATCCCTGTTTCAAATCATAGAATTCAATTTCAAATCTTGAAATTAAGTTTAAGTCAAATTATTTAAACTTCATACTTTATCAAGTTATTCAAAATAAATCTCATCTTTGAAATTCTATTCCAAAAGCTTTTCACTTTAACCCAATCTCATTTTCAAAACATTTGAATTTAAATATTCAATTTTATAAATCATTTCAAAATCTGTGACTTGATCGATTTCCTCGTGAAATCCATATTTGTGTGTGTATAAATGTGGTCCAAGGTTTAACACAATAGTGCAACATCATTCACTCATCACAGATTCAAATACAACTACATAGTTGATAAGCGATATAACTATAACGCTTATCGCTCATTCACAGATTCACAGATAATATACAGATGTATCATCAATAAATGAATAAATTATACACAGCTCAATCCATAGAACAAAATGTCACAGATCAGATAGGACAATCAATTCAAGGTATCTCATATAATACAATCATTCATAAGTAAGGCCAAGTATTCAATAGTCATTTATGAGTAGGATTAATTAATAGTTTAATCCTAATCAATTCTATTCATTTCCTATTAAATTCATTACTTATGAATCTATTACCCAATCCTGATAAATTAATTACAAATCATTTGATGGAATAAATTAATTTATCAATCGCTTTAATTAATTAATTTTTTTCTTAATTAATCATATTAATTAAATTAACCTCCGAACCAATTACATGATTAATTAACCCCTTGATTAATTATCTTAAGAAATTAACTTTTAATTTCTTACCATTAAGCGATCATCTCATACCAGTAAATCATTAATTACTGATTAATCTTTATCAATAAATAAATCAAAATATCCAATTTAAATTACAATTGGTAATTAACCCCTTAATTACTTTCATTAAGTAATTAACAATTGACAATTGATTATCTTAATTAATACATCAAATAAATTATCAAAATTAATCATATTAATTTAATTACTTAATAATCTCTAGTTAATTATCTTCATTAACTAATAACATTTCCTTAATTCCTTTCTCAAGAAAATTATCTTGGATTAATTCATTATTAATCATCTCTAATTATAAATTAAATCTAAATTATTTATTTATAAATTAAATAAATCATTCTCTAATTACCATATTAATTAAATCATTTTATTACCTTAATTATCTCTAATATAATTCATTTCTTATTGATGACTTCATTAACATGAGTGTAAAACCTTACACTTCTAAATTTAATTTCAAGTTCCATTTTGAATATAAGATTCAAAATGATTATTCAATTACACATTAAACAATTTAAATATCAATTTATAAACCTTAAAATAATTATAAAGAACATTTATTATTTACACAGGAAACTTATATATGGAAAAGCTTTTAAACTCAATTACTTCATTTTTTATTTAAAAATTTAGCTTTTGCATTACACTACATTTTAACTTGCAAAATTCAAGTTATACAAATTATTTAACTTATGATAAGTTTTAACTTAACAAAATCTACATTTGTTTACCTTGTAAATGCCAAAGGTTTACTTAATATTTGTTAACTTGAAAATTTTGTTTGGGCTTAACCCAATTTTCTTTAAAACCCGAGTAAAACAGGTATTTCACTCGAGTTAACCCCGGCGTCTACTCGTTACTTCCCTGAGACCTTTCCTTTCTTCCCCGTGCCCGTTTCTTCTTCCCTCTTTTTTTAGTTTACATTCAAGTTACAGTAGCAGTAACTCGTGAAAACAAACCCACGCGCCCAGGTCTAACCTCGAAGAAACCCTTCATCATACTCGAGCATCACTCGAGTCGAGTCAATATACGAAGTCGCTGACACACCCACTGACACGAACGCACACGCGTACACGTGCACGACAGCTATAGCCCCCATCAGTCGTCACCACGACCCTTGCCAAGTTGTCGATCACCACCTCAGACGAACCGACCCCCTCGATTGCCGATAACCACGATAAATCAAAATCGAGCCTACCCAGCATAAACTGGAACTAAACCCAACTAAGAAGCTTAACCAAATTTTCTTCGTTACGACACAACCCTGCGCCAGAACCCTCGCCACTTCGTCAGGACCTCCGCTACAGTCCCTAGCTTCATTTCCCAAGATTTGGCAACACTCGATCAATCGAGTAAGTCGAACCAATTAAAAATCTCGACCCAGATAAAACTAGGGCTAAAATCTTCCACGATAAAATCACCCTCGCCACCACAACTTATTCTCCTTCCTGATATTTTTCCCTAAAATTCCAATCATACTTCTGCCTCCAGAATAAATCGCGATGCCTCAGACCCTCGAGATCACCGGAAAATGATGAAAATTCAACCTACGGTCATCATACAATTTCTCTTGATTCGCAAATTTAAAAATCATGAAACTACAACCTAAAATCACCATTCCACCAGACGATTTCGATTATGTAACAAAACATTAGATTCAAGCAATTTATATTTCCTGACCGGTAAGGGTTTTGGTGTAAATTTACGGCTTCCTAATACACGCCTAATATTTTTAAGTTGAAATTATTTTTACAAGTTAAATCGGAAAACTACAAACAAGTTTCCTTTAGAGATCTTAGCATAAAACTTTTTATATCAAGAGATATAAATTTTTAAAGTTGATCTAGCCTGTTGTGAACAAAGCAGAGGTAAAGTTCTGTATATACACAGACACATTTTTAAACACAAATATCCACGGCATAAACCACATTCATATAGCCGCAAAAGTTTCAATCCATCTACTCAACATTACTTCAATTGTTGGTTGTATAAAACAAAATAGTTTAGACTTGATAGGAAGAAAAGTTACTCACCTATGAAAATAAGTTTGAACAGAGAGTTGCTTTTGTTTTGCAAAACTGTTTTTGATCTTCTCCTTTTCTTTTCTTTTTTCCTCTTCAGTAATTTGTTCTCAAGCTTGAATATGTGGTGATGTTTTCTTTTTAATTTCTGATCTTTGCTAAGTCATTTGAACGAATTAAAGCAGAGAGATGTTCATGTATATATAAAATATTTTGTACAGGTGAAGGCATAGGCAAGTACTGGTTTCCTTTTCTCAGCAGTTTATTTTTTTTTGACTAAACTATGTTTTTAAATTTTTCTGATGGGATCTTGTTTCCTGTAGAGGAGTAATTGCATTAAATGAAAGCATGTTAGGTAATATCTCCATGTATCTACAGCAGTCTTTACTTTATGTTTGTTTAAGTGTACATAAGTACTTAAAAGTTATTTGTTTTATGCCTTGTTCACTTTTTTACTTTCAAGAATTTTTTTAGCTTATGTATTTTAGTTCCTATTTTTAACACAAATTATCAAATACAAAATTCACTAATGTATTTATTTTTATTTTTTTTATTTCTAAAATTATCTAACATGATCATTTCATATTTTATATAATTATAAATCTATTTGAATATTTTGTTTAACATCATATCCAAAAATCCAAACACAGATTTGTTTCCTAAGATATTTATATTTAAATCCCAATTCAAATTCAATTGTCAATCCATTTTATATACATGTTTATTTTCAAATATCCAATTTAATTCTTGATTAATTCAAAATTTATATTAAAATTTATATTAATTACCAATTTCTTCATAATTTTTATTCAGAAATGAAATTAATTATCAATTCATACTCAATTTAAATCCGGGATCGTTACAGAAAACATAGATTTCAACATTTTTGTTGCAATAGACATTTTAGGGGATGTATGGAAGACATGGACTATAACACTGTTGTTATAGTAAATGATTTCAAAAAGGAAATGTTTTATATAGTATATGGGATTTATATATATATATATATATATATATATATATATAATCAAATACTTATACAAATGTTTTTGGATTGTCATAATGATGTTTTAGGTAACATTAACTTTGACCCAATAAATTGTGTTTTGACCTCCAATTGTGGAATACACGAATAGGTTCTTTTGATCGTACCAAAGGCTTGGTGGTATAGGAAGCATTACTTCTTATACTTAACACCAGCCTGGAGGTGTATGAACTCTGGAGTGACTATGGTACTCCAATCTATGGAGCTTCCTTCTTGGCCAAAGGATATCAAATTGAGAGTGGGAAATGTGATAAGACTATGAGACTTGGTTTCCATATGAGTTTGAGGGCCTCTCTATCGTTGTTGCTCCGAATAGACTGGGGTCGGATTCATCCGAGAATACTTCGGACCAATGTATGCATTCGAAAGTGTAGGTTTATAATGATGATTTTGAAGACGGAGATCACATGGCTACTTGGCACTAGACCTATGATGCATATTATATATAACAGGTGGTTGTAGTGCTTCATTATGAAAATCTACGATACACAAGGACTTCTTGCTACTAATCCTAGGGGCAATTCTCAACGGGATGTGATAGTAGAGTGCCTTCGGTTTGTCCTGTTCCAGGACAACTTCTATGGATGTGCATTTTTAATAACATTTATTGATCTCTATAAATGTGTCATCTGTTTGGTGGTGAAGAAGGCAACTTCACTAAGTTTAACACCCCTTCTTGCGACGTAAGAGCATAGAAGTTATACATTTGTATAAATTAGTTTTGTGATTATGGGAGCAGTAATGTGACATACAAATTGGAATGTGCTATCTGAAAGGTAAATGTTACCTTAGGCCTCATCACCCAGTAATGGATTAAACAGGGTACACCATGAGGCTACGTGGTTTGCAACCATTAGGGTATGATCATTACCTTTTTAGATAACCCTACCGGATATGTGGTGTATGTTACGAGATGTCTCGGGTTGGACGGTAACCATAGAGCTAATAAGATATTTGGTTTCTATCCAAGCTATGTATGAGCACTAGATAGGGATAGACTGGTCTTACCAGATACGAAGATTGTTTGTGTATCCTCGGTATATCACTCTAGTGATGTAATGTACGGAAGATATTCCTTTACCTTGCCACTTTATGGAAATCCATTCTCCAATACGTGCCTACCATTTAGTTTGTAAACCTATTATGCCATCAAATTTAACCAATGTAACAATTTCGGCTATTTTAATATTATTTATATACTAGGCACTAGTATAATATAATAGGATTTGATATGAAATGTTTTGGTATCGTAAGGTAAAAACCCGTCCATATTTATATGCGGCATGGTTTTACGAGATTCCTTAGTTTGATAAAGAAAAGTTTTCATAACTTTAAAATTTAGTTAAGACGTGTTTCCACACGTTGGTTTACCAGACTGATCCGATTGTTCTTCCCTTTCAATTTTCGGGTCAGACCGAGCATATTTATAGATTCAGATTTGGACGGTTGGAGCTTCAGCAACCAAGCTAGAGGTCTTCAGGTCGTACTCATGTATATATTTATTCTCTGCCGCGTTATTGTTTATATTAATAGAAATTGCGAGGACATACTGTTATTACTGTCTAGGCTGATGATTGGTGATTTGTTGTTATATTCTGATGGATGTATATATATATTACAGTTTCTCTTTTATAAAGTTCATTGATATGATATTATAAGGTTTCCACTTCGGCTGTGATATTCTGTGTTATTTTATTTTATCTTTCTCTTCTTCTTTCTTCTTTCTTTCCTATGGCTATCCATCTTTTCTTTCAATTTGAGTTGGACTTGTGTGGTTTATTGTTAGCTTGAATTGTGCGGATTTGCAGGTCCTTACATTAGATGTATTTTTTCAGTGAACCAAAAATAAATTGGTTTTTGAAGATATTATTGCTCCATGTGTAAACCTCAATTTTCTTTGTAATTCATATAACTTCTTTTAGCGAATACTATTGGATTTTGTGTCCATGTTAACGATAAATTGGATTTTGCCTTTAAAAAACATAAAACAGTTTGATTACATGGACGTAAAATTCATGTTATGACCTACAAACTGAACCTACATTTGATAATATAATCAATTATTTAAGTAGATGCCAAGATTAGCATTATTTCTTCTTCCTTGCACGAGATAGTTAACAGTCTATTTTATTATATTGTAGGAATTATTGTTTGGTTATCACCAAAATTTAACAATGTATTCCTTCATGATGATTAAATTAGGAATGTGAAAGCAATTTTGTTTCAGGATTGACATGTGCCTAAAAGGTTATAATTGTATTAATGTATTTTTTTTAAATTTTATATTCGTTAATAAAGTTTGTTAGATCAATTAATGAGATGTGTTATTATTACTCTTTGAGGCGTTTCGCTGAAATTATCCAGTTTTTCAAAGGATTCCAAAAAGGATTTCAATTTTAGATAATGCTAGGTCATATTTCCAATATTTTTAAAATTGTTATAGGTAGGCCTTAAAAACTCAGTCCGTCGTAACAAAAAGTGCTATATGATTGTTTTATGTTGCAAATACTTTGCATGCATTTATTCTCAGTGTCCATCAACTTGTTTTCTATGTTCCATGTGGATATTATATTATCCTCTCAATATACAACATTTCATACTACTTTAAAAAAGATGGTTTAAATGATTTCGAGAAAACCATCATGTACATCATTTTAACAAATCTAAATAACACAAATTACTAACATGGCCGTTCCTTATATCGCCAATTAGTCGCCTAAGAGAAATTTAAACAATTCTTTTTTGTCATACTTCATTTGTTTTCTTATCAAGCCCTTATCTCAGGTGTTGACTATATAGGGTTATGACCATGTAAATGACGTTAATAAAGTACAAGATCATCATGAGGTCCAAGTATTGGCATTTGAAAGCTTGCATGGTGACATTTTCCAACTATTTGCTTCTTATGAATATTTCCTCTTTTCCTTTATTGGAATTTGCTTCAAATTTAAATATATTTCATTGGAAGTTGCAAAAGGTACTACAAGAAATTGGAGCCACCAACATTATTTTAAGTGCCTATATATTACTTGTCTTTTCTTACATGTTTAACAAACGTGTCTTATGCACTGGTAATGTCAATAATAAAATATAAAACTACATTATAAATTTAAATAAAATAATAATTAAAGATAAAAAAAATTAGAAATGTTCTAAATAAATTAGATTTCATAGGCCCATTAAAGATCCAAAATGGTCAAAAGTTTGAAATTCACTTTTCTTTCACTACGGGTTGGTTCAGTTTCAATAATGGTGTCAAAGCCCAATAGCATATGCAGTCTAAATTAGTCATGTTAGGGTTAATTAATTAAGTTCGTAGCCAAAATAGTTGGATTTCTAGAAAGATAAGATCAAATGATTGAATTTGGGTATTCAACTACTCTGCTCCATCTGGCTATCGGCCTGATTCGAACAGATATGTGATCCCAAAGTTTGTCCTCAAAAGGAAAGGCCCAATTTGAATTGGCCATTAGGCTAATTTTCAAAATTATTTGAAAATTAAAAATATAAGATTTTAAATTTAACAGTTAAATTTAAAATAAATATTATACATTTTATAAATGTAATAATATAATTAAAAATTTGAAAATGTTTGAAAATTAGTATAAATTAATTTCTAAATTTATAAAATTTAATAATGAGGTTAATAAAATATATTAATTAATTAATAAATATATACATGTGTTATTATTATGATATATGTTTTGTTATTTTAAAATGTTAAAATAACATAGCTATACAGTATGTATATAAATGGATTTCGAAATTAATATAATTTAATTAAAATTGTTTAATTAAATAAATTAATAAAAAGGTTAATTAAGTAAATAAAATGCATATGTATACGATATATGTGTTATACTGTGACGCCCTACTTTGAGACTCACATTAACAAAGGGCATTACTGAGTAATACTATCTGTTAATGTTGAGAATATGGTTGGTTCAGAGCGACCATCCGTAAGCTTTGTCTTAACCATGTATTGAATACGTCGATTGAGTGCCCTATTTTTTTCTTTTATCTTTCTCAAGTGGATCGATATACTCAATAAATGTTTATTACAAAACTATGGTGGCAACGAATCTATCAAAACAAAATATAACAACAACAATATAACAGATCACAGAATAGTAGTCACATATATATACACATATAAACAGATACATCATAGTACACTACATAGTGATACAATAGTGGTGGTACATGGACCGTAATATATAAATCGAGTCAAAAAGAATAAGTACATATCAGAGTTCACAAAATACAACAAGACTACACAAAAGATGACAAACATCAAAATAAAGCAATAAAATCCATAGCGGAAGCAGCGTAGTGGTAATCTACAGTAGGTGTCTAACCTAAAATAACTCAGTCTGACCCGAGTATATATAATACATGGGTTAGTCTAGCTTAAATAAACTAATTAGCATATGATAAGTGAATTAAAGGGATGAAGGGTAATATTTCTTCTCAAAAGAGATGAACTAACACAAATATATGTCAACTACTTCATGTGAAAGAATGTCACTATAATATACCATAAGAGGATATCTCGAAAGAGGCAAATTCAGCGACGATATCAATTAATCACAAGTAATCGCTTCATATCATCGGCATGTACAATAGCCAATATAATGGATTTCATTAACCATAACTCCTAAATAGGTAATCATAAATCTCAAAAATATGCCAAAGAACGGCAATCACAAATAGCCCCTAAAAAGGAGATCATAAATCTCTAAATACACACCAAAAGATGGCATCACAAATCATAATATGTAGAACTCGATTAAGAGTACAAACTCTAAAAATGTAATCCCATATAATAATTTCTCAAACGGCTCAAAAGGTCCAATAATCTTGAAATTGTGAAAATATTTGGAAATCACAAATAAATCATGAAATATCACAAAAGATTGCACATGCTTAATAAAATGGGCGAAGCCCGCCAAGTGTTGTATCTCAAATAAGGTGTGACGATCGGGATTTTTCGTCCACGAATGCCGACATCAATACGACCACTGTATCAACTGCCGAGGAATCGAAGGCCGGAAAACCGTACCGTTATGGTTAAAGAAGAAGAAAAGTTAGAAGAAGATAGAAAAAAATAGAAGAAAAAAGAAAGAAATAACAGAACAACATCAGAATCTCACAATTCGTAGCGGAACAACATATAATAGATAAATGAATAATCTTTAAACAAAGAACTATATCAGTTATTACATTACATTACATTTCATTACATCATCAGAGTGTACAACAACAAACAACATCCACAGCGGAAAAGAAATACTATATACTAGTGAATACGCCATGCATCCATCTTGCCTCCAGCAACTTTTGAATTCCAGGATATCCCGATAAACCTATCTCTTGACTGCCCGTGTGGAAATTGGTGGGCACCCAGAGTTTAGGAAGGAAAACAATAAACTCCGAGTCAGTCATGTGACTGGTGTGTGAGAACTAAAACAATTTATTTTTCTTAAAATCAAAATAGACGGATATTTTTAAAGTCAATTCGCAATGCTTTTTAAAAATGAGACTACCATAAGGCCTCCCGCGCACACACACAATGCAAACGCAGAATCGGAGGAGATTTCTCCTTATGATAGTCAAAGATGCTTGATACACATTAAAAAGAAACATTTGATATTATTATTAGTGCATAGTGTAGGAAAATATTTCGAAAATAAAGATATAAATCTTAGCCACATAGACATTTCGCACTTATGCCTACTATAGCTACCATGTTCAATAGCAGGTTACCGCCACATTCCATGGCAGGTTATACAACTAAAACCGTACAAGTCTCGTATTGTTTCTTTGGATTTCCAACAAATGGTCAGGCCAAGGAACTTCCCATTGCCACATGGAAACGCCTCTGGAATGACGTCCCGAGAACCTAACCGGATCTCTGCCAACACAAGGCCGGGTTACCCCTAACTGGGTAACTACTGACACGAATATGTCATCCCCCGATCGTAACCGATCTATCCGAGGATCCTCGATTTCCAACAACCACAAAATTTGCAGCAACCACATAGGTTAAATATCTGGGCTCCATACCATGATACCACCTCTATCCAGAAGGAATGACATACACTAAAGGGGCGCTACCCCCTAATAACCTTGCCGCATCCTTCTTGTTTTGACCATTTCCGGGGAGTGAGGTCCGACGAAGTCTCGTCCACAAAGCCAGGCTTTATACAAAAGCCGTGCTTTGGGTCAACAAATGATCATAGAAATGATCACCAAGATAAATGATCAAATTAATGATCCTATCACAAATGATCAAACAATGATCATTTCACATCAACACTCAGCATGTCACACTACCAAATTGGGAGTATATCACTAATAACCTTCAACTATATAGCCTCTGAGCTCGTACGTCTCAGAGAAGGGTGTTAAGCTAAGAGAATAAATTCTCCGCCACCAAAAGAAATATATTTGAAAGAAATCAGCTTTATATCTCAATTTGTAATGTCAGACATACAATCCATACAAGTCTGTTCCGGGCTCGAACAGAACCGAAGGCACTTCCAAGAAGTCCTTGCAATCCGGATGTTCACTAATCACGACGGACTTCCCGTCACTAAGGGTGGTAAAACCTCTATATCAGAGATCAGCCGATGTAGAGTAACTCGACCGTAATCCTTCCGTTTTCACAAATATCCGGTCTTCAACACCGGTCATCAAATGCAATCCATAACGACGTATCACATATTCGGAATGGGTTATACGACCCCAAGGTCCTTTCCCGACTAACCCGAATAGTGAGCATTTATTCAAAAATAAGTATGGCATTCAAATTCAAACAAATCTCAACAAACACCTATTTAAAGGTAAATATTGATAGTCGGATATTTAACTATCAATAGGCGTGTTCAACATCACCAAATCCAAATAATTTCCCAAATAATTTACTTTCCAAAATATCTTTACTAGATATATATTTTCCACACATCAACCATTTGAAAACAAATTTTCAAATCACTTTTCACCTTTATCACTTTTGAAAACAAATTTCAATCATTTTCCTCACGCGGAATTTCTTTCATTTCAACATGGTTCATTTAAACCAATTAAATAAATCCTTAACGATTTACTTTATATTTACGTTCCAAATCCGTAAATTAATTCCCACACTTCAAAAATAAATCAACGTTTATTTTTAAGCAAATTCCCCTTTCTTTTACAAATTCCATAGTGAATTTATAATTCCAAAATACTATGATATACGATTTTCAGTCGATTTCAAATATTCACTTTCAATTTATCTTTAAAAAGATAAATTCTCAAAACGTTTCATTTTCATATTGGAAAAGCATTCCCATACTTATTCTAATAATAAGTATTTCACAAACCCATTTATTTTCAACATTTGAAAATATTCAATATACTTAAATCAAAATTAAGTATATATTTCATTTCTTAAGGAAAACGGCCTTTTAAACGCATTTATTTGAGTCAAAACGAATGTTACGTAAAACATCGTTACGACGACCCAAAATCACTAGTATAGGGATTCGAAATTTAAATAGATATATAAATCCCAATACTATACAAAACATTTCCTTTCGGAAACCATTTACTATAACAACAGTGTTATAGTCCACCATTTCCTTCTTTCTCGAAAACGTCTATTTCAACAATAAATGTTGAAATCTATGGTTTCGATTCATAATACATTTTTAAACATTTTTAAAATAATTAACTTCATTCTACAATATTCATTTTTCCAAACATGACTATTTTATTCAATAATGTATTCACTGTCCAAAATTGTGAATATATTTCCTTTAATAAACTTCAATATTCAATTTGTCAAATTAAAATTGATTTCGAATTTATAAACAATGTTTATAAATTACATTTCTGTTTATAAGCTTCGATTTATAAACCTCATTATTAAAAAATTCCATTTATATCTCATTTAAATGTCAAAATTCGATTTATAAGATAATTACTTATAAATCTTCTATTTCACAAAATCTATTCATTTTATAACTTCACAATTTATAAATCTATAAATTCCGTTCACTTGTGAAATCCATTTTTATTTCATTTTTAACACTTATAAAAACTCGTTTTAATATTCCAATATTTTTAATTTATAAAATATCAATTTTATAAGTCTTTTTTACACATCGTTTTTTTTATAATTCAAAAATCCCAATTTAAACCAATTTATAAGTTAATTAACTATTTATTTCCAAAAATCTCATTTCGGTTATAGTTCTCAAAAATCTTAATTTTTATAACATAAATATTTATAACGTTTTAATTATTTAAAATGAATCAATTCAAAATTTAATAAAACGTATACTTTCAAAAAATTACTTTAAAATCCTTTTAAAAATCAAAATCGTTACTTTAAAACTTCAAAAATGGATCCGTTGATGCAACAGCACCAAATAGTTAATCACGACATCCAAATATCATATATCGATATGATAATCAACAAATATCACAATATCTGTAAATAAATCAATACAGTTGAGGAATCCAGTTGGATCCCTCTAACCTGTTTCCCTACATCCATAAGCATTAGCACAATACCAATTCCGCTCCAGTACGGAATTATCGCGGTATATAGGATTTATAAAATATTATCCGATTAATAGGCGGCGTAATAGGGTCTCATCTGCTATATAATGCGGGAAATCAATTCCAAGTACATAAATAATACCAATTTCACCGTACTGTGAAATATTCGCGGTATATGTTTTTAATAAATAACCTCCGCTTACTAACGACGCATAATGTCTATTTTAACAATCAATAGATAACAATCATCATTCAAACATGCATTCAAGAATTTTAAATCTAACTATTTAAAATAAAAATCAAAATCGATTCGATTGAGTGAGAAGTTCTCACCTTGATTTCAATTTCGTTTTAGCGATTTATTTCGAATAAAATTAAACGGACGTTTAATTTTGCCTGAAATCCTCACTAACTCCAAACGACTCCAATCCAATTCCATAGCGTAGTGCTCGTCCATACGATTCCTACGCAAAAAGTTTCGTGCGTTTTCGACCTCGTATGAAGAAGATATCACATTTCAAAGATTGAACGAATTAATATGAACAAAATTTACATTTCCTTTTAAAATTTTAACCTAATCTAATCAGAGCCGCAAGTTCCATCTCTCCGGATCCTAGCCCTTGCACACATCTTCCCTAGTGCATTCGAAAATACGCTCTCATCCAGTAAACAAAACCCATTAGCTCGCGTCCAAAACTCAATGGCCGCAACACCTACGTTGACTTTCACCCCGATCAAGTACCACCATCCTGACCCCCTTCGTGAGCTTCACCTACGGCTTCAATCCCATAGAGCTCGGCCATACATAAGCCTGGAAATTCATGCCCAAACGTGGTCCCTTTGAGCGAGATTTGACGTTGATCTGAAACTCCGTTTTCGGTCATCACCGTATGGATATGAAGCCCTCGCGATACTCTACGATTTGTTAGTTGGGAGTTTGTTGAGATATTGCACGGATTTGAAGAAAGTAAAGGAAGAATTTTCATGCATTTCTGGCCATCGAAATGATAAGTGGCGGCTGTATGAAGAAAGTAGGGTTTTGCCATTTCTTTGGGGTTGAGGTTCCTTTTATAGACAACGGACGAACACTATTCATCCCGGATTTTCGAACTCTGATTTACGTGCGGTGACCGGCGTTTCTAGGGTTTACCCCGCGTTCCGAACACAATGGAACGTGTTTCGGGAGCTAATTCGGTCATCTGTGCGAGTTATGGCAATAAACGTTCGATTTAAAATTAAACCGATTAAACGATTTTCTAGGCGTTTTAGCTTGCACCGGACAAACGGTAAATCCGATTGACAAGAAATTTGAAACCATACAATAATATCACATTACGGATCCGATGAAACTAGTTTCGTCGAAATCCGAGACTTTTTGAAAAATGACTATTTTAACTCGCCAAATTAATATTAAAACAATTTCGATGCGTTTCGAGCTGACACGGTCAAACGAAAACTCCGATTGCTACGAAAATTGAAATCCGATAATAACTAACTATTATGGATCCAATGGAACTAGTTTCGTCCCATTCTGAGACTGTTCAAAAATTGGCTATTTTTCACTAGTCGATTAAATATTAAAATATTCAATTTTCACTGATTAACTTTTAGTTCGATTTTAAAAGTTCTATAACATCATTCTAACTTCAATATGATAAAATAAAATTTTACAAATCAATTTCAATCATATTTAACCAAATTTTCAATTATTTCTGTATTTCCAACTATTTAATTATCGATTTAATTATCCAATTAAATCCAATTATTCAAATTAAAACTTATTCAACTAATAAATTTCACTTATTAACATTTAAATTCAATTAAATATTCAAATTTAAATTATCAAAAATTCTGGGTCGTTACAAACTTCCCCCCTTAGAAGAATTTCGTCTTCGAAATTACCAAGTAAGAAAAATTTACAGAATCCGTTAACTTTCAAAATCCATAGTTAAACTTCTTACAATAACTTTACTAAGTTTTCAAATCATACTTAGTTATCTTTCAAAACCAAACTACTATTGTTTAACTTTCAACTTCAAATTAAATTTATAGTTTTCAAAATTTTCCAATTTTTCTCAAATTTTTCTAACGCCTTAAATTTTCGAAAAAATTCGCCATAGTTTCCTTTGCGCGACACGATCCGAAAAAATAATGACAGTATATATATCACAAATATACATCTCATCAAGTGATGAGGCATCCCGCAGGGAAAAAGTGTAAAAGTACGGTATGTAATCCGAGATATGTACCTTATATATTATTAGCGAGCATATACGGCTAATATAGCTCGAAAGCGAGCTCCAAAAGCGAAGCAACGCCATCCGCACCTACTAAACACTTAACAACAACATGAGAATCATGCGTATATGAAAATAGTATCAATATACAACATATAACAACATAACAACTACATGTGCCAATATAGCAAATGCAACAAAAGTAACAAATGCAACCACCAACCAACTATCATCCATAACCAAATAAATATTCATTCATATTCTCATTAATATTCAATGAATTGGTTTTCAATTTAAATCGCATTTGATTCATTTACATTGGATTTTATCAACTTTCATTCATTTTCAATTAGTTTACATTCACTAATTAAATCCAATTCACATTCAATTCTATTCAAATTTATTTACTTTCAATTTGAATTCAATTTCATAGCTTCCAATTTCGCTAATTCACTTTCATTAACACTTAATGAATTTATATACAATCAATCAACAATCAAATAACAACCAATGTTTATTCAATACAACCAAATTTATTCACTTTACATTCAATTTGGTTCAACACTTTTAATTCCAATTGGATCATATTAAATTGACTTTCATTCAATTTATTCAATTTCTCAACTTCACTAGCTTTTAATGAATTTACACTTACATTCATTATTTCATATCAATTATTTACATTTAATTGATTAACATTTAATCCATTAGTTCAATTCAATTGCTAATTCCTTTAACAATATAATGTTGAATTTCATTTATATAACCCAAGTTCAAATTCTTAATGACTTCACTTCATTAATTCACTTATTAATTTACTTCGATACCAAAATTAACTTCATTCAACTTCACTTAAGTTATATTCCATCATTTCCCATTCTATAAGTTATACAACTTATTTATTAACTTCCAAATCCATTAACTTATCTAAAGCTAAATTTATTATTCATATTATAAGTTCAAAACACATTTCACTTACATTTATCAATTACAACTTGGATTTTAATTGATTCGCTTATACTCCCTTTAACTTAACTCCATCCTTTAAGTTAAACTTATTATATCAAAATTCAATATGTACAAGTTATCAACTCATTTATTATTCTCATAATATTTTAAATAAGATTCCAGAGTCCTTTCAATCTTTCAAAACCATTATTGAATACCTTTTGCATTTCAAAACCAAACCTAAATTTTCCAAACAACTTTCATTTAAAATTATTTGGCAGCAATCCCTCTTTTGGAAACCCGAAAATCAACAACAATGATGCTGTGGTCATCATCGGAATGATTTTCCAGCGACCGAAAAGAGTATAGAGCTTTAACTGCTCCAAAATAATTTTCCCAAAATATCAAATCTCTTTCAAAACACTTCTCTGGAATTTTATTTTCAAATTATAAACCATATTTATAAATCTTTTACTCATATAATTTCACTTCTTATATATAAGATTATTCCATCATTGTAAATCATTTTAATTATAACTTCATACTTATAATTCGTTTACAATTGTTGTCTTAATTTAACTTATTCAAACAACTTTTGTTTACTTGCATGCATTCTTACATTTTCAACAATCAACAATCAATTTGTATACACTTTAATAATTCCGAAAAATTATTCCTTTATATATAAAATATAATCAAGGTAAAATTATTTCATTTACCCAATTTAAATAATACTATGTCGACATGCCTCGTTTAAGTGTTTAGAAATCCCTATCGATAATATGGCATCCCACACACCGATCAGAATTCACAAACAGCTCAACGGATAAGCAAACACAATATAAAATTTTTTTATATTCACTAACAAATACGCGCTCGTATCTATTATTACACTCACACTCATTCTAGAGTACTACTGACTCTATCTCTAATGAGTTATACCCAACAGAGCCATGGTTGTCGCTTAACCATAAGCTCTGATACCAAATGTGATGATCGGGATTTTTCGTCCACGAATGCCGACATCAATACGACCACTGTATCAACTGCCGAGCAATCGAAGGCCGGAAAACCGTACCGTTATGGTTAAAGAAGAAGAAAAGGTAGAAGAAGATAGAAAAAAATAGAAGAAAACAGAAAGAAATAACAGAACAACATCAGAATCTCACAATTCGCAGCGGAACAACATATAATAGATAAATGAATAATCTTTAAACAAAGAACTATATCAGTTATTACATTACATTACATTACATTTCATTACATCATCAGAGTGTACAACAACAAACAACATCTACAGCGGAAAAGAAATACTATATACTAGTGAATACGCCATGCATCCATCTTGCCTCCAGCAACTCCTGAATTCCAGAATATCCTGATAAACCTGTCTCTTGACTGCCCGTGTGGAAATTGGTGCGCACCCAGAGTTTAGGAAGGAAAACAATAAACTCCGAGTCAGTCATGTGACTGGTGTGAGAACTAAAACAATTTATTTTTCTTAAAATCAAAATAGACGGATATTTTTAAAGTCAATTCGCAATGCTTTTTAAAAATGAGACTACCATAAGGCCTCCCGCACACACACACAATGCAAACGCAGAATCGGAGGAGATTTCTCCTTATGATAGTCAAAGATGCTTGATACGCATTAAAAAGAAACATTTGATATTATTACTAGTGCATAGTGTAGGAAAATATTTCGAAAATAAAGATATAAATCTTAGCCAGCATAGACTTTCGCACTTATGCCTACTATAGCTACCATGTTCAATAGCAGGTTACCACCACATTCCATGGCAGGTTATACAACTAAAACCGTACAAGTCTCGTATTGTTTCTTTGGATTTCCAACAAATGGTCAGGCCAAGGAACTTACCATTGCCACATGGAAACGCCTCTGGAATGACGTCCCGAGAACCTAACCGGATCTCTGCCAACACAAGGCCGGGTTACCCCTAACTGGGTAACTACTGACACGAATATGTCATCCCTCGATCATAACCAATCTATCCGAGGATCCTCGATTTCCAACAACCACAAAATTTGCAGCAACCACATAGGTTAAATATCTGGGATCCATACTATGATACCACCTCTATCCAGAAGGAATGACATACACTAAAGGGGCGCTACCCCCTAATAACCTTGCCGCATCATTCCTGTTTTGACCATTTCCGGGGAGTGAGGTCCGACGAAGTCTCATCCACAAAGCCAGGCTTTATAAAAAAGCTGTGCTTTGGGTCAACAAATGATCATAGAAATGATCACCAAGATAAAGGATCAAATAAATGATCCTATCACAAATGATCAAACAATGATCATTTCACAGCAACACTCAGCATGCCACACTACCAAATTGGGAGTATATCATTAATAACCTTCAACTATATAACCTATGAGCTCGTACGTCTCAGAGAAGGGTGTTATGCTAAGAGAATAAATTCTCCGCCACCAACAGAAATATATTTGAAAGAAATCAGCTTTATATCTCAATTTGTAATGTCAGACATACAATCCATACAAGTCTGTTCCGGGCTCGAACAGAACCGAAGGCACTTCCAAAGAAGTCCTTGCAATCCGGATATTCACTTATCACGAACGGACTTACCGTCACTAAGGGTGATAAAACCTCTATATCGGAGATTAGCCGATGTAGAGTAACTCGACGGTAATCCTTCCGTTTTCACAAATATCCGGTCTTCAACACCGGTCATCAAATGCAATCCATAACGACGTATCACATATTCGGAATGGGTTATACGACCCCAAGGTCCTTTCCCGGCTAACCCGAATAGTGAGCATTTATTCAAAAATAAACGTGGCATTCAAATTCAAACAAATCTCAACAAATACCTATTTAAAGGTAAATGTTGATAGTCGGATATTTAACTATCAATAGGCGTGTTCAACATCACCAAATCCAAATAATTTCCCAAATTATTTACTTTCCAAAATATCTTTACTAGATATATATTTTCCACACTTTAACCATTTGAAAACAAACTTTCAAATCACTTTTCACCTTTATCACTTTTGAAAACAAATTTCAATCATTTTTCTTACGCGGAATTTCTTTCATTTCAACATGGTTCATTTAAACCAATTAAATAAATCCTTAACGATTTACTTTATATTTACGTTCCAAATCCGTAAATTAATTCCCACACTTCAAAAATAAATCAACGTTTATTTTTAAGCAAATTCCCCTTTCTTTTACAAATTCCATAGTGAATTTATGATTCCAAAATACTATGATATACGATTTTCAGTCGATTTCAAATATTCACTTTCAATTTATCTTTAAAACGATAAATTCTCAAAACGTTTCATTTTCATATTGGAAAAGCATTCCCATACTTATTCTAATAATAAGTATTTCACAAACCCATTTATTTTCAACATTTGAAAATATTCAATATACTTAAATCAAAATTAAGTATATATTTCATTTCTTAAGGAAAATAGCCTTTTAAACGCATTTATTTGAGTCAAAATGAATGTTACGTAAAATATCGTTACAACGACCCAAAATCACTAGTATTGGGATTCGAAATTTAAATAGATATATAAATCCCAATACTATACAAAACATTTCCTTTCGGAAGCCATTTACTATAACAACAGTGTTATAGTCCACCATTTCCTTCTTTCTCGAAAACGTCTATTTCAACAATAAATGTTGAAATCTATGGTTTCGATTCATAATACATTTTAAAACATCTTTAAAATAATTAACTTCATTCTGCAATATTCATTTTGCCAAACATGACTATTTTATTCAATAATTTATTCACTGTCCAAAATTGTGAATATATTTCCTTTAATAAACTTCAATATTCAATTTGTCAAATTAAAATTGATTTCGAATTTATAAACAATGTTTATAAATTACATTTCGGTTTATAAGCTTCGATTTATAAACCTCATTATGAACAAATTCCATTTATATCTCATTTGAATGCCAAAATCCGATTTATAAGATAACTACTTATAAATCTTCTATTTCACAAAATCTATTCATTTTATAACTTCACAATTTATAAATCTATAAATTCCGTTCACTTGTGAAATCCATTTTTATTTCATTTTTAACACTTATAAAAACTCGTTTTAATATTCCAATATTTTTAATTTATAAAATATCAATTTTATAAGTCTTTTATACACATCGTTTTTTTATAATTCAAAAATCCCAATTTAAACCAATTTATAAGTTAATTAACTATTTATTTCCAAAAATCTCATTTCGGTTATAGTTCTCAAAAATCTTAATTTTTATAACATAAAAATTTATAACGTTTTAATTATTTAAAATGAATCAATTCAAAATTTAATAAAACGTATACTTTCAAAAAATAACTTTAAAATCCTTTTAAAAATCAAAATCGTTACTTTAAAACTTCAAAAATGGATCCGATGATGCAACAACACCAAATAGTCAATCACGACATCCAAATATCATATATCGATATGATAATCAACAAATATCACAATATCTTTAATAAATCAATACAGTTGAGGAATCCAGTTGGATCCCTCCAACCTGTTTTCCTGCATCCACAAACATTAGCACAATACCAATTCCGCTCCAATACGGAATTATCGCGGCATATAGGATTTATAAAATATTATCCGCTTAATAGGCGGCACAATAGGGTCTCATCCGCTATATAATGCGGAAATCAATTCCAAGTACATAAATTATACCAATTTCACTGTACTGTGAAATATTCGCGGTATATGTTTTTAATAAATAACCTCCGCTTACTAACGGCGCATAATGTCTATTTTAACAATCAATAGATAACAATCATCATTCAAACATGCATTCAAGAATTTTAAATCTAACTATTTAAAATAAAAATCGAAACCGATTCGATTGAATGAGATGTTCTCACCTTGATTTCAATTTCGTTTTAGCGATTTATTTCGAATAAAATTAAACGGACGTTTAATTTTACCCTAAATTCTCACTAACTCCAAACGACTCCAATCCAATTCCATAGCGTAGTGCTCGTCCATACGATTCCAACGCAAAAAGTTTCGTGCGTTTTCGACCTCGTATGAAGAAGATATCACATTTCAAAGATTGAACGAATTAATATGAATAAAATTTACATTTCCTTTTAAAATTTTAACCTAATCTAATCAGAGCCGCAAGTTCCATCTCTCCAGATCCTAGCCCTTGCACGCATCTTCCCTAATGCGTTCGAAAATACGCTCTCATCCAGTAAACAAAACCCATTAGCTCGCGTCCAAAACTCAATGGCCGCACCACCTACGTTGACTTTCACCCCGATCAAGTACGACCATCCTGACCCCCTTCATGAGCTTCACCATCGGCTTCAATCCCATAGAGCTCGGCGATACATAGGCCTAGAAATTCGTGCCCAAACGCGGTCCCTTTGAGCGAGAATTGACGTTGATCTGAAACTCCGTTTTCGATCATCACCGTATGGATATGAAGCCCTCGCGATACTCTACGATTTGTTAGTTGGGAGTTTGTTGAGATATTGCACAGATTTGAAGAAATTAAAGGAAGAATTTTCGTGCATTTCTGGCCATCGAAATGATAAGTGGCGGCTGTATGAAGAAAGTAGGGTTTTGCCATTTCTTTGGGGTTGAGGTTCCTTTTATAGACAACCGACGAACACTATTCATCCTGGATTTTCGAACTCCAATTTACGCGTGGTGACTGGCGTTTATAGGGTTTACCCCGCGTTCTGAACACAATGGAACATGTTTCAGGAGCTAATTCGGTCATCTGTGCGAGTTATGGCAATAAACGTTCGATTTAAAATTAAACCGATTAAACGATTTTCTAGGCGTTTTAGCTTGCACCGGACAAACGGTAAATCCGATTGACACGAAATTTGGAACCATACAATAATATCACATTATGGATCCGATGAAACTGGTTTTATTGAAATCCGAGACTTTTTGAAAAATGACTATTTTAACTCGCCAAACTAATATTAAAACAATTTCGATGCGTTTCGAGCTGCCACGGTCAAACGAAAACTCCGATTGCTACGAAAATTGAAATCCGATAATAACTAACTATTACGGATCCAATGGAACTAGTTTCGTCCAATTCCGAGACTGTTCAAAAATTGGCTATTTTTTACTAGTCGATTAAATATTAAAATATTCAATTTTCACAGATTAACTTTTGATTCGATTTTAAAAGTTCTATAAAATCATTCTAACTTCAATATGATAAATAAAATTTTACAAATCAATTTCAATCATATTTAACCAAATTTTCAATTATTTCTGTATTTCCAACTATTTAATTATCGATTTAATTATCCAATTAAATCCAATTATTCAAATTAAAATTTATTCAACTAATAAATTTCACTTATTAACATTTAAATTCAATTAAATATTCAAATTTAAATTATCAAAAATTCTGGGTCGTTACATATGGCGCCAACATCCCGAAGGATAAACATCTTGAAGGACGACATCCTGAAGGATAAACATCCCGAAGGACAAATGAACCGAAGGTCCAGTACTAGCAATCAACTCGAAGGTCCATAAAAATGTATGGTTTCAAACGAACAAGTCCAGAATTAACCGAAAAAGTAAATGCATGTGTCTCATAGCACATGTTTTACTAAATCGTTTAATTCTCTTTCTCATACGCTCGAATAGAGAAAAATTAGCTTCAAACGAACAAGTCTGGAATTAACCGAAAAGTAAAAGCATTTGTCCCATACCACATGTTTTTACTAAATTGTTTAATTTTCTTTCTCATACGCTCGAAGAGTGAAAAAACATATGTTTTAAATAGAAAATATTTTGCTTTGAGAAAACTAGTTTTTAAAACAATTTTTGAAATCATTTGGAAAACATTCCTTTGAAATTATTTTTATTATAGAGAATATATATATTTTTAATAGCCTTAAAAATAATCATAAATACTGTAAAATATTTATTTCAAAAGCTATTTTTTATAAAAATCATTTCAAAATTGTTTTAGAAAAACATATGCTCAAAATAGCAGAAATCATCGAAAAAACCGAAAATCAGCATATGCAATCATCTCATAAACACGTCAATCCAGAGTACAAATCAACAAAAATGTTGGCTTACCTATTAATAGGTTAAAGCCCTTCAAAACATCGCGAAAATATCACCAAAAACTTATCAAAACAGTCAGTGAAATGAGTAGGAGAAACCAAAATAATGCACTGAATAAAAGAAAACAAGCTGGAAAATAAACTAACTCAAGTCGACCAATAGGTCGACCCTTTTATTGCCTAGGTCGACCCTAAGGTCGAAGGTCGACCCTTATGCTTCTTGGTCGACCTTCTCATCACTATTTCTACAGGTAGTTTCTGCCTGCTTCGATCCAACTTCAAGCAGTGGTTCCAGGCACTATGAAATTTGGCATACACATACAACAAAATACAAACAATGATCCAAAAAAGATTTCACTCAATTCTGGTATGAAATCAAAGATATATGGGTTCTCAAAGTTGAACCAAAAAAATATTTCACTATAAACTACAGATTGAAATCCATAGTTTACAGTAAATCAAAATATCTACGTAAATTGCATCCAGATTTTTACAAGAAGCTTATGCTTTTTAGAGGTGTGAGTTTTCACTCACCTTGATAAGATTTTAAGCAAATTTAACTTGCAAGTTGTAAACTGTTTGGTCCAAAGAAGCTTCACTGACCTACAGCTAAAAGGATGCGGACGTGCAACAGAAAGAGAAAAGTTACAGACACTCTGAATTCCCAAAATTGAAATAGATGAATTAATTTGTGATTTTGGTTCTGATTACCTATTATTCTCTTTAATTTGCTAATTTTCCTTTTGATTTCTGGGATATCCCAGAAATTCAAGCAATTTAAAATATGATAATCTTCTTTATAAATTATTTAAAATTGGTAAAATTGTTGTTTTCATACAATAATAATAATGTGTTGTTTTATATATGTAAATGGATTTTAAATAAAATTATTATTTACAAATTGAATTTGTGTTTGTTTAAATATATATAAATACATTTGAGCTGATTTTAAATTGGATTTTAAATTTAATTTGAATTTTGGTTTGATATTGAATTTGAAAAGGTAGATGTATATCTTAAATATATTTTAGATTTTAAAATATATTATATACGATTTTATTTAGAATATAGTTGTTTATATTATTTTCTTTTAAAGGATTTTATATATATATATAAATTAAGATATTTATTTATTTATTAGGGAATTTAAATATAAAAGCTTTATAACCATTTAAAAATTAATAAATTAATGCATAATTACATGTGTTAGCTTATAAGTCTTTTTAACGTGTATATGGGGATTAACTAATGTAAAAGACAAGTGTTAAATTTTTAAATAGATGTCACCATTTTATTTTTATTTTATTTTATTTTTAATAAATCCTAATTAAACATATATAAACATATCTATCTCCTCTCTCTCTCAATTCTTTCCCGTCTTCATATTCAAAAAAACAAGAAAAACCTGTAACTTAAAATTGCAGTAAACAAATCAAAAGAGAAACCTTTTCTTAAATTCAAAATCAAAGAAATTCAAGCAATTTTCTCCAATTTAAACGGATGTTAATATAATCCTACAATCATTTGATCTGGCTCTGGTCAGTTTTATGTTATGTTGTTTAAACATAAACTGTTAGAAATAACATGAATTTGAATTTTAATAATATTTTGAATAGGAATTGATGTCAGTTTTTACTGGGATGATAGATATTCAGTAAAAACTCAAAGTTTGACAAAATTTGATTTCAACAATTAAATGTTTCAAGTTTATAACCAGAACCTACTTCGAAAACTAGGATTTTTAAGATGAAAATCATAATTTTTAGTTGAGTTTTGGATGAGCATTTTGAAGATGATCAGAAAATGGGTTTCGACCTTTTTCTGGTGATCGATGAATTTTTGGTGGTCGGGGTTTTTGTCAAAGCAAGGTCGGTGATTAGTGATGTCAGCAAAAATGGTTGAAGTGATGCTTGTTCGCCGTGGTGACGGCGATTGGTCGACCTAGGGTTTTAAAACTCAAAATGGTCGAGGTCGGAAGAAGGGTTGCTGCGGCGTCTCTGGGTGATCGAGCTTCACCAGAATTTGGAAAATGGTGGTGTGGAGGCCAGTGAATGTGTGGCCAGAGTTCTAGAAGATCAGGTGGTCGGCATCGGCGGTTCAAAAATGGTTTCCGGCAAGGGTTGGTTTCCAGGTTTGATCAGAGAAGCTTGATTTCGATTTGGATTTTGTGGCGTTGAATTGATGGTCGGGATGGATAGTAGGGATGATGTGCACGGTGGTGTGGATCGTCGGTGCATGTCGACGGCGGTGTGTGTGTGTCTGTGGGTTTGGGTTGGGGGTTGACTCGAAAGAACTCTCGGTGTAGAGTAAGTTTTGGCTCGAGTATTGATTCATGTATGCGAGTTATTAGTAGGATAACAGTTTTTAGATTTTAGCTAAGTTTTTTAAAAAAAAATAGAAGAAGGAGGAAGAAATCTCGGTGCAGTACTCGAGTGGGTATCGGGTTTAACCCGAAGCGAGAGTTTAAAATAAGTTTTTAAAAGCAAAGGTTTTGAAATTTAAAAATGAATTTGGTTTAAAACTTTCTTAAATAAGTTCTTTTACATATAATAAATGTTTTGCTTAATGAATTGATTAGGGAATTATATGTTTTGTTTAACTTAAATTTGTTAAGTAAATTTTTAGGTTATTTTAAAACTTAATTTATAAATATAATTAAGTGTTAATTAAAAGGATAAATGTCTTAAAATATGTGATTTGGTAATTAATTAAGGTAATGATTTATCTAGATTAAGGTTTTGATAATTAATGAGGTAACTAAAGGGTAATTAATTTATTTAATAAATTATTGATTAAGGATTGACTAATATGTAATTAAGAGTATAAGCTAATTAATTAGAGATTAATTAATTTGTAATTAAGGATTATTAATTAGATAATTGGAGATAGTTAATTAATGATTAGAGATTAATTACTTAGGTAATTATTTGTAATTAAACATTAATTAATTAGGTAATTAGAGATTAGTCAATTGGTAATTAAGGATTGATTAGCTTGTAATTAAGAATTAATTAATTTATAATTAAGTTTTATTAATTAATAAATAAGGATTAATAATTAAAGAGTACAGAATTAATTGCTAAGAGATAATTAATTAAGGCTAATTAATCAAGGTAATTAATTAAGGTTAATTAATCAAGGATGATTAATTAAGATAGATGATTAAGGAATGATAAATTAATTGGGTTGTAATTAGTTAATGTTAAGTAAACAGGATTAAGATAATCCAAGTGAATAAAGCCAGTGATTAAATTAATTGGAGATTAATTAAATTAATTAGGTATTATATATCTAATAAATCTTGTGTATAAATGGTTGTATGATTTTAGATGATTTGGATTGTTGTTCTCTATAATGAGCGATTGAGATGTGCTGTGATATGAATGGGTTGAACTGCGATAATGTGGGTTATCTATCTTAGATAAATTGTTGTGTGGTATGATATCCTGAATATGAATTGTATTGTTTTAAAACTTAACAGTTTGGATTAGAAATGATATTGGATTCGAAGAGGCAGGGGTCGGGTATCAGTAATACCTGAAACCACTTCGATTAGTAAACTAAATTCTTTATAAATTGGATATGTGAAATCATACAGGCTGGAATGGAATGAATTGAGTAACATGGACATTTAACCTGAAAACTGTTGTGTGTGATAAATGTTTGACTATAAGAAATCGTAAAGGATACGAGTTACCCTGATATTCACATATGTTATAGCTTGGTATTTCATATTATATGGGTTTACTCACGTTGGTTTTCAGTCTGACCCAGGTGTTACTTTGATGTTATGCTCGGGTCAGACCGAGTATTACAGATTTTCAGGTAAGGACGTTCTGGTGCTCAGGAGACGAGCTCGATAGCAGGAATGCATAGAGTTTACCGCTGTATATTTGAGAGTTGTTATGATAGTGATGCAGCACGACCTACGGAAGCACAAGGTTTAGGTCATTCACGAGTTAATGAAGGTCGGCCCCGACCTAAGGAATCACGTGAGGAGGAGCTGCGAGTTAAAAGCCAAGGACCTAGTGATCTGCCGCATTGTTGTAGTGAAGACTTAAGTCGGCTGCGACTTAAGGGCTTAAGTCGGCTACGACTTAACAAAGCAAAGGGAAAGGAGCTACGACCTCAAGGGTTTCGAACTAAAGAGTTACGACCTACGGAAGAAGGTTAGGTCGGCAACGACCTAGTTAAGTCGTTAGGTCGTATACGACCCAGGGGTTGTAATATGTGTTGTGTTGTAATATGAGTCATGAGCCGTGAGTCGTATCGTCTTTAGGTCGTGCGATTGTAATGCCGTGTGATAACTTGTTGAGTCGTTGGTACTTGTGTGTATAACTCGTGAGTCGGCAGACAGTTAAGTCGGCCATCTGTGTGATAATTATAGGTCGTTGCCGACTTGTATAAGTCGTAAGTCGCTCAACGACTTAAGGGTCTGGGTTGTAACGCCTATAAATAGGCCGTGTGGGGTCATTGTAAAGAGAGTTGATTTTGGAATAAAATTCTTGTTTGATTGCTGTGTGCTTTCATCTTAAATTGGTAGTTGAGTGTAATCTCCTACCTCCACTTTCGGTTAATCGAGTGCGCTCGATTCAACGATTGTTGAAGCCAATTCACGGAATCAAGTGCGCTTGATCAACGTTTGAAGAATTGTAGATCTTCTTTCACGGTATCGTGCGCGATCAACGTGTCGAAGATAGCTAGAATTCGGTATCTTTGTGATCAACGAATTTGGGCATTTCAGTATCTTCAATCCACCGTTTGCTACTTTCATCGATCTATATCGTTTTGTTATTATCCGCTGCGTCATTTTTTGGTATCAGAGCTTGACTTAGCCAATCATAGCTAAGACGAGTCTTGGAGCCAAGGAGTTGAAGTTTGGTGTTCACTGAGTTCATCTTGAAGTTGCAACAAGAGGAGAACTTTCGATCCATTCCATTTTGGATCAAAGTGAGAGAGTTGTTTGAATTTTTGGCCGTGAGAGTTGCACGCCAAAGTTTGAAGTTGAAGTGCTTGAAGCTGTGCTCTGTTGAAGCCGAGCCGACCTAAGTCTTAGGTCGTTGCGTAATACGGAGCTAAGTATAGGCCGTGCGCCACTTTGAGTCGAAGTATTGAAGACTTTGAAGATTATTTGAATTTGTTGAAGTGATTGTGTTGATTCAATCATGCCGCCGAGAAGAGCTAACCGTCATCAGAATGTTGAAGCGTTGTATAGAAGAGAAGAAGCCGAGCAAATGGAACAACGCATTAATGAGAAATTTGATGAAGGCATTGGAAAGTTAGAGAAGTTGATGAATGATTTGAATCAAAACCAAAGGGGGAAATCACCAATCTCGAACCATGGAGGAAACAGAGTTTCGCATTCGGTTACGGAAGCGAGAAGGGTATCACAGCAATCTTTTAGAGAGAGAAGAGAAACATCAATTTCATCGAGAAGAGATCACCATGACTATGGACATGAAGAGAAAAGAACTCCACGTGAGTTTGAAGATGAGCCATATCGAGATGAAGAGAGACATAGTAGAAGAGACATGCGTGATCGAAGGGATGTTGATGGGCGAGATCGATATAGGCATACCTTTGATTTTAATGAAGTGGGTGATAGAGCTAGCATTCATTTTCGAGATCGAGACCAGGTTCGAAACTCATATCGGGATGTTGTGGATGACCGACGATGGGAGTCGGGTATGAAGATGGAAATTCCAGAATTCAAGGGTGGAATGGTAGCAGAAGAATTTTTGGATTGGTTGTCTAATGTTGAAGAGATCTTTAATTTCAAAGAGGTTCCGGAACATCGTCGAGTGAAGTTGGTTGCTACTAGGTTGAGGGGGAGAGCTATGGCGTGGTGGCAGCAAACCAAACTTACACGAGAACGGATGGGGAAGTCGAAGATTGTCTCATGGGATAAGATGAAGAAACTGATTAAAGCTACTTTCTTACCTTACAATTATCAATCACTTATGTATCAGAGATTGCAGAATCTGAGGCAAGGGACGAAGACTGTTAATGAATATGCTGATGAATTTTATCAACCGATTGCTCGAAATGACATTATGGAGACAGAGGAACAGCTGGCTGCTAGATTTATTGGAGGGTTGAGGATGCAGATTCAAGATATGGTGAATATGTTTGATCCTAGGTCTGTTGCTGAAGCACACCAGAAAGCGTTGGCTTGGGAGAAGCAGGGAAGACGTGGAGGTGGTGTGTTAACAAGTTCCAATATTCAGAACAAAGGTGCTAGTGGGAGTTCCAATATTTCGAAAGCTGTCAGTAAGCCAGTTGTAAATGAAGTTGCGAAGGCGAAGGTCAACAACAGTTTCAAGTGTTACAATTTCCAGGAAGTGGGTCACAAGAGTAATGAATGTCCGAAGCCGAAGAAACGAGCTATGATTGCTGAAGTTGAAGGTGAGGATGTTGGGGAAGGTTATTCTAGTCCAGTTGAGGAGGAAGAACAGGATGTCGCGTCAGGAGATGAAGGATGTAATCTGATGATGAGGAGATCTTGTTTGATACCGAAGCAAGAAGAAGAAGCTAGTTGGTTGAGGAGTAACATCTTTTAGTCAACGTGCACTATTCTGGGAAAGGTGTGCAAATTTGTGATTGATGCGGGAAGTTGTGACAGTATTATTTCTACCGAAGCTGTGAGAAAATTGAAGCTGAAAATGGAGAAGCATCCAAATCCTTACAAGTTAGCGTGGTTGAGAAAAGGAGGAGAAGTGAAGGTGGACAGGCGAGTTCGAGTTCCATTTTCTATTGGGAAGAAGTATAAAGACGAGATTTGGTGTGATGTTGTGGCAATGGATGTTTGTCATTTACTTTTGGGAAGACCATGGCAGTATGATCGAGCAGTGCAGCATGACGGTCGGACCAATAGCTACAGCTTTATGTTTGAAGGCGTTAAGATTATTTTAGTTCCAAAGAAGAGGCAACCGGAAGTGAGTAAATCTGAAGAGATTGAGGAGCTTAAAACTTTGCTGACTTTGAAGGAATTTGTTGAAGAAGTAGAGGAGAGTCCAGAGGTGTTTTTGTTAATTGGACATGAAGCTACTAAATCCGTTGAAGTTCCAGAGGAAGTAAAACCGATATTAGAGGAATTCAAAGATGTGTTTCCTGAAGAGTTGCCAACGGAGTTACCACCGTTGAGGGATATTCAACATCAGATTGATCTTGTGCAGGGGCAGTATTACCACACAGGCCACATTACCGAATGAGTCCAAAGGAATATGAGGAGTTGCGAAGGCAAGTGGAAGAGTTGTTAGAACAAGGGCGTGTTCAGGAGAGCTTGAGTCCTTGTGCAGTGCCAGCTTTGTTGGTGCCGAAGAAGGATGGTTCGTGGAGGATGTGTACGGATAGTCGGGCTCTAAACAAGATCAATGTGAGATACAAATTTCCTATGCCGAGGTTTGATGATTTGATTGACCAATTGAGTGGAGCTGTTGTATTCTCGAAGATTGACTTGAAGAATGGATACCATCAGATTCGTATTAGACCAGGTGATGAATGGAAGACTGCTTTCAAAACCAGGGAAGGTTTATACGAATGGTTGGTTATGCCGTTTGGTTTATCGAGTGCACCAAGTACTTTTATGAGAGTGATGAACCAGATTTTCAGACCATACATTGGGAAGTTTGTAGTAGTTTACTTTGATGATATTTTGATCTACAGTGGGAGTATGGAAAAGCATGTCCAACATTTGCGTGAAGTACTGTTGATTCTACGATAGGAGAAATTTTATGCTGCAACAAAGAAGTGTGTGTTCATGACGCACAGTGTTTTGTTTCTGGGATATGTTCTATCGAAGGAAGGAATTCAAGTGGATGAAAGTAAAGTAGAAGCTGTTAGGAGTTGGCCACAGCCAAAGACAATTACTGAAGTGAGAAGTTTTCATGGATTGGTATCTTTCTATCGAAGGTTCATTCCACATTTTAGCAGTGTAATGGCACCAGTAACCGATTGCATGAAAGGAAAGAAGTTTGAGTGGTCAGAGGAAGCAGGGGTTGCTTTTGAGAAGATCAAAACACTATTGACGACAGCACCAATTCTAGTTTTACCGGATTTTCAGTTGTTGTTTGAATTACATACTGATGCATTGAAGGTTGGGGTTGGTGGAGTTTTGAGTCAGAAAGGAAGACCGTTGCTTATTTCAGTGAGAAGTTTTCTAGAGCTAAGTTGAGATATAGCACTTATGATGTGAGTTTTACGCAATTGTTCAAGCAGTGAAGCATTGGAGACATTATCTGTTTCAGAAGGAGTTTGTTCTCTATACGGATCATGAAGCTTTGAAGCATCTGCAAGGGCAGGATAAGATTTCAGCAAGGCATGCATCGTGGATTGCCTATTTGCAGCAGTTTGCTTTTGTCGTGAAGCACAAATCAGGGATAATGAATCGCGTGGCTGATGCTTTGAGTAGAAGGAGTCATTTATTAACGACAATGAAGGTTGAGGTGACAGGGTTTGAATTGTTGCCAGAACTGATTGAAGAAGATCCATACTTTAAGAAATTTGTTGAGAAAGTTAAAGAGGGAAATACTGATGAATTTGTGTTGATTGATGGTTTCTTATTTAAGGGGAATCAATTGTTTGTACCGGATTGTAGCTTGCGAATGAAGATAGTAAAGGAGCTTCATGAAGAAGGACATGTTGGTAGAGACCGAACATTGTAGTTAATCTCTCAATCGTACTATTGGCCATCGATGAGGAAGGAAGTTGAAAGGTTTGTGCGTAGATGTCATGTTTGTCAGGTTTCGAAAGGGACAGCTACAAATGCGGGATTGTATATGCCCTTACCTGTTCCTACAAACCCATGGGTAGACATTAGCATGGATTTCGTGTTGGGTTTGCCGAGAACTCAAAGGGGGAATGACTCTATATATGTGGTGGTGGATCGTTTCTCGAAGATGGTACATTTTATTACCTGTAAGAAGACGGCGGACGCTGTTCATGTTGCTCAGTTATTTTTCAAGGAAATCTATCGACTTCATGGATTGCCAGAATCTATTGTGTCGGATAGGGATACTCGTTTTCTGAGTCACTTTTGGTTCAGTTTGTGGAAGATGGTTGGAACGAAGCTGAATTTTAGTAGCGCTTACCATCCGCAAACAGATGGACAGACAGAAGTTGTCAACAGATCGTTGGGAAATTTGTTACGATGTCTTGTAAAGGACAATCTGAAGAGTTGGGACATAAAGATATGCCAAGCAGAGTTTGCTCACAATCATGCAGTGAATCGTAGTACGGGATTCAGTCCATTTCAGATTGTATATTCCAATTTACCAAGGGGACCGTTGGACTTAACGGTAGTACCACAAACGAAGGGGACGGTTAAACGAGCTGTAGACTTTGTTGATGGGTTGACTGAATGTCATAAAATCATTCAGGAGCGATTGAAGAAAGCAAATGAGAAGTATAAAAGATCCGCAGATATGAAGCAAAGAAGTGTTGAGCTTAATGAGGGAGATTTGGTATATGCTTTGTTAACAAAGGATCGTTTTCCAGTAGGCGCTTATAACAAGTTGAAAGCCAGGAAAATTGGCCCAGTTAAAATTCTAAAGAAAATCAATGAAAATGCCTATAAGTTGAAGCTGCCGGAGGATGTGTACACTTCCAACGTGTTCAATGTTAAACACCTTTTTCCATATTATGGAGATGAACAATCTGATGTGGAAGAATTTGCAAATTCGAGGACGAATTTTTCTCAACCAGGGGAGGATGATGCAGCACAACCTACGGAAGCACAAGGTTTAGGTCATTCACGAGTTAATGAAAGTCGGCCCCGACCTAAGGAGTTACGTGAGGAGGAGCTGCGAGTTAAAAGCCAAGGACCTAGTGATCTGCAGCATTGTTGTAGTGAAGACTTAAGTCGGCTGCGACTTAAGGGCTTAACTCGGCTATGACTTAACAAAGCAAGGGGAAAGGAGCTACGACCTCAAGGGTTTCGAACTAAAGAGTTACGACCTACGGAAGAAGGTTAGGTCGGCAACGACCTAGTTAAGTCGTTAGGTCGTATACGACCCAGGGGTTGTAATATGTGTTGTGTTGTAATATGAGTCGTGAGTCGTGAGTCGTATCGTCTTTAGGTCGTGTGATTGTAATGTCGTGTGATAACTTGTTGAGTCGTTGGTACTTGTGTGTGTAACTCGTGAGTTGGCAGACAGTTAAGTCGGCCATCTGTGTGATAATGATAGGTCGTTGCCGACTTGTATAAGTCGTAAGTCGCTCAACGACTTAAGGGTCTGGGTTGTAACGCCTACAAATAGGCCGTGTGGGGTCATTGTAAAGAGAGTTGATTTTGGAATAAAATTCTTGTTTGATTGCTGTGTGCTTTCATCTTAAATTGGTAGTTGAGTGTAATCTCCAATCTCCACTTTCGGTTAATCGAGTGCGCTCGATTCAACGATTGTTGAAGCCAATTCACGGAATCAAGTGCGCTTGATCAACGTTTGAAGAATTGTAGATCTTCTTTCACGGTATTGTGCACGATCAACGTGTCGAAGATAACTAGAATTCGGTATCTTTGTGATCAACGAATTTGGGCACTTCAGTATCTTCAATCCACCATTTGCTATTTCATCGATCTATATCGTTTTGTTATTATCCGCTGCGTCAGATAGTCTGGGATAGTTTGACATAACTGTCTAGTCTTTTGTAAATGGCTTTAACTCAGATATATTGAATGTAAAGTAATAATTACAGCTTTTCTTTGTATAAATGCTATTATTTGTTATTATATTTTGATCCGCTGTGAATGTGAGATGTTGTTGTTCTGTTCTTCTTCTACCTTCTTTATTATTTTCTCTAACAATCTGGAATTTTCGGAGTCGAAAATTTGGGGGGGTTACATTTGGTATCAAAGCCGAAGGTTAACCGAGAACCTTGGCTCTGGTGGGTTTGCTCATTAAGGATAGGGTCAATGGTACCCTAGAATGAGTTGAGTGTAGTATATATGAGGGCGTGTTTGTTACTTTCTTATAAAATGGTTTAAAAAAATGTTTTTTTATATAAGTTTATATTTTGATATATATAAAGTAATAGTTTTCTATGATATTAAGATAATTGGTTGTTGATTATTAAAGTTGAATAAAGATCATATGAATTAGGTGGTAATAGAAATACAACCAAATAAGAATTGGATAATTTGAACTATACAAATTAAATAAGCTAAAAATGGGATGTTTGTTTTCTAATGAAAAGCAAAATGAAATATTTTAAGGAAATAACAATTTAGATAAATATGACTTATAAATTGAAGATAATTTAAGTTGTGAAGTTTTAAATCTAAGTTCAGAAAATTTGGAATTTGTTTCAAAGTGCTAAAAGAAATAATAAATAGTATTATTTGAATGAAAGCGTCCTATTTCAAACAAGAGTTGTTTGAAAATTTTAAAGAAATTTGTTTTGAATTAAACCAAAAGTGGTTTAAAATTTAAAGTATAATTTGGTGTGCAAAGGAAATAAATATGTATATATGAGGGATACACATAACATCAAAGATGATTTGAAATAAGCTCTAAGTGTTAAGTTTTAAATTTTTCCATGGAATGTGATGTGGAAACCTAAAGTGATAAGTTTTTGAACTTATAAGAGGGAAGATAATTAATATGAAGTTAAATGGTTAATTTGAATTGGGAATATGTGTGATCTCAAAATGGGTTTGAGATCTGGAAATTGGAAATGGATGTTATGGATGGATGTTTTAAAATAATTTGGATATTTATTTTAACTTAACTTAACATCATCCTGTTGTTATTAATAATCTATGAAACTGAGAGTTGGATTATTTTAATTAAGAAATGGATTGAGGTAATATACATCCATTAATGAAATAAAGTAGAAATAAGATTGAACTTATGAAAAGGGAAATTACTTTGAACATAGAGATTTAAATGTTAGAAATGAGTTGTTGAAAATTTGCTAAGAATTGGTTTTGAAAACTAAGGTTGGGTAATAAATTGGAGTCTAAAGATTTAATCATTTAAAAAGTTTTGAACTCTTATTTGAACTTTGAAATAATTTAAGTAAAGGTAATTTAAAATGGAATTTTGAAATTTGGACTCAAACTTAAACGGTTTAAAAATTTTAAGTTGTTAATTTAAAAATAAAGGTTGGTTTGATTTAAAGGATTAAATCAACATTTAAAAATTTAACTCGAATTTATGAAATTCGAGATGGTTTTAAGTTGAGATTTGAATAGAATTAGTTCAAATTAATTTTGATTTGAATTAATGGGAATTGTGATTGAAGATGGATAAGCATAAAATTCAAATGGAAAATTTGAAATGAATTAATTTGAAGTGAAATTGAAGTTGAATAAGTTTGAAATTCAAATGGGAATTGATTTGAATTGGGATAGAATTTAAATTTAACTTTAATTGAGTTGAAACTGAATCAAATTTAATGGAGACTGCGAATTGAACAGTTTGGCTCTGAACTATTTTCAAATAAATTATTTCAATATAACCGTTTTTAAATCTATTTTTCCTAGCTATTTACTATACAGCCTTTCTTTTGAAAACCTAAAACTATCTTATACTTATTTTACAACTACTTTTGGAACTATTTAACTATTTTACACAATTTTACAACTATTTTATAAACTAGTTAATATTTTACAACTATTTTGCAATTATCTAATTATCCTACAACTATTTGACTATTTTACAACTATCTTAAAATTTCTTAACTATTTTACTTCCGTTTGCAATTAATAACTTTTTACAACTACTTATCTATTTTAAAAATCTTCAAGCTATTTTCTTAACACAAGTTGGTCAGAGTACAAACTGTCTATAGTTGAGTACCAATTGAGATAAGAATTGAAGTGTTAACCCAAACGGAAACGGGGGGCAATTGTGTATGAATGAATAGAATAAAAAATGAAGGCAAATAGAAAAGAGAATTGATTTAGCTGATAATTAATGAAGATAAATATGTAGGATGTACGTATATTATTCTATTTTCATAGTGATTTGATCCGGATTCGAGCATAGAATTTCGAGATAGTATATCGATTCGAGTTGGGATTTTACACTTGATTTTCGACGGCGAACCCTGGATATGGATTTTTGGTTGATTTTGGGAATTCTCTATCATAGTTATGACTATGCAAGGAGAATGAAGGTTTCTGGTCAAGAAACCAGATCTGAGTCCGCACTAGGAAGTCGAGTGGACGTAGTACTTTGGAAGTGAAATTGTATGATCGAGTGAGTGATCAAATTTGATATTGCGTACGGATGATATGCATACATCGTATGGGTTTGAATGAAATTGATATTGGAAATTTGTGGATAAGAACAGTAAAATGTTTTTCAAATGGAAGGGTATATTTTGAAAAATGAATGATGAAATAAAATGGGAGTTGGATATTTCTATGATTATAACACATTTTATAGAAAAAGTAATATGGTTAATAACTTTATAAAAGAGTAATCAAATTCGAATATTTGATTTGTAATAGACAAAGTTATATATGTCTGTTATATAAGATAAACTCCCATTATTAAATCTATAGCCAGAAGAAAAAGGGTTTTTGAAGGTATTTGAAGTATAAAAAGGGAATTTATAAAAGTATGAAGTGATCCAAATATTTTTCAAGGTTTTATATATATATATATATATATATATATATATATATATAAAGGATCTTATGAGAATGATTTTGGAGAAAATGTTTTTAGAACCTATGGATTTTTGAAAGGCTTTTGATTTTTGGGAAAAATCAATTTTAGGAATTTGGAAAGCCAAATTTGAAAATATCCATATGAGATATCGATTTTGTGTAAAGTGGTTTTTATGAGAATCATAAAGGGTATGATTTGAAAGATACTATAAGTGTATGGTATAAAATGCTTTGAGATTGGCTCTGGGGAAAAAGGCGCTCCCATTGAAATGAACTTCATAGGAGTGCCACGGTGTGGTACTGCCTTGAACCTTGGAGGGGGGGGGGAGGGTTCTAAAGTTGATTCTGTGAGGAAGTGAGGAAGTCCTGACAAACTCAAGTTCCTGAGTATTTTGTATTGTGGGTAGTGAAAGTCGAGGGCGCTGATGCCTACAGAGACATTTGGGTTATGCTATGATGACAGTGTAACTCGATGTCACTGCGATCTACTGTGGACCATAGCGAAAGTCGTGTGTGCTGCTAAGTGCCAACGGTCTACGTTTGATTTTGTCACGATGGCAACATAACATCGCTAGACTGCGACCTATGGTGAAATAGAGAATGTCGAGAGGCCGTGAGAGCCTAAGGCAATATTGGGACCTGACTGATGTAGTCTACGACCTCTGTGGGAGTGGTGAGGTTTCATTTGGCAGCGAAAATTGAGGGCGCTGATGCCTACAGTTGCATGGACTTTTTTTGTGTGATGGCAACGTAACCCAGGATGTAACTGCGATATGTGGTGGGTTCCATGACATAATCGAGGAGCATGGAGTGCCTACAGTTATCTATGGATTTTGCCGGATGGTAACGTAACCATCGGGTTAACTACGACCATGGAGGGGGTGATGATTTCCAAAGCATTTTTACCAAAGACGTTTCCTCCATTTTCACAATTGTTCTCTATATTTTCAATAAAATTATTTTCCAAGTATTTTCACTAGGTGTTGAAATGGGTTTACCAAGTACTTATAGATTTTCAGTCCTACACCTGATCAATGTATGACCGAATTTCTATGAGAACGAGGATGGACTTGTTGAAACATCGAGTTATAAAATGATATTTTTTATAGAACTAATTTGGCAATATTATATAGAATTTAAAGTGTTTTAAAAATGTTCAAAGAGAAAATTTAATTGGTATTAAGTATTTTAATAAATTCTGGTTTCGTTCCTTTTCGAGGAAGAAAAGATTCAAGGGGGAAGGAATGCGATATCCCGAAATTTCAAGCAATTTAAAATGTAATAATCTCCTTTATAAATTATTTAAAATTGGTAAAATTGTTGTTTTCAAACAATAATAATGTGTTGTTTTTATATATATATATAAATGGATTTTAAATAGAATCATTATTTACAAATCGAATTTGTGTTTGTTTAAGTAAATTTATATATATATATACATATTTGAGTTGATTTTAAATTAGATTTTAAATTTAATTTGAATTTGAATTTGGGTTTGATATTGAATTTGAAAAGATAGATATATATCTTAAATATATTTTGGATTTTAAAATATATTATATATGATTTTATTTAGAATATAGTTGTTTTATATTATTTTCTATTAAAGTGTTTTATATATATAAATTAAGATATTTATTTATTAGGCAATTTAAATATAAAAGCTTTAACCAATTAAAAATTAATAAATTCATGCATAATTACATGTGTTAGCTTATAAGTCTTTTTAATAACATGTGTAGGGGGATTAACTAATGTAAAATACAAGTGTTAAATTTTTAAACAAGCGTCACCATTTTATTTTTATTTTCTTTTATTTTTAATAAATCCTAATTAAACCTATATAAAGATATATATCTCCTCTCTCTCAATTCTTTCCCATCTTCATATTCAAAATAACAAAAAAACCTATAACTTAACTTACAGTAAAAAAATCAAAAGAGAAATCTTTTCTCAAATTCAAAATCAAATAAATTCAAGGAATTTTCTCCAATTTAAATCTGAAGCTCTTCAAATTCAAGTCAAAAAAGAAACCTACTTAAATACAACTCAGATCAAATTTCAATTTCCAGTTTCAAGAAGAATCAAGATTCCTGGTTTCAAAAAGTCTCGGGCTTTCTCTGTTTAATTGGTGAGTAAACAATTTTGATTTTAAAAGTTTAAATCCCATTAATCCTTAATGCAATGCAGTAAACTTGAGTAATAAATTGGGGATAATAGTTTGCATGTTGGTTTGATGATTATATGTGTATATGTAATGGATATCTCTATGTGTATCTGTTTACTCTGTTCTTAAAATTCTGGATGCTAATATAATCCTAAAATCATTTGTTCTTTCTATGATCAGTTTTAGGTTATGTTATTTAAACGTAAACTGCTGGAAATAACATGATTTGAAATTTAAAAATACGTTGAATAGGAATTGATGTTAGTTTTTACTGGGATGATATATATTCAGTAAAAACTCAAAGTTTGACAAAATTTGATTTCAACAATTAAATGTTTCAAGTTTATAACCTGAATCTACTTCGAAAACTAGGATTTTTGAAATGAAAATCATAAATTTTAGTTGTGTTTTGGATAAGCATTTTGAAGATGATCAGAAAATGGGTTTCCATCTTTTTTTGGTGATCGACGAATTTTTGGTGGTCGGGATTTTTGTCAAAGCAAGGTTGGTGATTGGTGATGTTGGCAAAAATAGCTAAAGTGATGCTTGTACGCCGTGGCGATGGCGATTGGTCGAACTAGGGTTTTAAAACCAAAAATTATCAAGGTCGGAAGAAGGGTTGCTGCGCGTCTTTGGATGAACGAGCTTCACCAGAATTTGGGAAATGGTGGCATGGAGGTCAATGGGTGTGTGGTCGAAGTTCCAGAAGATCAGGTGGTCGACGTCGGCGGTTCAAAGATGGTTTCAGGCGAGGATTGGTTTCCAGGTTTAATCAGAGAAGCTCGATTTCGATTTGGACTTTGTGGTGTTGAATTGATGGTCAAGATGGATAGTAGGGATGATCGTCGATGTGTGGGAGGTGCCGACGATGGTCACGGCGGGGTGGATCGTCGGTGCATATGCACGTCGATGTGTGTGTGCATGTGGGTTTGGGTTGGGGGTTGACTCGAAGGAACTCTCGGGGTAGAGTAGGTTTTGGCTCGAGTATTGATTCGTGTACGTGAGTGATTAGTTGGATAACAGTTTTTAAATTTTAGCTAAGTTTTTTTAGAAAAAATATAAGAAGGAGGAAGAAATATCTGGGCAGTACTCGAGTGGATATCGGGTTTAACCGAAGCAGGAGTTCAAAACAAGTTTTTAAAAGTAATGGTTTTGAAATTTAAAAATGAATTGGTTTAAAACTTTCTTAAATAAATTCTTTTATATATAATAAATGTTTTCCTTAATGAATTGATTAGGAAGTTATATGTTTTGTTTAACTTAAATTTGTCAAGTAAATTTTTAGGTTATTTTAAAACTTAATTTATAAATATAATTAAGAGTTAATTAAAAGGATAAATGTTTTAAAATATGTTATTAGGTAATTAATGATTTATCTTAATTAAGGTTTTGATAATTAATGAGGTAACTAAAGGGTAATTAATTTATTTGATAAATTAATGACTAAAGATTGACTAATTTGTAATTAAGAGTTATAAGCTAATTAATTAGAGATTAATTAATTTGTAATTAAGGATTGTTAATTAGATAATTGGAGATAGTTAATTAATGATTAGAGATTAATTAATTAGGTTATTAAGTTGTAATTAAGCATTAAGTAATTAAGTAATTAGAGATTAATCAATTGGTAATTAAGGATTGATTAACTTGTAATTAAAAATTAATTAATTTGTAATTAAGTTTTATAATTATAATTAAGGATTAATAATTAAAGAGTAAGGAATTGATAGCTAAGTGATAATTAATTAAGGTTAATTAATCAAGGTAATTATTAAGGTTAATTAATCAAGGATGATTAACTACGATAGATGATTAAGGAATGATAAATTAATTGGGTTGTAATTAATTAATGTTAAGTAAGAAGGATTAAGATAATCTAAGTGGATAAAGTTGGTGATTAAATTAACTAGAGATTAATTAAATTAATTAGGTATTATATATCTAATAAATCTTGTGTACGGATGGTTGAAAGATTATGGATGATTTGGATTGTTGTTGTCTCTGATGAATGATTTAGATGTGCTGTGATATGAATGGGTTGAACTATGTAATGTGGGATATCTATCTTAGTTACGTTGTTGCGTGGTTTGATATCCTGAATATGAATTGTATTGTTCTAAAACTTAACAATTTGGATTAGAAATGATATTGGATTTGAAGAGACAGGGGTCGGTTATTACTAATACCCGAAACCACTTCGATTAGTGAACTAAATTCTTTATAAACTGGACATGTGAAATTATACAGGCTGGAATGGAATGAATTGAGTAACATGGACATTTAACCTGAAACTGTTGTGTGTGATAAATGTTTGATTATAGAACTCGTAAAGGATATGAGTTACTCTGATATTCACATATGTTATAGCTTGGTATTTCATATTACATGGATTTACTCATGCTGGTTTCCAGCCTGACCCAGGTGTTACTTTGATGTAATGCTTGGGTCAGACCGAGTGTTACAGATTTTTAGGAAAGGACGTTCTGGAGCTCAGGAGACGAGCTGGATGGTAGGAACGTATGGAGTTTACCGCTGTATATTTGAGAATTGTTATGATATTAGTCTAGGACAGGTTGATATAACAGTCTAGTCTTTTGTAAATGGTTGTAACTCAGGTATATTGAATGTAAAATAACAATTACAGCTTTTCCTTGTATAAATGCTATTATTTGTTATTTTATTTTGATCCGCTATGAATGTGAGATGTTGTTGTTCTGTTCTTCTTCTACCTTCTTTCATCTTTTCTCTAACAATCTGGAATTTTCGGAGTCGAAAATTTCGGGTCGTTACAATTTCTCTACATTTTAAGGCAAGTTTTGAATAGTTAAGAGGAGGCCATTTTTTTCTTTTCTCAGGTTTGTTTTTTGGAAGGAGAGGCAAAATGAGAAAGAAGGAAAGAACGTATAGCCTCTTCTGAACATTCCAGAAATGGTTTTGGGCTTGAACCCATTATCCATTAGGCAATGTGTAAATACCTAGTTAAAATTAACTAAGTATCTATGTATTAACATATTATTTCCACTATATTTACACAAATCTCACTAATTAAATTACACAACATATGCTTATGTTTAAAAAAATGTTTTGCAACATACAAAAATCAATTTCCATCATTAAATTTTTTATTTTTATTTAAGTACTTTATTTTACACTTTATTTACATAAAACAATATTTTTAACACCAAAATTGCATAAAATCATTTCTCTTATTTAATTAAATGTAACAAACCTTATTAACATTATTTTTACATCCAAATATTATTTTAGAAAAAAATTCCACCTTTTTATTTACATTATGTAACATATTAAATTCTAATATCTCATTAAAATTAATAAAAATCAACATTTGGCAATAATTTCAAACTTATTGCATTTTATCAAATAAAAACCATATAATGCTCATTTTTATCACAACCAAACTCAATAAAGTTTTTAAAACTTTATTTTCAACATTTTACATTTATTTCAACGATCGTGTCTAATTAAATTCTTTTATCTTTGATTTAATTCAATTAATCTCCAAATCAACATATTTCTTTTATTCAAACTTAATTCCCAACTAAATCAACTTAATCCTCTTTTATTTTACCAAAACTCATTGTTTATTTAAAATAAACAATTTCAACAAATTTTACATTTTCAATTTATTTTAGATCTCCATTATTAAATTATAACCACCATTATAATTTAATATCACGGGTAACCAACAAAACCAGGGTTGTTATATATACTATAAAGGTTATAGTATATTTTAGGGATCTCGAGGGGGGGGGGCATAGCACAATTCTTCTTAGAGGAGGGCGCCAGGTGATTGGTGCTGATATATTAGGCAGGGCCGGGCTAGTATATTAATTGGGAATCCAACCAGAATCGAAAGGCCGTCTTCTTTGTCTGCTTTTTTTATTGAGAAACCGTTTGTTGTTCAGGGAATTTCCCAGTTATTCTGGCATGATCGCTAAGTTTGAAAAGTCCAAAGAGCGCAGACTTTCCATGGAGCTTGGATACGGTTTCCCGATCGAAGATCCATGGATCATAGACGCTCTCTCTCCCCATGGCCTTTCGCCTGTTTAAGTTCCCGCAAGGTGACAACTAACAAGGCGCATATGATACCTATGAGTCCTCTTGCTCACTTCGCTCGCCTCATGCTTCGGTCTCCTTCAAAATGAAGAATTCCTTGGTGTTTGGACTGGGACTGCATCCCCATAGTTGCTGCCTTATCCCTTCGTCCTTCCTGCAGTGATGCTTCCCTCGTTCTGGCAGGAAGAACACTCCTGTCAGTCCAGTCTTCCAGTTGTTCAGCTTCCATCGTTCCTCAGTTTATCGGAGGGACAGCTGAGACCGATAGGGCCATGACCTGAAGACTGCAGGCCAGTCACCTAAGAAATGGTAGAAGCACAATGTACTATCTACTGTTCCTTCTTTCTTTAGTTATGGAGTAGACGGTTTTGAATGGAGAATGCAGAATAGAATCATCATCAGAAATAAGCATTTAATATAAATTTTATATGAAGATAATATAAATTTAATTTGAATTAATTAAATAAGATTTAACTAATATATTATTATACAAAAAATATTATACAAGTAATTTGAAATATAAAAGTTATATAATAATAAAACTTATATAATATATGAATACATAAATTGAAGGTGGAACATTGAGAAACCGTAAATAGACTTGAGGAACAAATACATAAGTAAATGTATTTATATCATAAAGTTCAAAAAAAAATATGTATACCATGATTTTTGATGTGCCCGACATTTGAATCACGAGGGTATTTCATAAAAAATACATTATTCCATAAGTCGATATCGCACCACATAATATATTGAAGATTATGAATCTTGAATATAATGTTGTCCTCTACCCACGCAGCGTATCTCTGTGTATGTATAAGTTGCTTGCATACTCCTTAATTGTTTAGCAAACTCAAGCTAGGGATGTTATGTATATTATTATTAATATACTGAATATACGAGGTAATATTACTATATGTATTTGCAGAGAAAATTTGAGGTACATGTACTATACTTAGGCCGTCGTTATATGGTTGGTACGAGTGAATAATTTCATTTTGATTTGTTGAGTCAACTGAAGGTTGAAGTGAAAATAGGACAAGGTACGAAGAATTAGAAGTTATACGCATTATAACCAATAAGGAGTTATCCATCGTCCATAAAGTTATGACTTATTGAGCAAACTCATGGTCAGTATTCCGAGACGGATGATGCAACGACCCGAAATTTCAAACGCTTTATATTTAAATATCGAAATTATTTAAATCTTGGATTTAATGTAATAAAAATGATTTCAAAATCTTTATTGCAAATTTAGATCACATTGATCATTCGGGCTCAATACCATTGAAGAAACTAAGCCAGTCATAAGCGGGTGAAATGGGTAGATTTAAGAAAAAAATCCTATTTTAGATCTATTAGGCATATGAAGTCTAAAGTGTTTATTAGATCCAATCTAATATAGTTGTAAATTAAATCTTATTTTATTTATTTTGGTTGAAAACGGAGTTTAATTTTATTTAAATTTTAAGCAATATGAAATTTATATAAAATAGAGCATATCAAATATACTCTTTTGTATATATTTATTTAATGGTTACGTGTTAAATTTAATTTAGAGAAGAAAATCTTTCGTTTCTCTCTCTTAAAATTATTCGATTAATTTAGGGAAGATTCTTTGTTTAGAGAAACATTTCATTTTTCTATCATTAACTTAATTGATTGATTTATTAAATGACACATATGATCAATTTATACTTGCCATACATAATGAGTATATACTCTAGTGTAAAATGTGTAAGAGCAACATACAAAAAGTACAAGTCTTATGTGACCATATGTAGGTATTGACATTTACACCACAACAGACCAATTGTCCCTTTACACAAGCCTTTGTCATCCATCATATTGACACAAACATACATACATATGTTTATATATATACATATAAATATACACACACACAAAAAACTAAGGAAGGGTTTACAAATTAATTTTATAGCTTTACAAATTTCCATTTTATAAAATTTGAGTTAAAATAACATACACATACATATGTCCATATATAAGTTAATGTAAACTATGTTCAATATTTAAAACAACATATATATGTAAAGTTTGCAATCTAAATATATGTTTATGTGTGTGTATAAATTTAAAGTTAACAAATTGAAGTCGAACTCTCAATTTAGGTTGGACTCAAATAGTTTATGATTTTACATAAAAGTCCACCTATAGTTCTTTAAATTCTAATAACTTTTATATCTATGTAAACAACAATTAGAAAAATTATATTTAAAAAAACATGTAACACATTTAGTCATTTTAATGGTAAGTTTAAATGATAAAAAAATTCAATCAAAAATTGTTACAGTCAAATTTATTTAAAAGTTAATCAAAATAGTTTTCAATAAAAATTGTTTGAATAACCATGTGATATATATACAGATACACATGTACAAAAATAATTAAAAAAAGTTTTGTTCACTAGATTCTTATCCAATCTCGAAAGTGAACTAAAGCGTAGTAAAATGCAAAGGTTACTTTCTAATCACTAGGCTTAATATAAAAATGAGGAAGAAAATAAGCAATTAAAGTGGAACTAAAATTAGAGTGTGTAATGACCCAAAACTTTATCACTTTGAAAAAATATATATTGTTAGATTATTCAAATATAAGATTTTATAACACAAATTATAATGTTTTGAAAATGATGGTAAACTTGTTTTAAAATTATATTAAAAAATATACATATTTGAGATTTCCATGAGAAAAGTGACGAAAATTAGTTTTCGGTAAAATTGAGATTTTCTTAATATTAGAGGATACAAAACTGGATACATGCACTTATTTCTTCAATCAAGCAAGAATACTTTATAAAAATTATTTATTTTATTTTTGGAAATAAAATGTCTTTATGACATCATCAATGATGTCATTTAAATAGTTGATCTTTGAACTTAAATTGAGTTTAAGTTATTTAATTATTATTTTAAAATCAAATGAGGCCCTTTCAATTATTAAATAATAATAGAAATGCCTTTTTTAAACTATATATATATGTGTGTGTGTGTGTGTGTTTTAATTAAGAAGTAAAAATATGATCGAAAATCGGATTCCGGATTCGTAATGGTTCGACAAGCGGAAATTGTGCAATGTTAAGTGTCATATGTGACATACATGTGTGTGTGTGTGTGTGTGTGTATATATATATAATACACACACACATCCATGTACAAATACATACACATTAGAGTTACATTTACATCTCAAAATTACTAATGGTAAATTAAATAAAATATCATGATATTATTAAAGGAACTCTGAGCTAATGAAAAAATATATCCACCTTAGTCCACATTCTCATCCAAGTATATGCCTTAAGAGATAAAGGAAGTGATGTAAGAGGGGTGGGAGAGCATGGTTGAACCATGGAAGGAGTGGCGGAGTTGAGGTGGAAAGTGGTCATGTGGTGTGTTATGATATTCTTTTAGATATTTTACAAATTTTTCCTATAAATACAAGGCATACCTTCTCATTTTATTCACACTTCCATTCTAGTTTCTAAGCTTCTTCTTCCTCTTCATTAATGGCTCCCATGTCCTTGTAAATTATTCCATAGTCGTAGTGAAGCTCTATTGAAGATACACTTTCAAACACCTTAGTTTGAAATTAAAGCAAGTGACCTGCTCCTCCTCTCTTCTTGCTTTGCCGAGCTCATCTAGACGCCTCCAACCTCCTAAGTTCAAAGTCAGGAAAAACCCAAGGATCTTAAGGAAGGATCATAAGCTTCCATATGGAAATAGCAGAGCTATAGTTGATTTCGTAGCACTAACAATTAGATCGAGAAAGCATACACATGAGAATTAGTCCGGTAGTTTATTTTATTAAGCCATATAATTATATGATATGTTTTGCAATGCTTGTTTCATATGTTTGATCATCATGTTTTAGATGCAACAATATGTTTCATGGTTGTAGAAATAATTCATGGAAAATACAGGTCGAATTTATACGAAGAAATCAATTTCTTTATGTAAATTATATAGGTGTGTATAGCCATGTTAACATTTCTAAACATAAGAAATATTATTATAAACGGTTTGGAAATGGTTCATAATAGTTTATAAACATCTACAAATGTTTCAGAAAAGTTTTTAAAAGTTTGGAAAATAAGTAAAAATTGAGCACGTCGCGTAATAGCAGCTCATGATTTCACGCCGTAAAAGTAAAATCAATGTGTAGAATGGAATATTGCTCGAAATTATTTGGAATAAAATTTTTCTAGACTCTTGTAACCATATTTTACAAATTAAAAGGAAAAATCGTGTTTTCATTTAATAAAGTTCGAGATAAGTCCAAATAAAGTTTTCAAATTAGTCATGTTTTGGTAGTTCATAAACCATGGTTTTCAACCATTTGAATTTTGATATTATTAAATCTTTAAAAATATGAAATAACCTCCATAAATGTGTTAAAATATTTTAAAAGGTAGTTGATTTATAAAAATGGGCAAAAATATATAATGGAATAAGTGTTTTGTTCTACAAAGCTTTAAAATCACTATTCACCAGCAATTTAATAACTGAATTTAGAAATTTTTGAATAAATGATTTAAAGTTGGATTTCTCTTCCTGGATCTTTTGGAATTTGTTTCCAAAAAACAATACAACTATTTTAAATGTTTAGAGTCGATCAAATAACTTGACCACCTTATGGTTGACAGAGAGGTAGTCTCTAGGTTGGAGTTTAAAAATTAGTTGTCTGCTCTCCCTAGCTATTCGGACTAGCTTGACGAAGATAGTTAATTTGATTTACTTGGATCATAAAATAAAAGGGATTTGGAATTTCCATAAAGTTAAACAAGATTTCAAATAATATTTTGATGGCAAAGAGAGCATTCTAATTAAACTCTATACTAAATTTCGAGGAGGGAACCCATATTATCCGTATGAATGTAAAAGGTGATTTCACCGTTATTCAGCGAATAGTACAAGTTGAATACAAAATTAATATTGAGTATAATAAATCTAAAATCTATCAATCCTTTCTACTTAGTACTAATGGGCTTGGGAATACAATGAGGGATACATTATTTTAAACCCATTTAAAGATATGTTTTGGAAATAAGTAATCTCCATTAGGAAGATGGAAATAATTTTTCTAAGTTATTTAAAGGAAATGATTTGGTATTGCCAAAGTAAAAAAGAGGTTTAATAAATCTACATATACCAAGAGGTGATGGTTTAAAATATATCTCTAAAGATGTTTTATCGGATACGAATATATTAATTGATTGAATGATGATCACCAATCACCCACAAACTTAACATCTTTTCTATCGATAATCGATACGGAGTGATCGGGATCAGATTTGAGTTATTCCTATCCAAAAACAACTTCGAACCAAGATCCACGTTCAAAAGTGAAGACATGTTGATGACAATGATTTTGACATCTTCAATGCAAGGACAGCTCGCTACTAATCTTACTGGTGATTCTCAAACAAGATGTAGTAGGAGTATCTTCGGTTTGTCCTGTTCTTGGATAACATGTATGAACGAATGTCTGACATTGCATTTCTAAGACCATGTGATTGGTTTTTACAAACATACGTTTGTTTGGTGGTGTAGGAGGTAACCCCTCTAGTACTTAACCCCTTTCCATAAGGTGTACGAACTCGAGGGTTGTACTTTTGTGAAAACCAATTAGTGTGTCGTCAGAAATGGTAATATGGCATTTAAAGTGGGATTTGTCATATGAATGGTAAAACGTTACCTCAAGCCTCACTCGTCAGTAATGGCAAAAACAAGGTAGATGTAGCAAGGCTAAGTGGGTCGTACCCATTGGGACATGATCATTGCTTTTCTAGACTACCCTTTATATTTTAGGTTTTTTGCATATGCTTCGAGATCCTACTGATAGGTCGGGAAGGACCAGGGTGATGTGATATTTCTGTGACGATACGGATTTTTCACGTTCGAAAATCGACATCCATACTATGCATCGTACTCGAATGCCGCAGATTCGACCGTTCAAATCCGAGTCGCCGGAGCTTATAACACCATTAAGTACAACACAACGGAAGAAAAGAATATCAATATACAAATTACATTGATACAATGATAGATACCACATCTGATATAATATCATACAACAGAATGATACAATGAATATCAATACTATCAGAGATAAAAGACACAACTGAAAGAAAAAGATAACACCAGCAGTGGAAAGAATATCTTCAATAGAATGCATCCCCAAATCCAATGCTCCAATCCAAAGATAGCTCGAAATAACATCACGTTTCTCCTAGATAAGCAGGTCTCGCTCACATCCAAAGATTGGAAAAACTCCAGATAATCTACTAAACCTGACTATATGAAAACCCAACTCTAGACTGCCCATGTGGAAAATTGTGGGCGCCCAGAGTTTAGGATAGGAACAATAAACTCTGAGTCAGTCATGGGACTGGTGTGAGTAACAAAAACAGTTTGGTCTTTAAAACAAACAACAAGAGATTTTTAAAGGAATCCACAATGCTTTTTAGAAAATGAAAGTACCATAAGGCCTCCTCGCACACACACAATGCAAACACAGAATTGGAGGAGATTTCTCCTTACGATAGTCAAACATGCTTGATACATAAATTTTCTTTGATATTATTACTATAAGTGCAAAGTGTGGAAAACTTTTCGAAAGTATAATATTAATCTTAGCCAACATAGGTACCATTATATTATGCCTGCTATAGCTACCTCCTGAGGAGGCACGTTATACAATTGCAATCGTAAAAGTCTCGTATTGTTTTGATTGGATTTCCAACAAATGGTCAGGATAAGGAACTTCTTACTGCCACATGGGTACGCCTCTGGCAGGGCGTCCCGAGAACTTAACCAGCTCTCTGCCAACACAAGGTCGGGTTACCTTTGTAACTAGGTAACTACTACACGAATATGCCACCCCCGGTCCTTTGGGACCTTTATTCGAGGGCTCTCGATCACAAAGCAACAACCACATAGAAAATGAGATTGGAGTAACCACATAGGTGAAGCATCAGGGTTCCATACCTGACACCACCCTTTTCCATAAGGAAATGACATACCCTAAAGGGCGCGGCCCTCATAACCTTGCCACATATTCCTGTTTCGACCATTTCCGGGGAGTGAGGTCTGACGAAGTCTCGTCCACAAAGCTAGGCTTTTTCACGAAGCCATGCTTTGATCAATAAATGATCAATAAATAATCGTCACACAGCAACACTCAGCATGCCACATTACCAAATTGGGAGTATATCGCTGATAACCTTCAACTACAAAACCTTTGAGCTCGTACGTCTCAGAGAAGGGTGTTAAGATAAGAGAATAAATTCTCCGCCACCAACAGAGATGTGTTTGAAAGAAATCTGCTTTATATCTCAAAATGTAATGTCAGACACGTAACCATACAAGTCTATTCCGGGTTCGAACAGAACCGAAGGCACTTCAAAAGAAGTCCTTGCAATCCGGGTATTCACAATCCCGATTGGACTTTCCATCACTTATGGAATCTCTATACCGGCGCGACTCAGGGCAGAGACAATCGATAGGTCATCCTATCGTTTTCACAAATACCCGGTCTTCACCACCGGTCTTCAAAGCTATCCATTACGTCGTATCACTTATTTCGAAATGGGTTATATGACACAAAGGTCCTTTCCCGGCTAATCCGAATAGTGAGCGTAATTTTTAAAAACATATGGATATGGGATTTCAATTAAGTCACAACTTATTACCTAAAACTTTTCCTTAAATGGTTTAACGCATTACCATTTCAAATCTTTTTAAATAAAAAGATTTGATTCACAAAGTTCACCCAGATTTCACAAAGATTCATTTACACAGCTTTCACAACGATTACATTTCAAAATTGGATTAACTCATCCAATTAGATCAAAGATTTAATTGATAGCTTTCAAAACAATTTACAATTTAGATCTTTTATAATATAAAAGATTCACCCTTCAAAATTCTCTTCGATTTCAAAACAAAGTTCAATCATCTTCACAAAGGTTAATTTATAGTCATTCAACTATTTACATTTCCATTTCAGACTTGAAATCGTTTTAACACAAATTAAGAATTCCTTCCTTTTATGAAATCTTTATTATTTGGAAACAAATAGATTACATTTTTTTTTGGAAAAACTGATTACAAATTAAAGTCATTTAAGTATAGAACTTGAATTCAAATTTACATTTCCAAAACCACACTATTCAAATGGTTAAGATCCCATATAAGCATCTTTTATGACTTGTATAATGTTTTCGACCAAAATTCCAAGTCATTGAATTCAATTTCGAACATTGAATTCAAATTTAAAAGAAATTATTTAAATTCCAAGTTTTTATCAAGTTATTTAAAATAACTTTTATTTTTGAAATTCATTTCAAAAGTTCTTAGTTCAAAATTCAAAACTGTTTTGGTTCAAGAGTTCAATTTCTAAATTTGGTACAAATCTATGACTTAACCGATTTCCTCGTGAAATCCACATTTGTGTGTGTATGGTGTGGTCCAGGGGTTTAACACAATAGTGCAACATCATTCAATCACCATAGGTCAAAATACAGAAATATAGTTGATAAGCGGTATAAACTATAACTCTTATCTTTTATTCACAGATCACAGACCATAGATATATCAATTACAGATAATAAATTACATTCATCCCAGATAAATAAAATATATTACAGATTACACATATAATTAGAATATATCACAAAGCATCACAGATTAGGAATATCAGACAGTTAAATCATTCAGTCAAGTCCAAACATTCATAAGTAAATTTATTAATCACTTATTAATCTGGGTTAATTATCATAAGTTAATCTGAAATAAATTTCCCTTTCATCATTTACTAGTTAATCCTTTATTATTAACTAATCAATTTTAATTAGTGAACCAATTAACCTTTAATTATTTAATTTATCCTAATTAATGACAATTATTAATTAATCCTTTAATTAATAGATTTAATTAACCCTTGTTTAATAACAAATATTTTACCCAAATTACTGATTATCATTCATTTAATTACATCCGGTAATTATCTATTAATTACCTTTCTAAGTGATTATACTTTCAAAATTTTCAAATGATTATTTTGAATTAATTTAAACTTAAGTAATTAACTTGAACAAATTCAGTTAAACAATTAATTACACTGAATAATTAATTCCATAATTACTATCATTAAGCAATTATACTTAATAATTCCACGATTAATATTTTTTTATTTTTAATCAATCTTATTTATTGTTAAAAATTATCGCATTGATTAATTATTCAAATAAAATCTTAGTTAATGACTTCATTAACTATTGAATTTCTTTAATTACCTTTCTAAAGAAATTTACTTATATTTATCATTATTGATTATAAATCGATTTACCATTAAGAACTCATTCGTTAATGAATTTGAAATCATTAATCTTCATTACTTAAAGTCACTCATTCATGATTTAATATGTTCTTTACAACATATGAAAACATTGTTTCAAATTTCTTTTTTTAAATTCCTATTTGAGTTTAAATTTGAAATAAATTCTTATTTACTTTAATAAGGTTTAAAAACAAATTTTCCAACATTTTTAAATTTACATGTAAAAAATAACACTTGGTTATAAAGGAATTCTTTTAAAGAGTTTAAAGAAAAAAAATCACCTTTCTTTTTTATTTTAGCATATTTAACTTCTTTTGAACACTTAAGTTTTGAAACTTAGTTAAATTGCAAAATTTTAAATTCTGATTTGGAATTAATTCCAGTTTTAAACTTTTAATTTTTACTTGTTTAAATTTTCATTTACAAATTTCAAATCTATTTTATATTCAATTTTCTTCAAACACTTAGTTGCTTTTGAGTTATTTAAACCAATTTGAATTTTCAAACTTTATTTATGTTCAAAACTAAATTTCAATTCAAACTTAAAATATATTTATATTTTGGTTTACAACTCAATTCCAAACCTTGATTTACAAATTTAAATTTGGTTTTTAAATTTCAGAAAAACAGGATCAGGTTCCCTGTAAAAACAACAGAACGACAATACCCGAGTCCCCCTACATATTCTTCGAGTTCGACACAAAGCTCTCCCCGAGTAAACGCTCGAGGCAATATGATAAAAATTACTTCCATCCCTAACAAAACAACAATAGCTCCAGATCGTCAGGTAAATGCTCCATGCACGTGCACAGAGTCACCGCTCGCCACCCGACGTTGCCTCATCCACGAGCAGGTCGACCACCACCCACTCACCGATTCCCATCTACCTGAACATCGTTATCCTTCGAAAAACAAATTAGAACTCGATACCAAAACCTGGAACGCAAACAACAACCCACTCCCAAACCTGGAAGTTCGCCATTCCCCAAATTCCGACCACCTGAGAGCCACCATCGCCGGCCACCGCCTCGTCTGCCTCCCTTATACCAAACCTCAAAAGCACATGACACTCGGTTCATCGTAGGCGGAGAATGAAACGAAAATATCAAACGTCACTAAACTAGGTTTAAAAACTTTAAACCTTTGCCGCCAATGCCACCGCTGTCTATCCACCTTCGTGCCATTTTTTCGAGCTTCCCCGATCACTTTTCCACCTCCAGGAGGAAACTCGATTCCTCCAGTCGACGAGACCACCCACGGCAACCCCAAATGCACAATACAGTCGAGCCCAAACTGTTCTTCACTCCCTCCTCTAAAAATCATGATTTTTGCTTTAAAAATCATGTCAAAGCACACGAATTCAAGTTACATGCCTGAATTCGTATATTATGAAATTCGAATTTTTAACTCATTTGAAACTTTACCAGTGTTCTCGATTTTTCAGGATGATGACAGGTGGTTTAACCTTGAATAAATTTTTAATTACAAGTATATACTATAACAAACAGCTTTTGTTTGAATCTTAAGTTCAAACAATAATTAGAAAGAGAGTAAATGATTTTTGAAATCAACAGTTGAGTTTATGACTAAGAACAGAGACATTTTAAAAAAAAAAAACAACAGCCTACTTATTTCACATCCAGCTTCCCATATACATAGATAATTATATATGCAAAACATACATATCTTGGATATACTTGCACAGATTTAAACCTTTAAATTTTAAAGAGAAAGGTTACTCACCTTCCAGGTCATGATTTAAAGCTTTCAGGTTGAAGTTGTAAATCTGGTTTTTGAACTTGATAACTGAAATCTTTACTTAATCATAGACTTTGGTGGATTGCTTGATGTTTTTAATCTGAAGCTTTTGATTGAATGATGATGATATCACCTCAGTTTTTCTTTTACTCAGTTTATATGGGTGCAACTGAAATGAATTTGTTGTTCAAGTGAAATGAAGCTTTACAGTGTATATATATTTGTTTAAATTGATAGAAAAAATATGTTTGTATAATATTTAGCAGGGATATTTTCTTTGCTTACTGGCTAATGTGAATTTTTAGTGTGGTAGCATTAATTAGTTTGTACAAACTCATTTTTTTTCTTTTCAGCTGTATAAATTTGAAATAGTTTGATATGGTTATGATATGGCTTCTCTTACAAGCTTTCTATACATGTATATATATTTTTTCATTTGCAAGTGTACATGTTTTTTTTTATTATTTTTGTTTGTCTCATTCTATTTGTATTATTTTGTATTATGATATTAAGATTTACTCTATATTGTCTGAACCATAATTTTTTTTATTTTACAATATAGATGAATTTCCATTCTTTATTTTGTTCTTAAAATTTTACCAATTAATTATTTACTTTATATTCTATAGTTATCTCATATATATTGATTTCTATTTCTAGTTAATTTATTACTATTATTTTACCTTAATATTCATTATCTTGTATTTATCTATATATTTATTTTTATTCTACTTCTATCAATTCTAAATTTTAAATCAATTTATTTATTTTCTTCCTTGTGTCAAAGATTTATATTCTTATTTTTATTTTAAAACCATTCCTTTAAGATTTAATTCAATATGTGTATATATATATGTATATATATATATATATATAAATTCAAACTCTACTCATATGATTAAGTATATGTTTTATTTGAATTGGGGAAACTCAAATCAATCTACCAATAAATTTTACAGATTTTAATTCAAAAACTAATTTAATTATCAATTTAAATTTAGTTAAAATTTGGGGTCGTTACAATTTCCGTACTATCTATGATAGAGGTAGGACGGTTCCATGTTGGTAGAGAGCAACGAGGCTGTGCCTCGGTACATTCCTCTAGAGATGTACTGTCGAAAGGTAGTCTCTTAGGTAGTCCTTTACCTTATCATTGTTGGAAATCCATTCTCCAATACGTGCCTTCATGGTTTTGATTGTCGAACCTAGTTTGCTAGAATTTGATTAATGTAGTAATTTTTGCTACGATTAGTATGTTATTTGAAAAGGGTTTTCAAAGAATATCATTAAAACAATATCCTTGATTTTACGTAGGAAATGTTTTGGTTATTATAAGGAAAAAACCCATCCTTTTTTATGTGTGGCATTGCCTTATGAGATACCCTTTGATTTCAAAATTATTCGTTCTTTTGGGTTTCCTCATACCAGTCCCATGACCGACCCAAAGTTTATTTTCTTTTCCCTTAAACTCTAGGTGCCTTATTTTTCCATACGGCAAAGTAGAGAGGTTTAACTTGGAACATTTTAGAGGGGCTTGGAGCAGAAGATTCTGCTTTAAATAGTTACCCATTTTTATTTCCGCTGTATCATGTAAAAGTATATAATAGCACCTATGTAGGGATAGGCAGTTATAACTGTCCCTAGCTGGATTAGTACTTGACATAACTCTAATACATCATTTGAGAGTGATTGTATGTATTATCTATATGTAAAAAATTTGAGTTGTTCAATGCGATGTGAGAATCTGTGTTTCTATCTTCTATCTTTATTTTCTTTTACCCCATATCATCTGCCTCTTCGGCACTTAAATTTGCTGCACGAGAATACCATGGATGTATTAGTGTCGATTTTCGAGGATCGAAAAGGCGGATCATCATAGTTGGTACCAGAGCGCAGGTTAAGCAAACACTAAGCCTTGATGGGGTCAACTCATTAGAGCTAGGTTAGTATTGCCCTAGAATGAGTTTAGTCAATGAGAGTGCATATTTGTAATTTTTGTCTGAATAAAATGTTCGAGTATTTTATACCCATTCCCTAAGATAATCTCGTCTATGGATTATTTTTTCCTTACTATGTGCAGATGAAAGGAAATGAGTAACCAAAAAGGATGTAGATAGGGAAATAACAGCACAACAGCCACCAATGGTTGAACTCCAAATGTTGCAGTAGTTGAAAAAGTAGTAGTTCCTATGCAACCTTAGGTTAACTTTGCCACACAATGTGAAGATTATACCAACTTGGAAGGAAAGCCATTTACGGGCATATAATCTATTATTGAAGTCCAAGCTTGGCTCCAATCATGTGAGAAAATCTTTAAAGGATTAAACATTGATGATGATGGAAAAAGGTTCTTGGCCTACTGGCAATTGAAGGACATGGCTCTAGCTTGGTGGGAGTCAATTACTCATAATGAATCGAAAGATGATTTCTCTTAGGCAAGGTAAAAGGAGTTTTCAAAGAACAATATATGCCCGCTACTGAAAAGTCCCGCGTCTATAGAAGTTTCATTAATCTGAAGTAAGGAGAAATGTCCGTGGAAGAATATTTGTGCAAATTTAATGAATTATCTCGCTTTGGGCATGGACTTATAGATACTCCCCTAAAGAAAAATGAGATTTTATTATTGGGACAAAGGAGCAGTATTAGGATAGGATGAAGTTCATGTGAAAGGAACCTTTGTGGATCTGGTGGATGTGGGTTTTTGGTTATGAAGTTTTGTACAAAAAGAATCGATAGCATTTCGGGGGAAAGAACAACAATAAGAGGAAGAAGCCCTGGAAAGGCAAGACCAGTGGAGGATCTCAGAAGAACCGATTTAAGAACGTAAAGTGTTTTAATTATGGGAAGAAAGGCCATCTGTCAAGGTTCGGTATGAGTCCCAAATTTCAGAAACAACAACATGGTCTCACCTCTCCTATGGTTCCGAAAATTCTCTGCCACAGCTGCCATCAGCCCGGACGCTGGAAAAATGCTTACAAACTATGAAGAAAGGTGAGCAAGTTAAGGTTTATGCAATCTATGTTAATGATAATTTAGTTAAATTTTTGTTTGATACTAAGGCGTCCCATATATTTATTGCTAAAGGATTGGTTGATAGATTAAAACTGATCGTAAAAATAGTAGATACCCCTGTTTGTGTGTCTGATCCCATAGGCGGTACAACTAATTTTTGTATGATTTGTGAAGAAATCCGAGTTACCTACCTTTCCTATAATTTTTCATGTGACTTATTTGTTTTTGGCTTTATTGGGTTTGAAGTTTTATTCGGTATGGACTGGTTATCTAAGTATAAAGCTATTCTTGATTGTGTTGAGAGAACGATGACTGCATAGACCAACTTCGAGAGATTTATTGAAATATTGTGTAAAGAACCTAGTCCGGTGAGGAATAGTTTCATGTATGTACTAGACACATCCCAAAAAGGTTTAGAAATGTGAAAAAGTGAAAAGGTTTCCCCCACGTCAGGAAATTGAGTTAGGTATTAACTTGGTACCTGGTGCAAGGCTTGTTATACAACCTATTCGAAGGATGGTTTCAAAGAGAAGGATGAGTTGAGGAATCAAACTGAAGATTTGTTAACGAAAGGGTTGATTAGACCTAGTTTCTCAAGTTGGGGTGCAGCGGTAGTTTTCGTTGCAAAGTCCGATGGCTCCCTAAGGCTTTGTGTAGATTATCGAGACCTAAACAAGAAGACGTTTAAGAACAAGTATCCTCTACATCGTGCAGATGACTTGTTTGATCAACTTTATGGTGCTCAAGTATTCTTAGAAATGGATATGGCTATAGGATTCCAGCAACTAAGGATAGTAGAAGATAGGCACCTAAAGAAGATAATTGTGGATATAAGCAAAGGGCAGGATTCAAGCTTAGAAATAGATAATCATGGAGTATTACGGTTAAATGGGAGAATTTATATTCCCAATGTTGATAGCTTAAGACAGGAAGTGTGTTAATTGAATGTCATCAATCCAAGCTTAATATTCAACTTAGAGTTCACAAGATGTAAAATGACATAAAGTAGACATTTTGGTGGAAGTGTATGATAAGGGACATTTCCATTCATGTTAGAAGATGTGCCAGTTACCAGTTGATCAAAAGTATCCATCAAAAGATTGTAAGACTATTTCAACCTCTTGAAATTCCAACTTGGAAATGGAATCATATATCAATGGATTTCATTGACGATAAGGAAAGGAAATGAAGGCATTTGGGTTATCATAGATCAATTGACGAAAAGCGCATACTTTATTCCGGTGAAACCGACAAGGACTGCCTCAAGCCTTATAGATATATACATGAAGAAGATTGCTCATTTGCATGGAATTTAGAGTATCATAGTAAGTGATCTGGATCCAAATTTTACCATTCAGTTCTAGAAAGAATTATAGACAGCTTTGGGAAAGTTGAGTTTAAGCACCGCATATCATCCGCAAGCTGATGGGCAAACAGAAAGAGTGAATAGAGTATAAGAAGATCTTCTTAGAGCTTTCATTTTTGCTAGACTTTAAAGGTTGGTTGGAGGATCATCTTCATCCTGTGGAATTCTATTATAATAATAACTACCAGGCAAGTTGGAATGGTACCATATAAAGCCTTATATGGTCATCCTTGTAGATCAACAACATGTTGGACTGAAACTGAAGATCGGTTAGTACTTGGTCCTGATATAATTCGAGAAGACTTGAAGAAAATTGAAAGCTCAAAGAAGACAGAAAAGTTACATCGATCAGAGGTGTAGAAATTCAAAATTCTCGATTGGAGATTTTGAAAATCTCTCCGACGAGTGGAGTTTAAGATTTAGGAGAGCTGGGAAGTTAGTACCTCGATATAGTGGACCTTTTCCCATTATTAGGCGATTGACCCACTCGCCTATCGAGTGAAATTACCAGAAAGGTTAATAGGTGTGCATATGTCTTTCATGTATCCCATTTACAAAAATATGTGCCAGAGCCATGACTAATTATAAAGGCAGCCGCCCAAGAAGATTAAGAAGTAGAGCCAAACTTGACAGCTATCAGATGACAAATTAGAATTATTGATCGTGAAGAGAAGCGGTTGCGGAGAAAGGTTGTGAGATTAATTAAAGTCCAGTGGCGTGGTGATGTTGAATACTGCACTTGGAAAATTGAGGATAGAATAAGAAATACATATTCGGAGTATAGGATAGATGGATAGTCTGGATATATATTGTCGTGATGTAGTGTACTCACTACTTATGGTGTAGTCACTTATGATACTTTGTATATATTTCATCAGGTCTAATATATTCCATTTTGTGTTATCTTCTTCTTATCTTAAATTTCAAGAAAGAAATTCTTTTATAGGGGGAGAATGTAACGACCCGTAAATTTATCACTTTGGAAAAAAAATATTTTTAAACTATTCAAATGTAATATTTTATAATATAAATTATAATGTTCTAAACAATAATAAATGATAGTAAATTTGATTTAAAATTATATTTACAAATATAGAAATTTAGGATTTCCGTCTGAAAAGAGAGGAAAACCAGTTTTCAGTAAAGTTAGATTTTCTCGATATTGGAGGATATGAAACTGGATACATACACTTATTTCCCCATTCAAGCAAGAATATGTAATAAAAACTATTTATTTTATTTTTGGAAATAAAATGTATTTATGACGTCATCAATGATGTCATCATTTTTAAATAATTGATTTTTAAATTTAAATTGAGTTTAAATGATTAAATAATTGTTTTAAAATCAAATGAATCCCTTTTCATTATTAAATAATGAACGAAATGTCATGTTTAATTTTTTTACATATATATACATTTTAACTAAGAAGTAAAAATTTGACCGAAAATCGGATTCCGGATTCGTAACTGTTTGACAAGAGGAAGTTGTGTAATGCTATGTGTTATATGTGACATACATGTGCATATATATACACACACACACACATCTATTACACATACGTATAAATTAGAATTGCATTTACATCTCAAAATTACTAATGGTAAATTAAAAAAAAAATTGTGATATTACTGAAGGAAATCTAAGCCCATGATAACATATCTCCACCTTAGTCCACATTCTCATCCAAGTGCATGTCTTAAGAGATAAGGGAAGTGATGGAAATGATGTAATGGGAGAGGGATTGCACGATCGAACAATGAAGGGAGTGGTGGAGTTGAGGTGGGAAGTGGTGATGTGATGTCTTATGATGTTGTTTTAGATATTTTTACAAATTTTGCCTATATATACGAGGCATACCCTCTCATTTTATTCACGCTCCCATTCCATTTTCTAAGCTTCTTCTTCCTCTTCATTAATGGCTTCCACGTCCTCATAACTTATTCCATAGTCCTAGAAAAGCTCTGTTGAAAATACACTTTCAAATATAGAAAGATATCACCTTAGTTTGAAATTAAAGAAAGTAATCTTCTCCTCTTCTCTTCCTTCTTGGCCGAGCTCATCTAGGTGCCTCCACCCTCCCAAGTTCATATCCAAGCAAAGCCTAGGGTTCCTATGGCAGGATTCATAAGCTTCGGTATGAAAATAGTGAAGCTATAGTCGATTTCGTAGCACTAAAAGTTAGATCGAGAAAGGATATATATGAGAATCACTTCGCTGCTTTATTTCATTAAACTATATAATGTTATTATATGTTTTGCCATGCTTTTTTCATCTTATTGATCATCATGTTTTGGATGCAACAATATGTTTGCTTTGTTGTAGAAATAATTCACGGAAAATACACATGGAATTTAAACGAAGAAATGACTTTCTTTATATAAATTATAAAGGTGTATATAACCTTGTTAACCTCTCTAAACATAAGAAATATTATCCTAAATGGTTTGAAAATGATTCATAATGGTTTTATAAATATTTACAAATTTTTTGGAAAAGTTTTTAGAAGTTTGGAAAATGAGTCAAAATTGAGAGCGTCATGTAACGACAGTTCATAATTTCACACCGTAAAAGTTAAATCATTGTGTAGAATGGAATATAGATCAGAGTTATTTGGAATAAGAATTTTTTAGACTCTTATAACCATAGTTTACAAATGAAAAAGAAAAATAGAGTTTCCATTTAATAAAGTTTGAGATATGTCCAAATCAAGTTTTCAAAATAGTTGCGTTTTAGCAGTTCGTATACCATGGTTTTCAACCCTTTAAAATTTGATATTTTTAAATCTTTAAAAATATGGAATAAATTCCATAAACTTGTTAAAATGTTTCAAAGAGATTTGAATTATAAAAATGGACATAAATATACAATGGAATAACAGTTTTGGTCTACAATGTTTTAAAATCATTATTCACCAGCAATTTAACAACTGAATTTGAATTTTTTTGAGTTAGTGATTTAAACTTGGATGTCTCTTCCTAAATATTTTGGACATGTTTTCCAAATAACCATATAGGTAATTTAAAGGTTAGAGTCGATCAAATATCTTGATCATCTTATGGGTGACAGAGAGGTAGTCTTTAGGTTGGGGTTTGGGAAACCAGTTGCCTACTCCCCAAGCTATCCTAACTGTCCCGATGGAGGGGATAATTAATTTGATTTACTCAGATCATAAAATAAAAGGGATATGGAATTTTCCACAAAGTTAAACAAGATTTAAAATAAGATTTTGTTGGTAAAGAGAAAGTTCTAGTTAAACTCTGTAGTAAATTTCGAGGAGGGAACCCATACCGTCCATGTGAATTTAAAAGGCAATTTTACCATTATTCACTGAATAGTACGGGTTGAATATGGAAATTAGTATTGAGTATAATTAATCTAAAATCTATGAATCCTTTTTACACAGTACCAATTAGTTTGGGTATACAGTGAACGATAACATTTTTTAAACCTATTTAAAGATATGTTATGGAAATAGTAATTTCCATTAGGAAGATGAAAACAATTTTCCTAAATAATTTAAAGGAAATGATTTGGTATTGAAAAGGTTAAAAAGAATTTTAATAAATCTATATATACCAAGAAGAAATGAATTAAAATATATTTCTAAAGGTATTTTATCGGATACAAAGATATTAGTTAATTGAATGATGATCACCAATCACCCATATACTTAACATCTTTTCTATCGATAATTGGTTTAGAGAGACCGGGATCAGATTTGGGTTATTCCTATTCGAAAACCACTTTGAACTAATATATGCATTTGAAAGTGAAGACATGTTGAAGATAATGATTTTGAAATCTTCAATGCAAGGACAACTCACTACTAATCCTAGGAGTAATTCCCAAATAGGATGTAGTTGGAGTACCTTCGGTTCGTCCTATTCTTGGATAACTTGTATGGACAAATGTCTAAAATTGCATTTCTAAGATCACGTACATTGGTTTTTATAAACGTGCATCTATTTGGGGGTGCAGGAGGTAACCCCTCTTATACTTAATACCCTTCTCTGAGGTGTATGAACTCAAGGGTTGTACTTTTGCAGAAACCAATTAGTGTGTCATCAGAAATGGTAATGTGGCATTCAAAGTGGGATTTATCATATGAAAAATAAAATGTTACCTCAAGCCTCGCCCTTCGGTAATGGCAAAAATAAAGTGGATGCGGCAGGGCTAAGTGGGTCGCACCTATTAAGATATGATAATCACCTTTTTAGATTGCCCTCTATATTTTGGGTTTGTTGTATATGCTTTGGGATCCCACGGATAGGTTGGAATGAAAGGGTGATGGGATATTCGATATTATCTATTATAGAGGTAGGTTGATTCCGTGTTGGTAGAGGGTAGCGGGGTAACGTCTCGGTACATTCTTCTAGAGACATACTGTCGGAATGTAGTCCTTTACCTTCATTGTTGGAAATCCATTCTCCTACACAGCCTTTATGGTTATGATTGTTGAACCTAGTATGCTAGAATTTAATTAATGTAGCAATTTCCGCTGTGATTAATATGTTATTTGAAAAGGATCTTTAAAGAATGTTATTAAAAATAATATCTCTGATTTTATGTAACAAATGTTTTGGTTGTTATAAGGTAAAAATTCATCCATATTTATATGCGGCATGGTATTGTGAAATGTCCTTTGATTTCATAAGTATCTGTTATTTTGAGAGACCGACCCTGAGTTTTTTTCCCTTTTCCTTACCCTGGATGCCTTATTTTTCTAAGTAGCCAAGCAGTCAGGTTTAACTTGGAGAATTTTGAAAGAGCATGGAGCATGGAGCATGGAGCATGGAGCATGGAGCATAAGATTTTTCTGTAGATATTTATCCATTTATATTTCCATTGTATTATGTATAAGTATAAACTAGCACCTATATAGGGATGGGAAGTTATAATTGTCACTAGTTGGATTAATACTTGCCATAACTCTAATGCACATTTTTAGAGTGATTGTATGTACTATTTATATGTAAAATTTAGTTGTTCAATGCGATGTGAGAATCTGTGTTTCTGTATTTTATCTTTATTTTTTTACAACTGATCTTCCCTCTCTTCGGCACTTGAATTTACGGCACGTGAATCTATGAATGTATTAGTGTCGATTTCGAGGGTTGAAAAGTTGGTTCATCATAGAGTGGTTTGGTAAGCTTCCCTACATCTACTATGAAATTCTCTTACTATATGTCTCTCTTACAGTTACATGGAATTACAAGAGAATAATAAGAAAAGTAGGGAACTTAAGACTGATGATAATCCTGAAAATTTGTTGCGTAAAGAGCTCCGAATTGTTTACAGTACTCAGACTTCTTGTATTTTCCAAGCTTTTTGTAGTGGTAATGCACGAGGTATTTATATTAGCTGAAATTATTGATGGATGACCGAAATTGCACTATAAATTAGGCGGGTATTGTGTCCGACCGCTGATCAGGTAGAGCATGGTGCTGTGAGACTGTTGAAAAAGTGAAAGGAAAACATAGTTGAGAAGCGTACCAACCGGTGAACCATACTAGCGCATGTCTTTCCTTTACTATGCATTTAATGCTTGTAATTGTGGTGGCATGCTCTGGGAATACGATATGCTTTCTGTCAGAAGAAGGCACACTTGGTCGTGCCTCTTGCCGTTTACTTTTACAGGTTAATGTGGTAAGGCTTTCTAAGCTGTCTTACTGGATTGTTGGACCATGTTGCAGAGGATGTGCTGAGCATGAGGTGGCAAGGTGGGCAGAATTTAAGCCGGTGAAGGGCGCCATAGAAAAGTTGGGCCAAACCTAGGTTGGCTACTAAGGCCATATCAAGTTCAGACGACCGATTGCATGCATAGGTTGTTGTCGAGCACGAGGCTAAAGATCAGGCATGCTAGACTGGATGCTGGATGGCATGCGCGGGCCAATTAGAACCAATTATAAGTGGCTATACTGAAGTTGGGTCAATGACAGGTCATGCTTGAGCTGGTTTTGAGCCATGCGAATCGGCATATAGTTGGGAGAAATGCTTGAGCAAATAGGTATCTGGTTGCTTCGTCGAATGTGGGTCGGTATGAGAGATCGATCGCAAATGAAATGGGCTGGTATGGACCGAGTTAGGTTACGCCTTGGTCTACCTTTTGCTATTGAGTTAACTATTGAAGCTACTTCAAGGTGTGCCGGTCGGCTGCTAACCTGATAAGCAAATAATCAGAGGTGCTAGCATGGGCCTAACTTGGGTTTGGGCCGATAGCTAAAGAAGTCTGAATAGCTAGTCTCTAGCCTTGGTTGGTTGACTTGGGACTAGCTTGGATTCAAGCCGACCTAGCACTGATCATGTTTGGCTAAGAAGCCTTGATCAATTCATCTTTTTACTTAGGAAAAAATTAAGTAGGATTTTGCCTCCGAAGTCCGTGCTTATATGTGGGCACGGCTTATCAAATCGTAAAGACCATGCTTATTTTCCACCCTGTAATGCATTTAATGCATTTCACACGTTGCGTTGTGCTATTGGTCAAGACAATTACGCTTCTTAAGATGTGGCAGAGGCATATCATGCCATCTACATGCGTAGTGTGACACAACACTTGATTGTATCTAAACATTTGAGATCCTTTTTTTGTTTCTGAATACAACGACCGCGATTGAAGTTGTAGGCACACAAATAACCCTATCCACCTATCTTGAACCCATAATGCTTTTGCCATATAAATTCCTTAAGAACTCCAAACATTCTATGGTTTTTTATTACTAAAAGTAGTAAAACACGTCATTCCCTTTCTCTCCAAGTGCTCTAAAATGTTTTCTTTTTCAGACTTGCATTTTGTTTTTAAAGAATAGGAAGGGTTTCTTAGTGATGAACTATTCTTGTTGATTTTGTTTTTGGACTACTGTTTGATACATTATTTTGAGATTGACCTATCATCGTTGCTTGGCTTGAGCTCATGCTATCAAGTTATCTTTTCGATGTCCATCCACCATTGCTATTATATCAATGGTCCAGTTTTTGCTAGTGGATTTCCTTGCCATCTTTCTTAGGCAGTATCAAATGTATTTCGGCTTGGATGCTTTATTGACTCATTGGAAAGAGTAGGGGCTTCCTTTGATGTCATAGCTAAAATTTGCGAAGGCTCATTTACATCGCTGACTGGTAACCTTTGAAGACCTTTTGTGAGATTTGATGTGGAAAGCTTTCAAACTGACGACACCACACTACATCTATAAAAACGAACGATTTTAGGCAGTGATAAAATCATGGGTTAGCATGCCTCATCTATACATTTGAAGTTTGATCTTCTAGAGCATTCCATGGCATCCATTTCTTCCTCTTCTTATTTTTCACATTTTTAGCTAGTTGGTGATAAAATATCATTTTATCCATAGCGGGGTAGGCATTGTGCCCCTGCAATTTTAGACTAAACGAGACATAACTTTTGTTGTGAATCCTGTCTTATTTGTTCCTGTATTATAGAGTAGCGTATTCCAAGTAGCTAGCATAGTCCCCGCATTATTTGTAGAAATGTTTGTTTTTTAAGAAAGATTAAATAGAAATGTATGTCCACGAGATGGGTTGAGCTCGATCGGTTATGCAAACAATGTACCGACCAGATGTAGTGTGGCAAGTGGTAATGGCATGAGCGGAAGGGCATGTTAACTCATGGGTTCTCCGAGGTGACATAAAGTTGTATGAGGGGCAGATGACTCGAGTTGAATCAAAGTACATAAAGACTCGAAGGTTTCCTCGGTGACATGCCCTCAATCCTAAGGTGGTTGTAGCTCTTGGAATGAACTGAAGCGCATGATTGCTTTGGGAACTCTTGTATAGGCATGTTATATGATGATATGACTCGCTATGAGTGTCGTCATTCATAAGAACTAGTAGACAGAATAACTTATCAATCGATCTGAAAACTTATATATGGTGTTTGATTGGGCTTAAAGCGAGCTTGAGAAGAGTACTAGTTGTTAATCCTCACCGTGTTAAGATTTGTAGATAGGCATCTGATTACCTATGAGCATGGTCAAGGGTTGCTAGAGAAACTTGTGGGCAAGGGTGAACCTGGAAGAGGATGAAGATGAAAGTAGGAGTCATCCTGTGACCTACTGGTTGAGTGGGCTGGCTATTGGTGGGCCCTAGTCCTATAAAGCAACTTGCCTTGGCCTTGCTGCCCGGTGCCTATAGGAAGGCTGGTCCGGACATAAGACAGAGTGTTGGGTGGCCCTAAGATTTTATAGAAAGATACGCGACATCTAGCATGATCACCAGGTTAGTTGCCTTGCCTTTCGGCTCTCCTAGGAGCGTTAACTGGCTCCTTTGTTTGTGTGGAGGGAGCATTCCTGTACAAAAAGGGAGCATGCCCTTTCCCTATTTGTCAAAGGTAATTCCACTTGCACTAGCATTGTCACTGTCATTTAGTGAAAGATTGTGAGGCAAAGGAATTTTTTGTGTAGTTGATGTGATCCTCTTGTAGAATATGTGTGTAATTTCCATAACTTAAGACAGATGATAATCCTAAGAACTAGGTGCGTGAAGAGTTCAAATAGTGTATAGTACTTAAACTTTTTTTATTTTCTAACCCTATCGAGGTAGCAATCCATGAGGTATTAATAGTAGCTAAAATTGATGATGGATGTCTATGATTACGCTATGATATGGCGAAAAGAGTGTCTAGCCATTGATCCAGTTGAACGGGCTGATGGGAGGCAGTTGGAAAAGTGAAAGGAATGTGCAGCTAAGATGATTGCTAATGGGAGAACCATATAAGGCACATGCCTCATCTTTGCCGAGCATTTAATGCATATGTACTATGGTGACATGTTATGGGAATACATTACACTTTCTGTAAAAAGAAGGCACACCTGGTTTTACCCTTTGCCATTTGCTTTTGCATGCATATATTGCAAGACCTACGTAGTTGGTTGGTTGAATAGCTAGAGACATGAAGGAAAAAGAAAGTCAATAAGGATGGCGCTACGAAGGAAGTATCGAGCATGAGGCGATATGACAGTTTGAACTAAAGCCGATCGAAGGGGTCATGGAGTAGCTAGGCCAAAGATGGGTTAACTAATAAGGCCATACCAAGTTAAGGCTACCAATCTTAGGCCTAGGTTGCTGTTGAGAACAAGGATGATGAGGAGGTGTTGGACCGGGTGTGGGATGGCTAGCCTAGGCCAAATAAGACTGGTCGTATGTGGATGTACTAAAGCCAGCCAATGACGGGTCATGCCTAAGTTAGTTTTGAGCTATACCGGTCAGCACATAGATGGAAGAGATGCTTGAGCGGACGAGATTCTATTGTTGTGCCGAATATAGGTCAGAATGGGAAAGTCGGTCACAAGTGACACAGATCGATATGGACAAGGCTGGGTCATGCCTAGGATTCGGGCTTTGCATGATGAGTTAGCTGTTGAAGTTGCTTCAGGGTCTGTCAGTCGATAGCAGGTCTGGTGGGCTATTGAGTAAAGTGGCTAGCAAGGACCCATGTTGGGTTTGGGCCAACTACATTGGATGTCTGACTAGCTCATCTCTAGCCTTGGGTGGTTGGTAGGGGACTAGCCTGGATTCTAGCAGGCCTAGGTCAGTCTAAGAAGCCTTGATTTGTTCATCATTTTACTTATGAAAAAAATTAAGTAACAGTATTCAATCGCAATTTTTTTCTATTGAACAATAATTTCTAAAGACATCAACAAAATAGATCGGATAACTTAGGCACATATAAGTTCAATATAAAAGATTAAAATCCGAACTATGCAAAACAAATGAACAAATAATAAGAAGAGATGAAGGATCTATAATATATCAACATAGTGTTCATGTAATAAGTTGAGATATAGCACAAAAGAGGATCAAAATTAAAATAACATGATGAACGTTTTATTAATTAAGGTATGGCTAAAGGAGAACTGAACTATATCGAAAGAAAAATACTAAAAGATGATATGTTGCATGTGTAGAATTTAAAACAAATAAACATGACTAATATTTGATTAAATAAATTTTGAATGTCACCTTAAGATGCACTTAAAAGGTTACACCTTGAATGATGAGCAAAGCTCCTAGGTTAAACTGGATCAACTTTTGTATTTTGCAAGAATCAAAAGACAATAACCACCTTCGTATTTATCTAATTTGACTTGATTTTGTTTTTCATGGTTGGGAGCACATGTATTTTCGGATAGTGAAGGGAGAGAAGGGGAGAAGAAAATGAATTGTTTGTAGAGTTAGTGAATGAATGAAACAATATTTTGTTTTAAAGTGAACATTGAACCTCTCAATTTCCTCCTTTAAAACCTTCTTATTTAATTCCTCATTAAATCTCAACCGAATCCTTTCACCCTCTTCATGCATGGTCACCCATAAAAGGGAACATGCGGGCTGCAAACATTTCCCAAAACCACTTAGCAGTTAACCTATTTAAATCTAATTTAAATATTAAATATGTATTATATGTCGATACATGCATATATAATTTTGTATATGCACTTTGTTAAATACTTATGGTATACAAACAAATCAAATAAAATTTAATAATTGATACTTTATTAATTTTAATTAAATTATAACAATTACAGATTAATTAAATCATGTAGTTATCTAGAGTATTCATCATTACGGCTGTGCGACTCAAAGGTGTAAAATTCAATCAGCGATTAATAATGAGCAGTTCAAATGTTAATGTTTGCACATCACCTTAGCTAGAGATGTGAAATTTTGGCTTAATTTATCACATGCACATATTTTTGGTAAAATCCAATTTTACTATTACAAGTGGAATCTGGTAGTACGATTATTTACACCAATTCTCTTCGTCAACATTATATCACATTAGGACGTGTCGAATTTGCTTTTGGCTAAAATTCCAACATTTAACAACATCCAACTTGATAATTCCAAACTCAAAATCCTTAGTTCAATAATAGCAGTTATTATTAACTGTAATGGCCTGGGAAAATCGACATTAATATGTTCACTATATAGCATGTCGGATATTCAAGGGTCGGAAATACCAGATCATTAGGGGTGAAGAAGAAAGAGATAGAAGAAAATAGAAACAATAACACATAAAATCTCACAATCGCAACGGAACAATATATAATATATAATAATAGATCTTTATACAGAGAAACTATAACTGAAATATATATATATATATGTGTGTGTGTGTGTGTGTATGTGTAGAATCATCAGAGTACAACAATCAACAATCATCCTGGACAGTTATAATAACTTGTCCTCACAATTTCTAAATATACAACTTGACTCACACAGCCAGAAATAACCAAATACGTATAATACGCCTAAAAATCCTCTAGCTCGTCTCCTGAGATTCCTAGCATCCTAACCTAAATTTGTAATATTCGGTCTGACTTGAGCGTTATAATAAAATAACACCCTAGTTAGTCTAGAAAACCAATGTAGAAAAACACACTTAATTTGAATTATTACTGATATCAAAATCCTTTGACAACAAAGGTATCTCGTAAAACCACATCACACATAAATACGACGGGTTTTTATATTACGATAACCATAACATTTTATATCAAAATCATCAGATATTATAATAGTGCCTATAGAATACAAATTAAAAAATAACTGAAATGCTCGCATCTCACTTTTCAGCATAGTTGGACACAATCAAAACTGTACAGGCTCGTAGTGGATATTGGATTCCATACAATAACTTGGCTACTGGGGTACCGCCGCCACCGAACATCTCTAGAAAAAATGCACCGAGATCGCACCAAACGATTCCTGCTAACATAGGATCGACTACCCCTAACCTGGATAATACTGAATATGTAATCACCTCGGGTGTTCCCACCCTATCGAGCGATCTCTTTACCATGCACACCTATATCCATAATTATAATATATCAAAGGGTATCTAAAAAAGTGATAAGATACCCTACTTGGGTGCGACCCACTTAGCCCTACTGCATCTCCCCTATTTTAGTCATTCTCGGTTGATGAGGCTAAAGGCTACATTTTTATCTTTAGAATAGCATTCCTACTTGGAATGCTAACACTACCTTCCAGGCGACAATGCAATGATAGCATTCATCCATACAAGTTGTTTTGGGTCTGAGCAAACCGAATCTTCTTCAAGATCACCATCTCCATTATCCTTGAGATATCACAATTCATACGAATATCACATTGAAGTGGTTTTCAGATAATTAAATCTGATCACGGTCTCTTCAAAATAATCAACGAATTTAACTATCAAATAATACATAAGTAGTCACTAAGCCCATTTTATGGATTTTCCAAAACTTTCATTTCAAAATATCTTTATAGGGATAATATATATATATATATATATATATATATATATATATATATATATATATATATATATCACGAATCTCTTCCCCTATATTCAATATTTGAAAATGATCTCAAACACTTAAACCCATAACAGGATATTTCAATCCATGTCAACAATTAGAAATATATATATATACACACACACGCACATACATACATATATTAATTCCATTAATAATTTAACACTTGAGAAATATTTCCATAATAATCTCGTAGTTAAAATATTTCAAATCCTTCTAGTTCAATACTTAGGAAATATTAATAAGTACATTTTCCTAAAATCACTTTATTTCTAATACTTAGGAAATGATTCCATTTATTTCCTATTTGTTAAAATCTGTTACAATTTATTTGTAAATCCCTTAACTCACTTATAAAGAATTCTAAAAGTTTCGAAATCCATTAATTAATTTGCATTACAAAATCAATTACACTTGTCTATAATTCCAGCTACCCATTTCTAACTTCTTTTATGAAATCTAATTCATTTTCGATGTTTCTGTATTTAAACACTTTGGAAATTTCCTTAAGTTTTCCAAATTATGTTATAAGATTTTCTCTTATAAAATCACATTCATTAATTAAAATCCCATTTAAAATCTTGAGAGCATTTGTAAATTTATTTTAACCACTTCCCAAATATATATATATATATATATATAAAATAAATATTTTTAAAGAATAGTAATTTATTTTCAAATCCGGTTTAAGACAATTATCTAAAATATCAAAATACTTTAAATAAAACATCAATAACTCATTACCAACTCGTTTTTAAATAAAACCCACCGATTTACAAAGCTAATTATAAAAATTAGAATTTATTTCAATTAATATTAAAATTTTAAAAATCACTTTTCGAAGTATTTCAATACAAAAACAGCTTTAATTTACATAGTTTGAATAAATAAAAATTTCCTTTTCAAAAAAATTTACCTCCTCACTAAAAATATATTTTCAAAATTCCAATGACTAATTCCCTCTCGATTCCTAACACATCGAATTCATTTCGACTCCCTAACCATTCCAATATTTCAAAAATAGAATTCACTATTTTTCCCAAAACCGACTTCCATATCTGGAGCCCAATTCTATCAATTAATATCATTTTCCCTTATTTGTAAACATCGTTTATAATTTTGTAAACTCATTTCCAGTTTATAACAGATTTGTATTACTAAATACAATTATAAATCACTTTCTATTAAAAATTCCATTTGGAAATCTATTTCTTAAATAATCCAACTATATTCCAAACCAATCAAATCTCTATTTTAACTTCCATTAAATATTTAAAGAAATCTTATTTAATAATCATCGTTTTAAAAATACTCAATTTAAAATTTACCATTGAAACCATTTTACTAAATAGCTAATTAAATATCCAAAACCAAATTATTTATTCTATCCAATAAATTCGTTTTAAAAATCCCAAAATTTTATATAAATATTTTCATTTCAAAATCGCCTTTGAATTTTCTTTTTAAAATTCAAAAATATTATCTATGGTATTTATAATACCTAAAATTAAGGTCAGTGCTACAATAGCTTCCAATATATCAAATTACAACATAACCTATATCAGATTGTTCATACACATCATATATAACTATATACAAAATTAAAATCAACATTTTTTAAGAATCCAGTTGGATCCCTCCAACCTGTTTCTCTGCAACCATATATGTTATACAACATGAAAATACCAATCCCGCTTCGAGGCGGGATATCGCGGTAATATAGGGTCATCCACTATTATGCAGGGCACATTGTCTCATTCGCTCCAATGGTGGGAAATATACCCAGCTACTAATGTATATATTACTATATATAATATAATATTCAACTGATAATAATATATCAATCTAACCAAACATCCAATAATTGATTTTTAATTGCTATAAATTAGATCCAATAATCAAAATGAGTGAGATTTATGCACCTTGACTTTTAATTTGCCGAGCATCCATATTTTAAATTATCTTGAATCCCACCCGACTCCAAAAAATCCCAAACCAATTCCTATGCGTGATATTCGATGCCACGAGCGTAACACAACTTATCTCGTGCAATTTGGACCTCCTATGAACACTTTAGATGTTTTTATAAGATTATACAATATATATATATATATAAATAATTAATACTAAAACTAATTACAGCCATTAATAAAAATTAACCCCTATTTTATAACATAATTCCCTTTAATAAAATCCAAGGCCGCCTAATTCTTATTCCTAATCTACTCAGCTCTAGTTTCCACCATAGTTGATCCATCAAAAGAAAAAAATATCCAACATCACCCAGCGATTCGATGCGTCGACATTTTCTACGACTTCCTATTCTCAAAAGCATCCTCCCTAACACCAAGATTTCAAACCCGACCTCTTCCCTCAAATCGTGATTGACCATCCTTCCACCGCCATCGCCGTCGACCATCACCTGACGTAGTCGCCTACCTATAGCCGTGCCGCCCCTTCTCCACTTTGCCACCGCCATGCCTGGCCACGGCGAGCCCTCCTACGTCGACCGTGATCCTCCACATGCCCAATCGACCAACAAACGAGCCCTAACAGAAAAAGACTACCGCTCGACACCCAGAGGCCGCCGAAAGAAACCAACTTGAACGTTGAATTGATTTGATTGATTTTTTGTCTTATCTTTGTTTTGATTTCGAGCTGAAATAGAAGGAAGAGAAGGATAGTGTACGCGATTTTTAAATGAGTAGAGGAAGGGGTTAGCGCGTCTCAGATGCAGGTTGCGCTGGACAGAGTATAGGAGTTGAATTTTATAAATTTATTTTGTTTTACATCCAAAATATCTCGTATCACATAATAAGAAATCCCAAACTCCTATCGAGATGTGTCGCTTGGCGTTCCTAATGTTATATCTCTATTCCGAGCGCCATGGAACAATTTTCAGGACCTAATTCAATCGTATGTGGAAGATAGCGTTTTTAACCCAATTAAAATATTAAATTTTTGATATTGAATTCAACGCGTTTCTATCCCATACGACCAAACGGTAACTCCAAACACTACAATTTAAAATCCGATAATAATACACTATTGCGGATCAAATGGGACTGCTTTCATCGAATTCCAAGACTGTGCCCTGGATCGCTATTTTAACGCGCGATTAAATCAACGATTTCAAAATTTATGAAATCACTTGAAATTTCAGTTTTAAAACTTACTAACTCAATTCTATTTCAAATAGAATTTATATCGACACTAGAAATCGTTTTCGATTCATATTCAACTCAAATTTCAATTATTCACCATTTCCATATTACAATAAATCGCTATATTTGAAATATAAATTCATTCTATAATTATAACCATGACCTTCATATTCAAAATCAATTCCCATTCCAAATCTAATATTTAAAACCATTTAAATAGTCAAAATTGAATGTCAGAAAAATCTGGGTCGTTACATTCCTCCCCCTTTAAAAGAATTTCGTCTCTAAAATTGCTAAGGTAGGACAAATGATCCAAACCAATTAACTTATTAAAACCCACTTAGTTAAAACTCTACATTTTAGTTTTCTACATTTCTAAACCTACATACACTAATTGTTCCAAACATCCATCCAGAACCCTTTATTTCTTAGTTAAATTCAAATTTCTAGTTAACAAAAATTACCAAAAATTTTCAAATTTTTCAAACATTGTAAATTTTCAATTTTTTTTAGCAGAGTCTCCCTTGTATGGAGAGCCGTTTGCAATATAACAAAAATGATAAAAAGATATACATCAGTTCTTATGGCCGAAAAACGGAATATATATATATATATATCAATATATATTTATATATATATATATATATCAATATTTATTATTTTCGTGCTAAATTCGTAAGCGTACCTTATTTTAGCATTATTAAGCGAGCGAGCTTACTTTATATGCAGTTTCGTAACCCAAATCTAGCCCAATAGCCTCCTTGTACCTGTACTTATTTAAATAAATCCTATTAGTTCATATATATGAAATTTAATAGCATTACGTTCAATTCTACTAGTTAAGCACATTATTTTCATAAACCAACAAGTTATACCATGGATATATAAACAAATTTACAAACAAAACATGTTATAATACGTATATCTAGCATGTACACGCAAACACAAGGTTCTAATATTAATCATTCACTTCCAAATTTATTTATACGCCATTTATACGATTCCAAATGCTTTACAACTTATTTATAAGCATTCACTTCATGTCAACACATATTATACCCATATTCATTTCAAATTGGTTCGAAATCAATTTATTCACTTATCATTTATTTACATAATTTTATCTTCTTCCGCTTATGTCGAATGACAGTTCAATCCATGCTATTTGGTGATATTCATTTAATAAAATAACCACTAGTTTACAACCATTTTAAATTAATTCCAAATCAATTTTTCAACCTTTTATTTATCCACATTCAATTTATTCATAAAATCTTGTTTTCTCAATTGTATATTCAACAACAAACCAATCCATGCCAATTTAGTTATAAATCATCTCATAAAATAGTTACTTAATTTGAGTTCAAACTTATCAACAATATTCCTGACCATATTCAACTTACACTTAAATTGAATTCATTTGTAGCTTAAGCCATCGCCATTTAATCCTTTTTTATTTTATTCAATGATATTTTAAAATATATTTAAGTTGAATTTCAACTATAACTAAATTCTCATTTTCAACATTCAATTCACTAATTAATTCTCTAATTAGTTTTCTTTCAATTTACCGAAATAACCTTTCATTCAATTTAAATTTACACGCAATATATTGAAATTTAACAAAAATTAAATCCAACACCAAGTCATTGCAAATTAAATTCCATTTCATTCACTAATTTATTAAATTAGTTCATTCCATTAATTTCATATCTCAACTTTTAGATTTTTCTTTCTTATCTATGCTATTATTCGAATTATATGTTCTAAAACATATTCACCTCATAATTTCCACCCAACGCTTAAATAACAATTTCAGAATTCAAACACCCAGTTTTATTTCAAATCAATTTGAAATCATATATATATATATATATACACATATCTCATTTGTATATCAAATCACATTTTCAAAATTTAAGCCAAGCCTGGTTTTTATCCAAAATAATTCTGAAGCCAAATAATCACAGTAGCAATCTGTCAATTAGAAACTCGAAAATGAATACTGATGATGCTGTGCAGTCATCACAAGGATTATTTTCCAGCGACTGAAGTGAGTTCAGCGCTTTCTTACTTTCAGAATCCATTCAAAACATTTCCATCCAGATATATGTCCAAAATAATATCACCATTCTTCCTTTCAAGCACTTCGAAAAACATTTCCAAAATATCTAAGGTTTAAAAATCCCCAAATACTTAGTTCAAATCCATTTAAAGCAATCTCCAAAATTCTCGGGACTTAAAATTTCAAATTCTGGTTTGAATCCAATTCTAGTTATAACTCATCTGTATAAATCGTACATATATACTTTTAAATTGGTTATATAGCCCATTCCAAATTTTATGATCTTATTTTGATTATAATAGTATCAACCAAACACTCCAATATATTATAATTTTCTCAAATAATAGTTTCTTTTCTAACAGAATATATCTTTGGGTAAAATTATTTCATTTACCCTCTTTTCAAAACCATACTGTGTCAATTTACTTGTTTAAGAGTTTAGAAACCCCTATCGATACAGTTGTACTTCATGTACTAACAAGATTTCATAAACACTCAACCGATAAGTCAACACAATATAAAACAATTTATATTCACTAACAAATACGCACTCATATCTATTAATACACTCAAACTCATTCTAGGGTACTACTGACCCTATCTCTAATGAGTAATCCCCACTAAAGACAAGTTTCTCGCTTAACCACGTTCTCTGATGCCAAGCGTAATGGCCCGGAATTTACGACTCTTGAAAATCGACATCAATACGTTTACTGTGTTACATGCCAGATATTCAAGTGCCGAAAATACAGATCGTTAAGGGTGAAGACGGAAGAGACAGAAGAAAATAGAAATAATATCACATAAAATCTCACAATCGCTATAGAAAAATATACAATATACAATAAAATAACTTTATACAAAAATACTGTAACTGAACTATAGACACACACACGCACACGCAATCATCAGAGTACAACAATCAACAATCAATCTGGAAAGTTATAACTATTTGTCCTCACAATTTCTAAATATATTGCATGACTCCCACAGTAGAAATAACCAAGTACATACAATACGCCTGAGAATCCTCCAGCTCGTCTCCTGAGCTCCCTAGCATCCTAACTTGAATCTGTAATACTCGGTCTGACCCGAGCATTATAATAAAATAACACCCGAGTCAGCCTGGAGAACCAGCGTGAGAAAAACACACTCAATTTGAATTTTTGCTGATATCAAAATCCTTTGAAAACAAAGTTATCTCGTAAGACCACGTCACACATAACTACGATGGGTTTTTACCTTACGATAAGCAAAACATTTTATATCAAAATCATCTGATTTTATAGTATTGTGTACAGAAAATAAGCTAAAAAATAGCTGAAATGCTTGCATCTCACGTTTTAGCATAGTTAGGCACAATAAAAACCGTACAGTCTCATAGTGGATATTGGATTCTATACAATGACTAGGCTATTGCGGTATTGCCTGCCATGGTATATCTCTAGAAAAATGAGCCTAGATCGTACCTAACGATCCTTGCAAACACAGGACCGGCTTACCCCTAACCTGCATAGTACCGAATATGTTGTCATCTCAGGTGTTCCCACCCTATCGAGGACTCTCTTTTCCATGCACAACCACATCCATAATTATAATATATCCGAGGGTATCTAGAAAAGTGATCACGTACCCTACTTGGGTGCGACCCATATAGCCCTGTTGCATCTCTCCTATTCTAGTCATTTCCGGTTGATGAGGCTTGAGGCAACGTTTTACCTTTAGAATAGCATTCATACTTGGAATGCTAACATTGCCTTCCAAACGATAATGCAATGATAACATTCATCCATACAAGTTGTTCTGGGTTTGAACAAACCGAATCTTCTTGAAGATCACCACCTCCACTATCTTCGAGATATCATAATTCGTAACGCAAAAATCGGATCGAAGTGGTTTCCGAATAATTAAATCTGGTCAGGTCTCTTTGAAATGATCAACGAATTTGGCCAGATTTGATAGTCGGTTATTTAACTATCAAATAAACATTGATTCAACCAAAGATTTCATCTCCTATTGAATTCACTAGGCCTTATTTAATTTAAATTTAAATAAATTAAATCTCCTTATCAAAAAGGTATATGCTTATCTCACCGGAATAAGTATATTCACAAATCATTCCTTTCAAAATACTTGAAAACTTTTTTTAAATAAATATGGAAAGCACCATGCGGTATCAACCATGGATTCGCAGCTGAATGATTACATCGCTATCCTAGAGAAATCAAAATTAAATGTAGCAATCTGTATAAAGTTTTTGGAAAGTAATGGTATAGATTCATGGCGGAAATCGGAGGTAGAGATTGCTGTAGTTAAATTTGGTTTTCCCCAAGATAGAGACGTAACCATTGAGCTACGAATCCATGGTTGATACCACATGGTGCTTTCCTTATTTATTTTAAAAAATGTTTCCAAGTACTTTGAGAGGAATGATTTGTGAATATACTTATTCTAGTGAGATAAGCATATACCTTTTTGATAAAGAGATTTAATTATTTTAAATTTAAATTAAGTAAGGCTTAGTGATTTTAGTGGGAAATGAAATCTTTGGTTGAATGATTATTAATTTGATAGTTAAATAACCGACTATCAAATCTGGACCCAAAACGTAACTTTGGAAATATCTAGTAGAAACATGGGAATTATAGGATACAGTTACCGTCGGAAGGTGCTAGACTGTACATATAAACTCATTTCGTTCTTGTAGGATGATGATAAGGAAATTTATCCACTAACAGTTAGGAGGTGATCTTCGATCCTATTTTCGTCTGTTTATCCAAAAGAACAGAGGTTGAGTTTACTGGAAATATCGAACGTTGTTTCAAAGTGACTGGAATCAGATAAGTTATTCAAAAACCACTTCGATCCACCGAATACGTTTTCGAAGTGAAGACAAGAGCTTGGAATCGAAGAAGGAGCATTAAAGTGAAAGGGCTAATTGCTACTAATCCTGAGGATGATTCCAAAATGGAGGTAGTAGAAATAGTGCCTTCAGTTTCGTTCAGACCCAGAACGGACTTGCATGGATGAATGCTTTCAACACATTGTCATTGGAGGACAATGAGCATTCTAAGTGAAAATGCCTTAAAAGGTAATCGTAGCCTGAAGCCTCATCAACCAGGAATGATTGAAAATCTGAGGAGATGCAGCAAGGCTAACCGAGCCGCACCCAATTAGGGTATGTTATCACCTTTCTAGATACCCTGGGATTTATTATAAATTATGGATATAGTGGTGCATGGAAAAAGAGCTCTCGATAAGGGTGGGAACACCCAGGGTGGTAACATATTCTATACTATCCAGGTTAGGGGTAGGCCGGTCTTGTGTTGGCAGGGGATCCCTCGAGGTCCGCAGTACATTTTTCTAGACGTGTACTGTGATAGGTGGTAACCCAGTGCCTAGTCATTGTATGGAAACCCATTCTCCAATACGTGCCTTTACGGTTTTGGTTGTAGATCCTAGTATGTTGGAATCTAATTAATGCAACAATTTCGGCTATTTGAATAAGTATTTGCACTTAGACACTATTATAATATCACTAGATTTTATATAAAAGGTTTTGGTTACCATAAGGGAAAAACCCGTCATGTTTATGTGTGGCGTGGTCTTACGGGATACATTTGATTTTAAAAGGATTTTTAAAAGCTAAGATAAATAATTTGCTTGTGATTTAAATTCTCAAGCTAGTTTTACCAGACTGACCCGGGCATGGTTTTTCCTATGTGCTCAGGTCAGACTGAGCATATTTCCAGGTTTAGATGGATAATTAGAGCTTCGGGGAAGGAGTTGGAGTAGAGACGTATTCACATAGATGATTATATTTTCCGTTGCATTTTAATTGTGTTTATCAGCAGTTGTGAGGATAGGTTGTTATAATGTCCGTGCCGAATAGGTTGGTATACTCTTATTGATACCTATACTATAAACATTACAGTTTTTTTATGTAAAGATTTGTTCTATATTATAGATTATTCATTTTCGCTGTGAGATTTTGTGTTGTTTGGTTTTTTTCTATCTTCCTTCCATCTTCTTCCTACTTTTTTTTTACACTCCACCTTTTCGTGCAATTTAGACTAGACATGTGTGATAAATTGTTAGTTCGAACTGTATGGAAAAGTGGGTCTTGAGATCGTGGTATCAGAGCTTAGGTTAAGCGAATACCTAAGCTTTGGTGGGAATTACTCATTAGAGATAGGGTCAGTAGTACCCTAGAATGAGTTTGAGTGTGTCTATATATATACACATATATATATCGAGACTGCGTATTTGTTAGTGATATAAAATGTTTTATATTGCGAATTGACCTGTTGACTGGCATATGGGTTCTAGTCAATATGAGTAGCTAACGTTATTGATAAGGATCTCTAAACACTTGAACAAGTCCAACGGACACCATATTGTTTTAAATAGGTAAATGAATTAAATTTACCTAGGATACGTTTTATATATAAAAGGCAATGGTTTTCAAAATATATAATATTTAGGGTGTTGTTTGATAAGTGATGATAATATTTTATCATTATCATCTAAGATTTGATTGGCCATAACCATCTAGTGCAGAATATCCTGTATTGCCTATCCTTCTGACTTGAGTATTCCTTTAAATTCAGCGTCTTGTAGAAAGGCACTTGGGAAAATTTGATTTTTAAGTAAATTTTGTTTATTAAAGGAATTTAAATATTTTAAGATAAATATTTTGTAATATTTTACATATATAAAAGCCAATTTTATAATAATTGATTTGTAAAAAGAGATATTTGAGAAATTAAAGCTCGAGTGATTTCGGAAAAAAATTTAAACAAATTTTTGAGGGGAAATGGTTTTGGTATTACTTAATTAAAGGTTTTAAATGATAATAACTTAAAAGAAGAGTTATTTGAAGTATGAACCTTATGTATCTTTAGCTTATGTAGATTCCTGGAAACCTTAGGATCTCATTCTTAGGTTGTGTTAATTGATTATAGAGGACTCGTAGTGTCGTCCAAGGAGAACAGATTAGGTAGTATTTCAGCAAAGAAGTGGCTAGAGATATTATGGAACCTACTGAGCAGCCATTGCTATATGAAAAGGAGTCCGAGATAGAATATAAAAGGAAATATGAGATAGAAGAGGAGTCCGAATTGAAAAAAGATGATGTTATTATCTGGGAAATGGGCAAGATTGTTAGCAAGTCACTTACCGACTGGGATAACCTTCTGATGGATGACTTATGGCCTAGGGCAGAAATGCTGGTGCCTAGGGAACCAAGCCAGGAGATTGTACGGATTCTGAATAGGGATGTTGAAACTAAGGAGATGAAAGGACCGGAAGTGGAGGACTCCGATGGAGAGAGTCCACTTTGAGATGTTAACTTAGGTTGGGTAATTCTCTTAGGATGTACACCCTATTAGTATAGATTAGTTACCCATAAACGTCATGAATGTGTGTTTGGATTGTAAATTAATAAAGTATCCTAGTAGATGCTTTGGTATGGGTATATATGTATAACTGGCTAGTGGTTATAAATATCTCCTAGATATGTGTATATTATATGGTGACTGTAGTTGTAAAAGTATCGTAGTTGATGCTTTGTATGATTGATATTTTAGGATATAAATATATATGTTTAAACTTATGTGATGGTTGTTTATTAATTCGTTAATTAAAAATTCGGTTAGTTATGTTTACTAGCCTGGTTACAATAGTTTCGGGGACGAAATTCTTTTAAGGGGGGGAGGAATGTAACGCCCCAGAATTTTTGTCGTCTTAAGTATGAATACTTGTTTTTAATATTCAATAAAATGATCTTTAAATCAAAACAAAAATCCCCGTTAATAACAATTGGTAAAAACATATAGTTTTTAAACCACGATAATTTTTTAAATTTCTAGATTTTATTCATAAAATTGAAAATTGATTTAAATTGGGATTTCTTATATATATTGATAATAACAGAAATTTATATGTAAATTAAAAACTAATTCAAATAAATACAGATGAAAAAAAAAGAATGTATTAAAAAACAGAAAGAGTTTAAAAAATGGATTTTTCTTATGTGTATACATATAAGTTTAAGAAAGAAGAATGTAATATATATATATATATATATATATATATATATATATATATATATATGAACTAAATAAATTTAGTACATTAAAAACAATATATATGAGAAAAATTAAATAAAATCATTTAAATCATTGAAAAAGGAAATCTTTCACAAAATCATGTTTTAACAAAAATGTTATTGTATGCAGAAGAATAGAATAGCAAAACATTTATTGCTTTGAGTTATATATTTTTATTGTGACGACCCTGGTTTCTGCTACCAGAAATCCGTTTCGTCTTGATGAAAGAAAGGGGTGAGAAAATAGAAAAGATACAAAAGAAAGAACAACAACATCAGAATCTCACAGCGGAACGAATAAATTATATTATTAATCACATAGTATTTACATAATATACAACATCACTCAGAGTTATACAGACAATACATCACATACTAGACAGTTATATACACCTGTCTAGTTAATACAACTCGAAAAAATAACTCAAAGATACCAACACAGTGGAATTATATATATATATATATATATATATATATACACACACAACGCTGAATCCTCCTACTCTATTGCTCCTCCAGAATTCGTCAAAGTCTACCTGAATCCCTTGGCTACTCGTAAAAAATTGAGTACCCGAGAGTTTATGAAAAACAAAATATAAACTCCGGGTCAGACATGGGTCTGGTGAGAGTAATAGGTTAAAGTTTCTTAATTTTGAAAATCCTTTTGAAAACAAAAAGGTATCATGTAAGACTCCCCACAAATAAGCATGGGTAAGTTTTTACCTTACGCTAACCAAAACATTTGATAGGAAATTCAGTGATATTATAATAGGTCTAGGGTTTTCAAGTAAATAGAAAATAGCCGAAATGGTTACATCTAGTAAATTCCAGCTACTAGCCACAAAAGTGGGTAATACAATCAAAACCGTTGGCACTTATTGGATTTTGGATTCCATACAATGGCAGGGCTATTGGGGTACTGCCCGTCACAGTACGTGGCGTAGATCAACGTACCGAGGAGTACGCCCTCCCCTCTGCAACACAAGGCCGGAAACATTCCTTACTGAACAGTCCTGAACAAGATAACCCCGGCAGTTGTTGCAATCAACCGCCCACACAGCCGAAAAATAAAAGGACATCTAGACAGGGGAATATCTTGTCCTGCTTGGGCATGATCCACCTAACCTTGCTGCACCTCCCCTGTTTTAGCCATTCCCAGTTGACGAGGCTTGAGGCTGTGATTACCTTAGAGAATATATTTCTTAGAATGCTCATCGCCCACCTGACGATGTTCTGAAAGCATTCAATCCATACAAGTTCATTCTGGGTTCGAACGAAACCGAAGGCATCATCTCGTTACACTCATTTTGGAATCACCCTCAGAGTTAACGACAATAACCCTTGCACTCTGAATCTTCATCTTCACTTCAAATTCACGACCTATCGTTAATTTGGATCGATGTGGTTTTCGGATGTCCAAATATGGAAACCCGATCCCGTTCTCATCGAAATCCAAAAACGTATCTTTTAAGGCCAAGTTGTCTACTTAGTCTTAACAGTTCAATTCAATATTATCAATATACACATAGATAGATAATTCACAATATCACAGTAGATAATCACATCATCATCATAAACAGATAATCTATATCATCATCCAAACAGATAATTAAATATTATAATACTCAAACCAAGCATCAATATCACATAGATGTTACTCATCTCATATCTGAGGTCACAATCAATCAATAAAATATCAATATCATCCATAAGCAATGATTTATGGATCATAATCTATAATTAATTTAAAATGAATTAAATTAACTACTTCTGTCTCTAATTAATTTAAAGTAAATTAAATTAATTACTTCGTCTATAAATCCTGCTTATACAATCATTAATTATAAATCAAATTAATTAATGATCCATTAAGTATTCATCTTAATTAAACACCTTTGATTAATCATCTTCTAATTACAATAACTAATTAGTCTTTATTTAATTCCACAAATTAATTATTTTAAATCATTTATAGTTATTAACATTTAATTACTTCATTTATTAATTAAATATAATTAATTACATTTATTCTTAATTAATTACATAAATGAATTACCACATTATTAATTATTCCTTAATTAATCCATTACAAATTACATCATTAATTATATTAATTAATGATTTCTAATTATATTGAAATTAAATTACTTTATTTAAATTTAGTATATTAACCGATTAATCTTTATTTAAACACAATTATTAATCATCCTTGATTAATAACAAAACCAGTAATTAACTACCTTTAATTACTTATTAACAAATTAATTATCCCATAATTAATTATCTCCATTAATTAATCCTTTGATTAATTAAAAAAGTAATTATCCGAATTACTTCATTAACACATCATCTTTCACTAATTACATTCAGTAATTAACATTAATTACTTCCCTAAGTAATTATGCTCCATTAAATACACTAAGTAATTACACTTATCAATTTATCAAATGATTTTCCTAAATTAATTAAACTAAATTAATTAACTTAAACTAATCATTTTATCAAAATTATCACATATATTAATTAATTAATAATCCTTAATTAATTATCTTCATTAACTAATAACATTTCTTAAATTATTTTCTTAATTAACTTTTAGTTATAAATTAATCTAAATTATAAATTTATAAATTAAATACATATGTCATTTCTTAATTAACTTATTCATTTAACCATTTAAATATCTTAATTATTCCTAAGATAATTTATTTCTTTATAAATGACTTCATTAATACTAAAGTATATTAGAACATTACATTTTAAATTTAAATTCAAATTCCATTTTGAATTTAAGATTCAAAATGACTATTTATTTAACATTAACTAAATTTTAAATTCAATTTAAAATCTTTTAAAATAAATGTAAATAACATTTACTACTTACATATGATGTTTATATAAGAAAAGCCTTTAAATTAAACTACTTAACTTTTAGTTAAAAATTTAGCTTTTAAATTACATTGTATTTTTAACTTGCAAATTCAAGTTAAACCACTTATTTAACTTCCATTCAAAACCTTTGATAAAATAATTCTCCCAAAATCAAGTTAAATATTTATTTGAAACAAATTTACTTTTAACAACTATTTTATTTGAACTTATTTTTAAAACATTCATATTTAAAAACTGATTTAAATTTTCAGATTTGAATTCGAAGTAAACTTGAATCCATCAATTTATCTTTGATTTTAAACTTTGATTTAAACTTTCTTGTAAAAACTTGAATTAAAAACTTGATTTTCAAATCCAAATCCATTTTAAAACCTTAAGGTTCAAAAGTTCATTATACTTTAAATTTTTGAATTTAAACCACAATTTAAATTCTGTTTCAAACTTTAAATTAATTTAAAATCTGAAAATCTGTCAGGTTTTTAAACCTGAAAACCCACCTTTAAACATTTTAAACTTTAATTTCATTTCAAATTTGAATTCAAAAATAAACTTGAATTCAAACTTCAAACTGGATTTAAGCTTTGTTTAAATCTAGTTGACAAATTTAAGTTCATTTGAATTTGTTTTTTTTTAAACAAAACAAATTCTGCTACCAAGTTTTGCAAAGTCCTAGAACTAACACTGACTCGACTCTAACCAAGAATGCTCCGAGACTACACCTTCCCTGCTTCGAGTCACATACTCGAGTGATCCGAGTACTTCCCGAGGCTAAAACTCTACACCCAACAAAACTCTTCAGCACTGCAATGGGCACGGTGCACGTGCACCGTGGCTCCAGCCACCTCCGGCCACCCACCAGAACTTCAACATGATGCCTACCATCACCAGATATGATCACGACCACCCAAAGCTATCACGACAACCCGAAACGAAATCGAGTTCGAAACTCAACCCTGGAAACTCGACATGGCCAATCACCCAAAACCTGGAATCACCACGTTCTTCCAACCCCGACCACCTGATGGTCAACAGCTCCGGCCATGAACTCGACTACGACCGAGCTACCTCCTCTCGAAACCTCCTTGCACTCGATCGCCTGATGGCGGTGGACGAGACCGATACCCTCGACTGCTCCAAACTAGGTTTACATACTTAAAACGATTGCCACCATCTCCACCGTGATCAGACGAACCACCATCCATTTTTCCCAGATACTTCGTTCACTACTCCATCTTCCAGCAGAGCCCCGACCCTTCCGGTCTCATAGATCATCAGAGATACCCAAATTTCCTTTCTCTGATGAACCTAGAAATGCACTCTAATCCCTTCACTAAAAATCTTGATTTTAGTTTCAAAATTCAAGTTTTTATTTTAGCTTTTGATTCATATGCCTGAATCCACGAATTGTAGTAATGGAGTTTTAACTTATTTTAGTTTCCTACTGTTGTTTTATATTCCAGACCCAATACAAATTGATTTCTTTGCTTAATCAAATTTTAAACTTAAGTCTAAGTTATAACAAACATTTTACGTTCAGAACTTAAGTTTCATCGAGTTTAAATTGATTACAAATGAATTTTGATGAGGATTTCAACCCTGGAACTAAAGTTAGGGAGATACACAGAGATGCTCATAACCACATTCAATCATACACAGAGATATGCTAAACAAAAGAATACTCAAAACAAAATGAGCTCCAAAGAGAAACATGTAACAATACAAATACTCATAAACTATTTAATTGTGATGTTACTCACCATTGCTTTTGGAAATGAACAGAGCATTCTTGTATGAAAAGCTTTGGACTTTAAAACTGGGAAGTAGTTTGCTTAATTTTCCTTAAGCTTGTTTCCTTTTTGTTATAATGCTTCAGTTTTATAAAAATGGAGATGTTTTGTTACTTATTTCCTTGTTTCAGTTTTGTTATGTTTAGTGAACGAACTAAAAATAAGAAGATGTATATAAAGAAGTTTCAGGGTAGGTGATATCTGGGTTAAGTAAATACAGGTACAATTATTTGCGTTTTGTTTTATCAGGCAAGATTTTATTTTGGGGGCTGAAATGCTTAATAAGATTTCGAATTGACTTAAGTTTGTGCTGAGATGAAAGTATTTTAATGCTAATGTACTATATGTTTTCTACTAATCCTATCTTATGTTCAGATATTTTTGTTTTGCATTTCTCTTACCTGCCTTATTTTTTTTATTTCCTGCCCGAGTCTCTATTTACAGGCTACCTACATTTTTATTTTTACTTTACTTTGTTATGTTTTCTAAACTTCCCATACCAGGTTCCTTTACCTGATTTGTTTTCAAACCTTGTCTTTGTTAATTGAATGATACTCATTTCCCTTCTTTTTTTTTTACTTTACTTTGCTTTGTTTCATAACTTTGCATTTCTTTTACAAGCATATTTATTTACAAGCCTATACATATATTTTTACTTTGATGTTGATAGATATTTATTTAAACACTATATTCTGGCCTATCATATTACCTAACAGGTTATATACAAACACATTTTTACTTTGTTAATTCTTGTCTTATTTCTTTTCATATCCATATTTCACTTGTTTGGCTTGCTTAGTACATATATGAAGTTGTTTTAGTTATTGTTATTTTTTTATAAAGTTTCAACTTATGGATTTAGTTTTATTTTTCTTTTATTTTTATACTTGTGTTAATATAAATAAGGTTTATTTTAAATTTTAAACATTTTTAAAAGACTTACTTTTAATCTTTCAAATTATACCTTTCTCCAAAATACACATATATGTATTTAAATAAATTAAAAAAAAACCATTTCTATTTGTATTGAAATCCATTTGTAAAAATATTACATTATTGATATTGTTTAAAAATAACTCATTATTAAATTTAAATAATTTATAAATGTAATTATCACTATATAAATAGATTACTTAGTTTATCAACTACATTTAAACAAGAACAAAACAACTTTTGTTAAATTTAAATTTAAGTTAAAATCATTTAAAAAAAATTTAACTTTATCTCGAGTATATTTAAACCATATTTTTATCAAGCTATACTAAAAAGGAAATAAAACAATCTTTTTGTTAATAAATTTTAAATTTAAACTTAAGCTAGAATAAGTTTTAACTATTAAACATTTATCTTAAGTATTTAAAACCATAAAGTTATTTATTTAATAGCTTAATACTAAATTAAATCAATTCCAAGTTATGAGAAATATTAGAATTAGAAACATAACTTTATTTATTAAATTTAAAACAAAGATTAACTATTTACAATATATACAAATATATAGATACATATTGTAAATAGAAAATAATTAAATTAGCTTTTAGAAGATAAATTATCAGTTAAATATTTGTTTAGAAGAAGATTATTAAATCAATTCAAATCTTATTAACAATTATTATCAAATTAATTTAATTTTTAACACAGATTATTAAATTGATATTGCCAAAATTTCTGGGATATCACATTCCTCCCCCCTTAAAAGAATTTCGTCCCCGAAATTTAAAACAAAGGTAATTTAATAATATAGTTAAAGACTTAAATTTTAAACACAAGCATATATCAACCAGATGTTAACAATCATAGCAACCAATTTATCCAATCAAACAAATCTAACTATCCAGACAAAATTCCGAATAGAATTTTATCGAGTTTCCCAAATATAAATACCGGGATACTCGCATTACAGAATCCAAACAATCAATCTACTAAGCTACAGAGCTTCCACTCATCTAGATTTACAAAACAAGACAGGATATCAGACTACAGACAAGTCTGACTCAACATCCAAAACTCTCTGAACTGCTGATTCCACAACCAGAGATAGACCTCACACGTACTCCCTCAGAGATACATGAAACACAACGAATTTCAGTTATCCAAACTGACAATTCAATCCTGAAGACCAAACACTTATCCAAAATCAAATCTCCGATTTCGGAATCCAAATTTCTTTGTTTCTTATCCACAAAACTCTTCGGACGATCTTGTGCTGCCTACATCTTTCCTGATCAGCTCAACCCTTGCTGATGTCCTTAGAAACAAATTGAACCAAAGATAATCCAACAAAATGATCTTTCCAATATCAACCAAACTCAGAACACAAACTCTATTCAAAATCAAAAGGCTGATCTCACTTCTCTCATCCGGAAAAGATAAAACAGGTATACTCCAAACTGGCCTTAAGATCCTGAAAAATTTCCCGTGGAACTCTCTAATCCAAACATTGCAACATCCCATTGCTTCCAAACTAAAACAGCCGCCACCATGCTTCCACTGCGCCACTCTAATTGAACAGATGTAAATGCTGATTCTGAACTCAAGCTCAGATGTTGACAAAACTCTGACTTCCAAAGGGCATCCAGAAAAATCCTAAACCCAAGAGAACACTCAAACTATCGCAAGTCACTTTTGCGATCGATCCAGCCTAATTCCAAAGAAATTGCTCTCTGTTTACAAATCAGAACAGCTTACGATTATGTGGCCGATCCATCGAAGAAATGGATCTACTCTACTGCTTCTGAAGTTACCCAAGAAAAACTGCTAAGCCAGATGACTTCCTAATCCAAAGCTCTTCGAGAAACTCGGACCTCAAACCAAACAGAAACACCCAGCTGAACACAGCGACAACACCGAGCATACACGCTTCCTTAACTTGTTCTAAAGAAACATCTTCGGAAACATCCATAGTCACTGTGTCTCATCACACAACTACTATACCTTGATGTATCAAGATATCATGACTTGCTTCTGCCCAACCGATAGATCCAAACTCTTTCTCAACCAAACTTACGCTTCAAAAATGAACTCCGAACCTTAACATATTTCCTTCAGAGATTAATGAAATTCTTACACCACTCAAAGCTCACTTGAGATGGTATTAGGTCTACAGTCTCGACAAATACACTTCCAACCTCAAACATTCAAACTCCAACCATCGGTAGTCGTGTTATGCACACCACTACCCTATCTACCTTTATAGCTTATTGGAAAACCTGAACAGGTAACCCAACAATAGGTAGGAATATATATATATATATATATATATATATATATATATATATATCAAAATTACAAATACGCTCTCTCAAGAAAGAAATCACTCAAGAGCCTAGGTATTCACTCAACCTAGCGCTCTGATACCAACTGTGACGACCTGGGTTTCTGCTACCAGAAATCCGTTTCGTCTTGAAGAAATAAAGGGTTGAGAAAATAGAAAAGATACAGAAGAAAGAACAACAACATCAGAATCTCACAGCGGAACGAATAAATTATATTAATCACATAGTATTTACATAATATACAACATCAATCAGAGTTATACAGACAATACATCACATACTAGACAGTTATAGACACCTGTCTAGTTAATACAACTCGATGCAACTCAAACAAATAACTCAAAAATACCAACACAACAGAACTATATATATATCTACAACGCTGAATCCTCCTGCTCCATTGCTCCTCCAGAATTCATCAAAGTCTACCTGAATCCCTTGGCTACGCGTAAAAATTTGAGTACCCGAGAGTTTATGAAAAACAAAATATAAACTCCGGGTCAGACATGGGTCTGGTGTGAGTAACAGGTTAAAGTTGCTTAATTTTGAAAATCCTTTTGAAAACAAAAAGGTATCACATAAGACTCCCCACAAATAAGCATGGGTAAATTTTTACCTTAAGCTAACCAAAACATTTGATAGGAAATTCAATGATATTATAATAGATCTAGGGTTTTCAAATAAATAGATAATAGCCGAAATGGTTACATCTATTAAATTCCAGCTACTAGCCACAAAAGTGGGTAATACAATCAAAACCGTTGGCACTTATTGGATTTTGGATTCCATACAATGGCAGGGCTACTGGGGTACTGCCCGTCACAGTACGTGGCGTAGATCAACGTACCGAGGAGTACGCCCTCCCCCCTGCAACACAAGGCCGGAACCACTCCTTACTGAACAGTCCCGAACAAGATAACCCCGGCAGTTGTTGCAATCAACCGCCCACACAGCCGAAAAATAAAGGGACATCTGGACAGGGGAACATCTTGTCCTGCTTGGGCATGACCCACCTAACCTTGCTGCACCTCCCCTGTTTTAGCCATTCCCAGTTGATGAGGCTTGAGGCTGCGATTACCTTAGAGAATATATTTCTTAGAATGCTCATCGCCCACCTGACGATGTTCTGAAAGCATTCAATCCATACAAGTTCGTTCCGGATTCGAACGAAACCGAAGGCATCATCTCGTTACACTCATTTTGGAATCACCCTCAGAGTTAACGACAATAACCCTTGCACTCTGAATCTTCACCTTCACTTCAAATTCACGACCTATCGTTAATTTGGATCGATGTGGTTTTCGGATGTCCAAATATGGAAACCCGATCCCGTTCTCATCGAAATCCAAAAACGTATCTTTTAAGGCCAAGTTGTCTACTTAGTCTTAACAGTTCAATTCAATATTATCAATATACACATAGATAGATAATTCACAATATCACAGTAGATAATCACATCATCATCATAAACAGATAATCTGTATCATCATCCAAACAGATAATTAAATATTATAATACTCAAACCAAGCATCCATATCACATAGATATTACTCATCTCATATCTGAGGTCACAATCAATCAATAAAATATCAATATCATCCATAAGCAATGATTTATGAATCATAATCTATAATTAATTTAAAATGAATTAAATTAACTACTTCTGTCTCTAATTAATTTAAAGTAAATTAAATTAATTACTTCGTCTATAAATCCTGCTTATACAATCATTAATTATAAATCAAATTAATTAATGATCCATTAAGTATTCATCTTAATTAAACACCTTTGATTAATCATCTTCTAATTACAATAACTAATTAGTCTTTATTTAATTCCACAAATTAATTATTTTAAATCATTTATAGTTATTAACTTTTAATTACTTCATTAACACATCATCTTTCACTAATTACATTCAGTAATTAACATTAATTACTTCCCTAAGTAATTATGCTCCATTAAATACACTAAGTAATTACATATTTCAATTTATTAAATGATTTTCTTAAATTAATTAAACTAAATTAATTAACTTAAATTAATCATATTATCAAAATTAATTACAATAAGTAACTAATCTCTTAATTTCTTTCATCAAGTAATTACATTAACAATTTACAATAGATTACCTAAATTAATTAATCTAATTGATTATCAAAATTATCACATATATTAGTTAATTAATAATCCTTAGTTAATTATCTTCATTAACTAATAACATTTCTTAAATTATTTTCCTAATTAACTTTTAGTTATAAATTAATCTAAATTATTAATTTATAAATTAAATACATAAGTCATTTCTTAATTAACTTATTCATTTAATCATTTAAATATCTTAATTATTCCTAAGATAATTTATTTCTTTATTAATGACTTCATTAATATTAAAGTGTATTAGAACATTACATTTTAAATTTAAATTCAAATTCCATTTTGAATTTAAGATTCAAAATGACTATTTATTTAATATTAACTAAATTTTAAATTCAATTTAAAATCTTTTAAAATAAATGTAAATAACATTTATTACTTACATATGATGTTTATATAAGAAAAGCCTTTAAATTAAACTACTTAACTTTTAGTTAAAAATTTAGCTTTTAAATTGCATTGTACTTTTAACTTGCAAATTCAAGTTAAACCATTTATTTAACTTCCATTCAAAACCTTTTATAAAAGAATTCTCTCAAAATCAAGTTAAATATTTATTTGAAACAAATTTACTTTTAACAACTATTTTATTTGAACTTATTTTTAAAACATTCATATTTAAAAACTGATTTAAATTTTCAGATTTGAATTCGAAGTAAACTTGAATCCATCAATTTATCTTTGATTTTAAACTTTGATTTAAACTTTCTTTTAAAAACTTGAATTAAAAACTTGATTTTCAAATCCAAATCCATTTTAAAACCTTAAGGTTCAAAAGTTCATTTGAATCTATACTTTAAATTTTTGAATTTAAACCATAATTTAAATTCTGTTTCAAACTTTAAATTAATTTAAAATCTGAAAATCTATCATGTTTTTAAACCTGAAAACCCACCTTTAAACATTTTAAACTTCAATTTCATTTCAAATTTGAGTTCAAAAATAAACTTGAATTCAAACTTCAAACTGGATTTAAGCTTTGTTTAAATCTAGTGGACAAATTTAAGTTCATTTGAATTTGTTTTTTTTAAAAAAAAAACAAATTCTGCTGCCAGGTTTTACAAAGGCCTGGAACTAACACTGACTCGACTCTAACCAAGAATGCTCCGAGACTTCACCTTTCCTGCTTCGAGTCACACACTTGAGTGACCCGAGTACTTCCCGAGGCAAAAACTCTACACCCAGCAAAACTCTTCAGCACTGCAATGGGCACGCTGCACGTGCACCGTGGCTCCAGCCACCTCCGGCCACCCACCAGAACTTCAACACGACGCCAACCATCACCAGATACGATCACGACCACCCAAAGCTATCACGACAATCCAAAACGAAATCGAGTTCGAAACTCAACCCTGGAAACTCGACATGGCCAATCACCCAAAACCTGGAACAACCACGTTCTTCCAACCCCGACCTCCTGATGGTTAGCAGCTTCGGCCATGAACTCGACTACGACCGAGCTACCTCCTCTCGAAACCTCCCTGCACTCGATCGCCTGACGGCGGCGAATGAGACCGATACCCTCGACCGCTCCAAACTAGGTTTACATACTTCAAACGATTGCCACCATCGCCACCGTGCTCAGACCAAGCACCAGCCATTTTCCCCAGATACTTCGTTCACTACTCCATCTTCCAACAGAGCCCCGACCCTTCCGGTCTCATAGATCATCAGAGATACCCAAATTTCCTTTCTCTGATGAACCTAGAACTGCACTCTAATCCCTTCACTAAAAATCTTGATTTTAGTTTCAAAATTCAAGTTTTTATTTTAGCTTTTGATTCATATGCCTAAATCCACGAATTGTAGTAATGGAGTTTTAACTTATTTTAGTTTCCTACTGTTGTTTTATATTCCAGACCCAATACAAATTGATTTCTTTGCTTAATCAAATTTTTAAACTTAAGTCTAAGTTATAACAAACATTTTACGTTCAGAACTTAAGTTTCATCGAGTTTAAATTGAGTACAAATAAATTTTGATGAGGATTTCAACCCTGGAACTAAAGTTAGGGAGATACACAGAGATGCTCATAACCACATTCAAACATACACAGATATATGCTAAACAAAAGAATACTCAAAACAAAATGAACTCCAAAGAGAAACATGTAATAGTACAAATACTCATAAACTATTTAATTGTGATGTTACTCACCATTGCTTTTGGAAATGAACAGAGCATTCTTGTATGAAAAGCTTTGGACTATAAAACTAGGAAGTAGTTTGCTTAATTTTCCTTAATCTTGTTGCTTTTGTTGTTATAATGCTTCAGTTTTATAAAAATGGAGATGTTTTGTTACTTATTTCCTTGTTTCAGTTTTGTTATGTTTAGTGAACGAACTAAAAATAAGAAGATGTATATAAAGAAGTTTCAGGGTAGGTGATATCTGGGTTAAGTAAATACAGGTACAATTATTTGCGTTTTGTTTTATCAGGCAAGATTTTATTTTGGGGGCTGAAATGCTTAATAAGATTTCGAATTGACTTAAGTTTGTGCTGAGATAAAAGTATTTTAATGCTAATGTACTATATGTTTTCTACTAATCCTATCTTATGTTCAGATATTTTTGTTTTGCATTTCTCTTACCTGCCTTATTTTTTTATTTCCTGCCCGAGTCTCTATTTACAGGCTACCTACATTTTTATTTTTACTTTACTTTGTTATGTTTTCTAAACTTCCCATACCAGGTTCCTTTACCTGATTTGTTTTCAAACCTTGTCTTTGTTAATTGAATGATACTCATTTCCTTTTTTTTTTTTTACTTTACTTTGCTTTGTTTCATAACTTTGCATTTCTTTTACAAGCATATTTATTTACAAGCCTATACATATATTTTTACTTTGATGTTGATAGATATTTATTTAAACACTATATTCTGGCCTATCATATTACCTAACAGGTTATATAAAAACACATTTTTACTTTGTTAATTCTTGTCTTATTTCTTTTCATATCCATATTTCACTTGTTTGGCTTGCTTAGTACATATATGAAGTTGTTTTAGTTATTTTTATTTGTTTATAAAGTTTTAACTTATGGATTTGTTTTATTTCTCTTTTATTTTTATACTTGTGTTAATATAAATAAGTTTTATTTTAAAATTTAAACATTTTTAAAAGACTTACTTTTAATCTTTCAAATTATAGCTTTCTCCAAAATACACATATATGTATTTAAATAAATTTTAAATAACCATTTCTATTTGTATTGAAATCCATTTGTAAAAATATTACATTATTGATATTGTTTAAAAATAACTAATTATTAAATTTAAATAATTTATAAATGTAATTATCACTATATAAATAGATTACTTATTTTATCAACTACATTTAAACATGAACAAAACAACCTTTGTTAAATTTAAATTTAAGTTAAAATCATTTAAAACAAAATTTAACTTTATCTTGAGTATATTTAAAACATATTTTTATCAAGCTATACTAAAAAGGAAATAAAACAATCTATTTGTTAATAAATTTTAAATTTAAACTTAAGCTAGAATAAGTTCTAACTATTAAACATTTATCTTAAGTATTTAAAACCATAAAGTTATTTATTTAATAGCTTAATACTAAATTAAATCAAAGTTCCAAGTTATCAAAAATATTAGAATTAGAAACATAACTTTATTTATAAAATTTAAAACAAAGATTAACTATTTACAATATATAAGAATATATAGACACATATTGTAAATAGAAAATAATTAAATTAGCTTTTAAAAGATAAATTATCAGTTAAATATTTGTTTAGAAGAAGATTATTAAATCAATTCAAATCTTATTAACAATTATTATCAAATTAATTTAATTTTTAACATAGATTATTAAATTGATATTACCAAAATTTCCGGGATATCACATTTATGAAGGCTTAAAATTATTTTATTCAAAACCACTTTTCAAATTATTTTTAAAATATATACGAAAGCATGTTTTAGGATCAATGGAAGTAAAAAGTAAATAGAAGAGAAAATAACCACAGTAAACAAGTCAAAATGGAAGGAAAAGAAAATATAAACATATGCGTGCCTGGTCAAAAATAGAAAGACTAAAACATTCATCTCTACTTCATTTCAACTCAAACCAAATATCAACTTAGTCAAAATTTCACTCAGTCGCCAACATTTCCTATCAAAGTCCAAATCCTTGTACCGTATTCATCATTTCACTTGCCTGAACATGTTTATATAGAGGTATATGTGTTCATGCCTCAGTTCCTTAAACTCTGTAAACAACACTCTGTAAAAAACAAAACACTAAGGAAAAAAAAGTAAAAAAGAAAAACATCTGCTTTTTCAAGAATTCAAAAAGGAAGATAAGTAATCAAACCTTTGGATCATAGAGTAAGTCCAACTAGAAGATTTCAAGGGAGCAACATGATCACGGTGGGAATTTACATCTCTGGAATACTTGGAATTGTTATAAATCTACTCTGTATATTCCAAAGGCTTAAAAATCTTATATATGCTTTAACTTTAAAAATCATTACCTCTCTACTCGATTCGAGTTTGCGAACAATGTAAACTAACGAAGTGGTTGTTTTTAAGTATAAGCCATGTTAAAAATAGTTTGAACCTCGTCTGCTCTATATATGGTGTGAAATGGTAAGAATACTGTAAATTAACCAAATTTTGACGAAAATCAACATGTTTAAAATATCGAATCAGGATCATGATTGTGATCGTCGTATGAAGATAGGATTCTTAGCAAAGGAATTGTAATTTTTAATAGCTTAGGTGTTGAGAAATGGTGGGATGATAGAAATTGACTAAAAAATATATTTTTTGGCGATCTAGGCATCGAGGGGAGGAGCGGTTGGTTCGAGGAGGAGTAGAGGGACGTCAGCAAGGGATTTACCATGGCCAAATCTCGATTTTGGCCTTGGATTGGGGTTTTAGGATGGTTTTAGGTTCTTCGTCGTTTGCGAAAGAGGGTGGCGTCGTGTGGCGCTGCATTTGGTGTTAGGGTAGTGGGGACCATGGGGGTCACGGTGGTAGTTGTGGCATGTGATCTAGTGGTGGGAGAAGGTGGGACAAGGTCATTTGGGTCGATGGACGAAAAACTGCGCTCGACAGTGCTTGTTCGATTTTGGCCAGGAAGTGATGGATTCGAGGCTTAGGTAGGAGATGATCAAGCAGGTGAAGGCGAGTATGGGGTGCGGTTGCCATGGTCATTGGTGGTTTGGAGTTCGTGTGCACGTACACATGTGAACTCTTGTCTGCACGTTTCTTTATTCATTTTCATTGCTTGGAACGAAAGGAGATGAGAGGGTTCGAAAGTTCACTATGCGATGGTGGAGGAGGACGTGGGTTGATTGGGGCCTCAGCCCTTATGTGTTGGGTGAAATCGATTTGTTCGATTTGAACAAAGGGGGAGAAATGGGGTACTGGAATGTGAAGGAAATGAAGATGGAAAGAGGATCGGGGAAGAAAAATAGAAGCGGGTTTCGGTATGTTGTTGGGCTTCGACCCAAAGAAAACAAGGAAGAAAGCTTTAAAATTAAAAATGTTTTAATTGTATATTCATATATAGGAAATTTCAAAATGATATAACTAATGCCTACGAAACTCGATATATTCAAAATAATATCTTCAAAATGATATATTCGTATCGACGAACGCAACGTCGTCATATGAATTGTTGTTGAGTTTGAATAAGTGAAAAATTATGGTATATCTAAACGGATAGAAATTTAATCACCCGATTTAAAATAAATATCATCGTTTAAATTTATATGACCTTTCTATTGAAGTTATTTGCTCAGATAAAAATAACGATGAGTTACTTTAAGTTAATTACGATAATCTACGTCTGTTTAGTGGAATAAAACATCTTTCCACTAATTGTATTTAATTTGACCCATGTTGGCAGAATAAATCACCGTTCTGCCATTATTACTGAATATGTGTGTTTTTGGACATTGTCTAGCAAAAATAAAACCCTATTCGTTTGTCATACTTACATGGATATCTATTTATTATCTTGATAATTATATTGGGTTATATGATGTTGAATTAATTGTAAAAAATGTATTGACGCGAATATCTGAATCTGTTTTTCTAGATTGTTATGAAATTGATGGTAAATTGGTGTAGGTACCCTTGAAATTAATAAGTCTCTTTCCAAATTTGAAAGTTAATTTTTGAATCAAAGTTATTTAAAGGATAATTATTATTTATGACCTTTTAAAGATAATTAATAAATATTTAATAATGATTTAAGGTTAATTAGTTTATGATTCTCAGAAAGTTATTTAATTATTGTTCAAATTTATTTAATTATTTTGAATGTTCAAATTTTATTTTAATTATTTATTAGATTATTTTGTACTAATTGTATTTAAAAGTTAAATTTTATTTAAGAGTTAATTAGTATTAAATTATTATTATTTCAAAGATAATTTGTTCAAATATTAATAATGTTTTAAGAATAATATATTATATTATAAAATTTTATAAACGAGTATTTTTCCTAAATTAAACTTGAAAATTTATATAAAAACTTTATAACCATTATTTTGAGATAATTATTAAATAAAGTTTTTGGAAAGTAATGGTATACTTTCATGGCGGAAATCGGAGGCAAAGATTGCTGCAGTTAAGTTTGGATTTCTCCAGGATAGAGACGTAATATTGAGCTACGAATCCATGGTTGTTACAGCATGGTGCTTTCCATATTTATTTTAAAAAAGTTTTCAAGTATTTTGAAAGGAATGGTTTGTGAATATACTTATTCCGGTGACATAAGCATTTAACTTTTTGATAAAGGGATTTAATTTATTTAAATTTAAACTAAATAAGGCTTAGTAATTTCAGTAGGAAATTAATCTTTGGTTGAATTATTGTTTATTTGATAGTTAAATAACCGACTATCAAATATGGAGCCAAAAAGTGACTTTGGAAATATCTAGTAGAAACATGGGAATTATATGGTACAACCACCGTCAAAGGTGTTAAACTATACATATAAACTTGTTTCGTTCTTCTAGGACGATGATAAGGAAATTCGTCCACTAACGGATAGGAAGTGATCTCCGATCTTATTTTCGTCTATTTATTTCTAAAGGATCGGGGTTAAGTTTATTGAAAATATCCTACGTTGTTTCGAAGAAACCGGGATCGGATAAGTTGTCCGAAAACCACTTCGATCCAGCGAATAAGTTTTCGAAGTTAAGGAAAAATCATGGAATCGAAGATGGAGCATTGAAGTGCAAGAACTAATTGCAACAAATCGTGAGTATGATTCCAAAATTGATCTAGAAGGAATAGTGCCTCGGTTTCGTTACTAATTCTATAAAAGGTTTTGGTTACTGTAAGGGAAAAAACCATCCTGTTTATGTGTGGTGTGGTCTTACGGGATACCTTTGATTTTAAAAGGATTTTTAAAAGTTAAGATAAATAAATTTGCTAGCAATTTAAATTCTTCCGCTGTTTTTACCACACTGACCCGGTCGTGGTTTTTCCTATGTGCTCGGGTCAGACCCAACATATTTCCAGGATTAAATGGATAGTTGGAGCTTCAAGGAAGGAGCTGGAGGCCCAGAGATGTATTCATGTAGATGATTATATTTTCCATTGCATTTTAGTTGTGTTTATCAACAGTTGTGAGGACATGTTGTTATAACTGTCTGTGCTGAATAGGTTGGTATACTCTGATTGATATATGTACAATGAACATTATAGTTTTGTTTTATGTAAAGATTTGTTCTATATTATAGATTATTCATTTCCACTGTGAGATTCTATGTTCTTTGGTTTTCTTTCTATCTTCTTTCTACTTTCTTTTTCTAACAATCCGCCTCTCCGTGCAATTTGGAATGGACATGTGTGGTAAATTGTTAGTTCGAACTGTACGGAAAAGTGGGTCGTAACACTTTTCTTAATATTAAATCTTAATTTTTTTATTTCCCACAATATCAAATTCCAAAACTGATTTAATTTAATATTTTAATTATCGAAAATTTATGGGTCGTTACACTCTTCCCCACTCAAACTTTTCGTCCTCGAAAAGGAAAAGAAAGAATTAAGGAATTAATATATCTTATTTAAAGTATTCAATATATAACAATTAATTTACATAATTAAATAATTTAAATTAATTATATTAATTTATAAAAATAATTAAATCCTTTCATATTCATGTTTAATAAAGTTTGAAAAACATTTCCACTTTTACAAAGAATTTCTAAATCCAAAACTCATGGAAAATTTCGGTAGTGTCTCCCTTGTAGCAGAGGTCTGGAAGAAATAATAATATCAATAATAACCATATATATCATATTTAAAAATAATTTATCCTCAAACCATGGGAAAACATATGATATCGCTACAAAACCGTAATCCGGAAATGTACCTATTATCGAGCAAAACAACGCTTATTTTTGGGACCAAGAGCTGTAGCTATCACTTCCATAAACCTATATTTCACTTATATAATCCAAAGAGGTTAATAATTATATAAAAGAGAAATATTTAAGTTTTTTCAATTGATAGAAAAACAATCAACACAATATAACAATAATCACTTGCAAACAAAACCATACAATCATCACATGCAGTCCAAGTAATAAATCATACATCCATAGTAACCAAAACAAATGGTTTTTTCAGGTTCAGAAACTTTTAATCATATAAAATGATAAATAAACTACTAAGTATACCATACACTCAACGGTCTGAGATAAAACTCAATAGATTATTTACACATTTTTATACAGTTAGAAGTATCCTTTCCCAATCATCCCATAAGCCAAAACAAACAAGAATTTCAAATATTATTTAGGTTTATTCTTATTAATCTCGTTTCACATCATTTGCTATTCATTTTTTCCTTTTCATTTCCCATTCATACAACGCTATCTTCATTACTTACACAAGTTATTTCCATTTCAATTATATATATCATCAATGAATTCATTATTGAAGAATTACACACATTTTATTTCGGTTTACTTCATATTTATACTTCGACTCCTTTTTAACATTAATGTTCATTTGTGAATCAAATCATACCTAGAATTTCAACCTTTTCTTTTCTTCCTATTCATTTCCTTTATATATAGCATTGTTGAATATTAAATCTATTTTTAATCATTTCAACATTTTCTAAATTTATAAGCATTTAACTTAGATAGTATTCACTTTTACTATTCACTTTAATTATAATTGGCTTCAACTAACTTAAGTTTATAATCAATTACTTACAATATTCACTTTTCTATTAAATTTGATTACTAGAAATCTCAAATTATTAACTTAAGTTTACAACAATTTATAACATCAGAATTCTTATTTATAGTAGTAATTCTATCGAACACCTTCATTACTTAAGTTTTACTTGTATAATATTCTATTACATATTCTTATTAACATTTCAACTTTTAATATTTTGGTAAGTTATATATATATATATTTATGTATGTCTTTTAGAATGTAATCGAATGTTACACAAGTTTATCTTATTCATTTTTAGTTAACAAAATGTTTAATAGTTACATCTTCTAAATTAATTTTTTTCTTTTGATTTACGATTTACAAATTTTCAATTTCTTACATATTTCACTAATCACTTAGCATCCAATTTCTTATTTTTTTTCCTCAGTTTAGTAGTTTCCAATTATTAATATAGCCAAGATTTCATTCAGCTAATTATCAAAAAGTTTTAAGAACTAAATTTCAGATCCATTTCAGTCATTTTGAAAATAACATCTACATAAACATCCTTTATAGATCAAATCATATTTTGGAATTCAAGATTGAAATTTGTTTATCAAATTGATGTGCAGTAAAACTATACATTGGTCTTCCCACTTTGAAACTCGAAAATAAACGTCGATGATGCGTGCACTCATGATCGAAATTATTTTCCAACGACAAAGAGGGGAGCACAAAACTTATTTCCTTCCAAAATTCCTTTAAAACATTTCATTCAAATCATGTTGAAATATTTATATCAGAAACTACTTCTATTACTAATATTATATTCCAAAATCTTTCGAAAGCAATTTTCAAAATCTCAGAACTTAAGTCCTCAAAATTTCATTTCTTCTTTACTTTATCTGTAAGTTCTATCTTACAATTAATATTTAGAAGATTTCACTTGCTAACAAACAAACAATGTCAATCCAACTATATTATTTATAAAAATTATTCTTTTATATACAAATACAATACTAGGAAAAATTATTTTATTTACCTATATTTCAAAGTAATATTGTGTTAGTCTGTCATTTAGAAATCCCTATCGATGCCATAGCATCCAATGTACCGGCCGGAGTCTATAAATACTACACCGAACAAATTAACACGATACAGAACCCTTTTATAATACTAACAAATACGCTCTCTCATATATATACACTCAACGACTCATTTGAGGGTATCACTATCCTATTTCTAATGAGTCAGACCCAACAAAGCTAAGGTTATCGCTAAACCAAAGCTCTGATATCAAATGTAACAACCCACCTTTTTGGACGGTTTAAATCGACAATAATCCACATATTTCAAATCAAACCATTCAAAGGGAGGATTGTTTTGGGGCAAATAAGAAAAGAAGAGAAAAGAAAGAGTAACAAAAATAGAATCTCACATCGAAATGAAAAAATATAATAATCAAATAAACAGTTCATCAAGCTGTTACCATTTGATTACACTTTTACAATGTGGATATAAGAGTTACATACAACATGAATAAATAAATAATGCAGCGGAACAACATGATGTTGCAGTATAAATAAAATAAATAGTAATAGTACTAAATTTTTATCTCTGTCCTCTAGAAAAACACTCTTCGATACATTGAAAAGCTCAGACTGACCCGAGCGTAATGAAAAGACAAAACACTCGATTCAGAATTAACAGATCTTATGTAAGTTATATTAACAATAAACCAATATGAATGTAATGGCTCAGAGATGTTTACGGGATTTTATGTGATGTCCCGGAAATTTAGGCAATATTTGTTTAATAATTTCATTGATAATTATTTTAAAATGTGAAATATTGATTTAATAATCAAATTCAAACAGAAATTTTCTTTTGAAGATTAATAATTATTTAGTTTGTTAAATGGTATTCTTTTCAAAATTTATTATAATGATAATAACAATTTATATTTGGAAATTTTATTCTTTTCAAAAGTTAAAAATATCTAAATGATAAAATTATCTTTCTAATCTTATTTAAAAGATATTTTATTTATAATGTATATATGTGTATACATTGTAAATAGGATTTTTGATTTTAATTTTAATTTTAATTTAATAAAAAATATTTTCCAATTTATTTTATATATAGATGTATAAATTATGAATTCATTAAATTGATTGAAAATTAGTATTGAAACTTTTCAAAGGTTAATTTAAAAGTCATCTTCAAAGAAATTAAAGTAAAATATTTATTTTGTTTATATAAATATATAATAGTTTAAATTGTATTTTATAATAAAAAGTTTATTTTGTTTTATTTTAAAAATTGTTTTAAAATAGACTTACTTCTTATATTAAAGTATAGTATTTTGATTTGAAACTGTGGAATAAAATGTAACTCAACATTCTTTTTCTTTTTAAAATTTTCTCTTTTGAAAATTTAGTTTTAGAAACATTATTTTAAAATATTCAAATAAACATTTAAAGGTGTAATTGTGTAAAAGTAATTTATATGCAATTATTTAAAGGCTAATGTAAATAAAACATTTAAAACATCTTAAATTAAATTAGAGATGGTTTTAGAAGAATTTAAATACATTAATAAATTAAGAATTTTCTTTTTATATCAAAATGCACATGTGTTAAGCTTTTAATACAAGAGAAGACACTTGTAATCACATTACAAAACTTAAGTAACAAGTGGCAATAATTAATATAGATAAGGAAACTTAGCAATGCATATTTGTTCAAACATTTTTCTTCAATTAAAACTAAAATCAGATAGATAAGAAAATTCAAAACCCAAATCTGCAATCAAAATTCTGCAAAGCAAAACTGTTTAAAATCTGTAAGTTACAACATCAAATTTGAGTTCAACTCATACTCAAGCAAGCGAAATTGGGTTTCAGCTGCAAATTTAAATCAACTACAGCAGGATCAACTTCAGTAATCAACTTCAATCAGCAAATACAGTTTTTAAATCTACTTCAATAAGCAGATTCAATATCACCAATGCAACTTGCAAATCTGTTTCAGGAAATTTAACTTCAGCAGTTCCTGGAATAATGAAAATGCATCTCTGAGTTGTTCTCTGCATCTTCATTAAAATGTGAGTAAGCTTCTAGTTTTAAAACCAGTTTTTCTTTAAAAATAAAAGCTAAAAAAATTTATAGAACTCAAGTTCTAATCCACAGAAATCAAAATCGTCATGATGAAAACTGCTCTGTTTTTTTATATAAAAACGAGTAACCTCACAATGCAAAAAGCCTAAGTATCTGTGCATGTGGATTGATAAAAATATGTATGTTTGTGTGATTGCATATTGATGAATTTTCTGTGTATATATATAAATATACAAATGTGATTGTTGCAGCCAGGTATTTGCATACCTTTTTATGTTTTAAACTAAGATTTTAAGTAGAAAATCTTTACCTTTGAATTTGATCTCTGTTAGAAGTTAATAGGTAAACGAAATTTGTTTGTTTAGTATAAATTCAAGTTTGTAAATTATAATTAAGCTAAACTGAAATAAAATCTGTTGTCTCTATTACAAAAATATCAGTATTTGTTTCAAATGAGAAGTATCAAACTTCTGGAATTATTAAAACAAGTTTATAACTAGAATGCATGTTGAAAACATGAATTTTAAAACAAAAATCGCATTTTAAAAATTAATGTGAAGTTAGTATTTCTGTTTTGAGCAAAATTGGGGGTTTTTGGGTCTATCTGATCATCTGGTTGGTTTTGGAAGCTGTGATTCTTCCTGGAGGTGGAGTGTTGATGGTTGAGTAGGAAAAAAATTTCAGATGGATTGTCAGATAACTATGGCGACAATGGTTGCCGATTACAGGTTCCAAGACCTAGTTTGAAGTGGTCGAAACTTTGCGTCTCTTAATCTATGGCCGGAGTTACGGTGTCTCAAATGATCGGAGGTGGATTTTCTAGCCGTTGGTAGGTTTAGGTTTGTTGAGTGCTGTGGTGTTTCCAAGTTGATTTGTTTAGCTCAATATTGATTTCAAGCTGTTAAGGGGGTTTCGGTGGTCGTGATCATGTGGGGTGATGGTCGACGACTTGTATAAGTGGATTAGAGTGGCTGGAGATTGCCAGAGTGACGGTGCATATGCACCGTGCATATGCTGTTTTCTGGTGAACTTGTGGAGTTGTGCAGGCTTGTGTATCGAGTTTCTCTAGGGTAATCCGAGAATTTTACTCGAAGTAGTCAGGGCTTTTGCTCGGAGTAGTTTTTGAGAGTTCTTGGGTATGTTTAGTACAGGTTATTAAACCTGTCAGTATGCAGTTTTAATTTTTTTTTGAATGGAATTTAAAAGTTAGGGCAGGATTTTAAGCAAGGATTTAAATTCCATGTTAAGTTGAATTTGGATCCAAAAGTTTTTAAAATGGAAACTTTAAATTTAAAGCAAGATTTAAATAGGTTTTAAAAATCAAGTCTAAATATAGGTTCAAGTTTATTATGAATACAGATTTGACTTTAAACAGATTTGTAAAATTCAAATATTGATCAAGTTTAAAATGTTTTAAAGTAAATTTTAAAATAAATTTGATTTTAAAGAAATGGTTAAACTTGATAAAATTATTTACTTTAAGTATTTGAATAAAAGTTAAGATGTGTTTAATTTAAATTTGGAAAGTTAGATAATCAAATTATTTTAAAAGCTTGATTTCTTTAATAAAATTTAGTATTTTAGTTTTAAACTTCTCTTATATTTTTAAGTAATGAATGTTCTTTAACATTTATTTTTATTTCAAGGTTTATAACTTTATTTAAAATTCGGATAATGTTTAAATAGTTAAACATTTTGAAATCTTAAACTTTAAAATGGAATTTGAATTTAATTTAGAAATGTATTATCTTAAATACATTTTTAATGTTAATTAAGTTATTAATAAGTAAATGAATTGCTTTAGAAAATAATTAAGATAATTAAGGAATTTTCTTATTTATTTGATTTTAAATAATGATTTAGAATTAATTTTAATTAGAGATAATTAATGGTAATTAATCTAAGATAAATTTCTTCGGTAAATAATTTAAGAAAATATTGTTAGCTAATAATAATAATTATCTAAGGATAATTAGGTAATTAATTAATGTGATTAATTATGATAATTAATTAGATGAATTAATTAAATATAATCAATTGTAATTTGTTAAACATAATTAATTGATAAAAGTAATTAAGGAATCAATTACTTATTGTAATTAATTTTGACAATACGATTTGTTTAAGTTAATTAATTTATTTTAATTAATTTAAGTAAATCATTTGATGATTTAATAAGTGTCATTACTTAAGGTAATTAATGGAGCATTATTACTTAGAGAAGTAATGAAGGAAAATTACTGGAATGTAATTAATGAAGTAATTTTTAATTAAGTAATTTGGATAATTACTTTTGTAACTAATCAAAGGATTAATTTAAGAAGATAACTAATTATGGGATAATTAATTTGTTATGAGTAATTAAGGGAAGTTAATTACTGATTAAATATTAATCAAAGGTGATTAATAATTGTTTTTTAATGTTAGATTAATTACTAAATGTAATTAATTTTAAATAAAGTAATTAATTTAAATATTAGAGATCATTAATTAATATAATTAATGATGTAATTAAGAATTTTTTTAATTCAGTAATAATTAATTAAGTGATTAATTAATGTAATTAATTAAGGATAAATGTAATTAATTATAGTTATTAATAAATGAAGTAATTAAATGTTAATTACTTACGATTAAAGTTAATCAATTTTGTGAAATTAATTAAAGGCTAATCACTTATTGTAATTAGAGAATGATTAATCAAAGATGTTTAATCAAGTTAAATACTTAGAGAATGATTAATCAACTAGGTTAATTAATTCATGGTTATAAGCAGGATTTATAGATGTGATAATTAATTTAATTTATTTTAAATTAATTAGAGAAAATAGTAATTAATTTAATTCATTTTAAATTAATTATAGATGATAGTTAATAAATCATTGCTTATGGATGATTGATATTTCTTTGGATGGTTGTTATCTCAGTAATTGATGAGTAGTATCTGTATGATATGGATGCTTAGATAAAGTATGATAATATGGATTATTTGGTTGTGATGATCATCTACTTGTGATGATGATATAGATTATCTGTTTATGATGAGAATGTGATTATCTATTGTGATATGTAGTTTATCTATCTGTGTGAAATAGATAATAATGAAATGAATTAATTATTCAAACTAAATTCACTTGGACATTAAGATGGCGTTTTGATTTCGATAAGACCGGGGTCGGGTTTCCAAATTTGGAATTCCGAAAACCACATCGATCCAAATTAAACGTTAGGTCGTGAGTCTCAAGTGAAGAGTGAAGACTCGAGGTGTAAGAACTATTCGTCAATATAACTCTAGGGGTGATTCCGTGATGAGTTTGATGGAGATAGTACTTACAGGTTCGAGATGGTGATTCAGAGTGCAAGGGTTATCGTCGTTAACTCTGAGGGTGATTCCAAAATGAGTGTAACGAGATAATGCCTTCGGTTTCGTTCGAACCCGGAACAAACTTGTATGGATTGAATGCTTTTAGAACATCGTCAGGTGGACGATGAGCATTCTAAGATTGATATGTCCTATAAAGGTAATCGTACCCTTAAGCCTCATCAACCGGGAATGGCTAAAACAAGGGAGGTGCAGCAAGGCTAAGTGGGTCATGCCCAAGTAGGACGAGATTTACCCCTGTCTAGAGGTCCCTTTATATTTCGGTCGTGTGGCAGTTGGCGACGGCCGATCTGCGGGGTGGTCTCGTTCGGGACTATTCAGTAAGGAATGGTCCCGGTCTTGCGTTGCAGGGGAGCGGGCATACTCCTTGGTACGGTGATCTAGGCCACGTACTGTGACGGGCGGTACCCCAGTAGCCTTGCCATTGATGGAATCCAAAATCCAATAAGTGCCTGTACGGTTTTCATTGTGCCCAACTATGTTGGAACGTGAGATGTAAGCATTCCAGCTATTTCTATATTTTATTTTGAAAACCCTAGACACTATTATAATATCACTGGATTTCCTATCAAATGTTTTGGTTAGGGTAAGGTAAATTTTTTTCCATGTTTATGTGTGGGAAGTCTTACGTGATACTTTTTTTTTTCAAAGGATTTTCTAAAGTTAAGCAACTTTTAAACCCGTTTACTCATACCAGACCCATGTTTGACCCGAGTGTTTATTTTCTGTTTTATTAAACTCTTGGGTACTCATATTATGTATTAGTAGTCAAGTGATTCAGGATTGCTTTTACGAGTTCTGGAGGGGATATGGAGCAGGAGGCTTCAGCGTGTAGATATATGTAGTGATTCCGCTGTGCTTGAGTTGTATCTGTTTTCTCTAATGTACTTGAATTGTAATTGCTAGACAAATGTTTATAACTGTCTAGTTTGTGTTGTATTGGTTGTAAAACTCTGATGTATATGATATTATGTAATATTTTATGTGATATAATATAATGTATTCGTTCCGCTGTGAGATTCTGATGTTGTTTGATTCTTTCTTTTCTTTCTTTTCACTTTTCTATCCCTTTTTTCTTCTTAATGATGCGTCTTTCTGTGGAATGAAAGGCGGGTCGTTACATTGTGGTATCAGAGCGCTAGGTTGAGCGAATACCTAGATTCTAGAGTGGTGTCTATCTTGAGAGAGCGTATTTGTAATTTTGAATATACATTTATATATTTATTTATTTCTACCTATCTGTTGGATTACCCGTTCAGGTTTTCCAATATAAGTTCTAAAGGTAGATAGGGTAGTGGTGTGTGTAACACAACTACCAATGTTTGGAGTCCGAGTGTTTGAGGTTGGAAGTGAGATCTGCTAGGGCAGTATTGGGCATCTTTAGTAGTTTTGCAGTTTGATGTGAAGGATTTCACCGATCTTTGAAGGAAATCTTTCCAAGGTTCGGAGTTTATCTTTTGAATGTAAGCTTGGTTTCACTAGTATGAGTGGTTTTTCTTGAGTTTGGATCAGTTGGGAGTAGTAAGGCCAGCGATGGTATCTTGGCAACCATGGGAGGGAGTCTTGACTTTATATGAGTTTGAGACTCAGTTTGGCAGAGTGTTTTGTGCTTGGTTTGAAGTCGAGTTTCCTGAGGGATGTTTGTCTATTGAAGGCTCTACTGTGGAAGTGGCTAGTGTAGCTTTGAGGTTCGATGAGCTTTTGGATAAGGAACACATTGGCAGCAGTAGCAGTAGTGAGTGGCCCGTTTCTTCGATGGTTCAGAAGTCTCTGTAATTCTTCTATCAGTAGGCCGGGCAGATGGTGAAGCTTGTCCATTTCTTCTGGAAGCTCTGCTGGGTGTGATGTTTGTGGTTGGAGGTGGACCACTAGTTTCTTCTTTTGATTAAAAGGCTTTAGCTATTTGATTTGTTGAAGTGAGTGGTTTCTTGAATCCGAACTGAGTAGAATCGCAAAAGTGACTTGCGATGGTTCGGAAGTTCTCTGAGTAATCTTTGTTTGGATTGAAGCATCTCTAGAGGATGTTAGAGTTATCGAAGTGGTCCGGTATTTTTTGGATATCTTTGAAGGAGTTAAGGTTTACATCCGCATAGAGAGATTGAGTTCTGTTTCGACATGGTTCTTGGAGCCTTACCGGTGGTTCAGCTTAGTAGGAGGGATCTTTGGGAGAGATCTGTTTAAGCTAGCAGGAATTAATTGGACCTAGTTTTCTGGTTGAATTTTTGCTGTGGTGTTTGTGACCAAAACAGATAGGTCATTGAGATTTTATGGAATTTGATGAACAATGTTCCGGAGTGGATTGATCAAGTTTGTGCTTGTGTTCATCAACAACATTCTCAAATCAGAGTTGTGCAGCGGAAGCATAGTGGCAGCTATCCAAGAATAGAAGCAACACCCGATTCATTGAGAATTTGAGTTTTGTCTTGGATAAGAGGATTTCTATAGGAAATGCATTTTTGGATCCGGAGGCTTGGTTGTCTTGTGCATCTGTTTTGTTTTCCGAACAGGAGTAGTATGTTTGAAGTCTTCTGATATTTGTGTAGTAGAGTTTGTGTGGTAGATTTTGATGGATTTTGAGAGAACCATTTTGTTTAGTAAGATATGGAGATCGTTTATTTCTTTGTCCTGATTTGTTCCGTGAAGCATCTGCGATGATTGGATTGATTTAGAAGGTTGAAGCCAGCCTAGGATCGTCATGAGATATTTGTGGATAAGAGTTTTGGATCTTTCTGTTTTCTCTTAAGGGTTAAGTGTTTGGTTTACAGGATTGAATTGCCAGTTCAGATGTCTGGAATTCGTTATGTTTTTCACGTATCTCTGAGGGAGTACATGTATAGTTTATCATTGGTTTTAGAATCAGTAGTTTTGGAAGATTTGGAAGTTGATCAGGACTTGTCTGTGGTCCAGTATCCTGTTTAGATTTGTAGATCTAGATATATAGGAGCTCTAGATCTGAGTGGTATAGCTAGTTTAGATTCTGTAGGGTGAGTATCCCGGTGTTTGTACTTAGGAAACTCTAGAGAATCCTATCTAGAATTTTTTTGGATAGTTAGCATTGTTTGTTTGAATTGGTTGCCATGATTGCTAGTATTTGGTTGATAGCTTATGGTTGCTATTTTTAAAAGTTAAAATCTGTATGAGATTATTAAATTACCTTTGCTTTTAAATTTCAGGGACGAAATTCTTTTAAGGGGGAGGAATGTGATGTCCCAGAAATTTAGGCAATATTTATTTAATAATTTCATTGATAATTATTTTAAAATGTGAAATATTGATTTAATAATCCAATTCAAACAGAAATTTTCTTTTGAAGATTAATAATTATTTAGTTTGTTAAATGATATTCTTTTCAAAATTTATTATAATGATGATAACAATTTATATTTGGGAATTTTATTCTTTTCAAAAGTTAAAAATATTTAAATGATAAAATTACCTTTCTAAGCTTATTTAAAAGATATTTTATTTATAATGTATATATGTGTATACATTGTAAATAGGAGTTTTGATTTTAGTTTTAATTTAATAAAGAATATTTTCCAATTTATTTTATATATAGACGTATAAATTATTAATTGATTAAATTGATTAAAAATTAGTATTGAAACTTTTCAAAGGTTAATTTAAAAGTCTATCTTATATCTTCAAATAAATTAAAGTAAAATATTTGTCTTGTTTATATAAATATAAAATAGTTTAAATTGTATTTTATAATAAAAGTTTATTTTGTTTTCTTTTAAAAATTGTTTTAAAATAGACTTAGTTCTTATATTAAAGTATAGTATTTTGATTTGAATCTTTGGAATAAAATATAATTCTACATTCTTTTCTTTTTAAAATTTTCTCTTTTGAAAATTTAGTTTTAAATACATTATTTTAAAATATTCAAATAAACATTCAAAGGTGTAATTGTGTAAAAGTAGTTTATATGTAATTATTTAAAGGCTAATGTAAATAAAACATTTAAAACATCTTAAATTAAATTAGAGATGGTTTTAGAAGAATTTAAATACATTTATAAATTAAGAATTTTCTTTTTATATTAAAATGCACATGTGTTAAGCTTTTAACACAAGAGAAGACACTTGTAATCACATTACAAAACTTAAGTAACAAGTGGCAATAATTAATTTATTTTTGAAATAATTAATTTAGATAAGGAAACTTAGCAATGCATATTTGTTCAAACATTTTTCTTCAGTTAAAACTAAAATCAGATTTTAGATAAGAAAATTCAAAACTCAAATCTACAATCAAAATTCTGCAAAACCAAAACTGTTTAAAATCTGCAAGTTACAACATCAAATTTGAGTTCAGCTCATACTCAAGCAAGTGAAATTGGAGTTCAGCTGCAAATTTAAATCAACTACAGCAGGATCAACTTCAGTAATCAACTTCAATCAGCAAATATAGTTTTTAAATCTACTTCAACAAGTAGATTCAACATCACCAATGCAACTTGCAAATCTGTTTCAGGAAATTTAACTTCAGCAGTTCCAGGAATAATGAAAATGCATCTCTGAGTTGTTCTCTTCATCTTCAATAAAAATGCGAGTAAGCTTCTAATTTTAAAAACAATTTTTCTTTAAAAATCAAAGCTAAACAAATTTATAGAACTCAAGTTCTAATCCACAGAAATCAAAACTGTCATGATGAAAACTGCTCTGTTTTTTATTATTTAAAAATGAGTAACCTCACAATGCAAAAAGCCTAAGTATCTGTGCATGTGGATTGATAAAAATATGTATGTTTGTGTGATTGCATATTGATGAATGTTCTGTGTATATATATCAATATACATATGTGATTGTTGCAGCCAGGTATTTGCATACCTGTTTATGTTTTAAACTAAGATTTTAAGTAGAAAATCTTTACCTTTGAATTTGATCTTTGTTAGAAGTTAATAGGTAAACAAAATTTGTTTGTTTAGTATAAATTCAAGTTTGTAAATTATAATTAAGCTAAATTGAAATAAAATCTGTTGTCTCTATTACAAAAATATCGGTATTTGTTTCAAATGAGAAGCATCAAACTTCTGGAGTTATTAAAAGAAGTTTATAACTAGAATGCATGTTGAAAACATGAATTTTAAAACAAATAACACATTTTTAAAATTACTGTGAAGTTAGTATTTCTGTTTTGAGCAAAATTGGGGTTTTTGGGTCTATCTAATCATCTAGTGGGTTTTGGAAGATCTGATTCTTCCTGGAGGTGGAATGTTGATGGGTGAGTAGGAAAGAAAATTTCAGACGGATTGTCAGATAATTGTGGGGACCAGGGTTGCCGATTACAGGTTTTAAGCCCAAGTTTGAAGTGGTCGAAACTTTGTTGCTTCTCTTCATCTATGATGCACCGAGTGTTGCCATACTTAGGGGATGGGAAGAGGGGTCGTAGATGGAGCTATGGCCGGAGTCATGGTGTCTCGGATGATCGGAGGTGGATTTTCTAGCAGTTGACAGGTTTGGGTTTGTTGAGTGTTGTGGTGTTTCCAGGTTCATTTGTTTAGCTCGATATTGATTTCAAGCTGCTATAGGGGTTTCGGTGGTCGTGATCATGTGGGGTGATGGTCGCTGACTTGTAGAAGTGGATTAGAGTGGCTGGAGATCGCCAGAGTGACGGTGCATATGCACCGTGCATATGCTGTTTTCTGGTGAACTTGTGGAGTTGTGTAGGCTTGTGTATCGAGTTTCTCTAGGGTAATCCGAGAATTTTACTCGAAGTAGTCAGGGCTTTTGCCCGGAGTAGTTTTTGAGAGTTCTCGGGTATGTTTAGTACAGGTTATTAAACCTGTCAATATGCAGTTTTTTTAATTTTTTTTAATGGAATTTAAAAGTTAAGGCAAGATTTTAAGCAAGGATTTAAATTCCATGTTAAGTTGAATTTGAATCCAAAAGTTTTTAAAATGGAAACTTTAAATTTAAAGCAAGATTTAAATAGGTTTCAAAAATCAAGTCTAAATATAGGTTCAAGTTTAATATGAATACAGATTTGAATTTAAACAGATTTGTAAAATTCAAATATTGATCAAGTTTAAAATGTTTTTAAGTAAATTTTAAAATAAATTTGATTTCAAAGAAATGGTTAAAACTTGATAAAATTATTTACTTTAAATATTTGAATAAAAGTTAAGATGTGTTTAATTTAAATTTGGAAAGTTAGATAATCAAATTATTTTAAAAGCTTGATTTCTTTAATAAAATTTAATATTTTAATTTTAAACTTTTCTTGTATATTTAAGTAATGAATGTTCTTTAACATTTATTTTTATTTCAAGGTTTATAAATTTATTTAAAATTTGGATAATGTTTAAATAGTTAAACATTTTGAAATCTTAAATTTTAAAATGGAATTTGAATTTAATTTGGAACTGTATTGTCTTAAATACATTTTGAATGCCAATTAATTTATTAATAAGTAAATGAGTTGTTTTAGAAAATAATTAAGATAATTAAGGAATTTTCTTATTTATTTGATTTTAAATAAGGATTTAGAATTAATTTTAATTAGAGATGATTAATGGTAATTAATCTAAGATAAATTTCTTAGGTAAATAATTTAAGAAAATATTGTTAGCTAATAATAATAATTATCTAAGGATAATTAGGTAATTAATTAATGTGATTGATTATGATAATTAATTACATGAATTAATTAAATATAATCAATTGTAATTTGTTTAGCATAATTACTTGATAAAAGTAATTAAGGAATTAATTACTTATTGTAATTAATTTTGATAATATGATTTGTTTAAGTTAATTAATTTATTTTAATTAATTTAAGTAAATCATTTGATGGTTTAATAAGTGTAATTACTTAAGTTAATTAATGGAGCATTATTACTGAGAGATGTAATGAAGGAAAATTACTGGAATGTAATTAATGAAGATAATTTTTAATTAAGTAATTTGGATAATTACTTTTGTAATCAATCAAGGGATTAATTTAAGAAGATAACTAATTATGGGATAATTAATTTGTTATGAGTAATTAAGGGCAGTTAATTACTGATTTAATATTAATCAAAGGTGATTAATAATTGTATTTTAATTTTAGATTAATTACTAAATGTAATTAATTTTAAATAAAGTAATTAATTTAAATATTAGAGATCATTAATTAATATAATTAATGATGTAATTAAGAATTGTTTAATTAAGTAATAATTAATTAAGTGACTAATTAATGTAATTAATTAAAGATAAATGTAATTAATGATAGTTGACTAATAAATAAAGTAATTAAATGTTAATTACTCATGATTAAAGTTAATTAATTTTGTGAAATTAATTAAAGACTAATTACTTATTGTAATTAGAGAATGATTAATCAAAGATGTTTAATCAAGTTGAATACTTAGAGAATGATTAATTAACTAGGTTAATTATTCATGGTTATAAGCAGGATTTATAGATGTGATAATTAATTTAATTTATTTTAAATTAATTAGAGATAATAGTAATTAATTTAATTCATTTTAAATTAATTATAGATGATAGTTAATAAATTATTGCTTATGGATGATTGATATTTCTTTGGATGGTTGTGATCTCAGTAAGAGATGAGTAGTATCTGTATGATATGGATGCTTAGATAAAGTATGATAATATGGATTATTTGGTTGTGATGATTATCTGTTTGTGATGATGATACAGATTATCTGTGTATGATGAGAATGTGATTATCTATTGTGATATGTAGTTTATCTATCTGTGTGAAATAGATAATAATGAAATGAATTAATTATTCAAACTAAATTCACTTGGACATTAAGATGGCGTTTGAATTTCGATGAGACCGGGATCGGGTTTCCAAATTTGGAATTCCGAAAACCACATCGATCCAAATTAAACGTTAGGTCGTGAATTCCATGTAAGAGTGAAGACTCGAGGTGTAAGAACTATTCGTCAATATAACTCTGGGGGTGATTCCGCGATGAGTTTGACGGAGATAGTACTTACAGGTTCGAGATGGTGATTCAGAGTGCAAGGGTTATCGTCGTTAACTCTGAGGGTGATTCCAAAATGAGTGTAACGAGATAATGCCTTTGGTTTCGTTCGAACCCGGAACAAAATTGTATGGATTGAATGCTTTTAGAACATCGTCAGGTGGACGATGAGCATTCTAAGATTGATATGTCCTATAAAGGTAATCGTCGCCTTAAGCCTCATCAACCGGGAATGGCTAAAACAAGGGAGGTGCAGCAAGGCTAAGTGGGTCATGCCCAAGTAGGACGAAATTTACCCCTGTCTAGAGGTCTCTTTATATTTCGGTCGTGTGGCAGTTGGCGATGGCCGATCTGTGGGGTGGCCTTGTTCGGGACTGTTCAGTAAGGAATGGTCCTGGTCTTGTGTTGTAGGGGAGCGGGCGTACTCCTCGGTACAGTGATCTAGGCCACGTACTGTGACGGGAGGTACCCCAGTAGCCTTGCCATTGATGGAATCCAAAATCCAATAAGTGCCTGTACGGTTTTCATTGTGCCTAACTATGTTGGAACGTGAGATGTAAGCATTCCAACTATTTCTTTATTTTATTTTGAAAACCCTAGACACTATTATAATATCACTGGATTTCCCATCAAATGTTTTGGTTAGCGTAAGGTAAAATTTTTTCCGTGTTTATGTGTGGGAAGTCTTATGTGATACTTTTTGTTTTCAAAGGATTTTCTAAAGTTAAGCAACTTTTAAACCCGTTTACTCACACCAGACCCATGTTTGACCCGAGTGTTTATTTTCTGTTTTATTAAACTCTTGGGTACTCATATTATGTATGAGTAGTCAAGTGATTCAGGATTGCTTTTACGAGTTCTGGAGGAGATATGGAGTAGGAGGCTTCAGCGTGTAGATATATGTAGTGATTCCGCTGTGTTGAGTTGTATCTGTTTTCTCTGATGTACTTGAATTGTAATTGCTAGACAGATGTTTATAACTGTCTAGTTTGTGTTGTACTGGCTGTAAAACTCTGATGTATATGATATTATGTAATATTTTATGTGATATAATATAATTTATTTGTTCCGCTGTGAGATTCTTTCTTTTCTTTCTTTTCTCTTTTCTATCCCTTTTTTTCTTCTTAATGATGCGTCTTTCTATGGACTGAAAGGCGGGTCGTTACATTTTACACCTCCTATCCAGTGTCTAATGTGTGTGTAATGACTTAAGAGATGTTCGGGATTAGCATCTTCAAAGGATCTGTTAAACTATCTACTATGTAGTACAATGCGTTATTATAATATGTCTACAGTAAGTAAAGTATTAAAATAGCCTTAAGCCGTTACCCATATCCCCCTTAAAACATTTTATATATTTTTGTTGTCTATAAAATATTGTAAGCTCCCCAACCAGTGGTTTACCCAGAGGGCACTCCATAGGTATGGTACAAAACAAACTTGTGGGCGCGATAAGGCATGTGGTAAGGCACGCGAGGCAATGCCTAGGGTAGGATACTAACGTTTTGCGGATCCGGATTGGTGGTAATGCATAGCAGCTACTACCACCTACCTCGGAACATACTCCCAAATCAAATCCAGGGGTTACCACCAAATCAATCACAAAGTCATAATATGGTATTAAAGAAATCTGTCTGATTGGAGGTGTGACCTCACTTGGCCCGCCATGGCTCCTGTTTTTGCCACATCATGCTGACTCACGAGAGTCAGGGCTATTATAATACATCATACAGAATCGTCTGCCAAACCATCCTACTTCATTCTGGAATCTCCACCACGTACACAGTTGCTAAAGTAGTTTTCGGTATTGGCAGAAAGCATGACAATATCCGATCCCGATCTCTTTAAAAACCAAACGCTTATTATACCCCGGATGGTTCTTTCACACTTCCAAACCATTTCATATTAATATCAAAAAATCATATTCTCAAAAATCATATCACTTTTGAAATCATATTCATTTTCGGAATCATATTCTTAAAAGAAGTTAAAACTTTATTTCATAATCATCATATTTACTAAAAATATGTCATTTCACTGGAAAAATATCTTTTCAAACCCCAACTTAGGTTATAAGATCATTTAACCATATTTCCTTTCAAATCAAGGATTTAAATACGAACACTTCAATTTTACACAGTCTGAAATTTAGAAAATAGTTTAGATAGTCATAAACAATTTAATTAGATAAAAATAGTTTAAATACTTTACAATAGTTAATGGCTTAAAATAGTTTTAAAATATATTAAAATAGTTTTTAATAGTTAAAATGGTTTAAAATATTTTAAAGAAGTTTTAAATGGTTTTAATAGTTTAAAATAGATTAAAATAGTTTAAAATACTTTAAAGTAGTTTAAAAATAGATTAAATAGCTTAAAATAGATAAATAGTTTAAATGATTTAAAATAGTTAAATAGGTTTAATATAGTTCAATATAAAATGGTTTGAAAATTTAAATAAATCTGAATTTAAAATAATATATTCTTAAATCGTCTATTTTAAATTAATTAATTTGAAATTAATATCAAATTTAAACTATTTCTTCCATTTCAACAAATCTGGACCATATCCAGATTTCAAAAGAACTAAATTTTCTTTCAATTCAAATTCCCATAAAAATCAATTCAATTTATATCGATTTTAAACTCGTATTTAAACTATAATTTTAAAGCACTTTAGTTTCATAGAGTTCAGCGTTTAAATATTCAAACATTTTCAATAACTCAATTTCGATAGATTTCATTTATATTTCAAATTTCAACTTTGAAATTTTCATTTTTATTCTTTAACCAATTCATTAAACTTACTCCAATTTTAACATTTAAAGCTTGGATTTTCGAAAATAATTCAGTTTATGTAAATCAAATTTTATTTCAAATCATCATTTAACTTAATTCAAAATTTAAGGATTTAAAATCATTTAATTTAACCAATCCAGTGTCCGTACATAATTTCTACCCTTTGGTCAAGTGATACGGACATATATAATTTCAGTCCGTAATAATTTTAAAATTTACGAGTATATATCATTCCAATACGCAATCCCAAATTTCACTTTAAATAGATGAAATCGCTTGAGTCTATCATTTCAACCCATAATGATTTTTCCCTAATCTATTAGATCGTTCACGTATGTATCATTTCGACCTATAGGGAACTTGAGTGTTATAACAATATAAAAATATAACATCTAGTCATCCAATATCAATAATCAAACATCCATCACAATCATCATCCAAATCAACTAATAAATAACAACAATTTACCGATTATCGATAACAGGTATTAACCAGGAAATTTTAGAATTCAATATTAAATTAAATGGTGATTACATTCAATAAAAGTCAGATTTAGCTGGAATGGCAAATTAAATATATCTAGCAGCAACCAATCAACTTCTAATCATATGATAAATTCAACTAAACTAACAAAAGACAATCTATTAGTTGTGAGTGGGTCAAAACACTCATTTATGATTTCTAATCAGCCCAAAATTCATCCAAACTGAAACCATAATATCCGGAAATTTCAATATGATCCCAACGGATCAAACCGCTCACGAATCTAACCTCGTATGTAAAAGCTATTGACATTAGAATGATTGAAATTCAATTTTGAAAAAAAAAATGAAAGAAATTACCTTCCTCTCAGAAGCCGCCATGTCACTCACTTGTTTGAACCCTATCTCGTTCAAATCGAGACCATCGTGAGAACATAGTCGAGCCCTCTAGCTTAACAACTTATACAACGCGCCTCCAGCCACCATCAAGTCTCCAACCACCACCGCCCTCCTCCCCTCGATGAGGCGCATCCAACTAACTCCATGTGCACCGCCTTTCTAATCCCCAGAGGCCACCGCTGCCACCCTACATGTAGGGTTTTGTAATCCTAATCGCCCATCTCTAGCCACTACAAGCACTTTTAGGTCACGTGACCTACTCCAAACAACTCCAGGCATCGAGCATGACAAAAACCACAAATCAATTTCATGGATTGACGCCGAAATCAAAATGCCTAATTTTGACTTTAATCGCGATTTTTGATCGATCCAGTCACTGTTATAGAAAACTAACACATGCCACAGATTCGTATGGTAGAGAGCTTCAAAACGGTATATAATATGTTAGGGTTTTGAGGAGTTTAGTTTTTGAATTAATTTTGATTTGAAACTGAATTGGGATTTAGGGTTTCATGTTCTGTCGTTCGAGAAGGAGGAACTCGTAGAGGTAATATTACTGTAATGACCCGTAAATTTTAATGGTTTTATTTATTTAATTAATTGAATTTTTGTGAAATTTTAAATAATAAAATTCTGAATTGAAAATTTGATATTTGGAATACGTCCATTTAAACATGATAAATGGTAAAAAATTTCATCTGATAATATGGAAGTAAATTTTATTGTGTAATTTTATTTAAATTTAAATTAGTTAATATTCGATGATAATAAAATTTTGTCCAAACCTGAATATTTTTACAATAAATTTGTAATCATTTTGAGTGTGACGATCTTTCGTTTCTTCAAATTTGGACTGATATTGCCCCGTTTTATCTTATTTTCGGCAAATTAGCAGCATTTCCGGTATTGATTATCGACTTTTGATAGAATGATCATACCACCAATATTTTTATGCCGTTTTGATCGTCTCGAAGTGCTGATCTATGTGATATATTCAATTCTGTGTTTTGAAGTCCGGTACGTAGTGGAATCCATGGAAACGGTGATAGTACCGGTACCGAATTTTAACTTTTGGTTTCCAACATTTCTTTCATATTCCACCGTTTAATTTTCAATAGCCGGTAGCCTTTTCAATTCTCAAAATTCAAACTGTGACCATTACTAGCCCTTTTATATTCCTAAATTTATTTTAATGTTTTACTGGTTCAATATGTTCCAACTTTTCATTTATCTTTTCCTTTGGTTACATTCGTTCCTTTTCAAAGCTAATCTGTTGATCTGAAATTATTCCTCTTATATACAATTTATATATATCACCTTTAGACGAAATGCATGCACGTCTTCCCTTGGCTATTCTTCGTCGGCACAATATTTTCCCTCCTTCCTACAACTCACCATGTGAGCCACCACTAAGCTAGCATCAACCAACACCCTCCAGTAGCTTATTCACGTGCTCATCTTCCTCTCCTTCGTCTCCATGCTTCCTCAACCTTGCGTGAACAACACCTTCCCTCCAAGACGCCACTTCATCTTCGAAACCCCACTTCCATTTGTCGTGCCTGTACCTCCATAACATGTGTTTATATGTAGATAATATGGGAATTTATTTTACAATGTGTATTTCTAAATTTAAATTTTGGCTTTAATATATTTCATTTCAGTTTATATCAAAACTGATTTGATTTGTTTCATCGATTCTTCTTATCAGTTCTGTTCGCCGAATTCGTGCCAATCTTACTTTTCTTTGGAATTCGCGCCTGGATTCGTAACTCGTTTCGTTGTCTTTTCTTCTCTAGCCTCGAAAGATGAGCAATCACTCACGATTAACGTTCTTATATTTATTAAATTTGTTTTCAATTGAAACGACAATTAAAATATGTTGTTGTTAGTTATTTACATTGTTATATATGCTATTATCTTTATTTGTCCACCTCATCTGTGACATTTGACACCATTATCTGTTATTTATATTGATGATATATGCCTGTTATATTATTATCATATCTGTTATCACTCTATAAGTTCCCGGTCACTATAGAATTCCCTACGGGTTGAAATGATACATACCAGAATGATCTGTAGAATAGGAGAAAATCGTTATGGGTTGAAATGATAAACCCAAGCGATTTTCATTGAATTGAATTTGGGATTACGGGTTGAAATGATATATACCCGTATATATTTAAATTGCGGATTGAAATGATAAATATCCTTATCACACGACCATAGGATAGAAAATTATATACAGACACCGTTGGTCAAATATATATATTTTGAAATGATTTCTAAGGTTTTGAAATGAATATTTTGGTTTAAATAATTATTGATTTAAATATATATATATACATATATAAAGGTTATTTTTATAAAGGTTTTAAATTTTGATTTTTAAAATTATATGTTTTGAAAATTTTAAAATTATAAGTTAGTTTTGGAATTATAAATTTTAAGATTTTACGTAAAATTTTACTATTTTAAAATATGTAAAATAAGTTTAATAATAAGATTTGATTTATTAAAGTTGATTTAATAAAGTTGATTTAATTAATATATAATATGTTTAAGTATTTAATTAAAATTTATATTTTCAAATATAGAGTTTATAATGATTTTAATAAAATTCAGGTTAGAAAGAGAAATAGAAATTGGTTTAAAATTGAATTTATTTAAGAATTATACTTAAATAAGTTTGATCTAAATTTATAAAATTTCGGATTTTAAAGATATGATTTTATTCTTGATTTTGATCAAAAGTGATTTAATGAATATTTTAAATTTACAATTGAAATGGTATATTTAGTTTTATTTCAATTTGTAATTTGAAGTTTTATTTAAATGTTATTTGAATTTTGTAAGTAAATCTTTCAAAACAAATAATAGTAAAGTGAATTTGATATATATATGAAATTATCGAATCTAGTTTTGAAATGTTGGATATTTAAAGCTTTGAAAATATTGAAATGGTTTATTTTGTGATTAAAAATATGTACTTGAAATCGATATAATTTGAAATGGTTTATTGAGAAACTGAATTGAGTTTAAATTGATGAATTGATACTGAATGAAATTTGAATTTTGGAATTCAAGTTGGTGTGAATCGATTAGTGAAATTTGAGGAAACTATTTTGTTATATAAAATATTTTTAAATTTATATTTAAATCTGTTTATATATTTTAATATAAATATTTTTTAATATAAACTAATTTAATATAAATCATTTTTAATATAAATTATTTTTAATATTAATTTTTTTAATATACTAACTATTTTATTTTAAACTATTTTAACCTATAAATACTTTATACAAACTATTTTAACTTATAAATTATTTTATTTTATACACTATTTTAATATCTAAACAGATTAAGTGGGAAGTGTTGTGGTTTTCCAAACTATTATGATTTCTACATTGTGATTTCCAAAGTATTATGACTTCCACAGTATTAGGATTTCTAAATTATGATTTCCAAAGTGTTATGAATTCCAAAGTATTATGATTTCTAAATTATGATTTCCAAAGTGTTATGATTTCCAAAGTATTATGATTTCCAATTATGATTTCCAAAGTGTTATGATTTCCATAGTATTATGATTTCTAAGTGATGATTTCTAAAGTGTTATGGTTTAAGACGCTTTATAATTTCGAAAGGGTTATAACTTTGAAGTGCTTTGATTTTTGGAAATGGATATATTTAAAATGGAAATGATATCGTATTTGGTTTTGGAATGGAAATAATATCGTATTGATACGGTTTGATATGGCAATGATATTTTGGTTTTGAAGTATAAACTATTCTGAAATGATCGCGGTGTTATAATAACGTTTGATTGTTAAAGAGATCGGGATTAGATATTGTCATACTCTTTGCCAATACCGGAAACCACTTTAACAACCGTGTACGTGGTGGAGATTCTAGAATGAAGTATGATGGTGGCGACGATCCTATATGAGGTATATATGTGGACCTAACTCCCGTGAGTTAGCATAAGGTGGGTATAACAGGAGCACTTAACGGGTGAAGTGAGGTAGCTCCTCCGATCGGACACATTCCATCGTATGCCATTCTATTACTTTGTGATTGATTTGTTGCGCATCTTTGATTCGGGAGTGTGGCTTAAGGTGGGCGATTGTTGCGGCTCAGCGTTACCACCGGCTTGAAGGTGCAATTGGTATATCTACTCTGGTATTGCCTAGTTGTGCCGTGTCACCCACCCTATCTAGACCACTACGAGGTTGTTTTGTGTCATACCTATGGAGTGCCCTCTGAAAGCTCCAGTTTACGGGGTATCTTGGTATTGTATAGACTATGGCACTGTATAATGTGTTAAGGGGGATTTGGGTAACACCTTAACGCTATTTTAATAGGTTACTTTACTATAGACATTATTCTAATAGCGTATATTACTACATAGTGATAGTTCCACGAATCTTTAATGGATGGTTATCCCAAACATCCTTTAAGTTACTTGTATTTCAGTTGATATTTCACTTGAGTTGGATTTATTGATATAAGAATGTTAATCGTGACTCGAATGTTTTGTGTTTTGCTTTACGCTCGGGTCAGACTGAGTGTCACAGTATTCGAGACTCACCTTTGGAGTTTGGAGCTTCCCTTAGAGATTCAACTATCGATTCAGCATTCAGTTGACTCCTGTGATATATTCTGATCTTGTATTTTACTATTGTTTGGAGACTTCTATGTATATTAGACTTCTGTTGTATCTTGTTTAACTCTGTTATATATATAGTAGCTTCATGAAATACTGTTCTTTTGTTTCCGCTGCTTATTGTTATATTACTCTATGTTTGTGTTTTTCTGATTTATTTTATTTACTGTATATGTGTAGTTTTGCCAAATAAAAATTAACAATATGGTATTTTGAGCAATTCGAGTCTGACATGTGCAGATGCGAATGGTTGAAAATGTCGCGATGTTTTATGTGGTATCTGAGCTCTGGTTTTTGGAAAAACTCAACGTATAGGGTAAATTTAATTACAGAATCACTTTCGTTCGAGCTTGAATTCCTTCCTCTTTGACTTGGTTTCTTTGATTTTGGAATGTTCCCCTCGGTACCAAAATTCATTCTGGTCTCTCTATATTTGTATTTTCTTTATTCTAGGGCATCCCATAGCTCCACTGTATGATTTGTAAATGGTGGAACTCCTTTACAATTGGCATTGATTCATCGAAGATTTTTGTATCCTCGGTTTAGATGCTGCTATCTCTTGCTATGCCCTAATTCTATCTTCTATGATCGAATGTTGATTTTCTTCAGAATTCTGCACCGATCTTATTCTTAAAGTCGCGGTTGACTAGGTTAAGGTCGCCTACGATTTATATAAGTCTATCTATCTTCCTATTCATTTACTTAATTATCTTATCTTCATTCAAGCCTATCTTCTAGTTGAATTCTTTTGATCAAGGTCCCTCTAATTTGAATCACTATCCTTGTTTTGGAATCCATTTATGGAATTAACGAATGAGGGGGTGTGTTTGTAATTTATACAAAATGTTTTATATATTGTGTTATTTGAGTTGTTAATGTTGATTATGAATTTCGATCGATATGTCTGATCAACACAATCAATAGGAATTCCAAAACACTTGAATAGAGCAAACTGGCATAATTATTTAATCAATACCCTTCTCTTTTGTCGCTGGAAAATAAGTTTAGTGATGGCGGCCGCATCATCAACATTCATTTTTGAGTTTCGAAGTGAAGTGACCACTTAGTAGCATTGCTACACTTTTATTTAGAAAATAATTTCTATTTGAAATTCTTAAGTATGACTTGATTTATTATATATATATTGTAAAACCCCGCATATTTTATGATTGATATTTAAATGTTTTATTTAAATATAGCATCGTTAGTCTTATTTAAGTCCGAAAAGCTACTTTTTGCGAACAGTCTAATTAGAACTCGAGACCACTTCCATTGATTTCAAAATGGTGTTTGCAACCTTTTTAAGTACAAACATCGATATGTTTGGAGTTGAGTAAAATTTTGATGTTTTCATTTAGGGCTTTGGGTTTGGGTTTCAGCCCACTAACCCAATTCATTTTATATCCTAACTCCACCCCCTCTCCTCTTCATTCATTCCTCATTTCCTAACACTTCAAGATTAGAAAAAATGGGGGAAGAGATTGGAAACTAAAATCCTAAGCCCTAGTTTCCTTTGCAAATTCAAGTTATAGCTCCAAAATCAAAGAGAAGCTTAGGTAAGCATCCTCTTCTTCTTCTCCATATCAATCTCTCTCCAATTTCAGAAATTTCCAATAACCTAACTTAGGAAATATTTGCTTATGATCCTAGATTGGAGCTTTTGGAGTTGAAGTTGAAGAGTAGTTGATCTTCCCTTTATTTTCAAGCTTCTCCTCTGTTGTTTTTGAGTTTTCAAGGTGAGTTTTTGAACTCACATCTATGTCTATATCTTTGCTAGTTGTTAGGTAGTGATTCCTAACATCTATTCCTTGTCCATTTGCTTTGGATTGAATTGGTTTTATGAATATTCCAATTTTTGGTGTTTTGAAGTCAAATCTTTAAACATCCTAGCTTTGATGTTTGAACATGTTTTTGGTGGTGTATCGAAGAGCCTATAGGGCTGGATTGCCGATTGGCATAAACCCCTAGCGCCCATCGCTCGTCCGATCGCAATTTGTTGGATTTTTTCCCTTTGTAGGGTTAGGTTGAAAATACAGGAAATTCCAGTTTGGTCGAATGAACCAGGATGTCAGTCGACTGAACCAGAACCTAGGAATTTTCCTAGACCGATATCAGTCAACTGACTACTCGGGGTCAGTCGACTGAGCCTGCAAACCGAAAGTTTTAGGCATGTTTCAGTCGATTGACTACCCTGGTTCAGTCGACTGAACCTGAAAATAGAAAGTTTCCAGGTATTGTGTCAGTCGACTGACCACCATGGTCCAGTCGACTGAATGTGCTGTCTCTGCCAATCTTGCCTTTTTGTGTTGATTTCCAATTTTTAATCAATTCTAGTAGATCCAATTTGTTGTTATAATCTTTGTTGACTTTGATAACTTCTTTTTCAGGATTTTTGGGAATATCCATTTTGATGGATTTGGTATCGATTTCTTTGGATTTAATTCACGTCTTCGAATGTGAAATTATGGTGATTGATTGCTTCTACAATCATTTCTATGGCTTGTCACTTTGAAATGAAAAGGTTTCTATACTAGTAGTAAATATCAAAACCCTTTCACCAAAACGATTTCAACACTATCTTAATACAAAGCTCGTTTATTAAAACTGTTTTCCCACCTATTAGTATATACAAACCTTTACCTCGTTCGTATGAGAAAATCTAATTAAACGGCTTAGCAAAACAAGTGGTATAAAATGCTTGCGTTTACTTTGTCGGTTAATTTTTGGACTTGTTCGATTGAAAATCTTGTGACAATTCTCGAGTGGAGATCTACAATTTATTTGTAAATATTTAAGCTAAGCCAGTGGTTATGGGACATGAAGCTAAACTCATTTATTTACTAGCTTAGTGTAATTCACACTTCTTCTTGATCAACGATGATCATTTTGTGATTTAGAATAGCGATATGCTATGTCTCTTTGTCCACGTGGGGGACTGTACCTCATTTTATTGAGTTTTGCCTCATTTCTTTTATAGGCTAACGACCTATTGGTTCTTTGGAGTTTCGACTCATTTTTGTGGGTTAGCGACCCATGTTCTTTTATGGAGTTCGGTTCATCGGGCGTGCCGTTGTACTACGTCGTTGTACCGGCTTATTAGGTTCATCAGGCGTACCGTTTTACTACGTCGTTGTTCCGTATTACTTGAGTTTCAGGTTCCTCGGGCGTACCATTATTGTACTACATCGTTGCACCAGCTCTATGGTTAGCGACCATGGGTTAGCGACCCGTTTGTGATGCACGTGTTGGTGAGTTTTCATGCTCCCGTTTGTGATAGGCCTCCCCCTTTGCGATTTCTGGATTTCTAATTGATGATTTCTAGAATTTGTGTTTCACCAATTTTGTGATTGGCATTGATATATGTGTCAATATTTCTGGTTTGGTGAATAAAATAAAGAATATGACATTCTTTTTTATCTTTGAGATTCTTGAGATATTGTATGATTTTTGCTGTTGTTAAAGTATACTTTTCATAGTATGACATTATTGATATCATATATTTTTGTTATATCTCTTATCCTATCTCATTTTTATCTGATATTTATAGCTCGACTAATCTGTTTATTATTTTCTTATTAAGTAATACTCGGATCAGACCGAAATGTTACACGGGCTTCTGCTTGACTCCTTATCTGGGACCATCATCTGACTTTTGTCTAACTACTTAGTTTAGTAGTTTTTGTCATTATACATTCGAGATAGAGAATCGTTGCTGTATACATATTCTTTTGCGTAGCACTTGTACCTATTCTCTTGTGATGTAGTGGATCTTGAATAACCACTACTTTGATGTACACTTTTATGTGATATATTCATATCTGTTTCCGCCTTTGTGATACAGATATCTGTGACTGATTTGTGTTATGCTTATTTGTATATTTGTTTTCAAAGACCACATAGCCACTATGTAGTTGCTTTGAGTTTGTATTTGATATGTCGGATTTCCTCTTGAAATGAAATGCATGTTGTACTTTCTGACATATCGGTACTCGCACAAAGTAATTACTGGATGGTCGCTTCTCAACAGCCTTATTCTTCGTGTTAGTCGGCGGCATTACCCCGTAGTGTCCTTGGCTAGCGTGAGTATAGAGGTGGAGCGTCACAGCATGGTATCAGAGCCAAATTTCGAAACAATGTAGAATAATCTAGCAATGATCATCGTCCTAAGCCCTTCTTAGGAATCATGCTTTAGGATTTATCCGAGTCATAGGACCCGTTTTATCCTATTTTCTTTTATGGTGCCTTGTTTTGTCAATCATGATTGTTTGATATTCATTTTGTGAACAACCTTTTTCTTCTTCTTTCTTTCTTTCTTTCTTAAAAAAGAGAAATGGTTAGACCAGGCCGTCCCAGCACCGGTCTGCTACTCCTCAAGATGGAGTGTTTATGTCTGCGCAACAGCTTCTAGATCTTGTAAAGAATGCTCAAGCTGTCATACCTATTCCAGAGCCTATTCACCCTAAATCTGGTTTTACACGCTTGTGCAGTGATTATACCAATTTGGGTGGAAAGCCATTCAAGGGTTTTGAAAGCGTTATAGAAGTCCAAGCTTGGCTTAGAACATGCGATCACATCTTTTCTCGCATGAATCTTATTGATTTGCATCGTGTCCAAGTGGCTTCTAGTATGCTCCAAGAAAGAGCATTAGATTGGTATGAGTTTCTGATTTTTGAAACTATTGAAGCGAATCTTACTTGGGAGCAATTCCAGGAAAGATTTGAATTGAAGTTTGTGCTAGAAGCTTAAAAAGTAACTTTAGCTCGGCGCTTTATTGACCTTGTTCAAGGTGAATCTTCTGTGACGGATTACGTTGCATCTTTTGTATCCCTCTCTAAATACGACATCGAGTACATTAATACCCCATTAAAGAAAATCAGAGGTTTGTCTATGGCTTGAATAATATTCTCAAAAGCCATTACTTTTGAAGTTAGAAGTTTCTTTCGATCAACATGTTGATATCGCTCTTCGACTCGAAGAGGCCGATAAATAAGATGATGTTGAAGTTGCGGGTGCCAAACCGAACTTCAACAGCTATAAGAAGAGGCCTATTAAGTTCAAAGCTCCTTATCCCAATAAGAAAGGGAAGCAAGCAACTCCGGTAGCAAAGACTTCTACATTTAGTCATGGGCAATGCTACAATTATGGTTCTAAGGACCATTTCGCTAATAGATGCCCGAAACCTATCCTTTGTCGTTATTGCAAAATTTCGGGTCATCTTTTATCTTCTTGTCCCAAACTTCAAAGCAAGAACGAGGGAAAGCTAAATGTTGTGCAAGCCCCTAGTAACACTTCCTGTCGTCAAGGTATTTCTTATTCTATCCTTGATGGCATTATTATGTTTCGTGATCATCCTATTCGAGTTCTTTTTGATACGGGTACATCCCATTCTTTTATATCAAAAGAACTTGTTGTTACCTTTTCTTTAAGTCTTATGACTTTAATGATTTCTTTGAGAATTGCGAATCCGGTTGGTGGATCCGCAAAGCTCAGTTTGCTTTGTAAAGATGTCGAGATTATTTTGTGTGATTTTTCCTTCCATGCCGATTTGCATGTTATGTGTTACTTTGGCTTCGGAATGATTTTGGGAATGGATTGGCTTAACCGTTATGAAGCCCACATCCAATGTCCTGAGAGGACTATTCACCTTGGACATCCTCAATCTATTAAGCAGATTTCTATTGTTCTTAAAGATTCAGATTCCAATTTGGCAGCATCCTTATATTCTCTAAACCCTCTTGATGATGATAATGATGATGAGGAAGACATCATTTCCTCATTCATGTTGTTCGTGAATTTTCCCACATATTCGAGGATGTCTTAGGATTACCCCCGAAGTGAGCAATCAAGTTCAAAATTAATCTAGTCCCTGGAGCTCTACCTATCACTCGTCCTCCTTATCGTATGTCTAATAAGGAAAATGATGAGATGCGTAAACAATTATCCGAATTGGAGGAGAAGCAATTTATTCGTTCTAGTTCCTTTCCTTGGGGAGCTTCGGCTATTTTTGTGAAGAAATCCGATGGCACACTCAGGCTTTGCGTTTACTACCGCAGGCTTAATGATCTTACCATTAAGAATAAATATCCTTTAACTCAGATGGATGATTTATTGACCAACTTTGCGGTGCTAAAGTCTTTTCACAGTTAGACTTAGCAGCCGATTTTCACCAGCTTCATATTGCAGAGGATAGCATTCCTTTGACATCGTTCATACTCGTTATGGATCTTATGAATGGCTTGTTATGCCATTTGGTTTAACGAATGCTCCAGCTTATTTCGTTGACCTTATTAATTGAGTTTTCAAAGACTTCCTCGATCGATCTATTCTCATCTTTATAGATGATATTCTTGTTTATTCTAAAATCGAGAAAGAGCATGAAAAGCATCTTCGAATTGTGTTGGAAACTCTTAGGAGCAATCAATTGAAAGCAAAATTTTCTAAGTGTCACTTTCGTCAATCTCGTGTGAAATTACTCGGTCATATTATTTCCGAATCCGGAGTTTCCGTGGATCCTTCAAAGATCAAAGCGATTCAAAATTGGAAGAGACCGGAGAGTGTGATGGAAATCCGCAGTTTTCTTGGATTGGCGGGTTATTACCATCGGTTCATAAAAGACTTTTCTAAAATTTTTGTGCCTCTTACTTGTTTGACAAAGAAGGGAGTTAAGTACATTTGGTCAGACAAATGTGAAGCTTCTTTTCAAAGATTAAAAGAACTCCTTTCGGATGCTCCTATTCTTGTGATTCCCGAGGGGAACCAAGACTTTATTATTTATACCGATGCTAGTCGTGTTGGTTTAGGAGCCGTTCTCATGCAAAGGGAACGTGTTATTTCTTATGCTTCTAGGCAATTAAGGCCTGTTGAAACTCGATATGCCACTCATGATTTAGAGCTCGCGGCAATTGTTTTTGTCCTTAGAATTTGGTGCCATTATCTTTTGGGAGAGAAATTTGTTCTCTATACCGATCATAAATCTTTGAAGTATTTGTTTTCTCAAAAGGAACTTAATTTGCGTCAATAAGTTGGCTCGAGTTCCTTGCATCTTATGATCTTGATATTCTTTATACTCCTGGGAAGGGAAATCTTGTTGCCGATGCACTTAGTCCTAAGCAACAAGCGGTTGTTTCCATGGTGATACCCGAGTGAAATGATCTTGAGATTTTATCCACTTGTGACATTCGAGATCGTGAGTCTGATTTATATTCATCCCTTGTTCTATGTAGCCTAGAGGCTTATCCATCTCTTTTAGACCACATTCTTGAAGCTCAAAAGTTAGATCCCGAATTGGTTCTTTTTAGCTAAAATTTTAGGGACAAAATTGATATTGAAGGGTTGAAAGACCTTGATATCGATGCTCATGGCGGCATTCGAAAATTTGGTAGACTTATCATGCCAAATATTGATAATCTTCGTAAAGACATTTTAGAAGATTCTCATCGTTCTAACTTTACCATTCATCCCGGTAATAGTAAAATGTACGTGGATATGAAGCGACTTTATTATTGGGATGGAATGAAATCTAATATTGCTAACTTTATTAAGCGTTGCATGACTTGCCAACTTGCTAAGGCCGAGCATCAAAGGCCTGGTGGGTTATTGCAACCTTTAGACATTCCAATTTGAAAGTGGGATCAAGTCTCCATAGACTTTATTGATAGACTTCCCCGTTCTCGTTCGGGCCATGACAATTTATGGGTGATTATGGGTAGACTTACAAAATCGGCCTATTTTATTCTCGTTCAGTCTAATCGGACCGTACCTCTTTTGGCCAAACTCTATGTTTAGAGAAATTGTTAAATTGCATGGAGTTCCTACTTCTATTGTTAGTGATCGTGATCCATTGTTTACAGTGGATTTTGAAAGAGTCTTCAAAAAGCTTTGGGAACGAAGCTTAATTGTAGCACCGCTTATCATCCTCAGTCCGATGGACAAACCGAGAGTGTGAATCAAACTTGAATATCTTCTTCGTGCTTGTGTTTTTGATTTTGGTGGAAGTTGGGAAGATCATATTTATCTTGTTGATTTTTCCTATAATAATAGCTTCCAATCTAGTATTGGTATAGCACCTTTTGAGGCACTCTATGGAAGGCCTTACCGATCTCCTTGTTGGCTTGAGGCCGGTGAGAAGCTAGTTTTAGGTCTTGATTTTATTCGTAATTCCACAGAAAAGATTGACCTTATTCGCCATAGGATGAAAGAAGCTCAATGTAGACAAAAATCCTATGCCAATAACCGAAGAAGGAAATTAGAAATTTTTGTGGGAGATTTGTGTTTATTCGTGTTTCACCTATGAAGGGTGTTGTGCATTTCAGTTGATCAGGAAAATTAGCACCTCGATATATTGGTCCATTTCCTATTACCGAATGTATTGGTTCCGTGGCTTATCGCCTTTTATCACCGGCTCAATTTTCTGCTATTCATGACGTGTTTCACGTTTCTCAACTGCGGAAATGCCTTAGGGATTCTGATTCTATTCTTGAGCCTGGTGTTATTGAAGAAGTTGAAGTTTCGTCTAATTTGATTTATGAGCAACATCCTATTCATATCATTGCTATGGAGGTTCAAAGCCTTCGAAATAAAGATGTTCCGCTTGTGAAAGTTCAATGGTCCTCAAATACTAAGGATTGCTCTTGGGAATCGAAAGAATTCATCGAGCGAACACATTTGGACTTACTCTCTTGAGATCTTTGAGGTGAACTTTTTATTTTAAATTTTCTTTTGTGTTGATATGCTTTTATGGTTATTACTCTTTATTTTCTTCTTAAGTATTACGAGGACACAATTCCTTTAAGGAGGGAGTCTGTAACAACCCGCATATTTTACGATTGTATATTTAAATGTTTTATTTAAATATAGCATCCTTAGTCGGATTTGAGTGCGAAAAGCTACTTTTCGCAAACAGTCGAATTAGAACTCGAGACCACTTCCATTGAGTTCAAAATGGCATTTGTAACTTTTTTAGTATAAACATTGATATAGTTGGAGTTGAGTAAAATTTTGATGTTTTCATTTAGGACTTTGGGTTTGGGTTTGGGTTTCAGCCCACTAACCCAACTCATCTTATATCCTAACTCCACCCCCTCTCCTCTTCATTCATTCCTCATTTCCTAACACTTCAAGCTTTAGTAAAAATGGGGAAGAGATTGGAAATTAAAGTCCTAAGCACTAGTTTCCTTTGGAAATTCAAGTTCTAGCTCCAAAATCAAAGAGAAGCTAAGGTAAGCATCCTCTTCTTCTTCTCCATATCAATCTCTCTCCAATTTCAGAAATTTCCAATAACCTAACTTAGGAAATATTTGCTTATGATCCTAGATTAGAGATTTTAGAGTTGAAGTTGAAGAGTAGTTGATCTTCCCTTTGTTTTCAAGCTACTCCTTTGTTGTTTTTGAGTTTTAAAGGTGAGTTTTTGAACTCACATCTACGTCTATATCTTTGCTAGTTGTTAGGTAGTGATTACTAACATCTATTCCTTGTCCATTTGCTTTGGATTGAATTAGTTTTGTGAATGCTCCAATTTTTGGTGTTCTGAAGTCAAATCTTTAAAAATCCGAGCTTTGATGTTTGAACATGTTTTTGGTGGTGTATCGAAGAGTCTATAGGGCTGAGTTGCCGATTGGCATAAACCTCTAGTGCCCATCGCTCGTCCGATCTCAATTTCTTGGATTTTTGCCCTTGGTAGGGCTAGGCTGAAAATACTAGAAATTCCAGTTTAGTCGACTAATCCTGGAAGTCAGTCAACTGAACCAGAACCTAGAAATTTTCCTAGGCCAGTATCAGTCGACTGACCACTCTTGGTCAGTCGACTGAGCCTGGAAACTGAAAGTTTCCAGGCATGTTTCATTCGACTAACCACCCTAATTCAGTCGACTGAACCTGAAAACAGAAAGTTCCCAGGTATTGTGTCAGTCGACTGACCACCATGGTCCAGTCGATTGAATGAGTTATCTCAGCCAATCTTGCCTTTTTGTGTTGATTTCCAATTTTTAGTCGATTAGTAGATCCAATTTGTTGTTATCACCTTTGTTGACTTTGATAACTTCTTTCTTGGGATTTTTGAGAATATCCATTCTGCTGGATGTGGTATCGATTCTTTGGATTTAATTCACGTCTTCTAATGTGAAATTCTGGTGATTGATTGCTTCTACAATCATTTCTATGGCTTGTCACTTTAAAATGCAAAGGTTTCTATACTAGTAGTAAATATCAAAACCCTTTCACCAAAACGTTTTCAACACTATCTTAATACAAAGCTCGATTATTAAAACCGTTTTCCCACCTGTTAGTATATACAAACCTTTACCTCGTTCGTATGAGGAAATCTAATTAAATGGCTTAGCAAGACAAGTGGTTGAAACGCTTGCATTTACTTCGTCGGTTAATTTTTGGACTTGTTCGATTGAAAATCTTGTGACAATTCTTGAGTAGAGATCTACAATTTGTTCGTAAATATTTAAGCAAAGCTAGTGGTTATGGGACATGAAGCTAAACTCATTTATTTACTAGCTTACTGTAATTCACACTTCTTATTGATCAATGATGATCATTTTGTGATTTACACTAGCGATATGCTATGTCTCTTTGTCCATGTGTGGGGCTGTACCTCGTTTCATTGAGTTTCATCTCATTTCTTTTATAGGCTAACGACCATTGGTTCTTTGGAGTTTTGATTCATTTTTGTGGGCAAGCAACCCATGTTCTTTTATGGAGTTAGGTTCATCGGACGTACCGTTGTATTAAGTCATTGTATCGGCTTATTAGGTTCATTGGGCGTACCGTTGTATTACGCCGTTATTTCGAATTACTTGAGTTTTAAGTTCCTCGGGCATACCGTTATTGTACTACAACGTTGCACTAGCTCTATGGTTAGTGACCATGGGTTAGCGACCCGTTTGTGATGAACGTGTTGGTAAGTTTTCATGTTCCCGTTTGTGATAGTCCTCCACTTTGTGATTTTTGGATTTCTAATTAATGATTTCTAGAATTTGTGTTTCACCAGTTTTGCGATTGGCATTGATATATGTGTCAATATTTCTGGTTTGGTGAATAAATTAAAGAATATGACATTCTTTTTTATCTTTGAGATTCTTGAGATATTGTATGATTTTTGTTGTGGTTAAATGTATACTTTTCATAGTATGACATTATTGATATCATACATTTTTGTTATATCTCTTATTCTATCTCATTGTTATCTGATATTTATAGCTAGATTGATCCTTTATATTATTTTCTTATTAAACAATACTCGGGTCAGACCGAGATATTACAGGTGCTTCTGCTTGACTCCTTATTTGGGACTGTCATCTGTCTTTTGTCTAACTACTTAGTTTAGTAGTTTTTGTCATTATACATTCGAGACAGAGACTCCTTGATGTATACATATTCTTTTGTGTAGCACATGTACATATTCTTTTGTGATGTAGTGGATCTTGAATGACCACTAATTTGATGTACACTTTTATGTGATATATTCATATTTGTTTCCGCCTTTGTAATATGGATATCTGTGACTTATTTGTGTTATGCTTATTTCTATATCTGTTTTCGAAGACCACATAGCCACTATGTAGTTTCTTTGAGTTTGTATTTGACATATCGGGTTTCCTCTTGAAATGAAATGCATGTTATACTATCTGACATATCGGTATTCGCACAAAGTAATTACATGGATGGTCGCTCCTCAACAGCCTTATTCTTCGTGCTAGTCGACGTCAATACCCCGTAGTGTCCTTGCCTAGCGTGAGTATAGAGGTGTACGTCACATATATGTATATGTTTAAAGATTTGATTTGATATATAGAACATATATATATATATATATATATATATATATATATATATATATTTATCTCTAAATGGTTTGAAGAAAAATCAAAAACTTAACTCTTAAATTTTGTTAAAGGGTGATTTAATTATAAAATGAAGCCAAAAATTTTGAGTAAATATTTAACTTGAAATAACTGAATTAGGAAAATTTTACTGGTGCAATACTAAATTTCATTTCAATATATAACTTACCTAGATTTTGATTTGAACGAAAACTTTTTATATCAAATATTGATAAGTTGAAATTAAATCAACTTAATGAAATACCTTGAATTCAAAATCAATAATTGAATATCAATTAATTTAAATTGAAATTTATATCGTTTAATAAATTGTTTTATTTTGTTTTCAATATATTTTCTTTCTGATTGCTACTATTCTCCTACCTTCTTCCTTTTCGGTGACGAAAAGTTTTAAGTGGAGGAGAGTGTAACGACCCATAAATTTTATATTTGAAATACGTCTATTTAAACATAGTAAATGATAAATTTTCATCTGATAATACAGAAGTAAATTTTATTGTGTAATTTTATTTAAATTTATATTAGTTAATATTTGATGATAATAAAATGTTTTCCAAACCTAAATATTTTTATACAATAAATCTATAAATCATCTTTTGAGTGAGACGTCATCTTTCATTTCTCCAAATTTGGACTGCTATTTCTCCATTTATCTTATTTTCGACAACTTAGCAGCATTTTGGTATCGATTGTCGGCTTTTGATAGGATGATCGTATCGCTGATATATGTACACCGTTTTGATCGTCTAAGAGTGCTGATCTCTGTGGTATTTTCAATTCTGTGTTATGAAGTCCAGTACATAGCGGAATCCATGGAAACGGTGATCGTACCAGTACTGAATTTTAACTTTTGGTTTCCAATGTCTCTTTCATATTCCACTATTTATTTTTCAAAATCTAGTAGCCTGTCCAATTCTCAAAATTTAAACTGTGACCATTACTAGCCCTTTTATATTCCTAAATTTATTTTAAGGTGTTCATTATGTTCCAACTTTTCATTTATCTTTTCCCCTGGTTACATTAGTTCCTTTTCAAAAGCAAATCTGTAGATCTAAAATTATTCCTCCTCTTATATACAGTTTATATATATCACTTGTAGATGAAATGCATGCGCGTGTTCCCTTGGCTACTCTTTGCCGACCATAATATCTTCCCTCCTTCCTACAACTCACCATGTGAGCCACCACCAAGCTAGCATCAACCAACACCCTCCAGCAGCTCACTCACGTGCTCATCTTCCTCCCCTTCGTCTCCGTGCTCCCTCTCCCTTGTGTGAACGGCACCTTACCTCCAAGACTGCCACTTCATCGCCGAAACCCCACCTCCATTTGCCGTGCCTCCCCTTCTTTTCGGTTGTATGAGCCTGTGGGCATCTCTCTGGTATATAGGTATATATAATATATGTTATATATTCTATAACATCTCGCCTTTTTGCACGGTTTAAATCGACGATAAACCACACACGTCAGACTTAAAACCATACAGAAGGGCAGATGGTTATGGGGTAAATAAGAGAAAACAGAGAAAGAAGAAAAGCAAAATAGAATCTTATAGCGGAACGATAAAATATAATAATCAAATAAAAAGTTCATGAGGCTATTTTACAAAATATTTGATTATATTTATACAATACATATCAGAGTTGCACATAACAACGAATAGTAATCGATGCAGTGGAATACAGTACAGTGGAACAATATGATATATAATAATAATGATGATGAAATTTTCGTCTTCGTCCTCCAGAAATAAAGTCTGCGATTTCCTGAAATGCTCGGACTGACCCGAGCAAATTGAAAAGACAAAACACTCGAGTTAAAACTAAAAGATCTTATGTAAGTTAAATCAACAGAAATAAATATGAGTGCAGTAACTCAAAAGATGCTCGGGATTTACATCTCCTAAAGATCCGTTAAACTATTTACTATGTAGTATATTTCCCTATTATAATAGTGTCTAATTGTAAAATAAACTTACTTTTTTCTTAGCATTAATGGGTTACCCATATAGCCCTTAACACGTAATAGTCCCAGTAGTCCATCCAATATCATGGTCCCTCCTGATCAAGAAGCCACCAGAGGATACAACACAGGCTACGGGAGAAAACCAAACTCGTACAAGGCGCGATAAGGTAGGTGACACGACACAACTAGGCAATGCCAGGGTAGATATACCAATTACGCATCCTGGCTGGTGGAAACGCGTAGCCGCAGCTACCGCCCACCTCGATCCACACCCCCAAAAAGAAAATCAAAAGTGGCCACTGAATCAATCCAAAAGTCAAAGTATAAAATCGAAGGGATGTGTCCGATCAAAGGTGCTACCTCAATTGGCTCGAGAATCGCTCCTGTTTTAGCCACCTTATGCCAACTCACGGGAGTCGAGTCCACGTATTTACCTCAAAGGAAACGCCGCCACCATCCTACTTCATTTTGGAATCTCCACCGCGTACACGGTTGTTAAAGTGGTTTTCAGAGTTGGCAGAGAGTATGACAACTTCCGATCCGGTCTCTTCAACAACCAATCGTTATTATAACACCGCGGTCTTTTCAGAATAGTTTATACTTTAAAACCAGAATAAAATATCTATTTCAAAAACATATAAATATGATATCATTTTTATTTTAAAACCCAAATCAATGTGATATCATTTATTTCAAATATATCCTTTTCAAGAAATCATAGCACTTCCAAATCTATATACCTCGAAATCTATAACTTTGAAGATAACTTAATATACTTCATAGTTTAAACATTAAATTTACTTCATATAATAAAATAGCTTCTTTGCCTTCACAAATTCAATTCCAAATATAGGTTAAAATCCCCAAATAAACAAATAAAATTTTCCATAAATTTCAAAGCTTAAATATTTCACCATTTCAAAACCAAATCTTTGATAATTTCATATATGTCAATTTCAACTACTATTATTAGATTTGAAATGTTTACTAAATAAATCAAATATCATTTTAGTAAAACCTTTAAACTTCAAATAACATGACATTCTTCCAATTTAATTAACTTGATAATATTCATTCAAATCGACTTAATATTCATTTAAGTCCTCTAAACCAAAATCAAGTTATAAAAATCATACCTTTTAAAAACACAATTTTACGTAAATTTCAAATAATTTTTATTTAAGGATAATTCTTAAATACTTAAATTCAAACCACATACGTATTTATCTTCCCACATTAATTTAATTTAAGATATTATAAACTCTATAAATAAAATTTAAATAAATATTTAACTGTTTATATCTTAAATAAATCAACATTTTTTTTAACTTCTTTATACTTTAACCCAATTATATACATAGCTTAAACCTAAGAAATAAATTATATATAAATGATATTTATAAATATCCAAACCAATATCTCATAAAACCATATATTTCATTACAAAACCATAGAAAAATAATTTCAAAATATTTTATACATAGACCACGGTGTCTGTATAAAATTTTCTACCTTATGGTCAAGTGGTACGGATATTTATCATTTCAATCCGCAATTTAAAAATAAAAATTGCGGTTATATATCGTTTCAAACCGCAATCCCGAAAGAGATGAAAATGCATAATAACTTGCAGTTTATAACAATATAAAATACAGCATCCATTCATCCAATATCAACCATTAACCATTTATCGCAATCATCATCAAATTCAAACAATATCATCAATATGGAACGGATAATAAACAACAGGTATTAAATGGAAGTTTATATTTAATAATAAATTAAATAACCATTAACTGGCAGTTTATATGCAATGAATAATTAATTAACAATTTAATTGGCAGTTTAAATGCAATGAATAAATTAAATAGCAATTTAGTTTAAATAAATGAAATTAACTGAGATGATGATTAAAATATGCCAAACAACCATAAATAAATTTTAAATCACATCTTATATCAATTTAACGAACATGAGAAATTTTAGAAGTTGTGATTGGGTTACAACACCCACCTTTTGAATTTAAATTGAATTTGAATCCAATTTAAACCCAAAAATTGCATAGTTTTAGAATTCGTCCAAACAAGTGCCAAACTGTCCGAAATTTTATTACGATCCTAACAAAAAAATCGCACGTGAAACGGAGTTTATATGCGAAAGTTATCCCGATTTGAGTGTTTAAATTAATAACCTTCCAATACTCTCCACGTCATCACGCTTTTCTACCTCCAGATCGCAACCCTACCGAGAGCACGCACGAGATTTCACAGCCGTCGCTTGTCCAAAACTTTGACCATCGATTACTTCTACCTCCGACCTCTAGGCGATCGACGACCAACTCCATCGACACCCCCTCTTCCTGCCGCACCAGCCGAGGCCCGCCGCCTAAATCACCGTGCGGCGTCGATGCTTCGAAACCCTAATCGAAAAAATTCGCCCAACCTAGCCGTTAACTTTCCAAATGAACCCCATGGATGCGAAGCACTCGTCGATCTTCACCAAACCCAGAAACGATTTCTCGATCCGAAGAAGTCCATCACGACATAAAGAACGGTCGTGGCTGTTCGATCGATTTTCGGCCAAACCGTCGTTCAATTAGGAAAATGAATCACAGATCTGGGTAACGCTTCTCGAGGCATCAACATATATTTTTTTCAAATTTTTCTAAGGAGTTTGGGTTTTTGACATTGATTTTGAATTTCAATTAAAATTAGTGTTTGTAGCCGTTGTGGAGAAGAGAAATAATAAAATGAATTGTACGTATAGAATGAGGAATAGAGGCTACCAGGGTTTATAAATGGATACATATAGGCACGTCAGAAATTAGAACGGATGGATAAGGTTGGATATACGCGCTAACGCCAAAGTGGCCCAAAAAGCCCATTTCGACTCCGAAATGAAATTGGGTCAATCCATATATCAAAATAGATATTTTAAAATATTATAAAGGTGATGGAACAAGTTTCAAGTCCAAATTCCATCGTATGAAGAAGTAATGCTCAAATCAAAATTTTCCAAATTGATTTCAATTGATTTTAATTTATCGATTTCAAGGCATTTCGAGTCCATACGATCAAACGACAAGTCCGATATCTACAAAACTTGAAATCCTACAATAATTCATTGTTACGGATCCGATGAAACTTGTTTCGTCGAAATCCGAGTCAGTGGCCAGAATGTCCATTTTTATATTAATTAAATGAATTTAAAATAAATTAATTAAATCAAATTTCCATTTTAATTCTAAAATTGACAATCTTTACCACTTTATAAATCTTAGTCATTTATACAAAATTTTAAACAAGTTTAGGTGTCAATTTAAAGTTGACAAATCTACCAATTGCAGTGCCAAATCTTCAATTTCATTATATTCAAAATTATAAATTAAATTCCCAAAATTTCTATTAAATTAAATAAATCAATGATTATTCCATCCATAAATTTTAAGTAGATGGATTTAATATTAGGTTCAAAATCTATTATTTTAATATTCTTGGATTTCAGTTAAATCTCTATTAACATAATATTTAGATGTTTACTTTCATTTATTTTCAATTTAATAAATCCAGTTATTCATAATTACCTACAATACATTGCTTTAAACCTGATTTCAATCCTTCCATTTTCTATTAAACCTTTCTATAATCATAGTTAATATCTATTTTACATTCATTACATTAAGGCTCTCATTTCATCCTTTATTTATTGACTATCATATTTCCATTTACTATATTTTGGTCAATCCCACACGTTATTTGAAATTAAAGTCTCAATTAAACTTATCTATTTTGATTTCATTCCTATATTACATCACTTATTGTTTAACAAATAAACTACACTTTAATTCATCCTATTTCCTTCATATCTAGTGACTATTGCTTAAATTCTCATTAATATATATTAAGGTTCATTAAATTCTAATTGACTCCCATTTTAATTATTACAATAATTACTATCCTTACTTCCAATTTCACTAATTCAGAAATTACCAATTTTATTTTCAATAATCCCATTTAATAGGCTTTCTATTCTTTATTACATCAATTGTTACTTAAATTTACATTAACCAAAAGTTAAATTAAGATTTATTGTAATCGATTACCAAAAATTTGTTTGACATATTAAATAAACAAGCAACCTATATTAATTGCCGCCTATTTGCTTTTAACTGCATTCATAAGTTCGTTACTTATCGATCCGAATTTATAATTTCATATACGCTAAATTTTTGTTTCATGACATTAATATACGCCTATGTACCACTTAATTTGAATAAATATTATATTCCTAAATGTTCTTCTATCAATTAAATGCATTAATTAAGGGTTTAAAACCAATAGTTGAATTTTCCTTAATTTCATCCTTAAACCAACTTATATTTGTTTACCTACGTTTCATTTATACAGATTATTATTCCAAACATTAATACAATAATTGCATTTGTTCTTCTTATATTCCATTTATAGCTAAGTCATAACATTTGAATTACTTTATTAAATTGGAACGTTCGTTCAAGTTCATTAGTTATTAACTTGCATTAACACGTTTCCTTAATTTAAAATAAATTACTGTAACAATGTGTTCTTACATTAACTAATTCAATGCCTTACCATATACTTTTCATATTCAATTTGTATTCAGGTATAATACTTACACCATTTCATTTATTGAAATTTTATTCAGATTACAGATAAATAGGTTCTAATTACCATTTATATATTTTATTTTAGCGTTCATTTCAATATTAATTTATAAAGTTTTTTATTTCTATCAAATTTAATTACAAAAATCTCATAAATTTAACCAATTTTAAATTGTCAAAAATTACGGGTCGTTACACTCTCCCCCACTCAAAACTTCTCGTCCCCGAAAAGGAAAAGAAGGGAAAATAAGGATTTAGAAATCAATATATCTTACTTAAAATATTGAATTTATAAATAAGTAAATTTACAAAATAAAATAATTTAAAATAAAATATACCAATTTGTAAACATTTAATCTTTTATACTTAAATTAATAAAGTTTGGAAAAACATTTTCAAATTTGTTCTAAGTCCGAAATTTACGAAAAATTTCGGCAGAGTCTCCTTAAAGGGGAGGATCGGGAGAAAATCTAATATCAAATATAAGAATATACAACATAATATTTCCCAAAATAATGTATATCCCTACACGGGAAAAACAATATAATAGCGCTATAAACCGAAATCCGAAACGTACCTATTTGTCGGGCAATTTACGCTTAATTATGAAACCAAAAGCAGTAGCAATTGCTTCCATAACCTGTATTTCACTTATATAATCCAAAATGGATAACAATTATATAAAATAAAATGTTTAAAGTGGTTTCACCCACAAACAAACAAATCAATACAAACAACCATCACTTGCAACAAGGCATACAACCATCATATAGAATCAATATAAATCAAACATTCATTCATATCCAACAAACAAATAGTTGTTTGGGTTCAAAACTTCAAATTGTACAGAATGAAAAATAACTACTAAGCGCACCATTTACTCAACAGTCTCTGATGAAGCTAAATAGATTATTCTTCCATCTAAACAATTTTAAAGTATCCTTGCCCAAACAACCATAAACCAAATAAACATCAACAATTTCGAACAATAGATTTAGTTTATCCTTATTAATTCCATTCATACATTTGTTGTTTGATTTCCTTTTTATCCATATACTGGTTTATCCTTTTACTTTACATTTTACTTCTTACAACCTTTTACTTTTATTCATTGGTTCAATGTTTATTTTAATTATTCCTTTATTACTTACAAATCTTATTTCATTCATTAATGCCATCATTTATCAATTATTACATAATTTCGTTTATTAATATTCATGCTATTCATGCTATTCATGTCTAATTCAATTTCTTTGCACATTAATTCATTTACTAACGTTTACAATCATTTATTTATATTACTTACCTTCCTATTGTATTAAATTAGTAGCATTTCAATTTTACTTAAGTTTATAACACTATAGCATCAATTCTTATTTATTAAAGAATTCCATTAATTACTTTCATTACCTCAAGTTAATTACTTGTATAATATTTATTACATTTTCTTATTAACATTTTCAACCTTTTTTTTTGGTAAGTTATATATATGCCTTTAAGAATGTAATTGAAAGTTATACAAATTTTTCATTTCTTTAATTGATTTAATGTTCAATAAAATGTCCTTTATCTTATAGATTACATATTTCAAATTCCTTTAATTTCATTTATAACTTAGCATTAAATCCTTTATTTCCTTTAGAGGTTCCAATCATTTGTTAACTTCCATTTTACTACACTAATTGAAACTATTAAATAACGGAAACTTAAGAATTTAAATACCGAGTTTTATTCAAAAATCGTTTTAAAATAATAGATAAACATATGCTTGCAATTTATATATCCAATTATATTTAAAACAATTTAAAATTTATTTTCTTTTCAAAATAAATCTATAGTAAATCTACTACAGTGGCCTTCTGATGCAGCGCATCATGATAAGCAACCTAGCGAGTTAGCGCATCATGATAAGCGACCTAGCGAGTTAGCGCATCATGATAAGCGACCTAGCGAGTTAGCGCATCATGATAAGCGACCTAGCGAGTTAAGTCGTATGTCGTATGCCTTATAAAATAACGACTCAAGAAATCAAGCCGCATTTCTATAGGTCGTTCACTTATGCCGCATTTCTATAGGTCGTTCACTTATGCCGCATTTCTTAAGTCGCCTGCCTTAAGTCGAATTTCTATAAGTCGCTCAGTTATGCCGCATTTCTTAAGTCGCCTGCCTTAAGTCGCATTTCTATAAGTCGCTCAGTTATACCGCATTGTTCTCTTATGTCGCATGAAACTGTGCTATCTTCTTAAGTCGTATGCTGATTTCTTATGTCACGTTGTTGTTAAGTCATGTGATGTTGTACCTCGTATGTGGTTAAGTCGTGTGATGTTGTAATTCATATGTGGTTAAGTCGTGTGATGTTGTAACTCGTCCGTGTTAGGTCGTGAGTCTTCTTATGTTAAGTCGTATGTGTTAGGTTGTGAGTCATATGGTGTTAAGTCGCATGTGTGTGTTGTAATTTCCTATAAATAGGGGTTTGTTGTCATTTGTAAAGGGCAGTTGATTTTGAAATAAATTTTTGTGTGAGCTTTGGCCACCATTATTGGAAGTTGAGTGTGATCTCCTTCTTCTTTCCATCTTCGGGTTATTCGTGAGCGAATCAACGAATTTGAAGCCAATTCTCGGAATCACTTACGAGTGATCAACGATCGAATTGTAGATCTTTCAACACGACATCTTGCGAGATCAACGGGTTGGAGATAGCTAGATTTGGGCATCATCACGATCAACGGAATTGAGCATTTATCGTTCTATCGGTTTATTTGACACGAAATCATCATTTCAATGAGGAAGATCCTGGATAAGTTGTGACAATTTGGTATCTAAACTGTTCGAGCCTAGTCAAAGCTGCGTCAATTGGTATCAGAGCTAAATCAGAGATGGAAACGAGATTTTTTAATGATCATGCCTCCGAGACGTGCTAATCCCTATCGTAATGTTGAAGATTTGTATAGAAGACAAGAAGCTGAACAGATGGAGCAGCGTATCAATGAAAAGTTCAATGAGGGTATTGAAAAATTGGGGAAATTGATGAACGACATGAATCAAAATCAAAGGAGGACGTCACCAGTTTCGAACTAGGGTGGAAACAAGGTTTCACCATCGGTTTCGGAAGAAAGGGGGATGTCACCCCAGTCTTATCAAGATAGGAGAGAATCATCAGTTTCAATGACGCGAGACCACCATGGGTACCGAAATGAAGAGGGAAGAACTCAACGTGGGTTCGAAAATGAACCATATCGTGATGTTGAAAGACAGGGTAGAAGGGACATGCATGGTCGTAGGGACGTAGACGGTCAGGATCGATATCGAAATACATCTGATTTTGAGGAAGATGGTGATGGAGGTAGTATTCATTATCGAAATCGAGGCTAAGTGCGAAATCAATATCTGGATTCAGAAAATGATCGTAAATGGGAGTCAGGTATGAGGATGGAAATTCCAGAATTCAAAGGTGGTATGCAAGTAGAAGAATTTATTGATTGGTTGTCGAATGTTGAAGAAATTTTGAAATTCAAGGAGGTGCCTGAGAATCGCAGAGTCCAATTAGTTGCTACAAAACTAAGGGGAAGAGCTATGGCTTGGTGGCAACAAACCAAAATAACTCGGGAGAGAATGGGAAAATCAAAACTTGTTACTTGGGAGAAGATGAGAAAGATGATGAAAGCGACTTTTTAGACGTACAATTATCAATCTCTTATGTATCAACGTTTGCAGAATTTGGGATAAGGGACGAAGTCAGTGAATGACTATGCAGATGAATTCTATCAATTGATTGCAAGGAATGATATTATGGAAACCGAGGAACAACTAACGGCTAGTTATATTGGAGGGTTACGAATGCAAATTCAAGACATGGTTAATATGTTTAACCCAATGTCTGTTGCTGAAGCACATCAGAAAGCTCTAGCTTGGGAGAAACAAGGGAGACGAGGAATTGGTGTATTTACGGGTTCTAACAACCAGAATAAGGGTGCTAATAGCAGTGCTAATGTTTCCAAGGCAGTCAATAAACCAATTGTCAATGAAGCTGCTGAAGCAATGGTCAATAACAATATCAAGTGCTATAATTGTTAGGAGTTTGGCCATAAAAGTAATGTATGTACAAAGCCAAAGAAGAGAGCATTAGTTGCAGAGGAACGTAAGCATGAGGATGTGGAAGCTAAAATTGATTATTCTCAACCATAGAAGTTTGATGAAGATGAAGAAGTTGTGTCAGGAGACGAAGGATGTAACTTGATGATAAGGAGGTCTTGTTTAGGGCCAAAGCATGAGAACGAACGATTCTAGTTGGCTGAGAAGCCATATCTTTCAGTCTACATGTACTATCTTGGGAAAGGTTTGTCAATTTGTTATTGATGCGGGAAGCCACGATAACATTATTTCTGAAGAAGCCGTCAAGAAGTTAGGGTTGAAGACTGAAAAACACCCTAGACCTTATAAACTGGCATGGCTAAAGAAAGGTGGAGAGTGACGGTGGGAAGACGAGCATTTGTTACATTTTCTATTGGAAAGAAGTACAAAGATGATATATGGTGTGATGTTGTCGATATGGATGTGTGTCATCTACTATTGGAAAGACCATGGCAATATGATAGAGCTGTACAACATAATGGTCGCACCAACAACTATAGTTTCATGTTCGAAGGTACCCAAATTACCTTAGTTCCTAAGAAGTGTGAATAAAGTGAAAGCAAGTCAGAGAAGAAAGTGGAATCAACTAGTCTATTATCTACGAGAGAATTTGTTAAAGAAGTGGAAGATAGTGCTGAATTGTTTATGTTGATTGGGTATGAAACAAGTTAAGATCTTGAAATTCCTACGGAGGTTAGACCGGTGTTAAATGAATTTGAAGATGTCTTTCCTGCGGAATTACCCAAGGAATTACCGCCACTAAGGGATATACAACATCAAATTGATCTAGTGCCAGGTGCTGTTTTACCGCATAGGCCGCATTATCGTATGAGTCCAAAAGAGCATGAAGAGTTGAGGAGACAGGTTGAGGAGTTGCTTAAGCAAGGGCGTGTTCGAGAAAGTCTCAGTCCTCGTGCTGTACCAGCTCTGTTGGTACCGAAGAAAGATGGTTCATGTAGAATGTGTACAGACAGTAGGGCACTCAACAAAATAATTGTCAGATAAAGATTTCCTATGCCAAGACTTGATGATCTATTGGATCAACTCAGTGGGTCTGTAATCTTTTCTAAGATTGACTTTAAGAGTGGTTATCATCAGATTCGCATAAGACCAGGTGATGAATGGAAGACAACATTCAAGATTGGGGAAGGATTATATGAATGGTTGGTCATGCCATTTTGTCTATCTAATGCACCAATCACATTTATGAGGGTGATGAATCAAATTTTCAGACCTTACATCGGGATGTTTGTTATAGTCTACTTTGATGATATCTTGATATGTAGTGCTAGCACAGAGGAGCACATTCAACACTTGCGAAAGGTGTTAATTATTCTTCGTCAAGAACAGTTCTATGCAGCGACGAAGAAATGCGTGTTCATGACGCCAAGTGTTTTATTTCTGGGTTATGTCGTGTCTAAGGAAGGGATATAAGTGGACCAGAGTAAAGTAGCCGCAATCAGAAAATGGCTACAGCCTAAAACAATAACAGAAATCAGAAGTTTTCATGGGTTAACTTCATTTTATCGAAGATTTTACCGCACTTTAGTAGTGTAATGGCTCCTATTAATGATTGTATGAAAGGAAAGCAGTTTTCTTGGACGAAAGAGGCAGGACCTGCTTTTGAACAAATCAAGGAGCTTTTAACCTCAGCACCGATTCTCGTGTCGCCAGATTTTCAGTTACTATTTGAGTTACATATAGATGCATTCAAAGTTGGAATCGGAGGAGTGTTGAGTCCGAAGGGACGTCCAATTGCCTATTTCAGTGAAAAACATTCTAGAGCAAAAATGAGTTACAGTACTTATGATGTGGTGTTTTATGCTATTGTGCAGGCCGTGAAGCAATGGAGACATTACTTATTCCACAAAGAATTTGTTTTATATACAGATCATGAAGCATTAAAACATTTACAAGGGCAGAATAAAATTGTAGCTAGGCATGCGTCGTGGATAGCTTATTTGCAGCAATTTACATTTGTCATAAAGCACAAGTCTGGAGTAACTAATCGCGTCGCCGATGCATTGATTTGGAGGAATAATTTACTAACAACCATGCGAATAGAGGTGATGGGTTTTTGACTTATTTCCAAATCTTCTTACTTCAGATTCATATTTTTCTGAAATCCTAGACAAAGTCAAGCAGGGAAACATGGATGGATATATGCTGGTTGAAGGTTTTCTATTCAAAAGAAATCGGTTGTGTATTCCAGATTGCAGTCTACGAATGAAAATCATCAAAGAATTACATGAAGGACACGTGGTCCGCGACCGTACTATGTAGTTGATCTCAAAATCTTATTTTTGGCCGTCAATGAGGAAGGAGGTTGAAAAGTTCGTTCAGAGGTGCCATATTTGTCAAGTTTCAAAGGGGACCGCAACAAATGCAGGTTTATATATGCCGTTGCCGATACCTACTAAACCATGGGTGGATGTTAGTATGGACTTTGTATTGGGCTTGCCGAGGATGCAACGTGGCAATGATTCTATCTATGTGGTGCTTGATCGGTTTTAAAAAATGGTACATTTTATCGCATGTAAGAAGACTGCAGATGCAGTTAATGTCACACAGTTATACTTCAGAGAGATCTATCGTCTTCACAGGTTGCCTGAATCTATTGTATCGGATAGAGACACTTGTTTTCTGAGTCATTTTTGGATGAGTCTATAGAGAATGGTCGGGACAAAGCTGAAATTTAGTAGTGCTTATCATCCACAGACGGATGGACAGACAAAAGTTGTGAATAGATCCCTAGGTAACCTATTGAGATGCCTCGTGAACGACAATTTGAAGAGTTGGGATTCCAAGCTGTGTCAAGCTGAGTTTGCACACAACCATGCAGTTAATCGTAGCACTGAGTTCAGTCCATTCTAGATCGTTTACTCAACAATCCCTAAGGGGCCATTAGATTTATCTATAGTACCACTGTAGAAAGGAGTGATCAAAAGAGCTAGTGATTTTGTGAATGAGTTGCAAGAGTGCCACAAGGTTGTGCAGGAATGATTGTTTAAGGCAAATGAGAAATATAAGTAATCCGTAGATATTAAACGACGAAATGTTGAGTTCAAAGAAGGAGAGTTTGTATATGCAGTATTGACTAAGGATCGATTTCCTATTAGTACTTACAACAAACTAGCTGCTAGGAAGATTGGCCCTTTGGAAATCGTTAAAAAGATTAATGAGAATGCTTATCAGTTAAAATTGCCAGATCATATCCACACTGCTGACGTTTTCAACGTCAAACACTTGATTCCATATCATGAGAATAAGTATGTCGAAGAAGAGGAAAGTGTAAATTCAGGGTCGAATTTTTTTCAACCAGGGGAGGATGATGCAACGCATCATGATAAGCGACCTAGCGAGTTAAGTCGTATGTCGCATGCCATGAGTCGCATGCCTTATAAGACAACGACTCAAGAAATCAAGCCGCATTTCTATAGGTCGTTCACTTATGCCACATTTCTATAGGTCGTTCACTTATGCCGCATTTCTTAGGTCGCCTTCCTTAAGTCGCATTTCTATAAGTCGCTCAGTTATGCCACATTTCTTAAGTCGCCTACCTTAAGTCGCATTTCTATAAATCGCTCAGTTATGCCGCATTGTTCTCTTATGTCGCATGAAGCTGTGTTATCTTCTTAAGTCACATGCTGATTTCTTATGTCGCATGAAGCTGTGCTATCTTCTTAAGCCGTATGCTGATTTCTTATGTCGCATTGTCGTTAAGTCGTGTGATGTTGTAACTTGTATGTGGTTAAGTCGTGTGATGTTGTAATTTGTATGTGGTTAAGTCGTGTGATGTTGTAACTCGTATGTGTTTGGTTGTGAGTCGTTTGATGTTAAGTCGTATGTGTTAGGTCGTGAGTCATATGGTGTTAAGTCGCATGTGTGTGTTGTAATTTCCTATAAATAGGGGTGTGTTGTCATTTGCAAAAGGGCGGTTGATTTTGAAATAAATTTGTGTGTGAGCTTTGGCCACCATTGTTGGAAGTTGAGTGTGATCTCCTTCTTCTTTCCATATTCGGGTTATTCGTGAGCGAATCAACAAATTTGAAGCCAATTCTCGGAATCACTTACGAGTGATCAATGATCGAATTGTAGATCTTTCAACACGACATCTTGCGAGATCAATAAGTTAGAGATAGCTAGATTCCGGCATCATCACGATCATCGGAATTGAGCATTTATCGTTCTATCGGTTTATTTGACACGAAATCATCATTTCGTGAGGAAGATCCTGGATAGGTTGTGACAGTTTGGTATCTAAAATGTTCGAGCCAAGTCAAAGCTGCATCACCTTCCCACTTCGAAACTCGAAAATGAATGTCGATGTGCGGCCGCCATCATCGAAATTATTTTCTAGCGAAAGAGAGGGAAGTACAGAACTTTTTTTTAAATTCTTCTTTAAAACAATTCTTCCAAATTATATTGGAATATTTATATCAGAAAATACTTATAAGCAATATTATTATATTCTAAAATTATTCGAATGAAATTTTCAAAAGCCCGGAACTTAAGTTCTAAATTTCCAATTTCATTTATTTTATTTTTTAATCTTATTTCGACTGTTATTTATAAATTTCATTACCTAACACCCAATATATCGCAACCAAATATAACCTTATTTATAAAATTTATTTTATATATATGGAAAATATAATAGGGAAAATTATTTCATTCACCTATATTAAAGCCAAATATTATGTCGGTCTGTCCTATTAAGTGTTTAGAAATCCCTATTGATGTCATAGCGTCACATGCACCAAACAGAATTTATAAATACAGAACGGAACAAATTAACACAATATTAAAACCTTTTTTATAACACTAAAAAATACGCTCTCTCATATATATACACTCAGCGACTCACTATAGGGTATTACTACCCTATTAGTAAAGAGTCAAACCCCACAAAACTAAGGTTTATCGCTAAACCAAAGCTCTGATACCAGATGTAACATCCTGCCTTTTTGTACAGTTTAAATCGACGATAAACCACACATGTCAGACTTAAAACCATACAGAAGGGATGATTGTTATGGGGTAAATAAGAAAAAACAGAGAAAGAAGAAAAACAAAATAGAATCTTGCAGCTGAACGATAAAATATAATAATCAAATAAATAGTTCATGAGACAATTTTACAAAATATTTGATTATATTTATACAATACATATTAGAGTTGCACATACCAACGAATAGTAATCGATGTAGTGGAATACAGTATAGTGGAACAATATGACATATAATAATAATACTAATAATAATGAAATCTTCGTCTTCGTCCTCCAGAAATAAAGTCTTCGATTTCCTGAAATGCTCGGACTGACCCGAGCGAATTGAAAAGACAAAACACTCGAGTCAGAACTAAAAGATCTTATGTAAGTTAAATCAACGGAAATAAATATGAGTGCAGTAACTCAAGAGATGCTCAGGATTTACATCTCCTAAGGATACGTTAAACTATTTATTATGTAGTATATTTCGCTATTATAATAGTGTCTAATTGTAAAATAAACTTACATTTTTCTTAGCATTAAGGGGTTACCCATATAGCCCTTAACACGTAATAGTCCCAGTAGTCCATCCAATATCATGGTCCCTCCTGATCGGGAAGCCACCAGTGGATACCACGCGGGCTACGAGAGAAAACCAAACTCGTACAAGGCGCAATAGGGTAGGTGACACGGCACAACTAGGCAATTCTAGGGTAGATATACCAATTACGCATCCGGGCTGGTGGTAACGCGTAGCCACAGCTACCGCCCATCTCGAGCCATACCCCTGAAAAGAAAATCAAAAGTGGACACCGAATCAATCCAAAAGTCAAAGTATAAAATCGAAGGGATGTGTCCGATCAAAGGTGCTACCTCAATTGGCCCGAGAATCGCTCCTGTTTAAGCCACCTTATGTCAACTGATGGGAGTCGGGTCCACGTATTTACCTCAAAGGAAATGTCGCCGCCACCATCCTACTTCATTCTATAATCTCCACCGCGTACATGGTTATTAAAATGGTTTTAGGAGTTGGCAGAGAGTATAACTACTTCCGATCCCGGTCTCTTCAACAACCAATCGTTATTATAACACCGTAGTCTTTTCAAAATAGTTTATACTTTAAAACCAGAATAAAATATCTATTTCAAAAACATATAAATACGATATCATTTTTATTTTAAAATCCAAATCAATATGATATCATTTTATTTCAAATATATCCTTTTCAAGAAATCATAACACTTCCAAATATATGTACTTCAAAATCTATAGCTTTGAAGATAACTTAATATACTTCAATAGTTTAAATATCAAATTTACTATATATAATAAAATAGCTTCTTTACCTTCATAAATTCAATTCCAAATATAGGTTAAAATCCCCAAATAAAGAAATAAAATTTTCCATAAATTTCAATGCTTAAATATTCAACCATTTCAAAACTAAATCTTTGATAATTTCATATATATCAATTTCAACTACTATTATTTAGATTTGAAATGTGTACTAAATAAATCAAATATCATTTTAGCAAAACCTTTAAATTTCAAATAACAGGATATTCTTCCAATTTAATTAACTTGATAATATTAATTCAAATCGACTTCATATTCATTTAAGTCCTCTAAACCAAAATCAGGTTATAAAAATCATACCTTTTAAAAACTCAATTTTATGTGAATTTCAAATAATTTTTATTCAAGGATAATTCTTAAATACTTAAATTCAAATCACATGCGTATTTATCTTCCCATATTAATTTAATTTAAGATATTATAAACTCTATAAATAAAATTTAAATAAATACTTAACCATATTATATCTTAAATAAACCAGCATTTATTTTTTTAACTTCTTTATACTTTAACTCAATTTTATACATTGCTTAAACCCAAGAAATAAATTATATATAAATGATATTTATAAATATCCAGATCAATATCTTATAAAAGCATATATTTCATTACAAAACCATAGAAAAATCATTTCAAAATATTTTATATATAGACCACGTTGTCAGTATATAATTTTCTACGGTATGGTCAAGTGATACGGATATTTATCATTTCAATCTGTAATTTAAAAATTAAAATTATTGTTGTATATCATTTCAAACCGCAATCCCGAATGAGATGAAAATGCATAATAACTTGCAGTTTATAACAATATAAAATATAGCATCCATTCATCCGTTATCAACCATCAACCATTTATCGCAATCATCATCAAATTCAAACAATATCATCAATATGGCACAGATAATAAACAACAAGTATTAGATGGCAGTTTATATTTAATAATAAATTAAATAACTGTTAACTGGCAGTTTATATGCAATGAATAATTAATTAACAATTTAACTGGTAGTTTAAATGCAATGAATAAATTGAATAGCAATTTAATTTAAATAAATGAAATTAACTGAGATAATGATTAAAATATGCCAAATAACCATAAATAAATTTTAAATCACATCATATATCAATTTAACAAACATAAGAAATTTTAGAAGTTGTGAGTGGGTTAAAACACTCACCTTTTGAATTTAAATTGAATTTATATCCAATTTACACCCAAAAATTGTACAGTCTCACAATTTTTCCAAACTCGCGTCAAAGTGTCCAAAATTTTATTACGATACTAGCAAAAAAATCGCGCGTGAAACGGAGTTCTATGCAAAAGTTATCCCGATTTGAGTGTTTGAAATTCAATTTAAATAAAAAAAAGAAACGAATTACCTTTCATTACTCTCCACGTCATCACGCGTTTCTACCTCTAGATCGCAACCCTACCGAAAGCACGCACAAGGTTTCATAGCCGCCGCTCGTCCAAAACTTTGACCATCCATTACTTCTACCTCCGACCCCTAGGCGATCGACGACCAACTCCATCGACATCCCCTCTTCCTTCCGCACTAGCCGAGGTATGCGACACCTTCTACGGTGGCCTAAATCACCGGGCGCCGTCGGTTCTTCGAAACTCTAATTGGAAAAATTTGCACAATCTAGCCATTAACTTTCCGAACGAACACCATGGATGCGAAGCACTCGTCGATCTCTACCAAACCCAGAAACGTTTCTCGATCCGACGAAGTCCATCACGACATAACAAATGGCCATGGTTGTTTGATCGATTTCTGGCCAAACCGTCGTTCAATTAGAAAAACGAATCACATATCTGGGTTACGCTCCTCGAGAGCTTCAGCATATAATTTTTTCAAATTTTTCTGAGGAGTTTGGGTTTTTGACTTTGATTTTGAATTGCAATTAAAATTAGTGTTTGTAGCCATTGAGGAGAAGAGAAAGAATAGAATGAATTGTACGTATAGAATAAGGAATAGAGGCTGCTAGGGTTTATAACTGGATATATATAGGCACGTCAGAAATTAGAACGGATGGATAAGGATGGATATACGCGCTAACACCAAAGTGGCCCAAAAAGCCTGTTTCAACTCTGGAATGAAATTGGGTCAACCCATATATCAAAATAGATATTTTAAAATATTTTAAACGCGATGGAACAAGTTTCAAGTCAAAATTCCATCGTATGAAGAAGTTATGCGCAAATCAAAATTTTCCAAATGGATTTCAATTTATCGATTTCAAGGCGTTTCGAGTCCGTACGATCAAATGACAAGTCCGATCGTTATGAAACTTGAAATCCTATAATAATTCACTATTACGGATCCGATGAAACTTATTTCGTCAAAATTCGAGTCAGTGGCCAAAATGGCTATTTTTATATTAATTGAATGAATTTAAAATAAATTAATTAAATCAAATTTCCCATTTAAATTCTAAAATTGACAATCTTTATCACTTTATAATTCTTAATCATTTATACAAAATTTTAAACAAGTTTAGATGTCAATTTAAAGTTGATAAATCTATGAATTGCAGTGTCAAATCTTCAATTTCATCATACTCGAAATTATAAATTAAATCCCCAAAGTTTCTATTAAATTAAATAAATCAATGATTATTCCATTCATAAATTTTAAGTAGATGGATTTAATATTAGGTTCAAAACCTATTATTTTAATATTCTTGGATTTTAGTTAAATCTCTATTAACGTAATATTAGATGTTTACTTTCATTTATTTTCAATTTAATAAATCCAGTTATTTATAATTACCTACAATACATTGCTTTAAACCTGATTTCAATCCTTCCATTTTCTATTAAACCTTTCTATAATCATAGTTAATATCTATTTTACATTCATTACATTAATGCTCTCATTCATCCTTTATTTTTTGACTATCATATTTCCATTTACTATATTTTGGTCAATCTCACACGTTATTTGAAATTAAAGTCTCAATTAAACTTATCTATTTTGATTTCATTCCAATATTACATCACTTATTGTTTTACAAATAAACTACACTTCAATTAATCCTATTTCCTTCATATCTGGTGACTATTGCCTTAAATTCTCATTAATATACATTAAGGTTCATTAAATTCTAATTGACTCCCATTTTAATTATTACAATAATTACTATCCTTACTTCCAATTTCACTAATTTAGAAATTACCAATTTTATTTTCAATAATCCCATTTAATAGGCTTTCCATTCTTTATTGCATCAATTGTTACTTTAATTAACATTAGCCAAAAGTTAATTTAAGATTTATTGTAATCGATTACCAAAAATTTATTTGACATATTAAATAAACAAGCAACCTATATTAATTGCTACCTATTTACTTTTAATTGCATTCATAAGTTCGTTACTTATCGATCCGAATTTATAATTTCATATACGCTAAATTTTTATTTCGTGACATTAATATACGCCTATGTACCACTTAATTTGAATAAATATTATATTCTTAAATGTACTTCTATCAATTAAATGCATTAATTAAGGTTTTAAAACCAATAAATGAATTTTCCTTAATTTCATCCTTAAACCAACTTACATTTGTTTACCTATGTTTCATTTATACAGATTATTATTCCACACATTAATACAATAATTGCATTTGTTCTTTTTATATTCCATTTATAGCTAAGTCATAACATTTGAATTATTTTATTAAAGTGGAACATTCATTCAAGTTCATTAATTATTAACTTGCATTAACACTTTTCCTTAATTTAAAATTAATTACTGTAACAATGTGTTCTTACATTATCTAATTCAATGCCTTACCCTATACTTTTCATATTCAATTTATATCCAGGTATAATACTTACACCATTTCATTTATTGAAATTTTATTTAGATTACAAATAAATAGGTTTTAATTACCATTTATATATTTTATTTTAGCGTTCATTTCAATATTAATTTATGAAGTTTTTTATTTCTACCAAATTTAATTACAAAAATCTCATAGATTTAACCAATTTTAAATTGTCGAAAATTACGGGTCGTTACATATTTGGTTAGGTGATATGTCAGTGTGTATATATTATATAGGAGTGTTATAATGAGAAATTCTATTTATGTTTAGTTGCGTATTTTGAGTTACAGTATGTTGTGTATGTAAATAAGTTAGAGTATATATGTGTGTATATAAACTATATGATGAAATTTAAAATTTGTTTACATAAAGGCTTACGTATGGGATTGTATAGGTTAAAACAGTACTAAATATTTAAATTTTACATAAAGGCTTACGTATGGGATTGTATAGGTTAAAACAGTACTAAATATTTATCTATTTATAAAGTTTATATCTTATAAAATATATTAAGTTATAATAGCCATATATAAAAGTTTGTATATATATGTGTTTGAACTAAAATATGATTTTGACATATATATAGTGTATATATATACAAGTTCACCTTATATATATATATATATAGATTTTATTTAATATAATGTAATATATATGTTTGCAGTATATACACGGTTACAAGTGTTTATAATATGTAAATTATATTCCATTTGCATGCTTTATCTGTATATATATCCAATATATAAGTGGTATATAACGATGCTTGTATATATAGGCATTGATTTCTGAAATGTTTTACTTATAACAGTTATATAGTTATACGTTAGTAATAAATTGTTTAAGTATGATATAAGTTTTATAATTTATATATATAAACTGCCGAGTTATATGGGTATTACAATGAAGCAAGTTGCATTGTTTTATAGTAAATGTTGATTCATAATATATATATTCTGTATGAAAGCATATATACAAGTATAATTCATTTCAGTAACTATAGATGTTGGTCTATATATAGCGCATGGGTTTTGTAACAACCCTCATATTTTACGATTGAATATTTAAATATTTTATTTTAATATTTTATCGTTAGTCGGATTTTAGTCCGAAAAGCTACTTTTTGCATACAGTCGAATTAGGATCGGAACCACTTCCATTAGGTCCAAAACACCATTTACGATCTTTTTAAGTATAAACTTTGATATGTTTGGAGTTAAGGGAATTTTGTCACTTTTTCACTTAGGGCTTTGGGTTTGGTTTAGCCCATTAGCCTAAACTATTAACTCTAGCTCAAACCCCCTTCTCTTCATAACTTTACTTTCATTTCCTAACACTCAAGCTTCATCAAAAATGGAGGAAGGAATGGGAAATTAAAGCTCCAAGCTTAAGTCCATTTGAAAATCCAACATCTATCTCCAAATTCAAAGAGAAGCTATTGATTCTTCCTTTGCTTTCAAGCTCCTTCTTCATTGATTTTGTGTAAAGGTGAGATTTTTATCTCACATCTTTGTCTATAACAATCTTTGATTGATGGGTATGAATTCCTAACACTTATTCATGTGCATTTGCTTTTGGCTTGGATTGAATTGGTGAAAATCCTAATTTTTAGTGTTTTGGGTTCAAATCGTTAAAAATCCTAACTTTGATGTTTGAACACGTTTTTGGTGATGCATCGAGGAGCCAATAGGACCGGGTAGCCTATGGCCATAATCCTCTAGCATCCGTGCTCGATCGATAGCAAATTGAGAGAGTTTTTGCACATCAAACCCCTAGGTCGCTCGGCCTGCACATGAATGATTTTCGGCCTGCAGTTAGGTCGGCCTGCCATAGGTCGCAACCCATAGGTCGCTTGTACCTTAGGTCGTTGCTCGGGCATGTTATATCACACAACACCTTAGGTCGCGCCATGCTAGGTCGTCCCCACTTAGGTCGCTGCTCGGCCTTGTATCCTTCAGGTCGTTAGGTTATTGCTCGGCCTTGTAACTTTCAGGTCGTTAGGTCGTTGCTCGGCCTTGATTACCCTTCAGGTCGTTAGGTCGCTCGGCCTTGTACCCCTTAGGTCGTTAGGTCGCTTAGGCCTTCTCATATGCCTTAGGTCGTTAGGTCGCTTGGACAGTAGGTCGCTCGGCCTACTTCACCCCCTAGGTTGTACCATTCTTAGGCCGCTCACCTCCTTAAGCTACGAGTACCTTAAGTCGCTCGATATTGATTTGGTCGCGCCACGCTTGGTTGCGCCGTGTTAGGTCGCAACCTCTTAAGTCGCAGCACATAGGTCGCTCGATCCTACCACTTAGGTCGGCTTGCTCTTCACTTAGGTCATTGCATCACTTAGGTCGCTCGGCCTGTTATGCCGCTAGCTCCTTAGGTCACAACCAACATAGGTCGTTCCATGTTAGGTCGCGCGCTCGGCCATTAGGTCGTTCCAACCTTAGGTCGCTCGGTCATGATGAGTCACACCATTCCTTAGGTCGCTCGCCCCTGCATTTATGCCGTTACCTCTTAGGTCGCTCATCTGCTAGGTCGTGCCGTGTCGAGTAGCAAGGGTATTTCCACTTTGATGAATTTGTAATCGAATTCTTTGGATTTCGTTCACGTCTTCGTATGTGAATTTTTGTGATTGATCGTTTCTACGATCATTTTTGTGATTTTTCATTTTAAAAATATACAAACCTTTACCTCACTCGTACGAGAAATCTAACTAAACGGCTTCGTAAAACAAATGGTATGAAACGCTTGCGTTTACTTCGTCGGTTAATTCTTGGACTTGTTCGATTGAATCTCTTGTGTCAATTTTCTAGTGGAGATCTACAATTTGTTCGTAAATATTTAAGTTAAGCTAGTGGTTATGGGACATGAGGCTAAGCTTATATATTTACTAGCTTACTGTAATTGACACTTCTTGATGATCGATGATGATCATTTTTGCGATTTAGACTAGCAAATGTGCGATGTCTCTTCGTCTACGTGGGAGACTAAACCCCGTTTCTGTGGAGCTTCGGCTCAATTTGGTTGGGTAGCGACCCATGATCTTCGTGCCGTTTTGTGGAGCTTCGGCTCAAAAATTAATGGTTAGCAACCATGGAATAGCGTTCCATTTTGTGATATACGTGTTGGTGAGTTTTCATGCTCCCGTTTTGTGATAGGCCTCCCCCCTTTTTGTGATTTCTGGATTTCCACTGATGATTTCTAGAATTTTGTGTTTCACCAATTTTTGTGATTTACATTGATAAGAGTCTTATCAATATTTGTGCATTGGTGAATTTGTTTTTCATTAACTTTTGTGATTGGCATTGGTATTATTGTCAATATTTATAGTTTGGTGAATATAAATAAAGAGTATGACATTCTTTTTGATCTTTGAGAAGATTCTTGTGATATTGATTAATCTCTTGTTGATTTTCAGTTACATACTTATCACAATATGGCTTTATGGTTATCATATGTTTATGTCATATCTCTTATTCTTTATCATTTTATCTGATATTTATAGCTAGACTGATCCGTTTATTATTTTCTTATTAAATAATACCCGTGTCAGACCGAGATGTTACAGGTGCTTCTGTTTGACTTCACATTTGGGATCATCCCCTTGACTTTTGGCTAACTACTTAGATTAGTAGTTTTCGGTTGTATACATTTGAGATATAGACTTGTTGATGTATCCATATTCTTTTTTCTAGCACTTGTAGCTATTCTTTTATGACATTGTGGATCTTGTTTGACCACTACTCTGATGTACACTTTCATGTGTTATATATATTCATATCTATTTCCGCCTTTGTGATATGGATGTCTGTGATTGAAATGTTTATTTCTATACTTGTTTCCAAAGAATATATACAGCCACCGAGTAGTAGCTTTGAGTTTGTATCGGTATGTCGGATTTCCTGCTGAAACCAGATGCATTTTTTACTATCTGACATATCGGTGCTCGCACAAAGCAATTACGCGGATGGTCGCTCCTCAACAGCCTTATTCTCCGCGCTAGTTGACGGCATTACCCTGTAGTGTCCTTGGCTAGCGTGGGTATAGAGGTGGGGCTTCATAGCTTGGTATTAGAGCGAACCTTCGGAACAATGTAGAATAATCTAGCAAGGATCATCGTCCTAAGTCCATCTTAGGAGTCGTGCTTTTGGATTTAATTCGAGTCTTCGTACCGATTCATCTTATTTTCTTTATGATTCCTTGTTTATCTATCAAGATTGCTTGATATTCATTTGGTGAATAACCTTATCGTTCTTCTTTCTTTCTTTCAAAAAGGAAGAGAAATGGTTAGACCTAGCCGTCCCAGCACCGGTCAATCTCGTGTTACTCCACATGATGGAGTATTTATTTCTGCCAAGAAGCTTCTTGATATAGTAAGGAATGCTCAAGAAGGCGGATCTAATCCAGAGTCTACTCACCCTAGGTCTGGATTTGCATGTTTGTGCAGCGATTATACCAATTTGGTTGGGAAGCCATTCAAAGGTTCTGAACCCATTATTGAAGTCCAGGCTTAGCTGAGAACTTGTGATCAAATCTTTTCTCGCATGAATCTTATTGATCTTCACCGTGTTCAGGTGGCCTCTAGTATGCTCCAAGAAAGAGCATTAGATTGGTATGAGCTTCTGATTTCTAAAATAAATGAAGCAGATTTTACTTGGGAGAAATTTTGGGAACGATTCAGATTAAAGTATGTGCTAGAAGCTGAAAAAGTAACCTTGGCTCGTCGTTTCATTGACCTTGTTCAAGGTGAATCCTCCGTGGCAGATTATGTCGCATCCTTCGAGTCACTTTATAAATATGGGGTCGAGTACATAAACACCCCATTGAAGAAAAACCAAAGATTTGACTATGGCTTGAATAAAAAATCTCAAGAAGCCATTACTTATAAAGCTAGAAGTTTTTTTGATCAACTCATTGATATCGCTCTTCGACTTGAAGAGGCAGATAAAGAAAGTGATGTTGAAGTTATGGGTGCCAAACCAAACTTCAACAACAAGAAAAGGCCTAATAAGTTCAAAGGCCCTTATCCCAACAATAAGAAAGGGAAGCAGTCCTCTCCGGCAGCTAAGACTTCTACCTCAAGTAGTGGACAATGCTACAACTGTGGTTCTAAGGACCATTATGCGAACAAGTGTTCAAAGCCTTATGCTTGTCGCTATTGCAAAAGCCCGGATCATTATTTATCTTCTTGTCCCAAACTTCAAAATAGGAGGGATGGAAAGCTTAATGTTGCTCAAGCCCCTGGCAACACATCTCGTGGTAAAGGTATTTCTCATTCTATTCTTGATGGCTTTATTTTATTTCGTGATCATCCTATTCGAGTTCTTTTTGATACGGGTGCGTCCCATTCTTTTATTTCAAAAGAACTTGTTGATACTTTTTCTTTGGATGTTTTGTGTTTAATGACTTCTTTGCGAATTGCGAATCCGGTTGGTGGATCCGCAACAATCAGTTTATTGTGTAAAGATGTCGAATTATTTTGTGTGATTTTTCTTTCTGAGCCGATTTGCATGTTATGAGCTACTTAGGCTTTGGAATGATTTTGGGAATGGATTGGCTTGACCGCTATGAAGCCCAAATCTTATGTCCTGAGCGAACTATTCATCTTCGACATCCTCAATCTGTTAAGCAGGTTTCTATTGACCTTAAAGATTCGGATTCCAGCATAGTTGCATCTTTATATTCTTTAAATCCTCATGATGACGATAATGTTGATGTGGAGGATATATTTCTCTTATTCACGTTGTTCGTGAATTTTCCGACATATTTGATCCCGTTTTAGGATTACCACCTAAGCGAGAAATTGAGTTCAGAATTAATCTCATCCTTGGAGCTCAACCTATCACTCGTCCTCTTTATCGCATGACCAATAAGGAAAATGAGGAGATGCGTAAACAGTTATCCGAATTGGAGACGAAGCAATTTATTCGCTCTAGTTCCTCGCCTTGGGAAGCTTCGGCTATTTTTGTGAAGAAATCCGATGGTACACTTAGGCTTTGCATTGACTACCGCAAGCTTAATGATCTAACTATCAAGAATAAATATCCTTTACTTCGAATTGATGATCTATTCGATCAACTTAGTGGTGCTAGAGTCTTTTCACAATTAGACTTAGCTACTGGTTTTCATCAGCTTCGTATTGCAAAGGCTAGCATTCCTTTGACATCATTCCGTACTCGTTATGGATCTTACGAATGGCTTGTTATGCCATTTGGTTTAACGAATGCTCCGTCTTATTTTGTTGACCTTATGAATCGAGTTTTCAAAGACTTCCTCGATCGGTTTGTTCTCATCTTTATTGATGATATTATTGTGTATTCTAAAAACGAGGAGGAGCATAACAGACATCTTCGGATTGTGTTGGAAACTCTTAGGAGCAATCAATTGAAAGAAATTTTTTCTAAATGCCACTTTTGGCAATCTCATGTGAAGTTTCTCGGTCATATTATTTCCGAATCCGGAATTTTTGTGGATCCTTCAAAGATTAAAGTGATTCAAAATTAGAAGAGACCGGAGTGTGTGACGGAAATCCGTAGTTTTCTTGGATTGGCAGGTTATTACCGCCGTTTAATTAAAGACTTTTCCAAAATTTCCGTGCCTCTTACTAGCTTGACAACGAAGGGAGTTAAATACATTTGGTCGGACAAATGTGAAGCTTCTTTTCAGAAATTAAAAGAACTCCTTTCCGATGCTCTTATTCTTGTGATTCCCGAAAGAAACCAAGATTTTATTGTTTATACCGATGCTAGTCGTGTTGGTTTGGGTGACGTTCTTATGCAAAGGGAACGTGTTATTTCTTATGCTTCTAGGCAATTGAAGCCAGCCGAGACTAGATATGCCACTCATGATTTAGAGCTCGCGGCTATTGTTTTCTCCCTTCGTATATGGCGTCATTATCTTTTGGGAGAAAAAATTATTTTATACACCGATCATAAATCTTCAAAGTATCTATTTTCTCAAAAGGAACTTAATTTGCGTCAACAATGTTGGCTCGAATTTGTTGCAGCTTATGATCTTGATATTCTTTATACTCTCGGAAAGGGAAATCGTGTTGCCGATGCACTTAGTCGCAAGAAACAAGCAGTTGTTTCTATGATGATATCCGAATGGAATGATCTTGGAATTTTATCCACTTGTGAGATTCGAGATCGTGTTTTCGATTTATGTTCCTCTCCTGTTTTATGTAGCCTTGAGGCTCATCCTTCTCTTTTAGACCGCATTCTTGAAGCTCAAAAGCTACATCCCGAATTGGCTTTTCTTGGCCATAATTTTAGGGATAAAATTAATATTGAAGGCTTGAAAGGCTTTGATATTGATTCTCGTGGCGGTATTCGAAAATTTGATAGACTTATCATGCCAAATATTAGTAATCTTCGTAAAGACATTTTAGAAGATTATCATCGTTCTAAATTTATCATTCATCCCGGTAGTAGTAAAATGTACGCGGACATGAAGCGACTTTATTATTGGAAGGGAATGAAATCTGATATTGCTAACTTTGTTAAGCGTTGCATGACTTGCCGGCTCATTAAGGCCGAACACTAAAGGCCCGGTGGGTTATTGCAACCTTTAGAAATTCCAATTTGGAAGTGGGACCAAATTTCCATGGATTTTATAGGCGGCCTTCCCCGTTCTCGTTCGGGTCATGATAGCTTATGAGTGATAGTCGATAGGCTTACTAAATCCACCCATTTTATTCCCGGTCGGTCCAATCGAACCGTGCCTATTTTGGCCAAACTCTTTATCAAAGAAATTGTTAAATTGCATGGAGTTCCTACTTCTATTGTTAGTGATCGTGATCCATTGTTTACTAGTGGATTTTGGAACAGTCTTCAAAAAGCTTTGGGAACAAAGCTTAATTTTAGCACCGCTTATCATCCCAGTCCGACGGACAAACTGAGCGTGTGAATCAAACTCTTGAAGATCTTCTTCGTGCATGTGTTCTTGATTTTGGTGGAAGTTGGGAAGATCATATTTCTCTTGTTGAGTTTTCCTATAATAATAGCTTCCAATCTAGTATTGTTATGGCACCTTTCGAGGCACTCTATGGAAGGCCATGCCGATCTCTTTCTTGTTGGCTTGAGGCTGGTGAGAAGCTGGTTTTAGGTCTAGATTTTATTCGTGATTCCACAGAGAAGATTGACCTTATTCGTCATAGTATGAAAGAAGCCCAGAGTAGACAAAAATCCTATGCCGATAATCGGAGAAGGAAATTATAATTTTTTGAGGGAGATCTTGTGTTTATTCGTGTTTCACTTATGAAGGGTGTTATACGTTTCAGTCGATCGAAAAATTTAGCGCCTCGATATATTGGACCATTTCCCATCACCGAACGTATTGGTTCCATGGATTATCGCCTTTTATTACCGGCTCAGTTTTCTACTATTCATGACGTGTTTCATGTTTCTCAACTACGGAAGTGTCTTCGAGATTCCGATTCTATTTCTTGAGCCTGGCATTGTGGAAGAAGTTGAAATTTCACCTAATTTAACTTATCAGCAACATCCTATTCGTACTATTGCTTCGAAGGTCAAGCACCTTCGAAATAAAGATGTTCCGCTTGTTAAAGTCCAATGGTCCTCAAATCCTAAGGATTGCTCTTGGGAATCTAGAGAGTTCATCGAGCGAACACATCCGGATTTACTTTCTCGTGCTCCATGAGGTGAATTTCTTATTTCAAATTTCTTCTGTGTTGATATACTTTCATGGTTGTTACCTTATATTTTATTCTTCTTAATATTGCGAGGATGCAATTTCTTTAAAGAGGGGAGTCTGTAACAACCCGTATATTTTGCGACTGAATATTTAAATATTTTATTTTAATATTTTACCGTTAGTCGTATTTCAGTCCGAAAAGTTACTTTTTGCATACGGTCGAATTAGGACTCGAAACCACTTCCATTTGGTCCAAAACACCATTTACAATCTTTTTAAGTATAAAGTTTGATATGTTTGGAGTTAAGGGAATTTTGTCACTTCTTCACTTTGGGCTTTGGGTTTTGTTTAGCCCATTAGCCTAAACTATCAACTCTAGCTCAAACCCCCTTCTCTTCATAACTTTACTTTCATTTCCTAACACTCAAGCTTCATCAAAAATGGAGGAAGGAATGGGAAATTACAAATCCAAGCTTAATTCCATTTGCATATCCAACATCTAACTCCAAATTCAAAGAGAAGCCATTGATTCTTCCTTTGCTTTCAAGCTCCTTCTTCGTTGTTTTTGTGTAAAGGTGAGATTTTTATTTTACATCTTTGTCTATAACTGTCTTTGATTGATGGGTATGAATTCCTAATACTTATTAATGTGCATTTGCTTTTGGCTTGGACTGAATTGGTGAAAATCCTAATTTTTAGTGTTTTGGGTTCAAATCGTTAAAAATCCTAACTTTGATGTTTGAACATGTTTTTGGTGATGCATCGAGGTGCCAATAGGACCGGGTAGCCTATGGGCATAATCCCCTAGCATCCGTGCTCGATTGGTTGCAAATTGAGAGAGTTTTTGCACATCTAACTCCTAGGTCGCTCGGCCTGCAAATGAATGATTTTCGGCCTGCAGTTAGGTCGGCCTGCCATAGGTCGCAACCCAAAGGTCGCTTGCACCTTAGGTCGTTGCTCGGCCATGTTATATCACGCAGCTCCTTAGGTCGTGCCATGCTAGGTCGTCCCCACTTAGGACGTTGCTCGGCCTTGTATCCTTCAGGTCGTTTGGTTGTTGCTTGGCCTTGATTACCCTTTAGGTCGTTAGATCGCTCGGCCTTGTACCCCTTAGGTCGTTAGGTCGCCCAGGCCTTCTCATACTCCTTAGGTCGTTAGGTCGCTCGGACAGTAGGTCGCTCGGCCTACTTCACCCCTTAGGTTGTACCAATCTTAGGCCGCTAACCTCCTTAAGCCGCGAGTACCTTAAGTCGATCGGCATTGATTTGGTCACGCCACGCTTGGTCGCGCCGTGTTAGGTCGCAACCTCTTAGGTCGTAGCACATAGGTCGCTTGGTCCTACCACTTAGGTCGGCTTGCTCTTCACTTAGGTCATTACATCACTTAGGTCGCTCGACCTGTTATGCCGCTAGCTCCTTAAGTCGCAACCAACATAGGTCGTTCCATGTTAGGTCGCGTGCTCGACCATTAGGTCGTTCCAACCTTAGGTCGCTCGGTCATGATGAGTCGCACCATTCCTTAGGTCGCTCGCCCCTGAACTTATAACGTTACCTCTTAGGTCGCTCATCTGCTAGGTCGCGCCGTGTCGAGGAGCAAGGGTATTTCCACTTTGATGAATTTGGAATCGAATTCTTTGGATTTCTTTCACGTCTTCGTATGTGAATTTTTGTGATTGTTCATTTCTACGATCATTTTTGTGATTTGTCATTTTAAAAATGTACAAACCTTTACCTCACTCGTTCGAGAAATCTAATTAAACGGTTTCGTAAAACAAATGGTATGAAACGTTTGCGTTTACTTCGTCGATTAATTCTTGGACTTGTTCGATTGAATCTCTTGTGACCATTTTCGTGTGGAGGTCTACAATTTGTTCGTAAATATTTAAGTTAAGCTAGTGGTTATGGGACATGAGGCTAAGCTAATATATTTACTAGCTTATATAATTGACACTTCTTGTTGATCGATGATGATCATTTTTGTGATTTAGACTAGCAAATGTGCGATGTCTCTTTGTCTACGAGGGAGACTAAACCCCGTTTTTGTGGAGCTTCGGCTCAATTTGGTGGGGTACCGACCCATGGTCTTCGGGCCATCTTATGGAGCTTCGGCTCAAAATTAATGGTTAGCGACCATCGAATAGCGTTCCATTTTGTGATACACGTGTTGGTGAGTTTTCATGCTCCCGTTTTGTGATAAGCCTCCCCCCTTTTCGTGATTTCTGAATTTCCATTGATGATTTCTAGAATTTTGTGTTTCACTAATTTTCGTGATTACATTGATAAGTCTTATCAATATTTGTGCATTGGTGAATTTGTGTGTCATTAACTATTGTGATTGGCATTGGTATTGTTGTTAATATTTATGGTTTTGTGAATATAAATAAAGAGTATGACATTCATTTTGATCTTTGGGAAGATTCTTGTGATATTGATTAATCTCTTGTTGATTTTCAATTACATACTTATCACAGTATGGCTTTATGGTTATCATATGTTTATGTCATATCTCTTATTCTATATCATTTTATCTGATATTTATAGCTAGACTGATCCGTTTATTATTTTCTTATTAAGTAATACTCGGGTCAGACCGAGATGTTACAGGTGCTTCTGCTAGACTCACATCTAGGATTATCACCTTGACTTTTGGCTAACTACTTAGATTAGTAGTTTTTGGTTGTATACATTTGAGATATAGACTCATTGATGTATCCATATTCTTTTGTCTAGCACTTGTAGCTATTCTTTTGTGACATTGTGGATCGTGTTTGACCACTACTCTAATGTACACTTTCATGTGTTATATATATTCATATCTATTTCCGCCTTTGTGATATGGATGTCTGTGACTGATTTGTGTTATGTTTATTTCTATACTTGTTTCCGAAGAATATATACAACCACTGAGTAGTAGCTTTGAGTTTGTATCGGTATGTCGGATTTCCTCCTGAAACCAGATGCATGTTTTACTATCTGACATATCGGTGCTCGCACAAAGCAATTACGCGGATGGTCGCTCCTCAACTGTCTTATTCTCCACGCTAGTTGACGGCATTAACCTGTAGTGTCCTTGGCTAGCGTGGGTATAGAGGTGGGGCGTCACAGGTTTGTTTTTTATAATATATGTATTTAATTGTTGAATAATGATTGTGCAAATATATATATATATATTTCATTAATATATTATGTTTATATATTGATAATATGGGAATTTATTTTAAAATGTGTATTTCTAAATTTAAATTTTGGCTTTAATATATTTTGTTTCAGTTTATATCAAAACTGATTTGATTTGTTTCATCGATTCTTCTTATCAGTTCTGTTCGTCGAATTCGTGCCAATCTTACTTTTCTTTGGAATTCATGCTTGGATTCGTAACTCGTTTCACTATCGTTTCTTCTCTAGCCTCGAAAGTTGAGCAATCACACACGATTAACGTTCTTATTATTAAATTTGATTTCAATTGAAACGACAATTAAAATATGATGCTGTTAGTTATTTACATTGTTATATATGCTATTATCTATATCTGTCCACCTTACCTGTGATATTTGACACCATTATCTATTATTTATATTGATGATATATGCATGTTATACTATTATCATGTCTGTTATCACTCTGCAAGTTCCCTGTTAGTATAGAATTCCCTATGGGTTGAAATGATACATACCCGAACGATCCGTAGAATAGAAGAAAATCGTTATGGGTTGAAATGATTAACCCAAGCGATTTTCGTTGAATTGAATTTGGGATTGCGGGTTGAACCGTTATATACCCATATATATTTAAATTGCGGATTGAAATGATAAATATTCATATCACTTGACCATAGGATAGAAAATTATATATGCAGACACCGTTGGTCAATATATATATTTTAAAATGATTTCCATGGTTTTGAAATGAATATTTTGGTTTTAATAAATATTGATTTTAAGATATATATATATATATATATATATATATATATATAAAGGTTATTTTTATAAAGGTGAAAGTTAGTTTTGGAGTTATAAATTTTAAGATTTTACATATAATTTTACAATTTTAAAATATAAAATAAGTTTAATAATAAGATTTGATTGATTAAAGTTGATTTAATAAAGTTGATTTAATTAATATATAATATGTTTTAGTATTTAGTTAAAATTTATATTTTCAAATATTGAGTTTATAACGGTTTTAATAAAATCCTGGTTGGAAAGAGAAATAGAAATTGGTTGGAAATTGAATTTATTTACGAATTATACTCAAATAAGTTTGATTTGAAATTTATTAAATTTGGGATTTTAAAGATATGATTTTATCACTTGATTTTGATCAAAAGTGATTTAAATGAATATTTCAAATTTACAATTGAAATGGTATATTTAGTTCTATTTAAATTTGAAGTTTTATTTAAACGTTATTTGAATGAGTAGGTAAATATTTCAAAATAAATGATCGTAAAGTGAATTTGATATATATATATATATATATATATATATATATATGAAATTATCAAATCTAGTTTTGAAATGTTTGATATTTAAAGCTTTGAAAATATTGAAATTGAAATGGTTTATTTTGTGGTTAAAAATCTGTATTTGAAATCGATATAATTTGAAACGGTTTATTGAGAAACTGAATTGAGTTGAAATTGTCGAATTGAGATTGAATTAAATTTTAATTTGGTAATTCGAGTTGATATGAATCAATTTGTGAAATTTGAGGAAACTATTTTATTATACAAAGTAATTTTAAATTTATATTTAAAACTGTTTATATACATTAATATAAGTCATTTTTAATGTAAACTATTTTAATATAAATCATTGTTAATATAAATTATTTTTAATATAAACTATTTTAATATACTAACTATTTTATTTTAAACTATTTTAACCTATAACTACTTTATACAAACTATTTTATTTTATAAACTATTTATTCTATACACTATTATAATATTCTAAACCGATTAAGTGGGAAGTGTTGTGGTTTTCCAAAGTATTATGATTTCTAAATTATGATTTCCAAAGTATTATGACTTCCAAAGAATTATGGTTTCTAAATTATGATTTCCAGAGTATGATTTCTAAAGTATTATGACTTCCAAAGTATTATGATTTCTAAATTATGATTTCCAAAGTATTATGATTTATAAATTATGATTTCTAAAGTTTTAAAATTTCCAAAGTATTATGATTTCTAAATTATGATTTCCAAAGTATTATGATTTCTACATTATGATTTCCATAGTGTTAAGATTTCTAATTACGATTTCCAAAGTGTTATGATTTTCAAAATATTATGATTTCTATATTATGATTTCTAAAGTTTTATGGTTTTAGAAGCTTTATAATTTCGAAAGTGATATAACTTTGAAGTGCTATGATTTTTAAAAATGGATATATTTGAAATGGAAATGATATCGTATTTGGTTTTGAAATGGAAATGATATCATATTGATATGGTTTGAAATGGAAAAGATATATTTGTTTTGAAATATAAACTATTTTGTAGTGATCGCGGTGTTATAATAACGTTTGGTTGTTAAAGAGACCGGATCGGATATTTTCATACTCTCTGCCAATACTGATAACCACTTTAGCAACCGTGTATGCGGTGGAGATTCCAGAATGAAGTAAGATGGTGGTGACGATTCTATATGAGGTATATACTGGATCTAACTCCCATGAGTTAGCATAAGGTGGCTAAAACAGGAGCAATTGACGGGCCAAGTGAGGTAGCTCCTCCAATCAGACACACTCCATCGTATGCCATTCTATTACTTTGTGATTGATTTGGTATGCACCTTTGATTCGGGAGTGCGGCTCGAGGTGGGCGATTGCTGCGGCTCTGCGTTACCACTAGCCCTGAAGTGTAATTGGTATATCTACCCTGGCATTGCCTAGTTGTGTCGTGTTACCTACCCTGTCAAGATCGCTACGAGTTTGTTTTGTGTCGTACATATGGAGTGCCCTCTGATAGCTCCAGTTTACGGGGTATCATGGTATTGTATCGACTATGGCACTATAAAATGTGTTAGGGGGGATATAGGTAACACCTTAACGCTATTTTAATAGTTTACTTTACTATAGACATTATTATAATAGCGTATATTACTACATAGTAGATAGTTCCACAGATCCTTAGAGGATCGTTCTCCCAAACATCCTTTAAGTTACTTGTATTTATTTATATGGGAATGTTAATCCTGACTTGAGTGTTTTGTTATTTGGTTTAAGCTCGGGTCAAAATGTGTGTCACAGTGTTCGAGACTCACCTTTGGAGTCTGGAGCTTTTCTTGGAGATCCAACTATCGATTCAACTTTTAGTGATTCGGTTGACTCTTGTGATATATTTTGATCTTTTATTTGACTATTGTATGGAGACTTTTATGTATATTAGACTTCTGTTGTATCGTGTTTAACTCTGATATATATATATATATATATATATATATATATATATATATATATATATAGTAGCTTCATGAACTACTACTCTTTTGTTTCCGCTGCCTATTGTTATATTACGCTGTGTCTATGATTTATTTTATTTACTGTATGTGCTGAGTTTTTACAAATAAAAATTAACAATCTGGTATTTTGAGCAATTCAAGTCCGACATGTGTGGATGCAAATGATTGAAAATAGTGGGATGTTACAAGTACATACAAAAATAAGAAATGAGAAACAATTAGATCCACAACAGCCTATATATAGGCAGAGCTGAAATAGAAAGGTTGGACTAGATCGATTTGGATTGAAACGATAACAACGACCCGAAAGCCCGCTTCGTTCCCGGAACGAAAATGGGTCATCCAATATATTGAAATAGATGTTTTCAACATTTTTATACACAATGAAATAGTTTTCAAGTCCTAATTCCATTGTATGAAGAAGTTAGCTTTTAAAATAAGCTTATTTCAATTGAATTCAGTTAAATTGATTTCTACTCGTTTCGAGCTCGCACGATCGAATAAAAAGTCTGATCACAACGAAACTTGAAATCCTACAATAATTCACTTTTACTTATCCGATGAAACCGGTTTCATCGAAATCAAAAACATTTGCCAAAATGGCTATTTTCACATTAATTAAATAAATTATTATTAAATTAATTAAATCACCTTTCAATTTAATTTTTATAATTAACAAATTTTATCATTTCTAATTACACAGAAATTAACAATCTTTCTTATAACCAATTTCCCATGTCAAATTCAGTGTTAATTATTGCACTAATTATAGTGTTTAATTTCAATTACAACAAACCTATTAATTATAATTTTAAACTCCAATAATCTAATTAAATATGATCTCGGTCTTTTTATTCAATCAATCATTATCTAGTGGATATAATTAACTTTGGTTTACATTTTATTACATCAATAATATACATCTATCCTCTGAATTTACATTAACTGCAATATTTAATTGGATTTAATTGCAATTGATTTCCAATTTAATTCAGCAAATTAAATAAATGGGTAACAAGTAACAATTATTACCTTTTGCTTAATTTAATCACATTTATAAGTTTTATATCTACGAACAAACGTTATAACTACTTATAGAACACTGATTTTATCCAATTACAATTAATTACATATTATTTCACCAATTAATACAACATTTGCTTTATTTCCTTACTTCCACTTACAGCCAAATTTTATATCTACAACCATTTCAATTAATTGAAATTATATTAAAATAATCATCCATGAACTTATATCAAATTATTACATTTCATTCCAGTTATTTTGATCATTATTAAATCCTAAAATTTTTATTTCCCACAACATCAAATTCCAAAATTTATTTAATTTAATATTTTAATTATCGAAAATTAACGGGTCGTTACACTTACATTAACAGTACTTCTTTGGCTTGAGACTTTGATTTTGAGTAAGCCACATGTGACCCTGATACTAACCTCATATAATTAAAAAGATGAAATCCATATGGAATAGTGTTTCACTTCCAACGTTTCAACTTAGACCAAACTATAATCATTCGATTGACGTCATGCCATGGTTTAACTACAATTAAAGTGGAATAGCCACATTAAAGTTCAACTGTATTCTCAATTCTAGAGGACCGTGAATATCACCGCTTTGAGATTCTCTATTTGATGTTATATTAACCAATATAAACTCTTTAGTGAGTCATTCAATAGCTTTACCATAACTGTAACGATCTGCCATTTCGATCCTTAGACGTTGACACTAATAGATCCATGATATTCTTGTGCCAAGCATCTATCTGCCACAAAAGATAGACTGTTGGGTAAAATAAGAAGAAAAAGAAGCAGAACAAGAAAGAAGGGAATATAGTGTCAGAATCTCACAAGTGAAACGATAACATATAATATCAAAAGACAGTACAAACGATCACTTTAAGATACATAGCATTCAGAGTTACAATTCTAAGCACTATCATCTGCATGGATAGTTATAATAGCTTGTGCTCACAGACGCTGATATATCCAAAATAGAAATAATGCAATGGAAATAGGAATACTATAGTAGGTGAATGGAAACATCCAGTTTGTATCCAAAAGCTCCAAAGAACATCAACAAAAACCTGCCTTTCTCAGACTACTCAAAAGAGCACTCATAAAAATAAGGAAAATATAAAATCATGAGTTAGACATGATTTTGGTATGAGAAATGTAACGACTGTTATTTTCGATAATTTAAATTTGTTAATTTAATAAGATTTTGGTAATTCAATTTTGAAGAAATAAAAATTTGTAATTTGTTAATGAAATAATGAATAAGATGAAAGGTAACCATGTTAATTTAAGTCAATTATTAACAACTTTAATAAAACTTCAATCAATGGAAATAATGTAAATGTTACACTTAGTTATAAAATTGAATATAAGAAAAAAATGTAAATATTTAATTTTTGTTTAAAATGTATAGTCAATGGTAACTATATAAAATCGGTATTATATAAGAATTGTAACATTTGTTTGTGAATAGTGAATTCATAAGTGTAATTAAAAGTTGGTAACGATTTTTATAAGTTACCTAATTATTTGGTCTATTGAATTAAAAAGGGAAATCAATTAGAATTAAATGAACTTTAGTGTTATATTAATAAGACTAAGACAATAGCTGAGGCTGTGAATGTAACAAAATGAATAGAAGTGCTAATTTTATTCATAATTTGATAAGGGATGTAATAAAATGAATGAAACCAAGTTATATAAATTAATTGAGATTTTTAATCTTAATTAATGTATATTTTTGACAAAATTACAATAAAATGGAAATATGATAGTTAATACAAACTAAAGATGGAAATTGGAGTATATTAAGGCAATGAAAGGCTAACTAGGTTTATAGAGTAATAATGGACTTAATAAAAATATTGGAATTAATTATAAATAATTGGGATTCAATTCAAAATAAATGGATTTATTGTAAGTAAATGAAATTAAATACTACGTTAATTGAAATTTAGATGAAATTGGGAATTCTTAATGCATTAAGATATAAACCAATGGTAATTATATCCATAAGATGATAATTGATTTAATAACGGATTTAAAATCAAATTAATGAAAATTTGAAATTCTTATTTTAATTACTGAATTTTTGAAATTGAAATCAAACAAGGTCAATTGTGAAATATTCCATAATAAATTGATACAGAATTTTTTTAAAAGACTATAAATCACTAAGTAATACAAAGTGATAGAAATTATGAATAATAGAATTTGAGTGGAAAAGTGGTTTAAATTAATTTAATATTAATTTATTTAATTAACTAGAAAAATAGCCATTTTGGCCATTGACTCGGATTTCGATGAAAATTGTTTCTTCGGATACGCAATGGTGAATTATTGTAGGATTTCAATTTTCGTAACGATCAGATTGTCGTTTGATCGTACAGGCTCGAAACGCCTAGAAATCAATTTAATTAAAATCAATTGAAATCAATTTGAAATAAGCTGATTTTAGCATAACTTCTTCATACGATGAAATTAGGAATTGAAACCTATTCCATCGAGTTTAAAATTATTGAAAACATCTACTTTGATATACAGGATGACCCATTTTCGTTTCGGAGGCAGAACGGGCTTTTCTGGTCGTTTATCGTTCCAACCCAAATCGAATCTTGTCCGTTCTTTCTATTTTTCGGCCCTGTCTATAAATAGCTCATTATAAACCCTTGGTTATTTCTTATTTATATTGTTTGTACGTACATCTCCTTCCCAACTCCTCATTCCAATAGCAGACAAAACCTAATTCCCAAACCTCAAATTCAATTTCAAAACCAAATCAAAAGTTCAAACTCCTCAAACTATATCTAATTATATATCGATTTGAAGCTCACGATGAGGGTAATCTTCTGGAGCTATTCGTTTTTCAATTTGATCCATCATTTGTCCAGAAATTCAAGATGAACCTTGACCGTTCATAGGCCACCATCTCGATTTGACGGTAGATCTTTCTTAGAGGACGATAGTATTGCGCTGCACTGTGGTGGACGTCCATCTGTCATTCGTCATATCATTGGTGTCAGAATTCACTATGTTTGGCAATAAAAAGAAGACGACAGCGGTCGAGCTATGGCGAGCCGAAGGTGGCCGCTCGGCTAGGGAGGGGTCGGCCTGAGTCCAAGAGGCCGATGGAGATGTCTGATCCGATAGAAGCGCTTCGTTGTGGTGGGCATTTCGGTTTGAAGCGACGGCTGATTCGTTGTGCGATCAACATATTAGCGGGTAGGGTTTCGAAGCTGAGAAGGTGACATGGCCTTGATTTTTAATTTCATTTTATTTAAATTTAAATTCAATTGTTCTAATTATCATTACTTTCACATACGAGGTCCAATTCACGTGCTGTTTCTTGCATTAGGATGGTATTTAAATTCTGGATATTCCGACGCTTGTTTGGACGAATCATGAGACCATTTGAATTTGGGTTTAAATTGGATTTAAATTCAATTTAAATTCAAAGGTGAGTGTTTTAACCCATTCGCAACTTCTAAAATTTCTTATGTTTGTTAAATTAAATTTATGATGTGATTAGGAATTTATTTATGACTATTTGTTATATTTTGAATTATCAGCTCAGTTAATTTGAATTTATTTGAATTAAATTGTTATTTAATTTATTATTGAATTTAAATTGCCAGTTAAATAGCTGTTATTGATTATCAGTTATCTACTTATGTTTATTGATTGAATTGGATGATGATTGTAATGGATGTTGATTATTGATATTGGATGAATGGATGTTGTATTTTATATCGTTATAAACTGCAAGTTCACTGTGGGTTGAAATGATACATACCTGAATGATATATAGATTAGGAAAAAATCGTTATGGGTTGAAATGTTAGACTCGAGAGATTTTATGGATTTTATATAAATTCGAGATTGCGGTTTGAAATGATACATAACCGTAAAATATTAAATTATGGATTGAAATGACAAATATACGTATCACTTGACCCTAGGGTAGAGAATTTTATACGGAAACTGAATTGGTTAAATTTAAATGATTTTAAATCCAAAATTTTCTTGAATTTAATTAAATGATATTTTGAAATAAAATTGATTATACGCATCAAGTTATTATCAAAATCCAAGTTTTATGTTAAAAATTGGAATTGGTTTAAAGGAATTGTTCAAAGGAATAAATTGAAATCTTAAAGTTGATTTTGAAGTATAATGGAAATTCATCGGAATTGAGTTATTAAAATTGTTTGAAATATAACTTTGGAACATTTTGAAATTTGAGTAATTTAAATTGGTATTTCGAATATGGATTGGAAGTGATATTGAATCAAATATTTCATTGAGAATTAGAATTTCAAAATGCGAAATTGGATTTTTGAAATTGAAAATATTCCAAATTTGTTGAAATGAGACAAATAGTTAAATTGATATAAAATTTCAAATTCATGTTTTAATATAAACTGTTTCAAAAATATATTATCCTAAAGACTTTATTTTTAGGATTTTCAAACTATTAAACAATTTTATCCTATATTAACTATATTAAATCATTTTAACATATTTTAACCAATTAAATTTATTTTTAAACTAATTTAACCATTTAATTAAACACATATCTAATTAATCTATTTTAATTATATTAGATCTATTTAAAAAAAAATTTACTTTCTTAAATCAACTAAACAGTATTCTAACCTATAATTAAACTATTTTAGAGTATTTAACTATTTATAATTATTTAATTTATTTCTAAATTTGGAGACTAAGTAAAGTGAAAGTGTTTAAATTCAATTCATTAGTTCAAAAGAAAATAAGGTTAAATGATGTTATAACCTAAGTTAGGATTTAAATGTTATAATAAATTGAAATGATGATTTTGAAGTAAGAATTTAACCTATTTTGGAATTGATACTTTTTTCTGAAATTTACATATTGAGAAAATATGATTTTGAAAGCGAAATATGATTTGAAAGTGAATTTGATTTTGAAAGTGAATATAGTTTGAATGTAAATATGATTTAGAAAGAGATATGATTTGAAACCGAATATGGTATTTTGATATCAATTGTAAACTGACCTTTTTGAAATATAAAAGAACCATCCGGTATGTAATAAGCGATTGGTTGTTAAAGAGATCGAGATTGGATATTTTCATGCTATCTACCAATACCGAAAACCACTTTCACAACTGTGTACGTGGTGGAGATTCTAGAAATGAAGTAGAATGCTTTGGTGAACAATTTCTGTATGAGGTACGACGTGACCCTAAGTCCCATGAGTCAGCTTAGATGTGACTAAATACAAGAGCCATGCAAGGCCAAGTGAGGTCATTCCTCCTATCGGGCATACTCCTTCGATATTATATTCCGACTTTGTGATTGATTTGGTGGCCACTCTTGATTTTTATTTGGGAGTGTGTTCCGAGGTGGGCGGTAGTAGCTGCTATGTGTTACCACCAGTTCGGATCTGCGAATGGTATATCTACCTTGGCATTTCCTCATGTGTCATGTTCACATGCCCGAGCGTGCCTTCTACTAGATTTTTTTGTGTCGTACCTATGAAGTGCTCCTGATGGTCCACTTGCGAGTGGAGTTTATAGTATCTGTATAGACTATAGCATTATATAAATGTGTTAAGTGGCATATGGGTAACGCTGTAATGCTATTTTAATACTTTTACTTTACTATAGACAATATTATAATAGCGTATTGTACTACATATTAGATAGTTTAATGGATCCTTAGGAGATGTGAATCCCGAACACCTCTTATGTTACTACATACACGTTGGACACTAGATATGAGATGTCAAACCCCGTAAACATATCTGATGTCGTTCCACTCATATATATTTACCATTGATTTAACTTACGTAAGATCTTTTAGTTCTGACTCGTGTGTTTTGTCTTTTCAATTCGCTTTGTCAGCCTGAGCATTTCAGGATTTGAAGACCTTATTTCTGGAGGACGAAGACAAAGATTTGTACTACTATTATTTACTATATTTAATTCACTACAGTATTTATTCCACTGCATTATTTATTATTCTATGGTATGTGTAACTCCAATTCCGTGTTGTATAAGTATAATCAAACGTTTTTGTAAAACAGCTTCATGAACTGTTTATTTGATTATTATATTTTGTCATTCTGCTACGAGATTCTGTTTTGTTTTTTCTTTCTTTCTCTGCTTTTCTTATTTACCCAAATAACAATCCGCCTCTTTGTTTGGTTTGAGTTGACGCGTGTGTCTGCTTAAAGCGTCCAAAAAGGTGGGAGTTATAGTTGGTATCAGAGCTTTGGTTTAGTGATAACCTTAGCTTTGTGGAGTGTGACTCATATTTAATAGGGAAGTAATATCGTAGAATGGGTCGTTAAGAGTATATATATGAGAGAGCGTAATTGTTAGTGTTAAAAAAAGGTTTTTATATTGTGTTAATTTGTTCCATTTTAAATTTATAAATTCTAGTTGGTGCATAGGACACTATGACATCGACAGGGATTTCTAAACACTTAATAGGATAGACCGACACAATGTTGTTTTGAAATATAGGTAAACGAAATAATTTTGCCTATTGTATATTTTGTACATAAAATAATAAATTTTATAAATGACATATATGGTTGTAATATTTTTTTTTTTAGGTAGTAAAAATTTATAAATATTGATTGTAAAATAAAATTTACAAATAAAATTAGAATAAATTGGAAATTTTAGAACTTAAGTTTCAGGGTTTTTGAAAATTTCTTCCGAATGATTTTGGAATATAATAATAATATTATTTAAAATTATTTTCTGATATAAATATTTCAATATGATTTGCAAGAATCGTTTTAAAGAAATTTTGGAAAGAAATACGTTCTGTAGTTTTCTCTCTGTCATTGGAAAATAATTTCGGTGATGTGTGCATGCATCATCGACCATCATTTTCGAGTTTCAAAGTGGGAAGATTATGGTAGTAGTTTCACTACAAAATTGTTTTGATAAAGTATTCTTAATTTTGGATTCCGATTATGATTTGATATATATATATATATATATATATATATATATGATTATATACATTATTATTTTAAAATAATTGAAATGAACTCGACATTTAGCTCTTAAATTTCTATAAATTAGAGATTTCAATTATTGTGATGGAATGAAGATTTTAACCATTTAACAATTGAAACTTCTAAATGAAGATAAGAAATTAAAAATAAAATTATAACTAAAGTATATAAGAAATTTGAAATTTGTAACCTATAAATAAAAAGAATATGAAAATAAGAAATGTTAACTGTTGAACATTTATTTACTAAAACAAAATAAGATAAACTTTTGTAACTTTCAATTACATTCTTAAAGACATATATATAACTTACCAGTATTAAAAGTTGAATGTTTAATAAGAAAATGTAATAGAATATTAAACAAGTAAAATTTAAAGTAATGGAAGTATTTAATGAATTACTTTTATAAATAAGAATTTGATGTTACAATTGATATAAACTTAAGTTATAAATTGAATGTTACTATATAAAATGTGACGGGAAGAAAGTATTGTGAGTAGATGATTTTAAACCTAAGTTAATAAATTGATATGCTAAGTAATTGAATTGAACATGAATACTATAAATAAATGAATGTAAATAAATGAAATTTAGTAATGGATGAATAAATGTAATGCAATAAAAAGAAATTGACATGATATGAATAAATGAAAATAAATTTTTGTAAGTAATAAATGAAATAAACACTGAATGAATAAACGAGAATAAATTTTGTAAGAGACAAATGTAAGTTAAATTAATAATCCTTGTATGAAGGAAAAATAAAAATAGAACTGTAAATGTTGTAAAAGAAATTTAATAAGAATAACTCAAGTACATTGTAAATTATTGTTTGTTTTGGTTTATGGGTTGTTTGGGAAAAGATACTTCAAGTTGCTTAGGATGTATGAATAATCAATTGAGTTTTATCTAAGACTGTTGAGTAAATGGTATACTTAGTAGTTAATTGTTATTCTTTGTGATTAAAAAATGCCTTAACCCGAATAAACTATTTGTTTTGGTTGATATGAATGGATAATTGATTTGTATTGATTTCATGTGATAATTGTATGCTTTGGTTGCAAGTGATTGTTGTTTGTATTGATTTGTTTGTTAGTGGTTGAAACAACTTTAAATATTTCATTTTATATAATTATTAGCTCTTTTTGGATTGTAAAAGTGAAAAACATGTTATGGAAGCAATTGTTACTGCTTTTGGTTTCATAATTAAGTGTTATTTGCCCGACAAATAGGTACATTATCGAATTATAGTTTTCTAGCGATATTATACTATTTTTACGGCAGTTGGGATATATTATTTTGGAAACTATATGTTATATATTGTTTTATTGACATTATAATTTCTCCCAGATCTCTCCGTACAAAGGAGAAACTGCCGAAATATTTCAAAAATTTTGGACTTGGAAAATTTTGTGAAATCTTTTCCAAGCTTTTATTAGCTTGAATATAAAAGGATGTAATCGTTTTAAATTGGTATATTTTGTTTAAATTATTTTCTTTTGTAAATTTATTGTTTGTAAACTGAATATTTTGAATATATGGATTTCTTAATTCTTTCTTTTCCCTTCTTTTCCTTTTCGGCGATGAAAAGTTTTGAATGGGGGAGAGAGTAACGACCCATAATTTTCGATAATTTAAATTTGTTAATTTAATAAGATTTTGGTAATTAAATTTGTAAAAAATAAAAATTTGTAATTTTTTAATCAAATAATAAATAAGATGAAAGGTAACAATGTTAATTTAAGTCAATTATTAACAACTCTAATGAAACTCCAATCAATGGAAATAATGTAAATGTTATACTTAGTTATAAAATTGAATATAAGAAAAAAAATGTAAATATTTAATTTTTGTATAAAATGTATAGTTAATGGTAACTGAATAAAATCAGTACTGCCTTGCCAAATAAAATCAATACAATATAAGAATTGTAACATTTGTTTATGAATAGTGAATTCATAAGTGTAATTAAAAGTTGGTAACGATTGTTATAAGTTAGCTTTCTATTTGATCTATTAAATTAAAATGGGAAATCAATTAGAATTAAATGTTACATTAATAAAATTAAGACAATAATTGAGACTGTGAATGTAACAAAACAAATAGAAGTGCTAATTCTATTCATAATTTGATAAGTGATGTAATAAAAAGAATGAAACCAAGTTAAATAAATTCATTGAGACTTTTAATCATAATTAATATATATATTTGACGAAAATACAATAAAATAAAAATACTATAGTTAATACAAACTAAAGATGGAAATTGGAGTATATTAAGGTTGTGAAAGGTTAACTAGGTTTATAGAGTAATAATGGACTTAATAAAAAATTAAAATTGAATCAAATCGATTTATTGGAATTAATTATAAATTATTGGGATTCAATTTATAATAAATGGATTTATTGTAAGTAAATGAAATTAAATACTACGTTAATCAAAATTTAGATGAAATTGGGAATTCTTAATGCACTAAGATGTAAACTGATGGTAATTATATTTGAAAGATAATAATTGATTCAATAATAGGATTGAAAATCAAGTAAATGAGATTTTGAAATTCTTATTTTAATTATTGAATTTTTGAAATTGAAATCAAACAAGGTAAACTGTGAAATATTCCACAGTAAATTGATAAAGAAATTTGTTTTAAAGGACAATAAATCACTAAGTAATCCAAAGTGATAGAAATTATAAATTATAGAATTTGAGTGGAAAAGTGATTTAAATTAAATTAATTTTAATTTATTTAATTAACTGGAAAATAACCATTTTGGCCACTGACTCGGATTTTGACGAAACCTGTTTCATCGGATCTTAAATGGTGAATTATTATAGGATTTCAAGATTCGTAACGATCGGACTTTTCGTTTGATCGTACAGGCTCGAAACGCCTAGAAATCAATTTAAATAAAACCAACTGAAATCAATTTGAAATAAGCTGATTTTAGCATAACTTTTTCATACGATGGAATTATGACTCGAAACCTGTTCCATTGAGTTTAAAATTATTGAAAACATCCACTTTGATATATCGGATGACCTGCTTTTGTTCCGGAGACAGAACGGGCTTTTCGGGTCGTTTATCATTCCAACCCAAATCGAATCTTGTCCGCTCTTTCTATTTTTTAGCCCAGTCTATAAATAGCTCGTTATAAACCATAGATTATTTCATTTTTCTATTATTTGTACGTAAATCTCCTTTTCAGCTCCTCATTCCAATGACAGACTAAATCTAATTCCAAAACCTCAAATTCAATTTCAAAACCAAATCAAAAATTCACTCTTCAAACTATATCGAATTATATCGATTTGAAGCTCTCGACGAGCGTAATCTTCTGATGCTATTCATTTTTCAATTTGATCCATTGTTTTTCCAGAAATTCAAGATGAACCTTGGTTGTTTATAGGCCACCATCTCGATATGACGGTAGATCTTTGACAAGAGGACGATCGGTTTGCACTACACTGTAGTGGACATCGAGGGGATTCGATATATGTCGTTCGTTATTGTCATTGGCGTCAGAATTTGCCATGTTTGGCAATAAAAAGCAAGCGGTGGAGATCGAGCTATTGCGAGCCTGAGGTGGCCACTCAGGCAGGGTCGGGTCGGCCTGAGTCCAGGAAGCCGATGGCGATGTCCGATCCAATCGAAGTGCTTCGAGTTGGTGGGTGTTTCGGTTTGAAGTGGTGGTCGGTACATTGGGCGATCCTGATATTAGCGGGTAGGGTTTCGAAGTTGAGAAGGTGATGTGGCCTTGACCTTTTTTATTTCATTTTAGTTAAATTCAAATTCAACTGTTCTAATTATCATACCTTTCACATACGAGGTCCAATTCATGCGCGGTTCCTTGCGTTGGGATTGTATTTAAATTCCGAACATTTTGATGCTGGTTTAGACAAATTCTGAGACCATTTGAATTTTAGGTTTAAATTGGATTTAAATTCTATTTAAATTCAAGGATGAGTGTTTTACTCCGACTTCTATAATTTCTTATGTTTGTTAAATTAAATTTATGATGTGATTAGGAATTTATTTAAGACTTTTGGTATATTTTGAATTATCAACTCAGTTAATTTGAATTTATTTGAATTAAATCGTTATTTAATTTATTATTGAGTTTAAATTGCCAGTTAAATATCTGTTATTGATATCCGTTATCTATTGATGTTTTTGATTGATTTGGATGATGGTTGTGATGGATGTTGATTGTTGATATTGGATGAATGGATGTTGTATTTTATATCGTTATAAACTGCAAGTTCACTATGGGTTGAAATGATACATACCTCAATGATTTATAGATTAGGGAAAAATTATTATGGGTTGAAATGTTAGACTCGAGCGATTTTATGGATTTTATATAAATTCGGTATTGCGGTATGAAATGTTACATAACTGTAAAATATTAAATTGCGGATTGAAATGACAAATATCTGTATCAGTTGACCCTAGGGTTGAAAATTATATACGGACACCGGATTGGTCAAATTTAAATGATTTTAAATCCAAATTTTTCTTGAATTCAATTAAATGATATTTTGAAATAAAATTGATTATATAAATCGAGTTATTATCAAAATCCAAGTTTTATGTTAAAAATTGGAATTGGTTATAAGGAGTTGTTCAGGGGAATAAAATTGAAATCTTAAGTTTATGTTATAGTATAGTGGAAATTCAACGGAATTGAGTTATTAAAATTGTTTGAAATATAACTTTGGAAAATATTGAAATTTGAGTAATTAAAATTGGTATGTCGAACATGGATTGGAAGCGATGTTGAATTAAATATTTCATTGAGAATTGGAATTTCAGAATCTGAAATTGGGTTTTTGAAATTGAGAAATATTCTAAATGTGTTGAAATGAAACCAATACTTAAACTGATATAAAATTTCAAATTTATGTTTTAATATAACCCTTTCAAAAATGTATTACTTTAAAGACTTTAATTTTTAAGATTTTCAAACTATTAGACTTTTTTAACCTATATTAACTATATTAAATCATTTTAACATATTTTAACCAATTAAATTTATTTTTAAACTAATTTAACCATTTAATTAAACATAAATCTAATTAATCTATTTTAAAGATATTTAATCTATTTTAATTATATTTATTCTATTTAGAAATTTATTTAACTATCTTAAATCAATTAAACGGTATTTTTACCGATAATTAAGCTATTTTAGAGTATCTAAGTATTTATAACCATTTTAACTCTTTATAATTATTTTATCTATTTCTAAATTTCCAGACTAAGTAAAGTGAAGTGTTTAAATTCAATTCATTGGTTTAAAGGGAATAAGGTTAAATAATGTTATAATCTAATTTGGGATTTAAATGTTATAATGAATTGAAATGATGATTTTGAAGTAAGAATTTAACCTGTTTTGGGATTGATACTTTTTTTTTGAAATTTACATATTGAGTAAATATGATTTTTGAAAGCGAAATATGATTTGAAGTGAATTTAATTTTGAAAGTGAATGTAGTTTGAAAGTAAATATGATTTCGAAAGAGATATGATTTGAAATCGAATATGATATTTTGATATCAGTTGTAAATTGACTTTTTTAAAATATAAAAGAACCATCCGGTGTGTAATAAGCGATTGGTTATTAAAGAGACTGGGATTAGGTATTGTCATACTCTCTGCCAATACCGAAAACCACTTTAACAACTGTGTATGTGGTGGAGATTCCAGAAATAAAGTAGGATGGTTTGGTGAACGACTTTTGTATGAGGTATGACGTGACCCTGACAACCGTGAGTCTAGTTAGATGTGAATAAAATCAGGAGACATGCCAGGCCAAGTGAGGTCGTTCCACCTAACAAGCACACTTCTTCGATATTATATTCTGATTTTGTGTTTGATTTGGTGGCCACCCTTGATTTTGATTTGGGAGTGCGTTCCGAGGTGGGCGGCAGTAGCTGCTATGCGTTACCACAAGTCCGGATCCACAAAAGGTATATTTATCCTGGCGTTTCCTCGTGTGTCGTGTTCACATGCCCTAGCGCGCCTTCTACGACTTTGTTTTGTGTCGTCCCTATGGAGTGCTCCTTGATAGCCCACTTGTGAATGGAGTTTACAGTATCTATATAGACTACAACATTATATAAAATGTTTTAAGGGTCATATGGGTAACTCCTTAACGCTATTTTAATACCTTTACTTTACTGGAGACAGTATTATAATCGCGTATAATACTACATAGTAGATAGTTTAGTGAATCCTTAAGAGATGTGAATCCTAACATCTCTTAAGTTACTGCAATCACGTTAGACACTGGATAGGAGATGTCAAACCCTATAAACATCTCTGATGCCATTCCACCTATATTTATTTACCGTTGATTCAACTTACATAAGATCTTTTAGTTCCGACTCGAGTGTTTTGTCTTTTCAATTCGCTCGGGTCAGCCTGAGCATTGCAGGATTTGGAGACCTTATTTCTGGAGGACGAAGAAAAAGTTTTGTACTACTATTATTTACTATATTTAATTCACTACATCATGTATTCTGCTACATTATTTATTATTCTATGGTATGTGTAACTCTGATTCCGTGTTGTATAAGTATAATCAAATGTTTTTGTAAAACAACTTCATGAACTGTTTATTTGATTATTATATTTTTTCATTTTGCTGCAAGATTCTGTTTTGTTTTTTCTTTCTTTCTCTGCTTTTCTTATTTACCCTAATAAAAAATCAGTCTCTTTGTATGGTTTGAGTTGACGCGTGTGTCTGCTTAAAGCGTCCAAAAAGGTAGGATGTTTCAAGAAACTCAAGAAATATAGAATCAACATATAACAGTACTTTTAAGACCACATGATCAACATAATGGTTATCCCCGTAAAAGAAACATTCATCTAATAAATAATGTCTATTATATAGAAGATAAATAAAAATATAGTTGTGCCGCTGATATTTGATGACACAACTGTATTGAAATACAACTAAAACTGCTAAGGAACATTTGCATATAAATTTTCCATGGAGATGCCTCTAGTAAACTGAAGCGGATCTCCATAGGCAAGGATCATATAGCGAATATTTCGTCATAAATTTTGCCACTTCATCCAACTAGTTTAAAGCCTTTTTAAAATTGTTATTTTTGTAGAACTAAGTACTTATATTTTACTTATTAAAACCATAAATAAAACCCTAAGGATGTGTTCTAAAGTTGAAGTAGAAATCATCGAACACAAAGCGATTTCAAAGTGCATCCATAATGACTTTTTCACTTCAATCTTTCTTAACTTTGTTCAACATTTTGACGAATTTCCATAACCATTCTTGCTGTCCAAAAAACCAATAGAATTGTAGAGAACAACCAAATTATATTATCCAATAATATGCACATATAACACAATTTTAAAGCAAATTAAATAACAAGGGATTCAAAGTGCTATAATAACGACTTTCTCCCCTCAACATTCACATACAAAATTTTGCATCACATACAACATTGTTAAAAATGTATACACAAGGTCATGGCCATGCTAAATTTTTTTAGCAAAAAAGTCGTTTATCGATAAAACGATTTTCAATCACATTATCGATATTTCTTCGAACTATTTAGTTTTGTAAAAAAATTTACAAATCAAGTTTCTTATCATTTACTATTAATTAAAAATGGGTTAACAAGATTATTAAATCAATTTAACCACATCAAATCCAAGATACAAATATTGTAATAATTTAGATATTTAAATATGAAGTAATCAAAATTTCCGGTTGTCGCATTCTTCTCCACTTAGAATATTTCATCTTGTACATTGCAACACGAGCAACCAAAAAAAAAAATCACAAATCAACACTTAACAACGTTCACAATCATTATGGTTTGCCTTGGTTTAGAAATCTTCTCATCGGATAACGATGATAAACAAACCACTAGCATACCTTACGCTTAACTGCCTTAGGTTACTACTCAATCTATTATTCATGCTACCTTAGAGAAGATAAAAAATACATTTCACAAACTCTCCATAAGCCAACAAATATAGCATATAAATATATTAAAGCCCATGTGATGCACATGGACCATACGTGCGCAATTCAAATTTACACTCACTCGATCACATAAATTTCGTTTCTAAACTAGTATAGTTCACTCGACCTCTTTTGTAAGGACTCCGATCAAGTTCCTTGATTATAAATCTTCATTATCCATACATAGCCATATTACTATGGTAGAAAACTTCAAAACTATATCAAGAATCACCATCAAGAATCTAGTGAAAAATGCTAGTTTAGACGGGTTTAAATCACCTCGAAATCATGAATTCGAATCTTACATCAAGAAATATCATGCGAATAAAATGATCTACGTATACTTACATATTTTATTCCATTGGTTTCTTATCTACACCAATTATTTTACATTTTAAATTACATTCATTTCTTATATAGTAGTTCTTATTTAATTTTTAAAATCATTTATGGAATATTCATAAAACATCCCTTAAATTTATAAATTTTTTATAAAGACTTATATTTACTTACAAATCATTTCATAAAAACATAAATTCATTATAAAACATTTCAAAACTTAATTCCATTACTTGTATAATACTCCACTGCATCCTAAGAGTATATATAAAACATTTCTATTTATAGTTTAAAACTTATTTAAGTTTTACTACTATTTAAATTTATGAGTTATAAAAATTCAAATTCTATTTCAATATCAAATTTCTTTAAAGAAAGCTTAAGAAGTAAACACCGAATTTCATTTTAAATCATTTGAAATTACATATATACATACATCGTTTGCATATTAGATCATAATTTTCACGATTAAACCAAAATTAATTTCAAAACCAATTTCCTAGTTATTTTCTTTAAAATCCATAGAAAATATACTTATAGATCGAGTAATACCAAAATGATAGAAGGAATAGGACGCTACCAAATAGTATCATATATTCCCCTACTAAAAAAGGTAATACTCAAGAGAAGTGCTTACCATCCGAACACGTCTTTTGCCCATTTTTAATCATTTTTGAGCCACTTGAACTAGCTAACATAAAAATCTTAAAACTCTTTTAAAAAAATCATTTTTGAAAATACATCCAAATAATACTATTATTATTTGCTCCAACCTTGAGAAACAATTTCAAAAAAACATTGGGATTTAAGTTCTCAAATTCTCAATTTAAATCCTTTTAAAAAAATCATATTTTAAAAAATCATACTTATATAAATTCACCTTTTTACATAAAATCAGTTCAAAAATGTTTATTCTAAAAAATATCTTATCATTCCTTAAGATTATAATAAACATCTTTTATTAAAGTCTATTTTTAACTCAACATTGTCACCAAACGCCTTATAGTCAAACTATGAAACTTAGTTCATAAGGTGTTTGTTTCAATGTTCCCACAATTACTATCTACCTAAACCTTATAGTAAAAAGGTAAATTACGTATAAAATAGTTAAACACATAACAACAATCAATAAACAATAATCAATTCTCATAAACTGGACGAGAATGATTAAGCTAATAAATGAGGGATAAATGGACTTTATTAATCCCTACGTTAATCAACTACACTATCAACTTACACATATATATTCCTAATATATTAAATACATATACGCACTTATATACATAATACACCTAACTCATAGTAGGGAATTCCATTAGCCTATCTCTTAATGAGTTATACCTAGGCAACCCAAGGTTCTCGCTTCGTCCAGCTCTGATACTAAATATAATGATATGCTTTTTCGACCTTCGAATGTCTAAACCAATACATCCACGGTATTCACGTGTCGAGCACCTAAGTTCCGGAAAGACAAAATGTTAGGGTAAAGAAAACAAAGAAAAGAAGAGGAACAACAAAGAGGAGAAAAAAAATTGTTATCTCACATGTGGAATGATAACATATAATATCAAAAGGCAGTACATAGCGTTACTCTAATATACATAGCATTTCAGAGTTACTAAATAAAGTATTATCATTAGCTTGGATAATTATAACATCATGCCCTTACAATTGTTGATTTATATACACAGTAGTGCATCAGAAATAAATAATATGATAGGTTAAACATCCAGCTCCTCTCCAAGAGCCCAAATGAACATCAACGAAAACCTTCGTTTCTTAAACTCCTTGAAAGATCACTATAAAACCATGAGTCAGACGTAAGTTTGGTATGAGAAACTCAAGAAATATGTGGGTAACATTTAACAGTACCTTTGAGACTGGATGGAATGTAAAAATGGCCATCCTATGACGCCCCACCTCTATACCCATGCTAGCTAAGGACACTACGGGGTAATGCCGTCAACTAGCACGAAGAATAAGGCTGTTGAGGAGCAACCATCCGTGCAATTTCTTTGTGCGAGCACCGCTATGTCGGATAGTATAATATGCATTTGATTTCGAATCCGACACACCGATACAAACTCAAAGCTACTACACAGTGGCTATAATAATCTTCGGAAACAAATATAGAAATAAGCATAACACAAATCAGTCACAGATAATTCATATCACAAAGGTGGAAAAAGATATGAATATATATAACTAACACATGAAAGTGTATATCAGAGTAGTGGTCAAAAAGATCCACAATAATACAAAAGAATAGCAACACGTGCTATACAAAAGAATACCACTATGAGTACATATCTCAAGTGTATACAACGAAATAAACTACAAATCTAAGTAGTTAGCCAAAAGTCAAAGAAATCAATCCCAAGTGAGAAGTCAAGCAGAAGCACCTGTAACATCTCGGTCTGATCCGAATATTATTTAATAAGAAAATAATAAATGGATCAGTCTGACTATAAATATCAGATGAAACGATATAGAATAAGAGATATGACTAAACACATAATAATCACAATGCCAAGCTGTGATATATATAAGTAATTGAAAATCAACAAGAGATTAATCAATATCACAAAATCTACACAAGAATCAAAAAATGTCATACTCCTTATTTCGTTCACCAAACCATAAATATTGACGATTATATCAATGTCAATCACAAAAGTCAATGACACACAAATTCACCAATGTACAAATATTGATAAAACTTATCAATGGAAATCACGAAAATTGGTGAAACACAAATTCTAGAAATCATCTCAAGAAATCCAAAAATCACAAAAAGGGGGAAGGCCTATCACAAACGGGAGCATAAAGCTCACCAACACGTGTATCACAAACGAAACGCTAATTCCATGGTTGCTAACCATCACATATTGAGCCGAAACTCCACAAACGGCCCGAAGACCATGGGTTGCTACCCCACCAATTTGAGTCGAAACTCCACAAAACGGGGTTTAGTCTCCCTCGCAGACAAAGAGACATCGCACATTGCTAGTCTAAATCACAAAGATGATCGTCATGATCAACGAGAAGTGTCAATTACACTAAGCTAGTAAATATATGAGTTTAGCTTCATGTCCCATAACCACTTGCTTAACTTAAATATTTACGAAAAAACTGTAGATCTCCACTAGAAAATTGTCACAAGAGATTCAATCGAACAAGTCCAAGAATTAACCAACGAAGTAAACGCAAGCGTTTCATACCACTTGTTTTACTAAGTCGTTTAATTAGATTTCTCATACGAGTGAGGTAAAGGTTTGTATATACAAGTAGATTGGAAAACGGTTTGAGAAAAATGAGCTTTGTAAATAAAATAGTGTTGAAATCGTTTTGCTGAAAGAGTTTTGATATTTACTACTAGTATTGAAACCTTTATATTTTTAAAGTGACAAATCAAAAAATGATTGTAGAACAATCAATCACCAAAATTCACATATGAAGACGTGAATCAAATCCAAAGAAATCGATACCAAATCCATCCAAATGGATATTACCAAAAATCCATAAAAAGAAGTCATCAAAGTCGATAGAAAGTGATAAATACTATTCGGATCCACAAAAATCGATTAAAATAGTGAATCCACTCAAAAACATAAGCAAATAGGCACTATGCACAATTCTAGGAGGCTGGAGGTCCAATCCAGGCGTTTGAAAACTAATTAGATGTCTGGATTTGTTCTCTGGGAATAATCCAGAGAACACCCAGACGTCTGAAACTTCAAGTCAGACGTCTAAGACCTATCCAAACGTCTGATCCTAAATTTCAGACGTCTGGAATTAGTCTCTGCCCTTTTTTTTTTAATTCTGGGTAGTTATATTTTTTCTCTCCAGGTCCAAAGCAGACGTTTGGACTTGGTCACCAGACATCTGGTCACCTGGTCTGGGCAACAATTTGCCTAGGCCAAAGTGGCCAAAACGTATTGGGAGCGATCGGACGAGCAACGACGACTAAGGATTTATGCCTAGCGACAACCCAGCCTTAATGGCTCCTCAATACACCCAGAATATCATCATCCAAATATTCATAATAGGATTTTCATAAACTTGGACCAAAACACCCAAATTAGGAAAATTCACCAAATCAATTCAAATCAAAAGCAAATGAATATGCACAAATGTTAGGAATTCATACCTAACCACAAAGATAGATATAGAAAAAGACGTGAGATAAAAATCTCACCTTTGAATCCAAACGATTGAAGAAGAAGCTCGAAAGAAAAGGAGAATCAACCACTCTTCAAATCCAACTCAAGAACCTTGATTCTAAGCAATGGGTTCTTCTATTAGTTTGGAGCTAAAGTTTGATTTGCAAAAGAAAACTAGGGCTTGGAGTTTTAATTTCCTCTTCCACTCTCCATTAACATAAAGCTTGAGTATAAGGAAATGAGGAATGAAGTAATGAAGAGGAGAAGGGGTTGGGACTGAATACATAAGAGGGGTTAATGGGCTCAGCCCAAACCAAAGCCCTAAGAGAAAAAGTAGCAAAATTCTACTATCTCCAAACATATCAAAGTTTACACTCAAAAAGGTCGCAAACGACATTTTAAACTCAGTGGGAGTGGTCCCGAGTCCTAATTCGACCGTATGCAAAAAGTAGCTTTCCGGACTAAATTCCGAGTATCGAAAAAATATTTAAACAAAATATTTAAATATAAAATCGATAAATATGCGAGTTGTTACAGACTCCCCTCCTTAAAGAAATTGCATCCTCGCAATATGTAAGAAGAAAATATATAGTAACAACCATAAAAGCATGTTCAACACAAAAGAAGTTTGAAATAAGAAGTTCACCTCAAAGAGCCCGAGAAAGTAAGTTCAGATGTGTTCGCTGGATGAACTCTCTAGATTCCCAAGAACAATCCTTAGGATTTGTAGACCATTGAACTTTAACAAGCGGAACATCTTTATTTCGAAGTCGTTTGACTTCCGAAGCAATGATACGAATAGGATGTTGCTTATAAGTTAAATTGGGCGAAACTTCAATCTCTTCCACATCATCGGGCTCAAGAATAGAATCGGAATCTCAAAGACATTTCCGAAGTTGAGAAACGTGAAACACGTCATGGATAGCAGAAAATCGAGCCGGTAATAAAAGGCGATAAGCCATTGAACCAATACGTTCAGTGATAGGAAATGGCCCAATATATCGAGGCGCTAACTTTCCCGATCGACTGAAACACACAACACCTTGTTGCCTACGACAAAACGTATTATCAACACGATTTCCCCTTCGGGAATAAAAAGAATATCAAGATCATAATATGCCAGGAACTCGAGTCAACATGAAGTTCCTTATGCGAAAATAAATATTCCAAAGATTTATGATCGAGGCAGAGAACAAATTTCTCATCCAAATATGATGATGCCAAATTCCAAAAGTAAAAACAATAGTCGTGAACACTAGATCAAGAAGCTACTGGGCAGACATAAATACTCCATCCGGTGGACTAGCACTAGATTGATTGGCGCTGGGACGGCCAGTTCTAACCATTTCTCTTCTTTAAGAAAGAAAGAAAGAAGAGGAAAAAGTTATTCTCAAAATAAATTTCAATCAAACTTGATTGATAAAACAAGGAATCATAAAGAAAATAGGATGAATCAGTACGAAGACTCGAATTAAATCCTAAAGCACGACTCCTAAGATGGACTTAGGACGATGATCCTTGTTAATTATTCTACGTTGTTCCGAAGTTTGGCTCTGATACCAAGCTGTGACGCCCCACCTCTATACCCACGCTAGCCAAGGACACTACGGGGTAATGCCGTCAACTAGCACGGAGAATAAGGCTGTTGAGGAGCGACCAGCCGTGCAATTTCTTTGTGTGAGCACCGCTATGTCGGATAGTATAACATGCATTTGATTTCGAACCCGACACACCGATACAAACTCAAAGCTACTACACAGTGGCTATAATAATATTCGAAAACAAATATAGAAATAAGTATAACACAAATCAGTCACAGATAATTCATATCACAAAGGCGGAAGAAGATATGAATATATATAACTAACACATGAAAGTGTATATCAGAGCAGTGGTCAAAAAGATCCATAATAATACAAAAGAATAGCAACACGTGCTATATAAAAGAATACAACTATGAGTCCATATCTCAAGTGTATACAACGAAATAAACTACTAATCTAAGTAGTTAGCCAAAAGTCAGAGAAATCAATCCCAAGTGAGAAGTCAAGCAGAAGCACCTGTAACATCTCGGTCTGACCCGAGTATTATCTAATAAGAAAATAATAAACGGATCAGTCTAACTATAAATATCAGATGAGATGATATAGAATAAGAGATATGACTAAACACATAATAATCACAATGCCAAGCTGTGATATATATAAGTAATTGAAAATCAACAAGAGATTAACCAATGTCACAAAATCTACACAAGAATCAAAAAATGTCATACTCCTTATTTCGTTCACCAAACCATAAATATTGACGATTATATCAATGTCAATCACAAAAGTCAATGACACACAAATTCACAATGTACAAATATTGATAAAACTTATCAATGGAAATCACGAAAATTGGTGAAACACAAATTCTAGAAATCATCTCAAGAAATCCAGAAATCACAAAAAGGGGGAAGGCCTATCACAAACGGGATCATAAAGCTCACCAACACGTGTATCACAAACGGGACGCTAATTCCATGGTTGCTAACCATCACAAATTGAGCCGAAGCTCCACAAACGGCCCGAAGACCATGGGTTGCTACCCCACCAATTTGAGTCAAAACTCCACAAAACGGGGTTTAGTCTCCCTCGCAGACAAAGAGATATCGCACATTGCTAGTCTAAATCACAAAGACGATCGTCATGATCAACGAGAAGTGTCAATTACACTAAGCTAGTAAATATATGAGTTTAGCTTCATGTCCCATAACCACTTGCTTAACTCAATATTTACGAACAAACTGTAGATCTCCACTAGAAAATTGTCACAAGAGATTCAATCGAACAAGTGCAAGAATTAACCGACGAAGTAAACGCAAGCGTTTCATACCACTTGTTTTACTAAGTCGTTTAATTAGATTTCTCATACGAGTGAGGTAAAGGTTTGTATATACTAGTAGATTGGAAAATGGTTTGAGAAAAACAAGCTTTGTAAATAAAATAGTGTTGAAATCGTTTTGATGAAAGAGTTTTGATATTTACTACTAGTATTGAAACCTTTATATTTTTAAAGTGACAAATCACAAAAATGATTGTAGAACAATCAATCACCAAAATTCACATATGAAGACGTGAATCAAATCCAAAGAAATCGATACCAAATCCATCCAAATGGATATTTCCAAAAATACATAAAAAGAAGTCATCAAAGTCGATAGAAAGTGATAACCACTATTCGGATCCACAAAAATCGATTAAAATAGTGAATCCGCTCAAAAACATAAGCAAATAGACACTATGCACAATTCTAGGCGTCTGGAGGTCCAATCCAGGCGTCTGAAAACTAATTAGACGTCTGGTTTAGAATCCAGACGTCTGAATTTGTTCTCTGGGAATAATCTAGAGAACACCCAGACGTCTGAAACTTCAAATCAAACGTCTAAGACCTATCCAGACGTCTGATCCTAAATTTCAAACGTCTGGAATTAGTCTCTGCACTTTTTTTTTATTCTGGGTTGTTATATTTTTTCTCTCCAGGTCCAAACCAGACGTCTGGACTTGGTCACCCGACGTCTGGTCACCTGGTCTGGGCAACAATTTGCTTAGGCCAAAGTGGCCAAAACATACCGGGAGCGATCAGACGAGCAACAGCGACTAAGGATTTATGCCTAGCGACAACCCAGCCTTAACGGCTCCTCAATACACCCCAAATATCATCGTCCAAATATTCATAATAGGATTTTCATAAACTTGGACCAAAACACCCAAATTAGGAAAATTCACCAAATCAATTAAAATCAAAAGCAAATGAATATGCACAAATGTTAGGAATTCATACCTAACCACAAAGATAGATATAGAAAAAGATGTGAGATAAAAATCTCACGTTTAAACCCAAACGATTGAGGAAGAAGCTCGAAAGCAAAGGAGAATCAACCACTCTTCAAATCCAACTCAAGAACCTTGATTCTAAGCAATGGGTTCTTCTATTAGTTTGGAGCTAGAGTTTGATTTGCAAAAGAAAACTAGGGCTTCGAGTTTTAATTTCCTCTTCCACTCTCCATTAACATAAAGCTTGAGTATAAGGAAATGAGGAATGAAGTAATGAAGAGGAGAAGGGGTTGGGACTGAATACATAAGTGGGGTTAATGGGCTCAGCCCAAACCAAAGCCCTAAGTGAAAAAGTAGCAAAATTCTACTATCTCCAAACATATCAAAGTTTACACTCAAAAAGGTCGCAAATGGCATTTTAAACTCAATGGGAGTGGGCCGAAGTCCTAATTCGACCGTATGCAAAAAGTAGCTTTTCGGACTAAATTCCGAGTATCGAAAAAATATTTAAACAAAATATTTAAATATAAAATCGATAAATATGCGGGTTGTTACAGACTCCCCTCCTTAAAGAAATTGCATCCTCGTAATATTTAAGAAGAAAATGTATAGTAACAACCATAAAAGCATATTCAACACAAAAGAAGTTTGAAATAAGAAGTTCACCTCAAAGAGCCCGAGAAAGTAGGTTCGGATGTGTTCGCTCGATGAACTCTCTAGATTCCCAAGAACAATCCTTAGGATTTGAAGACCATTGAACTTTAACAAGTGGAACATCTTTATTTCGAAGTCGTTTGACTTCCGAAGCAATGATACGAATAGGATGTTTCTCATAAGTTAAATTAGGCGAAACTTCAATCTCTTTCACAACACCGGGCTCAAGAATAGAATCAGAATCTCGAAGACATTTTCGAAGTTGAGAAACGTGAAACACGTCATGGATAGCATAAAATGGAGCCGGTAATAAAAGGCGATAAGCCATGGAACCAGTAGGTTCAATGATAGGAAATGGCCCAATATATCGAGGCGCTAACTTTCCCGATCGACTTAAACGCACAACACCTTGTTGCTTATGACAAAACGTATTGGCAACACGATTTTCCCTTCGGGAATAAAAAGAATATCAAGATCATAAGATGCAAGGAACTCAAGTCAACATGAAGTTCCTTTTGCGAAAATAAATATTCCAAAGATTTATGATCGAGGCAGAGAACAAATTTCTCATCCAAATATGATGATGCCAAATTCCAAAAGTAAAAACAATAGTCGCGAACACTAGATCAAGAAGCTGATGGGCAGACATAAATACTCCATCCGGTGGAGTAGCACTAGACTGACCGGCGCTGGGACGACCAGTTCTAACCATTTCTCTTCTTTAAGAAAGAAAGAAAGAAGAGGAAAAAGTTATTCTCAAAATAAATTTCAATCAAACTTGATTGATAAAACAAGGAATCATAAAGAAAATAGGATGAATCGGTACGAAGACTCGAATTAAATCCTAAAGCACGACTCCTAAGATGGACTTAGGATGATGATCCTTGTTAAATTATTCTACGTTGTTCCGAAGTTTGGCTCTGATACCAAGCTATGACGCCCCACCTCTATACCCATGCTAGCCAAGGACACTACGGGGTAATGCCGTCAACTAGCACAGAGAATAAGGCTGTTGAGGAGCGACCATCCGTGCAATTTCTTTGTGCGAGCGCCGCTATGTCGGATAGTATAACATGCATTTGATTTCGAATCCGACACACCGATACAAACTCAAAGCTACTACACAGTGGCTATAATAATCTTCGGAAACAAATATAGAAATAATCATAACACAAATCAGTCACAGATAATTCATATCACAAAGGCGGAAGAAGATATGAATATATATAACTAACACATGAAAGTGTATATCAGAGTGGTGGTCAAAAAGATCCACAATAATACAAAAGAATAGCAACACGTGCTATACAAAAGAATACAACTATGAGTCCATATCTCAAGTGTATACAACGAAATAAACTGCTAATCTAAGTAGTTAGCCAAAAGTCAGAGAAATCAATCCCAAGTGAGAAGTCAAGCAGAATCACCTGTAACATCTAGGTCTGACCCGAGTATTATTTAATAAGAAAATAATAAACGGATCAGTCTAACTATAAATATCAGTTGAAACGATATAGAATAAGAGATATGACAAAACACATAATAATCACAATGCCAAGCTGTGATATATAGAAAAATAATTCAAAATCAACAAGAGATTAATCAATATCACAAAATCGACACAAGAATCAAAAAATGTCATACTCCTTATTTCGTTCACTAAACCATAAATATTGACGATTATATCAATGTCAATCACAAAAGTCAATGACACACAAATTCACCAATGCACAAATATTGATAAAACTTATCAATGGAAATCACAAAAATTAGTGAAACACAAATTCTAGAAATCATCTCAAGAAATCCAGAAATCACAAAAAGGGGGAAGGCCTATCACAAACGGGAGCATAAAACTCACCAACACGTGTATCACAAACGGAATGCTAATTCCATGGTTGCTAACCGTCACAAATTGAGCCGAAGCTCCACAAACGGCCCGAAGACCATGGGTTGCTACCCACCAATTTGAGTCGAAACTCCACAAAACGGGGTTTAGTCTCCCTCGCAGACAAAGAGACATCGCATATTGCTAGTCTAATTCTCAAAGACGATCGTCATGATCAACGAGAAGTGTCAATTACACTAAGCTAGTAAATATATGAGTTTAGCTTCATGTCCCATAACCAATTGCTTAACTTAAATATTTACGAACAAACTGTAGATCTCCACTAGAAAATTGTCACAAGAGATTCTATCGAACAAGTCCAAGAATTAAACGACGAAGTAAACGCAAGCGTTTCATACCACTTGTTTTACTAAGTCGTTTAATTAGATTTCTCATACGAGTAAGGTAAAGGTTTGTATATACTAGTAGATTGGAAAATTGTTTGAGAAAAACGAGCTTTGTAAATAAAATAGTGTTGAAATCGTTTTGATGAAAGAGTTTTGATATTTACTACTAGTATTGAAACCTTTATATTTTTAAAGTGACAAATCACAAAAATGATTGTAGAACAATCAATCACCAAAATTCACATATGAAGACGTGAATCAAATCCAAAGAAATCGATACCAAATCCATACAAATGGATATTTCCAAAAATCCATAAAAAGAAGTCATCAAATTCGATAGAAAGTTATAACCACTATTAGGATCCACAAAAATCAATTAAAATAGTGAATCCACTCAAAAACATAAGCAAATAGGCACTATGCATAATTCTAGGCGTCTAGAGGTCCAATCCAGGCGTCTGAAAACTAATTAGACGTCTGGTTTAGAATCCAGACGTTTGGATTTGTTCTCTGGGAATAATCCAGAGAACACCCAGATGTCTGAAACTTCAAGTCAGACGTCTGAGACCTATCCAGACGTCTGATCCTAAATTTCAGACGTCTGGAATTAGTCTCTGCCCTTTTTTATTTATTCTGGGTGGTTATATTTTTTCTCTCCAGGTTCGAACCAGACGTCTAGACTTGGTCACCAGATGTCTGGTCACCTGGTCTGGGCAACAATTTGCCTAGGCCAAAGTGACCAAAACGTATCGGGAGCAATCGAACGAGCAACGACGACTAAGGATTTATGCCTAGCGACAACCCAGCCTTAACGGCTCCTCAATACACCCCGAATATCGTCGTCCAAATATTCATAATAAGATTTTCATAAACTTGGACCAAAACACCCAAATTAGGAAAATTCACCAAATCAATTCAAATCAAAAGCAAATGAATATGCACAAATGTTAGGAATTCATACCTAACCACAAAGACAGATATAGAAAAAGACGTGAGATAAAAATCTCACCTTTGAACCCAAACGATTGAAGAAGAAGCTCGAAAGGAAAGGAGAATCAACCACTCTTCAAATCCAACTCAAGAACCTTGATTTTAAGCAATGGGTTCTTCTATTAGTTTGGAGCTAGAGTTTGATTTGCAAAAGAAAACTAGGGCTTGGAGTTTTAATTTCCTCTTCCACTCTCTATTAACATAAAGCTTGAGAATAAGGAAATGAGGAATGAAGTAATGAAGAGGAGAAGGGGTTGGGACTGAATACATAAGTGGGGTTAATGGGCTCAGCCCAAACCAAAGCCCTAAGTGACAAAGTAGCAAAATTCTACTATCTCCAAACATATCAATGTTTACACTCAAAAAGGTCGCTAACGGCATTTTAAACTCAATGGGAGTGGTCCCGAGTCTTAATTCGACCGTATGCAAAAAGTAGCTTTTCGGACTAAATTCCGAGTATCGGAAAAATATTTAAACAAAATATTTAAATATAAAATCGATAAATATGCGGGTTGTTACACATCCCCTCAAAAGAACTCCCATCTAGTAAGTACATATTGTGATATAATAGATAATGTCTAGGGTAAAGAATATAAACAAAAAAAATGTTGTGATGCTTACATTGGTTACACCGTAACATTTTAGAGTACATTTAAAATTGCTAAGGCACGTTCGTATATGGATTTTCCATAAAGACCTCCTCAGTAAAACACGAAAATAAATAGAGACCAATCTTCATGAAAGGGATTAGAAATTACCTTCCGAGCATCACATATTTCTAGATAGAATATACCATAAGGGAAACATTGTTGACCCATGCCCTAGCACATGAACCAAATATCAAAAACTCCTTGCACACAACATATCGATTAGCATACTCTACATACTAGAGTTGGTGTACCCCATAGGTTGGCTAAACCTTCGGTACTCTATCTTTAGTCATATATATATATATATATATATATATATATATCGTGAAGTCATGTTCGACATCTGAACACATGAGTATCATCACTCGAATAGATCACGGATTCCAAAGTGGACTTCAGCATCTTGACTAGATCATTTCTAGGAGATAGAACACGTGTCCCAGCAAGTGCTTTTCAATAAGTAAAACACTTATTGATCCCGGTTTCTTCAAGATTGAATCGATCAATTTCCAGTTAACTTAACTCTGGTTCTTTAATACTGGAAGCTGGAGACGTTTCATATGAGTGTTCCTCCTCGGGGTTCTCAAAGCGTATGAAGCCATGAAGCTTTTTGATACTTCTTAAGTTAGTTTGGTCATATTATACAATAATAAAAGGATCACATATGGAAACTAATTTTGATACTTCTACCATCCCTCGGTAAGAGTGAAGCCTGGTACGTTAGAGTGCTATTACTTCTATACCCTACTCGAATCATCATTCTTTCTTCTCATAGATTTAATTGGCTTTTAGCGCTAAGCACATGTAACAACTAGAGATTTTCAACCATCGAAAATCGATACTAATTTGCGCACTGTATTGCATGCGGAGCAATCGAATGCCAGAAAACCCGATTGTTAGGGGAAAAGAAGGAAAAAGAAGAGAAGATGAAAAAAGAAGAAAGAAACTATAAAAACAATAAAGAATTATACAATTACAGTGGAACAATATATAATATCAATGAACTTTACATAAGAGAAACTGTTGTATCCATATATCCATCAGAGTAGTTCAAAAAATCACAATCTTCAGCCTTGACAGTTATAACAACATGTCCTCACAAATGTTGATGATTTCAACAACAAAGCAGCGGAAAATAAACATATACGAGAATACAACCTGAAGACCTCCAACCCTCCTGAGTCCATTGCATTTAAAGAAATATGTAAATATGCTCGGTCCGACCCGAGCATTATAATAAAATAACACCTGAGTCAGTCTTGAAAACCAGCGTGAGAAAACACACCCAACTAGATTTTTAAAGTTATAGAAAACCTTTGAAAATCAAAAGTATCCCATAAGACCATGTTGCACATAAACAAGGAAAGGTTTTTACCTTACGATAACCAAAATAATTTTTATAGAAGTCCATTTATATTATAATAATGTCTAGGGGTCAAAGTAGATATGAATATAGCTGAAATGCTTACATCTCACATTTCAGCATAGTTGGGCACAACTAAATTCGTATGGCGCTTATTGGAGAATGGATTTCATACAATGACTAGGCTACTAGGTACTGCCCGTCATGGTGCATCTCTAGATAAAATAACATCGACGTCGAACCTATCGACCCTTGCCAACACAGAACCAGTGTAATAACCCGAATTTTGGATATCTGTTAATTGATAGTTAACTGGGTAAATTAATAGGAATACTGATTTATAGATTGAATAAATTAATCTGATAATAAATATTTATATCTGGATAAATATTTATTTGATAATCTCCTGATATAATTACTTAAAATTTGCAAATTATTCTTTTAAAAACAAATAATAATGATTGTTTATATATATATATATATAAATAGATTTTAAATAGAATTATTATTTACAAATTGAATTTGTGTTTGTTTATATATATATATATATATATTTGAGTTGATTTTAAATTGGATTTTAAATTGAATTTGAATTTGAAATTTAAAAGTATGATATCTTAAAATATTTTGGATTTAAAAATATATATATTTTTATTAGAATATAATTTGTTTTGTATTATCTTCTTTAAAGGGTTTTATTTATATAAATTAAGAAAAGTATTTATTAATTAGGAAATTAAATGTAAAAACTAAATTTAAAATATTATATAAATACATATAAAAACATATTTAAACATGGAAATTACAAATGTAAATAATATGTGTACATAATAACAAATGTAAGATGGTGAACTAATGTAAATGACAAATGTTAGACTATTAAACAAGTGTCACATTTTAATTTTATTTTCTTTTATTTTTTCAAAATCATAAAATAAAGTTATAAATATACCTCTACATTACCTTCTCTATTCCTTTCCTATACTCTCATTCTTAAGTAAAAAATCATAAGCCTGTACAATAGCAAACCTGAGACAAATCAAAACAAAAGCTTTAAACAAACTTGAAAACCAGAAAATCAAAGAAAATAAAATCTTTTAAATTGTTTCAAACCTGAAGTAGGAAATTCAAACCACTCTCAAAGCTAATTCAACAAGTGAAGAAATAAAGCATCTTAGTTTCAAAATTTAAGCAAATTCATGTTACAATTTCAAAATCAAACAACTTCCAGGTTTCATAAAGAAGGCTTCTCTGTTCATAATCAATATGAGTAAGAAAAATCTCTAAAGTTTAAATTTATTTGATGATCTGATGCATGCAATAATCCTTGGAATTATGAAGTAAAATTTGCGTGCATGCTTTGTTTGAAGATGAAAGCATGTACATATGTATGTTAATATTGTATCCATGTCCGGTAACAACATATACTAGCTCTATTCTTAATTCTATAGGCTTTAGAAATATTCAAAAAACTAATTTCCCTTTCATTAATCTGTTATAAGTTAAGATGTATAAACAATATATGATAGAAATAACAAGATGTTTGATTTAAAAATAGTTTCAAGAAAGATTTGTGGGTAGTTTTCCAGTAGAACGAAAATTACAGTAAAACTTGATTTTATCAAAAAAAATTAGACTTCAGCAATTAAATGTTTCATGAATATAACTTGATTTACAATTGGAAACCATGAATTTTAAAAATGAAGTCCGGATTTTTAGATGAGAAATTTAGGAGATTTCGCGAGATGGACGTTTTTGGGTTTCCTGGCAAATTTTATCGATCGACGATGGAAGGAGGATCGAGTTTTTGGCTGAAGCAATCTGGAGGATCGTAGGCCACGAAAAAAATGGTCGGAGAAAACTTTGTCCACCATGGTGGCCAGACGAAGTCAAAGTAGGTTTATAGCACAGTTTATATTGAGGTTGGGTGATAGGCTACCGCGTCGACGATAGGGCATTGGAGGAGACCGGTCGTGGGGGAATGGAGCGTGGGTTCGTAACGAAGCTATGGGTGGAGTTTCATGACTCTTGGTGGTCGGTGGCGTCAGAACGTGGCGTTTCTGGTTCGTTGGACTTCGTTCCTGTGGATTTAATTAGGTCGATTTTTGATTTCATGATTGATTTGGAGGTTAGGATTAGAAGAGTAGACGATGACGACTTGTCGACAATGGTATAGTGGGCAAGATCGTCGGCGATCGATCGTGCATTGCTCGAGGTATTCGCATGTTGTCTCGAAGATAGAGAAGTGAGTTTTAGCCCGAGAATAGCTCGGGAAATTTTCTTGGTTGGCTCGTGTTTGTTTTTAAGATACTAGGTTTTTTTTCAAAAAAATTTGAAGTTATTTTACGCCAGATTTTAAGTAAATGATTCAAGTGAAATCAAGTTTCAAGGTGTTAACCAAGTTTCAAAGGCAAATGAAGTAAGTTTTGAACCAAATTTTAAAAGTTTATCTAATGGATAAATTTCAAAGAAAATATAAGCCAAGTTCTAAACAAAGTATTAGCGAGTTTAAACAAATTTTTAAAGTTTTAAATTGTTATAAAATTTGTTTGTTTAGAGGTAATTGTATAATAAGTTAAATTGCTAAATGTTTTCAAAGGTGATTTTAATAATGTAATTAAATCAAGGATTAATTATTTAAGGAGGTCAATAAGCTAATGAAATTAGTTAAGGGAATGATTAATTAATTTAATTATTAAGATAATTAATATAAGGTTAATTAATTTGTGTAATCAATTTAAAAGATTGATTTATTAATGTGATTAATTTATTAAGGTAATTAATTTAAAAGATGATTAATTTATTAAAGGTTAATCAATAATTGAAATTAATTAATGATAATTACTTAATGAAAGTAATTGAAGAATAATTACTTAATGTCATTAATTAAGGAGAGTAATTAATGGGTAATTACTAAATGCGATTTATTAAATGATAATTACTTAATGTAAGTAATTAAAGGATAAATTTATTAAGGATTAATTAATTTAATTAGCGATTAAAGGTTAAATTAATTAATAATTAAAGGTTAATTAATTGAGGATAATTAACCAATGGGAAATTACTTAATGGAAGTAATTATGAATAATTAATAAGTAATTAAAGGATGATTAATTAATGGTTTGTAATTAATTAATGATTAAGTAAGCAGGATTAGAAGATGATTGAAGTAATTAATTTAAATTAATTAGCAATGTTGTGATAAATTAATCTTGCTTATGAATGATTGAAAGATATTGTATGCCTTAGATTAGTTGATATCTCTGATATGTGATTTGTAATGGTTTGTGATATGACACTTGGGTTGAACTGTGATATTTGGGGTATCTATCTAAGAAATTGTGTATGAATGTGAAATCTTGAATAAACTATATTGTTTAAGCTTAAAAATTTGGCTTAAAGAATAATATTGGACTCGAAGAGATCGGGGTTAGGTATCAGTAAATACCCGAAATCACTTCGATTTGGAATATACAATAATTCTTTAAGTTTCGATATGTGAAAATAGGCTGGAATGGAATAATTTAAGTAACTGGATCATTGGAACAAAGTAAGGGTACTTAGGGTTTGATTTGTGAATAGATGTTGACTATAACAAGTTATGGACTCGTAGTAAAGTATGAGTTACCCCCAGTTTTAAATAAGTTTTATGCATTAGTATTTCATGTTAGATGGGTTTACACACGCGGGTTTCCAGCCTGACCTGGATATTATTTTAATGTAATGCTCGAGTCAGACCGAGTATTGTAGATTTTAGGTTTGGACGTTCTGGAGCTCAGATGGCGAGCTGGATGGCAGGAACATATGGAGTGTACTACTGTGTATTAGAGTTGTATTGATAGTAGTCTGGGACAAGTTGTACAACTATATAGTATATTTGTGTATGGTTGTAACTCTGGTTAAATGTATTGTTGTAATAGTGTAATGACCCGTAAAATTCGATGATTAAAATGAGTTAAATTAATAAGATTTTTAGTCAAATTTAGAAGGAAAAGAAAAATCTTATAATTTATATTTGAGCGAATGTAGAAATTAGATGTAGCAATTGTACTTAAAATTTACCATTTAAAAATTTATATTGCAATTAATTAAAGTAATGTAAATTGTCATACTTGGTTTTTGGTTTAATATAGAAACACATAGGAATGTTGAATTTGTGAATTATCAATAAAAATATTAAATAGAATGGAATTCAAGTTAATATAATAATAGAAGTGTGAAAATTAGGGAATAGATTCAAAGCTATAAATTACGTAATAAGTGCAATTTGAATGAATCAATGTTAGTATAGATTAAAGTAATAATTGGGAATCATATCTATGAAATAATAACGAGAATGCAAGGTAAGAATTAATAAACTTGAATGAAAATCCAATTTTATATAAAATAATTCAAATGTCATGTTTGGCTATAATTTGAACATAAGTGAATGAAATTAGTAGTATGAAAATAAATGCCAAAATTGATTTTAAGTAACAAAAGCTTATTTATGTGACAAAAAGGCAACGATAATGTTTATGGTAGGTTGACTATTTATTTATTTAAATTGTTAGTTGAAATAGGAAATAAGTTTGTAATAAATGAAAATAAATGTTACATTAATGTGAAATGTAACCAATGTTTATTTTATTTATAATATAACAAGTGGTGGATTTAAGGAGTGAAATTGTAAATTTGAAGTTAAGAAATAATGGACATAGTAAAGATGGCAATCAAATCAAATATTTGGGAATCAAATTTTATTTAATTTTGAAGGTAATCAATAATTAATGAATTAAATGGTAAGTAATTAGGATTAAATTCTATATTAATTGAAAATGAATGTAGATATAATGCAATAACGTTAACGTTAACTAACTTAGCATTATAGATGGAATTATTATCTGGATTGATAGGTAACGAACTTATAAATGCAATTAGGAGCAAATAGGTGGCAAATTAATATAGGTTGTTTGTTTACTTAATGTATAAATAAACTTTGGTAAATCAATTTCTATAAATCCAAATTTAACGTTTTGTTAATATGAATTAAAGTATAGAAAGCGATATTTATTAATTTAATTGAAGTATAAAATTCAATAATTGAAGTTATTGAAAAAATAAATGAAATTAAATGTTTAAATATTACGTTATTGAAATTTAGATAAAATTGGAGGACAACATGAATTGGTTGATTTTTTCAAAAATTGGAAACTAAGATTTTATTTATTTAATTGAAATGTAAAGTTCAATAATTGAATTAATTGCAAGTAAATGAAATTGAATATACTTAAATAATACGTTATTTGAAATAAAGATAATATGAGAAATGTTAACGTAAAAATCAGATGCTAATACCCCAGTGTATGTAGAGTAAATGTGAAAGCACCACCCGTCAATACGGGAATTAGAGATAAGTAGAAAATTACAGAAAAGCAGTAAAAGACGCAGTTTTTACAGTGGTTCGGCTTATAGTCGAGCCTACGTCCACTTTAATTCTCTTTATTGCTGATTCAAGTACAACTTATACAACTTTTTTCAATTACAATACACTTTAGACTAGTAGCTCAAACTTCGATGAGGAATGATCTTTTGAATTCATGTCGAATGATGTAGATTTTCTCTTGAAGTTTGTTGTAATGTCCTTAGTGTTTTGAGTGCTTGAAGTGCTGCTTGAGTTCGGAAAATGGCAGAGTGTCCGTGCCTTGAAGAATGATCCAAAAGTCCCCTCTATGTTGGAGCTTAGGCTGTATTTATAGGAAATTCTGGACAGGCCTTAAGTCGTGAGCGACTTAAAGTAAGTCGTAGGTCGTAGGTTATGACCTAAGATAGGTCATAAGTCGTCAGCAAGTTAAGGGGATATGGGTTACGACCTAACTGGTTCGCACTTGGCCATCTGAACTAACTAGTAGGTTCTAGCGACCTAACGGAAAGCGGCATGGTTCAATCACTAAGTGCTAAGTCGTGAACGACTTAAAGTAGGTCCTGAAAGCACTAGGTCGCTGCCGCTTTATCTCTTTAAGTCGCGAAGTACTTAGGACGCTGCCGCTTTATCTCTTTAAGTCGCGAAGTACTTAGGCCGCTGCCGCTTTATCTCTTTAGGTCGTGAAGTATTTAGGTAGTTAAGTAGTCCACTTCTTAAGTCATTAGGTCGTCCACTTCTTAAGTCGTTAGGTCATGGCTTCCTGTAAGTCGCTTCATGTGTTAGGTCGCTTACTTCTCTAAGTAGTTAAGTCGTCCCAATTCTTTAGTCGTTGGGTCATGGCTTCCTGTAAGTCGCTTCATGTGTTAGGTCGCTTACTTCTCTAAGCAGTTAAGTCGTCCCATTTCTTAAGTCGTTAGGTCGTCCACTTCTTAAATCGTTAGGTTGTGGGGTTATTTTCAAATCGGAGTTAACACTTGCCCCTCGAAGTACATGCCTAGGTCGTAGGTTGTGTGCTTCGACTTAACATGCCTAGGTCGTGAATGACCTAAGAGATAGCTTAAACTCGCACATCCATTTGTTTCTGCCTTATATAACCGTTAGCTCGTTTCTTTCCCCTTAACTGCTTCCATAACCCTTTCTCCCATTAGCAATTTTTCTCGAGTTTCCACAGGCAAATCCACTCCAATCAAGCCGTCGATTCATCCCTACTTTCACATTGTGTAAGTGAATTCAACTTTTATCCAACCACGATCACCTTTGAACCTCGAAACCCCGTCGTCTGATCCAATCCAACTTTGTGTGCTTCGCTTCACTTTCAATCACGATGAGTTATGCTGCTGTTGCGATTATTGGGAGCAAAGCAGTGAGATGGATTTGAGATGATTCGAATCAGAGTTGGGTGAGCTGGTGGTATGAATAACGGACTTAGCGGAGAGGATGATGGATTTTTCGTTGTTTAGGCGATAGCGGGTTATCGGGTTGGAGAAGAGTTAGCGGGTTAAGGAGATAACTTGAAATTGCCAAATAATCACCAGAAGCGACCTAACAGATTTTGGACAACCTTGAAATTCTTGCGATTTAATTGATTTGCATGGTTTTCGAATTGACCGGCCTAAGAACTTTTGCGACCTTAATTGCAGGTGACTTAACTTCTTAGGTCGTGTTAGTTTCGTGACGACCTTAATTGCACGAGACTTAACTTCTTAGGTCGTGTGAGCGACCTAGGACTTGGACGCACACTGCCATGCCTTGTGTTCTTTAACTCAAACCATACGGCCTAGGACTTGAACAATTTGAGGGCTTCAAAATTTTGATATAACTTGACTGCACTTCCAACTTGAATTTTGAACTGCCGAGATAACTTGCATGACCTTGCTATGCCTTCTTAACAGATTACATCAACTTTAATGCTAATGACCTGTTAAATACAACATTTGCAGAAAACTAGGGCGAATATACTTCCACTAATTGCCCGCATCAAATGACAGATTAGTCGATAAAAGATAATCAACATTAAAGAAATAATGTGAAACGCTGTGAATCAATAAATTCAAGTGAAGTATTAAAGCTATGCTGAATTAACCAACCAAAACTAATTTGTTTGCTTCAACACTGTACTTGAACTTAAAACAACAAGCCCTGAAGCTTTTTAACTGACAATTATTAATTAGTTTAATTTCAGTTATATTTACTTGTCACTTTGTTAGTTTTTCACAACACTTCACACATTTAGGAAACGTGCACCGTCACATTTCAATATCCAGTTCCTTGTGTAGAATGTCTTCTCAAGAAGAGATAATTGAGCAATCAGAAGGAGTCTTCTCGATAGCTAAGCCATTGGTTGATCCTCCGGAGAGAACTCCAACTACCTTGAGTCACCGGACATTCAATCATCTACGTATTCAATTTGGGATTGCCGAAGAGGATGCTAGATTTCCTGGCCCAAATGATACTGCCGACAGGCCACCTCTTGGTTTTGTTGCCGTCAACCGTCAGATGTGCCTTTGTGGTGCCATTCCTCCTTTCAATGAGTTTCTTCATCGACTCCTTTTCCGACTAACCATCTCTCCCTTTCAACTACATCCCAATGGATACGCCATCCTGATGGGGTTGTGTGTTTTATTCTGGAGGACACTTAACCGTCTCCCGAGCTTTGAATAAATTTGCTACTTATGTACATTTGCAAAGAATAAAGACCACCCCTCCTTTATGCTCGTGAGAAGTGCCAGAAATCGCAAACTTATTACTGATCTTTCCGAAAGTGCTCACGGCTTTCTGAATCAATTCTTCTTTTTCCGCTGTCCTCTAGGGTTTTATGCCATCTGGAGAAAAGGAAGTTAGATTTCTCATCCCCGTTTCTCCGTTTTAGCTTTTCAAGATTCGAATTTCTAAGTGCTAACTTCATTCTTTTCTTTTACAGCACTTCTTCCTCCCTCTAGAAATCCCAGTCACAAGACGACTTTTTATAGATTAAGTGCCGTGCCGGCTGAAGAAAGAAGTATTAAGTTTTTGCCGAGAGATGAACTTCTGCACCAATATGAGCTTTTGCACCCTTCTCGCTCTACACAACCTCACGAAGTTCCCTATTCTCCGGCCAAATCGCCATATGCCCCGTTTCTTCTGAGGAACCTATACTGAAGGAACCTACTTCTGAGGCTTTACTGGTGAAGTGCTCCACTTCTACTGATATTGCGGGGCCATCCGACGAACTTACACTTGCCCTGATCATCGAAGAGGAAGAGCCTTTTCATCATTCAAGGAATCCGGTGATGAGGGAACTGAGAGAGCGAGTCCTGCCAAGCAGAGTGGGGATGACATTTTTGAAGGGTTGAGCGATCTAATGATCACTTCACAGGAGCTCTTTAAAAGACGACCCTGTTTCTACTAGAGTTACCTGTTCAGCAGTTGAAGCAACATCCACTTTACAACAGACTCCGTGATCTCAAGAGTTGACGTTAGCTATAAAACCCATCATTTCCCCGCAATCGAGGAGTGGTTCATAGTTTGACGCGCGTAGTTTGCACGTTACACACACTTAGAATTTTTAGCATTCTTATGCACTTACATGCATTTTACTTCAAAGATTCTCAAGCTTTGCCTCTTTTCCATTTTCAGGTCTTTCAATGGGGCGACATTCTTATTACGATGACTTTCAGAGCTACGGAAGACGCGGCTCTGTTGATCCTAAGAGATATCTTCCTTCTTATAGGGAGACTGACGAAGAAAGAGCCGCACGAAAAGCTCGTGAAAGGCGTGCCCACGAAGAACGCCATGAAAGACGGGACGAGCGACACGATTCTTCCCAGAGGGAAGATGATTCTCATAAATGGAAGTCCCGTGACGACAAGGGGAAAAGTCAGATTGCCGAAGATATGAGTAAAAGAGCCAAACATGGCGAAAAACCAGCATCCGATATTTCCGAACAACCTGCTGCTCCTGTACCATCTCAATCTCCTGCCCTGGCACGTATCAATATTCAAACAATCATTAGAAGGCGCCCATATCAAGTTGGTCCAGGCCCAGCTACTCTTCAGAGTCGATTCCCGAACTGGTGTTTGAAAGGAGTGCGCTTTGATCTTGACCTGGTCCCGATCGATAAGCAGGCTATGCTGCGCAACCTCGGTGCTGTCAAACTTGATATCGAAAGAATGTCAGGTTGGCAAAAGCTTGTCGATGAGCTCCAGAGGGTAAATCGCACGAATATTGAAGCCATGTTAACAATGGAAAACGAAAAATCTGAGTGGCAGAAGATTCTTGAGCAACATGATGCGGAAATGAGAAGCATTGCTACTTATAATGAAAAGCTCGAAGCGGAAGTTGAAAAACTTAAGGAAGAGCTTTCCACTTCCTCCACTTCCTATTCTCAAAGGGAGAAAGTGCTTCAACAACAAGTGCGAGATGCTCATGCCGCTCAAAGAGATGCCGAAGATAGGCTTGACGAGCAAAAAAGAATTAATGAGGGCCATATTGCTGACATCGCAGAGCTGCGAAAGAAGACTAGCTCCCAGGACGTGGAAATCGAAATGCTAAAACTTCAACTCTCTAAAGCTGAAAGAGAGCGTGATGAGGCCGTTGCCGGCAAAATTGCAGCTGAAGAGTCTCATGAGGCAACGAAGGCCAATATCAGCTCAACATTGTTTGACTTCTACTTGCATAGCGTCCTGGGGCGTGGTAGTCTCTCCTTTCCAGGCCCCAAATATGCAATAACTCTGGCCGAAGTGTGGGAGGCCATTCTTGACATGTTTAGCAGTGCTGGCTATGCTGAGGTTGATTTAGAGACAAACTATCTTGACGACGATGCACGCGCCGCTCTTGCTAGGGGAAAGGAGCAACTTGCCAAAGAGAGAGCCAGAAAAGCAGAAGGAGAACATGTAGGGAATGCAGCTTTAACCGACCCAGTTCAACCTTCGGTTTCGGCCGATATCGACATTGTTGGTTCCGGTTCCCATTCTTCGCCTCCTACTAAAGCCATCACTGAGGGTGCAACTGCTCACAATGGAGATGAGAGTCAAGAGAGCGGTGACGCGCGGGGCTTTGAAGTTGACATAGTAAAGCCTGCCTTGCCAGGTAACCTTACTGCTGATCTTGCTCAAGTGGACTGCTCGTTCGCTTCACATGTGTTTGATGAGCTTCTTGACTATTTTTCAAATCTCAACGCGCCACTAACTCCTCTCTTTACAAGAGATACTGACTTTAACTTCTTTTCTTATGTAGAGAAAGCACCGAGCGTTGTTCAGACTTCCCCTCCTCCAGTTATTCCTCTTCCGTCTCTTCAGGTCACTCCTCCTTCCGCCTCTCAACAAGGATCACAGGAGGAGCAAATAGAAGCTCTTCAAGACTTGGACGATCCCATTGTTTCACAAGAACATAGGGGAGAAGAACCTGAAGAGAGCGAAAAGACTCCGGAACCAACTGGTTCTGACGATATGCCGTTAACCACCCTTTTCACTCCAGGGAGCGGGTCTTCTTCTAAGAAGAGGGGGAAAAGCGGAGTTTCAAAGAAGAAGAAGGAATCTTCAGCCGGCGAGGAAAAAGCAAAAGAAAGTCCAATTGTGCCCCTTTCTCCTTCGTCCCCTACTCTTACAAGCTGGCCTAAGAAGTTGACCATCCGGCCAGGCGCAGGCTCAAAACGTGGAAGGAAGAAGAAATGATGGCTTTGGTCCTGTGATTTTTATCTCGCTTTTTTATTTTTGCTTGTATATAAGCTTGTGTTAACCGGAAATTGTGTGGGTACCGGTCCCCGCCTTCTTTTATTTTGAAACCTACACATGTATAAAATTCTCATAGTATGGAATAAAATGATTCTTTTACTTATGCAAATTTCTGTCTGTATTTGAGAACGCATTTATTTTCCGTCTTCATGCAAGTTTCTTTATTTTCTTTATGTGAAGTTGCAGTAAACCTATGGGTATGTTGCTTGAGAATTGTTTTTATTTTTGCGACGACTATATTATATTGCCCACATACCATGGGTTATTGCAATCTCTTTCACATTGGCAAAATTTCGGAGGACAACTCTTCTATTTCGAGAAGACTTGTACTCTTCATTTAGAGAACAACTTTTCCATTTGAAGGAGGTTTGCATTTGTACTTTATATGATAATATTTCCGTTCCAAGGAAATATTTTTCCGATTTAGTAGAATGCGCTTCATAATGGAGAAGTGTTCTCTTTTTTTGTTGCGAAGTTCTTACACTTCACTTTTTTTTTGGAAAAAGCCACTTTTTCTTTGGGAAGTGAATTTTACTTCATAATACCGTGGGCCTTCCGAAAAAGGGCTTCGACCTGCTTGTGCCTCCTAATAGGGTTTTTTGTTTGATTGCGCCTCTGGGAAGTGGTCTTTTTGCTTGATTGTGCCTCTGGGAAGAGGTCTTTTTGTTTCTGCCTCTTGGAAGAGGCTTTTATTTTTTCCCTGTTCGCTGGGAAGCGGGCCTCCGAAGAGGGCTTTTCACATTTCGACTCGTGCGAAGTTTTATTTCAGATCACGGTGAAATGTGTGCCTCCGAAGAGGTCTTGTTATCATTTCAGCTCCGGTGAATTACTTCAACTCTTGGTGAAATGGGCCTCTGAAGAGGGCTTTTCACATCTCAGCTCTTGTGAAGTTTTATTTCAGATCTTGGTGAGATATGTGCCTCCGAGTATGCCTGGAAGGTTCTTCCTCGTGGTTGGCTGCATTCACGGGGCCGACGCAAGTTACTTGGACATTTATTTGCGCAAACTGTCTCAGCTAGTGAACCAGCGCCTTGCCTTCCACTTGGGAAGGTGCCTCCGATCATCCCATGGATTCACGGGGCGGACGCAAGTTACTTGGACGTTTGTCTGCGCAAACTGTCTCAGCTAGTGAACAAGTGCCTTTCCTTCCAGTTGGGAAGGTGCTCCTGGTCATTCCATACCAACCTTTTTTGTTGAGAAAGAAAACTTTCGTTTTCTGGCATGCCCCGTTCGAGGTCTTTATCCTCCGAAGAGTTGTGCCTCCGAAGAGGGCTTGTGCCTCCGAAGACGTCTTTGGCTGTTTGATGCTTGCTCGCCCATGTCTCTTTTCTATTGATTCATATCGGTGATCCCCGTTATCTTTTCCAAACACGCCTCTCTTTCTATTGCCAATAATTTCCTTTATCCAAAGAAGTATACTTCATAGTTAAGCGAGTTGGTGGGGGCAGACAGGATGCTTGTTTGTACAAACAACCACAATTAGTAAGCAAGGGCCCACTTCTAGCAGAATCACTAACTTTTTTGCTTGAAGCACTTCTTTCATAGGATTTGGGCATGGAAATTTTGAACGGCTTAGCGTTTGCTTGTTGGGTGATGTCAGGGATTGCTTGGTCTTATGATGGGTAAGCTTTGTTTTGATTGCCTGCAGTATTAAATCGACATTTTAGCAATACAATTGACGTATTTCATATATCGAAATAAAATAAGCAGTTTATAATAGTAAAGGACACAAGATTTATAGTGGTTCGGACAAGAACAGGGCCTACGTCCACTTTATAGTTCTTATTATTCACTTGCACTGGCTTTACAATGGCTTTCAATACAAGAATCATAAATTCATCATTCTTTTACAATATTTCATTAAAGCCTTTAAGTAAAATATGGGCGCAAATGATTGTTGTTCCAAGCTCTTGGAATTGGATCTCCTTCGACAGTTATTAGTTTGAAAGTGCCATCAAGAAGTTTTTTGCCTACGACATACGGCCCTTTCGAGTTTGGTGCAAACACTCCTGTTGCTGTCATGACCCTCTTCAAGACTAGATCTACAATCTCAAAGCTGCGTTGGCGAACTTTGGAATTGTAGTGCCTGGCAATTCTTTGCTGATGGGCTGCGATTCTGAGCTAAGCCTCTTCCTTTCTTTCATCAAGGAAGTCAAGTGCTTCAAGTTGCAACTCTTCATTTTTTGCTTGGTTGAAATGAATTCTTCTATGTGAAGGAACTTCTACTTCTACCGGAATCATTGCCCCTGATCCATATGCCAATGAAAATGGAGTGTGCCCCGTCGCAGTTTTATGTGTAGTTCTATATGCCCATAGTGCTAGTGGAAGCTTATCGACCCAACCACCTTTCACTTTTTCCAGCTGTTTTTTGATGGTCGATTTGATAATTTTGTTTACTGCTTCCACTTGCCCGTTTTCCTGCGGATGAGCTACTGCTGAGAAGCTTTTCTAGATCTTGAATTTCTTGCAAAAATCTTGGAACTCTTCACTTTCGAATTGGGTTCCATTGTCTGTGATTATCTTTTGAGGCACACCATACCTCCAAATGATATTCTTAGTTACAAAGTTTATCATCTTTTTAGAAGTAATAGTAGCTAATTGTTCAGATTAAGCCCATTTAGTAAAATAATCAACAGCAACAATAGCATATCTGATTCCGGATTTGGAAGTTGCCAAAGGCCCGATGAGATCTATTCCCCAAATAGCAAATGGCCACAGACTGACCATCTGTGTTATCTCAGTGGAAGGTGCTCTTGGGATTTTTGTAAATCTCTGGCATCGGTCACATTTTCGGGCGTAACTTGCAGCATCCCGATTAATATCTGGCCAAAAATACCCATAACGGAGAATTTTCTTTGCTAGAGTTTGACCACCTGAATGATCTCCACACTCCCCTCCGTGTACTTCAGTTAGAATTGTCTCAGCTTCTTCCTTGGTCACACATCGGAGTAATGGCATTGAGAATTCCCTGCCTATACAATTGGCCATCTTGAATTATGTATCTGGAGGCTTTTCTTAACAACTTCTGCCGTTCTTTTGAGTTTTCCGGTAGAGAACCATTGAGCAGATATTTCAATATCGGAGTCATCCATGATTCTTGCTCCTGCGATATAGTCATGACCCAGTCAATATCCATCTCATCAATGCTTGGAGTTGACAGGACTTCCACAGGAACTAGTCCCAATAATTGAGCTTCACTAGTGCTTGCATACTTTGCGAGAGAATCTGCCTTCATGTTTTCTTCCTGGGGTATATGATTTATTGTATAATGGTCAAGGTCATCGAGAAGCTCCCAGGCTCTTGACAAGTAAGCGTGCAGATTTCCTCCTTTAGTTTGAAACTCTTTCTTGACTTGACATACAATAAGCTGTGAATCACTGAAGATCTGCAACATTTTTAACATTCAATTCTTTAGCAATTCTCAAACCGGCAATAAGAGCTTCATACTCTGCTTCATTGTTTGTCGAAGGGAATTCCAATCTTAAAGCATAGCACAATGACCGCCCTTCAGGGGTTTCAAGCACAACCCAAGCCCCGAAACAGTAATCGTTTCTTGCGCCATCAACATACAATTTCCATCAAATTGGGGGATTATCAGTCACTACCTCCTCACTATCACCTTTGTCTGTACATTCTGTGATGAAATCTGCTAAAGCTTGTCCATTGATTGCTCTCCGGGGATGATAAGTAATGTCATATTGGCTGAGTTCAATATTCCACTTCAAAAGGCCACCCGAAGTCTCAGGGCGAAAGAGGACCTGCTTCAGAGGCTGATCAGTGAGGACTTTGATTAGATGAGTTTAAAAATATGGCCTCAATTTTCTTGATGCGATCAGTAGACAATAAATGAGCTTCTCCAACTTTGAATAATTCATTTCTGCCCCGGTAAACCTTTTGCTAATATAGTAGATTGGGTGCTGAATTTTGGCGTCTTCCCATACCAGTGCCACACTAAGAGCATGAGCTGAGACCGCCAAGTATACAAAAAGATCTTCACCATTGTCGGGCTTTGAAAGTATCGGAGGCGTTTCCATATGGCGAATTAATTCATCGAAAGCTTTTTGGCATTCGGGAGTCCAGTCAAAGTTTTTCCTTCCTTTCTTCAGAGCATCAAAGAATGGAATGCAATTATTAGTAGCTTTGGAAATGAATCGACTTAAGGCAGTGACTTTTCCATTGAGACTTTGCAGTTCCTTCTTCGTTCTAGGAGCTTTGACTTCTCTTAAGGCAGTGATTTGAGCAGGATTAGCCTCAATGCCCTAGCGCTCACAATGAAACCCAAGAACTTTCCGGACTCCACCCCGAATGAACACTTCCAAGGGATTAAACTTCATTCCATACTTTCGGAGGACGGCGAACATCCTCGCCAAGTGGTCCATATGGTCTACTGCTTTATTTGATTTAACCAACATATCATCAACCTAAACTTCCATAGTCTTTCCAATCTGTGCCTTGAACATCGCATTAACAAGTCTTTGGTAAGTTGCCCCCGCATTCTTCAGTCTGAAGGGCATGACTCTGTAGCAGTATAGACCGACATCGGTAATGAAGCTCGTGTCCTCTTGATCTAGCTCATGCATCATGATCTGGTTATATCCGGAGTAAGCATCCATAAAAGACAACAATTCATGCCCCGCTGTTCCATCCACCAACTGATCGATCTTGGGTAACGGGAAACAATCTTTGGAGCAGGCCTTGTTTAAATATGAAAAGTCGATACATACTCTCCACTTTCCATTAGCTTTCTTAACCAGTACTGGATTTGAAACCCAATTCGGATAAGTAGATTCTTTGATAAAGCTATTCTCCATGAGCCGATCTACCTCTTCTTTTAATGCCGCTGGCCTCTCGGGACCCTGGGTTCTTCTTTTCTGCTTCACAGGTGTAAACTTCGGATCAATATTCAAAGTATGTACTGCAACTTCAGGTGATATTCCACACATATCAGCATGGGACCAAGCGAATACATCCAGATTTGCTTTCAGGAATGATATCAAAATATTCTAAACTGCCGTATTAAGTTGTGAACCCACATTCAGCACCTTGTTTGGGTCTTTTGGGCAATAGGTACTGGTACCGTTACTTCCACTGGCACCACTCGATTCTCCCCTGCGCTGGCTTTTCTGGGATCCATTTTTCTTCGTGCTTCGCTACATTCGCCAGTACAGGGTCCACCCTGTAATTGCTACAAGGTTGATTCTTTGATGCGGACTGGGGTCGCCGCATCCTTTCCCATCTCTCTCTTCCTTGCCTCACGCAGTTCTATCAGATAACATTCCCACCCCGCATTCCGATCCCCTTTAACAACACTAACTCCATTATCTGTGGGGAATTTCATGGTAAGGCACCACAAGGCGGGGATTGCTTTAAAGGCTGCAAGAGTTGAACGACCTAGGAATTGTAAGCAGAAAATTCATCAACAATCACAAAAGTCTGCCTTCGAACGACCTTCTTCTGCCCCTCTCCAAGTTCCACGAACAGGTCAATAGTCCCAATCGGTTGCCTGGGTTCCCCAGTAAACCCAACAATCTTTTGCGACGAAGCTTGAACATCAGCCATTGGGATCTTCATCTGATCAAAGGTCTTTTTGAAAAAATATTGCAAGAAGCACCACAATCAACAAGTACTCTTCTTACAATAGCTGGTCTAATGCCAGCAGAAATAACCAAGGGATCTATGGTAGGGGCTTCAACACCCATAGAATCCCTGACTCTGAGGACAATGCCATCATTAAAAGTTTTCTGCTGCTTCAGAGGTGCAGCAACTTCCAACACAAAAGCACTCTCCTCTGTTGGGGCATATTTCAATGCATGAGCGTATCATTCCATCTCACCCCAGCTTCTGCCAGCTGGGTGAGGTCCTCCTGTAATCACATTAATAACGGGCCTCTCTGATTCATGAGCTGCTGCCTTTTCACTTGAACTAGGACGATGAAAAGGAGCCTGTTGTCCTTGAGTTGACGAAGTTGGGCCATTCCTGTTCCTCTTTACATATTGCTGGAGCTTGTTTTCTTTCAATAGTTCCTCAATCAACTCCTTCAAGTGATGGCACTCATTGGTACGTCAAGATCATTCTCGGCTTTGTGTTGTCTACTTCAGCCAAAGTTATATTAAAACGATTCAAGAAAGATCTAATGGATTCTCCAGGATTCTGCTCCATGCTGGATAACGACATTATATCTTTCGCCTTCGAAGCGTGCAATTTGAACTGTTCCTTGAACTTTCGAGTCAAATCAGAAAACTAGTCTATCGACCGGACCGACAACTTTGTGAACCAAAGTAGAGCAACTCCTTCCAGGTATACCGGAAAATACCGGCATTCGATCTCATCAGAAGCTCTGGCACCCGTCATGTGCCAATCATACTTGTATATAAATTCATTAGGGTCACTCGTCCCCTTATAAACCGGAATGGTAGGAGGAACGAACTTCCTAAGAAACTCTGCTTTCAAAATCCTTTCAGTGAATGGAGTCTTGCTTGGAGCGAACCCCCATTCTTCTTCGTCTTCCTCCCTTTACATACTTTCCTTCATGATTTGTCAGACCATCCCTGAAAAATATTCCTCATCATTAATGGGCTCAACAGGACATGCATCGGCTATCTTCTCAGAAGTTTGCCTCGACAGGCGCTCACGGAAAGTTGGCTGTTGTCCCGATCCTCCAACTTGGGGAGGTATGTCTTTGACTGGGCCAGCTGCCCTTTGAGGAACATCCCTTTCTTCAACATCATGAACATTATCAGCAAAGTTTGGTTCGTTATTCACCGGTTGACGGTTAGCCCCAAGCAAAGCGTTCAACCTTTCCAACATCAGATTGTTTTGGGCTTCCATCTGCTGATATAGCCCAGAAACTGTAGCATCCAATTCTGCTCGCGTTATTCCAACAGTTGGAGTTGTTTGACTTAAAGGAGGAGAAGTGGCAGTAGTCTCGCGAACATCGTCGGATCTAACAGACTTGCGCTTTCTTCCAGGAGCCATTATTTCTGATAAATTCTGGTTTTTAGAGAGATCCTTTCCACAAATTTCTGTGAAGCTATGATGAAAGTATCCTGAGTTGGGTTCTCAGTGAAAGCACCAAAAATATTAACGTAAAAATCAGACGCTAACATCCCAGTGTATGTAGAGTAAATGTGAAAGCACCACCCGTCAATACGGGAATTAGAGATAAGCAGAAAATTACAGAAAAGCAGTAAAAGACGCAGTTTTTATAGTGGTTCGGCTTATAGTCGAGCCTACGTCCACTTTAATTCTCTTTATTGCTGATTCAAGTACAACTTATACAACTTTCTTCAATTACAATACGCTTAGACTAGTAGCTCAAACTTCGATGAGGAATGATCTTTTGAATTCATGTCGAATGATGTAGATTTTCTCTTGAAGTTTGTCGTAATGTCCTAGGTGTTTTGAGTGCTTGAAGTGCTGCTTTAGTTGGGAAAATGGCAGAGTGTCTGTGCCTTGAAGAATGATCCAAAAGTCCCCTCTATGTTGGAGCTTAGGCCGTATTTATAGGAAATTCTGGATATGCCTTAAGTCGTGAGCCACTTAAAGTAAGTCGTAGGTCGTAGGTTATGACCTAAGATAGGTCATAAGTCGTCAGCAAGTTAAGGGGATATGGGTTATGACCTAACTGGTTCGCACCTGTCCATCTGAACTAACTAGTAGGTTCTAGTGACCTAACGGAAAGCGGCATGGTTCAATCACTAAGTTCTAAGTCGTGAACGATTTAAAGTAGGTCGTGAAGGCACTAGGTCGCTGCCACTTTATGACTTTAAGTCGCGAAGTACTTAGGCCGCTGCCGCTTTATCTCTTTAAGTCGCGAAGTACTTAGGCCGCTGCCGCTTTATCTCTTTAGGTCGTGAAGTACTTAGATCGTTAAGTGGTCCACTTCTTAAGTCATTAGGTCATCCATTTCTTAAGTCGTTAGGTCGTGGCTTCCTGTAAGTCGCTTCATGTGTTAGGTCGCTTACTTCTCTAAGCAGTTAAGTCATCCCATTTCTTAAGTCGTTAGGTCGTGGCTTCCTGTAAGTCGCTTCATGTGTTAGGTCGCTTACTTCTCTAAGCAGTTAAGTCGTCCCATTTCTTAATTCGTTAGGTCGTCCACTTCTTAAGTCGTTAGGTCGTGGGGTTATTTTCAAAGCGGAGTTAACAAGAAATTTATGTAATAGTTTTGAATCCAATATTTAATCTATCTATTTGACAGGAATGTATGGAATACTAATTAATTTATTTAACTAAATGGAATTTTGGGGATTTTATTTATAATTAGCGAATTTAATGAAATTAAGGGTTTATATTGAAACTTATAAATTAACCTTCTCTAAATTGATATTTGTAACAACCCGGTATTTTCATCCATTCGCAGTCGCACATGTCAGACTTGAATTGCTCAAAATACTGCATTGTAAATAACTTTGGAGCAAATGAATTACAAATCACAGAATCACAGACATAGAACAAACAGAATACTCGCAGCGTAATATAAAATACATAGTAGTTCATGAAGCTACTATGGCAAAGTTGCAAACCAAGTACATAATACAGTTTGAAAACAACATAATAGAAATCCCAAATACATAGAAGTTCACTAATACATGAGATAAACTAGAATAGCTGAAACAGAAAGTAGGTATAAATGTAGATAAGAAGAAACTCCAGCAAAGACCAGCTCCAGAAAGAGAATCCAAAGCTGTGAATACTCAGGCTGACCCGAGCGTAAAGTAAAACACATAACACTCGAGTCAGGACAATATATACTTATATAATGTAAATCAACTCAAGTGAACTGTAGTAGAAATGCACCATAACTTAAAGGATGCTTGGGATCGCCCATCCTTTAAAGATCAGTTAAACCATAAATTAAATACATCCCGTGGTTAAAATTTCAAAATAGTATTTATACTTCGAAATCAAATATCATTTAAAAATTCAATATCATTCAAAATTCATTTCAAAATATCGTATCTTCCAAACCACATTCATTTTTATTTAATTTAAATACCATTTCAAAACACATTTCAAAATAGTTTATATTTCGAAACAAATTGCTTCATTTAAATCATTAAAATGAAGATATTATATTTAATAATTAAATTATTAAATTTTCAAAATTTCAATCTTTCAAAGTTCATTCATTCACTTAAATTTATTAAAATAATGAAAATTCAACTTTCGCAGCATTTAGAAAATGCTACGGAAAGTCACACTTAAAACAGTTCAATTTAACAAACGACAACATTTAAAATGCTGTAATAGGGTTCCATTAGTTTCAAATAAACTTAGTTAAATTCAACCATTATAAAATTCACAAAAATGCTATAATAGCCTTTAATTAAATTGAGCCATTTGGTTCTTTATTATCAACTACAGCATTTACAAATGCTGTATTATCCTTTACATTAGAATTAATAGCATTTTAGAAATGCAGTAAATTAACTTCCAATATTCAGTATAATTTCACAAACAATTATATTTTTATTTAAACCATTTTTAACTTATAAAATCATATAATTTCACTTTTAAAACAATCGTTCAAATACCCTTATATTCATGATTTTATAAAGTTAAATCTCTATTCAAAAATCAAAATTTAATAGCAATTCACTTATTAAATTCCGACATTAAATTTTAAATTCATTAAATTAAATTTAAGTTAACACTTAAGTTTAAATTTTCTAATATAACTTAATTTCATTTTTATTTACTTAACTTAAAATTCACTTTTAAGCCAAATTCACAAATTTCCGATTTTAGTTATATTTAAAAATTTCAACTTAAATATTCATTCATTTCACAATTTAACTTAATTCAAAAATAATTAATATATTATAAAATTATTTTAAATTCATTTAGTTCAAAATATCATAAATTTATCATATTTTCATATTTAATTTAAATTCATTTATCACCAAATTATAATTTCCAAAAACTTACATTTCAGATTTTCTAACTTTACCATTAATTTATTTCACTTATAAATTTTCAGAGAGTCAATAATGCTTTACAAAAATCATTTTTAATCAAATTTAAATCAAAATATTATAATATACACATTCCTAAAATATTTTAAAATTTTAAGAAAAACATATTTTAACAACGGGTCTGTATTTCATTTTCTAGCCTAAGTAAAGTGATACGGGTAATATGTCATTTCAACCCGTAATTTACAAAGAAAACCCGGGTTTGATCATTTCAAACCCGAAATCCCAAGTAAATGAAAATAATTGAAAATTATTTAGGCCAATCATTTCATCCCATAACGATTTTCTCCTATTCTAAAGTCCGTTCGGGTATGTATCATTTCAACCCATAGTGATTCTAATCCAAAAAGAACTTGCAATGTGATAAACTAATAAAAATAATAGAGCAACATAATATAACAGTAACATATAATATAACAAGTGTTTAAGCATGGGTGAACAACATAAAATCATAACATAGCAGGTGTAACATGATAATGTATTTTACAGATTCAAAAGGGGTCAATTTACTAGTTATAAAAGCACATATTGTCTGGTGAGAATAACTCACCGGTTTGAGCTGATGACCAAACGAAAAATTTCACAAACGAGATCTACACAGGCACAAAAGCACGACACAGATACGAATGGAGGAGGAAAATGTCAAATTCCTTGGTTGCACATCAAACAAAACAATATAACAACGATGAGTTTCAAATCAACTACGATCAAAACTACACTAGAATAGACTGCACAGAATCAAATAGAAATGCTTGCACTTGCTTTTAACCCTTACTAGGCTCAGCCATAAGGGGAAATAAAAAATAATGGCAGGCATTTTGGTCAGGTTATGGTGGGTATGGGTCGGCCTAGATGTCATTTGTGATGGTGCCAAAGTGGGTGAAGGGAATAATACACATAAGCATGAATACATGCATTTGGTCATTGATTTGGGCTCGGCCAAGGCTCCAAGTGTCACGGCCAGAGGTGTGGGGTCCACTGTGGTGGTGTGTCCAAGGGTGCTGGAGGTGGTGGAGGCGTGGTAGGTGGCGGCTAGAGGGGTGGTGAGGAGATGGAAGTGATGTTGTGCTCGGCTTGGTGAGGAATTCGGGTTGTTTTGAAAAGTTTGTGGTTGGGCATCACCAAGGGGGGTCATGGCTTGGGTGGCTGGTGAGGAGGAAGTGTTGGTGGTGTGCCATCAAGTGGTGGAGGCGGCTAGGCCGCCAGGTAGCATGGCCGAACCTAAATGGAAGAGCAAGTGCAAACAAAAAATCAAAAGGAATAAGCAATATAAGCGAAAAAAAGAGATAAAAGAAATAATTTTTTTTACCAACTTCCCAAGCATGTGATGGCCGAATTTTTTTTCTTAGGAAGGAGGAAAGGAAGATACGTGAAATGAAAATGAATTAGTCAGCTGAAATGTGGGGAGTTATGCCAAAAGAAATGAAGAGTTGTGAGGAAAATGAAGAGGTGGAATTCAAAAAGGCAAAAGGCAATTCAAAAGTCAAAAACTCTTCATATATCCTTATTTAATTTATATAACTTTATATTTATGGAAATAATAATAATCCCAGATAAAATTTCGAAACTTTATCGAAATATAAAAAGTTATATAATGTTTATTAATTATATAAAGTTAAATTAAGAAAAATAGCTAAAAATAGTGAACTAGACTAGAAAATTTGAAATTAAATAGAATAATTTTTAGAAAATTCATATGAGCTTGTAAAATATTTTTAAACATAAATAATAACATAAAATAAAAATACATTCACAAAATAAATATATAAATTTTAATTAAATATAATTTAAATGAAGAAAATAGCAGAAAAATAGAAATCAGCCTTTAAAAATAGGAAATAAATACAGTAAATTCTGGAAATTTTTTATTATCACTTTAAAAATATTAAAAGACAAAATATACATAAAATAACATATTAACACATATTAAAATAAAATATAACATAGAAAATATGATTTATATAATTTAAAATAGACAAAATTTCAAAATAAAACAAATTATAATCAAAATTGAAATGTACATAACTTTCACAAATTAAATCCGTTTTCAACGAAATTAAAAGTAGTATTCAAATTATTAAATCTATTTTCATAATAAAAGATAAAATTTAAGAATTTAAATATTTAAATTTGAAATTTAAAATCAAGGTTTGACCAGTTTGAACAGAAATTCATCTTTCAGTAAAATATCCAATTTATACCGGTTTGAAATTATAATTCACATAATAATCAATACCTACATTTAAAAATGAAATGTTTGAAATAAAACAAGTTTAAAATAATTTCAAAATAAAACAAAGTTAAATATTAAAATATATGAAAAATCTAGGGTTGTAACACTCTCCCCCACTCAAATCTTTTCGTCCTCGAAAAGGAAGGAAGCAGAGAAACAACAAGAAAGAACAATAGGTTGGAAGACATCCTGAAAGAAGGTAGGGAAAAAGTAGCTAGGTGGGAAAGCAGGTTGAAAGACATGGATGAACCATTATTTTAAATTTTCTATTTTATATTTGACATGTTAAACATTTACTATGATAATTAGTTATTTGATTCAAATTTGATAGTTCGAAGTAAACAATATTTAAGACATTTTAAATCATGATTAGAATATCCTTTATACAATACTTTACCAAAATACTTTTATAACTCGATGTCTTAACAAGTTTACTTTCGCTCCAGCAGACTCTGGCTATGCGTTGATCAGGCGCAAAGCTAGAATTCTCCAAGTACTTAGTAACTTGTTTCAACACCCAGTGAAAATACTAAAAAAAATATGTATGAGAAGTTCCTCTCAAAATCCAATGTCAAATAATGATAATAAGATAGCAGTGGCCCGCTGCTCATCCTGTATTTACGTAATGGACACAACACTTTCCAGAAGATCCTTCTACCTTTCGGATTCTAGAAAAATATCGTAGCCAGTTCGTAAACAAGGGACATCGACCCCTGCTGCAGTGGTACGCTGCTGATTCAATGATTTACGCAATGGATGCACTTCCTTCAGGAAGATCCATAAACAACAGATCCCAGGATCGAAAGCGCCTCCATTGGGTAAACTAAAGAACCATCTACCCTGGAAATAAAATCGAGGAACTCATGAGTTTAAGTCCGGACAACCATATCAGTTCGAATCCATTTCTGAATTCACCCAAGTCCATTAGGGTTTATCGGTCGAATCCATTCCTGGATTCCCCAAGTCCATTTGGGTCGAAGCATATCACTATACTTCTTCCGGAGGGTACTTCCCATACTTATTACATCAAAATATAATATACGATATATATAGCCCTTCAAAATCATAGCTTCAAATATCGCACTTACATAAATTCCATTATATATAAGATTTCATTTTCAAATTGAATACTTTCCAAAATCAATAGTATATCAAATCACACTTATATAGACTTTGATTACATAAGATTTTAATTTACAAATTGATTACCTTTTCAATTCAACGTTTTCAAATCAACTTCATACTTATACAAATCCATTTTATATAAGTTTGATAACTCCCAAATCAAGTATTTAGTAAAACAAGGTTCTCAATTTTAATTTGTTTCAATAACATTTCAGTTTCAAAATCATATATGATTTCGCCAAATCATTTCTTCCAAATTACATACACTCAGTTTCAAAGTTTCTTAAAACAATAGATTTAGAAATAATCCAAATTTCCAAATCAAAAAAAAAATTAGGTCAGACAAATTCATTTCCATTTCAAACATATATTCACCTTCAAAAATCATAATACTTTCAAAGCTATAAATCTTTCGAAACAAAAATACTTGAAATCATTACACTTTGAAAATCATAACTTTTCTAAATCATACATTTGAAATCATAAAACATTCCTTTAATTCTATACATTTCACAAATTTATTCAATTTAAACCCAAGTCTACAAGTTCCAGCTTTAATTCAATTCAAACCATCAGTTTCAATTCAATTTAGTTTTCCAACAAAACCATTTCAAAAATTATCAAATTTCAAATAAAGATTTGATCCGCAAAATAAACTATTCAATCTTTAATATATTTCAGAGCTTAAATGTACCATATTCCAAAACTAAATTTTATAATTTCATATATCTCAAATTTTACTTCATTATTACTTAGTTTTGACATATTCATTTCATAAATCCATCATTTTGCATTAAACTCAAATTACAAGTAAACCAAATAACCTTTCATACAAATATAAACTTTAAATTTCATTTATCAAAATCAATTATCATTCCTGATTCACATTCTTTATCAAATAAAGATTATATCATTCAAAGCCTCATTATCAAATCATTATTTGAATTCAATTTCAAATATTTAAATTTAAATATCATTTAAAAAAATCAAATATGTCATTCAATTATTATTTCAAATATCATTACAAAATACATTTCAAAATTCCATTCAAATATTCATTTATCTCATTACATTTCATTCCATTTAACACATAACCAAGTAAACCTTATTTAAATTCAAATTCATCTTAAATTCCTTATAATTCAAATTTAAATATTAAATTATATTCAAAACTCCTTAAATTTCACAAATAATCAATTCCAAAATTAAATCATTTAACTTTTTAAAACATAACTCAACAGTGTTAAAATCTATAACATTACGAAACATTATCAAATTATAACAATGACAGCATTTAAAAGTGCTATCGTAACTTATAGTTTCCACAATAGGTTAGTCAAGAATAACGGCATTTATAAAATGCCATAACAGATATTTAGTTACTTCAAACAAAGTTAAGTTAAAAAACAACAGCATTTTAAAGTGTTGTCATAAAACTATAGCACTTTAGAAATGCTATTAATAAAATTCCAGATTTTATTATAAATTTTCAAAAACAATACAACTTCAATTTTATCAAATTTTAAACTTGTAAATCATATTTCTAGACTTCAAAATTTCACATTTAAATAATTTTTAACATATGATTTATCACAACAAAATTTTAAATCGAATATTCAATTTAAAACTCACTTTCATTTGTTAAGTCAAAATTCACTATTTTTCTTAACTTATAAATTTAACAAAAACTCAACATTTTACTTCAAATATCTTTTCAAAATTATATTTCATACTAGTATAATTCAAAATAGTCTTATTTATTTCACTCCACAACAGTTTCAAACTTATATAAATCATATTACTTTATACATTAATCATACCAAACTAAACTTGTACTTTATCAAATATCTTATACCATTCAAAATTTCTTAGATTTGAAAAGTTAACCTTGATTTGGAAGTGCTCGAACCTTCAAATTAGTCGAAGAAATCATATTTTCAATCCAAGAGTTCGAAATCACCAACAAATTTGTAAATCAATTCCAATAAGTAAGGTTATACCAAAACAAATCTAAATCTCGAGGATTGAACACCGACTTATTTTAAATCATTTCAATTATATATATACACATATCTTTTGAATATCAAACCATACATCGAAATCGGAAATCAAAATTTGGTTTCATAAAATCACTTGCATAGCAAAGCTAATAGAGTGGCCTCTTCCGCACTCAGAAACTCAAAAATCAATGTCGATGATGCATGTATTCATCACCGAAATTATTTTTCAGTGACATAAGTGGGTTCTGGACTTTTATTTCTTGAAACTTCTTTGAAATCTCTTTGAAATCATTGGTTCGAATACATTTGAAACATTTCTTCTCTGGAAAAATATCCTTAGATCATATCATTATTACATATTTTCCGAAATCTTAAAAACCCATTTCAAAACATTGGTGTTCAATTCCTCGAAATTCAAATTCAAAACCCTTCATTTATAAATTATTTTTATATAAATCACATTTTCTTATAAATTTCCAAAATTTCAAATCCTTTAAAAGCTTCAAATTTTCATTTTCCAAAGGTGAAAATCCTTATTGAAAACATTTCACTTTTATGTATAAAATAGGGCCATCCTTGTCAAAATAATAATTTCGATGTGTGCACAAATTCAAAATACAATCAAACACAAATTTCCAAAGAATGATTCAAGGTTAGATTTCAAGCAATATGGAGATTCGAATTTAGAGGAACTCTAATCAAATAGAATTCTATTTTGAAGATAAGCTCGAACGAAGATAAGATAATTTTATTACCAAATAGAAGATGATAAGCCTATATAAATCGCGGGCGACCTTAACCGGTCAACCGTGACTTCACTAATATAATCAATTCGAAAATCTAAGGAAAATCGAAATTCGATAGCCCGAGAAGAATCCGGGTAGAGCAAGAGATAGATAACATCGAAAACCGAGGATACAGGAATCTCCGGTAAAGCAATGCCAATTATAAAGGATTTTCACCCCTTTACAAATCATTCAAAGATTTGCGGAATCACCGATCTTTATAGAGGTCATTCCAAAGTGGAGTTATGAAATGCTCCAAAATCAAAATGGATAGAATAGGGAAGACAAGACTGGATTTCAGAACAAGTGGGAGCGTTCCAAAGTTCAAGGAATCCTAATCGATAAGAATCCTAACCAAGAGATTTCTAACAAGATGGATACTGAATGGATGAATTTTTGAAAATCTTGGTTTCAAAATAAGAATTTTTTTATACCAAAATAATCTTTGAAATCCTTTAAAAATCATTTGGAAATTATTTTATATCTCGAAAATACGTTTTCTCACAAGAAAGCATTATGAGATTGGTTTCACTCATTCTAGGGTATTTCTATCCCATCTCTAATGAGTTTTTGCTCCACAAGCTATGGTTTGCCTAAAACCAAAGCTCTGATACCAAATGTAACAACCCTGTATTTTCAGCCATTCGCAGTCGCACATGTCGGACTTGAATTGCTCAAAATACCGCATTGTAAATAAATTTGGAGCAAATGAAATACAAATCACAGAATCACAGACATAGAACAAACATAATACCTCGTAGCGGAATATAAAATACATAGTAGTTCGTGAAGCTACTACGGCAGAGTCTCAAACCAAATACATAATGCAGTTTGAAAACAACATAATAGAAATCCCAAATACATAGAAGTTCACTAATACATGAGATAAACTAGAATAGCTGAAACAGAAAGTAGGTATAAATGTAGATAAGCAGAAACTCCAGCAAAGACCAGCTCCAGAAAGAGAATCCAAAACTGTGAATACTCAGGCTGACCCGAGCGTAAAGTAAAACACATAACACTCGAGTCAGGACAATATATACTTATATAATGTAAATCAACTCAAGTGAACTGTAGTAGAAATGCACAATAATTTAAAGGATTCTTGGGATCGCCCATCCTTTAAAGATCAGTTAAACCATAAATTAAATACATCCCGTAGTCAAAATTTCAAAATAGTATTTATACTTCGAAATCAAATATCATTTAAAAATTCAATATCATTCAAAATCCATTTCAAAATATCAAAATATCATATCTTCCAAACCACATTCATTTTTATTTAATTTAAATACCATTTCAAAATAGTTTATATTTCGAAACAAATTGCTTCATTTAAATCATTAAAATGAAGATATTATATTTAATAATTAAATTATTAAATTTTCAAAATTTTAATCTTTCAAAGTTCATTCATTCACTTATATTTATTAAAACAATGAAAATTCAACTTTGTCAGCATTTAGAAAATGCTACGGAAAGTCACGCCTAAAACAGTTTAATTTAACAAAAGACAACATTTAAAATGCTGTAATAGGGTTCCATTAGTTTCAAATAAACTTAGTTAAATTCAACCATTATAACATTCACAAAAAATGCTATAGTAGCCTTTAATTAAATTGAGTCATTTGGTTCATTATTATCAACTACAGCATTTACAAATGCTGTATTATCCTTTACATTAGAATTAATAGCATTTTAGAAATGCAGTAAATTAACTTCAAATGTTCAGTATAATTTCACAAACAATTATATTTTTATTTAAACCATTTTTAAATTATAAAATCATATAATTTCACTTTTAAAACAATCATTCAAATACCCTTATATTCATGATTTTATAAAGTTAAATCTCTATTCAAAAATCAAAATTTAATAGCAATTCACTTATTAAATTCCAACATTAAATTTTAAATCCATTAAATTAAATTTAACTTAACACTTAAGTTTAAATTTTCAAATATAACTTAATTTCATTTTTATTTACTTAACTTAAAATTCACTTTTAAGCCAAATTCACAAATTTCCGATTTTAGTTATATTTCAAAATTTCAACTTAAATATTCATTCATTTCACATTTTAACTTAATTGAAAAATCATTAATATATTATAAAATTATTTTAAATTCATTTAGTTCAAAATATCATAAATTTATCATATTTTCATATTTAATTTAAATTCCATTTATCACCAAATTATAATTTCCAAAAACTTACATTTCAGATTTTCTAACTTTACCATTAATTTATTTCACTTATAAATTTTCAGAGAGTTAATAATGCTTTACGAAAATCATTTTTAATCAAATTTAAATCAAAATATTATAATATTTACATTCCAAAAATATTTTAAAATTTTAAGAAAAACATATTTTAACAACGGGTCTGTATTTCATTTTCTAGCCTAGGTAAAGTGATACGGGTAATATATCATTTCAACCCGTAATTTACAAAGAAAACCCAGGTTTGATCATTTCAAACCCGTAATCCCAAGTAAATGAAAATAATTGAAAATTATTCAGGCCTATCATTTTAGCCCATAACGATTTTCTCCTATTCGAACGTCCGTTCGGGTATGTATCATTTCAACCCATAGTGATTCTAATCCAAAAGGAACTTGCAATGTGATAAACTGATAAAAATAATAGAACAACATAATATGATAGTAACATACGATAAAATAGGTGTTTAAGCATGGGTGAACATCATAAAATCATAACATAGCAGGTGTAACATGATAATGTATTTTACATATTCAAAAGGGGTCAATTTACTAGTTATAAAAGTACATATTGTTTGGGGAGAATAACTCACCGGTTTGAGCTGATGACCCAACGAAAAATTTCACAAACGGGATCTACACAGGCACAAAAGCACGACACAGATTCGAACGGAGGAGGCAAATGTCAAATTCCTTGGATACACATCAAACAAAATAGTATAACAACGATGAGTTTCAAATCAGTTACGATCAAAACTACACTAGAATAGACTGCACAAAATCAAATAGAAATGCTTGCACTTGCTTTTAACCCTTACTAGGCTCATCCATAAGGGGAAATAAAAAATAATGGCAGGTGTTTGGGTCAGGTTATGGTGGGTATGGGTCGGCCTAGATGTCATTTGTGATGGTGCCAAAGTGGGTGAAGGGAATAATACACATAAGCATGAATACATGCATTTGGTCATTGATTTGGGCTCGGCCAAGGCTCCAAGTGTCACGACCAGAGGTGTATGGTCCACTGTGGTGATGTGGCCGAGGGTGCTGGAGGTGGTGGAGGCATGGTAGGTGGCGGCTAGAGGGGTAGTGAGGTGATGGAAGTGATGTTGTGCTCGGCTAGGCTAGGAATTCGGGTTGTTTTAAAAAGTTTGTGGATGGGCATCACCAAGGGGGGTCATGTAACAACCCGCATATTTAACGATTTTATATTTAAATGTTTAATTTGAATATAGCATCGTTAGTCAGATTTTGGGTCCGAAATGTTACTTTTTGCAAACGGCCGAATCGGGACTCGAAACCATTTCCATTGATTCCAAAATGGCGTTTGCGATCTTTTTGAGTGTAAGCTTTGATATGTTTGGAGTAAGTCGAATTTTTCTATTTGCTATGCGGGCTTTGGGTTTGGGTTTCACTCAAACTGTTCTATAAACCAACTCAGCCCTTCTCTCCTTCCATTCACTTATTCATTTCATAAAAGCTTAAGCTAAAACTAAAATGGGGGAAGAGAAAGAAAATTAGAAACTCCTAGCCCTAGATCCTCTTGCAAATCCAAATTCTTGCTCCAAAATCATAGAGAAGCCATTGGTAAGCTCCTCTTCATATTCTCTATCTCTTTCTCTCTTCAATCTCAGAAATTTCCTAAACCTAATTTAGGAAAATACTTGTATTATTCTTAGATTGAAGCTAGTAGAGTTGAAGTGGAGATTTGTTGGTCTTCTCCTTGCAAATTTAACTCCTTCTTCTTTGTTTTTGAATTAGAAGGTGAGATTTTTATCTCACATCTATGTTTACAACTATGTTGGGTTGTTAGGTATGAATTGCCAACAATTATTCATGTGCAATTGCTTATGATTCGGATTGGTTTTATGAAAATTGCAAATTTTGGTGTTTTGGAAGTATAAAACTCTAGAATCATAGTTTGAGGTTTGATAATGTGTTTGGAGTTGGGTAAGAGAGCTAATAGCGCTGGGTTGTCATTGGGCATAATTCCCTAGCGTCGTTGCTCTTCGATTGCATTTTGAAGGAGTGTTTCCTTCATTAGAAAGGCTAAGACACAGCCTTAAGGCTTAGTCAGTCGACTGACCTTCTACAGTCAGTCGACTGGCTGTAGCCAATTGGCATATCAAGGCCGTAAACATAGACATGAAGTCTCTGTTTCCTGCAACAAGTCGACTGGCCATTTTAGTCAGTCGACTGAATGCAGGAAATGGGATTTTTATGTCTCTGGATCAGTCGACTGACTGCAGTGAACCAGTCGACTGACCTGCCTCATTTTGCCTAATGTGCCTATTTGTTTGTAATTCCCACTTTTATCGATTTAAATTGATTCCAATTAGTTGCTTATGCATATTTGACCATGATGATTCCTTTTTGACTTCATCCACGGGTTTTTATAAAATAATCTTCTAAAATCACATTTAAATGTTCGTTTCTCCAATTTATAAATTCTATTTAAAACCCACACTTTCGCACTTCGAGCGAAGTGGAAGGAAGATTAAATGGTTAGGTAAAACACGGACCATGAATCCCTGCGTTTGTCTTTCCGATTAGTCCTCGACCTATTCGATTGATCGTTTTGACCTTCGGGTTTGGTTTATCGATGATATGAGGTAAACTTTTTACTGCTTTGAGTGTGAAAGTGGCTGACGGATAGTAAACCGTTTAGTGCGAACGAGTGGTTATGGGACATACGTTAACACTTTTCGGATTCCTTTTTGAGAGTTATGACACATTCCGCCAGTTAGTGGTGTCCAGCACTGGGTCTCTGACCTTCACCACTATAGTTTGTTGCCTTCGGGTATGTTGCCTTCAGGTTTGTACCTTCGGGTTTGTGCCTTCGGGTTTGTTGCCCTTTAGTATCGCTTCCGATGTTGGTCGTTATGAGCCGCATGGGTGATATTGGGTTGCTGTTTAGTATCGCTTTCGATGTTGGTCGTTATGAGCCGCATGGGTGATATTGGGTTTGGAGTCTTCGGGCTCATGGATCCTTGTTTGTACAGTACTGAGCTCGAGCAAATTTTATGATGTTTCATTTATATGTATATTCCCTTGGTATCGCCCTTCGGTGTTGGTCTTTTTGAGCCGCATGATGTGTAGCGATTACCTTGTGGAACTTGTATACCTTATGGGTATTTGTTATTTTCCTTTTGGCTTGATTTAGGATAATTTTATCCTTTGTTTATCTATGTCACCGATGATATGAGGCTTGTTCTATATGATTCATCTTTTGTTGATGATTGTGTTATCTCTTTTAGAGATATTTGTTATACTTAGTAACCTTGTAGGTTTATTGTTGTTCAGTTTATCTAACTGATTTGTTTAGCTAGACTGATCCGTGTATTTTATACTCGGGTCAGACCGAGATGTTTCAGGTTAGGTACATTTGGACTTAGCCTATTTTGCTTCCGCATGGACTACTCCGCTAGCTTCTTTTAGTCATAGCTTTTTGTGTAGTCCTATTATGTTGTAACTCTGATATTTATTATTGTGAACTCGTCTGTATATTGTGGTCTGCTATACCACTTGACTTGTATTATTTTGTATACTCTGTTATGTATCAATATATGTGTATATGATGATCTGTTGTTCTGTGATGTGTATTATATTTGAATTGTTATATTCTGTTCTGATAGATCCAACCACCTATGGTTTTGTTTTAAATATTCGTTGGGTATGTCGACCTGCTTGGTATGACTCTTGTCAATGTATTCAATAGATAATTAGGGCAAGGCTATAGATGGTCGCTCCCAGCCAGCCTTATTCTCCGTGTCAGTTGACGGCATTACCCTGTAGTGTCCTTGGCTAGCGTGGGTATAAAGGTGGGGCGTCACAGGTCATAGCTTGGGTGGCTGGTGAGGAGGAGGTGTTGGTGGTGTGCCATCAGGTGGTGGAGGCGGCTAGGCATCAAGGTAGCATGGCCGAACCTAAATGGAAGAGCAAGTGCAAACAAAAAATCAAAAGGAATAAGCAATATAAGTGAAAAAAAGAGATAAAAGAAATAATTTTTTTTACCAACTTCCCAAGCATGTGATGGCCGAAATTTTTTTCTTAGGAAGGAGGAAAGGAAGATACGTGAAATGAAAATGAATTAGTCAGCTGAAATGTGGGGAGTTATGCCAAAAGAAATGAAGAGTTGTGAGGAAAATGAAGAGGTGGAATTCAAAAAGGCAAAAGGCAATTCAAAAGTCAAAAACTCTTCATATATCCTTATTTAATTTATATAACTTTATATTTCTGGAAATAATAATAATCCCAGATAAAATTTCGAAACTTTATCAAAATATAAAAAGTTGTATAATATTTATTAATTATATAAAGTTAAATTAAGAAAAATAGCTAAAAATAGTGAACTAGACTAGAAAATTTGAAATTAAATAGAATAATTTGTAGAAAATTCATATGAGCTTGTAAAATATTTTTAAACATAATAATAAAAAAAAATAAAAAAAATTCACAAAATAAATATATAAATTTTAATTAAATATAATTTAAATGAAGAAAATAGGAGAAAAATAGAAAACAGCCTTTAAAAATAGGAAATAAATACAGTAAATTTTGGAAATTTTTTATTATCACTTTAAAAATATTAAAAGACAAAATATAAATAGAATAACATATTAACACATACTAAAATAAAATATAACATAGAAAATATGATTTATATAATTTAAAATAGACAAAATTTCAAAATAAAACAAATTATAATCAAAATTGAAATGTACACAACTTTCACAAATTAAATCCGTTTTCAACGAAACTAAAAACAGTATTCAAATTATTAAATCTATTTTCATAATAAAAGATAAAATTTAAGAATTTAAATATTTAAATTTGAAATTTAAAAGTCAAGGTTTGACCTGTTTGAACAGAAATTCATCTTTCAGTAAAATATCTAATTTATACCGGTTTGAAATTATAATTCACATAATAATCAACACCTACATTTAAAAATGAAAAGTTTGAAATAAAATAAATTTAAAATAATTTCAAAATAAAACAAAGTCAAATATTAAAATATATGAAAGATCTAGGGTTGTTACGATATTTAAATTTGTTTAAATCGTTGTAAAAGATTATGAAGTTAAAAATCTTGAAATTTGTCAATTATCGAGATAAAATTTAAAATATTATTTAATTAGTTAATTATTAATTTGTTTAATTAATGGAAAAATAGCTTTTTTGGCCACAGACTCAGATTTCGACGAAACCAGTTTCATTGGATCAGTAACGGCGAATTTTTGTAAGGTTTCAAGTTTCGTAGCGATCAGACTTGTCGTTCGGTCGTACGGACTCGAAACGCCTTGAAATCGATAAATTGAAATCAATTTGAAGATATTGATTTTAGCAAAACTTCTTCATACGGTGCAATTTGAACCTGAATCCTTCTCCATTGCGTTTAAAATATTTTAAAACATCTATTTTGATATATGGGTTGACCCAATTTCGTTCCGGTGTCGAAACGGGCTTTGGACCACTTTGGCTTTAGCGCGTATATCTGTTTTATCCATCTATTCTATTTTCAATTCTACCTATAAATATCTTGCTATAAACCCTAGCCTTCATAATTCTCATTTGTCTATACGTACATCTCAACTCTCTCCTCCTCAATGGCAGACAAACAAATTACAGATCCAATTTCAAATCAAATCCAAAGCATAAATTTCAAAGTCCTCATAAAAATTTGAAAAAAAATGCACGTTGAAACTCTCGAAGTGCGTAATCTTCTGGCATGGTTTGTTTTTCAGTTTGGATCATGATTTTTTCAGTATTGGCCGAAATATTCCTTGCCGTTGAAATTAGGGTTTTGGTTTTTACGATGGATCGTCATTCTTACGACGATCGGGTGGTGGCATCGGGTAGAGGGCGTCGAGGTATGAAGATCGACATGGTTACTTGGGCCTGGAGTCGCTCATTTTCGCCACGATTGGCAAACGTCTCCTGCAGCGGCGCTGGCGTCAAGGGAGGCCACGGAGGATCGTGACACCATCGATGGGATCGGCGTGGGATGAGGCGAAGGTTGGCAGTGTTGGATCCGGTCGTAGGCGAGCGTAAAGTGACGCGATTTCTCGGCCAGGTGATTGACAACGTGGCGGCTGGGGTTCGAATTCGCTGTAAGCATGCGTGTGAACGTGTAGAAGATGATGCTGACGTGTGGAGATGAGGGTATTGTTTTATTTAATTTAATTTAATTTAATTTCAACACGTTATAAACCTTAATAACTTTTACGCACGTGATCCGTTTCAGGCGCAGTTTTTTGTTAGGATCGTATCGGAATTCCAAACACTTTGGCGCTAGTTTGGACGGATTCTAAGACCTTTTGGATTTTGTGTTTAAACTGGATTTAAATTCAATTTAAATTCAAAAGGTGAGTGTTTTAACCCACTCACAACTTCTAAGATTTTTATGTTTTTTAAATCAAATTTTGATGCGATTTAAAATTTATCTATAATGGTTTGACGTATTTTAATCATCCTCTCAGTTAAATTTCATTTACTAAATTAAATTGTTATTTAATTATTCATTGCATATATAACCTACCAGTTAAATTTATTTATTTATTATTGCATATAAACTGCCAGTTAAACAGTCGTTAAATTTATTATTGAATATAAACTGCTATTTAATATCCGTTGTTTATTATCCATTCTATATTGATACTGTTGTCTTAATTGGATGATGATTGTGATAAATGGTTGATGGTTGATATTGGATGAATGAATGTTGTATTTTATATTGTTAAAAACTGCAAGTTATATTGCATTTTAATTTCATTCGGGATTGCGGTTTGAAACGATATACACCCGCATTTTTTTATTTTTAAATTGTGGATGCAAATAATAAATATCTGTATCACTTGACCATATGATAGAAAATTTTATACAGGCACCACGGTATATATATATATAATTATTTTTTAAATAATTTTTCTATGGTTTTGTAAAGAAATATATATATGGTATTATGAGATACTGATTTTGAATATTTGATAAAGGTTATTTTAGATATAGTTAAATTCTTGGTTTTGAGCTATGTATAAAATTGTTTAATGTATGAATTAAAATAATAAAGCTGATTTTATTAAAATATATTATGGATAAGTATTTACTTAAATTATATTCTAATATAGAGTTCAAATTGATTTTTTTTTTCAAATCAAAGTTGAGAAGATAGTTTTGAAATTTTATTTAATTAAGATCTTATTGAAATTTAGATTTAATTGGAATATGGTGTTATAACTAAATTCGTGTTTAAGATGATTTAAGTGAATATATCTAGTCTACATAAATTGAGGAATATTCAATTATTGAATTTGAAAGTTTTATTTAAAGAATTTATTAAGTAAGTATTTCAAAACTAAATCGTAGTAAAGTGAATTTGGCATATATATATATATATGAATTAAAAAATTTAGTTTTAAAATGGTGGAATATCTAAAACTTTGAATTATATGGAAATTTAAATGGTTTTTTGGGAATTCAAATCTGTATTTGGAATTGATTTGAGAAATTTAAAAGCTAATTTACTTTATAAAGTAATCTATTATTAAACCATTTAAGTATTGAAAATTATGCTTCGAAGCTATGGGTTTAAAGTATATATATTTGAAATTACTATGATATTTGAAAGGATATATTTGAAATAAAAATGATATCGTATTGATTTGGGTTTAAAAATAGAAATGATATCGTATTTATACGGTTTTGAAATGGATATTTTATTCTGGTTTTAAAGTATAAACTATTTTGAAAAGACCGCGGTGTTATAATAACGTTTGGTTGTAGAAGAGACCGGGATCGGAAGTTGTCACACTCTCTGCCAACCCCGAAAACAACTAAAACAACCGTGTACGCGGTGGAGGTTCCAGAATGAAGTAGGATGGTGGTGGCGTTCCTTTGAGGTAGATTCGTGGACCCAACTCTCGTGAGTTGCATAAGGTGGCTAAAACAGGAGCGATCTCGGGCCAATGAGGTCATTCCTCTGATCGGACACATCCCTTCGATATTGTACTGTGACTTTTGGATTGATTCGGTGGCCACTTTTGATTTTTTATTTAGGGGTGTAGCTCGAGGTGGGCGGTAGCTGCGTGCTACGTGTTACCACCAGCCCGTGTGCATAATTGGTATATCTACCCTGGAATTGCCTAGTTGTGCCGTGTCACCTACCATACCGAGCCTTTACTACGAGTTTCTATTTGTGTCATACCTACAGAATGTCTTCTCCTAGCCCCCCGATCAGGAGATATGCAGGCACTGTATAGATTATTGGCATTATTTGTGTTAAGGGCTATATGGGAAACCCCTTAATGCTATTTAAAAGTAATTTTATTTTGCAATTAGACAATATTATAATAGAGAAATATATTACATAGTAAATAGTTTAACAGATCGTTAAGAGATATAAATCTCGAGCATCTCTAGAGTTACAACACTCATATTTATTTCTGTTGATTTAACTTACATAAGATATTTTAGTTCTGACTCGAGTATTTTGTCTTTTCAATTCGCTCGGGTCAGTCCGAGCGTTTCAGGATTTGAAGATTTTATTCTGGAGGACGAAGATGAAGATTTGTAGTACTATTATCTACTATATTACTTCACTACACCATTTTATTCCGCTGCATTGTTATTATCCTTTGGTATGTGAACTTTGATGTTTATTGTATAAAGAAAATCAAATGTTTTGTAAAATAGTTTTATGAGCTGTATATTGATTATTATATTTTATCGTTCCTCTCCAAGATTCTATTTTGTTTTTTCTCCTCTGCTTTTCTTATTTACCCCATGACAATCCGCCCTTCCGTATGGCTTGAATTAGCACGTCGATTTAAAGCGTGCGAAAAGATGGGACGTTAAATGTGGTATCAGAGCTTTGGTTTGGCGATAAACCTTAGCTTTGTGGGGTTTGACTCTTTAATAATGGGGTAGTAATACTCTGTGGGAGTCGCTGAGTGTGTATATATGAGAGAGCACATTTGTTAATGTTATATAAGGGTTTCAATATTGTGTTAATTTGTTCCATTTTGTATTTATAAATTCTGGTTGGTGCATGGGACGCCGTGACATAAATAGGGATTTCTAAACACTTACTAGGACAGACCGACATAATATTTGTTTTTAATATAGGCGAATGAAATAAATTTGCCTATTATATTTTCTATATATAAAATAAATTTTTAAATGATATATATATATATATATATATATATATATTTGGTTGCAACATATTGGTTTTTAGGTAATAAATTTATAATTAATAGTCGAAATAAGATTGAAAATAAGATAAATGAAATTTGAAGCTTAAAGCTTTAGTTCCGGGATTTTTTGAAAATTTCTTTCGTATAATTTTGGAATATAATAGTATTGTTTATAAGTATTTTCTGATATAAATGTTTCAATATAAATTGAAAGAATTGTTTTAAAAAGGAATTTCGAAAAGAAAATTTCTATACTCCCCTCTTTGTCGCTGGAAAATAATTTCGGTGATGAGTGCACGCATCATCGACATTCATTTTCGAGTTTCGAAGTGGGAAGACCATTGTATTAGTTTTACTGCATATTCATTTTTGATAAACAAATTTAAATCTTGAATTGTTTTAAATATAATTGGATATAAATTGTAAGTATACATTTATCTATTATTTTAAAATGATTTTGAATAAAGACCCGGTATTTAATTCCTAAGTTTCCGTTAATTAATAGTTTCAATTAAGGGTAGTAAAATGGAAGTTAATTATTAATTGGAGCTTTCAATTAAAATAAGTAATTTAATGTAAGTTATAAATAAAAGGAAATTAAAGGATAGGTTATAAATGAAATAACAAGAAAGTTGAAATTGTAACTTATAAAACATAAGATATAATTACTAAACATTAATTAATTAAAAGAATTGAGGAAACTTGTATTACTTTCAATTATATTCTTAAAAAAAGCATATTCGTAACTTGCCAAATATTAAAAGTTGAAATGTTAATAAGAAAATGTAATAGATATTATACAAGTAATAAATTTGAGGTAATGAAAGTATTAATGAAATTCCTTAATAAATAAGAATTTGATGTTGTAATATTATAATCTTAAGTGTAACTGAAAAGACTGCTAATTGAAATAGAAAGGTAAGTATTATAAATGAAATTTAGAATAAATGAAAGATGATAAACGTAAGTAAATGATTGAAGCTATTTATTTATAAAATAAGCATAAAGAGGAATAGTGCAAGTTAATGTAAAATTAAAAATATAAATCATTAAATGAAAGAAAAGAAATCAAACAACTAATGCATGAAATGAAATTATAATAATTTTTTTTTTTGCAGTTTGGAATTGTTTTTTGTTTTGGTTTATGGTAGTTTGGGCAAGGATACTATAAATCCGTATGAAGGTATGCATAATCTATTTAGTGTCACCTAAGACTGTTGAGTGAAGGGTACGCGTAGTAGTTTGTTTTTCTCTCCGTACAATTTAATGTTTTAAACCCAAACAACTACCTGTTTTGTTTGATATGAATGAATAATTGATTATCTTGATTCTGTATGATGGTTGTATGTTATGATTGCAACTGATTGTTGGGTTTGACATTGCTTTGTTTGTTAGTGGATGAAAAAATATATATTTCATTTTATATAATTGTTAACCCTTTTGGATTATATAAGTGAAATACAGGTTATGGAAGCAATTGCTACTACTTCTGGTTTCATAATTAAGCGTAATTTGCCCGACAAATAGGTACGTTTTCAGTTTACGGTTTATAGCGTTATTATTTTGTTTTCCCGGGTTGGGATATATATTATATTGGAAAATATTTGTTGTATATTTTTATTTTTATATTATATTTTTCTCCCGAGCCTCCGTGTACAAAGGACACTCTCCAAAAAATTTCCGTAAATTTTGGACTTAGAAATTTTTTGAAATTATTTTTCAAAGTTTATTGATTTTAAGTATAAAAGATAATGGTTGTAAATTTGTATATTTTATGTAAAGTAATTAATTTTGGAAATTTAACTATTTATAAAGTTAATGTTTTGAAGAAGATCTTTTGATTTCTTAAGTCTTCATTTCCTTTCTTTTCCTTTTCGGGGACGAAAAGTTTTAAGTGAGGGAGAGTGTAACGACCCGTAAAATTCGATGATTAAAATGAGTTAAACTAATAAGATTTTTAGTTAAATTTAGAAGGAAAAGAAAAATCTTATAAGTTATATTGTTAACCCCGTTTCACCTACGAGTTAAAGAGCCTGCAAGTTAAAAGTTTACGAGTCAAAGAGCACACGAGTTAAGGAGTCTACGAGTTAAAGAGCTTGCGAGTTAAAGAGCACACGAGTTAAGGAGTCTACGAGTTAAAGAGCTTGCGAGTTAAAAGCTTACGAGTTAAGGAGTTAACGACCTAACAGGTCAGGACCTAAACGACTTAGGGAATGTCACGACTTAAGAAAGTCCACGACTTAAAGACGTTACGACCTAGCGACCCAAAGGAGTGACGACTCAAAGCACTAAAAGGAAGAGTCAACAACATTTAAGTCGCTGCTGACTTATAACTGCAGATAAGTCGCTCACGACCTAAGACTGAGAGACAAGTTCAATACCATGCTGTAATAAGATGACTCGTTGACAACTTACGACCGATGATGAGTCGTGTACGACCCATGCTAGCATAAAGGAAGTTGCATTTGGTTAACTCGTGAACGACTTAGAACTTGTATCATTTATTCAAATGAGTGCATAACTTTGGACCAAGCCATAAGCTAAACCAAGTAGGTCGGCCGCGACCCACCATAAGTCATCTACGAGTTACGACTTATCATAAATCGTGTATGAGCGACGACCTAACTTCGAGAAATGTCTATAAATACGACCCTAGTTCCAACTAGAAAAGGACTTTTGGATCATTCTTTTCAAGCACCGATACTCTGCTGCATTCCAAACCGACTCAACACTCAAAGCTTTCAAGACACGTAGAACGCCTCCAACAACTTCAAGAAGGAATCTCATACAACCGACATGGATTTGAAGACTTTCACTTACATTGGAGTTTAAGCTACTCGTTCAAAGTGTTTAGCAATTCAAAGTGTATTGTACTTCGGAAGAATTGTATCAACTTATAACGAAATCATCAATAAAGATATTCAAAGTGGATGTAGGCAAACTATTAAGCCGAACCACTATAAAATCGCTGTTGTTTACTGCTTTTTCTGTGGTTTTCTGCTTATACTCCGTTCCCGAATCATCGGGTGGTGCTTTCACAACTACACTTTACACACCGGGGTGTTAGCGTTCAAATTCTAACATTAACATATATTTTAGTGAATGTAGAAATTAGATGTAGCAATTGTACTTAAAATTTATCATTTAAAAATTTATATTGCAATTAACTAAAATAATGTAAATTGTCATACTTGGTTTTTAGTTTAATATAAGAAACACATAGGAATGTTGAATTTGTGAATTATCAATAAAAATATTAAATAGAATGGAATTCAAGTTAATATAACAATAGAAATGTGAAAATCGGGGAATAGATTTAAAGTTGTAAATAAATTGTTGAAATAATATGTAATAAGCGCAATTTGAACGAATCAATGTTAGTATAGATTAAAGTAATAATTGTGAATCATATCTATAAATAATAACGAGAATGCAAGGCAAGAATTAATAAACTTGAACGAAATTCCAATTTTATATAAAATAATTTAAATTTCATGTTTGACTATAATTTGAACATAAGTGAATGAAATTAGTAGTATGAAAATAAATGCCAAAATTGATTTTAAGTAATAAAAGCTTATTTATGTGACAAAAAGGTAACGGTAATGTTTACGGTAGGTTGCCTACTTATTTATTTAAATTGTTAGTTGAAATTGGAAATAAGTTTGTAATAAATGTAAATAAATGTTACATTAATGTGAAATGTAACCAATGTTAATTTTATTTATAATATAACAATTGGTGGATTAAGGAGTGAAATTGTAAATTTGAAGTTAAGTAATAATGGACATAGTAAAGATGGCAATCAAATCAAAATTTGGGAAACAAATTTTATTTAAGTTTGAAGGTAATCAATAATTAATGAATTAAATGGTAAGTAATTAGGATTAAATTCTATATTAACTGAAACTGAATGTAGATATAATGTAATAACGTTAAGGCTAACTAAATTAGCATTATAGATCGAATTATAGTCTGGATTGATAGGTAACGAACTTATAAATGCAATTAGAAGCAAATAGGTGGCCAATTAATATAGGTTGTTTATTTATTTAATATGTAAATAAACATTGGTAAATCAATTTCTATAAATCCAAATTTAACGTTTTGTTAATATAAATTAAAGTATAGAAAGCGATATTTATTAATTTAATTGAAGTATAAAATTCAATAATTGAAGTTATTGCAAAAATAAATGAAATTAAACGTTTAAATATTACGTTATTGAAATTTAGATAAAATTTGATGATAACATGAATTGGTTGATTTTTAAAAATATTGGAAACCAAGATTCTATTTATCTAATTGAAATATAAAGTTCAATAATTAAATTAATTGCAAGTAAATGAAATTGAATATAGATAAATAATACGTTATTTGAAATAAAGATAATATGAGAAATTTATGTAATAGTTTTGAATCCAATATTTAATCTATCTATTTGATAGGAATGGATGGAATACCAATTAATTAATTTAACTAAATGGAATTTTGGGGATTTTATTTATAATTAGTAATTTAATGAAATTAAGGATTTATATTGAAACTTATAAATTAACCTTCTCTAAATTGACATTTAAATTTGTTTAAATCGTTGTAAATGATTATGAAGTTAAAAATGTTGAAATTTGTCAATTATCGAGATAAAATTTAAAATCTGATTTAATTAATTAATTATTAATTTATTTAATTAATGAAAAAATACCCATTTTGGCCACTGACTCGGATTTCGACGAAACCAGTTCAATCGGATCCGTAACGGTGAATTTTTATAGGATTTCATGTTTCTAGCGATCAGACTTGTCCTTCGATCGTACGAACTCGAAACGCCTTGAATTCAATAAATTGAAATCAATTGAAATCAATTTGAAAATATTGATTTTAGCAAAACTTCTTCATACGATGCAACTTGAATCTAAAACCTTTTCCATTACGTTTAAAATATTTTAAAACATCTATTTTGATATATGGGTTGACTCAATTTCATTCCGGAGTCGAAACGGGATTTTGGGCCACTTTGGCGTTAGCGCGTATATCTGTTTCATCCATCTATTCTATTTTCAATTCTGCCTATAAATATCCTTCTATAAACCCTAGCCTCCCTAATTCTCATTTGTCTGTACGTACATCTCAACTCTCTCCTCCTCAATGGCAGACAAACAAATTACATATCCAATTTCAAATCAAATCCAAAGCATAAATTTCAAAGTCCTCATAAAAATTTGAAAAAAATATATGTTGAATCTCTCTAAGTGCGTAATCTTCTGGTGTGGTTTTTTTTCAGTTTGGATCATGATTTTGCCAGTATTGGCCGAAATATTCCTGGCCGTCGAAACTAGGGTTTTGGTTTTTACGGTGGATCGTCATCCTTACGACGATCGGGTGCTGGCATCGGGTAGAGGGCGTCGAGGCATGAAGATCAACATGGTTGCTTGGGCCTGGAGTCGCTCCTTTTCGCCACGATTGGCAAAAGTCTCTTGCGGTGGCACTAGCATCAGGGGAGGCCGCGGAGGGTCGCGATACCATCGATGGGGTCGGCGTGGGATGAGGCGAAGGTTGGCAGTGTTGGATCCGGTCGTAGGCGAGCGTTAGCGATGCGATTTCTCATCCAGGTGATCAACAACGTGCGACTAGGGTTCGAATTCACTGTAAGCATGCGCGTGAACGTGTAGTAGATGATGCTGATGGGTTGAGACGAGGTTATTGTTTTATTTTATTTAATTTAATTTAATTTAGTTTCAACACGTTATAAATCTTAATAACTTTTACGTACGTGGTCCGTTTCACACGCAGTTTTTTGTTAGGATCGTATCGGAATTCCAAACACTTTGGCGCTGGTTCGGACGAATTCTGAGACCATTTGGATTTTGGGTTTAGACTGGATTTAAATTCAGTTTAAATTCAAAAGGTGAGTATTTTAACCCACTCACTACTTATAAGATTTCATATGTTTGTTAAATCAAATTTTGATGCGAGTTAAAAAAATTCTGTGATGGTTTGACATATTTTAATCATCCTCTCTGTTAAATTTCATTTACTAAATTAAATTGTTATTTAATTATTCATTGCATATATAAACTGCCAGTTAAATTTAGTTATTTATTATTGCATACAAACTGCCAGTTAAACAGTTATTAAATTTATTATTGAATATAAACTGCTATTTAATATCTGTTGTTTATTATCCGTTCTATATTGATGCTATTGTTTGAAATGGATGATGATTGTGGTAAATGGTTGATGGTTGATATTGGATGAATGAATGTTGTATTTTATATTGTTATAAAATGCAAGTTATTATGCATTTTCATTTCATTCGGGATTGCGGTTTGAAATGATATACAACCGCATTTTTTTATTTTTAAATTGCAGATTGAAATGATAAATATCTGTATCACTTGACCATAGGATAGAAAATTTTATACAGGCACCGTGGTATATATATGTATAAAATTATTTTTGAAATAATTTATCTATGGTTTTGTAAATAAATATATATATAGTTTTATTAGATATTGATTTCGGATATTTGATAAAGGTTATTTTATATATAGTTAAATTCTTAGTCTTAAGCTATGTATAAAATTGTTTAAAGTGTGAAGTAAAATAATAAAGTTGATTTTATTAAAATATAGTATGGATAAGTATTTACTTAAATTATATTCTAATATAGAGTTCAAATTGATCTTTTTTCAAATCAAAGTTGAGAAGATAGTTTTGAAATTGATTTGTGATTTTATTTAATTAAGACCTTATTGAAATTTAGATTTAAATGGAATATGGTGTTTTAACTAAATTCGGGTTTAAGATAATTTAAGTGAATATATCTAGTCTACATAAATTGAGGAATATTCAATTATTGAATTTGAAAGTTTTATTTAAAGAATTTATTAAGTAAGTATTTCAAAAATAAATAGTAGTAAAGTGAATTTGGCATATATATATATATATATATATATATATATATATATATATGAATTAAAAAAATTAGTTTTGAAATGGTGGAATATCTAAAACTTTGAATTATATGGAAATTTAAATGGTTTATTTGGGAATTCAAATCTGTATTTGGAATTGATTTGAGAAATTTAAAAGCTAAATTACTTTATAAAGTAATTTATTATTAAACCATATAAGTATTGAAAATTATGTTTCGAAGCTATGGGTTTAAAGTATATATATTTGAAAGTACTATGATTTTTGAAAAAGGATATATTTGAAATAAAAATGATATCATATTGATTTGGGTTTTAAAATAAAAATGATATCGTATTTATACGGTTTTGAAATGGATATTTTATTCTTGTTTTAAAGTATAAACTATTTTGAAAAGACCGTGGTGTTATAATAACGTTTGGTTGTTGAAGAGACCGGGATCGGAAGTTGTCATACTCTCTGCCAACCCCGAAAACCACTTTAACAACCGTGTACGCGGTGGAGATTCCAGAATGAAGTAGGATGGTGGTGGCGTTCCTTTAAGGTAAATTCATGGACCCAACTCCCGTGAGTTGCATAAGGTGGCTAAAACATGAGCGATCTCGGGCCAATGAGGTCATTCCTCTGATCGGACACATCCCTTTGATATTATACTATGACTTTTGGATTGATTCGGTGGCCGCTTGTGATTTTTTATTTGGGGGTGTGGTTCGAGGTAGGCGGTAGCTGCGTGCTATGCGTTACCACCTGCCCGTGTGCGTAATTGGTATATCTACCCTAGCATTGCCTAGTTGTGCCGTGTCACCTACCATACCGAGCCTTTACTACGAGTTTCTATTTGTGTCGTACCTATGGAGTGTCTTCTCGTAGTCTCCCGATCAGGAGATATGCAGGCACCGTATAGACTATTGGCATTATTTGTGTTAAGGGCTATATGGGTAAACCCTTAAGGCTATTTAAAAGTAAGTTAATTTTACAATTAGACACTATTATAATAGCGAAATATACTACATAGTAAATAGTTTAACGAATCCTTAAGAGATGTAAATCCCGAGCATCTCTTGAGTTACGACACTCGTATTTATTTCTGTTGATTTAACTTACATAAGATATTTTAGTTCTGACTTGAGTGTTTTGTCTTTTCAATTCGCTCGGTTCAGTCCGAGCGTTTCAGAATTTGAAGATTTTATTCTGGAGGACGAAGATGAAGATTTGTAGTACTATTATCTACTATATTATTCCACTACACCATTTTATTCCGCTGCATTATTATTATCCATTGGTATGTGAACTCTGATATTTATTGTATAAAGAAAATCAAATGTTTTGTAAAACAGTTTTATGAACCGTATATTGATTATTATATTTTATCGTTCCGCTACAAGATCAGTTTTGTTTTTTTCTTCTCTACTTTTCTTATTTACCCCATAACAATCTGCCCTTCCGTATGGTTTGAATTAGCACGTGTGTCGATTTTAAGCGTGCGAAAAGGCGGGACGTTACAAATAGTAACAATTACAACTTTCTTTGTAAATGATATTTTGTGATATTATATTTTGATCCGCTGCGAAATGTGAGATTCTGTGTTTTGTTTTTCTGTTCTTCTTCTACCTCTATTCTTCTTGACCTAACAATCTGAGATTTCCGGCATTCGATTGCTCGGCACTTCTACAGTTGAACGTATTACTGTCGAATACTCGAGGTCGAAAATTTTGGGTCGTTACAACCAACTTACCTATTACTAGATAGTATCGAATATGATCACCTTCGTTACTGGGCCCCGAAACATACACTTGTGGATAGGGATGATCATACTCTACTTGGGAGTGACCCACTTCACCCTGCTGCATCTCCTCTGTTTTAGTCATGCTCGGTTGATGAGGCTTGAGGCTACATTTTACCTTTTATATAGCACTTCCCACTTGGAATACTAACACTATCCTCCAAGCAACAATGCAATGCGGACTGAAGGAAACGCTTGAGGGCTCCATCTTCAATTCCATCATCTTTAAGGAATCTTCACTTCGAAACGCTTAAGTTGGATCGAAGTGGTTTTCAGATAACCTATCGATCTCGGTCTCTTTGAAACTACATTGGATAATTTTTGGTTAACTCAACCCAAGTTCTTTAGGAAATAAACATTCAAAGATAAGAGTGGAGATCACCTCCTAACCGTTATTGGACGGATTTCTTTATCATTTGTCCTAAAAGAACATAACGAGATTAATATGCACAGTACAACATCATCATAGATGACCGTGCCATATAACTCACGTGTTTCTCCTAGATATTTCCAAAAATACGTTTTGGGTTCAAATTCGATAGCCGGTATTTAACTGTTAAACAACAAGCATTCAATCAGAGATTTAATTCCATAGGGAATTTAGCACATAAGCAATCACTAGCCCCTTTTAATAAATGTTTTCATTTATTAATTTCATTCTATAAATATTATAGTGAAATTCTTTTATGAAGACACACACGCGCACGCGAACGCAGACACACACATATCCTCAAATCCCTATATTCCTATGCTTGAAAAAATATTCATATACTTATCTCAATGGCATAAGCATATTTACCACACATTAAGGAAGATTTACCTTTTACACAATTCTAAATCATTTATAAGCTCCATTATAAATTTATAAAACCATTTATAAAAAACCTCTACCTTGTAAAATCTTCCTTCATGCCCTTAACCCATTTTATAAAACTTCTTTTATAAAACCCAAATACGTATAAAATACTATTTATAAATCTCGAACATTCATAAATAAATTCTAATCATTTACTTTAAAACACCATTATATAATAATAAAAAAATATAATTAAACAGTAATTAACTTCAAAAAAATATAATAATAAATAATATAATAAATTGCAATTAAATTCAGAACACCTTAAAGATAAAAATTAATAATTTCAAAACATTCTTAATAAAACAATAATAATTTATCTTTAACATTATTATAAATAATAAGAATTAATTTCCAAAACTTTATTGATAAACAATTATAATTAATTTCAAACCATATTTATAATTTAAACAATAAACTATTCAAAACATTAAAATATTGATAAACAACTTTCAAAAAATGTTAATATAAATAAACAACTTTTAAAAATAAACATATTTCTTTGATAAAAATCCATACGTAAATTTAAACATAATCATTTCCATATCTATAAAACTATATATATAAATCTCTTTCTATTTTATAATATATCATTAACATCACCAAATCTATCCTCACTTTCAATTTCCAAAATAGAATCAACTATTTTTCTATTCAACACCCCACATATTATCATAGATACACAATTGTGATTTATTTTCCAATTTATCCAACGATAAAAGTTTTTCTTTATTTATAAACATCTTTTATAAATATACCATTTTATTAATAAAAAAGGATTTTGCAAATCTCACTTTATTTGTAAAATGCCACATTGATACATTATCACATCTATAATTTCCACACTTATAAATAAATCTTAGTACATGCATACACACATACATAAACACACACATCACTTTATACAAAACGGTTAATAAATTTTTATACTAAAATATTTCTATTTTCATTTAGAAATCATGCCCCTTTTGTATAAAATAAGGACTTATTTTTAAGATTTTAAAAATCTTTAATCATAGTTCAAAATGTCTATTAAAAATATTTTATAAAACTATAAATTTATAATCTCTAAAAATCGTACCTTTTATTTTAAATAAATTTCTTCTTTAAATAACTCAAGAAAAGTTATTAAAACATATATAATTTCCAAAATCGCTTTGAAATCCCTTTTTAAATCAAATCATTACTTTATAACATTTTGAAATATCAACATGAAGGCCCAATGCTACTAAAGCACTAATAATCAAAATCATGTCCATGCCATCAAATATAGCATCCAACATATCATATATTAAGTTATATGAAAATAAAATCAACTATGTGCGAAATTCTACAGGATCCCTCTAACCTGTCCCCTTACATCAAAAACAGTATGTAACCAAAATATAAGTCAACCGCTTCGAGGCAGAATTGTATACAGATGTTCATCCGTTGTTATACAGGAACCTAATAGGGTCCCATCCGCTCGAGGGGCGGAAATATATCCAAACCAATAATATAAAATAGTAAATCATCCAACAATCAATAACAATCAAAAATAAAATATCCATACATCCCGTAAATAATTTATTCACTATATAATACTTTTAGTTAACCAAAAAGGTGAGTTTAACTCAATTTGATTTTAGGTTTTGTCACAGCGCTCTGGTTCGAATTAAAATTGAACAAAACGTTCAATTTTAACCCAAAGTCCCAGTAGCTCCAAATCCATCCAATCCAGCTCCATAATGTCGATTTCGCTGATACGATCACACTACAGCTTATCGCCTTCAATTTGGACCTCATATAAAAAAGTTACTGCATTTATAAGATAACAATTATATAATTTATTTAATTACATTATTTATTTTTAAATTCCAACCAAATTAAATTTGGCCGCACGTATCCCTCCCACTTCATCGCATTCTTCTTCTTTTGTAGGCATCACGTACTTCTTTTCGCTCATTCCAGGAACACAACTCGACCGTGCCTAAATGATCACCAGGGACCACCGCGTTTCATCCAAAGCGTGCTAACCTCCATCATGCCATCAACCATGACCTTGGCCTCTGAAACACCACCATCCCCGCAAATTTGACCTAAGAATAAACGACGTTCATCCTTCAATCGCCCCTACCACGACGTGATCTATCCCAATCGGACCATCCATCTCCTTTCCCTCACCCAGACGTGCAACTCTTAAGTTGATGCCGAGGCCTATTATGGCCTCCAGTGGCTTCCATCGATTCGATCCATTGGATTGGAGATGTTTAAATTTAAATAAATAGCGATCTTTCTCTGGTTTGGTGCATTTAAATAGGGTGGTGGGTATAGCATGAATTGTGATAGTATAGGCTAGTATTAGGTTGGTATGGGCTGTTTAAAGAAATTATGTAATTAATATATATTATTTTATTTCAAATACCAAGTTTTAACGTCCAAAAATCTCGAATTCCTATTAAGACGTACCGTCTGGTGTTCTATATGTAATACCCTCATTTCGAACTTAATGGAACTAGTTTTGAGTCCTAATTAGATCGTATAGAGAAGATAGCTTTTCAAACCTAGTTATATTATATTAATCCCTAAAATTAATTTATATGCGTTTCAAATTTGTACGAACACACGATAGGTCCAATTGCCACGAAATTCGATGACATATTATAATTCACTATTACGAATCTAATGGAACTAGTTTCGTCGAAATCTAAGATAGTGCCCTGGAAGGCTATTTACTCACGTCAATTAAAATGAATTATTATCAAAAAAATTCAAATCACTTTTAATTTAAATTTAAAGTTTACTTTCTCAACTGTCATTAAATAGAATTTAAATCAACATTCGAAATCATTTTTATTTACGTTAACTTCAGGATTTATTTATTTAAACAATTCCAAATATTAAACCTAACAATTTATTAATTAAATTGCTGAATTTGAAATGTAAGTTGTTTAACTTAGAAAATTAATTTTTTAATATTTAAATTCAATTAAACACTCCAAATTCAAATGGTTGAAATTCTAAGTCGTTACAACACACGACTAAATGTTTTCATACATAAGTAAGACACAAAGCACGATAAACACACAAAAATCGCGATCAAGTCACATAAATGACTTTTAAACCTTTTTTTATTTAATCAATCCTTTTTTAATTAAAATCTCTTTTAATAGTAAAACTCCTTTATCTTAATAAAACTTCTTAATTTAATTAAAACTTCATTCTTTAATTAAACTTCCCTTGTTAATTAAACACATTTATTAATTAAACTCCTCTATTAATTTAACTTCTTATTTATTTTAAAGTTCACTTATTTAATTAAAACTTACTCGTTAATTAGAGTTCATTATTAATACTGGTATATAAATTTAATTTCTCTTCATAAAGATATATATAGACACATACTTATATTTTACTTTCACATATTTACTATTCTTGCATTTATTATTTATTTATTTAATCCTCTTTTGTGTACTTTAAAAGTATTCATATACTTATCTCAAATGATATACGTATATTCACAAATCATTAACAAGATTTACTTACTTTAAAATATAATCAAAGAGTTTAAAAACAAATGTTATTATAAACCCCTTCCCTTTTATAAGTTGAACTTTTACCTTTTCTATCTTTTTATGAAAGATTCCCTACTTGTCATTATATTTAAAATTCCATTATTAAAGATCTAATTTTATACCTAAGGTTTTAAGATAAGTGTTATTCAAATATTGTACCGAAAAACCCAAAACCGTTTCACACATAACCATATTTTTTGAACTTGATTTTAAAGATTTAATTACACTTACAAGGGTTAAAGAGAATTATTACTTAAACCATGTTATTTCAAATAGATCTGTCAAAATACGACCCAAACAATTAACGCAACCAACTTACCCTACTTATAAATGGGTTGGGTCAATCTATTTATGAATTTTATTAAATGGGTTATGGGTTGGGTTGATCCATTTTTAAAAGGGTTATAAATGGGTAGCCCATTTATCCATTTGTTAAAAACATAAAATTTGAAAATAAAAATTTTGAAAATAAAAATTTTGAACACACGTTATAATTTTCGCAGGAGACTCACCGTTGTACGTAGAAGATAACAGGCTACCACATCCTTATATTTGGACTCCACCTAGTGCGAAAGCCACTATTTTTTTTGTTCGAACTGTAATAACTTCTTCCAGTTCATGCTAACTAAAAATCAGGTGAGACTTTGACCCACACTATAGTCCTGTATAGGGTTTGATAGTTGTACTTTGAAAATACCAGGCTGCCACACCCTCATATTTGAACTCCGTCTAGTGCAGAAGCCCCTATTTTTTTGTTCAAACTGCAATAACTTCTTTATACTAACTCGGAATCAGACGAGATTTCGACCAATTAGTTACTACCTAAATTATGAACAATATGGAACACTCGAATACTTCATCTATTGAACGCACACTGTAGTCTTCCAAGGGGACTGATAGTTGTACCTAGAAAATTACAGGCTACCACAATCCCCTATTTAAACTCCGCCTAGTGGAGAAGCCGCTATTTTTTCGTTCAGATTGTAGTAACTTCTTTATACTAACTCGGAATCAAACGAGACTTCAACCGATTAACTCGCATCTAAATTACGGACAATATGGAACACTTGTATACTTCATCTTGTGAACGTACAATGTAGTTCTCTATAGGGACTGATGTTTATACTTAGAAAATAATAGGCTACCACATCCCCATATTTGAATTTTGATGAAAATTAGCATTAAAATTTTAAATTTTGATTTTTATCCAAATTAAAATTGTAAAAATTAGGATTAGATTATTTTATATCTATTTGTTTTTTATAAGTCAAATAAAATTTAAATCATTAAATGGGTTACATAGGTAACCCGCTTATTAAATGGATTGGGACAAATATGGGTTTGGTCATAACTGGGTCAAAAAGAATGGGTCGTAAATGGGTTGGGTCAAACTTGACCCAGCCGATTTTGACCCGAACTGACCCTTTTGACAGGTCTAACTATAAACCCAAAACCATTCGATTATAATTACTTTAAAATATTCTTTATTTAAGCCCTAATTATATTCCTAAGTACTTTTAATGATATAGGTTAAAAAGGTTACTAAATCACTATTTACCATAATCCAAAGCCATTTACTTATAGTTATCTCCAAAATATTCATTATTAAAAGTCTAACTATATTCCTAAATACAATCAATAATAAGGGTTAAAAACAAATGTTACTAAAACATTGTTTGTACAACTAAAAATTATTTACTTATAAAAATTAATCATTATTAAATGTCTAATTATATTTCGAGTATAATTAATAATAAGGATTAAGAAAATGTTGTTGAAACATTGTTTACTACAACTGAAAACCATTTTAATACTTATCGTTAACTTTAACACATTCATTTTAAAGATCAAATCATATCCGCACTTATTAATTAATGTAATACACTTTTAGTTTAACTTCTCAAACCATTTATTTAACATTATGTTAAAATTCAAACTTCTTTAACAACATTTATAAAATACTTAACTTACTTTTAAGAACATAAATACATTCACATACATATATATGTGTATACTGAGAATGGGCACAAACACACACACACACATAGATATGTATATATATATTAAAAATGGGTTCATTTATTAGTATCTAAAAAATATTTTTCATGCATAATATAATGCTGCAATACACAAATACACCATTTTTACAATCACATTCACCTTTATCCTCAAAATCTACCCAGTCCAACCCAATTACTAAAAGCAACATCGTAAATATCTAAGATCTAAGAAGTCGCTACTCTATCCTAGATTGAAGAGTAACTTCAAGTAATAAATCCAAGCCTACCAGCTAAATAATTATGCTCGGTGGCCTATTATGGAATTAGAACAACAACTCTCACATGCCTCTTCTTTCATTTTGTTCAATCATATGATCCACGTTGTGGTAACCGTTAACTTTGATAACTGCACCTCCAAAACACTAAACGAACGAAACTGAATCACATGACTCTTTTTCTCCAATCATTTTTTCATGTGCCTCCAGGAAAGTGCTCTCAAGCGAAGCTGCCTTTGTCATCGATAGCGACAATGCTTCAGGCTACTTCTCTTTCCAATGGTTCATCATTCATCGTAACTCTTCTATCATGACTACCCAATAACTGTATAGAGGCGTCGGAGAAGCCATCAACATTTATCTGGGAATCATTGTATTTGTGACGACCTGGAATTTATGAGCATTTGAAATTGGAATATTTAATTGAATTTAAATATTTAAAAGTTAATTTTAACTTGAATCCAAACATCTCTATTTATTTGATAATCAAACTATTAAATTTAATAATTTAAAGTCGGGTAAAATGTTTAATCTATAGTTTTAAGCCTATTAAAAATAGTTTAAAGGATTGTAAAATTTATATTGATAATAATGAAGATAGTGAAAGTGTTAAAATTGAATTTGGAAGTGTTCTGTTCAGTTTTGAAATTTTATCGTTTTAAATTGAATTTAAAAATAACCTTCCGAGGCGCAGTCTCGGAATTCGATGAAACCAGTTCCATTGGGACCGTCATATCGAATTATTATCGGATTTTAAATTTCGTATTGATCGGAGTTGTTGTGTGATCGTACGATAAGTAAACGCGTTGAAAATTAAATAAAACTTTAATTGATCAAACCAGTGTCATCGGTGCATTCTTAAACACGCTTCCCTTTTTAATATTTACAGCCGTTCTTAGGGCCAAATTATAGTCCTTTAGCTTGGCTTAACAAGCAAGCCTTTCACTGGAAGATTCGGAAAAAAAATATAGTAACACGTACGATCTATTTCGTTCTTCATGGCTAGCCCATCTTCTTTTTATTCGCCGTCTACTTTCCCAATTCAAGCCGTTCAAATCAAGATGCTCGAAAAAAAATAAACATAAATGGCGAACGAAAAAAAGGGAAAAAAATGTTGTCTCTTATTTTAAATCAGTCGACTTCAATTCGTAGCCGATTCCTTCGATCGCAAGCATCTCGTGTAGGGTTGAGCGAGTATCGCGGCGGCGACATTAGGGTTCGATCCGAGCGTAGGAATTTGACGTTAGATTGGTATGCTAGTATTAGATGGCGATGAGAATTAGAAAAATAGTCGCATCAATCAGAGGTAGTCATGCGAGTGGATTTGCGTTAGGGCTGCGGCCTGAAGCTTCAACGTCGAGCAACGGCGTTTGACTTCCACTTGAGGGTGTCGAGTCGCGGTGGACATACAAGGTTGCGCTTGGATTTTCTGGTGATCGAGTTAGGGTTTCGGCGGCGTAGGTTCGTGGTGGAAGGGACGGCATCGGGGTTTGCGTGCGTGGGTAGCTGGGAGGGAGCAGAGATTCGAGCAGTAAGGTATAATTTAATTTTTTTCGCTTTAATTTAATTTAATTTACATATATATGTGTATACCCAGTAAAGAGAAAATCATGTTTTGTCTATTTACAAAAGGAAGAGTAAATATAAATATATTATATATATGTGTGTGTGTATATAGTAAAGGAAAGTATATACATGGAAAAAAAACACACACACACACACATAATATATATAAGTTAGGAAGAAATTTTATTTTGGTATTTACAGAAAAAAAGAAAAGAAAAAAAATATTCAGTAAGGTTTGCTGAAAATTTAAAAATTTATATATATGCAGTTTAGAAATGAAAATTACAAGTTTATTTAATAATGCATATTAGTGATTTAGACGATTAATAAACCTATTTAAATTATTTAGTTACTAAAAGAAATTGTAAAGGAAAGATTGGTTTAACTAAATTATTAGTTGCCTTATTTATTTAATGGAAATTAATTGTTTGATAAATTAAAATATTAATAAATCGTATAACTCTTTATACAAGGTTTTAACTCACGGAAGCAAGCCAGTTTGGAATGGACTGCATAACGATAAAGGTGAGTTAATCTCACTCAGATGAATTTTAATTTTAATTTAAATGGTTAAATAAAAAAATGGGTTGATTGATTTGATTTGCTGTGTTATACTATATATATTGGTATATAGAATATCTTGGAATGTTTGATTTCCAGCATTAAATAGCGGATGATTTTATATTTTTAAAACCCATATACCATGATATTCCACCTTTAGGTGGAATGGATATTTTATGTTGTGCTAACGTCTGTGGATGCAGGGAAAACAGGTTGGAGAGATCCAACTGGATCCCTCAACATTTATTCAAATTATTTAATACCCTCTGTTGTGACTATTTGATATTCTATGATGAACTATATTGGAATATTGAATGATATGGTTAGATTGGATATAATTGGGTATAATGAATTAACAAAAATATATAAATTGGATTTTGGAAAGCAAATAAAGGAAGTGAATTTGTAAGTAAAATAATTATAGAAATTTGAATAAATTTAAGAGTGAATTGGAAAAGGAATAAAGTGACTTTAAACTTCTAATTAATAAATCTTAAGTATAGAAAGGGAAATTCTGAAAAAAACAGAAGATTAATGAATTTTAAACTTCAGTATTATTATTTTAAAAGAACAAAACATTTATTTAAAATTTAATATTTAAATTATTGAAAAGAATAAAGAAGAAATGGGAAAAATATGAAATTTGTATATTTTAGTTAAAAAGGTTTAAAATCAAACGGAAAATAATAATAATAATAATAAAGTCCATAATTAATGAATTTTGAAATGAACCGAGTAAGTAAAGAAATTTATTTCAAAGGGAGTAAATTGGAAATCAATTTGGGAAATTGATTTAAGTGATTGATGTTGGAATTTTTCTCTAGATAACCAAGTACGTTTTTAAAGTAATTTTTTTTAAAATATAAATTAAAAGTTTTAAATTTGTTTTAAAAAGAAAGTTTTGGAAAATTTATTATTTCTAATATTTAAATTCTAAAGTAAGTATTTCCTTTTAATCTATGGTTGTAGTAATTGTTTAAAGAGCGACTTAGTATTTTGTTTTTAAAAGTGGAAATCTAGTTTTACATTTTATTAAGTAACTTTATTTTCAAATATTCATATAGTATGTATTTTTAACAAATTATTGAAGTAGTTTTAACTTAAATGTTTTAAAGTATATTTCAAAGTAAGGTGTTTTAAATTATTTTAAAAATTTAGTTTTGTGCTTGGTGATTTTAGTGGAGATAGAAAATATTTAGGAAAGTTTATTCTGAAAAGATAGATGGTTTGATACTGTTTCCAAAGGGTTGAAAATAGAAAATATATCTTGTGAAGATATTTTGAGGTTAATAAATAATTCGGGAGATTATTTATTGTTTGATGATGTTTGTGAATGTAAATTAATAGTTAAATAACCGACTATTAATATTGGACAAATGCGTTGATCGTTTCGAAGAGACCGGGATCGAGATTTATTTCTCGAAAACCACTTCGATCCGGTTTATACGTTTTCGTGGAAAACGAGTTTGGATTCGAAGATGGAGCAGTGAAGTGCAAGGGCTAGTCGCTACTAATGCTGAGGATATTTCCAAAAAGGATGTAGTAGGAATAGTGCCTTCGGTTCCGTTCGAACCCGGGACGGACTTGAATGGATGAATGCTTTCGGAACATCGTCAGGTGGACGATGGGCATTCTAAGGGATATGTTCTAAAAAGGTAACGCTTAGCCTCAAGCCTCGTCAACCGGGAATGACCGAAAATCAGGGGTTATGCAGCAAGGCTAGGTGGGTAGCACCCAAGCAGGGTGTAACAACCCGCATATTTGTCGATTTTATATTTAAATATTTTATCGTTAATCGGATTTTGGTCCGAAAAGCTATTTTTTGCAAACGGTTAAATTAGGACTCAAGACCACTTCCATTGAGTTCGAAATGTCATTTACAAATTTTTAAGTATAAACATTGATAGGTTTGGAGTTAGTGGAATTTCACTAACTTTTCCCGCTTTGGACTTTGGGTTAGCTTAGCCATTATATCTCAAGCCCAACCCCCTCCTTCTCTTCACTCTTCATAAATTCCTACCAACTCAAGATTTTGCATTAATGGTGAGTGGAAAGAGAAATTAAAACTCCAAAAGCTAAGTCTTCATTGCTAATCCAACATCAACTCCAAACCTCAAGTGAAGACATTGATTCAAGCTAGTGGTTGATTCTTGCATAGCATTTCAAGCTTCATCTTCATCCATATTAGTGAAAAGGTGAGATTTTTATCTCACAATTATGGTCTATATTTATATTGGACCATTGGGAATGATTCCCCATCACTTTAGCATGTACATTTGCATTTGGTTTGGATTGGGTTGGCGAAAAACCGCAAATTTTAGTGTTTTTGGTGAAAAACTGCACTTAAGTCGTTCCGCCTATGCTAGGTCGTTCGCGTGGAAAAGTCTCGGCCTCAAAATTGCTCGTTTCCGTCCTTAAAATGGCCTACAACGTTAGGTCGCTCGGCACTCGGAATTAGGTCGTAGGTCGTTTGGTTTTAGGTGGCTAGGTCGTTGGGCTTTAGGTCGAATGGACCTTAGGTCGTAGGTCGTATGGACCTTAGGTCCTAGGTCGTTCTGGCCATTTCTAACGTCTTCAGAGTTAGGTCGTATGGACCTTAGGTCGCTAGGTCGTATGGCTTTAGGTCGCTAGGTCGTATGGCTTTAGGTCGCTAGGTCGTATGGCCTTAGGTCGTTAGGTCCTATGGCATTTTAGGTCGTGTGATCTTCTTACCTGTTAGGTCGTTAGACCTACATTCTGTTAGGTCACTAGACTGCGTTTCCAGTTAGGTCGCAAGACCTTTGTTACAAATTAAGCGGAAAACAAAATGTTTTATATTATTCAATCTTCTTATCTGCAGCTGATACAGAGATGTATATTTATATACATGAGATACAAACAGCCCAACACAAAAGCCCAATACACTAAAGTCCCAATGAAACTAATATGAAACTAATATGAAAGCAAATACAATTTGGAAAGAAACATACTAATGAACCCTTGTCACTAATGAACCTACTCGCAACACTCCCCCTCAAGTTGGTGCATGTAAATTCACCATGCACAACTTGCTTCTCAAGTATTCCATCTTCTTTTCATCAACAGCCTCAGTAAACACATCAGCAGTTTGCTCCTTCGTTCCAATATGCTTAGCACACACCAACCCCTGTTGAATTTTCTCTCGAAAAAAGTGACAATCCACTTCAATATGTTTAGTTCTCTCGTGAAAAACTGGATTTGAGGCAATATAAACCGCAGCTTGATTGTCACAACCCAAAGTAATTGGCTTCTGCACTTTAAATCCAGTTTCAGACAGCAAGTGATCTACCCACATTATCTCGCACACTGCTTTTTCCATGGCCCTGTACTCAGATTTTGCACTCGACCGAGCTACAATATTTTGTTTCTTACTCTTCCATGATATTAGATTCCCTCCTACAAACACACAATATCCTGTTGTAGATTTCCTGTCCACCCTAGAACCGGCCCAGTCTGCATCAGAGAAACATTCTATCTCTGTATGACCATGATTCAAATACATAAGACCATATCCAACTGTTCCTTTTAAATATCCTAATATTTGCTCAACAGCTTTCCATTGATGCACTGTTGGTGAATTCATATACTGGCTCACTATGCTGACAGCATAAGCTAGATCGGGTCTGGTTACAGAGAGGTAATTTAACTTTCCAACTAGCCTTCTATATCTCTCTGGCTCATTGAATACTTCTCCTTTCACTGACAGATCAATGTTTGGTATCATTGGAACTTTGCATTGCTTCACACCATGTTTTCCAGTCTCAGCTAATAGGTCCAAAATATACTTCCTTTGAGATAAAAATATTCCTTCCATATTTCTGGTGACCTCAACACCCAGAAAATACTTCAATTCTCCTAATTCTTTAGTATGAAAATGCTTATGAATATACTGTTTTAGAGAGATGATTCCTGCTTCATCACTTCCTGTGATAACAATATCATCAACATAAACAACTAAAAGAATGATACCTGCACTAGATCTCTTATAGAATACTGAATGGTCAAACTTGCTCTTCATAATACCAAATGATTCCACAACATTGCTGAATTTTCCAAACCATGCCCTTGGACTCTGTTTTAGTCCATACAAGGTCTTGTTCAACTTACACACCAACCCATCTTCAACTTTAACCTTGAATCCAGGAGGTTGAACCATGTACATTTCTTCTTGTAGATCACCATGTAAGAAAGCATTTTTAATGTCCAATTGATGCAGTCTCCAGTTGTACACAGTTGCCAAAGAGATGAGTAATCTAATTGAAGTTAGCTTAGCCACTGGAGAAAAAGTTTCTAAGTAATCTACCCCATATACTTGTGCATAACCCTTTGCCACAAGTCTGGCTTTATACCTTGCAATAGTCCCATCTGGATTGACCTTAACTGAATAAACCCATTTACACCCAATAGCTTTCTTGTCTTGAGGTAATTTAACCAAATCCCATGTTTTGTTTGCTTTCAAAGCATTCATCTCTTCTATCATAGCATTATACCAGTTAATATCAGATAAAGCTTCAGTGATATTCTTTGGTGTAGTCACACTATCAAGAGTCTTGAGAAGTAAACATGTTTGAGCTGGTAAATGATCATATTTCACATATGATAATATAGGGTATGAACATTGTCTCTTACCTTTCCTCAAAGCAATGGGGAGATTTAGTTCTGGATCAGTAGTTGGAACTGGTTCATGGACTGGAACCTCTGGTTGAGCAACAGTTGCTTCTTCTTGTGTATTATCATTCAAGGTGTATATAAGACAATCATCGACTTCATCATTCATCTGCTGGGTATTTTCTGATGAATTTTGTGAAGCTTGAAAGTAAGGCATGCCTTTATGAAATGTTACATCAACAGACACAAGATACTTTCCAAGACTTGGACAATAACATCTATAGCCCTTTTGAACACGTGAATATCCCACAAATATACACTTAACTGACTTAGGATCAAGTTTAGATAAATTTGGCCTGATATCTCTAGCAAAACAAGTACATCCAAACAATATAGGTTTAACTGGGTATAATGGTTTATCTGGAAATAAGAGTTTATATGGTATCTCACCACTTAGCACTGATGATGGCATCCTATTTATGAGGAAACAAGCAGTTAACACAGCATCAGCCCAAAAGTATTTTGGCATACTTGTTTGGAACATTAAAGCTCTTGCCGTTTCCAATAAATGTCTATTCTTACGTTCTGCAACACCATTTTGAGACGCAGTATCTACACATGAAGTCTCATGGATTATGCCTTTATTACTCATAAACTTTTGTAATGATTCAGATGTATACTCTTTTGCATTATCACTCCTCAGTGTTTTAATCACAGCATTAAATTGATTTTCAATTTCAGCATAAAATTTACAAAAAATAGAGTATAACTCAGATCTACTCTTCATAATAAATAACCATGTTGTGCGTGTATAATCATCCACAAACGTGACAAAATATCTAGAACTAGGCTTAGAAATGACAGCAGATGGTCCCCATATATCAGAATGAACAAGCTCAAACATAGAATTACTTGTTCTGTTTATTCTTGGATTTGAAGACAATCTATGATGTTTAGCATATTGACGTGACTCACAGTTTAGAACTTGTAAGGAATTATATTCAGGACATAATTTCTTGAAATTAAGTAAAGATGGATGACCCAATTTACAATGAACCTTAAGTACTTCATCTTTATTTATACAGGCTACAACAATTGATTGACCTTCCTCCAGCACATATAATCCATTTTGCTCATAACCTTTACCAATAATCCTCATGTTCTTTAATTCCTGGAATACACAATGATTGGGGTAAAAGGATATGCAACAATTCATTTCCCTGGTTAGCTGACTAACTGACAACAGATTAAAAGCTAACTTTGGAGTATGTAAAACTGAGGTTAATGACAATTGTGTAGTGAGATTAACAGTTCCAGATCCATTTGTGTTTGCTACTGAGCCATCAACTAAAGTAATATATTTAGCACATTTATTCTCATGAAATTTAGTGAATAATTGTGAGTTACCTGTCATGTGATCTGTTTCTCCTGAATCAATTATCCACTTGTTGGATCTAGCCACTGTTGATACAGAATTTGATGCATTCTTCAATCCTTCTTTGTATTCAGTGAACTTCACATATTCCTCTGCATTAACTAACACAGAACCATCTTCAGTCTCCTTTACAACATTTGCAGTATGATTTGGTGGACTTTGCCGTTTGTTATTATCATATGATCCACTACTTCCATTATTTTGTCTTCGTTTAGCAAGTTTCCAGCAACTTTGATATGTATGTCCAATCTTTTTGCAATAGGAGCATGAGTTTGAAGTATTCATAACTCTCCTTTCAGATCTAACCATTCCTCCAGAGTTTCTTTGACCAATTAGAGCACTGCTATTAGATGCGGTAGGGTTTTGATTACTTGAACTATCTGACCTCAAAATTCGACTAAATACTTCTTGTAAAGATTTAACATCAGATCCAGACAATACTTGTGCTTTGGCTGATTCAAATTCAGATGGAAGACCTCTAAGAAAACTCATAATAGCCATCTGCTCCCTTTGTTGCTGTTGAGTTTTCACATCTGAACTTATAGGCAATAACAGATTGAATTCTTCATAAATCCTTTTGAAATTCATGAAATAATTCATTAAGGTCTGATCCTGTTTCTCTACACGATAAAATGACTTACATATATCATACATTCTGCTTAGATTTCCTTTTCCAGAATACAGAAATTCCAAATAATCCATCAGCTCTTTCACAAACTCACAATGATTTATCAAACTAATAATACTACTGTCAATGGTATTCCTGATTTGAAGAAATAGCCTAGCATCATCCCTAAGCCATACCTGATCCTCTTTAACATCTGAATCTTTAACAGGTGGATTTCTTCGAAGATGATCATCCTTATCTATACTTCGAAGGTAGAGTCGAATAGCCTTGCTCCAATCAAAATAATTTGATTCCCCCAATTTATGCTCAGTAATTTTCGACATTACAGGCATTACATCCATGATCGATTTGCCTTCCGACATATTGAGAATCGATTAGGAAATAGGTAGAAGAATCAACGAGAAATTATTTTGGATCGAGCTGCTCTGATACCATGTTACAAATTAAGCGGGAAAACAAAATGTTTTATATTATTCAATCTTCTTACCTACAGCTGATACAGAGATGTATATTTATATACATGAGATACAAACAGCCCAACACAAAAGCCCAATACACTAAAGTCCCAATGAAACTAATATGAAACTAATATGAAAGCAAATACAATTTGAAAAGAAACATACTAATGAACCCTTGTCACTAATGAACCTACTCGCAACAACCTTGTAAACCATTAGGCCGCGTGACCTATATTCCATAGGTCGTTGACCCACTTAAGTCGCTTGTCCCTCATAGGTCGCGTTTCCTGCTTAGGTCGCTAGGTCGTGTGCCTTTAGGTCGCATCCCTTTATTAGGTCGCATGTCTCCGTTAGGTCGTTGACCTCCTTAACTCGCATGACCTAACCCGTAGGTCGTTGGACCTCGATTCTATTTAAGTCGCTGCTTCTTATAGGTCGCTCGGCCCCTTATTTTCTTTAGGTCGTTTGAGTGTTAGGTCGCGAACCCATTTTAAGTCGCATGACCTTTACCCTTTAGGTCGCTGGACCACTAAGTCGTGCACCTTTAATCACTTGGTCGTACCGTTTTGGACGGGGCGCTGCCCCGCACCCCGCCGGGGGCGCTGCCCCCTGGACCCCCCGCGACCTGACCGGGCAGGTCGGACCCCGTAGCAGGGGCGTTGCCCCCGCACCCCAACCTTAGAGGGTTGCCACCCCCCCTGGACACCCCCTCCGTAGGGGATCTTATCTGAAAAACATTCAACAGTACTTGATTTGTTGAGATGCAGAGTTAATCATTCTTCGAGACAAACTATCTTGGGCTTCTCGGTCGATTTTATGGATTTTTGAATATCTATTTTGATGGATTCTTTATCGGTTTCTTTGGATTTTATTCGCGTCTGCGAATGTGAATTTTTATGATTGATTGTTTCTACAATCACTTCTATGATTTGTCACTTTAAAATATAAAGGTTTTCTATACTAGTAGTAAATATCAAAACTGTTTCTTCAAATGATTTCAACATTATTTTATAACAAAGCTCGTTTTCTCAAACCGATTTCCAATCTATTAGTATATACAAACCTTTACCTCACTCGTATGAGAAATCTAATTAAACGACTTAGTAAAACAAGTGGTATGAAACGCTTGCGTTTACTTCGTTGATTAATTCTTGGACTTGTTCGATTGAATCTTTTGTGACAATTTTCTATTGAAGATCTACAGTTTGTTTGTAAATATTTGAGTTAAGCAAGTGGCTATGGGACATGAAGCTAAACTTTTATATTTACTAGCTTAGTGTAATTGACACTATCATTGATCATGATGATCATTTTGTGATTTAGGCTAGCAATTGTGCGATGTCTCTTGTTTGCTTCCTGGTTAGGCTAGACACCACTTGTGTGATTTCATTCACACATACCTTTTTACCTTCTTGGTTAGCCTAGACACCACTTGTGTGATTTCACTCACACATACCTTTTTGTTGCGAGGTTAGGCTAGACACCATTTGTGTGATTTCACTCACACATACCTTTTTGCTTTTTGGTTAGTCTAGACCTCATCTGTGTGATTTCGACTCACACTATAGGGTAGCTCCCCATGGTCTTCGGACCGTCATGTGATAGGCCTCTTTCCCTTTTTCTATGATTTTTGGATTTCCTGTGTTGATTTCTGGAATTTATGTCATTGACTTGTTTTGAGTACAAGTTTAGGGTATGATGCCCTCTTTGGATCTTTGAGAAGATTCTTGTGATATTGATTTATCTCTTATTGATTGATCTTTTGTTGATCATCATTTTCATACTTATAGTAGTATGTCAGTATTGATATTTTATGTTATGCCATATCTATTATTTTATGCCATGTCATCTGATATTTATAGCTAGACTGATCCGTTTATTATTTTCTTAAATAATACTCGGGTCAGACCGAGATGTTACAGGTGCTTCTGCTTGACTTCTCCCCAGGGTTTGCTACTCTGACTTTTGGCTAACTATTTAGATTAGCAGTTTTTGTTGTATACACTTGAGATATAGACTCATAGTTGTATTCTTTTGTATAGCACGTGTTGCTATTATTTTGTATTATTGTGGATCTTTTTGACCACTACTCTAATGTACACTTTCATGTGTTAGTTATATATCCATATCTTCTTCTTCCTTTGTGATATGGATGTCTGTGAATGTTTGTGTTATGCTTATTTCTACGTTTGTTTCCGAAGATTATTTATAGCCACCGTGTGATAGCTTTGAGTTTGTATCGGTATGTCGGACTTCCTCCTTAAATGAAATGCATGCTATACTATCTGACATAACGGTGCTCGCACAAAGAAGTTACATGGATGGTCGCTCCAGCCTTATTCTCCGTGCTAGTTGACAGCACTACATCGTAGTGTTCTTGGCTAGCGTGGGTATAGAGGTGGGGCGCCACACAGGGTGAGGACATCCCTGTCTAGATGTCCCTTTTATTTCGGCTTAGTGGGCGGTTGTTGATCCCAACCGCGGGGTGATCTCACTTGGGATTATCCAGCAAGGGGTAGTCCCGGTCTTATGTTGTAGGGGACTGGACGTACTCCTCGGTACTATGATCTAGGCCACGTACTGTGACAAGTGGTACCCCAGTGCCTAGTCATTAGTTGGAAATCCATTCTCCCTACGAGCCTTGTACGAGTTTGTTTGTATTACCCACGTGTGGCTAGTAGCTGGAATTTAATAATGTAACAATTTCGGCTATTTTATAAGTATTTGTATATAGATCCTATTATAATATCAGAGGATTTCTACAAAAATTGTTTTAGCTATCGTAAGGTAAAAACCCGACATGTTTATTTGTGGCGTGGTCTTACGAGATGCTTTTGTTTTCAAAGGATTTTTGAAACTTTAATAATCAATTGAGTGTGATTTTCTCACGCTGGTATTCCAGATGTCTCGGGTGTTATTTAACTGTACGGCTCGGGTCAGGCCGATTATTATAGGATACATGATATGATGCTGTGGAGCTCAGGAGACGAGCAGGATGACGATACATACTTTCATACTTGTTTTATATATATATTCCGCTGCGTTGAATAACTGTATATCCAGATGTATGTTATTGATGTTTGACTGTGATTGATATACTCTGACGATGTAATATATAAACAGATATATTTGTTATTTGAGTAAAGATTATTTATTATCCATTATATTTTATTCCGCTGCGATGGTTAGATTCTGTAGTTGTTTTCTATTTTCTTCTTCTACCTCTTCTTATTTGACCCAAATGGTTCGTATTTCTGTACAACTTGAGTTGATTGTTATAGAATAGTGTTGACTCAAGGGGTACGGATTTGCGGGTCGTTACACTAGGTATTAGAGCGTAGGTTGGTGATAACCTTGGCTCTGGTGGGAATTACTCATTTAAAATAGAGTCCGTAGTACTCTAGAATGAGTTTAAGTGTATCATTATATATAAGGGCGTATTTGTTAGTGAATATAAATTGTTTTAATATTGTGTTGGTTGGTTTATTGAGTGGCATATGAACCTTCACCGATACAGTCTGCACAACTGTATCGAAGGGTATCTAAACACTTGAATAGAACAGTTTGACACGGTATTGTTTTAAATGTGGGTAAATGAAATAATGTTACCCAAAAATACATATTTTGATATAAAGAAAAGTTTTTGTAAACTATTTTAGCTAGTAAATGGTTGCTTGGATGTTAGGAAAAATAATATTAAATTATTATCATTATTGAGTGGAAATTTAACTAGAAGTTGAAAATATAACCAAAGACTAATGAGATAAATTCAATTATGAAATGAAATTTATAAATATGAATTATAAACGTGATTTATAAATTGAAATATGAACAAATGGAATTTATATTAGTGAATTATAGTTAAGATTGATTTAAGCAGGATTTGGAAATTTAAATTCTGGAGATTTGGAAGTATTTTGAAGATAAATAATAGCATTAGTCTTTGGAGGTATTTCAGAAAGGAAATTTGTTTTAAATGGAATTTGAAAGTGGAATAGCATTGAAATCACTTGGATTATTGGAAAATAGTTCTGATGATGACGGCCGCATCATTAGTATTCATTTTCGAATTTCTAAGTGACGGATTGCTAAAAAAAACTGATTTGTTCAGAAAAGCTAGTTGTTTTTGAAAATCTCAAGGGAAGTTTGTTGGGGATAAAAACCAGGATTAGTTTAAATATTTGAGAAGTGAGATTTGAGATGTTGAATATTTCGAATGATTTGAAACCATAAGTCGGGTGTTTAAAAATCCTGATAAGATAGGTTATTAGCTTATAAATTGAGATGATTTAAATCAGAAAGGAAATATAAGCTTTGAATGTAGGAAATTTAAATTCAAGGTGAAAAGTTAAAAATGAAATTAACTAGGATTGGGGAATAAAAATTTGACTGGATTGAAATTAATTGGATAGGCTGAAAATAATATCCAGTTGTATTCGAATTATGTTGAAATCGAATTGAGTTAAATAAATATGAGTTAAAATAAAACTGAATTGGAATAAGAATTCAATTGAATTATTGAATGGAATTAGATTCTTACTTGAATAAATGGAAAATAAGTTGGATAAGGATTGGAATTGGAACAAATAAATAAGAATAGCTTATAAAAGAATCAGCATTAAAAATCCATAGAATAAAATATGCTTAGATTTTAAATAAATGTAAAACTCGAATTAAAAATAAAAGATGAATATATTTAAGCCTTGAATGAATGGGATTGTGTAAATAATAAGTTGTGACTTATAAAATCTGAAAGTGGAATAGAAAATCCAAATTACATATTGTTTGATGTTTTGGATAATGAAACGAAAATCCAAACTTGAATTATAAAATAAATTGAACGTAAGAATATTAAATGCAGTGATATTCGCAATTAAAAATTAAGTATTGAACTATAATAATTTGTTAATAAATTAGTTAATTAAATGTGTAAATGGGAACCTAATGTAGTTAAATAGAAGCTGAATTGTGAGTTAATATGAAATTTGGAAATAAAACTCAAGTTATAAATCAAATTCGACTTGGATTGTTAGTGAAGTAAATGAGATTGAATTGTGAGTTCATAAAAGTGAAAACAGAATTTGAGTTATTAATTAAAATTTGACTTGAAGTGTAACAAATTAAATATAATCGGAAATGTATCGAATAAAAAAAAGAGATTGGATTAAAATAGTGATGGTTTGAATTGCCAATAAAATCCAAATAAGTGGAAATAAATTGGAAATAGCCTTGCAATCAATTGAATGAATTGAATCTGAAAATTTAAATTTTATAATAACCAATCAAATGAAATTGTAGATTTAAAATGAGATTTAATTGAGACAGAATTAAGTTAAATAGAAAAGAAAATTTACTTGTAAAATGAAAATGAGCTTAAGATAGAATTTGAATAAATTGAAGTAAATCAACTTAAGCTAAAAAGATGGAATGGAGTTGAATTGGATTCAACTTAAAACTAAGTTTAATGATATTGGTTTGGATTTAAATCAAGTGAAAATAAATTTGAATCGAAATAGAATTCGGTGAGTTATAAATAATATTTAAGGAAATGAAAATTCATAATGGATTGGGTGGATAAACTAATTATATTGAATAAATAAATGGATGTAAATAAGAATCAAATGAAAGATGGAAATAGAACTTATTGTAAAAAGAAATGGAAATGAACTTAAGTTATTGACTTAACTAAGTGTTGAATAAAAGCCGAACTCAAAATGAAGTGTGGTTTAAATGAGTTGAGAAAAAGTTATTGAACGAAATAGCCTAGATTGTATTCGAGCTAAATAAAATAGTTTGGAATAAACAAATATGGAATGAAATGTAAATGAATGGATCGTGAATAAATTGGAAAGGGATAGAATTTAATAGAATGTGTCGAGCTAGATCAAGTGGTTTTGAATGGAACCTGTTTGAATAATGAAACTAGTTTGGTTAATAAAATGAAATGAAAGTGAATGTATTCAAATTTAAAATGCAATGAAAATGAGAATATATGGATTGTGAATAAATTTAAAAATGGAGTAGAATTAAGTATAAATTGTGTTGAAATCAATTTAAATTGGTTATAAAACATAAGTACTTATTTATTCACATAAGTCTCGTCAAATTGCAAAGAAAAAATTGTCATTTGATGTAAATGGAAGTAATTAAAGTTCTATGAATTGATAGTAGTAAAAGAAATTGATTTTGAGAGCAATTGAATTAAATATGAGTTCATTTTGCTTAAAAATAAATTAAATGTAAGCGATTGAGTTTTAAACCATCCAAATTGATGAGGTTGTATACGACTGGATTGAAAACCATTCAAATTTAATGGAAATTGTTATAAACTAATTGAAACAGTTGGATTAGTATTAAAACTGTATAAATTGCTTACGGAAAATGTTTGGTGTGCATTTCTTTTAAAATTCATGTGTTTTAACCATTGCAAGTAAGTGAAATGTTGTTAAACTTCATATATTTGGCACTTACACGTTTAAATTGAGTAAGTACAGGTACCGGGAAGCCGGTTGGCTGGATTTTGGGCACGCTGATTGCTAAAATAATAAGCTGCTTGCTTAAAAATGATAAATAAGGTACGCATACGCAATAAAAATAGGAAATATGATTTTTTTTCGGTTTTTCCGACCGTGTGGGTCGATGTATATTTATTTATATCTCTTGTCAAATTGCAAAAGCTCCTCCGTACAAAGGAGACTTTGCCAAAAAATTTTGAAAATATTGGGAGTTTGAAAATTTTTGGAAAATTTTGTTGATGACAAAACGGTTTCAAATTGGAAATTGAAATAAATTAGGGAATGAAACTAACTCCAAATAATGATATGAATCGTTATAAATGGAAAATGAAATTTAATATTCAGAGTTAAAGATAAATTGAATTCATATGGAAATGAAAGAATCAATTTGAATAGAAATAGATATAAACTAAAGTGGTAAGGTGAAAATAAATATAAGGAACATATTAAATGCTTATACTAAACTTAAGAAAGGAATGATAAATTCTTAATTGGAAATTGAATATTGCAAATATATTCTAAGTTGATATTTGAATGAATAAATAATTGACACTTGTAAGGAAGTCGATAAAATGTTTTGGGAATGTTATGATTGGATATTATTGCTAGGTAAGATATGCATGTATTATAAAAGAAGGAGAATTGGTTTTGATTTCAAAAGATAAATTTGAATGGCTCGGCAAAAAGGTTGTTTAAATTTCGGTATGAAATTTGATTGGGTTTTTAATCGAGCCACTTGGATTTTTTGTTTTCTTTTGGAATTTTGGAGCCCAAAGAGGCCTTTTATAATTGTACCGAGCTAGCCGCGCAAAGGAGACGCTGGCAATTTTTTTAGAAATTTAGAGAGTTAGAAAATTTTTGAGAAAGTTTTGATAATTTAAATTTGGATTTAAATTTAAAATTGAATTAGTAGAGTAAATAAAGTTGTTTGGAAACTATGGAAGGTTTTGGGAAGTTGGTTGAAGTAATAGTTGGTCTTTAATAAAAGATATGTTATGGCATATAGATAAAACTGTTAGTTTTGAAAAATAAACGGGTATTGGACCATTCTTCCTAACTAGTAATTTCGGGGACGAAATTATTTTAAGAGGGGAGGAATGTGATGACCCGAAATTTTTGAGCGTTTGAAATTGGAATTTTTAATTGACTTTAAATATTTAAAAGTTAATTTTAACTTGAATCCAAATATCACTATTTATTTGATAATCAAACTATCGAATTTAATATTTGAAGTCAGGTAAAATGTTGAATCTAGAGTTTTAAGTCTGTTAAAAATAGTTTAAAGGCTTGTAAAATCTATATTGATAATAATGAAGATAGTAGAAGTGTTAAAATTGAATTTGGAAGTGTTCTGTATAGTTTTGAGATTTTATCGTTTTAAATTGAATTTAAAAATAACCTTCCGAAGCGCTGTGTCGGAATTCTACCAAACCAGTTCCATTGGGTCCGTAATATCGAATTATTATCGAATTTTAAATTTCGTATTGATCGGAGTTGTTGTGTGAGTGTACGATAAGTAAACGCGTTGAAAATTAAATAAAACTTTAATTGATCAAACCAATGTCATCGGTGCATTCTTAAACACACTTCCCTTTTTAATATTTACAGCCATTCTTAGGGCCAAACCATAGTCCTTTAGCTTGGCTTAACAAGCAAGCCTTTCACGGGAAGATTCGGAAAAAAAATATAATAACAAGTACGATCTATTTCGTTCTTCATAGCTATCCCATCTTCTTTTTATTCGCCTTCTACTTTCCCAATTCAAGCCGTTCAAATCAAGATGTTCGAAAAAAACAAACATAAATGGCGAACGAAATAAAAAGGAGAAAAACGTTGTCTCCTATTTTAAATCAGTCGACTTTAATTTGTAGCCGATTCCTTCGATCGCAAGCATCTCGTGTGGGGTTGAGCGAGTATCGCGGCGGTGACATTAGGGTTCGATCCGAGCTTAGGAATTTGATCTTTGGTTGATATGCTAGTATTAGATGGTGACGAGAATTAGACAAACAGTCACATCAATAAGAGGTAGTCGCGCGAGTGGATTTGCGTTAGGGCTGCGCCCTGAAGCTTCAACGTCGAGCAACAGCGTTTGACTTCCACTTGAGGGTGTCGAGTCGCGGTGGACATACGAGGTTGCGCTTGGATTTTCTGGTGACCGAGTTAGGGTCTCGGCAGCGTGGGTTCGTGGTGGAAGGGACGGCATCGGGGTTTACGTGCGTGGGTAGCTGGGAGGGAGCAGAGATTCGAGTAGTAAGGTCTAATTTAATTTTTTTCGTTTTAATTAAATTAAATTTATATATATATATATATGTGTATACCCAGCAAAGAGAAAATCATGTTTTTTCCATTTACAAAAGGAAGTATAAATATAAATATATTATATATATGTGTATATAGTTAAGGAAAGCATATACATGGAAACATATATATATGTATAAGTTAGGAAGAAATTTTATTTTGGTATTTACAGAAAAACAGAAAAGAAAAAAAATATTCAGTAAGGTTTACTGGAAATTCAAAAATTTATATATATGCAGTTTAGAAATGAAAATTACAAGTTTATTTAATAATGTACATTAGTGATTTAGACGATTAATAAACCTATTTAAATTATTTAGTTAATAAAAGAAATTGTAAAGGAAAGAATGGTTTAACTAAATTATAAGTTACCTTATTTATTTAATGGAAATTAATTGTTCGATAAATTAAAATATTAATAAATCATATAACTGTTTATACAAGATTTTAAATCATGGAAGCAAGCCAGTTTGAAATGGACTACATAACGATAAAGGTGAGTTAATATCACTCGGCTGAATTTTAATTTTAATTTAAATAGTTAAATATAAAAAAAATTATTGATTGATTTGATTTGGTGTGTTATACTATATATAGTGGTATATAGAATATCTTGGAATGTTTGATTTCCAGCATTAAATAGCGGATGATTTTATATTTTTAAAACCCGTATACCGTGATATTCCACCTTGAGGTGGAATGGATATTTTATGTTGTGCTAACGTCTGTGGATGCAGGGAAAACAGGTTGGAGGGATCCAACTGGATCCCTAAACATTTATTTAAATTATTTAATACCCTCTGTTGTGACTATTTTATATTCCATGATGCACTATGTTGGAATATTGAATGCTATGGTTCGATTAGATATAATTGGGTATAATGAATTAACAAAAATATATAAATTGGATTTTGGAAAGAAAATAAAAGAAGTGGATTTGTAAGTAAACTAATTATAGAAATTTGAATAAATTTAAGAATGAATTGGAAAAGGAATAAAGTGACTTTAAACTTTAATTAATAAAACTTGAGTATAGAAAGGGAAATTTTGAAAAAAACAGAAGATTAATGAATTTTAAACTTCAGTATTATTATTTTAAAAGAACAAAACATTTATTTAAAATTTAAGATTTAAATTATTGAAAAGAATAAAGAAGAAATGGGAAAAATCTGAAATTTGTATATTTCAGTTAAAAAGGTTTAAAATCAAATGGAAAATAATAATAATAATAAAGTCCATAATTAATGAATTTTGGAATGAATGAGTAAGTAAAGAAATTTATTTCAAAGGGAGTAAATTGGAAATCAATTTGGGAAATTGATTTAAGTGATTGAAGTTGGAATTTTTCTCCGGATAACCAATTACGTTTTTAAGATAAATTTTTTTAAACAAATATAAATTAAAAGTTTTAAAGTTGTTTTAAAAAGCAAGTTTTGTTATTTCTAATATTTAAATTCTAAAGTAAGTATTTCCTTTTAATCTATGATGGTAGTAATTATTTAAAGAGTGACTTAGTTTTTTTTTTTTAAAAGTGAAAATCTAGTTTTGCATTTTATTAAGTAACTTTAGTTTCAATATTCATATAGTATGTATTTTTAACAAACTGAAGTAGTTTTAACTTAAATGTCTTAAAGTATATTTCAAAGTAAGGTGTTTTAAATTATTTTAAAAATCTAGTTTTGTGCTTGATAATTTCAGTGGAGATAGAAAATATTTGGGAAAGTTTATTTTGAAAAGAAAGATGGTTTGATACTGTTTTCAAAGGGTTGAAAATAGAAAATATATCTTGTGAAGATATTTTGAGGTTAATAAATAATTCGGGAGATTATGTATTGTTTGATGATGTTTGTGAATGTAAATTGATAGTTAAATAACTGACTATCAATATTGGACAAATGCGCTGATCGTTTCGAAGAGACCGGGATCGAGATTTATTTCTCGAAAACCACTTCGATCCGGTTTATACGTTTTCGTGGAAAACGAGTTTGGATTCGAAGATGGAGCAGTGAAGTGCAAGGGCTAGTCGCTCCCAATCCTGAGGATATTTCCAAAAAGGATGTAGTAGGAATAGTTCCTTCGGTTCCATTCGAACCCGGGACGGACTTGAATGGATGAATGCTTTCGGAACATCGTCAGGTGGACGATGGACATTTTAAGGGATATGTTCTAAAAAGGTAACGCTTAGCCTCAAGCCTCATCAACCGGGAATGACTGAAAATCAAGGGTTATGCAGCAAGGCTAGGTGGGTAGCACCCAAGCAGGGCGAGGTCATCCCTGTCTAGATGTCCCTTTTAATTCGGCTTAGTGGGCGATTGTTGATCCCAGCCGTAGGGTGATCTCAATTGGGATTATCCAGTAAGGGGTAGTTCCGGTCTTGTGTTGCAGGGGAGCGGGCGTACTCCTCGGTACTGTGATCTAGGCCACGTACTGTGACAGGTAGTACCCCAGTGCCTAGTCATTAGTTGGAAATCCATTCTCCCTACGAGCCTTGTACGAGTTTTGTTTGTATTACCCACCCTGTAGCTAGTAGCTGGAATTTAATAATGTAACAATTTCGGCTATTTTATTTATATATAGACCCTATTATAATGTTAGAGGATTTCTATAAAAATTGTTTTAGCTATCGAAAGGTAAAAACCCGACATGTTTATTTGTGGCATGGTCTTTCGAGATGCTTTTGTTTTCAAAGGTTTTTTGAAACTTTAATAATCAATTGAGTGTGATTTTCTCATGCTGGTATTCCAGATTGACTCGGGTGTTATTTAACTTTAATGCTCGGGTCAGACCGAGTATTATAGGATACAGGACATGATGCTGTGGAGCTCAGGAGACGAGCAGGATGACGATACGTACTTTCGTACTTGTTATATATATATATATTCCGCTGTGTTGATTAACTGTATATCCAGATGTATGTTATTGATGTTTTGACTTTGATTGATGTACTCTGACGATGTAATATATAAATAGATATATTTGTTATCTGAGTAAATATTATTTATTATCCATTATATTTTATTCCGCTGCGATGGTTAGATTCTGTAGTTGTTTTCTATTTTCTTCTTCTACCTCTTCTTCTTTAACCCAAATGGTTCATATTTCTGTACAACTTGAGTTGATTGTTGTAGAATAGTGTTGACACAAGGGGTACGGATTTGTTGGTCGTTACAGTATTTAATTTCGAGTAGTAGAATTACTTAAGTGAAATTTGGAATCCATTACGACTGTAATCCAAATTGCAATACTGTGCCAGAAAATTAGTTCATGGCTCCTCACCATATCTTAAATTTCTGTCCTAAATGGTAGAAGTAGAAAATCACCGCGCCTGTTGCAAAATGAGCTAGGATTCGCAACCCCCATTACGTAGCACCATTTGTAGCCCCCGCGTATCCACCATATGTTGATGTTTAAATATTCAGCCCATCTGACGGGACAAAGAAAGGTTGGATATTTTGATGTAAAAACGTGGTGGATATCAAGCACTAGACGATGGTGCTAAATGAGGAGGGCCATAGATTCTAGCTATACGCACACACACATATACTTTCAATATATTATAATTATTTTAAACCACTTTTAATCTTCTTAAAATATATTATAGTTATCTATATAGAATTATATAAAAATAACAAATTTTGAAATAAATAGAAAAACAAAAAACACGTTTTAAGTTAAAAGTCTCTTACTTCAAAAATTCATAAATAATTATCAAATATATATATATATATATATATATATATATATATATATGAAACCTGAAACAAAATTTGAACTTTTTTATATAAGTTAGAAAACAACCCTAAAAAGATCATAGGAAGATACTTAATTTATATATCGTTTTTACTATTTTAAAGTCTAAAATAGAAAATACAGCATTTTTGAAATGTTGTAAAAAGTTTCTGCAGTGATTTAGAGATGTTTCAAAACAATTAGAGTTAACAATATAGAAACTGCAATACTCACAAAGCGCTGTAAAAAGTCTCTAAAACACCTTAAAATGTTTCAAAGCATAGAAATGTTATCTAACCATTTTGAAAAAGGAAAACGTTTTCTAGAAGCGAAGACAAGGTTCCAAAAATGCTATATGTAGTTCTGAGCCTGTTTTTAACACGATTTTTCTACATCTTTGAGTCTAGTTTCTGTTGCTTAAACAATTGGTTTTTGATCCAAAATTTTATAGTGGTTAGTGTACTTTGGGTACTTAAAAATCATGGAGAGAAACCCTAAGAATATCTTTTAATTATTTTAAAAATTCCAAAGAATAACGTATTTTTCCGAAGTGCCCATATAGCGATTATCTTACTATAATTTTTGCCACGTCATTGAACTATTTAAAACATGATTAAAACTTGGTGTTTTTACAAAAGTAAGTAATTATATTTTACTTATTAATACCACAAAGAAAAACCCTAAGGACGTCTTTCAAAGTTGACCTAGAAATCACCGACCATAAAATGATTTCATAGTGTATCCATAGCGACTTTTTCGCTTTAAACTTTCTAAACTTTGTTCAATATTTTCCACAATGTTCCATAACCATTATTCACTATCTAAAACACTACTAGAAGTGTAGAGAGAAACTAAATTATATTATCCAATAATATACACATATAACACCATTTTAAAGCAAGTTAAAATACAAGGGATTCAAAGCGCTTTCATAACAACTTCTCGTTTCAACATTCACATACACACTTTTACATCAGATGTAAGATTATCAAACATGTATACACTAGATTATGACAACTTTACAAATTTTAAGGGGTTTATGAGAAAGGTTATGTTAATATATATTGTCATTTGCTTTTTAAAGCAAGAGAGGTCCAAAAAGTGATAACTTGCATTTGTACTCATTTATACATTTATATTTCAACAACCAAGAATTTATATAAACATCATATACTTGCAAGATAGTGAGATAACTCACTTTAAAATCATGTTAACAATCATCACAAGCCACTAGAATTAGAGCAACACTTCATACCATAACCTCAAAGCCAAAGCTACCCCTTTACTTTCAAAATCACAAGCGATGACCTCCTAGCCCACCTTAATGCTCATGGACCAGTTTTGATTCCCCATTTTCTCTATCGTTTTCCAACTTCTTAAATGACAAATGATGTTCTAACATTGTTTTAATACATTTTTGAAAGTTTAAAGGAGATTGGAGAATGTTTGAAGAAGTTTTAAAGGTTTAAAGAGGAGAAAGAAGTGTTGAATTAAATTTATTTATTTTACCAAAACTTTGGAAATGATATTATGAACCAAATGAAACATGAGATAATGTTTTTTTAACACAAAAAGGCCTACTTTACCCATTTTGGGTAGCCATGGACTGGAACCTTCCATCCACTTTCCTCTCCTTAAGACATGCCTTGAAACAAGCCTTTATTCCCTCCACTTTCCATGCCTTGAATCAATGTTCAATGTCTCCTTAATTAATCTCACTTATTCTAAGTAACTTTCCACTAACACAAGTGTTTTTTAACTTTTATTTATTTGTTCATATGTTATTATACAAGTTCCAAAGAGTTCGAACAATTTTTGCTCAGCAAAAAAAAGTATCAATAAAACGATTTTCGGTCACATTATCAATATTTCTTCAAACTATTTATTTTTGTAAACAAATTTAAAAAACAAGTTTCTTATTATTTTTTATTAATTGAAAGGTGGTTAACAAGGTTACGAAAACAATTTAATCACATCAAATCCAATATATAAATATTTAAATAGTTCAGATATTTAAATATGAAGTGTTCGAAATTCCGAATCATTACTGATGAGTTATAACTTTTTAGCATTACTAGCAGTTAAATACTATAATGATATTTTCAACCAAAAAACGATGTTTGCATCAAAGATATATACGTCAAGTTAATAATACCATACATGTTGGAAAAGATTTGTAGCCACTGAATTGAAGCAACATCTAGGAGTTCTTGTTCATCAGCATATAATAGTGGTAGGCACATTAATAGGCTAGCTACGTGTAACACCCCTAATTTTTGATAACATTATTCAGGAAATTTAATTAGATAAGTTAAATAGAATAATGTAAATGATAAATGATAAGGGGATTGAGACTTGAATTAATTAATCAAATGCCAAGCCTAATATGTTAATTAATGGACATAAGAATGGGTTTTAGTTAATTATGTCATAGAAGGGTATATTAGGAATTTTTCGCCTAATGACCCTTACCCTTTTATATATTCCTACCATTTCTTTCCATTCACACCATTTTAAATTGCAACCTAAAATATAAAGAACGGTTGGCCATTAAGAGATCAAGAGGAATATAAATTAAAAGCTAGAGAACCAAGCTTAGGAGAAATCAATCTCAATCCAATTTCCTTATCTAGATCAAGGTGAATAATAATTCCATCTCTATTTTTCTAAATCACATATTTCTGAATTTAAGGCTAAATTCGTTTTTATGATATATTGGATGATGATATGCTTGATTTATGATTTATTTGATTTGAACAAGAATGTTTAAAGGAGTTTTTATACAGTTTTAGATCCAAATCGAGATTTTATGTTGATTAAATGCCATGGGAAAATTTATGCTATGAGAAACATGATTTTGGAGGTGGGTTTTAATTTTGAGAATTCTCCAAGCCATAGAAAGATTATTATGAATTTTAAAAGGAAAATATTGTTATTTGGATTTATAAATTTATTTTGGAAAATATATTAAGAATTTAGGTCTGGAATTTTGATATGTTGGATAACACGATTAAAGTGAATTTTTGAAAATTTTGTTGATTTTTCCAAAGTGATTTTCTATTCAAAATAATTTGTTTAAGAAAAGGGACTTCTTTGCAAAATTGGTTTTGTCTAAAGGAAGAGCTTAATTAATTAACTTAACCATGGTTTAGATCTGATTAGCAGCTTTTAATTTTAGAAAAGAATTTGAAAAAGTTAAGGCAACCAATTTGGTGTTGACACATGACATGTTAGTTAGAGAAAAGTTTACTATATAAAGAACTAAACCAGGTTTATTCAGAAAACAGGTTTCGCCTACTTAGGAAAGCACCTTTCAACATAGATACCTCTTCCTTTATCTTTGTTAAAACTTACCATGATGAAACCAATACACAAGGTATCACCCTGAATGTACATAGTGGATTGGAGGGAGGCGGAAGATAAGGTGTCGAAAGCATAGTTTTAGAAAACCTTGGTTTGTTTTTAAGATGAAAAGCGCCTGCCTTTGTTTTGTTTTAAGCCTTCAACAGAGTCGAAGCATATGTTTCGAAAGAGCTTTTAAAAGGGTTTCGAAAGGGTTGCCACTAAATTATAATTGCTTTCGATTGGGTTCCTTTACTTATGAAAGAATGATTTAAAAGAAGGGGTTCTGACCTAATTGAAACCCTATTGCCATTTTATAGCCTTTTGATGATGTTGAAGATATCAAAGTTGTCGAAAGGGCATTTTATTTTTTAAGTTAGAGCCACTTCCTATAGGTTTCGAAAGGGGTTAGGGGTTTTGAAAGTGATGGTTTCGAAAGGGGTTTCGATGCCAACCTTTCATGTTTTACCCAGATGTTAAATGCTTTCGATAGAGACGGTACGACACCATCAAGCTTTCCCCAATATTTTTATATGATAAAGGATGGTTTCAAAGTAGATGCTTTCGCCTATATGCACATTGACCTAAATATTGTTTTATGCTTTCGAAAGGGGTACTTTCAATGCTTTCGGAAGGGTTATTTCCATTGGTGTCGAAATGGATACATTCCATTGGTTTCAGGCTAAGCTTCTAAAGATAAATGCTAATACTTCAATGTATTCGAAAGGTTTCAAATGGTAGCTTTTAAAGTATTATAAGGCAGGAGCCTAATGTTTTTAAGAGCTTTCAAAGGAGGTCGTCTTATGATGTTGAAAGCTAGGTTTCAAAGGTATGAAAGGTTTTATAACCCAAACTCTATTTTTAAAGGGAAAAAAACCCATGGCTATATATTAAAGTAGTTTTTATAATGATTTTAAGAAGAATCCATCTTTGATATATTTTAACCTATAGGAGTGGTGTTGCTATGCTATCATGTTGCTTCTTCAAATATGAATATATTCACTTTAAAATGGACCCATAATTGCATTTTTGGGATAATGGGTAGAAGAACCAGTTAGGTTAACCCAGTAGTGAATATAAATTGATTAAAATCCCGAATGAGTAGAATTGCATTCAGGAGGTCAGAAAGACCAGATATAGGATACTAAAATATAAATGAAAGATATTAGTAGGGGCTAATAGGTTCATAGTAAGCCCATGAAAACTATGTATAAAGAAAGACGTTAGATAGATATGTTCATAGTTAGCTCATGAAAACTATGTATAAAGGAAGATGTCAGATATACAGGTTTATTATAGGCCCATGAAAACTATGATTGGATACTGGCAGGTGCCAGTAGGTTTATAGTTAGCCCATGAAAACTATATCCGGATGAACTATTGACAAATGTCAATAGTTCCTAGTCAACCCACGAAAACTAGGGTATGTGAAAGGATATTGGAGTTACCAATAAGTTCCTGGTCAGCCCATGAAAAGTAGGACAAGAGTAAGATATTGGAGTTACCAATAGGTTAATAGTAATCCCATGAAAATTATATAATTGGATAGGGAGTCCTTAAATGTTTAACCGGTTAATAGTCAACGCATAAAAACTAAAAGGTTAATAGTAACCCTAGAAACTATAATTGAAACAGATAATCTAAAAAAAGAACGGGGATGGGTAATCCATAATTGATTCATTTGTTTTTGCATATCATTAAACTAAACTGTTTTTGGATTATTTTAATCATTATGGATGTCGGAGCACAGTGTATGGTTTTATAAAGGTTTTGAGATACAAGTGAGGGGAAACCCGTTTTGCTAAGCGTCGTGGTCTCACTAGATATTTAAATGATTTGAGATGGCAGATTATTATTCAAACCAGGCTTTATATCTGACGCAAAGTTTATGTTTCCCTTTAAACTCTTATGTAATGAACCCGAATTTTTAACCCTCGAAAATCGACATCGATACGTTCATTGAATAGCATGTTGAATATTCATGTGCTGGAAATGCGCATTTCTAGGGGTAAAGAAGAAAGAGATAGAAGAAAATAGAAAACATCAATATAGAATCTCACAATCGTAGAAAAATATAATATATATATATATGTATATATATATATAATAATGGATTTTTATACAAAAGAACTATAGCTATTAATATACACATTATCATCATATTACAACAACCAACAATCAATCTGGACAATTATAATAACTTGTCCTCACCAGTGCTGATCATACAATCTGCACACACAGTGGAATATAATCAAGTATGTGATATACGTCTGAATCCTCCAGCTTGTCTCCTGAGCTCTAAAGCAATCTAACCTGAGTCTGTAATACTCGGTCTGACCCAAGCATTACAATAAAATAACACCCAAATCAGTCTGGAAAACCAATGTGAGAGAACGCACTCAATTTGAATTATTACTATTTTCAAAATCATTTGAAAAACAAAGGTATCTTGTAAGACTGCGTCACACATAAATACGATGAGTTTTTACCTTTAGATAACCAAAACATTTTATATCAAAATCATCTGATATTATAATAATGTCTATGAAAATAAATTAGAAAATAGCTTAAATGCTTGCATCTCTCATTTTATCACAATCGGGATCAATCAGAACCATACAGCTTGTAGTGGATGGATTCCATATAATGACTGGGCTACTGGGGTACCGCCTGCCACAGTACACCTTTAGAAAAATGTATCGGGGACCTCGTTTGGATCCTCTATCAACACAGGATCGGCCTACCCCTGACCTAGATAATATCGAATATGTTATCATCCCAGGTGTTCCCACCCTTATCGAGCTCTCTCTTTTCTATGCACAACCATATTCATAATTTATAATACATATCCAAGGGTATCTAGAAAAGTGATAACATACCCTACTTGGGTGCGACCCACTTAGCCTTGTTGTATCTTCCCTGTTTTAGTCATCCCGGTTGATGAGGCTTAAGGCTATGTTTTACCTTTTTAATAGCATTCTAACTTGGAATGCTAAACATTGCATTCCTTGCAAGCAAGGTAATGATGGAATTCGTCAATACAAGTTGGGTCGCAAACTGTAACATCCTAAAATTATCAATTTAAATTGGTAATATATTTAAACTTTTGGAATTTGATTTGAAAATAAATTGAAAAATCTCAAACAAATAAAATAAGAGATAATTTGTATGAATAAAATTCCAATTTCTTTTGAGTTTAAATTCTAAAATGATAAATGTTTTAAAAATCATTTGCATTTAAATTATATATAATGCATATATGAGTAGTTTGGAATGTATACATTGAATTTAAATTGTGCAAGTATATGTGTAAGTATATAAATAGACATCAATGGATTATAATTCAAGTCAAACTGGAATTTGAATTTGAATTTAAAATAAATGTTTTAGAAAAATAATTTGCATTTGAAATCATAAAGATGTAATTTATATAATGTAAAAGATCTGTTAAAACATTTCTTCTTTCAACATTGTATATATGTACAAATGAATAAGGGTATAATTATTAATAAAGTGAATATGATATGAAATTTACTAAAAAAATCTTTTGCCTTTGTAAAATTATGTTAACGCTAAAATTTGAACGCTAACACCCGGGTATGAAGTGAGATTGTGAAAGCACCACCCGATAGCTCGGGAACAGATTTTAAGCAGATAATAGCGAAAAAGCAGTAAACAACAGCAATTTTATAGTGGTTCGGCTTAAGAGAGAGCCTACGTCCACTTTGAATATCTTTATCGACGATTTGATTACAAGTCGATGCAATTACACTTTGATTACAACACACTTTTAGTTACAAGTGACTTAGAACAAGTAGCCTAAACTTCAATGTCGATCCAAATCCTTGAACTCATGTTGGACATGTATCATTTCTTCGTGAAGTTCCTTAAGGCGTTCTTTGTATCTCAAAAGCTTTAAGTGTTGAAGTAGTTCGGAATGCAGCAGAGTAACGGCGCTTCGAATGAATGAGCCGAAAAGTCCTTTGAATGTTGGAGGTGGCCATGTATTTATAGGCAAATTTCTGGGCTGGAATTGTTGATCAAGTCATGAGTCGTGACCGACTCAGGATGAACCGTGACCGACTCACATATCACGAGTCAGCAAGCAGTGGCATAGATGAAATGGCATTGACCTTGTTCCTCATATGCTTAGGTCGCCAGCGACTTATGATAGGTCGTTAGTCAACTTGAGTCGTTGGAAACCCTGAGTCGTTGGAAACCCTGAGTCGTTGGAAACCCTGAGTCGTTGGAAACCCTGAGTCGGTCTGCCCCATAAACCAGTAACTAGTTAAACCACTCTGCTCCTCTAAGGCATTAACTCGTTGAGTCGTTGAACCACTGAGTCGTTACGAACCTTGTGCAGATGAGTCGGTCCAGTCCTTGAGTAGATGAGTCGGTCCAGTTCTTGAGTCGTCTCATATGAGCCGTGAACTTCGTTGAGTCGGTAACTCACTGAGTCGGCCTGTCTCATGAACCATTAACCTCCATGAGTCGTTTCATTCCTCTAGGTTGCCTTGAGCCTTAGCTCGTCAGCCAATTGAGTCGCTACCAGTTGAGTCGGTCCTTTTCTTAAGTTGCTGAAGCCCCTTGAGTCGTAAATCCAATGAGTCGTTAAAGACCTTAAGTGGATGAGTCGGCCCAAGTTTCAACTCGTTGGTAGAACAGGGTTAACATTTGCCCCTCGAAGTACATGCCTAAGTCGTAGGTCGTGTGCTTCGACTTATCTTAACTCGTGTGCCGACTCAAACTCTACTGCCCAAAGTTATAAAAACCTGAGTCGTTCCCCTTTTCTTCTCATTCCCCAACCTTTAAACCGTGTCTACCATTAACGCACATTCAAGCTCTTAAAGGCGATCTCGACCAGATTCTCCATCGATCATCTCTATCATCATATTGCGTAAGCGATCTCGCTCTCCTTGTGATTTTCGATCATCCCTAGCTTATGCGCCCCATCTCCATCTTCGATTTTCCCCTTTGAGCCCTACGAATTTGGTTGCTTTGGTCATCAATGGACTTAGGGTTATCTGTTCTGATGGTTTACGATTCGAGGCGGTTTAGTGGTGCGATAGAGCTAGGATTGTTGATTGAGAGCTTATTGGATTAATGGGTTAGGAATTAGAAGGTTCACGGGATAGGAGGGAGACGGTTCATGGGTTAAGAGCTAGAAGGTAGACGGGTTTAGGAATTGTATGGTAAGTTGGCCAATCAGAGTGGAGCATTGCCTCAGATGCGACTTAATAATTCTGGAGGACCTAATATCCTTTGCGACTCAACTCTGGACCGGCTTACCAGTCCTCACGACACAAGTCTTGAGTCGGGGCCGAGATAGGACTTGGAGAATTTTCTCATAACTTTGAACTGAAATCTATTCCCTCTTCTATGCCTTACGACTTAAACGCTGCCGACTCAAAGTGTTGATAACTTAAAGCATAAACGACCTAAGTCGCCTTATAACTTTTAAATCGTGGGCGAGTTAACACGTTGAACTGTCTCGGGGCATAATTCCGACTTGAACTTTAACTTGGATTGCTGAAATATACTGCCTGAATATTGATTTGTTTGGACTCTAACCTGTTAAACTTTGTTGCATATTTTAGTTTTACAGATTGCTTCAATTTGCAAGTATACAACCTGCTTAATACAATAATCACAGAAAATCGGGACGAATATACTGCCATTGATTGCCCACATCCAATGACAGATTAGTCAATTGAAGATAATTAACTTAAATAGATTGCGTGAATGAAGTGCTTTAAATCAACGAATTCAAGTATAGTGCTAAAGCAACATTGAACTAGTCAACTGAAATTGACCAGTTTGCACCAACACTATACCTGAATTTTTTTTTTAAATTAACAAGTCCTGAAATTTAGTAATTGATCAATTGTCAATTAGCTTAACTTCAGTTATATTTAATTGTTTATTTTCATTAGTTCTGCACAACACTTCATACTTTTAGGAAACATGCACCTTCGCATTTGAACATCCAGTTGCTTGTGTAGAATGACTTCTCAACAAGAAGAACCGATTGGCCAGGCTGAAGATGTCTTCCCAATAGCTAACCCAGTGGATAACCCTCCGGAGAGAACTTCCACAACTCTGAATCAGCGGGTGTTTAACCAATTGCGCATCCAGTTTGGCATTGCCGAAGCTGATGCCTTACTGCCGGGGCCAAATGATACTGCAGATAGGCCCCCTCTTGGCTTTGTTGCTGTCAATCGCCAAATGTGCTTGAGCGGTGCCATCCCACCTTTTAATAACTTCCTTCAGCAGTTCCTGCTTCGGTTATCTATCTCTCCATTCCAATTGCACCCCAACGGCCATGCCATTCTGATGGGGTTATGTGTGCTATTTAGGAGAGTTTTGGACCGATTACCGAGCTTTGGGGAAATCTGCTACCTCTGCTCATTCACAAAAATTAAAGATCATCCCTCTATCGTAGTTATAAGGAGTGCTCGAAACCGCAAACTCATTACTGATCTTCCTGATAGCGCTCATGGATTTCTAAATCAGTATTTCTTCGTTCGCTGTCCTCCAGGGTTTTATGCCATCTGGAGAGTAGGAATTAAGATTTCCTGTTTTTATTTCTCCATTCTTGAGCTTTTCGAAATCTGAGTTGCTAAATGCTAACTTCGCTTCTTTTTTCTTTTTGTTTTAGCACTTCCTCCTCCCTCTAAAGATCCATGCTATAAGCAAATTTTTGAAAGACTGAATGCCGTGGCGGCAGAAGAGAGGAGTATAAAGTTTTTGTTAAATGATGAATTTTTACATCAATTTGGACTCCTTCACCCTTCTCGTTCCACTCAGCTTTGTGAAGTTCCCGATTCTCCAGTGAAGGCTGAAAAGCTTATGCCAAAAGATCCCTCCACTGAAACTCTTCTGGTGAAGTGCCCCACTCTCACTGATGTTGCGGGGCCGTCTAGCAATTTGACACTTGCCCCAGTTATCGAAGAGGAAGAACCTCCACGATCTTCCGGGAGATCTGCTGACGAAGGAGTTGAGAAAGCAAGTCCCAAAAAACATGATGGTGAGGATGTTTTTGAGGGCTTGAGCGACCTAATTGTGACTTCACAAGAACTTTTTAAAGATGATGCTTCCAAAACTATCTCTTCTGTAATCGAGGCGACATCTTCTCTACAACAAATGCCAACTCCTCCTAATCAAGTTATCACCTCCTCTACTCCACAGAGTGGTCTGTAGCTTGATGCGTGTAGTTTACACATTACACAACACTTAGGATTTTTCAGCACTTGTTTGTGTTTGACTTCTTTTTTCTAAAGGCTTTTAAGACTTGTCTTTTTGCCTTTCAGATCCTTCAATGGGGCGTAGCGGCAGCGGTTCTTACTATAAAGACTTTCAGCGCTATGGAGGGCGTGGCAACTATGATTACAGACGCTACCTTACTGGTCCCAGAGAAACCGACGAGCAGAGAGCTGCTCGAAAAGCTAGAGAGAGGAGAGAATATGAAGAACGTCACAAGAGGGTAGATGTGCGACATGAGTCTTCTTGAAGAGGCGATGACTCCCACAAACGTAAAACACATGATGGTCGGGGGAAGAGCCACATTTTTGAGGACCCGAGCAAGCGGGCCAAGCCTAGTGAGAAACACGCATCTGCAATATCTGAAAAGTTTGACGCTCCCATCTCTATCGACATTTCTTCCAAATCCCCTGCTCTTGAAGGAAGCGCTATTCAAACACTTCTTAATAGGCCTTCATATTGTGTTGAAAGGGGCCCACCGACCCTACAGAGCCGGTTCCCGAATTGGTGTTTAAAGGGAGTTCGCTTCGATCTTGATTTAGTCCCCATCGATAAAGAAGCCATGTACCAAAATCTTGATGCCGTTAGACTCGATATTGAAAGAATGTCTGGATGGCAAAAGCTCGTTGATGAACTCCAAAGGGTCAATCGGGCCAATATCGAGGCGATGCTAACCATGGAGAACGATAAGTCGGAATGGCAGAAGATTCTTGACCAACACAACATTGAGATGAAAAACATAGCCGAGTATAACGAGAAACTTGAAGCTGAAGTCAAGCAGCTTAAAGACGATCTTGCCACCTCTTCTAACACTTATACTCAAAGAGACGAGGTGCTACAAAAACAAGTGCGGGATGCACATGCTGGCCAAAGAGATGCCGAAGCTAAAGTTGAGAGGCTAGAAGAGGTTGTAGAGGATTACCGCACTGATGCCGCTCAATTGCGAAGTAAAATGAGCGCCCAAGACATGGAGATTGAAGCATTAAAAGCTCAACTTACTAAAACCGAAAAAGAATGAGATGAGGCCATGGCTGGTAAAATCGCAACTGAAGAATCTATTCAAGCCATGGAAGCCAATGTCAGTTCAACTTTATTCGACTTTTACTTGCACAGCGTCTTAGGGCATGGCAGTCTCTCTTTTCTCGGTCCTAAATACGAAATCACCTTGGCTGAAGTGTGGGAAGCTGCTCTCGACATGTTCAAAGGCGCAGGGTATACCGAGGAAGAGCTTGAGGCGCGCTACCTAGATGAGGAAACTCGCGCTGCTCTTGCGAAGGGAAGAGAGCAACTCGCCAGAGTGCGGACTGGGATGGCGGAAGAGGAACGTTCTGAAAAAGAATTACCACCTACTACCTCTGAACGTCCTTTAGTTTCTCCCGAAGTTGACATCACAGGTTCCAGTGCTCATTCCCCGCCTCCTACAAGAACCGGGGTAATTACCCCTACTGATGATGAGGCTTTGGAGGATATTGGAGCTCAAAATTATGAGATTGAACTAACGAAGCAAATATCTTCAGGTAATTTTGACATTGGTCCGATTCAGATGGATTGCCTGCTTGCTCCTCAAAAGTTTGATGAGCTTCTCGATTACTTCTTGAATCTCGACGAACCCATATCTCACTTCTTTTGGGGAGATACTAATATTTTTAATTTCTCTTCTTCTGCAGTTGAAACACCAAGTGCTGTGCAAACTTCGCCTCCTCCGGTTATCCCTCCTCCGTCTCTTCAGGTGGCTCCTCCTTCTGCTTCACAGCCCGGGTCACAAGAGAAGCAAATTGAGGGTCTTCATGGCTTAGATGACCCTATCGCTTCGCAAGAGCAGAAAGACGAGGGACTTGAAGGAGGCAAGATCTCTCCAGAGCGGACTCCTTCTGATGACATAATTTTGTCTGCTCTTGTTACTCCAGGGAGCGAGTCTTCTTCGAAGAGGAGAAAGAAGCACGGAACATCGAAGAGGAGGGGGAAGAAAATCATTGTTACTGAAGAGGAATCGGAAGTTGCACCTGTTGCACCTCCCTCCCCTTCTTCCCTTATGCTTACAGACCGACCTAAAAAGCTAACCATTCGGCCGGGTAAAGGGTCCAAAGGTGGCAAGAAGAAATGAAGATTCCAGCTTTTAGCTTCTTGTCTTTTGCATGTTTTGGTCGAGAATTGTGCGGGTACCGGCCCCTGCTTTTTATTTTGAAACTTGTATCTGCAATACAATTGAATAAAATGATCCTTTATTTGTACAGACTCCTGTTTGAATTTAAGAATGCATTTATTATTCATTTTTGCACAAGTTTATTTATATGATATTGCAGCGGGTTTATGGCATGTTGTTTGAGCATTACTTTTGCCGATGTGGCTATACCATGTTGCCCCCATGCCACAAGCTTGCTGCAATATTTTATACTTCGAGGGGACTTGCACTCTTATTTTCTGAAGAATAATTATTTCATTCTTGAAGGAATTTTTGTAGAGTACAACTCCCTTCATATAAGTTTTTACGCTTTGTCCTTCGAAGAAATCACTTTTTCTTTTGCTTATGTACACATTTCACCAAGTGGATTGTTCTATGAGGTAAAGCGGGCCTCTGAAGGGTACTTTAACTTTCTTTTTTTTTTTTTTTAGGAAGATTAGTTTCCAGAATAGGTAAATCACTCTTCCTTTGAAAGTTAAAGTGTGCTCTTGATGAGGATTTTTTTTTACATAGAAAGTTGTACCTCTGAGGAGGGATTTTTTCACGTTTCAACACTTGGAAGTTTTATTTCAATCTTGGTGAAACGTGTACCTCCAAAGAGCTATGCCTTTGAAGGTAGCCTTTTCACGTTTCAACACTTGGAAGTTTTATTTCAATCTCGGTGAAACGTGGGCTTCCGAAGAGGTCTTTCTTCTTGATTGTGTCTCCGGGAGGAGGTCTTTTTTTTGTGCATTTCATCTCTGGTGAAGTGAAATTCCGAAGAGCAACTGTTACACTTCAACTCCTGGTGAAATGTGCCTCCGAAGAGGGCTTTTATTTTGTTTTACATTTCAACTCTGGTGAAGTGAAATTCCGAAGAGCGGTTGTAACACTTCAACTCCTGGTGAAATGGGCCTCCGAAGAGGGCTTTTATTTTGTTTTACATTTCAACTCTGGTGAAGTGAAATTCTGAAGAGCGGTTGTAACACTTCAACTCCTAGTGAAATGGGCCTCCGAAGATTGCCTGGAAGTTACTCTCTCATGGTTGGAGGGTCATGACTCCTCCAATCTTTTTTGGTGGAGTAGAGAACTTTCTTTTTTACGGCATATGCTTCGTTAGAGGTCTTTATCCTCCGAAGAGTTGTGCCTCCGAAGAGGACTTTAGTTGTTCCTTGTCCACTTGCTTACGACTTTTCAGTGATCCTCTATTTTTTTTTAAGCTTGCACTCCCTTCTCTTACAAGTAGCTTGTTTAATCCAAAGAAGTGTACTTCATTGCTAGGCCAGTTCACGAGAACGGACATAAGCTTCTTAATTGGATGTTTGTTTGTTCAAACTTCTCAATTTATTAGCTAAAGCCCGTTTTCGGCGAAATCATTGACCGTTCAATTGAAGCACTTCTTATCTAGGATTTAAGCTCGGGAATTTTGCGACTTGGAATTTGTTTGTTGAATGATAACAAGGATCACTTGGTCTTGTAATGTGCAAGTTTTGTTTTCGTTGCCTGCAAAAATTTAAATCGATATTTCAGTAATACATTTAATGTACTTTTCGTATCGAAAATAAAGTAAACATGTAATAATAATAAGGAACACAAGATTTATAGTGGTTCGGCCAAGAATTTGGGCCTACATCCACTTTATAGTCTTTCATTATTCACTTGCATCAGTTTTACAATCGCTTTCAATTACAGGAATCATACATTCATAATTCTCTTTACAATATTTCAACAAAGCTATCAAGTAAAGTATGGACGCAAGTGATTGCTGTTCCAAGCTCTTCGAATTTGATCTCCTTCGACAGTAGTGAGTTTGTATGTGCCGTCCAGAAGCTTTTGACCTATGACATATGGTCCTTCCCAATTTGGCCCAAACACACCTGTTGCTGTCATAATTCTCTTTAGGACTAAATCTCCAATTTCAAAGCTGCGTTGGCAAACTTTGGAATTGAAATGTCTGGCTATCCTTTGCTGATGAGATGCGATTTTGAGCTCAGCCTCTTCTCTTTTTTCATCAAGGAGATCTAGTGCCTCAAGCTGTAGTTTCTCATTCTCTGCTTGATTGAAATGGATTCTTCTATGTGAAGGGACCTCTGTTTCTACCGGAATCATTGCCTCTGATCCGTATGCCAATGAAAACGGAGTATGCCCAGTCGCAGTTTTGTGGGTAGTTCTGTAGGCCCATAGTGCCAGTGGTAGCTTATCAACCCAACCACCTTTTTCCCTTTCAAGTTGCTTCTTGATGGTTGACTTGATAATTTTATTTACTGCTTCCACCTGCCCGTTTGCCTGCGGATGGGCTACTGCTGAGAAGCTCTTTCGGATTTTGAATCGTTTGCAAAAATCTTGGAATTCTTCACTTTCAAACTGAGTACCATTGTCTGTAATTATTTTTTGAGGCACACCGTATCTGTAAATGATACTTTTAGTCACAAAACTTATCATCTTTTTTGAGGTGATAGTAGCCAGTGGTTCAGCCTCTGCCCACTTAGTAAAATAATCTACAGCAACAATGGCATATTTAATTCCAGATTTGGCAGTTGGTAATGGTCCTACAAGGTCTATCCCCCATAATGCAAACGGCCATGGACTGACCATCTGTGTGAGTTCAGTGGAAGGAGCTCTAGGAATTTTGGCGAATCTTTGGCATCTGTCACATTTTCGGGAATAGTCTACTGCATCTCGATTAATTTCTGGCCAAAAATATCCGTATCGGAGAATCTTTTTCGCTAAAGTTTGACCACCTAAATGATCACCACATTCTCCCCCATGCACCTCAGCTAGGATTGTTTTGGACTCTTCCCTGGATACACATCGAAGTAACGACATTGAGAATCCCCGTCTGTATAACTGGCCATCTTGGACTATATAGCGAGAGGCTTTCCTCAGCAGCTTTTTTCGTTCTTTTGAATTTTCCGGTAAAGATCCATTGAGCAGATATTCTGTTATTGGAGTCATCCATGATTCTTGCTCTTGAGACATGCTCATGATCCAATCAATATCCATCTCATCAATGCTTGGGGTCGACAGGATCTCCATTGGAGTTAACCCTAGAAATTGAGCTTCGCCTGTGCTAGAATACTTTGCGAGAGAATCTGCTTTCATGTTTTCTTCTCGAGGAATGTGACTTATCATGTAATGATCGAAATCACCCAGGAGTTCCCAAGCCTTTGACAAGTAGGCGGGCAGATTCCCCCCTTTCGCTTGGAATTCCTTTTTGACTTGGCATACAATAAGCTGAGAATCACTGAAGATCTGTAACGCTCGGATGTTTAATTCTTTAGCAATCCTCAAGCCAGCGATAAGGGCTTCATATTCTGCTTCATTGTTTGTCGAAGGAAATTCCAATCTTAGTGCGTAGCATAATGACCGACCTTCAGGGGTCTCGAGTACAACTCCGGCTCCAGAACAGTAGTCGTTTCTCGCGCCATCAACATATAACTTCCATTGGATTGGGGAATCGTCGACCGTTTCCTCCTCACCGTTACCCTTATCTGTGAATTCTGCGATGAAATCCGCTAAAGCTTGTCAATTGATTGCTTTTCGGGGATGATAAGTGATGTCATATTGACTGAGTTCGATATTCCACTTTAGAAGACGACCAGAAGTCTCAGGGCGAAACAGGACTTGCTTTAAAGGTTGATCAGTGAGGACTCTGATAGGATGAGCTTGGAAATATTGCCTCAACTTCCTAGATGCAATTAGTAGGCAATAGGCGAGTTTTTCCAACTTAGAGTAATTCATCTCTGCCCCAGTGAGTCTTTTGCTGATATAGTAAACTGGATGTTGAATCCCTTTGTCTTCTCGTATCAGCGCTGCACTTAAAGCATGAGATGATACTGCCAAGTATATAAGAAGATCCTCGCCATCGCCAGGCCTGGAAAGTATTGGAGGCGTCTCCATATGGCGAATCAATTCATCAAAGGCTTTTTGGCATTCGGGAGTCCAATCAAAGTTTTTCTTTCCTTTCTTTAGGGCGTCAAAGAATGGGATGCATTTATCTGTGGCTTTGGAAATGAACCGACTTAAGGCAGCGACTTTTCCATTGAGACTTTGCAATTCCTTCTTTGTTCTAGGAGCTTTGACTTCCTTTAAGGCGGTAATTTGAGCTGGACTAGCCTCAATGCCCCTAGCGCTCACGATGAAACCTAAAAACTTGCCGGATTCCACTCCAAATGAACATTTTAAAGGATTGAGCTTCATTCCGTATTTTCGGAGGACTGCGAACATGTCCGCTAAGTGTTCTATGTGATCCACTGCTTTCTTAGACTTTACTAACATGTCATCGACGTAGACTTCCATAGTCTTGCCCAATTGCGGTTTGAACATAGCATTAACAAGTCTTTGGTATGTTGCCCCTGCATTCTTCAACCCGAAGGGCATAACTCTGTAGCAGTAAAGACCAATGTCAGTGATAAAGCTCGTGTCCTCCTGATCTGGCTCATGCATCATGATCTGGTCGTATCCGGAGTAAGCATCCATGAAAGATAACAATTCGTGTCCCGCTGCTCCGTCAACCAGTTGATCGATCCTGGGTAAAGGGAAGCAGTCTTTGGGGCAGGCCTTGTTTAGATCTGAAAAATCGATGCATACTCTCCATTTTCCGTTGGCTTTCTTAACCAGCACTGGATTTGAAACCCAATTCGGATAGGTAGATTCTTTGATAAAATTATTCTCTATGAGCCGATCAACTTCTTCTTTTAACGCTGCCGACCTTTCCGGATCTTGAGTTCTCCTTTTCTGCTTCACAGGTGTAAATTTTGGATCAATATTCAGAGCGTGTACTGCAACTTCTGGGGATATCCCGCACATATCGGCATGAGTCCAAGCAAAAACATCCAAATTTGCCTTTAAAAAAGATATTAAGATATTCTGAATTGACGCATTAAGTTGTGAACCCACATTCAACACCTTGTTTGGGTCCCTTGGGTCGACAGGTATTGGTACTGTCGTTTCCACTGGTACCACTCTATTCTCCCCTGCACTGAATTTTCTAGGATCCATTTCTTTCCTCGCTCCGCTGTGCTCGCCAGTGCAGGGTCCGCCCTGTAATTGCTACAAGGCTGGTTCTTTGATGCGGACTGGGGCTGCCGCATCCTTTCCCATTTCTCTTTTTCTGGTTTCTCGTAGCTCTGTTAGATAACATTCCCGCCCCGCATTTTGATCCCCTTTTATAACTCCCACTCCATTATCTGTGGGAAATTTAATGGCGAGGCACCATGGGGCCAGAACAACTTTGAATGCTGCGAGAGTTGGACGGCCAAGGAAAGCATTGTAAGCAGAAAATTCGTCGACAATCATAAAAGTTTGCTTGCGGACCACTTTTCCCTCTCCTTCTCCAAGTTCCACAAACAAATCAACGGTTCCTATCGGCTGTTTTGGCTCCCTAGTGAAGCCAGCGATTTTCTGCGATGAGGCTTGCACATCAGCCATAGGGATCTTCATTTGGTCGAATGTTTTCTTGAAGAGGATATAGCAGGATGCGCCACAATCAATGAGAACTCTTCTGACAATAGCTGGCCCGATACCAGCCGAGATGACTAGAGGATCCAAGGTAGGAGCTTCAATACCTGCGGAATCCCTGGCTCTGAACACAATATCATCATTGAAAGTTCTTTGTTGCTTCAGGGGCATAGCACCTTCCAAAATGAATACATCTTCCTCGGTCGGTACATATTTCAAAGCTCGGGTATACCTTTCCATCTCACCCCAGCTTCTGCCTGCTGGGTGAGGTCCTCCCGTAATGACATTGATAACAGGCCTTCCGGATTCATGCCCTGTAGTCTTTTCACTTGTCCTGGGTTGATGAGCAGGAGCTTGTTGCCCCTGACTAGACGAAGCAGGATTGTTGCTATTCCTTTTCACAAATTGCTGCAGCTTGTTTTCCCTTAGCAACTCTTCAATCAGATTTTTCAACTGGCGGCATTCGTCGGTCTCATGACCGGGTTGATTATGGAAGCGGCAGAACTTGCCACTCTGTATAGCCTTTTTCCCGGTCCTCAGAGGAAGAGGTTTAGGAAAATCAACAGAATCTTTAGTGGCAAGGTAGATACGCTCCGGCGTATCTGATAAAGGAGTATACTCTGATGGCTTGAAGGATCGAGGCTTCTTCAGATTACTCTGTTTCTTCCCATTGGTATTTTCCCTTTTTTGCCCTACAGATTCATTCTTGCGTGGAGCAACAGTGTTATCTTCAGCTTTTTCCAACACTGCCTTTACCGGTACGGGACGGCTTTCCAGGCGTATGAATTCATCTTCTTTTTTATAGAATTTTTCAAGGGAATTTGGTTCCTTCATGTTTAGCCATTTCCCAAATTCGCTCGACTTGTCAATAGCCCTCATCAGATAAGTCAATATCATTCGCGGTTCTGCATTGTCCACCTCGGCCAGTGCTATATTAAAGCGGTTTAAGAAAGATCTGATAGTCTCCCCTGGATTCTGTTCTAAACTTGACAACGACATGATGCCCTTGGCTTTTGAAGCATATAGTCTGAACTGCTCCTTGAATTTCCGGGTCAAGTCCGAAAACTGATCAATAGATCGGACTGGTAGCTTGGTGAACCACAGTAGAGCCACACCTTCTAGATATACAGGAAAATATCGGCACTTTATCTCATCAGAGGCTCTGGCACCTGTCATGTGCCAATCATACTTGTATAAGAATTCGTTCGGATCGCTTGTCCCCTTGTAAGCTGGAATGGTTGGAGGGACAAACTTCCTTGGGAATTCAGCCTTTAAGATTTTCTCAGTAAATGGAGTTTTACTTGGGGCAAAACCCCATTCTTTCTCGTCTTCAACCCTCTGCATACTCTCTTTCATGATTTGTCGGACCATTCCAGAAAGATACTCCTCATCATGTCGAGTTCTAGATCCACCAACCTCAGGAAGTGTTTGTTCAAAGGGGCTAGCAGCCCTTTCAAAAGCATTCCTTTCATCAACATCATGAATGTTGCCAGCAAAGTTCCTTTCATTACCTGCCGGTTGACGGTTTGCCCCAAGCAAATCGTTCAACCTATTCAGAATTAGGGCATTTTGGGCATTATGAGCCTCGAATTGTGCATTTTGGGCATTTATCTGCTGGTTCAGCCCTAAGATTGCAGCATCCAGCTCTGCCTTTGTAACTCCGACAGCTGGAGTGGATTGATTCGATACAGGGGAAGCGGAGGTTCCCTCTTGAGCATTTCCAAGTCTTACAGATCTACTCTTTCTCCTCGGAGCCATGATTTCGGATAAACTTCTAGTCTTCAGAGAGGTTACTTCAACAAACTTTCGTGGAGCAATGATGACGGTTTGCCTGAAATCAATTCTTAGTGAAAGCACCAAAAATGTTAACGCTAAAATTTGAACGCTAACACCCCGGTGTATGAAGTGAGATTGTGAAAGCACCACCCGATAGCTCGGGAACAGATTATAAGCAGATAATAGCGAAAAAGCAGTAAACAACAGCAATTTTATAGTGGTTCGGCTTAAGAGAGAGCCTACGTCCACTTTGAATATCTTTATCGACGATTTGATTACAAGTCAATGCAATTACACTTTGATTACAACACACTTTGAGTTACAAGTGACTTAGAACAAGTAGCCTAAACTTCAACGTCGATCCAAATCCTTGAACTCATGTTGGACATGTATCATTTCTTCGTGAAGTTCCTTGAGGCGTTCTTTGTATCTCAAAAGCTTTAAGTGTTGAAGTAGTTCGGAATGCAGCAGAGTAACGACGCTTCGAATGAATGAGCCGAAAAGTCCTTTGAATGTTGGAGGTGGCCATGTATTTATAGGCAAATTTCTGGGCTGGAATTGTTGATCAAGTCATGAGTCGTGACCGACTCAGGATGAACCGTGACCGACTCACATATCACGAGTCAGCAAGCAGTGGCATAGATGAAATGGCATTGAGCTTGTTCCTCGTATGCTTAGGTCGCCAGCGACTTATGATAGGTCGTTAGTCACCTTGAGTCGTTGGAAACCCTGAGTCGTTGGAAACCCTGAGTCGGTCTGCCCCATAAACCACTAACTAGTTAAACCACTCTGCTCCTCTAAGGCATTAACTCGTTGAGTCGTTGATCCACTGAGTCGTTACGAACCTTGTGCAGATGAGTCGGTCCAGTCCTTGAGTAGATGAGTCAGTCCAGTTCTTGAGTCGTCTCATATGAGCCGTGAACTTCGTTGAGTCGGTAACTCACTGAGTCGGCCTGTCTCATGAACCGTTAACCTCCATGAGTCGTTTCATTCCTTTAGGTTGCCTTGAGCCTTAGCTCGTCAGCCAATTGAGTCGCTACCAGTTGAGTCGGTCCTTTTCTTAAGTTGCTGAAGCCCCTTGAGTCGTAAATCCAATGAGTCGTTAAAGACCTTAAGTGGATGAGTCGGCCCAAGTTTCAACTCGTTGGTAGAACAGGGTTAACAAATTTCAAGTATTAAACATGCATAAGGGAGATGGTATAAAAAATTAACAAGTGTTGAGATCCCGCGACTGGTTTTAACAAGTGGCATTCAATATAGTTGAATGAAAAAAGATAATAAAATTTAAAATCATAAAAAAATTTCAGCTTCCCATTTTCAGTTATTTAGCCTCTTAAATTTCTGAAAGAATAGTAAAAAGATTTTGAGTATTTCAAACTTCAAAACCCAAAGAAAAAAAATGGAGAAAATTAGAAAGCTACAACATTTTCTTGGATTCCAAATTTCTAAGAATCATCTCCAACATCAAATAGTAGTTTTAAATTCCATCTCTCAGGTAAATTTTAAACTTCATGGTCAAATGAATCTGTAATTTTAAAAATCAAGTTTTAACAAAGGTTTCAAACTATAGATTAATGAAATCAAAGCTTCAGTTTTGGCCAGAAAACAGTGCAAGGATTCTCTGAAATAAATTAAGGCAAGCGAATTTCTTTTATAAATTTGAATTTGAATTCGTTAATCAATAATAAACCAAGTTTTTAAGAAAATTATATCAATCAGTTGCAGGAAAAAAATCAAGTTTAAAGACTAAACAAATTTCTAGGTTTCAAGCTGCAGGCCCTATTCTCTGTTGCATTAAATTCAAAACTATAAGTAAAGCTTGGATCCTAGTTTATTATTGATGAATTAATTAAACAAATACAACAGAGATTAAGCAAAGATTTGTATTAACAAACTTTTCTGATTTAATTTCAAGATTAAAGTAGGAAAATATTCAGGCTTCCATCCTTATTTTAAAAATAGTCAGGAGCATTCTGTTCTCAGGCAACAGGTGAGTGAACTTCTGTTTAATCCAATTTCTTGTTGTCGTATGAATGCCTGAATGATGTTTAAAAACATAGCATGATATCAAATTTGTGTGCATATGTATTTTTTCCGGGAAATGTTTATATTCAGGGTTTCATCCCAGTTCTTCTTAGCCTCTGGTTTAGAGAGTAAACCCATGCTAAACTAAAAATCTCTCTCTATATTCTTTTCTGAAATTAAAATCTAAACAAATTTGAGTGTTGTTTTAATCATGCATTATGTTTAGTAATAAATCAAAGCAAAACAATATGGTTTTGTTTAGGAAAATGTGAAAATACAGTCACAATCTAAATTAGGCAAGAATTCGAATATCAAAAGTTTTAAATTCAGTAATGTTATCTGAATCACCCTTGAAAAAAATGATTTTAGGAAGTTAAATCTGAATTTTTAATACAGTTTTCAGTGAGAAATCTTAACTTGATCAAAAAATGAAGTTTTGTAAAATTCTGTTGATCGGTACATTTGTGGGACTCGAGATCGTGGTTGAGTCTTGCTGGAAGATTGTAGTTCGTTAGAAAAATGCTTGAAATTTTTTTTTCGCCATGAAGATCGTACGACAACGAAGTAGGGTTGAAAACCGATTTCTGCTCCCAAATGAAAAGGAGGGTGCTGCGTCGTCATTAGGCGATCGGACTTCATGACACCAGTGCCAATCGCGGCATCGTAAGTTGATGAAGCTTCGGTCGAGTTTTAGTGACCGCTGATGGCCAGAGGAAGTGAGGCGAGGCCATTTTCTGGTGATGGGTTTCGAGGAAGTACGGGTCATGGAGCTCGACTTCGATCGTGGCGATGGTTCATGCTTTGGGGTGGCTTGATGGGTCGAGAACTTAGTCGTCGACCTGACGACGGTCGTAGCTTCGACCTGCGATGATCGGGACGGTGTACAACGTGCATACGGTTTCGTTGTATCAGCAATTCATTTTTTTGGAAGGGATGATGTTGACTCGAAGCACTACTCAGGGTTTGGGGGAGAAGACTCGAAGAGAGGGTCGTGTCATTTGGCGTTGCACCGGGTCGTTTCTAAACTTAAACAAAAGTTTAGTTGAAAAAATTATACTCGGGTCGATCTGGGTAAAAACTCGAAGTATGGGGCTTTTCTTCTCGGGGATGACTCGAGACGGCCTCGGGTTAGACGTTGGAAACAGTAAACTCCAGTTTTGAAATTTTTGAAAACATAAGTTTAAACAATTTTCTGAATCCATTCTTTATAAAATAAAGATAGTTTGTTAATGGAAGGGGAAGTATATGGTATTGAAATGATTATTTGAAGTTAATGAAGTACAAAGATATTTCAAATTTATATTTTTAAATAAAAATTGTTTTACATTTAATTTAAAAAAAATTGAGAAGTAAAATCAAATATTCAAAGTGTTAACTTAATTTTTTTTATATTTATAACGATTAAATAATGATTAAATAATTAATAATTTGTAATTACCATATAATTAATAATTAATTAATCAAAGAATAATTAATAAAAGTAATTAAGATTTAATTATTTAACGATTAAGAATTAATAAATTAAAATAATTAATTATAGAATAATTAATTATAGAATAATTAATTAATAAAGCCAATTAAGATTTAATTAATTCATAGTTAAGAATAACTAATCATTGATTTAAAATAATTAATAAAGATAATTATTTAGTTAATTCACTTAAATCACATTCACCTTAATTGAAGATGATTAACTATTACCAAATGTTATGTACTGGATTGGTATTTCTATTGCGATTGATATACTGTTCGATGTGAATTGTTCTGTGCTGAACTGTGATTCGTTATTTGTTTCTGTGAAAAACCATTTTGCCCATAAAACGACATCTAAACTTCGATGCGACAGGGAGTCGGATTCCAATTAATTATCCGAAACCCACATCGAACCCTGAACGTGTATCCTTGTAACTGATACACCTACGTGTTTTAAAATTAAGCGCCCACTATTCGGATTAGCCGGGATAGGACCTTTGTGTCATATAACCCATTCCAAATAGTGATACGACAAAATGAATAGAATTTGAAGAGGGTGATGAAGACCGGTTATCTTCGAAAACGATACGATAACCTATCGAATGTCTTTGCACTGAGTTGCTCCGGTATAGAGACCTCCACATGTGATGGGGAGTCCGATCGGAATTGTACGTACGCAGATTTGCTAGGGCTTCTTCCTTTATTGGACGAAGTGCCTTTGGTTCTGTTCGAACCTGGAACAGAAATGTATGGTTGTATGTCTAACACTACACCTTGAGACATAAAACAGATTTCTTTCAAATACATATCTGTTGGTGGCGGAGAATTTATTCTCTTAGCTTAACACCCTACTCTGAGACATAAGAGCTCAGAGGTTGTGTAGTTGAAGGTTATCAGCGATATACTCCCAATTTGGTAGTGTGGAATACTAAGTGTTGTTGTGTGTTGATGATCATTTGTGATCAAAGCATGGCTTTCGTGTAAAGCGTAGCTTTGTGGACGAGACCTCATCGAACGTCACACCCCGAAAATGGTCGAAACAGGAAAGATGCGGCAAGGTTTTGAGCGTCGCACCCTTCAGGGTATGTCATTTCCTTCTGGAAAAATGTGGTATCATGGTATGGAGCCCAGACACTTTACCTATGTGGTTGCTGCAATCTCATTTATTGTGTGGTTGTTGCTATGTGGTAGCGAGCCCTCGGATAAAGGTAGCAAACAACCAGGGAATGGCATAGTCTTGTAGTAGCTACCTAGTTACAGAGGTAACCTGGCCTTGTGTTGGTAAAGAACTGGTTAAGTTCTCGGGACGTCCCTCCAGAGGCGTACCCATTGGCAATAGGAAGTTCCTTTGCCTGACCATTTGTTGGAAATCCAATTCCCAATATGAACCCATTACAGTTTTAGTTGTATAACCTGCCATTTACTTATGTTAGTCACCATTGTTTAGATGGTAGCTTTAGTAGGCATAATATGGAATGTCTATGCTGGCTAAGATTAATATTATACTTTCGAAATGGTTTTCTACCATATGCACTAGAAATAATATCAAAAGAATTTTTCCTTTATCAAGCATATTTGACTATCATAAGAAGAAATCTACTCCAAAAAGCATACCGGATTTTCTTTTATAAATCTTGTTTTATTTAAAAGCAACTGTTTTTGTTTACTCATACCAGTCCCATGACTAACCCGGAGTTTATTGTTTCCTTTCTGAACTCTGGGTGCCATAGTTTCCACACGGGCAACCTAGTAGTAGGTTTTCCTTGTTTTGGCGTTAGCGGGATTTTGAAGTCTTTTTGGAGTTGGAGGCTATCGGGTTTTGGAGGCTTTTGTCTTGGTGATATTTTGAAAGATTTTGGATCTCAAGGTGCTTAGTTTTGGAAGTTCGTTATCACTTCATTTCTTTGAAGACTTTTTGGCATAGATCACTTGTTCTATTGTTATGTTCTATTTGAAGTTGTGATATATGTATAAGGATACTCTGATGTTGTAATGGATATCATGATGTTGTTGTATCTGTGATGTAATACATGATATTCATTTTGTTTCCGCTGCTTTATATTCATCTAATGTTGTTATAAGCTCCATCCTACGGGAATTCAATGATTGAATCTTCGGCAGTGGAATACAAGTGTGGTATTTGATGTTAATTTTCGAACATTGGATTTTGGGACGTGACATGTGGTATCAGAGCTAAAGGTTGAGTAAGAACTTTAGCTACGGAGTATAACACATTAGATGGCTCATTAGAGATAGGGTGAAGTATACCCTAGAATGAGTATAACCAAGGCCGAAACCCTAAATTTTCTTAGTCTATTTCTTTAACTACTGGTATTCCTTAAGATATCTTGTATGAATATCTAAAATCAATTTTCTTACTAATTGCAGATAGTAAGCATGAGCGGACGAAGAGCTGGGGGCGAGGAAATGCCACAACACCTTGCCAAGTTCCCCCAACAGCGGGAGCAGCTTTATCTACTCAGCATCAGCCGAATCTAGATGATTTATATAAGAGTTTCTCAAGGCTTGGTGGTAAGCTGTTCACTGACAAGGAGTCGACTGTTGAGGCCAAAGCATGGATCAAATCATGTCAAAGAATCTTTAAAGGGCTAAAACTACAAGTTGATCAGATGCGACTCATAGCCTCTTGGCAACTTCAAGAAGAAGCCTTAGCATGGTGGGAGACAGTCACTGTAGGTGAGCCAGAAGACGAGTTTACTTGGAAGAGATTCAAAGAAGTATTTGAGAAGCGCTATATGCCATCAGTAGGGATTTCTCGAATGTACCAGGAATTCATGGACTTAAAGCAAGGGAGTTTGTCATTCGAGGAGTATCTAAACAAACTCAATAAGTTGTCTCGTTTCGGTCCAGAATTGGTGAACACACCTTTAAAGAAGAATGAAAGGTTCATTCGTGAGATGAATAAGAAGTTCCACGAAAGGATGACTGACCAAGTCAAAGAATCCTTTTTAGATTTGATTGATATGGGGTACAGATATGCTACACTTGATATGCAAGAAGCCCCGGTGGAGAAAAGAAATTCGAGCAATAAAAATTGGAAGAAGAGTAAATTTGGAGGCAAGAAACCATGGCAGGGTAAGGAGAAAAAGAAGAGCAATCAAGGAAGCACAGCAGAGAAATGTCACTTGTTTTAATTGCTTAGAAAAGGGCCATTATGCGAGCAGACGTATGAAGCCTAAGAGACAAGTCAATCAGTCCGCTCAAGCGAAGCCCAGGAAATGTTATTATTGTCGGAAATTGGGACATGAAGTTAAAGAATGCCCAACCACGAAGCAAGCGTAGACAGCCAAGGTGTACACAGTTAAAGACAAAACCGCATCTTCCAAAGCAGAAAAGGGGAAGAGGGTTCTGGAAGGTAACCTCACTATTTATGATAGCATTGTCAGAGTTCTTGTAACAACTGTGATTTTTAATTACCATTGAAATAAAAATTTAAAATAGAAAATTTAATTTAAGATTTGAAAAAAAAATTTTGCAATGCAATTCAGTTGTGATGTCATCTGAAAAGTTGCAAACCAAATTATGTTGAAAAGTCAGTTGGGTATTTTCCAGTGGTGCATATTTGAAATGAATGGCAAATGTTCCTTCACGTGTGATAGTAAATAGGGTCCATTTCAAAAGACAAGTTGGAACATTTTTTTCAGTTGCAACAAAGTTTATAAAGCAAAAAGGTGAATACCTTTGCTGGCACTAAATGGTTATGAAGCAAGATGAAATACTTTGCTATCGCCACTTATGTTTATAAAAAGAAGTTTAAAACTTTGCTTTGTTGCCATCATGCAGCTGTCCTTTTCTTCTTTTGAGCACGTCTACCATAGATGCTTTTGTACCAAAGATGTTTGCCAGCACATTGTTGCATTGACTTGTACACAAATTTGATAAAAGAAAAATATGTTGCATCTTTCTTTCGTTTTCAAATTCCAGTAGCCTTCATCCATTTTTTCGTTGGTTTCATTTTGTCAAATTTTCAGTTGCTCTGCAAACGCATTAATGGAGGTTCATAAATTTCTTACTCTCTTTTGGATCTGGGTTGCTTACTAATTTTGAAGCGAATTTAAGGTGAGTGTAAGATTCATATTTCTAATTTATTCGCCACTTTATATTTATTTTTTTCCATGTCCAAACTATGTTGCCATGCACTCTTTTTCCTTCATACGTGCGTGTGTATAAAAAAAAAATTATTGCCCAGCTCACTTATTTATCAATTTCAATTGCGTGCATGTATAAAATATCCTAACCTTGTTTCATTGCATGCCTGCATATTATTTCATTGTTTGTATTATTGCAAATTTTGAATCAAGCCCAGGTCATTGTCAGTTCACTTTTACATTTCGCGTATGCATATGGTGGTAGTTTCTAGGCCTTATTATTAGTCGTTTTGTTCATGAGTTTCGTTATTTGTGTGCGTGCTTTTATACTACCTAGCCATCACTTTTACTTCATTTTGGCATACATATATGTTCAAACAGTTCATTGTATCTTGTGTATTGCATTACGTGACTAAGTGTAGTACCGAGTCCAGGCCATTTTTTCTCTTTACGTGTAAGTCAGCTTTACTTCATGAGTGCAAAGTGAGCAATCCTAGTCATTATCTTCAAATAATGGATGAAATTTTGTAGTAATGGTTAGCATATGCCCAGACCACTTCATTTTCATATTATATACGATGAACGTGTGTGTGAAAAATTATATCCAGGTCATTTACTTTGCCATTTTATTTCGTATGTGCATAATAAAATTTTGCACAATTCATCTAGTATTACAATTGCAATTTGCTATGCATGCTTGTTGTATGGTGAAAATTATAGTCCAGGCTACATATTTTTGACGTGTCAGCATGTGGGGGTGTTTACATTGTAGCTTGTATAGTGTACAACTTGCGTGCATAGTGTATTATGGTCTTAATTGTGAATGGTAGTATACAATGTATTGCCAGGTCACTTCATCTTTAGAATTTCATTTTGTGTGTGCAGGAATTGCGTGAATATGAGTAGTAATAATATATGGCCAGTTTATTTTTGATTTTGTTCAAAGGTCATTAGTTGCATTCACTAAAATGTGTATAGGTCACCTAAATTTACATTATTTTCGTGCATGCATGTTATGGTAGCAACGGTTAGAATGTTATTGCCCAGGCTATCCAATATTTCAAATATTTTATATCAGTCGTGCAGTTTGATGTAAAGTTTATTTTGAACAGGTGTTTGGTTTTAAAACGTATTTTGAGCTGTTATTTTTATAAAGGAATTTTTACTTCGGTTTTATTTTTTTCAAGCGTGTAGTTTTGAGGAGATTTTTGACGAATAAAAATTACTGTTGTTTTGACTTCAGTAACCATCAATTTAAAGCAATTTTTAAGCGTCTATCCCGAAATGCTGATTTGATATCCATTTTTACGTGTTTTGTGAAGCACAATTTCTTTGTCGAAATTGCTGTGGATGTTACTGTTTTAATCACATGTTTTAAAAATCATTTTAAAATAAAATTGTTTTCAAAAAATTTACAGTTTATGCTTTCAAAAGAATGAGGAATCGATTTAAACGCTTCAGCAAAATTAAGGACCATGAACCCTTACTTTTACTGATCCGATTAATTCCGGACTTGTCCATTTGAGAACTAAACTTTATTTATAAAAAATACACAATTTTTTACTTTCAAGGAACGATGAAGAGATTTAAATGATTTAACAAAAGTGCGGAATATGAAACCACGTTTTACTAATTCGGTTAAATCAGGACTCGTTAATTGAAATATTTGCCGAGATGTGGTTGTTTGAAAATTTTGATGATTTTGTTGGGCTTTCGAGCCACTATGAAGGACCTTCGGATCAATTACAAGTACTAGACTTTCGGGTCTTTTATTAGACCTTCGGGTCATTTGTTGGGCATTAATTATTATGATGACAGTACTTGGTAGGCTTCGGCCATATGAGATGCACATGCGACGTAGCTCAGGCTCGCCATATGCTTGGATCGATCCACTTTTATGCTGACTTTCTAGTTATCTATTTTTGATTTCTAGATTTTTGTGTATTGCTGTTTTGAATTCAATTTTGAATTTGAAAGTTGATTTTGATAGAGTTTAATGAGATTTCTTCATTTAAACTATTTTGATTATTTATGTTGAATAGTCTCATTCAAGGTTATGATTGATTCGCTTTGATGTTGTTTATGATGCATTCACTTCTAAGTTTAAATTAGACTGATCCGTTTGTTATTTTCTTTTGAATAATACTCTGCTCAAACCGAGTTATTTCAAGATAATTGCTATCTCTGATTCTGTTGCCGCTTTAGCTTTTGGGATTTCACATCATCTTTTGTCTAAACTTCAAGGTGTTACTTTTGGTGTATTGACTCTCATCTCGTGTATGTATTGATGGTTATGTATATGTACATTTGGTTCATGTGAACCATCGATTGTTATAGCTTGTATCCAAACTTATCTTCCGCTATATCTGATATTTCTATTCTGATGTGATTATACTTATCATGGTTGTTGTTATTATGTTGTTCTGAATTTTTCATATGCCACCGTACTTTCGTTTTAGATTTGGATTGAATATATATATATATATATATATATATATCTTTGGGAGTAATTTACACAACTCATATCGATGTAATCAGTACTCCTCTAAGGCATAACGTACGTATGGTCGCTTCTAACTAGCATTATTCTATGCAATAGCAGACGTTATTCCTTATAATAACCTTTGTTATTGTGAGTATAGAGGTGGGGTGTCACAGTTTGGTATCAGAGCTGAAGTTTAGAGCAAATTATAATGAACACAGAACAAAAGCAGAATGGAACATGCATTACAACTATTCGAGGGTTTTATTCATGCCTTTCTAATCAATTCTTTCCACTTTAACATGTTGGAGTATGTCTAGGAATAAATATCATATTCTGTAGTATTCCATTTGTTAAATTTCTTATCAATCTTTTATTGTTTTAACTAATCCTTACCTTCTCTTATCTCTTAGCCTAAGGTTGGAAGAGGTAGAGGGAAGCGTTCTATTGTACGTCCATCTAGTGGTTCTCATTCGGACGGAGTCTATATGTCAGCTGATCAGTTTATGGAGCTATTTCGGGGTACTCAGCCTTCTGTTGCTACTCCCGCAGCTCCGTCTCACAAATCTGCCTTCGCCTGCATGTGTAGTGACTATTCCCACCTTATAGGCAAGCCTTTCAAGGGATCAGAAAGTGTATTGGAGGTTCAGACTTGGTTATGCGCTTGTGAGCGCATATTTTCTCGTATGGATTTTTCTGATCGTCATCGCGTTCTCGTGGCATCCAGCATGTTGCAAGAACGTGCACTTGATTGGTATGAGCTTTTTATTGCGGAAGTTGATGAGTCCTCTCTCTCGTGGATTCAGTTTAAGGAACGATTTGAACTTAAGTTCGTTCCTCAATCAGAAAAGGCTAATCTTGCTCGTAGTTTCCCTAAGTTGAAACAAAGAAAGTCCTCTATTTCTGATTAAGTTGCATCTTTCGAGGCCTTGTCCAAATACGGTGTTGAGTTCATTAACACTCTGTGTAAGAAGAATCTTCGATTTGTTGAAGGTTTGAAGAAGTATTTGAAAAAAGTTCTTTTGCTTCAGCTTAAGCTTCCTTCTGAGGAACTTGTTGATTCGGCACTTTGCCTTGAACATGTCGAAAAAGAACGTGATAGTGGTGATGAGGTTGAGGTTTCTAGGAACCACGACAAGAAAGGGTTTCCATTTCATAAGCTTAATTCTTCCAACAAGGAGAAGAAGAAGCAAGCTACCTCTAGTTCTTAGCCTAGTAGTGCACCTTCTATTTAGAGGGCGTGCTATAATTGTGGTTCTTTGGATCATTTTCTCCATAGTTTCCCTAAGCTTCGCATTTGCCGCTATTTCAAGAAAGAGGGTCTTTGGGTTTCTGATTGTCCTACTGATCCTAAGGGTTTCAAATCGAGGAAGCTTAATGTTGCTAAAGCTTCTGGTGATTCTTCTCAGCCCAAAGGTATTACTCCTTCTATTTTGGAAGGTTTTATTTTATTTCATGGTCGTTCTATTAGAGTTCTTTTCGATATGGGTGCATCATATTCATTCGTGTCAAAGGAGCTTGTTGATGTTATTCCTTTAGATGTTGTAAGTCATTGCGTCCCTTTGAGGATTGTGAATCATATTGGTGGATCCGCTACTCTTGGTTTGTTATGTGTTGATGTTGAGATTATTCTATGTGGTTTTTTTCTTTCATGTGAATCTGCATGTGGTGGATCAGCTTGGTTTTGATATGATTTTGGGGTTGGATTGGCCCGTTCGTTATGAAGTTCAAATCCTATGTCCCAAAAGAACTTTATATCTCAAGCATCCTGATGCTACCGAGCAGTTATCTATTATATTTCGAAGCATGGACCATACTTCGAACGCTCTTATTTCTTCCTTCGAATCGGTGGATGTCATAGCAAATATTCCGGTTGTTTGTGATTTTTCTGATGTCTTTGAGCCATTTCGTGTTTGCCGCCGAAGAGGGCAATTGAGTTCCGTATTGATCTTATCTCTGTTGCTCATCCTGTCAGTCGTCCCCCCAGGAGTATGTCTGCTAAGGAAAATGAGGAACTCAAGCAACAATTATCTGAATTGGAAGCCAAGCGATTTATTCGTTCTAGCTCATCTCCTAGGGGTGCCGCTGTTGTCTTTGTTAGGAAGCCAGATGGTACTCTTAGGCTTTGCATTGATTATCGCAAGCTTAACGAGCTCACTATAAAAAATAGGTATCCATTACCTAGGATTGACGACATGTTCGATCAATTAAGTGGCGCTAAGCTTTTCTCCCAACTCGATCTTGCTACCGGTTTTCATCAGCTATGGGTTGCAGAAGATAGCATTCCTCTTACCGCATTCCGCACTCGTTATGGTTCTTACAAATGGCTTGTTATGCTGTTTGGTTTGACGAACGTCCCAACGTATTTTGTTGATCTCATGAATAGGATATTTCGGGAATATCTCTATACGTTCGTCTTGGTTTTCATTGATGATATTATTATTTATTCCAAATCTCAAGCCGATCATATTGAGCATTTAGAGATTGTTTTGAGCACTCTTCGTCAGCAACAGCTTTATGCCAAATTCACCAAGTGTCACTTCTGGGAGAATAAGGTGAAGTCTCTCTGTCATATTGTTTCTTCCGATGGTATCTCTGTCGATCCTTCCAAGATCGAATCTATTCAAAATTGGAAGAGGCCCGAGACCGTTACTGAGATCCATAGTTTTCTTGGATTGGCGGGTTACTATCACCGGTTCATTAAGGACTTTTCTCGTATTGGTTTACCGCTTACCACTCTTACGAGAAAAGCTGTTCCTTTTGTTGGGTTTGATAAGTGCGAGACTTCTTTCATGAAGTGAAAAGATCTTCTTACTCATGCTCCTATCTTAGTGGTTCCCGAAGGGAATCATGATCTTGTTGTTTATACCAATGCCAATGGTTATGGACTCCGTGCTCTTCTCATGAAAAAAGATAGAGCAATTGCCTATGATCTAGACAACTAAAGCCTAACAAGATTCGTTATGCTACCCATGATTTGGAGTTAGCCGCTATAGTCTTTTCTCTAAATATTTGCGACATTATTTATTGGACGAGCATTTTGTTCTCTGCACTGATCACAAGTCTCTGAAATATCTATTCACTCAGAAGAAACTTAATATGAGGCAACACCGTTGGCTCGAATTTCTTGCTTCATACGATTTTGATATTCAGTATACCCCTGGTAAGGGTAATCGAGTTGCTGATGTGCTCAGTTTCAAGCAGCAAGTTGTTGTTTCCATGATGCTAGAAGAGTGGAATATGTTAGAAGCTTTATCTCTTTGTGATTTAGAGACCGTCCTTCAGTTTCTGATTCTCCCGTGCTTTTATTTAGCATGGAAGCTCGTCCTAGTTTGTTGGATCGTATTGCCGATGCCCAGAAACAAGATCCAGATCTCTCTTATCTTATTCAAAGTTGTAAATCGGAATCCCGAAGTGATAATCTAAAGGATTTCGATATTGATATTCGTGATTGTATTCAGAAGAAGGGAAGGTTGATTGTGCCTAATGTTTCTAATCTTAGAAATGACATTCTTGAGGACTGTCATCGTTCTAAGTATACTATCCATCCAGGCAGTAGTAAGAGTATGCTGACATGAAACGCTTATACTTTTGGGAAGGTATGAAGCGTGATGTTGCAAGTTATGTGAGTCGTTGCATGACTTGTCAACTTATTAAAGAAGAACACCAACGTCCTAGTGGTCTTTTGCTGCCTCTTGAGATTCCATTATGGAAATGGGATCAGATTTCTTTCGACTTCATTGATGGTCTACCTCTTTCGAGGTCAGGCCATACAAATGTTTGGGCGATTGTTGATGATTGACCAAATCAGCCCATTTTATTCCTATCAAGACCAATCGGATGCTCCTTTGTTGGCTAAGCTTTTTATTAAAGAAGTCGTCCGACTTCATGGAGTTCCTAGTTCCATTGTTAGTGACAGAGATCCTCTTTTTACTAGTGGTTTCTGGCAGAGCCTTCAGAAAGCTTTGGGTACTAAGCTCAATCTCAGTACACCTTATCATCCATAGTCTGATGGTCATACTGAAAGGGTGAATCAAGCCTTAGAGGATCTCATTCGTGCTTGTATTCTTGATTTCAGTGGTAGTTGGGAAGACCACTTATCTCTTGTTGAATTCTCGTATAACAACAGTTTCCAATCCAGTATCGATATGGCTCCTTTCGAAGCCCTTTACAAAAGATAGTGTCGATCACCATCTTGTTGGTTGGAATCTGGGGAAAAATTAGTTCTTGGCCCCTATTATATTCGTGAATCTTCTGAGATGTTATCCCGCCTTTTTAGCAAGGCCGTGATATCAAAAGATCGACCGAGAAAAGCAAGATAGCTCGTCTCAAAGATTTGTCAACTTATCATCTCAACAAAGCAAGTTCCGTTGAATGATTTCTCATCTAAGATCCCCTACGGAGGGGGTTCCGGGGGGGTGCCAACCCCCAAGGCGGGGGTGCGGGTGCAACGACACCGCTACGGACGACCGCGCTTCACCTCTAATGGCTCAATCCCGGACGATCGTCATTTGAAGTTAAGCGCTTGATCGCGAGCGGCCGCGCTTTACAACTTGATCGCTCAGGGCTGCACTTTACTACAAATGACTCGACCCCGAATGGTCGTCATTTGAAGTAAGGCGCTTGACCATGAACGGTTGAGCTCTACCACTAGACCGCACAGGGCCGCACTTTACCACAAATGGCTCGATCCCGAATGGTCGTCATTTGAAGTAAAGCGCTTGACCATGAACGGTTGTCATTTTGATCGCGCAGGGCCGCACTTTACCACGAGTGGCTCGACCCCCGAATGGTCGTCATTCGAAGTAAAGCGCTTGACCATGAGTGATCATATTTCACTACAAATAACCCGATTCCGAACAACCGTCGCATGGATTTAGACGCTTGACCACGCAGGGCCGCACTTCACCTCAAATGACTTGACCACAAATGGTCGTCACTTGAAGTTAAGCGCTTGACCATGAACGGTCGCGCTTCATCCCAAATAGCTCGATCTCGAACGGTCGTCATTTTGGGGCCATATAAAACTGTCAATTCCTTTACAGGTTCTCAACAGGATATGAACGTACAGATTATGGCATTACAAAACACACCTTCCTACCGCAAGGCATGTTTTGGGGGGCAAGTGTTATCCTGCTTTTTTAGCAAGGCCGTGATATCAAAAGATCGACCGACAAAAGCAAGATAGCTCGTCTCAAAGATTGGTCAACTCAGCATCTCAACAAAGCAAGTTCCGTTGAATGATTTCTCATCTAAGATCCCCTACGGAGGGGGGGTCTAGGGGGGTGCCAACACCCCAAGGTGGGGGTACGGGCGCAACGCCACCGCTACGGTGTTCGACCTGATCGGTCAGGTCGCAGGGGTCCAGGGGGTAGCGCCCCATCCAAAACGCTATGCGACCTAGGGCATGGAGTATCCAACGAGCTAAAGCAACTCAGCGAGCTAAGAGCAACGGTCTAAAGGCAGCGACCTAGGATGGTACATGACCTAGCGACCTAACTTCTCAAGTATGCAGCGATTTATAGCATCCAACGACCTATCGTCTTCAGCGACCTAGTGACCTAAAATACAAGCGACCTAGCATCGAGAGCGACCTAACTAGTTCCGACCTAACACTCCAGCGACCTAACGCCTTACGACCTAGTGACCTAATGACCTAACTAGTTCCCGACCTAACGACCTAACGCCTTGCGACCTAGCGACCTAACGACCTAACTAGTTCCCGACCTAACGATCTAGCGACCTAACGACCTAGCGACCTAACGACCTAACTAGTTCCCGACCTAACGACCTAACGACCTAGCGACCTAGCGACCTAAGGATATAGTGCTTGCTCACTCCTTTAGGTCGTCAGTCCTTTAGGTCGCGCACCATACCTCCTTAGGTCGTTTACGATCTACCTACTCCCATAGGTCGCTCGTAAGTCGCTCCTGGTACTTCAGCATGATAAGCCGCTTACTAACCCATCTCTTTAGGTCGTAACTCATCAACCCACGACCTATGACCTATCTTAGGTCGCTCACGACCTAAACCCAGCCGACCTAACTCCGAACTCTCCTCTAAATACTCCGCCTACTCCAACGACAAAGGGACTTTTCGGGATTTCAAGGCTCCTACACTCTGCTGATTTCTTGACTCTCCGAGCACCTCAACCAGTGAATATTCTTCATCAATGCATCTACTCCATTCAGCATGGATCCGAGGAACAATCTATGATCAAAGTTCTGATCTCCTTCTTCAATTGTGTTGTAAACTTGAAAGTGAATAGTAAAAGTGTTGTAATCAATCAATCGTGTTGTAAAGGTGTTGTAATCTTGTAAAAGTGTGCTCGAAAAAGGTAATGGAGGATGTAAAGTGGATGTAGGCTTGCTAGAAGTCGAACCACTATAAAAATCTCATTCTCTTTTACTTTTCTGCTATTTTTTGTTTACTTTGATTCCCGTACAAGCGGGTGGTGCTTTCACTTCATCACGATATACACCGGGTGTTATCATTAAAGCTATTTTTACGGTTAATATTTTGGTGCTTTCACTGAGAATTAAACTCAGGAATTCGAATAATCAAGTTCCAACGAGGAATCCGAAGAATTATGGTAAGGCGATCGAGTAGACTACAAAGACCAGAGAATAGTCAGCATGAAGGAAGTCAAGAGGCTTCTTCAAGAGCAAGCCAAACTTCAGCCTTTGTTACAAGAGAGGAAATCGAGGCAATGATGAAAAGGAAAGAGGATTTGATCCAGAATTTGTTTCATCAGATTGGGCAACTTGGAGTGCAGAATCAAAGAGAAACAAAAGCCCAACCAGAAGAACAAATTCCACCATCCCCTCGTGAACTCGGGGGGCAAGACGAAGGCAATAGGCGAGGACTATCGCTCAGTGACAACGACAAATTAGTGGAAATTGTTAAAAAGGCTATGAGAGGTGGTTAGGTAAACAAGGACTTGGAGGATGTGAATAGGAGTCCTTTTACCATATAAATCAGGCGAGCTAAGAACCCACCAGACTTTAAGCTACCATCGTTGGATATGTACAATGGAAGGACAGACCGTACAGTTCATCTGACAAAATATATGAGGCATATGGAAGTGCTGGGGGCATCAGAGTAAGTTATGGCCCGGTGCTTTCTTCTGTACTTGACAGAAATTGCAGCATTATGGTTCAGACAATTGGAAAATGGATCGGTTGAAACATGGAATGATTTGGTTGAGAAGTTTATGAGGCAATTCAGGGTCCACATCTCAAGGCCCAAGAATGTTATGAGTTTGACAGTACTAAAGCAAAGAACCAGAGAATCTTTGAGAAGCTTTTTGACGCGATTCAATGCAGGTGGATCGACCAGATCCATCCATGGTTCTGATGGCAGCCGTGTCGGGCATAGCTACTGGCACAGAGTTCAAGAATTCATTAACCAAAGATCCTACTATGGATTTGGGAGAAGTTTTCCATGAGGCTGAAGGGTTCTTACGATTAGAGGACGCAAAGGCTGATATGGAAGAAGGAACCGATGTTTTTGTGGTCAAAAGTGGGAATCCTCCTGATAAAGGTGCAGAAACCAGCAAAGGTAAACGAAAAGCTGAGGATAACAATGATAAATCAGCATGACAACAAAGGGGATCAAGATTCACCTCGTACACAGAATTGAATGAGACTTTGGAGCGAATCTACCAGGACACTAAAGGACAGATTCCTTATCAAAAGCCCTCGAGGAGAGATCCTACCAACAACGAGAAAAAGTCGGACAAGTATTGCTTGTTCCATGAGATAAATGGTCATAGCACGAATGACTGCAAACACTTGAAAAATGAAATTGAGGGGTATATCCGGGATGCTTTGCTATCTCAATATGTGAAAAGAAGACTGCAACGGTGGAACAAGAACGACCACCTGCACCAACTGGAGACGCCTCAGGATCAAAGCGCCGGCCTGTTATCGAATAATTGAGGTTATGACGAATGAGTGGAAAAATCTACATTAACACAATTAAGTTGTTCACACATGTATGGGACCACGATCGATACCCAGGCATGCTCTGATACTACTATAAATCATACTGATGTAGATGCTTGCACTCGGACGTCAATTCTTTGCTTTTGAATTTTACTTCTGATGGTTGACTACTTTACTTTTGTATTTTACTTCTGATGACTGATTACTTTGCCTTCTGTGTTTGGACTAGGCTTGACATTGCTTTCATGATTTTTTTCTGGTGATTGAGATTGACTCTGCGTTGCTTTCATGATTTGTTTCTGATGTTTGAGTTTGACTCTACTTTTCTTTCATGTTTTGCCTCTGATGTTTAGATTTAATTCCACTGTGCTTTCATGATTTGCTTCCGATGTTTGGATTTGATTCCACATTGCTTTCACGATTTGCTTCGAATGTTTGGGTTTGACTTTTCAAGGCATTTATACTTGACAACTTCTCAGTTGAATATTTGATTTTTCATGATTTTGAAATGTGTAATCCCTACGAACAGGCATCATCAAGCCCTACGAACAGGCACCCAACTTCGAACAGTCTCAATGATTAAGTCCTATGAACAGGCACCCGACTTTGAACAGTCAAAAACTCATGGATTTAAGTGCTTGACCGCCAACAGTTGCTTGACTATGGTCAGCCGCGCTTTAATTCATAACTCGATCCTAAGAAATCATCGCGTAAATTTAAGTGCTTGACCGAGCAGGGCCGCACTTGACTTCAAATGACTCGATCACGAATGGTCGTCATTTGAAGTTAAGCGCTTGACCATGAACGGCCGTGCTTCACACCGCCAACAGTCGCACTTTCACTTCAAATGGCTTGATCCCGAACGATCGTCACTTGAAGTAAAGCGCTTGACTATGGACGGTTGCATTTCAACTCACTTCACCTGATCGTGATCATCATACAACGTTGAGTGCTTGACCACGGACGACCGTGCTTCACCTCGAATGGCTCGGTACCGGACGATCGTCATGTGAAGTTAAGCGCTTGACCGCGAGCGGCCGCGCTTTACCACTTGATCGCTCAGGGCCGCACTTTACTACAAATGACTCGACCCCGAATAGTCGTCATTTGAAGTAAGGCGCTTGACCATGAACGGTTGAGCTCTACCACTAGACCGCACAGGGCCGCACTTTACCACAAATGGCTCGATCCCGAATGGTCGTCATTTGAAATAAAGCGCTTGACCATGAACGGTTGTCATTTTGATCATGCAGGGCCGCACTTTACCACGAGTGGCTCGACCCGCGAATGGTCGTCATTCGAAGTAAAGCGCTTGACCATGAATGATCACATTTCACTACAAATGTCCCGATTCCGAACGATCGTCGCATGGATTTAGACGCTTGACCGCGCAGGGCCGCACTTCACCTCAAATGACTTGACCACAAATGGTCGTCACTTGAAGTTAAGCGCTTGACCATGAACGGCCGCGCTTCATCCCAAATAGCTCGATCTCGAACGGTCGTCATTTTGGGGCCATATAATACTGTCAATTCCTTTACAGGTTGTCAACAGGATATGAACGTACGGATTATGGCATTACAAAACACACCTTCCTACCGCAAGGCATGTTTTGGGGGGCAACTGTTTTCCCGCCTTTTTAGCAAGGCCGTGATATCAAAAGATCGACCGAGAAAAGCAAGATAGCTCGTCTCAAAGATTGGTCAACTCAGCATCTCAACAAAGCAAATTCCTTTGAATGATTTCTCATCTAAGATCCCCAATGGAGGGGGGTCCAAGGGGGGTGCCAACACCCCAAGGTGGGGGTGTGGGCGCAACGCCACCGCTACGGTGTTCGACCTGACCGGTCAGGTCGCAGGGCTCCAGGGGGCAGCGCCCTGTCCAAAATGGTATGCGACCTAGGGCATGGAGTATCAAACGAGCTAAAGCAACTCAGCGAGTTAAGAGCAACGGTCTAAAGGCAGCGACCTAGGATGGTGCACAACCTAGCGACCTAACTTCTCAAGTATGCAGCGATCTATAGCATCCAATGACCTAACGTCTTCAGCGACCTAGTGACCTAAAATCCAAGCGACCTAGCATTGAGAGCGACCTAACTAGTTCCCGACCTAACACTCCAGGGACCTAACGCCTTACGACCTAGCGACCTAACGACCTAACTATTCCCGACCTAACGACCTAACGCTTTACGACCTAGCGACCTAACGACCTAACTAGTTCCCGACCTAACGATCTAACGATCTAACGACCTAACGACCTAGCGACCTAACGACCTAACTAGTTCCCGACTTAACAACCTAACGACCTATGGACCTAGTGCTTTCTCACTCCTTTTGATCGTCAGTCCTTTAGGTCGCGCACCATACCTCCTTAGGTCGTTTACGACCTACCTACTCCCATAGGTCGCTCGTAAGTCGCTCCTGGTACTTCAGTCTAATAAGCCGCTTACTAACCCATCTCTTTAGGTCGTAACTCATAAACCCACGACCTACGACCTATCTTAGGTCGCTCACGACCTAAACCCAGCCGACCTAACTCCGAACTCTCCTATAAATACTCCGCCTACTCTAACGACAAAGGGACTTTTCGGGATTTAAAGGCGCCTACACTCTGCTGATTTCTCGACTCTCCGAGCACCTCAACCATTGAAGATTCTTCATCAATGCATCTACTCCATTCAACATGGATCCGAGGAACAATCTATGATCAAAGTTCTAATCTCGTTCTTCAATTGTGTTGTAAACTCGAAAGTGAATTGTAAAAGTGTTGTAATCAATCAATCGTGTTGTAAAGCTGTTGTAATCTTGTAAAAGTGTGATCGAAAATGGTAATGGAGGATGTAAAGTGGATGTAGGCTTGCTAGAAGCCGAACTACTATAAAAATCTCTGTCTCTTTTACTTTTCTGCTATTTTTTGTTTACTTTGATTCCCGTGCAAGCGGGTGGTGCTTTCACTTCATCATGATATACACCCGGTGTTAGCATTAAAGCTACTTTTACGGTTAACATTTTGGTGCTTTCATGGAGAATTGAACTCAGGAATTCGAATAATCAAGAGTTGGATACGAGGAATCCGAAGAATTATGGTAAGGCGATCGAGCAGACTACAAAGACCAGAGAATAGTCAGCATGAAGGAAGTCAAGAGGCTTCTTCAAGAGCAAGCCAAACTTCAGCCTTTGTTACAAGAGAGGAGATGGAGGCACTGATGAAAAGGAAAGAGGATTTGATCCAGAATTTGTTTCATTAGATTGGGCAACTTGGAGCGCAGAATCAAAGACGAAAAAAAGCCCGACCAGAAGAACAAATTCCACCATCCCCTCATGAACTCGAGGGGCAAGACGAAGGCATTAGGCGAGGACTATCGCTCAGTGACAACGACAAATTAGTGGAAATGGTTAAAAAGGCTATGAGAGGTGGGTTGGTAAATAAGGACTTGGAGGATGTGAATAGGAGTCCTTTTACCACAACAATCAGGCGAGCTAAGAACCCACCAGACTTTAAGCTACCATCGTTGGATATGTACAATGCAAGGACAGACCTTACAGTTCATCTGACAAAATATATGAGGCATATGGAAGTGCTGAGGGCATCAGAGGAAGTTATGGCCCGGTGCTTTCCTCTGTACTTGACAGATATTGCGGCATTATGGTTCAGACAATTGGAAAATGGTTCGATTGAAACATGGAATGATTTGATTGAGAAGTTTATGAGGCAATTCAGGGTCCACATCTCAAGGCCCAAGAATGTTATGAGTTTGACAGTACTAAAGCAAAGAACCGAAGAATCTTTGAGAAGCTTTTTGACGCGATTCAACGCAGGTGGATCGACCAGATCCATGCATGGTTCTGATGGCAGCCGTGTCGGGCATAGCTAATGGCACAGAGTTCAAGAATTCATTAACCAAAGATCTTCCTATGGATTTGGGAGAAGTTTTCCATGAGGCTGAAGGGTTCTTACGATTAGAGGACGCAAAGGCTGATATGGAAGAAGGAACCGATGTTTTTGTGGTCAAAAGTGGGAATCCTCCTGAGAAAGGTGCAGAAACCAGCAAAGGTAAACGAAAAGCTGAGGATAACAATGATAAATCAGCACGACAACAAAGGGGATCAACATTCACCTCGTACATAGAATTAAATGAGACTCTGGAGAGAATCTACCAGGACACTAAAGGACAGATTCCTTATCGAAAGCCCTCGAGGAGAGATCCAACCAACAACGAGAAAAAGTCGGACAAGTATTGCTTGTTCCATGAGATAAATGGTCATAGCACGAATGACTGCAGACACTTGAAAGATGAAATTGAGGGGCATATCCGGGATGGTTTGCTACCTCTATATGTGAAAAAGAAGACTGCAACGGTGGAACAAGAACGACCACCTGCACCAACTGGAGATGCCTCAGAATCAAAGCGCCGGCCTGTTATCGGATAATTGAGGTTATGACGAATGAGTGGAAAAATCTACATCAACACAATTAAGTTGTTCACACATGTATGGGACGACGATCGATCAACAGGCATGCTCTGATACAACTATAAATCATACTGATGTAGATGTTTGCACTTGGACGTCAATTCTTTGCTTTTGAATTTTACTTCTGATGGTTGACTACTTTACTTTTGTATTTTACTTCTGATGACTGATTACTTTGCCTTCTGTGTTTGGACTAGGCTTGATATTGCTTTCATGATTTGTTTCTGATGATTGAGATTGACTCTGCGTTGCTTTCATGATTTGTTTCTGATGTTTGAGTTTGACTCTACTTTGCTTTCATGTTTTGCCTCTGATGTTTGGATTTAATTCCACTGTGCTTTCATGATTTGCTTCCGATGTTTGGATTTGATTCCACATTGCTGTCACGATTTGCTTCGAATGTTTGGGTTTGAATTTTCCAGTCATTTCTAATTGACAACTTTTCAGTTGAATATTTGATTTTTCATGATTTTGAAATGTGTAAGCCCTAAGAACTGGCATCATCAAGCCCTACGAACAGGCACCCGACTTCGAACAGTCTCAATGATTAAGTCCTATGAACAGGCACCCGACTTTGAACAGTCAAAAACTCATCGATTTAAGTGCTTGACCGCCAACAGCCGCTTGACTGTGGTCGGCCGCGCTTTAATTCATAACTCGATCCTAAGCAATCGTCGCATAGATTTAAGTGCTTGACCGCGCAGGGCCGCACTTGACTTCAAATGACTCGATCACAAATGGTCGTCGTTTGAAGTTAAGCGCTTGACCATGAACGACCGCGCTTCACACCGCCAACAGTCTCACTTTCACCTTAAATGGCTTGATCCCGAACGATCGTCACTTGAAGTAAAGCGCTTGACTATGGACGGTTGCATTTCAACTCACTTCACCTGATCCTGATCATCATACAAAGTCTAGTGCTTGACCACGGACGGCCGTGCTTCACCTCGAATGGCTCGATCCCGGACGATCGTCATTTGAAGTTAAGCGCTTGACCGTGAGCGGCCTTGCTTCACCACTTGATTGCTCAGGGCCGCACTTTACTACAAATGGCTCGACCCCGAATGGTCGTCATTTGAAGTAAGGCACTTGACCATGAACGGTTGAGCTCTACCACTAGACCGCACAGGGCCGCACTTTACCACAAATGGCTCGATCCCGAATGGTAGTTATTTGAAGTAAAGCGCTTGACCATGAACGGTTGTCATTTTGATCGCGCAGGGTCGCACTTTACCACGAGTGGCTCGACCCTCGAATGGTCGTCATTCGAAGTAAAGTGCTTGACCATGAATGATCACATTTCACTACAAATGACCCGATTTCGAATAATCGTCGCATGGATTTAGACGCTTGACCGCGCAGTGCCGCACTTCACCTCAAATGACTTGACCACAAATGGTCGTCACTTGAAGTTAAGCGCTTGACCATGAACGGCCGCGCTTCATCCCAAATAGCTCGATCTCGAACGGTCGTCATTTTGGGGTCATATAAAACTATCAATTCCTTTACAAGTTGTCAATAGGATATGAACGTACGGATTATGGCATTAAAAAACACACCTTCTTACCGCAAGGCATGTTTTGGGGGGCAAGTGTTATCCCGCCTTTTTAGCAAGGCCGTGATATCAAAAGATCGACCGAGAAAAGCAAGATAGCTCGTCTCAAAGATTGATCAACTCAGCATCTCAACGAAGCAAGTTCCGTTGAATGATTTCTCATCTTAGATCCCCTACGAAGGGGCGTCCGGGGGGGCTGCCAACACCCCAAGGTGGGGGTGCGGGTGCAACGCCACCGCTACGGTGTTCGACCTGACCGGTCAGGTCGCAGGGGTCCAGGGGGCAGCGCCCCCGGGGGGTGCGGGGCAGCGCCCCGTCCAAAACGGTATGCGACCTAGGGCATGGAATATCCAACGAGCTAAAGCAACTCGGCGAGTTAAGAGCAGTGGTCTAAAGGCAGCGACCTAGGATGGTACACGACCTAACGACCTAACTTCTCAAGTATGCAGCGATCTATAACATCCAACGACCTAACGTCTTCAGCGACCTAGTGACCTAAAATCCAAGCGACCTAGCATCGAGAGCGACCTAACTAGTTCCCGACCTAACACTCCAGCGACCTAACGCCTTACGACCTAGCGACCTAACTAGTTCCCGACCTAACGACCTAACTCCTTACGACCTAGCAACCTAACGACCTAACTAGTTCCCGACCTAACGATCTAACGACCTAACGACCTAGCGACCTAACGACCTAACTAGTTCCCGACCTAACGACCTAGCGACCTAATGACCTAGTGCTTGCTCACTCCTTTAGATCGTCAGTCCTTTAGGTCGCGCACCATACCTCCTTAGGTCGTTTACGACCTACCTACTCCCATAGGTCGTTCGTAAGTCGCTCCTGGTACTTCAGCATGATAAGCCGCTTACTAACCCATCCCTTTAGGTCGTTACTCATAAACCCACGACCTACGACCTATCTTAGGTCTCTTATGACCTAAACCCAGCCGACCTAACTCCGGACTCTCTTGTAAATACTCCGCCTACTCCAATGACAAAGGGACTTTTCGGGATTTCAAGGCGCCTAAACTTTGCTGATTTCTCGACTCTCCGAGCACCTCAACCATTGAAGATTCTTCATCAATGCATCTACTCCATTCAGCATGGATCCTAGGAACAATCTATGATCAAAGTTCTAATCTCCTTCTTCAATTGTGTTGTAAACTTGAAAGTGAATTGTAAAAGTGTTGTAATCAATCAATCGTGTTGTAAAGGTGTTGTAATCTTGTAAAAGTGTGCTCGAAAAAGGTAATGGAGGATGTAAAGTGGATGTAGGCTTGCTAGAAGCCGAACCACTATAAAAATCTCTGTCTCTTTTACTTTTCTGCTATTCTTTTATTACTTTGATTCCCGTGCAAGCGTGTGGTGCTTTCACTTCATCATGATATACACCGGGTGTTAGCATTAAAGCTATTTTTACCGTTAAGATGAGAAGATTGATATTATTAGACAGAGAATGAAAGAGGCTCAGAATAGGCAGAAATCTTATGTCGATCATCGTAGAAAGCCTTTGGAATTTTCTGTTGGCGATCGCATATTCATTCGTGTTTCTCTAATGAAGGGTGTGGTGCGTTTTAGTAGCTCTGGAAAATTGGCCCCTTTATATATTGGACCGTTTCCTATTATGGAACGCATTGGCCCTGTTGCTTATCGTATATCGCCACCTATTCAGTTTTTGAGAATTCATGTCGTATTTCATGTATCCCAACTATGTCGATGCCTTCGAGATTCAGATTCTATTATTGATCCTCATGCGTTGCAAGATCTTGAGATATTATTAGTCGTTTTGTCCGTGATATATTGGCCCCTTAATATATTGGACCGTTTCCTATTAAGGAACGCATTGGCCCTGTTGCTTATCTTATATCGCTACCTATTCAGTTTTTCCAACTTCGTCGATGCCTTCGAGATTCAGATTCTATTATTAATCCTCATGTGTTGCAAGATCTTGAGATATTATTAGTCGTTTTGATCCTCATGTGTTGCCAGGCCTTATTATTAGTCGTTTTGTCCGTGAGTTTCTTTATTTGCATCCGTGCTTTTATACTGCCTGGCCATCACTTTCACTTCATTTTGGCATACAAGTATGTTCAAACAGTTCATTATATCTTGTGTATTGCATTATGCGACTCAGTGTAGTAACGAGTCCAGGCCATTTTTTTCTTTTCATGTAAGTTAGCTTTACTTCATGCGTGCAAAGTGAGCAATCCTGGTCATTATCTTCAAATAATGGGTGAAATTTTGTAGTAATGATTAATATATGCCCAGACCACTTCATTTTCATATTACATACGGTGAACGTGTGTGTGCAAAATTATATCCAGGTCATTTACTTTGCCATTTTATTTCGTATGTACATAGTAAAAATTTGCACAAGTCATCTAGTATTACAATTGCAATTTGTTGTGCATGCTTGTTGTATGGTGAAAATTATAGTCCATGCTACATATTTTTGACGTGTCAGCATGTGTGGGTGTTTACAGTGTAGCTTTATAGTGTACAACTTGCGTGCATAGTGTATTATGGTCTTAATTGTGGATGGTAGTGCACAATGTATTGCCATGTCACTTCATCTTTAAAATTTCATTTTGTGTATGCAGACATTGCGTGAATATGAGTAGTAATAATATGTGGCCAGTTCATTTTTGATTTTGTTCAAAGGTCATTAGTTGCATTAACTAAAATGTGTACTTGTCACCTAAATTTACATTATTTTCGTACATGCATGTTGTGGTAGCAATAGTTAGAATGTTGTTGCCTAGGCTATCCAATATTTTAAATATTTTATATCAGCTGTGCGGTCTGATGTAAAGTTTATTTTGAACCGGTGTTTGGTTTCAAAACGTATTTTGCGCCATTATTTTTATAAAGGAATTTTTACTTCGGTATTATATTTTTGAAGTGTGTAGTTCTGAGGAGATTTTTGACAAATAAAATTACTGTTGTTTTGACTTTAGTAACCGTCAACTTAAAGTGAATTTTTAAGCGGCTATCCCGAAACGCTGATTTAATATCCATTTTTATGGTGTTTGAAGCGCATTTTTTTTGTCGAAATTGCTATAGATGTTGCTGTTTTAATCACATGCTTTAAAAATCATTTTAAAATAAAATTGTTTCCAATTTTTTTTACAGTTTGCGCTTTCAAAAGAATGAGGAATCGATTTAAACGCTTCAGCAAAATTAAGGACCATGAACCCTTACTTTTACTGATTCGATTAATTCCAGACTTGTCCATTTGAGATGGTAAACTTTATTAATAAAAAAATACACAATTTTGCACTTTCAAGGAACCATGAAGAGATTTAAACAATTTAGCAAAAGTGCGGAATATGGAATCACGTTTTACTAATTCGGTTAAATCCGGACTCGTTGATTGAAATATTTGCCGAGATGTTGTCGTTTGAAAATTTTGAAGATTTTTTTGGGCTTCCGAGCCACTATGATGGACCTTCGGGTCAATTGCCAGTACTAGACCTTCGGGTCATTTGTTGGACCTTTGGGTCATTTGTTGGGAGCCCAATATTATGATGATAGTACTTGGTAGGCTACGACTATATGAGATGCACGTGCGGCATAGCTTAGACTCGCCATATGCTTGGATCGATCAACTTTTATGCTGATTTTCTAGTTATCTATTTTTGATTTCTAGATTTTTGTGTATTGCTGTTTTGAATTCAATTTTGAATTTGAAAGTTGATTTTGATGGAGTTTAATGAGATTTCTTCATTTAAGCTATGTTGATTATTTATGTTGAATAGTCTCATTCGAGGTTATGATTGATTTGCTTTGATGTTGTTTATGATGCATTCACTTCTAAGTTTAAATTAGACTGATCCGTTTATTATTTTATTTTAAATAATACTCGGGCCAGACCGAGTTATTTCAGGATAGTCGCTATCTCTGATTCTATTGCCGCTTCAGCTTTTGGGATTTCACATTATCTTTTGTCTAGACTTTGAGGTGTTATTTTTGGTGTATTGGCACCCATCTCGTGTATGTATTGATGGTTATGTATTTGTACATTTGGTTCATATGAACCATCGATTGTTGTAGCATGTATCCAAACATATCTTCCTCTATATCTGATATTTCTGTTCTGATGTGATTATACTTATCAGAGTTATTGTTATTATGAGTTGTTTTGAATTTTTCATGTGCCACCGTAATTTCGTTTTAGATTTGGATTGAATATATATCTTTGGGAGTAATTTACACAACTCCTATTAATGTAATCAATACTCGTCTACGGCATAACTTACGGATGGTCGCTTCTAACCAGCCTTATTCTTCGCAATAGCAGACGTTATTCCTTATAATAACCTTTTTTATTATGAGTATAGAGGTGGGGCGTCACAGTTCTATTTGACACGGGCGCTACACACCGTTTTATCTCTCATCAAGCTATTAATGAATTAAATTTTGAACTGATTTTGTTGATGATCCTATATGCGTAAATAATCCAGTTGGAGGTCTTGCGAACCTTCATCGTCGATGTAGAGACGTTCCTATCTCATATTCTTGTTACCAATTCCCTATCGGTCTCTTTGTCCTTGATTTTAACTAGTTTGAAGTCTTACTCGAAATGGATTGGCTAGCATCAAATTGGATTGCAATAATGGATTGATTTCGATTAAAACCAAATTTTTAGATTCGACTGAGATTTATTTTGAGGACCCTAGTCCTAAAAGAGAAGGGTTGATGTATAATTTGGTTTATCTCGAACCCAGTCTGGAGTCCATACCCATTGTTAAAGATTTTTCAGATGTGTTTGAAGAAGTGAAATCCTTACCTCCATATCGAGAAATAGAATTCATAATTGACCTAGTAACCAATGCTCATCCTGTCATTCACATAAGTCACAAGATGGCACCCAGGAAAAGGGTTGAATTATTCAAGCAAACCAATGATTTGCTAAATAAAGGTTTAATTTGTCCTAGTGTTTCTGAATGGGGTTCAACCGTCGTGTTTGTTGCTAAATCAGATGGATCTTTGAGATCGTGTGTGGGTTACAGCAATCTCAATAAGCTCACTCTTAAGAATAAATTTCCTCTACCTAGAATTGATGATCTATTTGATCAATTGCACGGCGCTCGTTTCTTTTCGAAGATGAATCTAGCCCAGGGGTTCCATCAACTACGAATCACCGAAGATTGTGTTTATTTGACTGCTTTCAGGAGTCCTAATATGTTCTACGAATGGTTAGTCATGCCTTTCGGGCAAACCAATGCTCCAGCATACTTCATAGATCTTATGACTCGTGTGTTTCGGGAAGTAGTGAATACATTTTTGCTCGTGTTTATTGACGATATTTTGGTCTATTCCAAGACCGTAGAGGAGCATGTCGAGCATCTTAGAATCATTTTGGAGATATTGAGCAGGAATATTCTATTTGCAAAATTTTCCAAATTCCAATTTTGGGTCAAAGAAGTTAAGTTTCTCGGCCATATTGTTAATGAAGAATGGATTTCTGTTGATCATAGCAAAATTTCCGCTATTCTTGATTGGTGGAAACCCACTACCCCAAAGGAAGTTCGAAGCTTTTTGGGTTTAGCAGGTTATTACCGAAAGTTTGTTCGGGACTTTTCTAAGATAGCTAATCCGTTGACTAAGCTAACAATTAAGAATGCAAAATTCAGTTGGACTCTAAAATGTGACGAAGCTTTTCACGAGTTGAAGAAGAGATTAACCGCCGCTCTTGTTCTCACTGTTATCAAAAGGAACCAGGGTTTATCTATTTATACCGATGCTTGTGGTGAAGGTTTGGGTGCGGTATTAATGTAGAAAGGGAAGGTAATTGCCAACGCTAGTAGACAATTACGTCCACATGAAAGAAATTACCCAACCCATGATTTGGAGCTTTTAGCTATTATCTTCGCTTTGAAAATATGGCGACATTATCTTCTGGGTAAGAATCTTTTTTCAGCCTTCTTAACAATTTACCAAATTAACTTAACGTAACAATATACTTATTGAACTCTCATTCTTTAGGTGAAAAATTCGAATTATTCACCAACCACAAATCATTGAAATATCTCTTCACCCAGAAAGATTTAAATCTGCGACAATAACATTGGTTGGAATTTCTGGCATCTTATGAACTAGACATTCTATATACGCCCGAAAAGGCCAATGTAGCTGCCGACGTCTTGAGTAGAAAGCATGCTATTCTTGCTTACCTTGTTATCGCTCCTACTCTTCATAAGATGTAACGATTGCGATTTTTCGTTGCCGAAAAACCGAATAGTTAGGGTTTTAAGAAAAGAAAAAGACAGAAAAGAGGAAGAAGGTAGAAAATAGAGAGGAAAGAAAATAGAAAACAGAAAGAAAAGAAAATAGAACGGAACAGAAAACAGTAGAACAATATCAGAATCTCACAATTCGCAGCGGAACAACATATAATAATAAATGAATAATCTTTAAACAATGAACTATATCAGTTATTACATTTTATACATTACATTTCATTACATCACATCATCAGAGTGTACAACAACAACAACAACAACAAACAGTGCAGCGGAAAAAGAAATACTATATACTAGTAATACGCCATGCCATCCAGCTTGCCTCCAGCAACTCCAGAATATCCAGAATATCCTGATAAACCTTAACTCTTGACTGCCCGTGTAGAAATTGGTGGGCACCCAGAGTTTAGGAAGGAAAACAATAAACTCCGAGTCAGTCATGTGACTGGTGTGAGAACTCAAAACAGTTTATTTATCTTTAAAATCAAAATAGAGGAATATTTTTAATAATCAATTCGCAATGCTTTTAAAAATGAGACTACCATAAGACCTCCCACCACACACACAATGCAAACGCAGAATCGGAGGAGATTTCTCCTTATGATAGTCAAAGATGCTTGATACGCATTTAAAAAGAACATTTCATATTATTATTAGTGCATAGTGTAGGAAAACATTTCGAAAGTAGAATATAAATCTTAGCCAGCATAGGTACCATTATATTATGCTTACTATAGCTACCATATTAGATGGCAGGTTCTACAACTAAAACCGTACAAGTCTCGTATTGTTTCTTTGGATTTCCAACGAATGATCAGGCCAAGGAACTTCCCATTGCCACATGAGAATGCCTCTGGATGGACATCCCCGAGAACCAAACCGAATCTCTACCAACACAAGGCCGGGTTACCCCTAACTGAGTAACAACTGACCGAATATGCCATCCCCCGGTCCTTTGGGACCTTTCACCGAGCGCTCGCAATCAATTCACACAATCATAAAGTGTTTTCAACATGAGTAAGTATTTGGGCTCCATACCATGATACCACCCTTTTCCAGAAGGAAATGCACACATCCTAAAGGGCGCTACCCCTCATAACCTTGCCGCATCTTTCCTGTTTTGACCATTCACGGGGTGTGAGGCTCGACGAAGTCACGTCCACAAAAACATAATTTATACAAAAGCCATGCTTTGGGTCAACAAATGATCATAGAAATGATCACAAAGATAGACGATCAAATAAATGATCCTATCACAAATAATCAACACAATGATCATTTACAGCAACACTCAGCATGTCACATTACCAAATTGGGAATATATCACTGATAACATTCAACTACATAACCTCTGAGCTCGTACGTCTCAGAGAAGGGTGTTAAGCTAAAAGAATAAATTCTCCGCCACCAACAGAAATATATTTGAAAGAAATCTGCTTTATATCTCAATTTGTAATGTCAGACATACAATCCATACAAGTCTGTTCCGGGCTCGAACAGAACCGAAGGCACTTACAAAGAAGTCCTTGCAATCCGGATATTCACAATCCTGATCGGATTTCCCATCACTTAGGGAGTCTCTATACCGTTGCAACTCAGTGCAGAGACAATCGACAGGTCATCCTATCGCTCTCGCAAATACCGGGTCTTCAACACCGATCTTCAAATGCAATTCACAACGACGTATCACATATTCGGAATGGGTTATACGACCCCATGGTCCTTTCCCGGTTAACCCGAATAGTGAGCGCTTATTCAAAAATAAGTGTGGCATTCAAATTCAAACAAATCACATCAAATACCCATTCAAAGGGAAATATTGATAGTCGGTTATTGAACTATCAATGAATATGCACACATCTCCAAATTCCAAATAATTGTCCAAATTATTTATTTTCCAAAATATCTTTACAAGATATATAATTCAATATCTCAAAAATAAATCAATATTTATTTTTAAACAAGTTCCCCTTTTTATTCATAAATTCCATAGTGAATTTATATTCCAAAATATCCATGCATATACGATTTCAATTATTTATTTCAATTTATCTTCAAAAAGATAAATTCTCAAAATGTTCACTTTATATTGGAAAACATTTCCATACTTATTTAATAAGTAATTCACAAATATTTTATTTTCAACACTTGGAAAATATTCAATATACTTAAATCGAGATTAAGTATATATTTCATTCTTTAAGGAAATCATTCTCTTAAACATATTTATTTGGGCCAAAACGAATGTTGCGTAAAACATCGTTACAACAACCCAAAATCACTAGTATAGGGATTAGAAAATTTATATAGATATATAAATCCCAATACTATACAAAACATTTCCTTTCGGAAATCATTTACTATAACAACAGTGTTATAGTCCTCTATTTCCTTTTATTTCTCGAAAACGTCTATTTCAACAATGAATGTTGAAATCTATGGTTTCGAATCTCAACACATTTTAAAACATCGTTAGATCATTTTAATTTAATTTAAAATATCACATTCTAAACATTTTCTTTAACATATTACTCACTATTCAAAAACGTGAATATACTACGTTAACAAATTTCATCCTTTTATATATTTCATTTCAAAGGATTATTCACAGTTAAAAATGTGAATATAACTCCATTAATAGGTTTCAACAATTTACTTATCAAAATAAGTCGTTTGCGAATTTATAAAACAACGTTTATAAATTCCTTTTCTATTTGTTTTATAACTACTTCCTTTTATAAATTCCTTTATTAACCTATTCCAGTTTATATCTCAATTATGAACCAAAAGTCCATATTATAAGTTAAATACTTATAATTTATTTGCTTGCAAAAATCGTTCCTTTGAACTTTATAATTATAAATCTTATAACTTATAAGATTCATTTATTTTTAAAAAAAAATCCATTCTTTCAATAACTTTATAAATTTTATAAATCGACTGTTTATAAAATTCCATTTATAACTTCACTGTTTATAATCCTATAAATTTCCTTCACTTACAAAATTCATTTTCACTTCATTCAAACACTTATAAAAACTCATTTTATAATTTCAATATTTCAATTTATAAATATCCATTTATAAATCTCTTAATATAATTCAATTTATATTATTCTTTAAAACGTCTTTAATCTCCTTTATTATTTCACCATTTTTGATTCATAAAATAATCAAATTTTATGAATCCTATATTTTAACTTTTTATAATAATTTCAAAAATCCCGATTAAACTCTTTTATAAAATCATTAATCCCTTATTTCTCAAAAATCAGCTTTTAACTATATTTTCTCAAAAACCATAACTTTATAGCTTTTTAAAAGTATAACGTTTATTTATTTAAAATGAATCAATTCCAAAAGTCTTTTATAACGTATACTTTCAAAAATCACTTTAAAATCATTTTAAAATTTCAAAATTTGGTCCAATGATGCTACACACCAAATAGTCAATCACGACTACAACGACATCATATATCGATATGATAATCCATCAAATATCAAAATATCTGAAATCAAATAAATACTGTTGAGGAATCCAGTTGGATCCCTCCAACCTGTTTTCCTGCATCCACAAACATTAGCACAATACCAATTTCGCTCCAGTACGAAATTATCGCGGTATATGGGATTTAAAATATTATCCGCTTAATAGACGGCGCAATAGGGTCTCATCCGCTAAACAAATGCGGGAAATCAATAACTCCAATATATACATATGCCAATATATATATATTTCTATTATATATAATACCGATTTCACTGTTTATGAAATATTCGCGGTATATGTTTTTAATAAATAACATCCGCTTACTAACAGCGTATAATGTCTATTTTAACAATCAATAGATAACAATCATCATTCAAACATGCATTCAAATATTTTAAATCTAACTATTTAAAATAAAATCGAAACTGATTCGATTGAGTGAGAAGTTCTCACCTTGGTTTTATTTCCGTTTTAGCGATTTATTTCGAATAAAATTAAACGGACGTTTAATTTTACACGAAATTTTCACTAACTCCAAACGACTCCAATCCAATTCCATCGCGTAGTGCTCGTCCATACGATTCCAACGCAACTGGTTTCGCGCGTTTTCGACCTCGTATGAAAAAGTTATGATTTTATGAAGTTTAACGAATTTTATATAAACAATTCACAACATAATTATATAATTTTAAACCTAAGCAAATCAAGACCGTAGGATCCAAGCCCATTGCGTCACGACCGTCCCTTTCTTTCTCCTTCCTCCTTATTCACGTTTCCAGTACGCAACTTGAACCCATCACGTTGAACTAGGGTTCCACCTCACCACCTCCTCGCTGCATGAAAACACGATCAGGGAGCGCCAAACGAACGTCCTCGACGAGAGCCAACAACGCCCAGAGCTAGGCCAAGCTCGGCCCCACCTGGTGCCAAGGGTTGCGTGCGCAACATCAGGGAAACGCGGGCAATTTTCTCACAAATTACAACTCCATTCGCGATCTCCACCGTACACATCGTAGATCTCACTACCCTCTACCACTTTCATGTTGGAAGATTGTTGAATTAATGCTTGGATTTGAAGATTTGGAGGGATGAAGATGGACAATTTTCGGCCTTTGGTCTGTTGACTGGCGGCTAGGGTTTCAAATCCTTTTTTTTTTTAATTTATGAGAGAGGGGGGCTATTTCTGGGAAATTCTCAAACACTATTCAATCCGGAAATTCCAAACTCCGATTTACGCGTCGAAACTGACGTTTCTAGGGTTTATCCCGCGTTCTGGACACAACGGCACAGGTTTCGGAAGCTAATTCGGACATTTGTGCGAGTTATGGCAGTAAACGCTCAATTTAAATTAAACCGATTTAAACGATTTTCTAGGCGTTTTAATTTGTACCGGACAAACGGTAAATCCAATTGACACGAAATTTGAAACCTTACAATAATATCACATTATGGATCCGATGAAACTGGTTTCGTCGAAATCCGAGACTTTTTGAAAAATGGCAATTTTAACTCGCCAAATTAATATTAAAAACAATTCGATGCGTTTCGAGCTGCTACGATCAAACGATAACTCCGATTTACACGAAAATTGAAATCCGGTAATAACTAACTATTACGGATCCAATGGAACTGGTTTCATCCAATTCTGAGACTGTTCAAAAATTGACTATTTTCACTAGTCGATTTTAATATTAAAATATTCAATTTTCACAAATAAACTTTAAATTCGATTTTAAAAGTTCTAAAATATCATTCTAACTTCAATGTGATAAAATAAAATTTTACAAATCATTTTCAATCATATTTAACCCAATTTTCAATTATTTCCATAATTTAACATATTAAATTATCGATTTAATTATTCGATTAAATCCAATAATTCAAATAAAAATTTATTTGACATATAAATTCACTTATTAATATTTAAAATTAATTAAATATTCAAATTTTAATTATCAAAAATTCTGGGTCGTTACAATCTTCCCCCCTTAAAAGAATTTCGTCCTCGAAATTATTAAGTAAGAAAAATTATAGAATCTATTAATTTTCCCAAAATCCATAGTTAAACTTCTTATAATAACTTTACTAAGTTTTCCATATCATACTTAGTTATCTTTTCAAAAACAACTACTAATGTTTAACTTTCAATTCCAAATCAAAGTTATAGTTTCCAAATTTTTCCAGTTTTCTCAAATTTTTTCTAACGCCTTAAATTTTCGAAAAAATTTGCCATGGTCTCCTTTGCGCGGCTCGATCCGAAAAAAAAATGACAGTATATATATCACAAATATACATCTCATCAAGTAATGAGGCATCCCGAAGGGAAAAATTTGTAAAAGTACGATATTTAATCCGAGATATGTACCTTATATTTTATTAGCGAGCATATACGGCTAATATAGCGCGAAAGCGTGCTCCAAATGCGAAGCAAACGCGATCCGCACCTACTAATCACTCAACAAACAACATGAGAATCATGTATATAGACAATAGTATCAATAAACAACATATAGCAACATAATAACTATATATGCCAACATAGCAATTGAAACAAAAGCAACAAATGCAAACATCAACCAACTATCATCCAACTAATTCATAACCAATGTATATTCATTCATATTCTCATTAATATTAATGAATTGGTTTTCAATTTAATCACATTTGATTCAATAACAGTGGATGTTCTTACTAACATTCATTTTCAATTAGTTCATATTCACTAATCCATATTCAAGTTGGTTCACTTCCAAATCAAATTCAATTCTATTTAAGATTCACTTAACTTCCAATTGAATTTCAATCACTTTAACTTTCAATTTCATTAATACTTAATGAATTATATACAATCAACTAACAATCATATAACAATCAATGTATATTAATTGCAACCAAATTCCTTTGCTTACAATTGGTTTAAATTAAATTGATTTTCATTCTATTATTCAACTTCCAATGACATTAGATTTTAATGAATTATCACTTACATTCATTATTTCATATCAACTTAATTCACATTCAATTGATTAACATTTAATCCATTCATTCAATTCAATTTACAAAAGTTGAATTTCATTTATATAACTTAAATTCATTTTCATTTACAACTCATATTCATAAATATATTCATATAGTTTCACTTATTATATATATAAGTTTATTTCACAATTGTAAATTACTTTAATTATAATTCAATTCTTATAATTCTTTTGCTTATACAATTATTCTTTTATTTAGATTATTCAAACAACTAAACAATCAACTTACATACACTTTAATAATTCTGAAAAATTATTCCTTTATATATAAAATATAATCAAGGTAAAATTATTTCATTTACCCAATATAAAACAATATTGTGTCGAATTGTTCTATTCAAGTGTTTAGAAACCCCTTCGGCATAGTCTTGCGGACCACGCTGACGAAAGTTCATATGCCACTCAATAAACCAATCATCACAATATAAAACAATTTTTTTATTCACTAACAAATACGCTCTCATAGCTATTATTACACTCAAACTCAATCTAGAGCACTACTGACTCTATCTCTAATGAGTAATACCCAACAGAACCATGGTTGTCGCTTAACCATATGCTCTGATACCAAATGTAACGATTGCGATTTTTCGTTGCCGAAAAACCGAATAGTTAGGGTTTTAAGAAAAGAAAAAGACAGAAAAGAGGAAGAAGGTAGAAAATAGAGAGGAAAGAAAATAGAAAATAGAAAGAAAAGAAAATAGAACGGAACAGAAAACAGTAGAACAATATCAGAATCTCACAATTCGCAGCGGAACAACATATAATAATAAATGAATAATCTTTAAACAAAGAACTATATCAGTTATTACATTTTATACATTACATTTCATTACATCACATCATCAGAGTGTACAACAACAACAACAACAAACAATGCAGCGGAAAAAGAAATACTATATACTAGTAATACGCCATGCCATCCAGCTTGCCTCCAGCAACTCCAGAATATCCAGAATATCCTGATAAATCTTAACTCTTGACTGCCCGTGTAGAAATTGGTGGGCACCCAGAGTTTAGGAAGGAAAACAATAAACTCCGAGTCAGTCATGTGACTGGTGTGAGAACTCAAAACAGTTTATTTATCTTTAAAATCAAAATAGAGGAATATTTTTAATAATCAAATCGCAATGCTTTTAAAAATGAGACTACCATAAGACCTCCCGCCACACACAAAATGCAAACGCAGAATCGGAGGAGATTTCTCCTTATGATAGTCAAAGATGCTTGATACGCATTTAAAAAGAACATTTCATATTATTATTAGTGCATAGTGTAGGAAAACATTTCGAAAGTAGAATATAAATCTTAGCCAGCATAGGTACCATTATATTATGCTTACTATAGCTACCATATTAGATGGCAGGTTCTACAACTAAAACCGTACAAGTCTCGTATTGTTTCTTTGGATTTCCAAAGAATGATCAGGCCAAGGAACTTCCCATTGCCACATGAGAATGCCTCTGGATGGACATCCCCGAGAACCAAACCGGATCTTTACCAACACAAGGCCGGGTTACCCCTAATTGAGTAACAACTGACCGAATATGCCATCCCTCGGCCCTTTGGGACCTTTCACCGAGCGCTCGCAATTAATTCACACAATCATAAAGTGTTTTCAACATGAGTAAGTATCTGGGCTCCATACCATGATACCACCCTTTTCCAGAAGGAAATGCACACATCCTAAAGGGCGCTACCCCTCATAACCTTGCCGCATCTTTCCTGTTTTGACCATTCACGGGGTGTGAGGCTCGACGAAGTCACGTCCACAAAAACATACTTTATACAAAAGCCATGCTTTGGGTCAACAAATGATCATAGAAATGATCACAAAGATAGACGATCAAATAAATGATCCTATCACAAATAATCAACACAATGATCATTTACAGCAACACTCAGCATGTCACATTACCAAATTGGGAATATATCACTGATAGCATTCAACTACATAACCTCTGAGCTCGTACGTCTCAGAGAAGGGTGTTAAGCTAAAAGAATAAATTCTCCGCCACCAACAGAAATCTGCTTTATATCTCAATTTGTAATGTCAGACATACAATCCATACAAGTCTGTTACGGGCTCGAACAGAACCGAAGGCACTTACAAAGAAGTCCTTGCAATCCGGATATTCACAATCCTGATCGGATTTCCCATCATTTAGGGAGTCTCTATACCGTTGCAACTCAGTGCAGAGACAATCGACAGGTCATCCTATCGCTCTCGCAAATACCGGGTCTTCAACACCGATCTTCAAATGCAATTCACAACGACGTATCACATATTCAGAATGGGTTATACGACCCCATGGTCCTTTCCCGGTTAACCCGAATAGTGAGCGCTTATTCAAAAATAAGTGTGGCATTCAAATTCAAACAAATCACATCAAATACCCATTCAAAGGGAAATATTGATAGTCGGTTATTGAACTATCAATGAATATGCACACATCACCAGATTCCAAATAATTCTCCAAATTATTTATTTTCCAAAATATCTTTACAAGATATATAATTCAATATCTCAAAAATAAATCAATATTTATTTTTAAACAAGTTCCCCATTTTATTCATAAATTCCATAGTGAATTTATATTCCAAAATATCCATGCATATACGATTTCAATTATTCATTTCAATTTATCTTCAAAAAGATACATTCTCAAAATGTTCACTTTATATTGGAAAACATTTCCATACTTATTTAATAAGTAATTCACAAATATTTTATTTTCAACACTTGGAAAATATTCAATATACTTAAATCGAGATTAAGTATATATTTCATTCTTTAAGGAAATCATTCTCTTAAACATATTTATTTGGGCCAAAACGAATGTTGCGTAAAACATCGTTACAACAACCCAAAATCACTAGTATAGGGATTCGAAATTTAAATAGATATATAAATCCCAATACTATACAAAACATTTCCTTTCGGAAATCATTTACTATAACAACAGTGTTATAGTCCTCTATTTCCTTTTATTTCTCGAAAACGTCTATTTCAACAATGAATGTTGAAATCTATGGTTTCGAATCTCAACACATTTTAAAACATCGTTAGATCGTTTTAATTTAATTTAAAATATCACATTCTAAACATTTTCTTTAACATATTACTCACTATTCAAAAACGTGAATATACTACGTTAACAAATTTCATCCTTTTATATATTTCATTTCAAAGGATTATTCACAGTTAAAAATGTGAATATAACTCCATTAATAGGTTTCAACAATTTACTTATCAAAATAAGTCGTTTGCGAATTTATAAAACAACGTTTATAAATTCCTTTTCTATTTGTTTTATAACTACTTCCTTTTATAAATTCCTTTATTAACCTATTCCAGTTTATATCTCAATTATGAACCAAAAGTCCATATTATAAGTTAAATACTTATAATTTATTTGCTTGCAAAAATCGTTCCTTTGAACTTTATAATTATAAATCTTATAACTTATAAGATTCATTTATTTATCAAAAAAAATCCATTCTTTCAATAACTTTATAAATTTTATAAATCTACTGTTTATAAAATTGCATTTATAACTTCACTGTTTATAATCCTACAAATTTCCTTCACTTACAAAATTCATTTTCACTTCATTCAAACACTTATAAAAACTCGTTTTATAATTTCAATATTTCAATTTATAAATATCCATTTATAAATCTCTTAATATAATTCAATTTATATTATTCTTTAAAACGTCTCTAATCTCCTTTATTATTTCACCATTTTTGATTCATAAAATAATCAAATTTTATGAATCCTATATTTTAACTTTTTATAATAATTTCAAAAATCCCGATTAAACTCTTTTATAAAATCATTAATCCCTTATTTCTCAAAAATCAGCTTTTAACTATATTTTCTCAAAAACCATAATTTTATAACTTTTTAAAAGTATAACGTTTATTTATTTAAAATGAATCAATTCCAAAAATCTTTTATAACATATACTTTCAAAAATCACTTTGAAATCATTTTAAAATTTCAAAATTTGGTCCAATGATGCTACACACCAAATAGTCAATCACGACTACAACGACATCATATATCGATATGATAATCCATCAAATATCAAAATATCTGAAATCAAATAAATACTGTTGAGGAATCCAGTTGGATCCCTCCAACCTGTTTTCCTGCATCCACAAACATTAGCACAATACCAATTTCGCTCCAGTACGAAATTATCGCGGTATATGGGATTTAAAATATTATCCGCTTAATAGACGGCGCAATTGGGTCTCATCCGCTAAACAAATGCGGGAAATCAATAACTCCAATATATACATATGCCAATATATATATATTGCTATTATATATATAAACCAATTTCACTGTTTATGAAATATTCGCGGTATATGTTTTTAATAAATAACATCCGCTTACTAATGGCGTATAATGTCTATTTTAACAATCAATAGATAACAATCATCATTCAAACATGCATTCAAATATTTTAAATCTAACTATTTAAAATAAAATCGAAACTGATTCGATTGAGTGAGAAGTTCTCACCTTGGTTTTATTTCCGTTTTAGCGATTTATTTCGAATAAAATTAAACGGACGTTTAATTTTACACGAAATATTTCACTAACTCCAAACGACTCCAATCCAATTCCATCGCGTAGTGCTCGTCCATACGATTCCAACGCAACTGGTTTCGCGTGTTTTCGACCTCGTATGAAAAAGTTATGATTTTATGAAGTTTAACGAATTTTATATAAACAATTCACAACATAATTATATAATTTTAAACCTAAGCAAATCAAGACCGTAGGATCCAAGCCCATTGCATCACGACCGTCCCTTTCTTTCTCCTTCCCCCTTATTCACGTTTCCAGTATGCAACTTGAACCCATCACGTTGAACTAGGGTTCCATCTCACCACCTCCTCGCTGCATGAAAACACGATCAGGGAGCGCCAAATGAACGGCCTCGACGAGAGCCACCAACGCCCAGAGCTAGGCCAAGCTCGGCCCCACCTGGTGCCTAGGGTTGCGTGCGCAACATCAGGGAAACACGGGCAATTTTCTCACAAATTACAACTCCATTCGCGATCTCCACCGTACACATCGTAGATCTCACTACCCTCTACCACTTTCATGTTGGAAGATTGTTGAATTAATGCTTGGATTTGCAGATTTGGAGGGATGAAGATGGACAATTTTCGGCCTTTGGTCTGTTGACTGGCGGCTAGGGTTTCAAATCCCTTTTTTTTTTTAATTTATGAGAGAGGGGGGCTATTTATAGGAAATTCTCAAACACTATTCAATCCGGAAATTCCAAACTCCGATTTACGCGCCGAAACTGACGTTTCTATGGTTTATCCCGCGTTCTGGACACAATGGAACAGGTTTCGGAAGCTAATTCGGACATCTGTGCGAGTTATGGCAGTAAACACTCAATTTAAATTAAACCGATTTAAACGATTTTCTAGGCATTTTAATTTGTACCGGACAAACGGTAAATCCAATTGACACGAAACTTGAAACCTTACAATAATATCACATTACGGATCCGATGAAACTGGTTTCGTTGAAATCCGAGACTTTTTGAAAAATGGCTATTTTAACTCGCCAAATTAATATTAAAAACAATTCGATGCGTTTCGAGCTGCTACGATCAAACGATAACTCCGATTGACACGAAAATTGAAATCCGGTAATAACTAACTATTACGGATCCAATGGAACTGGTTTCGTCCAATTCTGAGACTGTTCAAAAATTGACTATTTTCACTAGTCGATTTTAATATTAAAATATTCAATTTTCACAAATAAACTTTAAATTCGACTTTAAAAGTTCTAAAATATCATTCTAACTTCAATATGATAAAATAAAATTTTACAAATCATTTTCAATCATATTTAAGCCAATTTTCAATTATTTCCATAATTTAACATATTAAATTATCGATTTAATTATTCAATTAAATCCAATAATTCAAATAAAAATTTATTTGACTTTTAAATTCACTTATTAATATTTAAAATTAATTAAATATTCAAATTTTAATTATCAAAAATTCTGGGTCGTTACATAAGAGGATCACGAGTAAGCAGAATGAAGATGAGTTTCTTTAGGGAATTTATAAAAGAATATGCCAAGGAGAAGACACTAGTTTTGAGAAGGATAGTAGAGGAGTTATAAGATTAAAAGGCAGAATATGTGTCCCAGACATCCCTAATCTAAAACGTGAAGTTTTAGATGAATGTCACTAATCTAGACTTTGTAACCATCCAGTAGTCAATAAAATGTATCGTGATATCAAAAGAACTATCTGATGGAAGACAATGAAAAGGGACATATCTATATATGTGAGTCACTATGCTACTTGCCAACAAATCAAAAGCGATCAAAAGAAAATGGCGGGTTTACTTTAGCCTTTAGAGGTAACCAAGTGGAAATGGGACCAAGTATCGATGGATTTCATCGACGTGTTGCCTCGTACTCGGAAAGGCAATAAAGCAATTTGTGTCATTGTGGACCGTTTGACTAGGACAGCCCACTTTTTGCCAGTGAAATCTACCCGCACGGCAGCAAGTTTAGCAGAGTTATATGTGAAAGAAATTATCCATCTCCATGGCATTCTTAGCAACATAGTGACTGATCGTGATCCGATCTTCACTAGTAGATTTTGGGAGGCATTTCAAGATGCGTTGGGAACAAACTGAATTTCGGCACTGCTTATCACCCACAGTCTGATGGGAGAGCATTAACCGAATCTTAAAAGACCAATTGCGTGCTTATATACTTGATTTAGCTAGCTCTTGGGAGGACCGTTTGCATCTGGTCTAGTTCTCTTATAACAATAGCTATCAGGCTAGTATCGAGATGGATCCTTTTGAAGCTCTATATGGTCGTCCGTGTCGATCACCTACATGCTGGATTAAGGTTGGTGATAGACTCGTCCTTCGACCGGATATGATTAAAGAAGCCCCAGAGAAAGTTGATTTTATACGGAAGAAATTAAGGATGGCTCAAAGTCATCAAAAGGGTTATTATGATCGCACAAGAAGGGATTTGGAATTCCATATTGGAGACTCTGTCTTTCCCAAAGTATCTCCAATGCGAGGTGTATAAGTTTTGGGAAGACCGGTAAGCTGGCACCACGGTATATTGATCCTTTTCCTATTTTAGAGAGGATCGGTTCTTTAGCCGATCGAGTGCAGTTGCCTAGCTAGTTATCTGGCATGCACGATGTATTCCACATTTCTAAACTTCAAAAGTATGTGCACGATCCGGATAGTATTATTAAAGAAGCTACTCAACAGGATCTCGACATCACTCCCAATTTAACAGTTAAAAGAGATCCTATAAAGATTTTAGATCGAGATGAAAATCAATTGAGGACCAAAATTGTGAAACTAGTTAAAGTACAGTGGAGTGGCAATCCAAAGGACTGCACTTGGGAAACTTAAGATAATATGAAGAAATCATATCCCAATTGTAGAGTGGATATCTCAGCTTAAACTGGTAAGCCATTTCCCTATCCTTTCCTGAATTTGTATATTCTTTGTTTGTTTTGCTCTCTCTTTCAAATTTCGAGGACGAATTTTTTTTAAGAGGGGATATCTGTAACATCCCAAAATTATCAATTTAAATTGGTAATATATTTAAATTTTGGAATTTAATTCGAAAATAAATTGAAAAATCTCAAACAAAAAAATAAGTGATAATTTGTATGAATAAAATTCCAACTTCTTTTAAATTTAATAATTTTGAAATAATAAATGTTTTAAAATCTGTTGTACTAGTTTGGAATGTATACATTGAATTTGAATTTAAATTGTACAAGTATATATATGAGCATTTCAAACTTCAAAACCCAAAGGAAAAAAAAGAGAAAATCAGAAAGGTGCAACATTTTCTTGGATTCCAAAATTTAAAATCTGAGAATCATCTCCAACATCAAATAGTAGTTTTAAATTCCATCTCTAAGGTAAATTTTAAACTTCATAGTTAAGTGAGTCTATAATTTTAAAAATCAAGTTTTAACAAAGGTTTCAAACTGTAGATTAATGAAATCAAAGCTTCAGTTTTGGCTAGAAAACAGTGCACGGATTCTCTGAAATAAATTAAGGCAAGTGAATTTCTTTTAAAAATTGGAACTTGAATTTGTTAACCAGTAATAAAGTAAGAATTTAAGCAAATTATATCAATCAGCTGAAGGAAAAAAATGAAGTTTAAAGACTAAACAAATTTTTGGGTTTCAAGCTGCAGACCCTATTCTCTGTTGCATTAAATTCAAAACTGTATGTAAAGCTTGGATCCTTGTTTGTTATTGATGAATTAATTAAACAAATACAACAGAGATTAAGCAAAGATTTGTATTAACAAACTTTGTAGATTTAACTTCAAGATTAAAGTGGGAAAAATATTCAGACTTCCATCCTTATTTTAAAAATAGTCAGGAGCTTTCTGTTCTCAGGCAACAGGTGAGTGAACTTCTGTATAATCCAATTTCTTGTTGTCGTATGCATGCCTAAATGATGTTAAAAACCTTAGCATGAGATTAAATTTGTGTGCATGTGTGTTTTTGCCTGGAAATGTTTATATTCAGGGTTTCATCCCTGTTCTCCTTAGCCTCTGGTTTTGAGAGTAAACCCATGCTAAATTCAAAATCTCTCTCTCGCTCTCTATTCTTTTCTGAAATTAAAATCTAAAAAATTAGAGTGTTTTTTTAATCATGCATTATGTTTAGTATTAAATCAAAGCAAAATAATATGGTTTTTTTTGGAAAATGTGAAAATACAGTCACAATCTAAATTAGGCAAGAATTCGAGTATCATAAGTTTTGCATTCAGTAATTTTATCTGAATCACCCTTGAAAATAATGATTTTAGAAAGTTAAATCTGAATTTTTAATATAGTTTTTAGTGAGAAATCTTAACTTGATCAGAAAATGAAGTTTTATAAAATTCTGTTGATTGGTACATATTTGGGCCTCGAGATCGTGGTTGAGTCTTGCTGGAAGATTGTAGTTCGTCAAAAGAATGCTCAAAAAATTTTCTATTCACTGTGGTGATCGTACGACAGCGAAGTAGGGTTGAAAACCCATTTCTGCTCGCAATTGAAAAGGTTTGTGCTGCATCGTCGTTAGGTGATCGGACTTCATGACACCAGTGCCAATCGCGGCGTCGTACGTTGATGAAGCTTTCGTCGAGTTTTTGTGACCGCTGATGGCCAGACGAGGTAGGGCGAGGCCAATTTCTGGTGATGGGTTTCGATGAAGTACGGGTCGTGGAGCTCGATTTCGATCGTGGCGATGGTTCATGCTATAAGGTGGCTTGATGGGTCGAGAGCTTAGTCGTCGAACGGACGACGGTTGTAGCTTCGACCAGCGATGACCGGAATGGCGTGCAACATGCACACGATTTTGTTGTATCAATAGTTCATTTTTTTGGAAGGGATGATGTTTTAATCGAAGCACTACTTGGGGTTTAGGGGAGAAGACTCGAAGAGAGGGTCGTGTCATTTGGCGTTGCACCGGGTCGTTTCTAAACTTAAACAAAATTTTGGTTGGAAAAATTATACTCGGGTCGATTTGGGTAAAAACTCGAAGCATGGGGCATTTCTTCTTGTGGATGACTCGAGACGGCCCTCGGGTTGGACGTTGGAAACAACAAATTCCAGTTTAGAAATTTTTGAAAACATAAGTTTAAACAATTTTTTGAATCCATTCATTATAAAATAAAGATAGTTTGTTAATGGAAGGTGAAGTATACGATATTGAAATTATTATTTGAAATTAATGAAGTTCAAAGATATTTCAAATTTATATTTTTAAATAAAAATTATTTTACATTTAACTAATAAAAATTAAGAAGTAAAATCAAATATTCAAAGTGTTAACTTAAAAACAAATTTATTTATAATGATTAAATAATTAATGATTTGTAATTACCTTCTAATTAATAATTAATTAATCAAAGAATAATTAATAAAAGTAATTAGGATTTAATTAATTAATGAATAAGAATTAATAAATTAAAATTATTAATTTAAGAATAATTAATTAGTAAAGCCAATTAAGATTTAATTAATTCATAGTTAAGAATAACTAATCATTGATTTAAAATAATTAATAAAGATAATTATGTGGTTAATTCACTTAAATCACATTCACCTTAATTGAAGATGATTAACCATTGCCAAATGTTGTGTACTAGATTGATATTTCTGTTGTGATTGAGATACTGTGTGATGTGAATTGTTTTGTGTTGAACTGTGATTCGTGATTTGTTTCTGTGAAAAACCCTTTTGCCCGTAAAATGGCATTTAAACTTCGATGCGATAGGGAGTCGGATTCCAGTTAGTTATCTGAAACCCACATCGAACCCTGAATGTGAATCCTTGTAACGGATGCACCCACGTGTTTTAAAATTAAGCGCCCACTATTCGGATTGACCGGGAGAGGACCTTTGTGTCATATACCCATTCCGAAGAGTGATAGGACGAAATAAATAGCATTCGAAGATGGTGATGAAGACAGGGTGTCTTCGAAAATGATAGGATAACCTATTGAATGTCTCTGCACCGAGTTGCTCTGGTATAGAGACCTCCACATGTGATGGTAGTCCGATCGGTATTGTAGATACCCAGATTTGCAAGGGCTTCTTCCTTTATTGGACGAAGTGCCTTCGGTTCTATTCGAACCCAGAACAGACTTTTATGGTTGTATGCCTGACACTACACCTTGAGATATAAAGCAGATTTCTTTCAAATACGTATCTGTTGGTGGCGGAGAATTTATTCTCTTAGCTTAACACCCTTCTCTGAGACGTACGAGCTCAGAGGTTATGTAGTTGAAGGTTATCAGCGATATACTCCCAATTTGGTAGTGTGGCATGCTAAGTGTTGTTGTGTGTTGATGATCATTTGTTAATCATTTATGATCAAAGCATGGCTTTCGTCTAAAGTGCAGCTTTGTGGATGATACCTCATCGGACCTCACACCTCGAAAATGGTCGAAACATGAAAGATGCGGCAAGGATAGGATGGTTGCACCCTTTAGGGTATGACATCTCCTTCTGGAAAAAGGTGGTATCATGGTATGGAGCCCAAATACTTTACCTATGTTGTTGCTGTAATCTCATTTACTGTGTGGTTGTTGCTTTGTGGTAGAGGGCCCTCGGATAAAGGTCGCAAACGACCTGGGAATGGCATAGTCGTGTAGTAGTTACCTAGTTACAGAGGTAACCCAGCCTTATGTTGGCAGAGAACTGGTTAAGTTCTCGGGACGTCCCTCCCGAGGCGTACCCATGTGGCAGTAGGAAGTTCCTTAGCCTGACCATTTGTTTGAAATCCAATTCCCAATACGAACCCAGTACGTTTTTAGTTGTATAACCTGCCATTTACTTATGGTGGTCGCCACTGTTTAGATGGTAGCTATAGTAGGCATAGTACGGAATGTCTATGCTGGCTAAGATTAATATTATACTTTCAAAATGGTTTCCGACCCTATCCACTAGTAATAATATCAAAAGAACTTTTCCCGGGTCAAGCATATTTGACTATCATAAGAAGAAATCTCCTCCAATTCTACGATTGCATTGTGTGTGTGGCGGGAGGTCGTATGGTAGTTTCATTTTCCAAAAAGCATACCGGATTTTATTTTATAAATCTTTTTTTATATAAAAACAACTTTTTTTTTTACTCATACCAGTCTCATGACTGAGTCGATGTTTATTGTTCCCCTTCTAAACTCTGGGTGCCAATAATTTCCACACGGGCAGCCTAGTAGCTGGTTTTCCATGTTTTGGTGTTAGCTGGATTTTGAACTCTTTTTGGAGTTAGAGGCTATCGGTTTTTGGAGGATTTTGTCCTGGAGATATTTTGAAAGCTTTTTGATCTCAAGGTGCTCTGTTTTGGAAGTTCGCTATCACTTCATTTCTTTGAAGACTTTTTGGTGTATGATCACTTGTTGTTCTATTGTGATGTTCTATTTGAAGTTGTGATATATGTATAAAGATACTCTGATGTTGTAATGGATAGCGTGATGATGTTGTATCTATGATGTAATGCATGATATTCATTTTGTTTCCGTTATTTTATATTCATCTAATGTTGTTATAAGCTCCATCCGACTGGAGTTCGATGTTTGAATCTTCGGCAGTCGAATACAAGTGAGGTATTTGATGTCATTTTTCGAACATTGGATTTCGGGTCGTGACATAAACTGGATTTTCGACCCTCGAAAATCGACATCAATACCTCTACTGCATTAAATGTCGCGTAGTGCAGGAAATACCGGTCCATTAGAGAAAAGAAGAAAGAGGTAGAAGAAAAAAATAGAAATAAAAACACAGAATCTCACAATCGTAGTGGAAAAATATATAATAGATATTAACATGTCTTTATACAAAAAGAACTACAGTTGTTACTTACACATTACATCATCAGAGTACAAACATAATTAACTCAATACTAGACAGTTATAATAACTTGTCCTCACAAGTGCTGAATATACAAATACACATCGGAATAAAATCAAATACCTGCAATATGTCTTCATCATCCAGCTCCTCCTAAGCTCCATGGCATCCTATCTTATATCTGTAATACTCGATCTGACCCAAGCATTATACTAAAATAATACCCAAGTCAGTCTGAAAAACCAGCATGAGGAATCACACTCACTTTGAATTTATTAAATTTATCAAAATCCCTTGAATCACAAAGGTATCTTGTAAGACCACGCGATACATAACATGATGGGTTTTTGCCTTGCGATAACCAAAGCATTTTACATCAAAATCATCTGATATTATAATAGTGTTTAGGTACAAATACTTGTTCAAATAGCCAAAATTGTTACATTAATTAAATTCTAGCATACTAGGCTCTACAACGAAAACCGTAAAGGCATGTATTAGAGAATGGATTCCATACAAATGACTAGGCACTGGGGTACCACCTATCATAGTACACATCTAGAAAAGTGTACCGAGGACCACGTCGGGATCCCCTGCAACACAAGACCGGACTACCCCTAACCTGGATGGACCGAATATGCTATCACCACTGATGTTCCCACCCTTACCGAGTTCTTTCACGCATCGTAGTAATAATATCCGAGGGTATCTAGAAAGGTGATGAACATACCCTGATTGGATGCGACCCACTTAGCTTTGCTTACATCTCCCTTGATTTCCAGTCATTCCTAGTTGATGTGGCTTGTGCCTACGATTAACTTTTTAAGAAATTTTCACTTAGAATGCTCATTATCCTAGATAACATTCATCCATACAAGTTCATTCTGTGTCTGAATGAAACTGAAGGCACTATTCCTACTATATCCATTTTGGAAACATCTTTAGGATTATTGGTGATTAGCGCTTGAACTTCAATGCTCCATCTTCGATTCCATGCTCATGTCTTTACTTCGAAATGTACTCGTTGGATCGAAGTTGTTTTTGGATAACTTATCTGATCCTAGTATCTTCGAAACAATGTTCGATATATCCGGTAAACTCACCCAAGTTCTTTAGGAAATAAACAGACGAAAATAAGATCGGTGATCATCTCCTAACTGTTAATGGACAGATTTCCTTATCATCGTCCTAGAAGAAAGAAGCGAGTTTATACGTACCACAACACCTTCCGACATTAAATGTACCATATAATCCCCATGTTTCTACTAGATATTTCCAGAGTTACGTTTTGGGTCTAAATTTGATACACGGTTACTTAATTATTAAATAAACAATCATTCAACCAAATATTTCATTTTCCACTGAAAAACACTCGTTTTATTTAATTTTAAATAAATTAAAAATTTATTAAAAGGTATGTACTTATCTTGTCGGAGTAAGTATGTTCACCAACCTTTCTTTCCAAAAATGTTTGAAAAACCCATTAAAATAAATACGGAAAGCATCACGCGGTATCCACCACAGATTCACCGATTACTTCTATATCCCGGAGAAATCAAAACTTAACTACAGGCAGTCTCCGCCTTCGATTTAGCCATGGATGTATACCATTACTTTCCAAAAAATTTATTTAATATTTATCTTAAAATAATATTTATAAAGTTTCTACTATAATTTTCCAAGTTTAATTTAGGCAAAAATTCTTAAATAAATGTTATTTTGTAAAACTATATTAATATCGAATAATTTATCCTTCAAAATAATAACGCTATTTTACTCTTAATAATAATTAACTTAATATCAACTCATTGTAACTAACTTAATTAATAATTAAATATATTTTAAACAATTTAAAATAATTACATAACTTTGAAACAATAATTTATTTTGATTTAATAATAAGATTATAGTCGATTTACAAGAATTGTTTATAAAACTTATAATTCATTTTGACAATTTAAAAATATCAAATAACTAACTTTCCAAAACATTTTTAAACACTTTTAAATTACCTAGTTTAATAATTAACCTCTTGATAAAATATATTTTCAATTCTAATATAGCTAGACTAATATTTATAAATCTTTCTTGATTTATCACCCATTTTGATTTATGTCCCATTTTCGTAAATGCCTTTTCACATTTCTAAAAGTAAGTTTATCATTTTTACTTTAAACTGATTTATACATCTCATTGTAAATCCTCACCGCGAATTTATAACTTCAATTTATCAAGTGATAATTACTTCAGTTTATTTATTAACGATGTTTATAAATCTCACAGTTTTCAATTCTAGTTTATAATGGTTTCACATCACTTAAATCCATTATAAATTAATTTCTAAATTAATTTCCCTTTTATAAGTCAATTCCTAAAATAACCCAAAACTATACCCCGACCAACCAAATTTCAATTTTACTTTTATTTCGTAATTTAAGAAACCTTACTATAAGATCCGGTATAATCAATTTCTATATTTATTTCCAAATTATGTTCTATTCTTCCAATCTATTTAAAATATTGATTTAAAAATCCTTTATTTAAAACAAGTATCAATTAGGAATTATTTTCAAAACCCTCTATATATTTATATATAATATTCTAAAATCTCTATTTACAATACCATTAAATAGTTAAGATAAATTTTAAATAATTATTTTATCACAAAATTTCTTTTTAATTAATCCAAATTCTATATAAATATTTACTTCAAAATCCCCTTTGCATTTTTTTTTAAATTCAAAAAATACATATTATGGTCTTTTAAAATGCTAAAATCTAGACTAGTATTACCATAGCATCCAATAAATTCTAACCACACTATAATATATCACAGATTAATCAAACAAATCATATATCTTTATATATGAAATTAAATTCAACATTTTTGAGAAATTTAATTAGATCCCTCCAACCGGTTTCATACATCCATAGATGTTAATATAACATAAAAACACCGATCCTACTTCGAGGGGTATATCACGGTATATATGGTCATCCACTATTATGCAGGAATATCAATCCAACTACTAATATATGCTAATATATATAATATTATTCAACTAATAATACTTTATCAATTCAAGCAATCAGTCAATAATTAATTTTAACTACTTAAAATTAAACTAGTAATCCAGAAATGAGTGAGATTAACTCACATTGATTATAGTCGTCGCTGGAGCGTTCTTTTCAAATAAAAATCAAACAGACATTTAATTTCAACCAAAATTACTGCAAGCTCCAATTGTTAACAAATCAATTCCATTTTGTAGTATTTGATGTTATGATCCTAGGGCAACTTGTTTTATTCGAATCTAACCTAAAATGAGTAAGATATGATATTTAAAAGATTTTATAATTTAGTAACATTGTTAATTTTTATTAATTACAGGATTAACCGTAACTACCACAAAATTGTCGCTAACCTTCTTTTCGTTCTCGTGTTGACCACCACCAGGCTACCCTTTTGACCATGCCCTATCATTACCACGCCACGCTTCTGACCACCGCACCTCCTCCTCTAGGTTCGCCTGACCCCAAACTACCCTCGGCCCAACCAGCTTCGTCATTGATGCCACCACGACCATAAAATTCCCCAAAACTCGATTCCATCAACCACACATTGTCGTCGCCCCGATCGATGTCGCGCTACCAAAGTCTGGCCGAAGGTGGCTCCTTTCCCCACGATCACTTCCCCTTCAGTCACCTCCCTCCCAAAGCCCATTGAAAAGCCACAATCATTCACTAAGCATTCGCCGATCATCTTGCCTTCACTACCACCACTCATCTTGCCGATCGTATGGAGAAGATTGCTTTTTGGATCCAATTATTATATTAAATTTTCAATATTAATTTCAACGAGTTTATATATCGTACGACCAAACGATAACTCCAAATGCCACCAAATTTGAAATCGATAATAATATACTATTACGGATCCAGTGGAACTAGTTTCTCGAATTCCGAGACTATGTCTCTGATGGCTATTTATGTACGTTAATTCAAATGATATATTTTTAAAATTGAAAAAAGCACTTTTAAATTTAATTTAAATTTTTTATTATCTTCATTATGATTAATGTAAATTTTATAAACCTCTAAATTATTTTTATCAACCTTAAAATGCAAGATTCAAAAATTTAACCTATATTATATTATTAAATTCAATAATTAAATTATCCAATTAATCTTTAAATTTGAAATTCAAGTAAAATGTTAACTTTTAAATATTTAAAATCAAATGAATATTTCAATTTCAAACATCTAAAATTTTGGGTTGTTAAAGTTGTCCTGGGTCTCGACAAACCGAGTCTTAGAAATCACCGTCTTCGCTATCTTCACGATATCATAATTTATAACACAAAAATCAGATCGAATTGGTTTTCGAATAATTAAATCAGATCCAAGTCTCTTCGAAATGATCAACAACATTGACCAGACTTAATTGTAACGACCCGTAATTTTTCAATAATTTAAAATTGTTAATTTAATGAGATTTTGAAATGTAATATTGAAGAAAGAAAAATCGGTGAATATTAATAAAGGTTGTAATAATGAAAATTAACTAAGAGAAAAGTAACAAGGCTAATTAAAGTTAATAATGAATCAATGGAAGGAAATTCCAAATTAATGAAATTAAATTTAAATGTTAGGACTTGGTTATAAATGCCAATTTAAGTAAATAAATGTAAGTATTGTATGAATATATGAAGGAAAAGTAAATAGGTGACCTTTTATATATGTTATTAATTCATTTAGTATGTTAAATAAAGATTTGGAAATCAGATTTTAATTAAGGGAAATTAGGTAGTACGTTAATTGGAAATAAATTTTAATAAATATTACATTAATGTGAAATGTAATACAAATGGTCAGGGGTTGTCAAATTTGGTAAACTAAGGTAATTATTAATAAATTGAATGAATTTCAATTCAATGGAAATAATGTAAATATATACTTAGCTACAAATTGAATATATGAAGACAAATGTAAGCATTAAATTAAATTAATGAATTTAAATTGTAATAAATGGTCATTGAATATAATCAATGTTCTGTAAGTAATTATAATATTGGTTTGAAGGAAATAAATTTAAAGGTAATGAATGAAAAGAAAACAAGGTAACTAAGTTTGTAGAATAGTAATGAACTTAATAAAAGATTTGGATTGAAACAAATCATTCCATTGAAATCCAAATTTTATTAAGTGTAATTTTTGTAGCAATTGAAATTAAGGGTTATGTAATTCGAAATGAATATAATACGAGAAAAATTAAAGTAATAGTTTTAATTCCAATATTTAAGTCATCTATTTAACAATAATGAATGGAATAATTATTGATGGGTTTAATTAAATAGAATTTTGGAAATTTAATTTATAATTTTTGAATTTAAGGAAATTGAGGAATTTATCAATTTTAAATCAACAGTTAAATTTGTTTAAATTAGTATAAATGTTTAAGAAATTAAAAATGACAAGAATTATCTATTATAGGATTGAAATTGAAGGTTGATTTAATTAATTAATTTTTAGTTTATTTAATTAACTGTAAAAATAGCCATTTTGGCCACTGACACGGATCCGATGAAACCAGTTTCATCGGATCCGTAACGGTGAATTATTGCAGGATTTCAAGTTTCGTAGCGATCGGGCTTGTCGTTTGATCGTACGAACTCGAAATGCCTTGAAATAAATGAAATTGAAAAACAATTTGAAAAATGTTGATTTTAGCGTAACTTCTTCATACGATGGAATTTGGACTTGAAACTTGTTCCATCGTGTTTAAAATATTTTAAAACATATATGTTTGATATATGGGTTGACTCAATTTCATTCCGGAGTGAGAACGGGCTTTTTGGGCCACTTTGTCGTTAGCGCGTACATCTATCTTATCTGATCCATTCTATTTCCAATTTGTCTATAAATACTCCGTTATAAACCCTAGCCTTCCTATTTCTCATTTATCTGTACGTACAATCCTTTCTCTCCTCCTCAATGGAAGACAAACATATTCTAGATCCAAACACTAATCAAATTCAAATCCAAAGTAAAAATTTCAAACTCCTCAAATACTAGCAAATTTTATGTCAATTCGAAGCTCTCGAAGAGCGTAACTTAGATCTACAACTCGTTTTTCGATTCGACGTATTGTTTGTCCAAAAATCAAGAACAATTTTCGACCGTTCATCATGTCGAACTCAAACTAGTACGATCGTCAACCAAATTATGGGTATTGTAAAGTGGACCGAGGGGATCGCATCGGCATAGTTTGTTCGTCGTTTGGACAGTTAGATCATCGCGAATAATTCAATGTGGGGCTAGGGTGTTGTAGAGGTTGCACCTTAAATTCAAAGATCGATGGACACAAGGCCATCAAAGGGAGGTCGCACGACTTGGAGGAGCGGCGGCGAAGGATGGGGAGGGGCCGCGGTTTGGTCGACGACAGTGCGAGGGGTTTCGTGGCGGTGGGGTTTGCGTTAGGGTTTTCTGAAAGTAGGGTTAGTTCTGGAAGAGGGGTATGGTTGACGTGTGTGTAGATGAGTGGTAAAGGTTTAGTTGTTTATTTTCTATTATTTAAATTTCAATTTCAATTATTCTAACTATCGTATTCTTTGCATACGAACTCCATTTTGCGCGTGGTTTTTTTGTTAGGATCGTATATGAATTCCATACATTTTGGCGCTGGTTTAGACGGATTCGGAGACTGTCGAATTTTTGGGTTTAAATTGGATTTAAGTTCAATTTAAATTCCAAAGGTGAGTGTTTTAACCCACTGACAACTTCTAAATTTTTTATCTTTGTTAGATTAAATTTTGTTGTGATTATGCATTTATTTATGACTATTCATATATTTTTAATCATCGTCTCAATTATTGCATTTATTTAAATTAAATAGTTATTTAATTTATTATTGAATATAACTGTCAGTTAATTTGCTGTTATATATTATTAGTCATATATTGATATTGATTGATTGTTTTGGATGATGATTGTGGTGGATGTATGATTTTATGATGGATGAATGGATGTTGTATTATATTATTATAAACTGCAAGTTATTATGCATTTTTATTTCATTCGGGATTATGGTTTGAAATGATATATAACCGTAATTTTTATTTTATATTGCGGATTGAAATGATAAATATCCGTATCACTTGACCATTGGGTAGAAAATTATATACAGACACCGTGGTCTATATATATAAAAATATTTTGAAATGATTTCTATGGTTTTGTAAAGGAATATACGGGTTATATAAATATTGATTTTGATGTTATATAAACATCAAATTTATTATTGATTCTAGCTATATATAAATATGCCTTGAAATATAAAATGAGGCCAATAATTAAGTTTGATTATTTTATATAATATGGTTTAATGAATACTAATTTTTGAGATTTTATAAATATTATTTTATATAAAGTTGAATGCTTGAATTTAAGCTATGAATAAGTTGTCAAACAAAAATTAAGTTTAATAATAAAGTTTGATTTTTGTTAAAATAAATGTGAGTAAATATGTACATTCTATTTTATTATAGAGTGTATAATGATTTAAATAACTTAAGGTTGGGAGATAAATTGGGGATTTATTTGAAATTGAAATTATTTAAGAATTAAACTCTAAAGGGTTGATGTGGAATTTATTAAATCGAGAAATTTAAAGGTATAAATTATTATAACTGGATTTTGAGTCTAGATGAATGAATGATGATTTCAAGTATAAATGAATGGAAGAAATATTTAGTTATTTGAAATTTGAGTTTTGTTTAAACGAACATGGATTTATTATGTAAAATATTTAAAAACTAAATAATAGAAGATTTGATTTTTTTAATCTAAATTTTCAAATTTAGTTTTGGAATTTTGGAATATAAAAGCCTTTGAATATATCGAAATTGAAATGATTTATCGAAATTGGAATATTGCAAAGTTATGAATTTCAAAGTATTATGTTTTAAAAAGGTTATAATTTCAAATGTCTGGTTTCAAGGTATATAGATTTTGGAAGTGCTATGATTTTTGGAAAAGGATATATTTTGAAATAAAAATAATATCAAAATAATTTGGGTTTTTAAAATGAAAATGATATCGTATTTATATGGGTCTGAAATGGACATTTTATTCTGGTTTTTAAAGTATAAACTATTTTGAAAAGACCGTGGTTTTATAATAACGATTGGTTGTTGAAGAGACTGGGATCGGAAGTTGTCATACTCTCTGCCAACTCCGAAAACCACTTTAACAACCGTGTACACGGTAGAGATTCCAGAATGAAGTAGGATGGTAGCGGCGTTTCCTTAGAGGTAAATACGTGGACCCAACTCCTGTAAGTTGGCATAAGGTAGCTAAAACAGGAGTGCTCGACGGGTTAAGAAGGTAGCCCCTTTTATCTGACACATCCCTTCGATATTCTACTCTGACTTTGGATTTATTCGGTGGCCACTTTTGATTTCTTTGATTGGTGGTGTGGCTCGAGGTGGGCAGTAGCTGCGGCTATGCGTTACCACCGACCCGGAAGCGTAATTGGTAAATCTACCCTGGCATTGCCTAGTTGTGCCGTGTCACTAACCCTAGCGCGCCTTATACGATTTTGTTTTGTACCATACCTATGGAGTGCTCTCTGACGATGCCCAGTATGAGGGAGATTACGGTACTGTATAGACTATGAGAATATATTATGTGTTAAGGGGAATATTGGTTCACTCAACGCTATTTTAAAGCAAGCTTATTTTACCAATAGACACTATTATAATAGCGAAATATTACTACATAGTAAATAGTTTAATGGATCCTTAGGAGACGTGAATACCAAGCATCTTTTAAGTTACTACACTCATATTTTATTATTGATTTAACTTACATAAGATCTTTTAGTTCTGACTCGAGTGTTGTCTTTTCAATTCGCTCGGGTCAGTCCGAGCATTTCAGGATTTAAAGATTTTATTCGGAAGGACGAAGACGAAGATTTGTAGTACTATTTATATTATCCCACTACACCATTTAATTCCACTGCATTAATTATTATTCTTTGGTATGTGTACTTTGATATGAATTGTATAAATATAATCAAATGTTTTGTAAAACAGCTTCATAAACTGTATATTTGATTATTATAATTCATCGTTCCGCTGCAAGATTCTATTTTGTGTTTTTTTTCTTTCTCTTCTTTTTCCTATTTACCCCATAACAATCCGCCCTTACGTATGGTTTGAATTGGCACGTATGTCAATTTAGCATACGAAAAGGCGGGGCGTTACATTAATAGTCGATTATTTAACTATCAATAACATCCATAAGCAGCCACTAGGCGTTATTTTATAAATCTTTCCAAAACATTTATTTCAAAATATATTTACAAATATATATATATATATATATATATATATATATATATATTCAATCTCTTTCAGTATTTTATTAATTGAAAATATGTTTATTCTTATGTCCTTAATAGGGTATTTAAATCTATATCAACTCCTAAAATATTTCTTTCAATCCTTTTTATAATTCAACCTTTTGAGAAATATTTCTAAAATAATAATCTCATAGTTAAATATTTTAAATCCTCCCAGTTCAATACTTATAAAATAATTATAAGTATATTTTCCTAAAATCACTTTATTTCCAATTCGTAGGAAATATTCCCTTTTATTTCATACTTCTCAAAATCCTTATAATCCACTTGAAATTTCCTTAACCCGTTAATAACGGATTCGATAAGTTTTCGGAATTCATGAATTAATCCCCTATAAAATTTCCAAAACCAAGTATACTCGTCTATAATCTCAACAACCCATTTCTAACTTCTTTTATATGAATTTTTATTCGTTGTCGAAGTTTCTATATTTAAACACATTAGATATTTCCTTAAGTTCCTAGACTCCCATTATAAGATTCTCTTATCAAAATCTTATCTGTTAATTAAACCCCATATACAAATCTCGAGAGGATTTATAAATAAAACATAATCATTTCAAAACTCTCTATATATAAATAAGTATTTTTAAAGAATAATTATTTATTTTTAAAAACATGTCTAAGTGACTATTAAAAATATTAATAACATTTTAAATAAAACATTAATATTGCATTTCCTATTTATTTCTACATAAAACTAATCGATTTACAAAGCTTATTATAAAAATTAAAATTTTACTTCAATTAATATTAAATATTTGAATAATCCATTTTTTAAAATATTTAATTACTAACGAAACTTTAAATTAAATAGTTTTAATAAATAAAATTTCCCTTGTAAAACAAATTTTGCTTCTCGATAAACATATATTTTTAAAGTTCTAATAACAAATTTCAATTTATAAATCCTTCTCGATTCATAAGACATCGATTTTTTTTGATTCCCCAACCATTCTCACATTTCCTAAAATAGAATCCACTATTTTCCCAGAAACCGATTTCCATATCTTAATATAAATTTACATTCCAAGTTTATCAACTAATATCATTTTCCCTTATTTGTAAACATCGTTTATAAATTTATAAACTCCTTTGGGTTTACTTGTTTACAAATATTATCTCTTTGTATAATTCCTTTTTATAAATCTATTTCTTAACAAATTCCATTTATTTTTTAAATCTGTTCTAAATATTGATTTTAACTTCTTTTGCATATTTTTCAAAAATATCATTTTGAAATCCATTGTTTAAAAATGATCTATATAATTATTTTAAAATCTCTATTAAAATATTTTTAAGAATAGCTAAGAATAACCCAAAATCAATTATTATTTTATTTAAATCAATTTCCTTAAAAATAATCCCAATTTCAATATAAAATTTTTTATATTCAAATTGTCTTTTTAATTCCTTCAAAATTCAAAAATAATATTTTTATGGTATTTAAAATACCAAAATTAAGGGGTAGTGCTACTATAGCATTCAATAATTCAAATCACACAACAATCCATAACAGAATATTCAGTCACACCATATATCACTATAGATGAAAAATAGTCAATATATTTTAGGAATCCAGTTGGATCCCTCCAACCGGTTTCCCTGCATCCACACATGTTAGATAACATAAAATACCGATCCCATTTCGAGACGGGATATCACGTTAATATTGGGTCATCTGCTATTATGCGGGTGCATGGATTCTCATCCACTCTAATAGGTGGGAAATATATCCAACTACTAATATATATACTACTATGTATAATATAACATCCAACTAATAATAAAATTTTATCTTTTCAACCAAGCATCCGATAATTAATTTTAATTATTATAAATCAAACCAGTTATCCCAGAAAGAGTGAGATTTACTCACCTTGATTTTCGAATTTGCCAAATTGTCACTTAAATTAAACTAACTCCAAATTAATCTAATTGCGTAGTATCCTAGATAACAAATCTGTCGTGACATGATTGGACCTTGCATGAATAATTTATGAATTTTATATTTTATCAATTTTTATACTTAACTAATTACACTTTAATTAAAATTAAATAAAATAAGTTATAATATAACTTCTACTAAGATAGCAATCCTTCCTGAACCAGTTCACCTCACCATGGCCGCGATCTAAGATTTCAGGTTCGAACGAAGTACACGAGACTTGTCCTCAGTCATACGATGGTAACCAGGCCTTCACTACCTAGCCCACCCAATGACAATAGCACGTGCACCTCCCTCCCCCCTTAGGTTGCTCGATGTCGACCTCAGCCCTAGCCTTCCAAATGACAACAGTCTCGTCGCACTGCCCAGCTCCAACCTCACTCCTTTGTTCGCCTTCAATTAGATCGACATCCCAACTACATACCCCTATGTCAATTGCAACCTTATCTCAGATGTTGCACATGCTCAAACCACCTATCACGACACATTTCTCCTCCCACTAGGTCATGTCACGTGCACACCTCAGCCTCTCCCATCGAACACCTGCAAATCGAACATGCGACCAGGTCGCCTCGCGACCACGACAACTTCAAAAACCCCCAGCCTCGACTGTTTCCATCCTAGCTCCGTCTCCTCGCCAGAGACGCACTCCACTACAGGCGCTGAATCTCGTATGTGACACGATTTTGATTTTTGTACGGTCGATTTTCTTTTCTCATTTTTTTCGTAAATCGTTTTCAAACTGAGAAGAAGGAAGAGGGATTTCACGATTTAAAGGAAGAAGGAGGCTGCTGATCAGATGTAGGGTAGGACGGTGTGTTTTTAGAAGGCAGGATGGCTCGGTGGATAACTCAGCTATGATGTGAAATTATTTATTTCATATTCAAAATATCTTGTAGAAGGTAACTAAAAATACGCAATACCTATCGAGCCGTGCTACCTGGCATTCCTAATGTTATACCACTATTCCGAACGCAATGGAACAAGTCTTGAGACCTAATTTGATCGTTTGTGGAAGATAGCTTCTCAAATCGACTATTTAAATTCAATTCAATTAAATTATTTCTAGGCGTTTTCAGATTGCATGACCAAACGGAAAATTCAAACTCTGCAAAATTTGAAATTTGATAATACTACATGTTAACGCTTAAATTTGAACGCTAACACCCCGGTGTGTGAAGTGTAGTTGTGAAAGCACCACCCGATAGATCGGGAAAGAATTACAAGCAAGTAATAACGGAAAAGCAGTAAACAACAGCAATTTTATAGTGGTTCGGCTTATGGGTACAGCCTACGTCCACTTTAAGTACTTTTATTGATGATCTCGTTACAAGTTGATACAATTCTTGCCAAGTACAATTCACTTTGAACTACAAGAAACTTAGAACAAGTATTTTAAACTTCAATGGAGATGAGAGTCTTCGAATCCATGTTGGATGTACATGATCTCTTGTTGAAGTTGTTTGTAGCGTTCTTAGTGTCTCGAGAGCTTCAAGTGTTGAATTGGTTTGGAATGCAGCAGAGTATCAGCGCTTGAAGAGAATGAGCCCAAAGTCCCCCCCAGAGTTGGAGGTGGATGTCTATTTATAGAGAGTTCTGGATAAAAAAGTTGCTAAGTCCTAACTCGTTGCCGACTTAAGGTAAGTCGTTGCTGACTTAGGATGAGTCGTGACCGACTCATTGAGCTGAGTCTCTGGTTTGTAGAGGGCTTCCTGCCTTTTTCGAACCCACGCTTCAAGTACTAGGTCGTTTACGAGTTATCTGGTTGTAGTTTCTGGCTTGTTTGTATAAGTCGTATACGACTCATCATAAGTCGTAGGTCGTGGTTGACTTAACCAGCTGCCTTCGGCTTAAAGCTGAGTTCAGGCTTTGTGAAGGCGAGTCCTAACTCGTAGACGAGTTAAGAGATAGTGTCTTTAGGTCGTACACCTTTTTTAAGTCGTAACACTTGTTAACTCGGTCAAGCTTTAATCTGTTATGTCGTAGCTCCCTTAAGTCGTATAGACTCCTTAGGTCATCAGGGTCTTAAGTCGTTATCTCTTCTTAACTCGTGAGCCGCTTATCTCGTAAGCAGCCTATCTCGGGTACTCCTTAACTCGTAGAGGCTTTAACTCGTATGAGGTTTCTAATTCGTGTATCCTTTAACTCGTAGATGCCTTGAGTCGTAGGAAGCTTAACTCGTAAGACTTCCTATCCCGTAGAGGCCTTAAGTCGTACAAATCCTTAGGTCGTGTGTTTCTTTAAGTCGTAACATGTTCAAAGCCACACAATCCTTTTAAGCCGTAGACCATTCATTTCCTTAAGTCGTGAAGCCTTTTGAGTCGTGAGCTGATTAACTCATGGACCTGTTAACTCGTGAACGAGATAGGGTTAACATTTGCCCCTCGAAGCACACGCTTAGGTCGTAAGTCGTGTGCTTCGACTTATCATAACCCGGGCATGCCGATTCAAATTCCAACATTTCCAGATATAAAAGCCTGAGTCGTCCTTCCTCTTTCCTTCTTCTCATCACTTAACTTTTAAACTGTTTTCTGCCATTAACGCATCTCTGAGCTCTCCAAGGCGATTTCGATCCAAACTTCCTCCGATTCCTTCTAGCATCATACAATCGTAAGTGATCTTGTTCCCTCTTCGACCGTTAGCCATTGTTACCTTACATGTTCAGTCCCTCGTTTTTGGCTTGTCCTTTCAAATCCTACGAGTTTTATCAAATCGGTCATTGACGAACTTAAACTCGTTTGGCTTGGCATAAGGTGATTCGCGATTTGAGGCGACTTGTAGTGTGATAGGTTAAGGCTATTGCTGTTGAGGTGGCCGTGGGTGAACAGGTTGAAAGTTAGAAGGGAAGGCAGGTTGGTTGAAAAACTTGATTCGAATAGAGTAAGGAATCGTCCCATATACAACTCAGAGATTTTCCATGCGACCTAGCAATTCTCATGAGCCGTAGCCGAGTTAAGACTTAAGGGATTTCCAATTGCTTTGAATCAGAGCCTTTCTTCTGTTCCTTGAGTTACGACTTAGGATTTAGAGCATAATCAGCTTGATGTGTTGACGACTTAAGACCGGAACGACTTAACTCTTGAGTCGGTTACGACTTAACTCTTGAGTCGGTTACGACTTAGCACATGTATTTTTTAAACTCCACTTGAACCTTGAACTGCTGCTTGAATCTTTTACAGATTGCTTTAACTTGTAAGTTAATAACCTGTTAATATAACATTCACAGAAAACTGGGACGAATATACTGTCATTGATTGCCCACATCGAACGACAGATTAGTTAATGATAGATGATTAACTTAAATAAATCGTGTGAACGAAGTGCCATCGATTTCAAGTGGAATATTAAAGCAGCACTGGATTAGTCAATTGAAACTGACCAGCCCTCATTAATATTATGCTTGAGCTTTAAATAACAAGTTCCGAAATTACCGTAGTCAATCAATCGTCAACCAGTTTAATTCCAGTTATCTTTACTTGTTATTATTATTATTATTTTTTTAGCTTTGCACGACACTTCACACTTTTTAGGAAACGTGCACCTTCGCATTTGAACATCCAGTTGCTTGTGTAGAATGACCTCTCATCAAGAAGAGCCGATGGGCCAGGCTGAAGATGTCTTCCCAGTAGCCATCCCTATAGACAACCCTCCGGAGAGAACATCCACAACTTTGAATCAGCGGGTGTTTAACCAACTGCGCGTCCAGTTTGGCATTGATGATGCTGACATCTTATTTCCGGGGCCAAATGACACCGCGGATGGGCCCCCTCTTGGCTTTGTTGCTGTTAATCGCCAAATGTGCTTGAACGGCGCTATTCCTCCCTTTAATGACTTTCTCCAACAGTTCCTGCTTCGGTTGTCTATCTCTCCATTCCAATTACACCCCAATGGCTACGCCATTCTGATGGGGTTATGTGTTCTATTTAGGAGAGTTTTGGATCGATTACCAAGCTTCGGGGAGATCTGCTATTTTTGCTCATTCACGAAAACTAAAGACCATCCCTCCATCGTGGTTATAAGAAGCGCTCGAAACCGTAAACTTATTACTGATCTCTCCGAAAGCGCTCACGGATTTTTGAATCAGTTTTTCTTTGTTCGCTGCCCTCCAGGGTTTTATGCCATCTGGAGAGTGGGAAGTAAGATTTCCTGTCTTTACTTTTTTCGTTTTGAAACTTTCTCGAGATCTGAACTCTCAATTGCTAATTTCATTCTTTTCCTGTTTTAGCACTTCCACCCCCTGCCAGGGACCCAAGTCTTAAGCAAATTTTTGAAAGATTAAATGCCGTGCCGGTAGAAGAGAGGAGCATAAAGTTTCTGCTAAACGATGAATTTTTACATCAATACGGACTCCTCCATCCCTCTCGCTTTACTCGGCCTCGTGAAGCTCCAACGGAGGTTCCTGATTCTCCGGTGAAAACTCCTGATCTTCCGATCTCCACTAAAGAGCACATGCGAGGAGAAATTTCTGCAGAAACCTTACTAGTAAAGTGCTCTACTCCAAGAGACGATACGGGACCCTCCGAAAAGCCCGCACTTGCTCCCATAATTGAAGAAGAAGAGGAGCCCCTTTCCCAAACCAGGAAGAGTGCTGACAAAGGAGCTGATGGAGGGAATCATGTTGGGCATGACGGTGATGACGTTTTTGGGGATTTAAGTGACATAATCGTCACTTCCCAAGAGCTCTTTAAAGATGACCCTGCCTGTGGTAAAACTGTACCCCCGATGATTGAAGCGACATCTGCCCTCCAACAGACTCCAACTCCTTTATCCCGAGAATTGTCACCGACAGTGGGACCTATTACTTCCCCCCAACTGAGGAGTGGTTCGTTAGTCCAACGCGAGTAGTTTGCACTTCACACACAACTAAGGATTTTCCAGCACATTTAAGCACTTATCTTCTCATACTTTAAAGATTTCTAAAGCTTATCTTTTCTTATTTCAGATCCTTCAATGACACGCGGCGGATCATATTATCAGGATTTCCAACGCTACGGGGGGCCTGGTCAATACGATTATAGGCGTTACTTTCCCTCCTACAGAGAATCTGACGAAGAAAGGGCTGCCCGAAAGGCTCATGAAAGGAGGACTGAAGAAGAACGTCGCGAAAGAAGGGAGAGAGAAGAGCGCCATGATTCTTGGCAAAAAGGCGATGACTCCCACAAGAGAAAAAATCATGACGATCGAGGAAAAGGTCACATGAGTGAAGACTTAAGCAAACGAGCCCGTCACAGTGAAAAGCAGGCCTCTACTACTCCTGAGAAAGTTACTATTCCTGCCTCACTCGACATCCCTTCTGACTCTCCCGCTCTTGGGAAATCAGATATTCAAACGATAATTAGCAGGCCCAAATTTCTAGTTGGACCGGGTCCTGCCACTTTGCAGAGCCGATTTCCTCAATGGTGCCTTAAGGGGGTGAGATTCGACCTAGACTTGGTCCCCATCGACAAGTCTGCTATGTTGCGCAATCTTGATGCAGTCAAGCTCGATATCGAGAGGATGTCAAACTGGCATAAGCTTGTCGATGAGCTTCAAAGAGTTAACCGTGCCAACATAGAGGCCATGCTTACTATGGAGAACGATAAGGCCGAATGGCAAAAGGTCGTTGAGCAACACGACACCGAGATGAGGAACATTGCTTCTTACAATGAGGAGCTTGAAGCAAAAGTCGAGGAATTGAAACATGAACTTGCTGCTTCCTCCACTTCCTACTCTCAAAAAGAAGAAGTGCTTCTGAAACAAGTGAGAGATGCTCACGCTAGCCAAAGGGATGCCGAAGACAGGCTAGAAGCACAAAAGAGAATCAGTGACGGCTATGTCTCTGATATTGCTGAGCTTCGAAAGAAAAACAACTCCCAGGAAGCGGAGATACAAATGCTTAAGCTTCAGCTTGCCAAAACTGAAAGGGAGCGTGATGAGGCTGTCGCCGGCAAAATCGCAGCCGAAGAATCTCATGAGGCGACCAAAAACAGCTTCGGCTCAACATTATTCGACTTCTACTTGCATAGCGTCTTGGGGCGTGGAAGCCTCGCTTTTCTTGGTCCTAAGTATGAAATCACTTTAGCTGAAGTATGGGAGGCCGCTCTTGAGATGCTTGGTGCTGAAGGTGCCGGTTACGACGAATCAGCCCTGGAAAGGCATTATTTTGATGATGACGCTCGTGCTGCCCTTGCCAAGGGAAAGGAGCAACTTGCCAAATTAAGAACTAAAGTGACGGAAGGGGACCGGCTGGGGAAAACCACTTCAACTACTCTAGTCCAGCCACCTTCTTCGTCTGAAGTCGACATTATTGGTTCCAGTTCCCATCTTGCATCTCCCACCAAAGTTACCACTGAGATTACAAGCATACAAGGTGGAGACGAGGGTGATGAGAGCGCTGATGCGCAAGCTTATGAAGTCGATATCAGGAAACCAGCTTCTCCAGGTAATTTCACTGTTAATCTCGCTACTGTCAATTCTGCTCAAGCGGGTTACTCATTTATTTCGCATGAGTTTCACGAGCTCCTTGGCTATTTTCTCAACCTTGACGAGCCTTCATCTCCTCTCTTTACTGACTTCATTGGTGAACCTTCATCTCCTCTTTTTACTGACTTTAACCTCTTTTCTTCTGTAGAAAAAGTATCAAGCACTGCTCAAATCTCTACTTCTCCGGTAATCCCTCCTCCATCTCTTCAGGTGGCTCCTCCTTCTGCTTCGCAGCCTGGATCACAGGAGGAACAAATAGAGGCTCTCCATGGCCTGGATGATCCCATTGCTTTGCAAGAGCAAAAAGATAAGGGACTTGAGGGAGGTGACATATCTCCGGAGCGGACTCCTTCTGACGATATAACTCTATCTAAACTTGTCACTCCAGGAAGTGAGTCTTCCTCAAAGAGGAGAAGGAAGCAAGGAGCATTAAAGAGGAGAGGGAAGATAATCACTGCCACTGAAGAGGAGCCAGAAGTTGGGCCAGCTGCGCCTACCTCTCCTTCCTCCCTTATACCCACTGGTCGACCTGAAAAGCTGGTCATTCGGCCGGGTAAAGGGTCCAAAGGCAGTAAAAAGAAGTGAAGACTTTAGCTTTTTGTCTTTTGTATGAACTGGCCGAGAGTTGTGCGGGTACCGGCCCCCGCTTTTATTTTGAAACCTGTATCTGCATTATAATTGAATAAAAAGATTCTTCGTTTGTACAAACTTCTGTTTGAATTTGAGAATGCATTTACTATTTATTTTTTTTTATTTGCACAAGTTTATTTACACGATATTGCAGCGGGCTTATGGTATGTTGTTTGAGTATTACTTTACTGATGCAGCTATACTATTATACCATGTTGCCCCCATACCTTAAGCTTGCTGCAATATTTTATACTTTGAGGGGACTTGCACTCTTATTTGCTAAAGAATAATTATTTTATTCTTTAAAGAAAATTTTTGTAGAGTACAACTCCCTTCGTATAAGTTTCTACGCTTTGTCGTTCGAAGAAATCACTTTTTTCTTTTGCTTATGTGCATATTTTACCAAGTGAATTCCTCTATGTGGTAAAGCGGACCTCTGAAGGGTACTTTAACTTCTTTTCTTTTTCTTTTTTTTTTATAGTAGGTAAATTACTCTCCCTTTGAAAGTTAAAGTACGCTTTTGATGAGGATTTTTTTTTTTTATACAAAGTTGCACCTCTGAGGGGGGATTTTTCACGTTTCAACACTTGGAAGTTTTATTTCAATCTCGGTGAAACGTGTACCCCCAAAGAGTTGTGCCTTTGAAGAAAGCCTTTTCACGTTTCAACACTTGGAAGTTTTATTTCAATCTTGGTGAAACGTGGGCTTCCGAAGAGGTCTTTCTTCTTGATTGTGTCCCCGGGAGGGGGTTGTACCTCTAAGGAGGGATTTTTCACGTTTCAACACTTGGAAGTTTTATTTTAATCTTGGTGAAACGTGTACCTCCAAAGAGTTGTGCCTTCGAAGAAAGCCTTTTCGCGTTTCAACACTTGGAAGTTTTATTTCAATCTTGGTGAAACGTGGGCTTTCAGGAAGGTCTTTATTTTGTTTTTGCATTTCAACTTTGGTGAAGTGAAATTCCGAAGAGCGGTTATTACACTTCAACTCCTGGCGAAATGTGCCTCCGAAGAGGGCTTTTATTTTGTTTACATTTCAACTCTGGTGAAGTGATATCCCGAAGAGCGGTCATAACACTTCAACTCCTGGTGAAATGGGCCTCCGAAGAGGGCTTTTATTTTTTGGCATTTCAACTCTGGTGAAGTGAAATCCCGAAGAGCGGTCATAACACTTCAACTCCTGGCGAAATGTGCCTCCGAAGAGGGCTTTTATTTTGTTTACATTTCAACTCTGGTGAAGTGATATCCCGAAGAGCGGTCATAACACTTCAACTCCTGGTGAAATGGGCCTCCGAAGAGGGCTTTTATTTTTTGGCATTTCAACTCTGGTGAAGTGAAATCCCGAAGAGCGGTCATAACACTTCAACTCCTGGTGAAATGTGCCTCAGAGAGGGTTTTCATCGCCTGGAAGTTACTCTCTCATGGTTGGAGGGTCATGACTCCTCCAATCTTTTTTGTTGAGTAGAGAACTTTCTTTTTTGTGGCGTATGACCCATTAGAGGTCTTTTATCCTCCGAAGAGGACTTGTGCTGCTGATGGTAGCTTTGGTTGTTCCTCTGTCCACTTGCTTATGCCTTTTCAGCGATCCTCTCTTTTTTTCCTTTTCAAGTTTTCATTCCCCTTTTCTCGCAAGTGGCTCGTTTAATCCAAGGAAGCGTACTTCATTGTCAGGCAAGTTCGTGAGAATGGGCACTAGCTTCCTAATTGGATGTTTGTTCGTTCAAACAATCTCAATTTATTAGCAAGGGCTCGTTTCTATCGAAATCATAAGCCGTTCAATTGAAGTATTTCCTATCTAGGATTTGAATTCGGGGCCTTTATGACTTGAAATTTGTTTGTTGAACGATGGTGAGAATCACTTGGTCTTATTATGCGCAAGTTTTATTTCCATTGTCTGCAAAAATTTAAATCGACATTTCAGCAATACATTTTATGTATTTTTATATCGAAAACAAAGCAAACATATAATAATAATAAGGAACACAAGATTTATAGTGGTTCGGCCATGAAATTGGGCCTACATCCACTTTATATTCTTTCATTATTTACTTGCATCAGTTTCACAATTGCTTTCAATTACAAGAATCATACATTCATAATTCTTTTTACAATGTTTCAACAAAGTTTTCAAGTAAAGTATGGACGCAAATGGTTGCTGTTCCATGCCCTTGGAATTTGATCTCCATCAACAGTGGTGAGCTTGAATGTGCCGTCAAGAAGTTTCTGACCTATTACATACGGTCCTTCCCAATTGGGCCCAAACACACCTGTCGCGGTCATAATTCTTTTCAGGACTAGATCTCCAAGTTCAAAGCTGCGTTGTCGAACTTTGGAATTGAAATGTCTGGCTATCCTTTGCTGATGAGCTGCAACTCTGAGATTAGCTTCATCTCTTTTTTCATCAAGGAGATCCAGCGCTTCAAGTTGTAGCTTTTCATTTTCTGCTTGATTGAAATGGATTCTTCTGTGTGAAGGGACCTCTGTTTCAATCGGGATCATTGCTTCCGATCCGTATGCTAACGAAAAAGGAGTATGCCCAATCGCAGTTTTGTGAGTAGTTCTGTATGCCCATAGTGCAAGTGGTAGTTTATCGACCCAACCACCTTTTGCTCTTTCGAGTTGCTTTTTGATGGTTGATTTGATGATCTTGTTCACTGCTTCCACTTGCCCGTTTGCCTGCGGATGAGCTACTGCCGAAAAGCTTTTCTGGATTTTGAACCGTTTGCAAAAATCCTGGAATTCCTCGCTTTCAAACTGAGTACCATTGTCTGTGATTATTTTCTGAGGCACACCGTATCTGCAAATGATATTCTTGGTTACAAAGCTTATCATCTTCTTAGAAGTGATAGTAGCCAATGGTTCAGCTTCAGCCCATTTGGTAAAGTAGTCAACCGCAACAATAGCATATTTAATCGCTGACTTGGCAGTTGGTAGCGGCCCAATGAGATCCATTCCCCAAATTGCAAACGGCCATGGACTGACCATCTGTGTGAGTTCGGTAGAAGGTGCTCTAGGAATTTTGGCAAATCTTTGGCATCTGTCACATTTTCGAGAGTAATCTGCGGCATCTCGATTAATTTCTGGCCAAAAATATCCGTATCGGAGAATTTTCTTTGCTAATGTTTGGCCACCTGAATGATCACCACATTCTCCTCCATGAACCTCAGCAAGGATTGTTTTGGACTCTTCCCTGGATACACATCGAAGTAAAGGCATTGAGAATCCCCGTCTGTACAATCGGCCATCCTGGATTACATAACGAGAGGCTTTCCTTAGTAGCTTTCGTCTTTCTATCGAATTTTCTGGCAGAGAACCTTTGAGTAGGTAGTCCAGTATTGGAGTCATCCATGACTCTTGTTCTTGAGATACATTCATAATCCAGTCTATATCCATCTCGTCTATACTTGGTGCTGAAAGGACTTCTACAGGGACCAATCCCAATAGTTGAGCTTCACCAGAACTTGAATACTTTGCGAGGGAATCTGCCTTCATATTCTCTTCCCGAGGAATGTGGCTTATTGAATAGTGATCGAGTTCACATAGGAGTTCCCAAGCCTTTGACAAGTAGGAGGGAAAGTTTCCACCTTTTGTTTGAAATTCCTTCTTGACTTGGCATACAATAAGCTGAGAATCACTGAAGATCTGTAATGCTCGAATGTTTAGCTCTTTAGCGATTTTCAGACCTGCAATAAGAGCTTCATATTCTGCTTCATTGTTTGTTGAAGGAAATTCCAGTCTTAGTGCATAACATAATGATCGACCTTCAGGAGTTTCAAGTACCACTCCGGCTCCAGAACAGTAGTCATTTCTTGCGCCATCAACATACATCTTCCACTGGATTGGGGAATCATTGATCGCCTTTTCCTCACCATTATCTTTCTCTGTGAATTCTGCAATGAAATCAGCTAAAGCTTGTCCGTTGATTGCTTTTCGGGGGTGATAAGTGACGTCATATTGACTGAGTTCAATGTTCCATTTTAGAAGACGACCCGAAGTTTCAGGGCGAAATAGGACTTGCTTTAGAGGTTGATCAGTAAGTACTTTGATAGGATGAGCTTGGAAATATTGCCTCAGTTTCCTCGATGCAACTAGTAGGCAATAGGCGAGTTTTTCCAACTTGGAGTAATTCAGCTCTGCCCCAGTGAGTCTTTTGCTGATATAGTAAACTGGATGTTGAATCCTTTTGTCTTCCCGTATCAGCGCTGCACTTAGAGCATGAGATGACACTGCCAAGTATATAAGAAGATCCTCACCATTGCCTGGTCTAGAAAGTATCGGAGGCGTTTCCATATGACGGATCAACTCTTCAAAAGCTTTTTGGCATTCGGGAGTCCATTCAAAGTTCTTCTTTCCTTTTTTCAGGGCATCAAAGAATGGGATGCATTTATCAGTAGCTTTAGAAATGAACCGACTCAAAGCGGCGACCTTTCCGTTGAGACTTTGCAATTCCTTCTTCGTTCTAGGAGCTTTAACTTCCTTTAAGGCGGTAATTTGAGCTGGACTAGCCTCAATGCCCCTAGCACTGACGATAAAACCTAAGAACTTTCCGGATTCGACCCCAAATGTACATTTCAGAGGGTTAAGCTTCATTCTGTATTTCCGGAGGACTGCGAACATTTCTGCTAAGTGTTCAATGTGATCCACTGCTTTCCTGGACTTCACTAACATGTCGTCGACGTAGACTTCCATAGTTTTGCCCAATTGCGGTTTGAACATAGCATTAACAAGTCTTTGGTAGGTTGCCCCTGCGTTTTTCAATCCGAAGGGCATAACCTTGTAGCAATAAAGTCCAACATCTGTGATAAAGCTTGTATCCTCCTGATCCGGCTCATGCATCATGATTTGGTTATAACCGGAGTAGGCATCCATGAAAGATAACAATTCATGTCCCGCAGTTCCGTCTACCAGTTGATCGATCCTGGGTAATGGGAAGCAATCTTTGGGGCAAGCCTTGTTTAGATCAGAAAAATCAATGCACACTCTCCATTTTCCATTAGCTTTCTTGACCAACACAGGATTTGAAACCCAATTCGGATATGTAGATTCTTTGATGAAGTTATTTTCCATGAGTCGATCAACTTCTTCTTTTAATGCTGCTGACCTTTCTGGACCTTGGGTTCTCCTTTTTTGTTTAACTGGAGTAAACTTTGGGTCAACATTCAGAGCGTGTACTGCAACTTCTGGAGATATCCCACACATATCGGCATGAGTCCAAGCAAAGACATCCAGATTTGCTTTCAGGAAAGATATCAAGATATTCTGAGTTGACACATTAAGCTGTGAACCCACATTCAACACCTTATTTGGGTCCTTCGGGTCAACAGGTACCGGAACTGTCGTTTCCACCGGTACTACTCTATTCTCCCCTGTACTGGCTTTTCTGGGATCCATTTCTTTCCGTGCCCCATTGTGCTCGCCAGTGCAGGGTCCGCTCCGTAATTGCTACAAGGCTGGTTCCTTGATGCGGACTAGAGTTGCCGCATCCTTTCCCATTTCTCTTTTTCTTGACTCTCGCAGCTCTGTCAAATAGCATTCTCGCGCAGCATTTTGATCCCCTTTTATAACTCCTACTCCATTGTCAGTAGGAAATTTAATAGTGAGGCACCACGGGGCTAGGATAGCTTTGAATGCTGCGAGTGTTGGACGGCCAAGAAAAGCATTATAAGCAGAATATTCATCGACGATCACAAAGGTTTGCTTTCGGACCACTTTCCTTTCTCCTTCCCCAAGTTCTACAAACAGATCGATGGTTCCTACTGGTTGCTTTGGCTCCCCAGTGAAGCCAACGATTTTCTGTGATGAGGCTTGCACATCAATCATAGGGATTTTCATCTGGTCAAATGTTTTTTTGAAGAGGATATTACATGATGCTCCGCAGTCAATGAGGACTCTTCTGACAATGGCTGGTCCAATACCAGCCGAGATGACCAAGGGATCTAAAGTAGGAGCTTCAATACCTGTAGAATCTCTGGCTCTGAAAATAATATCATCACTGAAAGTTTTCTGTTGTTTAAGGGGCGTAGTGTCTTCTAGAACAAAGACGTCTTCTTCGGCTGGAGCATATTTCAAAGCCCTGGAATATCTCTCCATCTCACCCCAACTCTTTCCAGCTGGGTGAGGTCCTCCTGAAATGACATTGATAACGGGCCTTCCAGTTTCATGCCCCGTAGCTTTCTCACCTGCCCCAGGCTGATGAACAGGAGCCCGCTGCCCCTGACTCGACGATGCAGGATTGTTGCTATTCTTTTTCACGAATTGCTGCAACTTGTTTTCTCTTAGCAACTCTTCAATCAGATTTTTCAGCTGGCGGCATTCATCAGTTTCATGACCTGGTTGATTGTGGAAGCGGCAGAATTTCCCACTCTGTATGGCTTTTTTCCCGGTTCTCAAAGGGATAGGTTTAGGGAAATCGACGGACTCTTTAGTGGCAAGGTAGATGTGCTCCGGCGTATGTGATAATGGAGTATATTCTGATGGCTTGAAGGACCGGGGCTTCTTCAGATTACCCTGTTTCTTTCCATTATTATTCTCCCTTTTCTGCCCCACCGATTCATTCTTGCGTGGAGCGACAGTGTTGTCTTCAGCTTTTTCCAACACTGCCTTTATTGGCAAAGGACGACTTTCCAAGCGAATGAATTCGTCTGCTTTTTTGTAGAACTTTTCGAGAGAGGTTGGCTCTTTCATATTTAACCATTTTCCAAATTCGCTTGACTTATCAATAGCCCTCATTAGATAAGTCAAGATCATTCGTGGTTCAGCATTGTCCACTTCCGCCAGCGCTATATTAAAGCGGTTCAAGAAAGATCTGATAGACTCACCAGGATTCTGCTCTAAACTGGACAATGACATGATATCCTTGGCCTTTGAAGCATAAAGTCTAAACTGCTCCTTGAATTTTCTGGTCAAGTCTGAAAACTGATCAATAGATCGGACTGGCAGCTTGGTAAACCATAGTAGAGCCACCCCTTCAAGGTATACGGGGAAATATCAGCACTTTATTTCATCAGAAGCTCTGGCACCTGTCATGTGCCAATCATATTTATATAAAAATTCATTCGGGTCACTCGTCCCTTTGTAAGCTGGGATAGTCGGAGGGACAAACTTCCTTGGAAATTCCGCCTTTAAGATTCTTTCAGTAAACGGAGTTTTGCTTGGGGCGAAACCCCATTCCTTCTCATCTTCAACTCTTTGCATACTTTCTTTCATGATCTGCCGGACCATTCCAGAAAGATATTCCTCATCATGCCGAGTTCTAGATCCACCGGCCTCAGGTACTGCCTGCTCAAAGGGACTAGTAGGCCTTCCAGGAGCATTCCTTTCATCATGAATGTTGCCAGCATGGTTCCTTTCATTACCAGCCGGTTGATTGTTTGCCCTAAGTAAATCGTTCAACTTATTCAGAATCAGAGCATTCTGGGCACTTTGAGCCTCTAGTTGTGCATTTTGGGCGTTTATCTGCTGGTTTAACCCTAGAATCACAGCATCCAACTCCGCTTTCGTAACTCCAACAGACGGAGTAGGTTGATTAGGCACAGGGGAAGCGGAGGTTCCCTCTTGAATGTTTCCAGATCTGACAGATCTACTTTTCCTTCCAGGAGCCATAATCTCAGATAGACTTCTGGTTTTTAAAGAAATTCTTTCTACAAATCTCTGTGAAGCAATGATAAGAGTGTACCTGAGTTCAGTTCTCAGTGAAAGCACCAAAAATGTTAACGCTTAAATTTGAACGCTAACACCCCGGTGTGTGAAGTGTAGTTGTGAAAGCACCACCCGATAGATCGGGAAAGAATTACAAGCAAGTAATAACAGAAAAGCAGTAAACAACAGCAATTTTATAGTGGTTCGGCTTATGGGTACAACCTACGTCCACTTTAAGTACTTTTATTGATGATCTCGTTACAAGTTGATACAATTCTTCCCAAGTACAATTCACTTTGAACTACAAGAAACTTAGAACAAGTATTTTAAACTTCAATGGAGATGAGAGTCTTCGAATCCATGTTGGATGTACATGATCTCTTGTTGAAGTTGTTTGTAGCGTTCTTAGTGTCTCGAGAGCTTCAAGTGTTGAATTGGTTTGGAATGCAGCAGAGTATCAGCGCTTGAAGAGAATGAGCCCAAAGTCCCCCCCAGAGTTGGAGGTGGATGTCTATTTATAGAGAGTTCTGGGTAAAAAAGTTGCTAAGTCCTAACTCGTTGCCGACTTAAGGTAAGTCGTTGCTGACTTAGGATGAGTCGTGACCGACTCATTGAGCTGAGTCTCTGGTTTGTAGAGGGCTTCCTGCCTTTTTCGAACCCACGCTTCAAGTACTAGGTCGTTTACGAGTTATCTGGTTGTAGTTTCTGGCTTGTTTGTATAAGTCGTATACGACTCATCATAAGTCGTAGGTCGTGGTTGACTTAACCAGCTGCCTTCGGCTTAAAGCTGAGTTCAGGCTTTGTGAAGGCGAGTCCTAACTCGTAGACGAGTTAAGAGATAGTGTCTTTAGGTCGTACACCTTTTTTAAGTCGTAACACTTGTTAACTCGGTCAAGCTTTAATCTGTTATGTCGTAGCTCCCTTAAGTCGTATAGACTCCTTAGGTCATCAGGGTCTTAAGTCGTTATCTCTTCTTAACTCGTGAGCCGCTTATCTCGTAAGCAGCCTAACTCGGGTACTCCTTAACTCGTAGAGGCTTTAACTCGTAGGAGGTTTCTAATTCATGTATCCTTTAACTCGTAGATGCCTTGAGTCGTAGGAAGCTTAACTCGTAAGACTTCCTATCCCGTAGAGGCCTTAAGTCGTACAAATCCTTAGGTCATGTGTTTCTTTAAGTCGTAACATGTTCAAAGCCACACAATCCTTTTAAGCCGTAGACCATTCATTTCCTTAAGTCGTGAAGCCTTTTGAGTCGTGAGCTACTTAACTCATGGACCTGTTAACTCGTGAACGAGATAGGGTTAACACTACACTATTACAGATCCAATGTAACTAGTTTCATTGAATTCCAAGACTGTGCCCCGGAAAGCTATCTCAACACGTCGATTAAATCGACGTTTTCATAAATTGGCAAAATCACATGAAATTCGATTTTAAGAACTTACTAACTAAATTCTAATTCAAATTGAATTCATATCCACAATAGAAATCGTTTCAATTCATATTCATCTCCAATTCATTTATTTAAATGATTTTTAATTATAAATTCAACAATTAAATTTATGCAATAAATCTCTATATTTGGAACTTAAGTTTTATTCCACTTATTTGATCGATAAACTTCGTATAAAATTCCATTTACATTTCAAATTAAACATTTAAAATAAATTAAATGTCTAAAATCAAACGACTAAAAATCCAGGTTGTTACATTCCTCCCTTCTTAAAATAATTTCGTCCTTGAAATTGCTAAGGTAGGACAAATGATCCAAGTCCATAAACTTTTCAAAAACACACTTAGTTAACTTTCTATTTGACTTTTATAATTCCATATGTTCCATACAAAGCATCCAGTTTCCATTTCCAGACCAAAACCCATTTATTCCTATTTACAGTTCGAATCCAATTTTCATTAACAAAAATTTTCCAAAAAGTTTCAAAAATTTTCTAATGCCCTATATTTTCGAATTTTTTTGGCAGAGTCTCCCTTGTACGGAAAGCCTTTTGCAATTTTACAAAAGTTTTAAAAAAATATACATCGAAATACACAGTCGGGAAACACAATATATTTTAATATTTATCCATTACGGTATTTAATTCGAAAACGTACTTTAATTTAGCGTTTTTAAGCGTTATTAAACAAGCAAGTTTACTTTATATGCAATTTTGCTACCCAAATCTAGCCCAATAGTATCTTTGTACCTGTAGTTAATTTAAACACTTAAGTACCAAAAATATGAAATTTAACAACATTTCAATCTTTTAACTGGCGCAAACACATAGATTTCACAACTAAATAAAGCACGAATTTATCAATAATCACAAGGCTCCAACATTCGATTATTTATTTCTATCGATTTATATATCATTTCATTCAATCGAATGATTTACAACCCAATTTACTTGCATTCACTTCATAAACAAACATACTATATTTATATGCATTCCAAATTTTCGTTTGCTTCCATTTACGTCAAACAACAAATTTTTCTACGCAAACTCGATGATATTCATTTAATAAAATAACCATTTAAGCTTATAGCTTTTTTTAATTGATTCCAAATCAATTTATATTCAATTTTATTCCATTTCAAATTGATTCTCGATCAATTCATTTGCATTCCATTCATATCCAAATTCATTATATTCAAATCCATTTTATTTAGCTCGGAATCGTTCCGTGCTAATTTATGAAATAACCATTTCATGGATTTACTTAATAATAACTTCATAGAAATAATATTAAGGTTTATTATAACCTTTTATTAATCACTTATATACATCTCCACTTCAAATTTTAATTCCATATTTGAATTCATTCTTGAATTCATTAAATAATATCCAAGACCATATTCAATTTATTTACACTTACGTTGAATTTATTTATAATTTAAGCCATCGCTATTTCAATCCATTTCCGTTTTATTTGACCACATTTCAACATATATTTAATTCGCTTATAATTGAATCTAACTTCATTTAAAACTCAAGTTCCATATTCAATTTTAATTCCCATCAGCAATTCGTTTTACTTAAACAAGTTAAGTTCCAATTCTATATTCAATTAACTAACCAATTTATCTAATCAGTCTCTTCCACTTTATAATTCAATATCTGATTTTTATTCAAAAATAACTTCATTTAATTTACTAAGTTCAATTTCATTTTATAATTCAAGTTTAGATTTTTAATTCTTTACCAAAAAGAGCCATTTTTATTTTGGGTTTCCAATTTCACTTTTCAATTTTATAAGTTACACAACTTATTTTCACATTTTCATCAATTTCTATTCTCGAGTGTATCCATATTTTATTTAACACAAGATTATACATCACTTTATAACTTACATATAGATATATATATTTATTCCATTAATTCTAATTTTTACAAGCTAATCAACTTATTTATTCACAATTCCATAATTTTCACTTAATTTTTTTCTTTTCATTCAAATTTTATAACTTGTAGTTACATAGTCATTTTACTACTCGTAATTTATATTTACTTTAATTCGATATTATTTCTAATTTAATCCAATTTAATTTAATTTAAGTATCAATTGCTTTTAACAAACATTTCAAAACCATATTCAAATTATTTATGCTTAAATTACGTTTCACTCCAAGAAAATATGTTTAATCCATTCAATTTCATTTCACCATTTATTTCATTACAGTCCACATTTAATTCATTTTTTCTCTTAATTCGAATTCTACTGTTAAGTTGAGTCCATGTTTAAATATTAAATCATATTAATATTCCTTTCAATCCATTCCAATTTTGTTTAACTTAGCTTGAGATAAATTCAAATCCTTACCATTTCATTTTTCAAACTTAGTTTCTTTGATCTTGCATAAGTTAAAATTTTAATTTCATATTGAAATTCACATTTTCCAAGTTTTATTTCAAAACCTTATTCTCTTTTGCTTTCACTACTCATTTAATCAAAAATTCGATAATTCAACAATCCTTTTTTTTTTCAAATCATTTTGAAACAAAACATATGTATAAATGTATAACACTTGTTATTAACAAACCATCACCTTGGAATTTTCCAAAATCCATTTGGTTTCATTCAAAACAAATTTCCTTTTGACTTTCATTAAATAACACTTGTTTTTCAACAAAAATCTCCATCTTAAATTATTACGGTAGCAATCTGTCACTTAGAAACTCAAAAATGAACACCATTAATGTTGCGATATTCATCGAAATTATTTTTCAGCGATTGAAGTGAGCTTAGTGCTTTACTACCTCAAAAATCCCTTTAAAACAATTTTTATTTCAAAAATATTATCGAAAATAATACTATTTTAATCTTTACAATACTTCGAAAAAATATTTTCCAAATTTCTCAGGATTTAAATTCCTAAATTCTAGTTTGAATCAAATTTTAGTTTTAACCCATTTGTATAATTCATGCTTATAAATTCGATTTTGGCTTTTATAAACCATTTTCAATTTTATAATCTTGTTTTGATAACATCCCAACATGTCAATTCACTGTAATAATTTCAAAAAATTATTTCTTTTATATCAAAATATAATTAGGGTAAAAATATTTCATTTACCCACTTCAAAACGGTACTGTGTCTAATTGCCTATATTAAGTGTTTAGAAATTCCTATCGATTTCATGGCATTCCACTATTCGACTGGAATTTATATGCCACTCAACAGATAAATCAAGATAATATAAAAGAAATTATATTCACTAACAAATACGTGCTCATATCTATTAATGCACTCAAACTCATTCTAGGGTACTACAGACCCTATCTATTATGAATAATCTTCACCAAACCGAAATTTTCAAGCTCGAAAGTCAACATCAATACATTCATTGTATAGCATGTCGAATATTCCAGTGCTAGAAATATTGATTGTTAGGTGTAAAGTAGAAAGAGATAGAAGAAAATAGAAAAAAACAACACATAAACTCACAATTGCAGCGGAACAAAATATAATATATAATAACAAATTTTTATACAAAAGAATCTATAGCTTTTAATATACACACTATCATTAGAGTACAACAACCAAAAATCAATTTGGATAGTTATAATAACTCGTCCTCACCAGTGTTAACTATACAGTCTACACATAAAGAAATATAATCAAGTATGTGATATACGTCTAAAATCCTCCAGCTCATCTCCTGAGCACCAAAGTAATCTAATCTGAATCTTGAATAATCAGTCTAACCCGAGCATTATAATAAAATAACACCCGTGCCAGTTTGGAAAACCAGCGTGAGAAAACATAGTAAATTTGAATTATTACTATTTTCAAAATCCTTTAAAAAAACAAAGGTATCCTGTAAGATCGTGTCACACATAAATATGATGGGTTTTACCTCATGATCACCAAAAAGTTTTATATCAAAATCATCTGATATTATAATAATGTCTATAGAAAATATATTAGAAAATATCTGAAATGCTTACATCTTATGTTTCAGCATAGTTAGCACAATCAAAACCGTACAGGCTCGTAGTGGATATTGGATTCCATACAATGACTAGGTTACTGGGGTACCGCCCGCTATAGTACACCTCTAGAAAAATGTACCAAGGACCTCGCCTGGATCACCTGCCAGCATAGGACCGACCTATCCCTGACCTGGATAGTACCGAATATGTTATTACTCCGGGTGTTCCCAATCTTATCGAGCGCTTTCTTTTCCATGCATAACCATATCCATAATTTATAGTATATATCCAAGGGTATCTAGAAAAGTGATAACATACCCTACTTGGGTGTGACTCACTTAGCCGTACTGCATCTCCCTATTTTAGTATTTCCTGGTTGAGGAGGCTTGAGGCTACGTTTTACCCTTCCTATAACATTCAAACTTGGAATTCTAACGCTGCCTTCCAAGCGAGCAATGCAATGATAGCATTCGTCCATGCATGTTGTCCTGGGTTTGGACAAACCAGGTCTCCAACATATCCATCTTCACTATCTCCACGATATCACAATTTGTAACGCACAAATCAGATCGTAGTGGTTTTCGAAACGATCAACTAATTTGACCAGATTTGATAGTTTGTTATTTAACTATCAAATAACATCTATAAGCAGTCACTAGGCCTTATTTTATAAATCTTTCAGAAAAATTATCTTGAAATTTCTTTACAAAGTTATATATATATATATATATATATATATATATATATATATATATATATTCAATCTCTTTCAGTATTTCAATAATTTAAAACAATTCAAATTCTTATATCCATAACAGGATATTTAAATCCATATAAACACTTCGAATATTTCTTTCAATCCTATTTATAATTCAACCCTTTGGGAAATATTTCCAAAATATTAATCTTGTAGTTAAATATTTTAAATCCTCCCTGTTCAATACTTAGAAAATATTTATAATATATTTCCTAAAATCTGTTTATTTCTAATACTTAGAAAATATTCCCTTTTATTTCATACTTCTCAAAATCCTTAAAATCCACTTGAAATTTCCTTAACCAATTTATAACGAATTCGATAAGTTTCTGGAATTCATTAATTAATCCCCTTTAAAATTTCCAAAATCGATTATACTCGTCTATAATCTCAACTGCTCATTTCTAATTTCCTTTTTATGAATTTTTATTCATTTCCAAAGCTTCTATATTTAAACACCTTGGGAATTTCCTTAAGTTCCCAGACTCCCATTATAAGATTTCTCTTATCAAAAACATATATATTAACTATACCCCAATTAACAAACCTCGAGAGGATTTATAAATCAATTATAATAATTTCAAAGTTCTATATAAACAAATAAGTAATTATAAAGAATAATAATTTATTTTTAAAAACATGTTTAAGTAATTATTAAAAATATTAAAAATATTTTATATAAAACATCGATAACTCTTTCCAATTTATTTCTAAATAAAACTAATCGATTTACAAAGCTTATTATAAAAATTATAATTTTATTTTTATTAATATTAAATATTTGAATAATCCATTTTTTGAAATATTTAATTAATAATGCAGCTTTAAATTACATAGTTTGAATAAATAAAATTTCCCTTTTAAAACAAACTTAACTTCTCTATAAATAATTCCAATAACCAATTTCAATTTATAAATCCTTCTCGATTCATAATTCATCGATTTCTTTTCGATTCCCTAACCATTGTCACATTTCCAAAAATAGAATCAACTATTTTCCCAAAATTTAGGACCAGTGCTACTATAGCATCTAATAATTCATGTTACAACAATCCATAATAGATTATTCAATTACACCACATTTCACTATAGATAAAAAATAATCAATATATTTGAGGAATCCAAGTGGATCTCTCCAACCTGTTTCCCTGCATCCACAGTTGTTAGATAACATAAAATACCAATCCTACTTCAAGGCGGGATATCGCAGTAATATTGGGTCATCTGCTATTATGCGGACGCATAGGATCTCATTTGCTCCAATAAACAGGCAATATATCCAACTGCTAATATATACACTACTAATATAATATAACATCCAACTGATAATAAAAAAATTATCAATTCAACCAAGCATCCAATAATTAATTTTGATTATTATAAATCAAACCAATTATCCCAAAAAGCGTGAGATTTACTCACCTTGATTTTCGAATTTTCCACATGCTCACTTAAATTAAACCAACACCAAATTAATCCTAATTGCTTAGTGTTAACCCCGTTAAGTCAACGAGTTAAGGCCTGGGACGATCCACGACTTAAGGTGCTTAACGGTTCAAGAGGGATCTACGACTTAGGAAACCTCACGACTTAAGGTGTGTGACGACTTAACAAGTTAAGGCATGAACGACTTACGACTTAAGGTCACCACGATCTAACAGCTCAAAGTACTCCATGACTTAACAACTTAAGGCCTGGACGACTTAACGAGTTAAGGTCTACACGACTTTGGAATTGAAACGGTCTAAACAGTTTTCGACTCAAGCAGGTCTACGACTTAAAGCAATCTACGACATAAGGAAGTCTATGACTTAAGGAAGTATACGACTTAAGGAAGTCTACGACTTAAGAGATGGCACGACTTAAAAGGTCTACGACTTAACGACTCAAGGCACGAAAAGGTTAAGACAACTACACTTAAGTCGCAACCGACTTACGACCTTTTCTAGGTCGATCACGACCTAAGACTATAGAGGCAAGTTCAATATCACGCCATGATTCGTTAACTCGTTGGCGACTTGGGAATTGAGATGTGAATCCAAAAGAGCAAACTTACTCCAGTTAAGCCGCAAGCCAAGACTTAGTTTAGGTCGGTCACGACCTACGACCTATGATGAGTCGTACACGACTTAAGCAAACAGATAAGAAGCCGCATCCGGTTAACTCGTGAACGACTTAGGACTTGTAACATGAATTCGAACAGATAAGCAGACTTCTACCAAGCTACGAGCTGGACTCAATAGGTCGGCCACGACCTACCCTAAGTCGGTCACGAGTTACAACCTAAGGGGTAAAATTCTCTATAAATACCAACCTACATTGAATGTGAAAGGGACTTTTGGACAATCTCTTCAAGCACCGATACTCTGTCAGTTTCTTAACCGACTCTATACTTGAAGTTTGGATGAACACTACAAGCTATTTGGAAAGACTTTCACACGTCCGACATGGATTCGAAGATTTTCATCTACATCGAAGCTTAAGCTACTTGTTCAAAGTGTCTTGTAACTAAAGAGATATGTACTTCAAGAGCATTGTATCGTTTTGTAACAAGATCAGTAATAAAGATACTTAAAGTGGACGTAGGCTACTCCTTAAGCCGAACCACTATAAAATCGCTGTCTCTTACTGTATTTTCTGTTATTTGAACTGATATTCTGTTCCCGAACCATCGGGTGGTGCTTTCACATTCACACTTCACACACCGGGGTGTTAGCGTTAAATATTAAGCGTTAACATTTTTGGTGCTTTCACTGAGAATTGAACTCAAGATACTTCCATCATTGCTCTGCAAAAGTTTGTGGAAAGAGCTTCTCTCAAAACCAGAAGTCCATCGTAAATCATGGCTCCTGGAAGAAAGGGTAAATCTACTATATCCGAAACTGCTCAAGAAGGGACCTCTGCTTTCCCAATAGCATATCAGGCAACTCCTACTGTCGGAGTCACAAGAGCTGAATTAGACGATGCAGTGTCCTGGTTATATCAACAGATTGAAGCTCAAAATGCTTTAATGATGGATAGATTGAATGCCACGCTTGGGGCAAGTCGACAACCAGAAAATAACGAAGTAAACCTTGCCGAAGATGCTCATGATTCCCAGGACAAAAGTATTCCTCGAAGAACAGCTGGCATCGCCACAGGGGCACCTTCCCAAGCTGGGGGTTCAAGGCCGCAACCAACTGTTCGCGAATATCTGCCAAGGAAAACTTTCGAAAGAACAGCCGACGTCCGCCTAGCGAGGCCTCTGAACGACGAGGAGTACCTATCAGGGATGGTTCGCCAAATCATGAAAGAGAGCATGCAAAGGGAAGAAGACGAAAAAGACCGGGGCTTTGCTCCAAGCAAGACTCCGTTTACTGAAAAGATCCTGAAAGCAGAATTTCCAAAGAAATTTGTGCCTCCTACTATCCCGGCCTATAATGGGATTAGTGACCCTAACCATTTCCTATACAAGTACGATTGGCATATGACAGGGGCAAGAGCATCTGACGAGGTTAAATGTCGATACTTTCCAGTGTACTTGGAAGGTGTGGCCCTACTTTTGTTCACAAAGCTACCGGTCCGGTCTATAGACCAATTCTCCGACTTTACTCGAAAATTTAAAGAACAGTTCAGGCTGTATGCATCGAGGGCGAAGGATATAATGTCGTTGTCCAGCCTTGAGCAAGCTCCAGGAGAATCTATCAAATCATTCTTGAATCGCTTCCTCATAGCTTTGGCCGAAGTAGACAATGCAGAGCCCCGTATGATCCTGACCTACTTGATGCGAGCCATCGAAAAATGGCTGAAAATGAAGGAGCCGAACTCACTTGACAATTTTTATAAAAAGGCCGACGAATTCATGCGGCTAGAAAGCCTTTCTGGGCCAGCAAAAGTAGTTGTTGCCAAGGTCGAGGATAATAATGTTGCTTCTAACAAGAGAGAATCTGGTAACCAGAAAAGGAAAAATGACGAAGGAAAGAAGCAGAAAAATGAGAAGAAACCTCGCCGCTTCGATCCCTCAAACTTTACTCCTTTAACTGATACTCCAGAGAATATCTTTTTCGCAACTAAGGATGTTGTTGAGTACCTCAAACCATCTGAGATGAAGAGAGGTGCAGTGAATAATGGGAAGTTCTGTTGATTCCACAATCAACCTGGCCATGACACTGACCAATGTCGCCAGTTAAAGAACGTGATCGAAGAGTTGCTGAAACAAAATAAGCTGCAACAGTATGTGAAGAAAAACAGAGTCGACCCAACCTCATCCACTCAGGGACAACAACGTCAATCTGGTTTAGGCAACAAAACTGCAGCGCAAGAATCTAAAAAACTTGTCATTGACGTTATCACAGGGGGTCCTCACCTACCAGGCGAAAGTTGGGATGAGTTGGAGAGATATGCTTATGCTTTGAGAAGAAATTAACCAAAGTGTTGCCAACTACCCACAAGAACTGCTGCTCAGCATATTCCGTTCCAAAGGGAAATCCAACCCTGGAACCATGGAACAATAATCACTTCATTTTTAATAGCTTTGCTTAAAATTGTGAAGTTACCATGAATGTATCGTTCTTATGTTGAAAAAACCGCTATAAAAGTAGTGTTGATCAATAAAATAAAAATATACATCTTGTGTTCTTTACTACAATTTAATGCATGTTTTATTTCAATATGCAAATATATTTAAAATATTTCTAAAATCTCGATTTCAAATTGCAGGCTATCAAAGCAAAGGTTACTTATTCAACACATCGCAAAGCTTAGCGATTCCTACAAGTCACAAAAGTCCCAAACCCTACTCCTACAAGAGAAGTGTTATTTACAAATGGTTGATGATTTCACTAAAGTGGGCACCTTCCTAAAGAGAAGGGTCCGGACCTTTGCCATTAAACCGTAATAGTTTGTGCTAACAAACATCCGGTGAAGTGGCTCGCATCTGCCCCGTGGATTCACTCACCAATCAAGTACACTTCTCTGGCAAAGGCGAACAACTGCCAAGAGAATGGGATGTGAACTCGAAACCGCTAAGGAGCAGATGATGAAAAGGACATGACCAAAGCCCTCTTCGGAGGCAAAACGCTTCTCTACGGAGACCAAATGCTTCTCCTCAAAGACCAAAGCCATCTCCGGAGGCAAAGCGCTTCTCTACGGAGACCAAATGCTTCTCCTCAGAGACCAAAGCCCTCTTCGGAGGCAAAACGCTTCTCTACGGAGACCAAATGCTTCTCCTCAGAGATCAAAGCCCTCTTCGGAGGCAAAGCGCTTCTCTACGGAGACCGAATGCTTCTCCTCAGAGACCAAAGCCCTCTTCAGAGGAAAAGCGCTTCTCTAAGGAGATTGAATGCTTCTCCTCAAAGACCAAAGCCCTCTTCGGAGGCAAAGCGCTTCTCTAGGGTGACCGAATGCTTCTCCTCAGAGACCAAAGCCCTCTTCGGAGGCAAAGCGCTTCTCTACGGAGACCCAATGTTTCTCCTCAGAGACCAAAGCCCTCTTCGGAGGCAAAAAGCTTCTCTGCGGAGACCAAGTGCTTCTCTTCAAAGACCAAATCCCTCTTCGGAAGCAAAACGCTTCTCTACGGAGACCAAATGCTTCTCCTCAAAGACCAAAGACCTCTTCGGAGGCAAAATCCCTCTTCGGAGGCACAACTCTTCGGAGGATAAAGACCTCAAACGGGGCATGCCAGAAGACTTTCTCAACATGGTATGGAATGATCGGAAGCACCTTCCCAAGTGGAAGGCAAGGCGCTCGTTAACTAGTTGAGACAATCTACATAAACAAACACAAAGTGACTTGCGCTCGCCCCGTGAATCCAACCAACAATGAGGAAGAAACTTCCAGTCATCCTCAGAGGCACACATCTCACAGGGATCTGAAATAAAATTTCACAAGTGCTGAGATGTGAAAAGCCCTCTTCAGAGGCCCGCTTCCCAGCGAACAGGGAAAAGATAAAAGCCTCTCCCAAGGGGCACAGTCAAACAAAAAGACCTCTTCCCAGAGGCACAATCAAACAAAAAGACCTCTTCCTAGAGGCTCAAGCAGGTTGAAACCCTTTTTTCTTTTCGAAAGGCCCACTGCACTATGAAGTGAAACTCACTAGCCAAAGCAAAAGTGACTTTTTTCAAAAAAAGAAAAGAAAACGAGGAGTGCAAAAACTTTGCAATAAAAAAAGGGAAGCTCTCTTTAAAGGCACACTTTAGCTTTCAAAGGAAGATTGGTTCATCTATTCTTGAAAATACTCTTCCTCAAAAAAGTTAAAGTGCCCTTCGGAGGATCGCTTTACCACATAGGAGAATTCATTTTGTAAGAATGTATATATGCAAAAGAAAAAGTGATATCTCCGAAGGTTGAAGTGTAAAAACTTATATGAAACGAGGTGTACTCTGTTTAAGGCGAAATGATATTTCCACAAATATGGAATAATTATTCTCCAAAAATAGGAGTACATGTCCCCTCGAGATTAGAAATATTACGATGAGCTTATGGTATGGAGGCAATACGGTATGGCTGCATTGGTAAAAGCAACACCCGAACAACATACCACAAGCTCACTGTAATATTATATAAAGAAACTTGCATTTATATAAAAAGAAAAAGAAAAGAATAGATGCATTCTCAAACACAGACAGAAGTTTGTACAAGCAAGAGAATCTTTTTATTCAACGTTATGAAAATTATGTACATTTATTCAACGTTATGAAAATTATGTACATATGCAGGTTTCAAAATAAAAGAAAAGCGGGGGCCGGTACCTGCACAACGTCCGGTCAGTACAAACAAAAAGCTAAAAGCAAAAAGTAAAAACAAGGAAGGGGAAGCAGGGTTCATCACTTCTTCTTCTTACCACCACCTTTGGAGCCTTCACATGACCTAATAGGTAATTTTTCAGGACGACTTGGGAGAGTTGGGGGAGAAGGAGAGAGAGCTGGTGCTGGATCAACTTCCGTTTCCTTTGCAGTAGCAGAAATGCTTCTCCCTTTCTTTTTTGAAGTTGTACGCTTCCTCCTCCTTCTTGAAGAAGACTCGCTCCCCAGAGTGACAAGAGAAGACAATTTTATGTCATCAGAAAGGGTTCGCTCCGGAGATACTTCGCCTCCTTCAAGTCCTCCGGCCTTCTGCTCCTGTGAAGCGGCTAGATCGTCCAAGCCTTGAAGGGCTCCTATTAATTCTTCCTGCGATCCCGGCTAGGAAGTAGGAGTAATTTGAAAGGTTGGAGGAGAAACAACTGGGGGAGGAGAAGTTTCTATGACGCTAGGAACTTTCTCTACAGAAGAAAAGAGATTATAATCAGTAAAGAGAGGAGATAAAGGCTCATTGAGATTTAAAAAATAATCGAGAAGCTCATTAAACTCGGTCGAAGCAAACAAGCAGTCCACTTGGGCAAGATTAACAGTAGAGTTACCTGGAGAAGTCGGCTTCCTAATGTCAACTTCATAAGCCTGTGCTTCGGTTCTCTCTTCGCCTTCATCTCCACCCTGCGTGCTTGTGATCTCAGTTATAACTTTAACAGGGGACGGAGAATGAGAACCGGAGCCTGTGATGTCAACATCGGCCGAAACCGAAGGAGGGACGGGGGCAGTTAATGGTGCTTCTTTCACAAAGTGCTGCTCCCCTGCCTCAGCTCGTTCTTTGGCAAGCTGCTCTTTTCCCCGGGCTAGAGCAGCTATGGCGTCATCATATACAAAGTGTTCTGCAAGAGATGCTTCAACATAGCCGGCGCCTGCACCTCCAAGCATGTCAAGAATTGACTCCCAAACCTCGGTCAGGGTAATCTCATACTTCGGTCCTAAGAATGAAAGGCTCCCACGCCCCATAACGCTATGCACGTAGAAGTCAAATAAAGTGGAGTTGACATTGGCTTTAGCCTCATGCGACTGTTCGGCAGCCTGCCTTCCAGCGATAGCTTCATCACGTTCCTTCTCGGTCTTTAATAATTGGGTCTTTAGCCTCATAATCTCCAAATCTTGGGAGTTGACCTTCTCCCGTAACTCTGCAACGTCAGCACGATACCTTTTCGTTGTTTTCTGCTCAGCTTCAAGTTATGCCTCGGCATGTCGCTGAGCAGCATGAGCATCGCGAACTTGCTTTTGCAGTACTTCTTCTTTTTGAGTATATAAGGTAGAAGAAGTAGCAAACTCTTGTTTAAGTTTTTTAGCTTCCGCTTCAACCTTCTCGTTATAATCAGTGATGTTCCTCATCTCGGTATCATGCTGGCTTAAAGTTTTCTGCCACTCGGCCTTATCATTTTCCATGGTCAGCATGGCCTCTAAATTCACGCAGTTGACCCTCTTAAGCTCATCAACAAGCTTTTGCCACCCTGACATCCGCTCGATATCAAGTCTAACAGCATCAAGGTTTTGCAGCATTGCTTGTTTGTCAATAGGGACCAAGTCAAGATCGAACTGCACTCCCTTTAGGCACCAGTGCGGGAACCGGCTTTGCAGAGTAGCCGAGCCTGGTCCAATTTGGAATTTAGGCCTGTTGACTATTTTCTGAATGTCTGTCTTCTCGAGAGCAGGAGAGCCGGAAGGGATGTCAAGTGAGACGGGGGCAACGACCTTTTCAGAAGTTATAGATGCAGGCTTTTCACCGTGCCTGGCATGCTTGCTTGGGTCCTCAACTACATGACTTTTTTCCCGGTCGTCATGCGACTTTCTTTTGTGAGAGTCGTCACCTCTCTGGGAAGAATCATGGTGCTCCTCCATTTCTCTCCTCTCATAACGCTCTTCTTGACCCCTCCTCTCCTGAGCCTTTCGAGCGGCTCTCTCTTCGTCGGTTTCTCTGTAAACGGGAAGGTAGCGCCTATAGTCATATTGATTACGCCTCCCGTAGCGCTGAAAGTCATCGTAATAAGAGCCGCTGCGTCCCATCGGAGAATCTGAAATTGAAAAAAGACAAGTCTTAAAAGTCTTGAGAGAAAAGAAGTTAAGTACGAATAAGTGCTGAAAATCCTATGTGTGTGTGGTGTGCAAACTACATGCGTCATGCTACAATCCACTCTTCGGCACAGGAGTGGCATTGACTTGAGTGGCAGGCGTCAAAATTTGCTGAAAAGTGGATGTCACCTCGACAACAGGAGAAGAAGCTTTAGGGACATCATCTTTAAAAAGTTCATGTGAAGTTATGATCAGGCCGCTTAGCCCCTCAAAAGTATCATCACCGCCATGCCTGGCGGGAGTTTCTTTTTTGGCTTCCAGATCGGCCGCATCTTCAGAGCAACGAAGAGTTTCTTCCTCCTCAATAACTGGGGCAAGTGCCGATTTGCTGGACGGACCCGCAACATCGGTAAGTGTGGGGCACTTCACCAGTAAAGTTTTAGTAGAGGGCTCCTTCGGCATAAGCCCTTTAGTAGGGATTGAGACATCTGGTGCCTCCGCTGGAGAATCGGGGACTTCATGAGGCTGAGTGGAGCGAGAGGGGTGAAGAAGTCCGAACTGGTTAAGGAATTCATCGTTCAACAAAAATTTCATGCCCCGCTCTTCAACCGGTATAGCCATGAGCCTCTCCAGAGTTGGCTTGTGGCTAGGATCTTTAGAAGGAGGGGGTAGTGCTGAAATGAAAAAATGAAGTTAACACTTGGCAATTCGGACTTCGCAAAACTCATAGAATAGAAGAAGTAAAGGTAGATGATCTTACTTCCTTCCCTCCACACAGCATAAAACCCCGGGGGGCAGCGGACAAAGAAGAACTGAGTTTTGAACCCATGAGCAGTGTCGGGAAGGCCAACGATCAATTTACGATTTCGGACGCTTCTCACGACGGTGATAGAAGGGTGATCCTTAGTCCTGGTAAAGGAGCATAAGAAGCAAATCTCGTCGAAGCTTGGAAGTCGATAAAATGTTATCCTAAATAGCACACACAGCCCCATCAGAATGGCGTAGCCGTTGGGGTGTAGCTGGAATGGGGAGATGGCTAGTTGACGAAGAAGATTCTGGAGAAAGTTGTTGAAAGGAGGAATGGCCCCGCTCAGGCACATTTGCCGATTAACCGCTACGAATCCAGGAGGCGCCACATCAGCAGTGTTAGTTTTCTCAGGAAGAATGGCATCTGGTTCAGCAATGCCAAACTGAGTGCATAACTGACGAAAAACTTTGTATGATAAAGTGGTAGAGGCTCTCTCTGGAGGATTAACTAGGGGAGCCGAAATAAGAGTGCCAAGTCGCACCCGAGGCAACATTCAACTCTATTTGGCCAACATACCTTCTTACTCCTAACCCGTTAACTTTCTTACTCCAAACCCGTTAACTTTCTTACTCCAAACCCGTTAACTTTCTTACTCCTAACCCGTTAACTTTCTTACTCCTAACCCGTTAACCCAATAACCTCACAATGGTCAACCCTAGTTCTATCACACCACTAGATCGCCTCAAATCACGAATCGTCGCAAGTCAGATCAAACCGCCTGCCTTAAGTCCATCGATGTCCAATATAACAATATTTGCAAGGCTCAAAGGGGAAAATCGAAGACGAAGATCGACAATGATCGGCAATTTGAAAAGAGGCAAAATCTCTTACGTGGTGTGATGCTAGAGATGATCGGAGATGAATCAAGTCGAAATCGCCTTTGAAAGCTTGGAGAAGTGTAAATGGTAGATGCAGCTTAGAGATTAAGTAATGAGAAGAAGGAGGTAAGAGTAACGACTCAAGCCTTTTATATCTCAGGGCAGTGGAACTCGAAACGGCACACGCGAGTTAAGGAAAGTCGAAGCACACAACCTATGACTTAGGCGTGTACTTCGAGGGGCAAATGTTAACCCCGTTAAGTCAATAAGTTAAGGCCTGGGACGATCCACGACTTAAGGTGCTTAACGGTTCAAGAGGGATCTACGACTTAGGAAACCTCACGACTTAAGGTGTGTGACGACTTAACAAGTTAAGGCATGAACGACTTACGACTTAAGGTCACAACGATCTAACAGCTCAAAGTACTCCACGACTTAACAACTTAAGGTATGGACGACTTAACGAGTTAAGGTCTACACGACTTAAGAATTGAAACGGTCTAAATAGTTTTCGACTCAAGCAGGTCTACGACTTAAAGCAATCTACGACTTAAGGAAGTCTACGACTTAAGGAAGTATACGACTTAAGGAAGTCTATGACTTAAGCGATGGCCCGACTTAAAAGGTCTACGACTTAACGACTCAAGGCACGAAAAGGTTAAGACAACTACACTTAAGTCGCAGCCGACTTACGACATTTGCTAGGTTGATCACGACCTAAGACTATAGAGGCAAGTTCAATACCACGCCATGATTCGTTAACTCATTGGCGACTTGGGACTTGAGATGTGAATTCAAAAGAGCAAACTTACTCCAGTTAAGCCGCAAGCCAAGACCTAGTTTAGGTCGGTCACGACCTACGACCTATGATGAGTCGTACACGACTTAAGCAAACACATAAGAAGCCGCATCCGGTTAACTCGTGCACGACTTAGGACTTGTAACATGAATTCGAACAGATAAGCAAACTTCTACCAAGCTACGAGCTGGACTCAATTGGTCGGCCACAACCTACCCTAAGTCGGTCACGAGTTACGACCTAAGGGGTAAAATTCTCTATAAATACCAACCTACATTGAACGTGAAAGGGACTTTTGGACAATCTCTTCAAGCGCCGATACTCTGCCAGTTTCTAAACCGACTCTATACTTGAAGTTCGGAAGAACACTACAAGCTATTTGGAAAGACTTTCACACGTCCGACATGGATTCAAAGACTTTCATCTACATCAAATCTTAAGCTACTTGTTCAAAGTGTCTTGTAACTAAAGAGATTTGTACTTCAAGAGCATTGTATCGTTTTGTAACAAGATCAGTAATAAAGATACTTAAAGTGGACGTAGGCTACTCCTTAAGACGAACCACTATAAAATCACCGTCTCTTACTGTATTTTCTGTTATTTTAACTGATATTCTGTCCCCGAATCATCGGGTGGTGCTTTCACATTCACACTTCACACACCGGGGTGTTAGCGTTCAATTTTAAGCATTAACACTTAGTATCCTAGACAACGAATCTATCGTGACTTGATTCGACCTTGCAACAGTAATTTACGAATTTTATATGTTATCAATTTTTATACTTAACTAATTACACTTTAATTAAAATTAAATAACTAATATATCTTCTTCTTAGATAGAACTCCTGCCCGAACCAGTTCACCATCACTATGGTCGCGACCTAAGATTTCAGTTTCGAACGAAGTACGCGAGACTCATCCTCCGTCATGATATAGTTACCAGGCCTTCGCCACCTTGCCCACCCATTGACAATAGCACGCACGCCCCCTTTCCCCCTGAGTTGCTTGACGTCGACCTCAGCCCTAGCCTTCCAAATGCCAACAGCTTCGTCGCACTGACTTGGTCCAACCTCACTACTTTGTTTTCCTTTAATTAGGTCAACATCCCATCTGCGTACCCTTATGTCAATTGTGACCTTATTCCAGATCTCGCCCATGCTCAAACCACCCATCGCGACACATTTCTCCTCTCACCAGGTCACGTCGCGTGCACACCTCGGCCTCTCCCCTTTAAACGCCTGTAAATTAAACATGATACGAAGTTGCCCCTCTCGGCCACGACAACTTCAAAAACCCCCAGCCATGACCGCTTCCATCCTAGCTTCGCCTCCTCGCCACAGATGCATTCCACTACTGGCGCTGAATCTCGTATGCGAAGCAATTTCGATTTTCGTACGAGAGATTTTCTTTTCTCTTTTTTTATTTATTTCGTAAATCATTTTCAAAATGGAAGGGAAGAGGAATTTCATGATTTAAAATAAGAAAGGTGGTAGTTGATCAGATGTAGGGTCGGACGGCGTATTTTCAGTAGGTAGGGTGGCTCAATCAGTGGATAGGTCGGCTATATATATACTTATATTTTATTATGTAAAGTTTCAACATCCAATTTTCATTTAAATTTTTTTTATTTTAACTTATACATCTTCAATCACCAATCCAATTACTTCAAACCAAATTAAATTTTGAACTAATTCAATTCAATCTTGAATTTAAACTATCTCGGATTATAGAAATTCGAGTTAAATTCTCAATGGTTGGTTTAACTCTTTAAACCAAATTAACTTTAGTTTTAAGGTTTTTAATCTATTTAATTCCTGGTCCAATTCTCAAAATTTTCATTTTAAATTATTTTTACTTATGTATTTCAAGGTTCAATAAAATTTTATTTTAAAAATTTTTAATTTTATCAAATTTAATTTTCCAGTTTGAAGCCAGTTCTTAAACAAGTTTATTTTACAATTCAATTATTCAAACTTATTTTATTTGTACAATTCCATTCTCAATTTAAAGATTTTTATTTACAATAGGATGGTATCATCCAATTTATTTTTAAATGTCCATCCATTTCAATCTTTAAATTTCAAACCCGTTTTGAGATCACACAAATTCCCAATTCAAATCAACCATTTAACTTTCCAAGTTAAATTCCAGTTTCGTCTTAAAATCTTCAATCCAAGTTATTCATTCAAACTTATTTAACTTCTCCCAAGTTAAATTCAATTTACTTAATCCAGTCAACCTCATTCTTAAATTGAATTCCCACTTCAAACTTCAAATTCTTTCCCTTTTATAAATTCAAAACTTATATCACTTTGAGTTTTTATATCACATTTCAGGGAAAAATCAAAACTCAACCTCATAGAGTTTATTTCAAATTATCTTTAATATCATGTATATCCATACATATATACATATTTATTTCTTGGCCCTCCCAGCCATGTTTTACAATTTTAAACCACCCTGGGTTTTAAATTCAAATCAAATTTCAACACCCCATTGTTTCCAACAAGTCCTAATTATCCAAATAATACTTATTTATTATTTCTCACTACCTTGAACCCAAATTTTCAAATTCTGGAATTAGATTTAGAATTTCATTTTCAATCACTTACATTTTAATTTACTTGTATTTTTGTTCCTACTTAATTTAATTCCAATTCTAAACTTCAGTTTCAGTTAGAATCCATTTCAAACTTATCTTTATTAAATTTCAGTTTGGTTGTATTATATTATTCCTTAATTTTAATTCCAATAATTAAGAACCAATCACCTAAATATTTATTAGAAGGAAATATTAATTTATATATCAAAATATATATATTTTATATAAAATCATTTAAAACCTTTATATATAAGAAAATAACAAGTACGCTCTCATATATATATATACACATACATACACACACTCAACTCATTCTAGAGTATTACGGACTCTATTTAAATGAGTAATCCCCACCAGAGCCAATGTTCTCGCTTAAGCTGGCTCTGATACCAAATGTAACGACCCGAAATTTTCACACCCGAAAATTCCAAATAGTTATGAAAAAGAAGAAAGAGATAGAAGAAGAAGAATAGAAACATCAACAACTCACATTCGCAGCGGATAAAATATAATAATAAATAATAATAGCTTACAAAAGAATACTATATATGCCGATTACATTTAATATACACCGGAGTTTCACATTATATACAGTCATTGAATATTTACAATTATCATGACTCAAATTAACAATAATATAAATAGTGCGGAATACTCTATGCGATATTGCCATCCAGCTCGCCTCCTGAGCTCTAGAACGTACCTACCTGAAAATCTGTAATACTCGGTCTGACCCGAGCATTACACCAAAGTAACACCCGGGTCAGGCTGGAAACCAGCGTGAGTAAACTCATCCAACATGGAATACAAGCATACAACTTATATAAAACCCGGTGTAACTTATCTCAATTTATCCAATTCAAAATTTGCTATAGACCAGACTTATTTTACATAGCAATTTCTAAGTACCAACTTAGATAAAATAATCCAATTCACTTAAATCTCTTCATTTCGTCGTATTGATTTCACAAATCAATTTATAAAAATTCGAAATGGTTTCGGGTATTTCCCAATACCCGACTCCGGCCTCTTCGCAACTCATGCCACGCTTACCCAAATTATCCAAACGAAATACACAATATTTCATATTAGATATATCAATTCATCTAAAGCATTCAATACCATCCAATCATTCATAAGCAAAACCTAATCACTTCCAAATTAATTAAATTAATCTTGATGGAATTACTAATACCATCCACTTCTATTCCTTCATTAATTATTAGTTTATCTCAAATCAATTAATTAATCAACCCTTCATTTTCATCTTAATCAATCAAAATGGATTTACTTATCTTTCGATTGCATTCAAGTAATTATCTTTAATTAAATATCACAATATAATTCTTCTTAAACACAATCAATAAGCAATCTTAATTACCTTATGAATTAATTCACTATTTTAATTACAGTAATACTTAATAACTTATAATACTTAACTTCATAAGTCTCTTTTATGGGTTAATCAATCTTAATTAGTCAATCGTTGATTTCATCATTGATTATATAAATTAAGGATTTTCAATTTTTAATTTAATTTATCATAATAAAATTTAAATTCCATTAATTCAAACCACAGTATTAATCATTTCGATAAATCCCAAAACTGTAATTAACTATCTTCACTCTACTTCATTCATACATTATTTGCTCTTTACTTAACTATCTTAATAAATCTCTTGATAAATTTCACAAAGTAATCTTATTTTATTAATTACCTTAAGTGATTATCTAACAAACTATCCATTGATCATTTTAAATTAATCAAACCTAATTAATTGACTTAAACTTTCATTAATTTATTCGAAACCCTTAATTACTAAATTAATCAACCGGAATCATTAATTAATTAAATTAATTAATTATGCATTTTAATTACCATCAAATTTGATGAATCACAATTCATTAAACCTTTACTAACAATGGAAACATTTTCGTATTTATGACTCAAGTGTGAGATAATTTTAAACCCGAATACTTTGAGTCAATCACAATTAACTCGAGAACAACCAAAAACTAAATCACCAAATCATCAGTACACATCCAAACAATTCAATCATCCATCCAATTCATTTACATTTAATCATTTAAATTTAAATAAAAACCCACCAAAGTGAGATTTACTCACTTCAGGGCCTACATCTATAACATAGCTACTAAATTTCATTTCAGGTAATCTACCCTTAGAACTATAGGCTACCAAACTTCAAAGTAATTTTCATACGTATGCAGTAGTTCATAAATAAGTGGATTTACTGGGTTCTCAACAATACACTAAGTATTCATTCCTATTTCATTACCAGTTGAAGGCAGAAACTCACCAAAAATATAACATGACTTAACGAGAACATTCATCACAGACAGGGAAATAAGGCATAGACCTATAACAATCACAAATACGAAATTCGTTAGGCCAGCTTATATTATTTTTTTTCTTTCCTGATAGTTTACTTACCTATGGACAGTAAGACGCATTTAACTAAATACTTTGCGTGACGCAAAGATTTCAGAAAATAAATCAACCTAGCTGATATTCTTAGACTGGGCTTCAATCATTACGAATTTAAACTTCAACATCCATCAAAAATTCATCAAAACTATATTGTTATTGAAATAATGCAAATATACCCAAATTCAAAAGATTCGTGTGAGGGTTACTCACCTAAATCAATGCTGCATAAATTGAAACCATACATCACTGCGTCGCCCTCCTCGCTAAGGCCTCCTCTTCGATCAAACGACCGATGCGACTTCGATCTGAGCTACGAGATGGCTCGATTGAACAGATGGGGACAAACGAGGCTGCGATTCGATCATGAGTACGAAATTTCGCGAATCAATGTGGAGGAAGGAGGCTCGAATCCAAACGTAGGAGAAATGAAATTGATTCAGAGGCTCGACCCTGATTTAGTTTAAACCTGATGTCGCACTTTAATATTTGTTTTTTTGGGGACTGGAAATCGCGATCTATGGCTAGGGGTTGGAGTGCGTGAGTTACACAGAGGAAGGAAGATTGTCGCTTTGATTTTTTTTTAACTGAAGAAAAGAAGGAAGCCATTATCTCTCGTTCTCAGGATTCTTCTTTTTCGATTTTTTTTCGATTCATTCCTCTTAAAGCAAACGGGGAAGATATTTCTAAAAGTGGCTTTGGGTGCAAGCTAAACCAAAGTCACGTGATTAAGGTGATGCAATTCAGACCTTCAATTTATTTTATAATATCGAATATTGAAAATATCTCGTTTAGCATTTTCAAAGCCTCGAACTCCGAATCAAATATCATTTGCGCGAGTTACAGAAAAAAACGATCAAATTTTAAATCAATCGATTAAAATGGTTCGTAGCGTTTTGAGCTGCCAGGGTCAAACAACAACTCTGATTGTTACGAAAATTGAAATCCGATAATAACTAACTATTACGGATCCAATGGCACTAATTTCATCGAATTCCGAGACTGTGCCTCAGAAGGCTATTTTTAAATTCAATTTAAACGATATATTTTCAAAACTCAACAAAACAATTTCAAATTCAATTTCAACACTTTCACTATCTTCAGTATTATCAATATAAATTTTATAAGCCTTCAAATTATTTAAACAAGCTTAGAAATTTCAGATTCAACCATTTACCCAAATTTTCAATTATTAAATTCAATATTTAAACTATATAATTCAATGATTTAATTATCAAGTAAATATTGATATCTTGAATTCAAGTTAAAATTAGCCTTTAAATATTTTAAAAATTAATTAATTATTCAAATTTAAATTGCTAGAAATTTCGGGTCGTCACATTCCTCCCCCCTAAAAAAAATTTCGTCCCCGAAATTACTAATTAGGAAGAATGGCCCAATACTCGTTTACTTTCCCAAAATCTCACAATTCAACATCCTACTAACTATCCTTTACTAAAGACCCATTATTACCTTAAGCAACTTGCAAAACTTTCTATAGTTTCAAACTATACCCCTTTTTGCTCAATCATCTAAATTTCAGTTTAAAACCAAAATTTTGAATTATCAAAATTTTCTCAAATATTTTCTAACTCTCTAAATTCCCGAAAATTTTTGCCAGCATCTCCTTTGCGCGGCTAGCTCGGTAGAACTACAAAAGGCCTCTACGGGCTCCCAAATTCCAAAAAGAAAACAAAACCCAAGTGGTTAGATCAAAAACCCAATCCAATTTCATACAGAAATTAAAATACATACCTTTTTGTCAGGCAATTCACATTTATCCTTTGGAATCAAATCCAATTTTTCTTTTCCCCTTTTTATTACCTGCATATCTTGTTTAGCAACCATATTCAATCGTAACTTACAAATCGTTTTATACCTTCCCTTATATAGGTTTTCATATACATTCAATTTATTTTCACTTCAGAGTATTAGATTTTTATCTTTCATTTATAACTGGTTCATATTAGTTTCATTTATTAATTTACTTTAGTTTCCAATTTGGAATTGTTTTACCGTTAACAAAATCTTTCTAACTCTCAAAATTTTCAGAAAATTTTGGCAGAGTCTCCTTCGTACGGAGGAGCTTTTGCAATTTGACAATAGGTATAAATATATATACATGGACCCACAAGGTTGGAAAAGCAAAAATAGTTCATATTTCCTATTTTTGTTACGTAGGCGTACCTTTATTTAGCGTTTAAGCAAGCAACTTATTTATTTTAGCAATTAGCATACCCAAGTCTAGCCAAACGGCTTCCCTGTACCTGTACTTGCTCAATTTAAATAGGTAAGTGCCATATATAGAGAATTTATTAACATTCTACTTACTTTCAATAGCTAAACATATACATGACTAAACATCAAGCTCCAAACACTTCTTATAAACAATTTATATGCTTTAAAGCTAATTCATATGTTGTTTCATTTAAGTTTCAATGGTTCACAACTCAATTTCAGAAATTCCATTGATTAATAATCCAAACAAGCTCATATTCACTTCAAGTGATTCAGAATCAAATTTATTCAATCTCTATTATCCCATAGAATTTAATTTCTTTGGTTTTACGCCAAACGATAATTATTTCATGCAATTTTTTTAAACAAGCTTAGAAATTTCAGATTCAACCATTTACCCAAATTTTCAATTATTAAATTCAATATTTAAACTATATAATTCAATGATTTAATTATCAAGTAAATATTGATATCTTGAATTCAAGTTAAAATTAGCCTTTAAATATTTTAAAAATTAACTATTTATTCAAATTTAAATTGCTAGAAATTCCGGGTCGTCACAGAGGCTGTATTGAGTGGTGGCCGAGGCTACTAGGGAAGGAGGTAATGGGAAATAGGCTTTAGGTTGCTTTTGGTGATGGTCGTCTTCATCAATGGTCACGGCACGGAGGAGATGGTTGGTGGAGGTGATCACAGGGTTAGGGTGATGGTCAGCAAGGCATGGACAAGGTGGACCCGATCATAGCAAAAGAAAAATCAAAGAGAAAACAAAAGAAAAATGGAAAGAAGGAAGAAGGAGAAGCCATGAATTTAGAGCTTGTATTTTTTTCTTTCACGCAAATAAATAAAATGAGGAGATGAGAAACTTTATACGTGATTTGTAAAATGATATGGCGGCTAGGGTTACAACAAAATGAACGGCTAAAGATGTGTACTGAACGGCTAAGGAAAATAATAAAGAGGCTAGGCAATAGAAGGCAAGAGTTTGAATGGTATAGAAAAATAAAAAGGCAACACCATAAAACAAATAACTTGATTTATTTTATTTTATTTTTTTCCTTTTCTTAGCCGTGAATAAGTAATGAAGAGATAGGGAAATGAGATGTTTCTCAGGGCTAATAGATGGAGTAAATGCATGGCTAAGGAAAGACGAGAAGGCAAGAAAAGAAAAGGCAACAATTAAAGGAGAAAGATCTTGTATATATTTTATTCTTAAATGAAAATGAAAAAGAGGATATTGAGATGGGAATGAAATGTTCTTGTACGTGATTGAGATAGGAATACACGACCAAGAATGACAAAAGTGAATGGTTATGGAGTGTAAATGTTAGGGAAACAAAATGGCAAGAATTTAAAGCGTGTAACCTATATCTCTTAAATGTCTCCATGCTATTTATGAAAGATGAGTCAATCAAAAATCCAATGAGTAAATAAAAGTCAAAACAAAATAAAATGAGAAATGAACTTAGAAAAAAATAAATACAGAGTAAACTACAGAAAGTAATTACGTGTAAAATGCTGTATTTTATCCAATTTAAACGGTATAATTCAGAATTTAACGAAACAAAAGGAAGAACAAATATCATAATTATATTCTTCTTCGAAGAAAAAGATTAGAATTTAAAAATTCTCCTTTAAAAATTTAAATTGAAATTCAAAATTTGACCGAAGTTAACCAAAATATAAAATTTTCAGAAATGTTTATTTTATTGTATTTGGAAAATAAATTACAAACAAATTCCAAACTTATGTTGGAAAATTACAAAAATTCAATCTCAAATAATTTAAAAATTAAAGTTTTTAAATAAAAACTAATTAAAAATATTTACAAAATTATGGGCTATTACACTCTCCCCCACTGAAAACTTTTCGTCCCCGAAAAAGAAGGAAATAGAAGAATAGAACGACCAGATAGAAAATAGATTGGACAAACAAAATAAAACAATTTATTTAAAACCATGTAAAATTCAATTTATATTCAACACTTGCTTTTATCCTTTTGGTTTTACTTAAGTTATATCAATATTAACTATTCCCAAATTCATTATCTTATTATCCAATTATCTTTAATTAACAATTTCAAAAATCAAAAATTTGAATAGTCATTTATTGTAATCTTATTTATTCAAAAAATTTAAAATTTTCTTTATTCCAAATTGTTATTAAATTTATTCCCTTAATATATATGATCACATATTTTAAGTATATTTACACTTATTATAACTATTCCAATTTATTTATAAATTCCTCTAACACTATTTTATACTGTAAACTATTCAATTAACTTTTCATTCTATTTACCTCCATTGATCTTTTTATAACTAAAATTTAAGTGTATAACATTTATTATAACCACTCAAATTTTATTTATAAAAATCCCATTTTATATTGTATATTATCCAACTACATTGTCAACTTCTTATAATTAAGGTAAGTTATATTGGTATGCAATAGAATATTATACAAATAACATTTTCTTAATTTAATTATCCAAGCTTAAATATTAATTTATAATTTTGATTTAGTTTTATAATTGACATTATCCTTTAAGACAAAGTTTAAGAATTAGATTTCCGATTAACTTCAAACTATTTTAGAGATAAATAAATATACGCAATACATATCAAATCAAATTTTAAATCATATATCACCTATATTATAAATCAAGTCATATTTTAGAAATCCAAGTCAATTTAATTCTCCAAAGAAAGACTGCAGCAAAACTATAGCATGGTCTCTTTCCTTCGAAACTCGAAAATGAATATCGATGATGTTGTAGTCATCATCAAAATTATTTTCTAGTGATAAAGAAACGAGCATTTATTTACAAATTAAAATTCTTTGAAACAATTTCTACTTGAAATACTTTAAATAATACACCCTTCAAAAATTTTAAACACAAAGTTTGAAACCATCGAAAATTTAAATTCATAGTTTCTTGTTTTAAACTCATTTAAATTTCCAAATTAATTTATAGCCATGTTTTATAGTTCAATTATTTATATATGAAAAAAAAGATAATGGTTATAAGCTATATATACAAAGTCAAATATTATTCTCATCATCCAATTCAATTAATTATCAAAATTCAGAAAATTATACTTATATATAATATAATTGTACAAAACTTGTTCATTTACTAAGTTTAAAACAATATTGTGTCTATTTGCCAGTTCAAGTGTTTTGAAGATCCTATCGATAGCGTTGATCAGACGAATCGATCGAAAACCAAAATCCACATCAACAACTCAAACAACACAATATATAAAACATTTTAAGTATGGATTTACTAATACACTATACAGGAATAGATTTTCAAAGCAAGGATGGAGATTCAAATTTGATTAACTCAACTCAAAGAAGATTTTGATTTGAGGATAAGCTGGAACAAAAGATAAGATGATTAACTACCCGAAAAAGGAAATGGACAAGCTTATATATAAATCACTGGCAACCTTAACCGGGTCAACCATGACTTCAAGAATGAGATCGATGCAGAATTTCGAGGCAAATCTACATTCGATCTCAAAAGGTAGAATTTGAGACAACAAGAGATACTAGCATCTAACAGAGGATATATAAATCTCGGGTTAATAAATGCCTATTGTAAAGGAGTTCCACCCCTTTACAAGTCACTCAATGGAGCTATGAGATGCTCCAGAATTCAAAAGAATACGAGTAGTGAGGGACAAGAATGAATTTCGAAATAGAAGAAACGTTCCAAAATTAAAAGGAAACCGAGTCAAAGAGAAAGAGATTCAAACTCGAATGAATGTGGTTCTGTAAATAAATTTACCATATATGCTAAGTTTTGACTAGAGCGAAAGCTCTGATACCAAATGTGACGACCCGATATTTTCAACCATTCGAATCCGCATATGACGGACTTGAATTGCTCAAAATACCGAATTGTAAAATAAATATTACAAATCTCAAAATATACAGCAAATAAATAAATCACAGATCACAGACATAGAGTTATAAAATGCAGCGGAAGCAAAGAGATAGTAGTTCCTGAAGATACTATATATACATCAGAGTTAAACAAGGGTACATTAGAAGTTTAATACAAAATCAAGTACAAAGCTGAATACATCACTGGAATCAACTGAATAACTAGAAACAACTGAATACTGAATTGAAATAGATGGCTAGATCTTCAAGCAAAGATCCAACTCCGAAGGTGAGTCTATAATGTTGTATCACTCAGTCTGACCCGAGCATAAACCAAAACACAAAACACTCGAGACAGGACATACATACTTATACAATGTAAACTAACTCAAGTGAACTGTAATATGAGGCACAAGTAACTTAAAGGATGCTTGGGACCGCCCGTCCTCTAAGGATCCGTTAACTATTTACTATGTAGTAATATTTCGATTTTATAATAATGTCTATAAGTAAAATAAACTTACTTTCAAATAGCGTTAAGGGTTTATATTTTCCAGCTTAACATGTAATAGTCCCAGTAGTCTATCCAATATCATAGTCTCTCCTAATCGGGAAGCCAACAGATGATACTCCACAGGCTACGGGAGAAATCCAAACCCGTACAAGGCTCGCTAGGGTAGGTGACACGGCACAACTAGGCAATGCCAGGGTAGATATAACAATTACTATCCGGACTGTGGTAACGGCAGTAGCCACTACCGCCAACCTTGAGCCACACCCCCAAATCAAAAATCAAAAGTGGCCACCAAATCAATCTCAAAGTCATAATATAATATCGAAGGAGTGTGTCCGATCAGAGGAGCTACCTCATTGGACTAAAATCTCTCTCGTTCTAGCTACCTTATGCAAACTCACGGGAGTCGGGTCCACGTTCGTACCTCAATAGGACGTCACCACCATCCTACTTCATTTTGGAATCTTCGCCGCATACATGGTTAATAAAGTGTTTTTCGAAGTTAGCAGAGAGTACGACAACTTCTGATCCCGGTCTCTTTAAAAAACAAACGTTATTATAACCCATGGTTATTTCATTTTCAAATGGTTTGTATTTCATATCAAACATATTCATTTCAAAACCATATAAACCCAGTGTCATTATTCTTTAGAAAAGTAATATTTATTTTCAAAGTTGTAATACTCCCAAAATTTATACATTCAGTTATAACACATTATAATCATAATAATTTAAAAATCGTAGCACTTTAAAAATGTACCCTTAATAATTATAGCATTTCAAAAACATTACATTTTAGAAATAATAGCATTTCGATAACAAAAGCTTAAGACATTATAGCATTTGGAAAAGTAATACTTAAGAAAATTATAGCATTTTGGAAATGTAACCTTAAGGAATCATAGCATTTTTGAAATGTAATACTTTCCACTTTAACATTTTATATAATCAAAGTATTTATATACTTACAAATTTTAACATGGTCATTTTATCATAGCCTTATAGTTAAATAAACTTTATTGCTGTAATATCTAGTTTAAAGCTGAAATTCTTATGTTAAGTTAAAAGTACATTATTAATTTACATTTATTATCACAATAAAGAAACTATATTATTTTATTCATTTAAAATATGCCATTTACATTAATTAAAACTTACATATCAAATGTACATTAACAACTTACATTTTATTATTACAGTAAGGAACATTTATCATTTTAATCAATTTAAAATGCACCATTACATTAATTAAAACTTACATGTCAAATGTACTTTTAACTTACATTATTACAATACAGTGCATTTATCATTTTAATCAATATTACAATAATTAAAACTTACATTATCAAATGTACATTTTAATTTACATTTTTATTACAATAAAGAGCATTTATTATTTTAATCAGTATTACACTAATTAAAACTTACATTATCAAATGTACGTTTTAGTTTACAATTTTATTACAATAAAGAGCATTTATTATTTTAATCAATATTACACTAATTAAAAATTACATTATCAAATGTACATTTTAATTTACATTTCTATTATAGTAAAGAGTGTTAACCCTACTTTTACACGGCTCAACAACCTAATGTGCTACAGGGATCAGCGACCTAAATGACCAAGCGGGTTAAGAAGTTTAACGACTTAATGAACCAAAGCCTCCAGCGAGCTAACATAGATGCGGGTTAGCGACTTAATCCATTCAGCGGGTTAGAGACCTAATCCATTCAGCGGGTTAGCGAGCTAAGGCAATCATTGAGCCAACATGGCTACGGCTTAATAAAGAGCGCAACCTAAATTTGTAATGACCTATTGACTTACCGATCTAAGAACCAAGCGACTCGGTTATTCAACGACCTAAAAGCCCTAGCGACTTAACGAGTTACGATCTATCATCTTCCACTATCACGAGCCGAATTCACATAACCTCTTCCATTAGGTCGCTCGCGACCTAAGCTGCATACTGCATCTTCTACTAGGTCGCTCACGACCTAAACAAACCAAGGCAACTTCCATATGCCGCTGGCTTTTATACCGCTACTTCTTATGCCATAGTTCCTTAGGTCGCCACTCCCTCTCCTGCTACCCCTTAGGTTGCCCACGACCTATAGCATGACCGACCTAACCTACGACCTAACTCCAGAAATCTCCTATAAATACCTTGCCTACTCCACCGAACAGGGGACTTTTGGCTCATTGCTGGAATGCCTATACTCTGCTGTTTTCTCGACTCATCTGACACTTGAAACACCGAAGAACCTCTACGGACTTCAAGAGAGATCTAACACATTCGACATGAATTGGAAGAGCTCTTATACATTGAAGTTCTAGCTACTTGTCTTAGTTGTGGTGTAATCAAAGATCATTGTAAAAGTTGTAATCGAATCAGCCATAAAGAAGATTAAAGTGGACATAGGCTTAACATTAAGCCGAACCACTATAAAAACCGTGTATCTTTACTTGATTTTCTGTTATCTTCTGCATATCTCTAGTTCCCGTACTAACGGGTGGTGCTTTCACATTTTTACTACTTACACCGGGGTGTTAGCGTTCAATTTTAGCGTTAACATTTTTGGTTCTTTCACTGAGAACTCGAACTCAGGATGCTTTCATCATTGCTTCGCAAAAGTTCGTTGAAAGAATCTCTCTCAAAACCAGAAGTCTATCAGAGATTATGGCTCCTGGAAGAAAGCGCAGATCCACTAGACCTGGTGATGTCCATGAGAATACCGCCACTTCTCCTTCGTTAAGTCAAGCCGCTCCAAGTGTTGGAATTACACGGGCAGAGTTAGATGTTGCAGTGTCTAGGTTATATCAGCTAATGGAAGCCCAGAACACTTTAATGCTTGATAGGTTGAATGCTTTGCTTGGATCTAACCATCGACCAGTGAATAATATAGAAAACTTTGCTGATGATGTTCGTAATCCTGAAGAGAGGAATATTCCTCAAAAGGCAACTAGCCCCGCTGAAGAGGCACCTCCCCAAGCCGGAGGACCAATGCAACAGCCGACTCTCCACGAACGTTTGTCCAGACAAACTTCCATGAAAATGGCTGAAGTCTGTCCCGCAGAGTCTCTAAACGATGAGGAATACATCTCGGGAATTGTTCGACAAATTATGAAAGAAAGTATGCAAAGAGAAGAAGATGAAAAAGAATGGGGTTTCGCTCCAAGCAAAACTCCGTTCACCGAAAGGATTCTGAAGGTGGAGATTCCAAGGAAGTTTGCTCCCCCCACCATTCCGGCTTATAAAGGAACAAGCGAACCCTAACCAATTCCTATATATGTATGGCTGGCACATGACTGGTGCTAGGGCATCGGTTGAGATCAAATGTCGGTACTTTCCGGTATACTTGGAAGGAGTGGCTCTGCTCTGGTTTACAAAGCTACCGGTCCGATCTGTAGACCAGTTCTCTGATTTAACTTGAAAGTTTAAAGAACACTTCAGGTTGTATGCTTCAAAGGCGAAGGATATAATGTCATTGTCTAGCCTGGAACAAAATCCCGAAGAGTCAATTAGATCTTTATTAAACCGCTTCAACATAGCCTTAGATGAAGTCGACAATGCAGAGCCACGAATGGTTTTGACTTGCTTAATGAGGGCTATTGACAAGTCGAGTGAGTTTGGGAAATGGTTGAAGATGAAGGAACCAAATTTGCTTGAGAAATTCTACAAGAAAGCTGATGAGTTCATGCGCTTGGAAAGCCTTCCTACGCCAACGAAAGTGGAATTGACGGAGGTTAAGAATAACACTGCTGCTCCTACCAAATAGGAATCCGGAAGTCAGAAGAGGGAGAATAACGGTGGGAAGAAGCAGAAGGATGTGAAGAAACCTCGCTTCTTAAAACCTTCAGATTTCACCCCTTTAACTTATACTTCGGAGAATATACTTTTCGCTACCAAAGATGCCGTGGAATATCCTAAACCACCTGTGATGAAGCTTGGGAAAAAGGGTGTTCAAAGTGAGAGATTTTGTCGGTTTCATAATTAACCCGGTCATGATACTAACGAATGTCGCCATTTAAAAAGTTTGATTGAAGAACTGCTGAGAGAGAACAAGCTGCAACAATATGTTAAGGGGAATAGGAATGACCCAACTTCATCTACTGAGGGCCAGCAACTTCCTGCTCATCCATCTGGCTCGAGTGAGAGGATTACCGCGCATGATTCAGAGTGACCTGTTATTAATGTGATCACGGGAGGTCCTCACCCGACAGGCAGAAGCTGGGGTGAGATGGAAAGATATGCTCATGCTTTGAAATATGCTCCAGCAGAAGAAAATGTTTTTGTGTTGGAAGACGCTGCACCTTTGAAGCAGCAAAGAACTTTTAATGATGACATTGTGTTCAGGGCCAGGGCCTCTATGGGTGTTGAAGCTCCTACCATGGATCCCTTGGTCATCTCTGCTGGTATCGGACCTGCTATTGTAAGAAGGGTGCTTGTTGACTGCGGCGCCTCTTGCAATATCCTCTTCAAAAAGACATTCGATCAAATGAAGATTCCTATGACTGATGTTCAAGCTTCATCGCAGAAGATTGCTGGGTTCATTGGGGAACAAAAGCAGCCGATTGGAACTATTGATTTGTTTGTGGAGCTTGGAGAGGGGCAGAAAAAGGTGGTTCGAAAGCAGAATTTTGTGATTGTTGATGGATTTTCTGCTTACAATGCCTTCCTAGGCCGGCCAACTCTTGTAGCATTCAAGGCAATTCTCGCCCCGTGGTGCCTCACTATGAAGTTCCCCATGGATAATGGCGTCGGTGTTATTGAAGGGGATTAGAATGCTGGGCGAGAATGTTATCTTATAGAGTTGTGGGAAGCAAGGAAGAGAGAGATGGGAAAGGATGTGGCAACTCTACCCCGCATCAAAGAACCAACCTTGTAGCAATTACAGGGTGAACCCTGCACTGGCGAGCATAGTGGTGCACGAAAAGAAATGGATCCCAGAAAAGCCAGTACAGGGTAGAATAAAGTGGTGCTAGTGGAAGTAACGGTGCCAGTACCTGTTGACCCGAAAGACCCAAACAAGATGCTGAATGTGGGTTCTCAACTTAGAGTGACAGTTCAAAATATTTTGATATCATTCTTGAAAGCAAATATGGATGTATTAGCTTGGAGTCATGCCGATATGTGTGGAATATCTCCAGAGATCGCAGTACACACTCTGAATATTGATCCGAAATTCACATCTATGAAGCAGAAAAGAAGAACCTAGGGTCCAGAAAGGGCAGCAACATTAAAAGAAGAAGTAGATCGGCTCATGGAGAATGGTTTCATCAGAGAGTCCACTTATCCAAATTGGGTTTCTAATCTGGTGCTGGTTAAAAAAGCAAACGGAAAGTGGAGAGTATGCATCGACTTTTCAGATTTAAACAAAGCCTGCCCAAAGACTGCTTCACGTTACCAAGGATTGATCATTTGGTGGATGGAACAGCTGGGCATTGTTAACGTGAAAATCTGACGCTAACACCTCGGTGTATGTAGAAACGATGTGAAAGCACCACCCGTGAATACGGGAATCAAGAAATAACAGTAAGTAATAGAAAATGTAGTAAATGAGCATAGAGTTTATAGTGGTTCGACTTATGATCAAGCCTACGTCCACTTCAATCCTTTTTATTGTTGATCGGATTACAACTTATTACAATCTCCTTCAATTACAATCCAATTCAATTCAAAAAGAAACAAGTAGCTAGAGAAAACTTCGACGTGATAGGGTTCTTCGAATTCATGATTGAATGTATTGAATTCCTGTGCGAAGTTGATCTAAGCGTCCTGCGTGTGCTTGAAGTGATGGAGTGTAGATTGCTTTGAAGATAGTGGAGTTTCAATGTCTTGAAAAAATATCATCCAAAAAGTCCCTTCAAAGTTGAAGATTGTCGTGTATTTATAGGGATTCTTGGTGTCAAGTTTAAGCGGCGGCCGAAATGAGTTGGATCGTGAGTCGGCTCCGGGTTAGGCTAGGTCGTAGGTCGCCCTTTCCCACCTATGCACGGCCTACGGTTTAAATGGGAGGCGCATGTTCCCCTGGCTTCAAATCTCAAGTCCTAGGTCGTTGCTGAGTTAACGTGCTATGTGTTAAGTTTTAACACCTCCTCTCCTTTATCCCCTAGGTCATCGCCGAGTTGCCGAGGTTCCGACTCAAGTGTAAACTGATTTACTTTCGACATTTAGGTCGGCCACTAATTTGGGTAGATAGGTCGGTACACATGCTGAGTCGGAACCGTCTTCTGAGCATTAAGTCGGCATGCTTCTTAAGAGGTTAGGTCGGCATGCCTCTTATGCCCTACTCAGTTAGGTCGGTTTTCATGATAAGTTACTAGGTCGGCGAGTCATCACCGAGGTGGGGTAACATTTTCCCCTCGAAGGATGCGCCTAAGGATTAGGTTGTGTGCTTCGATTGCCCTTAACCCGTCCCTTCTTAGGTTGGTAGGTTGTGTACGACCTAACAGTTATACCGCATACACCGCCCCAAGTGTTCCACTGTGGAGTATAAGTTGGCATTCCTTATTCTTCTTCGTCACTTTTTTTCCTACTTGATTCCGCCATTGAAGCATCCTCAAATTCTTAAAGGCGATTCTATTCCAACCAGTCACCGATAATCTCTACCGTTGATCGCGTAGGTAACCTCATTCTTCTTCCGATTGTAGGTCACTGTCGATTCGTAAACCTTGTTGCTCGAACTCGAATCGTTCCTTTGCACGACGTCCCATCACAAAATCCATCATACTTATAATCGGCAAGGCGTAGGTTGCTCGAGGTGATCATTGATACAACGAAGGCAGTTTATTACCTCAAGCTAGATGATCTCTGATGGCATGGCATCGAATTTGTGACAATTTTGAATCGCATTATTGGGTGATTGGTCGGCATGAACGAAGGCGGCTGTTGATGGAATGGTTATTGGGTTAACGGGTTGAATGCCGTGGGATGTTGTTTCGGGAGCGAGTTAGTGAATTTGGGTGGCTTAGCCTTTGGCCGACCTGGCTCTTAAGTCACCTTAAGTCGTGGCTGAGATAATGCTTGAAGGAAACTTGCCGATCTAAACTTTAAGGCTTGAATCGTGACCGAGTTAATACTTGGAGAAGTTCCTACCTTTTGAATCGGAGCTTGCCTTCTTATCTCTCCCTTGCGACCTAGAGGACTGAGTTGCCGAATTAAACTGCTTAGACTCCGACCCGCTACCGACCTAGACTTATCTCGCGAAAGACTTTTAAATCGTAACCGAGTTAATGCTTAAGCTTTGGACGTGTTGATATTTAGGAGCATAGACCCACTTTGAGTATTTGACTTGAACTGCCGAACTAAGTTGCCTAAATTTTGAACTGCCCCAACTTTAAATTTGCTTGAATTTCATTGTATTATTTTACAGACCGCATTAACTTATAAGCTGCCGACCTGTTGACAATAACAAACAAAGAAAACCAAGGCGAAAATACTGCCATTGACTGCCCACATCAAATGACAGATTAGTCGAGACAAGATAAGCAACTTAATTACATTGCATGAAATGCTTGTGAATCAATCAACTAAAGTTAAATACCAATGCAAAGTATTAACAATTTGAACTGATTTGTCTGCATCAACATTATACTTGCATATTTAGGCTTAAAACAATAGTCCCTGGATTTCATAACTAACAAATGCTTGCTAGTTTTCATTCCAGTTATATTCGTTTATTGCTTTGTTAATTTTATACAACACCTCACATATTTTAGGAAACGTGCACCTTGATGTTTGAATATCCAGTTGTTTATGTAGAATGACTTCCCATCAAGAAGAATGGCAGCTCAAGAGGAAGAAACTTTTCCGACAGCTCTTCCTATAGAGAACCCTCCAGAGAGAACCTCAACTATTCTAACTCCGAGAGCATTTACTCAGCTGCGTACTCAATTTGGTTTTACTGAAAGTGATGTCCTACTCCCTGGGCCAAGTGATACCGCCGACAATCCTCACAATAGTTTTATTGCAATCAATCGTCAAATGTGCTTAAGCGGGGCGATCCCTCCTTTTAATGACTTTCTTCGAATTCTTCCCCTTCGGTTGTCAATCTCTCCATCCCAACTTCATCCTAATGGCTACGCCATCTTGATGGGGTTGTGTGTTTTGTTTAGAAGAACTTTTGATCGCTTGCCAAGTTTTGAAGAAATTCGTTGCTTATGCTCGTTTGCAAAGAGTAAAGATCATCCTTCCCTTATAATTGTGAGGAGTGCTAGAAACCGCAAACTTATTTCCGATCTTACCGAAAGCGTTCATGGATTTTTGAACCAATTTTTCTTCGCTCGCCGCCCCCCAGGGTTTTATGCCGTCTGGAGAGTAGGAAGTAAGATTACCTGTTTCCATTTTCTCCATTTTCAAGCTTTCTCGAGATCCGAATTACCAATTGCTAATTTTATTCTTTGCTCTTTTCAGCACTTCCTCTCCCCTCTAGAGACCCGGTCCATAAGCAGACTTTTGACAGATTTAGTGCCGTGGCCGTAGAAGAGAGAAGCGTCAAGTTTTTGTTGAGGGATGAATTTTTGCATCAATACGGGCTTCTACATACTTCTCGCTCTACGCATCCTCACGAAGCCCTGGATTCTCCAGCTAAAACTCCAAATGCCCCACCTCCTGCTAAAGAGCCTGTGCAGGGAGAAACTACCATTGAGGCCTCGCTAGTGAAATATTCGACTCCGAAAGACGCTGCGGGGCCCTCCGATAAGCCTGCACTTGCCCCAATCATTGAAGAAGAGGAACCTCTTCTTCAAACCGGGGAGAACGTTGAGAAAGGACTTGATGGAGGAAGCTCCGCTAAGCATGGCGGTGATGACATCTTCGAAGATTTGAGCGACATAATGATCACCTCTCAAGAGCTCTTCAAAGATGACCCTGCTGTTACCAAAGTTATATCTCCGACAGTTGAAGCAACTTCTGCCCTTAAACAGACCCCCTCATCCGGAGAATTGCCGTTAGCTATAAAACCTGTTGTTACCCCTCGACTGACGAGCGGTTCGTGGTTCAGCGCGTGTAGTTTACACATCACATATGACTAGGATTCTTTGACATCTTACACACTTAGCTTTTCACACTTTCAAAAAATTCTAAAGTTGTGCTTTTTCCAATTTCAGGTTCTTCAATGAAGCGAGGTGGCTCGTATTATGATGACTTCCAGCGATACGGGAGACGCGGCCAGTATGACTATAAGCGCTATCTTCCTGTTCACAAAGAGACTGGTGAAGAGAGGGCCGCTCGGAAGGCTCGGGAGAGACGTGCCCATGAAGAACGTTATGGAAGACCGGATGACCGATACGATTCTTCCCACAAAGAGGGTGACTCCCACAAACGCAAATCTCACGATGACAGAGGGAAGAGTCACATAACTGATGACCCAAGTAAACGGGCTAAAGTCGGTGAGCAACCAATGCCTGCAACTTATGAAAAGATTACCGCTCCTATTCCTTCTCAGTCTCCTGCCCCTTCCCGTACTGATATCCAGGCGATTATTAACAGGCCTTCTTACCAAGTTGGACCAGGTCCAGCCACTCTCCAAAGTCGATTTCCAAATTGGTGTTTAAAAGGAGTTCGCTTTGACCTTGACCTGGTTCCCATAGATAAAAATGCCATGTTACGAAACCTTGATGCCGTTGGAATTGACATTGAGAGGATGTCAAATTGGCAAAAACTTGTTGATGAGCTCCAAAGGGTGAATCGGGCCAATCTCGAAGCTATGCTGACCATGGAGAATGACCAAACCGAATGGCAAAAGACCCTTAAGCAGCATGATGCAGAAATGAGGAGCATTGCCGATTATAATGAGAAACTTGAAGCAGAAGTTGGGAAACTCAAAGAGGAGCTTGCCACTTCCTCCACTTCTTATTCTCAAAGGGAGAGTGTGCTCCAGCAGCAGGTGCGAGATGCTAATGCTGCGCAAAGGGATGCCGAGGCCAAGGCTGATGGGCTGGAGCAAATTGTAGAGGGCTACCATACTGATATTACTCAGTTACGAGGGCAAACTGACTTTCAGGTTGCGGAAATTGAAAAATTGAAAGCTCAACTATCTAAAGTCGAAAGAGAGCGAGATGAGGCTATTGCTGGTAGAATTGCAGCTGAAGAAGCTCATGAAGCTACCAAAGCTGACATCGGCTCGACATTATTTGAATTCTATTTGCAAAGTGTGTTAGGGCGTGGCAGTCTTGCATTTCTGGGTCCCAAATATGAGGTTACCCTAGCTGAAGTATGGGAAGCCGCGCTTGATATGTTTAAAGGCACCGGGTACACTGAAGGGGAGCTAGAGGCGCACTATTTAGACTTCGAAGCTCGTACAGCTCTTGCTAGAGGGAAGGAGCAACTTGCTAGATCGCGAGTTGAAATAATGGGGGAAAAGCATCAAGAAAAAGAAACAACTTTGACTGCCCTTGTCCCTCCTTCAACTTCAGTCGATGTTGACATTGCTGGTTCTAGCTCTCATACACCGATTCCTACTAAAGCTGATACCGGAGCCATAATTACACAAGCCGTAGATGAGCCACAAGAAAGTTATGAAGCTCTAGACTACGAAGTTGAAGTGATACCACCAACTTCTCCAGGTAACCCTAATAATGCTCAGGGGGACAACTTGCTAGTTTCTTACGGATTCGACGAGCTTCTTGATTATTTCTTGAATCTCGACGAGCCGTTGTCTCCTCTTTTTGCGGGAATTACTGACAGTTTTAACTTTTCCTTTGTAGAGAAAGCGCCGAGCGTCATTCAAACTTCTTCACCTCCAGTTACTGTTCCTCTGCCTCCCCCAATCACTCCTACCCCTCATCTGGGATCACAGGAAGAAATAATAGGTGCCCTTCGTGGCTTGGATGACCCAGCTGCTTCGCAAGAGCAAAAGGACGAAGGACTTGAGGGAGGTGAGATATCTCCAAAGCGGACTCCTTCTGATGAAATAACTTTGTCTAAACTTGTTACTCCAGGAAGTGAATCTTCTTCAAAGAGGAAAAAGAAGCGCTGAATATCAAAGAAGAGGAGGGAGAGCATCATTGCTACTAAAGAGGAACCGGAAGTTGAACCAGTTGCACCTCCCTCTCCCTCTTCCCTCATGCCTAAAGATCGACCCAAAAAGCTAACCATCCGGCCGGGTGAAGGGTCCAAAGGTGGCAAGAAGAAATGAAGATTCCAGTTTTTAGCTTTTGGTTTTTTGCACGTACTGGTCGGGGATTGTGCGGGTACCGGCCCCCGCTTTCTTTATTTCGAAACTTGTATCTGTAAGAAATTGTAATAGAACTGAATAAAATGATCCTTTATTTGTACAAACTTCTTGTTTGAATTTGAGAATGCATCTATTTTTTATTTTTGTACAAGTTTCTTTATATAATATTGCAGTGGGCTTATGGTATGTTGTTTGAGCATTACTTTTTCCAATGTAGCTATACCATGTTTTGTTGCCCCCATACCATAAGCTCGTTGCAATACTTTCAATTTCGAAGGGACTTGTACTCTTTTCTCTTTTTGGAGAATACTTATTCCGTTCTTGGAGGAATACTATTCTACTTGAAATAGAGTTCTCCCCGTTTCATATGAGTTCTCACGCCCTACCCTTCGGAAATATCACTTTTTTTTGCATATATATATATATATATATATATATATATATTTTACAAAGTGAATTCTCCTATGTAGTAGAGCGGGCCTCCGAAGAACACTCTAGTCTTTGTAGGAAGGGTCTCTCTCTTTTTTTTTTAAATATAGATGAACCGATCTTCCTTCAAGAGCTAAAGTGTAGCTTTAAAGAGGACTTTCTCTTTTTTTTTCCGCATTTCTGATGAAATGCTTCTTTAGAAAGTTGCATCTCTGAGGAGGGATTTTTCACGTTTCAACACTTGGAAGTTTTATTTCAATCTTGGTGAAACGTGTACCTCCAAAGAGTTGTGCCTCTGAAGAGAGCCTTTTCACGTTTTAACACATGGAAGTTTTATTTCAATCTCGGTGAAACGTGGGCTTCCAAAGAGGTCTTTTTATCATTTCAGCTCCTGGTGAAGTGGACCTCCGAAGAGCGACTCTTACACTTCAGCTCCTGGTGAAATGGGCCTCCGAAGAGGGCTTTCCACGTTCCAGCACTTGGAAGTTTCATTTCAATCTCGGTGAAACGTGTGCCTCCGAAGAGGTCTTTTTATCATTTCAGCTCCTGGTGAAGTGGACCTCCGAAGAGCGACTCTTACACTTCAGCTCCTGGTGAAATGGGCCTCCGAAGAGGGCTTACGCTTCAACACTTGGAAGTTTTATTTCAATCTCCGTGAAACGTGTGCCTTTGAGTGGGGCTGCTGCCTGGGAGTTACTCTCTCATGGTTGGATGGATTTACGGGGCGGTCACAAGTTACTTGGACGTTCGTTGTGCAAACTGTCCCAACTAGTGGACAAGTGCTTTGCCTCCCCGCGGGGAAGAAGGTGCCTCTGGTCGTCTTATGGACTCCCAGGGCGAACACAAGTTACTTGGACATTCGTTGCACAAACTGTCTTAGCTAGTAAACAAGCGCCTCACCTTCCCATAGGGAAGGTGCCTCCGATCGTCTCACCCATAGAGGAAGAAAACTCTCATTTTGCGGCTTGAGCCGTCAGGGGTCGTTATCCTCCGAAGAGTTGTGCCTCCGAAGAGGGCTTTTCCACGTTCCAACACTTGGAAGTTTTATTTCAATCTTGGTGAAACGTGGGCCTCCGAAGAGGTCTTTTGTTGGTGCCGGTCAGCTTGCCCATTTCATTTTGTTGGTTGTCCATATTGGTAATCTCTTGGTACCATCTTTAAGCATGCGTCATTTTATTATGGGGTTGCTTTATCCAAAGGAATGTATTCCAGCGGAACAATGGTTTGCTTAAAGTACTTTCTCAAAAGAATGTACTCCAGCGGAACCATTGTTTGCTTAAAGTACTTCCTATATAGGATTTCGGCCCTAGAGTCTTTTGCTGCTTAAAGCTTGCTTGCTTTTGAGTGATGCCAAGGATTGCAATTGCTTGATACTGCGATGGGTAAGTCTGCCTTTTCCTTTTTTTTAGAATTTCCTGCGAATTTAAATCGATATTTCAGCAATATATTCGAAGTACTTTACCTATCGAAATAAAATAAGCAACTTGTAACAGGAAAGAACACAAGATTTATAGTGGTTCGGCCAAAAGTCGGGCCTACATCCACTTTATAGTTCTCATTATTCACTCGCACTGGTTTTACATGAGCTTTCGATACAAGAATCATACATTCATAATTCTTTTACAACATTTCAGTAAAGCTTTTAAGTAAAATATGGACGCAAGTGATTGCTGTTCCAGGCTCTCGGGATTGAATCTCCTTCAACAGTTATGAGTTTGAATGAGCCATCAAGAAGTTTGCTGCCTATGACATATGGCCCTTCCCAGTTTGGCCTGAACACTCCTGTTGCTGTCATTTTTCAAGACTAAATCCCCAATTTCAAAGCTGCGATGGCGGACTTTGGAGTTGAAATGCCTGGCTATTTTTTGCCGATGAGACGTAACTCTGAGCTTAACCTCTTCTCTTTTTTCATCAAGGAGGTCAAGTGCCTCAAGTTGAAGTTTTTCATTTTCAGCTTGATCGAAGTGAATTCTTCTATGTGAAGGGACTTTCGTCTCTACTGGAATCATTGCTTCTGATCCATATGCCAATGAGAACGGAGTGTGCCCAGTTGCAGTTTTATGAGTAGTTCTGTATGCCCATAGTGCCAGTGGTAGCTTATCGACCCAACCACCTTTTGCTTTTTCCAATTTCTTTTTGATGGTTGACTTGATGATTTTGTTTACTGCTTCCACTTGCCCATTTTCCTGCGGATGGGCCACTGCTGAAAAAATCTTTTGGATTTTGAATCGTTTGCAGAAGTCCTGGAATTCTTCGCTTTCAAATTGAGTACCATTGTCTGTGATTATTTTCTACGGCACACCATACCTGCAAATGATATTTTTAGTCACAAAATTTATCATTTTCTTAGAGGTAATAGTAGCCAAAGGTTCAGCTTCAGCCCATTTAGTAAAATAATCAACTGCAACAATAGCATATCTAATCCCTGATTTGGCAGTCGGTAATGGCCCAATGAGATCCATTCCCCAGATGGAAAATGGCCACGGACTGACCATCTGTGTTAGCTCAGTGGAAGGTGCTCTAGGAATTTTGGCGAATCTCTGGCACTTGTCACATTTTCGAGAATAGGCAGCAGCATCTCGATTAATTTCCGGCCAAAAATATCCATAACGGAGAATTTTCTTTGCTAATGTCTGACCACCCGTGTGATCTCCACATTCCCCTCCGTGTACTTCAGCTAGAATTGTCTTGGCTTCATCTTTAGTTACACATCGGAGTAATGGCATTGAAAAACCGCGCCTGTACAATCGGCCGTCTTGGACTATATATCTGGAGGCTTTCCTTAGAAGCTTCTGTCTTTCTCTCGAATTTTCTGGCAAAGAACCTCTGAGTAGATAGTCCAGTATCGGAGTCATCCATGATTCTTGTTCCTGAGATACATTCATAATCCAGTCAATATCCATCTCGTCTGTACTTGGTGCTGACAGGACTTCGACGGGGACTAATCCCAATAGTTGAGCTTCACCGGTACTTGAATACTTTGCGAGGGAATATGCCTTCATATTCTCTTCCCGGGGAATATGGCTTATTGAATAATGATCGAAATCCTCAAGAAGCTCCCAGGCCTTTAACAAATAAGCAGGTAGATTTCCTCCTTTAGCTTGGAATTCCTTCTTGACTTGGCATACAATAAGCTGAGAGTCACTGAAGATCTGTAATATTCTGATATTTAGCTCTTTAGCGATTCTCAAACCTGCATTGAGAGCTTCATATTTTGCTTCATTATTATTTGAAGGAAATTCCAGCTTCAGTGCATAACACAGTGATCGTCCTTCAGGGGTTTCAAGGACAACCCCTGCCCCAGAACAGTAGTCATTCCTTGCGCCATCAACGTATAATTTCCATCTCACCGGGACGTCATTAGTTTCCTCTTCCTCACTATCACCTTTATCTGTGCATTCTTCAATGAAGTCTGCTAAAGCTTGTCCGTTGATAGCTCTTCTGGGATGGTAAGTGATGTCATATTGATTGAGTTCAATATTCCACTTTAAAAGACGGCCCGAAGTCTCAGGGCGATACAGGACTTGCTTCAGAGGTTGATCAGTGAGGACTTTGATGGGATGATCTTGAAAATACGGCCTCAATTTCCGTGATGCAATCAATAGGCAATAGGCGAGTTTCTCCAGCTTCGAGTAATTCATCTCTGCCCCAGTGAATCTTTTACTAATGTAATAGACTGGTCGCTGGATTCTTGTATCTTCTCGAACCAATGCTGCACTCAGAGCGTGAGATGATATTGCCAGATATATGTAGAGATCTTCACCATTGTCGGGCTTTGAGAGTATTGGAGGCACTTCCATATGACGAACTAGCTCATCAAATGCGTTCTGGTACTCGAGAGTCCAATCAAAGATTTTTCTTCCTTTCTTTAGAGCGTCAAAGAATGGAATGCATTTATCAGTAGCTTTAGAAATGAATCGGCTCAAAGCAGTAACTTTTCCGTTAAGACTCTGCAGTTCCTTCTTTGTTCTAGGAGCTTTGCCCTCCTTCAAGGTAGTGATTTGGGCAGGATTAGCCTCAATGCCCCTAGCGCTCAAAATAAATCCCAAAACCCTTCCGGATTCCACTCCGAATGAACATTTCAACGGGTTAAGGTTCATTCCGTATCTCCGGAGGACCGCGAACATTTTCGCCAAGTGATCCATGTGGTCCACTGCTTTCTTTGACTTTACCAACATATCATCGACATAGACTTCCATTGTCTTTCCGATCTGCGGTTTAAACATGGTGTTAACAAGCCTTTGGTAAGATGCCCCCGCATTCTTGAGTCCGAAGGGCATCACTTTGTAGTAGTAAAGACCAACATCCGTTATGAAGCTCGTGTCCTCCTGATCTGGCTCATGCATCATGATCTGATTGTACCCGGAGTAAGCATCCATAAAAGACAACAATTCATGTCCAGCCATTCCGTCCACCAACTGATCGATTCTAGGCAGCGGGAAATAGTCTTTGGGGCAAGCTTTATTCAGATCTGAGAAGTCAATGCATACACTCCACTTCCCATTAGCCTTTTTAACCAAGACAGATTTGAGACCCAATCCGGGTAAACGGATTCTGTGACGAAACCATTCTCCATGAGTCGATCGACTTGTTCTTTCAGCGCTGCTGACCTCTCTGGACCTTGAGTTCTTCTTTTCTGTTTTACTGGCGTGAACTTTGGATCAATGTTGAGAGCGTGTACCGCAATCTCTGGTGATATTCCGCACATGTCAGCATGAGTCCATGCGAACACATCTAAATTTGCCTTCAAGAACGAGATCAGAATATTCTGAGCCGTAGTGTTGAGTTGTGAACCCACATTCAGTACCTTGTTTGGGTCCTTTAAGTCAACAGGTACCGGCACTGTCACCTCTACCGGCACTACCCTATTCTCCCCTGCACTAGCTTTTCTTGGGTCCTTCTCTCTCCGGGCACCGCTATGTTCGCCAGTGCAAGGACCAACCTGTAGTTGCTACAAGGTTCGTTCTTTGATGTGGACTGAAGGCGCCGCATCTTTTCCCATTTCTCTCTTCTTTGTTTCACATAGCTCTGCAAGATAGCACTCCTGTCCCACGTTCTGATCCCCTTTAATTACCCCAATTCCGTTATCAGTGGGAAATTTTATAGTTAGACACCATGGGGCGAGAACAGCTTTGAATGCAGCCAGGGTCGGTCGGCCCAAGAAAGCATTATAAACAGAGAATTCTTCAACAATTATAAAGGTCTGCTTTCGAGATACCTTTCTCGGCCCCTTTCCGAGCTCTACAATCAAGTCTATAGTCCCAATTGGCTGCTTTGGCTCCCCAGCGAAGCTAGCAATTTTCAATGATGAAGCCTGAACGTCAGCCATTGGTATCTTCATCTGGTCAAAAGTTTTCTTGAAGAGAATATTACACGAAGCCCCGCAGTCGACCAGAATTCTTCTCACAGTGGCCGGGCCAATACCGGCAGAAATGACCAGAGGATCTATCGTAGGGGCTTCAATACCCATAGAGTCCCTGGCGCTGAATATGATGTCATCAGGGAAAGCTTTCTGTTGTTTCAATGGCGCAGCATCCTCTAACACAAAAACACTTTCCTCTGAGGGTGCATGCTTCAATGCACGGGCATACCTTTCCATCTCACCCCCAGCTCCTGCCTGCTGGGTGAGGACCTCTCGTTATCACATTAATGACAGGCCTGTCTAACTCATGATCTACGGCCTTCTCACTCGAGCTTGGATGGTGAGCGGGGACTTGTTGCCTTTGGACTGATGAGGTTGTTGTGTCCCTACCCCTTTTAACATACTGTTGGAGCTTGTTCTCTTTCAACAGTTGCTCAATTACTTCCTTCAAGTGTCGGCATTCGTTAGTGTCATGACCAGGCTGATTGTGAAACTGACAAAATCTTCCACTTTTCTCCATTTTACCTCCAACCCTCATCTTAGGTGGCGTAGGATAACTGATATTATCTTTGGTTGCAAATAATATATTTTCAGGGGTATCAGTCAAGGGTGTGAATTTGAAAGCTCGACCTTTCTTTGCATCCCGTTGTTTCTTTCCACCGTCATTCCCCCTTTTCTGAGCATTGGATTCCTTTTTGTCTGGAGCGTTACTATCATTCTTAGTTTCTGCTGATGCCACCTTAGCCGATGCTTGAAGGCTTTCCAAGCGCATGAACTCATCGGCTTTTTTATAGAATTTATCGAGTGAATTTGGTTCTTTCATTTTCAACCATTCTCCAAACTTGCTCGATTTATCAATTGCCCTCATCAAGTATGTTAAGACCATGCGTGGCTCAGCATTATCAACCTCGGCCAAAGCTATGTTGAATCGATTCAAAAACGTTTTGATGGATTCTCCTGGGTTCTGCTCCAAACTTGACAATGACATTATATCCTTTGCTTTAGAGGCGTACAACCGAAACTACTCCTTGAACTTCTTAGTTAAGTCCGAGAACTGGTCAATGGATCTAACTGCCAGCTTGGTAAACCATAATAAAGCTACTCCTTCCAAATACACCGGGAAGTACCGGCACTTAATCTCATCGGATGCCCTGGCGCCAGTCATATGCCAGTCATACTTATACAGAAATTCGTTAGCATCACTTGTTCCTTTGTAAGCTGGAATAGTGGGCGGAACAAATTTTCTCGGGAATTCAGCTTTCAGAATCCTCTCGGTGAATGGAGTTTTGCTTGGAGCAAAGCCCCACTCTTTCTCATCCTCGTCCTTTCGTATACTTTCTTTCATGATTTGACGGACCATCCCTGAAAAATACTCTTCATCATCCATAGGCCCTGCGGGGAAAATGTCAGCCATTCTCTCAGAGTTTTGCCTTGACAGTCGTTCACGAAGGGTCGGTTGAGGTCCCGATCCTCCATCCTGAGGAAGTGGCCTTTCAACAGGGCTTATCGCCCTTTGAGAAGTATTCCCTCTAACACCCTGAGCTCTATCAGCAGAGTTTCCTTCTTTATTTGTTGGCTGACGATTAGCCTCGAGCAAATCATTTAGCTTATTTAATGTCAAGGTATTCTGAGCATTCTGAGCCTCTAATTGTGCATTTTGAGCATTTAACTGTTGATTCAATCCCAAAATCACAGCGTCTAATTCCGCTCGCGTAACTCCCACAATTGGAGTTGTCTGACTCAGAGGAGGAGAAGTGGCGGTGTTCTCTTGAACATCATCAGATCTGGCAGATCTACGTTTCCTTCCGGGAGCCATAATTTATGTTAGACTTCTGGTCTTAATAGAGATTCTTTCCTCAAAGTTTGGTGAAGCAATGATGTAAATACCCTGAGTTCGATGCTCTCAGTGAAAGCACCAAAAATGTTAACGTGAAAATCTGACACTAACACCTCGGTGTGTGTAGAAACGATGTGAAAGCACCACCCGTGAATACGGGAATCAAGAAATAACAGTAAGTAACAGAAAATGCAGTAAATGAGCACAGAGTTTATAGTGGTTCGGCTTATGATCAAGCCTACGTCCACTTCAATCCTTTTTATTGCTGATCGGATTACAACTTATTACAATCTCCTTCAATTACAATCCAATTCAATACAAAAAGAAACAAGTAGCTAGGGAAAACTTCGATGTGACAGGGATCTTCGAATTCATGATTGAATGTGTTGAATTCCCGTGCGAAGATGATATAAGCGTCTTGCGTGTGCTTGAAGTGATGGAGTGTAGATTGCTTTGAAGATAGTGGAGTTTCAATGTCTTGAAAAAATATCATCCAAAAAGTCCCTTCAAAGTTGGAGATAGTCGTGTATTTATAGGGATTCTTGGTGTCAAGTTGTAAGCAGCGGCCGAAATGAGTTGTATCGTGAGTCGGCTCCGGGTTAGGCTAGGTCGTAGGTCGCCCTTTCCCACCTATGCACGGCCTACGGTTTAAATGGGAGGTACATGTTCCCCTGGCTTCAAATCTCAAGTCCTAGGTCGTTGCTGAGTTAACGTGCTATGTGTTAAGTTTTAACACCTCCTTCTCCTTTATCCCCTAGGTCATCGCCGAGTTGCCGAGGTTCCGACTCAAGTGTAAACTGATTTACTTCCGACATTTAGGTCGGCCACTAATTTGGGTAGATAGGTCGGTACACATGCTGAGTCGGAACTGTCTTCTGAGCATTAAGTCGGCATGCTTCTTAAGAGGTTATGTCGGCATGCCTCTTATGCCCTACTCAGTTAGGTCGGTTTTCATGATAAGTTACTAGGTCGGCGAGTCATCACCGAGGTGGGGTTAACAGGCATGAACAGTTGTCTTTCATGGATTCTTACTCTGGATATAACCAAATCATGATGCATGAGCCAGATCAGGAGGACACGAGCTTCATCACCGATGTCGGTCTTTACTGCTGCAGAGTTATGCCCTTTGGACTGAAGAATGCGGGAGCAACTTACCAAAGACTTGTTAATGCTATGTTCAAGCCACAGATTGGCAAAACTATAGAAGTTTACGTTGATGATATGTTGGTGAAGTCAAAAAACGCAGTGGACCATATGGATCACTTAGCAAAAATGTTCGCAGTCCTCTGAAAGTATGGAATGAAGCTTAATCCTTTGAAATGTTCATTCGGGGTAGAGTCGGGGAAATTCTTGGGTTTCATTGTGAGTGCTAGAGGCATTGAAGCTAATCCTGCTCAAATTACTGCTCTGAGAGGAGTCAAAGCCCCTAAGACAAAGAAGGAATTGCAGAGCCTCAATGGGAAAGTTGCTGCTTTGAGTCGGTTTATTTCCACGGCTACGGATAAATGCATTCCATTCTTTGACGCTCTGAAGAAAGGAAAGAAAAACTTTGAATGGACTCCGGAATGTCAGAAAGCTTTCGATGAACTAATTTGTCACATGGAAGCGCCTCCAATACTTTCTAAGCCCGACAACGGTGAAGATCTTTTCATATATTTAGCAGTTTTGTCTCATGCCCTCAGTGCAGCATTAGTACGGGAAGATGCAAAAGTTCAGCGCCCCGGTCTACTACATCAGCAAGAGATTCACTGGGGCAGAGATGAATTATTCAAAGCTAGACAAGCTCGCCTATTGCCTACTGATAGCTTCCAGAAAGTTGAGGCCATATTTTCGAGCTCATCATATCAAAGTCCTCACTGATCAGCCTCTAAAGCAAGTCCTATTTCGCCCTAAGACTTCGGGTCGTCTTCTGAAGTGGAATATTGAACTCAGCCAATATGATATCACTTACCATACCCGGAGAGCAATCGATGGACAAGCTTTAGCAGATTTCATTGCAGAATACACAGATAAAGGTGACAGCGAGGAAGAAGTTACTGATGACATCCCGACCTGATGGAAGTTATATGTTGATGGCGCAGGAAACGACTATTGTTCTGGAGCTGGGGTCGTGCTTGAAACCATCGAAGGGCGATCATTGTGCTACGCATTGAGATTGGAATTTCCTTCGACAAATAATGAAGTAGAATATGAAGCTCTTATTGCCGGCTTGAAGATTGCTAAAGAACTGAATATCAAAGTGTTGCAGATCTTCAGTGATTCCCAGCTTATTGTATGCCAAGTCACGAAAGAGTTTCAAACTAAAGGAGGAAATCTGCCTGCTTACTTGTCAAGGGCCTGGGAACTTCTTGATGATTTCGATCATTATACGATAAGTCATATACCCGCGAAGAGAACATGAAGGCAGATTCTCTTGCAAAGTATTCAAGCACTGGCGAAGCTCAATCACTAGGATTGGTTCCTATGGAAGTCTTGTCAGCCCCAAGTATTAATGAAATGGAGAAGACTGGATCATGACTATTTCTCAAGAGAAGTGGTCGTGGATGACTCAAATCAAGGAATATCTACTTAACGGCTCCCTTCCAGAAAATTCAAAGGAGCGTCAAAAGTTGTTAAGGAAAGCCTCAAGATATGTAATTCAAGACGGTCGGTTGTACAGACGGGGATTCTCAATGCCATTACTCCGATGTGTAAACAAGGAAGAGGCTAGGACAATTTTAGCTGAGGTGCACGGAGGAGAGCGTGGAGATCATTCAGGTGGTCAAACTCAAGCAAAGAAAATTCTCCACTATGGGTATTTTTGGCCAGACATTAATCGTGATGCTACTAGCTACGCCCGAAAGTGTGACCGATGCCAAAGATTTGCAAAAATCCCAAGAGCACCTTCCACCGAGATAACGCAGATAGTCAATCCATAGCTATTTGCTATTTGGGGAATAGATCTCAACGGGCCTCTGCCAACTACCAAGTCCAGAATTAGATATGCGATTGTTGGTGTTGATTATTTCACTAAACGGGCTGAATCTGAACCATTAGCTACTATTACCTCAAAAAATATGATAAACTTTGTGACTAAGAATATCATTTGCAGGTACGGTGTGCCTCAAAAGATAATCACAGACAATGGTACCCAATTCGAAAGCGAAGAGTTCCAGGATTTTTGCAAGCGATTCAAGATCCAAAAAAGCTTCTCAGCAGTGGCTCATCCGCAGGAAAACGGGCAAGTGGAGGCAGTAAACAAAATTATCAAGTCAACCATCAAAAAACAGCTGGAAAAAGCAAAGGTGATTGGGTCGATAGGCTGCCACTAGCACTATGGGCATATAGAACTACCCACAAAACTGCGACTGGGCGCACTCCATTCTCATTAGCATATGGATCAAAAGCAATGATTCCGGTGGAAATAGAAGTCCCTTCATATAGAAGAATTCATTTCAACCAAGCTGAAAATGAAGAGTTGCAACTTGAAGCACTTGACTTCCTCGATGAATGAAGGGAAAGGCTCAGCTCAGAATTCCAGCTCATCAGCAAAGGATTGCCAGGAACTACAATTCCAAAGTTCGCCAACGCAACTTTGAAATTGGGGATCTAATTTTGAAAAGGATTATGACAGCAACAGGAGTGTTTGCACCAAACTGAGAAGGGTAGTATGTCGTAGGCAAAAAACTTCTTGATGGCACTTTCAAACTGACAACTGTCGAAGGAGATCCAATTCCAAGAGCTTGGAACAGCAATCACTTGCGTCCATATTTTACTTAAAAGCTTTTCTTAAATTTGTAAAATGATTATGGATGTATGATTCTTGTATTACAAGCTATTGTAAAACTAGTGCAAATGAATAATAAGAACTATAAAGTGGATGTAGGCCCAGTTCTTGGCCGAACCACTATAAATCTTGTGTTCTCTACTATTATAAAATGCCTGTTTTGTATCTATGTGTAAATACTTTAAATGTATTTCTAAAATATCGATTTAACATTGCAGGCCCTTAAAACAAAGCTTACCCAAAACAAGGCCAAGCGATCCCTGAACTCACTCAATAAACAAATGTCAGCCTCAAAAATTCCAAATTTCGAATCCTATATAAGGAGTGCTTCATTCAAACAGTTAGTGATTCCGTCGGACTCGCTTAACGATGAAGTACACTTCTTTGGATAAGACAAACTGCATGCAAAAGAAAGGAACATGTGCTTGGAAATGATAACAGGGAATCGCTGATGAGCAAATGATAAACAGACAAGGGTGAGCAGACAGAAAACAGCCAAAAAGAAATCCTGCCTCCCAACAAAATGGTTGGTGGAACCACCAGAGGGGCACCTTCCCAAAGCTAAGGCATCAGGCGCTTGCTACCTGATTAAGATCGTTTGTGCAAACGAACATCCGGTTGGATAGCTTGCATCCGCCCCGTGGATCCGCTTAACCGTGAGACGCAACCTTCATGGCAAGCCAACCACCCCAAAGACCTCTTCGGAGGCAAATGACCTCTTCGGAGGCACAAGCCCTCTTCGGAGGCACAACTCTTTAGGGGACAAAGACCTCTAACGAGGCACGCTAAAAAAAGAAAGTTCTCTTCTCAACAAAAAAAGATTGGTGGAATTACCGAGGGCCCTTGTTAACTAGTTGCGATCGTTTGTGCAAACGAACATCCAATTAAGTAACTTGCGTCCGCCCCATGAATCCATTCAACCATGAGAAAGTAACTTCCAGGCAATCAAATAAAGACCTTTTCGGAGGCACAAGCCCTCTTCGGAGGCACAAGCCTTCACCAAAGGCACACCTGCCCACTTCGGAGGCAAAAGACCTCTCCCGAGGCACCACAAGCCCTCTTCGGAGGCACTCGCCTTCACCAAAGGCACACCTGCCTTCTTCGGAGGCAGAAGTCCTCTCCCGAGGCACCACAAGACATCTTTGGAGGCACAAGACCTCTTCGGAGCCACGTCCCAAGAAAAGCACTTTCAAGCGAATGAAGCAAAAGAGCCCTCCAACGAGGCACAACAAGGATAGAAAAAAAGCCCTCTTCGGAGGCACACTGCAGCTCTCAAGGGAAGATCAATTTCCCCGTCTTGAAAATATTCTTCCCCAGAAGTTGTAGTGCCAATTCAAAGCCTTCGTTGGAAACTCGCTTCACCGCGTAGGAGAATCCACTTGCTAGAAAATAAAAGTGACTATCTCCGAAAGTGAAGTGTAAAAACTTTTTCAAACAAAAGAGTGAGAAGACTTCTCCAATACAAGGCACACTCTACTAAAGCAGAGTAACACTTCCTCAAAATGGAAAAATTATTCTCTAAAGAAGGATTGCAAGCCTTCTCAAAATGGAAGAGTTGTTCTCCAAATTAAGAGTACAAGTCTTCTCGAAACAGAAGAATTGTTCTCCAAATTAAGAGTACAAGTCTTCTTGAAACAGAAGAATTGTTCTCCAACTTAAGAGTACTAGTCTTCTCGACACAAAAGAACTGTTCTCCAAATTTTACCAAATAAAAGAAATTGCAATAAGCCATGGTAAGGGGGGAATAGAATATAGCTATATTAATTAAAGCAACGCTCAAGCAACATACCACAGACTTATTGCAATATCACACAAAGAAAATGAAGAAACTTGTGCGAAAATAAGGAATAAATGCATTCACAAATAACAGTCAAAAGATTGTACAAGTAAGAAAAATGATTTAATTCCATACTATAAAATTTTATACATGTGCAGGTTACAAAAGAGCGGGGAGCGGTACCCGCACAATCTCCGGTCAATACAAGCATTTGTATACAAGTAAAAAGCAAAACAAGAGGTTAAAGCGAGATTCGCTATTTCTTCTTCCCGCCACCATTAGAGCCCTCGCCAAGCCTGATGGTTTGGGAGCCGGCTTGAACAAGTCGGGGAAGAAGGAGATAGAGGTGCAGCTGGGTCTACTTCCGCCTTCTCTTCGCTAGCAGAAGTGCTTTTCCTTCTCTTTTTCGAAGTTACACGCTTCCCCTTCTTCCTTGAAGAAGACTCGCTGCCCGGAGTGATAAGTGCAGACAGCTTTGTGTCATCATGAAATTGCTCCGGAGTCTTTTCACCTTCTTCAAGTTCCTCAGCCTTTTGCTCTTGCGAAGCGGCCGGGTCATCCAAGCCTTGAAGAGCTTCTATTAATTCTTCTTGCGACCCCGGTTGAGAAGCAGAAGGAGGTGTAATTTGAAGAGATGGAGGTGGAACAACTGGAAGAGGAGAAGTCTGTGCGGCACTTGGCGTTTTCACTACAGAAGAAGAGAAGTTAAAATCAATATTCCTCGCAAAGAGAGGAGATAGTGGCGCGTTAAGGCTAAAGTAATAATCAAAAAGTTCGTCAAGTTCATGTGAAGTGAACAAGTAATCTGATTGAGCTAAATCAACGTTGAAGTTACCTGGAGAAGTTGGCTTTATAACGTCAACTTCAAAGCCTTGTGCTTCAGCGCTTTCTTGAGCCTCATCTCCAGTATGAGCAGTTACAATTTCAATGTCAGCTTTGGCAGGAGGCGGAGAATGGGAACTGGAGCCAACGATATCAATGTTGGCCGAAACCGAAGGAAGAGTCGGGTCGGTCAAGGGTGCCTTCCCTAAATTTCTCCTTCTGCCATTCCGGCTCACTCTTTAGCAAGTTCCTTCTTCCCCTGGCAAGGGCGGCACCTGCATCATCATCCAGATAGTGCGCCTCAAGATCTGCCTCAGCATAGCCAGCGCCTCCAAGCATATCAAGTGTGGCCTCCCACACTTCGGCCAAGGTAATCTCATACTTCGGGCCTAAAAACGAAAGGCTATCATGCCCCAAGACACTTTGTATATAAAACTCGAATAAGGTAGAGATGATGTTGGATTTGTTTGCTTCATGAGATTCTTCGGCTGCTGCTTTGTCGGTGATAGCTTCATCACGCTCTTTTTCAACTTCAGAAAGTCGAGCTCTTAACATTTCAATCTCTATGTTTTGGGAGCTGGTTTTTTTCTCGCAACTAAGCAACATCAGTTTGATAGCTTTCTACAATTTTCTGCTGTGCTTCAAATCTAGCTTTAGCATCTCTTTGACTAGCATGAGCGTCCCTCACTTGTTTTTGAAGCACTTCTTCCGTTTGAGTATAGGAAGTGGAAGAATTGGCAAGCTCTTCTTTGATTTTTTTCCAATTTCCGCTTCAAGCTTATCATTGTAAGCGGTGATGTTTTTCATCTGTACATCGTGCTGGTCGAGAGTTTTCTTCCACTCGGACTTATCGCTCTCCATGGTTAACATAGCCTCAAGATTCAAGCAATTCACCCTTTGAAGCTCGTCAACTAGCTTTTGCCATCCCGACATTCTCTCATTGTCAAGTTTAACTACGTCGAGATTTCTTAGCATGGCTTGCTTGTCAATAGGAATCAAGTCCAAGTCGAAGCGCACTCCTTTTAAACACCAGTGTGGAAACTGGCTTTGGAGTGCAGGCGGGGCATTCTCGATTTGATACGGAGGCCTGTTGATGATCATTCGAATATCAGCTCCTTGAAGGGCAGGAGAGCTGGAAGGGATTTCCAAAGAGATGGGAGCGGCGGGTTTTTCAGAAATTGCGGACGACGAACTTTGACTTAACTTGGCCCGCTTGCTCGGATCTTCAGCAATGTGACCTTTCCCTTTGTCATCATGAGATTTTCTTTTTTGGGAATCATCACCTCTCTGGGAGGAATCATATCGTTCATCCCTTCTCCCATAGCGCTCCTCATAATCCCGCCTATCATGAGATTTTCTTATGGCTCTTTCTTCATTAGTTTCCCTTGGGGCAGGAAGATACCGCTTGGGGTCATAAGAGTCGTGCCTTCCATAGCGCTGAAAATCATCATAGTATGAGCCACTACGTCGCATTGGAGAACCTTAAAATGAAGAAGAGACAAGTTCAGAAATCTTCAAAGTAAAAAAGTTAAGTGCACAAAGTTGTTGAAATCCTAAGTAGTTGGACACCCGTTGATTGAGAGTAGTTGGAGTTCTTTTCGGGGGATTATCCAAGGGGTTAGCTATTGGGAAGGCCTCTCCAGCTTGCCCTACTATCTCTTCTAGAGAAGTCATTCTCCACAAGAAACTGGATATTCAAATATGAAGGTGCATGTTTCCTAAATGTGTGGAGTGTTATGCAAAACTGATAAAATGACAAGAAAATATAACTGGAATTAAATTAATAGGCATTTGTCGATTATAAAATTTAAGGTCTTGTTATTTTAGGTCCAACTACAAGTGCAGTGTTGATGCAAATAGATCATCTTCAGTTGATTAATTTTGCTTTGCTTTAATACTTCACTTGAATTTGTTGATTTATAGCACTTCATTCGTATAATTTCTTTAAGTTGATTATTCTTTATCGACTAATCTGTCATTCGATGTGGGCAGTCAGTGGCAGTATATTCGCCCTAGTTTTCTGCTAATGTTGTATTTAACAGGTTGTTAGCATTAAAAGTTAATATAATCTGTAAAGAAGTGCAACAAGTTCAGGCATTTTATCTCAATAGTTCAAGTTGAAAATTCATTTAAGTGCTGTCCAATTTTCACAAGCAGTTAAGCTCAAACGACTTAGCATAGGTCGAAGCTTCCTTAAGTCGCACTGTTCAAGTCAAAAAGTTCAACAGTATCATGTTCCTACGAGTTAAAAGTCATGATGCAGATTAAAGATTCAGATCAAGGCAGTGCAGATTTGGCTAAGTCCTAGGTCGCTTGAATACACACGCGACCTAAAAACTTAAGTCGAAAATAGCTTAAGTCGCAAGGAGTAGGTCGGCCAAATCTGTTAGGTCATAAAGGTTTTTCAAAAACGACTCGGCAGTCTGTTAGGTCGTAAATCTGTTAGGTCGCAAGAGGCAACTCGGCAATGTCAAGCTATCTCCCATCAAAACCCTTATGTCCTACTCTCCACTAACACGTTGCCACGTGTCCATCTCCCTCGCGTCACCAGAAGTGCCATAACATAACCTAAAATCCAATAACCCGTTAACCTAAAACCTCATCATCTCCTCCAAATTTCTAGAAACTCCATGAATCCCTAGGCCGATTCGTTTCTACAGCAATTGCTAACAACTCGACAAGAATCGAGGGGAAAATCTGAATGCGATTTTGCAACATAACAACAAAAATCGTATGGAGATGATTATGGGAGAATCGGTGGCAAATGCGGCAAATAAATGCTTGAAATTACCTAAATTCACTGATGGAATGCATTGTAAGCCCATAGTGATTTTCATTTCAATCTCCATTTCATCAATTCAAGCATTTCATCAATGACTCCAATCCGTCACTGATGGATATGCCTTGAATGCTGCAAGAGTTGGCCGGCCTAGGAAGGCATTGTAAGCAGAAAATCCGTCAACAATCACAAAAGTCTGCTCTCGAACCACCTTTTTCTGCCCCTCTCCAAGCTCCACAAACAAATCAATAGTTCCAATCGGCTGCTTTGGTTTCCCGGTGAACCCAGCAATCTTCTACGATGAAGCTTGAACATCAGTCATAGGAATCTTCATTTGATCGAATGTCTTTTTGTAGAGGATATTGCAAGAGGCGCCGCAGTCAACAAGCACCCTTCTTATAATAGCAGGTCCGATACCAGCAGTAATGACCAAGGGATCCATGGTAGGAGCTTCAACACCCATAGAGTCCCTGGCCCTGAACACAATGTCATCATTAAAAGTACTTTGTTGCTTCAAAAGTGCAGCGTCTTCCAACACAAAAACATTTTCTTCTGCTGGGGCATATTTCAAAGGACGAGCATATCTTTCCATCTCGCCCTAGCTTCTGCCTGCCGAGTGAGGACCTCCCGTGATCACATTAATAACAGGGCTCTCTGATTCAAGCACGGTAATTCTCTCACCCGAGCCAGATGGATGAGCAGGAAGTTGTTGGGCCTCAGTAGATGAAGTTGGGTCGTTCCTATTCCCCTTAACATATTGCTGCAGCTTGTTCTCTCTCAGCAGTTCTTCAATCAAACTTTCCAAATGGCGACATTCATTAGTATCATGACCGGGTTGATTATGAAACCGACAAAATCTCCAACTTTGAACAGCCTTTTTCCCAAGCTTCATCATAGGTGGTTTAGGATATTCCATGGCATCTTTGGTAGTGAAAAAGATATTCTCCGGAGTATCAGTTAAAGGGGTGAAATCTGAAGGTTTTAAGAAGCGAGGTTTCTTCACATCCTTCTTCTTCTTCCCACCGTTATTCTCCCTCTTTCTTTTTCATCTTCACTCTTTGCATACTTTCTTTCAAAATCTGTCGAACCATTCCCGAGAGGTATTCCTCATTGTTTAGAGGCTTTGCGGGACAGACTTCAAACATTTTCATGGAAGTTTGTCTGGGCAAACGTTCACGGAGAGTCGGCTGTGGCATTGATCCTCCAGCTTGTGGAGGTGCCTCTTCAGCGGGGCTACCTGCCTTTTGAGGAATATTCCTCTCTTCAGGATTACTAACATCATCGGCAAAGTTTTCTTCATTATTCACTGGTTGACGGTTAGCTCCAAGCAAAGCATTCAACCTATCAAGCATTAAAGTGTTCTGGGCTTCCATTTGCTGATATAACCCAGACACTGCGGCATCTAACTCTGCCCGTGTAATTCCAATACTTGGAGCTGCTTGACTTAACGACTGAGAAGTGGCAGTATTCTCATGGACATCACCAGGTCTAGTAGATCTGCGCTTTTTTCCAGGAGCCATAATCTCTCATAGACTTCTGGTTTTGAGAGAGATTCTTTCAACGAACTTTTTCAAAGCAATGATGAAAGCACTCTGAGTCTAAGTTCTCAATGAAAGCACCAATAATGTTAACGCTAAAATTGAATGCTCTAACGACCCGCTATTTTGGACCATTCAAATCGAGAATAAAACCATACATATCCGACTTGAATAATTCAAAATACCGAATTGTTAATTAAAATTTGGAAAAACTTAAAATATACAATAAATAAATCAATCACAGATCATAGAGTAATATAATGCAGTGGAATAGATAAAGAATAGTAGTTCATGAAGCTACTATATACATCAGAGTTAGAAATAAAATACAACTGAATAGTTCAAGTGCAGTGAAGTCTCCAATGCAATAGATGACTTCTCTGAACCAATCAACTGGAAAAGCTGGAATCTGAATCGATAGTTGGATCTCCAAATGAAACTCCAAACTCCAAAGGTGAGTCTCTAATGCTGTATCACTCAGTCTGACCCGAGCGTAAAGCAAAACACAAAACACTCGAGTCAGGATTAACATTCTTATATCAATAAATCCAACTCAAGTGAAATATCAACTGAAATACAAATAACTTAAAGGATGTTTGGGATAACCATCCTCTAAGGGTCCATGGAACTATCTACAGGGTAGAAATATACACTATAACACCGTGGTCATTTCAGATTAATTTATACTTCAAAACCAAATATCATTTCACTTCAAATATCTCTATATTTCCCAAAATAGTATTTATATAATATTAAATAATTTATGCACTAAAGTATTTTCAATTCCCTCAACTTAAAAAATCTTTCAACATCAACCCGACCTTCCCATTTAAATTAAATTCAATCTCAATTTATCAATTTAAATTCAACTCAATTTCTAAAATAACCACTTAAATTTTATCGATCTCAAATTCGAATTTATAATCACAAATACCCCTTTATATTTCCATGTATTTCAAAATTTAAGTATTCAACGTTTCATCTAAATTTTCATTCAATTTAGTTTTCTAAATAATAAAATCAAATTTAGTTCAACCTAAATTTTCATTTCAATTCAATTTAGTTGCTAAATAACAGATTCAACTACTTTGATTTCAAATACAGATCCGAATCTCAACATAAACCATTTAAATTCCAATATAGTTCAAGGCTTTAATATTTAAATGTTCTATATAACAGTTTCATATAAATCTCGATTTAACCTCATTATTATTTAGTCTTGAAATACTCCCTTATTAGATTCAATATCATTTAAGTAACCTTAAATTACATTTTACTCAATATTTTCTTCAATTTATTTAAACGTGAAATATTCTTTAGAGAACCTAAATCAAAAATCCAGTTATAAAATCATACCCTTTAAATTTCCCATTCAAAAATTTCAAATCGATTTAGTTAAATAAATCCTTATTTCAATACCATTTTTATAAACGCAAATTTATCTCCCAATCTTAATTATTCAATTTATTACAAGAGAATCTATTTGAAATATAGATTTACATAAATACTTAACCATATTATATGCATTAAATCAATTTAATTTAAATCAAATATTACTACTAAATCTATATATACAATTTTCATTTATATAATATCTTAAGAATCAAATTTAATAAACCATATATTTCTTTCCAAAATTATAGAAATTATTTTCAAAATATTTATATGGACCAACGGTGTATGTATATATTTTCTATCATATAGCAAGTGCTACGGATATTTGTCATTTCAATCCGTATACTAAATATATACGGGTGGATATCATTTCAACCCGTAATCCCAAATTTAATTAAATGAAAATCACTTGGGTTTATCATTTCAACCGATAACGATTTTCTCCTATTCTAAAGTCTGTTCGGGTATGTATCATTTGAACCCATAGTGATTTCTAAATTACAGGGAACTTGCAGAGTGATAACAGAAAATACAATAAAATAACAGGCATATATCATCAATAGCAGTATAATATAAACAACATGATATGGTGTCATATCCCGCAGGTGAACAGTTACAGATAATAGCATATATAACAAATTTAAATAATTACAGCAGCATGTTTCAATTGTCGTTTCAATTGAATTCAAATTTAATGAATAAAAAAATGTTAATCGTCAGTGATTGCTCACCTTTCGAGGTTAGAGAGATAGACAATGAAGTTGAGTTACGAAATGCAAGCACGACTTCCAAAGCAAAGTTAGATGGCACGATTTCGACGGAAAAGCTGATAGATAGAAATTGATGAGAACGGATCAAATTAGCTTGATAAAATTGAAACGAAGATTATATGATTAATTTGTTACTTTCTTTCAAAATGAACGTTAAATCAAAACACGCATTTTAAAATATGAAATATATATATTTATATATATATGCACACCCATGAAAACCATATAACTTTAAAACGCTTCCATTTCATATTAATGTTAAATAACAAATATATAATTATTCAAAATGTCACATATATAGTATATTCATTTTATGGTTGTCGTTTCCATGTAATAAATATTCATTTTAAACCAATATTAAAATAATATATATGTAAACTTAAAAATCAATGTTCTAACATAAAGCACATATATTAAAGATCAACACACGCACACACACACATATATATATATATATAATATCCTTTGAAATGAATACTTATGTATATATATAATTATTATAGTTTATTACTTTCCTTTTCAAAATATCCAGCAGGAAATCAAACAAACTTATGCACACATATATGCAGATAAACAATATTATTTATAATACATTGTTAACTTACTCCTTTTTTTTCTTTTTTTTAAAGAGTGTATATGCAGTACAATTTATAAGAATTTTTTTTTATAAAACCTTCATCTAAAACAAAATATATGCATAAAATAAAATATTTGTATTTATAAAAACCAAAACATTTCAAACAAATATTCAAAAACTGGATCATATAAATAACAATGTATTTAGTTAACACATAGTATAAAATTCATTTATATAACTCTCTTATATATTCGTTATAACTATAATCGAAACGGTTAAATATACTTTTACGTAAATTAACCAAATATACACGTTACTTAACCTGTCTATACCCGATCAATAGCTTTATTATTAAAGCACGCACATCATAACAGTATGAACATATACAATGCTTTAGGCTTATTAAATAATATATTGCAACTTATGTATACTAATATGTGAATATAAATAAGCTTACATACTTATTATATTAAATCAAAATTTAAAATAAAAACAATATAAAAAAATATGTACACTAAAATATGTAAATTTAAGGCAGCATACTACTAGCAAATATATATAATATAATACAATGTACAGACATACCCTGTGTAAACTCGAGTCGCTGATGGGTGGGCAAAAGGAATAAATAAGAAACTACAAACAATGGGGAAAATGTTGATGCCACCTATGTGCTGTCAGAAGTTATTACCTCTAGGCTATACACTCGGCTATGATCTGGCTGCCGATGTGGATAGGGAAGATGTTGGGTTCGGCTGGAAGGCAGGGTGTTTCTTAAGAGAAGAGGAGGGGAGAAGGAGGGGACATGCGCTTGGTGGAAAGAAAATTTGCAGAGAGAGGATGAAAAGAATGCAGATGTACTACGTAAAAGAAAGGAGGAGCAGGCTAAAATAAATAGAGTGTACGAAGAGAACAAGGAAGGTTATAAATCAGATTGGAATGAAAACGTAAAGAAAGAAAGAAAGAAAGAAATAAAAGAAATCAATGAATGCGAAATAACGTATAGTATTTTATACGTTTCAAACTTTGAAATGGCAACGGTCATGAGTTGATTTAGCTACATTTAAAGCAATAACTTTTTTGTTTGTTTGGATAGTACGTAATACGTTTGGAAAGGCAATAATATTTAAAATGGAACAAGGAATGGACAGAGAAATTTAAGCAAAGATAAAACTTACAGAGTAAATATAGAGTAAAGGGACAGTCACGATAATTCAGTGGATAATTAAAGCTACTTTTAATGCCACCAGCTGCACGTTCAAATTTGAAAAGGCAGAGTAACGGACCATGTAATAAATCGAAACGTTGGATTGATAACAGCTGCAAGTATATATTTAATAGAAAAGAACAGACAGAGAAAATTTTGTGAAACATACTGAAAATAAATATGAAGTACTATTATATTATACGTTTCTTTTTGAATGCCGAGTCCAAAATTTGAAAGCCAAGTAAAGGTCAACCCTTGATTTGGTGAAAATAATTGTAGCAACTAATAAAAGAAATAAATAGCAACGGTCACGTTGCTTTGATTTAGCTGACTAATCAAAGCAAATTATTTATAATTTAACCGGTAGAAAACGTAAAGGAATGTACCACCATAAAAATGAAATTGATAACATCTGTGCGTTGATTCTGCAATATTTATTAAAGAAATTGATTCTGCAATATTTATCAAAGCAATTTATTAGCTAGCTTGAATTAAATAGAATTTCACAATGGAATAAACTTTGATAAAATAAATTGAAAAATTAAAATCTGCTATGTTTAATTGGACGTAATCCAAATATTAAATTTTTATTTGAAAATATTATTATATAAAATTTCTCAAAAGTTTCAATTAATTACGTTAAATAAAACCATTTAAAACTATTAAAATCTGCAGGTCGTTACACTCTCCCCCATTCAAAACTTTTCGTCCCCGAAAAGGTAGGAGGTAGGAGAATAGAGCAACCAGAAATAAAATAGATTAAAAGACAAGATAAACAATTAATTTAAAACTATATAAATTTTATTTGAAATATTTATTTGATAACTTTGTTTGAAATTTAATTTTCTTTAATACTTTAGTACTTTTCAAACTCCTTTGAAAACAATCATTTACATTATTACTTATATTTACAAAGAAGCTATTGAAATATTAAATCCAAAATTCATAAATTTTGATTTTGTTTCAAGATACCTTCCAAATATTATTATAAGATCACAAATCATTTTTTTAAATATTTTTTATTTTAGATAAATAACTTCTAAAATATTTATAACACTAAAATTTCTATTAAACCATGTAGTATATAATTAAACAATATTTTAAAGGATATATCCAACAAGGAAGGAGGGTAGATTTGGAAAACAGAATCAAGGTGAAGAACTAAACTGAGCAGATAAGGTAGATGCAAGGAATAGTATCGGGCACGAATAATTAATCTAGAACCATAAGAATTCAAATATTAATTCAAAATTTATTTTTTGGGAAAAATACTTTTATAATAAATACCTTTATAATAATACGAAATAAAATTTCCTTTCGAAAATACTTTTATAACTCGATGTTTCAACAAGTTTATCCTCATTCTTGCAAACTTTGGCCATGAGTTGATCAGGCGCAAAGCTAGAATTCTTCAAGTACTTAGTAGACTTGTTTCAACACCCAGTGAAAATACTTGAAAAACCTTTAAACCAGATATGGAAAGTACAATCCAAAAAAAACAACCAAACCAAAACCTTTGTTTGACCATGGTTCGCACGTACACAGTGGTTACGCCTGGATCCCCCAGGAAACAATCCGTATCCGTAAGCTTTCTCAGCCTTGCAAGTTACGCCATGATGACTAGTAGAGTGCAGGATACACAATGGTTACACCTGGGTCCCCCGGGAAACAATCCGTACCCCTAGGCTGTCTCAGCCAGGAAGTTTCGCTACTATTCTCGACCTACACAGATTGCAGGATACACAATGGTTACGCCTGGATCCCCTAGGAAACAATCCGTACCCCTAGGCCAGCCTCAGCCAGGCAATTGCGCTATGCAGTCGCGAGAGAGAAAAAAACCATGGGTTACGCCATGGTGGGAACACTCGAGTATTACATCCGGAAAACCAAAAATCAGAGAGAATAATATCGATAGAATGAATCCACGATGTGGTCACAAAGCGGATATCAAGCAGAAGGCACTTTCCATATCATTACTTCAAAAATATATATCATATAGTACCTTTTCAAATCACTTTCAAATATCGTACTTATATAAAGTCCATATATATAGGATTCCATTTTTCCCAAATCGAATACTTTCCAAAATCAATAGTAGATCAAATCATACTTATACAGACTTCGATTATATAAAATCTCTTTCCAAATTGAGTACCTTTCAAATCAATAGATTTCAAATCAACTTCATACTTATACAATCCATTTTATATAAGTTCGACCACTCCCAAATCAAGTGCTTAATAATATAAGCTTCTCAAATTTCAAATCATTTCAATATCAATTCAGTTTCAAAATCATATATGATTTCACCAAATTTTCTACCAAACTAAATATCTAAATTTCAAAGTTCCCAAAATAATAGGTTTAGAAAATTATCCCATTTTCCAAATTAAAATAATTCAAGTCAAGAAAATTCATTCCCAAAAATCACAATATAAGTACTGGTTTCTAACTCCAATTTAATTTCAAAACCAAATATTTTCCCAAAATCAATTATACTCAAAATGGTTTCCAAATTTATAATTATCCTTTTTTTTAAAAAACTTTTAAACTATCTATTTCTATGTGAAATATCCAATTTACCTTTCTGAAAACCATTATTCAACTTTTTTTTCAAAACATTTAAAAACTAAATTTATATTCTTTATCAAACATTTATACTCTTCGAAATTTCTTAGCTTTGAAAATTTAATCTCGATTTGGAAGTGTTCGAACATTCAAAATAGTTAGGGAAATCAAATTTTCAATTCAAGAGTTAAAAATCAACAATAAATCAATAAATCAATTATTAAATCCGAAACTCGAGGACTGAACACCGGTCTTACTTTAAATTGTTCCAAATATATTCATATATCTTTCGAAAATATCAAATTATACTTCGAAATTTGAAATCAAAACGTCTTTACAAAATCACTCGCATAGCGAAGCTATTAAAGAGGCCTCTCCCCCACTCTGAAACTCGAAAATTAATGTCGATGATGCGTGCACTCATCACTGAAATTATTTTCCAGCGACATAAGTGAGTTCTGGACTTCTGTTTTCTTGAAAACTTCTTTTAAGTTTCTTCAAAATTATTGGAATTCATTTGAACTCATTTGAAACATTTCTTATTCGAAAAATACTTTTAAATCGTATTATTTTTATATATTTTCTAAAATCTTAAAACCAATTTTAAAATACCGGAATTCAATTCTCGAATTTAAACTTCAACTTTACAGTTATAAACCATTTTTATATAAATCAATTTCTTATAATTTTTCAAATTTTCAAATCCTTTCAAAACCCTTTCATATAGAATAACATTTCTTATTTGTTTTATATATAGGCATATAATCCGTATCGAAAACATTTTCACTTTTATATATAGAATAAAATCATAATTATCAAAATAATAATTTAGATATATAAAACAATTTCAAAAATGCAAACATACCTGATTTTCAGAGGATAATTTTAAGAATGGATTTCAAAACAAAGATAGCGATTTAATTTAGAGGAATCCAATCAATAGAATCCTGATTCGAAGATAGACTCGATCGAAGATGAGATAATTAAATTACAAAATAGAAGATGGATATACTTCTATAAATCGTGGGCGACCTTTACCGGTCAACTGTGATTCCAAAATTAGATCGGTGTAGAATTCTGAGGCAATTCGACATTCGATCGCCAGAGATATAGAATTCGGCATAACAAGATATAGCAGCATCGTAAACCGAGGATACCGAAATCTTCGGTGAGTCAATGCCAATTGAAAAGGAGTTTTCACCCCCTTTACAAATCATTCAGTGGAGTTATGGGATACTCCAGAATCAAACGAATATAAATAGGGAGAGACAGAATGAATTTCGGAACCGTGGGACATTCCAAAATTCAAAGGAAATTGAGTCAAAAGGAAGAGATTGAACTCGAGCGAAAGTGATTCTGTAAACAAATTTACCATATATGCTAAGTTTTCCCCAGAGCCAAAGCTCTGACACCAACTGTAACGACCCGCTATTTTGGACCATTCAAATCGACAATAAAACCATACATATCCGACTTGAATAATTCAAAATACCAAATTGTTAATTAAAATTTGGCAAAACTTAAAATATACAATAAATAAATCAATCACAGATCACAGAGTAATATAATGCAGCGGAATAGATAAAGAATAGTAGTTCATGAAGCTACTATATACAACTGAGTTAGAAATAAAATACAACCGAATAGTTCAAATGTAGTGAAGTCTCCAATGCAATAGATGACTTCTCTGAACCAATCAACAGGAAAGGCTAGAATGTGAATCGATAGTTGGATCTCCAAATGAAACTCTGAACTCCAAAGGTGATTCTCTAATGCTGTATCACTCAGTCTGACCCGAGCATAAAGCAAAACACAAAACACTCGAGTCAGGATTAACATTCTTATATCAATAAATCCAACTCAAGTGAAATATCAACTGAAATACAAATAACTTAAAGGATGTTTGGGATAACTTTCCTCTAAGGGTCCATGGAACTATTTACAAGGTAGAAATATACACTATAGCACCGTGGTCATTTCATCTTAATTTATACTTCAAAACCAAATATCATTTCACTTCAAATATCTCTATATTTCCCAAAATAGTATTTATATATATTAAATAATTTATACAATAAAGTATTTTCAATTCCCTCAACTTAAAAAATCTTTCAACATCAACCCGACCTTCCCATTTAAATTAAATTCGATCTCAATTTATCAATTTAAATTCAACTCAATTTCAAAAATAACCACTTAAATTTTATCGATCTCAAATTCGGATTTATAATCACAAATACCCCTTTATATTTCCATGTATTTCAAAATTTAAGTATTCAACGTTTCATCTAAATTTTCATTCAATTTAGTTTTCTAAATAAAAATTCAAATTTAGTTCAACCTAAATTTTCATTTCAATTCAATTTAGTTGCTAAATAACAAATTCAACTACGTTGATTTCAAATACAGATCCAAATCTCAACATAAACCATTTAAATTCCAATATAGTTCAAGGCTTTAATATTTAAATGTTCCATATAACAGTTTCATATAAATCTCGATTTAACCTCATTATTATTTAGTCTTGAAATACTCTCTTATTAGATTCAATATCATTTAAGTAATCTTAAATTACATTTTACTCAATATTTTCTTTAATTTATTTAAACGTTAAATATTCATTAAATAACTTAAATAAAAAATCCAGTTACAAAATCATACCCTTTAAATTTCCCGTTCAAAAATTTCAAATCGATTTAATTAAATAAATCCTTATTTAAATACCATTTTTATAAACCAAATTTATCTCCCAATCTTAATTATTCAATTTATTACAAGAGATTCTATTTGAAATATAGATTTACATAAATACTTAACCATATTATATGCATTAAATCAATCTAATTTAAATCAAATATTACTACTAAATCTATATATACAATTTTCATTTATATAATATCTTAAGAATCAAATTTATTAAACCATACATTTCTTTCCAAAATTATAGAAGTTATTTTCAAAATATTTATATGGACCAACGGTGTCTGTATATATTTCCTATTATATAGGCAAATACTATGGATATTTATCATTTCAATCCGTATACTAAATATATATGGGTGGATATCATCTCAACCCGTAATCCCAAATTCAGTTAAATGAAAATCGCTTGGGATTATCATTTCAACCCATAACTATTTTCTCCTATTCTAAAGTCTGTTCGGGTATGTATCATTTCGACCCATAGTGATTTCTAAACTACAGGGAACTTGCAGAGTGATAACAGAAAATACAACAAAATAACAGGCATATATCATCAATAACAATATAATATAAACAACAGGATATGGTGTCATATCCCGTAGGTGAACAGTTACAGATAATAGCATATATAACAAATTTAAATAACTACAGGAGCATATTTCAATTGTCGTTTCAATTGAAACCAAATTTAATGAATAAAAAAATGTTAATCGTGAGTGATTGCTCACCTTTTGAGGTTAGAGAGATAGACAATGAAGTTGAGTTACGAAATGCAAGAACGACTTCCAAAGCAAAGTTAGATGGTACAATTTCGACGGAAATGCTGATAGATAGAAATTGATGAGAACGGATCAAATTAGCTTGATAAAATTGAAACGAAGATTATATGATTAATCTATTACTTTCTTTCAAAATGAACGTTAAATCAAAACACGCATTTAAAAAAATGAAATATATATATATATATATATATATATATATATATATATATATATATATATATATATATATATATATGCACACCCATGAAAACAATATAACTTTAAAACGCTTCCATTTCATATTAATGTTAAATAACAAATATATAATTATTCAAAATGTCACATATATAGTATATTCATTTTATGGTTGTCGTTTCCATGTAATAAATATTCATTTTAACCAATATTAAAATAATGTATATGTATAGTTCAAAATCAATGTCTTAACATAAAACACATATATTAAAGATCAACACACATATATATAATATCTTTTGAAATGAATACTTATGTATATACATAATTATTATAGTTTATTACTTTCCTTTTCAAAATATCCAACAGGAAATCAAACAAACTTATGCACATATATATGCAGATAAAAAATATTCTTTATAATACATTGTTAACTTACTCCTTTTTTTCTCTCTTTTTTTTAAAGAGTATATATGCAGTACAGTTTATAAGAATTTTTTTTTTATAAAACCTTCATATATAACAAAATATATGTATAAAATAAAGTATTTGTAAATATAAAAATCAAAACGTTTCAAACATATATTCAAAAATTGGATCATATAAATAACAATGTATTTAGTTAACGCATAGTATAAAATTCATTTATATAACTCTCTTATATATTCATTATAACTATAATCGAAATGGTTATATATACTTTTATATAAATTAACCAAATGTACACGTTACTTAACCTATCTGTACCCGATCAATAGCTTTATTATTAAAGCACGCACATCATTACAGTATGAGCATATACAATACTTTGGGCTTATTAAATAATATATTGCAACTTATGTATACTAATATGTGAATATAAATAAGCTTACATACTTATTATATAAAAATCAAAATAAAAAAAAACAATATAACAAAATATATATAACTCAGAAATTGATATATAAGCTTATACTGTTATATCGAGAAATTTTTTTTTATTAAGTACAGCCATACATATATATCTTTGGGTACTTCAATTTGTAGTATTTTCCTTTTATAAAGAAAATTGCGGTTGCACTGAATTTGTACATATAGCTTACTTTATGTATATAAATAACATAAGTTGTCATACATATATACACTAAATTATGTAAATTTAAGGCAGTATACTACTAGCAAATATATATAATATAATACAATGTATAGACATTCCCTGTGTAAACTCGAGTAGCTGATGGGTGGGCAAAAGGAATAAATAAGAAACTACAGACAATGGGGAAAATGTTGATGCCACCTATGTGCTGTCAGAAGTTATTACCTCTAGGTTATACACTCGGCTATGATGTGGTTGCCGATGTGGATAGGGAAGATGTTGGGTTCGGCTTGAAGGCAGAGTGTTTCTTAAGAGAAGAGGAGGGGAGAAGGAGGGGACAGGCGCTTGGTGGAAAGAAAATTTGCAGAGAGAGGGTAAAAAGAATGCAGATGTACTAGGTAAAAGAAAGGAGGAGCAGGCTAGAATAAATAGTGTACGAAGAGAACAAGGAAGGCTATAAATCAGATTGGAATGAAAACGTAAAGAAAGAAAGAAAGAAATAAAAGAAATCAATGAATGCGAAATAACATATAGTATTTATACGTTTCAAACTTTGAAATGGCAACGGTCATGAGTTGATTTAGCTACATTTAAAGCAAGAACTTTTTTGTTTGTTTGGATAGTACGTAATATGTTTGGAAAGGCAATGATATTTAAAATGGAACAAGGAATGGATAGAGAAATTTAAGCAAAGATAAAACGTACAAAATAAATATAGAGTAACGGGACAGTCACGATAATTCAGTGGATAATTAAAGCAACTTTTAATGCCACCAGCTGCACGTTCAAATCTGAAAAGGCAGAGTAACGGACCATATAATAAATTGAAACGATGGATTGATAACAGCTACAAGTATATATTTAATAGAAAAGAATAGACAGAGAAAATTTTGTGAAACGTACTGAAAATAAATATGAAGTACTTATTATATTATACGTTTCTTTTTGAATGCAGAGTCCAAAATTTGAAAGCCAAGTAACGGTCAACCCTTGATTTGGTGAAAATAATTGTAGCAACTAATAAAAGAAATAAATAGCAACGGTCACGTTGCTTTGATTTAGCTGACCCATCAAAGCAAATTATTTATAATTTAACCGGTAGGAAACGTAAAGGAACGTACCACCATAAAAATGAAATTGATAACATCTATGCGTTGATTCTGCAATATTTATTAAAGAAATTGATTTTGCAATATTTATCAAAGCAATTTATTAGCTAGCTTGAATTAAATAGAATTTCACAATGGAATAAACTTTGATAAAATAAATTGAAAAATTAAAATCTGCTATGTTTAATTGGACGTAATCCAAATATTAAATTTTTATTTCAAAATATTATTATATAAAATTTCTAAAAAGTTTCAATTAATTACATTAAATAAAACCATTTAAAACTGTTAATATCTATAGGTCGTTACAAACGCTAACACCCCGGTGTAAGTAGTAAAAATGTGAAAGCACCACCCGTTAGTACGGGAACTAGAGATATGCAGAAGATAACAGAAAATCAAGTAAAGAGACAAAGTTTTTATAGTGGTTCGGCTTAATGTTAAGCCTACGTCCACTTTAATCTTCTTTATTGCTGATTCGATTACAACTTTTACAATGATCTTCGATTACACCACAACAAAGACAAGTAGCTAGAAATTCAATGTATAAGAGCTCTTCCAATTCATGTCGAATGTGTTAGATCTCACTTGAAGTCCGTAGAGGTGTCTTCGGTGTTTGAAGTGTCAGATGAGTCGAGAAAACAGCAGAGTATAGGCGTTCCAGAAATGAGCCAAAAGTCCCATCTTCGGTGGAGTTGGGAAGGTATATATAGGGGATTTCTGGAGTTAGGTCGTAGGTCGTGGGCGACCTAAGGGTTAGGTCGGTCATGCTATAGGTCGTGGGAGACCTAAGGGGTAGCAGGAGAGGGAGTGGCAACCTAAGGAACTATGGCATAAGAAGTAGTGGTATAAAAGCCAGCGGCATAAGGAAGTTGCCTTGGTTTGTTTAGGTCGTGAGAGGCCTAGTAGAAGATGCAGTATGCAGCTTAGGTCGCGAGCGACCTAATGGAAGAGGTCATGTGAATTCTGCTCTTGCTAGTGGAAGATGCTAGGTCGTAACTCGTTAAGTCGCTAGGGCTTTTAGTTCGTTGAATAAATGAGTCGCTTGGTTCTTAGATCGGTAAGTCGGTAGGTCATTACAAGTTTAGGTCGTGCTCTTTATTAAGCCGTTGCCATGTTGGCTCAATGAATGCCTTAGCTCGCTAACCCGCTGGATGGATTAGGTCGCTAACCCGCTGAATGGATTAAATCGCTAACCTGCATCTATGTTAGCTCGTTGGAGGCTTTGGTTCATTAAGTCGTTAAACTTCTTAACCCGCTTGGTCGTTTAGGTCGCTGATCCCTGTAGCACATTAGGTTGTTGAGTTGTGAAAAAGTAGGGTTAACAAAGAGCATTTATCATTTAATCAATATTACACTAATTAAGACTTACATTATCAAATGCGCATTTTAATTTACATTTTTATTACACTAAAGAGCAATTATTATTTTAATCAATATTACATTAATTAAAACTTTGCATCTTTCTTTCATTAATTAAACTTTACATGTTTCTTTCATTAATTAGAACTTTATAGATTTCTTTCATTAATTAAAATTTTACATGTTTCTTACATTAATTAAAACTTTACATGTTTCTTCTGTTTTTGTTACTAAAGTAAAGAACATTTATTATATTAATCAATTAAAATATTGATTAAACTTACATCTCACATGTGTGTTCTAACTTACATTTTCCATTTTAAAGTCATACCTATTTATCTTACAAAGAATATTTTATCATAGTTAATATAACAATCAAATTTTCTTCATAGATCAATTCACTTAGACATCAATTAACAATGATTTTCTAGTTAAATAAATTTTATTACAAATTGTCCAATTAAAACTATATTCCATTTTACCAATTCAGAATACATTATTTATTATACAAAACATGTCCATTTCATAAAGTAAAATTCATAACAATTTACTAGGTTAGATTTAAAACTTCCATATTAAGTCAAATTCAATTATTAAGTTATTTATCATCAATAAAGATCTTTAATTCAAATTAAAACCAATTATTAACTTATAAAAAATTAAACTAAAGAAAAACCAATACCTTTATAATTTAAGGCATTAAATCAAATTTTAAGTTAAATTTCATACCTTTATAAAAATCAAAATACTTAATAATCTTTTAGGAAAATATTGTTTAAAAATACTTCGTAAATTTTTAAGAAATATTACTTAAAATATAACCATGGGCGTGTATAATATTTTTTAACCTAGGTCAAGTGATACAGATATATTTCATTTCAATCCGTAATTTAAAAAGAAATATACGGGTTCTATCATTTCAAACCCGCAATCCCAAGTAAAATAAATACAACAAAAATCAATAAAAATCACTCGAGCCTATCATTTCAGCCTATAGTGATTTTCCTTATCCTAAAGTCTGTTTGGGCATGTATCATTTCAACCCATAGTGATAATAAACTTGCAGTGTGATAAACATGAAATAAAATAACAGTAAAGCATATAATATCATATGAGATGATGTAATGGGCTTATAAACAGCATTTAACATTATATAAATATATCACAGGCAGGTATTAACATAGCATATTAATTTATACAATTCAATTATCATCATTTCACAATTATAAAAGTACGTATGTCGAGAGTGATAAACTCACCTTTTTTAAAGCTAGAATTAAAATTCAAACCCAAATCTAAACTCCGCAAAGTATGAAAAGGCATGACAAAGCACAATTATATTTTTGAGTGAATGAAGAGTCAGATCCAAATCTCGCATGCAAAAAAATACAAGATATATAAGAATATATTTCAATACAAAAGAAAGAAATTAAAACAATGGGAAATATAAGATAACATGACATAACCATTGCTTTAACCATCAAGTGGGCTCGGCCTTGGTTTTGTTTGGGTCAAGTGCATCTCTAGTCACGACAAGGAGGTGATAAGGTCATGGAAAAGCAGGGCATGGGGTTGTATTGAGTGGTGGTCGAGGCTACTAGGGAAGGAGGTGATGGGAAATAGGATTTCAAGTTGCTTTTGGTGATGGTTGTCTTCATCAATGGTCACGACATGGAGGAGATGGTTGGTGGAGGTGATCACGGGGTTGGTGTGATGGTCGGCAGGGCATGGACGAGGTGGAGCCGATCATAGCAAAAGAAAAATCAAAGAGAAAAATAAAAGAAAAATGGAAAGAAGGAAGAAGGATACGCCATGAATTTAGAGCTTGTATTTTTTTTCTTTCACGCAAATGAATAAAATGAGGAGATGAGAAACTTTGTACGTGATTTGTAAAATGATATCGCGGCAAGGGTTATGTAACGACCTGGAATTTTCGGTCGCCGGATTTGAACATTTAATTCATTTTAAATGTGAATATGTATTATAATTTGAATTTTGAAATAAAAGGATTTTGGTTAAATTAATAGAATTAGTTAAATACAGTAATTTCATTGAGAGTAGAATATTAATAGCTTAATTTCAGAATTGGGATAATTGGTAATTCTGAGTGTAAATGGTTATAAAATTAGATTCTAAAATTTATTTTAAGTCTACTTTGGTTTGAATTATAATATTTGACATTGGATGGAATTAAAAGTCAATAGGTTGAATTTAGAATTTTATATTAATTTAATAATTGAATTTAATAATATAATTATGTAAATGAACAGATTTTGATTTAAACTGAATCAGAATGATTTCTAATATGAATATAAATTTTATCCAAGTTATAATAGAGTTAAAAAAATTTAAAAGTTAAATTTTAGGTGATTTCGATGATTTTGTAAATCGCCCGAATTTATCGACGTGTTAAAATAGCCTTCCGGGGCACAGTCTCGGTATTCGACGAAACCAGTTCCATTGGATCCATAATAGTTAGTTATTATTGGATTTCAATTTTCGTAGCAGTCGGAGTTGTCGTTTGACCCCGGCAGCTTATAACGCATAGAAAATACTTTAATCGATTTAAATTAAAATTGATCGTTTATTTCCGTAACTCACGCATACGATCGAATTCGCCTCTGAAATATGTTCCATTGTGTTCAGAATGTAGGTAAAACCTTAGAAACGCCTGTCGACACGCGTTGTTTGGAGATTGTTTGAAAAAGTTACTTTAAAGTGAATTAAATATTAATATAATTGGATAAACGTGTGTGTGTGTGTGTGTGTATATACGCACAGCCGAACCCTAACCCTAATTGCTTTCAGTGCCGCCGCTTATATCTATTAATGGCTGAAAACATCCCATTTATTTCTTGTTTTTCACTAGATCCACTCAATAATTCCAAAAAAATTCAAATACAAAGATCGAGAGCTCGTTGAACTCTACGTTTCGAGCGGTGGAGACCGAAAATCATGGTGTGGATTGATGGAAATCGTGCCACGTTGGGGCCACGTTTGAGTTCTATTTCTAAGTGGAGTTGAGGGCCGAGCTCGCGCGCGTTCTGGGAGGAGGTCGAATCGGCGACGGTGTTCGAGGAGGTGCCTTGGATCAACCTATTAGTGAGCGATGAGGGTGCGGTTTGAAACCATAGTGGCATGCATATTGGGTTTCATTCGAACCTGTACGCGATGATGAAGAAGAACGAACAGGAGCGGCCTCGTTTTCTTTTCTCTGGGTAGGTCGATGCTTGTTTGGTATAATAAAGAAAAACAAAAAAAAGAAATTGTTTTTAAATTGGTGATTTAACTTTGAAAATTCATATCTAATGCACACGTTGTCAGCTTCAGACAAAACTGGCGACGCCGGATTCACAGATACGCGTACTACGCGGTGGAACAATTTTGGAATCATTTGGAGCAAGTGAAAATTTAGGTTAAATCGAATGCCATTTGATTTAATTTAAATTTGAACGCTCGTTGAAAACCCAATGTGAGTTATTCTCACTCACATCTGGATACTAGTAATTTAAATAGCTGATATTTAAATGGTTGATTGGTTGTTTAGCCGGTGTGATAATTTTTATCAGATTGCATCGATATTTATTTGTTATGCTAATATCTGTGGATGTAGGGAAACAGGTTGGAGGGATCCAACTGGATCCCTCACAAATAGAAATTTATTTATAATCTATGATATATCTCATTTGTATTCTGTGATAAATTTATTTAGATCGTGTTATGCTATATTCTGTTTATATACTGTGATGGATTAAATTGAAAATTTAAATTTTGTTGTGCTCTGATTGGGTTATTACAACTTAGGAAATTAAATAAATAAATTGGGTTTACAGGAAATAAAAGAAAATTCTTAAGTAAAGAATTCTAAAAGAGATTAAATTCAAGGAATGGGTTGAAAATTTTGAAGTGTTTGAAACTGTGATTTCAAAGGGAATTGTGAATTGTTTAAAATAATAGCGAGATTTATTTTAAAGAATGGAAAATGTTCTTTCTCTTGGAAATTTTATTTTGTTTTTAAGAAAGCTTTCAAATTATACTTTTGCAGTTTAAATATGTTTAGAAAGAAATATTATTTTAAAATGTTTTTAAGTGAAAGCAAATATTTGATTAAGTAATTATGGTATTTAATTATTTTTAAAAAGGTAAAGTAGTATTAAGTTATCAAAAGGAAATTTTAATATGAATATTTGATTTAATAACCTTATTTTAAAAGTTAAATTTTATTTAAAATACTTAGGAAACCCCTATATATTTCCTTAAGTATTACATTCAATTAAATAATTTCTAGAAGCTTTATTTTGAATATTTTAAACATATGTTTGAAAATGATTTCTAGGAAATAGTAAAGTGTTTAAAAATAAAAGGAGCTATTTTTAAAAAGTATGGAAAGGATTTACGGGATGAAAAAAAATTTAATTGGGGTAAATCGTGTTAGATTGATAAAAAGAATTCTTTGGATAATCCTAAAATGGAGGGATGTTTCCTTAAAAGGTCAAGTACGTTTTTAAGTTGATTTTTGAAACGTTAGAAGTTTGAAGTTATATTAAGAATGGCTTCTAGAAAATCGTTTAAGTGATAAAAATTTAGAAGTGAACATTTATCAAGGTAATTATAGAAGTAATTATTTTAAAAGGTAATTAGCATTTTTATTTAAAAGAATATTATTAACATTTATACTTTATAAATGGATTTATTTTAAAGATAATCAATTAAAGTTTTATTTAAACTTGTAATAGAATTTCATAGCCTTATTTCAAAATCTAGTATGACTTAACTGTATTTTAAAGATAATAGTTTATTAAGCAGTTTTATTCAAGATATTTCTAAAGGATATATATATTTTAAATCAATATGTAGGAAGTTTTAATATGAATGTTTTGATGTATTTTCAAGGACAAAGCATTTAAATTATTTTAAACCTTAAATATTGGTACTTGGAAGTTTCAAAGGAAGTAAAGATTTGAGAATCTATTCATGAGAAGAATTGGATTTGAAAGTGTTTCAATGGGGTTTTTGAAATGGATTTATATCTCGCAAAGAAATTTTTGAGGAAATAAATAATTGGGCAATTATTTATTGTGTGATGGATGTTTGTGAATGTTAATTGATAGTTAAATCACCGACTATCAATATTGGACAAATGCGTTGATCGTTCCGAAGAGACCGGGATCGAGACTTATTTCTCGAAAACCACTTCGATTCGGTTTGTACGTTTTCATGGGAAGATGAGTTCGGCGTCGAAGATGGAGCAGTGAAGTGCAAGGGCTAGTCGCTAATAATCCTGAGGATATTTCCAAAATGGATGTAGTAGGAATAGTGCCTTCGGTTCCGTCCGAACCCAGGACGGACTTGTATGGACGAATGCTTTCGAAACATCGTCAGGTGGACGATGGGCATTCTAAGTGAAACGTTCTAAAGGTAACGCTTAGCCTCAAGCCTCATCAACCGAGAATGACTGAAAATCAGAGGATATGCAGCAAGGCTTGGTGGGTAGCACCCATTTCCAGGTAAGGTAATTCCTGTCTAGATGTCCCTTTTATTTCGGCTTAGTGGTGTTGTTGCTGATCGCAACCGCGGGGTGATCTTACTCGGGACTATCTAGTAAGGGGTAGTCCGGGCCTTGTGCTGCAGGTGATCGAGCGTGGTCCTCGGTACACTGATCTAGACAGGTACTGTGACAGGTGGTACGCCAGTGCCTAGTCATTAGTTGGAATCCATTCTACCTACGAGCCTTTTACGAGTTTTGTTTGTATTACCTACTCTGTGGCTAGTAGCTGGAATTTAATATATGTAACAATTTCGGCTATTTTATAAGTATTTGTACATAGACCCTATTATAATATCTGAGGATTTCTATAAAAGGTGTTTTAGCTATCGTAAGGTAAAAATCCGACATGTTTATTTGTGGCGTGGCCTTACGAGATGCTTTTTTTTTCAAAAGGATTTTTGAAACTTTAATAATCAATTTGGGTGCATTATTATCAGACGGTATTCAAGAATGACTCGGGTGTTATTTCCTTACAATGCTCGAGTCAGACCGAGTATTATATGTTCAGGACAGGTTGCTATGGAGTAGGAGAGGAGCTGGAGTCCGAGACATATTATTCGTACTTGTATATGTATATTCGCTGCTGTGATTGTATGGGATTGTATGTCTGGTAAATGTTGTTTGTTGGGATACTCTGATGATGTAATATATAAACAGATATAGTTTTCATTTTGTGTAAAGAGCTGATATTATATATTATATTATATCCTGCTTCGACTGTGAGATTCTGATATTGTTTAGTTCCTTCTTTCTTCTACCTTCTTTCTTTCCCTTGACAGTCAGTCTTTTCCGGCACTTGATGGTCGGCATATCACACCGTGGAGTAGTTTGTGTCAATTTTCAAGGGTCGAGAAGGGCGGGTCGTTACAGGTTACAAAAAAATGAACGGCTAAAGGTGTGTAGTGAATGGCTAAGGCAAATAATAAAGAGGCTAGTCAATAAAAGGCAAGAGTTCGAATGGTTTGAAAAAATAAAAAGGCAACACTATAAAACAAATAAATTAATGTATTTAATTTATTTTTTCCTTTTCCTAGCCGTGAATAAGTAACGAAGAGATGGGAAAATGAGATGTTTCTCACGGATAATAGATGGAATAAATGCACGGCTAAGGAAAGATGAGAAGGCAAGAAAAGAAAAGGCAACAATTAAAGGAGAAAGATCTTTTATATATTTTATTCTTAAATGAAAATGAAAATGAAAAAGAGGAAATTGAGACGGGAATGAAATATTATTGTACGTGATTGAGATAGTAATACACAACCAAGAATGACAAAAGTGAATGGCTATGGAGTGTAAATGCTAGGAAAACAAAAAGGCAAGGATTTAAAGCGTGTAACCAATATCTCTTAAATTTCTCCAAGCCATTTATGAAAGATGAATCAATCAAAAGTCCAGAGAATAAATAAAAGTCAAAACAAAACAAAATAGAAAATAAAATAGAGAAATGAACTTAGAAAAAAATAAATAGAGAATAAAATATAGAAAAGAATTGCATGGAAAATGCTATATTTTATCCAATTTAAAAGGTATAAATTAGAATTTAACGAAACAAAATGTGATGCCCCACCTTTATGCTCACAATAAGAAAGGCTATTATAAGGAATAACGTCTGCTATTGTGAAGAATAAGGCTTGTTAGAAGCGATCATCCGTAAGTTATGCCTTAGACGAGTACTGATTACATCGATAGGAGTTGTGCAAATTACTCCCAAAGGTATAAATTCAATCCAAATCTAAAACGAACCTACGGTGGCTAAAGGAAAATCCAGAACAACTCATAACAACAACAACAACACAGATAGTATAATCACATCAGAACAGAAATATCAGATATATAGTGGAAGATAAGTCTAGATACATGCTACAACAATTGATAGTTCACATGAACCAAATGTACATATACATAACCATCAATATGTACATGAGATGAAAATCAATACACCAAAAGTACTCCTCGAAGACTAGACAAAAGATGATGTGAAATCCCAAAAGCTGAAGCAGCAACAAAATCAGAGATAGCGATTATCCTGAAATAACTCGGTCTGACCCGAGTATTATTTAAAAGAAAATAATAAACGAATCAATCTAATTTAAACTTAGAAGTGAATGCATCATAAACAACATCAAAGCAAAATAATAATTGTCTCGAATGGGACTATTCAACAAAAGAAATCAGCATAGTATAAATGAAGAAATCTCATTCAACTCCATCAATTCAACTCATTAAACTCCATCAAAATCACATTCAAATTCAAAATTGAATTCAAAACTGCATTTCACAAAATCTAAAAATCAAAAATAGATAACTAGAAAAATCAGCATAAAAGTGGATCGATCCCATCATATGGTGAGTCTAAGCTACGCCGCACGTGCATCAACACATGGCCAAAGCCTACCAAGTGCTGTCATCATAATTTGGCGCCCAACAAATGACCCGAAGGTCCAACATATGACCCGAAGGTCTAGTACTGGTAATTGACCCGAAGGTCCATCATATGACCCGAAGGTCCATCATAGTGGCCCGAAGGTCCAACAAAACCATCAAAATCATCAAACAACAAATCCACAATGAATATTTTAATTAACGAGTCTGGAATTAACCGAATTAGTAAAAGCGTGGTTCCATATTCCACACTTTTCCCTGTTCATTTAAATCTCTTCATCATTTCCTTGAAAGTGAAAAATTGTTTATTTTAAATAAATAAAATTTTCATTCTCAATCGGACAAGTCCGGAATTAAGCGAATCAGTAAAAGTAAGGGTTCATGGTCCTCAATTTTGCTGAAGCGTTTAAATCGCTTCCTCGTTCTTTTAAAAGCGTAAAATGTTGGAAACAATTTTATTTTAAAATAATTTTTAAAACATGTGATTAAAACAGCAACAACTATAGCAATTTCGATGAGGAAATTGCGCTTCACAAAACACCGTAAAAAGGGTACAAATCAGCGTTGCGGGATAACCGGTTAAAAGTTTACTTTAAATTGACGGTTACTGAAGTCAAAATTAACAGTAATTTTTATTCGTTAAAAATGTCGTCAAAACAACACGTTTCAAAAATAAAATACCAGATTAAAAATTCCGTTATAAAAATAACGGCCACAAAATACGTTTTAAAACCAAAAACCGGTTCAACGTAAATTAAACGTTGGTGTTTAAAACATTTTTGTGCAATTCAACTTGCACGTACACATTGCAAATGATGGTCTCGGCAATACTTTTGCTCGCAACAAATGAGTGCATGCTCACTATAATTTACAAGTATGAAAAAAATGTCTGAATCATATTTTCTGTGCAACAATTAAATTGACAAATGGTCTAAACTCACCTTCGTGGAAAATGTTATTGTAAAAAAAAAGAAATTTACAAAGTTTAAAAGTAACCTGTGCAATACTTCATGCACGTTAACAAAACAAGTAATTAAATGACCTAGTTTTTCCATCCATGTTCCAATATTAAGAAGTGACCAATAATATTTGCACAGTCCAATATAACTCAGCTAATATTTGCACGTATAATATGAAGTAATGAAAATCAATGATGGCCAGGCAAAAATTGTGTGTACAATATGTTTGCACGCAAGTAGTAACTGGGCAACGAAGTATAACGACCTAGGCTTTGTTTTATATTACAGTATGCATGAATTTTTTTGCAAGCAGGTGTTAAAACATGTCTCGTACATTACAAAAAAGGAGGATAGCCTAGACATAATTTACATTGGTGTAATACCAAATTGACACACGTAAGACCTTACAATACTTTGCGCACGTGATGAAATATGTAAGTAAATGACCTAGCATTTTAATTATCACGCACGCACATTTTTTTCAGACACCTGGCAATTGTATTTGTTTGTGAAATGCAACTTTACAAACTTCGTTAACAAAATATATACAAAATATTGACTCTATTTCACGAGTTACCTGAAGACACTCAATTGGATTACAAAAAAAAACAACCTAGATATAAACGCACCAACACTCGCATGTAACAAACTTAAAGGGCTGGGCACTATAATTTTTCATGCAAGGATGATGAAATGAAAAACGACCAAGCATTTCACGGTTTACATGATACACGCAAGAAGAATTAACAAAATACTTAGACCTGATCTTATTAATTTTTGCCCAAAATGATTTTGCGATTCCCGTAGTTACACGCAATATGAAGTTTAAAAATTATCAACGCATGCAAAAAAATTGATGATCTGGCACAGTTTTATTGCATGCAAAAATGAAGTATACTAAATATACTAACCTGGCAACAAGGATTATAAAGTAGAAATGTGAGTTGCACTCACCTATAATTCGTTTCCAATCAGTTAACTACCAAGATCCCAAAAGTAGCTATAATTTTTTTCTTTTAAAACACCATTTATGCTCTACCGAGCTCTGGAAAATAATGGAACCAAAAGAGTGATGCGGTGCTACTTGAAAAAAATAAAAGAATGTTGTAGCATACCCTTTTATTTTATCAAAAATGTGTATAAGTCAATGCAAAGTGTTCTGGCATGTAATCTGGGTACAATGCATTTAAGGCAACATGCATAAATGATGAAACAAGGAAACACCAGCAATAAATGATGATGGCTATAAAGATGGATTCAAATTTGTTTTATACATAAGTAGTGACAGCAATTTCATATTTGCTTTAAAATGTATCCTTATGTGTTACACGTGAATGAATTATGCAATTCATTCCACTGCTACCACTTGCAAGATTTCAACTGACTTTACAACCGATTTTTTTTTAAATTTCTGTTTATAATATTTATTTCGACAGTAATTCTAAAATCACGGTTGTTACAAACTCCCCCTTATAAAAATCGCGTCCCCGCAATTTTCATACTAGAAGTTGTTTATAACACCAAATATTCATCACAACAAAGATTTAAACTAGGAAAGATGAATTAGAATGCTCACCCACACCCGAAGAGGAGAAAAAACCCGGATAAGAACGCTCGATGAATTCTTTGGTTTTCCAAGTGCAATCTTTGGGGTTTGTGGACCATTGAATTTTCACAAGCGGAACTTCTTTGTTCCGAAGGCGTTTAGCTCCGAAGCTGGTATACGAATAGGATTTTGCACAATAGACAAGTCGGGTGAGATCTCAAGATCTTGCAATATATGGGGATCAATAGTAGAATCTGAGTCTCGTAGGCATCGACGAAGCTGGGATACATGAAATACGTTACGAATTCCCAAAAACTGGATAGGTAGCGATACACGATAAGCAACAGGGCCAATGCGTTCGGTAATAGGAAATGGTCCAATATATCGAGGAGCCAATTTCCCGGAGCTACTAAAACGCACCACACCCTTCATCAGAGACACACGAATGAATACGCGATCGCCAACAGAAAATTCCAACGGCTTCCTACGATGATCGACATAAGATTTCTGCCTATTTTAAGCCTTTTTCATTCTCTGTCTGATAATATCAATCTTCTCAGAAGATTCACGAATATAATAGGGGCCGAGAACTAACTTTTCTCGCAATTCCAACCAACAAGATGGTGATCGACACGGTCTTCCAAAAAGGGCTTCGAAAGGAGACATACCGATACTGGATTGAAAAATGTTATTATAAGAAAATTCAACAAGAGATAAGTGGTCTTTCCAACTACCACCAAAATCAAGAATACAAGCTCGAAGGAAATCTTCTAAGACTTGATTCACCCTTTCAGTATGACTATCAGACCGTGGATGATAAGCGGTACTAAGATTGAGCTTAGTGCCCAAAGCTTTCTGAAGGCTCTGCCAGAAACAACTAGTAAAGAGCGGATCTCTGTCACTAACGATAGAACTAGGCACATCATGAAGTCGAACGATTTCCTTAATAAACAGCTTAGCCAATAAAGGAGCAGTCCGATTGGACTTGATAGGAATAAAATGGGCTGATTTAGTCAATCTGTCAACAATCACCTAAATACTGGTATGGCCCGACCTCGAACGAGGTAGACCATCAATGAAGTCCATAGAAATCCGATCCCATTTCCATTATGGAATCTCAAGAGGCTGCAAAAGACCACTGGGACGCTGGTGTCCTGCTTTAATAAGTTGACAAGTCATGCAACGACTCACACAACTTGAAACATCACGCTTCATACCTTCCCAAAAGCATAAGTGTTCCATATCCGCATACATCTTACTACTACCCATATGGATAGAATACTTAGAACGATGACAGTCCTCAAGAATGTCATTTCTATGATTAAAAACATTAGGCACGATCAACCTTCCCTTCTTTCGAATACAACTATGAATATCAATATCGAAATCCTTTAGATCATCACTTCGGGGTTTCGATTTACAACTCTGAATAAGATAAGAGATATCTTGATCCTGTTTCTGGGCATCGACAACACGATCCAACAAACTAGGACGAGCTTCCATGCTAAATAAAAGCATGGGAGAATCAGAAACTGAAGGACGGTCTCTAATATCATAATGAGATAACGCTTCCAACATATTCCACTCTGCTAGCATCACGGAAACAACAACTTGCTGCTTGTGACTAAGCGCATCAGCAACTCGATTACCCTTACCAGGGGTATACTAAATATCGAAATCATATGAAGCAAGAAATTCGAGCCAACGCTGTTGCCCCATATTAAGTTCTTTCTGAATGAATAGATACTTCAGAGATTTGTGATCAGTGAAGAGAATAAAACGCTCGCCCAATAAATAATGTCGCCAAATCTTTAGAGCAAAGACTATGGCGGCTAACTCCAAATGATGGGTAGCATAACGAATCTCGTTAGGCTTTAGTTGTCTAGAAGCATAGGCAACTACTCTATCCTTTTGCATGAGAAAGCACCGAGTCCATAACCACTAGCATCGGTATAAACTACAAGATCATGATTCCCTTCGGGACCCACTAAGATAGGAGCATGAGTAAGGAGATCTTTTAACTACAAGAAAGAAGTCTCACACTTATCAGACCAAATAAAAGGAACAGCTTTTCTCGTAAGAGTGGTAAGCGGTAAAGCAATACGAGAAAAGTCCTTAATAAACCGACGATAATAACCCGCCAATCCAAGAAAACTATGGATCTCAGTAACCCTCTCGGTCCTCTTCTGATTCTGAATAGATTTGATCTTGGAAAGATCGATAGAAATACCATCCGAAGAAACAACATGACCAAGAAACTTCATCTTATTCTCCCAGAAGTGACACTTGGAGAATTTTCCATAAAGCTGATGCTGACGAAGGGTGCTCAAAATAATCTCCAAATGCTGAATATGATCGGCTTTAGATTTGGAATAAATAAGAATGTCATCAACGTAAACCAGAACGAACTTATCTAGATATTCTCGAAATATCCGATTCATAAGATCAACAAAAATACGCTGGAGCGTTCGTCAAGCCGAACGGCATAACAAGCCATTCGTAAGAACCATAACGAGTGCGGAATGCGGTAAAAGGAATGCTATCTACTGCAAATCATAACTGATGAAAACTGGTAGCAAGATCGAGTTGGGAGAAGAGCTTAGCGCAACTTAACTGATCGAACATGTCGTTGATCCTAGGTAATGGATACCTATTCTTGATAGTGAGCTCGTTAAGCTTGCGATAATCAATGCAAAGCCTATGAGTACTATCTGGCTTCTTAACGAAGACAACGACGATGCCCCAAGGAGAAGAGCTAGAACGAATAAAATGCTTGGCTTCCGACTCAGATAATTGTTACTTGAGTTCCTCATTTTCCTTATAGACATCCTCGTGGGAGGACGAATGACAAGATGAGCACCATAAATAAGATCAATACGGAACGCAATTTGCCTCTTCGGCGGCAATCTCGAAATAGGCTCAAAAACATTAGAAAAATCACAAACAACTGGAATATTATCTGTGACATCCTCCGATTCGAAGGAATAAATGAGAGCATTCAAAATATGATCCATGCTCCGAAATATAGTAGATAACTGCTTGATAGCATCGAGATGCTTGAGATATGAAGTTCTTTCGGGACATAGGATTTGAACTTCATAACGGACGAGCCAATCCATACCTAAAATCATATCAAAACCAATATGATCCATAACCTGCAAATTCGCATGAAAGGAGAAACAACAAAGTATAATCTCAACATCAACACATAACAAACCAAGAGTAGTGAATCCACCAACAGGATTCACAATCCTCAAAGGGTTGCAAAGAGTAACAACATCCAAAGGAATAACACCAACAAGCTTCTTTGACACGAATGAATGCGATGCACCCGTATCGAAAAGAACTCTAATAGAACGACCATGAAATAAAATAAAACCTTCCAAAATAGGAGTAATACCTTTGGGCTTAGAGGAATCACCAGAAGCTTTAGCAACATTAAGCTTCCTAGATTTGAAACCCTTAGGAGAAGTAGGACAATCAGAAACCCAATGACCCTCTTTCTTGCAATAGCGACAAACGCGAGGCTTAGGACAGCTATAGAGAAAATGATCTAAAGAACCACAATTATAGCATGCCCTCTGAATAGAAGGTGCACTACTAGGCTGAGAACTAGAGGCAGCTTGCTTCTTCTTCTTCTTGATGGAAGAAGAATTAGGCCTATGAAATGGAAACCTCTTCTTATTGGGGTTCTTAAAAACCTCAACCTCATCACAACTATGACGTTCCTTTTCAACAGCTTCAAGGCAAAGAGCCGAATCAACAAGTTCCTCAAAAGGAAGCTTAAGCTGAAGCAAAAGAACTTTCTTCAAATACTTCTTCAAACCATCAACAAAAGGAAGATTCTTCTTATGCGGAGTGTTAATGAACTCAACTCCGTATTTGGACAAAGCCTCGAAATATGCAACATAATCAGAAAAAGTGGACTTTCCTTGCTTCAACTCAAGGAAACTACGAGCAAGATTAGCTTTTTCTGATTCAGGAATGAACTTAAGTTCGAATTGTTCCTTAAACTGAATCCACGAGAGAGAGGACTCATCAATTTCCGCAATAAAAAGCTCATACCAATCAAGCGCACGTTCTTGTAACATGCTAGATGCCATGAGAAGGCGATAATGATCAGAAAGATCCATCCGAGAAAATATGCGCTCACAAGCACACAACCAAGTCTAAACCTCCAATACACTTTCTGATCCCTTGAAATGCTTGCCTCCAAGGTGGGAATAGTCACTACACATGTGGGCGAAGGCAGACTTATGAGTAGGAGCTGCGGGATTAGCAACAGAAGGCTGAGTACCCTAAAATAGCTCCATAAACTGATCACCTGACATATAGACTCCATCCGGATGAGAACCGCTAGATGGGCCTGCAGAAGAACACTTCCCTCTACCTCTTCCAGCCATAGGCTGAGAGAAAAGAGAAGATAAGGATTAGTTAAACAGAGCACAATTGATAAGAAATTTAACAAATGGAATACTATGGAATATGAGATTTATTCCTAGACATACTCCACATGTTAAAGTGGAAGGAATAGATTAGAAAGGCGTGAATAAAACCCTTAAATAGTTGTAACGCATGTTCCATTCTGCTTCGGTTCTGTGTATATTATAAATTGTTCTGGATTTCAGCACTGATACAAAGTTGTGACGCCCCACCTCTGTGCTCACAATAACAAAGTTTATTATAAGGAATAACATTTGTTATTGCGAAGAATAAGGCTAGTTAGAAGCGATCATCCGTAAGTTTTGCCTTAGAGAGTATTGATTACATCAACAGGAGTTGTGTAAATTACTCCCAAAGAAATAAATTCAATCCGAATCTAAAACGAAACTACGGTGGCTTAAGAAAAATCCAGAACAACTCATAATAACAACAACATAGATAGTATAATCATATCAGATTAGAAATATCAGATATATAGTGGAAGATAAGTCTGGATACATGCTACAACAATCGATAGTTCACATGAACCAATGTACATATACATAACCATCAATACGTACATGATATTAGGATCAGTACACCAAAAGTACTCCTCGAAGACTAGACAAAAGATAATGTGAAATCCCAAAAGCTATAGCAGCAACAGAATCAGGGATAGCGATTATCCTGAAATAACTCGGTCTGACGCGGGTATTATTTAAAAGAAAATAATAAACAGATCAGGCTAAATTAAACTTAGAAGTGAATGCATCATAAACAACATCAAAGCAAAATAATAATTGTCTCCAATGAGACTACTCAACAAAAGAAATCAGCATTGTTTAAATGAAGAAATCTCATTTAACTCCATCAATTCATCTCACTAAATGACATCAAAATCACTTTCAAAATCAAAATTGAATTCAAAACTACAATTCACAAAATCTAGAAATCAGAAATAGATAGCTAGAAAAATCAGCACAAAAGTGGATCGATCCCATCATATGGCAAGTCTAAGCTACGCCGGTTAACTCCACTTTTTCACGACTCAACGACCTAATGTGCTTCAAGGATCAGCGACCTAAATGTCCAAGCGGGTTAAGAAGTTTAACGACCTAATGATCCAAAGCCTCCAGCGAGTTAACATGGTATTAGCTAGCGACTTAGCAACCTAAAGTTCAAGGACCTAGTGACCTAAACTTGTAACGAGTTAACGACCTGATGACTCAATGGAAAGTAGCGACCTAACTACCTAAAAGGAGGCAGCGACCTAAGGAGTTAGAATAGAATAAAGCCGTTTGCATATAGGTCGCTCCCAACCTAAAGTCGCTACCTCTTCTAAGTCGCTCCATATAAGTCGCTTTCTACTCTCATATGTCGCGACGACTTACCAACCAAAGCAGTTGACCAAGCGTAAGCCTTAACCCATATCCCTTAGGTCGCTCACGACCTACAACCTAACCCCTAGGTCGCCTGCGACCTAACTCCAGAAATTCCCTATAAATACCTTGCCTACTCCACCGAAGAGTGGACTTTTGGCTCATTTCTGGAACGCCTATACTCTATGGTTTTCTCGACTCATCTGACACTCCAAACACTGAAGACACTTCATCGAACTTTAAAAAGAGATCTAGCACATTCAACATGAATTCGAAGAGCTCTTCTACATTGAAGTTCTAGCTACTTGTCTCGGTTGGGTTGTAATCAAAGATCGTTGTAAAAGTTGTAATCGAATCAGCAATAAAGAGGATTAAAGTGGACGTAGGCTTGACATTTAACCGAACCACTATAAAAAATGTTGTCTCTTTACCTGATTTTCTGTTATCTTCTGCTTATCTCTAGTTCCTGTACCAACGGGTGGTGCTTTCACATTTTTACTACTTACACCGGGGTGTTAGCGTTCAATTTTAGCATTAACAACGCCGCACGTGCATCAACATATGGCAGAAGCCTACCAAGTACTATCATCATAATTTTGGCGCCCAACAAATGACCCGAACGCCCAACATATGACCTGAAAGTCTAGTACTGGTAATTGACCCAAAGGTCCATCATATAACCCGAAGGTCCAACATAGTGGCTCGAAAGCCCAACAAAACCATCAAAATCATCAAACAACAAATCCACAACGAATATTTCAATTAACAAGTCCGGAATTAACCGAATTAGTAAAAGCGTTCTTCCATATTCCGTACTTTTGCTAATTCGTTTAAATCTCTTCATCGTTTCCTTGAAAGTGCAAAATTGTGTATTTTACATAAATAAAATTTTCATTCTCAAACGGACAAGTGATGAATTAAGCAAATCAGTAAAAGTAAGGGTTCATAGTCCTCAATTTTGCTGAATCGTTTAAATCGTTTCCTCATTCTTTTGAAAGCGCAGACTGTAAATTTTTTGAAAATAAGTTTATTTTAAAACAGGTTTCAAAACATGTGATTAAAACAGCAACAACTATATCAATTTCGACGAAGAAATTGCGCTTCACAAAACACCGTAAAACGGGTACCCAATCAGCGTTGCGGGATAACCGCTTAAAAATTCATTTTAAATTGACGGTTACTGAAGTCAAAAATAACAGCAATTTTTATTCGTTAAAAATGTCATCAAAACGACACGTTTCAAAAATATAGTACCATATTAAAAATTCCGTTATAAAAATAATGGCAACAAAATATGTTTTAAAACCAAACGCCGGTTCAACATAAATTAAACACTTGCGTTTAAAACATTTTCGTGCAATTCAACTTGCACGTACACATTGAAAATGATGGCCTGGGCAATACTTTTTCTCGCACACAAATGAATGCATGCTCACTATAATTTACAAGTATGAAAAAGATGTCTGGATCGTATTTTCTGTGCAACAATTAAATTGAAAAATGGTCTAAACTCACCTTCGTGAAAAATATTCTTGTAAAAAAAAAGAAATTTGCAAAGTTTTAAAGTAACCTGTGCAATACTCCATGCACATTAACAAAACAAGTAATTAAATGACCTGGTTTTTCCATGCACGGTCCAATATTAAGAAGTGACTGATAATATTTGCACGTATAATATTTGCATGGTCCAATATAACTCAGGTAATATTTACACGTATAATATGAAGTAATGAAAATCAATGATGGCCAGGCAATAATCATGTGCATAATATGTTTGCATGCAAGTAGTAACTGGGCAACAAAGTATAACGACCTAGGTTTGGTTTTATATTACAATATGCATGAATTTTTTTGCACGCAGGTGTAAAAACATGTCTCGTACATTACAAAAAAAGAAGGATAGCCTAGGCATAATTTACATTGGTGTAATACCAAATTGACACACATAAGACCTTACAATACTCTGCGCGCGTGATGAAATATGTAAGTAAATGACCTAGCATCTTAATTATCACGCACGTACAATTTTGTCACACACGTGGCACTTGTATTTGTTTGTGAAATGCAACTTTACATACTTCGTTAACAAAATATATGCAAAATATTGACTCTATTTCGCGTGTTACCTGAAGACACTCAATTGGATTACAAAAAACAGCCTGGATATAAACGCACTAACACACTCATGTAACAAACTTTAAAGGACTGGACACTATAATTTTTCATGCAATGATGATGAAATGAAAAGTGGACCAAGCATTTCGCGTAATACACGCAAGAATAGTTAACAAAATACTTAGACTTGATCTCCTTAATTTTTTCCCAAAATGATTTTGTGATTCCCGTAGTTACACGCAAGACGAAGTTTAAAAATTAACCACGCATGCAAAAAAGTTGATGATCTGGGCACAGTTTTATTGCACGCAAAAATGAAGTACACTGAATATACTAACCTGGCAACAAGGATTTTAAATTAGAAATGTGAGTTGCACTCACCTTTAATTTGTTTCCAATCAGTTAACTACCAAGATCCCAAAAGTAGCTATAATTTTCTTATTTTAAACCACCATTTATGCTCTACCGAGCTCTGGAAAATAATTGAATCAAAAGAGTGATACAGTGCTACTTGAAAAAAATAAAAGAATGTTGTAGCATACCCTTTTCTTTTATCAAAAATGTGTATAAGTCAATGCAAAGTGTTCTGGCATGTAATCTTGGTACAATGCATTTAAGGCAACGTGCATAAATGATGATACAAGGACATGCTAGCAATAAATGATGATGGCTGTAAAGATGGACTTAAATTTGTTTTATACATAAGTGGTGACATCAATTTCATATTTGCTTTAAAATGGACCCTAATGTGTTACACGTGAATGAATTATGCAATTCATTCCACTGCTACCACTTGCAAGATTTCAACTGACTTTACAACGGATTTTTTAAATTTCTATTTAAAATATTTATTTCGACAGTAATTCAAAAGTCACGGTTGTTACACAAAAGGAAAAACAGATATCAGAATTGTATTCTGCTTCAAAGAAAAAGATTAAAATTTAAAATTTTAATCTGAAATTCAAAATTTGACCAGAGTTGACCATAATATAAAATTTTCAGAAATGTTTATCTATTGTATTTGGAAAATAAATTACAAACAATTTCCAAACTTACATTGGAATATTCTAGAAATTCAATTTCAAATAATTTTAAAATGAAAGTTTTCAAATAAAAATTAAATAAAAATATTTACAAAATTATGGGCTATTACAACCTGCATTTGATTGAGTTTTCCTATAATAACAGTTATCAAACTAGCATAAGAATGACACCTTATGAAGCTTTTTATGGAAGACCAAGCAAATCCCCTGTATGTTGGATGGATGCCGGAGACAGATTGGTCCATTCTATATAAAAGAGTTACATAGATGAAGGTAGGTCAATCTATAAAAAAGAGTTACGTAGATAAAAGGTATAAGGACCTAGAGTTCTCGGTGGGAGATAGGTTTTCATTAAGGTATCACCAATGATGGTTGTGGTATGGTTTGGAAATTTGGAAGTTAGTGCTGAGATATGTTGGTCCATTCTAGATTTTAGAAAGGATTAAAATGCTTGCATACAGAATTGAGTTGTCGAGCAGTACGGCAGGTGTCCATAATGTATTTCATTTGTCTCATCTTCGCAAGTATGTGCATGTTCCAAAGGCTACTATTCTTCAGACAAAGTTGGAGGATTTAGTAGTAGAGCCTAATTTGACTTTTGTTAGACGACCAGTTCGCGTTGTAGCGAGAGACGAGAAAAGATTGAGGAACAAGATAGTTAAGTTGATGAAAGTTCAGTGCAGCGACAACAAGAAAGATTGTACTTGGGAGACAAAGGATGGGATTTGAGATACTTTTTGCTTAAGGGTATGTCTATACTAGATTTATATAGATTTTACCTAGTCTGGTAGACTAGTATAGTTGTTAGGAGTCGTTACAGATGATTGTTATGCTTAGTATTTAGTCCTTGCTGAATTTGGAGAACGAGATTCTTTAAGGAGGAGAGCCTGTAACACCCCTAATTTTTGATAACATTATTCAGGATATTTGATTAGATAATATAAATAGAATAATGTAAATGTTAATTGATTAGGAGATTGATACTAGAATTAATTAATTAAAGACCGAGCCTAATATGCTAATTAATGGACTTAAGAATGAGTTTTGGTTAATTAAATCGCATAATGGTATATTAGGAATTTGCTACATAATGACCCTTAAACGTATACATATTTTCGTTCCTACCATTTCTTCCCATTCATGTCAATTTAAAATGCAAATTAAAGATAAAAAACGGCTGGCCATTAAGAGATATAGAGGAATTACAAATTAAAAGCTAGAGTGCCAAGCTTAAGGGAAATCAATCTCAATCCACTCTCCATATCTAGATCAAAGTGACTAATAATTCCATTTCAATTTTGTTTTAAATCATTTATTTTCGAATTTAATTGCAAATTCGTTTTTGTGATATAATGGATGATGATATGTATGATTTATGATTTATTTGATTTAAACAAGAATGTTTAAAGGAGTTTTCATACGGTTTTAGATCAAAACCGAGATTTAATGTTGAGTAAATGCCATGGGAAAATTTATGTTATGAGAAACATGATTTTGGAGTTAGGTTTCAATTTCGAGAATTTTCCAAGCTACGGAAAGATTATTATGAATTTTTAAAGGACAATATGGTTATTTGGGTTTATAAATTTATTTGGGAAAATATATTGAATATGATTAAAGTGAATTTCAGGGATTTTTGGGGATTTTTCCAAAGTGATTTGCTATGCAAAATAAATTGTTTAAGAAGATGGACTTCTTTGCAAAATTGGTTTTGTCTAAAGGAAGGGCTTAATTGATTAACTTAACCATGGTTTCGATCCAACTAGTAGCAGCTAAAAAGAATTTGAAAATGTTAAGGCAACCATCTAGTGTTGACACATTTTAGGTTAGTTAGAGAAAAGTTTATTTATTAAGAACTGAACCAGGTTTACTCAGAAACTCGGTTCCCCCTACTTAGGAAAGCACCTTCCGACACATATGCTTCCGCCTTTATCTTAGTCAAAACTTACCATGAAAAAACCAATACACAGGGAATCACCCTGATGGTACATAATGGATTGGAGGAAGGCGGAAGGTAAGGGGTCATAAGCATAGTTTCCTAAGGAGTCGAAAGCTTGGTTTGTTTTTAAGATGAAAAGTTCCTGCCTTTGTTTTGTTTTAAGCCTTCGACAGTGTCGAAGCATATGGTTTCGAAAGAGCTTTTAAAAGGGTTTCCATTAACTTGTAATTGCTTTCGACTGGGTTCCTATACTTATGAAAGAATGATTTAAAAGAAGGGGTTCTGACCTAGTTGAAACCTTACTGCCATTTTATAGACTTTCGATTATGTTGAAGATATCAACATTGTCGAAAGGGCATTTTTTTTATAATTTAGAGCCACTTCCTATAGCTTTCGAAAGGGGTTAGGGGTTTCGAAGGTGATGAGGGGTTTCGACGCCAACCTTCCGATGTTTTACCCAGATGTTAAATGCTTTTGATAAAGATGGTGCAGACACCATCAAGCTTTCCCTAATATTTCTATATAATAAAGGATGGTTTCAAAACAGATGTTTTCGGCTATATTCACTTTGACCCAAATATTTTTTGTATAAATCCAATGCTTTCGGAAGGGATACTTTCAATGTTTTCGAAAGGATTACTTCCATCGGTGTCGAAAGGGTACTTTCCACTGGTTCGAAGCTAAGCTTCTAAAGATAAATGCTAATACTTCAATGTATTCAAAGGTTTAGAAAGGTAGCTTTTAAAGTATTAAAAGACAGGAGCCTAATGTTTTTAAGAGCTTTTGAAGGAGGTCCTCCTATGAAGTTGAAAGCTAGGTTTCAAAGGTATCGAAAGATTTTATAACCCAAACTCTATTTTTAAAGGAAAAAACGCACGGCTATATATTAAAGGAGTTTTTATAATGATTTTATGACGAAGCTATCTTTGATAAATTTAAACCCACAGGAGTGGTATCGCTACATTGTTATGTTACTTCTTCAAATATGAATATATTCACTTTAAAATGGACCCATAACGGCATTTTAGGGATAAAGGGTAGAAGAACCAGTTAGGTTAACCCAGTAGTGATTATAAATCGATTAAACTCCTGAATGAGTAGAATTTCATCCAAAAGGAAAAGAAGACTAGAATATAGGATGCTAAAAATATAAATGAAAGAAATTGGATTGGGCCAATAGGTTCATTGGCAGGGGCCAATATATTAATAGTTAGCCCACGAAAACTATGTATAAAGGAAGATGTCAAATAGACAGGTTCGTAGTTAGCCCATGAAAATTATGTATAAAGGAAGATGTCAGATAGACAGGTGCATAGTAAACCCATGAAAAATATGATTGGATACTAGTAGGGGCCATTGGGTTTGTAGTTAGCCAATGAAAACTATATCTGGATGAAATATTGGCAGATGTTAATAAGTTCCTAGTCATCCCATGAAAACCAGGATAAGTGAAAGGATATTGGAGTTACCAATAGGTTTCTAGTCAATGCATGAAATCTAGGATAAGAGTAAGATATTGAAGTAACCAATAGGTTCATAGTAATCCCATGAAGACTATGTAATTGGATAGAGAGTCCTTAAATGTTTAGCCGGTTATTAGTCAGTCCATGAAAACTAAAGGTTAATAGTAACTTTAGAAGTTATATTGAGACAGACAGTCTAAAAAAATGAATGTGGATGGGTAATCCAAAATTGATTTATTTGTTTTTTATATCATTATATCATATTGTTTATGGATTGTTTAACCATTGTGGATGCAGGAGCACAATATATGGTTTTATAAAGGTTTTGAGATACTAGTGAGGGGAAACCCGTTTCGCTAAGCGGGGAGGACTCACTAGATATATAAATGATTTGAGATGGTAGATTATTTTTCATACCAGGCTTTATATCTGACTCGAAATTTATGTTCCTCCTTAAACTCTCATGTACTCAATTGATTTTGAGTAGTTTGAGATTTGAGGTTTTCAGGTACCTCTTAAGGTGAATAAGCTTTCAAAGACGTGCATGAGTCATGATAGATATTTAGCGCTCTCTTTTCTTTTGTTCCGCTGTGTTGATTGTAATGGAAAAGCTTTTATATTTCTTGCATATACTCTGATCATCCACGGAGTCATCTTCATATGTTGCTCTTGAATGTACGTTGTAATAAATATATTTTCACTAAATGTGATTTGCGAATTTGAGATTATGTTGTGAATTGGAAATATTTTGAAATGAAATTTGATTTGGCTGATGTTTAAATTTTACCCATATTCATAGGTTTCTATGTATCAATGAATCTAAAACCGGCGTATTTGGTCGCCGAGCATTTATAACTATGGATGACTGCAGCATCTGTAGTAGTTTGTTATGGGCCTCTAAGTAGGGGGATGTTACACTAGGGTAGTTGCCCTTGGTGAAAAATTATAAAAACTTGTGTAAAATATAATATTTCATAATTTGGCCTTATGAGAAATTCTTTTTGACTATATCTAGAACTAAAATAAGATATATTGAAGCCTAGTTTCATCAGCTTGTTTCCAGCATAGTTTTCATGTCCATGTCATGCATCGAACCATTATGATTGAAGGTTTAAGGTTTTGATGGTTCAACCGGTCAAACGGTCGGAATCACGATTTCGTTTTTCAAAGAAATTCCACATTTAACTACAAACTATGTGCAAAAATGTTGAAATAATAATCCTATGTACACAGTCTATACATAGTCTTTAAGGTCTGCAATCAAAGTTGTGTGTTGTTGCAGCGCACAACTATAATTGTGCTTACAGTGGAGTAGTGAACAACGGTAGAAGTTTAATGACGACAAATTTGATGAATCATGTAATCGTATTAGAGGATTTTTGCAACAGTGAAGAACAAAGTGGTGGAGTTTGTGGTTTAGATTTTGGAACGATTATGATTTTTTGGATGTACATTTACTTTCTTTCTTCAAATCAATGCAAAAGATGAAAATGAGAAAGAATTACACGGTGAGAAAGTAGGAAAAAAATATCCATGGTTCGACTGGGTAATATTGACGATTGGACCTTTGGTTTGAAGGTTCGACCAGGGTTATAGATGACTGGGGTCTAATTGAGTTTCGGACTATGGTGATCCAAGGTTCAGGGTTATTCGAGGTCGGACTGAGGCAGGGTAGGGTCATGAAAACACTGGTTATTAGATAAAAAATTTCCCTACCTGAAGTACCATGCCAGCTCACCCAAAGACAAATAACATATTTAAGTAAAATATTAGCACTACCCTTAATCCGCATAAATTGGCCACACGTTGTACTGACTAGTCGTAGCATATATGGAAGCCATATCATTACTCCTGTAACGTGGGTTTTATCCTAAGGCAAAAATTAGCATAATTATAACAAGTATCCTATTTTGGCTAGTTATAGAACATACGGAAAACATCATAGTACAACATAACTATCTATTACATAATTTAAATTTATATAAAAATAAGCTCTAAGATGGTTTTCTTCTTAAAAATAGTTTCTATCATGGGCAAGTTAATTACGAGCAAGTAAAAATAAATCATATTTGTCTCCCTTCTAAAACTTAAAAAATGGGGGTTCGTTGGACATCATCATAGAGAAGAAAAATTGTACCCACTAACCATGGAAATGAGTTGCCCCAAGGGCAGTTTACAATATAACATTTATTTTCTAGTAACGAGCAATCACTTTTATCATGAAAATGCATTATGATAAAGGGCTTTGCACAAAAGATCCCTTTTTCTAATGTTGTTACAAGAAAACTTCCTGTAGCAATGAATACGAAATTAAGTCCCTGTTTTTTCTAAATCAGAAAGCGCAAACTAGCTTGCGCTTTCTTGATAGAAAGCGCAAGTTAACTTGAATTTTCAAAATTTTCAAACTTTTAAAAAAAATAAAAATCAAACGGCACAAACTCCGCTTTTCAAAAATTTAAAACTTCAAAAAATTTCAAACATTTCAAAAAAATTCAAAATCCAAAAGTGCAAACTAGCTTGCGCTTTCCTGATATCAAAAATTTTAAAAATCTCATAATTTTCAACAAAAATTCAAAATCAAAAAAGTGCAAATTAGCTTGCATTTTCCATCAGAAAAGTACAAGGCACCTTACATTTTCTATTTTTCAAAAATAGGGACCAAATTTATATATTAATTATTGCGGGGACTTTTCTTATAACAACATCAAAAATTAGGGACCTGTAGCACTTTTCTTGTTATGATAATCCAAAATAAAAATCATTACATCGTTATAAAACTAGTGCAAACATCCATTTCTAGTGTTTCAAGGATTTACTGAACAACCAAACTAGTATTAAATAACATAAGTAATGTTAAAGGGAAATAGCCATCTGCCATTTTTTTGTCTTTTTGGAAGCTTTGAGATGTTTTGAAGTTATGTCGACAACTATAGTTAAGGTTTGTTTTTTTATTTTAGCTGTCGGTTGTAGCTATACCTTACCATACCCAATTTTATTTGCACTTGGGCTTGGTCCATTTACCATACTTCAGAAAAACATAATTAATGTTTGGACATTGAGTTATAGAGTTGGATATTTTACCTAAAAAAATTAAACTGCAATGAAAGAAGAAAAGCACTTGAAGAAGGAAAAATCCTATATGCTTTTATGAAAGAATGATTCGTTTCCTAAAATTAAGGATCAAAACTAGACAATAATTACGAGTTAAATAATGGTCAGGCAAATAGGTGATTGATACCTAGTTTAGAGTCCAAAATTAATGAGCATAGTCTAAAAGTATAGAATAAAAGTGAAATCTTCTTCTTAGTTTATACAAATGTTTGGTGGAAGAGTGTTCTAACAAATTACTAATTATATTCTTCAATATAGCATGTAGTTCATAGTTAAAAAGTAAAGAAATTATTTTTGGTTGTGTGATAACACAAAAAGGAACGATATTATATTTCAAAACTACAGATCCTAGAAATATTAACTAATGATAGAAACCGACCACATGAATTATATAAATAAATTTATATTAAATATTATAAAGGAATAACTTCATATTGTATGAAACTTAATTGATTATGATTATATCCTCGTCTAATTATTATTTTACCATGGGCAATGCATTTATTTATTTTATATACAAAGAAAATATCAAAAGAAATCATTTATTATTATAGTTCGTAGAAGTAACATATTTAATACAGATTACTTTTACATTACAGTGATATTTAAATACTTGTGTGCCAAATGATCATGAAAGCTTCGAAATAAAAAGTAGGATGAAAAATAAATCATATATATAATTAAATATAAAGAGCTTAAACAAATAAAGGAAGTAATTTAAAGACCCTATTGTAACTAGTAAGAAGGCATGTTGATTAAATGTGTGAAAAGGAGGAAAGGGTTGGTAGATGAGTTGCCTCACATAAAAAAAGTAACAAAAAAGTGTGCGATGGAAATAATGAAGGGAAAATATATATTCACAATCAACATTTTTTGTCGATATTTCCTGCTTGATTTTGCAAAAGGAAGTAGCAACAACATTTGCAAGCACTGATTCATCAAGGAGCAATACAATTCTAGAGAATTTATTATGTGCAACATTTATGAATTCAAATAATATAGTGAATATATTAAACATAGGCATGGATATAATATTTACCCAGTTAGTATAATACATCCAACATAAATGAATGGCATTCATTTCTAGTTGCCCTGTTTATTACACTATCTATATTTATGTAGTTAATGTTGCACTACACTCACAATATATCTATGATTGGGTTAAGCATAACAATTTATCTACAAAAAAAACATGAAATTGAAAAAATCTCAAATATTTTGTTACTAGTCCGCAAACAGTAATGTAGCCCTAAATTAATTCAAACAACTAACATAAAGTTCAGAATTTTAAATAATCAAATAAATACAATCACTAAATTTTGATCACCAATCAAGCAAAGTAAATATGTATTCATTTAGTGTTAATTGTGACGCCCCACCTCTATGCTCACACTAGCCAAGGACACTACGGAGTAATGCCTTCAACTAGCATGAAGAATAAGGCTGTTAAGGAGCGACCATCTGTGTAATTGCTTTGTGCGAGTACCGATATGCCAAATAGAAGGTCCATTTCATTTCAAGAGAAAATCTGACAAACCGATACAAACTCAAAACTAATACACAGTGGCTATGTGGTCTTCGGAAACAAATATAAAATAAGCATAACATAAATCAGTCACAGATATTCATATCACAAAGGCGGTAACAGATATGAATATAACACATAAAAGTGTACATCAAAGTAGAGGTCATGTAAGATCCACTACATCACAAAAGAATAGGTACAAGTGCTAGACAAAAGAATATGTATACATCAAGGAGTCTCTTATGTCAAATGTCAAAAGTCAGATGACAGACCTAGATAAGAAGTCAAGCAAAAGCATCTGAAATACCTCAGTCTGACCCGAGTATTATTTAATAAGAAAATAATAAACGGATCAGTCTAGCTATAAATATCAGATAAAATGAGATAGGATAAGAGATATAACAAAAATGTATGATATATGCCATACTGTAAGGAGTATACATTTAACAACCACAAAAATCATACAATATCTCAAAAAATCTAAAACACACAAAAGAATGTCATATTCTTTATTTTATTCACCAAACCACAAATATTGACAACATATCAATGCCAACCACAAAAATTGTGCAACACAAATTCTAGAAATCATCAACTAGAAATCCAAAAATCACAAAGGGGGAGGCCAATCACAAACAGGAGCATGAAAACTCACCAACACGTGTATCACAAACGGGTCGCTATCCTATGGCCGCTAACCATAAATTCGAAGAAACGACATAGTACAATAATGGTACGTCCGATGAACCCGAAACTCAAATAATTCGGAACAGCAATGCAGTATAATAATAGTACGTCCAACGAACCGAAACTAAAATAATTCAGAACATCGACGCGGTACAATAATGGTACGTCCAATGAACCGAAACACAAATAATTCAGAACAAAGATGCAGTACAATAACGGTACGTCCAATGAACCGAAAAGCCAGGATATCAGTGTAGTACAATATCGGTACATCCGAAGAACCGAACACCATAAAAGAACATAGGTCGCTAGCCCATAAAAGAAATGAGACGATGCTTAATAAAACGAGATACAGTCCTCCACGTGGATAAAGAGACATCGCACACCGCTAGTCTAAACCATAAAATGATCACCATTGATCAATAAAAAGTGTGATTTACACTAAGCTAGTAAATAAATAAGTTTAGCGTCATGTCCTATAACGTCCCGGAAATTTTCGACTTTCGAAAATTCAACATCGACACTCACTTTATCGACTGCCGAGAAATCGAAGGCCAAAAACCCGAAATGTTATGGTTTAAGAAAAAGAATTTAAGAAAAGAAAAAGAAAAAGATAGAAAATTTAGATAGGGAAAAGAAAATAGAAATTAGAGAGAATAGAAAACAGAAAAGAAGATAGAACATTTTAAAATAGAAGAAAAAGAGAATAGAGAACATAGAAGGGGAAAGAAAAATAGAACATAATTTTAAAATAGAACGGAACAGAAAGAAAACAGAACAACATCAGAATCTCACAATTCGCAGCGGAACAACATATAATAATAAATGAATAATCTTTAAACAAAGAACTATATCAGTTATTACATTACATTTCATTACATCATATCATCAGAGTATACAACAACAACAAATAGTGCAGCGGAAAAAGAAATACTATATAAACTAGTAATACGCCATGCCATCCATCTTGCCTCCAGCAACTCCTGAATATCCAGAATATCCTGATAAACCTTAACTCTTGACTGCTCGTGTGGAAATTGGTGGGCAACCAGAGTTTAGGAAGGAAAACAATAAACTCCAAGTCAGTCATGTGACTGGTGTGAGAACTCAAAACAGTTTATTTATCTTTGAAAACAAAATAGAGGAATATTTTTAAAGTCAATTCGCAATGCTTTTAAAAATGAGACTACCATAAGGCTTCCCGCACACACACACATGCAAACGCAGAATCGGAGGAGATTTCTCCTTATGATAGTCAAAGATGCTTGATATCGACAAGGTATGGAAAAAGAGATTCGATGTAACGCACGCGGATTTTCGTTGCCGAAAAACCGAATAGTTATGGGTTTTTAAAAAGAATTTAAGAAAAGAAAAAGACAGAAGAAGAGAGAAGAAGACAGAAAATAGAGAATTTGAAAATAGAAGAGAAGAAAGATAGAGAAGAGATAGAAAATGGAGGGGAAAGAAAAAATAGAAAAATAATTTTAAAATAGAACGGAACAGAACACAACAGAACAACATCAGAATCTCACAATTCGCAGCGGAACAACATATAATAATAAATGAATAATCTTTAAACAAAGAATTATATCAGTTATTACATTTTATACATTACATTACAACATATCATCAAAGTGTACAACAACATCATACAACAACAAACAATGCAGCGGAAAAAGAAATATTATATAAACTAGTAATACGCCATGCCATCCAGCTTGCCTCCAGCAACTCCAGAATATCCTGATAAACCTTACTCTTGACTGCCCGTGTGAAAATTGGTGGGCACCCAGAGTTTAGGAAGGAAAACAATAAACTCCAAGTCAGTCATGTGACTGGTGTGAGAACTCAAAATAGTTTATTTAACTTTAAAATCAAAATAGAGGAATATTTTAAATCAATTCGCAATGTTTTTAAAAATGAGACTACCATAAGACCTCCTGCCACACACACAATGCAAACGCAGACTTGGAGAAGATTTCTCCTTATGATGGTCAAACATGCTTGATACGCATTTAAAAAGAACATTTGATATTATTACTAGTGCATAGTGTAGAAAATTCATTTCGAAAGTAGAATATAAATCTTAGCCAGCATAGGTACTATTATATTATGCTTACTAATAGCTACCATATTAGATGGCAGGTTCTACAACTAAAACCGTACAAGTCACGTATTGTTTATTTGGATTTCCAACAAATGGTCAGGCCAAGGAACTTCCCATTGCCATATGAGAATGCCTCTGGAAAGACATCCCCGAGAACCAAACCGGAACTCTGCCAACACAAGGCCGGGTTACCCCTAACTGGGTAACTACTGACACGAGCACGCCATTCCCCGATCGTAAACGACCTTTCTCACGAGATCCCGAAAACCAACAACCACAAAGTAATAAATTCGTAGTAACCACATAGGTTAAATATCTGGGCTCCATACCATGATACCACCTCTATCCAGAAGGAAATGTACATACCCTAAAGGGTGCTACCCCTCATAACCTTGCCGCATCTTTCCTGTTTTGACCATTTCCGGGGTGTGAGGCTCGACGAAGTCACGTCCACAAAAACATACTTTATACAAAAGCCATGCTTTGGGTCAACAAATGATCAACACAATGATCACCAAGATAGACGATCAAATAAACGATCCTATCACAATAATCAACACAATGATCATTTCAGCAACACTCAGCATGTCACATTACCAAATTGGGAATATATCGCTGATAACTTCAATTATATAACCTCTGAGCTCGTACGTCTCAGAGAAGGGTGTTAAGCTAAAAGAATAAATTCTTCGCCACCAACAGAAATATATTTGAAAGAAATCGGCTTTATATCTCAACTTGTAATGTCAGACACACAATCCATACAAGTCTGTTCCGGGATCGAACAAAACCGAAGGCACTTACAAAGAAGTCCTTGCAATCTGGATATTCACAATCCTGATCGGATTTCCCATCACTTAGGGAGTCTCTATACCGCTGCAACTCAGTGCAGAGACAATCGACAGGTCATCCTATCGCTCTCGCAAATACCGGGTCTTCAACACCGATCTTCAAATGCAATTCATAACGACGTATCACATATTCGGAATGGGTTATACGACCCCATGGTCCTTTCCCGGTTAACCCGAATAGTGAGCGCTTATTCAAAAATAAGTGTGGCATTCAAATTCAAACAAATCACATCAATTACCCATTCAAAGTGAAATATTGATAGTCGGTTATTGAACTATCAATGAATATGCACACATCACCAGATTCCAAATAATTTTCCAAATTATTTATTTTCCAAAATATCTTTACAAGATATATAATTTCAATATTTCAAAAATAAATCAATATTTATTTCTCTAAATCAATCCCACTTTCTTTTATAAATTCCTTAGTGAATTTACATTCCAAAATATTCATGCATATATGTTTCAATTATCAATTTCAATTTATCTTCAAAAAGATAAATTCTCAAAATATTCACCTTATATTGGAAAACATTTCCGTACTTATTTATTCATAAGTAATTCACAAATTTTATTTATTTTCAGCACTTAGAAAATATTCAATATACTTCAATCGGAATTAAGTATATATTTCATTTTTTTAAGGAAATCATTCTCTTAAACATATTTATTTGGGCCAAAACGAATGTTACGTAAAACATCGTTACAACAACCCAAAATCACTAGTATAGGGATTCGAAATTAAAATAGATATATAAATCCCAATACTATACAAAACATTTCCTTTCGGAAATCATTTACTATAACAATAGTGTTATAGTCCACCATTTCCTTTTATTTCTCGAAAACGTTTATTTTCAACAATAAATGTTGAAATCTATGGTTTCGAATCTCAACACATTTTAAAACATCGTTAGATCGTTTTAATTCTATTTGAAATATCACATTCAAAACAATTTCTTTAACATCTTATTCACTATTCAAAAACGTGAACATACTTCATTAACAATTTCATCCTTTTATTCATTTTAATTCAAAGGATTATTCACTATTCAAAAATGTGAATATAACTCCATATATAGGTTTCAACAAATTTTCTTGTCAAAATAAGTCGTTTGCGAATTTATAAAACAACGTTTATAAATTCCATTTCTATTTATTTATAAAAACTTCCTTTTTATAAATTCTTTTATTAGCCTATTTGATTTATAACTTAATTATAAACTAAAGGTTCATATTATAAATTAAATGCTTATAAAACGATTATTTTACAGAATCGTTCTTTTAACTTCCCAAATTATAAATCTTATAACTTATAAGATCCATTTATTTAACCAATCTATTCTTCAAATAATTTCACCAAATTTATAAATCTTACTATTCATAAATTTCTTTTATAACTTCACAGTTTATAATTCCATAAATTTCATTCATTTATGAAATTCATTTCCACTTCATTCAAACACTTATAAAAACTCGTTTTATAATGTCAATATTTCAATTTATAAATATCCATTTATAAATCTCTTAATATAAATCAATTTATATTATTCTTTAAAACGACTTTAATCTCCTTTATTATTTCACCATTTTGATTCATAAAATAATTAAATTTTATAAGTCCTATATTCAAACTTTTCACAATAAATTCTAAAATTCCGATTTAACTATTTTATGAAATCATTAGCATCATATTCTCAAAAAATCAGTTTTTTACTATATTTCTCAAAAATCATAATTTTTATAACATTAAAAATTATAACGTTTATTTATTTAAAATGGATCAATTCCAAAATTATTTTATAAAACGTATACTTTCTAAAATCACTTTAAAATCATTTTAAAATCCCAAAATTTGGGTCCAATGATGCTACACACCAAATAGTCAATCACGACTACAACGATATCATATATCAATATGAAAATCCATCAAATATCAAAATATCTGAAATCAAATAAATACTGTTGAGGAATCCAGTTGGATCTCTCCAACCTGTTTTCCTGCATCCAAAAACATTAGCACAATACCAATTTCGCTCCAGTACGAAATTATCGCTGTATATGTTCTTATTAAATATTATCCGCTTAATAACGGCGTAATAGGGCCTCATCCGCTAAACAAATAAATGCGGGAAATCAATAACTCCAATATATACATATGCCAATATATATATATTGCTATTATATATAATACCAATTTCACTGTTTATGAAATATTCGCGGTATATGTTTTTAATAAATAACATCCGCTTATTAACGGCGTATAATGTCTATTTTAACAATCAATAGATATCAATCAACATTCAAACATGCATTCAAATATTTTAAATCTAACTATTTAAAATAAAATCGAAACTGATTCGATTGAGTGAGAAGTTCTCACCTTGATTTTATTTTCCGTTTTAGCGATTTATTTCGAATAAAATTAAACGGACGTTTAATTTTACCCAAAATTCTCACTAACTCCAAACGACTCCAAACCAACTCCATCGCGTAGTGCTCGTCGATACGATTCCAACGCAACTGGTTTCGCGCGTTTTTGACCTCGTATGAAAAAGTTATGAATTTTTAAACTTACACGAATTTAAACTATATAATTTACAACTAAATTTAAATTTTCTTATCATAATCAATCCATAGCCGTTGGATCTCACATGCTAGCATCCTGGCCGTGCCCCCACTCTCCCTCTCCCTCACGTTTATCTCCTTACAGTAACTCACGTACAAAATCAAACCCATCACCAAACAACTAGGGTTTCAAATTGCTCCTCCTACACTCGACTATACTCGATCATATTACTGCCATGTCGAAGCCCTTCGCGAGAGCTACCTCCACCACCAACCACCTGAAGCTCGGCCCCCCCATTCTCCTCGTTTTGCGTGCGCAGGCCGGCCACTTCATGGCATGATTCCCCTCAATTTACAGCTCCATACACGATCTCAACCGTATGGATTTAAAGCTCTCGTTACCCTCTACAATGTTGTAGTTAATCACTTTGGCTAAAACTTCACGGATTGGAAGAGATTAAGGAATGAAAATGAGATGATTTCAGCCATAAGTTAGGGGGTGGCGGCTAGGGTTATGAAATTAGGGTTTTTATTTTTTTTTTCTAAATTATGAAGAGGTGGGTGCTATTTATAAAGAAAAATCGAGCACTATTCATCCCGGAAATTCCGAACTCCGATTTACGCGCCGTAACCAGCGTTTCTAGGGATTACCCCACGTTCCGGACACAATGGAACAGGTTTCGAAAGCTAATTCGGACATCTGTGCGAGTTATGGCTATAAACGCTCAATTTGAATTAAACCGATTTAAGCGATTTTCTAGGCGTTTTAATTTGTACCGGACAAACGGTAAATCCAATTGACTTGAAATTTGAAACCTTACAATAATATCACATTACGAATCCGATGAAACTGGTTTCGTCGAAATCCGAGACTTTTTGAAAAATGGCTATTTTAGCTCGCCAAATTTAAATTAAAAATAAATCGATGCGTTTCGAGCTGCCACGATCAAACGATAACTCCGATTGATACGAAAATTGAAATCCGGTAATAACTAACTATTACGGATCCAATGGAACTGGTTTCGTTCAATTCTGAGACTGTTCAAAAATTGACTATTTTTACTAGTCGATTTAAATATTAAAATATTCAATTTTCACAAATTAACTTTTAATTCAATTTTAAAAGTTCTAAAATATCATTCTAACTTCCATATGATAAAATAAAATTTTACAAATTATTTACAATCATATTTAACCCTATTTTCAGTTATTTCCATAATTTAACATATTAAATTATTGATTTAATAATCCAATTAAATTCAAAAATTCAAATAAAAATTTATTTGACTTATAAATTCACTTATTAATATTTAAAATTAATTAAATATTCATATTTTAATTAATAAAAATTCTGGGTCGTTACAATCTTCCCCCCTTAAAAGAATTTCGTCCTCGAAATTATAAGTAAGAAAAGTTACAGAATTCTATTAATTTTCAAAAATCCATAGTCAAACTTCTTACTATAACTTACTAAGTTTTCAAATCATACTTAGTTATCTTTTCAAAAACAACTACTATTGTTTAACTTTCAACTCCAAAATCAAAGTTAAAGTTTTCAAAATTTTCCAATTTTCTCAAAAATTTTCTAACGCCTTAAATTTTCGGAAAAATTCGCCATAGTCTCCTTTGCGCGGCTCGATCCGAAAAAAAATGACAGTATATATATCACAAATATACATCTCATCAAGTAATGAGGCATCCCGCAGGGAAAAAATGTAAAAGTACGGTATGTAATCCGAGATATGTACCTTATATTTTATTAGCGAGCATATACGGTTAATATAGCGTGAAAGCGAGCTCCAAATGCGAAGCAAACGCGATCTGCACCTACTAAACACTCAACAAACAACATGAGAATCATGCATATAGACAATAGTATCAATATACAACATATAGCAACATAATAACTATATATGTCAACATAGCAAATGCAATATATTCAAACATCAACCAACTAACATTCATAACCAATAAATATTCATTCATATTCTCATTAATATTCAATGAAATAGGTTTTCAATCTAGTCACTTTTGATTCATTAATAGTGGATGTTTTTACTAACATTCATTCTCAATTAGTTTATATTCACTAATTCATATTCAAGTTGGTTCACTTCCAATTCAAATTCAATTCATTTAAGATTCACTTAACTTCCGATTGAATTTCAATTACTTTAGCTTTCAATTTTATTAAATCAATTTCATTAACACTTAATGAATTATATACAATCAACTAACAATTATATAACAACCAATGTATATTAAATACAACCAAATTCCTTTGCTTACAATTGGTTTAATTAATTGATTTTCATTCAATTATTCAACTTTCTAATAACATTAGATTTTAATGAATTACACTTAAATTCATTATTTCATATCAACTTAATTCCATATCACTTAAGTTATACTTCCATTTAACTTTTAAATTCATTTTTATTTACAACTCATATTCATAAATATATTCATATAGTTTCACTTCCATATATATATATATAAGTTTATTTCTCAATTGTAAATCACATTAATTATAATTCAATTCTTATAATTCTTTTGCTTATACAATTATTCTTTTATTTAGATTATTCAAACAACTAAACAATCAACTTATATACACTTTAATAATTCTGAAAAATTATTTCTTTATATACAAAATATTCTCAAGGTAAAATTATTTCATTTACCCAATTTTTAAAAACAATATTATGTCGAATTGTTCTATTCAAGTGTTTAGAAACCCCTTCGATTCAGTTTCGAAGCTGCGCCGACGAAGGTTCATATACCACTCAACAAACCAATCATCACAATATAAAACAATTTCATATTCACTAACAAATACGCTCTCATAGCTATTATTACTCTCAAACTCATTCTAGAGTACTACTGACTCTATCTCTAATGAGTAATACCCAACAGAACCATGGTTGTCGCTTAACCATAAGCTCTGATACCAAATATAACGTCCCGGAAATTTTCGACTTTCGAAAATTCAACATCGACACTCACTTTATCGACTACCGAGAAATCGAAGGCCAAAAACCCGAAATGTTATGGTTTAAGAAAAAGAATTTAAGAAAAGAAAACGAAAAAGATAGAAAATTTAGATAGGGAAAAGAAAATAGAAATTAGAGAGAATAGAAAACAGAAAAGAAGATAGAACATTTTAAAATAGAAGAAAAAGAGAATAGAGAACATAGAAGGGGAAAGAAAAATAGAACATAATTTTAAAATAGAACGGAACAGAAAGAAAACAGAACAACTTCAGAATCTCACAATTCGCAGCGGAACAACATATAATAATAAATGAATAATCTTTAAACAAAGAACTATATCAGTTATTACATTACATTTCATTACATCATACAATCAGAGTATACAACAAAAACAAATAGTGCAGCGGAAAAAGAAATACTATATAAACTAGTAATACGCCATGCCATCCATCTTGCCTCCAGCAACTCCTGAATATCCAGAATATCCTGATAAACCTTAACTCTCGACTGCCCGTGTGGAAATTGGTGGGCACCCAGAGTTTAGGAAGGAAAACAATAAACTCCAAGTCAGTCATGTGACTGGTGTGAGAACTCAAAACAGTTTATTTATCTTTGAAAACAAAATAGAGGAATATTTTTAAAGTCAATTCGCAATGCTTTTAAAAATGAGACTACCATAAGGCCTCCCGCACACACACACATGCAAACGCAGAATCAGAGGAGATTTCTCCTTATGATAGTCAAAGATGCTTGATACGCATTTAAAATAACATTTGATATTATTACTAGTGCATAGTGTAGGGGAAAAATTCATTTTGAAAGTAGAATATAAATCTTAGCCAACATAGACATTTCGAACTATGCCTACTATAGCTACCATCCAAACAGTGTTGCGACACCATAAGTGAATGATAGGTTCTACAACTAATACTGTACAAGTTTCGTATTGTTTCTTTGGATTTCCAACAAATGGTCAGGCCAAGGAACTTCCCATTGCCACATGAGAATGCCTCTGGAAAGACATCCCCGAGAACCAAACCGGAACTCTGCCAACACAAGGCCGGGTTACCCCTAACTGGGTAACTACTGACACGAGCACGCCATTCCCCGATCGTAAACGACCTTTCTCACGGGATCCCGATAACCAACAACCACAAAGTAATAAATTCGTAGTAACCACATATGTTAAATATCTGGGCTCCATACCATGATACCACCTCTATCCAGAAGGAAATGTACATACCCTAAAGGGTGCTACCCCTCATAACCTTGCCGCATCTTTCCTGTTTTGACCATTTTCGGGGTGTGAGGCTCGACGAAGTCACGTCCACAAAAACATACTTTATACAAAAGCCATGCTTTGGGTCAACAAATGATCAACACAATGATCACCAAGATAGACGATCAAATAAACGATCCTATCACAATAATCAACACAATGATCATTTCAGCAACACTCAGCATGTCACATTACCAAATTGGGAATATATCGCCGATAACTTCAATTATATAACCTCTGAGCTCGTACGTCTCAGAGAAGGGTGTTAAGCTAAAAGAATAAATTCTTCGCCACCAACAGAAATATATTTGAAAGAAATCGGCTTTATATCTCAACTTGTAATGTCAGACACACAATCCATACAAGTCTGTTCCGGGATCGAACAAAACCGAAGGCACTTACAAAGAAGTCCTTGCAATCCGGATATTCACAATCCTGATCGGATTTCCCATCACTTAGGGAGTCTCTATACCGCTGCAACTCAGTGCAGAGACAATCGACAGGTCATCCTATCGCTCTCGCAAATACCGGGTCTTCAACACCGATCTTCAAATGCAATTCATAACGACGTATCACATATTCAGAATGGGTTATACGACCCCATGGTCCTTTCCCAGTTAACTCGAATAGTGAGCGCTTATTCAAAAATAAGTGTGGCATTCAAATTCAAACAAATCACATCAATTACCCATTCAAAGGGAAATATTGATAGTCGGTTATTGAACTATCAATGAATATGCACACATCACCAGATTCCAAATAATTTTCCAAATTATTTATTTTCCAAAATATCTTTACAAGATATATAATTTCAATATTTCAAAAATAAATCAATATTTATTTTTCTAAACCAATCCCACTTTCTTTTATAAATTCCTTAGTGAATTTACATTCCAAAATATTCATGCATATATGTTTCAATTGTCCATTTCAATTTATCTTCAAAAAGATAAATTCTCAAAATATTCACCTTATATTGGAAAACATTTCCGTACTTATTTATTCATAAGTAATTCACAAATTTTATTTATTTTCAGCACTTAGAAAATATTCAATATACTTCAATCGGAATTAAGTATATATTTCATTTTTTTAAGGAAATCATTCTCTTAAACATATTTATTTGGGCCAAAACGAATGTTACGTAAAACATCGTTACAACAACCCAAAATCACTAGTATAGGGATTCGAAATTAAAATAGATATATAAATCCCAATACTATACAAAACATTTCCTTTCGGAAATCATTTACTATAACAACAGTGTTATAGTCCACCATTTCCTTTTATTTCTCGAAAACGTTTATTTTCAACAATAAATGTTGAAATCTATGGTTTCGAATCTCAACACATTTTAAAACATCGTTAGATCGTTTTAATTCTATTTGAAATATCACATTCAAAACAATTTCTTTAACATCTTATTCACTATTCAAAAACGTGAACATACTTCATTAACAATTTCATCCTTTTATTCATTTTAATTCAAAGGATTATTCACTATTCAAAAATGTGAATATAACTCCATATATAGGTTTCAACAAATTTTCTTGTCAAAATAAGTCGTTTGCGAATTTATAAAACAACGTTTATAAATTCCATTTCTATTTATTTATAAAAACTTCCTTTTTATAAATTCTTTTATTAGCCTATTTGATTTATAACTTAATTATAAACTAAAGGTTCATATTATAAATTAAATGCTTATAAAACGATTATTTTACAGAATCGTTCTTTTAACTTCCCAAATTATAAATCTTATAACTTATAAGATCCATTTATTTAACCAATCTATTCTTCAAATAATTTCACCAAATTTATAAATCTTACTATTTATAAATTTCTTTTATAACTTCACAGTTTATAATTCCATAAATTTCATTCATTTATGAAATTCATTTCCACTTCATTCAAACACTTATAAAAACTCGTTTTATAATGTCAATATTTCAATTTATAAATATCCATTTATAAATCTCTTAATATAAATCAATTTATATTATTCTTTAAAACGACTTTAATCTCCTTTATTATTTCACCATTTTGATTCATAAAATAATTAAATTTTATAAATCCTATATTCAAACTTTTCACAATAAATTCTAAAATTCCGATTTAACTATTTTATGAAATCATTAGCATCATATTCTCAAAAAATCAGTTTTTTACTATATTTCTCAAAAATCATAATTTTTATAACATTAAAAATTATAACGTTTATTTATTTAAAATGGATCAATTCCAAAATTATTTTATAAAACGTATACTTTCTAAAATCACTTTAAAATCATTTTAAAATCCCAAAATTTGGGTCCAATGATGCTACACACCAAATAGTCAATCACGACTACAACGATATCATATATCAATATGAAAATCCATCAAATATCAAAATATCTGAAATCAAATAAATACTGTTGAGGAATCCAGTTGGATCCCTCCAACCTGTTTTCCTGCATCCAAAAACATTAGCACAATACCAATTTCGCTCCAGTACGAAATTATCGCGGTATATGTTCATATTAAATATTATCCGCTTAATAACGGCGTAATAGGGTCTCATCCGCTAAACAAATAAATGCGGGAAATCAATAACTCCAATATATACATATGCCAATATATATATATTGCTATTATATATAATACCAATTTCACTGTTTATGAAATATTCGCGGTATATGTTTTTAATAAATAACATCCGCTTACTAACGGCGTATAATGTCTATTTTAACAATCAATAGATATCAATCAACATTCAAACATGCATTCAAATATTTTAAATCTAACTATTTAAAATAAAATCGAAACTGATTCGATTGAGTGAGAAGTTCTCACCTTGATTTTATTTTCCGTTTTAGCGATTTATTTCGAATAAAATTAAACGGACGTTTAATTTTACCCAAAATTCTCACTAACTCCAAACGACTCCAAACCAACTCCATCGCGTAGTGCTCGTCGATACGATTCCAACGCAACTGGTTTCGCGCGTTTTCGACCTCGTATGAAAAAGTTATGAATTTTTAAACTTACACGAATTTAAACTATATAATTTACAACTAAATTTAAATTTTCTTATCATAATCAATCCATAGCCGTTGGATCTCACATGCTAGCATCCTGGCCGTGCCCCCACTCTCCCTCTCCCTCACGTTTATCTCCTTACAGTAACTCACGTACAAAATCAAACCCATCACCAAACAACTAGGGTTTCAAATTGCTCCTCCTACACTCGACTATACTCGATCATATTACTGCCATGTCGAAGCCCTTCGCGAGAGCTACCTCCACCACCAACCACCTGAAGCTCGGCCCCCCCATTCTCCTCGTTTTGCGTGCGCAGGCCGGCCACTTCATGGCATGATTCCCCTCAATTTACAGCTCCATACACGATCTCAACCGTATGGATTTAAAGCTCTCGTTACCCTCTACAATGTTGTAGTTAATCACTTTGGCTAAAACTTCACGGATTGGAAGAGATTAAGGAATGAAAATGAGATGATTTCAGCCATAGGTTAGGGGGTGGCGGCTAGGGTTATGAAATTAGGGTTTTTATTTTTTTTCTCTAAATTATGAAGAGGTGGGTGCTATTTATAAAGAAAAATCGAACACTATTCATCCCGGAAATTCCGAACTCCGATTTACGCGCCGTAACCAGCGTTTCTAGGGTTTACCCCGCGTTCCGGACACAATGGAACAGGTTTCGAAAGATAATTCGGACATCTGTGCGAGTTATGGCTATAAACGCTCAATTTGAATTAAACCGATTTAAGCGATTTTCTAGGCGTTTTAATTTGTACCGGACAAATGGTAAATCCAATTGACTTGAAATTTGAAACCTTACAATAATATCACATTACGGATCCGATGAAACTGGTTTCGTCGAAATCCGAGACTTTTTGAAAAATGGCTATTTTAGCTCGCCAAATTTAAATTAAAAATAAATCGATGCGTTTCGAGCTGCCACGATCAAACGATAACTCCGATTGATACGAAAATTGAAATCCGGTAATAATTAACTATTACGGATCCAATGGAACTAGTTTCGTTCAATTCTGAGACTGTTCAAAAATTGACTATTTTTACTAGTCGATTTAAATATTAAAATATTCAATTTTCACAAATTAACTTTTAATTCAATTTTAAAAGTTCTAAAATATCATTCTAACTTCCATATGATAAAATAAAATTTTACAAATCATTTACAATCATATTTAACCCTATTTTCAATTATTTCCATAATTTAACATATTAAATTATTGATTTAATAATCCAATTAAATTCAAAAATTCAAATAAAAATTTATTTGACTTATAAATTCACTTATTAATATTTAAAATTAATTAAATATTCATATTTTAATTAATAAAAATTCTGGGTCGTTACATGTCCCATAACCACTGGCTTAGCTTAAATATTTACGAACAAATTGTAGATTTTTACTCAAAAATTGTCGCAAGAATTTCAATCGAACAAGTCTAAGAATTAAACGACGAAGTAAACACAAGCGTTTCCTACCACTTGTTTTGCTAAGTTGCTTAATTGGATTTCTCGAACGAATAAGGTAAAGGTTTCTATATACTAATAGATTAGAAAAAAGTTTTAAAAGTGAGTTTGATATTTAAAGTAAATGTTGAAATCGTTTCGATGAAAGTGTTTGAATATTTGCTACTAGTATAGAAACCTTTGCATTTTAAAGGACAAACCATAGAAATGATTGTTGAAATAAACAATCACCAAAAATCCACATATGAAGACATGAATTAAATCCAAAGAAAACGATACCAAATCCATCAACATGGATATTCTCAGAAATCCAAAGAAAGAAGTCATCAAAGTCGATAATAAGTGATAACAACTAACCGGATTAATGAAAATCGATTAAAATTGGAAATCCACTCAAAAACAGCAAAAATAGGCAAAATGAACAGTTCCAGATGTCTAAGGGTCAATCCAGACGTCTGGATTTAGGCTCTGGAAATTCAGAAACCTTTCAGGCGTCTGAAAGATGGCTTCAGAAGTCTGACATGTGGTATCAGACGTCTGAAAGATGGTATCAGAAATTTGACAAGGTGTTTTAGACGTCTGAAAGGTTGTTTCAGATGTCTGATTCTGTTTTTTGCATTTTCTTCCTTTGACGTATAATTTTTTTTCCAGCAACCATAACCAGACGTCTGGACCTTACAACCAGATGTCTGGTTGCCTGTTTTAGGCAACAATTTGCCTAGACTAATGATGGCCAAAATGATTCGGAAGCGATCGGACAAGCAACGGAGACTAGGGATTTATGCCAAGCGACAACCCAGCCTTATAGGCTCTTCGACACATCTCAAATATTATGTCCAAACATCCACGGTAGGATTTTCATAAAATTGGACTTCAAAACCAAAATTGAAAAATTCACCAAATCAATTCGAATCAAAAGCAAATGAACATGAATGGATGTTAGGAATTCATACCTAACAACAATGAAAGTTATAAACGTAGATGTGAGTTCAAAAACTCACTTTTAAACCCAAATAACAAGAGAGAAGCTTTAAAACAAAGGAAAGACCAATAACACTTCAAATTCAACTCTAGATGCTCCAATCTAAGCTCGTAAGAAAATATTTCCTAAGTTTGGTTATAGAAAATTACTGAAAAATAGAGAGGAATTGAGATAGAGAAGATGAAGAGGATGCTTACCTAAGCTTCTCTTTGATTTTGGCGCTAGAACTTGAGTTTCCTAAGAGAACTAGGGCTTAGGAATTTATAATTTCCTTTCTTTTCCCCCTTTCTTTCCTTTAGCTTGAGAGTTTTAGGAATAATGGAATGAATGAATGAAGAGAAGTGGAGTGGGAGTTATTAGGTAGAAGAGTTGGCTTCTTTGTTAGGTTAGTGGGCTGAGACCCAACCCAAAGGCCCAAACGAAAAATATCAAAATTCAACTCAACTCCAAACATATCGATGTTTATACTCAAAAAGGTCCTAAACGAAATTTTGGACTCTATGGAAGTGGCCTCGAGTCCTAATTCGACTGTTTGCAAAAAGTAGCGTTTCAAACTTTAATCCAATTAACGATGCTATATTTAAATAAAATATTTAAATATACAATCGTAAAATATGTGGGTCGTTACATTAATGCTCATATTATGTACAATTAATGCTCATTCATTTTATTATATCCCTAATTTCTTTCTAGTAGAGTCGTAAGTGAAAGGGGAAGCCATAAATGAAAAGGATTTCATATCGTAAGTCTTTAATCTCCAAATTATTTTTTAGTGAAAACTACAAATATAACAACGACTAGAAAAAAATCTTTCTATTAGAAAATTAATAATGTAGGCAAAAATATGAGGCCAATCAAGAAAAAGCACGAAATCAGTCACCTTTGAACGATGAAAGAGAGTAGACCCTAATAGGATTGAAGATTGACTGGTATTGAATAGGAAAGGAGATTTTAAGAAATGAATGTTACTATTTGTACACACCTAAACTATCCTTAACGCCACTTAAAGAAGTAATAAAATTATTCGGTTAAAACACTACGAAAAATCACTTCGTCTTGTTATGCAAAACTAAGTGAAGGAACAAACAAACGATTTGATATAACCAACCGAAGCTTATAAAAGAAATTAAACCCTAATTATCAAAATTAATAATAGCATCCCGTATCTTCAACCAATGATAGAGCATATCCAAATTAATAATACAAGAAACACTTATTTTAATATTTTTAAGAAACTCCTTGAAATAAAAGTAGAGTGTTTTTGTTCCTATCATACAATAAATGAACTTATATGTGTTGTGATGTCATTAATTTGAGGGCTTGATTTATTATATTAGTTGTTGCTATTTTGATTCAAGATGGTAGTTAATTTCAATTTAATTTTTGGTTCATACAACAAATAAGTCTTAAAATTAATTTTTATTTAAAGAAACTCGATCTCAGGTTTGACCGAGTTTGTAAGCCTGTAAATTTGACAGCCATGCTTGTTTGATAATTATTCAGAAACTTTTTTAACTAATAGGTTGATGAATATACGCTATTTTTGATTTCTTAGGGAATTACATGCTATTATTTTATTTCTTCTTACTTAATATGCAAATCATAGATGATGTTCGGTGCTTCAATTCAGTATTTTGTAGTAATGACTTTGGAGACAAATAGAATGAGTGCTTAGAAGATTTTTAAGCTACTAAAATGAAAGATGTGATTAAAGAAAAAAGTGGGTTTGGCATCTATTTATGATTTTTTGGAAGAGGAAACAAACTAATGCATGCGTGGGGAAAAGAAATAAAAATAAATTTGTTGGGTGCAAGTGAATGAGTGAAGTGTTTGGTTTGGTAGGAAGACAAATGGGTGTAGGCTATTGATTAGGCGTGTATAGGTAGTAACACCCTAAGAATAATGAAGAGTGCGGGTAAACCAAGAAGGGAATGCGTAGGCTGATGAATGAGGGTGTTTCATTTTTAGTTTGTAGATTTCCAAAGTAAAATGAAAGTCTAAATAAAAGATACTAAAGAAAAGTTTACAAACCATACCTCATAAACAAATTTATTGCCTAAATTTTTTGGTAAAAGGAGGTGCAACTACTAAAGTGAAAACCATTTGACGATAGTTTATGTTGCTAAAGATCAATAATAAAAGTAATTATTTTTACTATTTGATTGATCATAACATTCACGGTAACAAGCAAAAGATTCCACCGAAAGAAGTAATAATTTACCATTATATGTTATGCATTTCAGCGATAGCGAAAATGTATGTCGCAAACAACAACATAAAAAACATATTATATTTTCGAAAACAATTTATTCTATTTTATTTTTTTGTATTTTATATTTTTAATTTAATTTTTGCATGGGTTTGTGTATTTTAAATATTATTAAGAGTTTTTTATAAAATTGTAAAAATTAATTTTATTTGGCCGGCTGCAAAATGCAGAATTATCTCTATTTATATATTTTATTTTTATTATTTTTGTCAATATATATATGGCTAATTATATATGAATTATATATAAATTAAGTTAAAATATAATTTTATTCGGCTTTCATACTGTTATTTATATTTAAATTTATTTTATAAACTAGCATTTAAATAATTTCGTGATTTAATTATTTTATACACACACAATACATATATACATGCATCATATAAATGTTTTATGTAAATTGTTTTAACTAGAATTAATATATATATATATATATATATATATATATATATATATATATATATATATATATAGACGCACACTTTTATTTATATTATATATTCGCTTATATTTGTATAATGTTATAATGCAAACATATATACATTTAGACAACTTATTTGTACACAAAAGGGGCTAACATATCCGTTGTATCGTAAATCCCAACACATATACATAGGCACTTGAAATCATGTACACTATGCAGTTAAATCACTTGGCGGTTCCATTGCAGTTGAGTTTCCAAAAATTATAGCGGGGATAAATTAGGATATAGCAAAAAATAACAGAGGTGCAAAAAACTTCATTAGATATATGACCTAATATTGAAGTTAATATGTGACGCCCCACCTCTATACCCATGCTAGCCAATGACACTACGGGGTAATGCCATCAACTAGCACGAAGAGTAAGGCTGTTGAGGAGCGACCATCCGTGTAATTGCTTTGTGCGAATGTCGATATGCCAGATAAAAATATAGCTTTCACTTCAAGAGGGAATCCGACGTACCGATGCAAACTCAAAGCTACTACACAGTGGCTACAATACCTTTGGAAACAAATATAGAAATAAGCATAACATAAATCAGTCACAGAAGTTCATATCTCAAAGGCGGAAACAGATATGAATATTACACATGAAAGTGTATATCTGAGTAGTGGTCAAACAAGATCCACAATATCACAAAGGAATAGTTACAAGTGCTACACAAGAGAATAAGTATGCATCAATGAGTTTATATCTCAAATGTATACAACCAAAAACTACCAATCTATGTAGTTAGCCAAAAGTCAGGATAATAATACCTGATGAGAAGTCAAGCAGAAGAACTTGTAACATCTCGGTCTGACCCGAGTATTATTTAATAAGAAAATAATAAATGAATCAGTCTAATTATAAATATCAGATAAAATGATATAGAATAAGAGATATGACAAAAACGTGAGATAACCATAAAGCCATACTATGATAATTATGTAATTGAAAATCAACCAGATATTAATCAATATCACAAGAATCTTCTCAAAAAATCAAAAGAATGTCATACTCTTTAATTTTATTCACCAAGTCACAAATATTGACATCATATCAATGCCAGACATAAAAGCTGGTGGATCACAAATTCTAGAAGTCATCAATAGAAATCTAGAAATCACAAAAAAAGGGAGGCCTATCACAAAATGGGAGCTTGAAAATTCACTAACACGTATATCCCAAACGGGACGCAATCCCATGGTCGCTAACCATAGAGCCGGTACAACGACGTAGTACAATATCGGTACGCCCGAGGAACCTGAAATTCAAATAATTCGGAATAACGACGTAGTACAACGGTACGCCCGATGATCCTGATAAGCTGGTGCAACAACGTAGTACAAAGGTACGTCCGATGGACCGAACTCCATAAAAGAACATGGGTCGCTAGCCCAAAAAAATTGAATCGAAACTCCAAATAATACATAGGTCGTTGGCCTACAAAAGAAATGAGACGAAACTCAATAAAACGAGGTACTGTCCCCTACGTAGACAAAGAAACATAGCATATCGCTAGTCTAAAACAGAAAAATGATCATCATCAATCATCAAGGAGTGTCAATTACACTAAGCTATTAAATATATGAGCTTAGCTTCATGTCCCATAACCACTAGCTTAACTTAAATATTTACGAACAAATTGTAGATTTCCACTAGAAAATTGTCACAAGAGATTCAATCGAACAAGTCTAAGAATTAATCGACGAAGGGAACGCAAGCGTTTCATACCACTTGTTTTACTAAGTCGTTTAATTAGATTTCTCATATGAGTGAGATAAACGTTTGTATATACTAGTAGGCTGGAAAAAGGTTTAAGAAACGAGCTTTGTAATAAAATAGTATTGAAATCATTTTGATAAAAGAGTTTTAGTATTTACTACTAGTATTGAAACCTTCACGTTTAAAGTGACAAAGCACAAAAATGATTGTAGAAACAATCAATCACCAAAATTTCACGTTCGAAGACGTTAATAGAATCCAAAGAAATCGATGCTGAATCCATCAATATGTATGTTCACAAAAATCTCGAAGAAAATGTCATCAAAGTGGATAATAAATGATAAAAACAAGTGGTCATAAATACGAATCGATTAAATTTGGAAACCCAACAAAAATAGACAAAAATAGGCATACTAGGCAAATAGGAGCAGGTCAGTCGACTGAACTCAGAGAGTCAGTCGACTGACTGTAGGAAACAGAGCCCCCAAGCCTCTGTAGACAACCCTCGAAATGCCTATTAGCTACAGCCGGTCGACTGACTGCAAAGGTCAGTCGACTGACTGGTACTTAGGCAGTTTTCTAGCCTATATAATTGATGTGCAATCACATCCAATTCGCGACCGAATGAGCAATGGCGCTAGGGATTTATGCCAATCGGCAACCCGATCCTATAGGCTCTTCGATGCATCACCAAAAACATGTTCAAACATCCATAAAAGGATTTTCATAGATTTTTCTTTCAAAACACCAAAAGTTGGAATATATATACCAATCCAATCCAAACCAAAAGCAAATGCACATGAATAATTGTTAGGAATTCATACCCAACAATCAAAGATAGTTATAGACATAGATGTGAGATAAAAATCTCATCTTTAAACCCAAATCTATGAAGAAGAAGCTATAGAGCAATGGCAAGGAGAATCACTCTTCAATTCCAACCCAAAGAGCTTGAATCTAAGCTTAAAAGAGAAACATTTCCTAAATTAGGTTTAGGAATTTCTGAAATTGGTAAGAGAATGAGTTGGAGAAGAAGAAGGGGAGGCTTACCGATGCTTCTTCTATAAATTTGGAGCTAGAACTTGATTTTCAAATGGAAACTAGGGCTTGGAGTTTTAATTTCCCATTCCTCTCTCCATTGTTGCTAAAGCTTGAGTATTAGGAAATAGAAATGAAGTAATGAAGAGAAGAGGGGTGAAGCTTGGGTTTAATGGGCTGAAACAACAACCAACGCCCTAAGTGAAAAAGTAGCGAAATTCCACTAACTCCAAACATATCAAAATTCATACTCAAAAAGATCGCAAACGTCATTTTGAACTCAATGGGAGTGCTCTCGAGCCCTAATTCGACCGTTTGAAAAAAGTAGCTTTTCGGACAAAAATCCGGCTAACGATGAAATATTTAAATAAAATATTTAAATACTCAATCGTAAAATATGCGGGTTGTTACGGACTACCCTCCTTAAAGAAATTGCGTCCTCGCGATATTTAAGAAGAAACTATAAAGTAACAACTATAAAAGCATATTCAACACAAAAGAAATTTGAAATAAAAAGTTCACCTCAAACAGCACGCGAAAGCAAGTCCGGATGTGTTCGCTCGATGAATTCTCTGGATTCCCAAGAACAATCCTTAGGATTTGAGGACCATTGAACTTTCACAAGAGGAACATCTTTATTTCGAAGGCGTTTGACCTTTGAAGCAATAATACAAATAGGATGTTGTTCATAAGTTAAATTAGGCGAAACTTCAATTTCTTCCACAACACTGTGCTCAAGAATAGAATCGGAATTTCAAAAGCAATTCCGTAATTGAGAAACGTGAAACACGTCATGAATAGCAGAAAACTGAGCCGGTAACAAAAGGCATAAGCCATGGAACCAATACGTTCGGTGATGGGAAATGGACCATAATATCGAGGTGCTAACTTTCCCGAGCGACTGAAACGCACAACACCCTTCCTAGGTGAACCACGAACAAACAAAAAATCTCACACAGAAAATTATAATTTCCTTCTTCGTTTATCGGCATAGGATTTTTGTCTACTTTGGGCTTCTTTCATCCTATGACGAATAAGGTCAATCTTTTCTGCGGAATCCCGAATAAAATCTGGACCTAAAACCAGCTTTCAGCGGCCTCAAGCCAACAAGAAGGAGATCGGAATGGCCTTCCATAGACTGCCTCGAAAGGTGCCATACCAGTACTAGATTGGAAGCTATTATTATAGGAAAACTCAACAAGAGAAATATGATCTTCCCAACTTCCATCAAAATCAAGAACACATGCACGAAGAAGATCTTCAAGAGTTTGATTCACACGCACGGTTTGTCCATCGGGCTGAGGATGATAAGCGGTGCTAAAATTAAGCTTCATTCCCAAAGCTTTTTGAAGACTCTTCCAAAATCCACTAGTAAACAATGGATCACAATCACTAACAATAGAAGTAGGAACTCCATGTAATTTAATAATTTCTTTAATAAAGAGCTTGGCAAAAATAGGAACGGTTCGATTAGACCGAACGGGAACAAAACGGGCGGATTTTGTTAGTCTATCAACAATCACCTATAAGCTATCATGACCCGAACGAGAACGGGGAAGGCCGTGTATAAAATCCATGGAAATTTGATCCCACTTCCAAATTGGAATGTCTAAAGGTTGCAATAACCCACCGGGCCTTTGATGCTCGGCCTTAATGAGTTGACAAGTCATGCAACACTTAACAAGTTAGCAATATCAGATTTAATTCCATCCCAATAATAAAGTCGCTTCATATCCGCGTACATTTTACTACTACCGGGATGTATGGTAAATTTAGAACGATGAGAATCTTCTAAAATATCTTTACAAATATTATCAATATTTGGCACGATAAGTCTACCAAATTTTTAAATGCTGCCACGAACATCAATATCAAAGTCTTTCAAACCTTTAATATCAATTTTATCCCTACAATTTTGGCTAAGAAGAGCCAATTCGGGATCTAGCTTTTGAGCTTCAAGAATGCGGTCTAAAAGAGATGGATGAGCCGCAAGACTACATAAAGCCAAAGATGAACATAAATCGGACTCACGAACTCGAATCTCACAAGTGGATAAAATTCAGAGATCATTCCATTCGGATATCATCATGGAAACAACCGCTTATAGCTTTCGGCTAAGGGCGTCGGCAACACGATTTCCCTTTCCGGGAGTATATAGAATGTTCATATCATAAGATGCGAGGAACTCGAGCCAACGTTGTTGACGTAAATTAAGTTCCTTTTGAGAAAATAAATACTTCAAAGATTTATGATCGGTATAGAGAACAAATTTCTCTCCCAAAAGATAATGACGCCAAATTTAAGAGCGAAAACAATAGCCGCGAGCTCTAAATCATGAGTGGCATATCTAGTTTCGGCTGGCTTCAATTGCCTAGAAGCATAAGCAATAACACGTTCACGTTGCATGAGAATGGCTCCCAAACCAACACGACTAGCATCGGTATAAACAATAAACTCTTGATTCCCCTCGGGAATAACAAGAATAGGAGCATCGGAAAGGAGTTCTTTTAATTTCTGGAAAGAGGCTTCACATTTTTCCGACCAAATCTATTTTACACCTTTCTTTGTTAAGCTTGTAAAAGGCACGACAATTTTAGAAAAGTCTTTTATGAAACGGCGGCGATAACCTGCCAATCCAAGAAAACTATGGATTTCTGTCACACGCTCCGATCTCTTCCAATTTTGAATCGCTTCAATCTTTGACGGATCCACAGAAATTCCGGATTCGGAAATAATACGACCGAGAAACTTCACACGAAATTGCCAAAAGTGGCATTTAATTTTTTTTGCTTTTAATTGATTACTCCTAAGAGTTTTCAACACAATCTGAAGATGCTTTTCATGCTCCTCCTCGGTTTTAGAATACACAAGAATATCATCAATAAAGATGAGAACAAATCGATCGAGGAAGTCTTTGAAAACTCTATTCATAAGGTCAACGAAATAAGCCGGAGCATTCGTTAAACCAAATGGCATAACAAGCCATTCATGAGATCCATAGCGACTATGGAATGATGTCAAAGGAATGTTATCCTCTGCAATACGAAGCCGATGAAAACCGGTTGCTAAATCTAATTGTGAAAAGACTCTAGCACCACTAAGTTGATCGAATAGATCATCAATCCGAGGTAAAGGATATTTATTCTTGATAGTAAGATCATGAAGCTTGCGGTAGTCAACGCAAAGCCTAAGTATACCATCGGATTTCTTCACAAAAATAGCCGAAGCTCCCCAAGGAGAGGAACTACAGCGAATAAATTGCTTCGTCTCCAATTCAGATAATTGTTTGTGCATTTCCTCATTTTCTTTATTGGACATACGATAAGGAGGACGAGTGATAGGTAGAGCTTTGGAACTAGATTAATTCTAAACTCAATTGCTCGCTTAGGTGGTAATCCTAAAACAGGCTCAAATATGTCGAAAATTCATGAACAGTGCGAATAAGAGAAATGACATCTTCCTCATCATCATTATCGTCATCATGAGGATTTGAAGAATGTAAAGATGCAACCACATTGGAATTTGAATCTTTAAGATCAATAGAAATTTGCTTAACAGATTGAGGATGTCGATGATGAATAGTCCGCTCAGGACATAGGATTTGAGCTTCATAGCGGTTAAGCCAATACATTCCCAAAATCATTCCAAAGCCTAAGTAGCGCATAACATGCAAATCGGCTCAGAAAGAAAAATCACACAAAATAATCTCGACGTCTTTACAAAGCAAACTAATTGTTGCGGATCCACCAACCGGATTCGCAATTCTCAAAGAAGTCATTAAAGCAACAACACTTAAAGAAAAAGTATCAGCAAGTTCTTTTGATATAAAAGAATGGGACGCACCCGTATCAAAAAGAACTCGAATAGGTTGTTCACGAAATAAACTAATGCCATTAAGGGTAGGATGAGAAATACCTTGACCACGAGAAATGTTGCTAGGGTCTTGTGCAATATTTAACTTTCCCACCTTCTTGCCTTGAAGTTTGGGACATGAAGATAAAAGATGACCCGAACTTTTGCAATAGCGAAAAAACAGAGGTTTCGGACATCTATTGGCATAATGGTCTTTAGAACCACAATTGTAGCATTGCCTACTACTAGAGGTAGGAGTCTGTGCTATAGAAGCTGCTTGTTTCCCTTCCTTATTGGGATAAGGACCTTTGAATTTAATAGGTCTTTTCTTGTTGTTGTTGAAGTTTGGTTTGGCACCCACAACTTCAACATCACTTTCTTTATCTTCCTCTTCAAGTTGAAGAGCGATATCAACAAGTTGATCAAAAGAAACTTCTAATTTTAGAAGTAATGGCTTCTTGAGATTATTGTTCAAGCCATAGGCAAATCTTTGGTTCTTCTTCAATAGGGTGTTTATATATTCGACCCCGTATTTAGAAAGTGACTCGAATGATGCGACATAGTCTGCCACGGAGGATTCACCTTGAACAAGGTCTATGAAACGACTAGCCAATGTCACTTTCTCAGCTTCTGGCATAAATTTTAACTCGAATCGTTCCCAGAATTTCTCCCAAGTAAGATCCGCTTCAATAATTTCAGAAATAAGAAGCTCATACCAATCTAATGCTCTTTCTTGTATCATACTTGAAGCCACTTGGACACGGTGAAGATCAATTAGATTCATGCGAGTAAAGATGTGATCGCATGCTTTGAGCCAAGATTGGACTTGAATTACGCTTTCGGAACCCTTAAGTGGCTTCCCACGCAAGTTGGTATAGTCACTGCACAAACGTGCAAATCCGGTCTTAGGGTGAGTAGGCTCTGGATTGGGTCCGACAGTATGAGCATTCTTTACTAGATCAAGAAGTTGTTGTGCAGACATAAATACTCCATCGTGGGGAGTGTCACTATATTGACCGGCACTGGGACTACCAGGTCTAACCATTTCTCTTCTTTAAGAAAGAAAGAAAGAAGAAAATGGTTATTCACAAAATAATTATCAAACAATCATGATTGATAAAAAAAGGTGTCACAAAGAAAATAGGATAGAACGGTTCGAAGACCCGAATAAAATCCTAAGGCACGACTCCTAAGATGGACTTAGGACAATGATCCTTGTTATATTATTCCACATTGTTCTGAAGTTTGGCTCTGATATCAAGCTGTGACGCCCCACCTCTATACCCACGCTAGCCAAGGACACTACGGGGTAATGCCGTCAACTAGCGTGGAGAATAAAGCTGTTGAGGAGCGACCATCCTTGTAATTGCTTTGTGTGAATAACGATATGCCAGATAAAAATATAACTTTCACTTCAAGAGGGAATCCGACGTACCGATGCAAACTCAAAGCTACTACACGGTGGCTATAATATCTTTGGAAACAAATATAGAAATAAGCATAACATAAGTCAGTCATAGAAGTTCATATCTCAAAGGCGGAAACAGATATGAATATTACACATGAATGTGTATATCAGAGTAATGGTCAAACAAGATCCATAATATCACAAAAGAATAGTTACAAGTGCTACACAAGAGAATAAGTATACATCAATGAGTTTATATCTCAAATGTGTGCAACCAAAAACTACCAATCTATGTAGTTAGCCAAAAGTCAAGATAATAATCTCAGATGAGAAGTAAAGCAGAAGAACTTGTAACATCTCGGTCTGACCCGAGTATTATTTAATAAGAGAATAATAAACGGATCAGTCTAACTATATATATCATATAAAATGATATAGAATAAGAGATATGACAAAAATGTGAGATAACCATAAAGCCATACTATGATAAGTATGTAATTGAAAATCAACCAGAGATTAATCAATATCACAAGAATCTTCTCAAAGATCAAAACAATGTCATACTCTTTAATTTTATTCACCATGTCACAAATATTGACATCATATCGATGCCAATCATAAAAGCTGGCGGATCACAAATTCTAGAAGTCATCAATAGAAATCCAGAAATCACAAAAAAAAGGGGACGCCTATCACAAAATAGGAGCATGAAAACTCACCAACACGTGTACCACAAATGGGACGCTATCCCATGGTCGCTAACCATAGAGCCGGTATAATGACGTAGTACAATATCGATACGCCCGAAGAACCTAAAACTCGAACAATTCAGAACAACGACGTAGTACAATGGTATGTCCGATGATCTTGATATGCTGGTGCAACAACGTAGTACAAAGGTACGTCCGATGGACCGAACTCCACAAAAGAACATGGGTCGCTAGCCCACAAAAATTGAGTCGAAACTCCAAATAATACATAGGTCGTTGGCCTATAAAAGAAATGACACGAAACTCAATAAAACGAGGTACTGTCCCCTACGTGGATAAAGAAACATAGCATATCGCTATTCTAAAACACAAAAATGATCATCATCATTCATCGAGAAGTGTCAATTACACTAAGCTAGTAAATATATGAGTTTTTCTTCATGTCCCATAACCACTAGCTTAACTTAAATATTTACGAATAAATTGTAGATTTCCACTAGAAAATTGTCATAAGAGATTCCATCGAACAAGTCTAAGAATTAATCGACAAAGTGAACGCAAGCGTTTCATACCACTTGTTTTACTAAGTCGTTTAATTAGATTTCTCATACGAGTGAGATAAAGGTTTGTATATACTAGTAGATTGGAAAAAGGTTTAAGAAACAAGCTTCATAACAAAATAGTGTTGAAATCGTTTTGACAAAAGAGTTCTAGTTTTTACTACTAGTATTGAAACCCTCACGTTTTAAAGTGACAAAGCACAAAAATGATTGTAGAAACAATCAATCATCAAAATTTCACGTTCGAAGACGTTAATAGAATCCAAAGAAATCGATACCGAATCCATCAAAATATATGTTCACAAAAATCCCAAGAAAATGTCATCAAAGTGGATAATAAATGATAACAACAAGTGGGAATAAATACGAATCGATTAAATTTGGAAACCCAACAAAAATAGACAAAAATAGGCATACTAGGAAAATAGGAGCAGGTCAGCCGACTGAACTCAGAGAGTTAGTCGACCGACTGCAGGAAACAGAGCCCTCAAGCCTCTACAGACAGCCCTCGAAATGCCTATTAGCTACAGCCAGTCGACTGGCTGCAAAAGTCAGTCGACTGACTGGTGCTTAGGCAGTTTTCTAGCCTATATAATTGATGTGCAATCACATCCAATTCGCGACTGAACGAGCAATGGCGCTAGGCATTTATTCCAATCGGTAACCTGGTCCTATAGGCTCTTAGATGCATCACCAAAAACATGTTCAAACATCCATAAAAGGATTTTCATAGATTTTTCTTTCAAAACACCAAAAGTTGGAATATATATACTAATCTAATCCAAACCAAAAGCAAATGCACATGAATAAGTGTTAGGAATTCATGCCCAACATTCGAAGATAGTTATAGACATAGATATGAGATAAAAATATCACCTTTAAACCCAAATCTATGAAGAAGAAGCTATAGAGCAATGGCAAGGACAATCATTCTTCAATTCTGACCCAAAGAGCTTGAATCTAAGCTTAAAAGAGAAACATTTCCAAAATTAGGTTTAGGAATTTCTGAAAATGGTAAGAGAATGTGTTAGAGAAGAAGAAGGGGAGGCTTACTAAAGCTTCTTCTATAAATTTGGAGCTAGAACTTGATTTGCAAATGGAAACTAGGGCGTGGAGTTTTAATTTCCCATTCCTCTCTCCATTGTTGCTAAAGCTTGAGCATTAGGAAATAGAAATGAAGTAATGAAGAGAAGAGGGGTGAAGCTTGGGTCTAATGGGTTGAAACAAAAACCAAAGCCCTAAGTGAAAAAGTAGCGGAATTTCACTAACTCCAAACATATCAAAGTTTATTTTCAAAAAGATCGCAAACGTCATTTTGAACCCAATGGGAGTGCTCTCGAGTCCTGATTCGACCGTTTGCAAAAAGTAGCTTTTCGGACAAAAATCCGACTAACGATGAAATATTTAAATAAAATATTTAAATACTCAATCGTAAAATATGCGGGTTGTTACATAATGTATTCTCATTCTTACATCTTTTGTGTAGGAAAAAGAAATATTGGTTGATTTTATATAACAAAACCAAAGAATACCAAGATTTACGCAGTCCATATTTAGTGATTACAACAGATTTCTAACTTATATTGAGAACTTATGCCTTAAAATTAGGTCTTTAGCCTTACTTTGTTGATTCGATTCAAAAGAGAACTAGTCAAATACACCTTTTTAAATTAATATTACTAAAGCGGATGCGAAAAAGCCTTTATTTAGTGGGTGTAGTGGAAAATAGCGGGGCTTAAAGTGGATCTGCTGTTTAATGGCGCTATATTGAAAATGCTTAGTGGTTGAAGAGTGCTATGCACTATAGTAGAGATTTTGTGGGGCTTTAACTGCACAATATGTGCACGTTATATTGTTACTTGTGTATGTACACACATATGTGTATATGATACACACGTATATAATATAATACAAATTATAAATATAACTATATTTATCAATTAAAATAAATAATTAATTTTATTTAAATGGAATATTCAGAAAAGTTCTAAATAATTTAAACTATATAAGCCCATTAAAGATCCAAACAGGTAAATAAAAATTGAAATTTACCCATTTACTCTATTACATCTGACCTAGTTCCAACACGCCCAACAACACAAATGTCCAAGCTGTCATCGAGGTCCTAATCATATGTGGGGGACTGCATGTAGCTAGTAGCTGGGAGGCCAGTTCCGGTGTTAGAGAGAGGCAGGTACTGCATGGCAAGTTTTGTCATTAGAAACCTGAGCGTGCAAGGTGCCTTAGCTGAAGTCAAATTGGCCAATCAACTTCACGACCGAAGATAAGTTAGGAGTATCTTCTTGCCCCCATCACGACCTCACTGTCATCACTTTTTTCTTGGCCAGTTGAAATGTGCATCGGGCCTTCATGGATGGGGGCATCTTAATCAATGTAATATTCAAGAATGTGTTTGATGCCCTCAGGCTTTCTACCTCAAGACTCACGCCATGCGCCTTGCCTACTTATGACTTTCATGGTGTAGGCATTGTTCCAATGGGCACAACATCGCTTGTTACAACATTTGGCGAAGAGCACCATGCTGCAAAGATCTAGGTAAACTTTGCAATAGTTGATTGCCTCTGCTTATAATCAGGCGATTGCGCTTGTCGAGTAGTATTTCATCATTTCTTCCAACTACATCATCATGAAGTTCTTCTTCTAAGACGGGGTCAGGGAGATCAGGGGTAACCAGTAGAAGGTAATGAAATGTTATGTAACTTCCCTTAGACAAGAAAAGAAAGGAGTTCTCATGATACAAAAAGAGCATCCAACAATCAGCAGTAGGTTTCTTAACAAATCTAGCACGCCGACCTATGCCTCTGTTCATTCCAAGGCCGCCCCAAATGCCAAATCTACGGCGCAACACCTACACTCTCAGAACTGCCTAACTTTTCCAAGAGTTGGGGGCATCATCACCTCGGCCAAACCCTCATTACATATAAGTTTTCAATTACGATGTAGAAAGTTTTTTGTATATTTTTTTTTTCATCCTACAAATCTTTAAGGTTGGGTGTTATACAACTTACAACACCATCGCACATCCCACACTAAAGTGAGAAAACCAATATGCTCAAATTCGACTCGGGTTAAATGGTCCCTTTGTACTTTGCAATGTGTCACCAAGGAGAACCCCATAGCTCGTGCCCTTGAGTTTGAGCCTGAGATTTTCTACCACTCAATGTTCGACTGCTTGAAGCTCGAGAAAACTCACGAGCAAACTTGTATTTCAGCTTTTGCCGGTGCAAAATGATGCTCTACATCTACCATCACTTAGCTACCCCGATGGCTTTCACTTTGGGATCAACCGTCATCTCAAACCTGGCAACATATCACCAAGGAGAGCCCCATAGCTCGTGCACTCAGGTTCGACCTTGCGCTCATCTTCCACTCAATGATCTACCACTTGAATCTTGAGAAGGCACGTAAGCAAACTTGCATTTCTACTCATACTAGTGCAAACCGTCACTCTACATCCAGCCATCACTTAACTACACTAATAGTTGTATCTAGCCCATTTTATTGTCATATCGATGGTGTGGGTAATCAAAAATGAAAAAAATATTTTTGTATAGCATAAATACAGGGACTATTGGATATTTAAAGTATTCCATCCAATAAGTCACACAGATTATCGATGCAACACAACGAATGTCTCAAATTAGAGTTGCAGCAGAAGATCTTTGCCATTCAGTTTAAAAAACCATAGGAGCACAATGCCCACTCTGTCGGGCAAACACTAATATTCTCATGTCTAATTTATTGAAAAGAAGAAAAAGTGTGGAAGAAGAAGCACGTCAACAACTCTTCAGAGGCAAGCCCTCCCGCACTTTTACCACCACTAGAAATCCCCTGGCTTTATTGAAGAAACACTTCAAATGATTAGGAACTTTTTGAAAAAACTGAGCAAGCTCCCATCTTCGAAGCACTTCAGATCCTTCGATCGATCCAGAACTTGTTAAAGATAGGGATTATGCTATCAAATCCAGCGCCTCCTTCTTCAAAGGTGCATGAGAAGCTTCTGGACAACATTATCAAGGAATAGACCAAGGTTTTTGTCATGGTAGAAGAAGCAGAGGCTATGGCCCCTATGCCATCAAAAGAGGCACAAGAGCATCAAAATCATCCTGGATCCAGGGGTGCCGGATCTTTAAAGTGAGGAACCAGCCTAGCTTCATCGGGATCTTTAGTATAAAATTGATGTCTGATTACTACTAGAACCCTAATTATCAGTCACGGATCTGAGGCAAGCGGTAAAGCATAATCCACCCATACAAAAGTTTCCAGCCTATGGTCTGAACTGCAATCAAAAAGAGGTAATTCAAACACCAAAGTGCTATCTCCTCCCCTAACATCCCAACTAAATTTGGTAAAGGCATATGAGAAAAGGCATTTGAAAGGAAAATAGTTATTGAAGCTAACGGCTTTTTATCGGTGAAGAATTGCAAATGACTCACAAGCTGTGAATTTTTTTCGTGAAGAGCAATTTTTGGGTTTGGAAAAAGATGTTGAAGACATTGGCTTTTTACTAGTGAAGGATTGCAAATGACTCACAAAGTATTAAAAAATTCGTGAAGAGCAATTTTGTAGGCCTAGGGAGAAAGAAGAAGAATGGGTATTTACATACATATGCCTTCAATCACATGCGTTCAACTCAAAAGACAAATGGATCCCAACCGTCAAACAGAGATTCATATAAATTCAAGTTAAGCACACGGGTAGATGTGACATGTCACTTCCACGACTAGAAAATCAAAACCATCACAACGAATTTCACGAAGCCACTTGGATGGCGCACTAAATGCATTGAAGAGCCGTCATACAAAAAGATTTATATAATATTTCACCTGCAATTGGTTATGGACTTGGGGGTAGAATGTTGCTCGCAAGCAACTAGTAAGCCTAATTAAAGGCAGTCTGGCTGAATCAAAGCCAGCCCAACTGATCTGTGTTGGTTGTTCAAGGGTCAGCCTAAGCCCATGGTGTAAAACCATTCCTTCAACCCAGCAAGACATCATGGTAGAGCCCGACCTCTGTAAGCAACCTTCACATGAACAAGACCAATACTGGTCACTGATCAGTCCCGTCTGGCTCCTCTACATTGCACTTCCAACAACAGCTAAAGGCCATCATGGTTCACTCGACTCCACGTCAACTGGCACCCAGCCCTATATATGCTCGTCTCTTCAAGCACCACATCAAGAAAGAATAGCCCACCCTTGGGTATGGCTTTCACACAGCCAGATCTATCCAGCACCCAGCCTCCCTCTTAGAACCCCATGTCTGGTATATTGCCCACCTTCCCCACATGGTCCATAGATAAATTCCAAAACTTTTCCATGTTGCCAAATCTGATTAGCCAACTAGGCCATGTAGGTACTCAAGTGGAAGACAAAGCTACTAATCCATATAATCATAAGATCACCAATGGGGCTGTTGATCTGATAGGGCTTACCATTCACATTAAATGCAAGCCCATGCCTCGTATAGAGAGGCGATGTGTGCTTATTCATCCACCGCTTATCTTCTGACCTACTTTATAGCTATCAACCATCCACCTCTATAGTCAGTTCAACGGTCAAACCAGATTCCTGCCTTTTCTCAAAGCACGATCCAACCATACATTATCCATTCCATCTACTATTAATACCCCTTGCAATGGTACTTCAAGCAGGTTGGATTCTAGTCGAACTTACAAGATTCTAGTTGAACTAGTTGGATTCTGGTTGAACTATCGACATTATCCCAACTCAGAAATCCCTTCACAGCAAATAAAAACAACAAGACCTTAAGGTCGGCTACTCTCTTAATCTTAAGTTCTTTATTACTTAGTATTCTCTTGTAATTCCACATAGTTGTAAGAGAAATATATAGTAATAGAACTTCATAGTGGATATATGCAGCTTTGCCGAACCACTCTATATTATATGTTATTTAACTTTTAATTACATACTTAACTCCTTATTTTCCTTCTTGAGCTAGTTATTAGCAAGTGAACTTTACTCTTCATAACACATTAGTCTCGTTCCAAGGTTGGATAGGAAGCTGGTCAACAGAATCCATTTTGGATTTGTGCATCATGCCACATGGAAGAGTTAATACTCTTATTGGCTTATTGACAACTGAGGAAATTTTTTTCTCAATGTCAATATGAAAATCATAATTTCTCTTTAATGTGCTAGATTTCTTATTACACATTTTAATCAGTTATGTCCATTTAGGCTTGGTCAGTTTCATTTCGTCATTTGTAATTAGTTTTATTTTTGGATCATATCCAAATCCATTTTACCACTAATAATTTCTAAAAAATTCCTTCATCATGAAGTTGGTATTACCTAAAAGAACAATTGTTTCTCGGCGCAATGAAAGAGGTACTCATAAATTTTTTAGCGAAATACCTTTATATATATAACTGATTTAACTTTTAGTTTATGAAAACTATGTTTATTACATAAATTAATCAACCAATACTTACTGATCCCAAACTCCTTTGGGTGGTCCACAAAATCCCTCAAGGACAAGTAATATATGTAGTCTTTTGAGTCACACAACAAGTCAACTACTTGACCTATGATATGCAGGAGTTTCTTATAAACTCTTATCTTGTATGATCTCATAAACTGTGTTTTAGATAAAATCCGTCAAGGAAAAGTAGCACACAACCTAACAGAAAGAAGTTAACTCAACATTGATTATTCTTCATCGGACGTAGTCTAATTACTCCTTATTGATGCATCATTATGTTTCATCGGCTGGGGTAGCTACTGAGAAAGAGTCTCATTCATTAGCATGTTACGATTTTCACTTCCACTCTATTTTGAATAAATTATCATAAATACATTACTTGGGTATCAAATCCGCATGTTCATTTCTATAATTATTCTTCTACGAACTCAAATGAAGTAGGTGGATCCATTTTAGTATCATTAGACTTTTGACTACATACATCTTTATGTATCAATTTGAAGAGTTCACCAACACTTTTGTCGCTCCCCCTAAATTAGTGCTTCACCCATAATTTTCTGAGATGTAATTCATTATTACATATGATATACAATCATATGATTTAAAGAATTATTTCTTAAAAATATGGCTTAGCCATTAATCTTAAAATTAATGGTTAAAATTTTCGATACTTTCGTGTTATGTAGCAAATGTAACAAATACTGCTCTAATAATAGACTTCTTTCATAAGAATATATACAATATTCATAACAAAATAAAACTTTATTTATTTTAATCAACATTGAAACAATTATTACTTCATAAATAATATTTGATATATTTACAAAAACAATTTTTCATATCATGATGCATCCACTGATAAGTATTATATGGCATGCACCCATAATTTTTGCCCATACTCTAATAGCATATGAAAAATGAAGCTTCGTTTAAATACTTATTATGGGCTATTTTTTTTACTATAACTAGTTTACAGTCAAGAGTTTTTGATCAAATATCCTAAACTCAAAGAAATAACCTTTATAGAAAACTATTTTTTATATTATAACACTATTGGAAAAAAAATCTCATTTCTCATTCCATATTACGTATCTTTTAGTATTTTATACAATTCCCATTTATGATGTTCCTTTATAAAACAGTATTGACCATTCACTCTCTTCATCCTAACTATACCTTATGTTACATCCACTCGCATACATTAGCTTTCCTTTCCAATATAGTAGAACCATTCGAAGAGTATCCTTATCGTAATCAATCGTATCGAATACAAGACTTTGCATTATGATTTATTTTTCTTATTTCCAATGAATAATTTGATTGAAGTTTTATACATTGTGAACCATGACCATTCACTATATAACAATTATATATGATTGAATACAGATCAAATAAATATATTCTTGTAATGCTATTAGAGTTCAACACTCATAGAAGATAACACACCGTCTTGGGCAATTAAACGCTTAAGCGACCAAGTTACAAATGATTTAGTAGTGTAAAGTTAGGCTCTTGCATGGGTCTTAAAGCGACAACATGCCAAAGGATTTGACGTAAGTATATTTTATATTCTTTATAAATCTTTAATTTTGTTCATTTGTATATCCGAATTGATAACATTTTATCAATTTACATAGTTGCATAATTTTATGGGTGTGGATTATTTTAATTTTATATAACAAATGTTCTTACAATATCAGAGAGGTGAAATGTTACCTGACCATTTCTCTAAGGTTTCCATTGGATTTTTATGTTTCTAAAAAACCTAAGAGAAACATAAAAATCATTCGACTTCTTTAGTCAGTGTTAGGACTCGTTGGCCTTAGGATTTTGACCTTAAATTTGCTTAACAAATCAAAAGCTCATGAGTGATAGACAACACTTTATTGATTATATCATATACAACTCTTAACTCTATCTTTGTCCCGGTCCCAATTTTGACCTTAAGTTTACTCAAAAAATAAAAAAAGAATATTAACTTAAACCTACCATTTCGCGACGGCCTAAGTATAATTTATGTACCTTAAGTTTGCTTTACAACATACATTTATTTTACCTCGTCTAGTCAATATATTAATAGTACTATAAATAACATCTTTAACTGGAGTTTTCTTAATGACTAAAGAGTGTGTAAGTAATTTACTAATATTTAAGTTGTATATGAAAACATTTTATTAAAGATTCCTAATCTTTAACATATAATTATCTGATTTATATCGATTTGAGGAACAATGTATTTCTTATGAAATAGCCTCATTATTCAAGTGTCAAACACATCAGAAATCACGGTATACATACAATATGTATGTATTTATTCCTAAAGTCTAAATTGGGTACATTATAGTTTTATATATATTTATATGTCCATAGTAATATAGGAATAAACTTATTTATAACATTTATAATTCAATTTACTACTATAATATATACATGTATATAATTAATTAAATCAAATTTAATTAGTTTAATTATTATTAATTAAATCATATTTAACTAATTTAATTATATTTTATAAAACTTCTAAAAAAAATTATAACTTATCATAAACCATCAAAGTTTGTTAATCAACTATGTTATTTGTATTTGTATTTATATGTATCAATATACGTATACATTTTGATTCATTATTTTTATTTAATAAATTTTATTTAATTGAATATTTTTAAATTTCAAATTTAAATTTAATTTATCATAAATAATTTTAAGATAAATAAATAACTACAATAATTATAGTTATATACATATATTAATATATATATATATATATGTTTTAAGCGATTAACTTTTAATTAATTTAGCTAATCATATTAAATATATTTTAAATTTCAACATTTCAACGTTATCTATTTAATTTCTCAAAGCAATTTTGAAAATTTTGAATGCATTTTATAATTTTTGTAAAATTTCCCTTTTATATTTCAAATGTAACTTTTAAATTTAAAATATATTTTAAATTTTCAAATAAATGTCAAAATCTAATCTTAGGCATAAAATCAATTTGGGCATTTATATTAGGGATAACCTTTGGGCTAACATCATTCTTCGTGTTAGGCTAGTAGCTAGGTGGGGCAGAGTACTTTTTACCAAATCTCAATCTTCAACACTACCGTTTTAGAAAACCTAGTAAATGGAAGGCTCAACAAATATGCCTTAACATTGATTACTTAGACCGCATGGACCATTATGCTCCGATGAACCGTGCCAGCAGGAAGCGGGTTTGATAGGTAGGTTTAAGAAATTTCCTATTTTCTGATCTACTGAACCTACGATATCTAAAGAGATTTTAGCCCCAATCCAAAACATTTTAAATAAAATTTTTATTTTATTCAATCTTTTTTTAAAAAAAGGATTTAATTATTTATACTTTAATCAATACGAGATTTATATAAAATGGAGTATATCAATTGTAGTCTTTTGTGTATATGTGTGTAGTAGTTACTTGTTTTATATAATTTGGAGAAAGAAACCTTTCCTTTCTCACTCTTTAATAAGGTTGATTAATTTATTAAATAACATTAGTGACCAAATTTATACTAGGTGTACATTATGAGTATATCCAAATATATTCTATTGTATATTGCGTAAACGCAACATAACATATTGTGTGCATAGTTAATGTGTACATGTTTGGATCTAGGATATACACCAAAACAGACATTTCAAACTTTAAATTTGCATCTGTTATCCAAAGCATTGTTTAAACTTATATACGTGTGTGTGTGTGTGTGTTCAAATATAACTTTTATATATTATTAATGATTCCTTGAATAAATCTAAATTAATTCAAACCAGCCAAATATTTTTAATTCAAGATTTATTTCCAAAATAGGTAGTGATTTGATTTTGGGAAACGAATTGAAAATAAATCTTAATCTATGAATTCAAGTATGACCTATGTCTATACGTTAATAATTTAAAGTAAGATAAAATACTGATATTTTATAATAAATAATAATTTACCAAAATTATATTTCATTTAATAGTCCTACTTGTTGATTCATGTTCATTTATACATTCATGCAACAACCTCTTTTATTATCGGTATGTGTATTTATTAGAAATATTGATATGTATGTATGTGTGTGTATGTGTGTCTGCATGTATATGCTGAGTCAAAAATCACACACACATACACATATAAACACACACACATATATCCCCCGTGTGTTTGAGTCAAAAATTGGCTCAACTCCCTAAAATTAATATAATCCAGTCAAATAAAATAAAAATGAAGAAAATAAAGAGAAAGAAAACAAAACACCAATTTTTCGTAGTGGATCTGCGAAATCTTCGACCTACAACCATGTAATCCTTTTTTATTGATGATTTATGTAGTGGATCAGCGAAATCTTTGGCCTACGTCTATGTAATCCTTTTTTATTGATCAATTCGCTCTTTAAGAAAATAATTTACAATCAATTTCCGACCATAATCTAGTTAATCTCAGAATTTTCAGAGTTAAAGAGGAAGAAGATTGATTCTCCTACCCAAAATGCTAATCCCTTTTCTAGTGGAAGGTTCCTTGTTATTTATAGACTAATCCCGGCATAAATCTTATGATTCCAAGCTTTATCGCGTCTTTTTCTCTATATCTAATGTTTCAGCATGAAGAATAGGTCTTTGTATATGTTTCCCAAAAACACAAGACAACTTGGAATTGACTATAATAGGTTAACACTGACTTGTTTTTGTTTCTCAAATTTTCATGCATTGCACCATGGTGGGGTCCTCACCTTATCTTGCACGCATCCTAATATAGCAAAAAAACTATAGAAAATGATAATTAATGATCGATATCGATTATTAATTATCGGTACCAACTTGATTCCAAGTTCTTGAATTGCAAGCCTTCTTCATGGATGAAGCTCCTAAGTCCTATGCATGCAAATCTATGCAATATAATATGGTCGGTACCGATCAAAACAATTTGGTACCAAGTTGTTTTGTTTGATCTAATCTTGGTCAATTTTCTTGCACTTCTCTATTTTTCCATTCTCCCTGTCATCCAATTCTTTGGATCCGTTACTTTTTCATTTCATAGATTGGTCTATCTGTTCTGAGATTGCGGAAAATTTGTCAAAAACACTTCCCTCCAAAACATGCTTTATGAATAAAGGCATGCTTTGGTCAAAAAATGCATCGAGACTACCAAATTATCATCAGTTGGCCTTTGTGGCTATCTACTAGATTAAATTGTGGTAAATCGTTTGATTTCCTTGGATTCACCTGTAAATCAAAGGTCGTTCTAGACCCATCATGGTAAGAACACTAGTCCTTGCCTAAATGTTAATCATACATCATAATCATGTCGTGTTCCCTTGGGATTTAATTATTATTAGAAAATTTCTTTGCCAATTTAATATACAAGGCCGGCTTATGCTAGTTCGGATAAGGGCTTAAGTTGCCTTATGCAAGCTTGGGAATATATGCAAGTCCAAGTCCACTATGCTCAAGTCCAAATTCATTATATCCATGTCCATGTCCAAAAATAAAGTTATATGCATGTTCATTACTTAGTAATAGTCAAGTGTACAAAGTCGAGGGAGATATGCTATGCAAAGTTAAATTTCTAAGCCCTTATGTGAAAAAACTTTAAGAGTTACAATCGGCTCTAAATACATCTTTATAATTGAGAAATAGAGAAATAAAAATCTCTCCTTTTAAGGTTAGCGGATTGGGTTTATTTATAGAATTTGCCAATAGGAGAAATGGCCGATACATGTCCACTTTCCATTCCTTCATATGGTAGGTATTTTGCAACCCATATGTCTTCTAAGGCTCAACATCTCTTGCCGCTTGTAAAAGCACCACATGCTTTGCTAATGTTGAAGCCCGTCATTCCATTGGAGTTCTTATCCCATTTGTTGGTTGGAACTTGGTAGCCCTTCTTCGTAGAAGCTCGATATCACTTGTTTTTATATATGCTCAACAATAGTCATTGTTGTAGATGCTCGATAACAATTGTTGTATCATAGGCTTGTCATCCCATAGAAAAATGTTATTCTTCCCTATTATTAGATGCTCGACATCTTTTAATGGTGCATCATTCTTTCTTTGTTCCATCCTTGACATCACCCAATGGTGTTAAAGGTCGACATCCCCATTTTACATCTTTGACAATCAGGTTATCTTTAGGCTTAATAACTTTTGTGTCGGTGGAAGCTCGACATCTTTAAGCATTTATTGGTTCAATGTCTCAATCGTCTTTCAAAAGCTCGATAACTTTCCTCATTGTTAACACTCAACATCGCCTTCTACTTGTTAAGTGCTTGACAATGCTTATTATTGTAGAGGCTTGTTACCTCTTAGGGACCGGGCACCCATTCACTGCTTGTTAACCACATGAACGTTCGACATCCTTAGAGACTCAGCACCTCTTCACTGCTTGTTAACCACTTGAACGTTCGACATCGTTAGAGACTCGGCACCTGTCACTTCTTGTTAACTACTTGGATAATGACATCCTTATTGTTGTTGAGGCACGACAACCCTTTATTATTAGATGTTCGATACCTTCTTATTATTGCTAGTGGCTCATTATCTTTTTCTAAATGTTAAATGCTTGATAACTTTGCTTTCTTCAGGCTCGACATCTCCCATCATTTCCAAACTCCACATGTAACGACCCGCAAATTTCGATAATTAAATTGGTTAATTTAATTAGATTTTTGTAATTAAATTTAGAATGAAATAAAAAGTTTAATAATTTATAAGGGAGTGAATGTAAAAAATAAATGTAGCAATGGTAATTAAAACTAATTATTGACAATTGGAGTGAAATCCCAATAATGGAATGGTGTAAATTGTTGCACTTAGTTATAAAATTGAATATAAGTAAATAAGGGTAAGTGTTGTGTAAATAAATGTAAGTATTGATTTAACCAATAAAATAATATATTGATTAGTATTAATTGAATGAAATCAGTGTTAGGAAACTAATGGTAACAATTGGTTGTAAATAATAAACCTATAGATATGATTAACAGTTAATGGTGACAATTAATATGGGCTACCTATTTATTTGGTCTATTAAGTAAAATTGAAATCAAATTGCAATTAAATGAAATTAAATATTTAAACATTACGTGAATGGAAATTAAGATGCAATTGGGAAACATTAATGTGTTAAGGATAAACCAATGTTAGTTATACCCTTATTGTAATGAAAGACTTGAATAACAAGGTTTAAAATTTAATAAATGGATTTCGGAATTTATAATTTATAATTTTTGAATTTAATGAAATTGAAATTAAACACTGAAATTGATGGATTAATCAACTTTAATTTGACATCTAAATTTGTTTAAATTATTGTAACTGTTTAAGAAATCAAAAATGATAAGACTTGTTAATTATGGAATTGAAATCGAAAAAGTGATTTAATTAATTAATATCAATTTATTTAAGCGATTGGAAAATAGCCATTTTGGCCACTAACTTGGTTTTTGACAAAACAAGTTTTATTGGATCCGTAATGGTGAATTATTATAGGATTTAAAGTTTCGTAGCGATCGGGCTTGTCGTTTGATCGTACGGACTTGAAACGCCTAGAAATCAATTTAATTGAAATCATTTGAAATCAATTTGAAATAAGCTTATTTTTACATAACTTCTTCTTATGATGGAATTAGGACTTGAAACCTATTCCAATGAGTTTAAAATATTCAAAAATATCTATTTTGGTATATGGGTTGATCAATTTTCGTTGTGAAGGCAGAACGGGCTTTTCGGGTCGTTTATCGCTCCAGCCCGAATCAAACCCGATCCATTATTTCTATTTTCTAACCTACCTATAAATACCACGTTATAAACCCTAATTGTTCCTTATTGTCATTTGTCTATATGTACAATTTATACTTAACTCATTATTTCAATGGTAGACAAAACCTAATTCCCAATTCAATTTCAAACCAAAATTCCACTTCAAAAATTCAAACTCCTCAATATATATCGAATTATATATGGATTTGAATCTCTCGATGAGCGCAAGTCAAATATATGATTCGTTTTTCAATCCGGGTTTCGATGTGGTCAGAAATCATTGATCTTTTTTCGGTCGTTCATCGCTCGACGATGAACTTCACCTGATCGTCAAATCTATGATACCACGGCTTGGAGAGGGACTTGCAGTGTTCATCGGCGCATCGGGTTTACCGTTTCAACGGCTAGATGTTCGCAAGAAGTTCGCTAAGATTTTCCATTTACTAATGGCGGCTGCACATGTTCTCAACCAAGGGTGGCGTATGACGTTCATCCCGAGGCGAGAGGGTGTTTGCGAAGTGATGGCGAGATGACGACCGACCGGAGGCGTGCGACTAAGCGAAGTTGTAGTCACGGTTAGGGCTTCTAGCGGCTAAAGCTTCATACACTGTGTTAGGTTTTCCTGGCGGAAGAAGAATGGTGATGTGGCGCTCTGATTTGGTAACGTGTATATTTGGTTATTTTTTTTAATTTGAATCGTTTAATCCTTCTAATCTCTATAACTTTTACATATTTAGTCCATTTCACATATGGTTTTCTCTGCTAGGATCATATTGGAATCCGTACATTTTGATGTGGGTTTGGACGGAGTCTGTGACTGTTTGAACTTTGGATTTAAATTCAATTTAAATTCAAATCTGAGTGTTTTAACCCACTCACAACTTCTAAATTTCTTATGTTTGTTAAATTTAATTCATGATTAGGAATTTATTTTTGATTGTTTGATATATTCTTAATTATCATCTCATTTAAATTGAATTTATTTGAACTAAATTGTTATTTAATTTATTTTTTCATATAAACTGCTAGTTAATTACCTGTTATTTATTACCAGTTCTATATTGATATTTATGGATTGTTTTGGATGATGATTGTGATGGATGTTGATTGTTGATATTAGTTGAATGGATGTTTAGTTATATCGTTATAAGCTGCAAGTTAGTTATGGATTATTATCAATTCAGGATTCGGTTTGAAATGATACAACCATAAAATATTTATTTGCGGATTGAAATGATAAATATCTGTATCACTTGCCCATAGGATAGAAAATTATATATAGACACCGTGGTCTATATATAAAAATATTTTGAAATGACTTATATGGTTTTGTAAAGAAATATATGGTTTATATAAATAATGATTTCAGATATTATATAATTACTTTATATATATGGTTAAATCCTTGATTTTTAGCTATGTATAAATTTGTTTGGTACAAAACAAGTTTAAAAATAAAGATTTATTTTATTAAAATATTTCATATGGTTAAGTATTTATATAAATTATATTTTTATATAGAGTTTATAATGATTTTAATAAAATTAAGGTTGAGAAGATAGATTGGAAATTGATTTGAAATTGGATTTAATGTTGAAATTTATTTAATGAAACCGATTTGGAACTTATGGAAATGGGGATTTGTAAAGGATATGATTAATAACTTGATTTTGGTTTAAGGTGAATTAAATAAATATTTCAAGTATAAATAAATTGAAGGAAACATTTAGTTAGTTGTAATTTGGGTTTTATTTAAATGGTAATGGATTTATTAAGTAAATGTTTCGAAACTAAATAATAGAAAATTGAATTTGATATATATATATATATATATATATATATATATATATATATTATATACATATATGAAATTATCAAATTTAGTTTTGAAATTGTTGAATACTTAAAGTTTGAAATACACTGAATTTGAAATGGGTTATTTGAGGTTCAAATCTGTATCTGAAATCGATATAAATTGAAATGGTTTATTGAAAACTAAATTGTGTTGAAATTTATGAATTGAGATTTGATTTAGATTGAAATTTTGGATTCAAGTTAATTTGAATCAATTTGTGAAGTTTGAGGAAATTATTTCATTTTATAACGTAATTTTAAATTTAAAACTATTATATACTACTTAATATCTAAATAGTTTAGGTGGTGGAAGTTATGTCTTCCAAGTATTAATTTCGAAGTATTATGTGTTGAAAGTGTTATAGTTTTAAGACTTTGGTTTCGAAATTGTTATAACTTTGAAAATACTATGATTTTTGAAATGATATCATATCCGGCTTTGAAATGGAAATGATATAGTATTGATATGGTTTTGAAATGGCAATGATATTTTTGTTTTGATGCATAAACTATTTTGAAATGACTGCGGTGTTATAATAACGTTTGGTTGTTAAAGAGACCGGGATCGGAAGTTGTCATACTCTCTGCTAACTCCAAAAACCACTTTAAAACCGTGTGCATGGTGGAGAATCCAGAATGAAGTAGGATGGTGGCGACGTTCTATTGAGGTATGTACGTGGACCCGACGCCCATGAGTTGGCATAAGGTGGCTAAAACAGGAGCGATGGACGGGCTAATGAGATAGCTAGCTCCTCTTATCGGACACACTCCTTTGATGCCATTTTATTGCTTTGTGATTGATTGAGGCCCTTTTGATTTTTGGGGTGTGGCTCGAGGTTGGCGGTAGTAGCTGCTACCGTTACCACCGGTCCGGAAGCGTAATTGGTATATCTACCCTGACATTTCCTAGTTGTGCCGTGTCACCCACCCTAGCATGCCTTGTACGATTTTGGATTTCTCCCGTAGCCCGTGGAGTATTTAGGGTAGTCTCCCGAACTGGAGATGCGTTGATACTGGATGGACTGCTGGGAGTATTATGTGTTAAGGGGAATAATGGGTCACTCCTTAATGCTATTTAAAGTAAGTTTATTTTATTAATAGACATTATTATAATAGCGTATATTACTACATAGTAGATAGTTTGATGGATCCTTAGGAGATGTAAATCCCGAACATCTCTTAAGTTACTGCACTCACGTTGAACACTGGATAGGAGATGTCAAACCCAGTAAACATTTCTAACGCCGTTCCACTCATATTTTACCGTTGCTTTAACTTACATAAGATCTTTTAGTTCTGACTCGAGTGTTTTTTCTTTTCAATTCGCTCGGGTCAGCCTGAACAATTCAGGATTTAAAGGCCTTTTTGCTGAAGGACGAGGACGAAGACGAAGACTGCATTATTATTATTCATTATATTTCACGGCATCATGTAATCCGTTGCATTTTTTATTATTCTCTGGCCTGTATAACTCTGATATGTGTTCTATAAGTGTAATCAAATGTTTTGTAGTACAGCTTCATAACTGTTATTTGATTATTATATTTTGTCATTCCACTATGAGATTCTGTTTTGTTTTATTTCTTTTTCTGCTTTTCTTATTCACCCCCATAACAATCCGCTCTTTTGTATGGTTTTAGTTGTGTGGTTTGAGTCTGATGTGTGTGGTTTATCATCGATTTAAAACGTACAAAAAGGAGATATGTTACATTTGGTATCAGAGCTTTTATTTAGCGATAAACCTTAGCTTTGTAGGGTCTGGCTCTTTATTTATAGGGTAGTAATACCTTATGATGAGTCGCTGAGTGTATATACATGAGAGAGCATATTTGTTAGTGTTATAAAAAGGTTTTGATAGTGTAACACCCGGCCCCTATACCCATGCCAACCAAGAGCAATACTAAGTATTACTGTTGGAAAGCACGGAGAATGGGACTCGATAGGGCTAAATGTTGTACTCATTCCCTTGAACTAACACTGGCACGAGAAATTTTTCGATTTTTTTTTCCTTCTACTTACCATTTGTGCGCAGTGTTGGTTCAAAGCAATGGTACAAGATAAAAAAATTTCCAGGTTACATAGTATAGAATATAATAGAATGTACAAATCAGCACCAAAAACAGCATAATGCGTAATACATATCATAATGTCCACGATACATAGTCCATAGTACATATCACTTCCAAAATACATAATAACATACATACCATAATACATATTAACTACTCCTAAGTCCAAGCTGAAAAGTCCAAAACCCCAAAACGTGGAAAATGATAAGAATTCTGCTACAATCCACGCAACCTAACCTGCAACCACAATCCTCAGACTGACCCGAGGATTATAAAACAAATCACACGGGTCAGACTATTTCTAGTGTGAGTGAAGTAAGATCTATGAACAACAATTATCTCAATCAACAAAAGGGAAAGAGAACGCCGCATGTATAAACCAACATGAGGCATATATGTGTGTGAGAACTAACATGCAAATTTGGTTTCATAAACAATTCCTTTAATCAAACAATGATTTTAGGCCAAACCTATCGTATATACTCCAATACGATACCTTCGCAATTATTATTTGTAACACAAAGAATAAGTTCATACACACATTCTCCAAAGATACTGGGTTTTCAAAATCAACTTTAATACTTCCCAAAAAGCATAAATTAAAGAAAATTGCATTATGGGAATTATGGGATAAATATAACATGACTCATAAAATATACCAAATAAACAGACGCTAATATTGTAAAATCACAGTGGTAGAGCTCGAGCGCGCGCGGAGACATCAACCCCGTAACCTACTCATAACGCCATAATACACCTGGCGATCAACCCAGGATAACCAAGACGGTCTAAGGCAAAGGCCGTATGCTACCCGTTCACGGATCTACACGTGGGACCCCCACGCCTCCATCCTTCATAGTCCGTGACCCGCCGATCGGAGATCCCGATCAAAATAAGATTAGCCCTATGTAGCAGACCGTTGACCTTTGGTGGTAAAAGGGCATGTGATATACCACCGATTCAGGTAGCGATCCTGAATCAGGTCGGCCAAGGTGAAGTTTTGGCCCATTGGTACAACAGAGTCCAATCTATCCCGACCCAAAAATCAAAGTGTTTATAATTTTAAAACACTTCTTAAAAATAAAAGTCAACAATGACAATCGCGTTTCAAAAATTCCATTAATAAAGCCATTATAATATTCAAAAACGAATAAAATTTAGCAAATAATTGTGTGTATAAAAGAAAATAATTACATCTTCATTTCGCATTAACACATAAGTACCCCATAATACTTATGTATTAAGATGAAACGCAAAAAGCTCATTCATTGCAAAAATTCGTTAAGTTAAAAAAAATTTGATAACAATAAATTTAATTAAAAAGGCAAGCTTAGTACTCAAAAACGTAATCAAAATCCTAAAATGTTTTATTTACATATTGTCGTTATTATTATTATTTTCAAACACATATTTATCGATAGTACAATAGTTTTCTTTTTTAATCAAAATAAATCTAATTCCCTAATTTAGATTAATTAATTTTTTTTTCCAATTTTTTTTTTTCAACTTTGGTGCAGCTCCGACTTGGGCTGTAACTGTGCAGCCTGTCTGGGCTGTACAGCCTGCCTGGGCTGCACCAGTGCAGCCCTGGGCTGTACAGCCCCAGGCTGCACAGTGCAGCCCGCCCGGGCTGCCCCTGTGCAGCCCGCCCGGGCTGCCATTGTGCAGCTCGCATGGGCTGCACAGGTGCAGCCTGCATGGGCTGCACAGCGTTGCCCGCCCGGGCTGCCCCTGTGCAGCCCTGGGCTGCACGGGTGCAGCCCACATGGGCTGCACCGCCCCGGGCGGACCCGGGCAGCCCGGGTGCAGCCCACCTGGGCTGCACCACCGGGCCGGCCCCGGGCAGCCCGCCAGGGCTGCACACCTGTGCAGCCCCTGGCTGCACATTTGCAGCCCGTCTAGGCTGCACCTCTGTGCAGCCCCAGGCTGCACCTGTGCAGCCAGTCTGGGCTACATATCTGTGCAGCCCTTGACTGCACCTGTGCAGCCCCTGGCTGCACCTGTGCAGCCCCTGGCTGCACCTGTGCAGCCCCTGGCTGCACCTGTGCAGCCCCTGGCTGCACCTGTGCAGCCCGCTGCACTTGCAGCCTTGTCTAGGCTGCACAGTGCAGTTCTGAAATCAATTTTTTTTTTTTTTTTTTTTACCTCTCAATCTTTCAAAATGGAGAACCTGAAAGTAATTGTGACATTTATGCGAACACCATGCGTGCATTGCAATCGTATACTTTGGTTTACATTTCTTTCTAATTCAATGATCCAAGTAACACACATGCTAAAGGGAATATGCAGGCAATCCTTTTTTATCCAAAATTTTTCCATCATATTTGCATGCACAGTAAAAAAAATAAAATTTAATTATAATTTCACTCACCTAAACACCAATTAGCAATCTCCAAGCTCTAAATCAGCTAGCCTTTGATTGCTGAAGCTTCTCCTTTCAATTGCTAACAAAAGAGAAAAAACCCTAAATAGCTACACATAAAACAAAAGAATGAAATAGAAAATAATTGATTTAGGGATACTTACTTTCAGAATTGGGAATCTTAGATTTAATTGTTTCTCTTCTTCTTCTTTTTTTTTTTCCTCTTTTTTTTTTTTTTTTTTTTTTGATTTGGATGAGAGGGTTAGCAATAGGTTTTCCTTTCTTCCTCTGTGTTTTTTTTCTTTCTGCTTTCTGTGCTGTATACGTACAGTAAAGGGAGGGTTGAGGAGAGGAGTATTTTTATTGTAAAGCCCCTACTCTAGAATCTTCTCCCAACTAGCCCTTTATTTTATTATTTCTTCTCTTTTTCTCTTTTTTTTTTTTACATAAAGTGTAATCATTTTATTTTGTTTTTGTTCTAGATTTTTCTTTTCCTCAACATTATTTTATTCAATTCTAGAACTTTCCTACATGGCATTATTAAAAAAAAGATATTATTATTTATTATTTATTACTATTATTATTTTACCCTTTTCTTTTTTTTTTCCTTTTATATCTAATTGTAAATCAACATAAAAAAATTCTTATGTAAACTTTTCATAGATAAAACGCGTTTTATCTCACGTAATTAGTTACCATTCTTTCATAAAAAACTTATCATTTTCAATGTTTAATTTAATTTAAATTTTTTTTTAAAATAGTTTAGGTTAATAAAATGGTTCATTTATTAAAATAAATTACACTACCTCAAGAAGGAACAATTTATAACTCCAAATAAAAGCGTACGAATTTGTTACCATTTATTTTTCTCTCAACGCTATTAATATTAAATTCTCATTTTTTCCCATTTATCTATTATTTTATTTTCTTAATAAATATTTAATTATTTATTATTATTAACTGATTAACTATCAATTTATTAAGTTGATTCCCAATTTAGTATCGCTAAAAGTCGGGTTGTTACAACTTCCCCGCTTACAGAAATTGCGTCCTCGCAATTTCTACGTAAGCGCGATATCTGTAACTTTATTAGTTGATTTAAATTTCAAAAAGAATAAGACATACCTTACTCGAGTGCCAAACAATTCAGGATAATGCCTCTACATCGACTCTTGTGTTTCCCAGGTGCAGTCCTTCGGATTGCTCGACCATTGCACCTTGACTAGTGGAACCACCTTACTACGCAACTTCTTCGTCTCAGAGGCAATAATACGGATAGTCTCTCGAGTATATGTCATATTAGGAGCGATCCCAAGCTGCTGCAACTGCTTTGGCTCTATCACCTCCTCAGAATCCCTCAAACACTTTCTTAAGTGTGACACATGAAAGACATTGTGCACACTTGATAAGTGTTCAGGTAAAGCAACTCTATAGGCAAGCTTCCCGATCCGCTCCATAATAGGATAAGGCCCAATAAATCTAGGAGCAAGCTTACCAGTCTTGCTGAACCTCATTACCCCTTTTAAAGGAGTAACCTTCACGAACACATGATCGCCGACGCTAAACTCCAAGTCCTTTCTTCTTTTATCTGCATAGGACTTTTGTCTATCTTGTGCTTCCTTCATCCTCTTTCTAATTATCTCTAACTTTTCTGAAGCTTCACGTACCGTGTCGGGACCAAGAACTAACTTATCTCCAGTCTCAAGCCAGCATGCAGGAGATCTACATGGTCTTCCATACAGTGCTTCAAAAGGAGGCATGCCTATACTAGACTGAAAGCTGTTATTATATGAAAACTCTACCAAGTACAGGTGGTCCTCCCAAGAGCCTCCAAAGTCCAGAATACAGGATCGCAACAAATCCTCCAATATCTTGTTGACTCGCTCAGTTTGTCCATCAGACTGAGGATGGTAGGCTGAGCTAATATTCAACTTCGTCCCCAAAGCTGCTTGTAAGCTCCTCCAAAATCCACTAGTAAATAATGGATCTCTGTCACAAACTATAGCACTAGGTACACCATGGAGACGAATAACTTCCTTCACATACAGCTTCGCCAAATAAGATGCAGTCCTCTTTGCCTTGACAGGAATAAAATGGGCAGATTTCGTCAAACGATCCACTACTACCCATATGCTATCATGCCCTTGCTTCGATCGAGGCAAGCCATCAATGAAATCCATTGATACCTAAATAAAGTATTAATGGAACACTAATTGGATCACAAATAAGGGTTTATATAAGTGAACTGTTATAAAATCAAAATTCACTTATACCTGATCCCATTTCCATAATGGAATCTCCAAGGGCTGAAGAAGACCGCTAGGCTTTTGATGCTCGCATTTCACCAGTTGGCAAGTAATGCAATTCTTAACATATTCACCTATATCACGCTTCATTCCTTCCCAGTAATATAGGCGCTTCATGTCCATGTACATCTTGCTGCCACCTGGGTGAATAGTGTATCGTGAACAATGGCAGTCCTTCATCACCTCTTGTCTAAGCCCTGCAAAATTTGGTACAAAGATTCTACCCTTCTTCCTCAAACAACCATGAGCATCCATCTCAAAACCTTTCAGGTCATCCGCTTCCTCTCCATTCTTCAACCGATGAACACGATCTAAAGCAACTGAATCCTCCTTCTGAGCAAGAGAAATCCTGTCCATAAGACTTGGTCTCACAACCAAGCTAGCTAACATCCTCCCTGAGCTATGAGTAGGCATACTGTAACAGATCCCACTAGAAGCTAACACCTCTAAGTCACGCCATTCAGCCACCATCATCGATACAACTGCCTGGTGTTTACGGCTGAGGGCATCCGCAACACGGTTTCCTTTCCCAGGAGTATACTGAATATCAAAATCATAGGCTGCCAAAAACTCCAACCACCTTTGTTGGTGCATATTCAGTTCCTTCTGGGAAAATGGATATTTCAAGGACTTATGGTCTGTATAGAGAACAAACCGCTCCCCCATAAGATAGTGTCGCCACAACTTCAAAGCAAAAACCACGGCTGCTAGCTCCAAATCATGAATAGCATACCGAATCTCATTGGGCCTCAATTGCCTAGATGCATAAGCTACAACTCGCCCTTTCTGCATAAGTACCGCTCGCAGGCCAGAGCCACAAGCATCCGTATAGACCACAAGATCCTGATTACCCTCTGGAATCACCAAAACTGGGGCGTTAGTGAGCATCTCCTTCAACTTTGTGAAAGCTTCTTCACACTTATCCGTCCATTCATACTTAACTCCTTTCCTCGTCAGCCTCGTCAAAGGAGTCACAATCTTGGAGAAATCTTTAATGAAACGCCGGTAGTAACCAGCTAGTCCCAAGAAGCTCCGTATCTCGGTAACAGATTCTGGTCTCTTCCAATTCTGTATGGCCTCAATCTTAGAAGGATCCACTGCCAGACCGGCTTCGGAGACTATATGGCCCAAAAACTTTACCTCTTTCTGCCAAAAGTGGCACTTGGAGAACTTAGCTTTTAGCTTATGTTCCCTTAAGGTCTCCAAAACCATCCTCAAATGCCCTTCATGCTCTTGCTCGGACTTGGAATACACTAGGATGTCATCAATAAAGACCAGGACAAATTGGTCAAGATAGCTTCTGAATATTCTATTCATCAGGTCAACAAAATATGCAGGAGCATTCGTAAGACCAAACGGCATCACCAGCCACTCATTTGAACCATAACGAGTGCGGAAAGCAGTAAGGGGAATGCTATCTTCCGCTACTCTCAACTGAAGGAACCCAGTGGCTAAGTCCAGCTGGGAAAAGACTTTTGCTCCACTCAACTGATCAAAAAGATCGTCAATATGAGGTAATGGATACTTATTCTTTATAGTCATCTCATTAAGCTTCCTGTAGTCAATGCATAAACGAAGAGACCCATCAGCCTTCTTTACAAACACAGCAGCAGCTCCCCAAGGAGAGCTACTAGATCGGATAAACTGCTTCCCTTCCAATTCAGTCAACTGCTTACGAAGTTCCTCCATCTCGACTCGCGGCATACGAGTAGGTGGTCGACTGACTGGTTGGGCTCCAGGGATTAGATCTATGCGGAACTCCACGGCCCTCTTTGGTGGTAAGCCTGTAACAGGCTCAAATATATCACCAAAATCTCTGACAATTGGTACCCTGGCTATCTCATCTTCCTCTCGTGACTCCATGGAAAACAAAGAAACATAAGCACTAGAGCTCGGTACATCCAGAGTCATATTAACAAGCCCTTTATAAGATGGATGCTTCAAAGTAACAACTCTGTCTGAACAGGAAAGCTGTGCATCATAACGATCCAACCAGTCCATCCCCAAGATAATATCAAAGCCAAGGCACTCAAAAACATGCAAATCACAGGGAAAAGAGAGCCCGCATAAGGAAAGCTCAAAGCCTTTACACAACATTCCACGTGTTGCGGACCCACCAATGGGATTCGCAACCCTTAGAGATGTCACGACGTAAACAACTTCCAAATCATATATATCCACTAATTCCTTAGATATGAAAGAATGGGAGGCACCGGTGTCAAAGAGTATACGAATGAAAGTATCTCTAAAAGGAATCGTACCTTCCATGACCGCCACTTGCTTTCCCTTCCTCTGACTCGGGCCTGGATCTCCTTCCATCACATTCAGCTTAGCTGCTTGCTTCTTCTTCATAAGCTGTGGGCAGTTGTTCTTCAAATGACCAGTCTGATGACACTCATAACACTACCTCTAGGGACAATTATTAGCAAAATGTCCCATTACTCCACACTTATAGCACTTCACTCCACTTTTATCTTGCTTCTGGAAGCCCGAAGCTTGACCTTTCTTTTGCTTCTTCTGAGGATTCTGCTTCTTCTTAGGGAAGAATGGTGCTTTCCTCTTAGGCGCAAAGCTCTGTCGGTTCGGTGGTGCATCATCATCTCTTTCCCGATACAAGTCTTCATACCTCATGGCCAAATCAACAATCTCATCAAAAGTGGAGCGAAGCTGAGTCAAAAGCTGTTCCTTCAACTTCCTACGTAGACCATCCACAAATTTCTGGTTCTTTTTGAAGGGAGTGTTGACCAAATCGGGTCCATACTTAGAGAGGGAGTTGAAGGTATTGACATACTCCTGAACTGTCATATCTCTCTGCTTCAGCTCAATAAATCTACGAGCGAGAATGGCCTTCTCTGCCTCAGGAATGAACCTTAACTCGAATCGTTCCCTAAATCTCTCCCATGTAAGCTCCTCCTCGCCTATCTCAGCACTAACCATATCGAACCAGTCAGATGCACCGTCTTGGAGGAAGCTGGAAGCAATCTGGACCTTCTGACGGTCCGTCACACCCATGTGTCCAAAGACTCGTTCACAAGTCTTCAACCAAGCCTGAACTCCAACCACACCTTCATTACCATGAAAAGGCTTCCCACCAAGGCTCACAAAATCCTTACACATACGAGCGAAATCAACTCTAGGAGCAGCATTAGGAGCAGGTGCGGCCTGTGGCATGTTCCGCATTAACTCTAACCACTGCTCCATGGTCAAACGGGGAGTTCTTCCAGCCATCTTTCTCACTACTCTGCATAGTGAGAAATGTTATTATGCTGGAATCAAAATAGCTCTCATACTAAAAGAGATCAAAGATTTGGGGTTTTGGTTTAGGTATGTATGACTATTATTATATTATGGAAGTGATACTTATGTTATATAGACATGTACAATGCTTCTACTGCTTTGTGCTAACTTATATTCTAAATATATTTTATGTTATTGTTAACCTGGGCTCTGATACCAAAAATGTGACACCCGGCCCCTATACCCATGCCAACCAAGAGAAATACTAAGTATTACTGTTGGAAAGCACGGAGAATGGGACTCGATAGGGCTAAATGTTGTACTCATTCCCTTGAACTAACACTGGCACGAGAAATTTTTCGATTTTTTTTTCCTTCTACTTACCATTTGTGCGCAGTGTTGGTTCAAAGCAATGGTACAAGATAAAAAAATTTCCAGGTTACATAGTATAGAATATAATAGAATGTACAAATCAGCACCAAAAACAGCATAATGCATAATACATATCATAATGTCCACGATACATAGTCCATAGTACATATCACTTCCAAAATACATAATAACATACATACCATAATACATATTAACTACTCCTAAGTCCAAGCTGAAAAGTCCAAAACCCCAAAACGTGGAAAATGATAAGAATTCTGCTACAATCCACGCAACCTAACCTGCAACCACAATCCTCAGACTGACCCGAGGATTATAAAACAAATCACACGGGTCAGACTATTTCTAGTGTGAGTGAAGTAAGATCTATGAACAACAATTATCTCAATCAACAAAAGGGAAAGAGAACGCCGCATGCATAAACCAACATGAGGCATATATGTGTGTGAGAACTAACATGCAAATTTGGTTTCATAAACAATTCCTTTAATCAAACAATGATTTTAGGCCAAACCTATCGTATATACTCCAATACGATACCTTCCCAATTATTATTTGTAACACAAAGAATAAGTTCATACACACATTCTCCAAAGATACTGGGTTTTCAAAATCAACTTTAATACTTCCCAAAAATCATAAATTAAAGAAAATTGCATTATGGGAATTATGGGATAAATATAACATGACTCATAAAATATACCAAATAAACAGACACTAATATTGTAAAATCACAGTGGTAGAGCTTGAGCGCGCGCGGAGACATCAACCCCGTAACCTACTCATAACGCCATAATACACCTGGCGATCAACCCAGGATAACCAAGACGGTCTAAGGCAAAGGCCGTATGCTACCCGTTCACGGATCTACACGTGGGACCCCCACGCCTCCATCCTTCATAGTCCGTGACCCGCCGATCGGAGATCCCGATCAAAATAAGATTAGCCCTATGTAGCAGACCGTTGACCTTTGGTGGTAAAAGGGCATGTGATATACCACCGATTCAGGTAGCGATCCTGAATCAGGTCGGCCAAGGTGAAGTTTTGGCCCATTGGTACAACAGAGTCCAATCTATCCCGACCCAAAAATCAAAGTGTTTATAATTTTAAAACACTTCTTAAAAATAAAAGTCAACGATGACAATCGCGTTTCAAAAATTCCATTAATAAAGCCAGTATAATATTCAAAAACGAATAAAATTTAGCAAATAATTGTGTGTATAAAAGAAAATAATTACATCTTCATTTCGCATTAACACATAAGTACCCCATAATACTTATGTATTAAGACGAAACGCAAAAAGCTCATTCATTGCAAAAATTCTTTAAGTTAAAAAAAATTTGATAACAATAAATTTAATTAAAAAGGCAAGCTTAGTACTCAAAAACGTAATCAAAATCCTAAAATGTTTTATTTACATATTGTCGTTATTATTATTATTTTCAAACACATATTTATCGATAGTACAATAGTTTTCTTTTTTAATCAAAATAAATCTAATTCCCTAATTTAGATTAATTAATTTTTTTTTTCCAAATTTTTTTTTTCAACTTTGGTGCAGCTCCGACTTGGGCTGGAACTGTGCAGCCTGTCTGGGCTGTACAGCCTGCCTGGGCTGCACCAGTGCAGCCCTGGGCTGTACAGCCCCAGGCTGCACAGTGCAGCCCGCCCGGGCTGCCCCTGTGCAGTCCGCGTGGGCTGCACAGGGCTGCCCGCCCGGGCTGCCCCTGTGCAGCCCTGGGCTGCACCGCCCCGGGCGGACCCGGACAGCCCGGGTGCTGCCCACCTGGGCTGCACCACCGGGCCGGCCCCGGGCCGCCCCCGGGCTGGGCCTGGGCAGCCCGCCCGGGCTGCACACCTGTGCAGCCCCTGGCTGCACATTTGCAGCCCGTTTGGGCTGCACCTCTGTGCAGCCCCAGGCTGCACCTGTGCAGCCAGTCTGGGCTACATATCTGTGCAGCCCCTGGCTGCACCTGTGCAGCCCCAGGTTGAACTGTGCAGCCCCAGGCTGAACTGCTGGCGGGGCTGCACTTGCAGCCTTGTCTAGGCTGCACAGTGCAGTTCTGAAATCAAAATTTTTTTTTTTTTTTTACCTCTCAATCTTTCAAAATGGAGAATCTGAAAGTAATTGTGACATTTATGCGAACACCATGCGTGCATTGCAATCGTATACTTTGGTTTACATTTCTTTCTAATTCAATGATCCAAGTAACACACATGCTAAAGGGAATATGCAGGCAATCCTTTTTTATCCAAAATTTTCCCATCATATTTGCATGCACAGTAAAAAAAAAATTTAATTATAATTTCACTCACCTAAACACCAATTAGCAATCCCCAAGCCCTAAATCAGCTAGCCTTTGATTGCTGAAGCTTCTCCTTTCAATTGCTAACAAAAGAGAAAAAACCCTAAATAGCTACACATAAAACAAAAGAATGAAATAGAAAATAATTGATTTAGGGATACTTACTTTCAGAATTGGGAATCTTAGATTTAATTGTTTCTCTTCTTCTTCTTTTTTTTTCCTCTTTTTTTTTTTTTTTTTTTTTTTGATTTGGATGAGAGGGTTAGCAATAGGTTTTCCTTTCTTCCTCTGTGTTTTTTTTCTTTCTGCTTTCTGTGCTGTATATGTACAGTAAAGGGAGGGTTGAGGAGAGGGGTATTTTTATTGTAAAGCCCCTACTCTAGAATCTTCTCCCAACTAGCCCTTTATTTTATTATTTCTTCTCTTTTTCTCTTTTTTTTTTACATAAAGTGTAATCATTTTATTTTGTTTTTGTTCTAGATTTTTCTTTTCCTCAACATTATTTTATTCAATTCTAGAACTTTCCTACATGGCATTATTAAAAAAAAGATATTATTATTTATTATTTATTACTATTATTATTTTACCCTTTTCTTTTTTTTTCCTTTTATATCTAATTGTAAATCAACATAAAAAAATTCTTATGTAAACTTTTCATACATAAAACGCGTTTTATCTCATGTAATTAGTTACCATTCTTTCATAAAAAACTTATCATTTTCAATGTTTAATTTAATTAAAAATTTTTTTTAAAATAGTTTAGGTTAATAAAATGGTTCATTTATTAAAATAAATTACACTACCTCAAGAAGGAACAATTTATAACTCCAAATAAAAGCGTACGAATTTGTTACCATTTATTTTCCTCTCAATGCTATTAATATTAAATTCTCATTTTTTCCCATTTATCTATTATTTTATTTTCTTAATAAATATTTAATTATTTATTATTATTAACTGATTAACTATCAATTTATTAAGTTGATTCCCAATTTAGTATCCCTAAAAGTCGGGTTGTTACAGATAGTGTGTTAATTTGTTCCGTTTTGTATTTGTAAATTCTGGTTGGTGCATAGGACACTATGAAATCGATAGGGATTTCTAAACACTTAATAGGACAGGCCGACACAATATTTGTTTTGAATTATAGGTAAATGAAATAATTTTGCCTATCGTATATCTTTGTGTATAAAATAATATATTTTATAAGGGATATATTTAGTAGTAATATATAGGCTGTTAAGTAGTGAAATTTATAAACTTTGGTTGGAAATTAGATCTAAAAAAAATAAATGAAAATTGGAATGTAGATCTCAAATTACGGGGTATTTGAAAATTTCTTTCAAATGATTTTGGAATATAATAATAATACTATTTAGAAGTATTTTCTGATGTAAATATTTCAGTATGATTTGAAAGAATTTCTTTAAAGAAATTTTGAAAAGAAATAAGTTCTGTACTCCCCTCTTTGTCGCTGGAAAATAATTTCGAGTGATGAGTGCACGCATTATCGAAATTCACTTTCGAGTTTCTACGTGGGAAGACCACTGTACTAGTTGTACTATAGATTCATTTTGGTAAACAAATATAAACTTCAAATTATTTAAATATAATTGGATATATAAGTTGTAAGTATATACATTTCTCTATTATTTTGAAATGATTTGAAATTAAACCCGGAATTTAGTTCTTAAGTTTCTGTTAGTTAATAGTTTCATTTATTGTAGTGGTATGGAATGTAAGTAATTAACAATTGGGACCTCTAATTGAAACAAGAGATTAATGCTAGGTTATAAATGAAATTACCAGAAAGTTGAAATGAACAACCTATAAAACAAAAGATATGACTGTTGATCATTTGATTAATTAAAAGAAATAAGATAAAATTGTGTAATTTTCAATTACATTCTTAAAGGCACATATATATAACTTAATTAAAAGTTGCAATGTTTAATAAAAAAATGTTATAGGATATTATACAAGTAAAACTAGAAATAATGAAAGTATTCGATGAAACTCTTTAATAAATAAGTATTGATGTTATAGAGTTTTAAACTTAAGTTACAATTGAAATGTTACTACAATAAAATATGATAGAAGGCAAGTGCTGTAAGTAGACGATTTTAAACTTAAGTAAATGAAATCGATATGCTAAGTAACTGAATTGAACATGAATACTATGGATAAAGGAATGAAAATAAATGAAATTTAGAAATCGATGAATATAATGCAATAAAAATAAAATTTACATGACATGAATAAATAAAAATGAATTTATGAAAGTATAAGTGCAAATAAGTGAAATAAACACTGAATCAATGGATGGAAGTGAAAATTTGCAAGAAATAAATGTGAATTAAAAAGATTAATCATTATATGAATGAAAAGGAAATCAAACAACAAATGTATGAAATAAAATTAATAAGAATGAACTTGATCTATTATTTGAAATTTTTGTTTGTTTGGTTTATGGTTGTTTGGGCAAGGATACTTTAAAATTGTTTGGTGAATGAATAATCTATTTAGTTTCATCCAAGCCTATTGAGTAACTTGAGCACTTAGTATTTTATTTTTCATTCTGTATAATTTAAAGTTTTTGAACCCGAACAACTACTTGTTTTGTTTGATATGAATTGGTAATTGATTTGTGTTGGTTTTATATGATGGTTGTATGCTTTGTTGCAAGTGATTGTTGTTTATACTGATTTGTTTGTTAGTGGTTGAAATATTTCATTTTATATAATTATTAACTCCTTTCGGATTATATAAGTGAAATGCATGTTATGGAAGCAATTGCTACTGCTTTTGGTTTCATAATTAAGCGTTTGTTGCCCGACAAATAGGTACATTCTCGGATTACGGTTTTATAGCGTTATTATAATTTTTTCCCTATTGGGGTATATTATTTGGAGATTATATGTTATATATTGTTATATTCGATATTATATTTTCTCCCGAGCCTCTCCGTACAAAGGAGACTCTATTGAAATTTTTTCATGAATTTTGGACTTAAAAATATTTATGAAACATTTTCCAAAATATTTGTTACTTGAATATAAAAGGGATTTAATGGTTACAAATTGATATATTTTACTTAAATTATTAAATTTTGTGAATTTATCTGGATATAAATTTAATATTTTTGAATAAGATATATTGATTACTTAATTCCTTCTTTCCCTCCTTTTACCTTTTCGGGGACAAAAAGTTTTGAGTGGGGGAGAGTGTAACGACCCGCAAATTTCGATAATTAATTGGTTAATTCAATAAGATTTTTGTAATTAAATTTAGAATGAAATAAAAAGTTTTATAATTTATAATGGAGTGAATGTAAAAAATGAAATGTAGCAATGGTAATTAAAACTATTTATTGACAATTGGAGTGAAATCTCAATAATGGAATAGTGTAAATTGTTGCACTTGGTTATAAAATTGAATATAAGTAAATAAGGGTAAGAATTGTGTAAACAAATATAAGTATTGAATTAACCAATAAAATAATATATTGATTAGCAGTAATTGAATGAAATTAGTGTTAGGAAACTAACGGTAACAATTGGTTGTAAATAATAAACCTATAGATATGATTAACAGTTAATGGTGACAATTAATATAGGCTATCTATTTATTTGGCATATTAAATAAAATTGAAATCAAATTGCAATTAAATGAAATTAAATATTTAAATATTACGTGAATGGAAATTAAGATGAAATTGGGAAATGTTAATATGCTAAGAGATAAACCAATGCTAGTTATAGCGTTATTGTAATGAAAACTTGAATAACAAGGTTTAAAATTTAATAAATGGATTTTGGAATTTTTAATTTTTATTTCTGAATTTAATGGAATTGAAATTAAACACTGAAATTGATGGATTAATCAACTTTAATTTGACATCTAAATTTTTTAAAATTATTTTAACTGTTTAAGAAATCAAAAAATGATAAGATTTGTTAATTATGGAATTGAAATTGAAATGGTGATTAATATTAATTTATTTAAGTGAGTGGAAAATAGCCATTTTGGCTTGCTGACTCGGGTTTCGACGAAACTAGTTTCATCGAATCTGTAATGGTGAATTATTATAGGATTTCAAGTTTCGTAGCAATCGGGCTTGTCATTTGATCGTACGGAAAACGCCAAGAAATCAATTTAATTGAACTCAATTGAAAGCAATTTGAAATAAGCTGATTTTTTCATAACTTCTTCTTATAATGGAATTAGGACTTCAAACCTGTTCCATTGAGTTAAAAATATTCAAAAACATCTATTTTGATATATGGGTTGATTAATTTTCATTCCGGAGGCAGAACGGGCTTTTTGGGTCGTTTATCGCTCCAGCCCGAATCAAACCTGATTCGTTATTTCTATTTTTTAACCTACTTATAAATACCTCGTTATAAACCCTAATTATTCCTTATTGTCATTTGTCTGTACGTACAATCCCTTCTCCACTCCTCATTTTAATGGTAGGCAAAACTTAGCTCCCAATTCAATTTCAAATCAAAATTCCACTTAAAAAATTCATACTCCACAATATATATCAAATTATACATGGATTTGAAACTCTCGACGAGCGCAAGTCGAATATGTGATTCGTTTTTCAATCTGGGTTTCGGTGTGGCCATAAATCGTTGATCTGTTTTCGACCGTTCATCGCTGGACCATGAACTTCACCAGATGTCAAATCGACGATACCACGGGGTGGAGAGGGCCTTGCAGTGTTCATCGGCACGTCTGGTTTTCCATTTCAACGGCTAGTTGTACGTGAAAAATTTGCTAGGATTTTCGATTTACTAGCGGCGGCTGCTCATGTTCTCAGCCGTGGGTGGCGTACGGCGTTCATTGCAAGGCATGGTGGGTGTTTGCTAGGTGATGGCGAGGTGACGACCGATCGGAGGCGTGCGGCATATCGGAGTTATATTCGCGGTTATTACTTCTGGCGGCTGAAACTTCATACCAATGCGTTAGATTTTCCTGGAGGAAGAAGAACGGTGATGTGGCGCTCTGATTTGGTGATGTGTATATTTGGTTATTGTTTTAATTTAAATCGTTTAAGCCTTCTAATCGCTATAACTTTTGCATACGAGGGCCATTTCACACGTAGTTTTCTCCGCTAGGATCGTATTGGAGTTTCGGACATTTTGACGCTGGATTGGATGGAGCCTGTGACTATTTGAATTTTGAGTTTAAATTGGATTTAAATTCAAAGGTGAGTGTTTTAACCCACTCACAACATCTAAATTTCTTATGTTTGTCAAATTTAATTCATGATGTGATTAAGAATTTATATATGATTGTTTGATATATTTTTAATCATCATCTCAGTTAAATTGAATTTATTTAAGTTAAATTGTTATTTGATTTATTTTTGCATATAAACAGCCAACTAATTACCTATTATTTATTATCATCTCTATATTAATATTTATGGATTGTTTTGAATGATGATTGTGATGGATATTGATTGTTGATATTAGTTGAATGGATGTTTAGTTATATCGTTATAAACTTCAAGTTAGTTATGTATTATTATTAATTCGGGATTGCGGTTTGAAATGATATACAAACATAAAATATTTAATTGCGGATTGAAAGGATAAATATCTGTATCACTTGACCATAGGATGGAAAATTATATACAGATATCATGGTCTATATATAAAAATATTTTGAAATGATTTTTATGATTTTGTAAAGAAATATATGGTTTATATAAATATTGATTTCAGATACTATGTAAATGTTACTTTATATATATAGTTAAAATCTTGATTTTTAGCTATGTATAAATTTGTTTTGTATAGAACAAGTTTAAAAATAAATATTTATTTTATTAAAAATGTTATATGGTTAAGTATTTATATAAATTATATTTTTATATGGAGTTTATAATGATTTTAATAAAATTAAGGTAGAGAAGATAGATTTGAAATTGATTTGAAATTGTATTTAAAGTAGAAATTTGTTTAATGAAACCTATTTGGAACTTATGGAATTGTAGATTTGTAAAGGATATGATTTATAACATGATTTTGATTCAAGGTGAATTAAATAAATATTTTAAGTATAAATAAATTAAAGTAAACATTTAGTTATTTGTAATTTGGGTTTTATTTAAATGATAATGGATTTATTAAGTAAATGTTTCGGAACTAAATAATAGAAAATTGAATTTAATATTGTAACGACCCGCCGCTCTGACCGCCTCTAGTCGGTAATTAAACCAACTAGAAACGTTCAAATGACGGATTGTTATTTAGTTTATAACATTTAAACAGAATCAGTCACAGAATCACAGAAATAATAATATATTTTATAAATGAACTTTTCTTTTATATACAAATATCAGAGTTACACGATGAATTACATTTAATACAGCGGAATATACATATATCTTTTTAAAGTATAAGAAAAATCTTCTGAAAAACTTTAGTGAAGTGCTTTCCCCTCTCTCTCTAACTTCGCTGCGTGAAAATTTCCAAGCTGAAAAAATACTCGGTCTGACCCGAGCGTTTTATGAAAAACACAAAAACACTCGAGTCAGGATTAATCTTTATTCAAGTAAATAAATTTGCAATGAACAGAAATAAAATGGTAACAGCCCAAACAGGGTTAATAGTGCAGTACAGGCAGCAGAGATAACAAAACAAATTGGATCAACATATAGTGAAATTAATGTAAATGCCCACAAGTGAGCATTAGAAGTGTACAGGAGTACACTTACATCAAACCAACAGGTACAAATCTGGGCAGCAATTCATAGGAAAAGATAAGTGTGCCCAACTCATAAGAAAAGCAACACATATATCAACGCATGGCATACTGACAATTTGAGAACATAAGTGTGAGGTGGCGAATAGCTTATGCATGTGGTATAAACAGTTTACACAAGTTGGCCTCTACCTTTATTCACCCATGTTTTCATTTATCATGTAATGCAATATATCAAATTGCTAAAAAAAAACTTCCAAACTGAGCATCCACATGCATATTACACCTAATTATTAGAAGTTTTGTATGATAGTAACAAAAAGTAAATATTAAAAAGTAGTTATTGTTGGTATAATACTGAAACTAAAATAAGAAGACCAATGAAGTTCCAATAGTCGCTCCAATGACATAAAACAGTAAAGGAAAGGAGGGAATTGCACTTACATTCGTTACTTAAAAACTGAAGTGCTTTGCATCGTGTCTTAATGAATGCAAGCTAAAGGAGGCAACATTAGAATATGTTTGATGTATGTTTCCTTAAGGTAAATTGCGCATAGTAAAGGAATTTTCATTTGCTCTATAATAATAAAATGACGATAAATTACTTATGAAATCCGAGTACTGCGCTATGCATCAATTGAAAAGTGCGCAGAATCATTCGTGCAAATCAAAGTAACATACTTTGGGATATATGTTCAATTTCAAGGTATAAAGCACACGAGGATGAAATAAGTTAATGCATAGGCATAGTGCTTGACTAACTGTTAAAGAAAATATCAAATTAAAAATCTAACAACAGTAAAGATGCATGAAAATCAGGAAACATCAAATAGCTTAGGAAATCAAACATGCCTCACATTCATACTTATATAAACCTATAGATCATCAGAACTTCCCCAGTTTCCATTCCAAGTTCAAACATAAACTGCACTTTCAATTGCCTTTTAAAAATTGTGATTTTGGTCTTAAAAATCATGATTCAGTATAGGGTTTTAATTTACATTACTGATTTGTTAAATTTTCACACTTGAATTTTCCATAAATTCAATCTATTATCTTTTTTTTTTAAATTTTCCTTTCTGTTTTCCAGTAAATTCCTATTAAATTTTAACTTAAATAAAATTTTAAATCTTAACGTTTTAAGTCAACAAAGATGTCTTGTTTAAATCCTTCCTTCTAACAGAAACTAATTAAAGAAATAGGATTTTAATAAAAACTTGTGCCAGGGAAAACAAAAACAGATCAAAGCAATTTAACAGCATGTATACAACTACAATTACACATTAGACAGTTAATTATAAACATATGCAATATTTGTTCATTTCAGTATACTAGCATGCAACTCAAACTTTACTTTCCTACATCATTCAACTACAATAGCAATAGAAGGGGTTTTAAATTTAGTATGGTTTACATTGTAAACCAAAGTGTTACAGGAAACAGAAAAACTGGAAACAACATTTCCAAGCAAATATAAACACAAGCATAGCCATTCATTCACATGCAAAAGCTATTCACAATTATACAAGCATTCAAACAAAAAGAACTGAATAAAGCATAGGTTTACTCACAAGTTTTTCTTCCCAGAAAACAGAAAACTTCCTGACTGTTTTTCAAAGATGAAAGCCTGAACTTGCTTGCTTGAATGCAAATTTGTTTTTAAAACTTCTAGTGAGATTCCAAACTTAAATTTAACTTAAACATTTTTTTTCTCTGTTGTTTTATTCCCAGAGCCATTACTAAATTTCTTGACTTACATAAATTTTTTTTTTAAACCTACTTCATGATCAAGCAAACATGTTTTGTTTGACACTTAAATCATAATAGTGACCAGATCCAGAGGCAATGATTTTAAATCAAAAATTTTGAGCCTGGCAACCATAATAAGATAACACTGATACATGCATTCACCTATACATTCACATATTCACAGACAATGTACTTATATATTCACACAACATGTATATATTTTCAGATATAAATCCTGTAACGAAATCCTACTTAAGTTTTAACAAAGTTGTTGCCCACAGGCAACAATGTATTAAAGTTTGAAAATTTGCTTACATTGTAGAAACAGAGACAGAGAACAAATTTAAGTTTGCCCAGGAATTTTTTTTTCTCTTTTTTTTTCTATATTTTACTTCTAATTACTTAACATAACTAGTTTGAAATCATTTTTAAAATGGGGATTATAGTTTAATAACCAGTTTCAATTTAGATATCAGATCCCAAAAAAAAAAATGGATAAGTTTTGAAGTTGATTTCTTTTAACCTGTAGGCTAGAAACAGGGACATGCAACAACACTTGCACATATATGAGCATATACAGACACATTTGCATTCATTCATCACCATCACAAAATCAAACAATCATCACAACATCACAATGTATCAACACATTAGGCTTTAAAGGGAAAGTTGCTCACAAGTATTTTCAGAACTAAAGTATTTTTATTTCCTTACTACATTTTCCTTAACCAAATTTAAAGATCCATCACATGCAGCAGCAACAAACAAGAAAAGTTTTGATATAGCATCTGTTCTTATCAGATTTTAATGATATCATCTGCTCTCAACAGTTTAAATTCAAGCAATCGAGCAAGTGATAGCAAATACACCCAACAAACATACATGCAGAGACTTATCTGTACTTATCAGTTTAAAAACAAATTTCAAAATGCATCTGTTCTTATCAGTTTAAAACAAATTTATAGCATCTGTTCTCATCAGTTTGGAAACAAAATTTATAACATCTGTTCTCATCAGTTTGTTAACAAAATTTATAGCATCTGTTGACATTAGTTTAAATCAAATTATCAGAGCAAATGATAGCAAATAACACCCAACAAACATACATGCAGTGTTTTATCTGTTCTTATTAGTTTAAATTCAAATAACCGAGCAAATGATAACAAATGACACCCCAAATCATAGCATGCAACCAAGCACCCAATTCAAGCAAATCTAAAAACTTGAATAAAAATTAATCGTGAGAAAAAACTCGCCTTGTCTCGAATCGAAACAGCCGAGGTGGGAATGAGCACAATCGAACGAAGATCGAAGCCCCAAATTGGATCGCAAGCCCTAATTATTTTGGTTTGAAGAGGAACACGAAGCCGCCATTGCTTTTTTATTTATTTTTCGTTACTTTGCTTAGGTTTTACGAAGTTTGGAAGAGAAAATGGGGACGGGTTTTACCCCTTGTAAATTATCACGGCCCAGAAAACACATGGACCACTATTAAATTATTTAAAGCCCACAAGCTCTTTTTAACAAAAAAAATTTTTTAAATGAATTTAAACTGATTGAAAAGTTATAATATATTGTGTACCAAAGATCTTGCAATATTATTATTTAAGTTAAAGAAAAATGTTATTAAAATCAACCATCAATTTATAAATTTACATAAATAAAAATTCTTAAATCCAAAATATTTTTCTAAGTCATTAGTTTGAATTTAAAATACAAATCAATATTCAATTTCAACTCCAAAGTCAAATTTAAATTTTTATTCAACTTTGTATTGATTAAATTTTAGTATTTAATCGCCAAATTCATAGTTATATTGGGAATTCAATTTAAATCATCATTCAATTATTTAAAATTAATTAAATATCTCAATTTAAATTGTTCAAAATTCAGGATCGTTACAATCTCCCCTCCTTAAAAGAATTTCGTCCCGAAATTACAAGTAAGGAAAAATGATTGTTAAAATTTCACTAATATTTATACCCTACTCAATTTTATTAAGTTTGAAACTTATTAAAAATAAATAAATAAGTATAGGATTCATTCTATTTTTTTTGCCTCACTAACTTTGTTAATTAACTCGTTTGCTCATTATCTTCTACAATCAAGACGCAAAAGTCTTTTACTAAAGTTTTCAACGTACAAAACCCAAATTTTAAATTTGAAATTCTTCATTTAAGAAATTTACATAGTATAACTTTTCCAAAGCTGTGGACTTTCAAAACATTTCAAAAATCCTCTTCCTTAGTTCATTAGGTTGGAATTTATGTTACTTTAATTTCAGACTATTGATTTTCTATTTAAAGTTTGAAAATACTTGCCAACTCGAAATCTAACAAGTCTATTGTCATTCTTAAAGACATTAGGCATACACTGGCCGGGCGCAAGTCTAAAAATCTCCAAGTACTAAATATACTTGCTTTAATTCCCAGTGAAAATACTTTAAAAATCTTTTTAAAAATGGATATGGAAAGCACATTCCCCCATGGATCACAGTTTACCCGGCGGTTTCGCTACTATCCCAGTAGAATCGCTTGTAAACTATAGATTTCTCATCTCTTGAATTTCCCCATGGTTGTTGCCAAAGATCACGGTCCATACGGCGGTTTCGCTACTATCCCAGTAGAATCGCTTGTGACCGTAGGCATCTCGCCCCTCGAATTTCGCTTTGGCTTCTAGATTGCAGTTTACTCGGCGGTTGCGCCACTATTCCAGTGGAATCGCTTGTAACTGTAGGCATCACGCCCCTCAAATTACGCTAGTCACTCCAACTAATGGAAAACAAATGGCCAATCCAACTAATGGAAAACAAATGGCCAATCCAACTAATGGAAATCAAATGGTCAATCCAACTAATGGAATTCTAATGGTCAATCCAACTAATGGAATTCTACGTAGCTACGATTTTCCAATGGACACTCATCTCGAGTTCCAACAACCTTCACAAATTTTAAATGGAAGGTACTTTTCCATATCCTCAATTTGGAAAACATAATATCATACATACATATATAATATTTCATTTCACATTTCGTACATATCATACCCATGTACTTACATAAGTTTTCCATAACAATTTCTTTCCAAACTAATGGTTTTCGTATTTATCGTATTCTCATATATACGTTCTGAAAACCTCAATATCTCATACCCATAACAAATAGAGGATTCACAAATTTTCCATTTCATTATCCATTTAAAATTTTCCTCTAAGTCGATTTAGAATTTTAAGGTTATCTCAAACCTAATTCACATTCATAATCTAATTTATTATCGACTTCACACTCGATTTGGATTTCATGTTACATCGTCAATTCTCAACACATAATTGATGTCTACCGATATATAACCTCTGAGCTCGTACATCTCAAAGAAGGGTGTTAAGCTAAGAGAATAAATTCTCCGACACCAACAGATATATATTTAATAGAGATCAATTGCTATGTCATCAATTCACAATGTTAGACATACAATCCAAATCAACCATTCAAAATTCAAAGTTCAACTTATATTGTTTTTGGGTGTCAAAGTTAAACTCAATTTAACTCAAAATTCAATCCTTTGAAAATTTCCAAGTTGAACTAATTGTTCATATTTTCAAAAATAATATCTTTACAAGATATATTTTTCACGCTTCAACCATTTGAAAACAAATTTCAAATCATTTTTCACCTTTTAATCTTTGAAAACAAGTTTCAAAGCAATTTCCTTAAACGGAAACATTTCCAAATATTTATCCATTTTAAACTTAAAATGGTTCACTTAAATCAATCAAATAAATCCTTACCGATTTATTTTAAACTTACGTTCCAAATCCGTAAATTTATTTCCACATTTCAAAAATAAATCAATGTTTATTTTTAAACAAATTTCCTTTTCTTTTATAAATTCCATAGTGAATTTACATTTCCAAACTATCTATGAATATACGATTTTCAAATCGATTTCACATATTCATTATCAATTTATCTTTAAAAGATGAAATCTCAAAACATTCACTTTTCACTTTATCTTTAAAAGATAAAATTCCAAACCTCTCATTTCATATTGGAAAATATTTCCATACTTATTTAATAATAAGTAATTCACAAATCCATTTATTTTCAACACTTTAAAAATATTCAATATACTTAAATCATAATCAAGTGTATATTTCACTCTTTAAGAAAATCATTCTTTAAACACGTCAATTTGAGTCAAAACGAATGTTGCGTAAAACATCGTTACGACGACCCAAAATCACTAGTATAGGGATTCGAATTTAAGATAGATATATAAATCCCAATACTATACAAAACATTTCCTTTCAAAAACCATTTACTATAACAACAATGTTATAGTCCACCATTTCCTTTGATTTCTCTCGAAAACGTCTATTTCAACAATGAATGTTGAAATCTATGCTTTCGATTCTTAACACATTTTAAAACAACTTGAAATGGATCAAATTCATTTTCTGCATGTTCAAATTCAAATTCATCACTGAATCAATTAAATCTATTATGGATTTTCATATTAACAAATATCAAATTTGAAATCTAAATCGCATTTGAATTTTTTGCATTTGCTTTCTATTTCCAAAATAGTCAACTAGTTCTTTAGTAAACCATTTATCGACTTGGTTTCATTAGATTTATATCTCCATATTAACTATTTTAGACATTAGTCTAAACTTGAAATATAAACTTTACATCAAAACTTGTTTTATTCATACAGTTAAGTCAACAATTAAATTTCCTATCAAAATTTTGCAATCCTCATTAGCGAAGGTCGGATCATTCAATCATTTTCCCAAGACATATCTGTTTTATAAACAATCTTTACAAATTCCATTTCTATTTATAGAACTTCGATTTATAATCTCCTTCACTAATTTGATTCAATCTATATAACTCAGTTATATACCAAAATCCATATTATAAGTTAAATACTTATAATCCATTTATTTACTATATCGTTCTTCACAACGTTTGAAATCAATTTTTCAAAAGAATTCAGAATCAAATTCCCAAGTTATAGTTCAATAACCCGCTTGGCTATAACTAAATTAACATGTCATTTTATTTTCCAATTTATTGCTCTGGAGATATCCAAAATATTCGATTTAAACCAATTCATTAATTCACTTAACTTATATTTCATTTTTCATAGATCTCAACAATTCGATAATGAGTTTCAAATGATCGAGACTCAAATTTAAGGAGACCTCACCGAAGAGAACTATCGCAAAGCTAAATTTAGAGAGGGGAATTTTCAAAAATGATTCTAATTTTCAAAATACCTTTTATTTCAAAGAAAACAATTTTATACTTCTTTAGATTTGAAAACACTTTCTTTAAAGTGATTCTAGTAACTATTCATATTAAACGCCATAAACTAAGCTTTGTGTAAACCAAACCTCTGATACCACTTTGTAACGACCCGCCGCTCTGACCGCCTCTAGCCAGTAATTAAACCAACTAGAAACGTTCAAATGACGGATTGTTATTTAGTTTATAACATTTAAACAGAATCAGTCACAGAATCACAGAAATAATAATATATTTTATAAATGAACTTTTCTTTTATATACAAATATTTGAGTTACACGATGAATTACATTTAATACATCGGAATATACATATATCTTTTTAAAGTATAAGAAAAATCTTCTGAAAAGCTTTAGTGAAGTGCTTTCCCCTCTCTCTCTAACTTCGCTGCGTGAAAATCTCCAAGCTGAAAAAATACTCGGTCTGACCCGAGCGTTTTATGAAAAAAACAAAAACACTCGAGTCAGGATTAATCTTTATTCAAGTAAATAAATTTGCAATGAACAGAAATAAAATGGTAACAGCCCAAACAGGGTTAATAGTGCAGTACAGGCAGCAGAGATAACAAAACAAATTGGATCAACATATAGTGAAATTAATGTAAATGCCCACAAGTGAGCATTAGAAGTGTACAGGAGTACACTTACATCAAACCAGCAGGTACAAATTTGGGCAGCAATTCATAGGAAAAGATAAGTGTGCCCAACTCATAAGAAAAGCAACACATATATCAACGCATGGCATACTGACAATTTGAGAACATAAGTGTGAGGTGGCGAATAGCTTATGCATGTGGTATAAACAGCTTACACAAGTTGGCCTCTACCTTTATTCACCCATGTTTTCATTTATCATGTAATGCAATATATCAAATTGCTAAAAAAAACTTCCAAACTGAGCATCCACATGCATATTACACCTAATTATTAGAAGTTTTGTATGATAGTAACAAAAAGTAAATATTAAAAAGTAGTTATTGTTGATATAATACTGAAACTAAAATAAGAAGAGCAATGAAGTTCCAATAGTCGCTCCAATGACATAAAACAGTAAAGGAAAGGAGGGAATTGCACTTACATTCGTTACTTAAAAACTGAAGTGCTTTGCATCGTGTCTTAATGAATGCAAGCTAAAGGAGGCAACATTAGAATATGTTTGATGTATGTTTCCTTAAGGTAAATTGCGCATAGTAAAGGAATTTTCATTTGCTCTATAATAATAAAATGACGATAAATTACTTATGAAATCCGAGTACTACGCTATGCATCAATTGAAAAGTGCGCAGAATCATTCGTGCAAATCAAAGTAACATACTTTGGGATATATGTTCAATTTCAAGGTATAAAGCACACGAGGATAAAATAAGTTAATGCATAGGCATAGTGCTTGACTAACTGTTAAAGAAAATATCAAATTAAAAATCTAACAACAGTAAAGATGCACGAAAATCAGGCAACATCAAGTAGCTTAGGAAATCAAACATGCCTCACATTCATACTTATATAAACCTATAGATCATCAGAACTTCCCCAGTTTCCATTCCAAGTTCAAACATAAACTGCACTTTCAATTCCCTTTTAAAAATTATGATTTTGGTCATAAAAATCATGATTCAGTATAGGGTTTTAATTTACATTACTGATTTGTTAAATTTTCACACTTGAATTTTCCATAAATTCAATCTATTATCTTTTTTTTTTAAATTTTCCTTTCTGTTTTCCAGTAAATTCCTATTAAATTTTAACTTACATAAAATTTTAAATCTTAATGTTTTAAGTCAACAAAGATGTCTTGTTTAAATCCTTCCTTCTAACAGAAACTAATTAAAGAAATAGGATTTTAATAAAAACTTGTGCCAGGGAAAACAAAAACAGATTAAAGCAATTTAACAGCATGTATACAACTACAATTACACATCAGACAGTTAATTATAAACATATGCAATATTTGTTCATTTCAGTATACTAGCATGCAACTCAAACTTTACTTTCCTACATCATTCAACTACAATAGCAATAGAAGGGGTTTTAAATTTAGTATGGTTTACACTGTAAACCAAAGTGTTACAGGAAACAGAAAAACTGGAAACAACATTTCCAAGCAAATATAAACACAAGCATAGCCATTCATTCACATGCAAAAGCTATTCACAATTATACAAGCATTCAAACACAAAGAACTGAATAAAGCATAGGTTTACTCACAAGTTTTTCTTCCCAGAAAACAGAAAACTTCCTGACTATTTTTCAAAGATGAAAGCCTGAACTTGCTTGCTTGAATGCAAATTTGTTTTTAAAACTTCTAGTGAGATTCCAAACTTAAATTTAACTTAAACATTTTTTTTCTCTGTTGTTTTATTCCCAGGGCCATTACTAAATTGTTTGACTTACATAAATTTTTTCTTTTAAACCTACTTCATGATCAAACAAACAAGTTTTGTTTGACACTTAAATCATAATAGTGACCAGATCCAGAGGCAATGATTTTAAATCAAAAATTTTGAGCCTGGCAACCATAATAAGATAACACTGATACATGCATTCACCTATACATTCACATATTCACAGACAATGTACTTATATATTCACACAACATGTATATATTTTCAGATATAAATCCTGTAACGAAATCCTACTTAAGTTTTAACAAAGTTGTTGCCCACAGGCAACAAAGTATTAAAGTTTGAAAATTTGCTTACATTGTAGAAACAGAGACAGAGAACAAATTTAAGTTTGCCCAGGAATTTTTTTTTCTCTTTTTTTTCTATATTTTACCTCTAATTACTTAACATAACTTGTTTGAAATCATTTTTAAAATGGGGATTATAGTTTAATAACCAGTTTCCATTTAGATATCAGATCCCAAAAAAAAAATTTGGATAAGTTTTGAAGTTGATTTCTTTTAACCTGTAGGCTAGAAACAGGGACATGCAACAACACTTGCACATATATGAGCATATACAGACACATTTGCATTCATTCATCACCATCACGAAATCAAACAATCATCACAACATAACAATGTATCAACACATTAGGCTTTAAAGGGAAAGTTGCTCACAATTATTTTCAGAACTAAAGTATTTTTATTTCCTTACTACATTTTCCTTAACCAAATTTAAAGATCCATCACATGCAGCAACAACAAACAAGCAAAGTTTTGATATAGCATCTGTTCTTATCAGATTTTAATGATAGCATTTGCTCTCAACAGTTTAAATTCAAGCAATCGAGCAAGTGATAGCAAATACACCCAACAAACATACATGCAGAGACTTATCTGTACTTATCAGTTTAAAAACAAATTTCAAAAAGCATCTTTTCTTATCAGTTTAAAACAAATTTATAGCATCTGTTCTCATCAGTTTGAAAACAAAATTTATAACATCTGTTCTCATCAGTTTGAAAACAAAATTTATAGCATCTGTTCACATTAGTTTAAATCAAATTATCAGAGCAAATGATAGCAAATAACACCCAACAAACATACATGTAGTGTTTTATCTGTTCTTATTAGTTTAAATTCAAATAACCGAGCAAATGATAACAAATGACACCCCAAATCATAGCATGCAACCAAGCACCCAATTCAAGAAAATCTAAAAACTTGAATAAAAATTAATCGTGAGAAAAAACTCACCTTGTCTCCAATCGAAACAGCCGAGGTGGGAATGAGCACAATCGAACGAAGATCGAAGCCCCAAATTGGATCGCAAGCCCTAATTATTTTGGTTTGAAGAGGAACACGAAGCCGCCATTGCTTTTTTTTATTTTCCGTTTCTTTGCTTAGGTTTTACGAAGTGTGGAAGAGAAAATGGGGACGGGTTTTACCCCTTGTAAATTATCACGGCCCAGAAAACACATGGACCACTATTAAATTATTTAAAGCCCACAACCTCTTTTTAACATTTTTTTTTAAATGAATTTAAACTGATTGAAAAGTTATAATATATTGTGTACCAAAGATCTTACAATATTATTATTTAAGTTAAAGAAAAATGTTATTAAAATCAACCATCAATTTATAAATTTACATAAATAAAAATTCTTAAATCCAAAATATTTTTCTATGTCATTAGTTTGAATTTAAAATACAAATTCAATATTCAATTTCAACTCCAAAGTCAAATTTAAATTTTTATTCAACTTTGTATAGATTAAATTTTAGTATTTAATCGCCAAATTCATAGTTATATTGGGAATTCAATTTAAATCATCATTCAATTATTTAAAATTAATTAAATATCTCAATTTAAATTGTCCAAAATTCAGGATCGTTACAAATATATATATGAAATTGTCAAACTTAGTTTTGAAATCGTTGAATACTTAAAGTTTGAAATATACTAAACTTGAGATGGGTTATTTGAGGTTCAAATCTATATTTGAAATCGATGTAAATTAAAATGGTTTATTGAAAACTGAATTGAGTTGAAATTTATGAATTGAGATTTGATTTCGATTGAAATTTTGGATTCAAGTTGATTTGGATCAATTTGTGAAGTTTAAAGAAATTATTTTATTTTATAAAGTAATTTTAAATTTTAAACTATTATATATTATTTAATATTTAAATAGTTTAAGTGGTCGAATTTTGTCTTCGAAGTATTAATTTCAAATTACTATGTTTTGAAAGTGTATAGTTTTAAGTCTTTGGTTTCGAAATTGTTATAACGTTGAAAATATTATGATTTTTGAAATGATATCGTATTTGGTTTTGAAATGGAAATGATATAGTATTGATATGGTTTTGAAAATGGCAATGACATTTTGATTTTGAAGTATAAACTATTTTGAAATGACCACGGTGTTATAATAATGTTTGGTTGTCAAAGATACCAGGATCGAAGTTGTCATACTCTCTGCCAACTTTGAAAACCACTTTAACAACCGTGTACACGGTGGAGATTTCAGAATTAAGTAGGATGGTGGCGACGTTCTATTGAGGTATGTACTTGGACCCAACTGGCATGAGTTGGCATAAGGTGGCTAAAACAAGAGCGATTGACAGGCTAATGAGGTAGCTAGCTCCTCTTATCGTACACACTCCTTCGGGTACCATTCTATTGCTTTGTGATTGATTAGGTCCCTTTTGATTTTGAGGGTGTGCCTCGAGGTGGGTGGTAGTAGCTTCTATGCATTATCACTGGTCCGGAAGCATAATTGGTATATCTACCCTGCCATTGCCTAGTTGTGTTGTGTCACCTACCCTTGCACACCTTGTACGATTTTGGATTCCTCCCGTAGCCCATGGAGTATTAAGGGTAGTCTCCCGATTTGGAGATGCACTGATACTGGATGGACTACTTGGACTATTACGTGTTAAGGAGAATATTGGGTCATGCCTTAATGCTATTTTAAAGAAAGTTTATTTTACTAATAGACATTATTATAATAACGATTACTACATAGTAGATAGTTTAATAGATCCTTAGGAGATGTAAATCCCGAACATCTCTTAAGCTACTACACTCAAGTTAGAGACTGGATAGGAGATGTCAAACCGTGTAAACATCTCCGACGCCGTTCCACTCATATTTTATCGTCGATTTAACTTACATAAGATCCATTATTACTAACTCGAGTGTTTTGTCTTTTCAATTCGCACGGGTCAGCCTGAGAAATTCAAGATTTGGAGGCCTTATTATTGTAGGATGAAGACGAAGACTATATTATTATTATTCATTATATATTTCATGGCATCATGTAATCCGCTGCATTATTTATTATTCTCTGGCCTGTGTAACTCTGGTACGTGTTGTATAAGTATAATCAAATGTTTTGTAAAGCAGCTTCATGAACTGTTATTTGATTATTATATTTTGTCATTCTGTTGTGAGATTCTGTTTTGTTTTATTTCTTTCTCTTCTTTTCTTATTAACCCCAATAACAATCCGCTCTTTTGCATGGTTTGAGTCTGACATGTGCGGTTTATCGTCGATTTAAAATGTACAAAAAGGCGGGATGTTACATTTGGTATCAGAGCTTTAGTTTAGCGATAAACCTTAGCATTGTGAGGTCTGACTCTTTATTTATAGGGTAGTAGTACCCTATGATGAGTCACTGAGTGTATATATATGAGGGTGCGTATTTGTTAGTGTTATAAAAAGGTTTTGCTATTTTGTTAATTTGTTCCGTTTTGTATTTATAAATACTGGTTAGTGCATAGGACGTTATGACATAGATAGGGATTTCTAAACACTTAATAGGACAGACCGATACAATATTTGTTTTGAAATATAGGCAAATGAAATAATTTTGCCTATTGTATATCTTTATGTGTAAAATAATATATTTTATAAAGGATATATTTGGCTGTAATATATTGGTTGTTAGGTAGTGAAATTTATAAATATTGGTTGGAAATAAGATCTAAAATAAAATAAATGAAAATTGGAATTTAGAGATCAAATTCCTGGATATTTGAAAATTTCTTTCAAATGATTTTGGAATATAATAATAATATTATTTAGAAGTATTTTCTGATTTAAACATTTCAATATGATTTGAAAGAATTTCTTTATATAAATTTTGAAAAGAAATAAGTTCTGTACTCCCCTCTCTATCGCTGGAAAATAATTTCGGTCATGAGTGCGTGCATCATCGACATTCATTTTCGAGTTTCTAAGTGAGAAGACCACTGTAGTTGTTACACTGCAGATTCATTTTGATAAACAAATATAAACTTCAAATTTTTAAATATAATTGGATATATAAGTTGTAAGTATATGCATTTATCTATTATTTTAAAATGATTTGAAATTAAACCCGGAATTTAGTTCTTAAATTTCTATTAGTTAATAGTTTCATTTATTGTAGTGGAATGGAATGTAAGTAATTAATAATTGGAACCTCTAATTAAAATTAGAGATTAAATGCTAGGTTATAAATGAAATTGCAACAAATTTGAAATTAGTAAGCTATAAAACAAAATATATGACTATTGAATATTAGATTAATCAAAATAAATAAGATAAACTTGTGTAATTTTCAATTACATTCTTAAAGGCATATATATAACTTAATTAAAAGTGGTAACGTTTAATAAAATGTAATAGGATATTATACAAGTAAAACTAGAAATAACGATAGTATTCAATGAAACTCTTTAATAAATAAGTATTGATGTTTTAGAGTTATAAACTTATGTTTCAGTTGAAATGTTAGTATAATAAAATATGATAGAAGGCAAGTGTTGTAAGTAGATGATTTTAAACTTAAGTAAATGAAATCGATATGCTAAGTAACTGAATTGAACATGAATACAGTGGATAAAGGGATGAAATTAAATGAAATTGAGAAATGAATGAATGTAATGCAATAAAAAGAAAATTTACATGATATGAATAAATAAAAATGAATTTATGCAAGTATAAGTGCAAATAAGTGAAATAAACACTAAATCAATGGATGGAAGTGAAAATTTGCAAGAAATAAATGTAAATTAAAAAGATAAATCATTATTTGAATGAAAAGGAAATCAAACAACTAATGTATGAAATGAAACTAATAAGAATGAACTTGATCTATTGTTTAAAATTGTTGTTTGTTTGGTTTATGGTTGTTTGGGCAAGGACATTTTAAAATTGTTTGGTGAATGAATAATCTATTTAGTTTCATCCAAGACTGTTGAGTAAATGGTGCACTTAATAGTTTATTTTTAATTTTGTACAATTTAATGTTTTTGAACCCGAACAACTATTTGTTTTGTTTGATATGAATGGATAATTGATTTGTGTTGATTTTATGTGATGGTTGTGTAACGACCCAAAATTTTCGATCCCAAAAACTCCGGATAGTTAGGAAAAGAAGAAAAAATAGAAGAAGAAGAAAAACCACAAAGATTCTCACATTCGCAGCGGATGAAAATATAATATCAAATAATAACAGTTGACGAAGAATTATGTATCTGTTAAATACATTTATAATACATCAGAGTTACACATATACACAGACATTGGATATACACAATCATCATGTCTCAGATATACAATAATATAATGCAGTGGAAACACTCTGTACGTTCTTGCCATCCAACTCGCCTCCTGAGCTCCAGAACGTCCGTACCTGAAAATCTATAATACTCAGTCTGACTTGAGCATCACATTAAAGTAACACCCTGGTCAGGCTAGAAACCAATGTGAGTAAACTCATCTAACATGAAATACAAAGCATACAACTTAAATAAAACCCAGGGTAGCTCGTATCAATTTACAGATTCACAATTGTTGTAGACATCACTTATTTCACACATCAATTGTCTAAGTACCAAAATTTAGATTAAATAGTCCAATTCACTTAAATCATTTCATTCCGGTCTCTTTGACTCTCGTGTCATCCTAACCCAAGTTATCCAAATGAAATACACTTCAAACTTTAAATATAGGATGTCCCTTTACATAACAATTCATCATTGATAGATAAACCACAATATCCTATTCGCCAAACCCATGATACTACAAAACATTTCATATCAGAGATATCAACTCATTCATGGCATCCAGTTCCATTCAATCATCCACAAGAAAACTTGATCACTTCCAAAATAAATTTAATCACTTCGAATTGAATTACTAACCTCAATCACTTGGATTCCTTCACTTGACTATAATTAATTTCAAATCCATTAATTAATCATCCCATAATTATCCATCTTAATTAATCACCCTGGATTAATTATCCTTCAATTACATCCAAGTAATTGTCTTTAATTAATTACACAAATTAATTATTCTTAACTAAAAATAGTAATTAATCTTCAATTTCTTCACAATTTAGTTAACTATAATTACTTACATTAATTAATTTCTAATAAATCACTTATTATTGATTAATTAATCTTAATAAATCAACCTTTAATTACATCATTGATTTAATAAATTAATGATTTCTAATTACATTTTAATTTATCCTAATTTAAATTAATTACATTAAGAACTTAATTAATCAAACCACAAATATTAATCACTCTTGATTAATCTCAACCAGTAATTAACTACCTTTTTATTTACTTCGTTAAATAAATTAATTACTCATTTTGTAAAAGAAGTTTAAAGGATTTTAAAACCAAATTCATTTTTAAATTCAATATTCCAATTATCACTATAATTCATCACAGAATATCAAATATTGATAACGCGGAATATTAAACAATCTGAATAATTTTGAGGATTCTAGTTGGATCTCTTCAACCTGTTTTCATGCATCCATAGATGTTAGCACAATACCAATTCCACTTCGAGGTGGAATATCGCGTTATATGTGATTTATATAATATCATCTGCTATTATGCGGCGCATAGGGTCTCATCCGCTATATAATACTGGAAATCAATCATTCCAATATATACTATATATTACTATATAATATACCACATCAAATCAATTCAATCATTCGCCCAATTATTTAAATTTAACCATTTAAATTTAAATAAAAATCCAGAAGAGTGAGATTTACTCACCTTTGATTTTATTTGCAACCCATTTCTATCTCGACTTGTTTCCTTCACAATTTGGACCTTGTATAAACATTAGATGACTTTTATTAATATTCGAATAAATCAAAAATTTGAGTTTCCATTTGATAAATTTAATTAACCAATGGTTTTATTTTAAACTAAAAATAATTTCCTTTTATTAAATTATTTTTAGCAACTAAAATAATTAAATAAGTTAATTGAATAAATTACTCACCTAATCCAGTAAATTAAATATGTATATATATTTTTATCTTTCTTTTGAAACTACATATATATTTGCAAAAATAATCTATATAGATTTTGAAAATCTAATTTTTATATAAATCCCTATATATGTATATACATTATATTACCCTCAATTTATTTCAGTAAAAGCAAAAACAAATTTCTACTTACTCTTATTTTGTACTTTTTTTTTCAAATTCGAAAAGATAAACGAAGGAAAAAGAAGCCATACCCTAAAGATATCGCAAACTGCAGATGCCAATCCATCAGACATAAGTCGATACCCTAGCCTCGCCGATCTATGTGCCTTTGCTGTGACCCTTCGGATGACATCGCGATGACGCGACCACTCATGAGTAACCCCACGCCACTGGCGCGATGATGCGACTTCTCCGGCACCTTTGACCTTAACTCGCTCACGCGCACGCCTACCCAGTTCGCCTTGTCACGCGAGCGAAACCACCAGTCGCGCCACCGCGTTGCCTAAAACCCTCCAATCACCTCAAATCATGCGCGTGCTCCCCTGACACCGAGCATCTTGCCTCGAATGACAAGCCTAGCTCAACCCAAAGTCGAGCAAATTGGGAATTGGACGAAAGGGGTACGATTTTTTATTCGCAGCCATTGAAATCGATTTCATCTTTCATACAGCATCTGGTTTGAACGAGAATGATTTTTATTTTCTCTCTAGGACAAGGCTGCATGAATTAAGGAAAATGGATCGCGTGTATAAAACGGTTTGCTATAGTGACTGAAGTGGAAAGGAAAAGGGTGTGATGGGAAAAGAATTTGATCGGTCAACATAGTTTATTATTTTTAAATTTAAATTTAAACCGTCTTGAATTCACCGCTTAAAATCTTGACATCGCAAAGAGGCATGCTGCTAGACGTTCATGATGTTAAACCTCTATTCCTAACGCAATGGAAAAGGTTCCGCGTCCTAATTGATCGTATGGAGAAGATAGCTTTTTGGACCCAGTTTTTATATTAAATTTTCGATATAAATTTCAGCGCGTTTATATATCTTATGCTCACACAATAACTCCAAATATTGAGAAAATTGAAATCCGATAATAATACAATATTACGGATCCAATGGAACTGGTTTCGTCAAATTCCGAGACTGTGCCTCAGAAGGCTATTTTTTTAAATTCAATTTTGAACTATATATTTTAAAACTGAACCAAACACTTACAAATCCAATTTTAACACTTTTACTATCTTCAGTTCTATCAATATAAATTTTACAAGCCTTCAAATTATTTTTAACAAGCTTAAAAACCGAAGATTCAATATTTCACCCAACTTCAAATTACTTAATTTAATAATTAAATTACCCAAAAAATGGTGATACTTGAATTCAAGTTAAAAATTAACTTTTATATATTTAAAATCTGTTAAATATTCCAATTTTAAATATTCAAAATTTCCGGGTCATCACATTCCTCCCCCCTTAAAAGAATTTCGTCTCCGAAATTACTAGTTAGGAAGAATGGTCCAATACCCGTCCACTTTTCCCCCAAAACCAACAGTTCAACATCCTACCAACTATCTTTTTATAAAAGACCCATTATCATTCTTGCTAACTTCCCAAACTCTCCCACAGTTTTCAAACAATACCTTTTTTCTCAATCATTCAAATTTCAATTTAAAACCAAATTTTGAATTATCAAAATTTTCTCAAAAATTTTCTAACTCTGTAAATTTCTGAAAAATTTCGCCAGCATCTCCTTTGCGCGGCTAGCTCGGTACAACTACAAAATGCCTCTACGGGCTCACAAATTCCAAAAGAAAACAAAAGGCCAAGTGGCTAGATCAAAATCTCAATCAAATTTCATACAGAAATTAAAACTCATATCTTTTTGTCGAGCAATTCAAATTTATCTTCTGAAATCAAAACCAATTTTCCTTACCCTTTATAATACCTGCATATCCTACTTAGCAATAATATCGATTCATAGCTTTTAAAACCATTTTATACACTTACAGAAGTTTTAATATCTACTTCTATTCAAATTGGTTTTCCCTTTTCCATATGAATTCAATTTATCTTCAACTCTGAATATTGAATTTTATCTTCCATTTATAGCTGGTTCATATCATTATTTTAAATTAGTTTCATCCACTAATTTATTCCAATTTTCAATTTGAAATCGTTTTGTTGCTAACAAAAGTTTCCCCAAAAATTTAAAAAAAAAATCTAACTCCTAAAATTTTTGAAAATTTTTGGCAGAGTCTCCTTTGTACGGAGGAGCTTTTGCAATTTGACAAGAGATATAAATATATATATATATATATATATATCGACCCACACGGTCGGAAAAAAAAAAACAGTTCATATCTCCTATTTTTATTGCATAGGCATACCTTTATTTAGCATTTTTATGCAAGCGGCTTATTATTTAGCAATTAGCGCGACCAAATCCAGCCAAACGGCTTCCCAGGACTTGTACTTACTCAATTCAAAATATGTAAGTGCCAAAATCATGTAATTTAACAACATTTTACATATTTAACTAGTAAACATATGAGTTTCTATAAGCAATGCAGGTTAAATCATATTGATAAGCAATTTATAGGGTTTCGACATTAATTTTAATTGTTTACAACCAATTCGTATACAACTTCATTCAATTTAAATGGTTTACAACATAATTGCTTACATTCAATTAATTTTTGAGCAAAACAAACTCATATTCACTTCAATTGCTCTTAAAACCAATTTACTTAATCTTTATCAACTCATAGAATTTTAATTACCTTCGTTTACGTCAAAGGACAATTCATTATATGTAGTTTGATGATATCCATGTGAATAAATAATTACTTAAGTTTTATAACCAATTTAAATTGATTCCGATTCAATTTATTTCAATTCCTTCCTAATTCATTCACAACCATTTTATTTAGTTAGTCCATCTATTTTATTTTAATCCACCTTCTCAATTTATCAAAATAATATCGAAGCACACACTTAACTCATTTATACTCGAATTGGATTTTATTTGTAACTCAAATCATTTCTATTATAATCCAATTCCGTTTTATTTTTACAACATCTCCACTTATTTTAATTCAATATCAATCCAAGTCGAATTCTATTATAATTCGAGTTTATCTCCAAATTCATTATTAACTTACACTCCATTTTATTTAACCAAGTTAAATTTTATTGACATACTTTATCAATAATCTATTTAGCTAGTTAGCTTATACTTTTATTTTAAAATTTTAGAAATACTTTTAAATTCACATAATATTATTAAAATAGCTTTTTATAAAAAAACTTCTTATAACTCCATGTCCCATCCAGTCCATCCTTGTCCGCACATGTAATAACGCGCATATTTTACGATTAAATATTTAAATATTTCATTTTAATATTTTATCGTTAGTCGAATTTTAGTCCGAAAGGTTACTTTTTGCATACGGTCAAATTAGGACTCGGAACCACTTCCATTGAGTTCAAAACACCGTTTGCAATCATTTTGAGCATAAACTTTGATACGTTTGGGTTAGTGGAATTTTGTCACTTTTTCACTTTGGGCTTTGGGTTTGGTTTAGCCCATTAGCCTAAACTATTTACTCTAGCTCAACCCCCTTTCCTTCATAATTTTACTTTCATTTCCTAACACTCAAGCTTCATAAAAAATGGAGGAAGGAATGGGAAATTAAAACTCCAAACCCAAGTTCATTTGTAAATCCAACATCTAACTCCAAATTCAAAGAGAAGTCATTGATTCTTCTATTGATTTCAAGCTTCTTCTTCATTGATTTTGTGTAAAGGTGAGATTTTTATCTCACATCTTTGTCCATAACTATCTTCGGTTGTTAGGTATGAATTCCTAACACTTATTCATGTGCATTAGCTATTGATTTGGATTGAATTGGTGAAAATCCCAATTTTTAGTGTTTTGGGTTCAAATCTTTAAAAATTTCAACTTTGATGTTTGAACACGTTTTTGGTGATGCATCGAGGAGCCAATACGACCGGGTAGCCTATGGGCATAATCCCCTAGCGTCCGTGCTTGATCGGTTGCAAATTGGAAGAGTTTTTGCACTTCAAATCCCTAGGTCGCTCGGCCTGTCAAGAATCGTTCTCGGCCTACAGTTAGGTCGGCCTGCACATTAGGTCGCTCCCCTATAGGTCACGCCGTGCTAGGTCATTGCTCGGCCTTATCTCCTTTAGGTCGTCCTGTATTTAGGTCGCACCCCTATAGATCGTCCCCACTTAGGTCGCTCGGCCTTCTCTTATGCGTTAGGTTGTTGCTCGGCCTTGTTTCGTTAGGTCGCTCGGCCTTAGTCGTTAGGTCGCTAGGCCTTGTTTAGTCGTTAGGTTTCTCCGCTTTCCCCCTTAGGTCGTAACTCCCTAGGTCGCTCGGCCTGTTTTCTGGTTAGGTCGCGTGTTCGGCCATTAAGTCGCTCGCCATGGATTGGTCGCGCCATGCTAGGTCGCTTGTGTTAGGTCGCTCGCACCATTAGGTCGCACCATTCCTTAGGTCGCTCGCCCCTACACTTATGCCGCTATTCCTTAGGTCGTTTGCACTGTTGAGTCGCACCATTCCTTAGGTCACTCGCCCCTGCACTTATGCCGTTACCTCGTAGGTCGCTCATCTACAAGGTCGCGCCGTGTCGAATAGCAAGGGTATTTCCACTTTGATGAATTTGGAATCAAATTCTTTGGACTTTATTCACGTCCTCAAATGTGAATTTTTGTGATTTATTGTTTCTACAATCATTTTTGTGATTTGTCACTTCATCTCACCCGTATGAGAAATCTAATTAAATGGCTTAGTAAAACAAACGGTATGAAACGCTTGCATTTACTTCGCCGGTTCATTCTTGGACTTGTTCGATTAAATCTCTTGTGACAATTTTCGAGTGGAGATCTACATTTTGTTCGTAAATATTTAAGTTAAGCTAGTGGTTATGGGACATGAAGCTAAGCTCACACATTTACTAGCTTACTGTAATTGACACTTGTTGATGATCGTTGATGATCATTTTTGTGATTTAGACTAGCAAGTGTGCGATGTCTCTTTTTCTACGAGGGAGACTAAACCCCGTTTCTATGGAGCTTCGGCTCAATTTGGTGGGGTAGCGACCCATGGTCTTCGGGCGTTTTGTGGAGCTTAGGCTCAAAATTAATGGTTAGCAACCATGGAATAGCGTTCCATTTTGTGATACACGTGTTGGTGAGTTTTCATGCTCCCGTTCTGTGATAGGCCTCCCCCTTTTTGTGATTTCTGGATTTCCATTGATGAATTCTGGAATTTGTGTTTTCACCAATTTTCGTGATTTACATTGATAAGTTTTATCAATATTTGTGCATTGGTGAATTTGTGTGTCATTAACTTTTGTGATTGGCATTGGTATTATTGTCAATATTTATAATTTGGTGGTTTGGTAAATAAAGAGTATGACATCCCTTTTGATCTTTGAGAAGATTCTCGTGATATTGATTAATCCCTAGTTGATTTTCAATTGCATACTTGTCACAGTATGGCTTTATGGTTATCATATATTTATGTCATATCTCTTATTCTATATCATTTTATCTGATATTTATAGCTAGACTGATCCGTTTATTATTATCTTATTAAATAGTACGCGGGTCAGACCGAGATGTTACAAGTGCTTCTGCTTGATTTCACATCTGGGATTATCACCCTGACTTTTGGCTAACTACTTAGATTAGTAGTTTTTGTTGTATATATTTGAGATATAGACTCATAAATGTATCCATATTCTTTTGTCTAGCACTTGTAGCTATTCTTTTGTAACATTGTGGATCTTATTTGACCACTACTGTGATGTACACTTTCATGTGTTATTTATTCATATCTATTTCCGCCTTTGTGATATGGATGTCTATGACTGATTTGTGTTATGTTTATTTCTATATTTGTTTTCCTAAGAATATATATATAGCCACCGAGTAGTAGCTTTGAGTTTGTATCAGTATGTCGGATTTCCATGGTACTATCTGACATATCGGTGCTCGCACAAAGCAATTACACGGATGGTCGCTCCTCAATAGCCTTATCCTCCGTGCTAGTTGACGGCATTACCCCATAGTGTCCTTGGCTAGCGTGGCTATAGAGGTGGGGCGTCACAGCTTGGTATCAGAGCCAAATTCGGAACAATGTAGAATAATCTAGCAAGGATCATCATCCTAAGTCCATCTTAGGTGTCGTGCTTTAGGATTTAATTCGAGTCTTCGTACCGATTCATCCTATTTTCTTTATGATTCCTTGTTTATCTATCAAGATTGCTTGATATTCATTTGGTGAATAACCTTATCCTTCTTCTTTCTTTCTTTCAAAAGGAAGAGAAATGGTTAGACCTGGCCGTCCCAGTGCCGGTCAATCTCATGCTACTCCCCAAGATGGAGTATTTATGTCTGCCCAGCAGCTTCTTTATCCAGTAAGGAATGCTCAGGCAGCCGGATCTAATCTGGGGTCTACTCACCCTAGGTCAGGATTTGCACGTTTTTGCAGCGATTATACCAATTTGGGTGGAAAGCCATTCAAAGGTTCTAAAACTATTATTGAAGTCCAAGCTTCGCTGAGATCGTGCGATCGAATCTTTTCTCGCATGAATCTTATTGATCTTCACCGTGTTCAGGTGGCCTCTAGTATGCTCTAAGAAAGAGCATTAGATTGGTATAAGCTTCTGATTTCTAAAATAAATGAGGTGGATCTTACTTGGAAGAAATTCCGAGAACGCTTCAAATTAAAATTTGTGCCAGAAGCTGAGAAGGCGACTTTGGCTCGCCGATTCATTGACCTTGTTCAAGGTAATCTTCCGTGACAGACTATGTCGCATCCTTCGAGCCACTTTCTAAATATGGGGTCGAGTACATAAACACCCCTTTGAAGAAAAACCAAAGAATTGTCTATGGCTTGAATAAAAATCTCAAGAAGCCATTACTTCTAAAATTAGAAGTTTCTTTTGATCAAATCGTTGATATCGCTCTTCGTCTTGAAGAGGCAGATAGGGAGAGTGATGTTGAAGTTATGAGTGCCAAACCAAACTTCAACAATAAGTAAAGGCCTAATAAGTTCAAAGGTCCTTATCCCAACAATAAGAAAGGGAAGAAAGCCTCTCCGGCAACTAAGACTTCTACCCTAAGTGGTGGGCAATGCTACAACTGTGGTTCTAAGGACCATTATGCGTACAAGTGTTCAAAGCCTCGTACTTGTCGCTATTGCAAAATCCCGGATCATTATTTATCTTCTTGTCCCAAAATTCAAAATTGGAAGGAGGGAAAGCATAATGTTGCTCAAGCCCCTGGCATCACATCTCGTGGTAAAGGTATTTCTCATTCTATCCTTGATGGCATTATTTTATTTCGTGATCATCATATTCGAGTTCTTTTTGATACGGGTGCGTCCCATTCTTTTATTTCAAAAGAAATTGTTGATACTTTTTCTTTGGGTGCTTTGTGTTTAATGACTTCTTTAAGAATTGCGAATCCGGTTAGTGGATCCCCAACAATCAGTTTATTGTGTAAAGATGTTGAGATTATTTTGTGTGATTTTTCTTTCCGAGCCAATTTGCATGTTATGGGCTACTTAGGCTTTGGAATGATTTTGGGAATGGATTGGCTTAACCACTATAAAGCCCAAATCCTATGTCCTAAGCTTATCTTCGACATCGTCAATCTGTTAAGCAAATTTCTATTGACCTTAAAGATTCGGATTCCAGCTTAGTTGCATCTTTATATTCTTTAAATCCTCATGATGACGATAATGATGATGAGGAAGATATTATTTCTCTTATTCACGTTGTTCGTGAATTTTCTGACATATTTAAGCCCGTTTTAGGATTACCACTTAAGCGAGATATTGAGTTCAGAATTAATCTCATCCCTAGAGCTCAACCTATTACTCTTCCTCCTTATCATATGTCCAATAAAGAAAATGAGGAGATGCGCAAACAATTATCCGAATCGGAGACGAAGCAATTTATTCGCTCTAGTTCCTCGCCATGGGGAGCTTCGGCTATTTTTGAAGAAATCTGGTGGTACACTTAGGCTTTGCGTTGACTACCACAAGCTTAATGATCTTACTATCAAGAATAAATATCCTTTACCTCGGATTGATGATCTATTCGATCAACTTAGTGGTGCTAGAGTCTGTTCACAATTAGACTTAGCTACCGGTTTCATCAGCTTCGTATTGCAGAGGATAGCATTCCTTTGACATCTTTCCGTACTCGTTATGGATCATATGAATGGCTTGTTATGCCATTTGGTTTAACAAATGCTCCGGCTTATTTCGTTGACCTAATGAATAGAGTTTTCAAAGACTTCCTCGATCGGTTTGTTCTCATCTTTATTGATGATATTCTTGTGTATTCTATAACCGAGGAGGAGCATGAAAAACATCTTCGGATTGTGTTGGAAACTCTTAGGAGCAATCAATTAAAAGAAGAAAAAAAATTAAATGCCACTTTTGGCAATCTCGTGTGAAGTTTCTCGGTCATATTATTTCCGAATCTGGAATTTCCATGGATCCTTCAAAGATTGAAGCGATTCAAAATTGGAAGAGACCGGAGAGTGTGACGGAAATTCGTAGTTTCCTTAGATTGACCGGTTATTACCGCCGCTTCATAAAGGACTTTTCCAAAATTTTCGTGCCTCTTACTAGCTTGACAAAGAAGGGAGTTAAATACATTTGGTCGGACAAATGTGAAGCTTCTTTTCAGAAATTAAAAGAACTCCTTTTCGATGCTCCTATTCTTGTGATTCCCAAAGGAAACCAAGATTTTATTGTTTATACCGATCTAGTCGCGTTGGTTTGGGTGTCGTTCTTATGCAAAGATAACGAGTTATTGTTTATGCTTCTAGGCAATTGAAGCCAGTCAAGACTAGATATGCCACTCATGATTTAGAACTCGCGGCTATTGTTTTCGCCCTTCGTATTTGGCGTCATTATCTTTTGGGAGAAAAATTTATTCTTTACACCGATCATAAATCCTTGAAGTATCTATTTTCTCAAAAGGAACCTAATTTGCGTCAACAACGTTGGCTCAAATTTCTTGCAGCTTATGATCTTGATATTCTTTTATACTCCCGGAAAGGGAAATCGTGTTGCGGATGCACTTAGTCGTAAGCAACAAGCGGTTGTTTCTCTGATGATATCCGAACGGAATGATCTTGGAATTCTGTTCACTTGTGAGATTGAGATCGTGTTTACGATTTATGTTCATCTCTTGTTTTATGTAGCCTTGAGGCTCATCCTTCTCTTTTAGACCGCATTCTTGAAGCTCAAAAGCTAGATCCCGAATTGGCTCTTCTTGGCCAAAATCTTATGGATAAAATTGATATTGAAGGTTTGAAAGGCTTTGATATTGATTCTCGTGGCGATGTTCGAAAATTTGGTAGACTTATCGTGTCAAATATTAGTAATCTTCGTAAAGACATTTTAGAAGATTCTCATCGTTCTAAATTTACCATTCATCTCGGTAGTAGTAAAATGTACGCAGACATGAAGCGACTTTATTATTGGGAGGGAATGAAATCTAGTATTGCTATCTTTCTTAAGTGTTGCATGACTTGCCAACTTGTCAAGGCCGAACACCAAAGGCCCGGTGGGTTATTGCAACCTTTAGAAATTCCAATTTGGTAGTGGGATCAAATTTCCATGGATTTTATAGACGGCCTTCCCCGTTCTCGTTCGGGTCATGATAGCTTATGGGTGATAGTCGATAGACTTACTAAATCCGCCCATTTTATTCTCATTCGGTCCAATCGAACCGTTCCTCTCTTGGCCAAACTCTTTATCAAAGAAATTGTTAAATTGCATGGAGTTCCTACATCTATTGTTTGTGATTGTGATCCATTATTTACTAGTGGATTTTGGAAGAGTCTTCAAAAAGCTTTGGGAACGAAGCTTAATTTTAGCACCGCTTATCATCCCCAGTCCAATTGACAAACTGAGCGTGTGAATCAAACTCTTGAAGATCTTCTTCGTGCATGTGTTCTTGATTTTGGTGGAAGTTGGGAAGATCATATTTCTCTTGTTGAGTTTTCCTATAATAGCTTCCAATCTAGTATTGGTATGGAACCTTTTGAGGCACTCTATGGAAGGCCATGCCGATCTCCTTCTTGTTGGCTTCAGGCCGGTGAGAAGCTGGTTTTAGATCCAGATTTTGTTCGTGATTCAACAATGAAGATTAACCTTATTCGTCATAGGATGAAAGAAGCCCAGAGCAGGCAAAGATCCTATGCAGATAACCGGAGAAGGAAATTAGAATTTTATATGGGAGATCTTGTGTTTATTCGTGTTTCACCTATGAAGGGTGTTGTACGTTTCGGTCAATCGGGAAAGTTAGCGCCTCGATATATTGGTCCATTTCCTATCACCGAACGTATTGGTTCCGTGGCTTATCGCCTTTTATTACCAGCTCAGTTTTCTGCTATTCACGACGTGTTTCACGTTTCTCAATTGCGGGAGTGCCTTCGAGATTTCGATTCTATTCTTGAGCCTGGCGTTGTGGAAGAAATTGAAGTTTCACCTAATTTAACTTATGAGCAACATCCTATTCGTATTATTGCTTCGGAGATCAAGCGCCTTCGAAATAAAGATGTTCTGCTTGTTAAAGTCCAATGGTCCTCAAATCCTAAGGATTGCTCTTGGGAATCTAGAGAGTTCATCGAGCGAACACATCCAGACTTACTTCCCCATGCTCTTTGAGGTGAATTTCTTATTTCAAATTTCTTTTGTGTTGATATGCTTTCATGGTTGTTACCTTATATTTTCTTCTTAAATACATGGCGAGGACGCAATTTCTTTAAGGAGGGGAGTCTGTAACAACCCGCATATTTAATGATTAAATATTTAAATATTTTATTTTAATATTTTATCGTTAGTCGGATTTTAGTCTGAAAAGTTACTTTTTGCATACGGTCAAGTTAGGACTCGGAACTACTTCCATTGAGTTCAAAACACCGTTTGCGATCTTTTTGAGTATAAACTTTGATATGTTTGGAGTTAGTGGAATTTTGTCACTTTTTCACTTTGGGATTTGTGTTTGGTTTAGCCCATTAGCCTAAACTATTTACTCAAGCTCAACCCCCTTTCCTTCATAATTTTACTTTCATTTCCTAACACTCAAGCTTCATCAAAAATGGAGGAAGGAATGGGAAATTAAAACTACAAACTCAAGTTCATTTGCAAATCCAACATCTAACTCCAAATTCAAAGAGAAGCCATTGATTCTTCCATTGATTTCAAGCTTCTTCTTCATTGATTTTGTGTAAAGGTGAGATTTTTATCTCACATCTTTGTCTATAACTATATTTGATTGTTAGGTATGAATTCCTAAAACTTATTCAGGTGTATTAGCTATTGATTTGGATTGAATTAGTGAAAATCCCAATTTTCAGTATTTTGGGTTCAAATCTTTAAAAATCCCAACTTTGATGTTTGAACACGTTTTTGGTGATGCATCGAGGAGCCAATACGACCGGGTAGCCTATGGGCATAATCCCCTAGCGTCCTTGCTCGATCGGTTGCAAATTGGGAGAGTTTTTGCACTTCAAATCCCTAGGTTGCTCGGCCTGCACAAGAATCATTCTCGGCCTGCAGTTAGGTTGGCATGCACATTAGGTCACTCCCCTATAGGTCGCGCCGTGCTAGTTCATTGCTCGGCCTTATCCCCTTTAGGTCGGCCTGTATTTAGGTCGCACCCCTATAGGTCGTCCCTACTTAGGTCGCCCAGCCTTCTCATATGCGTTAGGTTTTTCTCGGCCTTGTTTTGTTAGGTCGCTCGGCCTTAGTCGTTAGGTCGCTAGGCCTTGTTTAGTCGTTAGGTCGCTCGGCCTGTTTTCTGGTTAGGTCGCATGTTTGGCCATTAAGTCGCTCGCCATTGATTGGTCGCGCCATGCTAGGTCGCTTGTGTTAGGCCGCTCGCACCATTAGGTCGCACCATTCCTTAGGTCGCTCGCCCCTGCATTTATGCCGCTATTCCTTAGGTCGTTTGCACTGTTGAGTCGTACCATACCTTAGGTCGCTCGCCCCTGCACTTATGCCGCTATTCCTTAGGTCCTCTTTGATGAATTTGGAATCGAATTCTTTGGCCTTTATTCACGTCTTCGAATGTGAATTTTTGTGATTTACTGTTTCTACAATCATTTTTGTGACTTGTCACTTCATCTCACTCATACGAGAAATCTAATTAAACGGCTTAGTAAAACAAACGGTATGAAACGCTTGCATTTACTTCGTCGGTTAATTCTTGGACTTGTTCGATTAAATCTCTTGTGACAGTTTTCGAGTGGAGATCTACAATTTGTTCGTAAATATTTAAGTTAAGATAGTGGTTATGGGACATGAAGCTAAGCTCATATATTTACTAGCTTACTGTAATTGACACCTATTGATGATCGTTGATGATCATTTTTGTGATTTAGACTAGCAAATGTGCGATGTCTCTTTGTCTACGAGGGAGACTAAACCCCGTTTCTATGGAGCTTCGGCTCAATTTGGTGGGGTCGTTTTGTGGAGCTTCGGCTCAAAATTAATGGTTAGCAACCATGGAATAGCGTTCCATTTTGTGATACACGTGTTGGTGAGTTTTCATGCTCCCGTTTTGTGATAGGCCTCCCCCTTTTTGTGATTTCTGGATTTCCATTGATGATTTCTTGAATTTGTGTTTTCACCAATTTTCATGATTTACATCGATAAGTTTTATCAATATTTGTGCATTGGTGAATTTGTGTGTCATTAAATTTTGTGATTGGCATTGGTATTATTATCAATATTTATAGTTTGGTGGTTTGGTAAATAAAGAGTTTGACATCCCTTTTGATCTCTGAGAAGATTCTCGTGATATTGATTAATCCCTAGTTGATTTTCAATTGCATACTTATCACAGTACGGCTTTATGGTTACCATATATTTATGTGATATCTCTTATTCTATATCATTTTATCTAATATTTATAGCTAGACTGATCCGTTTATTATTTTCTTATTAAGTAATACTCGGGTCAGACCGAGATGTTACAGGTGCTTCTGCTTGACTTCACATCTAGGATTATCACCCTGACTTCTGGCTAACTACTTAGATTAGTAGTTTTTGTTGTATACATTTGAGATACAGACTCATAGATGTATCCATATTCTTTTATCTAGCACTTGTAGCTATTCTTTTGTGACATTATGGATCTTGTTTGACCACTACTCTGATGTACACTTTCATGTGTTATTTATTCATATCTATTTCCGCCTTTGTGATATGGATGTCTGTGACTGATTTGTGTTATGTTTATTTCTATATTTGTTTTCCGAAGAATATATATATAGCCACCAGGTAGTAGCTTTGAGTTTGTATCAGTATATCGGATTTCCGTGGTACTATCTGACATATCGGTGCTCGCACAAAGCAATTACACGGATGGTCGCTCCTCAACAGCCTTATCCTCTGTGCTAGTTGACGGCATTACCCCGTAGTGTCCTTGGCTAGCGTGGGTATAGAGGTGGGGCATCACAGCACAGAAATTCGGTCATACTTTGATCAGGCGTAGGACTGAAAATCTATAAATACTTGGTAAACCCATTTTCAACACCCAGTGAAAATACTTGGGAAAATAATTTTATAGAAAATATAGAAAACAGTTTTTGAAAATAGAGAAAATATCTTTGGTGAGAATGCTCTAGAAATCATCACCCCCATCCATGGTCGCAGTTACATCCTGGGTTACGTTGCCATCACAGCAAAAGTCCATGTAACTGTAGGCACTCCGCGCCCCTCGATTACGCCATGGAACCCACAACCGATCGCAGTTACATTCCAGGGTTACGTTGCCATCGCAGAAAAAGTCCTTGTAAGTGCAGGCATCAGCGCCCTCGATTTTCACTGTCAAAAATGAAACTTCTCCACCCCCACATAGGTCGCAGTCTACCGATGTAAAATCAAATGTAGACTATTGTCCTTCAGCGGCACACACGACTTTTGCTATGTTACCATAGGTCGTAGTCTACTAATATAAAATCGAACGCAGACTATTGGCTCTCAGCAGCACACATGACTTTCGCCAGTAGATCGCAGTGACATCGAGTTACACTATCGTCACGGCATAACCTAAATGCCTCTGTAGGCATCAGCGCCCTCGACATTCGCTACACACTAATCATAATCCTTAGGAACTAGCTTTGCCCGAACTCCTCACATGATCAACATTAGAACCCTCCTTAGGGTTCAAGGCAATACCGCCCCGTGGTACTCCTGAGAAGTTCATTTCAAGGGAGCGCCTTTTTCCCCAGAGCCATTATCAAAACACTTTATACTACACACATATAGTATCTTCCAAATCATACACCTAGTATGAATCTCATATAAATCTCCATTTCTCAAAATCGATAATTCTCAAACTATGCTTCCCAAATTCCAATATTGATTTTACCCAAAATCAAAAGCCTTTCCAAAACCAAAGGTTCCCAAAACCTTTTTCCAAAATCCTCATAAGATCCTTTATATATATATATATATATATATATATATATATAAATTTTTTAAAAACTTTGGATCATTTCAAACTCGTATAAAACCCTTTTATACTTCAAACACTATTAAATCCTTTCCTTTTGGCAATAGATTCAACAAGGGGAGATTTATCTTATATAACAAAGATATATAACTTTGTTTATTAAAAATCAAATACTCAAATTTGACTACTATTTTTATAAAGTTGTTTCCATCTTACTTATCATCATAAAAATATCCAACTTTCACTTTTATCCATTGTATATTTCACAAATATACTTTCATTTCAAAAGAAATCATTTCACATTTCTTATTCACAAATTTTAAATATCAATTTCATTCAAATCCGTACGACGTACACATATCATCTGTATGCTACGCTAATCTGATCGCTCACTCGATCACACAATTTCACTTTCGAACTAGTATTGTCCACCCGACTTCCTAGTGCGGACTCAGATCTGGTTTCTTGATCAGAAACCGTCATTCTCCTTGCATAGCCAAGCTATGATAGAGAATATCCAGAATAGATCAACAATCCATATCCAGGCTAGCCGTCGAAAATCGAGTGAAAAATCCCAACTCGGGTCGATATAACTATCTCGAAATTCTATGCTCGAATCTGGATCAAATCACTATGCGAATAGAATAATATACGTACCTCCTACGTAATTATCTTCATTGATTATCACCTAAATCAATTTCTCTTTCTATTCACATTTCCTTTAATTTCTATCCACATAATCACAATTGTTTCAATTCCATTGGATTATCACTTTAATCCTTATCCCAAATGGATATTCAATCATAAACAGTTTGAACTCTGTCCAGCTTAAATTCAGAAACTAGCTTGAAAATTTTAAAAATAGATAAATAGTTGAAAAATAATTATAGTTTGCAAAATAGCTGTAAAATAGTTAATTGATTGTAAAACAGTTGAAAAATAGTTAAATAGTTTCATAAATCTTAGACAATTGCAAAATAGTTGTAAAATAGTAATTAATTTGTAAAATAGTTGAAAAATAGTAATTAGTTTATAAACAGTTGAAAAATTGTTAAATAGTTCCAAAAATAATTGTAAAACAATATAAAATATTTTGGCTTTAAAAGGAAAGGCTGTATGTATTAAATAGCTTGGAAAAATAAGTTTATATTAAAACAATTTATATTGAATATAGTCCAAAGTCAAAACTGTTCACTTCCCCATCAAATCGATTTAAATTTCCACTTCCATTTAAATTGACTCCATTCCAATTTGAATAACTTCAATTTTCATTGAAGTTGATTTAACCCCAATTCAAGTTGAATTAACCTCAATTTCTATCCACAATCAATTCAAATTCCATTTGAATTTGAAACTATTCAACTTTAATCCTAACTTCAATTAATTCAAGTAAATTTCAAATTGAACTAATTTCAATTCATATCAATTTAAATTTTTGAATTAATCTCAATTTCCATATGAATTTGAACCCATCAAGCTTTAATTTCATTTCAAATCAATCTAACTCAAATTTTCCATTTTAATTTTTTAACTTATCCATCTTATTAATTACACAAGGTAATTAATCCCAAATCATTTCCATTAAAATTTCCATTTCAATTAAGTCAACATCCCATAAATATCCATTCAAACTTATTTAACTTCCTCTAAGTTAAATTCAATTTACTTAATCCGGTCAAATTTACACAATTTGAATTTCCATTCAAATTTTATACTTCGGATTAATAACCTTCGCACTTAAGTTTAAAACTTACTTCACTTTCGGTTTCACATCACATTCCAAGGAAAATTCAAAACTCAACCTTAGAGTTTATTTCATATTTATTTCCTTTGCACACCAGGTTACATTTAAATTTAAACCAACTTTGGTTTTAAATTCAAACAAATTCCTTTTAAATTTTCAAACGACTCTTGTTGAATCAAGCTCTATCATTCAAATAATATGAAATAACATTATTTATTATTTCTTCATTACTTTGAAACAAAATTTTCAAATTCTTGACCTAGATTTAAAACTCCACAATTTAAATCAACTTCAGTTCCAATTTATAAGTCATACTTGCCTAAATGTTTTACTTCTTTAAAACATTTCATTTTTTATTACTCATTAATTATTAAACACAAAAATCATTTATGATAATAACAAAGATTATCATATCTGAAACCATTCATTATCATCTTATTCTGAAACTCTTCCCCAATTCAAGATTTCAATTTCAGTTTAAATCCATTTCAAATTTATCTTTATTCAATTTCAGTTTGGTTGTATTATATTACATCTTAATTCAATTCCAATAATTTAACAACCAATCACCTTAATATTTATTAAAAGGAAATATTGCTTTATATATCAAAATAGATTATTATCTAAAATCATTTAAAATCTTTATATAAGAAAATAACAAGTACACTCAACTCATTCTAGGGTACCATTGACCCTATCCTTAATTAGTAATCCCACCAGAGCCAAGGTTCTTGCTTAACCTTTCAGCTCTGATACCAACTGTAACAACCTAAAATTTTCGATGCCAAAAACTCCAGATAGTTAGGGAAAGAAGAAAAAGATAGAAGAAGAAGAAATGCCACAAAGATTCTCACATTCACAGCGGATGAAAATTAATATCAAATAATAATAGTATACAAAGAATTCTGTATCTGTCAAATACATTTACAATACATCAGAGTTACACACATATACAGACACTGGATACACACAATCATCATGTCTCAGATATACAACAATATAGTACAGCGGAAACACTGTATACGTTCTTGCCATCCAGCTCGCCTCCTGAGCTCCAGAACGTCCTCACCTGAAAATCTGTAATAATCGGTGTGACCCGAGGATCACATTAAAGTAACACTCGGGCCAGGTTGGAAACCAGCGTGAGTAAACCCATCTAACATGACATACAAAGCATACAACTTAAATAAAACCCGGGGTAACTCGTATCAATTTACAGATTTAGAATTGTTATAGACATCACTTATTTCACACATCAATTTTCTATGTACCAAAATTTAGATTAAAAAGTCCAATTCACTTAAATCGCTTCATTCCAGCCTATTGATTTCACATATCAATCTATAAAAATTCGAAGTGGTTTCGGGTACTTTCAAATACTGACCCCGGTATCTTCGAGTCTCACGTCATCCTAACCCAAGTTATCCAAATGAATTTTTAATTTTTAATTTCTGAATTTAATGAGATTTAAAATTAAACACTGAAATTGGTGGATTAATCAACTTTAATTTGACATCTAAATTTGTTTAAATTAGTGTAACTGTTTAAGAAATCAAAAATGATAAGATTTGTTAATTATGGAATTGAAATTGAAAAGGTTATTTAATTAATTACTATTAATTTATTTAAGTGACTGGCAAATAGCCATTTTAGCCACTGACTTGGATTTCGACGAAATCAGTTTCGTTCGATCTGTAACGGTGAATTATTATACGATTTCATGTTTTGCAGCGATCGGGCTTATCGTTTGATCGTACAGACTTGAAGCGCCTAGAAATCAATTGAAACCAATATGATCTATACATAACTTATTCTTATGATGGAATTAGCACTTGAAACCTGTTTCATTGAGTTTAAAATATTCAAAAACATCTATTTTGATATATAGGTTGATCCATTTTCGTTCCGGAGGCAGAACGGGCTTTTAGGGTCGTTTATCGCTCCAGCCCGATTCGACCCGATCCTTTATTTCTATTTTCTAACCTACCTATAAATACCTCGTTATCAACCCAAATTGTTCCTTATTCTCATTTGTCTGTATGTACAATCCCTTTTTAACTCCTCATTTCAATGGCAGACAAAACCTAATCCCCAATTCAATTTCAAATCAAAATTCCACTTCAAAAATTCAAACTCCTCAATATATATCAAATTATATATGGATTTGAAGCTCTCGACGAATGCAAGTCAAATATATGATTCGCTTTTCAATCTGGGTTTCGGTGTGGACCGAAATCAATGATCTATTTTCGGTCGTTCATCGCTCGATGATGAACTTTACTTGATCGTCACATCGACGATTCCACGGCGTGGAGAGGGCCTTGCACTGTTCATTGGCGCGTCTGCTTTTCCATTTCAACGGCTAGTTGTTCATGAAAAATTCTCTAGGATTTTTGATTTACTAGCGGTGGTTGCTCATGTTCTCAGCCGTGGGTGGCGTGCGGCGTTCATCGCGAGGCATGGGGAGTTTGCGAGGTGACGACCGACCGGAGGCGTGCGACTAAGCGATGTTGTAGTCACGGTTAGGGCTTCTTGCGGCTAAAGCTTCGTACACTGCGTTAGGTTTTCCTGGAGGAAGAAGAATGGTGATTTGGCGCTCTGATTTGGTAACGTGTATATTTTGTTATTTGTTTTAATTTAAATCATTTAATCCTTCTAATCGCTATAACTTTTACATATAAGGTCCGTTTCACACGCGGTTTTCTCTACTAGGATCATATTAGAATTTCGGATATTATGACGCTAGATTGGACGGAGTCTGTGACTGTTTGAATTTTTTGTTTATATTGGATTTAAATTGAATTTAAATCCAAAGGTGAGTGTTTTAACCCACTCATAACTTCTAAATTTCTTATGTTTGTTATATTTAATTCATAATGTGGTTAGGAATTTATTTATGATCGTTTGATATATTTTAATCATCATCTCAGTAAAACTGAATTTATTTGAATTAAATTGTTATTTAATATATTTTTGCATACAAACTGCCAATTAATTACCTCTTATTTATTATCAATTCTATATTGATTTTTATGGATTGTTTTGGATGATGATTTTGATGGATGTTGATTGTTGATATTGGTTGAATGGATGTCTAGTTATATCGTTATAAACTGCAAGTTAGTTATGGATTATTATTAATTCAGGATTGCGGTTTGAAATGATATACAACCGTAAAATATTCAACTACGGATTGAAATGATAAATATCTGTATCACTTGACCATAGGATAGAAAATTATATGCAGATACCGTGGTCTATATATAAAAATATTTTGAAATGATTTCTATGGTTTTGTGAAGAAATATATGGTTTGTACAAATATTGATTTCAGATATTATATAAATGTTACTTTATATATATAATTAAATTCTTGATTTTTAGTCATGTATAATTTTTTTTTTATAAAATAAGTTTAAATATAAAGACTTATTTTATTAGAAATGTTATATGGTTAAGTATTTATATAAAAAGGTTTTAGGCTCAGGGAAAAAGTTGAACAAAAGTTTAGTTTTTAGGACAAGAAGTTTTCTTTTTAGGCTGAAGGACACTTTCTAATGCAAATCACAGAATGATAGTTGTAACTATCATTTTCTATTTACACTAAAAAGTGTCCTTTAAACTAAAAAGCAAACTTGTTGTCCCTAAGACTAATTTTTTTGCAACTTCTTCTCCGTGTCTATTTTCATGTTATATAGATTATTTTTATATAGAGTTTATAATGATTTTAATAATATTAAGGGTGAGAAGATAGATTTGAAATTGATTTGAAATTGAATTTAATGTAGAAATTTATTTAATGAAACTGATTTGGAACTTATGGAATTGGAGATTTTTAAAGGATATGATTTATAACTTGATTTTGGTTTAAGGTGAATTAAATAAATATTTCAAGTATAAATAAATTGAAGGAAACATTTAGTTATTCGTAATTTGGGTTTTATTTAAATGATAATGGATTTATTAAGTAAATGTTTCGAAACTAAATAATAGAAAATTGAATTTGACATAGATATGAAATTATCAAACTTAGTTTTGAAATTGTTAAATACTTAAAGTTTGAAATATACTGATTTTGAAATGGGTTATTTGAGGTTGAAATCTGTATTTGAAATTGATATAAATTGAAATGGTTTATTGAAAACTGAATTGAGTTGAAATTTATGAATTGAGATATGATTTAGATTGAAATTTCGGATCCAAGTTGATTTGAATCAATTTGTGAAGTTTGAGGAAATTATTGTATTTTATAAAGTAATTTTAAATTTTAAACTATTATATACTATTTAATATCAAAATAGTTTAAGTGGTGGAAGTTATGTCTTCGAAGTATCACTTTCAAAGTATTACGTTTTGAAAGTTTTATAGTTCTAAGTCTTTGGTTTCGAAATTGTTATAACTTTGAAAATACTATGATATTTGAAATGATATTGTTTGCACAAAAAATGGGCAAACACCTCCAAGTCGTATGATTTACTTGATTATATGTTGTTCTTAATGATTTGGGTGATTTATGCAAATATATAAAATAGATGGACTAAACTGTAAAAGATACACAGATTTATGGTGGTTCGGCCAGAATGTGCCTACGTCCACTTTATATGTTATTCTCCTTTTCTGTTCAGATTACAAGTACAAAGCTTTGATTACAAGTATCTGAAAGTTGTTTGAAAGTTCTATCCGTGCTTGAGCTCTCAAACTTGTCTGCCATTATTGTACCCCTACCCCTCTATTTATAAAGTGAGGCTGGGGGTAGGGGTCTTGTATATATATAGCTGTTGGTGGGCCTGGGCTGATGTAATCTGGCCTGGCAGTGTTGGTTCAGTAATACCTTCCTCATGTTGGTTCGGTAGTGGTAGAATGCCTCTGGTTCGGTAGAGAATGGCATGTGTGTTGGTCCGGCGGTGAGGGCGTAGCTTGGTCCGGTGGTGGATGGTTCGGGCCTTAGAGGTGAGTTGGTGTCTTGGTTCGGAGGTAGATGGTTCAGTGGTGAGTGGTTCGGCTAGGCATGGAAATGGAGTTGGACCAGTAGTGCATGGAAATGGAGTTGGACCGGCAGTGCATGGAAATGGAGTTGGACCGGTAGTGCATGGAAATGGAGTTGAGCCGGTAGTGCATGGAAATGGAATTGAACCGGTAGTGCATGGAAATGGAGTTGCACTGGTAGTGCGTGGAATGGAGTTGAACCGGTAGTGCATGGAAATGGAGTTGAACCGGTAGTGCATGGAAATACGCCCAGCAGATATCGTATTTGGTTTTGAAATGGAAATGATATAGTATTGATATGGTTTTGAAATGGCAATGATATTTTAGTTTTGAAGTATAAACTATTTTGAAATGGCCACGGTGTTATAATAACGTTTGGTTGTTAAAGAGACCGGGATCGGAAGTTGTCATACTCTCTGCCTACTCCGAAAACCACTTTAACAACCGTGTACGCGGTGGAGATTCCAGAATGAAGTAGGTTGGTGGCGACGTTCTATTGAGGTACATACGTGGACCCGACTCCTGTGGGCTAAAACAGGAGCGATCGACGGGCTAATGAGGTAGCTAGCTCATCTTATCGGACACACTCCTTTGATACCATTCTATTATTTTGTGATTGATTGGGGTCCTTTTGATTTTGGGGGTGTGCCTCGAGGTGGGCGGTAGTAGCTGCTACGCGTTACCACCGGTCCGGAAGCGTAATTGGTATATCTAACTTGGCATTGCCTAGTTGTGCCGTGTCACCTACCCTGGCGTGCTTTGTACGATTTTGGACTTCTCCCGTAGCCCGTGGAGTATTTAGGTTAGTCTCCCGATCTGGAGATGCGCTAATACTGGATGGACTAGTGGGACTATTATGTGTTAAGGGGAATATTGGGTCACTCCTTAACGCTATTTTAAAGTAAGTTTATTTTACTAATAGATAGTATTATAATAGCGTATATTACTACATAATAGATAGTTTAACGAATCCTTAGAAGATGTAAATCCCGAACATCTCTTAAGTTATTGCACTCATGTTAGACATTGGATAGGAGATGTCCAACCCCGTAAACATCTCTGACGCCATTCCACTCATATTTTACCATTGATTTAACTTACATATGATCTTTTAGTTCCGACTCGAGTGTTTTGTCTTTTCAATTCGCTTGGGTCAGCCTGAGAATTTCAGGTTTTGAAGGCCTTATTGCTAGAGGACAAAGACGATGAATGTATTATTATTGTTTATTATATTTCACGGCATCATGTAATCCACTGCATTATTTATTATTCTCTAGCCTGTGTGACTCTGATATGTGTTGTATTAGTACAATAAAATGTTTTGTAAAACAACATCATGAACTGTTATTTGATTATTATATTTTGTCATTCCGTTGTGAGATTCTTTTTTATTTTATTTCTTTCTCTGCTTTTCTTATTCACCCTAATAACAATCATCTCTTTTCTTATCGCTAAACCAAAGCTCTGATACCACATTGTAACATCCCGCCTTTTCGCACGCTTTAAATCGACACACGTGCCAATTCAAACCATACGGAAGGGTGGATTGTTATGGGGTAAATAAGAAAAAAAGAGGAGAAAAAACAAAACAGAATCTTACAACGGAAGGATAAAATATAATAATCAATATATAGTTCACAAAGCTGTTACAAAACATTTGATTCTTCTTTATACAATAAATATCAGAGTTCACATACCAATAAATATCAATGCAGCGGAATACAGTGTGTAGTGGAACCATACAATATAAAATAATAATAATAATGAAATCTTCGTCTTCTCCCTCCAGAAATAATGTTTTCAAATCCTGAAACGCTCGGACTAACCCGAGCGAATTGAAAAGACAAAACACTCGAGTCAGAACTAAAGATCTTATGTAAGTTAAATCAACATGAATAAATATGAGTGCAGTAACTTAAGAGATGCTCGGGATTTACATCTCCTAAGGATCCGTTAAACTATTTACTATATAGTATATTTTGCTATTATAATAGGTCTAATTGTAAAATAAACTTACTTTTAAATAGCGTTAAGGCTTTATATTTTCCACCTTAAAACATAATATATTCCCATAGTCTATACAGTGCCGTAATCTCCCCCGTACTGGGAGTTGTCAGAGGGCACTCCATAGGTATGGTACAAAACCAAAATCGTATAAGGCGCGATAGGGTAGGTGACACGGCACAACTAGGCAATGCCAGGGTAGATATACCAATTACGCATCCGGGCTGGTGGTAACGCGTATCTGCAGCTACCGCCCACCTCGAGCCACACCTCCAAAAAGAAAATCAAAAGTGGCCACCGAATCAATCCAAAAGCCAAAGTATAAAATCGAAGGGATGTGTCCAATCAAAGGTGCTACCTCAATTGGCCCGAGAATCGGTCCTGTTTTAGCCACCTTATGCCAACTCACAGGCGTTGGGTCCACGTATTACCTCAAAGGAAATGCCACTACCATCCTACTTCATTCTGGAATCTCCACCGCGTACACGGTTGTTAAAGTGGTTTTCGAAGTTGGCAGAGAGTATGACAACTTCCGATCCCGGGGTCTTCAACAACCAATCGTTATTATAACACCGCAGTTATTTCAAAATAGTTTATACTTTAAAACCAGAATATACTATCCATTTCAAAACCATATAAATATGACAACCCAAATCAATATGATGTCATTTTTATTTCAAACATATCTTTTTTCAAAAATCATAGTACTTCAAAATATATACTTTAAACCCATAGCTTCGAAACAAGATTTTCAATACTTAAATGGTTTAAATATAAATTACTTTATAAAGTGGGATAGCTTTCTAATTTCTCAAATCAATTTGAATTCCCAAATAAACCATTTAGATTTCCATATATTTAAAACTTCAATGTCCTATTATTTAGTTTTGAAATATTTGCACAATAAATTCAAAATCATTTAAATAAACTCAAATTTACAATAACAAATATTTCCTTCAATTTGTTTATAGTAGAAATATTCATTTAATTAAATCTTGGAAAATCTAGTTATGAATATCATATCCTTTAAAATTCCAAGTTTAATACATTTACATCAACTTATGGTGTTAAATTCTTAAATACCTCTCAATTTCAAATAAATATCCATTTACCTTCAAATCTTAATTTATTTTAAAAATTCATAACTTTTATATTAAAGTATGATTTTATCACTTAACCGTATTTATTTAAATAAAATCAACTCCATTATTAAACTATTTGTTATTCACCAAAATTCATACATAGTTGAAGACACGAATTTAACTATATATATAAAAGTAATATTTATAAAATCTCAAAAAACAATATTCATTAAACCACATTATATAAATAATCAATTTTAAAATTCGGCTTATTTATATTTCAAAGCATATTTATATATAGCCAGAATCAAATTATAAATTTGACATTTATATAACATCAAAAATCAATATTTATATAACCCGTATATTCCTTTACAAAACCACAGAAAAATTATTTCAAAAATAATTTTATATATATATATATATATATATTTATGTATATATATACCGCGGTGCCTGTATAAAATTTTCTATCCTATGGTCAAGTGTTACGGATATTTTATCATTTCTATCCGCAATTTAAAATTAAAAATGCGGTTGTATATCATTTCAAACCGCAAGCCCGAATGAGATGAAAATGCATAATAACTTGCAGTTTATAACAATATAAAATACAACATCCATTTATCCAATATCATCCATCAACCATTTATCAAAATCATCATCAAATTCAAACAATACATCAATATATAACAGGTAATAAGTAACAGGCATTTACTGGCAGTTTATTATGCAAAATAAATTAACTGATAATTTAACTGGCAGTTTATATGCACAATAAATTAACTAATAATTTAACTATCAGTTTATATGCAATAATAAATTTAACTAGCAATTTAAGTGTCAATTTTTAAATGAATGCAATTTAACTGAGATAATGATGAAATATATGCCAAACAGCTATAAATAAATTTTTAAACACATCATAAATCAATTAACAAACATAAGAAATCTTAGAAGTTGTGAGTGGGTTAAAACACTCACCTTTTGAATTTAGATTCAATTTAAACCCAAAAATTTGACCGTCTCTGAATTCATCCAAACCAGCGTCAAAGTGTCCGGAATTTTATTACGATCCTAACAAAAAAATCGCACGTGAAACGGAGTTCGTATGTGAAAGTTATTCGATTTAAATCGTTTGAAACAAAATATTATTAAACAAAAACAAAACAAACTTGCATATCTATAATGTATGCCACGTCAACATCCTACTACCATCTCCAGAAATTTCAAACGCAACCTGTACGTGAATCGCACGACCCTTTTTCAGCCGCCACCCAACGCTACGCTTCCCTCGTCCATGCCGACCACCGTGGTTACCAGGATCTCACCGCCGAACCTCCTCAACGCCATATCTCCCTTCGGCAAACCCCATCGGCCACGGGAACGATGCGAAAACTCTCCAGCCACCCCAATTTTTCGTGTCCAAATCAAATTCCTACGCTCGATCTAGCCGTTGAAATCCCAAACGAATATCACCGACGCACGCCCTACAGCACTCTCTACAAAACTCCTAAGTCGATTTGCCAATCGAATGAAGATGATCGCGCTCGATTGAACGGTCGAGACTTCTTTGATTTTTACTGATCAAACGATAAACTGAATCGAAAACCTAACACCCCCAGTGAATTACGCTAGTCGAGAGCTTCAACATATAATTTTTTCAAATTTTTCTGAGGACTTTGAAATTTATGCTTTGGATTTGATTTGCAGCTGGATCTGGATCTAGAGTTTGTTTCTCTACCATTGAGGAGGAGAGAGTTAAGATGTACGTACAGAAAAATAAGAATTAGGGAGGCTAGGGTTTATAGCAGGATATTTATAGGCAGAATTGAAAATAGAATAGATGAATAAAACAGATATACGCACTAACGCCAAAGCAGCCCAAAAAGCCCGTTTCGACTTCGGAACGAAATTGGGTCAAACTATATATCAAAATAGATGTTTTAAAATATTTTAAACGCAATGGAAAAGGTTTCAGGTTCAAATTGCATCGTAGAAGAAGTTATGCTAAAATCAATATTTTCAAATTGATTTCAATTGATTTCAATTGATTTCAATTTATCGATTTCAGGGCGTTTCGAGTCCGTACGATTAAATGACAAGTCCGATCGCTACGAAACTTGAAACCCTATAATAATTCACTATTACGGATCCGATGAAATTTGTTTCGTCGAAATCCGAGTTAGTGGCCAAAATGGCTATTTTTATATTAATTAAATAAATTAAAAATCACCTAGTTACATCAAATTTTAGATTTCACTTCTAAAATCGACAAATTTAATCACTATTATTTTCTTAATCATTCACACTAATTAAACTAAATTTAGATGTAAATTTAGAGTTGATAAATTTAACAATTTCAGTGTTTACCTCAAATTCATTGAATTTAGAGATCGTGATTAAATTCTCAAAAAATTTCATTTAATTACTTTTCATTCTATTATTCCATCTATTATTATCCAAAGTATGCAATTCACATTGGTTTGTAGCTATTGCATTAATATTCTCAAATTCCCTCTTAATTCCATTAACGTAATAGTTTAAGATTAAATTTCACTTATTTGCAGTAAATCCACTAAATCAATTTCAAATTTAAAATAAATTAATAAATCTTGTTTTTTCACTTCTTAAATCACCCAATCGTCATATTATAAATAAAATTAACAACGATTGCATCTTATAGAATTAACAAACTTCAATGACAAATCAAAACTACCCTAACTACACAAATTAGGTCAAAAATTTTCAATTGGTTTCACATTAAATTTATTAACTACCCAAATAGGTATCTTAACAATTGTAACTATTTAAATTTAATTACCTTTAAGCTTATAATACTAGAACAACAAGTTCTCATTTATTAAAGAATTTCATCAAATACCTTCCATTACTTCAAGTTCATTCCTGTATAACACCCATCAAATTTCTTATTAACATTAATTTTATCAAATTTCAGTTTATCCCATATTATTACATCAATTAATGTAACTTTGAACTTTATTACCCAACTTACTATTTCATATCTTAATCCAATAATTTCATTTGTTTTCTCATATTCCATTTAAAATCAAATCATAACATTTAAATTATTCAAGTCATTAATTATTAACTTGCATTAACACGTTTCCTCAATTTACAATCAATTACTGTAACAACGTGATCTTACATTAACTAATTCAATGCCTACCCTATACTCTTCATATTCGGTTTATATCCAGATATATTACTTAGTCTATTTCATTTATTGGAATTTTATTCAATTTACTAATAAATAAGTATTAATTACCATTCATATATTTTATTTTAGTGTTCATTCCAATATTAATTTATAAAGTTTTTTTTCTTTTACTTCCACTAAATTTAATTACAAAATCTCATTAATTTAACCAATTTAAATTATCGAAAATTACGGGTCGTTACACTCTCCCCCACTCAAAACATTTCGTCCCCAAAAAGGAAAAGGAAGGGAAAAGAAGAATTAAGAAATCAATATATCTTATTCAGAATGTTAACTTTATAAACAATTAAATTTAAAAAATTTCTTAATTTAGATAAAATATACCAATTTATAACCATTAAATCGCTTTATACTTAAATTATTAAAGTTTGGAAAACACCTTTCAAAAATTTTCTAAGTCCAAAATTTACAAAAAATTTCGACAGAGTCTCCTTTGTACGGAGAGGCTCGGGAGAGAATATAATATCAAATATAACAAAATATCACATATAATATCCAAAATATTATATCCCAACACGGGAAAATATATAAAATAGCGCTATAAAACATAATTCGACAACTTACCTATTTGTCGGGCGATTTACGCTTAATTATGAAACCAAAAGCAGCAGCAATTGCTTCCATAACCTGTATTTCACTTATATAATCTGATAAGAGTTAGCAATTATATAGAATGAAATATTTAAGTTGTTTAACTACCAACAAATAATCAATTCAATAACCAATTGCAACAAACAGCACAAAACCTTCATACAGAATCAACACAATTCAATCATTCATTCAAACAAAACAAACAATTGTTTGGGTTCAAAATTTCAAATTGTACAGAATGAGAAATAAACTACTAAGTGCACCATTTTCTCAACAGTCTTATATGAAACTAAATAGATTATTTTCTTCATCCCAACAACTTTAAAGTATCCTTGCCCAAACAACCATAAACCAAAACAACAATCAACCAATTCAGAAAATAGATTAAATTCATTCTTAAACATTTCCTTTTTATTCAATTTATTTTTATCTATTTAATTTGCCTTTTATTTCTTATAGTTTCATTTACTTTTATTCATTTCTAGACAAGTCCCATTTTTACTTATCCATATCATGAAATTTTCTTTTCATTATATTACACTCATTTATTACATTATTCATCTTTCTGCTTATTTTATTAATAAATAGCTTCAATCATTTACTTAAGTTTATTATCTTTCATATATACTACTTAAATTTATTTATTTACTTTCATTTATTACTAAATTCCATTTATAATTCTTACCTTTCTATTTTAATTAATAGCCTTTATTTTTATACTTAAGTTCATAACAACTCTAACACCAAATTCTTATTTGTTAAGGAATTTCATTGAATACTTTCATTATTTCAGATTTACTTATATAATATTCTATTACAATTTCTTATTAAACATTTCAACTTTTTATATCTTTTGGTAAGTTATATATATGCCTTTAAGAATGTAATTGAAAATTATACAAGTTTATCTTATTTCTTTTTAAATTTATTCAATGTTCAATAATTATACCCTTTGTATTATAGGTTACACATTTCAGATTTCCTTTAATTCCATTCATAACTTAGCATTAAATTTCTTATTTTAATTGAAGGTTTCAATTATTAATTACCTACATTCCAATTATACAATAATTGAAATTATTAATTAATGGAAACTTAGGAACTAATACCGGGTTTAATTTCAAATCATTTTAAAATAACAGATAAACATACTCATAACTTATCTATATCCAAGTATATTTAAAAAAAATTAAAAATTCACTTTTGTTTATCAAAATAAATCTTTAGTAAAAATACTACAGTGGCCTTTCCACTTCGAAACTCGAAAATGAATGTCGATGATGCGTGCACTCGTCACCGAAATTATTTCCCAGCGACAAAGAGGGAAGTACAAAATTTATTTCTTTTCAAAGTTTCTTTTTAAAACAATTCTTTCACTTATATTGAAATACTTATATAAGAAAATACTTATAAACAATATTATTATATTCCAAAATTATTCGAAAGAAATTTTCAAAAGCCCGTAACTTAAGTTCTAATTTCCAGTTTTATTTATTTATTTTAAATCTTATTTCAACTATTATTTTATAAATTTCATTACCTAACAACCAATATATTACAACCAAATATAATCTTTATAAAATTTATTTTATATACAGAAAATATAATAGGCAAAATTATTTCATTCACCTGTATTAAAAACAAATATTATGTCGGTCTGTCCTATTAAGTGTTTAGAAATCCCTATTGATGTCATAGCGTCCCATGCATCAACCAGAATTTACAAACACAAAATAGAACAAATTAACACAATATTAAAACCTTTTTATAACACTAACAAATACGCTCTCTCATATATATACAATCAGCGACTCCCATAGGGTATTACTACCCTATTAATAAAGAGTCGGACCCACAAAGCTAAGGTTTATCGCTAAACCAAAGCACCGATACCACACTGTAACATCTCGCCTTTTCGTACGCTTTAAATCGACACACGTGCAAATTCAAACCATACGGAAGGGCGGATTGTTATGGGGCAAATAAGATAAACAGAGGAGAAAAGAAACAAAACAAAATCTTACAATGGAAGGATAAAATATAATAATCAATATACAGTTCATAAAGCTGTTACAAAACATTTGATTATTCTTTATACAATAAATATCAGAGTTCACATACCAATAAATATCAATGCCGCGGAGTACAGTGTGTAGTGAAACCATATAATATAAAACAATAATAATAATTAAATCTTCGTCTTCTTCTTCCAGAAATAAAGTCTTCAAATCCAGAAACGCTCGGACTGACCCGAGCGAATTAAAAAGACAAAACTGTCGAGTCAGAACTAAAGATCTTATGTAAGTTAAATCAACAGGAATAAACATGAGTGCAGTAACTTAAGAAATGCTCGGGATTTACATCTCCTAAGGATCCGTTAAACTATTTACTATATAGTATATTTCACTATTATAATAGTGTCTAATTGTAAAATAAACTTACTTTTAAATAGTGTTAAGGCTTTACATTTTCCACCTTAACACATAATATATTCCCATAGTTTATACAGTACCGTAGTCTCCCCCGTACTGGGCGTCGTCAGAGGGCACTCCATAGGTATGGTACAAAACCAAAATCGTATAAGGCGCGATGGGGTAGGTGACACGGCACAACTAGGCAATGCCAAGGTAGATATACCAATTACGCATCCGGAATGGTGGTAACGCGTAGCCGCAGCTACCGCCCACCTCGAGCCACACCACAAAAATAAAATCAAAAGTGGCCACCGAATCAATCCAAAAGTCAAAGCGTAAAATCAAAGGGATGTGTCCGATCAAAGGTGCTACCTCAATTGACCTGAGAATCGCTCTAGTTTTAGCCACCTTATGCCAATTCACGGGAGTTGGGTCCACGTATTTACCTCAAAGGAAACGCCACAACCATCCAACTTCATTCTGAAATCTCCACCGCGTACACGGTTGTTAAAGTGGTTTTCGGAGTTGGCAGAGAGCATGACAACTTCCGATCCCGGTCTCTTCAACAACCACTCGTTATTATAACACCGCGGTTATTTCAAAATAGTTTATACTTTAAAACCAGAATATACCATCCATTTCAAAACCATATAATAAGATATCATTTCTATTTTAAAAACCCAAATCAATATGATATCATTTTTATTTCAAACATGTCTTTTTTCAAAAATCATAATACTTCAAAATATATACTTTAAACCCATAGCTTCGAAACAAGATTTTCAATACTTAAATGGTTTAAACATAAATTACTTTATAAAGTAGGTTAGCTTTTTAATTTCTCAAATCAATTTGAATTCCCAAATAAACCATTTAGATTTCCATATATTTAAAACTTCAATGTCCTATTATTTAGTTTTGAAATATTTGCACAATAAATTCAAAATCATTTAAATAAACTCAAATTTCCAATAACTAAATATTTCCTTCAATTTATTTATGCTAGAAATATTCATTTAATTAAATCTTGGAAAATCCAGTTATAAATATCGTATCCTTTAAAATTCCAAGTTTAATACATTTACATCAACTTATGGAGTTAAATTCTTAAATACCTCTTAATTTCAAATAAATCTCCTATTTACCTTCAAATCTTAATTTATTTTAAAACTTCATAACTTTTATATTAAAGTATGATTTTATCACTTAACCGTATTTATTTAAATAAAATCAACTCCATTATTAAACTATTTGTTATTCACCAAAATTCATACATAGTTGAAGACACGAATTTAACTATATATATAAAAGAAATATTTATAAAATCTCAAAAATCAATTTTCATTAAACCATATTATATAAATAATCAATTTTAAAATTTGGCTTATTTATATTTCAAAGCATATTTATATATAGCCAGAATCAAATTATAAATTTGACATTTATATAACATCAAAAATCAATATTTATATAACCCGTATATTCCTTTACAAAACCATAGAAAAATTATTTCAAAATTAATTATATATATATATATATGTATATGTATATGTATATGTATATATATACCGCGGTGCCTGTATAAAATTTTCTACCCTATGGTCAAGTGATACGGATATTTATTATTTCAATCCGCAATTTAGAAATAAAAATGCAGTTGTATATCATTTCAAACCGCAAGCCCGAATGAGATGAAAATGCATAATAACTTGCAGTTTATAACAATATACAATACAACATTCATTCATCCAATATCATCCATCAACCATTTATCAAAATCCTCATCAAATTCAAACATACATCAACATACAACAGGTAATAAATAACAGGAATTTACTGGCAGTTTATTATGCAAACTAAATTAACTGATAATTTAACTGGCAGTTTATATGCACAATAAATTAACTAATAATTTAACTATCAGTTTATATGTAACAATAAATTTAACTAGCAATTTAACTGTCAGTTTATATGCAATAATGAATTAAATAACAAGTAAATTAAATGAATGCAATTTAACTAAGATAATGATGAAATATATGCCATACAGCTATAAATAAATTTTTAAACACATCATAAATCTATTTAACAAACATAAGAAATCTTAGAAGTTGTGAGTGGGTTAAAACACTCATCTTTTGAATTTAAATTGAATTTAAATTCAATTTAAACCTAAAAATTTGACCGTCTCTGAATTCATCCAAACCAGCGTCAAAATGTCCGGAATTTTATTACGATCCTAAAAAAAATCGCACGTGAAACGGAGTTCGTATGTGAAAGCTATTAGATTTAAATTGTTTGAAACAAAATTTTATTAAACAAAAATAAAACAAACTTGCCTATCTATAATGTATGCCACGTCAGCAACCTACTACCATCTCCAGAAATTTCGAACGCAACCTGTACGTGAATCGCACGACCCTTTTTCAGCCGCCACCCACGCTACGCTTCCCTCGTCCATGCCGACCACCGCGGTTACCGGGATCTCACCGCCGAACCTCCTCAAGCCATATCTCCCTTCGACAAACCCCATCGGCCACGGGAACGATGCGAAAACTCTCCAGTCGCCCCAAATTTTCGTGACCAAATCAAATTGTCGTGCACGATCTAGCGTTGAAATCCCAAACGAATATCACCGATGCACTCCCCACATGTGACGCCCCACCTCTATACCCACGCTAGCCAAGAACACTCCGGAGTAGTGCTGTAAACTAGCACGGAGAATAAGGCTGTTGAGGAGCGACCATCCATGTAATTGCTTATCACACGGTGGCTATAAATAATCTTCGGAAACAAACATAGAAATAATCATATCACAAATCAGTCACAGATATCCATATCACAAAGGCGGAAGAAGATATGAATATATAACTAACACATGAAAGTGTACATCAGAGTAGTGGTCAATAAGATCCACGATAATACAAAAGAATAGCAACACGTGCTATACAAAAGAATACAACTATGAGTCTATATCTCAAGTGTATACAACAAAAACTGCTAATCTAAACAGTTAGCCAAAAGTCAGAGTGATGAATCCCTGGGAAGTAGTCAAGCAGAAGCACCTGTAACATCTCGGTCTGACCCGAGTATTATTTAAGAAAATAATAAACGGATCAGTCTAGCTATAAATATCAGATGACATGATATAACATAAAAGATATGGCATAAACATAAACATCCATAACGACATACCACTATAAGTATGTAAATAATGATCAACAGAAGATCAATCAATAAGAGATAATCAATATCACAAGAATCTTCTCAAAGATTCGAAGAGGGCATCATACCCTAAGCTTGTACTCATAACAAGTCAATGACATAAATTCCAGAAATCAACACGAGAAATCCAGAAATCATAAAAAGGGAAAGAGGCCTATCACATGACGGTCCGAAGACCATGGGGAGCTACCCCGCATGTGTGAATGGAATCACACAGATTGAGGTCAAGACTAACCAAAAAGCAGAAAGGTATGTGTGAATGGAATCACACAAGTGGTGTCTAGTCTAACCTTGCAATGAAAGAGACATCACGCAATTGCTAGTCTAATTCATAAAGCGATCATCAAGATCAACGAGAAGTGTCAATCACACTAAGCTAGTAAATATAGAAGTTTAGCTTCATGTCCCATAACCACTTGCTTAACTTAAATATTTACGAACAAACTGTAAATCTTCACTAATAAAATTGTCACAAGAGGTTCAATCGAACAAGTCCAAGAATTAACAGACGAAGTGAACGCAAGCGTTTCATACCACTTGTTTTACTAAGTCGTTTAATTAGATTTCTCATCCGAGTGAGGTAAAGGCTTGTATATACTAATAGATTGGAAAACGGTTTAAGAAAAGAGCTTTGTTATTAAAAATAGAGTTGAAATTGTTTGTTAAAAGAGTTTTGATATTTACTACTAGTATTGAAACCTTTATATTATAAAGTGACAAAACACATAAGCAAGTGTAGAAACAATCAGTTACAAAGATCGCATACGGGGATGCGAATAAAATCCAAGGAAATCAGCTCAATGTTTTTCAGATAAGATCCCCTACGGAGGGGGGGTCCAGGGGGGGTGGCAACCCCCCAAGGTGGGGGTGCGGGGGCAACGCCACCGCTTACGGGGTTCGACCTGCCAGGTAAGGTCGCGGGGGTCCAGGGGGCAGCGCCCCGACCAAAACGGTACGACCTAGTGAAGACAAAATGAGGTCTAACGACCTAAGGGGAATAGGGTCGAGCGACCTAAGGGTTGCGACCTAGGGGTCCAAGGGGTCAAGCGACCTATCGGGATAAGGTCCAACGACCTAATGGTTGCGACCTAGGGGTCTAAGGAGCACGACCTAGTGGTCCAGCGACCTAAAGGGTAAAGGTCATGCGACCTAAAATGGGTTCGCGACCTAACACTCAAACGACCTAAAGAAATTAAGGAGTCGAGCGACCTATAAGAAGCAGCGACCTAAGTAGAAACGAGGCCCAACGACCTAAGGGTTAGGTCATGCGAGTTAAGTGGTCAGGCGACCTAAGGTCTTACGACCTAACGACCTACGGTCTAAAGGCCACGCGACCTAGAGGATCTACGAGCTAACGAGGCCGACCTAAGGTGCAAGCGACCTAAGGGACAACGAGCTAAAGTATGGTACGCGACCTAAAAGATGGCGCGACCTAAGGTGACCTAAAGGGATGCGCGACCTAAGACCTAGCGACCTAAAGGGATACGCGACCTAAGAGAGGCATCAGGTCGAACGACTTAAGGGTGATGCGACCTACGACCTTAGCTCAAATACGAGCTACGAGCTAGCGACCTACGACCTAAGCTCAAATGCGAGCTAAGGCCTACGACATAAGGCCCTAACGTACTAACATTTGTCGCGACCTAAGTGGTGACGACCTAACAAGGAAAGGCTGAGCGACCTAACGCTGCAGAGGGATTTAAGGCCAGAAACGACCTACGACCTAAACCCCATACGACCTAACGTGAAACGACCTAACTCCGAAGTGAAAATTCAAGGCAGTGCGACCTAGCGCGATAACATGCGAACGACCTAAGGGTTAGGTCGCGAACGACCTAACTCCGAACACCAAAAATGGCCAGAACGACCTAAGTGCAGAAAATTCACCAAAACGCTAAAAATTGGAGTTTTTCGCCAATCCAATCCAAACCAAATGCAAATGTGCATGCAAAAGTGATAGGGAATCATTCCCAACAGTCCAATACAGTTATAGACTAGATTTGTGAGATAAAAATCTCACCTTTGCACCAAATATCAATGAAAAATGAAGTTTTAAGCAAGCAAGAATCAATCCTTCTTCTATCTAAGCACAAGAAGCTTGAATCCAATGTCTTCTTCTTGAATTTGGAGTAGAAAGATCGATTGCAATTGAATTTGAGTTTTGGAATTTTAATTTCCCATTCCCTCCACCATTAATGCCAAAGCTTGATTAGTTAGGAAATTTATGAAGAGTGAGGAGAAGAGGGTTGGAACTTGGGCTTAATAGGCTAAACTAACCCAAAGTCCAAAGCGGGAAACGTTAGTGAAATTTCACTAACTCCAAACCTATCGATGTTTATACTTAAAAAGTTGTAAACGACATTTCGAACTCAATGGAAGTGGTCTCGAGTCCTAATTTGACCGTTTGCAAAAAGTAGCTTTTCGGACCAAAATCCGATTAACGAGTTAATATTTAAATAAAATATTTAAATACAAACTCGATAAATATGCGGGTTGTTACACCATAGCACTCTCTTCAAAACCCCTAAGTCGATTTGCCAATCGGATGAAGATGATCGCGCTCGATTGAACGGTCGAGACTTCTCTGATTTTTACTGATCAATGATACACTGAATCGAAAAACGAACACCACAAGTGAATTACGCTAGTCGAGAGCTTCAACATATAATTTTTTCAAATTTTTCTAAGGAATTTAAAATTTATGCTTTGAATTTGATTTGCAATTGGATCTGGATCTAGAGTTTGTTTGCCTGCCATTGAGGAGGAGAGAGTTGAGATGTACGTACAGACAAATAATAATTAGGGAGGCCAGGGTTTATAGCAGGATATTTATGGGCAGAATTGAAATTAGAATAGATGGATAAAACAGATATGTGCGCTAACGCCAAAGTGGCCCAAAAAGCCCGTTTCGACTTCGGAACGAAATTAGGTCAACCCATATATCAAAATAGATGGTTTAAACTATTTTAAACGCAATGGAAAAGGTTTCAGGTTCAAATTTGCATCGTATGAAGAAGTTATTCTAAAATCAATATTTTCAAATTGATTTCTATTGATTTTAATTTATCGATTTCAGGGCGTTTCGAGTCTGTATAATCAAACGATAAGTCTGATCGCTACGAAACTTGAAACCCTATAATAATTCACTGTTACGGATCCAATGAAACTTGTTTCGTCGAAATCCAAGTTAGTGGCCAAAATGGCTTTTTTATATTAATTAAATAAATTAAAAGTCACCGAATTACATCAAATTTTAGATTTCACTTCTAAAATCGACAAATTTAATCACTATAATTTTCCTAATCATTCACACTAATTAAATTAAATTTAGATGTAAATTTAGAGTTGATAAATTTAACAACTTCACTATTTACCTCAAATTCATTGAGTTTAGAGATTGTAAATTAAATTCTCGAAAAAATTCATTTAATTGCTTTTCATTCTATTATTCCGTCTATTATTATCCGAAGTATGCAACTCATGTTGGTTTGTAGCTGTTGCATTAATATTCTCAAATTCCCTCTTAATTTCCATTAACGTAATAGTTTAATATTAAATTTCACTTATTTACAATAAATACACTAATTGAATTTCAAATTTCAAATAAATTAATAAATCTTGGTTTTTCACTTCTTAAATCACCCAACCGTCATATTATAAATAAAATTAACATGGATTGCATCTTATAGAATTAACAAACTTCAATGACAAATCAAAACTACCCTAACTACACAAATTAGGTCAAAAATTTTCAATTGGTTTCACATTAAATTTATTAACTACCCAAATAGGTATCTTAACAATTGTAACTATTGAACTTTAATTACCTTTAAGCTTATAATACTAGAATAACAAGTTCTCATTTATTAAAGAATTTCATCAAATACCTTCCATTACTTTAAGTTCATTCCTGTATAACACCCATCACATTTCTTATTAACATTAATTTTATCAAATTTTAGTTTATCCCATATTATTACATCAATTAATGTAACTTTGAAATTTATTATCCAACTTACTATTTCATATCTTAATCCCATAATTTCATTTGTTTTCTCAAATTCCATTTAAAATCAAATCATAACATTTAAATTATTTTATTGAATTAGAATTTCATTCAAGTCATTAATTATTAACTTGCATTAACATGTTTCCTAAATTTGCAATCAATTACTATAACAACGTGATCTTACATTAACTAATTCAATGCCTACCCTATACTCTTCATATTCAGTTTATATCTAGATATAATACTTACGCTATTTCATTAATTGAAATTTTATTCAATTTACTAATAAATAGGTTTTAATTACCATTCATACTTTTTTTAGTGTTCATTTCAATATTAATTTTTAAAGTTTTTTTTCTTTTACTTCTACTAAATTTAATTACAAAATCTCATTCATTTAACCAATTTAAATTGCCGAAAATTACGGGTCGTTACAGGTAAAATTTATAACCTAAATAATTTATATCATCAAAAAATGCTACTTCTACAGGACCATAATACACATATTTATGTATTTTAGGGAGAGAATGAAAAGAAATGTTGTTGGCCAAGCAAAGACGGCCAGATTTATAATCTTGAGTTGGCAAGCTGGTAAAGCATATATAGTATGCATACTCCATGATTCTACTGACATAAAATTGATTTCTCATGCATTTCAAATTTTACGAATGTAGTATGCACCAACCGGATTAATATTACAAGTTGTGCATAAAAATAACATTATGTAAATCATATTGCAGCTAAATTTGTAGCTTCTTCACAGAAATTGGCAAATATTGCAGGCACCTTCATCTCGGTTAAACCTATGGTTAAAGAAAGATGTAAATTACTCATAACACGCATATATATGGTCAGGGCTAATTCATTCTTTAATTAGGTTTTATATACAACTTCAGGTTAAACAATATTGATTCCTTTATGTAACTAATTGTCCTAACTGAAATTTTGAAGCATTTCCTAGTGAATAGGGCAATTATACTGACACAGTTAGCTACAAAATCAAGTTGCTTCAAGAGTATAGGTAGTTGTGAACAGACTGACGATAAACAGTGTAGTTAATGAGACTAAATAGAAGGACAACAATAATAAAACCTACATAACATTTTCATATGTCCTTATAACCATCTCGAGCACAGAAGGAAATTTATTACCTATATGTAAACTTGTGGAACATGAATTTGGATTCAATTTTCATGAAAATTAATTAGACTATATTTCAAAACTAGTAAAACTAGTCGAATTTATGTACAACTATATAAATATTATGTTCAAAACTACAAATCTCAAATGACTTTCACCAATTCTTGTAAAACAATTATCAAACAAACTTTAAAAAAAGAACAAAACAAAAAGTTACCTACTTGATTTGCTCATTGATAGCGGCCTCAGAGTCATCAGCAAACTTCTGCCTAGCAATGGACACATTTGACGAAGCAGGCACGAGATCCAAATCCCTATTCAAGTTCAGCTCTATGAACGGTTCGTACACAACTCTAGTCAAAGGTCTGCTTTTCTCAGCAGCCATGGATAGAACCCCATGAGAAACCCTAGATCTGGCCAATCCTTCTTCCTCAACTCAGCGCACTCCAATGCCAGCTTCGCGAACATCAATCACTCCTCCACCTTCCAGTCCTTAATGCACGGATTTTGCTGTAGTTGTGGTCAAGGAGGGAGTTTGTGGGATTGAGGTCGTGGTGGACTAGGGTTTCCGATTTCATAAGCAAACTAGTAATTGTCATGAAGAACGGGATAACGATTGTTGAAAGATAAATTTCCAATCTTACCCACACCGCTTTTCATTATTTACGAAATTGCTATATTTACTAACGGTAATAACTGTTGTAAAGCGTTGTAACGGATATAGCCGTTAGAAATTTGTAACAGTTATTAGTGTTGTAAATTGAAAGAGGAAAAGTGTTACAAAATGAGTTGTTTGGTGTAGTGTAAAAATTCTTTTCTATTGTAGTGAATCCCTCCTGTATCCAAGTTCGATTTAAGGTACAATTTTTATATCAACTTAAATATGGAAAAGTTTCTTGATTTTCGAATTATGGTTTTACAAATTGCGTGGGTTTAATTGGCGATTTGGATCCGAATACTTTTCTGATTTAAGTACTTTCGTGTTTGAACTCAAATGTCACTTGTAGTATATAGCTCCAATAATTTGGTACTTTGATGTTCATCCCCAATAATTAATAGTAATCTAATACTTTACGGAGGTTCAATAACTACCAAAAAATTCATAACATCTAGAGACTTGGTGAACAACTAGAGTTTGGCTCGACATCTACTTACAGACTTGGTAGTTGTTAGAGACTTGATACCTACTTATAGACTCGGTAGTTGTTCGAGACATGCTAACTAGTTATAAGTTCAACAATTAGCTAGAGACTCGACAATAGTTAGATACTTGCTAATTAGTTGTAAATTCGACAACTAACTATTACTCAATGTCAAGTTATAAACCTAGCAAACACTTAAAGAATCATTGACTAGGTACAAACTCGATAACAATTTAAAGAGTTGTTAACCAGTGACAAATTTGATAACTTTTAAGAGTTCGGCATCTAGTCGTGAACCCGATAACTAATGAAAGAATCTCCACCTAGTTATGTACTCGTTAACTACTTATAAGTTTGACAACTGGTTATGAACTCGATAATTAATTATGAGTTCGACATCTTATTATAAACTCGATAACTAGCTATGAACTCAATAACTATTTTGAAAATCATCAAATAGTTACGAACTCAATCATTATTTATGAGTTTGACATCTTGTTATGTATTTGATAACTAGTTAAAGAATCTTCAACTAGTTATGAACTCACTAATTATTTATGAGTTCGACATCTAGTTATGAACTCGATAACTAGTTATGAGTTTGACATCTTATTATGAACTCGATAAATAGCTATGAACTTAATAACTATTTAGAGAATCATCAACTAATTACGAACTTTTTAACTATTTGTGAGTTCGACATCTTGTTATGAACTCGATAAGTAGTTAAATAATCTTCAACTAGTGGATAAATGGATGGCAAGAATGATTCTAAACTCTCTTCTTCTCAGGCTCACTTGAAATCTCCTACCTTCATTAAAGGATATTACTGGCTTATCCAATCTTCCATAACTACTCAAATTGATGTAGACACTATTCTTTAACAATTTGGCATTATTAATGTAAAAGCTAGGGTAACTGGCCCATCTGAAAGGATAGATAATCCTCTGAAAGGATTCTTTGCTTTTACCCTGATCCATATTTAGCACTTGGTGTAACTTCCCTTCCCAGAATTCCCTGTAAGATTCTTGGATCATTTGAAAATTGCTTAAATACAATTGCCTCCTAACTCCTATACTTATCTGAGCTACCAGTAAATACTTGTCAAAGAACCTTAGCCCCCCCTTGATGCCGAAACTCTCCATTCATTGGTAAATCTTGTTAACGTAGAGAACAGCCAGTTGGGATCCTATGTTGCCCTTTTCCTCATCAAAAATCCTGATCCTTTTTGATTAGTATAACCAAGGACTAAGAAAACACGTTCTTTTATATCAAGAGCCATACCATTCGAATCGAGGGGTCCATCTCTATCCCCATTAAGACTCGTTATTTTTCTTTATTTTTATACTATATTTCGTTATTCTATTATAATAGCTATTCGCTTTCAAAACCCGCTTTTAAGGGTACAAATCCTTGTGTTACTAGTATAATCAATGCTTTGAGCCTGACATATCAAACTATGGGGGATAAGCTTAAAATTTAACTGAAGCAAATCTTCGAAAATACTTTCTAATTCTGGAAAACCAAAAAGTGCTCGATGAGGCCCCAATGGTCATGAAGGATGCTCATTGAACCAAGCTTTGGTTATCGGCAATCAAAACAACTTTTCTCCATATTCTCGCATTCAGTGTAATTCTTTCGGTAATCTATTGCGATAACTCTACTAAAATTTCTTATATTGACATCTTATGATGTTAACTTTAGTTCAAATCATACCGTCCTAATTGCTAAGATGAAGGATCATAAATCTCATACCTCATCCTTTTCTATGACAGCTAAAGCTGCCCTTTTTGTTTATTTTATTGCTAATGCTCTAAAGGCTATTGAAAGTACCATAAGGAAGAAAGATTCTGACGATTTGTCTGGTGCTTCAACTCCTCCATGTAAAAAGACCAAATTTGGAGGAGGTCAAACACTTACTACTATTGCTGAGAAACTAAACGTAGCTACAGGTATCATTGACCAAGATTCCAATGTTATTGACTTAAGCTTACCAGACCAAAATCCTCAGAACCAAACAGAAGTTGCTCACACCCCGCATCCTATTATAGACATCATGAATCCCTTATGTGCAACGTCTATATAACATTGGTACCAGGAGTTGTGCCTAATTCCTCCTCTTATTGAATCATTTCCTTGTGAAGCTTAGGTCCAACCCGTTCCTTTAGATTCTTATATCGGTTGTCCAGCCCCCATTCGTGGCCTCCTTAATACCACTACAGTTTCCAATATTTTCTAGAGATCATCTTTACATTCTTTTTCAATAGCTTTTTTTAGCACGTGTCTTTACATGTTTGGCGATATATATTTCTTTTAATTTAGTACAAAATTTTACTTATTTTTCATTCATTATTTTTTTAATAGGTGCCTAAGGATATGCACTTTCTTCAATGAGCCTCCCATGAATCTATTAATCAAGCCCAAAATTTCAACGAATAGATTTCATTACTGGTGACAAAAATCAGGTCTCTTGAAGGCTAAATCCTTAAAGTCACAACAACGAGGGATGAGGTTATAACTAAATGGATAAACTTGCCTTAATCTTGAATAAAGAAAGAAAAGCTAGACTAGTGGCTGAGGAGATGGTGAAATCCCTAGAAAAGGAACTTGAGTAGGGCAATAAGGAAAATACTTAAATGGCTACAAAAGTTACAATTTTAAAAGATAAACTGGAAAGCAAGAGGCTGCACTTATCTATACATATAATATCATTGAGGACGCCAAAAGTAAAGTTTCCTTCTTTATAGAACAATCCCTTCCATAAATAAAAGAGCAATGTTATGAGGAGGCTCTCTTTATCGCATAATTCAATAATATCAAAAATTATCAAGAGTTGGACTTCCCTTCACTACCGAAAGTAAAGGAAACATTCAAAAGGAAATTCGACTTCAAATTAGAGAGTCTTTGGGTCACTAGAAGATGGGTTCCCAGAAGAGGAAATTATCGATCCTCAAAAATTACTATCTTTTGATAATCCCCTCTTGATGGGTACCGAAATGATGATGATGGGGATAATGAAAGAAATGATGATGGCGAGGAAGGTGAAGATGGTGATGAAGATGATGATGCTCCTAAGAAGGAAGGAGGAAACGGCAGCAAGAATAGCAATGGATCGGGAAATAGTGGTAATGGATCAGGTGGCCATGGCATGAACCCATCAGCTCATGATGCAGACTTCCTTGACCTTCATGAGTTCCAAAATTCTACTTAAGAAGACATTATTTCAAAGGATGTTCATGCCCCTCAGTCGTCCTAGCAAAGAAAAAACTCGAGCTTTTGCCTCACACCACTATACAGGTATAAACTTTATTATCTTTAAATGATTATAACTATCCGTTAGCTTTAGCCAATAAATCTACTATTTTAGCAAGGGAAAGAAACGATATTTCTTTAGATTTTACACGAGAAGAGCGAGAAGGATGTGTTATGATTAAATAGAGAAATTAATTGATGATCACAATAGTCTATTTGAAAAATATAGAAGCCCTCTCATTTATGCCAAACGATTAGAAGATTTTAAAAATAAACGGGTAGCCCTACTCTTGAAAAGACCAGCCTTCAGCGAGATCTAAATAAGAATGAGCAGTTAACAACATTTTTCTGGATGCTTATCGAAGATAGGGACACTCTAATGGAATTACTCTATAAAATCTATACTAGGAATCTTTTTACTTACTTTTCCTTTCTAGGAAAGGAGAGTGGGGTTTGTTTAGGTGTTCGCATAATAGGCATTTGAATGATTACGACATTGATCCTCATCCTTAAGAATGCTGGAACCCACTCGTGATTGAGACCGTTCCACTATCCTTCCACAGTCTTCCTTCGGCAAAGGTCAACTTCAACAAAGAGAAATTTATCTCTGAATTTTACAAAGGGCCCATATTATATGAACTTGAATGGTTTCATTATTGTACCATGTAGTTCAAATAATTTATGGATTTCAATATTTTTATTTCTTTGTTGCTTAGGTTTTTTCTTAAAATACATAGATTAAGTGACTATTGAGCAGTTCTATTTCAATAGAACTTTTAAGTAAACTTGTCAAGCTAAAAAGGAATTTTTAAGGCGAAAACATTAATCCTCAAAACCTCTTGGCTAGCAAAATATTGCTTTCTTAGTGACCTTTAAGAAGATTACACACAATTCCCCCACCCATATTTTGATTTATTAGGTGATTAAAATGACAATATAATTAAAGAAATCTGGTCTAACTATGCTAGTACGTTATGCGGAGGGGCAGCCCCTCTGCCTAGAGATCAGATTATCGTCGGTTCTCCCAAGTCAGTACTCCTCACTGGTTTAATACCCTTTTTTACTCCACTTTCCCTATGTCCGTCGGTTCCCTCAAAAAAGCTCAGACTGTCACTTCGAAAATTAAGAATTAAATGTATAAAACTAGAGTCCTTGATATAATATGAACTTATTCATGTTTGTAAACTTCATTGTTGTTAATGAAAGAGTACATTTTTCCATGCATTGATTTTTCTTTTTATTAATTCCTACTAGGAAAAACAACTAACTCTTGTTTCCAATGGCCCTGGCCTCCTCTCTCAACTAGATAATCTCAAAACCAGACTGATGTTAGACATTAGGAAGTGCTCTTTTCAAGATGCTTCAGTTCTGCTAATTCTAGCAAACATAGAAGCATGTAAATGGTATAACAAATACTATACGTTGAAGTCAATATTAAATGGTATGAATGAAATGACCTCGAGTTTAGAGGAGAAAATCAAAGAGAAAGACAAAGGGATCAGAAAGCTGAAAGAGCGCATAGATCCAATTATCGATCCGGACCCTAGATCAAAGGATTGAGGTCGATGTAGAGACTGCTCAACTGCATCAGAAAATTGAGACTCTTGAAATTAACCTATTAAAATACAAGTGTGTCGCCAATCTCTAGAGTTAACTTCAAGTGGAGGCTGATCCAGCCTTCCCACTCCTACTCCCACAAGAACAACTTGGTCCCAATCTTTAGCCGATGAAAAGAAATTCTTCCTTAGAAAAACACCTTCGAGTTTGGATGATGGGGAAATTGCCAGATGGTGCCGAGAGTATGAATATGAATGCACTCGGTTTCTAAAAGGAAAGTGCGATGAAAAATTTTCAAAATATCTCACCATTTTATCAAAGTCAAATCAAGAAGCTGGGACACAAGAAATACGCTCTTAAACAAACGGTTAAAAAATTAGAGAGTAGGTCAAAACATTTAAAAGGGGCCAATAAAATGCTAGAAAATGCATTAAAGATTCAAATTACCTATTTTAATGATATGAATATTATCCAGAAGAAGGAGAGGAAACTTAAAGAACTACTTGATGTGGTGATTCGTCGTATTACCAAACCATCCTTAGCCGTTGAAGTCTTAAGAGGGAAGGTGCAAGATCTTGAGTCTCAACTAAAAACAATTGAGGTAATGGCGCTTGAGAATTCCAAGTTTAATTCCATTGTATATTATTTGATTGAAATAATAGTAGCTTTGGGCTTGAAAATCGATTATTCATTCTCAGGTTCGGAAATGAACTAAAGATTGACCAGAGCAGCAGAGGCGTGATATAGACGTTATCAACACTTCTTTTTATATGGATGTGCCAACCATCTTAAGAATATTGGAAGCCCTCCTCTTTTGCTTAGAGATGCCCCTGCATTGAGCGAAAGTCATCCATGTCTTCTTGAGGTTGTGGAGAAGGGAAAAGAAAAATATACCCACATTATCCACTCCTTAACCTCATCCTTAAGAAGATTTGAATGGCTTTTCTCGATATTTGTAGAAAAAATTATGTAAACTGTAAATAAATTTGTATGTGAATAGTTGATTTTTTGAACAAACCTTATAGTTTCTTCTTTATCCTTGTCTTGTATTTGAACTCCTTGAGTTGTTTGACTTTTTGAATCACCTCAGAGCCATAATTTGATTATATTTGTTCTGTGGTCTCTGATTAAGCATAGATTTGTTTGCTCTTTATTTACTTGAAGAATGCTTTGGCCAGGCCTTAATTTGAGATTTGTTTATCTGGCTTATAGTATTTGTTTACCCCCTATGCATTTATAGAAGAAGCTTTTTACAATTTAGTGTAAAACCAAGTATTTTCTTACCTTTCCAACTCTTACTTCTCTTTAAATCCTTTTGTTTTTAAAAATGTAAAGCAATTTTCAAAAATTACTTCTTTCTCAAATTGATTTGTTTGTTTGTAAATCCCAAAAAAAATATATGAAATTTTTTTCCTATTGAACTTTGAAAATATGAAATCGTGGTTTTGAAAATCAATGTTTGGAATGATTATTGAGTTAGCAAATTAAAACAAACATTTCAAATTTGGTATAAATGTGGATCAATTTGACCTTCTTATCCTTCTAGGCCAAATGACTTCGTAGACGAATCTTTGTTGCTTAAATATTATTACACTGGCTAGTTTTCCAACGTAAACCTCTTTCGCTCAGTCTGGATTTCTTGGATGATTATTCGATGATTATATGAGTAAGAAAAGTTACCCGACCTTTCTGGTGAAGGTTGCTTTAATTTTTCCTTAGGGCACAATTGGTCGTGTTTGATTGCTCTTCCTCTAGAAGATCTCTTTTGCCCATCTTTAAGATAAAATTAGGCTCGTCCGGTTGATCTTTTTATACGAGCTTTCCCCTTTTTTACCTTTTTGTAAATATTTAGGCTGGTTAGTGTTTTGGCCAGGCCATCTTAGGAAAGGTCAAAGTCTAACCCATCCTCCCTTCTACAGGCACTTCGGTCGGGCCTTATAAGTGAAACTAAAGGCTGTTGGTCAATGCTTTGGCTGGGCCCGGTAGGCATGGCCAAAGGCTAACCCGTCATCCCTCCATGAAGCTCTCGGGTCAGGCTTTATCTACAGAACTGATGGTTGTTAGTCGGTGCTCTGGCTAGGCCACAGAGGTAGGACCAAAGTCTAACTTATCCTCCCTCTAGGAGTTCCTCTGGTCAGGCCTTATAGGAGGAACCAATGGACGATTGGTGCTTTGTCCAGGTCATCTTACGCGGGATCAAAGGCATGCTCCATCCTCCCTTGGATGGCGCTATAACTAGGACAAAAAGGTAGGACCGAAGTCTTGGGGTGATTTGGCTAGGCCTTATAGGTTGGCTAGAGGCTTACTTTAACCTCCTTCTATGAGATTCTATGGTTAGGACTTATAGGCGGGACTGAAGGCTTATAGCATTTTGACCAGGCCCTTGTGACATGATCAAAGGCTTTTTCCTTTATTTTGTAAGTCTTTTTCATGAAGCACTTCTCTTTAATAAGCACTATATCTTTATAGATACATTTTCCTTTTGTTCAAGTCTCGTTAACAAACTCTTGAAGTTCCTCTTCCCCAAAAAGTTTCAACCATTCCTTAAAGAGCTCGATAGTTATTGGTATCATGTCCATTCATTTGGTGTTATTGACAATATGCTTCTCCGAGATTTCTATCATTTCCCTATAGCTTCTTCTTTGAAGGCCAGTAGTCCAATCTTTCTTTGGTTATGATAGATATTATCATAAGAGATGGTAAGGGAAAAGGATTTAGCATATCGGGGGTTTTTAGCGAATTGTGCTTTTGGTCCCTACTTCATTCTTTTGCAATAGTGGGTAGGTTCATTAGTTCTAACAGTAAGTTTTCTTTTTAAAGACTCTCGAATCCTAATTGGTGTGGGGGTGGGATCGATTAATCCCTTCCACTTTTGAGTAAACTTATTAAAGTCCCTTGTCATTTCATCTTCGAAGATAGTTCCTTTATCTTGGAGTCGTATAGCCTTTCTTACCTCCGTGAATGGATCATTCCTTTTTCTGGTTCTCTCTACCTAGAGTAGGATAATAATGAAAGATTGGAGTAGGTCCCATATGAAATGAAATTATGCTCCAATTGTCCGGATCATAAGGAATCACCCGCCTACTTTCTGCTAGATTTTTTAGTGCCAAGTTCCTTAATTTTACTACTTGTTCCTCCTGGAATTGAAAGTTACGGGTGTAAGCAAATTTGGTTAGTGAGGCATGGAAGATCATTGTTTGGAGATAATCGTTATGCAGTTCAGCAGGTTATGTGAGATACGGAAAGGCCTCTATAGGATATGCTGGATATGGAAAGTTCTCTATAGTGATACGTTAGATATGGAAAGTCCTAAGTAGGATATTGTAACAATCCCGGTTTTGAATCAAATTTAAATTGGTAGGTAATATAAAATTTTAAATTCAAATTATGGATTAATTTGAAAATGTGGGAATAAAGATATATAAATAAATTATAGTTTGGAATTTGAATTTGAAATTCAAGTACATATATGTTGAAAATAAATATTTATAAAAAGATATTGTTTGTTTATTCATTTACAAATATAAATTGATTGTATAATAATTTTTAAATTTGAAATTTAAAAGTAATTATTTTAAATAATACATTGGATTTAAAACTCTATATTTTAATAATGGAAAAGGATTTATTTTGTATTTATAATATGATGATTTGAAAGTTATATTTTGAAATTTATATAAATAAATTTACAAAAGCTATTTAAAAAGTTAAGATCAAATATATACATATTTTTGAAAAATTAATAAATTTTGAATAAAGTATTTAAAAAGGAAAAGTAATTATAAAATTTGAAACTAGGATATCAACATATATATATATAAATATAAACTAATATATGTATATAAGATTTTTTATTAGTAATGCATAATTTGATTTCAAAGCATTAGTCTTAAGGTCATTTAAAAAGTTATATAAGTGTAAATATAAAACTATATGAATATAAGAAAAAAAATAGACAAACATGTTTTATAAATTAAAATAGAGTAAGGTTTAAACCATAAATTTACAAATAAAATTTTGTAAAGGATTTAGGCATAAAATACAAATTTGTGACATTTGTAAAAAAATAAACCTATGTAATTAACAAATGTAATCTTTTTAACCAAAGAATTAAACAAGTGGAAGACATGAAGAGAAAATTAAACAAGTGTCATGTGTGATTTTATTTTTCCTTTTATTTTTGAAATTAATGAAAAAAAAAAAGAGAACAAGTTCTCCTCTTTTCCTCATTTTCTTTTGATCCATTTAAAACAAAAAATCAGAATCATCTCAAACATCAAAACCAGATCAAAAACAAAAGAAAATGAAAATAAAAAACCAGAAATCAAAGGATGATCAAACCTAAGAATGCAAAGGCAAGAATTTAAAATCAAAATCTGAAAGCAAGTTTTAGATTCAGATTCATGTTGGCTGAAGCAATGCAACGCAAATAGGGATTCAAGCATATCAAATGCAAGTTCAAAATGCAAGAATTCAAATCAAATTCAGGTCAAGAACCTAGAAGACAGTTTCAAACCAAATTCAAAAATCCAAATATCTGTCTTCAACTTCAACCTGAGGATTTAAGGTTCAAACTCAAACAAACCTGAAGCAAACAAACAATTTCTTCACATTGTAAAATCTGATCAAACTATAGATCATCTCTGATAACAAAACAAAACAAAAGAAAACAGCAAAGCTAAATTCAAAACCTGTTCAAATTTTCAACCCAACTGGAAGTCCAAGATCAGATCAAAACCCAATGTCAGTTTCAAAGCTGCTGATCAAAGGTTCAAAACCAAGTTTCCAGGATCAAAGCTGTAACGACCCGGAATTTTGGGTCGCTAAAATTGAACATTTAATTCATTTTAAATGTTCAATGTGGATTATAATTTGAATTTTTTTGAAATAAAAGACTTTGATTAAGTAAATAGAATTGGTTAAATTTCAAATATGGGAATTTAATTGGAAATTGAATAATACTAATTCAATATTAGAGTTGGGTAATTGGTAATTTCGAGTGTAAATGGAGATAAAATTAGATTCTAAAATTTAATTTAGGTCTAATTGGGTTTGAGTTTTAATATTGGACCATTGGAAGAAATTAAAGGTCAATAGATTGAATTTGGGCTTTTATATTAACTTAATAATAGGATTTAATAATATAAAAATGCAATTAATCGGATTTTGAGTCGAAATGAGTCGAAATGATTTTTAATGTGTTTATAAATGTTATATGAATTATTGTTAAGTTAATAAAAATTTTGCAAGTTAAAATTTAAGCGGTTTCGGCAATTTCGAAAATCGCTTAATTTAATAGACGAGTTAAAATAGCCTTCCGGGGCACAGTCTCGGAATTCGACGAAACCAGTTTCATTGGATCCGTAATAGTTAGTTATTATCAGATTTCAATTTTCGTAGCAATCGGATTTGTCGTTTGACCCCGGCAGCTCGTAACGCATCGAAATCGTTTTAATCAGTTTAATTCAAAATTGATCGTTTAATTCCGTATCTCGTGCATACGATCAAATTAGCTTACGAAACCTGTTCCATTGTGTCTGGAACGCTGAAAAACTTTAGAATCGTCTGTCGGAACGTGAGAATTGGAGTTCGTTTGCATACGATGTTAAATTAAGAAGAATATTATTAAAATATTATTAAATTTATATTGTATATTAACTTTTCAATCCAAAACCCTAATAGATATCAGAGCCGCCGCCACTTATATCGTTCATGGCCGAAAATGCTCCTCGTTTCCCCTAGATTTTCCCTTAATCCTTACATCTTTTCAAGAAATCTTCTACTGGGATATTGACAAGCACGTTGAGCTCTACGTTTCGAGCGGTGGAGATGGAGTTTCGTCGACGAGATGAGGGGATTTGGGGCTACGTTCGTAGTCGCTTTCGGCCCAATTTTAGAGAGAAGCACGGCACTGAGCTTCGTGTATTTCGGGGTGGAGGTCGAGTTGAGTGAGGGCTACTCTATGGTGGAATCTGATCGTCCTCGAATTCGACGAAGTTGAAGCAATTCGAAACCCGATATCGTCGTTTATGGGTTGATTCCGTTCGTAATCATCCTGATGCTTGCGTGAGGAAGGGAGTGTCGTGCGGCCTTGATTTCAAGCTTTGATCGTGCGGCCAGAAATTAGTTTGGGTATAATAAGATTAATTTTAAAAGAATTGTTTTGAAATTGGTAAATTAACTTTGAAAATTAATAACTCTTGCATGCTGTATCAGAATTTTACGAAATTGGCAACGTTGGAATCGCAGAGACGCGTACTACGTGATGGTGCAGATTCGGATTTATTCCGGGCAAGTAGAAATTTGGGTTAAATCGGACATCGTTCGGTTTAATTTAAATTTCGAACGCTCGCCGAAACTCAAGGTGAGTTATTCTCACTCACGTCTGGATACTAGTAAAGTTAGACAGCTAATATTGACTGTTTGTTTGGATGTTTAGCTGAATATGTTGATTATTTTCAAATTGAATCGATATATTTATAGTTGTGCTAATATTTGTGGGTGCAGGGAAAACAGGTTGGAGGGATCCAACAGGATTCCTCACATGTAGTAATTATCTTTATAATTGATAATGATGCCTGTTTATATTGTGGTTGATAAATTTGGATTTAAATTTGTATTATGATGTTGTTGGATAAACTGTAAACCCAGAATGATAATTTTAAAGGAATTTGGAGTTTTAATTATAAAGAAATTAACTTGGGTTTCAAAAGAAATTAAAAAAAATTAATAAATAAGGAATTTAAAGGAATATAAAACTTAGAATCTGTTGGATGGAAAAACTGAAATAAAGTTGTATTGGAATATCGCTGGTTAAATTATAAATCCATAATTTAATTATAAATGGATAAATTGAATTCTAGAGAAATAAAGATATTGTTAAATAATGAATTTAAAAGAATTAATATTTGAAATCTATTTAGAATGGGGATTGTAAATTTGTAAATCTGGATTGATAAACAAAAAGAAAAGTTATTAGTTGATAAATGGTAAATAAAAATTTATGTTATTAAAATATAAAACTAAATTTGAAACAATTTGACAGAAATCGTGAGAAGGATTTCTGTAATGTTTAAGTGGAAATGAGATTCTCTGGGAAAACCAAGTTCTAGTTTAAACTGATTTTATAAAGAGAAAGTTTTGAAATTTAAACTGGTTTAAAAGAGTGTTTGGAAATTTTTATTTTTAAAGTAACTATTTATAAATTAGTAATAGTAAAGTAATTATTCTTTTACAAATGGATTTGTTTAAAAAGCTAGTTCTGACTTAAGTATATTGAAAAGTATTAATCTTATTACAACTCTATTTTTAAAATATAGTTTAACTAAAACCTTACTTTAAATTAAGTTATATCTTATAAATAGTTTTACTTTAAATATTTTGAAATTATATTTTGAGTAAATAATTAGTAGTAAATTTACCTATTTTAAAGTATATTTTAGAATAAAATGTTTTAATTATTCTAAATCTAAAATGTTTTGAACTTGGATATTTCCAATGGGAATATATGGTAAAGGATTTACCTTGTAAAGGAAAGAGCTTTGGAAATTGTTTTCAAATGGGTTTTGAAAATTTGAAAATAATATCTTTTAAAGAAATTTGAGGCAAATAAATAATTTGAGAATTATTTATTGTGTGATGGATGCTTATGGATGTTTATGAATATAAATTGATAGTTAAATCACCGACTATCAATATTGGACAATGCGAGATCGTTTCGAAGAGACCGGGATCGAGATTTATTTCTCGAAAACCACTTCGATCCGATTTGTACGTTTTCGTGCGAAAAACGTGTTTAGAGTCGAAGATGGAGCAGTGAAGTGCAAGGGCTAGTCGCTACTAATCCGGAGGATATTTCCAAATGGATGTAGTAGGAATAGTGCCTTCGGTTCCGTTCGAACCCGGGACGGACTTGTATGGATGAATGCTTGCGAAACATCGTCAGGTGGACGATGGGCATTCTAAGTGAAAACGTTCTAAAGTAACGCTTAGCCTCAAGCCTCATCAACCGAGAATGACTGAAAATCAGGGGATATGCAGCAAGGTTAGTGGGTCATGCCCAAGCAGGACAAGATATTTCCCCTGTCAAGATGTCCCTTTTTATTTCGGCTTAGTGAGTGGTTGGTCGCGCCAACCACGGGGTTTATCTTGTTCGGGACTGTTCAGTAAGGAATGGTTCCGGCCTTGTGTTGCAGGGGATGAAGGGAGTAGTCCTCGGTACGGTGATCTAGGCCCCGTACTGTGACAGGTGGTACCCCGGTGCCTAGTCATTGGTGGAAATCCATTTTCCCTACGAGCCTTGTACGAGTTTTGTTTGTATTACCCACTTTTGTGGCTAGTAGCTGGAATTTAATAGATGTAACAATTTCGGCTATTTTATAAGTATTTGTAAATAGACCCTATTATAATATCAAAGGATTTCTATAAAAAGTGTTTTAGCTATCGTAAGGTAAAAACCCGACATGTTTATTTGTGGCGTGGTCTTACGAGATGCTTTTGTTTTCAAAAGGATTTTTGAAACTTTAATAATCAATTTGGATGCATTATTATCAGCTGGTATTCCAGACTGACTCGGGTGTTATTTCATTATAATGCTCGGGTCAGACCGAGTATTATTTGTTCAGGGTAGGTTGCTATGGAGCAGGAGAGGAGCTGGAATCCGAGACGTATATATGTATCTATATATATATTTCCGCTGCTATGATTGTATGGTATGTCTGATTCGTATTGATTGATGTATGAGATACTCTGATGATATGATGTATAAAACAGTGATAGTTTTCATTTTGTGTAAAGTTCTATATTTACTATTATATTTTATTCCGCTGCGACTGTGAGATTCTGATATTGTTTAGTTTCTTCTTCTTCTATCTCTTCATCTTTAACCCTAATGGTTCGTATTTCTGTGCCACTTGAGTCGATTTGTATAGAATAGGGTTGATTCAAGGGGTACGGATTTGCTGGCTGTCACACTTGGTATCAGAGCGTAGGTTGGCGACAACCTAGGCTTTGGTGGGGAAATTACTCATTAAACAAAGTCAATAGTACTCTATAATGAGTTGAGAGTAATAATAGATATGAGGGCGTACTTGTTAGTGCATATAAAAATTGTATTATACTGTGTTGACTTATCGGTTGAGTGTTTATGAATTCTGGTCGGTGCGGGAAGTACAACCGTATCGATAGGGATTTCTAAGCTCTTAAACAAGATAAACCGACATAGTATTGTTTTTAAAGGTGGTTAAATGAAATAATTTTACCCAAAATTATATTTTGATATCAAAGAAATAGTTTTCTAAAATTATATATATATTTGGATGATTGGTTGTTAATGTCTAAATCAAATAAGAATCTAAAATTTAATCTGAAATTTGAAATAGTTATAATGAAAATAAAATTCTGCAAATATAAATTATATAAAAGAAAGAATAACTAAATTTGAATTAAACCAGAATTTAAATCCTGGAGTTTAGGAAAGGATTTTAAATAAAATAAAAGTTTGGAAATTTAAAATCCAGGGAAAGTTTGAAATGTTTGTTGAGATTTGAAGATATTTGAAGGTAATGATGGAATATATTTTTAGGTAATGTTTTTGAATGGAAACTGTTTTGAAATGAATTTGGGAAAGTAAGAAGCATTGAACTCACTTCAGTCGCTGGAAAATAATCCTGATGATGATGGCCACATCATTAGAATTCATTTTCGAGTTTCTTAAGTGATGGATTGCTTCCCTAATACTTGGTTATGGTATTGTTTAGATTTGTTGGGTATAACAGTTGTTTTGGAGATGTCGAAATAAGGAATTTGTTTTTGGTATAAACAAGTTGTTTTGGAAAATCTTGAGATTTGATTTGATATACCACATAGGTATATAATTGATATATTTCAAAATGGTTTTGAGATAAAACCGGGTAAATTTAAATTCTGGAAAATTATATTTAAATAATGTGTAAAATTAAAATAAATTAACTATTTAATTAATTAAGTAAAGTTGATAATAATAAGAAGAGAGAAATGAAAATTTTAATCTTGGAATTGGAAATGAATAAAATATATTAAAGTGAATTGGAAATTTGCATCTAACCTGGATAAGTTAAATAAATTGGACTTAGAATTAAATTGATTTGGGTTGAATTAAGATGTAGTGGACTTTGAGATTTTGGGTCATTGTGAAATGGAGTATACCCTCAAGCTATTAAGTGCTATGCTTATGGTCGAGATTATAAATTTAAAGGTTTGCAAAGGATTAAGGTGAAAGAAGATTTGTATCCTTAAAATTTCAGTGATACACACACACACACACACACATATATATATATATATATAATTTGAAATTGTGATTATAAAATGTAGATGGAGTAAAATGAGCTATATAAGCTTTAAAATAAATAAGTTGGTGGACTTATATAAATGAAAATGAAATTATAATCACAATTGGAAAATAGTTGAATGGTATGGGGAGTCCAAACTTAATCTCAAATGAAATGTGAATTGAGTTAAGGTAAAGTGGGATATAAAAGAAGCGAATGAACTTAAGTTTGTGAATAAGTTTTGAACTTGTATATGGAGAATTAAACTTGGAAATTTGAAATTGAATTCAATCTAAATGAATTAGAATTAAATTAAATTGGATATAAAGGGGAAATGTAAATTGTTTATAATTGCATAAAGAAATTCATATTCTTAAGTTATTAAGTGTTATAATTGAAACTTGTGATTATAAGATGGAAATGGACTTAAATAAGCAATCTAAGCTTTTGAATGGAAGTGAAATTGTAATTTATTAATGGAAAGAGTTGAATGGTGTGGAAAATTCAAACTTGACCATAAATGAAATGTAATGTGTAATGAAGCAAAGTGAGAACATAAATGTGAATGTTCTTAAGTTAGCAAATGAGTTTTGAAATTATGTACGAAGAAAATGGAATTTGTTTGATAATGAAATTGAAATTAAATTCCAGTTGTGTAATAAATAATATTGAATGGAGTTCAATCCTTATATGAGGGGTAAAAGAAGTGGGTTGCATTTAACTTGGCTGAACAAAATTTAAGTAAATCTTGAATCTAAATTTGGAAAAAACTTGAATGGAAAGAAATCTAATTTGCTGAAGGGATTATTTGAAAATGAATTTAACATAAGCTGAATTAAATAAAGAGAAGCTTGAAGATGAATTTAGTATAAGCTAAGTTAAATGAATATAATACTGGAATGGATACAATTTTGGAAGCTTGTTAATAAATTGAAAAGTAAAATGAAACCCAGTTTTGTTTTGAACATTGGAAAATGGTCGTATTGTAAGTAAGTTCAGTATGAATTGGGAAAGTGAATTAACACCTAACATGGATTAGGTTAGTGACTAAATTGAATTATAATTAATTGGGATTTGTATTATAATGGATAGAATTTGATAGTTAGTCAAAATTTGAAGGTAAATAAGAATCCTGATTTGGATTGGGATTTAATTATGGTAAAAAATATGGAAGTGTGAATGAATATGGAATTGAATTGTAATAATGATAGTTTGAATTTTAAATAGATTCAAAGGAGTGAAATAATTTAAAGTGGTTTCTTTGCTAATAAAATAAATCTAAAAATGGATTGAATAAATAAACAAAGTGCATGGCAATTTGTAGATGGATTGGAATTTGATTTGGATGAGAATCGAATGAAAAAAAAAATTGATATAAGAAGATAATGAAGATATGGTGAAAGAACTTAAGCAACTTAAAGGTAAAACAATAATGTTTGTGAATGAGCTTTATTAAGTAATCTTGAATGTAATCTGTTAAATAATTAAACTGAATTACAAGTGAAATGGTATCAATTAATTATTGTGATTAAGCTTTATAATTTTGTCTGGGATAAATTTTGTTTGAGTAATAAATTTGAATTGCAAGTGAAATGGTTTTATTTAATATTGTGATATGGATATAAGAGTTGTAAACAAATCCAAGATGATATGATAAAAGTAAACTTAAGTTGAATAATGGATTTGAAATACGAAAATCAAGACTTGATTTTAAAGAGAGAAAAAAAACAAAAATACAAAATATAATAATATAATAAAAATAAAAATAATAAAATAATAAAAAAATAAACTTAAGATGGATAATAAATTTGGAAGGTTAGAATAAGGATTGATTTAATAATTGAAATGGAATATGCATGCTTGGATTATGAACCATGAAGGATTGAATAAAATTAATATGAATCTAAACTGAAATTAATTTTTAATGGTTAAGAGCTTAAGTGGTGATTATTTTTGGCTTGAATGACATGAATATTTGAATGTATTCAGAATTGAGTTGTTTAAACAATAACTGAATTGGTTTTGAATAAATTGGAATGGATTGAAATGTTATTAAGTAATTTTGCAAAAGAATGAAAATGAATTATTAAAAGAAATGCAAATGCTTCAAATTTGAAATAAGAATTTGGGTTTGTGAATCAACTTGATATTGAAATGATATAGAAAGATGTTAGTGAAGCACATGTTAACCATATGTTAAATAACAATGAATTGGTAGAAATAAATATGGATTGTATATGGTGGACTTGCAGTATAAATCATTCAAGTGAAATAAAAATGAAGTTGGACTTGAATAGGTAATTTGAAAGGTGATTTAAATCTTTAAATTGTTGGTAGATATGGCTAACATAGTAAATGATGAAGTTTTCTTGGTTTGCCTATGCAATGGATGTGTTTGGCTTGCATTTACATTTGAAATGTTATTAAAATGCTTATATCTTTGAAAACTGATAAGTTGTTTGAGTTTAGTACAGGTACAGAAGACGTTCGAGAGAGTTGGAGCGCGTATATGCGTTATATTAACCGCTCGCTATTAAAAATTTGCTAAAAAGGTACGCCTACGCAAATAAAATTGGTAAATGATATATATATTGTGAAATATTTTGGTTTCCGACCGTGTGGGTCGATGTATATATATTTATTTGTATCGCGATATCGCGAAAGCTCCTCCGTACAGGGGAGACTCTGCCAAAATTTTCCGTAATTTTGGGAGTTAGAAATTTTTTTGGGATTTTGGGAAAAGTTAATTAACTTGGGAAGTTATAAGTTAAAATTAAAGCTTTAGAATATAAATAAAGCAAATGGGTTTGAAATTGAGCTAAAGGTTTTGGGAAGTGTATTTAAGTTTTAACTAGAGAAGTTTGGGTTAAGTTTATGAGTGTAGGAACATTCTTTCTACCTTAGCAAATTTCGGGGACGAAATTTTTATAAAGGGGGAGGAATGTAACGACCCGGAATTTTGGGTCGCTAAAATCGAACATTTAATTCATTTTAAATGTTGAATGTGGATTATAATTTGAATTTTTTTGAAATAAAAGACTTTGATTAAGTAAATAGAATTGGTTAAATTTCAAATACGGGAATTTAATTGGAAATTGAATAATACTAATTCAATATTAGAGTTGGAGTAATTGGTAATTTCGAGTGTAAATGGAGATAAAATTAGATTCTAAAATTTAATTTAGGTCTAATTGGGTTTGAGTTTTAATATTGGACCATTGGAAGAAATTAAAGGTCAATAGATTGAATTTGGGCTTTTATATTAACTTAATAATAAGATTTAATAATATAAAAATGCAATTAATCGGATTTTGAGTCGAAATGAATCAAAATGATTTTTAATGTGTTTATAAATGTTATATGAATTATTGTTAAGTTAATAAAAATTTTGCAAGTGAAAATTTAAGCGGTTTCGGCAATTTCGAAAATCGCTTAATTTAATAGACGAGTTAAAATAGCCTTCCGGCGCACAGTCTCGGAATTCGACGAAACCAGTTTCATTGGATCCGTAATAGTTAGTTGTTATCGGATTTCAATTTTCGTAGCAATCGGATTTGTCTTTTGACCCCGGCAGCTCGTAACGCATCGAAATCATTTTAATCGATTTAATTTAAAATTGATCGTTTAATTCCGTATCTCGTGCATACGATCAAATTATCTTACGAAACCTATTCCATTGTGTCTGGAACGCTGAAAAACTTTAGAATCGTCTTTCGAAACGTGAGAATTGGAGTTCGTTTGCATACGATGTTAAATTTAAAGAATATTATTAAAATATTATTAAATTTATATTATATATTAACTTTTCAATCCAAAACCCTAATAGATATCAGAGCCGCCGCCACTTATATCGTTCATGGCCGAAAATGCTCCTCGTTTCCCCTAGATTTTCCCTTAATTCTTACATCTATTCAAGAAATCTTCTACTGGGATATTGACAAGCACGTTGAGCTCTACGTTTCGAGCGGTGGAGGTGGAGTTTCGTCGAAGAGATGAGGGGATTTGGGGCTGCGTTCGTAGTCGCTTTCGGCCCAATTTTCGAGAGAAGCACGGCACCGAGCTTCGTGTATTTCGGGGTGGAGGTCGAGTTGAGTGAGGGCTACTCTATGGTGGAATCTGATCGTCCTCGAATTCGACGAAGTTGAAGCAATTCGAAACCCGAAATCGTCGTTTATGGGTTGTTTCCGTTCGTAATCATCCTGATGCTTGCGTGAGGAAGGGAGTACCGTGCGGCCTTGATTTCAAGCTTTGATCGTGCGGCCAGAAATTAGTTTGGGTATAATAAGATTAATTTTAAAAGAATTGTTTTGAAATTGGTAAATTAACTTTGAAAATTAATAACTCTTGCATGTTGTATCAGAATTTTACGAAATTGGCAACGTTGGAATCGCAGAGACGCGTACTACGTGATGGTGCAGATTCAGATTTATTCCGGGCAATTAGAAATTTGGATTAAATCGGACATCGTTCGGTTTAATTTAAATTTCGAACGCTCGCCGAAACTCAAGGTGAGTTATTCTCACTCACATCTGGATACTAGTAAAGTTAGGCAGCTAATATTGACTGTTTGTTTGGATGTTTAGCTGAATATGTTGATTATTTTCAAATTGAATCGATATATTTATAGTTGTGCTAATATTTGTGGGTGCAGGGAAAACAGGTTGGAGGGATCCAACAGGATTCCTCACATGTAGTAATTATCTTTATAATTGATAATGATGCCTGTTTATATTGTGGTTGATAAATTTGGATTTAAATTTGTATTGTGATGTTGTTGGATAAACTGTAAACCCAGAATGATAATTTTAAAGGAATTTGGAGTTTTAATTATAAAGAAATTAACTTGGGTTTCAAAAGAAATTAAAAAAATTTAATAAATAAGGAATTTAAAGGAATATAAAACTTAGAATCTGTTGGATGGAAAAACTGAAATAAAGTTGTATTGGAATATCGCTGGTTAAATTATAAATCCATTGTTAACTCCCTTCTGTAAGAGACTTAAGGAAAATGTAGCGACCTAGCCAATTCAAGAAACTAGCGACTTAAAAAAGGCTGCGACTTAAAGATGGCTCGACCTAAAAAGGAGAACGACCTAAAAATGCTTCGCGACCTAACGGAGGCCGCGACCTATGAAGCCTCGCGACCTAACAGGAAGGCTGCGACTCAGAAGATGTTTCGACCTATCAAGCTTCGCGACCTAAGAGTGAATGAGACCTAAAGACGGTCTCGACTTATGGAACTCTGCGACCTAACGGCATGATTGGCTTAGCGACCTAAAGCTTTCACGACCTAAAGGAGTGCTTCGACCTAAGGAAGGTCGCGACCTAAGGGATTCAGCGACCTAAGATCAGCTATGGCTACAGGAGAGTACTCGTGACCTAGGGTAGGTCGCTAACGACCTAAATGCCAGAGTAAAAAAGTTGACTATGCTGTGCCACAGGGGGATAGGTCGCTCACGACCTAGGACTTGTGCAAATCAGCATGCGTGTTCTTGTGGAAGGAGGGGCCAATGCTCTTCAGGTCGACTACAACCTACGACCTTACTTAGGTCGGTCACGACCTACGACCTTACTTAGGTCGGTCACGACCTACAACCTTACTCCGAAAAATGCCTATAAATATGACCCTAACCCCAACTAGAAAAGGACTTTTTGGCTGATTTCCTTCAAACACCGTTACTCTGCTGCATTCCAAACTAATCCAATCCAACACTTGAAGCTCTCAAGATATTAAGAACGCTACAAACAACTTCAAGAAGAGATCACATACATCCAACATGGATTCGAAAACTCTCATCTCCATCGAAGTTTAAGCTACTTGTTCTAAGTATCTTGTAATTCAAAGTGTATTGTATTTGGGAAGAATTGTATCAGCTTGTAACGAGATTATTAATAAAAAGTACTTAAAGTGGACGTAGGCTATACCCTAAAGCCGAACCACTATAAAATTGTTGTTGTTTACCGCTTTTCTACTATTATCTGCTTGTAATCTGTTCCCGAGTCGTCGGGTGGTGCTTTCACAATTACAACTCATACATCGGGGTGTTAGCGTTCAAATTCAAGCGTTAACATTTTTGGTGCTTTCACTGAGAATTGAACTCAGGCAAGTTATCATCATTGCTTCACAGAGGTTTGTAGAGAGAATTTCCATGAAAACCAGAAGTCTATCCGAGATAATGGCTCCTGGAAGGAAGAGTAGATCTGTCAGATCTGGGAATATTCAAGAGGGAACCTCCGCTTCCCCTGTACCTAATCAACCCATTCCGTCTGCTGGGGTTACGAAAGCAGAGTTGGATGTTGTAATATTAGGACTGAACCAGCAGATAAACGCCCAGAATGCACAATTAGAAGCTCAGAGTGCCCAAAATGCTCTAATTCTGAATAAGTTGAATGATTTGCTCGGGGCAAATAATCAACCGGCTGGTAATGGAAGGAATTATACTGGCAACATTCATGATGCTAAGGAGAGGAATGCTCCAGAAAGGGCTGCCAGTCCCTTTGAGCAAACGCTTCCTGAGGTTGGTGGATCTGGAACTCGACATGATGAGGAGTATCTTTCTGAGATGGTCCGGCAAATCATGAGAGAAAGTATGCAAAGGGTTGAAGATGAGAAAGAATGGGGTTTTGCCCCAAGTAAAACTCCATTTACTGAGAAAATCTTAAAGGCGGAGTTTCCAAGGAAGTTTGTCCCTCCAACTATCCCAGCTTACAAAGGGACAAGTGATCCGAATGAATTCTTGTATAAATATGATTGGCACATGACAGGTGCCAGGGCCTCAGACGAGATAAAGTGCCGATATTTCCCCGTATACCTTGAAGGTGTGGCTCTACTGTGGTTCACCAAGTTGCCAGTCCGATCTATTGATCAGTTTTCAGACTTGACCCGAAAGTTCAAGGAACAGTTTAGACTATATACTTCAAAGGCCAAAGACATCATGTCATTGTCAGGTATAGAACAGAATCCTGGTGAATCTATCAGATCTTTCTTGAACCGCTTTAATATAGCGCTGGCAGAGGTGGACAATGCTGAACCGCGAATGATATTGACTTATCTGATGAGGGCTATTGATAAGTCGAGCGAATTTGGGAAATGGTTAAACATGAAGGAGCCAACCTCCCTCGAAAAGTTCTACAAAAAGGCAGACGAATTCATACGCCTGGAAAGCCGTCCTGTACCGGTGAAGGCAGTGTCAGAAAAAGCTGAAGATAACACTGTTGCACCACGCAAGATTGAATCTGTAGGGCAAAAAAGGGAAAATAACAATGGGAAGAAACAGAGTAATCTGAAGAAGCCCCGATCCTTCAAGCCATCAGAGTACACTCCTTTATCAGACACGCCAGAGCATATCTTCCTTGCCATTAAAGATTCTGTTGACCTCCCTAAACCTATCCCTTTGAGGACCGGAAAAAAGGCTATACAAAGTGGGAAGTTCTGCCGCTTCCATAATCAACCCGGTCATGAGACTGATGAGTGCCGCCAGTTGAAAAATCTGATTGAAGAATTGCTAAGAAAAAACAAGCTGCAGCAATTTGTGAAAAAGAATAGCAACAATCCTGCATCGTCAAGTCAGGGGCAACAGGCTCCTGTTCATCAGCCTAGGATAGGTGAGAAAGCTACGGGGCATGAATCTGGAAGGCCCATTATCAATGTCATTACAGGAGGGCCTCACCCAGCTGGCAAGAGCTGGGGAGAGATGGAGAGATATGCCAGAGCTTTGAAATATGTTCCAGCCGAAGAAGACGTCTTTGTTTTAGAAGACACTACGCCCCTGAAACAACAGAAAACCTTCAGTGATGATATTATTTTCAGAGCCAGAGATTCCTCAGGTATCGAAGCTCCTACCCTAGATCCCTTAGTCATCTCTGCTGGTATTGGACCGGCCATTGTCAGAAGAGTTCTCATTGACTGCGGAGCATCATGTAATATCCTCTTCAAGAAGACATTCGACCAAATGAAAATCCCTATAGTCGATGTACAAGCCTCATCGCAGAAGATCGCTGGCTTCATCGGGGAGCCAAAGCAACCAATAGGAACCATCGATCTGCTAGTAGAACTTGGAGAAGGAGAAAGGAAAGTGGTCCGCAAGCAAACATTTGTGATTGTCGATGAATTTTCTGCTTATAATGCTTTCCTTGGCCGTCCAACGCTCGCAGCATTCAAAGCTATTCTAGCCCCGTGGTGCCTCACTATTAAATTCCCTACAGACAATGGAGTAGGAGTTATAAAAGGGGATCAAAATGCTGCGCGAGAGTGCTATTTGACAGAGTTGCGAGAGTCAAGAAAGAGGGAAATGGGAAAGGATGCGGCCACTCCGGTCCGCATCAAAGAGCCAGCCTTGTAGCAATTACGGGGCGGACCCTGCACTGGCGAGCATAGCGGGGCACGGAAAGAGATGGATCCCAGAAAAGCCAGTACAGGGGAGAATAGAGTAGTGCCGGTTGAAATGACGGTACCGTACCTGTTGACCCGAAGGACCCAAATAAGGTGTTGAATGTGGGTTCACAACTTAATGTGTCAATTCAGAATATCTTGATATCATTCCTGAAAGCAAATCTGGATGTCTTCGCTTGGACTCATGCTGATATGTGTGGAATATCTCCAGAAGTTGCAGTACACGCTCTGAATATTGACCCAAAGTTTACACCAGTAAAACAGAAAAGGAGAACCCAAGGTCCAGAAAGGTCAGCAGCATTAAAAGAGGAAATTGATCGACTCATGGAAAATAACTTCATCAGAGAATCTACATATCCGAACTGGGTTTCAAATCCTGTGTTGGTTAAGAAAGCTAATGGAAAATGGAGAGTGTGCATCGATTTTTCAGATCTGAACAAGGCCTGCCCCAAAGATTGCTTTCCCTTACCCAGGATCGATCAACTGGTAGATGGAACAGTGGGACATGAATTGTTATCTTTCATGGATGCCTACTCCGGATATAACCAGATCATGATGCATGAACCAGATCAGGAGGACACGAGCTTTATCACCGATGTTGGTCTTTATTGCTACAGAGTTATGCCCTTCGGTTTGAAGAATGCAGGGGCAACCTACCAAAGACTTGTTAATGCTATGTTCAAACCGCAATTGGGCAAAACTATGGAAGTCTACGTTGATGACATGTTAGTAAAGTCTAAGAAAGCAGCGGATCACATTGAACACTTGGCAGAAATGTTCGCAGTCCTCCGGAAATACAGAATGAAGCTTAACCCTCTGAAATGCACGTTTGGAGTCGAGTCCGGAAAATTCTTAGGGTTTATCGTCAGCGCTAGGGGCATTGAGGCTAGTCCAGCTCAAATCACTGCCTTGAAAGAAGTTAAAGCTCCTAGAACAGAGAAGGAATTGCAAAGTCTCAATGGAAAAGTTGCCGCCTTAAGTCGGTTCATTTCCAAAGCCACAGATAAATGTATCCCGTTCTTTGACGCCCTAAAGAAAGGAAAGAAAAACTTCAATTGGACTCCCGAATGCCAAAAAGCCTTTGATGAGTTGATTAGCCATATGGAGACGCCTCCAATACTTTCTAGGCCTGGCGATGGCGAGGATCTTCTTATATACTTGGCAGTATCATCACACGCTTTAAGTGCAGCGCTGATACGGGAAGACAAAGGGATTCAACATCCAGTTTACTATATCAGCAAAAGACTCACTGGGGCAGAGATGAATTACTCTAAGTTGGAAAAACTCGCCTATTGCTTACTAATTGCGTCTAGGAAGTTGAGGCAATATTTTCAAGCTCATCCTATCAGAGTCCTCACTGATCAACCTTTAAAGCAAGTCCTGTTTCGCCCTGAAACTTCGGGTCGTCTTCTAAAGTGGAATATTGAACTCAGTCAGTATGACATCACTTATCATCCCCGGAAAGCGGTCAATGGACAACCTTTAGCAGATTTCATTGCAGAGTTTACAGATAAAGGAAACAGTGAGGAAGAAACGTTCGACAATTCCCCTATCCAGTGGAGGTTATATGTCGATGGTGCAAGAAATGATTACTGTTCTGGAGCCGGAGTCGTACTTGAGACTCTTGAAGGTCGGTCATTATGCTATGCACTAAGATTGGAATTTCCTTCAACAAACAATGAAGCCGAATATGAAGCTCTTATCGCAGGACTGAAAATCGCTAAAGAACTAAACATACGAGCATTACAGATCTTTAGCGATTCTCAGCTTATTGTATGTCAAGTCAAGAAGGAATTTCAAACGAAAGGGGGAAACCTGCCCGCTTACTTGTCGAAGGCTTGGGAACTTCTGTGTGAGCTCGATCACTATTCAATAAGCCACATTCCTCGGGAAGAGAATATGAAGGCAGATTCCCTCGCAAAGTATTCAAGTTCTGGTGAAGCTCAACTATTGGGATTGGTCCCTGTAGAAGTCCTTTCAGCACCAAGTATAGACGAGATGGATATTGACTGGATTATGAATGTATCTCAAGAACAAGAGTCATGGATGACTCCAATACTGGACTACCTACTCAGAGGTTCTCTGCCAGAAAATTCGATAGAAAGACGAAAGCTACTAAGGAAAGCCTCTCGCTATGTAATTCAGGATGGCCGATTATACAGACGGGGATTCTCAATGCCATTGCTTCGATGTGTATCCCGGGAAGAGTCCAAAACAATCCTAGCTGAGGTGCATGGAGGAGAATGTGGTGATCATTCAGGTGGTCAAACATTAGCAAAGAAAATTCTCCGATACGGATATTTTTGGCCAGAAATTAATCATGATGCTGCAAGCTATTCCCGAAAGTGTGACAAATGCCAAAGATTTGCCAAAATTCCTAGAGCACCTTCAACTGAACTCACACAAATGGTCAGTCCATGGCCATTTGCAATTTGGGGAATGGATCTCATTGGGCCGCTACCGACTGCCAAATCAGGGATTAGATATGCTATTGTTGCAGTTGATTATTTTACGAAATGGGCTGAAGCTGAACCATTGGCTACTATCACCTCTAAGAAGATGATAAGTTTCGTGACCAAGAATATCATTTGCAGGTATGGTGTGCCTCAGAAAATAATCACAGACAATGGTACTCAGTTTGAAAGCGAGGAATTCCAAGATTTTTGCAGGCGATTCAAAATCCAAAAAAGCTTTTCAGCAGTTGCTCATCCGCAGGCAAACGGGCAAGTGGAAGCAGTAAACAAGATCATCAAATCAACCATCAAAAAGCAACTCGAAAGAGCAAAAGGTGGTTGGGTCAATAAGCTACCACTTGCACTATGGGCATACAGAACCACTCACAAAACTGCGACTGGGCACACTCCTTTCTCATTAGCATACGGGTCGGAAGCAATGATCCCGATAGAAGCAGAGGTTCCTTCACACAGAAGGATCCATTTCAACCAAGCAGAAAATGAAAGGCTACAGCTTGAAGCGCTAGATTTCCTTGATGAAAAAAGAGATGTGGCCAATCTCAGAATTGCAGCTCATCGGCAAAGAATAGCCAGACATTTTAATTCCAAAGTTCGCCAACGCAGCTTTGAGATTGGAGACCTAGTCCTGAAGAGAATTATGACAGCGACAGGTGTGTTTGGGCCAAATTGGGAAGGACCGTATGTAATAGGTCAGAAGCTTCTTGATGGCACATTCAAACTCACCACTGTTGATGGAGATCAAATTCCAAGGGCATGGAACAGCAACCATTTGCGTCCATACTTTACTTGAAAATTTTTTTGAAACGTTGTAAAAAGAATTATGAATGTATGATTCTTGTAATTGAAAGCAATTGTAAAACTGATGCAAGTAAATAATGAAAGAATATAAAGTGGATGTAGGCCCAATTTCACGGCCGAACCACTATAAATCTTGTGTTCCTTATTATTATTACATGTTTGCTTTATTCTCGATATAAAAGGTACATAGAATGTATTGCTGAAATGTCGATTTGAATTTTTGCAGACAATGGAAGTGAAACTTGCACATAAAAAGACCAAGTGGTTCTCGCCAAATTTCAAGTCACAAGAGCCCCGAATTCAAATCCTAGATAGGAAGTACTTCAATTGAACAGCCTATGATTTCGACAGAAACGGGTCTTTGCTAATAAATTGAGATTGTTTGAACAAACAAACATCCAATTAAAAAGCTAGTGCTCGTTCTCACGAAATTGCCTGACAATGAAGCACACTTCCTTGGATTAAACAAGTTACTTGTAAAAAAAAAAGGAAAAAAAAAGGGGGCAAAGGATCATTGAAAAGGCATAAGCAAGTGAACAAAGGAACAACCAAAGCTATCATCGGCAGCACAAGTCCTCTTCGGAGGCACGACTCTTCGGAGGATAAAGACCTCTGATGGGTCATACGCCATAAAAAAGAAAGTTCTCTACTCAACAAAAAAGATTGGAGGAGTCATGACCCTCCAACCATGAGAGAGTAACTTCCAGGCGATGAAAACCATCTCTGAGGCACATTTCACCAGGAGTTGAAGTGTTATGACCGCTCTTCGGAATTTCACTTCACCAGAGTTGAAATGCAAACAAAATAAAAGCCCTCTTCGAAGGCCCATTTCACCAGGAGTTGAAGTGTTATGACCGCTCTTCGGAATTTCACTTCACCAGAGTTGAAATGCAAACAAAATAAAAGCCCTCTTCGGAGGCCCATTTCACCAGGAGTTGAAGTGTTATGACCGCTCTTCGGAATTTCACTTCACCAGAGTTGAAATGCAAACAAAATAAAAGCCCTCTTCGGAGGCCCATTTCACCAGGAGTTGAAGTGTAACAACCGCTCTTCGGAATTTCACTTCACCAAAGTTGAAATGCAAAACAAGATAAAGACCTTCCTGGAAGCCCATGTTTCACCGAGGTTGAAATAAAACTTCCAAGTGTCGAAACGTGAAAAGGCTTTCCTCGAAGGCACAACTCTTTGGAGGTCCACGTTTCACCAAGATTGAAATAAAACTTCCAAGTGTTGAAACGTGAGAAATCCCTCCTCAGAGGTACAACCCCCTCCCGGGGACACAATTAAAAAAGAAAGACCTCTTCAGAAGCCCACGTTTCACCGAGATTGAAATAAAACTTCCAAGTGTTGAAACGTGAAAAAATCTCTCCTCAGAGGCACAAATTTTTATTAAAAAAGAAGAAAGAGAAAAATCCTCATCAAGAGCGTACTTGATGACTTTACCTATTCTAAAAAAAAAAAGAAGGGGGAAGAAAGTTAAAGTACATTCAGAGGTCCGCTTTACCACATAGAAGAATTCACTTGGCAAAATATATACATACGCAAAAGGAAAAAGTGATTTCTTCGAAGGACAAAGCGTAGAAACTTATATGAAGGAAGTTGCACTCTACGAAAATTCTCTTCGAGAATGAAGTAATTATTCTTTAGAAAACGAGAGTGCAAGTCCCCTCAAAATATACGATATTGCAGTAAGCTCATGGTATAGGGGCAACATGGTATAGTTACATACAAAGCGGTATAACTATGTCGGTAAAGTACGCTCAAACAACATACCACAAGCTCACCGCAACATCGTATAAATAAACTTGTGCAAAAATGAATAATAAATGCATTCTCAAATTCAAACAAAAGTCTGTACAAATAAAGAATCATTTTATTCAATTGCAGATATTGCAGATACAGGTTTCAAAATAAAAAGCAGGGGCCGGTGCCTGCACAACATCCGACCATTACACAAAAAAGGAATCAAAAAGCTCAACTCTTCATTTCTTCTTGCCGCCTTTAGACCCTTTACCCGGCCGAGTGGTTAGCTTTTCAGGTCTTTCAGGTTGGTCTGAAGGCATAAGGGAAGAAGGGGAGGGAGGTGCGACTGGTGCAATTTCCGGTTCCTCTTTAGTGGTGATAATTTTCTTCCCCCTCCTCTTAGATGTCCCATGCTTCTTTCTTTTCTTCGAGGAAGACTCACTCCCCGGAGTAACGAGAGCGGACAAAACTACGTCGTCAGAAGGAGTCCGCTCCGGAGAGATCTCGCCTCCTTCGAGTCCCTCATCTTTTTGCTCCTGCGAAGCAATAGGGTCATCCAAACCATGAAGAGCCTCAATTTTCTCCTCTTGTGACCCAGGTTGTGAAGCAGAAGGAGGAGTCACCTGAAGAGATGGAGGAGGAATAACCAGAGAAGGCGAAGTCTGCACGGCACTTGTTGTTTCAACTGCAGAAGAAGAAAAATTGAAAATGTTAGTATCTTTCCGAAAGAAGGGAGATATGGGTTCATCGAGATTCAAGAGGTAATCGAGAAGCTCATCAAATTTTTGAGGAATAAGCAGGTAATCCACCTGAATCGGACCAATGTCGAAATTACCTGAAGATGTTGGCTTCGTCAGTTCAATCTCATAATTCTGAGCCCCAATGTCCTCCAAAGCCTCTTCATCAGTAGGGGTAATTACCCCGGTTCTTGTAGGAGGCGGCGAATGAGCACTAGAGCCTGTAATGTCCACCTCGGGAGAAACTAGAGGACGTTCAGAGGTAGTAGGCGGTACTTCTTTTTTAGAACGCTCCTCTTCCGCCATCCTGGCCCGCGCTCTGGCAAGCTGCTCCTTTCCCTTGGCAAGAGCGGCACGGGCTTCATCATCAAGATAATGCTCTTCAAGGGCTGACTCAGCATATACAGCACCTTTACCACCGAGCATATCAAGTGCTGCCTCCCAAACTTCAGCCAGTGTGATTTCATACTTGGGGCCTAGAAAGGCAAGGCTGCCACGTCCCAAAATGTTGTGCAGATAAAAATCGAATAATGTGGAGCTAATGTCAGCTTTGGTTGCTTGATGAGCCTCTTCGGCCGCAAGTTTACCAGCAACAGCCTCGTCGCGCTCCTTTTCGGCCATAGCAAGTCGAGTTTTTAACAACTCTATCTCCAAGCTTTGAGAGCCGGTCTGTTCTCGCAGTTGTACAGTTTCAGCACGATATTCTTCTATGACCTTTTCCTTGTATGCAAGCTTATCTTCGACTGCTCTTTGACTGGCATGCGCATCTCGTATTTGTTGCTGAAGCATGCTCTCCTTTTGTGAATGGAAAGTAGATGAAGTAGCTAATTCTTCCTTAAGTTTTTCTACTTCCGCTTCCAGCTTTTCATTGTAGGAAGCAATACTTCTCATTTCGGCGTCATGCTGTTCGAGAGTCTTCTGCCACTCAGCCTTATCATTCTCCATTGTTAGCATGGCCTCGAGATTGGCTCGGTTAACCCTCTGAAGTTCGTCGACGAGTTTTTGCCAGTTCGACATTCTTTCGATATCGGTCCTGACAGCATCAAGATTTCGCAGCATAGCCGGTTTGTCGAGAGGAACCAAGTCGAGATCAAATCGAACCCCTCTCAGGCACCACTGAGGAAATCGACTTTGAAGAGTGGGAGGACCTTGCCCGACTTGGTATGCGGGCCGGTTGATGATTGCTTGAATGTCGGAGCGAACGGGAGCAGGAGATTGAGCAGGGACATGTTCAGAAGCTGAAGGAGTTGTTTCTTCAGTAAGTCTAGCCCGCTTGCTAGAAGAATCGTCTATGTGACTCTTTCCTCTCTCATCATGAGCTTTTCTCTTTTGGGTATCATCATCTCTATGGGGAAGATCATGTCTTTCTTGTTCCCTTCGGCGACGTTCTTCATATGCTCGTCTCTCGTCGGCTTTCCTGATGGCCCTCTCTTCATCCGACTCTCTGTAAGAAGGAAGGTAACGCCTGTAATCATACTGGCTACGCCTCCCGTAGCGCTGGAAATCATCATAGTACGAGCCGCTGCGCCCCATAGGAGAATCTGGAATTAAAATAATAAGCTTTAGAAATCTTTAAAGTACAAGAAGATAAGTGCATAGAAGTGATGAGAAATCCAAAGTGTCGTGTAACGTGTAAACTACGCGCATCGAGTTACAAACCACTCTGTGGAATAGAGGTAGTGATAACTTGAGTAGGAGGAGTTGACATCTGTTGAAAAGAAGATGTCGCCTCGATTACAGAAGAGACAGTTTTAGAAACATCATCTTTGAAAAGTTCTTGAGATGTCACAATTAAATCGCTCAACCCCTCAAAAACATCATCGCCATCTTGTTTTTTGGAGCTTGCTTTCTTAACTCCTTCACTAGTAGATTGAGGGGGTTCTTCCTCTTCAGTAACTGGGGCAAGTACAGACTTGTCAGATGGCCCCGCAACATCTTTCGGAATTGAACACTTAACTAGTGAAGTTTCTATAGAGGTTCCTCCCTGCAAGTGCTCTTTAGTGGAGACTGGGGCATCAGGAGTGCTCGTCGGAGAATCAGGAACCTCCGTTGGAACTTCATGTATTTGATTGGAACGAGAAGGATGTAGAAGCTCAAACTGATGAAGAAGTTCTTCTGTCAATAGAAATTTTGCGCTTCTTTCTTCAGCAGCCACAGTGCTTAGCCTTTCAAAAACTGACTTATGGCTGGAATCTCTAGAAGGAGGCGGAAGTGCTAGAAAAATAAGGAATGGAATCAGCATCTAGCAATACGAACCAGGTAAAACTTAGAATAAAATTAAAGAGAAAAAAGATCTCACTTCCTACTCTCCAGTCTGCGTAAAATTCTGCGGGGCAACGAATGTAGAAGTATTGATTCAGGAATCCATGTGCACTCTCCGGCAAATCCAAAATAAGTTTGCGGTTCCGCGCACCCCTTACAAGTACAATTGAAGGATGGTCCTTGTTCTTCGCAAAAGTGCACAGGTAACAGATTTCCTCAAAACTCGGAAGACGATCAAGAGTCCTCCTGAACAGAACACACAATCCCATCAAAATAGCATAGCCATTGGGGTGCAGCTGAAAAGGAGAGATCGTCAGTCGAAGTAGAATTTGCCGGAGAAATTCATTAAAAGGAGGAATTGCTCCACTTAAGCACATTTGTCGATTAATGGCAACAAAACCGTAAGGTGGTCTATCAGCAGAGTTATTTGGTCCAGGGAGTAGAACTTCTGCCTCGGCAATGCCAAATTGAACGCATGATTGATTAAGCGCCCGCTGTTTCAAAAGGGTAGGAGTTCTTTCCGGAGGATTCTCTAGTGGAATAGCAATCGGGAAAACCCCTTCAGCGTGTTCTATCATCTCTTCTTGTTGAGACATCATTCTACATAAGCGACTGGATGTTCAGATGAGAAGGTGCACGTTTCCTAAAAAGTGTGAAGTGTTGTGCAGAACTTTAAAAAAAAAAAGGAAAGCAAACATAACTGAAGTTAAACTAGTTGACAATTAGTCGACTATGAGATTTCAGGACTTGTTAATATAAAGCTCAAGTGAAGTGTTAATGCGAACGAATCAACTTTAACTGGATATTTTAGTTTTGCTTTAACACTTCACTTGAATTCATTGGTTCACAGCATTTCATTCACACAATTCATTTAAGTTGATTATTCTTTATCGACTAATCTGTCATTCGATGTGGGCGGTCAGTGACAGTATATTCGTCCCATTTCTCTGCAAATGTTATGTTTAAACAGGTTGTTAGATTAAAAGTTAGAGCAATCTGCAAAGGAATGTAATGAATTTCAAACAATTCAAGTCCAAGCAGTTCAATCAAGTTCTCTCAAATTTTTTACAGGTCATAGATCATCCAAACTGTCCCCCGCGACTTAGTATAGGTCAAGGCTATATTAGGTCGCCCTGTGCAAGTTCAAGAGGTTCAAAACAATGCAGATTTGTTCAAGTCCTAGCTCGGCCGCGACCTAGAGCCTATGGCACAAAAGAGTTAGGTCGTTGACATGTTAAGTCCCTCCGCAGTCATTCAGGGATTTAGGTCAACAAGTTCTTAAGTCGCACCTTGGTTCAGATTAAGATGGTCCAGATTTGTTTTAAGTATAAGGTCAGCCGCGACCTAAGATTTCAATCATCATTAAACTTAGGTCGTTACTTTCTTAGGTCGTTCTGAGGTTGCTCTGCTTTAAGTTTTGTCAACTTCAAGAGAGAGTTAGATCGCTAGTATTAGGTCGCATGGTTCACATTCAAACAGACACCACTAAGGTCGATTCTCCACTCACACGCTGCCATATCATCTCCACCATTAACCCGTTAACCCATTAGAGCCTTCCTCATCTCTTCCAAAGTTACAAACCAGCTAATTCGAATCACTGTAATTTACCATCTTCCTCCCACATCATCACAAATGACTCGAAAAAACCAACTCGAATTGCCTCAAAACCACCATACATCGGATGTATTGCTATATTCACAAGAATCACCACGATAACTCAATCAAAAGGTTAATCGAGTCGCGACTTATGGAAAAAAGCAGCATACGAAAATGTATTAAGAATCACAAGTGGAATATTCGCGGTTTGATGATGGATGTAGTTGAATGTTGATAGAATTCACTTACGCAATCTTATGATGGAAAATTCTAAGGATTGAGCTGATTGGAATCGTCCTCGAAAAGTTCAAAAGCTTGTTAATGGCAGAATGGATGCTGAAGAAGATGAAGAAGGGAGGGAGCGACCTACGGTATTTATATTCTGGGGCAGTAGAACGCGAACCGACACTACGCGACCTAACTTTCTCCTTAGGTCGTTTGTGACCTAACAATTCTTCAGAACGCGAGTTAAGAAGGTCGAAGCACACGACCTATGGCTAAGTCATATACTTCGAGGGGCAAATGTTAACTCCCTTCTGTAAGAGACTTAAGGAAAATGTAGCGACCTAGCCAATTCAAGAACCTAGCGACTTAAAAAAGGCTGCGACTTAAAGATGGCTCGACCTAAAAAGGAGAACGACCTAAAAATGCTTCGCGACCTAACGGAGGCCGCGACCTATGAAGCCTCGCGACCTAACAGGAAGGCTGCGACTCAGAAGATGTTTCGACCTATCAAGCTTCGCGACCTAAGAGTGAATGAGACCTAAAGACGGTCTCGACTTATGGAACTCTGCGACCTAACGGCATGATTGGCTTAGCGACCTAAAGCTTTCACGACCTAAAGGAGTGCTTCGACCTAAGGAAGGTCGCGACCTAAGGGATTCAGCGACCTAAGATCAGCTATGGCTACAGGAGAGTACTCGCGACCTAGGGTAGGTCGCTAACGACCTAAATGCCAGAGTAAAAAAGTTGACTATGCTGTGCCACAGGGGGATAGGTCGCTCACGACCTAGGACTTGTGCAAATCAGCATGCGTGTTCTTGTGGAAGGAGGGGCCAATGCTCTTCAGGTCGACTACAACCTACGACCTTACTTAGGTCGGTCACGACCTACGACCTTACTTAGGTCGGTCACGACCTACAACCTTACTCCGAAAAATGCCTATAAATATGACCCTAACCCCAACTAGAAAAGGACTTTTTGGCTGATTTCCTTCAAACACCGTTACTCTGCTGCATTCCAAACTAATCCAATCCAACACTTGAAGCTCTCAAGATATTAAGAACGCTACAAACAACTTCAAGAAGAGATCACATACATCCAACATGGATTCGAAAACTCTCATCTCCATCGAAGTTTAAGCTACTTGTTCTAAGTATCTTGTAATTCAAAGTGTATTGTATTTGGGAAGAATTGTATCAGCTTGTAACGAGATTATTAATAAAAAGTACTTAAAGTGGACGTAGGCTATACCCTAAAGCCGAACCACTATAAAATTGTTGTTGTTTACCGCTTTTCTACTATTATCTGCTTGTAATCTGTTCCCGAGTCGTCGGGTGGTGCTTTCACAATTACAACTCATACATCGGGGTGTTAGCGTTCAAATTCAAGCGTTAACATCCATAATTTAATTATAAATGGATAAATTGAATTCTAGAGAAATAAAGATATTGTTAAATAATGAATTTAAAAGAATTAATATTTGAAATCTATTTAGAATGGGGATTGTAAATTTGTAAATCTGGATTGATAAACAAAAAGAAAAGTTATCAGTTGATAAATGGTAAATAAAAATTTATGTTATTAAAATATAAAACTAAATTTGAAACAATTTGACAAAAATCGTGAGAAGGATTTCTGTGATGTTTAAGTGGAAATGAGATTCTCTGGGAAAACCAAGTTCTAGTTTAAACTGATTTTATAAAGAGAAAGTTTTGAAATTTAAACTGGTTTAAAAGAGTGTTTGGAAATTTTTATTTTTAAAGTAACTATTTATAAATTAGTAATAGTAAAGTAATTATTCTTTTACAAATGGATTTGTTTAAAAAGCTAGTTCTGACTTAAGTATATTGAAAAGTATTAATCTTATTACAACTCTATTTTTAAAATATAGTTTAACTAAAACCATATTTTAAATTAAGTTATATCTTATAAATAGTTTTACTTTAAATATTTTGAAATTATATTTTGAGTAAATAATTAGTAGTAAATTTACCTATTTTAAAGTATATTTTAGAATAAAATGTTTTAATTATTCTAAATCTAAAATGTTTTGAACTTGGATATTTCCAATGGGAATATATGGTAAAGGATTTACCTTGTAAAGAAAAGAGGTTTGGAAATTGTTTTCAAATGGGTTTTGAAAATTTGAAAATAATATCTTTTAAAGATATTTGAGGCAAATAAATAATTTGAGAATTATTTATTGTGTGATGGATGCTTATGGATGTTTATGAATATAAATTGATAGTTAAATCACCGACTATCAATATTGGACAATGCGAGATCGTTTCGAAGAGACCGAGATCGAGATTTATTTCTCGAAAACCACTTCGATCCGATTTGTACGTTTTCGTGTGAAAAATGTGTTTAGAGTCGAAGATGGAGCAGTGAAGTGCAAGGGCTAGTCGCTACTAATATTGAGGATATTTCCAAATGGATGTAGTAGGAGTAGTGCCTTCGGTTCCGTTCGAACCCGGGACGTACTTGTATGGATGAATGCTTGCGAAACATCGTCAGGTGGAGGATGGGCATTCTAAGTGAAAACATTCTAAAGGTAACGCTTAGCCTCAAGCCTCATCAACCGGGAATGACTGAAAATCAGGGGATATGCAGCAAGGTTAGGTGGGTCATGCCCAAGCAGGACAAGATATTTCCCCTGTCTAGATGTCCCTTTTTATTTCGGCTTAGTGAGTGGTTGGTCGCGCCAACCACGGGGTTTATCTTGTTCGGGAATGTTCAGTAAGGAATGGTTCCGGCCTTGTGTTGCAGGGGATGAAGGGAGTGGTCCTCGGTATGGTGATCTAGGCCCCGTACTGTGACAGATGGTACCCCGGTGCCTAGTCATTGTTGGAAATCCATTTTCCCTATGAGCCTTGTACGAGTTTTGTTTGTATTACCCACTTTTGTGGCTAGTAGCTAGAATTTAATAGATGTAACAATTTCGGCTATTTTATAAGTATTTGTAAATAGACCCTATTATAATATCAGAGGATTTCTATAAAAAGTGTTTTAGCTATCGTAAGGTAAAAACCCGACATGTTTATTTGTGGCGTGGTCTTACGAGATGCTTTTGTTTTCAAAAGGATTTTTGAAACTTTAATAATCAATTTGGATGCATTATTATCAGCTGGTATTCCAGATTGACTCGGGTGTTATTTCATTATAATGCTCGGGTCAGACCGAGTATTATTTGTTCAGGGTAGGTTGCTATGGAGCAGGAGAGGAGCTGGAATCCGAGACGTATATATTTATCTATATATATATTTCCGCTGCTATGATTGTATGGTATGTCTGATTCGTATTGATTGATGTATGAGATACTCTGATGATATGATGTATAAAACAGTGATTGTTTTCATTTTGTGTAAAGTTCTATATTTACTATTATATTTTATTCCGCTGCGACTGTGAGATTCTGATATTGTTTAGTTTCTTCTTCTTCTATCTCTTCATCTTTAACCCTAATGGTTCGTATTTCTGTGCCACTTGAGTCGATTTGTATAGAATAGTGTTGATTCAAGGGGTACGGATTTGCGGGCTGTCACAAAAGCATCTAACATTCCGGTCTCAAGTTAAAATACAACTTTCTATTTAAATTTAAAAGCATCAGATAAGAGATCAAAGGTCGAACTCAAATTCGTTTTCCAGGTTCTCTGTCTCAACAAATCAGGTGAGCAAATCACCATTATAAATTAATTAATTAACATAATATATCTGATTTACATGTAATGATCTTTATAGTGGGCTATGAATTATGATGTGCATGTTGATCTTGTATATATGAGTGTTAATACCTGTGTATATGTTTGGAAATAGGCAAGAAAACTTGCCCCTGTTCATCATTTCCAGGTTTTAAAACCTGTTTCAAAACTTAAATCATCCCAACCCAACCACATTATGCTTTGATGGCTGAATGAAAAATGTTTATATGAGTATAACATTACTTATAAAAATGTAATTGAGTATACTTAACCAATGAACTACTGGAAATTGAAGAATTACAGTGATAATGCTCTAAAGTCAGAAAATCAAATTTCTAAATTTTAAGTTTTGAATATATGAGTATGATCGTAATCGAAAATGATGAATTTTAATGTAAAATTTAGGATTTTTAGATTTGTATATATTGAGTGTTTCTGTAATGAATGGAAAACGCATTTTCATCAAATTCTGATGATCGTCTAAGTTTGGGGAGTCGGGCCTGACTTTTAGGGTAGATGGAAGGTTGTCGGCCACGGGAAAAATGGTGGGAAGTTTTTCTGATGATCATGGTGGAGGCGTGAATTAGAATTTTATACCAAAATTTGGCACATGGAGTTTCTAAGGAAATTACGGCATCGTGGGGTGATTGGAATTGATCGCGAGGGAATGGATCAATGCATCACGACGGGCCAAAACTTTGGGCTTGGTAGCTCGTGACCATATGATTAGAGTTGATGACGGGACGAGGATTTCGATGACTGGTTTTAAATGATGGTGGTGTCGACTCATTCAAAATTCGATTCTCTGGTGATTCGTCGAAACTGTGTGGCTGTTAGGGTGAGGTGATCAATGGGGATGTCTGGGTTATCGCGGCGATGGTCGAAGTAGCTTCGATCGATGGTGCAGGTGCACACATGTATGGTTGTATCTGGAGGTGATTGTGAAGTTGGGAAAGAAGATTAGCTCGAGTTTGATCTCGAGGAAATGAAGTGGTGGCTCGAATAATGTATCGAGTTCGTTCGAAGGGGTTACTAGTTTAACAGGTTTTCAAATTTAAAAAAAAAATACAATCTATTCTAGGTTTTAAATTATAAAACAAATATTGTGCTAAGGTTTAAAACTAAAGATATGAACAAGTTTTCAATAGAAAAAAGTTAAGGTTAAATATTTTTTAAATTGTTTTGAAAATTAATTGATTTTGAAATAATTTATATAATGATAATGAATATATTTCTAAGTACTTTTAGTGGAATTTGATAATCCTGGAATTAAGCAAGTGTTTGAAATAAGTATATTAGAAATCATAATTAAGTAATGATTTTGAATTTAAATATTATTTTATTTAAAGGATTGCTTGATTTATAAATTGATATTAGTGTATTAAGTTTTAATCAAAAGTTATTAAGAAATTTCTTAATGTAATTAATTTAAAAGATGATGATAATAAATTAATGGTTGATTAATGTGTTTATTTGAAAAAAGATTACTCAATGTAATTAATTTGTGATTAATTAATATAAGTGATTAGAGATAATCGCTTATTGTAATTGATTAAGGGTAATTAATTAGTTAATGATAACTAATTAAGGATAATTAATTAAAGGTTATTTAATTAATGAAAATGATTAAGGACAATCACTTATTTTAAATTAATTAAGGATAATTAATTAAATGGTAATTAATTAAGGGTTAATAAATTAATTAATTAAGGGTAATAAATTAAAAGATAATTAAATAATTAAGGTTAATTGATTAATAATTAAAAGTTAATTGATTTATAACTAATTAAAATGGTTTTTAATCAATTAATGATTAATTAACCAGGATTAGTTGTTATTCATAAGTAATTAAATCTGATTTTAAATTAATCTGATGATTAATTAATCTGACTTATGGATGTTTGAATCCTATTGAATGTTGAATTATTTGTTACCCTTGATGTGTGCTACTTTGTATTATGAATTGAATTGATTTGAGTTGTGATGAATGTAATTTATCTGTGATGAATGTAATTTATTTATCTGTGATAAATTATATTATTTGAAATGGTTTAAAAATTGCATTTTGAATTCAAAATAATTTTGGAAATGGTTTTGGGTTAAATATGAAATTTTTTCGAAAAGAGAATTATGAAAATAAAAGTTATTTTGAATAACTTGATAAAGTTTCAAAATTTAAATAATTTGATTGGAATTTGAATTCAAGATTTGAAATTGAATTCTATGTTGGGAATTTTGGTTTAAAAATGTTATACCAGTTATAAATGTATTTATATGGGTTTAAACCATTTTGAAAGTATTTTTTTAAGAATTTGAGTTTAACCCAAAGGCTTTAACTTGTACAAATATAATCAGATTTTTTCGAAACGGAAACTATTTGTTTTCAAATAACAATAGCTTTCATATAAAGAAAGGATTTCCAATTTGTATTGAAAGATTTCAAGTTTGAAATAGAATTGAAATTGTTTTGAAAGCTATGAATAAATCTTTGTGAATAATGGTTGTGTCTTTTAAAGTGGATTTTGAATGATGTATCTTTTATATAAAAGGTTTGAAATGGGAATTGTTTTGTAAGTTATAAATGAATCTTTGGAAAGGGTTTTGAAAGCTATGAATTAAATCTTTGATTTAAAGATTGGATGAGTTAATCCAATTTAAAAGGCAAATTGTTAAAGGCTATGAATGAATTTTTGTGAAAGCATGGTGAACTTTATGAAGTGAATCTTTTTGTTTAAAGATTTGAAAATGATAATTTGTTTAAACCATTTGAAAGAAAAGTTTTGGGTAATAAGTTGTGACTTAACTGAGATCCCAAAATCCATATGTTTTTAAAAAATTGAGCTCACTACTCGGTTTAGCCGGGAGAGGACGTTGTGTCATATAACCCATTCTGAATAGTGATACGACAAAATGGATAGCAATTGAAGACGGTGGTGAAGACCGGGTGTCTTCGAGAACGATATAATAACCTGTCAAATGACTCTACACTGAGTTGCTCCGGTATAGAGATCCTCATATGTGATGGGGAGTCCGATCGGGATTGTGGATACCCGGATTACAAGGGCTTCTTAGAAAGTGCTTTCGGTTCTGTTCGACCCGAAACAAACTTGTATGGATGTGTGTCTGACATTACACTTTGAGATGTAAACCCGGTTTCTATCAAATACATTTCTGTTTGGTTGCGGAGAATTTATTCTCTTAGCTTAACACCCTTCTCTGAGACGTATGAGCTTAGAGGTTATGTAGTTGATATTTACTAGTGATACATTCCTAATTTGGTAATGTGGCATACGAAGTGCTATTGATCATTTGTTGATTGAAGCATGGCTTTTGTGAAAAGCATAGCTTTGTGGATGTGACTTCATCGAGCCTCACAACCCAGTTATGGTCGAAACAGGAATCGTGGCAGCAAGGTTATTTGGGGGTACCACCCCTTGAGGGTTCGTCATTTCCTTTTGGATAAAAGGTTTTATCATGGTATGGAGCCCATATATTTACCTATGTGGATGCTGCAAACTTATTGCTTTGTGGTTGTCGGTTGAGAGGCGCCTCGGATAAAGGTTGGTAATGACCGGGGGATGGCATGTTCGTGTTAGTAGTTACCTAGTTACAGAGGTAAACCGACCTTGTGTAGCACAGATCCGGTTAGGTTCTCGGGGACGTCCCTCCAGAGGGGTTCCATTTTGTGTGGGAAGTTCATTTGCCTGACCATTTGTTGGAAATCCAATCATCCAATACGACCCATTTACGGTTTTAGTTGTAGAACCTTCCATCTAATATGGTAGCTATAGTAGGCATACGATAATGGTACGTATGCGGGCTAAGATTAATATTATACTTTCGAAATGGTTTCTACACTATACACTAATAATAATATCAAAGAGTTTTCTCGTACTAAGCCTGTTTTGACTATCATAAGAAGAAATCTCCTCCAAGTCTGCGTTTGCATTGTGTGTGTGGTGGGAGGTCTTATGGTAGTTTCATTTTTCAAAAAGCATATTGGTTTTCTTTTATAAACTGTTTTTATTTCAAACAACTGTTTTTGTTTACTCATACCAATCTCATGACTAACCCGTAGTTTATTGTTCCTTTCCTAAACTCTGGGTGCCCACAATTTCTACATGGATAGCCTAAAAGCAGGTTATCCATGTTTCGAAGCTAGCTTGGATTTTGAAGTCTTTTCGGAAGCTTTCGGATTCTAGAATCTTTTGCTTGGAAATCTTTTGAAGCTTTTGGAGTTCTTGAAGAATCTTCTCAAAGTCGAAGTATGTTGAAAACTTGTTGAAGTTTTTGTTATCATTTTATTGTAGTATCATATGTGTAGCACTCTGATATTGTTGATCGATGTTGTAATGGATAATTTATCATGTTCAATAATATTCATTTTTCCGCTGTTTATTTTCACCTAATGTTGTTATAAGCTCCATCCGAACTGGAGTTCAACGTTTGAATCTCCGGCAGTTGAATACAAGTGAGGTATTTGATGTCGATTTTCAATCGTTGGATTTCTGGTCGTGACAGATATGCTATGGAAAGTCCTCTTTAGTAATATGCCAGGAGTCAAAGGTTCACTCCTTCCTTCTAGCATCAAAAGTTTTAGCAAATTTCTTCGCCAACTTAATATGCAATGAAGGCTTATGCCAATTTGGATAAGGGCTTAAGTGGCCTTATGAAAGCTTGGGAATATATCCAACTCCAAGTCTATTGGTGTTTAAATCAAATCCATTATACTCAATTCCAAGTTCATTATGCTCAAGTCCAAGTCCAATGATAAAGTCATATGCATGTTCATCACTTAATAATAGTCAAGTTACAAATTCAAGGGGAATATGCTATGCAAGGTTAAATGTCCAAGCCGTTATGTGCACAAAGTTCAAGAGTTACAATTAGAACTAAAACTCTCTGAATTTATTTAGGGTTTACAACATTAAAATTGAGAAAAAGAGAAAGAAAAATCTCCCTTTTTTGGGTAGCAGAGGGGTCCTATTTATAGAACTCGCCTATAGGTGGTATGGCTAACACGTGTCCCATCGCCATTCCTTTATATGGTAGATATTCAGCAACCAATATGTCTTCTAAGGCTCGGCATCTCTTGATGCTTGTATAAGCTGCACACACCTGGCTAATGTTGAAGCTCGTCATTCCTTTGGAGTTCGTAATCCTTTTTGTTTGTTGGAACTTGGCAGCATTTCTTTACAGAAGCTTGATATCAGTTATTGTTTATGGATGCTTGAAAATAATTATTGTTGTAGAGGTTCGATAACAGTTGTCATATCAGTGGCTAGTCATCCCATAGAAACTCGATGTTCTTCCCCATTATTAGATGCTTGACATCTTTTAATGGTGTGGCATCCTTTCTTTATTCCACGCTCGACGTCGCCTTGTAGTATTGAAGGTTAACATCCCCATTTTACATCTTAGACAATTCGGTTATCTTTGGCTCAATAACTTTTTTGTTAGTAAAAGTTTGATATCTCTTAGCATTTATTGGTTTGATATCTCGATCGTCTTTCATTAGCTCGAGACCTTACCTTGTTGTTAAAGTTCGACATCACCTTTTACTTGTTAAATGCTCGACAACACTTAATATTGTAGAGGTTTGTTACCTCTTAGGTACTCGGCGCCCTTGACTGCTTGTTAACCACTTGACGTTCGAAATCCTTAGAGACTCGGAATCTCTAAACTGCTTGTTAACCACTTAAATATTCAACATCCTTGAAGATTTGACACCTCTTCACTGCTAATTAACTACTTGAACATTCGACATCCTTATTGTTGTTGAGGATCGATAAGCATTTTCTATTAGATGTTCAATACCTTCTTGTTATTGCTAGTGGCTCATGATCTTTTTCTAAATGTTAAATGCTTGATAACTTTAACTTCTGCAAGTTCGACATCTCCCGTTATTTCCAAGTTCAACATGTTCTCTTTAGGTGCTCGATACTCATATTATGTAGTAACAACCATCTTAGATAATCACTTATCATGCCATCATGCATCATTAATCATAGTAATACATTACCCCTGGTAGGAACTTTACTCATAAATCATCTAGTATCGCCTAGCATCCCATTATAAGTAAGTTTAATTAAATCAAGTCGACGACAGCCATTAATCATTCGATGATCATTATCATTCACTTCAAATCAAAAGTAAAAATGAAGTTTAATTTTTAACTCTCCAGTTGAAACTAACAGAAATCTAGATTGAGTCTATCCACTCGCTTTCCAATAACGGGATTCAATGTCCAAAGAGAGAATATCCGCTCATTCTTCGATGAGGGAACTGGCCATCATATATAAGTCCATTTGCTTACTCTCCGGCAAGGGTACATGCATTTCCTGATACATCACCCCATCTCTCCGGTTGAGGAAACTATTATCCATTTATTTACCAAATACAAGGGATAATTATGTTTCAATAGCATCCATCAATAACATCAAAATTAAATATCATCCAATATCCATTATCAGATCATTCACATTTCCTTGCTCAAATCAAAATGCATAAAACAAAAATAAAAAATGTCTAATCAATTATGGGTTATCCTTAGAGTTCAACTCATAGCATGCTTATGAGACTGTTCGAGATCCCACACATGTGTAAATGGCTGGATAATAGTCCTTCAAGTTTATTTAAAAAGTAAAGTACAAATAAAACCTAACTCTAACCATCCTTGTCATGGGATAACTTACCCAATCAAGATCCTCATCCGTGAATTGGTATATCCACCACTGATGGTGGCTGCTTCTCCTGCTCCACTGTGGTTTGTGTCACTGTAATCTGGTTCTCGACGTATTGCTACAAATGATTAAGCTGAAATTGCTCTTTAATTAAATATCATGGATGCCCGCACTCATTTATCTCAAGCCTATCCATGTAATGACCCGGATTTTCGCATTCAAAAATTGACATCCATACTTCACTCGTATTCGAATGTCGCAGATTCAAACGTTCGAATCTAATTCTTTGGAGCTTATAACACATTAAGTATAACAACACAGCGGAAGAAAAAATATACATATATATCATTTTCGAAATTAATATTTAATTTAAACACTTGAAATTAACTTTTAAAATGATATCACCTATATAAAAACATTTCTCATTCAGAGTTTATAGCCTAAAATCATTTGGGTGGAGTGATTTGAAATCCTTTAACAGGTTTGTAAAACCTGTAAGCGATAAACAGAGGTGACAATCTTATGCGGACATGCACACACAATTTTGTACACATAAACATACAAGCATGCTGACATAACTATCAACTAAACAATCACTTTCCACAATATACTCCAAGCATCAACTCAGATATCAAAACATATAGATGGGTTCAAATGAGTTTGCTCACCTGATATTGAAGAACAGAGAAGCTTTTCATTTGAAAAACTGGAAACTTGATCAAGTCTGTTTTGCTTTGATACTTTCAGACTTTTTTTTGATTTGAGAATTTGATTGTTGAATTTAATCTAGATGAATTGCCCAGATGAAACTTTGCTTTTGAACTAGAATATTTTGATTGTTCCAGGCTTGAAATGTTTGAAAAAACTGTTTTTTTTTATCTTTGATTATAGGTTTGATTCTTTATTACTGAGGAGATCATGATGTTGAGTTGCTCTGATCATTATATTGCTTTAGCTTGATTGCTTTAATTCGATTGCTCTCAGTTTTGTAGTTTATTCCAGGTTTGACTTGATAATCCTGATCTTCAACTCAATTTTGTTTCTAATTGCATTTCTTTTCAGATCTGGTTTCAGGTTGAAAATGGTTTTGATTTGCTTTGTTTTTGATTTCCAGGTTTTGAATTTGATTTTCAGTTTTGAAAGAGCTTGAGAAATCTGATCTAACTCTTTATTATGAATGTTTATAAAATTTAATTAAAAGAAAATTTTATCCTTTGCCACTTGTATGATTATGTTAACACTTGTAAATACAAACAACAATTAAGCAACACATGTTTCCTTAAATTACATAATGTTAATGCATGTAATCTCCACCTTACATTTGTTAACATGAAAGAAATTTATGTTTAAACCCTTAATGTAAATAAATTAAGAAATTGTGTTTCAACCCTCGTGTTGTTATTTACTTACAAATTCATATATATATATATATATATATATATTATTTATTAACTATATTTATTTTCAAATATATAAGAAAAAATTATCAAATCTTTAACTAAATCTTACTTATATATTTACAACCCAATTTTATTCATATACATAATATTTTTCAAAATATAAAACTTTTAAATCCAATTAATTTTTATAGAATATTTATTACTAAATTTCAAAATCTACTTAAATTTTAAAATCTACTTTTATATATATTCATTTTCAAATTTTCAAATTTTCAAAATAGTTCACAATTTAATTCAAAATTTTATTTAAATTTGTCTTAAAAAAATTGGATCGTTACAGATTCCCCCCTTAACAAAATTCGTCCTCAAAATTTGCCAAATAGGAAGATAACAAAGAACAGATGAACATATCAAAGATATGGTTTACCAGATTAAACTGAATATTTGTTCTGCGTCAGGCTTACCAAATCAGAATATCATCAATAGATACAAGAACGAATCTATTTAACTCTTCACAAGACACTCGAGTCATCCAGATCTACGAAGTATGCAGGGCACGGGTTAGTTCGAAGGGTAACTAATCATTCGCAGAATATATCTGATCCCAACAGAACAAACAATGGATACCCAATCAAGATTGGAATATCCCAGAGTATATATACCAACCTGTCCTTCTTCGGACTTTGATCCTCACAAGAAATTACAACAGAATTCCAAATTTGGTTTTAATCCAAATCGTTTTATTAGTACAAATCATCATATTTAACTTCATATTTAGTTCACCAATTTATTCCAATAAAATTTAAATTTCGTTAAAGTTAAAAACGAAAAGCTGATAGAAATTTGAGGAAGAGAATACAAAATAGAAACATTTGCAGTTCCATCACCACACCGAAGCTTCTCACTCGAGCTGCCACGAAGCCATCAAACAATTTGAAATCGAATCAAAGGAAATTGAGAAGAATTTTTTCCTAGTTGTTGTAGGGTATCGACCATTTGAAGTGGTACTCCCCTGTCCCTTATCTCGTCCTCTTCTTGCACTCATACTCACTATCAGTGGATAGTAAGAGAATTTACTGAGGCGTTCGAACAGATATTTTAGGGATACAATCATTCTAGGGTATACTTCACCCCATCTCTAATGAGTTGCTTAATGTGTTATACTCCAATGCTAAAGTTCAACCTCTAGCTCTGATACCAAATGTAACGACCCGGATTTTCACGTTCGAAAATCGACGTCCATACTTCACTCGTATTCGAATGCCGCAGATTCAGACATTCGAATCTGATTCGTCGGAGCTTATAACACATTAAGTATAACAACACAGCGGAAGAAAAACAATATATGTATCATTTTCGAAATGGATATTTAATTTAAACACTTGAAATTAATTTTTAAAATGATATCACCTATATACAAACATTTTTCATTCAGAGTTTATAGCCTAAAATCATTTGGGTGGAGTGACTTGAAATCTTTTAACTGGTTTTTAAAACCTGTAAGCAATGAACAGAGGTGACAATCTATAGCGGCCCGACTTTTATCACCAGAAAATCGCATCACTAATTAAGAAAGAAAGAGATAGAAGAAGAAAAGAAATAGAAGAAAGAACAACAACACATCAGAATCTCACAGCGGAACGATTTAAATATAATAGAGAACATATACATAGTATCATATATATCGAGTACGCAACTGTACATCTCAATTTTGACAGTTATAACATTTCTGTCCAATACAATACAAGACATCATACAGAATAACACACAGCGGAAACTCTAACTATATCTATATTTAACACGCTAAAGCCTCCTGCTCCAAAGCTCCTCCAGAATTCGTCAAAGATAACCTGAATCACTGGACTACTCATACATAATATGAGTACCTAAGAGTTTAATAAAACAGAAAATAAAAACTCGGGTCAGGCAGGGGTCTGGTGTGAGTAAACAGTTTAGGATTGCTTAACTTTAGGAAATCCTTTTGAAAGAAAAGGGCATCACGTAAGATTTCCCACACATAAACATGGAAAAGTTTTTACCTTACGCTAACCAAAACATTTGATAGGAAATCCAGTGATAATATAATAGTGTCTAGGGTTTTCAAGTAAATAAGAAATAGCCGAAATTGTTACATTATTAAATTCTAGCTACTAGCCACAAAAGTGGGTAATACAAACCAAACCGTAGGATCTCGTAGGAAGAATGGGTTTCCAACAATGGCAGGGCTACTGGGGTACCGCCCGTCACAGTACGTGGCCTAGATCACCGTAGCGAGGAGTACGCCCGCTCCCCTGCAACACAAGGCCGGGACCATTCCTTACTGAACAGTCCCGAACAAGACCACCCCGCAGTTGGCTGCAGACCAACTGCCCACAAAGCCGAAATAAAAAGGGACATCTGAACAGGGGTGTATCTCGCTCTCCAGTGGGAGCTACCTACGAAGCCTTGCTGCACCTCCCATGTTTTTGCCATTCCCGGTTGATGAGGCTTGAGGCTGCGATTACCTTTATAGAACATATCTGTTATCCCATTTTTGGTCAAAACTGGAATATCAATGTTGTGTGCATTTCCACCACCGAACCAGAAGCAAGGTAGACCACCACCAGACCAACTCACAGCCGAGCCAAAGCATCACCGGTCCAGCACTACCGGTCTAACTCCATTTCCATGCCTAGCCGGTCCACTCACTACCGAACCAACCTACTTCCTCATGCCACCGAATCAATCCATCTCACCACTCTACACCGAACCACAACCTACCTGACCAAGTCTCACCGAACCACCCCTCTTTCCATGTCTACCGAACCAACTCATTCTCCATCCACTGCCGAACCAAGGCAACGCCGGGCCAATCAACGCTCCACCAACTACCGGACCAAAGCACTACCGAACCAAGGTTGCCAGGCCAGATCACGTCAACCCAGGCCTACCAGCAGCTATATACATCCAAGACCCTAACCCCCAACCTCACTCTATAAATAGAGGGGCAGGGGTACAACAATGGCGGACAAGTTTGAGAGCTGAAACACGGAAGGAACTTTCAAACAACTTATATACGCTTCTAATCAAGGCCATGGACTTGTAATCTGGAAAATAAAGGAGAATAACATGTAAAGTGGACGTAGGCACATTCTGGTCGAACCACTATAAATCAATGTGTCTTTTACAGTTTAGTCCCTGCTTTTTACATATTTACATAAATCACCCAAATCACTAAGAACAACACAAAATCAACTGAATCATACGACTTGGAGGTGTTTGCCCCTTTTTGTGCAAACATTTTTGGTGCTTTCACTGGGAAGGACTAGCACCCGCTGCATCGGATAGAAGTTTGGATTTGGAAGACAATGACTAGGCAAAATAGTAGAAGGCAAAGGGCTGAGAGAAGCAAACCGGAAGGAAGTCAACAAGCATCCTCCGGAGTTGAGGAAGGACCGGCTTCGATCTACATAACCCGGGATGAAATGGAAGCCATAACAAATTCACTACAAGAGAGGTTGTTGAAGAGTCAACAGGAGATGATGCAGACTTTCTTGGAGCAAATGAGAGCTGTAGGGACCCAGAACATAGGAACAGCTATAGAGGCTGTGGATGCAGGACAAGGAGCTAGGGTTATGGAACCCAATGGAGGGCAGGATGCAGAGCCAGAGGGCATTCGACAAGGGCTTGGGGGCAGGCCCGCAGGATCCAACACAGGAGGACCTATGGAAGAAGTTCAACAGGCTAGAGCCAACGTTGCTGCTAGCGAGCCACATGAAGAGTATGTACTGGAATTCCCTAGGGGGCAACCCCCGACAGACAACGCTGGATTGGTAGATATAATCAGGAAGACTGTGCGAGGTGGTTTGACCAGCGGAGACTTGGAAGGAGTGAAAAGGAGTCCGTTCGCTCGGGAAATAAGGATGGCTCAGAATCCACCTAAGTTCAAGCTACCTAATATGGAGGTATATGATGGCAAGGCAGACCCTACGGATCACTTGATGAGGTACACCAGACACATGGAGGTGCTGGGGGCATCGGAGGAAGTGATGGCCCGATGCTTCCCTTTGTACTTGACGGACTTAGCTGCGATGTGGTTTAGGCAGCTGGAAGAAGGATCTATCAGGACCTGAGGGAGTTGGTGGAATGGTTTTTGGGACAGTTTCGGGTTCATGTCAAGAGACCGAAGAGCGTGATGACATTGACATCGGTAAAGCAAAGGATCGATGAATCGCTTAGAGCCTTTCTAACTCGATTCAGTGCCGCAGTTGCTTCGGTGGATCGGCACGATCCATCGATGGTTTAATGGCAGCAGTATCAGGAGTCAGGGAGAACTCGGATTTCAAGGTATCTCTGATACGAGATCCCCCGCGGGATCTCGACGAATTCTTTCACGAGGCAGAAAGGTTCCGTCGGCAAGAAGATGCGAGTACGGATTTAAAGTTAAAAAAGGTTAATGCAATTAAGGTTGGAGGACCATCCAGCAAAGGTTTGGATAAAGACAAAGGAAAAAGGAAGTTGGATGATGATTCTGGAAATGCTAGGAAGCAATGTAAGGATCCAAAGTTTTCCATATACACAGGATTGGACGAGACGCTGGAGCGGATATACCTGGATACTCAGAATCGCCTTCCCTACCGGAGGCCGGCTAGGAGAGAACCAACAGAACGAGAATGGACATCAGGAAGGCATGTCTCTTTCATGATTTGGATGGACACGACACCAACAGCTGCAGGCACCTAAAGGACATAATTGAGGAGCATGTAAAGAACGGACAGCTGCCATAATATGTTGGACCTTGGAATGCAACGGCGGAGCAGGAGCAATCGCCGCCTACCTCAAGCTACGATGGTGGGAGGCCCAGGAACGATGGTCGATTGATCATCCATTGACCAGGATAATATGGAATAAGTAGCGAACTATCGGCAAGCAACCAAGTCATTTACACATGTACGGGGACGGAGATAGCCCCTAGGCATGCTCTGAATGATGATAATCTGCGATGCTATGGTTTGTGAAATTTATCTTTTGCTTTTGGATTGGACACTGCTATTCTTTTTGGTTTTTGGTTTTGGAGCTTGGATTAAGCTTCTGGTTTTGCTTGCTTTTGGATTTTCCTTTGGATGATTGTTTTCGGTTTTGGATACTGGTTTGGATTTCTGGCTTTCTGGTTTTAATTTGGATTTTGGATTTGGATTTGGATTTCAGATTTGGATTTTGGATTTAGATTTTGGATTTGGATTTTGGATTGGATTTTGATTGGTTTTTTATCTGATTTTTGATAAACGGTCGTCGGGTATAGATTATGCCTGGCAAGGGGTGAGTCGCTTTGCCCGAACGTGGTAAATTGGCTCACTCAGGTCGTCGAGTATGGACTATGCTCAGCAAGGGTCTGGAGTGACCAGGATTCGGCCTAGGACTTAGGCCCTCTATTATCAATTGTTATTATCAGGTCGTTGAGTATGGACTATGCTCGGCAAGGGTCCGGAGTGACCAGGATTCGGCCTAGGACTTAGGCCCCGTACTATCGATTATTGTTTCAGGTCGTTGAGTATGGACTATGCTCAACAAGGGTCCGGAGAGACCAGGATTCGGCTTAGGACTTAGGCCATGGCATTGTGCAGCGCCCAGGGACACTGGACCAAGGTCGTCAAGTGTGGATCACGCTTGGCAAGAACCCGGAGAGGTTGGCTCAACGTCCAGGGACACTGGACCAAGGCCGTCAAGTGTGGATCACGCTTGGCAAGAACCCGTAGAGGTTATGGATTTGGATATCGACCCGAAGAGGTCCTGAATTTGGTTATTGGCTATTGGATAAGGATGTATTGGGACTCGGTTGTCGAGTTCGGATGGATACGGAATTGGCTCAGGCTTTGGTTATTGGATTTGGAATCGGACATCGACTCGGAGCAGTCAAGGATGATATACTCTGGCAAAATGGCTATGGACTTTGGATATTGGATTCGGAACAATTCAAAACACGCCTTGTTATCACAAGGCATGTTTTGGGTGGCAAAGTGTTATGCCATTTTTGTCAAAACTGGAATATCAATGTTGTGTGCATTTCCACCACCGAACCAGAAGCAAGGTAGACCACCACCGGACCAACTCACAGCCGAGCCAAAGCATCACCGGTCCAGGCACTACCGGTCCAACTCCATTTCCATGCCTAGCCGGTCCACTCACTACCGAACCAACCTACTTCCTCATGCCACCGAATCAATCCATCTCACCACTCTACACCGAACCACAACCTACCGGACCAAGTCTCACCGAACCACCCCTCTTTCCATGTCTACCGAACCAACTCATTCTCCATCCACTGTCGAACTAAGGCAACGCCGGGCCAATCAACGCTCCACCAACTACCGGACCAAAGCACTACCAAACCAAGGTTGCTGGGCCAGATCACGTCAGCCCAGGCCTACCAGCAGCTATATACATCCAAGACCCATACCCCCAGCCTCACTCTATAAATAGAGGGGCAGGGGTACAACAATGGCGGACAAGTTTGAGAGCTCAAACACGGAAGGAACTTTCAAACAACTTATATACGCTTGTAATCAAGGCCCTGGACTTGTAATCTGGAAAATAAAGGAGAATAACATATAAAGTGGACGTATGCACATTCTGGCCGAACCACTATAAATTTGTGTGTCTTTTACAGTTTAGTCCCCGCTTTTTATATATTTGCATAAATCATCCAAATCACTAAGAACAACACAAAATCAACTGAATCATACGACTTGGAGGTGTTTGCCCATTTTTTGTGCAAACATTTTTGGTGCTTTCACTGGGAAGGACTAGCACCTGCTGCATCGGATAGAAGTTTGGATTTGGATATGGATTTTGGAATCACCCTCAGAGTCAACGACCATAGCCCTTGCACTCTGAATCACCATCTCGAACCTATAAGTACTATTCTGCCAAACCCATTACGGAATCACCCATGGAGTTATACTGATGTATAGTTCTTACACCTCGAGTCTTCACTTGCACTCCACCTGGATTCACATTTATTTTGGATCGGTGTGGTTTTCAGATATCCAAATATGGAAACCCGATCCCGGTCTCATCGAATCCAAACGCCATTTTAATGTCCAAGTTGTACTTAAGGGATTTAAACAATAGATATTTAGAAATTTCATTTAAACATAAATGGATGATTCACAACACAGATAGATAATCTTCTTTTATCACATTCATCCATATATATCACAAAGCAGCATATATCACATCTCAGATATAACACATTCACATCATCACATATCAACCAATGACATATAATATCAACCAATATAATTAACTCATCCAACGATACTTATCAACCAATCAATAATCACCCATATACAAGTTTAATCCAAACTTAATTAATTTAATTAATCCTTAGTTAAATTAATTATTACTTAAACACTTGGATTATCATCAATCCATTTTACTATTCATTAATTAATACAAATTAATTAATATACATCACTTAATTATTCACTTTAATTAATCAACCTTGATCAATTATTACTTAATTACTTTAAGTAATTATTCCTTAATTACAATATTAATTAATCATCTTGATTAACTACTTCTTAATTATTCAAAAAATTATCTCCCAATTACTTTCTAAATTAATCACACTTGATTAATTATTATTTTATTACCTTGATAATTATTTAATTAATCACACCTGATTAATCACCCTTAATTAATCATACTTGATTAATTACTCTTGATTAATTACCTTTAATTAATCATATTTGATCGATCATTTATAATTAATCATTTTTAATTAATTGCTTTTAATTAATCACTTTTGATTAATTAATTTTAATTATATTTATTTAAAACTTAATTATCCTTAAATTATTAATTAACAATTAATTAATTAGTTTCATTAATTAATGATTGCTTCATTAATTAAAATCTTAATTAATTACTTAACAAGTAATTAACCACTTAATTAATTACTCTTAATCCTTTTATTAATTAATCATTAATTAAATATTTTAAACCTTTAATTAATTTTATTAATTAATACTTTAATTAATAACTCAAGTGATTAATCCTTAATCACAACCACTAAAAATTACTTTTAATAAAGTAATTAACTTTTAACTTAATAACTTTTAGTAATTAACCACTTAATTTCTTAATTACTTCATCAAGCAATTCTATTAAACTAGCCCATAAGTGATTATTTTAATTAATCACAAATTTATTACTTAATTAATTATTTAATTAATCATTTGAATTTAACTAAATGATTCTTAACTTTTATATTATAAAAATTCTTAATTAAGAAGACCATTATCTTAACTAAAATATTTATATTAACCAATAATTTTTCAAGGGTTAATCAATTTAATTACCTTAATTATCTTCATATATTTGTTTAACCAAACTCTTAATTACCCAATATAATTCTTAATGATAATTGATTACTAAATTGATATCATTAATCCTTGTTTAAAATAAAATATATTAGAAATCAATTATAATTAAAACACAATTTAAATATACCTTTAAATCTTTATAATTTTCCAAGAATATTAAATAAAATTAAATACAAGCTTTATTTTAAAAATATCCATTTCTTTTTATTTTAAAAACAATCATATTTTAATATATATAAAGCTTGTTTAAAATTTGATTTTGAAATAAATTAGTTTTATAAGTAAAACTTATCTAACTTCTGTTTAAACCTTTATTCCAAAACCAATTTTCTTTGTTGTCAAAACTTTTAACATAACTGTTATTCTCCAAGCTTTAGACAAAACCCAAACAAAAGCCCAAACTAAAACACGCTCATCAAATCTTGAGCAAACCTCAGAAATACACGCGACAACCCCGAGTCCTTCCCTACCCTATGCCTTCTTCGAGCTCAACCAACATGAACCCTAGACCATCTTCATGTTTTTCCTCAACTCGCCTAAAACCATAACAGAAAAGACGAAAACATGCACGTATACGTGCACGTCACCGATGGACGTTGGTGAACTCTACGCCGGCCACCGACAAGTCGCCCTCAACCCCTACTACCCATCGCGTAACCCAGAATCTTAATTTCGATCAAGGATCGAAATTTGCCCTAAAACCCCCACTGCCTGAACCCAGTAACCAACCGAAAGTTGATCACCGCCGACGAACCATCACTCGAGACGCCATGCCATCCTCCCTATAGCTTCGTCATGACCTCCCTAACCTTTGGCAACAACCTCGATCGCTTCCGGTAGTCTCACGAGCCGCAAAACCAATATGAACAACCGTGACATTAACGGGATGAATAACCATAACTTGATCAATTCCGGCCATCTCGATAATAAATAAATTACAAATGTATTTTTATGATGATCATCATCCTCTCCTTGCCATTTTACCCAAAACAGAAAATCCCAAAATTCTCTTTAAACACTGATATAAAAATCTTGATACAAGTTTCAAAAATCATGGTCTACTATTTGCAATTCAATTATGAGATTAAAAAATAAAATTGGTTTAATAAATTTTTGACCATTATATTTTACTGTAAATTTTGAAATTTTAGAACCCTTTATTTACTTTAAAAACTTGTAATTGTTTTTAGATGATAGCCTACTTGATTTCAGACTACTTCTATTTATAATTCAAAGTCTAATTCTAACTCAACCATTAGTTATTGAATTTATTATGGAATTTTGAAACGGTTATTATCATACAGAGTATATAAGTTTTACCACTCAAGCATTCAAATGAAAAGAAATAAACATGCATCCATATAATTCAAATATTGCAGATAACATCATGTTATTCATTCATAAGAACAGGTGAAAACCAGAATTTAAAACTGTTTTTTTTTTTAAAAAAATTCCATTTACTCACCTTTATTTTGTAGAGGATTAGAACTGTATATTTTGCTTTCCAGGCTTTTAAATTCATTTTCATGTTCTTGAACTGTTTGATTCCAGTTCTGCATGTTGAAAACATCCTAGTTGCTGTTGAGCATTTGAATTGATTGATTAATCTTCTTGCCTCATAGCATTTGAAAAATCTTGCATTTGAAATTTCCAGTTTACTTCTTCTTGCTTCCAGATTTTTTTCCAGATTATCCTCTTTTTGTTTTCAAATTGCAATCCAGGTTCATTCATTTTTCAGATATTACTTCTTTCATTTTGGTCTTTATTTTGCATTCAATTTGTTGAAATGAGATAATGTTCAGCTGAAAGTAAAACTTATTTTGTATTTTTCAATTAAATTTTAAATTTAGTTATTAAGAGAACATTTCCAATTGTCTATTCTATGTTCTCATTATCTTACACCTATGCACATGATTCACAAGTGTCTTTAATGTTTACTAAATGTTTTACAAGTGTTATTATGATTAATTCATATTTACAAAAGTTATTTTTCTAATGTTTTATAAATGTTTTTAAATATTAGTTTATTTTAATAATTTATTTAAGCCTTATACACATGTATTATGTAATATTCATATAAATTCAAGCAACTTATATTTTTGATTCCATTCTAAATAACATGTGTTTATTAAATTGAGAAATTAAATTTAACTCCTTATATAAAAAATTTAATACAATCTTATCTTATAATAAAATGAAAATGGAAGACTATTAAAAATAGTTGAAAATGAACTTCAAATTTTATTTTTATTTAAAACAAAAGCTAAAATATATGTTCAAAAAATAAGAAATTATACTTGTTATTTAAATTTCTAATATCATTTCCAAAGTATTAAGTCAAATTAAAATTTCAAATTACAAATTATATATTAAAGTTTGAAAATACTTTATTAAATTCAAACCAATACATTTTTCCATTTCTGTTATATACAAATATATACATATTTCAAATGGAAAAAAACATTTTAACAAAATATTTGAAAATTACTGTATTATTTTTTAAAACAAATCTCAAATCACAGTATATACATTCATATATATTACAATTTGAATATAAAGTTATTATTACATTAAAAACTTCCTATTTACAAGAGATATTAATACATATATATTATAAATAGAAAATAATTTGATTAACTTTTGAAAAATAATACTTACTAAATTTAAATTATCAAAATAAATATTTCCAAATCAAAATATTATAAACTTTCAAAAAAATAAAGTTGCCTATTTATATTGTTAAGAAAAATGTTGATAGATATTAACAAATTATTATTATCAGCCTTTAAAAGAATTTTAACTAATCAATTTATAATGTTAAAATGATCAAATGAATTTAATTATTATCAAAGATTATTAAACTGATATTGCTCAAAATTCCGGGTCGTCACATTCCTCCCCCCTTAACGAATTTCGTCCCCGAAATTTAAAAGCAAAGATAATTTAATAACCCAGCAAAAGAATTTCAATTTCTATCAGCAATCAAACACTATCAATCATAGCAATCAATTTAAACAAATAATATTATCTAGAGTTTCCCAGGTACCTATACTGGAATACTCGCTCTACAGAACCTTCAGTGACTACACTACTAAAACCCAGAACTCCCTCTCATCTGGATCTACAAATCTAAACAAGATATCAGACTAAACTCAAAACCAGCTCAACCACCAGATCCTTCTGAACTGTTGATTCTATCACTCGATGAATCATACACATATTCCGCAGAGATATGTGAAATATAATGAATTCCAGCTATCCGAACTGGCAATTCAATCCTGTAGATCAAAATCTAATCTTCAGAGAACATAGGAAAATCTCAAAATACCTCCGTAGCGAGCTCTCCAGTTTTACGCAGTCTTATATCTTGTAACAGCCCGATATTTTCAGCCATTCGCATCCGCACATGTCGGACTTGAATTGCTCAAATACCACGTTGTAAATAAATTTGGAGCAAATGAAATACAATCACAGAATCACAGACACAGAAATATCAGAATAACTCGCAGCGGAAATAAAATACATAGTAGTTCATGAAGCTACTACGGCAGAGTCTCAAACCAAATACATAATACAGTCTGAAAACAACATAATAGAAATCCCAATTACATAGAAGTTCACTAATACATGAGATAAACTAGAACAGCTGAAATAGAGAGTAGATATAAATGTAGATAAGCAGAAACTCCAGCAAAGACCAGCTCCAGAAAGAGAATCCAAAGCTGTGAATACTCAGGCTGACCCGAGCGTAAAGTAAAACACAAAACACTCGAGTCAGGACAATATATACTTATATAATGTAAACCAACTCAAGTGAACTGTAGTAGAAATGCACAATAACTTGAAGGATGCTTGGGATCGCCCATCCCTTAAGAATCAGTTAAATTATAGATTAAATACATCCCGTGGTTAAAATTTCAAAATGGTATTTTATACTTCAAAATAAAATATCATTTCAAAATTCAATATCATTCAAAATCCATTTCAAAATATCAAAAATATAATATCTTCCAAACCATATTCATTCTTATTTAATTTAAATACCATTACAAAACACATTTCAAAATAGTTTATATTTCGAAACATATTACTTCCTTTTTAAATCGTAAAATGAAGTTATTATATTTAATAATTAAATTATTAAATTTACAAAATTTTAGTCTTTCAAAATTCATTTATCCACTTAATTTATTAAAACAGATGAAAATTCAACTTTCACAGCATTTAGAAATTGCTACATAAAGTTACATTCAAAACAGTTCAATTTAACAAAAGACAACATAAAAAAATGCTGTAATAGGGTTACATTAGTTTCAAATAAAACTTAGTTAAATTCAACAATTATAACATTTACAAAAATGCTATGATAGCCTTTAATTAAACTTAGCCATTTGGTTCATTATTATCAACTACAGCATTTACAAATGTTGTATTATCATTTACATTAGAATTAATAGCATTTCAGAAATGCAGTTAATTAACTTCAAGTATTCAATATAATTTCACAAACAATTATATTTCTATTTAAATCATTTTTAGCTTATAAAATCATATAATTTCTCTTTTAAAAAAATCATTCAAATACCCTTTATTCATGATTTTATAAAGTTAAATCTCCATTCAAAAATCAAAATTTAATAATAATTCACTTATTAAATTCCAACATAAAATTTAAAATTCATTAAATTAATTTAACTTAACACTTAAGTTTAAAATTTTCAAATATAACTTAACTTCATTTTTATTTATTTAACTTAAAATTCACTTTTAAGACAAATTCACAAATTTCCAATTTTAGTTATATTTCAAAATTTCAACATAAATATTCATTCATTTCACATTTAACTTTATTCAAAAATCATTAATGTATTACAAAATCATTTTAAATTCATTTGATTCAAAATATCATAAATTTATCATATTTTCATATTTAATTTAAATTCCATTTATCACCAAATTATAATTTCCAAAATAACTTACATTTCAGATTTCTAACTTTGCCCTTTATTTATTTCACTTATAAATTTTCAGAAAATCAATAATGCTTTACAAAAAATCATTTTTATCAAATCTAATCAAAATATTATAATATTTACATTTCTAAAAAAAATTAAAAAAAATTTAGAAAAACATATTTTAACAACGGGTCTGTATTTCATTTTCTAGCCTAGGTAAAGTGATACGGGTAATATATCATTTCAACCCGTAATTTACAAAGAAACCCGGGTTTGATCATTTCAAACCCGTAATCCCAAGTAAAAGAAAATAATTGAAAATCATTCAGGCCTATCATTTCAGCCCATAACGATTTTCTCCTATTCGAAAGTCCGTTCGGTATGTATCATTTCAACCCATAGTGATTCTAATCTACAGGGAACTTGCAGTGTGATAAACTGATAAAAATAACAGAACAACATAATATAACAGTAACCGATTTTATAACAGGTGTATAATCATGGGTGAATATCATATAATCATAATATAGCAGGTGTAACATGATAATGCATTTTACAGATTCAAAAGGGGTCAATTTACTAGTTATATATGTACATATTGTCTGGTGAGAATAACTCACTGTTTTGAGCTGGAGACACAATGACGAATGCACGAATGAGATCCAAACAAGCACGATAATACGACACAAAGATGAGTGGAAGAGCCAAAGATTAATTCTCCTTGGATACATGAGACAAAACAAATAAATATAACATAAGTTTTCAACCCAAATTCAATTAAACAAAGCTAGAAATGAATACACAAAACATCACCGGAGTGTTTGCACTTGCTTTCTACCACCTATGCTTCAACTCCAGATCTGAAATGTATGGCTAAGGGGTGTGTTTGGATCTGGTTTTGGGTTCATAGGTCAGCCATTGCATGGATATAAAGGAGTAGAGATATATGCGCAAAGGTATGAGCATGACACTACACTACAAGGCAAAAAAAATGGTTTCAAGGCAAAACAAGCCACGGCCAAAGGCAAGTGGTCACAGCCAGGTCTGGTGTGGTTAGTAGGAGGACATGGCAGTGGTGTCAGGTCAGGAATTTGCTGGAGATGGTGGTGCAAGTGGCGGCCAAGGTGATGGTTTCAGTGGTGGAACAAGATTGGCGCTCGGCTAGGTTGAACAAGTGGAGTATTTGCAAATTTTGTTGGATCTACACATCAAGGGAGCATGGCTATGGCTTGGGGTTGTGCTGGAGGTGGTGGTGACTGGTTGTGGTGGTGGTGGAGGCGGCCACAATGCTGGAATGGAGAGGAGCCGATCCTAGAAGTGATGAAAGCAAGTGCAATTCACATGGAAACAAGAGAAAATTATAGAAAAGAAGAATTTTTTTTACCAAACTCTTGAGATCAAAAATGGACGAAAACTTCTGAGGAAATGAGAGAAAAAATGAAGTACGTTAATGAGAAATGAGGGTGGAAGCTGAAAGAATGAAGAGATATGGCCATTTGAGTGAAAAGAAACGTTAAAATGTGAAAAGGTGGGAAAATCAAAAGCCATAGGAAACAGAAGGTCACAAACCCTTTCAATTTACGTTTTATTATTTATATAAATTTATGTAGCTGAAATAATAATAATATCAGATATGATTTCGAAATTTTTAACCAATATACAAATATGTATAATATTTATCAATTATGTAAAGTAAAATTAAGGAAAATAGTTAAAACAGTGAACTAGACTAGCAAAATTTGAAGTTAAATGAAATAATTTTTAGAAAATTCATATAAGCTTGTAAAGTATTTTTAAACATAAATAATAACATAAATACAAATATATTCACAAAATAAATATTTAAAATTTAATTTAAATATAAAATTTTAACGCAGAAAATAGCAAAAAATGAGAAAACAGCCCTTAAAAATAGGAAATCAACACAGTAATTTTTGGAAAAATTCTATTATTATTTTAAAAATATTTAGATATGAATTTTCACAAATAAAACAAATTTAAAATAAAATAAAGAAATTTAAAAATGAAGAAAATGGCAGAAAATTAGAAAACAGCCTTTAAAAATAGGAAATAAATACAGTAAATTTTGGAAAAATTATATTATCATTTTAAAAATGTTTAGAAATGATATCACACAAATAAAACAAATTTAAAATAATTTTAAAATGAAATAAAGTCAAATTTAAATATATAGTCAAAATCTAGGGTTGTTACACTCCCCTCCACTCAAATCTTTTCGTCCTCAAAAAGGAAGGAAGCAGAGAAACAACAAGAAAGAGCAATAGGTTGGAAGACATCCTCGAAAGAAGGTAGGGAAAAGGTAGCTAGGAAGGGAAGCATGTTGGAAGACAAGGGTGAACCATTATTTAAACCATTATACATTTCAATTAAAATTTCATAACATTTTAAACATTTTATAATATGATGAATAGTCATTTGATTCAAATCTGATGGTTCAAGGTAAACAATATGTAAAACATTTTAAATTTTTAGAAGGGAAAATAAGTGATCAAAATATTCTTTATACAGTACTTTATCATGATGCTTTTATCAAATACTTTTTAACTCGATGTCTTAACAAGTTTGCTTTCGTTCCTACAGACTCTGGCTATGCGTTGATCAGGCGCAAAGCTAGCATTCTCCAAGTACTTAGTAGACTTGTTTCAACACCCAGTGAAAATAATGAAAACACTTTTAAAAACAGATATGGAAAGTACAATCCAAACAAATCAACCAAACCGAAACAGTTGTCTAACCATGGATCGCAGATACACAATGGTTACGCCTGGATCCCCCAGGAAACAATCCGTATCCGTAAGCTTTCTCAGCCCTGTGAGTTACGCCATGATGACGAGTAGAATGCAGGATACAAAATGGTTACGCTTGGATCCTCCAGGAAACAATCCGTACCCCCAGGCAAGACTCAGCCAGGCATTTGCGCTACTATTCGCGACCTACACAGATTGCAGGATACACAATGGTTACGCCTGGATCCCCCAGGAAACAATCCGTACCCCTAGGCAAGACTCAGCCAGGCAATTGCGCTATGTAGTCGCGATCATAAGACCACGGGGATCGCCGTGGAATTCGATGGACACTCGAGTATCATATCCGGAAAACCCAAATCAAAGAGAGAGAATAATATCGATAGAATGAATCCACAGTGTGGCCACAAAGCGGATATCAAGAAGAAGGCACTTTCCATATCTTTACTTCGAAAATATGTATCATATAGTACCTTTCAAAATCACTTTCAAATATCATACTTATATAAAGTCCATATATATAAGATTTCATTTCAAATCAAATACTTTCCAAAATAATAGTATATCAAATCACACTTATATAAATTTCGATTATATAAGATTTCATTTTTCAAAATTGAGTACCTTTTCAAATCAACAGTTCTCAAATCAATGGTTTACTTATACAAATCATTTTTATATAAGTTTGATAGCTCCCAAATCAAGTATTAAATAAAACAGGTTCTAAATTTTAATTCATTTCAATAGTATTTCAGTTTAAAAATCATATATGATTTCACCAAATCGTTTCTTTCAAGTTATACATATTCAGTTTCAAAATTTCTTAAAACAATAGGTTTAGAAAATAAGCCAAATTTCCAAATCAACAAAATTTAGGTCAAATAAATTCATTTCCATTTCAAACATGTATTCACTTCAAAAATCATAATACTTTCAAAGTTATAAATCTTTCGAAACCAAATACTTGAAATCATTTCACTTTGAAAATCATAACATTTTGAAATCATATATTTGAAATCATAAAACATGCCCTTAATTCTTTACATTTCAATTTTTTCAATTAAACCAAAATCTAAAATTTCCTATTTTAATTCAATTCAAACCATCAGTTTCAATTTAGTTTTCCAACAAAACCATTTCAAATACAGATTTGATTTACAAAATAAACTATTAAATCTTAAATATGTTTCAAGGCTTAAATATACCATATTTCAAAACTAAATTTCATATATCCCAAATTTTACTTCATTATTACTTACTGTTGAAATATTTATTCCATAAATCCATTATTTTTGAATAAACTCAAATTACAGGTAAACCAAATATCCATTCATACTAATATAAGCTTCAATTATTATTTATCAAAATCAATGGTTTTCAAAATCATCTTATACTTACATAAAGTTTATCTTATATGAGAATCAAAAATTTCAAAAATAAATTTCGCCGCATGGAAAGCCATATGGGATTGAACATCTTTGCTTACTAATAGATTTTTTATTAAGAATAGTTTTGTGTATAAAATACTTTGTATAAAAATAGAATAAAACAGTTAGTTTAAGAAGAATAAAAGAAAAATGGTTTTGAAAAATGGTTTTAAATTTGATAGTAGTTTTTCATAAAAGAAAAATTCCAATTAAATTACAAAGATATCCAACCCAACAACTTCCAATTTCAGTGTCAAGTATACCAATGATATTAGGATATAAGATGTACATATGTCATCATTTCGCAACATTACATTCGATCGCTCGCTCGATCACACAATTTCGCTTTCGAACTAGTATTGTCCATTCGACTTCCCTAATGAGGACTTCGATATGGTTTCTCGACTAGAAGCCATCAGTCTCCTTGCATAGCCATATACTATGATAGAGAATTCTAGAATCAAGCCAAAAATCCGTATCAAATATTCGCCATCAAGAATCAAATGAAGAAAATCCTAACACGAAATGGTGTAATTCACCTCGAACTTGTGTACTCAAACTTGGATCGGATTAATTATGCGAATAAAACAGCACACGTACCACTTATGTACCTATTCCAACTTGTTAAATAAATAGTTTCATAAAGATGTTACTAAGTTAAAACATTTAAAACCAAATTTTTCTCAAACATTCGAAGACTAATTTTTATCCAAAACATTTCAAACTAAATTTCATATTAGTATAATTCAAAATAGTCTTATTTATTTACTTAACAAAATAGTTTCAACTTATAAAAATCATATTATTTCATACTTGAAACATACAAACTAAGCTTATATTCTTTATCAAATACCTTATACCTTTCAAAAAAAATTTAGCTTTGAAAAGTTAACCTTGATTTGGAAGTGCTCGGATCTTAAAATAGTCGAAGAAATCATATTTTCAGTCCAAGAGTTGGAAATCAACACTAAATCAGTAAATCAATTTCAAAAGTTAGGTTTCATAATCTGAAACTCGAGGACTAAACACCGGCTTACTTTAAATCTTTTCAAATATATATATATATATAGATCTATCTTTCGAATATCAAACCATACTTCGAAATCTGAAATCAAAATTGGTTTCACGAAATCACTCGCATAGCAAAGCTACTAGAGTGGCCTCTCCCTCACTCAGAAACTCAAAAATCAATGTCAATGATGCACGCATTCATCACCGAAATTATTTTCCAGCGATATAAGTGAGTTCTGGACTTCAATTAACTTTGAAAAACTTCTTTGAAATTCCTTCGAAATCATTGAAATTCATTCGAATACATTTGAAACATTTCTTATTTGAAAAATATATATATATATATATATAACTTTAAATCATATTATTATTATATATTTTCCAAAATCTTAAAATCGATTTCAAAACACCGGAATTTGATTCCTCGAAAATCAAATTCAAAACCCTTCAGTTATAAATCATTTTTGTATAAATCAAGTTCTTATAAAATTTTCAAAATTTCAAATTCTTTCGAAATTTCAAATTTTCATTTTTGAAAGGTATATAATCTTTATCGAAAACATTTCACTTTTATATATAAAAATATGGCCATCCTTAATAATTTCGATGTATGCACAATTTCAAAATACAACCAAACACAAATTTCCAAAGGATGATTCAAGGAAGGATTTCAAACAAACAAAGATTCAAAATTAGAGGAACTCTAATCAAATAGAATTTTAATTCGAAGATAAACTCAAACGAAGATGAGATAATTTAATTACCAAATAGAGGATAGATAAGCCTATATAAATCGCGGGCGACCTTAAACGGTCAACCGAGACTTTAGGAATATAATCAATACGGAAATCTAAGGCAAATCGACCTTTGATCACCAGAGATAGAATCCGGATAGAGAAGGAGATAGAAAGCATCGACATCCGAGGATACAGAAATCTCCAGTGAATCAAAGCCAATTGTAAAGGAGTTTCACCCATTCACAAATCATTCAACAATTTACAGAATCACCGCCCTTTAGAGAGGTCATTCCAAAGTAGAGTTACGGAATGCTCCGAATCAAAAGGAAAAATGGGGAGAACAAGACTGGATTCCACAACAAGTTGGAGCGTTACAAAGTTCAAGAAATCCTAATCGATAAGAATCTTAATCAAGAGATTTCTAACAAGGTGGATACCGAAGAGATGAAGTTTAGAAAATCTTGATTTCGAAGTAAGAACATTTTTATACCAAAATAATCTTTGAAAATCCTTTAAAAATCATTTGGAAATCATTTTATACTTCGAAAATAAGTCCTCTCACAAAGAAAGGATTCTGAGATTGATTTCACTCATTCTAGGGTATTTCTACGCCATCTCTAATGAGTTTTTGCTCCGCAGGCTAAGGTTTGCCTAAAACCAAAGCTCTGATACCAACTGTAACAACCCGATATTTTCAGCCATTCGCATCCGCACATGTCGGCCTTGAATTGCTCAAATACCGCGTTGTAAATAAATTTGAAGAAAATGAAATACAATCACAGAATCACAAACACAGAAATATCAGAATAACTCGCAGTGGAAATAAAATACATAGTAGTTCATGAAGCTACTACGGCAGAGTCTCAAACCAAATACATAATACAGTCTGAAAACAACATAATAGAAATCCCAATTACATAGAAGTTCACTAATACATGAGATAAACTAGAACAGCTGAAACAGAGAGTAGATATAAATGTAGATAAGCAGAAACTCCAGCAAAGACCAGCTCCAGAAAGAGAATCCAAAGCTGTGAATACTCAGGCTGACCCGAGCGTAAAGTAAAACACAAAACACTCGAGTCAGGACAATATATACTTATATAATGTAAACCAACTCAAGTGAACTGTAGTAGAAATGCACAATAACTTAAAGGATGCTTGGGATCGTCCATCCTTTAAGAATCAGTTAAACTATAGATTAAATACATCCCGTGGTTAAAATTTCAAAATGGTATTTTATACTTCAAAATAAAATATCATTTCAAAATTCAATATCATTCAAAATCCATTTCAAAATATCAAAAATATAATATCTTCCAAACCACATTCATTCTTATTTAATTTAAATACCATTACAAAACACATTTCAAAATAGTTTATATTTCGAAACATATTACTTCCTTTTTAAATCACAAAATGAAGTTATTATATTTAATAATTAAATTATTAAATTTACAAAATTTTAGTCTTTCAAAATTCATTTATCGACTTAATTTATTAAAACAGATGAAAATTCAACTTTCGCAGCATTTAGAAATTGCTACAGAAAGTTACATTCAAAACAGTTCAATTTAACAAAAGACAGCATAAAAAAATTGTTGTAATAGGGTTACATTAGTTTCAAATAAAACTTAGTTAAATTCAACAATTATAACATTTACAAAAATGCTATGATAGCCTTTAATTAAACTTAGCCATTTGGTTCATTATTATCAACTACAGCATTTACAAATGCTGTATTATCATTTACATTAGAATTAATAGCATTTCAGAAATACAGTTAATTAACTTCAAGTATTCAATATAATTTCACAAACAATTATATTTCTATTTAAATCATTTTTAGCTTATAAAATCATATAATTTCTCTTTTAAAACAATCATTCAAATACCCTTTATTCATGATTTTATAAAGTTAAATCTCCATTCAAAAATCAAAATTTAATAATAATTCACTTATTAAATTCCAACATAAAATTTAAAATTCATTAAATTAATTTAACTTAACACTTAAGTTTAAAATTTTCAAATATAACTTAATTTCATTTTTATTTACTTAACTTAAAATTCACTTTTAAGACAAATTCACAAATTTCCAATTTTAGTTATATTTCAAAATTTCAACATAAATATTCATTCATTTCACATTTAACTTTATTCAAAAATCATTAATGTATTACAAAATCATTTTAAATTCATTTGATTCAAAATATCATAAATTTATCATATTTTCATATTTAATTTAAATTCCATTTATCACCAAATTATAATTTCCAAAATAACTTACATTTCAGATTTCTAACTTTGCCCTTTATTTATTTCACTTATAAATTTTCAGAAATCAATAATGCTTTACAAAAAATCATTTTTATCAAATCTAATCAAAATGTTATAATATTTACATTTCTAAAAAAATTAAAAGAAATTTAGAAAAACATATTTTAACAACGGGTCTGTATTTCATTTTCTAGCCTAGGTAAAGTGATACGGGTAATATATCATTTCAACCCGTAATTTACAAAGAAAACCCGAGTTTGATCATTTCAAACCCGTAATCCCAAGTAAAAGAAAATAATTGAAAATCATTCAGGCCTATCATTTCAGCCCATAACGATTTTCTCCTATTCTAAAGTCCGTTCGGTATGTATAATTTCAACCCATAGTGATTCTAATCTACAAGGAACTTGCAGTGTGATAAACTGATAAAAATAACAGAACAACATAATATAACAGTAACCGTTGTTATAACAGGTGTATAATCATGGGTGAATATCATATAATCATAATATAGCAGGTGTAACAGGATAATGCATTTTACAGATTCAAAAGGGGTCAATTTACTAGTTATATATGTACATATTGTCTGGTGAGAATAACTCACTGTTTTGAGCTGGAGACACAACGACGAATGCACGAATGAGATCCAAACAAGCACGATAACATGACACAAAGATGAGTGGAAGATCCAAAGACCAATTCTCCTTGGATACATGAGACAAAACAAATAAATATAACATAAGTTTTCAACCCAAATTCAATTAAACCAAGCTAGAAATGAATACACAAAACATCACCGGAGTGTTTGCACTTGCTTTCTACCACCTATGCTTCAACTCCAGATCTGAAATGTATGGCTAAGGGGTGTGTTTGGATCTGGTTTTGGGTTCATAGGTCAGCCATTGCATGGATATAAAGGAGTAGAGATATATGCGCAAAGGTATGAGCATGACACTACACTACAAGGCAAAAAAAATTGGTTTCAAGGCAAAACAAGCCACGGCCAAAGGCAAGTGGTCATGGCCAGGTCTGATGTGGTTAGTAGGAGGACATGGCAGTGGTGTCAGGTCAGGAATTTGCTGGAGATGGTGGTGCAAGTGGCGGCCAAGGTGATGGTTTGAGTGGTGGAACAAGATTGGCGCTCGGCTAGGTTGAACAAGTGGAGTATTTGCAAATTTTGTTGGATCTACACATCAAGGGAGCATGGCTATGGCTTGGGGTTGTGCTGGAGGTGGTGGTGACTAGTTGTGGTGGTGGTGGAGGTGGCCACAATGCTGGAATGGAGAGGAGCCGATCCTAGAAGTGGTGAAAGCAAGTGCAATTCACATGGAAACAAGAGAAAATTATAGAAAAGAAGAAATTTTTTTACCAAACTCTTGAGATCAGAAATGGCCGAATACTTTTGAGGAAATGAGAGAAAAAATGAAGTACGTGAATGAGAAATGAGGGTGGCAGCTGAAAGAATGAAGAGATATGGGCATTTGAGTGAAAAGAAACGTTAAAATGTGAAAAGGTGGGAAAATCAAAAGCCATAGGAAACAAAAGGTCACAAACCCTTTCAATTTACGTTTTATTATTTATATAAATTTATGTAGCTGAAATAATAATAATATCAGATAAGATTTCGAAATTTTTAACCAATATACAAATATATATAATATTTATCAATTATGTAAAGTAAAATTAAGGAAAATAGTTAAAACAGTGAACTAGACTAGCAAAATTTGAAGTTAAATGAAATAATTTTTAGAAAATTCATATAAGCTTGTAAAGTATTTTTAAACATAAATAATAACATAAAATACAAATATATTCACAAAATAAATATTTAAAATTTAATTTAAATATAAAATTTTAACGTAGAAAATAGAAAAAAAATGGGAAAACAGCCCTTAAAAATAGGAAATCAACACTGTAATTTTTGGAAAAATTCTATTATTATTTTAAAAATATTTAGAGATGAATTTTCACAAATAAAACAAATTTAAAATAAAATAAAGAAATTTAAAAATGAAGAAAATGGCAGAAAATTAGAAAACAGCCTTTAAAAATAGGAAATAAATACAGTAAATTTTGAAAAAATTATATTATCATTTTAAAAATGTTTAGAAATGATATCACACAAATAAAACAAATTTAAAATAATTTCAAAATGAAATAAAGTCAAATTTAAATATATAGTCAAAAATCTAGGGTTGTTACATATCTCTTTTGATCGGATAAAACTAAGACAATATCCAAATTCCAACTTCACATTCCAAATCTCCTCAATACTAAACTCCATAACTCTTTCGATGATCCTGAGTCACCTCTAATATTCCTGATCAGCTTAACCCTTGCTGATTGCTTCAAGAACAAATAGGACCAAAATCAAACCAATCACCTGATCCTACTCAACAAAATGGCTCTCCAAAAATTTGCTGAAATCCAATACACGACTCTATTCCACAAACATCAGTGGACTTCAGACCTACATCTCTTATCTGGAGTAGTCAAACAGTTGCTCCCAACAACCTTACCTCCCAAATCTAGAAAATTTCTTCATACTTGAATTTTCTGTAGAAATCCTTTAATCCAAGAAAACTGCAAATCCGGATTGCTCCCATACTAGAATAACTGCTATCTTGCTTCCGCTGCACAGCTCTTATCTGGAGTAGATAAGGATGTTGTCGAAGAACTCAAGCACAAACTTTCCATAAACCGTTCATCCAATCCATAAAATCTAAGTGACCCTTTCACTTGGTCAAAACACCCAATAGAATCTTAACTAGAACTAGATGGTCAATCCTTCTCCAAAGAATCCTAAGCTGCCTCACCAACTTCTTCTCGCTCTAAGAGTCATACCTCTACATGGTTGAACCATCAATACTGCTCCTGGAAATCCAAGTCGATAAGAAAACTCAATCTCCGATGCGGGAAGACCTCTGATTTCCTCAAAAATATCAAGAAAACTCCGACTACTTTATTAGCTTTTACCTCCACTTGAGATGCCTTAATTCCCAAGCCAAAGAATACTCAAAGATTTCCCATACTAATCGCAAGTCACTTTTGCGATCCCTCTCAGTTTAGACTCCAAAGAAATATCTTCCCAACTAGAACAACTTTTCCTGATCAAGATCAATCTTCAAGAATGGCTTACCTATGAGAAAAACTAATAGATCACTTCCAACAGATATCCTGCTCTGCTGAGCCTCCCAAAGAAATGAATAAGCCTTCACTATCTGCTTGGTCTGCCGATAGTAGAATCCCAAAGATTCCCGAATCATCGAAGAAACAGATCCATGCTGCTACTTCCAAACTTCACTTCAATGCTATTGCTAATACAAAAGATCATCCTTAACCACAAGCTTCCTGAAACTCAAAACTATCATACAATTCACCAACAGATCCTTGAGACGGGTAGACATCTTCTTAAGAAACTCGGCTCCAAACCAAACACCAACCACTTATCTTCTTAAGGAAAACAAATGAGACCATGTCCGAAATGAAGTAGTCTTATACTTCAATATAGATAAGAAACCCATTTTCACTTAAGATCCAAAAAAATCCTAAACATCCGAATCTTCGCTGCAGTAGGCATCACAGTTCCTTCAACACCACCTTAAACTTTGCTCCATAAGAACATCTTCAGAACCATCTATGGATATTGCACCTCATCACACAGTTATTCCTTCCTGAAGCTATCAAGATACCATCACATGCTTCTGCTCAGCTGATAACTCAACTTTTGGAAATCCCTCTCACTCGAGAGAAAATCAACCTCACGCTCCAAGAATATACTCCAATTCCTGCAAATACTTCCTCTGGAATCAATAAAATCCTTTCATCAATCTACAAAACTTATTCGAGACGGTATTAGATCTACAATCTCGACAGACACACCTCCAACCACAACATATGAGCCTCTTCATTGGTGGTAGTCGTGTTACACACACTTCTACCTTATCTACCTCTATAACCTATGGTGGAAAATCCGAACAGATAACCCAACAGATTAGGTAGATATATAAAAATATATATATATATATATATATATTACAAGTACGCTCTCTCAAGATAGACACCAATCCAGAGCCTAGGTATTCACTCAACCTAATGCTCTGATACCAACTATAGCGACTCGACTTTTTCTATCACCAGAAAATCGCATCACTAATTAAGAAAGAAAGAGATAGAAGAATAAAAGAAAGAGAAGAAAAAACAACAACACATCAGAATCTCGCAGCGGAATGATTTAAATATAATATAGAACATATACATAGTATCATATAAATCAGAGTACACAACTATACATCTCAATTTAGACAGTTATAACATTTCTGTCTAATACAATACAAGACATCATACAAAATATCACACAGCGGAAACTCTAACTATATCTATATTTAACACGCTGAAGCCTCCTGCTCCAAAGCTCCTCCAGAATTCGTCAAAGATAACCCGAATCACTTGACTACTCATACATAATATGAGCACCCAAGAGTTTAATAAACAGAAAATAAACACTCGGGTCAGATAGGGGTCTGGTGTGAGTAAACGGTTTAGGATTGCTTAACTTTAGGAAATCCTTTTGAAAGAAAAGAGTATCACGTAAGACTTCCCACACATAAACATGGAAAAGTTTTTACCTTACGCTAACCAAAACATTTGATAGGAAATCCAGTGATATTATAATAGTCTCTAGGGCTTTCAAACAAATAAGAAATAGCCGAAATTGTTACATTATTAAATTCCAGCTACTAGCCACAAAAGTGGGTAATACAAACCAAACCGTAGGGTCTCGTAGGAAGAATGGGTTTTCAACAATGGCAGGGTATTGGGGTACCGCCCGTCACGGTACATGGCCTAGATCACTGTGCCGAGGAGTACGCCCGCTCCCCTGCAACACAAGGCTGGGACCATTCCTTACTGAACAGTCCCGAACAAGACCACCCCACAGTTGGCTGCAGACCAACTGCCCACAAAGCCGAAATAAAAAGGGACATCTAGAGAGGGATGTATCTCGCTCTCCAGTGGGAGCCACCTACGAAGCCTTGCTGCACCTCCCCTGTTTTATCCATTCCCGGTTGATGGGGCTTGAGGTTGCGATTACCTTTATAGAACATATCTATCATAGAATGCTCATCGTCCATCTGGCGATGTTCTGAAAGCATTCAATCCATACAAGTTCGTTCTGGGTTCGAAAGAAACCGAAGGCACTATCTCAATGCACTCATTTTGGAATCACCCTCAGAGTCAACGACCATAGCCCTTGCACTCTGAATCACCATCTCAAACCAGTAAGTACTATCCCGCCAAACTCATTACGGAATCACCCACAGAGTTATACAGACGTATAGTTCTTACACCTCGAGTCTTCTCTTGCACTCCACTTGGATTCACGACCTAACGTTTATTTTGGATCGGTGTGGTTTTCGGATATCCAAATATGGAGACCTGATCCCGGTCTCACCGAATCCAAACGCCATTTTAATGTCCAAGTTGTACCTAAGGGATTTAAACAATAGATATTCAGAAATATCATTTAAACATAAATGAATTATTCACAACACAGATAGATAATCTTCTATTATCAGATTCATCCATATATATCACAAAGCAGCATATATCACATCTCAGATATAACACATTCACATCATCACATATCAACCAATGACATATAATATCAACCAATGTCATTAACTCATCCAATGATACTTATCAACCAATCAATATTCACCCATACACAAGTTTAATCCAAACTTAATTAATTTAATTAATCCTTAATTAAATTAATTCTTACTTAAACACTTGGATTATCATCAATCCATTTTGCTATTCACTAATTAATTACAAATTAATTAATATACATCGCTTAATTATTCACTTTAATTAATCAACCTTGATTAATTATTACTTAATTACTTTAAGTAATTATTCCTTAAGTACAATATTAATTAATCATCTTGATTAACTACTTCTTATATTCAAGTAATTATCACTCAATTACTTTCTAAATAATCACACTTGATTAATTATTATTTTATTACCTTGATAATTATTTAATTAATCACACCTGATTAATCACCCTTAATTAATCATACTTGATTAATTACTCTTGATTAATTACCTTTAATTAATCATGTTTGATTAATCATTTATAATTAATCATTTTTAATGAATTACTTTTAATTAATCACTTTTGATTAATTACTTTTAATTATATTTAATAATTAAAACTTAATTATCCTTAAATTATTTAACAATTAATTAATTATTTCCATTGATTAATGATTACTTCATTAATTAAAATCTTAATTAATTACTTAACAAGTAATTAACCACTTAATTAATTACTCTTAATCCTTTTATAAATTAATCATTAATTAAATATTTTAAACCTTTAATTAATTTTATTAATTAATACTTTAATTAATAACTCAAGTGATTAATTCTTAATCACAACCACTAAATTACTTTTAATAAATTAGTTAACTTTTTACTTAATAACTTCTAGTAATTAACCACTTAATTTCTTAATTACTTCATCAAGCAATTATATTAAATTAGCCCATAAGTGATTATTGTTAACCTCGTTTTGCCAACGATTCAAGGACTGGACCGACTCATCCAACCAAAGATAGGACCGACTCATCTACTCAAGGGATGGACCGACTCATCTACTCAAGGGATGGACCGACTCATCTACTCAAGGGATGGACCGACTCATCTACTTAGAGGGATAGGACGACTCAAGGGGTTAACGGTTCACAAGGCAGGACGGCTTAGTGAGTTACCGACTCATCAAGACTATCGTCTCAACGACTCATGGTAAGCAGCGACTCAGAGCTTACAACGACTCAATTGATCAACGACTCAACAAGTTCGCGACTTATCATGTGAGACGACTCAGGGGAAGTAACGACATAAGAAGGTGGATCCTTGTGCCGCTTCATTTATATACCGCTACCTGATAAGTCATTAACGGCTTAACGACTCACAACTTAGAATGACTCGTCCACGACTTAAAGCCATTGGGTCGTAATCCATTGCCACAGTGCCTATGCCAAGGAAGATTGACTCGTAAGCGACTCAGGACTTAGCATAAAATCCAACAGAGGAATAAGCCATGGAGAAATCAAGGGTTGGTTCGATGAGTCGGCCATGACCTAATTTGACTCGGCCACGAGCCAAGCATGGGTCGAACATGACTCACGACTCAGGACTGAAAACTCCTATAAATACATGGCCACCTCCAACATTCAGGGGACCTTTTGGCCAATCATTTCAAGCGCCAATACTCTGCTGAATTCTCAACTCACCCGACACTTCAAGTTCGAAAGACATTTCAACTAACTTCAAGGGAAAATCTAACGCCATCTACATGGATTCGAAGGATTCTTCTCTACCAAAGTTCTAGTTGTTTGTCTCGTCATAATTGTAATTGCAGATTGTTGTAAAGTTGTAATCGGTTTAGCAATAAAGAGAATTAAAGTGGACGTAGGCTTGCCTTGAGCCGAACCACTATAAAATCGTTGTTATCCACTGTTTTTTCTATGATTTTCTGCTTATACTCTGCTCCCGAATCATCGGGTGGTGCTTTCACAACTACACTTCATACACCGGGGTGTTAGCGTTCAAATTTTAGCGTTAACATTTTTGGTGCTTTCACTGAGAATTGAACTCAGGAAAATCGTCATCATTGCTCCACGAAAGTTTGTTGAAGTAACCTCTCTGAAGACTAGAAGTTTATCCGAAATCATGGCTCCGGAGAGAAAGAGTAGATCTGAAAGATCTGGAAATGCTCAAGAGGGAACCTCCGCTTCCCCAGTACCTAATCAAGCCACTCCACCTGTTGGGGTTACAAAAGCGGAGTTGGATGCTGTAATCTTAGGGCTGAACCAGCAGATAAATGCCCAAAGTGCACAATTGGAAGCTCAGAACGCCCAAAATGCCCTAATTTTGAATAAGTTGAATGACTTGCTTGGGGTAAACCGTCAACCAACGGGTAATGAAAGGAACTTTGCTGGCAACATTCATGAGGATGAAGAAAGAAACATTCCTGAGAGGGCTGCCAGCCGCTTTGAGCGGACATTTCCTGAAATTGGTGGATCTAGAGCTCGAAATGATGAGGGATATCTTTCTGAAATGGTTCGACAAATCATGAAGGAAAGCATGCAAAGGAATGAAGATGAGAAGGAATGGGGTTTCGCTCCAAGTAAAACCCCGTTTACCGAAAGAATCTTAAAGGCTGAGTTCCCAAGGAAGTTCGTCCCCCCAACTATCCCAGCTTACAAAGGAACAAGTGATCCGAACGAATTCTTGTATAAGTATGATTGGCACATGACAGGTGCCAGAGCTTCTGATGAAATAAAGTGCCGATATTTTCCTGTATACCTGGAAGGTGTAGCTCTGCTTTGGTTCACCAAGCTGCCAGTCCGGTCTATAGATCAGTTTTCTAACTTAACCCGGAAATTCAAAGAGCAGTTCAGACTATACGCTTCAAAAGCCAAAGATATTATGTCGTTGTCAAGTTTAGAGCAGAATCCGGGTGAAACTATCAGATCTTTCTTGAATCGCTTTAATATAGCGCTGGCCGAGGTAGACAATGCAGAACCACGGATGATCTTGACTTATCTGATGAGGGCCATTGACAAGTCGAGCGAATTTGGAAAATGGCTTAACATGAAGGAACCAAATTCCTTTGAAAAATTCTACAAGAAAGCAGATGAGTTCATACGCCTGGAAAGCCGTCCTGTACCGGTAAAGGCAGTGTTAGAAAAAGCTGAAGAAAACATTGCTGCTCCACGCAAGAGTGAATCTGTAGGACAGAAAAGGGAGAATAACGATGGAAAGAAACAGAAAAATCTGAAGAAGCCTCATTCCTTCAAACCATCGGAATATACTCCTTTATCAGATACGCCGGAGCGTATATACCTTGCCACTAAAGATTCTGTTGATTATCCTAAACCTCCCGTTCTGAGAACCGGGAAAAAAGCAGTACAAAGCGGAAAGTTTTGCCGCTTCCATAATCAACCCGGTCATGATACCGATGAATGCCGCCAATTGAAAATTTTGATTGAAGAATTGATAAGGGAAAACAAGCTGCAGCAATTTATGGAAAAGAATAACAGCAATCCCGCTTCGACTAGTCAGGGGCAACGAGCTCCTGCTCATCAACCCAGGACAGGTGAAAAGACTGCAGGGCATGAATCCGGAAGGCCTGTTATCAATGTCATTACGGGAGGACCTCACCCAGCAGGCAGGAGCTGGGGTGAGATGGAAAGGTATACCCGAGCTTTGAAGTATGTACCGACCGAGGAAGATGTATTCGTTTTGGAAGGTGCTATGCCCCTGAAGCAACAAAGAACTTTCAATGATGATATTGTGTTCAGAGCCAGGGATTCCGCAGGTATTAAAGCTCCTACGTTGGATCCCTTAGTCATCTCGGCTGGTATCGGGCCAGCTATTGTCAAAAGAGTTCTCATTGATTGTGGCGCATCCTGCAATATCCTCTTCAAGAAAACATTCGACCAAATGAAGATCCCTATGGCTGATGTGCAAGCCTCATCGCAGAAAATCGCTGGCTTCACTGGGGAGCCAAAACAGCCGATAGGAACCGTTGATTTGTTTGTGGAACTTGGAGAAGGAGAGAGAAAAGTGGTCCGCAAGCAAACTTTTGTGATTGTCGATGAATTTTCTGCTTATAATGCTTTCCTTGGCCGTCCAACTCTCGCAGCATTCAAAGTTGTTCTGGCCCCATGGTGCCTCGCCATTAAATTTCCCACAGATAATGGGGTGGGAGTTATAAAAGGGGATCAATATGCGGGGCGGGAATGTTATCTAACAGAGCTACGAGAAACCAGAAAAAGAGAAATGGGAAAGGATGCAGCAGCCCCAGTCCGCATCAAAGAACCAGCCTTATAGCAATTACAGGGCGGACCCTGCACTGGCGAGCACAGCGGAGCAAGGTAAGAGATGGATCCTAGAAAAGTCAGTGCAGGGGAGAATAGAGTGGTACCAGTGGAAACGACAATACCAGTACCTGTTGACCCAAAGGACCCAAACAAGGTGTTGAATGTGGGTTCACAACTTAATGTGTCAATTCAGAATATCTTAATATCTTTTTTAAAGGCAAATTTGGATGTTTTTGCTTGGACTCATGCCGATATGTGCGGAATATCCCCAGAAGTTGCAGTACACACTCTAAATATTGATCCAAAATTTACACCTGTGAAGCAAAAAAGGAGAACTCAAGGTCCAGAAAGGTCGGCAGCGTTAAAAGAAGAAGTTGATCGGCTCATGGAGAATAATTTTATCAAAGAATCTACCTATCCGAATTGGGTTTCAAATCCAGTGCTGGTTAAGAAAGCCAACGAAAAATGGAGAGTGTGCATCGATTTTTCAGATCTAAACAAAGCCTGCCCCAAAGACTGCTTCCCATTACCCAGGATCGATCAATTGGTTGACGGAACAGCGGAACACGAATTGTTATCTTTTATGGATGCCTACTCCAGATATAACCAGATCATGATGCATGAGCCAGATCAGGAGGACACGAGCTTTATCACCGACGTTGGTCTTTACTGCTACAGAGTTATGCCCTTCGGGCTGAAGAATGCAGGGGCAACATACCAAAGACTTGTTAATGCTATGTTCAAACCGCAATTGGGCAAGACTATGGAATTCTACGTCGATGACATGTTAGTAAAGTCTAAGAAAGTAGTGGATCACATAGAACACTTAGCAGACATATTCGCAGTCCTCCGAAAATACGGAATGAAGCTCAATCCTTTAAAATGTTCATTTGGAGTGGAATCCGGCAAGTTTTTAGGTTTCATCGTGAGCGCTAGGGGCATTGAGGATAGTCCAGCTCAAATTACCGCCTTAAAGGAAGTCAAAGCTCCTAGAACAAAGAAGGAATTGCAAAGTCTCAGTGGAAAAGTCGCCGCCTTGAGTCGGTTTATTTCCAAAGCCACAGATAAATGCATCCCATTCTTTGACGCCCTAAAGAAAGGAAAGAAAAACTTCGATTGGACTCCCGAATACCAAAAAGCCTTTGATGAATTGATTCGCCATATGGAAACGCCTCCAATACTTTCTAGGCCTGACGATGGCGAGGATCTTCTTATATACTTGGCAGTATCATCTCATGCTTTAAGTGCAGCGCTGATACGAGAAGACAAGAGGATTCAACATCCAGTTTACTATATCAGCAAAAGACTCACTGGGGTAGAGATGAATTACTCTAAGTTGGAAAAACTCGCCTATTGCCTACTAATTGCATCTAGGAAGTTGAGGCAATATTTCCAAGCTCATCCTATCAGAGTCCTCACTGATCAACCTTTAAAGCAAGTCCTGTTTCGCCCTGAGGCTTCGGGTCGTCTTCTAAAGTGGAATATTGAACTCAGTCAATATGACATCACTTATCATCCCCGAAAAGCGATCAATGGGCAAGCTTTAGCGGATTTCATCGCAGAATTCACAGATAAGGGTAACAGTGAGGAGGAAACGATCGACGATTCCCCAATCCAATGGAAGTTATATGTTGATGGCGCGAGAAACGACTACTGTTCTGGAGCCGGAGTTGTACTTGAGACCCCTGAAGGTCGATCATTATGCTATGCACTAAGATTGGAATTTCCTTCAACAAACAATGAAGCAGAATACGAAGCCCTTATCGCTGGCTTAAGGATTGCTAAAGAACTAAACATCCGAGCGTTACAGATCTTCAGTGATTCTCGGCTTATTGTATGCCAAGTCAAAACGGAATTCCAAGCAAAAGGGGGGAATCTGCCCGCCTACTTGTCAAAGGCTTGGGAACTCCTGGGTGATTTCGATCATTACATGATAAGTCACATTCCTCGAGAAGAAAACATGAAAGCAGATTCTCTCGCAAAGTACTCTAGCATAGGCGAAGCTCAATTTCTGGGGTTAACTCCAGTGGAGGTCCTGTCGACTCCGAGCATTGATGAGATGGATATTGATTGGATCATGAGCGTGTCTCAAGAGCAAGAATCATGGATGACTCCAATAACAGAATATTTGCTCAATGGATCTTTACCGGAAAATTCAAAAGAACGAAAGAAGCTACTGAGGAAAGCCTCTCGCTATATAGTCCAGGATGGCCAGTTATACAGACGGGGATTCTCAATACCGTTACTTCGATGTGTATCCAGGGAAGAGTCCAAAACAATCCTAGCTGAGGTGCATGGGGGAGAATGTGGTGATCATTTAGGTGGTCAAACTTTAGCGAAAAAGATTCTCCGATACGGATATTTTTGGCCAGAAATTAATCGAGATACAGCAGACTATTCCCGAAAATGTGACAGATGCCAAAGATTCGCCAAAATTCCTAGAGCTCCTTCCACTGAACTCACACAGATGGTCAGTCCATGGCCGTTTGCAATATGGGGGATAGACCTTGTAGGACCTTTACCAACTGCCAAATCTGGAATTAAGTATGCCATTGTTGCTGTAGATTATTTTACTAAGTGGGCAGAAGCTGAACCACTGGCTACTATCACCTCAAAAAAGATGATAAGTTTTGTGACTAAAAGTATCATTTGCAGATACGGTGTGCCTCAAAAAATAATTATAGACAATGGTACTCAGTTCGAAAGTGAAGAATTCCAAGATTTTTGCAAACGATTCAAAATCCGAAAAAGCTTTTCAGCAGTAGCCCATCCGCAGGCAAACGGGCAAGTGGAAGCAGTAAATAAAATTATCAAGTCAACCATCAAGAAGCAACTTGAAAGAGCAAAAGGTGGTTGGGTCGATAAGCTACCGCTAGCACTATGGGCATACAGAACTACCCACAAAACTGCGACTGGGCATACTCCGTTTTCATTGGCATACGGATCAGAGGCAATGATTCCGGTAGAAACAGAGGTCCCTTCACATAGAAGAATCCATTTCAATCAATCAGAGAATGAGAAACTACAGCTTGAGGCACTAGATCTCCTTGATGAAAAAAGAGAAGAGGCTGAGCTCAGAATCGCATCTTATCAGCAAAGGATAGCCAGACATTTCAATTCCAAAGTTCGCCAACGCAGCTTTGAAATTGGAGATCTAGTCCTAAAGAGAATTATGACAGCGACAGGTGTGTTTGGGCCAAATTGGGAAGGACCATATGTCATAGGTCAAAAGCTTCTGGACGGCACATTCAAACTCACTACTGTCAAAGGAGATCAAATTCCAAGAGCTTGGAACAGCAATCACTTGCGTCCATACTTTACTTGATAGCTTTGTTGAAATATTGTAAAAAGAATTATGAATGTATGATTCCTGTAATTGAAAGCGATTGTAAAACCGATGCAAGTGAATAATGAAAGACTATAAAGTGGATGTAGGCCCAAATTCTTGGCCGAACCACTATAAATCTTGTGTTCCTTACTATTATTACATGTTTGCTTTATTTTCGATATGAAAAGTACATTGAATGTATTACTGAAATGTCGATTTAAATTTTTGCAGGCAACGAAAACAAAACTTGCACATTACAAGACCAAGTGATTCTTGTTATCATTCAACAAACAAAATCCAAGTCGCAGAATTCCCGAGCTTAAATCCTAGATAAGAAGTGCTTCAATTGAACGGTCAATGATTTCGCCGAAAACGGGCTTTAGCTAATAAATTGAGAAGTTTGAACAAACAAACATCCAATCAAGAAGCTTATGTCCGTTCTCGTGAACTGGCCTAGCAATGAAGTACACTTCTTTGGATTAAACAAGCTACTTGTAAGAGAAGGGAGTGCAAGCTTGAAAAAAAAAAAGTAAAAAAAAAATAGAGGATCACTGAAAAGGCGTAAGCAAGTGGACAAGGAACAACAAAAGTCCTCTTCGGAAGCACAACTCTTCGGAGGATAAAGACCTCTAACGAAGCATATGCCGTAAAAAAGAAAGTTCTCTACTCAACCAAAAAAGATTGGAGGAGTCATGACCCTCCAACCATGAGAGAGTAACTTCCAGGCAATCTTCGGAGGCCCATTTCACCAGGAGTTGAAGTGTTACAACCGCTCTTCGGAATTTCACTTCACTAGAGTTGAAATGTAAAACAAAATAAAAGCCCTCTTCGGAGGCCCATTTCACCAGGAGTTGAAGTGTTACAACCGCTCTTCGGAATTTCACTTCACCAGAGTTGAAATGTAAAACAAAATAAAAGCCCTCTTCAGAGGCCCGTTTCACCAGGAGTTGAAGTGTTACAACCGCTCTTCGGAGTTTCACTTCACCAGAGTTGAAATGTAAAACAAAAGCCCTCTTCGGAGGCCCGTTTCACTAGGAGTTGAAGTGTTACAACCGCTCTTCGGAGTTTCACTTCACCAGAGTTGAAATGCAAAACAAAATAAAGACCTCCTCCCGGAAACACAATCAAGAAGAAAGACCTCTTCGGAAGCCCACGTTTCACCGAGATTGAAATAAAACTTCCAAGTGTTGAAACGTGAAAAGGCTTTCTTCAAAGGCACAACTCTTTGGAGGTACACGTTTCACCAAGATTGAAATAAAACTTCCAAGTGTTGAAACGTGAAAAATCCCTCCTCAGAGGTACAACTTTCTATGTTTCTAAAAAAAATCCTCACTAAAAGCACACTTTAACTTTCAAAGGAAGAGTGATTTACCTATTCTGGAAAATAATCTTCCTCAAAAAAAAAAAAAAAAGTTAAAGTATCCTTCAGAGGCCCGCTTTACCTCATAGAAGAATTCACTTGGTAAAGTGTGTACATAAGCAAAAGAAAAAAGTGATTTCTTCGAAGGACAAAGCGTAAAAAGTTATATGAAGGGAGTTGTACTCTACGAAAAATTTCTTCAAGAATGAAATAATTATTCTTCAGAAAATAAGAGTGCAAGTCCCCTCGAAGTATAAAATATTGCAGCAAGCTTATGGTATGGGGGAAACATGGTATAGTTATATACAATATGGTATAGCCACATCGGCGAAAGTAATGCTCAAACAACATGCCATAAGCCCGCTGCAATATCATATAAATAAACTTGTGCAAAAATGAATAATAAATGCATTCTCAAATTCAGATAGGAGTCTGTACAAATAAAGGATCATTTTATTCAATTGTATTGCAGATACAAGTTTCAAAATAAAAAGCAGGGGCCGGTACCCGCACAATTCTCGACCAGTACTTGAAAAAGACAAGAAGCTAAAAGCTGGAATCTTCATTTCTTCTTGCCACCTTTGGACCCTTTACCCGGCCGAATGGTTAGCTTTTCAGGTCGGTCTGTAGGCATAAGGGAAGAAGGGGAGGGAGGTGCAACTGGTGCAACTTTCGGTTCCTCTTCAGTAGCAATGATTTTCTTCCCCCTCCTCTTCGATGTTCCGTGCTTCTTTCTCCTCTTCGAAGAAGACTCACTCCCTGGAGTAACAAGAGCAGACAAAATTATGTCATCAGAAGGAGTCCGCTCCGGAGATATCTCACCTCCCTGAAGTCCCTCGTCTTTCTGCTCTTGCGAAGCGATAGGGTCATCTAAGCCATGAAGAGCCTCTATTTGCTCCTCTTGTGACCCGGGCTGTGAAGCAGAAGGAGGAGCCATCTGAAGAGACGGAGGAGGGATAACCGGAGAAGGCGAAGTTTGCACAGCACTCGGTGTTTCAACTGCAGAAGAAGAGAAATTAAAAATATTAGTATCTCCCCAAAAGAAGGGAGATATGGGTTCGTCAAGATTCAAGAAGTAATCGAGAAGCTCATCAAACTTTTGAGGAGCAAGCAGGCAATCCACCTGAATCGGACCAATGTCAAAATTACCTGAAGATATTTGCTTCGTTAGTTCAATCTCATAATTTTGAGCTCCAATATCCTCCAAAGCCTCATCATCAGTAGGGGTAATTACCCCGGTTCTTGTAGGAGGCAGGGAATGAGCACTGGAACCTGTGATGTCAACTCCAGGAGAAACTAAAGGACGTTCAGAGGTAGTAGGTGGTAATTCTTTTTCAGAACGTTCCTCTTCTGCCATCCCAGTCCGCACTCTGGCGAGTTGCTCTTTTCCCTTCGCAAGAGCAGTGTGAGTTTCCTCATCTAGGTAGCGCGCCTCAAGCTCTTCCTCGGTATACCCGGCGCCTTTGAACATGTCGAGAGCAGCTTCCCACACTTCAGCCAAGGTGATTTCGTATTTAGGACCGAGAAAAGAGAGACTGCCATGCCCCAAGACGCTGTGCAAGTAAAAGTCGAATAGATTTGAACTGACGTTGGCTTCCATGACTTGAATAGATTCTTCAGCTGCGATTTTACCAGCCATGGCCTCATCTCGTTCTTTTTCGGTTTTAGCAAGTTGAGCTTTTAACGCTTCAATCTCCATGTCTTGGGCGCTCATTTTACTCCGCAACTGAGCGACATCAGTGCGGTAATTCTCTGCGACCTCTTCTAGCCTCTCAACTTTAGCTTCGGCATCTCTTTGGCCAGCATGTGCATCCCGCACTTGTTTTTGTAGCACCTCTTCTCTTTGAGTGTAAGTGTTAGAAGAGGTGGTAAGATCGTCTTTAAGCTGCTTGACTTCAGCTTCAAGTTTCTCGTTATACTCGGTTATGTTTTTCATCTCGATGTTGTGCTGGTCAAGAATCTTCTGCCATTCCGACTTATCGTTCTCCATAGTTAGCATCGCCTCGATATTGACCCGATTGACCCTTTGGAGTTCATCAACAAGCTTTTGCCATCCAGACATTCTTTCAATATCGAGTCTGACGGCATCAAGATTTCGGTACATGGCTTCTTTATCGATGGGAACTAAATCAAGATCGAAGCGAACCCCCTTTAAGCACCAATTCGGGAATCGGCTCTGTAGGGTCGGTGGGCCCCTTTCAACACGATATGAAGGCCTATTGAGAAGTGTTTGAATAGCGCTTCCTTCAAGAGCAGGGGATTTGGAAGGAATGTCGATAAAGATGGGAGCGTCAAACTTTTCAGATATTGCAGATGCGTGCTTCTCACTAGGTTTGGCCCGCTTGCTCGGGTCCTCAACAATGTGGCTCTTCCCCCGACCATCATGTGTTTTACGTTTGTGAGAGTCATCGCCTCTTGAAGAAGACTCATGTCGCACATCTATCCTCTCATGACGCTCTTCATATTCTCTCCTCTCTCTAGCTTTTCGAGCAGCTCTCTGCTCATCGGTTTCTCTGGGACCAGTAAGGTAGCGTCTATAATCATAGTTGCCACGCCCTCCATAGCGCTGAAAGTCTTTATAGTAAGAGCCGCTGTCGCTACGCCCCATTGAAGGATCTGAAAGGCAAAAAGACAAGTCTTAAAAGCCTTTAGAGAAAAGAAGTCAAACACAAACAAGTGCTGAAAAATCCTAAGTGTTGTGTAATGTGTAAACTACACGCATCAAGCTACAGACCACTCTGTGGAGTAGAGGTGGTGATAACTTGAGTAGGAGGAGTTGACATTTGTTGTAGAGAAGACGTCGCCTCGATTACAGAAGAGATAGTTTTGGAAACATCATCTTTAAAAAGTTCTTGTGAAGTCACGATTAGGTCGCTCAACCCCTCAAAAACATCATCACCATCATGCTTTTTGGGACTTGCTTTCTCAACTCCTTCGTCAGCAGATCTCCCGGAAGATCGTGGAGGTTCTTCCTCTTCGATAACTGGGGCAAGTGTCAAATTGCTAGACGGCCCCGCAACATCAGTGAGAGTGGGGCACTTCACCAGTAAAGTTTCAGTGGAGGGATCTTTTGGCATAAGCTTTTCAGCCTCCATTGGAGAATCGGGAACTTCACAAAGCTGAGTGGAACGAGAAGGGTGAAGGAGTCCAAATTGATGTAAAAATTCATCATTTAACAAAAACTTTATACTCCTCTCTTCTGCCGCCACGACATTCAGTCTTTCAAAAATTTGCTTATAACATGGATCTCTAGAGGGAGGAGGAAGTGCTAAAACAGAAGAAAAAAAAAGCGAAGTTAGCATTTAGCAACTCAGATTTCGAAAAGCTTAAGAATGGAGAAATAAAAACAGAAAATCTTACTTCCTACTCTCCAGATGGCATAAAACCCTGGAGGACAGCGAACAAAGAAAAACCGATTTAGAAATCCATGAACGCTTTCAGGAAGATCAGTGATGAGTTTGCGGTTTCGAGCACTCCTTATAACTACGATAGAGGGATGATCTTTAATTTTTATGAATGAGCAGAAATAGCAGATTTCCCCAAAGCTCGGTAATCGGTCCAAAACTCTCCTAAATAGCACACATAACCCCATCAGAATGGCATGGCCCTTGGGGTGCAATTGGAATGGAGAGATAGATAACCGAAGCAGGAACTGCTGAAGGAAGTCATTAAAAGGTGGGATGGCACCGCTCAAGCACATTTGGCGATTGACAGCAATAAAGCCAAGAGGGGGCCTATCTGCAGTATCATTTGGCCCCGGCAGTAAGGCATCAGCTTCGGCAATGCCAAACTGGATGCGCAATTGGTTAAACACCCGCTGATTCAGAGTTGTGGAAGTTCTCTCCGGAGGGTTATCCAATGGGTTAACTATTGGGAAGACATCTTCAGCCTGGCCCATCGGTTCTTCTTGTTGAGAAGTCATTCTACACAAGCAACTGGATGTTCAAATGCGAAGGTGCACGTTTCCTAAAAGTGTGAAGTGTTGTGCAGAACTAATGAAGATAAACAAGTAAATATAACTGAAGTTAAGCTAGTTGGCAATTGATCAATTACTAAATTTCAGGACTTGTTAATTTAATGTTTCAGGTATAGTGTTAGTGCAAACCGGTCAATTTCAGTTGACTATTTCAACATTGCTTTAGCACTCTACTTGGATTCGTTGGTTTAAAGTACTTCATTCACGCAATCCATTTAAATTAATTATCTTCTATTGACTAATCTGTCATTAGATGTGGGCAATTAATGGCAGTATATTCGTCCCAATCTTCTGTGATTGTTGTATTAAACAGGTTGTATACTTGCAAATTGAAGCAATCTGTAAAACTAAAGTATGCAATAAAGTTTAACAGGTTAAAGTCCAGACAATTCAATATTCAGGCAGTTTATTTCAGCAATTCAAGTCAAAGATCGAGTCAGAATTATGCATCAAAGCAGTACAATGTGATAACTCATTCATGTTTTAAAGGTTATGAGGCAAGTTAAGCTAGGTCGTTTATGCTCCAAGTCATTAATGCATCGAGTCACTAGTTCTCTAAGTCGTAAGGCATGGTAAAAGGAGAAAATTTTTAGTTCAAAGCAGTGTGAAATTCTCCAAGTCCTGTCTCGGCCGCGACTCATATCCTAGGTTGCATCAAATTGAGCCGGTCATAGGTTCAAACCACAAGGAGCAACTCGGTATGAAAAATAGTCCAAGTGCTGAGTCATTCACGACCTATGACTTGAGTCGTTCATGGCCTATGGCTTAAGTCGTTCGCGGCAGATGGTTTGAGTCGTTCACGGTTCAAAGGATGAGTCGCGGTGAGGATCTAAAGGGCTGAGTCGCTCGTACGACCAAAAACCTAAGTCATCAGAAAACCAATTAGGCCGTATGAATCCTAAGTCATTTCCTCAACCGGTCGTCCACTCTCCAACCCATTAACCCGTTAAGGGTCATTTCATCTCTTCCAAATCCACAGACCAGATGATTCGAGGCGCTATAATCCATTGCCCTCTCCTCACGCCATCAGAAAATCACTCAGAAGACCAACTCGAATCGCTTCAAGCGCTGTTGTGTCATCGTGGACAATAACGACAGCATGATTGATGGCAGTTGTAAATCGATCAAAAGCATGGGTCGCGATGGAACACGGCACAGAAATGTATCGAAGTAAAAAAGGGAAATGGGGAGTCCGGATTCGTGAATCGGTGGTGATCGTAGATTGAACAAAAGGCGAATTCACTTACGCAATATGAGAGTAAAGATGGATTGGCAATTGATTAGCTTGGATTCGTCTCTGGAAGCTTGAGGGATCGCAAATGGTAGGATCAACTGAAACAGATAAATACTAAAAGTATGGTAAGAGTAACGACTCAAGTCTTTTATAGCTTTGAGCAGTGAAAGTTGAATCGGCACACGAGACAGGATGAGTCGAAGCACACGACCTACGACTTAGGCCTGTACTTCGAGGGGCAAGTGTTAACCTCGTTTTGCCAATGATTCAAGGACTGGACCGACTCATCCAACCAAAGACAGGACCGACTCATCTACTCAAGGGATGGACCGACTCATCTACTTAAGGGATGGACCGACTCATCTACTTAGAGGGATAGGACGACTCAAGGGGTTAACGGTTCACAAGGCAGGACGGCTCAGTGAGTTACCGACTCATCAAGACTATCGTCTCAATGACTCATGGTAAGCAGCGACTCAGAGCTTACAACGACTCAGTGGATCAACGACTCAACAAGTTCGCGACTAATCATATGAGACGACTCAGGGGAAGTAACGACATAAGAAGGTGGATCCTTGTGCCGCTTCATTTATATACCGCTACCTGATAAGTCGTTAACGGCTTAACGACTCACAACTTAGAATGACTCGTCCACGACTTAAAGCCATTGGGTCGTAATCCATTGCGACAGTGCCTATGCCAAGGAAGATTGACTCGTAAGCGACTCAGGACTTAGCATAAAATCCAGAAGAGGAATAAGCCATGGAGAAATCAAGGGTTGGTTCGATGAGTCGGCCACGACCTAATTTGACTCGGCCACGAGCCAAGCATGGGTCGAACACGACTCACGACTCAGGACTGAAAACTCCTATAAATACGTGGCCACCTCCAACATTCAGGGGACCTTTTGGCCAATCATTTCAAGCGCCAATACTCTGCTGAATTCTTAACTCACCCGACACTTCAAGTTCGAAAGACATTTCAACTAACTTCAAGGGAAAATCTAACGCCATCTACATGGATTCGAAGGATTCTTCTCTACCAAAGTTCTAGTTGTTTATCTCGTCATAATTGTAATTGAAGATTGTTGTAAAGTTGTAATCGGTTTAGCAATAAAGAGAATTAAAGTGTACGTAGGCTTGCCTTGAGCCGAACCACTATAAAATCGTTGTTATCCACTGTTTTTTCTGTGATTTTCTGCTTATACTCTGCTCCCGAATCATCGGGTGGTGCTTTCACAACTACACTTCATACACCGGGGTGTTAGCGTTCAAATTTTAGCGTTAACAATTATTTTAATTAATCACAAATTTATTACTTAATTAATTATTTAATTACTCATTTAAATTTAATTAAATGATTCTTAACTTTTATATTATAAAAATTCTTAATTAAGACGACCATTATCTTAACTAGAATATTTATAGTAACCAATAATTTTCAAAGGTTAATCAATTTAATTACCTAAATTATCTTTATATATTTGTTTAACCAAACTCTTAATTAACCAATATAATTCTTAATTATAATTGATTACTAAATTGATATCATTAATCCTTATTTAAAATAAAATATATTAGAAATCAATTATAATTAAAACACATTTTAAATATACCTTTAAATCTTTAAAAATTTCCAAGAATATTAAATAAAATTAAATACAAGCTTTACTTTAAAAATATCCATTTCTTTTTATTTTAAAAACAATCATATTTTAATATATATAAAGCTTGTTTAAAATTTTATTTTGAAATCAATTAGTTTTATAAGTAAAACTTATCTAACTTCTGTTTAAACCTTTATACCAAAACCAATTTTCTTTGTTTTCAAAACTTTTAACATAACTTTTATTCTCCAAGCTTCATACAAAACCCAAACAAAAGCCCAAACTAAAACACGCTCATCAAATCTCGAGCAAACCTCATAAATACACGCGACAACCCCGAGTCTTCCCCTACCCTATGCCTGCTTCGAGCTTAACCAACACGAACCCGGGACCATCTTCGAGTTTTTCCTCAACTCGCCCAAACCCATAACAGAAATGACGAAATCGTGCACGTATACGTGCACGTCACCGATGGACATTGGCGAACTCCACGCCGGCCACCTACAAGTCGCCCTCAACCCCTACTACCCAACGCGCAACCCAGAATCTTAATTTCGATCGAGGATCAAAATTTGACCTAAAACTCCCACTGCCTGAACCCAGTAACCAACCAAAAGGTGATCACCACCGACGAACCACACTCGAGACGTCGTGCCATCCTCCCCATAGCTTCGTCATGACCTCCTTAACCTTTTGCAACAACCCCGATCGCTTCTGGTAGCCTCACTACGCCGCAAAACCAATATGAACAACCGCGACATTAACAGGTTGAATAACCCTAACTTGATCAATTCCAGCCATCTCTATAATATATAAATTCCAAATGTATTTTTATGATGATCATCATCCTCTCCTTGACCTCCATGCTCAACCTCGCCGCCCAACTCGCCATCGTTCGCCTCAGATTTGCCATTTTACCCAAAACAGAAAATCCCAGAATTCTCTTCAAACACTGATCTAAAAATCTTGATACAAGTTTCAAAAATCATGGTCTACTATTTGCAATTCAATTATGAGATCAAAAAATAAAATTGATTTAATAAATTTTTGACCATTATATTTTACTGTAAATTTTGAAATTTTAGAACCCTTTATTTACTTTAAAAACTTGTAATTTTTTTTAGATGATAGCCTACTTGATTTCAGACAACTTCTATTTAAAATTCAAAGTCTAATTCTAACTCAACCATTAGTTTTGAATTTTATTATGGCATTTTGAAACTCTTATTATCATACAGAGTATATATGTTTTACCACTCAAGCATTCAAACGAAAAGAAATAAACATGCATCCATATAATTCAAATATTGCAGATAACATCATGTTATTCATTCATAAGAACAGGTGAAAACCAAAATTTAAAACTGTTTTTTTTTTTTAAAAATTCCATTTACTCACCTTTATTTTGTAGAGGATTAGAACTGTATATTTTGCTTTCCAGGCTTTTAAATTCATTTTCATGTTCTTGAATTGTTTGATTCCAGTTCTGCATGTTGAAAACATCCTAGTTGCTGTTGAGCATTTGAATTGATTGATTAATCTTCTTGCCTCATAGCATTTGAAAAATCTTGCATTTGAAATTTCCAGTTTACTTCTTCTTGCTTCCATATTTTTTTCCAGATTATCCTCTTTTTGTTTTCAAATTGCAATCCAGGTTCATTCATTTTTCAGATATTACTTCTTTCATTTTGGTCTTTATTTTGCATTCAATTTGTTTAAATGAGGTAATGTTCAGCTGAAAGTAAAACTTATTTTGTATTTTTCAATTAAATTTTAAATTTAGTTATTAAGAGAACATTTCCATTTGTCTATTCTATGTTCCCATTATCTTACACCTATGCACATGATTCACTAGTGTCTTTTATGTTTACTAAATGTTTTACAAGTGTTATTATGATTAATTCATATTTACAAAAGTTATTTTTCTAATGTTTTATTAATGTTTTTAAATATTATTTTATTTTAATAATTTATTTAAGCCTTATACACATGTATTATGTAATATTCATATAAATTCAAGAAACTTATATTTTTGATTCCATTCTAAATAACATGTGTTTATTAAATTGAGAAATTAAATTTAACTCCTTATATAAAAAATTTAATACAATCATATCTTATAATAAAATTAAAATGGAAGACTGTTAAAAATAATTGAAAATGAACTTCAAATTTTATTCTTATTTAAAACAAAAGCTAAAATATAAGTTTAAAAAAAAAGAAATTATACTTGTTACTTAAATTTCTAATATCATTTCCAAAGTATTAAGTCAAATTAAAATTTCAAATTACAAATTATATATTAAAGTTTGAAAATACTTTATTAAATTCAAACCAATACATTTTTCCATTTCTGTTATATACAAATATATACATACTTCAAATGGAAAAAAACATTTTAACAAAATATTTGAAAATTACTGTATTATTTTTTAAAACAAATCTCAAATCACAGTATATACATTCATATATATTACAATTTGGATATAAAGTTTTTATTACATTAAAAACTTCCTATTTACAAGATATATTAATACATATATATTATAAATAGGAAATATTTTGATTAACTTTTGAAAAATAATACTTACTAATTTTAAATTGTCAAAATAAATATTTCCAAATCAAAATATTATAAACTTTCAAAAAAATAAAGTTGCCTATTTATATTGTTAAGAAAAATGTTGACAGATATTAACAAACTATTATTATCAGCCTTTAAAAGAATTTTAACTAATCAATTTATAATGTTAAAATGATCAAATCAATTTAATTATTATCAAAGATTATTAAATTGATATTGCTCAAAATTCTGGGTCGTCACATTCCTCCCCCTAAAGAATTTCATCCCCGAAATTTAAAAGCAAAGATAATTTAATAACCCAGCAAAAGAATTTCAATTTCTATCAGCAATCAAACACTATCAGTCATAGCAATCAATTTAAACAAATAATATTATCTAGAGTTTCCCGGGTACCTATACTGGAATATTCGCTCTACAGAACCTTCAGTGACTACACTACTAAAACCCAGAACTCCCTCTCATCTGGATCTACAAATCTGAACAAGATATCAGACTCCAGCTCAACCACCAGATCCTTCTGAACTGTTGATTCTATCACTCGATGAATCATACACATATTCCACAGAGATATGTGAAATATAATGAATTCCAGCTATCCGAACTGGAAATTCAATCCTGTAGATCAAAATCTAATCTTCAGAGAACATACGAAAATCTCAAAATACCTCCGTAGCTAGCTCTCCAATTTTACGCAGTCTTATATCTCTTTTGATCGGATAAAACTAAGACAATATCCAAATTCCAATTTCACATTCCAAATCTCCTCAATACTAAACTCCATAACTCTTTCGATAATCCTGAGTCATCTCTAATATTCCTGATCAGCTTAACCCTTGCTGATTGCTTCAAGAACAAATAGGACCAAAATCAAACCAATCACCTGATCTTACTCAACAAAATGGCTCTCCAAAAATTTGCTGAAATCCAATACACAACTCTATTCCACAAACATCAGTGGACTTCAGACCTACATCTCTTATTTGGAGTAGTCAAACAGTTTCTCCCAACAACCTTACCTCCCAAATCTAGAAAATTTCTTCATACTTGAATTTTCTGTAGAAATCCTTTAATCCAAGAAAACTGCAAATCCGGATTGCTCCCATACTAGAATAACTGCTATCTTGCTTCCGCTGCACAGCTCTTATCTGGAGTAGATAAGGATGTTTCCGAAGAACTCAAGCACAAACTTTCCATAAACCGTTCATCCAATCCATAAAATCTAAGTGACCCTTTCACTTGGTCAAAACACCCAATAGAATCTTAACTAGAACTAGATGGTCAATCCTTCTCCAAAGAATCCTAAGCTGCCTCACCAACTTCTTCTCGCTCTAAGAGTCATACCTCTACATGGTTGAACCATCAATACTGCTCCTGGAAATCCAAGTCGATAAGAAAACTCAATCTCCGATGCGGGAAGACCTCTGATTTCCTCAAAAATATCAAGAAAACTCCGACTAATTTATTAGCTTTTACCTCCACTTGAGATGCCTTAATTACCAAGCCAAAGAATACTCAAAGATTTCCCATACTAATCGCAAGTCACTTTTGCGATCCCTCTCAGTTTAGACTCCAAAGAAATATCTTCCCAACTAGAACAACTTTTCCTGATCAAGATCAATCTTCAAGAATGGCTTACCTATGAGAAAAACTAATAGATCACTTCCAACAGATATCCTGCTCTACTGAGTCTCCCAAAGAAATGAATAAGCCTTCACTATCTGCTTGGTCTGCCGATAGTAGAATCCCAAAGATTCCTGAATCATCGAAGAAACGGATCCATGCTGCTACTTCCAAACTTCACTTCAATGCTATTGCTAAGACAAAAGATCATCCTTAACCACAAGCTTCCTGAAACTCAAAACTATCATACAATTCACCAAAAGATCCTTGAGACGGGTAGACATCTTCTCAAGAAACTCGGCTCCAAACCAAACACCAACCACTTATCTTCTTAAGGAAAACAAATGAGACCATGTCCGAAATGAAGTAGTCTCATACTTCAATATAGATAAGAAACCCATTTTCACTTAAGATCCAGAAAATTCCCAAACATCCGAATCTTCGTTGCAGTAGGCATCACAGTTCCTTCAACACCACCATAAACTTTGATCCATAAGAACATCTTCAGAACCACCTATGGATACTGCACCCCATCACACAGCTATTCCTTCCTGAAGCTATCAAGACACCATCACATGCTTCTGCTCAGCTGATAACTCAACTCTTGGAAATCCCTCTCACTCGAGAGAAAATCAACATCACACTTCAAGAATATACTCCAATTCCTGCAAATACTTCCTCTGGAATCAATAAAATCCTTTCATCAATCTACAAAACTTATTCGAGACGGTATTAGATCTACAATCTCGACAGACACACCTCCAACCACAACATATGAGCCTCTTCATTGGTGGTAGTCGTGTTACACACACTTCTACCTTATCTACCTCTATAACCTATGGTGGAAAATCCGAACAGATAACCCAACAGATTAGGTAGATATATAAATATATATATATATATATATTACAAGTACGCTCTCTTAAGATAGACACCAATCCAGAGCCTAGGTATTCACTCAACCTAATGCTCTGATAACAACTATAGCGACCCGACTTTTTCTATCACCAGAAAATCGCATCACTAATTAAGAAAGAAATAGATAGAAGAAGAAAAGAAAGAGAAGAAAGAACAACAACACATCAGAATCTCACAGCGGAATGATTTAAATATAATATAGAACATATACATAGTATCATATAAATCAGAGTACACAACTATACATCTCAATTTAGACAGTTATAGCATTTCTGTCTAATACAATACAAGACATCATACAGAATATCACACAGCGGAAACTCTAACTATATCTATATTTAACACGCTGAAGCCTCCTGCTCCAAAGCTCCTCCAGAATTCTTCAAAGATAACCCGAATCACTTGACTACTCATACATAATATGAGCACCCAAGAGTTTAATAAACAGAAAATAAACACTCGGGTCAGACAGGGGTCTGGTGTGAGTAAACGGTTTAGGATTGCTTAACTTTAGGAAATCCTTTTGAAAGAAAAGAGTATCACGTAAGACTTCCCACACATATACATGGAAAAGTTTTTACCTTACGCTAACCAAAACATTTGATAGGAAATCCAGTGATATTATAATAGTGTCTAAGGCTTTCAAGTAAATAAGAAATAGCCGAAATTGTTACATTATTAAATCCCAGCTACTAGCCACAGAAGTGGGTAATACAAACCAAACCGTAGGGTCTCGTAGGAAGAATGGGTTTTCAACAATGGCAGGGTATTGGGGTACCGCCCGTCACAGTACATGGCCAAGATCCCCGTACCGAGGAGTACGCCCGCTCCTCTTCAACATAAGGCCGGGACCATTCCTTACTGAACAGTCCCAAACAAGACCACCCCACCGTTGGCTGCAGACCAACTGCCCACAAAGACGAAATAAAAAGGGACATCTAGAGAGGGATGTATCTCGCTCTCCAATGGGAGCTACCCACGAAGCCTTGCTGCACCTCCCCTGTTTTAGCCATTCCCGGTTGATGGGGCTTGAGGTTGCAATTACCTTTATAGAACATATCTATCATAGAATGCTCATCGTCCATCTGACGATGTTCTGAAAGCATTCAATCCATACAAGTTCGTTCTGGGTTCGAACGAAACCGAAGGCACTATCTCATTGCACTCATTTTTGAATCACCCTCAGAGTCAACGACCATAGCCCTTGCACTCTGAATCACCATCTCGAACCTGTAAGTACTATCCCGCCAAACTCATTACGGAATCACCCACAGAGTTATACAGACGTATAGTTCTTACACCTCGAGTCTTCTCTTGCACTCCACTTGGATTCACGACCTAATGTTTATTTTGGATCGGTGTGGTTTTCGGATATCCAAATATGGAGACCCGATCTCGGTCCCACCGAATCCAAACGCCATTTTAATGTCCAAGTTGTACCTAAGGGATTTAAACAATAGATATTCAGAAATATCATTTAAACATAAATGGATGATTCACAACACAGATAGATAATCTTCTATTATCATATTCATCCGTATATATCACAAAGCAGCATATATCACATCTCAGATATAACACATTCACATCATCACATATCAACCAATGACATATAACATCAACCAATATCATTAACTCGTCCAATGATACTTATCAACCAATCAATAATCACCCATACACAATTTTAATCCAAACTTAATTAATCTAAGTAATCCTTAATTAAATTAATTCTTACTTAAACACTTGGATTATCATCAATCCATTTTACTATTCATTAATTAATTACAAATTAACTAATATACATCACTTAATTATTCACTTTAATTAATCAACCTTGATTAATTATTACTTAATTACTTTAAGTAATTATTCCTTAATTACAATATTAATTAATCATCTTGATTAACTACTTCTTAATTATTCAAGTAATTATCACTCAATTACTTTCTAAATAATCACACTTGATTAATTATTATTTTATTACCTTGATAATTATTTAATTAATCACACCTGATTAATCACCCTTAATTAATCATACTTGATTAATTACTCTTGATTAATTACCTTTAATTAATCATGTTTGATTAGTCATTTATAATTAATCATTTTTAATGAATTACTTTTAATTAATCACTTTTGATTCATTACTTTTAATTATATTTAATAATTAAAACTTAATTATCCTTAAATTATTAATTAACAATTAATTATTTCCATTAATTAATGATTACTTCATTAAATAAATCTTAATTAATTACTTAACAAGTAATTAACCACTAATTAATTACTCTTAATCCTTTTATTAATTAATCATTAATTAAATATTTTAAACCTTTAATTAATTTTATTAATTAATACTTTAATTAATAACTCAAGTGGTTAATCCTTAATCACAACCACTAAATTACTTTTAATAAATTAGTTAACTTTTTACTTAATAACTTCTAGTAATTAACCACTTAATTTCTTAATTACTTCATCAAGCAATTATATTAAATTATCCCACAAGTGATTATTTTAATTAATCACAAATTTATTACTTAATTAATTATTTAATTATTCATTTAAATTTAATTAAATGATTATTAACTTTTATATTATAAAAATTCTTAACTAAGAAGACCATTATCTTAACTAAAATATTTATAGTAACCAATAATTTTCAAGGGTTAATCAATTTAATTACCTTAATTATCTTCATATATTTGTTTAACCAAACTCTTAATTACCCAATATAATTCTTAATTATAATTGATTACTAAATTGATATCATTAATCCTTATTTAAAATAAAATATATTAGAAATCAATTATAATTAAAACACATTTTAAATATACCTTTAAATCTTTAAAATTTTCCAAGAATATTAAATAAAATTAAATACAAGCTTTACTTTAAAAATATCCATTTCTTTTTATTTAAAAAAAAATCATATTTTAATATATATAAAGCTTGTTTAAAATTTGGTTTTGAAATCAATTAGTTTTATGAGTAAAACTTATCTAACTTCTATTTAAACCTTTATACCAAAACCAATTTTCTTTGTTTTCAAAACTTTTAACATGACTGTTATTCTCCAAGCTTCAGACAAAACCCAAACAAAAGCCTAAACTAAAGCATGATCATCAAATCTCGAGCAAACCTCATAAATACACGCGACAACCCCGAGTCTTCCCCTACCCTATGCCTGCTTCGAGCTCAACCAACACGAACCCGAGACCCTCTTCGAGTTTTTCCTCAACTCGCCCAAACCCATAACAGAAATGACGAAATCGTGCACGTATACGTGCACGTCATCGATGGACGTTGGCGAACTCTACGCCGGCCACCTACAAGTCGCCCTCAACCCCTACTACCCATCGCGCAACCCAGAATCTTAATTTTGATCGAGGATCGAAATTTGCCCTAAAACCCCCACTGCCTGAACCCAGTAACCAACCAAAAGGTGATCACCACCGACGAACCACACTCGAGGCGCCGTGCCATCCTCCCCATAGCTTCGTCATGACCTCCTTAACCTTTGGCAACAACCCCGATCGCTTCTGGTAGCGTCACTACGCCGCCAAACCAATATGAACAACCGCGACATTAACAGGTTGAATAACCCTAACTTGATCAATTCCAGCCATCTCTATAATAAATAAATTCCAAATGTATTTTTATGATGATCATCATCCTCTCCTTGACCTCCATGCTCAACCTCGCCGCCCAGCTCGCCATCGTTCGCCTCAGATTTGCCATTTTATCCAAAACAGAAAATCCCAGAATTCTCTTTAAACACTGATCTAAAAATCTTGATACAAGTTTCAAAAATCATGGTCTACTATTTGCAATTCAATTATGAGATCAAAAACTAAAATTGATTTAATAAATTTTTGACCCAAACTATATTTTACTGTAAATTTTGAAATTTTAGAACCCTTTATTTACTTTAAAAACTTGTAATTATTTTTAGATGATAGCCTACTTGATTTCAGACAACTTCTATTTAAAATTCAAAGTCTAATTCTAACTCAACCATTAGTTTTGAATTTTATTATGGCATTTTGAAACTGTTATTATCATATAGAGTATATATGTTTTACCACTCAAGCATTCAAATGAAAAGAAATAAACATGTATCCATATAATTCAAATATTGCAGATAACATCATGTTATTCATTCATAAGAACAGGTGAAAACCAGAATTTAAAACTGTTTTTTTTTTAAAAAAATCCATTTACTCACCTTTATTTTGCAAAGGACTAGAACTGTATATTTTGCTTTCCAGGCTTTTAAATTCATTTGCATGTTCTTGAATTGTTTGATTCCAGTTCTGCATGTTGAAAACATCCTAGCCGTCGTTGAGCATTTGAATTGATTGATTAATCTTCTTGCCTCATAGCATTTGAAAAATCATGCATTTGAAATTTCCAGCTTACTTCTTCTTGCTTCCACATTTTTTTTCCGGATTATCCTCTTTTTGTTTTCAAACTGCAATTCCAGGTTCATTCATTTTTCAGATATTACTTCTTTCATTTTGATCTTTATTTTGCATTCAATTTGTTGAAGTGAGATAATGTTCAGCTGAAAGTAAAACTTATTTTGTATTTTTCAATTAAGTTTTAAATTTAATTATTAAGAGAACATTTCCATTTATCTATTCTATGTTCCCATTATCTTACACCTATGCACATGATTCACAAGTGTCTTTAATGTTTACTAAATGTTTTACAATTGTTAATATGATTAATTCATATTTACAAAATTTATTTTTCTAATTTTTTATTAATGTTGTTAAATATTATTTTTGTTTTAATAATTTATTTAAGTCTTATACACATGTATTATGTAATATTCATATAAATTCAAGTAACTTATATTTTTGATTCCATTCTAAATAACATGTGTTTATTAAATTGAGAAATTAAATTTAACTCCTTATATAAAAATTTTAAAACAATCTTATCTTATAATAAAATTAAAATGGAAGACTATCAAAAATAATTGAAAATGAACTTCAAATATTATTCTTATTTAAAACAAAAGCTAAAATATATGTTTAAAACAAATAAGAAATTATACTTGTTATTAAATTTCAAATATCATTTCCAAAGTATTAAGTCAAATTAAAATTTCAAATTACAAATATATATTAAAGTTTGAAAATACTTTATTAAATTCAAACCAATACATTTTTCCATTTCTGTTATATACAAATATATACATATTTCAAATGGAAAAAACATTTTAACAATATATTTGAAAATTACTGTGTTATATTTTAAAACAAATCTCAAATCACAGTATATACATTCATATATATTACAATTTGAATATAAAGTTTTTATTACATTAAAAACTTCCTATTTACAAGATATATCAATACATATAAATTATAAATAGAAAATATTTTGACTAACTTTTGAAAAATAATAATTACTAATTTTAAATTATCAAAATAAATATTTCCAAATCAAAATATTATAAACTTTCAAAAAAAATAAAGTTGCCTATTTATATTATTAAGAAAAATGTTGATAGATATTAACAAATTATTGTTATCAGCCTTTAAAAGAATTTTAACTAATCAATTTATAATGTTAAAATGATCAAATCAATTTAATTATTATCAAAGATTATTAAATTGATATTGCTCAAAATTCTGGGTCATCACACAATCTTATGCAGGCATGCACACAGAATTTTGCCCACATATGCATATAAGCATTCTGACATAATTATCAACTAAACAATCACTTTCCACAATATACTTCAAGCATCAACTTAGATATCAAACATATAAATGGGTTCAAATGAGTTTGCTCACCTGATATTGAAGAACGGAGAAGCTTTTCATTTGAAAAACTGGAAACTTGGTCAAGTCTGTTTTGCTTGATACTTTCAAACTTTTTTTTGATTTGAGAACTTGATTGCTGAATTTAATCTGGATGAATTGTCCAGATGAAACATTGCTTTTAAACTAGAATATTTTGATTTTTCCAGGCTTGAAATGTTTGAAAAAACTGCTATTTGATCTTTGATTATAGGTTTGACTCTTTGTTGCTGAGGAAATCTTGATGTTAAGTTGCTCTGATCTTTATATTCCTTCAGCTTGATTGCTTTAATTCGATTGCTCTTAGTTTTGTAGCTTATTCCAAGTTTGATTTGATAATCCTGATCTTCAACTCGATTTTGTTTCTAATTTCATTTGTCTTTGGATCTGGTTTCAGGTTGAAAATGGTTTTGATTTACTTTGTTTTTTATTTCCAGGTTTTTAATTTGTTTCGCAGTTTTGAAAAAGCTTGAGAAATCTGATCCAACTCTTTCTTCTGCATGTTTATAAAATTTAATTAAAAGAAAAATTTATCCTTTGCCACTTGTATGATTATGTTAACACTTGTAAATACAAATGACAATTAAGCAACACATGTTTCCTTAAATTATAAAATGTTAATGCATGTAATCTCTACCTTACATTTGTTAACATGAAAGAAATTTATGTTTAAACCCTTAATGTAAATAAATTTAAAAATTATGTTTCAACCATTGTGTTATTATTTACTTACAAATTCATATATATATATATATATATATATATATATAATTTGTTAACTATATTTATTTTTCAAATATATTAGAAAACATTATTAGATCTTTAATTAAATCTTAATTATATATTTACAATCCAATTTTATTCAAATGTATAATATTTTTCAAAATATAAAACTTTTAAATCCATTTAATTTTTATAGAATATTTATTACTAAATTTCCAAATCAACTTAAATTTTAAAATATACTTGTTAACTCCACTTTTTCACGGCTCAACGACCTAATGTGCTACAGGGATCGGCGACCTAAATGACCAAGCGGGTTAAGAAGTTTAACGACCTAATGATCCAAAGCCTCCAGCGAGTTAACATGGTAACAGCTAACGACTTAGCGACCTAAACTTGTAACGAGTTAACGACCTAAGCTACTCAACGAGTTAACGACCTGATGACTCAGTGGAAAGCAGCGACCTAACGACCTAAAAGGGGGAGCAACTTAACGACCAAAAAGGGGGAGCGACCTAACGACCTTAAAGGGGGTAGTGACTTAACGAGCTGGAATAGAATAAAGCCGCTTGCATATAGCTCGCTCCCAACCTTAAGTCGCTACCTCTTCTAAGTCGCTCCATATAAGTCGCTTTCTACTCTTATAGGTCGCTACGACCTACCAACCAAAGCAGTTAATCAAGCGTAAGCCTTAACCCGTATCCCTTAGGTCCCTCACGACCTACGACCTAACCCCTAGGTCGCCTACGACCTACGACCTAACTCCAGAAATTCCCTATAAATACCTTGCCTACTCCACCGAAGAGAGGACTTAGGGCTCATTTCTGGAACGCTTATACCCTGCTATTTTCTCAACTCATCTGACACTTCAAACAACGAGGACACTTCATCGAACTTTAGGAAGACATCTGGCACATTCAATATGAATTTGAAGAGCTCTTCTACATTGAAGTTCAAGCTACTTGTCTTAGTTGTGTTGTAATCAAAGATCATTGTAAAAGTTGTAATCGAATCAGCAATAAAAAGGATTAAAGTGGACGTAGGCTTGACATTAAGCCGAACCACTATAAAAACTATTGTCTCTTTACTGGATTTTCTGTGATTTTCTGCATATCTCTAGTTCCCCTACCAACGGGTGGTGCTTTCACATTTTTACTACTTATACCGGGGTGTTAGCGTCGAATTTTAGTGTTAACGTTATTGGTGCTTTCACTGAGAATTGAACTCAGGAAACTCTCATCATTGCTCCATATAGATTTGTTGAAAGACTTTCCTTAAGAACCAAAAGTTTATCTGAGATCATGGCTCCGGGAAGAAAAGGTAAATCCGTTAGATTTGGAAGCACTTATGACAACACTGCTACTTGTCCCGCATTGGACGAAGCGGCTCCGAGTGTGGGAGTCACAAGGGCAGAGTTGGAAGCCGCAGTTTTTGGGTTGTATCAACAGATGGAAGCCCAGAACGCTTTAATGTTGGATAGGATAAATGATTTACCTGGAGTTAACCAACAACCCAAAAATAATGAAGAAGCCTTTGCGAAAGATGCTCATGATTCCTAAGGGAAAAATGTTCCTCAAAGGGCAACTGGCACCGCCGAAGGGTCACCTCCCCAAGCTGGAGCTTCAAGCCGCAGCCAACTTTTGGTGAATATTTGCCCAGGCAAACTTCCAAGAAAGTAGCTGACGTTAGTCCCGCGGGGCCTCTGAACGATGAGGAACACCTCTCGGGAATGATTCGACAAATTATGAGAGAAAGCATGCAAAGGGAAGAAGACGAGAATGAATGGGGGTTTGCTCCAAGCAAGACTCCTTTCACTAAAAGGATCAAGAAGGTCGAATTTCCAAAGAAGCTTGTTCCTCCCACTATTCCAGCTTATCGGGGGACAAGCAAACCTAACCAATTCTTATACAAGTACGACTAGCATATGAGTGGTGCCAGAGCATCGGATGAAATCAAGTGCAGGTATTTTCCGGTGTATTTGGAAGGAGTGGCTCTGCTTTGGTTCACGAAGCTATCAGTTCGTTCTGTGGATCAATTTTCTGACTTAAATCGGAAACTCAAAGATCAATTCAGGTTATATACTGCGAAGGACAAGGATATAATGTCACTATCCAGCCTCGAACAAAACCCCGAAGATCCTCTCAAATATTTTTTAAACCGCTTCAATATAGCCTTAGCCGAAGTCGACAATGCAAAGCCTCGAATGATTCTCACTTACTTTATGCGAGCTATTGACAAGTCCAGTGAATTTGGGAAATGGACAAAGATGAAAGCCAAATTCGCTTGAGAAATTCTACAAGAAGGCCGACGAATTTATGCGCTTAGAGAGCCTTCCTGTGTCGGTAAAAGTAGTCGTGAACAAAGTTGAAAATAACAATGTTGCCTCTAACAAAAAGGAATCTGGTGGTTAGAAAAGGAAAAATGACAATGAAAAAAAGAAAAAAGATGCGAAGAAGACGCGCTGCTCTAAATTTTCCGATTTTACTCCTTTAACTGATACTCCAGAGAATATCTTTTTCGCAACCAAGGATGTCGTCGAATACCCTAAACCACCTAAGTTGAGGCTTGGGAAAAATGTTGCACATAATAGAAGATTCTGTCAATTCCACAATCAACCCGGACATGACACTAATGAATGTCGCCATCTAAAGAGTTTGATTGAGGAGTTGTTGAGCCAGAATAAACTTCAACAATATGTGAAGAGAAACAGGAACGACCCGACCTCATCTACTCAGGGGCAACAAATTCCTGCTTATCAATCCGGTTCAGGTGAGAGAGCTGCAGCGTAGGAATCAGAGAGGCCTATCATTAATGTTGTCACGCGGGGTCCTCAACCGGCGGGCAGAAGTTGGGCTGAGATGGAAAGATATGCTCAAGCTTTGAGATATGCACCGGATTGTTCTACGTCAAGTCATGAAAGAGTTTCAGAGTAAAGGAGAAAATCTGCCTGCTTATTTGTCGAAGGCCTGGGAGCGCCATATATCCCAGGAAGAGAGCATAAAGGCAGGTTCTTTCACAAAATATTGAAGCTCTGGCAAAGCTCAATTATTGGGATTGGTCCCTGTGAAAGTCTTGTCAGCAAGCACTAATGAGACCCAATTCCGAGAGCCTGAAACAGCGAGCACTTGCATCCATGTTTTACTTAAAATGCAATGCTTAAATTTGTAAAATGGTTATGGGTGTACCATTTTTGTATTGAATCACATTGATTTTACTATAAATCTTGTGTTCTTTATTACTACAAAATGCCTGTCTCATTTCGATGTGCATATATCTTAAATATATTGCAAAAATGTCGATTTAACATTGCAGGCCATCAAATCAAAGCTTACCCATTTAACACATCACAAGGCTCGGCATTTCCTACAAACCACTCAACAAACAAATGTAAAGCCACAAAAATTCCACATTCAATTCCTACATCAGAAGTGCTTCTCACAAATAGTTGGTGATTTCACCGAAGGGGCATCTTCCCAAAGGAAAGGTTCCAGGCCCTTGCTAACTGATTGCAATCGTCTATGCAAACGGACATCCGGTCAAGTAGCTTGCGTCTGCCCCGTGGATTCATTTAACATTGAAATGCGCTTCTCTGGGAAAAAGCAAACATGTTGCAAAGGAAAACAATATGTGCTTAGACACGATAACAAGGAATCGCTGAAAGGCAGATGGTGCAAAGACATGGGGAAGCAGACAGAGAACAGCCAAAATGGAATTTTGCACTTCAACCAAAAAAGTTGGTGGAACCACCGAAGGGGCACCTACCCAAAGTGAAGGTTCTAGGCCCTTGCTAGTCAATTGCGATCGTTTGTGCAAACAAACATCCAGTTAGGCAGCTTGCGTCTGCTCCGTGGATCCACTAAACTGTGAGAAGAAATCTTCCAGCGAACAACAAAGCCCTCGTCGGAGGCCCTCTTCTCCTCACAAGGGGGAAGAGCCAAATCCCTCTTCGGAGGCCAACCCTCTTCTCCTCACAAGGGGGAAGAGCCAAAAGCCCTCTTCAGAGGCCATCTTCTCCTCACAACGGGGAAGAGCCAAAAGCCCTCTTCGGAGGCCCACTTCACCAGAGTTGAAGTGCCAAAGCTCTCTTCGGAGGCCCACTTCACCAGAGTTGAAGTGCCAAAGCCCTCTTCTGAGGCCCACTTCACCAGAGTTGAAGTGCCAAAGCCCTCTTCTGAGGCCCACTTCACCAGAGTTGAAGTGCCAAAGCCCTCTTCGGAGGCACGCTTCCCCGCGTATAGGGAAAAAATAAAAAGTCCTCTCTCCAGAGGAACAAACAAAAAGACCTCTTTTCAGAGGCACAAACAAAAGCCCTCTCCCGAGGCACAAACAAAAGCCCTCTTCGGAGGCACGTCCCAAGAAGAGATGCTTTGCTCAACCAACAAGGTTGATGGAACCACCGAAGGGGCACCTTCTCAAGATAGAAGGCACAAGGCCCTTGTTAACTAGTTGCAATCGTTTTGTGCAAACGGACATCCAACTAAGTGACTCGCATCCGTCCCGTGGATCCATTTAACTTTGAGAAAAGCACTTTCAAGCGAACAAAGCAAAAAAGCCCTCCAACGAGGCACAACAACAATAATAAAAGAAAAAAAAAGAAAGCCCTCTTCGGAGGCACACTACAGCTCTCAAGGGAAGATCAATTTCCCCATCTTGAAAATATTCTTCCCCAGAAGTTGTAGTGCCAATTCAAAGCCTTCTTTCGAAACCCACTTCACCGCATAGGAGAATCCACTACTCAAAAACGTGATCATCTCAGAAGGTTGAAGTGTACAAATTTTCCCTTAAAAAGAGAGAAGATTCCTCCAATACAAGGCACACTCTACTGGAGTAGGATAATATTTCCTCAAAATGGAAAAATTATTCTCTAAAGTAAGAGTGCAAGCTTTCTCAAAATGGAAGAGTTGTTCTCCAACTTAAGAGTACACGTCTTCTCGAAACAGAAGAATTGTTCACCAAAGTCTTACCAAATGAAAGAAATTGCAATAAGCCGTGTTATGGGCAATGCAATACAATATAGCTACATTAATAAAAGCAACGCTCAAGCAACATACCACAAACTTATTGCAATATCACACAAAGAAAATGAAGAAACTTGCGCGAAAATAAGGAATAAATGTATTCACAAATACACTCAAAAGATTGTACAAGTAAAAGGAATCATTTTATTCCATACTATAAAAAAAATTATACTTGTGCAGGTTTCAAAAAGCGGGGGCCGGTACCCGCATAATCTCCGTTCAATACAAGCTTTTATATACAAGAAAAAAGCAAAACAAGAAGGGTAAAGTAAGACTCCTTATTTCTTCTTCCCGCCACCTTTAGAGCCCTCGCCTGGCCTAATGGTTAATTTTGGAAGCCGGCTTGAACGAGTCGGGAAAGAAGGAGATAGAGGTACAGCTGGGTCTACTTCCGCCTTCTCTTCACTAGCAGAAGTGCTTTTCCTTTTCTTCTTCGAAGTTACACACTTCCCCTTCTTCCTTGAAGAAGACTCGCTGCCTGGAATTTTAAGTTCAGACAACTTTATGTCATCATGAAATTTCTCCGGAGTCTTTTCACCTTCTTCAAGTTCCTCAGCCTTCCTCTCTTATGAAGCGGCCGGGTCATCCAAGCCTTGAAGAGCTTCTATTAATTCGTCTTGCGACCCCGGTTGAGAGGCAGAAGGAGGCGTAATTTGAAGAGATGGAGGTGGAACAGTTGGAAGAGGAGAAGTCTGTGCAGCACTTGGCGTTTTCACTACAGAAGAAGAGAAGTTAAAATCAGTGTTCCTCGCAAAGAGAGGAGGTAGTGGTGCGTCAAGGTTTAAGTAATAATCAAAAAGTTCATCAAACTCATATGAAGCGAACAAGTAGTCCAATTGAGCTAAATCAACATTGAAGTTACCTGGAGAAGTTGGCTTTATCACGTCAACTTCAAAGCCTTATGCTTCAGCGCTTTCTTGAGCCTCATCTCCAGTATGAGCAGTTACAATTTCAATGTCAGCTTTGGCAGGAGGCAAAGAATGGGAGCTTTAGCCAATGATGTCAATGTCGGCCGAAACCGAAGGAAGAGTCGGGTCGGTCAAATGTGCCTCCCTAAATGTTCTCCTTCGTCCGTTCCGGCTCGCTCTTTAGCAAGTTTCTCCTTTCCCTTGGCAAGGACGGCACGTGCCTCATCATCTAGATAGTGCGCCTCAAGATCTGCCTCGGTATAGGCAATGCTTCCAAGCATATCGATTGCGGCCACCCACACTTCGGCCAAGGTAATCTCATACTTCGGGTCCAAAAACGAAAGGCTACCGCGCCCCAGGACGCTATGCAAATAAAACTCGAGTAAGGTAGAGCTGTTGGATTTGGTTGCCTCATGAGATTCTTCGGCTGCTGCTTTGCCGGCGATAGCTTAATCATGCTCTTTTTCAACTTTAGAAAGCCGAGCTTTTAGCATTTCAATCTCCATGCCTTGAGAGCTAGTTTTTTCCCACAACTGAGCAATATCAGCGCGGTAGCTTTCTACAATTTGCTGGTGTGCCTCAAATCTTGCCTCAGCATCTCTTTGACTGGCATGAGCGTCTCTCACTTGTATTTGAAGCACTTCTTCCTTTTGAGTATAGGAAGTGGAAGAAGTGGCAAGCTCTTCTTTGAGTTTTTCAATTTCCGCTTCAAGCTTCCCATTGTAAGCGGTGATCTTCTTCATCTCTGCATCGTGCGGTCGAGAGTTTTCTTCCACTCGGACTTATCGCTCTCCATGGTTAACATAGCCTCGAGATTTAAGCGATTCACCCGTTGAAGCTCGTCAGCCAGCTTTTGCCATCCAGACATTCTCTCAATGTCAAGTTTAACAACGTTGAGATTCCTTAGCATGGCTTGCTTGTCAATGGGAATCAAGTCCAAGTCGAAGCGTACCCCATTTAAACACTAGTTTGGAAACCGGCTTTGAAGTGCAGGCGGGGCATTCTCAATTTGATACAGATGCTTGTTGATGATCGTTGAATATCAGCTCTCTGAAGGGCAGGAGAGCTGGAGGGGATTTCCAAAGAGATGGGGGCAGCAGGCTTTTCAAAAATTGCAGACGCCGGCCTTTCGCTTAGCTTGGCCCGCTTGCTTGGATCTTCAGCGAAATGACCTTTCCCTTTGTCATCATGAGATTTTCTTTTGTAGGAATCATCATCTCTCTGGGAAGAATCATGTCGTTCATCCCTTCTCCCATAGCGCTCCACATAAGCCCGCCTCTCACGAGCTTTTCCTGCGGCTCTTTCTTCATCATTTTCCCTTGTGGCAGGAAGATACCGCTTGGGATCATAAGAGTCGCATCTTCCATAGCGCTGAAAATCATCATAGTATGAGCCGCTACGTCCCATTGGAGGACCTGAAAATGAAATAGAGACAAGTTTAGAAATCTTCGAAATAAAGAATCTTAGGGCACAAAGTTGCCAAAATCCTAAGTGTGTGTGGCGTGTGAACTACGTGCGTCAAGCTACAAACCACTCTTCGGCTTAAGAGTTATCCCTTGAGTTGATGGAGTTGTTTGCAAAAATGATGTCACTTCAACTGCTGGAGAAGAAAGTTTAGAAGCAGTGTTATCATCTTTGAAGAGCTCATGTGAAGTAAACACCAGGTCGCTCAATCCCTCAAAAATGTCGTCACCGTCATGCCTAGCGGGACTCTTTCTCTCAGCTCCTTCATCAGCAGCCTTCCCGGAGTGTTGAGGAGGTTTCTCTTCTTCGATAACCGGGGGAAGTGAAAATTTGTTGGATGACCCCGTAACGTCAACGGAAGTAGAACATTTCACCAATGAAGCCTCGGCATTAGGTTCTTTCGGCGTAAGTTCTTCGGCGGAAACTGGGGCATCTGGAGTCTTTGCTTGAGAACCGGGTGCATCACGAAGCTGAGTAGATCGAGAAGAATGCAAAAGTCTGAATTGATGAAAAAATTCGTCCTTCAGCAAAAATTTAACGCTTCTCTCCTCAACCTCCATAGCACTTGGTCTTTCAAAAGTCGGCTTATGGCTGGAATCTTTGGAAAGAGGAGGAAGTGCTGTAAAGTAAAGAATGAAGTTAGCACTTAACAACTCGGATTTTGAAAAGTTCAGAAACAGAAAGAACGGAGATAGGCAAGCTTACTTCCTACTCTCTAAATGCTGTAGAATCCTGGGGGGCAACGGACGAAGAAAAATTGGTTCAAAAACCCGTGGGCGCTTTCAGGAAGATCAATGATCAATTTACGGTTCCTTGCGCTTCTCACAAGTATTATAGAAGGATGATCTTTGTTCTTCGCAAATGTGCATAAGTAACAAATTTCTTCAAAGCTTGGAAGAGGGTCGAGTGTCCTCCTGAACAGTACAAACTGTCCCATCAAGATGGCGTAGCCATTGGGGTGCAACTGGAAGGGAGAGATAGTTAATCGGAGAAGGAGCTGTTGAAGAAAATCGTTAAAGGGAGGAATAGCTCCACTCAAGCACATTTGACGATTAACTGCGATGAAACCAAGAGGTGGCCTGTCAGCAGTATCGTTTACCCCAGGAAGCAAAGCGTCTGCCTCAGCAATACCGAACTGGATACAAAATTGATTGAACACCCGTTGATTCAGAGTAGTTGGAGTTCTTTTCAGGGGACTATCCAAGGGGTTAGCTATTGGGAAGACTTCTTCAGCTTGTCCTATTATCTCTTCTTGTTGAGACGTCATTCTACACAACGAACTGGATATTCAAATATGAAGGTGCACGTTTCCTAAATGTGTGGAGTGTTGTGCAAAACTAATAAAATGACAAGCAAATATAACTGGAATTAAACTAATAGGCATTTGCCAATTATAAAGTTTCAGGGCTTGTTATTTTGGGTCCAAGTACAAGTGCAGTGTTGATGTAAACAGATCAGCTTTAGTTGATTAATTTTGCTTTGCTTTAATGCTTCACTTGAATTTGTTAATTCATAGCACTTTATTCGTATAATTTCATTAAGTTGATTATTCTTTATCGTCTAATCTATCATTCAATGTGGGCAGTCAGTGGCAGTATATTCGCCCTAGTTTTCTACAAATGTTGGATTTAATAGGTTGTTAGCTTCAAACGTTGACATAATCTATGAAAAAGTGCAACAAGTTCAAGCAGTTCATTCCAGCTGTTCAAGTTGGAAATTCAATCAAGTTCTGTCAAATTTTACACGTGTTCAAGTTCTGTTCACTTCTTAGGTCGCAAGAACGACTTAAGTTAACTGGGGGTTCTTTAGGTCGTCCAGATTGTGCTCAAGCGACTTAACATAGGTCGGGCTTTCTTTAAGTCGTTCTGTTAGAATTCATATGCTTTTCTGGCAAAATTAAGTCACTACAAGGCAAATTTTCTTAAGTGTTAGCTCGCCCAAATCATAGTGCGACCTAAAGGTAGGTCGTTAAAAGGGTTAACTCATCCGAAGCAACATGCCGTACGTCTTAAGTCGTAAAGTTCATAGGTCGTTAAGATGGGTCATTCAGGTTTCCTTAAGTCGCAAAGTCCATAGGTCATTCAGTAAGGCACTCTACATGGTTAACTCGCTTCGTGCCTTAGGTCGCTTCAAGAGTAGTTTGGAAATGCCGAACTTTCTTCCATCAAGAAATCCTAAGTCCTACTCTCCACTCACACGTTGCCACGTGTCCATCTCCCTTGCCTCACCAAAAACGCCATGACATAACCTAAAATCCAATAACTTGTTAACCAAGTGCCTCTTCGCCTCCTCCAAACAACTAAAACCTCATCATCTCCTCTAAATTTACAGAAACCATCATTAAACTCCTCAAATTCAAGGCACTCGCTAAGCAGCTCTGTAAAATCTTAGGCCAATCCATCTTCAAGGCAATCGCTAGCGATTCGATAAAGATCAAAGGGAAAATCCAAATATAATTTTGCAACATGACAACAAAAAGTGTATGGATATGATTATGGGAGAATCGGTGGCAAACGCGGCAAATAAGTGCTCGAAATTACCTAAATACACTGATGGAATTAACGATTGGAGATGAAAAAGGAGAAATTTCGTGTTAGTCTCTGAGCTCTAGTGTAGCAATGGCGGCAAAGTATACGCGATAAAGTGAGGAGGATGAAGCGAGCTAACGGTTGATATAGGGGAAAGAGGAAAGGATGCATCAGCACGCGAGTTAATGAGCTATTTAGGTCGCTCACGACCTAGAAGAGTTAGATCGAAGCACACGACCTATAACCTAGGCATATGCTTCGAGGGGCAAGCACTTTTTCACGGCTCAATGACCTAATGTGCTACAGGGATCAACGACCTAAATGACCAAGCGGCTTAAGAAGTTTAACGACCTAATGATCCAAAGCCTCCAGCGAGTTAACATGGTAACAGCTAGCGACTTAGCGACCTAAAGTTCAAGCGACCTAGCGACCTAAACTTGTAATGAGTTAACGACCTAAGCTACTCATCGAGTTAACGACCTGATGACTCAATGGAAAGCAGCGACCTAACGACCTAAATGGGGGAGCAACCTAACGACCTAAAAGCGGGTGTGACCTAACGACCTTAAAAGGGGCAGCGACTTAACGAGCTAGAATAGAATAAAGCCGCTTGCATATAGGTCACTCCCAGCCTTAAGTCCCTACCTCTTCTAAGTCGCTCCATATAAGTCGCTTTCTACTATCATAGGTCGCTATGACCTACCAACCAAAGCAGTTGATCAAGCGTAAGCCTTAACCCGTATCCCTTAGGTCGCTCACGACCTACGACCTAACCCCTAGGTCGCCTACGACCTACGACCTAACTATAGAAATTCCCTATAAATACCTTGCCTACTCCACCGAAGAGAGGACTTGGGGCTCATTTTTGGAACGCTTATACTCTGCTGTTTTCTCAACTCATCTGACATTTCAAACACCGAAGACACTTCATCGAACTTTAGGAAGACATCTGGCACATTCAACATGAATTCGAAGAGCTCTTCTACATTGAAGTTCTAGCTACTTGTCTTAGTTGTGTTGTAATCAAAGATCATTGTAAAGTTGTAATCGAATCAGCAATAAAAAGGATTAAAGTGGACGTAGGCTTGACATTAAGCAGAACCACTATAAAAACTATTGTCTCTTTACTTGATTTTCTGTGATTTTATGCATATCTCTAGTTCCCATACCAACGGGTGGTGCTTTCACATTTTTACTACTTATACCGGGGTGTTAGCGTCGAATTTTAGTGTTAACAATACTTTTAAACATATTCATTTTCAAATTTTCAAATTAGTTCATAGTTTAATTCACAATTTAATTCAAAATTTTATTTAAAATACAAACTTAAATTTTTCTCAAAAATTGGGATCGTTACAATCCAACTCATTGAATATCTAGTACTTTCCATATTTCGTTTCCCACTCTGTGTGCTATCTTTTAGTAGGTTTTCTATAGGGAATAAGCCCCTAAAATAAATGTATATTGTAACGACCCAGATATTATCACTTTGATTTTAGAATATTTAATTAATTTTTAATATTAAAATTAATAAATTAATGGTTTTAATAATTAAATACGCCTTTTTAATTTATAGCTAATAACGGTGAAATTATTTTCAAGATATGTTTACAAAAATAAATAGTTTAAAAGAAAATCGATAATGTGATCAGAAAGCTTATTCAAAAATCCTAATTTTTTATCATGTAAAAGTTGTTAAAATGGTTGTAAATACCTTAATACAAAACACATATTATTATTATAATAAGTACTTAAGGTAAGTAAGTTAAGTGCAGAAATAATATATGTACTTTAAGGAAGCATGAAATGACCATTTTCAAAGTTTAAATTAAAAGAAAATGTAAATTATGTAATGTCACGTTCACATCTCTTACACTATAGCACAAGTCCATGCATTATACATTAGATATAATGGATGAACCCTTAACCAACATGTAAATAGGAGGGCAAGAGGGGTGTTTGATGATATGGCACTATTTGGATGGAGGGTATTGTGCTTAAGGGCATTTAGGTAATTTTATACTTTTACTTTAAAGAACACTAATTTTAAATTTCTCTCTCCATCCTTACTTCATTTTCCACTTTTAAAATTTTTCACATCTTCTTTCCAAAGCTTCAAACTTTTATTAATGGCTTCCAAAACATTTTCAATGTTTTAAAAATCACTTCTTTCTTACTTTTATTTCTTAAAAACACATAAAAATCACTCCTTCTTCTTACACCTTCCTCCTTCAAAATCAAGCTCGCATCCACACCATCACTCATGGCCATGCCCTATGCTCCCTTAAGCCAATCCCAAAGCATAAAGGCCAAGCCTATCAACCTCCATCTAGGCTAAAGATCAAGTTTTGCTTACGAAACTCAAGTTTGTTTGCAAACATCAAATTTTAAAAAGATTTTCTTAAGTTTGGTGAGGAAACCCACATCTTTTCAATAAAAATTGTATATTTACTTTGTGTTCGTATTTACATGTGAAGTTTTTCTAATATTGGCTTGTTGTATGGTTTGGTTCTGATTTTATATGTGTTTGTACATGAATTTGCCTTAGATTGGAAATAAAGTATAAAAGCATTGTTATGGTTGCATAATTTAGATCTTTACATGCGTTGTGGTTGTAATATGATTTTATATGTTATGGACAAGAGTATGTAAGAGTATACTTAGAAAGTTAGCACATTTGCATGGTTTGGCAACTTGGAATTCTTGTGTAAACAATTTGGTTATTTGTTTTCAGAAATCAAAAGAGTTTTCAAGTTTCAAATTTTGTTTTAGTTTTACAAGACTCTAACTATATTTTTGATAAAGTTAGTAAGTTTTCGTTATTTAAGTTTGAAAATGGAAAGCCAAGACAAGTTTTTCAAGTTATGGACCATATTGTGGTAGTCATGATGGATGCAGTTTGGTGGAAAATTCAACTTTTTGTAAAATTAAGTTTCTATACATAATAACATTTTTGAAACGTTTTATAAACATAATAATGATGATTTAAGGTAGTTAATTAAGGATTTATTAATTAATTAAGTTTGGTAAATAATAATTAATTAAGTATTAAACAAGGTTTGTTAATTATAATTAAGTGGAGATTAGTTACTAATTAATTACCTTTTAAAAGTGAGATTAATTTTAATTAATATTTATTAAGTAATATTAATTTTTAATTAATTATGAATTAGGTATATGACTTATTTTAATTAATTATTAATTAAGTATAGGATTAGCAATTAATTAATTATTAAATAAGTGTTTATTTATTCTAATTATAAATTAATTAAGGGTTTAACTTATAAACCAATTATTTATTAAAAGTTAATTATTTCTTCATTAATAAATAAGTTAAGGCAAAATTAAGATTTAATTATGTTTTAAAAAGGATTTAACTCGTAATTAATTATTTAAAAAGAGGTTAAAGTTCTTAATTGCTTTGTTTTCCAAAGATAAATTTGTTTAACAACAACATTATTTTACAAAGAATAGTTTTGAACAAAAGGGATTCTATTGTTGATACCATTATTTAACCATATAGATGTAAATAAGTTATACTAAACTTTGACATCAGTTAGTAGAATAAAACACTATTCTACTGTAGCTTAAATTGGATAGATTGTTGGACATCTGTTAGTAGAATAAATCCTCATCCTGCTACAACTTAATTAATTGATTATTTGGACATCTTTCGTAGAATAAATCCACGTTATGCTATAATTAAACTTAATAGATTGTGTGGACATCTATTCAACAGGAAAAACCACCATCCTGCTATTATGTTATTGGACATTTATCTTCCAATTGGTTTATATTGACATGTTATTCCTTGATTTGGTTATGGATTGTATTTACATACATATTGGCTTATGTAATTAAATGTTATGTGACTTGGAAGATAAATTAAAATAAATGGTAACTTGGTTTAGTATAATTGTAATCGCTAAACCTCTTTCCAAATTGTAATGGTTATGGTTTAAATTAACTTAAATTCTATCAATGGGTGGTTAAGGGTTATAAGCAATTTTGTAGGTTATCCAATTACTTCATTAAAGGGATTTATAAATAATATTTTATTTATGAAAGGGATTTTATTTTTTAAAGGATTTATTTAAAGGAGATTCACAAATTATAGAGTGTAGACCATAATTTATAAAAAAAATTATAAAGGTATTATAAGAAAGCATATAGAAGAAGTTTTATAAATGACTTTTGGATATTTATAAAATAGTTTTATAAATAATTTTTTGATATTTATAAAAGGGTTTTATAGATGGATTTAGAATTTAAGAAAAAGCATATACCATAAATGGAAATGATTTAAAAAACGGATTTATTGGAAAAATAAAAAAAAGAGTTTGAGATTGGGATTTCCCGTAACTGACCTTCTTAATTATGAGGTTGTGGTAATTTCGTTTCATGCTTAACACTGAAGGAATAGTGTTTTGTGTTTTTCTTATATCTAATTCAAATAATATTTGTTTGATCATTTTAATATGGTTTTGAAATAAGAAATATTTCAGAAATGTTTTCTGATATACTTATGTTGGTGAGATAAGTATATGAATGTTTTGATAAATGTTTTGAAAAGAGATTCAATAAATAAAGATTGTTTTTGAGACTTAGTGACTATTATAGATAAGTAAATCTCTAGTTTTTTGTTTGTATGTGTATTTGTTAGTTAAACAGCCGGCTATCAAATCTTAGCCAGTTTTGACTTAGGAAGTATGATTATATACACAAGTTCCAAGTGAGGACTCAAATACTTTTTGTATACTTCCAAAAGAACCAAGAATGAGTTAACCAGGAACTATCGGCTGTTAATTCGGAGAGATCGAGATCAGATATGTTATCTGAGAACCACTTCGAACCAACATAAATGCTCGAATTGAAGGTATCCTGACGACGATCGAAGACGAAGCTTTGAAGTGCAAGGGAAACTTGCTACTAAACCTAAGAGTGATTCAAAAATTGATGTAGTAGAAGTAATGCATTCGGTTTCGTTCAGTCCTAAAACGAACTTATATGGTTGAATGATGGCATTGCATTGTATTTAGAGGGCAGCGTAGCATTGCAAGTGGATTGCTATCTAAAAGGTAAAATGTAGACTCAAGCCTCACAACCCGGTAATGGCTAAAATAGGGTAGATGCAGCAGTTCTATATGGGTCGCTCGCATTAGGGTAAGATTATCACCTTATCTAGAATTAATATCTATATGTATGCTTCGAGCCCCATTAACCAAAGGGTAATCATATTTGTACTATCCAGTAAGAAGTGGGTCGGTCCCGTGTAGCAGGAGTGCAAGATGTTCTTGTCGACGCAATATTTTATCTAGAGGTTTACCATTCGAAAGGTGGTCCCTTACCTTGTCATTATATGGAATCCATTCTCTAATAAGCACCATAGGACTTATTTGTGCCCAACTATGTTAGAACGTAAGATGCAAACAATTAATCTATATTCATATTTTACTTTAAACCCTAGACACTATTATAATATCACTAGATTTTTAATAGAAAATGTTTAGGTTGTAATAAGATAAAAATTCATCCGTGTTTATATGCGGCGTATCTTACGAGATACTACCTTCGATTTTAAAGGATTTTATTGGTAATAATAAAATTCCTTATGATTTGAGTTTCTCATGCTGGTTTTACCAAACTGACTAGGGCTTTGTTTTATTATAATGCTCAGGTCAACCCAAGCATATTTTTATATTAGCTTTGGATGCTTTGGATTTATGAGATGAGTTGGATGCCCAAGACGTACTTTCATATTTTCTTTTTATTTCCGATGTATTATTTTTGTATTCTTCGATGATTGTAAAGGCAGGTTTTTATAACTATCCAAGGTTTTTGATAGGCAGTGTTGTACACTGATGTGTGTATGTGAATTGAAGATCTTTCTTTTTCAAAAGACTTGATTTTATATTATATATTATGTGTTATTCTTCACGATTCATGAGATTTTGCTCTTTCTTTTCTTTTTCTCTTTTCACCCTTAATGAACTATCTTTCAGATGACTAAATGATTGACACACGGATACCGAGGATGTATTAAGTGTCTTCTTTAGTAGTAAGAAAGACATATCATTACCTTTGTTACCAGAGATGAAGGTTACGCGAGAATCTTAGCTTTAGTGGGGTATTCTCATTAGAGATAGGGTAAGTGACACCCTAGAATGAGTTTGAGTGTATTATATAAGAACACGTAGTTGTTAGTGATATCAAAAAAAATTATGTCATGTTAATTGATCTGTTTAGTCGGTTGTGAATTCTGGCCGATGCGTTTGGCCAACATTATCGATAGGATTTCTTAAACACTTGAACAAGACCAACTGACATGGTATCATTTAAAATTGGTAAATGAAATAATTTACCTAGGAATATATTTTATATATATAAAGATGATATTTCATAAATAGTATAGTATTTCTAAGATGCTTGTTGAATATGAAATGATAGTACTATATTATTATCATTCAGGAATTGGTTTAGTCTTGCGCGTCAAATTTGAGCATTGATGGTTGTTGAGTGTTATAGGGTAGGCCCCTTTTTAAAACATTGGTTGGGTAAATAGAAAATCGAGGAACATTGAAACAAACACCTTATGAACTAATTTCACAACTCAATTAAAAGGCGTTCGATGTTAATATTGGTTTAAAACTTGATTTAATGAATGGTGTTTATTAAGTGGAAAGTTATAATATTAGGAATGATTTTATATATGAAATTGAACTTATAAAATTGGTTATAAGATGTCACTTATAAATAAAAAGAATTTAAGTAGGAAACTTAAGTACTTAAATCCTTGTGCTTTTGAAAAATGGTCTTCAAGGTTTTGAAAAGTAATAATAGTATTATTTGGAAGTATTTTGTTAAGAAAAGAGAAACTTTTGGTATGGAAATTTTGAGTAAGAAGTATTTTCTTTGGATTGGTTCAGGTAATGTAACGACCCATAATTTTACCACTTTTGTTTGGGTATTTAATTAATTTTAAATGTTTGAATATTTTAAACATAAATAATCATGTTTTATATGATAAATAATAATGGTGATTTCTTTTGGAAAAATGTTTACAAAAATATATTGTTTGGAAAAATGTCGATAATATGATCGAAAGTCATTTTATCGATAAACAACTTTTTATCCATTCAAAGTCGCGTATGATATCCTTTTACATACACTTATTTAACTATTTAAAAAAATAAGGAATAAGATAATTTTCCATTTTTTGAAATAAAAATAATTACGATATCGGCGGTGATGTCATCATTTTCATAAATGATCATATAAGGAAAGTTTTGGTGTTTTGGGTATTTAAATATCAAAACAATTATTTTAAATGATGAATAACCCATTTTAATTATTATATCGTGATAATAATTGATTTATGATAGTTTTATATAAATGTGTAAACTTGTTTTATAATGATATGCAAATTTGGTTGAACTTTGGAAGTTCAAAGGAATTTTGCAACAATTGTTTAAATATGGATTTATATGATTTTATAATTCAAATGAGTACGTTATTATTATTCTAAGGTAATAAGCTATATATTTTCAAGATTTATATATATATATATATATATATATATATATTGACTTAAAAGTAAAAAATATGACCGAAATTTGGACTTTGGATTTTAAACGGTTTATCAAACAAGAGTTATAATCGAATGTTGCACCATGTTTTGCCAAATGAGACATATGTATATGCATATATACTTGCACCATAAGATATACAAAAATTTAAGAAGTTACCTTGTGCATTTACACATTTATCTTAAGTAAAAATAATAACATGATATTTTAAAAACTAAATCCAACCAAATCATGACATACCTCAAAGCACATGCCAAGATGTAACGGTGGTGATGTAAGGTGGAAGCATGGCTATGAGTGATGGGAGAGGTTGTGATGATGATGTTGGAGATATTTTAAATTTTACTTAAGTGTTAAGCTTCCAAAATGCTATAAATAGCACCCTATCTCTCACTTATTCTCACACCAATTCTCTTCTTCTTCCTTTTCTTGAAGCTCTTTAATGGCATCCCAAATTCATGAGGAAGTTATGAAAAAATAATGCAAAGTTATGGAAAAAAAATAACAAAGTTATTGTTAACGTAAAAATCAGACGCTAACACCCCCGGTGTAGATTGAAGTTGAGCGAAAGCACCACCCGTGAACACGGGAACTAAAGAACAAGTAGAGAAATCACAGAAAAAGCAGAAAAGACAACAGTTTTTATAGTGGTTCGGCTTAGGGTAAGCCTACGTCCACTTTAACACTCTTTATTACTGAATTTGATTACAACTTTACAACAATCTTCAATTACAATTCTGATGAGACAAACAACTAGAACTTTGATGGAGAATAATCTTCCGAATTCATGTTGAATGACGTAGATTTTCTCTTGGAGATCGTAGTAGTGTCCTTGGTGTTTGGAGTACTTGAAGTGTTGAGTGAGTTGAGAATTCAGCAGAGTATCGGCGCTTGAAGTGATCGGCCAAAAGTCCTTTGCTAGTTGGAGTTAGGGCTGTATTTACAGGGAATACTCTGGGCAGAAGTTTATCACCAAGTGCTAGGTCACATACGACCTAAGGTAGGTCGTAGGTCGTAGGTCATAGGTCGGCGACGACATAGGGGATCACCTGTACCAGCTATATTGGAACTTGCCCTGAATAAGTTATTAGGTCGGCAGCGACCTAAGAGATGGGATCTGAATTATCTTGATTGCATTTGGTTCTCTTCTGAGCAAATTAATAGGTCGCGTGCGACCTATCATAGGTCGTGAGTCAACTGAGATTTAGGTCGCTGAGACCACTTCGCTCTTAGGTCGGTAGGCAGTTAGGTCGCTAGAACCTTTCCATGGCTAGGTCATTCGCCTGTTTGTCTCGTTAGGTCGTAGCCTGTTATGAACTGTTAAGTCATGAACTAGACCGTTGAGCTTGATAGGTCGCTTACTAATTGAGTCGTTAGGTTGCAACTTCCTATAGGTCGTGGGTCGCTGCTGTAGTTAGGTCGCTCACTCGCTTAGGTCGTGGGTCGCTGCTGTAGTTAGATCGCTCACTTTTAGGTCATTAGCACTCTTAGGTCGTTAGGTCGCGTAAGTTTTAGGTCGCTTCAGAAATAGGAGTTAACACTTGCCCCTCGAAGTAAAGGCCGATGCCGTAGGTCGTGTGCTTCGATCTGACTTAGCTAGGTCATGAGCCACCTAAAACTTGTACTAAATTGCGTGCCTATTCGTCTTCCCCTTTTTGCCCCATATAAATTTGTTAGGTCGCTAACCCTTCCTCACTCTACTACTCCGATCACCCACTGCCATTAACAAATCTTCAAGCTTCCAAAGGCAAATTCAACTCATTTAGTTGTCGATTCATCTTTACCAACATACTACGTAAGTGAATTCAATCTCTTTCCCACCATAATTGCCATCCAAGCGTGAATCCATGTTTTCCGAATCAAGTCCAATTCATGTGTCGTGCTTTATTTTGATTGATTATTATGATCGACTTTTGATCACCGTTTGATATGTCGTTGTTGTGATTCAAGAAGGCACGGTAATATCTATAATGAATCGAAGGTATTTGGAATTGATTTTTTGGGTGATTTGGTGGTATGCGGAGATGATTAAATTCACGAAGAGGATGGTGGATTTCGTGGTGTCGGCATTAACGGGTTATCGGGTCTGGTGAGTTTTTGCGTGGATAGGAAGTCAGCGACTTAGTGGATCTGAGCGTTCCAAGATAACTCACGACCTAAGAAACCTGGCCGACCTAACAAATTCTCGCGACCTAAGGATCCTTCGAATCTGCGACTTAACTTTTAGGTCACGCTGGGATTCAAACGACATAGGATATAACAAATTTGCACATGAATTCCAAGCAGGACGACTTAACAAATTAACGACCTAATCTTTTTTGCGGCATAGGTTGTAGGTCGCGGCCGAGTTAGGACTTTGACAAATCTGCATTGCCTTGAACCATTTAACTTGCATAGTGCGACCTAAGGAAGCTCTGACCTATGCTAGGTCGCTTGACGACCTAAGACTCGTGAAATTCTGAGAAGAGTTGGCTGAATTGTTTGAACTTGAATTTTGTTGTACTCCTTTGCAGATTATTTTAACTTTTAAAGCTGTCAACCTGTTAAATACAACATCTGCAGAAAAATGGGACGAATATACTGTCATTGACCGCCCACATCGAATGACAGATTAGTCGACAAAGAATAATCAACTTAAATGAACTGTGTGAACGAAATGCTGTGAACTAAAGAATTCAAGTGAAGTGTTAAAGAAAAACTAAAATATCCAATTAAAGCCGATTCGTTTGCATTAACACTACACTTGAATTTTATATTAACAAGTCCTGAAATCTCATAGCCGACGAATTGTCAACTAGCTTAATTTCAGTTATGTTTGCTTTCTGTTTTTGTTAGTTTTGCACAACACTTCACACTTTTTAGGAAACGTGCACCTTCTTATTTGAATGTCTAGTTCCTTGTATAGAATGACTTCTCAACAAGGAGAAACAGAATCGGCTGAAGAGACTTTCCCAATTGCTACTCCATTGGTTAATCCTCCAGAGAGAATTTCAACCACACTAACATACAAAGTTTTCCGTCAACTGTGCGCTCTGTTTGGCATTGCTGAAGCAGATGCCATTCTTCCTGAGAGAAGCGATACTACTGATATACCACCATCTAGTTTTGTAGCAGTTAATCGTCAAATGTGCACGAGTGGAGCTATCCCTCCTTTTAACGACTTTCTTCAACGGCTTCTTCTCCGACAAGCTATCTCCCCCTTCCAGCTGCACCCCAATGGCTATGCTATTCTGATGGGGTTATGTGTGCTATTCGGAAGGACGCTGGATCGCCTTTCGAGTTTTGATGAAGTTTTCTATTTGTACACGTTTGCCAAAAGTAAAGACCATCCCTCCATCATTCTTGTGAGAAGCGCTAGGAACCGTAAACTAATAATCGGCCTTTCCGAAAGTGCTCACGGTTTTCTAAGTCAATTTTTCTTCATTCGCTGTCCTCCGGGATTCTATGCTACCTGGAGAGTAGGAAGTAAGAGCATTTATCTTTGTTCCTGATGTTTTTCTCTGAGCTTTTCATAGCCTGAGTTGTCAAATGTTAACTTCGCCTTTTACTTTTCAGCGCTTCCTCCTCCTTCTAGGGATTCTAGTCATAAACCAACTTTTGAGAGGCTTATGGCCGTGCCAGTTGAGGAGAGAAGCATTCAATTTCTGTTGAAAGACGAGTTTTTGCATCAATATGGACTTTTGCATACCTCTTGCTCTACACACCCTCATGAAGTCCCAGACTCCGCAACCCAAGCATTGGATGCCCCAGTTTCTACCGATGCACCCATACCGAAAGAACCTGCCTCTAAGGCTTCTCTAGTGAAGTGCTCCACTTCTGTTGATGTCGCGGGGTCATCCGGCAAACTTGCCCCGGTCACTGAAGAAAAAGAGCATCAGGAATCTCCTCCACATTCGAAGAAGTCTGGTGACGAAGAAGCTGGGAAAACAAGCCCTGTCAAACAGAGTGGAGACGACACTTTCGAAGGGTTGAGCAACCTGTTTGTCACTTCACAGGAGCTCTTTAAAGACGACCCCGTCGCCACCAGGGTTTCTTCTTCAGTAGTTGAGGCGACTTCTACTCTGCAACAGACTCCGTCGACTCAAGAGTTGACGTTAACTACTACTCCTAAGATTACTCCGCAATCAAAGAGCGGTTTGTAGTTTGATGCGCGTAGCTTGCACATCACACACACCTAGAATCTTTCGGCACTTTTATACTCCTAACTCTCTGTACTTTGAAGATTCTAAAGTTACACTTCTTTTCTCTGAAAACTTTTAAGACTTGTCTCTTCTTTTTTATTTCAGATTCTCCGATGGGACGTAGCAGCTCCTACTATGACGACTTTCAGCGCTATGGGAGGCGTAGTCAATATGATTATAGGCGCTACCTTCCCGCTCACAGAGAAACCGATGAAGAGAGAGCCACTCGAAAGGCTCAGGAGAGAAGGGCTCAAGAAGAGCTTTATGAGAGAAAAGAAAGGGAGGAGCACCATGATTCTTCCCATAAAGGTGACGATTCCCACAAGAGAAAATCCCATGATGACCGGGGAAAAAGTCATATGGTTTAGGACCCAAGTAAGCGTGCTCGACACGGTGAGAAGCATACTTCTACAACTCCTGAAAAGGTCACTGCCCCCATCTCACTTGACATTCCTTCTGGCTCTACTGCTCTCAGGAAGACAGACATTCAAACAATAACCAGCAGGCCAAAATTCCAAGTTGGATCAGGCCCGGCTACTCTGCAAAGCCAGTTCCCGCAATGGTGCCTGAAGGGAGTGCGGTTCGATCTTGACTTGATCCCTATCGACAAGCCTGCCATGCTGCGAATTCTCGATGCCGTCAGGCTTGATATTGAAAGGATGTCGAACTGGCAAAAGCTTGTTGACGAGCTTCAAAGGGTCAACCGTGCGAATATAGAGGCCATGCTTACTATGGAGAATGATAAGGCCGAATGGTAGAAGGTTCTCGAGTAGCACGATACCGAAATGAGGAGCATCGCTACTTACAATGAGGAGCTTGAGGCGAAAGTTGAGGAACTTAAACAAGAGCTTGCTACTTCTTCTACTACATATACTCAAAAAGAAGATGTACTTCGGAAGCAAGTTCGCGATGCTCATGCAGCTCAGCGACATGCCGAGGCACAACTTGAAGCTGAGCAGAAAACAGTGGGAAGGTATCGTGCTGAGGTTACAGAGTTACAGGAGAAAGTCAACTCTCAAGAGGTGTAAATTCAAATGCTAAAGCTTCAACTTTCCAAGAATGAAAGAGAGCGCGATGAGGCTGTTGCCCGTAAAATTGCAGCTGAAGAAACTCACGAGGCAACGAAGACCAACATCAGCTCGACACTGTTTGACTTTTACCTGCACAGCATCTTGGGGCACGGTAGTCTCGCCTTCCTAGGCCCCAAATATGAAGTTACATTGGCTGAAGTGTGGGAGGATGCACTTGACATGCTTGGCGGTAAAGGTGCTGGCTATGCTGAATCAACTCTTGAGGAGCATTAGTTTGATGACGATACTCGCGCCGCACTCGCCAGGGGAAGGGAACAGCTTGCGAAATTAAGGGCCGAAATGGCGGTAGGGGAACATTCAGGAAAAACTATCTCAACTGCTCCAGTTCAGCCTTCTCCTTTGGCCGAAATCGACATTATTGGTTCCAGTTCTCATTCTCCGTCTCCTACTAAAGTTACCACCGAGATCACAGGTATACAGGGTGGAGATGAAGGCGACGAGAGTGCCGAGGCACAGGCTTATGAGGTTGATGTCAGGAAACCGACTTCCCCAGGTAACTCTACTGTTAATCTTGCCCAAGTAGACTGCTCATCTGTTTCTTACGAGCTTGATGAGCTTCTTGACTATTTCCTGAACCTCAGCGAGCCTTTATCTCCTCTCTTTACTGACTTTAACTTTTTTTCTTCTGTAGAGAAAGCATCGAGCATTATTCAAACTTCTCCTCCTCCAATTATTCCTCCTCCATCTCTTCAGGTCACTCCTCCTTCTGCCTCACAACCAGGATCTCAAGAGGAGCAAATAGAAGCTCTTCAAGACTTGGACGATCCCATTGCTTCACAAGAACACAGGGGAGAAGAAACTGAAGGGAGTGAGAAGACTCCAGAAGCAACTGCTTCCGATGATGAACCATTAACTACACTTTTCTCTCCAGGTAGTGGGTCCTCTTCCAGGAAGAGAGGGAAGCGTGGAGTCTCTAAGAAAAAGAAGGAGGCTTCTGCTAGCGAGACACAAGCGGGAGAAGAACCTATTGTATCCCTTTCCCCTTCCTCTCCTACTCTTACAAGCCGGCCTAAGAAGTTGACCATTCGGCCAGGCGCAGGCTCAAAAGGCGGAAGGAAGAAGAAATGATGGCATTGGTCCTGTTCTTTTTATATCGCTTTTTTGCTTTTTGCATGTACTGGCCGGAGATTGTGCGGGTACCGGCCTCCGCTTTTCTTTTTCTTTTAACTTTGAAACATGTACCTGTACAAAATTTTAACAGTGTTGAATAAAATGATTCCTTTTCTTTGTACAAACTTCTGTCTGTATCTGAGAATGCATTTATTATTCATTGTCGTACAAGTTTCTTTACATGATATTGCAACGAGCTTGTGGTATGTTGTTTGAGCGTAATTTTACCAATATAGTTATACCATGTTGTATGTAGCTATACCATGTTGCCCCTATACCATAAGCTTGTTGCAATATTTTATATTTTGAGGGGACTTGTACTTTTATTTTCTGGAGAATAATTATTCCATACTTGGAGGAATATTATTTCGTTAAAAATAGAGTACAACTCCCTCCGTATAAGTTTTTACGCTCCATCCTTCGAAGATATCACTTTTTCTTTTGTGCATATACACATTTTACCAAGTGAATTCTTCTATGTGGTAAAGCGGGCCTCTGAAGGGTACTTTAACTTCTTTTTGAGGAAGAGTATTTTCCAGAATAGGTGAATCATTCTTCCTTTGAGAGTTAAAGTGTGCCTTTGAAGAGGGCTTCTTTTTTTATTACGCCACAGTAAAGGGCTTTCTGATTTTTGCTTCTTTGAAAAGTTGCACCTCTGAGGAGGGCTTTTTCACGTTTCAACACTTGGAAGTTTTATTTGAATCTCGGTGAAACGTGTGCCTCCGAAGAGTTGTGCCTCCGAGGAGGGCTTTTTTATGTTTCAACACCTGGAAGTTTTATTTCATTCTCGATGAAACGTGTGCCTCCGAAGAGGTCTTTCTGTTCGATTGTGCTTCCGGGAGGAGGTCTTTTCATTTCTGCCTCTGGGAAGAGGTCTTTTTTGTTTCTGCCTCTGGAAGGAGGTCTTTTTGTTTTGTTGTGCCTCTGGGAAGAGGTCTTTTTTGTTTCTGCCCCTTGGGAGAGGCTTTTATTTTTTCGTGTTCGCTGGGAAGCGGGCCTCCGAAGAGGGCTTTTCACATTTCATTTCACGGGAGTGTATCGACCGATCATGATGAAATGTGTGCCTCTGAGTAGGGTTACTGCCTGGAAGTTTGGAGTTTCTTTCTCTCGGTTGGACGGATTCACGGGAGTGTATCGACCTATCATTCCACAACTTTGTATCGAGAAAGATCTCTCTTTTTCTGGTTGGCCCGCTCGAGGTCTTTTATCATTTCAACTGTGGTGAAATGGGCCTCCGAAGAGGGCTTTTCACGTTTCAACACCTGGAAGTTTTATTTCAATCTCGGTGAAACGTGTGCCTCTGAGTAAGGCTTTTGCCTGGAAGTTTGGAGTTTCTTTCTCTCGGTTGGACGGATTCACGGGAGTGTATCGACCGATCATTCCGCAACTTTGTATCGAGAAAGATCTCTCTTTTCTGGCTAGGCCCGCTCGAGTTCTTTATCCTCCGAAGAGTTGTGCCTCCAAAGAGGGCTTGTGCCTCTGAAGAGATCTTTTGCTGACTGATGCTTGCTCGGCCATGTCTCTTTGCCATCGATTCATGTTGGCGATCCCCGTTGTCTTTTGCAAGTGTTTTCACTTTTTAGTTGCCAATAATTTCCCTTATCCGAAGAAATATACTTCATAGTTAAGTGAGTTGGTGGTGGTAGACACATTCTATTTAATTGGTAGTTAGTTAGAATTGGTCCACTTCCATCCACATTGCTAACTTTTGTTTGAAGCACTTCTTTTGTAGGATTTGAGTACGGAAATTTTGAATAGTTTAGTGTTTGCTTGCTGAGTGATGTCGGGGATCGCTTGGTCTTGCGATGGGTAAGCTTTGCTTTTATGACCTGCATTATTAAATCGACATTTTAATGACACAATTAATGTATTTTATATGTCGAAATAAAACAAAGCAGTTTATAATAGTAGAGAACACAAGATTTATAGTGGTTCGGCCAAAAGTTGGGCCTACATCCACTTTATAGCTTTTCATTATTCACTTGCTTTACAACTGCTTTCAATACAAGTATCATATATTCATAATTCTTTTACAACATTTCAGCAATGTTTTCAAGTAAAATAGGGACGCAAATGATTGTTGTTCCAAGCTCTTGGGATTGGTTCTCCTTCGACAGTTGTGAGTTTGAATGTGCCATCAAGAAGCTTTGCGCCAATAACATATGGTCCTTCCCAGTTTGGCCCAAACACACCTATGGCTGTCATAATTCTCTTCAGGACTAAGTCTCCAACTTCAAAGCTGCGCTGACGAACTTTGCAATTGAAGTGCCTGGCTATTCTTTGCTGGTGAGTTGCAATTCTAAGCCTTTCCTCTTCTCTTCTTTCATCGAGAAGGTCAAGTGCTTCCAGTTGCAATTTTTCATTCTCACGTTGATCAAAATGGATCCTTCTGTGTGAGAGGACTTCAGTTTCCACTGGAATCATCGCTTCTGATCCATATGCCAATGAAAATGGAGTATGCCCAGTCGCAGTTTTGTGAGTGGTCCTGTATGCCCATAGTGCAAGTGGTAACTTATCGACCTAACCACCTTTTGCTTTTTCCAGCTGCTTTTTGATGGTTGATTTGATGATTTTGTTTACTGCTTCCACTTGCCCGTTTGCCGGCGGATGAGCCACTGCTGAGAAGCTTTTTCGGATCTTGAATCGTTTGCAAAAATCTTGGAACTCCTTACTTTCAAACTGAGTACCATTGTCTGTGATTATCTTCTGAGGCACACCATACCTGCAAATGATATTTTTAGTCACAAAACTTATCATTTTCTTAGAGGTAATAGTGGCCAATGGTTCGGCCTCAGCCCATTTAGTAAAATAATCAACAGCAACGATAGCATATTTAATCCCTGATTTGGCAGTCGGCAAAGGCCCAATGAGATCCATTCCCCAGATGGCAAACGGCCATTGACTGACCATTTTTGTTAGCTCAGTGGCAGGTGCCCTAGGAATTTTAGCCAATCTCTGGCATTTATCACACTTTCGGGAATAGTCAGCAACATCCTGATTAATTTCTGGCCAAAAGTATCCATAACGGAGGATTTTCTTTGCTAAAGTTTGACCACCTGTATGATCCCCACATTCCCCTCCGTGTACTTCAGTTAGAATTGTCTTAGCTTCTTCCTTTGTCACACATCGGAGTAATGGCATTGAAAATCCTCGTCTGTACAAACGACCATCTTGAACTATATATCTGGAGGCTTTCCTCATCGGCTTTTGTCGTTCTTTTGAATTTTCTGGCAGAGAACCATTGAGTAGATATTCAAGTATCGGATTCATCCATGATTCTTGCTGTTGGGATACATTCATAATCCAATCAACATCCATTTCGTCTGTGCTTGGAACTGACAAGACTTCGACGGGAACTAACCCCAATAGTTGAGATTCACCAGTATTTGAATACTTTGCAAGAGAATCTGCCTTCAAATTTTCTTCTCGGGGTATATGGTTTATTAAATAACGGTCAAAATCTTGAAGGAGCTTCCAGGCTTTTGATAAATAGGCTGGTAAATTCCCTCCTTTAGCTTGAAATTCCTTCTTGACTTGACAAACAATAAAATGAGAATCACTGAAGATATGTAATGCCTTGATGTTTAGTTCTTTAGCGATCTTTAAACCAGCGATGAGAGCTTCATATTCAGCTTCATTGTTTGTCGAAGGGAATTCTAGCCTCAGCGCATAACGTAGCGATCGCCCCTCTGGGGTTTCAAGGACAACCCTGCTCCGGAACAGTAATCATTCCTTGCGCCATCGACGTATAATTTCCATTGGATTGGGACGCTATTAGTAGCTTCCTCCTCACTATCACCCTTATCCGTGCATTCCGCAATGAAGTCTGCCAAAGCTTGTCCATTGATTGCTTTCCGGGGATGATAAGTGATATCATACTGGCTGAGTTCGATATTCCATTTCAAAAGACGGCCCAAAGTCTTAGGACGGAATAGGACTTGCTTTAGAGGCTGATCAGTGAGGACTTTGATGGGATGAGCTTGGAAATATGGCCTCAATTTTCTTGATGCAATCAACAAACAATAGGCGAGCTTCTCCAACCTTGAATAGTTCATCTCTGCCCCAGTGAATCTTTTGCTGATATAATAGACTGGGGTTGAATCCTTGCGTCTTCCCGTACCAACACTGCACTGAGAGCAAGAGACGAAATTGCCAAATATATGAAGAGATCTTCACCACTATCAGGCTTTGAAAGTATCGGAGGCACTTCCATATGACGAATCAACTCATCAAATGCTTTCTGACATTCAGGAGTCCACTCAAAGTTTTTCTTTCCTTTCTTCAAAGCATCAAAGAATGAAATGCATTTGTCAGTGGCTTTGGAAATGAACCGACTCAGAGCAGCAACCTTTCCATTGAGACTTTGCAATTCCTTCTTCGTTCTAGGAGCCTTGACCTCTCTCAGGGCAGTGATTTGAGCTGGATTGGCTTCAATGCCCCTAGCGCTCACAATGAAACCCAAAAACTTTCCGGACTCCACTCCAAATGAACATTTCAGGGGATTAAGCTTCATTCTATACTTTTGGAGTACTGCAAACATCTCTGCTAAGTGATCCATGTGGTCCACTGCTTTCTTAGACTTTACTAGCATATCATCAACATAAGCTTCCATTGTCTTTCCAATCTGTGGTTTAAACATGGCGTTAACAAGCCTCTGGTAAGTTTCCCCTGCATTCTTGAGTCCGAAAGGCATGACCTTGTAGCAGTAGAGTCCAACATCTGTGACGAAGCTTGTATCCTCTTGATCCGGCTCATGCATCATAATCTGGTTATATCCGGAGTATGCATCCATAAAAGATAACAATTAATACCCTGCCGTCCCATCCACCAACTGATCGATCCTGGGCAGCGAGAAACAGTCTTTGGGGCAGGCTTTGTTCAGATATGAAAAATCAATGCACACTCTCCACTTTCCGTTAGCTTTCTTAACCAGCACTGGATTTGAGACCCAATTTGGATAAGTAGATTCTCTAATGAACCCGTTCCCCATGAGCCGATACACTTCTTCTTTTAACGCTGCCGTTCTTTCAGGACCCTGAGTCCTTCTCCTCTGTTTCACAGGTGTAAACTTTGGATCAATGTTCAGAGTATGTACTGCAATCTCTGGGGATATTCCGCACATGTCAGCATGAGTCCAAGCGAATACGTCCAAATTAGCCTTCAAAAATAAAATCAGAACATTCTGAACTGTTGTACTGAGTTGTGAACCCACATTAAGCACTTTGTTTGGGTCCTTTGGATCAACGGGCATCGGCACTGTTACCTCTACCGGTACTACCCTATTCTCCCCTGCACTGGCTTTCCTTGGATCCATTTCTCTTCGTGCGCCACTACATTCGCCAGTGCAGGGTCCACCCTGTAATTGCTACAAGGTCGGTTCCTTGGTGTGGACTGGAGCCGCCGCACCTTTTCCCATTTCTCTTTTCCTTGATTCTCGTAACTCTGCAAAGTAACATTCTCGCCCCGCATCTTGGTCTCCCTTAATCACACCAACTCCATTATCTGTGGGGAATTTTAGAGTCAGACACCATGGGGCAAGGACAGCTTTGAACGCAACAAGAGTTGGTCGGCCCAAAAAGGCATTGTAGGCAGAGAATTATTCAACAATTATAAACGTTTGCTTTCGAGCCACCTTCCTTGGTCCCTTTCCAAGTTCTACAAACAAATCAATGGTCCCAATCGGCTATTTGGGTTCTCCAGCGAAGCCAGCGATCTTAAGTGATGAAGCTTGAACGTCAGCCATCGGGATTTTCATTTGATCGAAGGCCTTCTTGAAGAGGATGTTGCATGAAGCTCCACAATCAACTAGAACTCTTATCACAGTTGCCGTCCCAATACCAGCAGATATGACCAAAGGATCTATGGTCAGAGCCTCAGTACCCAAAGAATCCCTGGCACTGAACACGATATCATCTGTGGAAGTCTTTTGTTGCTTTAAAGGCGCATCATTCTCTAAGACAAAAACATTCTCTTCAGCTGGTACATGCCTCAAGGCCTGGGCATACCTTTCCATCTCTCCCCAGCTTCTTCCTCCTGGGTGAGGTTCTCCAGTTATTATATTGATAACAGGTCTTTCCGATTCCTGCTCTACGGCCTTCTCACTTGAGGCAGGAAGGTGAGCGGGAACTTGCTATCCTTGAGTTGAGGAAGCTGGGGCATTTCTGTTCCTTTTCACATACTGCTGGAGTTTGTTTTCCTTCAAGAGTTGTTCAATTACCTCTTTCAACTGACGGCATTCGTTGGTGTCATGGCCGGGCTGGTTGTGGAACCGACAGAACCTTCCACTTTTTTCCATCTTAATCGCAACTCTCATTTTAGGTGGTGCCGGATAATTGATATCATCTTTGGTCACAAAGAAGATGTTTTCAGGGGTATCGGTCAAAGTTGTGAAATTGAAAGAACGGCCTCTCTTAGGGTCTCCCTGTTTCTTCCCACCATCGTTTCCCCTTTTCTGAGTGTTAGGTTCTTTCTTATTCGAAGCAGTGCTATTGTTCCCGGCTTCCGCTGATACCACCTTAGCCGGTGTTTGGAGGCTCTCAAAGCGCATGAATTCATCTGCTTTCTTGTAGAATTTGTCAAGTGAGTTTGGTTCTTTCATTTTCAACCATTTTCCAAATTCGCTTGACTTATCAATTGCCCTCATCAAGTATGTCAAGACCATGCGTGGCTTAGCATTATCCACCTCAGCCAATGCTATGTTAAAGCGATTCAAAAATGATCTGATGGATTCTCCCGGATTTTGCTCTAGACTTGATAGCGACATTATATCCTTTGCTTTAGAAGCATACATTCGAAATTGCTCCTTGAACTTCCTGGTCAAATCGGAGAATTGATCGATGGACCTTACCGGCAGCTTTGTAAACCATAATAGAGCTACACCTTCTAGATAAACCGGGAAGTATCGGCATTTAATTTCATCAGACGCCCTGGCACCAATCATATGCCAGTCGTACTTATACAGAAACTCGTTAGGATCACTCGTCCCCTTGTAAGCCGGAATAGTAGGAGGAACGAATTTCCTTGGGAACTCCGCCTTCAAGCTCTTTTCAGTAAATGGAGTTTTGCTTTGAGCAAACCCCCACTCTTTCTCGTCTTCATCTCTTCGCATACTTTCTTTCATGATTTGACGAACCATACCCGAAAAATACTCTTCGTCATTTAGAGGCTCTGGAGGGCACACATCAGCCACTCTTTCTGAATTCTGCCTTGACAACCGTTCACGGAGAGTCGGCTGTGGCCCTAATCCTCCAGCTTGAAGAGGAGTCCTTTCTACAGGGTCTGCGGCTCTTTGAGAAATGTTTCCTTCAACATCCTGAACTCCCGCATTAGGGTTTCCATCATTATTACCCGGTTGACAGTTTGCCCCAAGTAGATCATTCAGTTTACTCAAGATCAGGGCATTCTGGGCATTCTAGGCCTCCAATTGCGCATTCTGAGCATTTAATTGCTGATTCAATCCCAAAACTACGGCGTCTAATTCTGCTCGTGTAACTCCAACAGTTGGAGCTGCTTGACTTGAAGGAGGAGAGGTAGCGGTATTCGATTGAACATTGTCGGGTCTTACAGAACTTCGTTTTCTCCCAGGAGCCATTATTTCCAATAAACTTCTGGTTTTAAAAGAAATCCTTTCAACAATCCTTCGCGGAGCAATAGTGGAAGTTTCCTGAGATGGTTCTCAGTGAAAGCACCAAAAATGTTAACGTAAAAATCAAACGCTAACACCCCGGTGTAGATTGAAGTTGAGCGAAAGCACCACCCGTGAACACGGGAACTAAAGAACAAGTAGAGAAATCACAGAAAAAGCAGAAAAGACAACAGTTTTTATAGTGGTTCGGCTTAGGGTAAGCCTACGTCCACTTTAACTCTCTTTATTACTGAATTTGATTACAACTTTACAACAATCTTCAATTACAATTCTGATGAGACAAACAACTAGAACTTTGATGGAGAATAATCTTCCGAATTCATGTTGAATGATGTAGATTTTCTCTTGGAGATCGTAGTAGTGTCCTTGGTGTTTGGAGTACTTGAAGTGTTGAGTGAGTTGAGAATTCAACAGAGTATCGGCGCTTGAAGTGATCGGCCAAAAGTCCTTTGCTAGTTAGAGTTAGGGCTGTATTTATAGGGAATACTCTGGGCAGAAGTTTATCACCAAGTGCTAGGTCGCATACGACCTAAGGTAGGTCGTAGGTCGTAGGTCATAGGTCGGCGACGACATAGCGGATCACCTGTACCAGCTATATTGGAACTTGCCCTGAATAGGTTATTAGGTCGGCAGCGACCTAAGAGATGGGATCTGACTTATCTTGATTGCATTTGGTTCTCTTCTGAGAAAATTAATAGGTCACGTGCGACCTATCATAGGTCGTGAGTCAACTGAGATTTAGGTCGCTGAGACCACTTCGCTCTTAGGTCGGTAGGCAGTTAGGCCGCTAGAACCTTTCCATGGCTAGGTCGTTCGCCTGTTTGTCTCGTTAGGTCGTAGCCTGTTATGAACTGTTAAGTCGTGAACTAAAGTGTTAACTCCTATTTCTGAAGCGACCTAAAACCTACGCGACCTAATGACCTAAAAGTGAGCGACCTAACTACAGCAGCGACCCACGACCTAAGCGAGTGAGCGACCTAACTACAGCAGCGACCCACGACCTATAGGAAGTTGCCACCTAACGACTCAATTAGTAAGCGACCTATCAAGCTCAACGGTCTAGTTCACGACTTAACAGTTCATAACAGGCTACGACCTAACGAGACAAACAGGCGAACGACCTAGCTATGGAAAGGTTCTAGCGACCTAACTGCCTACCGACCTAAGAGCAAAGTGGTCTCAGCGACCTAAATCTCAGTTGACTCACGACCTATGATATGTTGCACACGACCTATTAATTTGCTCATAAGAGAACCAAATGCAATCAAGATAAGTCAGATCCCATCTCTTAGGTCGCTGCCGACCTAATAACTTATTCAGGGCAAGTTCCAATATAGTTGGTACAGGTGATCCCCTATGTCGTCGCCGACCTATGACCTACGACCTACGACCTACGACCTACCTTAGGTCGTATGCGACCTAGCACTTGGTGATAAACTTCTGCCCAAAGTATTCCCTATAAATACAGCCTAACTCCAACTAGCAAAGGACTTTTGGCCGATCACTTCAAGCGTCGATACTCTGCTGAATTCTCAACTCACTCAACGCTTCAAGTACTCCAAACACCAAGGACACTACTACGATCTCCAAGAGAAAATCTGCATCATTCAATGTGAATTCGGAAGATTATTCTCCATCAAAGTTCTAGTTGTTTGTCTCATCAGAATTGTAATTGAAGATTGTTGTAAAGTTGTAATCAAATTCAGTAATAAAGAGAGTTAAAGTGGACGTAGGCTTACCCTAAGCCGAACCACTATAAAAACTGTTGTCTTTTCTGCTTTTTCTGTGATTTCTCTACTTGTTCTTTAGTTCCCGTGTTCACGGGTGGTGCTTTCGCTCAACTTCAATCTACACCGGGGTGTTAGCGTCTGATTTTTACGTTAACAGTTATATACATATACATATAAAGTTCTTTCACCTCAAAGCGATGACCGAAGCATCCTCTGCCCTCCTCAAACCCATGGCCACCACCACCATTCACCCTTGGCTGAGAAAACATCCTTCAGAGGGTCAAGGTCGAGCATGCAAGAAGAAAGGAGGAAGATCCAAGAAGCTCCAGAGTGAAGATGGTGGAAAGAAGTGTCGTCGGAATCAATTCAGGAAGCTTTGAAAAAAGTTTGATGGAGTGGATATGACAATGAGTGCTTGATTTACGTACACCTTAAAATGTTTATAATATAATGATATGCATGTTTAATTAGTAAATCAGTATGCTGGGATGATTAATATGTATGAATATTTATGGATTATACGGTTGATAACTTGGTTGTGATAAATATAACAAATAATGAGAAAATCGTATTTATCAAAATAGAAATGGTTAACTAATTAACCATAGTTAATTCATGAAAAATAAATCCATATAATATGTGTATGGAGTTATTAAGTCTTTTTATGGCTTTGAATGTAAAAAAGAAAAGCCATTTGAATGGTTTAAAATAGAAAAGACATCACTTTGAACTTTATTTAAAAAGAGGGTTTTGATTTATTTTGGAAAAATAAATTACAATGTTTGATTTGGAAAATGAGAATTTGAAAAGTTGAAATTTAATATAAGATATCATATGAGATTTTTATAAATGGATTTTCAATTAAAAATAGTAAATTGAACGTTATAATAATATAATATTATAATATGGAATAAAAGTGAATATGAGTTTTAATATGAAAAATATCACCCAAAAATAGTTTAAAATGATTTATTACGACTTCAAAATAGTTTAAAAGTGTTTTGGATAGGTTTCATAATATTTGATTAAAGTGGTAAAAATAAGCCATCGTGTTTTGGCAGTTTGCGATTCCATGACCTGAACAGTTAAATAAGGGTGTAGAGTGGACTATAGGTTTTCAAAAACATCGCGTTTTGGCTTTGAAAACCCTGGTAAATTCTTTAAAAATGGATATTTTTAATCTTCAAAAGTATGAAATAAATTCCATAAATATGTTAAAATGTTTTAAAAGGGATTTAAGTTATAAAATAGACCAATTTGAAATGGAAAAAGTGGTTTGATCAAAGAGCTTTAAAACACTATTCATTGCGGTTTTATCGACAGTTTCGGTAACTTCTGAAAATCAGGGTTTTAGCTTAGTTATTCTTTCCCAGTCTTTTTAGTAATCTTTTAAAATGAACAATTAAGTATTTTGAAGGTAATTTGGAAGTTATACAATTATTTTGAAGGAATTTAAAATAAATAGTTAAAAGGAAAAATTTAATAAAACTTGGGTTTTCTTTCCAAATCTTTTGTGAATGTTTTTAAAATAATTAGTCATGTATTCTAAAGGCAATTAAAAGTTTGAAAAATTTTAAGGTTAGCATTAATCAAATAATTTTACCACCTTATGGGTGATAGAGAGATAGTCTCCAGGCTTGAGTTTGGAAAATCAGTTTCCTGCTCTCTAGTTATCCGGACTAACCTGACGAAGGCAATTACTAATTTGATTTACTCAGACCGCATTTTCTTAAGATAAGACAAAAAAGAGATTTGGAGTTTCCCAAAGGATAAATAAGATTTCAAAATAATAAAGATTTTGATAGCATAGAAAACATTCTAGTTAAAATTTATGTTAAATTCCGAGGAGGGAAATCGTACTCCCCGTATGAATTTACCGTTATTCGATGAATAGTACAAGTTGAATGCGAAAATTAGTATTGAGTATAGCTGATCTAATTTCTGTGGATCCCCTTTTACTCAATCCTAACTGGTTTGGGTTTATAGTAAACGATGTCTTAAATAATATTAGTTTTGACACATTAAAGATATGTTTAGAAAATATGAAATCTTCATTAAGATTTGAATTATATTAATAATAAGATATGGAAATATTTTTTCTTGGTAATTAAAGAAAAATGATTTGGTATTTCCAAAGATGAAAAGTGGTTTTAATTTACCAAAGGATTTGATAAAAAAGACTTGATGATTCCATATACTATTGAAAAGATAAAGGAATAATTAAAAAGAATATATCTCTGGAAGACATTTGATTTGATAAAATGATAAATTGGTTGGATCTTATTAAATTGTGACGACCCTGAATTTTTAAGCATTTGTAACTTGTTAATTTTAAATATTTAAAGGTAAATTATTAACTTAAATTATGAATATCATAATTTATTTGACAATTAAATTGTTGAATTAAATAATTTGAAGTTAGATAAAATATTGAATCTGGAATTTTAAGCCTTTTAAAAATAATTTGGAGGCTTATAAAATTTATATTGATAACACTGAAGATAATAGAAGTTGTAGGATTTAAATTAACAGTGGTTTGTTCAGTGTTAAAATTTTATAGTTTAAATTGAATTTTAAAAAAAAATTAAAAAAATAGCCTTCCGAGGCACAGTCTCGGAATCCGATGAAACCAGTTCCATTGAGTCCGTAATATTGAATTATTATCGGATTTCAAATTTCGTATTGATCGGAGTTAGTGTGTGAGTGTATGACATATAAACGCATTGAATTTTATCGAAAACTCAATATAATATACATTGTTGACTAGTCAAAATCTTGTCACATTAGATTTATTTTCAATCACTATAGCTAGATATTTTCTTACGCAAAGCTTTCTTTATACGCCACTCCCCTCCATTTAATTACGTTCCATTCCAATCTTCCTTAAGACGAAAAAAAAATAACGATAAAATTAAAATAAAACAATGGCTTCCTTCAGAAGAAAAATAAGAAAATCTCCTATCTCCTATTATTCCACAGCCGAGTTCCCCTTTTCCTTAAAACCCCTCGTTCTGTTCAAAATAAAAAAACAAATTAAAATGGAGACTGTTTCCAAAATTTTAAATCGCGTCTCTCTGTACTTTGAGATCGAATTGTTTAGCATGAACGCGAGCTCGAGTTGGTGTCGCGAAGGGGGGAAACTCCCGCGTAGGGGGTTGTTCAAATCTTAGAGCTGCAGCGAGGTGGTGAGTGGTTTCGTGGAGTCGAGTGGTGAAGGCTGCTTATCGATCGACTCATGAGCGTGCGTAACGAGGTCGAGGCTCTCTGGAGGGAATTGGGTCACATGCTGGGGTCGCGGACAAATATGGGTGACAGGCCGAACCCATGAGGTCATTCGAGTGGATGGAGTATGGGTGCTGTCGCGAATTGAGATAGGTGGTTTGGGTGTGTCGCGAGTGGTGGCAGAAGCACGTACTGTAGGCAGCAGGTATTCTTAAATTTACGATTTAAATTCGAAATTTAATTAGTTACTGTTGAGGGTTTTCGAACCAATTTCTTGAATTCGATTTAACAACATGCTCATTTATTTGAAAATTTCAATTGTTTGAAATAAAAGTCCATATATATGCTATTGATTAGCTTACAGTTAATTAAGCAGAAAAAATTTAATAATTACAGAAGGCAAACCAATTTCTGTTTTAGAAATCAATTAACAGTAAAATAAAGTGATATAAAAATAGACTTTTGAAATCTACAAATTTATTTTTATAAAAATATACATATAGATATATAGTTTCAAATTTGGAATAAAATAAAATAAAACAAATATGCATCTTTTAAACTTACTAGTGATAAAAACAATATATATAATAATAATGGGGTTATTGTCTTATTTAACAAGCTTATTTAGCTATTTAGTTACTATAAATAATTTATCGAAAAGGGAAAATTAGTTTAAACCCAAATTAGTAGTTAAATTAAATAAATGAATAGTAATAAATTGCTCTAACCATTCGAATATTAATGAACCATATAAATTATTTGTGTAAGGTCAACATCTCGAAATCCAAGGCAATATTGAAGTGGATTGCGAATGCAAAATCAAAGGTGAGTTAATCTCACTCAGTTAAATTTTAAATTTAAATAATTAAATTTAAATAATTGTTTGAATGGTTGAATTGATTGATATGCTATAGTATAATATTTTGAAATTGGTGTATTATTGTGCTAACATCTGTGGATGCAGGGAAAACAGGTTGGAGGGATCCAACTGGACCCCTCAACTTTTATTTAAATTATTTAATATTCTCTGCTCTGGTTATTTGATATTCTGTGATGCATTAAGTGGAAGTATTGAATGCTATGGTTTGGATGATATAATTGAGAATAATGAATTACCAAAAATGTAAATTTGATTTTTGAACGAAAATGAAAGAAGTGAAATGGCAAGTAAAATAATTATAGGATAAATTTAAGAATGACTTGGACAAGAAATAAAGTAACTTTAAAATCTTAATAATTGAACCCTGAGAATGAAAGCGAAAATTTGAATAAACAGGAAGTTGATGAATTTTAAAATTTAGTGTTATTATTTAAAAGAACAAAACATTTATTTAAAAGCTAAGATTTGAATTATTGGAAGAATAAAGGAAAAAGTGGGGAAAAATCTGGAATTTGTATATTTCGGTTAAAAGTTTTAAATTCAAATGGAAAATAATAATAATAATAATAATAACAATAATTAAGTATATACTTAATGAATTGTGAAGTGAATTAAGTAATTAAAGAAATTTATTTCAAATAAAATAAATTGGAAATCAATTTGGGGAAATTGATTTAGGTGATTGGAGTAGGGATTTTCTCTGGATAGCCAAGTACATGTTTTAAAAAGTAAATCTTTAAAAATTAATTTGATGGATTAAAGTTGTTTTTGTAGAAAGCAAGTTTTGTAAAATTTATTATTTCTAATATTTAATTGCTAAAGTAAGCATTTCCTTTTAATCTATTATAACAATAATTATTTAAAGAGCGATTTAGTATTTGTTTTAAAAGTGTAAATCTAGTAGTATATTTTATTAAGTAATCTTATTTTCAAATATTCATATGGTATGTATTTTTATTGAATTACTTTTTAAAATAAATGTTTTAAAGTATAAATTGCAAAGTAAAGCGTTTTAAACTATTTTAAAAATCTATTTTTGTGCTTGGTGATTTCAGAGGAGATAGAAAATATTTGGGAAAGTTGATTCTGAAAAAAAAGATGGTTTTGGAACTGTTTTCAAAGGTTTGGAAATAGAAATATATCTTGTGAAGATATTTTTGAGGGTAATAAATAATTTGGAAAATTATTTATTGTTTGATGGATGTTTGTAAATAGAAATTGATAGTTAAATAACCGACTATCAATATTGGACAAATACGTTGATCGTTTCGAAGAGACCGGGATCGAGATTTATTTCTCGAAAACCACTTCGATCCGGTTTGTACGTTTCGTGTAAACGATTTTGGATTCGAAGATGGAGCAGTGAAGTGCAAGGGCTAGTCGCTACTAATCCTGAGGATATTTCCAAAAATGGACGTAGTAGGAATAGTGCCTTCGGTTCCGTTCGAACCCGGGGCGGACTTGTATGGATGAATGCTTGCGGAAACATCGTCAGGTGGACGATGGGCATTCTAAGGGATATGTTCTTTAAAGGTAACGCTTAGCCTCAAGCCTCATTAAATGGGAATGACTGAAAATCAGGGGTTATGCAGCAAGGCTAGGTGGGTAGCACCCAAGCAGGGTGAGGTCATTCCAGTCTAGATGTCCCTTTTTTATTTCGGCTTAGTGGGCGGTTGCTGATCCCAACCGCGGGGTGATCTCACTCGGGATTATCCAGTAAGGGATAGTCCCGGCCTTGTGTTACAGGGGAGCGGGCGTACTCCTCGGTACTGTGATCTAGGCCCCGTACTGTGACAAGTGGTACCCCAGTGCCTAGTCATTAGTTGGAAATCCATACTCCCTACGAGCCTTGTACGAGTTTTGTTTGTATTACCCACTCTGTGGCTAGTAGCTGGAATTCAATAATGTAACAATTTCGGCTATTTTATAAGTATTTGTATATAGACCATATTATAATATCAGAGGATTTCTATGAAAATTGTTTTAGCTATCGTAAGGTTAAAACCCGACATGTTTATTTGTGGCGTGGTCTTACGAGATGCTTTTGGTTTCAAAGGATTTTTGAAACTTTAATAATCAATTGGGAGTGATTTTCTCACGCTGGTATTCCAGACTGACTCGGGTATTATTTAACTATGATGCTTAGGTCAGACCGAGTATTATAGAATACAGGTTTTGATGCTGTGGAGCTCAGGAGACGAGCTGGATGACGATACGTACTCACATACTTGTATATATATATATATATATATATTTCCACTGTGTTGAGTTGTTGTGTGTCCATTTGTATGACACTGATGTTGAGCTGTGATTGATGTACTCTAATGATGTAATATATAAACAAAGATATTTGATGTTTGAGTAAAGAATATTTATTATCTATTGTATTTTATTCTGCTGCGAGGTTAGATTCTGCTGCTGTTTTCTATTTACTTCTTCTACCTCTTCTTCTTTAACCCAAATGGTTCGTATTTCTGTACAACTTGAGTTGATTTTGGTAGAATAGTATTAACTCAAGGGGTACGGATTTGCGGGTCGTTACAGTTGGTATCAGAGCGTAGGTTGGTGATAACCTTGGCTCTGGTGGGAATTACTCATGAAATAGAGTCTATAGTACTCTAGAATGGGTTTGAGCGTATTAATAGATACGAGCGCGTATTTGTTAGTGAATATAAATTGTTTTAATATTGTGTTGATTGGTTTATTGAGTGGCATATGAACTTTCGTCGGCACGGTCTGGACAACTGTATCGAAGGGGTTTCTAAACACTTGAATAAAACAATCGACATGGTATTGTTTTAAATATGGGTGAATGAAATAATTTTACCCAGAAATATATTTTTGGATATAAAAAAATAAAAAAAAAATGTAAGCTATATAGCTAATATATAGTTGTCGGGATGTTAGGAATGATGATATTTAAATTGTTATCATTTTGAGTGGAAATTTAACTAGAAATTGTAAATACAACCAAAAATTTAGGGTGATAAATTCATTATAAAATGAAATTTATAAATATGAAATATAAATGTAAATTATAAATTGAAATATAATCAAATGGAGATTTGCATAAGCATAAACTATATAATGCATTATAGTTAAAATTGGAATTAAAATAGAATTTGAAACTTTAAAACCCCGGAGATTTTGGAAATATTTTGAAGACAAATAGTAATATTGTTGTTTTTGGGTTATTTCAGAGGGAAAATTGTTTCAAATAAATTTTGGAGAAAAAAAAGAGAGATAGCATTGAATTCACTTCAGTAACTGGAAAATAACTTCGGTGATGACTCCAGCATCATCGATGTTCATTTTCGAGTTTCTAAGTGACAGAGTGCTGCCAAATTAATTTGTTTTGGAAAACCTGTTTGTTTTTGTAATTTCAAAGGAAATTTGTTGGAAATAAAATCCAGGATTGGTTTGAAATTTTATTTTTGAGAAGTGGGAATTTTGAGATGTTGAAGATTTCAAAATGATTAGGAACCAAAGTCGGGTATTTAAAGATCCTGACGAGACAGGTTGTAAGCTTATAACTTGAGATGAGTTTTAAATCAGGAAGGGAATATAAGTTTTGAATGTTGGAATGTAAATATAAAGAGAAAGGTTAAAAATGGAATTAACTTGGATTGGGAAATAAAAATTTAACTGGATTGAAATTAATTGAATAGGCTGGAAATAATATCCAGTTATATTTGAATTAAGTTGAACTCGAATTGAATTAAATAAATTTGAGTTAAAATAAAATTGAATTGGAATAAAAAGATTCAATTGAGTTATTGAATGGAATTAGATTCTTACCAGAACAAATGAAAAATGAGATGAATAACGATTGGATTGAAATAAATAATTTAGAATGACTTGTAAAAGAATAATAATCCATGGTAATAAAAATCTGCTTGGATATAAATAGGTGTAAGACTCGAATTAAAAATAAAAGATGAATACATTCAAGCTTAGAATGAATGTGATTGTATAAAATAATAAGTAGTGACTTATAAAATGTGGAAGTGAAATAGAAAATCCAAAATAAATATTGTTTGATGTTTTGGATAATGAAAAGAAAATCCAAACTTGAATTATATAATAAATTGAACTAAGAAAATTAAATGAAGAGATATTTGGAAAAAAAATCAAGTATTGAACCATTAATAGGGGTGGACTAATTTATCAATAAATTAGTAATGAAATGTGTAAATGGAACCTATTATAGTTAAGTAAAGCTGAATTGTGAGTTTATTATGAAGTTGGAAAATAAAACTCAAGTTATAAATCAAATTTGACTTAAATCATTAGTGAAGAAATATAATTGAAAATGGCCTTGCAATAAATTAAATGAATTGAGTATGAAGTTGAATTGTAAGTAATAAATTGGGGGTAAATTGAAAATGGATAGTGGATTCAGAACTTGAGATATAAATTAAAACTAATTAAGAAAGTTAACAAATTAAATATAATTGAAGTGTATCGAATAAAAATGTAAATGGATTAAAATAGTAATGGTAGGAGTTGCAAATAAAATCCAAATACGTAGGAATAAATTGAAATGACCTTGTAATTTATCCAAGTGAACTGAGAATGAATCGTATTGGGAAATTTGAAATTAATAATAACCAATCAAATACATTTGTAGTTTGAAATGAGTGGATTGAAATAGAATCAAGTTAAATTGAAAAGAGAACTTGATTGCAAAATGAGAATGAGCTTAAGTATAAATTTTAATAAACTGAAGTAAATTGACTTAAGCTAAATAGATGGGGAGTTGAATTGAATCAAACTTAGAACTAAGTTGAATGATATTGGATTGAATTTAAATCAAGTGAAAATAAATTTAAACGAAATATGATTCGGTGAGTTATATATATAATATTTAAGGGAATGTAAATTTAAAATGGATTGTGTGGATAAACTAATTATATTGAAATAAGTTAATGGATGGAATAAATAAGAATTAAATGGAAGTGAACTTAAGTTTGAAGTGAAATAAATTGAGTAAATTAACGTAGGTTGAGAATGATTAGAAGCTCGACTAAAAGTGGAAAAGGGAAGACCATTAAATTAAAGCTTTGTTTGAATTAATTCGGGATTGGGTAGTAATATGCAAGCATGGAATGTGTCGAGTTAAATAATGGTCGTGAATGAGTTAAAATAAAAGAGAAATTAAATTGGTAATGAAGGCGAACCTAAGATGTTAATAGTTTTGTATGAACTAGTTTGGTTAATAGAAGGAAATGTAAATGAATGGATTCAACTTTAAATGCAATGAAATGAGAATATATAGATTGTGAATAAATTTGAAAATGAAATAGAATTAAGTATAAATAGAGTTGAAATCCATTTAAATTGGTTATAAAACATAAATATTTGTTTGTTCACATAGATCTTGTCAAATTTGCATAGAATAAATATCATTGGATGTAAATGGAGGTAATTAAAATTCTATGAATTAATAGGAGTGAAATAAGTTGATTTTGAAAGCAATGGAATTAAATATGAATTGATTTTGCTTAAGAATAAATTAAATGTAAGCGATTGAGTTTTAAACCATTCAAATTTGAATGAAAATGGTTTGTAAATTGATTGAAATAGTTGAATTACTATGAAAGTGTAAAAAAATTGCTTCCGGAAAATGTTGGATGTGCATTTCTTTAGAATTCATATGTTTTAACCTTTGCAACTAAGTGAAACATAGTTAAACTGCATATATTCGGCACTTACATGTTTAAATTGAGTAAGTATAGGTACTAAGGAGCCGTGTGGCTGGATTTGGTTGTGCTATTTGCTAAAAATAATAAGCCGCTTGCCTAAAATGCTAAATAAGGTATGCCTACGCAATAAAAATAGGAAATATGAACTGTTTTTGGTTTTTCCGACCGTGTGGGTCGATGTATATATATTTATCTCTTTTGTCAAATTGCAAAAGCTCCTCCGTACAAAGGAGACTCTACCAAAAAAAATCAGAAATTTTGGGGAGTTAAAAAAATTTTGAAATTTTTTGGTTAACGAAAAAACGATTTCAAACTGGAAAATTGAAATAAGTTAGTAAATGGAGCTAATTAAAATCATAACATGAATCAGTATAAATGAAAAATAAAATTAAAATTTAGAGTTGAAAATAAATTGAATTCGTATGGAAATGAAAGAATCAATTTGAATAAAAGTAGACATAAACTAAAACGGAAGATGAAATAAGTATAAGAAGCATATAAAATGCTTATACTAAACTTAAGAGGGAATGGTGAATTCTTAAATGAAAATTGATACTACTCATATAATTTATGTCAATATTGGAATGAATAGATGTTGACATTTTGTGAGAAAGTCAATAAAATGTTTTGGAATATTGTGTTTGGATATTAGTGTTAAGCAGGATATGCAGGTAATATAAAGGAAAGTGAATTGGTTTTGACTTCATAAGGATAAAAAAATTAAGTTGCCCAACCAAAAAGGTATGTGATTAAATTTCTGTGAAATTTGATTAGGATTTTGGATTGAGCCACTTGGCTTTTTGTTTTCTTTTTGGATTTGAGAGGTCGCAGAGCCATTTTGTAGTTGTACCGAGCTAGCCACGCAAAGGAGACGCTGGCGAAATTTTTCCGGAATTTAGGGAGTTAGAAAAATTTTGAGAAAAATTTTGATAATTCAAAATTTAGATTTGAATTATCATTTGAATGATTATACAAGTAAAGTTATTAGGGAATTAAAGGAAAAGTTTGGGAAGTTAGTAAGAATTGTAATGGGCCTTCTATTAAAAGATAGTTGGTAAGATGTTCAATTGTTAAGAACTGATTAGTATTGGGAAAAGTAAACGGGTATTGGACCATTCTTCCTAACTTGTAATTTCGGGGACGAAATTCTTTTAAGGGGGGAGGAATGTGACGACCCGGAATTTTTAAGCATTTGTAACCTGTTAATTTTAAATATTTAAAGGTAAATTATTATTTAAATTATGAATATCATAATTTATTTGACAATTAAATTGTTGAATTAAATATTTGAAGTTGGATAAAATATTGAATCTGGAATTTTAAGCCTTTTAAAAATAATTTGGAGGCTTATAAAATTTATATTGATAACACTGAAGATAATAGAAGTTGTAGGATTTAAATTAACAGTGGTTTGTTCAGTGTTAAAATTTTATAGTTTAAACTAATTTTAAAAAAAATAGCCTTCCGAGGCACAGTCTCGGAATCCGATGAAACCAGTTCCATTGAGTCCGTAATATTGAATTATTATCGGATTTCAAATTTCGTATTGATCGGAGTTAGTGTGTGAGTGTACGACATATAAACGCACTGAATTTTATCGAAAACTCAATATAATATACATTGTTGACTAGTCAAAATCTTGTCACATTAGTTTTATTTTCAATCACTATAGGTAGATATTTTCTTACGCAAAGCTTTCTTTATATGTCACTCCCCTCCATCTAATTACGTTCCATTCCAATCTTCCTTAAGACGAAAAAAAAAATAACGATAAAATTAAAATAAAACAATGGCTTCCTTCAGAAGAAAAATAAGAAAATCTCCTATCTCCTATTATTCCACAGCCGAGTTCCCCTTTTCCTCAAAACCCCTCGTTCTGTTCAAAATAAAAAAACAAATTGAAATGGCGGTTGTTTCCAAAATTTTAAATCGCGTCTCCCTGTACTTTGAGATCGAATTGTTTAGCATGAACGCGAGCTCGAGTTGGGGTCGCGAAGGGGGGAAACTCCCGCGTAGGGTGTTGTTCAAATCTTAGAGCTGCAGCGAGGTGGTGACTGGGTTTCGTGGAGTCGAGTGGTGAAGGCTGCTTATCGATCGACTCATGAGCGTGCGTAACGAGGTCGAGGCTCTCTAGAGGGAATTGGGTCACATGCTGGGGTCGTGGACAAATATGGGTGAGAGGCCGAACCCATGAGGTCATTCGAGTGGATGGAGTATGGGTGCTGTCGCGAATTGAGATAGTGGGTTTGGGTGTGTCGCGAGTGGTGGCAGAAGCTCGTACCGTAGGCAGCAGGTATTCTTAAATTTGTGATTTAAATTCGAAATTTAATTAGTTACTGTTGAGGGTTTTCGAACCAATTTCTTGAATTCGATTTAATAACATGCTCATTTATTTGAAAATTTCAGTTGTTTGAAATAAAAGTCTACATATATGCTAATGATTAGCTTATAGTTAATTAAGCAGAAAAAATTTAATAATTACAGAAGGTAAACCAATTTCTGTTTTAGAAATCAATTAACATTAAGATAAAGTGATATAAAAATAGACTTTTAAAATCTACAAATTTATTTTTATAAAAATATACATATAGATATATAGTTTCAAATTTGGAATAAAATAAAAAAAATATGCATCTTTTAAACTTACTAGTGATAAAAACAATATATATAATAATAATGGGGTTATTGTCTTATTTAACAAGCTTATTTAGCTATTTAGTTACTATAAATAGTTTATCGAAAAGGGAAAATTAGTTTAAACCCAAATTACTAGTTAAATTAAATAAATGAATAGTAATAAATTGCTCTAACCATTCGAATATTAATGAACCATATAAATTATTTATTTAAGGTCAAACATCTGGAAATCCAAGGCAATATTGAAGTGGATTGCGAATGCAAAATCAAAGGTGAGTTAATCTCACTCAGTTAAATTTTAAATTTAAATAATTAAATTTAAATAATTGTTTGAATGGTTGAATTGATTGGTATGCTATAGTATAATATTTTGAAATTGGTGTATTATTGTGCTAACATCTGTGGATGCAGGGAAAACAGGTTGGAGGGATCCAACTGGACCCCTCAACTTTTATTTAAATTATTTAATATTCTCTGCTCTGGTTATTTGATATTCTATGATGCATTAAGTGGAAGTATTGAATGCTATGGTTTGGATGATATAATTGAGAATAATGAATTACCAAAAATATAAATTTGATTTTTGAATGAAAATGAAAGAAGTGAAATGGCGAGTGAAATAATTATAGGATAAATTTAAGAATGACTTGGACAAGAAATAAAGTAACTTTAAAATCTTAATAAGTGAACCCTGAGGATGAAAGGGAAAATTTGAATAAACAGGAAGTTGATGAATTTTAAAATTTAGTGTTATTATTTAAAAGAACAAAACATTTATTTAAAAGCTAAGATTTGAATTATTGGAAGAATAAAGGAAAAAGTTGGGAAAAATCTGGAATTTGTATATTTCAGTTAAAAGTTTTAAAATCAAATGGAAAATAATAATAATAATAACAACAATAATTAAGTATATACTTAATGAATTGTGAAGTGAATTAAGTAACTAAAGAAATTTATTTCAAATAAAATAAATTGGAAATCAATTTGGGGAAATTGATTTAGGTGATTGGAGTTAGGATTTTCTCTGGATAGCCAAGTACATGTTTTAAAAAGTAAATCTTTAAAAATTAATTTGATGGATTAAAGTTGTTTTTGTAGAAAGCAAGTTTTGTAAAATTTATTATTTCTAATATTTAATTGCTAAAGTAAGCATTTCCTTTTCATCTATTATAGCAATAATTATTTAAAGAGTGATTTAGTATTTGTTTTAAAAGTGTAAATCTAGTAGTATATTTTATTAAGTAATCTTATTTTCAAATATTCATATGGTATGTATTTTTATTGAAGTACTTTTTAAAATAAGTGTTTTAAAGTATAAATTGCAAAATAAAGTGTTTTAAACTATTTTAAAAATCTATTTTTGTGCTTGGTGATTTCAGAGGAGATAGAAAAATTTGGGAAAGTTGATTCTGAAAAGAAAGATGGTTTTGGAACTGTTTTCAAAGGTTTGGAAATAGAAATATATCTTGTGAAGATATTTTTGAGGGTAATAAATAATTTGGAAAATTATTTATTGTTTGATGGATGTTTGTAAATAGAAATTGATAGTTAAATGACCGACCATCAATATTGGACAAATACATTGATCGTTACGAAGAGACCGTGATTGAGATTTATTTCTCGAAAACCACTTCGATCCGGTTTGTACGTTTCGTGTAAGTGATTTTGGATTCGAAGATGGAGCAGTGAAGTGCAAGGGCTAGTCACTACTAATCCTGAGGATATTTCCAAAAATGGACGTAGTAGGAATAGTGCCTTCGGTTCCGTTCGAACCCGGGACGGACTTGTATGGATGAATGCTTGCGGAAACATCGTCAGGTGGACGATGGGCATTCTAAGGGATATGTTCTTTAAAGGTAACGCTTAGCCTCAAGCCTCATCAAATGGGAATGACTGAAAATCAGGGGTTATGCAGCAAGGCTAGGTGGGTAGCACCCAAGCAGGGTGAGGTCATTCCAGTCTATATGTCCCTTTTTTATTTCGGCTTAGTGGGTGGTTGCTGATCCCAACCGCGGGGTGATCTCACTCGGGATTATCCAGTAAGGGATAGTCCCGGCCTTGTGCTACAGGGGAGCGAGCGTACTCCTCGGTACGGTGATCTAGGCCCCGTACTGTGACAGGTGGTACCCCAGTGCCTGGTCATTAGTTGGAAATCCATACTCCCTACGAGCCTTGTACGAGTTTTGTTTGTATTACCCACTCTGTGGCTAGTAGATGGAATTTAATAATGTAACAATTTCGGCTATTTTATAAGTATTTTTATATAGACCCTATTATAATATCAGAGGATTTCTATGAAAATTGTTTTAGCTATCGTAAGGTAAAAACCCGACATGTTTATTTGTGGCGTGGTCTTACGAGATTATTTTGTTTTCGAAGGATTTTTGAAACTTTAATAATCAATTGGGAGTGATTTTCTCACGCTGGTATTCCAGACTGACTCGGGTATTATTTAACTGTAATGCTCGGGTCAGACCGAGTATTGTAGAATACAGGTTTTGATGTTCTGGAGCTCAGGAGACGAGCTGGATGATGATACGTACTCACGTACTTGTGTGTGTGTTTATATATATATATATATATATATATATATATATATATATATATTTCCGCTGTGTTCAGTTGTTGTGTATCCATTTGTATGACAATGATGTTGAGCTGTGATTGATGTACTCTGATGATGTAATATATAAACAAAGATATTTGATGTTTGAGTAAAGAATATTTATTATCTATTATATTTTATTCCGCTGCGAGGTTAGATTCTGCTGTTGTTTTCTATTTTCTTCTTCTACCTCTTCTTCTTTAACCCAAATGGTTCGTATTTCTGTACAACATGAGTTGATTTTGGTAGAATCGTATTAACTCAAGGGATATGGATTTGCGGGTCGTTACATAAATGATCATCTTTATAGTGGACATTGTTTAATCGTTGATTGATTCGAAGAGACCAGGATCAGATTTGGATTATTCCTCTCCAAAACCACTACTAACCAACATAAGCATTCGAAGGTAAAGACATGTTGAGAACGTTGATTTTTGAAAATGGAGGTCTATATAGTGTAGGGATGCTTGCCACCAACCACTACGGTAACTCCTATATATATATATATATATATATATATATATATATATATATATATATGGTGGCAGTAGTGCCTTCGTTCTAAAAATCTTCGATATGCAAGGAACGCTTGCTACTAATCATAAGGGTGATCCCCAAGTAGGATTGGGTAGAAGGATTGCCTTCGATTTGTCCTTCACCTGAACTACTTGCATGGATGAATGTTTGACATTGCATTTCTATGACCATGTACATTGGTTTTACAAATCTACATCTGTTTGGTGGTGTAGGAGCTAACCCCTCTTATACTTAACACCCTTCCTCGAGGCGTATGAACTTAGGGGTTATAATTTTGTCGAAATCAATAGTGTGTTGCTACAGTATGGCATTCTAAGTGCAATTTCCTTAGTAAAAAGCAAAGCATGGCTTTATGGGAAGAAAGCATTTTATTATGGATAGAGGAGTCCAGTATATGGACCTTCAACGGTTTAAATGGATAGGTATGAAGGTTCGACTGAGACAGAGCATGGCCAGTGAGATACGTTGTTTCATAGTAGTGTAACTATGTAGTACGGAGGCTTGCTTGATACAAGAGAATAGTCACCGGGGACTAGGATTATTACGCATGGATTCTACATTAGAGGAAATGGCCACTAGTTCCCCATCATGTTATAAATCCAATTCTAATACAAGTTTTACGGTTTTGGTTGCATTTCCAAAATAGATGTAATGTTTTGTAAACATTTTAGCTACCCCTTTGGTATATATACATCGTTTGACATCGTCTAGGTATTGATACCTACTATGTGTAATATTTATTTGAAAATTGTTTTCAAATCAGTGTCATTAATAATAACATCGGATTCTTTAAGTATAAAGTATTTCCGTTATCGCAAGGTAAAAAGTTGTTCGTATTTATGTGCGAGTCGTCTTACGCGATACCCATTCTTTTCAAAAAGGTTTTGTTTGGCATCGATCCGATCTATGACTCCATCAAATGATTATGGTTCAAGTTTCTGATGCTAGTTTGCTAAGCCTGATCTGGTATTTTTAATACTCGAGTTAAATCTAAGTAGTCTTAGGTTTAGCTGAATATGCTTGGAGTTTCCAAAGGAGAGCGGGAGATCTTCATCAATGTGTGGACGTAGGTTAAATTCCAACTGCAATTTGTTTTGGTTTTACAGCAGTTGTAAGGACGGGGATTTATAATTGTCCATGATGAGCCTAGGTTAGATCTGATTAATGTATTTTCAAATTTTCCACTACAAACAATATTGATATTATAAATTATTCCATTCATGTAAGATTCTATTCTGTCTTTATTTTCTTTCTCCATTAAAAACGGTTTTTCCAGCACTTGAATACTCGGCACGCAACACAGTGGACGTATTAGTATCAGTTTTCGAGGGTCAAAAATTCCGTTTATTTCCGATAACGAGTCTCGATTTGTTTTTTGATGATCTGAATAATCTTTTAAGTGACGATAGGATGTTTTCTTAAGCAAATGTTGCAGTAGACTTAGTAAATTATTCTCTTCATCATTATACGGTCGAAACAAGTTCAAATTTGAATGAACCTAAAGCAATAATAAATATTTGTTGGAAATATGTAAATTATTGTTTCAAAATGGAAGTTTTGGAATAATAGAAGTATTTTTAAGTTTGAGTAGCCCAAAGATAACTTAAAATGGAAAAGAGATTTGTTCGGATGGTAAACCCTTCTCTTGAATATTACCCCTTATGGTTGAGGAATGTATGATACTATTTGGCAGTACCAAGTTCCTTAGTATCATTGGGGTTACTCGAGCTATATGTATATCTTCTATGGATTAAATAAACAGTATTATTTCAAAAGATTTTTGAAACAAAACCAAGGTATTTGGCTCCTAGGTTTTCAGGATGTAAAGGTATCTTGATTTCGAATGGTAAATAATGGAAGTTTTAAAAATGAATTAATTTAGTAAGAAGGTTTATTAATAAACTTGGTTTTATTAAACATTGTCTTTTTTATTTTAGCACTTAGGAAGTTAAATAGTATTTAATTTTATTGGGCCGACTAATAAAAACCTTCACCTTAGAGGTACTTAAGAAAATGTGGACCCTATGATGAAGTTTGGATACCAACGTCTTACTCTTCTTAGCTACTTAGCAGAAAAAATGGTAAAGATATTGAATTGGTCGACTCCGTTTCAAAGGCTCAAAATTATTTTATGCCTACATCTCAAAAGCTAAAAGTGAATAGAGTTAAAGATCAGATGTTACACACACACACACACTCTTAGGACAATTGTATTGTCCAAGTTAATAAATTTAGATGATTTTATGAAAGGTTTCATAAATAAATTGTATCATTTAAAAATGTTTGGACCTATGGTTGAATTTTTATGAAATGATTTCTTAAAAATTTATGGGAGGGTAAGAAAGTAAGTGGGTAAATAAGAGTATTTAGATGGGTACGTAAGTTGTATGTAGAGCATTTCTTCTTTCATATAATTCTTGATCCAAGATTAGAGCACATGACTCCAAGTGTTTTGCACCATTCCAAATAAGAATTTATCACTCAACTTTGATGATGAGCACTTGATGAGAGTTCTAGATGGGGAATCCAAGTTTTCTATCATAGTATATGGCTATGTAAGGAGAATAGAGGTTTCTAATCAAGAAGCCTGATCGGAGTCCGCACTAGTGAATCGGGTGAGTTATATTAGCTTGGAAGTGAAATTGTGTATTCTTGTGGAGAACTAATCAGATTTTTCACATGGATGATCTATGAATATAATTCGGACTAATGAATAATATTGGGTGTTTATGTGGTGAAACTTTAGGGATGAAATTCTTTTAGGGGAAAAAATTTAGCGACCGGAAATTTATCACTTTGATTTGAGAATATTTAATTAATTTTAGATATTAAAATTAATGGTTGTAATAATTAAAATACCCCTTTTAATTTATAACTAATAATAGTGAAATTATTTTCAAGGTATGTTTACGAAAATAAGTAGTTCAAAATAAAATAGAAAATTTGGCCGAAAAGCTTTTTCAAAAACCCTGATTTTTAATCATTAAAAGTTATTAAAAAGGCTGTAAATACCTTAATACATTTAAACTCATATTATTATAAATAATAAGTACTTAAAGTAAGTAAGTTAAGTGTGGAAATAATATGTGTACTTTAAGGAGGCATGCGATGACCATTTTCAAAGTTTAAATTAAAAGAAAATGTAAATTATGTAATGTCACATTCACATCTCTTACATCATAGTACAAGTCCATGCATTACACGTTGGATATAATGGGTGAACCCTTGACCAATGTGTAAAAGAAGAAGGGGAGAGAGGGGTGTACGATGATGTGGCATGATTTGGATGAAGGGTATTGTACTTAATGGCACTTAGGTAATTTTATACTTTCATTATATAAAACTAATTCTAAATTCAGGAAAATAGGCACAAGGAAAAAGTTACAAAAAAAATTAGTCTCAGGGACGGTATGTTTGTTTTAGTCTGAAGGACACTTTATAGTGTAAACAGAAAATGATAGCTACATCTATCATTCTGTGATCTACACTATAAAGTGTCCTTCAGACTAAAAAACAAACTTGCTGTCCCTGAGACTAAATTTTTTTGCAACTTCTTCTCTGTGCCTAAAAACCCCTTCTAAATTTCTCTCTCCATCCTTACATCATTTACTTTTAAATTTTTTACATCTGGTTTCCAAAGTCTCAAACTCTTATTAATGGCTTCCAAAACATTTTCAAAGTTTTAAAAATCATTTATTGCTTACTTTTTTAGCAGAGCTAGCAAGGTTGACATATTTCTTACTTTTATTTCTTAAAAACACATAAAACTCACTCATTTCCACTTACACCTTCCTCCTTCAAAATCAAGCCTACATCTACCCCCACCACTCATGGTCATGCCATCATCACACTTAGGCCGAGCCTATAGCACCAAGGCCGAGCCCATCGACCTCTATCTAGGCTAAAGTTCAAGTTTTGCTTAGGAAAATCAAGTTTTGTTTGAAAATTTCAGGTTTTAAAAAGATTTAATTAATTTTGGTGAGTAAAACTCACACCCTGTTAGTAAAAATTCTATTTTTACTTCAAGTTAGTATTTATATGTGTAACTGGCTAGTTGTATGGTTTGGTTGTGATTTTGTATATGTTTGTATATGAATTTTCCTTAGACTTGAAATAAGGTCTAAAGGCGTTGTTATGATTGTAAAGTTTAGAACTTTACATGTACTTGTGGTTGTGAATGATTTTATATGTTATGGACAAGAGTATATAAGAGTATGCAAAGAAAGTTTACACCTTTTTATGGTTCGGTGACTTGGAATTCTTGTGTAAGCATTTCAGTTATTTGTTTTCAAAAATCGAAAAAGTTTTCAAGTTTCAAAATTTGTTTTATTTTTACTAAACTCTTAATTTATGTTTGAAAAAGTTAGTAAGTCTTTACGAGTTAAGTTGCAAAATGGAAAGCCAAGACAAGTTTTTCAAATAGTCCATATAGCGATATTCACTATGGATGCGGTGCGGTGAAAATTCAACTTTTTGCAAAATTAAGTTCCTATACTAAATAACATTGTAGAAATGTTTATAAACTTAATAATGATGATTAAGGAAAGTTAATCAAGTATTTACTTATTAATTTTTTAATAATTAAGTTTGGTAATTGATAATTAAACGTGGTTTATTAATTATAATTAAGTGGAAAATAGTTACTAATTAATTATCTTTTTGAAGTGAGATTAATTTTAATTAGTCTTAAATTAAATAATATTAGTTTTTAATTAATTATGAATTATGTATATGATTTATTTTTATTTAATTATTAATTAATTAGTAAGTGTTTAATTATTCCAATTATAAATTAATTAAGGGTTTAATTTATGAACAAATTATTTTATAAAGGTTAATTATTTCTAAATTAATAACTAAGTTATGTAAAGGATAAATTAAGATTTAGTTATGTTTTTAAAAAGGATTTAACTTGTAATTAAATATTTAAAAAGTGGTCTAAGTTCTTAATTACTTTGTTTTCCAAAGATGAATTTGTTTAACGGCAACCTTCTTTTACAAAGAATAGTTTTGAACACAAGCTATTCTATTGTCGATACCATTAAGTAACCATACAAATATGAATAGGTTATACTAAACTTTGACATCGGTTAGTGAAATAAAAAACCATTCTGTTAGCTTAAATTGAATAGATTGGTGGACATCTATTAGTAGAATAAATCTCTGTTCTGCTATAACTCAATCGAATTGATTATTTGGACATCTTTTAGCGGAATAAATCCCTGTTCAACTATGATTAAATTTAATAGATTGTGTGAACATCATTTAGCAGGACAAACTACCATTCTTCTATTATGTTATTTGGACATATATCTGCCAGTTGGCTTATATTGACATGTTATTCCCTTACTTTCTTATGGATTGTATTTACATACATGTTGGCTTGTGTAAATAAGTGTTATATGACTTGAAAGACAAATTTAAATAATTGGTAACTAGGTTTAGTACCATTGTGATCGCTAATCCTCTTTCCAAATTGTAAAAGTTATGGTTTTAATTAACTTAAATTCTATCAACGGGTGGTTATGCGTTAAAAACAATTTCGTAAGCTATCCAATTATAGTATTAAAGGGATTTGTAAATAATATTTTGTTTATGAAAGGGATTTTATTTTATAAAAGCTTTATTTAAAGAAGATTTACAAATGATAGTTTGTATTATGAGAAAGAATTATAGAAGAAGTTTTATAAATGACTTTTGGATGTTTATAAAAGAGTTTTATAAACATTTTTTGTATATTTATAAAAGAGTTTTATAAATGGATTTAGAGTTCAAGAAAAAGAAGATTTCATAAATGGAAATGATGTATAAAAAAAATTTATTAAAAAAAAATTAAAAAAAGAGTTCGAGAGTGAAATTCCCTTAACTGACCTTCTTAATTATGGTGGTATGGAACTTTTGTTCCATGCTTAACACCAAAAGAATAGTGTTTTGGGTTGTTCTTATTTCTAATTTAGATAACATTTGTTTGATCCTTTTAATATGATTTTGAAATATGAAATCTTTCACAAATGTTTTGTGAATATATTTATGCTAGTGAGATAAGTATATGAATGTTTTGATAAAGGTTTTGAAAAGAGAATTAATAACTGAAGAATTGTTTGAGGCTTAGTGATTTCTATAGGAAATTAAATCTCTAAATATATGTTTGTTTGTGTGTTTGATAGTTAAATAACAAACTATCAAATCTTGACTAGTTTTGACTTAGGAAGTATGATTGTATATGCAAGTTCCCTGATGAGGACTCAAATGCTTATTGTATACTTCCAAAAGAACGGGGAATGAGTCAATCGGGAGCTATCAGTTGTTGGTTCAGAAAGATCGGGATCGGATATGTTATTCAAAAACCACTTCAAACCAACATAAATGTTCGAATTGAAGATATCCTAACGATGATCAAAGATGGAGCTTTAAAGTGCAAGGGCTATTTGCTACTAATCCTGAAGGTGATTTCAAATGGATGTAGTAGAAATAGTGCATTCGGTTTTGTCCAGTCCCAAAACAAACTTGTATGGATGATGTTGACATTGCATTGTGCCTGAAGGGCAGTGTAGCATTCCAAGTGAATAGTTATCTAAAAGGTAAAACATAGACCCAAGACTCACAACCCAGTAATGGCTAAAATAGGGTAGTGTAGTAAGGCTATGTGGGTCGCCCCATTAGGGTATGATTATTTCCTTATCTAGAGTCGATATCTATATGTATGTGTAGCAAGGGTGCAAGATGTTCTTGTCGGTGTCAGGTACATTTTATCTAGAGGTGTACCACTCAGAAGATAATCCCTTACCTTGTCATTGTATGGAATCCATTCTCTAATAAGTGTCGTAAAAACTTAGTTGTGCCCAACTATGTTGGAATGTGAGATTCAAGCATTTCAGCTATATTCATATTTTACTTTAAACCCTAGATACTGCTATAATATCGTTGGATTTTCTATAGGAAATATTTGGTTATCGTAAGGTAAAAACCCATCTGCATTTATGTGTGGTGTGTCTTATGAGATACTTTTGATTTTAAAGGAATTTTACATGTTATAATAAAATTCCTCGTGATTTGAGTTTCTCATGCTAGTTTTACCAGATTAACCGAGCATTTTTATTTATAAAGCTTGGGCCAGAACGAGTATGTTCTTCAGATTATCTTTGGATGCTTTGGAGTTCAGGAGATGAGTTGGATGCTCGTGATGTACTTCCATATTTTCTTTTTATTTCGGTTGTATTATTGTTGTATTCTTCGACAATTGTAAAGGTAGGTGTTTATAACTGTCCAAGGTCATTGATAAGTAGTATTGTACACTGATGTGTATGTGTAAACTAAAGTTCTATCTTTTTATAAAGACTTGATTTTATATTATATATTACTCACCATAATTTGTGAGATTCGGTTCTACCTTTTCTTTTCTTCTTTTCACCCCTAATGACCTATCTTTTGGATGACTGAATGAATGGTACATGAATACCGATGATGTATTAAGTATCTTCTTTAGTAGTAAGAAAGGTAGATTGTCACATATATCCTCTCTGGAGTTTTTTTCAAATCGATGTAGCAGGAGAAATTTGGCTCACTTCTTGGTCACTTCGTTCCTCCGAAGCCATCTTTAGCCTTTTTTCCCTTTATCCTTTCCATATCATGCTGACGCAGCGTATAATACGAAATTTAGATGGAACAGTGAAAGTAGCAAACGGTGGATTGAAGATACTGAAATGCCCAAATTCGTTGATCACAAAGATACCGAATTCTAGCTATCTTCGACACGTTGATCGCGCACGATACCATGAAAGAAGATCTACAATTCTTCAAACGTTGATCAAGCGCACTTGATACCGTGAATTGGCTTCAACGATCGTTGATTCGAGCGCACTCAAATAACCGAAAGTGGAGATAGGAGATCACACTCAACTACCAATTTAGTGAAAGCACAAAGCTAACAAGCAAAAGTTTTATTCAACAATAACCTAGTTTTTACAAATGACCCACGCGCCTATTTATAGGCTTACAACCCGCGCCTCACTAGGTCACACGCGACCTAACATTGTTACACGACCCAACTTAGGTCGTCCATTACTTATGTCATAAAAGTCCACACGACTTACGACTTACTTAGGTCGTACGCGACCTAACAATACAACACGACACGACATATCAGCACAGCGACTTAACAACATAACATATATACAACTCAGCGACTTATCAAACACAGCGACCTAACAGATACAACGACTCACGACTTAGCACAAACAGAGACTTACTCGCGACTTGCGACTTACAATTTTCAACACAATATACACAAACACGGACGACTTACGACCTAGGTTGCGACCCAAAAGCCTCAACGACTTAAGAGAATAGCTTCTACACTACTTCACGCAACCTAACTAGGTCGTAACTTGTTGCAGCGACTTAAAACTTCAGCGGACTTCAATAGAGCGACCTAATTCTTCACACCAGTCAACTTCGGTAGGTCGTTGGTCATAACTCGTTAGGTCGTTTGGACGAGCTACCAACGTATTAGGTCGTAAATTCTCTGCACCTTCCTTCTTCGGTTCTCGGTTAGGTCGTGAGCGATCTTCATTAGGTCGTGAGCTACCTAAAACTTCATCCTTAGGTCGTGAGCGACCTAAACCCGCGGCTTCCTCCGAACGACTTAAAACCATGTTAGTTCGCGCTACATCATCCTCCCCTGGTTGACAGAAATTCGACCTCGAATTTTCACTATCTTCTTCCACCACAAGTTCATTTCCATAATACGAAATTAAGTATTTGACGTTGAAAACATCTGAAGTATGAACATCATCAGGTAATTCAATTGATATGCATTCTCATTGATTTTCTTCAAAATTTCTACAGGACCAATCTTTCGCGCCTTCAACTTATTGTACGTTCCCACCGCAAAACGATCTTTTATGAACACTGCACAAACCAAATCACCTTCCTCGAAATTCACACTTCTCCACTTCTTATCCGCCAGTCGTTTATACTTTTCATTTGATGCAAGCAATCGTTCATGAACAGTTCTATGGCACTCCTGTAACTCATTCATGAAGTCACTAGCCCCGCTTAACAACTCCCTTCTGATATGGTACTGTTGTCAAATCCAATGGTCCCTTTGGTAAGCTCGAATACACAATCTGGAATGGATTGAAACTTGTACTTCGGTTAAATGTGTGATTGTGTGCAAATTCAGCTTGACACAACTTCAAATCCCAACTCTTCAAATTGTCTTTCACAAGACATCTCAATAAATTTCCCAACGATCGGTTAACCACCTCCGTTTGTCCATCATTTTGCGGATGATAAGCGCTACTAAATTTCAGCTTCGTTCCGACCATCTTCCACAAACTTAACCAAAAATGACTCAGAAAACGAGTGTCTCTATCTGACACGATAGACTCTGGTAACCCATGTGGTCGATAGATCTCCTTAAAATATAACTGAGCAACATGAACAGCATCCGCCGTCTTCTTGCAAGCAATAAAATGTGCCATTTTCGAAAACCTGTCAACCACCACATAAATGGAATCGTTACCCCTTTGAGTCCTAGGCAACCCCAAAACAAAATCCATACTCACATCAACCCAAGATATAGTCGGTATAGGTAACGGCATATATAATCCTGCATTGGTCGATGTTCCCTTCGAAGCCTGACAGATATGACATCTCTCCTCAAACTTTTCAACCTCTTTCCTCATTGATGGCCAAAAGTAAGATTGAGAAATCAACTGTAACGTGCGATCTCTACCCACATGGCCTTCTTCGTATAACTCCTTTACAATCTTCCTTCGCAAGCTTCCTTCTGGTATGCATAATTGATTCCCCTTGAATAAGAATCCATTCATCAACACAAATTCATCAGTACTCCCCTCCTTGGCTTTCTTAACAAACTTCGTAAAGTAAGGATCTTCTTCAATCAGCTCTGGCAATAGTTCAAACCCTGTCACTTCAACCTTCATTGTTGTCAACAAATGATTCCTCCTGCTCAAAGCATCAGCTACACGATTCGTCACCCCTGACTTGTGTTTAACGACAAAAGTAAACTGTTGCAGATACGCGACCCATGAAGCGTGCCTAGCTGAAATTTTGTCCTGCCCTTGCAAATGCTTCAAAGCTTCATGATCCGTATAAAGAACAAACTCTTTCTGGAACAGATAATGTCTCCAGTGCTTCACAGCTTGAACAATCGCGTAAAACTCCACATCATAAGTACTATATCTCAACTTAGCTCCAGACAACTTCTTATTGAAATAAGCAACTGGTCTTCCCCTCTGACTCAAAACTCCAGCAATCCCAACTTTCGAAGCTTCAGTGTGTAACTCAAACAACAACTAAAAATCCGGTAAAACTAGAATTGGCGCTGACGTCAATAGTGTCTTCATCTTCTCAAAAGCAACCCCTGCTTCTTCTGACCATGTAAACTTCTTTCCTTTCATGCAATCGGTTACAGGTGCCAATACGCTGCTAAAATGCGGAATGAATCTTCGATAAAAAGATACCAACCCATGAAAGCTCCTTACTTCAGTAATTGTCTTGGGTTGTGGCCAACTTCTGACAGCTTCCACTTTACTTTCATCTACTTGAATACCTTCCTTCGACAGAACATAACCCAGAAACAAAACACTGTGCGTCATGAACACACACTTCTTTGTTGCGGCGTAAAATTTCTCCTGTCGTAGAATCAACAGTACTTCACGCAAATGTTGGACATGTTCTTCCATACTCCCACTATAGATCAAAATATCGTCAAAGTAAACAACCACAAACTTCCCAGCAAATGGTCTGAAAATCTGGTTCATCACTCTCATAAAAGTACTCGGTGCATTCGATAAACCAAACGGCATAACCAGCCATTCGTATAAACCTTCCCTTATTTTAAAAGCAGTCTTCCACTCATCACCCGGTCTTATACGAATCTGATGGTATCCACTCTTCAAGTCAATCTTTGAAAACACAACAGCCCCACTCAACTGGTTAATCAAATCATCAAACCTCGGCACAGGAAATCTGTATCTCACAGTAATTTTGTTTAGAGCCCGACTGTCCGTACACATTCTCCACGTCCCATCCTTCTTTGGTACCAATAAGGCTGGCACTGCACATGGACTCAAGCTCTCCTGAACACGCCCCTGTTCTAACAACTCTTCCACTTGCCTTCTCAACTCCTCATGCTCCTTAGGACTCATCCTGTAATGTGGTCTGTGTGGTAATACTGCCCCTGGCACAAGATCAATCCGATGTTGAATATCCCTCAACGGTGGCAATTCCGTTAGTAACTCTTCAGGAAACACATCACTGAATTCTTCTATTACCGGCTTTACTTCCCCTGGGATTTCAACAGATTCAGTCGTTTCACGTCCAATCAACAAAAATACTTCTGGACTCTCTTCTACTTCTTCAACAAATTCTTTCAAAGTCAACAAAGTCTTCAGCTCCTCAATTTCTTCTGACTTGCTTTCTCCTTGTTGTCTCTTCTTTAGAACCAAAATAATTTTAACACCTTCAAACATAAAGCTGTAGCTATTGGTTCGACCATCATGCTGCACTGCTCGATCTTACAGCCATGGTCTTCCCAAAAGCAAGTGACAAACATCCATCTCAACTACATCACACCAAATCTCGTCTTTATATTTCTTCCCAATAGAAAATGGAACATGAACTCGCCTGTCCACCTTCACCTCTCCTCCTTTTCTCAACCACGCTAACTTGTAAGGATTTGGATGCTTCTCCGTCTTCAAATTCAACTTCCTCACAGCTTCATTAGAAATGATATTGTCACAACTTCCTACATCAATCACAAATTTACAAACTTTTCCCAGAATAGTGCATGTCGACTGAAAGATGTTACTCCTCAACCAACTAGCTTCTTCTTCCTGTTTCGGTATCAAACAAGATCTCCTCATCATAAGATTACATCCTTCAACTCCTGACGCGATATCCTGTTCATCCTCCTCAATTGGACTAGGATAACCTTCCCGAACATCCTCACCTTCAACTTCAACAATCATAGTTCGTTTCTTTGGCTTCAGACATTCATTACTCTTGTGACCCACTTCTTGGCAATTGTAACATTTGAAACTGTTGCTGACCTTTGCCTTCGCCACTTCATTCACAACTTGTTTACTGACAGCTTTCGAAATATTGGAACTCCCATTAGCACCTTTGTTCTGAATGTTGGAACTTGTAAACACACCACCTCCCCGTCTTCCCTGCTTCTCCCAAGCCAACGCCTTCTGGTGTGCTTCAGTCACAGTTCTAGGATCAAACATATTCACCATATCTTGAATCTGCATTCGCAACCCTCCAACAAATCTAGCTGTTAATTGTTCCTCCGTCTCCATAATGTCATTCCTTGCAATCAGTTGATAGAGCTCATCAGCATAATCATTAACCGACTTCGTCCCTTGCCTTAGATTCTGCAACCTTTGATACATAAGTGATTGATAATTGTAAGGAAAGAATGTAGCCTTCATTAACTTCTTCATTTTCTCCCAGGTAACAATCTTTGACTTTCCCATTCTCTCCCGTGTAAGTTTAGTTTGCTGCCACCATGCTAAAGCTCTCCCCCTCAACCTAGTAGCAACCAACTTCACTCGACGATTTTCCGGAACCTCTTTGAAATCAAAGATCTCTTCAACATTAGACAACAAATCCAGAAATTCTTCTGCTACCATTCCACCTTTGAATTCTGGAATTTCCATCTTCATACCGTCTCCCATCGTCGGTCATCATCTACATCCCTATATAAATTTCAAACTTGGTCTCGATCTCGATAATGAAAACTAGCTCTATCACCATCTTCATCAAAATCAAATATATGTCTATATCGATCTCGACCATTATCATCCCTTTGATCACGCATGTCTCTTCTACTATGTCTCTCTTCATCTCTATATGGCTCATCTTCAAACTCACGTGGAGTTCTCCTCTCTTCATGTCCATAGCCATGGTGATCTCTCCTTGATGAAATTGATGTTTCTCTTCTTTCTCTAAAAGATTGCGGTGATACCCTTCTCGATTCTGTAACAAATGGAGAAACTCTGTTTCCTCCATGGTTCGAGACTGGCGACCTTCTCCTTTGATTTTGATTCAAATCATTCATCAATTTCTCTAACTTTCCAATACCTTCATCAAATTTCTCATTAATGCGTTGCTCCATCTGCTCGGCTTCTTCCCTTCTATACAACGCTTCAACATTCTGATGGCGGTTAGCTCTCCTCGGCGGCATGGTTGAATCAAACACAAATACTTCAACAATTCAAACACACTTCAACTTTGATACCAAAATGGTGCACGGCTCAAACTCAACACAAAGTTATGCTCGGCCTTCACTTCAAACTCCTTTCAAACATTGATCCAAATTGAAATGGATCGAAAGCTTCCAACTTGTTGCAACTTCAAGATGAACACGATGAACACCAACTTCAAACTCCTTGGCTCCAAGACTCGGCTTAGCTATGATTGGCTAAGTCTATCTTTGATACCAAACTGACGCAGCGGATAATACGAAATTTAGATGGAACGGTGAAAGTAACAAACGGTGGATTGAAGATACTGAAATGCCTAAATTCGTTGATCACAAAGATACCGAATTCTAGCTACCTTTGACACACTTGAATAAGCGCACTTGATAACGTGAATTGGCTTCAATGATCGTTGATTCGAGCGCACTTGAATAACCGAAAGTGGAGATAGGAGATCACACTCAACTACCAATTTAGTGAAAGCACAAAGCTAACAAACAAAAGTTTTATTCAACAATAACCTAGTTTTTACAAATGACCCACGCGCCTATTTATAGGCTTACAACCCGCGCCTCACTAGGTCGCACGCGACCTAACATTGTTACACGACCCAACTTAGGTCGTCCATTACTTATCTCATAAAAGTCCACACGACTTACGACTTACTTAGGTCGTACGCGACCTAATAATACAACTCAACACGACATATCAGCACAGCGACTTAACAACATAACATATATACAACTCAGCGACTTACCAAACACAGCGACCTAACAGATACAACGACTCACGACTTAGCACAAACAGAGACTTACTCACGACTTACGACTTACAATTTTCAACACAATATACACAAACACGGACGACTTACGACCTAACAAAGGTTGCGACCCAAAAGCCTCAACGACTTAAGAGAATAGCTTCTGCACTACTTCACGCGACCTAACTAGGTCGTAACTCGTTGCAGCGACTTAAAACTTCAGCGGCCTTCAATAGAGCGACCTAATTCTTCACACGAGTCAACTTTAGTAGGTCGTTGGTCATAACTCGTTAGGTCGTTTGGACAAGCTACCAACGTATTAGGTCGTAAATTCTCTGCACCTTCCTTCTTCGGTTCTCGGTTAGGTCGTGAGCGATCTTCATTAGGTTGTGAGCGACCTAAAACTTCATCCTTAGGTCGTGAATGACCTAAACCCACGACTTCCTCCGAACGACCTAAAACCATATTAGTTCGCGCTGCATCACCTGCCTTGGATAGTCCACCATCCTCCATGGCATTTAATTCACCACTCTCGAATTTCGCATCCACTTTGTGCAAATACCTCTCTGGCTGATAGTAGAAATTAGCAGATCGATTGCCGGATCCCTCTCTAATGCTCTCTTAAACTAGTCATATTGGAGATTTCAAAAAACATTGCCATTAGAACTATTAATGGTCAATTTTCTGTACTACAACGGTTACCGCGTTGAATCTTATTAGATAATTTCCTAAAGTTTCACCTTATTTTTGTCTCACATTTGAGAGCATCATCACATTTCTTAGTCATATTATATGAACCTTGAACTATTTCATAAATCTTTTTGCTAATTCAGTCTACATGCTAATGGATCCTTTTTCCAATTTGTAAAACCGCATAACAGCTCAATTAGTAAAGCATAATGGGAAGCAATGTCTGATCGCTTCCTTGGAAGCACCCAACACTCCAATATGCTAGATATACCTCATCAAATGAACCGATGGATCCATCCTACCATCATATGGCTCCAAAGTTGGTGGCTTGAAATCCGACGGATTCCTAGCGTATCGAATATTCGAGGTAAATGGATTTCTGTTTACATCCTCCAAACTCCGTTTTAGAGCTCCACCTCGAAGCACTTGTCTTTTCATGCTAGCGATTCCATCATTATCAATCAGTTGACATATCTAGGACCCCACATGCATAGATTCAAATCTTCATCATGCCTTCCATCCCTATGTGGAACTTCTAGTTCTAATCCTTGTGCATGTGTGTTTGAATTTCGAACTCCATTCCTTACACCAGTGCCATCAGTTTCAAGCACCCTTGCTTGCTTAAGATCTGGATCGACCATGCCCTCTTGTGAAGAATGGTTGGCGCCAATCTATTTGGGATGGTTGGTACAGATTTGTTGCACCTTTAAGAGGTTTGGTTGGTCTTTTCTATGTTCCATTTCCAGGTACATCTACCTCAACTTGTGCCCTTTATTTTGATTCCTAGCTGCTCCAGTTATCCTTTATTGCTCTATTCTTTGGTAGAATCCATTCATTACCACCTCTTGACAATTGTAAGAATGTTTTTATAAAACTATTTTGGTAGTATTACAGATTTTAAGAGTGTTTTAAAATGATCAAAAATATTTTAACTTATTTTAAAATATTTAATAAATTCTGGCTTCGTTCCTTTTTGAGCACGAAAAGATTCAAAGGGGGGAGGAATGTGATAACCTGGATTTTTGGACAGTTGTTAATTTGTAAGTAACAGGACTTAATTTATTAAACACTAATTTATTAATTTGAACAAATAAACATGATATATATATATATATATATTTGGATGTGTATATAGATAAATTAGAACTAATAAATGCTAAGGCTAAATATCTGAATAAATATTCATTTCCTAATCTCCTAATATTATTATTTAAATTGGGCAAACTTATCATCTTCAAACAGATTAAATATGTGTTTATTAATATATGATTATTATTAATATAAGATTAATATTTTAAAACCTTCTCTTTTAAAGATTATATATGAGTAAATATCAAGGAATTATGAATATAAATAATAAAATTTAAATTGAGAAAAAGGAATGTATTTATCTAAAAAATAATTAAAAAGGCAAAGGGTAAATATAGACCTTAATAAGATTTAAGGAAGGTTTAATAAATTTTAGAAAAAAAATAATAATGATAAATAACATGTGATAGAAGGAAATTTGGATGTATGTGCAACATTTATATGCAAGATAAAATGCATTCAAATAAATATGAGACAAAAATATTATAAGACTAACAAATGTAATCATCTCATCAAAATTTAACACTTGTTGAAGTAATGACATGATGTGTAACAAGTGGCATATCTAATCTTCCTGTTGTAATTTAAAATGTTAAAAAGAAAGGGAAAAGAATAAGCTGAATACAGAAGATTTTCTTTTTTTCCTCTCTAAATCTAAGATTTAAAAGAAAATCCAAATTGAAAACTAGAACAAAATAAAGCATGATTCAAGTAAGGCTATCTGGAAAAAAATCAAACTCAACGTGGAAATAAAAACTTCAAGATCAAAGGCTAAGAGAATCGACTGTAAAACATTTTACAGACCACATGAAGATCTAATCAAAGCCTGTAAGATATTGCAACCCAAAGTATCAAACAAATCCTCTCATATCTAAAGGAAAACAAAGCATCATTCCTTTCAGATTTCGATAGCAGGACAAGGATCTTTGTCTTCATAAAGTAATGTGAGTAAATCTCTAAATTAAGAGTTTAAGTTGATAATTTATTTTGCTTATGAGATTGCTGTGTTTATGATGCCACACGTGGGATAAAAGTATTGAATCTGCATGTAAGTAAATTTATATTTATAAAAAGTTTAAAGATCTGCGAATCCACGTGAATACATGTGATAGATCGAAACGTGATGATGTATGAATGCTTACATTAAAGATATTTGTGAATGAACATTGAATAGTGAATATCAGGTTCCTGTATACACATCTTATGTTCTCTGTTGTTTTCACAGGCCATGTTTTGGCTTCAAAAATTTAAATCCTTAAATTTAATAAACATTTGACTTCGAGTTTCAAATAGAAGTTGTTTGCTAATGAATCATGACGGTTTTACGAATAATTTCAGGATTTTTGATCCATCAAATAAATTTTAAAATAGGAATAACAATGAAATATTTATTTGTGATAAAAATCAAAAAATCTTGAAATCTGATTGGGTTACATGAATGAATTCGTGCTTAAAAATCACCAATTTTAACATGCATTTCATGATTTTTAGTGAGTTAATTCACGGGAATTTTGGAGTTGAGTGCTTTCGACATTTTCGTCGATTTGAGGTGATTGGCGGCGTCGGGTTGTTCGGCGTTTGGACTGTAGTAGGTTTGGGTGATGAGGCGTATGGGAAAAATAATTTGATAAGTTACCTCTCGCCGTGGTGGCACGGCGAGGCTACATTAGGGTTTAAGGTCAGGGAGGAACGTCGAATAGTTGAGTTAGAATGTCGTCGACGTTTGTGAATCTACGTGGATCGGACCAAGTGAATTAGGGAAAGGATGGGCTAGCGAGCTTTTGTGGGTAGTTGCACGAATTCAGGTAATGGTGATGACGGTTAGAGGTGATTGTGGATGAATGAACTTTTCCTGATGGGTTTCTGTATAGCTCGTTTTTGTTTTCGCGTTTGAATGGAAACTTTGGTGGTCATAATCGAGTGGGAAGGTCAGGTTTGACTCGTCGGCAGGGGTGACGATGACCGGAGTGGCGGCGATGGTGCGTGCACGTGCACGTATATCCGGAGTATCTGGAACTGGGTGTGAGATTTGCTCGGGGATGCAGTTGTTTTGCTCGAGTAGTACTTCGGGTTTTTCTGGTGGGGCATTTCCAGTTTTAGATTTTCAACTAAACTATGTTTTCTTTTGGAAAGGAAAGAAGAGAAAAAAAAAAGGGTGATTTCTCGAGCCAGAGCTAGAGTACCTTGCAGGTTGGACCCAAAGCAGAACCTTTGTGCAACTTTAAGCTAAATATGAGTAAGTAAAATAAATTCGGTTTTACTGTTATATGATAAGAATTTTAAATATTTGATTTAAGGAAGTTACGAAATTTGTTTAACTTAAATTTATTAAGTTAAATGCGTATGTTATTTAAACTTAAATTAAATACTTTGGTTAAGTAAGTAAAATTTAAAGATAAATAATTCAAACATGAGTATGATTTTGATAGTTAAGAAATTGAATCAAGATAAATGGTTTATCTTAACACCTTGGATGATTATGAATTGATTAAATTTAATGAAGTTATTAAGGAAAAAGTGAAGATAATTTAACTAATTATGAGTTAAACTACTTAAGAGATAAATTATTCATAATTAAGGATAAATTGATGTAAGTAATTAGTGATTAATTACTTTAATAATAATTACTTAATGTAAAGAATGAATTTGTCAAGGGTTAATTTGATTAATAATTAAAGATTAATTAAGAGAGGATAATTAGCCAATGGAAAATTACTTAATGAAAGTAATTAAGGATTAATGGCTTAGTGTAATTATTTAAAGGGGTTAACTAATCAATGTAATTAATTAATATGATTAGTTTAAGTTAATTAATTGGTTTAATTAATTTAAATAATCACTTAATGTCGGGATTGAGTATAATTGCTTAATGAGATTTATTAAGTGTAATTACTAGTGAAGTAATTAGAAATGGTAATTACAGGGTGGAAGTAATTGAAGATTGGAAGTAGTTTTGGATTAATTATTTGGTATAATTAATTTGAGGAATAATTACTTAGTAGAAGTAATGAATAATTAATTACTTAGTGTAATTAATTTAAGAATTGACTTATAAGAGTTTTGGGAAGTTAATTAAGTGATGTAATTAATTAAGAGTAATTAATTACAGAATGAGATTAATCAAGATTGAATAACGAATGTAATTAAGTTGAAGATTAATTATTATATGAAATTTAAGAATAATTTACTAACAAAAGCAATCAAAGGATTATTGAATTTATGTAATTAATGGAAGCGATCAATCTTGCTTATTAATGATTGAATTATGATGAGTACTTTGAATTGTTGGATATCTCTATTATGAATTGATTTGTGAAATGATATGTTGGATGGGCAATGATAAGGTGATTATTAATCAATTAGGAATTTCTATGTACAATGTTATCCAATAATTAAAATTTAATTGTATTTAATTGGATAACTTGGTTTTAAATGTCATTGGATTCGAAGAGACCGGAGTCGGGTATAGTAAATACCCAAAACCACTTCGATTCTTTATAATTTGATGTGAATCTAATAGGCTGAAGTGGAATGACATAAGTAAATTGGACCATTTAAATCTAAGTTTTTGGCACTTAGAAATTGATGTGTGAAATGGTTGATGTCTATAGCAACTTGAGAAGTGTAAATTGATATAAGTTACCCCGGGTTTATATATGTTGTATGCTTTTGTATTCTATGTTAGATGGGTTTACTCATGCTGGTTTCCAGCCTAACCCGGGTGTTACTTTGATGTAATGCTCGGGTCAGATCGAGTATTACAGATTTTCAGGTAAGGACGTTCTGGAGCTCATTTCGGCGAGCTGGATGGCAGGGACGTATGAAGAGTTTCCAATGTGATATTGTAGTATCCGGACATGATTATTTTGTCCAATGTTTATGTATATGTGTAATTCTGATGTATTTAAATGTAAATTAACAGATATAGTTTTCTTTGTGTAACTGCTATTTTATTTGATATTATATTTGATCCGCTGCGAATGTGAGGTTTCTGTGTCATATTTCTATTTTCTTCTTCTTTCCCTTTTCTTCTCTCTTAACTATCTGGAAATTTCGGGATCGAAATTCTCGGGTCGTTACAACGATAAATCCATCATTCTTGTGTCCTTGTCATAATCCCATCCACCTCCTCCCTTGTCACATAGATAGTAGGAAAGTTTGAATTTAAAACCCTCTAGCTAACCCATATTCTTATTGACCGTAACACCCCTAATTTTAAATAATATTATTCAGGATATTTAAGTAGATAAATTAAATAGAATAATGTAAATGTTAATTGATAAAGGGATTGAGATTTGATTAAATTTAAGTGGCCGTGCTTATTACTTTAATTGGGCTAAAGAATGGTTTATAGACAAATTAAATTATGTAAGGGTATAATGGGATTTAACTAAACCTAACCTCACCTTTATATATATATATATACACACATATATATGGTTACCCTTAAGCCATTCACACATATGTTCATTTTCTCACAAAAATAAAAAGAAGAAAAAACGTAAGAAGAGAAGTTAAGGCCAACCGTTAAAAAGAAAAGATGAAGAGAAAATTCAAAGAAAAAGAAGAGAAAAATAAAAAGGGGAATCATACTCATCTCAATCCATTTCCTTATCGAAGATTAAGGTGAATGATAATTTTCATCTCTATTTGTTAAATATATGTTTCGGATTTAAGTTTAAATTTGTATAATGATGATATGCTTGAAATATGGATTGTTTAAATTTAAAAAGGATTGTATAAATAAGGGTTCATACGATTTTAGATAAAACCGTGTGATATTGATGTTTAAATTCCATGAAAATTTATATGTTATACAAAACATGATTTTCGAGTTGGGTTTTAAATTTATAATTTTTCAGGCTTTGGAAAGATTATTATGAATTTTTGAATGAAAATATAACACATTGGGTTTAATAATTTATTTTAGAAAATATATTAAGAATTTGGATTTGAAATTTTGATATGTTAGATAGCATGGTTAAAGTAAATTATTGTGAATTTTGGTGATTTTTCATAAGTGATTTGATATATAAAATAAATTATTTTGAGAAGAGGATCAAAATGATTACATGTAAATAAAGAGGAAGGATTTGTTTACAAAAGTTTAAGTTTGACACGTAACCAAAATTAAAAGGTGATTATTTTTGAAAAGCATGGAAAAATTTAAGGATCCCAATAAGAAACGAACACGTAGGCATGTTAGTTTATATAAGTTATTTAATATAGTATTTAACCAAAAAAACAGGTTTTTCCTCTAATTAAAGTACCTTTTGCTCCTTACCATTCGCCTTCAACTATGTCGTAACCCTATTAAGCTAAATTCAATACACAGGGTATCATCTAGGTGATACGTAGTGGATTGGAGAAAGGCAAAAGGTATGGTGTCGAAAGCATATCTTCTGATGTGGTTGTTACCTCACTTTGTTTTAAAGAAAAGTGTCTGCCTTTGTTTTACTAAGCTTTCGACTTAGTCGATATAAATGTTATTGAAAGAAGTTTATAATGGCTTCCGAATGGGTTGCAATGTTTATTTTAAAAGAAAGAGGGGTTTCGAACTAGTTCCTTTAATTACAAATCAATGCTTTCGGAAAAAGGGTTCCGACCTATTCGAAGCCCTACCGCCGATTCTTTTCCATTTTGAGTGTATTTAAGTCATCAATACTATCGAAAGGTACTATTATTTTAAAGCTATATTAAGCCACTTTCTAAATGCTTTCGAAAGGGTTATGGGTTTCGAAGGCAATGGTTTCAAAAGGGGTTTCGAAGAAATCCTTAAACATTTTAAGGGTAAGCTATCGACTATGTCGAAAGAGATGTTTTCGACGCTACCATAAACTTCCCAATACTTTTATATGATAAAGAATGGTTTCGAAAGAGATACTTTTGTTTATGTATTTTCTTGATCCCAAATGATATTTTTAAAGGTAAACCCAATGATGTCGACAAGGAGACTTTCAATGCTGTAGGAAGAGATACTTCTAATGGTTTTGAAGCTATGCTTCAAATAATTAATAAGTAACACTTTATTATATTCGAAAGGTTTCGAAAGAGGGATTTTAAAGTGTTTTTACCTAATGTTTTGAAAAGAGATATATGTTTTCAAATGAACCTATCCAGTGAGGTCGAAAGCAAGGTTTCAAAGGTTTCGAAAGTATAGTTTTCAAAATAAATAACCCAATCTTATTTAAAAGCAAAACCGTGGCATATTAATAAAAAAAATTAAATGGAACTTATAAAGAAGTCTAAATGGGTTAAAAGAATTAACCAAGTTATATTGTTTGCTTCTTCATATATATATATATATATATTCACATTGTAATGGATCCAAAAGGGTATCGTGGGGAATGGCCGAATAACCAGTTAGGTTGACCCAGTAGTGAATATAAATTAAATATATTGGCAGGGGCCAATAGGTTCGTGATAATCCCATGAAAACTGTTAAGGGAAAAGATATTGGCAGGGGCCAACAGGTTCATAATTATCCCATGAAAAATATGTATGAGTAAAGATGTCTGGTAGAAAGGTTTATAGTTAGCCCATGAAAACTATATCCGGATAAGAAAATGAAATATTGATAGATAGTCAATAGGTTCCTATTTAGCCTATGAAAACTAGGGTAAATGAAAGATATTGACTGTTAGTCAATAGGTTCCCAGTCAGCACATGAAAACTAGGATAAAAGAAATGATATTGTAGTTACCATTAGGTTCATGGTAATTCCATGAAAACTATATAATTACGCAGGAAGTCCTTAAAAGTTTAATCGATTATTAGATAGCCCCTGAAAAATATTAGGTTAATAGTAATCCTAGAAACTATAATTATGTCAAAATGAATAAGGGATGGGTAATCCAGAATTGATTCAATTGTTTTGCGTATCATCACATAATAATGTTTTGAATTGAATTAACCATTGTGGATGCAAGGACACAAAAAAAGGTTTATAAAGGTTTTAAGATACTAGTGAGGGGAAACCCGTTCCACTAAGCGACGTGGTCTAACTAGATATCAAAATGATTTAAGATGGTATATTATTATTTATACCAGGCTTTATGTCTGACTCGATGTTTATGTTTTTCCTTTAAACTCTCAAGTACTCAGTTGATTTTAAATTGTTTGAGATTTGAGGTTTTAAGGTACCTCTTAAGACGAAAAAGCTTCCAGAGTCGTATAGAAGGCATGTAGTTATTTAAGTTCATTCTCATGTGAATCTGTTGTGCTATTTTGTTAAGGCAAAGTTGTTTATTACCTATTATACGCTCTAATCACCAAGGAGCCTTCTTTATATGTCACTTTTGGAGTATATTGTAATAAGTATATTTTTTTGAATGCGGTTAACGTTGCAGGATTATGTAAAGAATTTTGAAATGAGTTTAGAATAGAATGCGAAAGTTGTTTTGAAATTTTAAACTTTTTCCATACCATTGTGTTTCTAGTATATCAATTTATCTAGCATTATCGTATTTGGTCGCCAAGGATTAATAACTATGGATGATTGCAGCATCCGTTGCCGTTAGTTTTTGGCCTCCTAGTGAGGGATGTTACAAGTTTGTATCAGAGCATAGTTTTTTGAAAACTTACGCAATTCAAACTTAAAATATTTTCAAAACATAATCCAATGAATCAAAAAAATTGATCGTGTTTTGGGTTAATGCAATTGTTATGTACTTGATTTGATATATATAGGTGTGTATATATATAAGTACGTAATTCCCCTTTCTCTTGGACCGTTCTTCTGTGTCTTACTAAGGCTCGTATATAGACTTACAAGAAAGAAGATATGGATGTAGGAAATGGAAGAGAAAATCTAGGTGGAGGAAGCACCACAACTTATGAAAATGCTCGACCTAACACCCGGAGGAATCAAGGTCGAAAGCTAACACTAATCAAAATGCAGAAGCTAATGCAAGTGGTGGGAATCAGCAAGTAGATATGAGGATGATGTATCAGTTCCTTGCTAATTTGATGCAAGCATGAACTTCTGGAGTGGTTGGAAATATTGGAGGACAAATCCTATGATTCCCATTGGGAATAATTATGCCAAGCTAAACCGAGACTACACCAGTTCGGGTGGAAAGCCGTTTATGGGATAAGAAGATGTTATAGAAGTGGAGAATTGCTTTACCCTATGAAAGGATTTTCTCTTATATAGGTTTAGAAGATGCGCAGAAGAGAAGGTTGGCCTCTAGATAGTTGCAAGGGTCAGCACTTCTTTAGTGGAATAGTGTAACTGCCAGAGTTCCGGAGGAGGAGTTAACTTGGGCTGATTTTTGAAGGAAATTCGAACGAAGGTTTATTTCTAAAGTGGCCAAGTCGGCATTGATGAGAAAATTTATGGATTTGTTCAGGGAGACATGTTAGTTATCGAGTATGCAAATATATTTGACAAGCTATCTCGATATGGGTATGCTATTATAGACACCAACTTAAGAAGGAATGAAAGGTTCATTTGAGGACCGAGGCCTGAGCTTGCTAGGCAACCCTGACTCATATCTTTGATCCCAGTAATGTGGTGGTGGAGATGGCCATTCTCCATAAAGAGATGCTTGATATCTGTGCTAGAGGGAAGCCAATTGAATCCTAGTGTTCTCAGAAAAAAAGAGGAAGTTCTTCAAAAAGAAAGGATCCCAAAAGGAGATTCAGCTAAGAAGTCAGAAGCTGATTTATTCTGCTACAAATGTGATATGAAGGGTCATTTTGAAGATGAGTGTCGGTCAAGCTAGGGGCAGTAGAAGGCTACGGGTAAGAAGCATATTAAGTATTGCAATAGCGATCAAGTTGGGCATTACAAGAACCAGTGTCCAGAGTCAATTAGGGCCAAAAAAGAAAGGTTTTTGCTATTAGACCACCGTCTTCTTCCAAATCAACTGCAGCACATAAGGGAAAGATTGTGATGGAATGTACATTTTTGATTCAAAGTATTCCAGTTAGGATGTTATTTGATATCGATGCATCACATTCATTTATATCCCAAAATTTGGTTAATAAGTTATGCTTAGAACCACTTACCATATTTCTTCCTTAAGGGTTGCAAATCCAATACGAGGATATGCAACTCTAGGAATGAGATGTGACCAGTTAGAACTGGATTTGTTAGGTCATATGTTTACATGCAGTTTGTATGTTTATAATTTCATAGATTTCGGAATCATTTGGGTATGGATTGGTTAGGTAGACATAAGGCTAGGATATTTTGCTAGGATAGGGAAATAGCATTAAGGCATCTAAATAGTCGGAATCGAATCATCTTCTCGGTAGAGATTTCTGACCGAAGTGTTCGTGTTGTGTTAAGTACCTTGGAAGTCTGGGGGTTAATCCGGACGTCTGGATTTGGGTTCTGGAAATATTTCAGAACACTCCCAAACGTCTGAACTCTAACCATACGTCTGAAAACTAACCAGACGTAGTGTAGGTTTGGACCAGACATCTGGTCCAAGTCTCTGCCATTTTTATTTTCTGCCTTCTTATATTTTTTCTAGGGACCATAACAAGACATCTGATATTACTAACCAGACGTCTGGTTGGTTTAACAGGGCAGAAATTTTCCTTGGCCAATGATTGCCAAATTGATTCGAAAGCGATCGGACGAGCGACGGAGGCTAGGGATTTATGCCAACCGACAATCCGGCCCTATATGCTCTTCGATACACCCAAATAATATGTTCAAACATCCAAGATAGTATCTTTAAAGATTTTGACTTCAAAACACCAAAATTGGAAAATTCACCAAATCAATTCAAGTCAAAAGCAATTGAACATGAAATAGATGTCGGGAATTCATACCTAACATCAATGAAATGTATAGACATAGATGTGAGTTCAAGAACTATCTTTAAACCCAAATATAGAAATGAGAAGCTCTAAAAAAGAAAATATTGAGTTCTCTTCAACAACACCTCTAGAATCTTCAACCTATTATCGAATGAAATGAATTTCCTAAGTTAAGTTATAGGAATTTATGAAAATTGAAGAGAGATTAAGATGGAGAAGATGAAGAGGATTCTTACCTAAGCTTCTCTTTGACTTCTAACTTGAATTTTAATTCCTAGGAGAAAATAGGGCTTAGGAATTTTAATTTCCTCTTCCCCCCATTCTTTCATGGGCTTGAGAGTGTTAGGAAATGTTTGAATGAATGAAGAGGAGTGGAGTGAGAGTAATAAGGTAGACGAGTTGAGTTTTGTTATAGGGTTAGTGGGCTGAAACCCAAAGCCCCAAATAAAGATACCAAAATTCTAGTCAACTCCAAGCATATCGACGTTTATACTCAAAAAGGTCGCAAATGTCGTTTTGGACTCAATGGAAATGGTCTCAAGTCCTAATTCGATAGTTTACAAAAAGTAGCATTTCGGACTTTAATCTGACTAACGATGCTATATTTAAATAAAACATTTAAATATACAATCGTAAAATATGCAGGTTGTTACATGAAAGCCGAACACCAGAAGTCAAGTGGGTTACTTCAGCCTTCAGAGATTCTAATTTGGAAGTGGGATTCTACATCCATGGATTTTATAGACGGGTTACCAAGATCGAACAAGGGAAATGAATGTATACAGGTCATAGTGGACAGATTGACAAAGAGCGCCCATTTCATTCTAGTTAAGTCAACCAAGACAACACCTATTTTGGCGAATTTGTTCATGAAAAACATAGTTAGACTCTATGGAATTCCTAGTGGCATAGTCAACGATAGAGATGCATTATTAACTATTTAGTTTTGGAGAAATCTGCAGAGAGTATTAGGTACCAAGCTCAACATGAGTGCACATATCACCCACAGATGGACGTGTAGACTGAGAGAGTCAATAAGATAGTCAAAGATTTATTGAGTGCTTGTATACTAGACTTTGGTGGATCTTGGGAAGATCACCCGCATTTGATTGGGTGTTCCTATAATAGTAGTTTTCAGACTAGTATAGGAATGGCGCCTTTTGATGCTTTGTATGGAAGGCCATGCAAATCACCCACATGTTGATTAGAAACTAGAGACATATTCGTCCAAGGTCCACATATGGTTAGAGAGGCAACAGAGAAGATTAAGTTGATTTGAGATTGGATGAAGGAAGCTCAGTCAAGACAGAAGAGTTAGCAAATAAAAGGCGTAAAGACTTAGAGTTCTCGGTTGGAGACAGAGTTTTTATTAAGGTGTCACCAATGAAGGGAGTGATACGATTCAAAAAGTCAGGGAAGCTGGCACCGAAATATGTTGGTCCATTCCAGATTATAGAAAGGATTGGAAAGCTCGCATACGGAGTAGAATTGCCGAGCAATATGCTTGGTGTCCATAATGTATTTCATGTGTCTCATCTTCGTAAGTATATGCATGATCCAGAGACGCTATTCCTCCAACATAATTAGATGAGTTGGTAGTAGAGCCTAATCTGACAATTGTTAGACAACCAGTTTGGGTTATAGCAAGAGATGAGAAGAGATTAAGGTCCTAGACAATCAAGTTGGTTAAAGTTCAGTGGAGCGACAACGAGAAGGACTATACTAGAGAGACAGAAGACAAGATTCGAGTTACTTATCCAGATCTGTTTTAAATGGTATGTATATGCTAGATTTATATATATGATCGCTAGTCAGATAAACTAGTATAGTTGTTAGGAGTGGTTATAGATGATTGCTATGATTAGTATTTAGTCCTTGTTGAATTTCGAGGATGAAATTCTTTAAGGAAGGAAATACAATAAGGAAGGGAGCCTGTAACACCACTAATTTTAAATAATATTACTCGAGATATTTAATTAAATAAATTAAATAGAATAATTTAAATGTTAAGTGATAAGGGATTTATATTTGAATAAATTTAAGTGATCTTTCTTATTACTTTAATTAGGCTAAAGAATAGTTTATAGACAAATTAAATTACGTAAGGGTATAATGGGATTTAACTACACCAAACCTCACCTTTATATGTGTGTGTGTATGATTACTCTTAAGCCATTCACACTCATGTTCATTTTCTAATAAAATAAAAAGAAAAAAGAAGTAAGAAGAGAAGTTAAGGCCAGCCATTAAAAAGAAAAGAAGAAGAGGAAATTCAAAGAAAAAGAAGAGAAAAATAAAAAGGGGAATCAAACCCATCTCAGTCCATCCTTATCAAAGATTAAGGTGAATGTAATCTCCATCTCTATTTGTTAAATATATGTTTCAGATTTAAGTTTAAATTCGTATATATGATATCTGATGATGATATGTTTGAATTATGGTTTGTCTAAATTTAAACATGATTGTTTAAATAAGGGTTCATTCAGTTTTAGATCAAAACCGTGTGATATTGATGTTTAAATGCCATGGAAAATTATATGTTATCCAAAACACGATTTTAGAGTAGGGTTTTAAGTTTGATAATTTTCCAAGCTTTTGAAAGATTATTATGAATTTTTGAATGAAAATATAGCACGTTGGGTTTAATAATTTATTTCATAAAATATATTAGGAATTTGGATTTGAAATTTTGATATGTTCGATAACATGATAAAAGTAAATTCCTATGAATTTTGGACATTTTTCTTAAATGATTTGATATACGAAATAAATTATTTTGAGAAGACGTCAAAATGATTTATGTGTAAATAAAAGGAAGGATTTATTAGCAAAAGTTTAAGTTAGGTACTTATCAAATATAAAAAAGCGGTTAGTTTTGAAAAGCATAGGAAAAGTTAAGGAAACCAATAAGAAATAAACACATAGGCAAGTTAGTGTATATAAGTTACTTAATTTAGTATTTAACCCAGAAAAAAAGGTTTCACCTCTAATTAGAGTTCCTTTCGCTCTTTACCTTTCGCCTTCGACTATGTTGAAACCCTACTAAGCTAAATCCAAAACATAGGGTATCATCTAGGTGGTACATAGTGGATTGGAGAAAGGTATGGTGTCGAAAGTAATGCTTCCAATGGGGTCGTTACCTCAGTTTGTTTTAAAGAATAGCATGTGCCTATGTTTTACTAAGCTTTCGACTTAGTCGATATGAATGTTTTTGAAGGAAGTTTATAATGGCTTTCAAAGGGGTTACCATGTTTGTTTAAAAGAAAAAGAGGTTTCGCAGGAGTTCCTTTAATTATAAATCAATGCTTTTGGAAAAAAGGGGTTCCGACCTAGTGAAGCCCTACCGCTGGTTCTTTTGCCTTTCAAGTGTATTGAAGTCATCAATACTATTGAAAGGTATTGTTTGTTTTAAAGCTATATTAAGCCACTTTCTAAATGCTTTTGAAAGGGTTATGGGTTTCGAAGGCAATGTTTTTGAAAGGGTTTTCAAAGCTATCTTTAAATATTTTAAAGGTATGCTTTCGACTCTGTCAAAAGAGATGGTTTCGATGCTATCATAAACTTCCTAATATTTCTATATGATAAAGAATGGTTTTGAAAGGATACTTTTTTTTTATATTTTCTTGGACCCAAATGATATTTTTAAAGGTAGACCCAATGATGTCGAAAGGGGGACTTTCAATGCTTTAGGAAGAAATACTTCTAATGGATTCGAAGCTATGCTTCTAATAATTAATAAGTAACATTTTATTATATTCGAAAGGTTTTTAAAGAAGGATTTTAAAGTAATTGTAAAGGCAGAAGCCGAATGCTTTTAAAAGAGATATATTTTTTCAAAGGAGTCTATCCAGTGAGGTCAAAAGTAAGGTTTTGAAAGTATAGTTTTCAAAATAAATAACCCAACCTTGTTTAAAAGCAAAACCATGGCATATTAATAAACGAAGTATTTTGAAATGGAACTTATGAAGAAGTCTAAATGGATTAAAGGAAATAACCAAGTTATATTATTTGCTTCTTCATATATGTATATATTCACATTGTAATGAACCCAAAATGGTACCGTAGGGAAGTGCTGAATAACCAGTTAGGTTGATCCAGTAGTGAATATAAACTAAAGATATTGGCAGGGGCCAATAAGTTCATGGTAATCCATGAAAACTTTGTAAGGGTAAAGATATTGGCCAGGGCCAATAGATTCATAGTTAGCCTATGAAAACTATGTATGAGTAAAGATGTCAGTTAGACATGTTTATAGTTAGCCCAAGAAAACTATATCCGAATAAGAAAATGAACTATTGACAGATAGTCAATAGGTTCCTAATTAGCCCATGAAAACTAGGATAAAAGAAAGGTATTGACTATTAGTCAATAGGTTCCCAGTCGGAAAATGAAAATTAGGATAAAAGAAATGATATTGGAGTTACCAATAGGTACATGGTAATCCCATGAAAACTATATAATTGGACAGGAAGTCCTTAGAGGTTTAACCAGTTATTAGTTAGCCCATGCAAACTATTAGGTTAATAGTAATCCTAAAAACTATAATTATGTCATGAATTTGCAATGGTAATCCAGAATTGATTATATTGTTTTGCATATCATCACATAATAAAGTTTTGAATTGAATTAACCATTATGGATGTAGAGGCACACAAAATGTTTTATAAAGGTTTCAAATACTAGTGAGGGAAAACCCGTTCCGCTAAGAGGCATGGTCTCACTAGATAACTAAATGATTTGAGATGATATATTATTATTCATACGAGGCATTATGTCTGCTCGAAGTTTATGTTTTCCCCTTAAACTCTCGGGTACTCAATTGATTTTGAGTTGTTTGAGATTTAGGGTTTTTAGATACCTCTTAAGACGAAAAAGCTTCCGGAGTCGTGTAGAAGGCATGTTATTTAAGTTCTTTCTCATGTGATTCCGCTGTGTTGTTTTGTTAAGACAAAGTTTTTTATTGCCTATTATGCACTCTGATCACCAAGGGGGCATCTTCATATGTCGCTCTTGGAGTATATGTTAATAATTATATTTTTCTTAATGTGGTTAACGTTGTGGGATTATGTAAAGAATGTTGAAATGAGTTTGGAATGGAATGTGAAAGTTGTTTTGAAATTTTAATCTTTTTCCATATCCATGTGTTTCTGATATATCAATTTATCGAACATTACCGTATCTGGTCACCGAGGATAAATAACTCTGGATGACTACAGCATCCATAGCCGTTATCTTTAGGCCTCCAAGTGGTGATGTTATATTAGCTTCTTCTAATACAGGCTTACTATGTAGTACCCCTGTTCATCTTCTCAAATAAAATATCAAATCTTTCTTAGTGAATCTACTAAAAATGTTAGGTTAAAAATTGATACAACACTTCAATATCAATAGAATCCGAGTCAAATAAAATAAAACTCAAGAAAATTAAGAGAAAGAGAACAAAACACAAAGTTTTTATAGTGGTTCGACGAAATCTTCGACCTACACCCACTTAATCCTTTTTATTGATGAATTCATGTGGCAATAAAACAACTTGCAATGAATTTCAGACTACAATCTAGTACATCTCAAATTTCTCAAGGACCTATGAGTTAAAGAAGGAGGAAGATATATTCTCTTGTCCAAAATGCTGATGCCATTTCTCGTTGAAGGTTCCTCGCTATGTATAAATGCATCCTAGCACAAATCTCGTGATCCCAAGCTTGAACGTGTCTTTTTCTCTAGATCTGATGTTTCAGCAAGAAGAAGAGTCCTTATGCATGTTTCGCAAAAACACTAAACAACTCGGTATCGACCATAATAGATTGTTGTTGACTTGCTATTGTTGCTCAAATTTCCATGCAGTGCTCCGTAGTGGGTCCCTAACACATTTGGCACGCATCCTAATATAGCTACAAATTATAGATATCATGATTAATTATTGGTACAGATCGTTAATTATTAGTACAAAATTGATTCGAACTTCCAGCATTTCAAGCCTTCTTCATGGATAAAGCTCCTAAGTCCTATGCAAGCAATCTATTTAATATATTATGGTCGGTACCGATCGAAAAACTCGTTACCGAGTTGTTTTGTTTGATCCAATCTTGTTATTTTTTTTCACTTCTCTATTTTCCATTTTACATTTCATTATCATCCAAGACTCTGGATCCATTCCTTTGTCAATTCGTAGCATGATCTATCTATTTTAAGACTATGGAAAATTTGTCGGAAACTTTATAATTATATATGTATGTATCCTAAAATAGAAAAACTAATTTTGAACCAATAGAAACTATCATTAACAACTAAATAAACAACAAATTAATTACCTGAGCTATATTTAGATCGGTATCAAAAGAAATTAACAATGAAAATCATCAATAAAAATTATCAATATCGAATTAAAATCAAATTAAATGATAACAAGTTATCATACTTTAAATTCTATACTTGTATACTAATAAGGGATGGCAAATGCATATATAAATTTGCTAAAATGAATTATCCGCTAGATTTACAATATTATGGTATATACATATAAAAATTAAATGAATTTTATCTTGTTGATGTTGCCTTTTGATTACACATTGAATGAAGAAGTCTCCTAGATTTGATTGAAAACTTCCATATATTGCATCAATCTAAAGCACCACCATTGTATTTTTTTTGATTTGATTTGATTTGACTTTGTTTTGGAATTTTTTCCCATATAATCAATGATGATTTCAGCCATTAAAAGAAAGGTAGAGAGCAAGAAAATAAAATAAGTTTGTCAGGAAGAATTAAATGAAAGAAATAAAGGAAATTTTTTTCGTAGGAATGATTCGAACATTTTCATTCCTCCCTTAAAACATTCCCTATTTAATTCTTTGTTAAATCTAATAAAATCATCTTCCTCTTCTACCAATTTTGCCTAGCCAATAACGTTACCTATGGGCCCTCAAATTTTTCCATAAAATTAATGATTAATTGATTTAAATCAAATTTAAAAATTTTATCGATATCATATATCAATACGTGTAGATATAAGTTTTATAAATTTGCATTTTATTAAATATTAATGACATACAAACATCAAATAAAATAGAATATAATAATTAATGTTTCATAAATAATGATTAGTTTAGTTTTTTTACAACATTTTATAAATTAATTAAATCATGTGGTTTTTTTACAGTATTCATCATTACGGTCGTGCAACTCATAGTTATAAATTCAATCAGCGATCAATATGGAAAAATTCGAATATTAATGCTCACATGATATCATAGCTAGTTATGTGACATTTTAGCTGAATTTACCATTTACGAATCTCTTCAGTAAAATCCAACATTACTATTATAAGAGGTACCATGAGCAATGATTTACACCAGTTCTCTTCATCAACACTATATCGCATCGGGACTTATGAAATTTGGTTTGGGTCAAAATTTCGACATTGTCCACATTCAATTTTGACAAATCCAAATCCAAAACCATTGATTCAATCATTATAGTGATCACTAATTGACTACTCTTACTAGAGACGGATTCTGAATTGACTTCAGTTAACCATGATTATGACGACTCGCAAATCCATACCCTTTGAATCGACAGTAATCCACATGTACGACCCAAAAAGCACAAACCGACGGAGAGTCAACAGAAAGAAAAGAAGAGAGAAGAAGAGAAGAGAAGAAAGAGAGAAGATAGAACCAAACAGAACAATACATATTCTCACATCGCAGCGGAAAATATATAATATCATATCAATGATCTTTACAAAACAGAAACTGTATATACATACATCAATCAGAGTTCAACAATCAATCAGAGTTATCAGCTTAAACAGTTAAATAACCTGTCACTACAATTGCTGATAATATACAACAACAAACAAATACAGTGGATAATCAGAACAAGTATGTGTATACGAAATGAAGATCTCCATCTCTTCTGTTGAAGCGCCAAAAGCATCAAATCTGAACCTGTAAATATACTCGGTCTGACCCGAGCATTGAAAGGAAGAACGCCCGGATCAGTTTGGTAAACTAGCGTGAGAAACACACTCGACTGAATTTATTAAATTACCAAAACTTTTACTTTATCAAAACAAAAGTATCTCGTAAGACACGCCCACACATAAACACGGACATGCTTTTACCTTACGATAACTAAAACATTTCTTTCGTATCAAATCCTCTTATATTATACTAGTGTCTAGTATATACAAATAATATTAATCATAGTCGAAATGGTTACCCATATAGCATTTCGAGGCTATTCATTACGCCTTTACAAACAAAATCGTAGCTCGTAGTGGGTTTGAATTTCCATACAAATGACCAGGTGAAAGGACTACCTTCCGGCAGTACATCTCTAGGAAAATGTACCAAGGACCATCACTAAGGATCATCTACCAACACAAGACCGGTCCACCTCTATAACTAGATGGTACCAAATATATCATCTTCCGGTCGTTACCGACCTTTACCGAGGGCCCTCATAACATATAAACCACAATAATCAGATACACGACGTCATAGCATTTAAAGATATATCTAGAAGAGGATGATCATATCCTAATGGGAATGACCCACTTAGCCCTGCTGGATCTAACCCTATTTTGGTCATTTCTGGTTGATGAGGCCTGATGAGGTAACGATTACCTTTCACAATCACATATCACATCACTTAGAATGCCATACGGCCATTTCCATTGACTACTAATTGCCTTCCACAAAAATACAACCCTTAAGCTCATACGTCTCAAGAAGGGTGCTAAGCTAAGAGAAGTTGCCTCTTCCGCCACCACTGGTGTACGTTTGTAAAAACCAATGTACGTAATCTATAGAAATGCAATGTCAGACAAACGTCCATACAAGTTGTCTAGGAACAGGACAAACCGAATGTACTTTCCTACCACATCCTATCGGGAAATCCCTAGGATTAGTAGCGAATAGTCCTCGCATTGGGTATTTCATAAATGAAGAGACCACTGCTACTAGATGTATATTGGAATTTTAACCCCAAACGATCAACAAGCAGTCCCCCACTATGAAACTCCAGAATATCAATATCATCACAAGCAACCTGCACAATCGTCGCATATATGTTGGTCCAAAGTGGTTTTCAGATAAATCTGATCCCGGTCTCTTCGCACCAACAACGCAAAAGCATTTCTCAACCTCACACAGCAGCTAAGTCTCATAGACTTATCACATCTCCAACTTTCAACTTGTTATCCTTCGGGCCAAGAAGGAAGCTTGATGGATTGGAGTAATACTCTGCACTATACGAATCAACATCCTTAACACAAACGATAATCAAGCCTACACAGAAGGCTACGTACTAAGTGTATGACTAAATAGTTCCCACATGAAGTTGAGGAACTAAAATTTGGCAAAGTCTGATAATCGGTTATAACTATCAAAGCAAACAAACAAATATTCAGCACCATAACAATCATTGGGCCCTTTTGATTAATCTTTTACTAATTAAATCATTTGCCAAATATTCACCTCAAATTATCTTTAAAAAGATATATCTTCAAAACCATTTCAACTTCTATATTGGAAAACATTTCCATATACTTATTAAATAATAAGTAATTCACAAATCAATTTATTTTCAACACTTGGATAATATTCAATATACTTAAAACATGATTAAGTATATATTTTATTATATAAGGAAAACATTCTCTTTAAACATATTTATTGGGTCAAAACGAATGTTGCGTAGAACATCGTTACGATAACCCAAAATCACTATTATAGGGATTCGAAATTAAGATAGATATATAAATCCCAATACTGTATAAAAACATTTTCTTTCAAAAATCATTTACTATAACAACAGTGTTATAGTCCATCATTTCCTTATTTCTCGAAAACGTCTATTACAACAATGAATGTTGAAATCTAAGATTTCGATCCTTAACACATTTTAAAACATCTTTAAAACATTTTACTCCATTTAAAAGATTACTTTCCAAAACATTTATCCAACTTAAATGATTATTATTCACTGTCCAAAATCGTGAATATAAATCGTTTACCAAATTCAACACTTCTATATATTAAATTTAAAAGATTATCCATTGTCCAAAATCGTGAATATATCTCCTTTGATAAGCTTTCATATTTACTTATCAAATTCAATTGATTTCGAACTTATAAAACGATGTTTATAAACTCCATTTATATTTTATAAAAACTTCAAGTTATAAATTCCTTTTGTTTACCAATTCCATTTATAACTCAATTACATACCAAAAATCCAATTTATAAGTTAATTCACTTATAAATCATTTATTTACAAAACCCATTATTTTATAACTTCACAATTATAAATCTTATTCATTTGTAAAATCCATTTATAACTTCATTTTAACACTTATAAAATTCGTTTGATAATTCCAGTATTTTAATTTATAAAATATTTATTTTATACATCTTCCATTTATAATAAGTCAAAAATCCCAATTTAAACTATTTACAAAATAGTTATTTCCATATTTCAAACATCACATTTCAATCATATTTTCAAAAAATCATAATTTTTATAACAATAAAAATTATAACTATTTATTTAATATAAATTCATTTACTTAACAATTCAAAAATTAATAAAACGTACAAATTCAAAATCACTTTAAAATCCTTTTAAATTTGGAAATCATCACTTTAACATTTTAAAATTTCAAAAATAGGCCCAATGCTGCAACAGCACCAAATACATCAACCACGGCAACCAAAACATCATATATCATATGATAACAGAATATATAACAATATCGGTAAATAAATCAATACTGGTGAGGAATCCAATTGGGTCCTTCTAACCTGTCACCTGCAACAAATATACATATTATAATATATGTACAATGTACGCTTCAAGGCAGACGCGCGTACAAAGGGTCATCCGCTCATATACGAGAACATATAGGGTCATCTACTCCACTAGGCAGGTATATAACCAAATACCAACCAATATATCATATATCATCCAAAAAATCATCAATCATCGTATAATAAATTATTTCTCACTTATATAAAAATATCAGTGAGTCAGAAAGAGTGAGTTGTACTCGCGTTACGTCCAATAGCAGTTGCAGTGTCCTATTCTGAATAAAATTAAACGACCGTTTAATTTTACTTAAAATTCACACTAGCTCCAATCAACACCAAACAAACTCCATCTCATAGTGTTGTCAATACGAACCCCACGTAATTTGTTTCATGTGAAACGGACCTCGTACGAAAAAGTTACGCAGTTTTAAAGTTTAAACGAATTATTATATATAAATTTACAATTTATTATTTTATTTCCAAACCCTACATGCTAATCTGGCCGCTTGTTTTTGAATTGCAGATCAGAGCCGTTGTTATCTTCTTCTCCTCCATTAGGTCATGCACGTGAATAAAACCTATTAGCCGCTGTTCTACTTTGAATTTCCACGACCACCACGATCGGTTTGACGACGATCAAGCTTCATCATCACGTAGCTCGCACTCAACTCCACCTCTAGCCAGGGACCGATCAAGCTTGGTCATCAATAGGCTTCGAAAAACATGCCTAAGCGCGCGACTTTACGTGTGAATTGCCAATGATCTATGCCGTTAAAAACAATCGCATCCGTATAGATTCGAAGAGCTCGTCACTCTCTATAATTTCTTAGTTGAAACCATTTGATGATTGTTGATGGATTGAGAAATATTAAGGGGAAAAGAAGATGAAATTCTAGCCATTGGAGTTTTAGGTAGCGGCTAGCCCTAGAAGGTTTAGGGTTTGTTGAGAAAGAAGAAAAATGATGGCCTTTTATAGAAAATTTGCGTGCATTATTCACCCGAAATTTTTTCGAACTCCAAACGAAGCGTGTCGCCTGGCATTTATAATGTTTTACCACTATTCTGAACACAATGGAATATATATTGGGAGCCAATTCGATGGTATTTGGAAGATAGGTTTTCAAATCGACTATTTTAAATTTAAAATTCACTTAAACAGATTTCTACGCGTTTTAGCTTGCTCCGGACAAACCGTAAATCCGATTGACACGAAATTTGAACTATCATAATATAACATTACGAAACCGATGAAACTGGTTTCGTCAAAATCCGAGACTGTTTGAAAAATGACTATTTTTACATGTCAATTAAATATTAAAATATTCAATTTCTGGAATTTAACTTTTAATTCGATTTTAAAAGTTCTGTAACATCATTCTAATTCAAATATAATTTAATGTCACTTTATAAGTCATTTTTATTCACTTTAAATCCAATTTTCAATTATTTCTGCAATTTCAAATATTAAATTAACAATTTAATTATCCAATTAAATCTAGATATTCGAAATATAAGTTATTCAACTTATAAAATTTACTTGTGCATATTTAAAATGAATTAAATATACGAATTTCAAATGACTAAAATTTACTTGTGCCTTTATGGTTTTTGATTTTAGAGCCAGGTATGCTGGAATTTAATATGGTAACAATTTCAATTATTTTGGATACGTATTTGCACTCTAGACATTATTATAATATCATTGGATTTTATATATAAATGTTTTGGTTATCGTAAGGTAAAAATTCATCCGTGTTTACGTGCGGCGTTGTCTTGCGAGATACCTCTAGTTTTGAAAGGGTTTTAAAGTAATAATTAAGTTGTTTGAGTTTACTCACACCAGATCCGTGTATGACCTGGAATTTATTTTCTTTTCCTAAACTCTTAGGTGCTTAAATTTGTTTAGATAGCCAAGTATTCAGGCTTTTTTGCAGATCTACTAGGAGGAGCTTGGAGCAGGTGGTTTCATCGATATCTAGTTATTTTTCTTGTTTCCGTTATATTATATGCATATTGTATTCAGTTGGGTAGGTACATATTGTTATAACTATCCTAAGGTAGAATTTGTATTAGTATAACTCCGATGTAACATTTTTAAAATGACTTTGTAATTATTATGTTGCGTAATATATATTGTTCCGTTACGTTGTGATATTCAGCATTGTTTCGTTTCTTTTCTTCTATCATTTCTTTCTTTTAACCCAAATAATCGATTTTTCGATACATGAATGCTCGATATGTAATACAATGGACGCATTAGTATCGATTTTTGAGGGTCGAAAATTTCGATCGTTACAGCCTTATATGTATACGCGCGTATATACACACACACATGTGTATATATATTAGTATGCATATATATATGTGTGTGTGTGTACGTATGTATATATATGTATATATACATACACATATATATATACTATATATATACGTACGTACATGTATATACGTATATATGTATATATACATATATATATATATATATATGCATATACGTGTATATATATATATGTATGTGTGTAGGATAAGAATCCTCTAAGCAGGAGCAAGAAAACAACTAAAAAATGGTAGTCCTAATTAAAATTCTCTTGAATGATGATACAAGAAAACAACCTCATAATTAATGTAATTACCATTTGGTGTTGCCTAAAATTACATATTAATTAAGGTGAATAGGCAAACAAGAAAGTAAAAACACTATCTGCCCTAAAGCTAAGCATGCCACGCCTGCCTAACTACAGGTAGGCAAAAAGACCTAGTATCACTTCTATTATTTAGTGACCCTTCAAATTGTAACAACCCGTATATTTTACGATTGTATATTTAAATGTTTTATTTAAATATAGCATCGTTAGTCGGTTTAAAGTCTGAAATGCTACATTTTATAAACTGTCGAACTAGGACTCGAGACCACTTCCATTGAGTCCAAAACGGCGTTTACGACCTTTTTGAGTATAAACATCGATATGTTTGGAGTTGAGTAGAATTTTTCTATTTTTCTATTGGGCTTTGGGTTTGCGTTTCAACCCACTAAGAGAACCCAACTCCTCTACATAATAACTCCCACTCCACACCCCCCCCCCCTTCATTCTTTTTCATTTCCTAATACTTTCAAGCCCTAGAAAGAATGGTGGGAAGAGGAAACTAATATTCCTAAGCCCTGTTTCTCATAGGAATTCAAATTTATGTTATAAATCAAAGAGAAGCTTAGGTAACAATCCTCTTCATCTTCCCCATCTCAATCTCTCTTCAATTTTCAAAAATTCCTTTAGCTTAACTTAGGAAATTCATTTCATTCGGTAATAGATTGAAAATTCTAAAGGTGTATTGAAGAGGAATTGGTCTTGCTTTGTTTTAGAGCTTCTCATTCGTTGTTTTTTGGTTTAAAAGGTGAGTTCTTGAACTCACATCTATGTCTATATATTTGATTTGTTAGGTATGAATTCCTAACATCAATTCATGTTCATTTGCTTTTGATTTGAACTGATTTGATGAATTTTCCAATTTTTGGCATTTGAAGTCAAAATCTATGAAATCCTATATTAGATGTTTTGAAATGTTGTTTAGAGTGTATTGAAGAGCCTATAGGGCTGGGTTGTCGCCTAAACCATCGTCGCTCGTTTGATAGCCTCCGAGACAAATTGGCCATCAATGGTCAAGGCAGATTCTTGCCCTAAGCTTCAGCTCAGACGTCTGGTCGTATGCTCAGACGTCTAGAGCTACGGGAATAAAATTCCAAATACTCAGATCAGACGTATGAGCTTACTTCTAGGACGTCTGGACGATCTGGAACAAAATTTCCAATCTTTCAGCTCAAACGTCTGGTAGAACCGCCAGACATCTGGAGCTGCTAATTTCAGCTATCTTGCTTGTTTTTGATGGGTTTCCATTTATATCGATTTTTGGTTGATCCGATTGATCGTCGTCATTTATTATCGACTCTGATGACTTCTTTCTGGATTTTCGGGAATATCCATTTGATGGATTTGACATCGATTTCTATGGTTTTGATTCACGTCTTCGTATGAGAATTTTTGGTGATTGACTGTTTCTACAATCATTTTTGTGATTTTAAAACGCAAAGGTTTCTATACTAGTAGTAAATATTCAAACTCTTTCACAAAAATGATTTCAATGTTATTTTTAATACAAAGCTCATTTTTAAAACCGTTTTCCAATCTATTAGTATATAAAAAATTTTACCTCATTCGTATGAGAAATCTAATTAAATGACTTAGCAAAACAAGTGGTATGAAACGCTTGCGTTTTCTTTGTCGGTTAATTCTTGGACTTTTTCGATTGAACTCATGTGACAATTTTGGAGTGGAAATCTACAATTTGTTCGTAAATACTTAAGTTAAGCCAGTGGTTATGGGACATGAAGCTAAACTCATTTATTTACTAGCTTACTCAATTCACATTTCTTATTGATCAATGGTGATCATTGTATGGTTTAGACTAGCGATATGCGATGTCACTTTGTCCGCATGGGAGACAGTACCCCGTTATGTTGAGATTCATCTCTCTTTGTCCACGTGGGGGACAATATCCTGATTTTATGGAGCTTCGTCTCATTTTTATGGGTTGGCGACCTATGGTCTTTGGACCGTTCATGGAGCAATCGGCTCGAGAAGTCGGTGCATGGGGCGTATCTTTCTAGGTGCGTCGATGTTCGACTTTGCATGGGGCGTATCTTTTTAGGTGCGTCGATGTTTGTTTATGCATGGGGCATATCTTTCTAAGTGCGTCGATGTTTGTTTATGCATGGGTTGTATCTTTCTAGGTGCGTCGATGTTCGACTTTACATGGGGCGTATCTTTTTAGGTGCGTCGATGTTTGTTTATGCATGGGGCGTATCTTTCTAGGTGCGTCGATTTTCGACTATGCATGGGGCATACCTTTCTAGGTGCGTTGATGTTCGACTGTGCATGGGGCGTATCTTTCTAGATCCGTCGATGTTTGGTATATGGGATAGCGTCTCGTTTGAGATACACGTATTGGTAAGTTTTCATGCTCCCGTTTTTGATAGGCCTCCCCCTTTGTGATTTTTGGATTTCTAATTGATGATTTCTAGAATTTGTGTTTCATCAATTTTTGGTGATTTATATTGATGGGCTTTATCAATATTTGTGGTTTGGTGAATAAGCTAAAGTATATGATGTTCTTTTTGGTGTTTTGAGATTCTTGAGATACAGTATGATTTTGTTGTTATTTAATGTATACTTGTCACAGTATGGATTTATTGTTATCATATGTTTTTGTCATATCTCTTATCCTATTTCATTTTTATATGATATTTATAGCTAGACTGATCTATTTCTTATTTTCTTCTTAAATAATACTCGGGTCAGGCCGAGATATTACAGGTGCTTCAATTTGACTTCTTAGCTGTGACTAGCTTTTGACTTTTGGCTAACTACTTTGCTTAGTAGTTTTTGTTTTTATACATTCGAGATATATACTCCTTGATATATACTTATTTTTTTGTCTAGCACTTGTACCTATTCTTTTGTGATGTAGTGGATCTTATATGACCACTGCTTTGATGAACACTTTTATGTGTTATATTCATATCTGTTTTCGCCTTAATGATATGAATATCTGTGACTGCTTTATGTTATGTTTATTTTATATTTGTTTTCGAAGGTCACATATCCACTGTGTAGTAGTTTTGAGTTTGTATCGGTATGTCAGATTTCCTCTCGCAACGAAATGCATGTAATACTATCTGACATATCAGTACTCGTACAAAGCAATTACACGGCCGGTCGCTCCTCAACAGCCTTATTCTTCGTGCTAGTTGATAGCATTACTCTGTAGTGTCATGGGCTAGTGTGAGTATAGAGGTGGGCATCACACAAATGGACAAGATTTAGGGGGCATGGCTGAGTGTTAGGCAATGGACCCTGTAGAAGGAGGAATTTCACTGAAAAAGTTGGTACTTTACGGGGTATTCGAGGCCTTAGCCTACACCTTAGTCCCTCTGCCCCTAGGGTCTTAGGTGCACAAGTGTAGGACCACGAGGCATCACATGCAGCGGCTTGAACATCTACCAATAGCACTTTATTCCTAATGGCAATCTCCAGCATTTCATTTCTACATTATCATATACACTGGATCATATAAAGGCCACTCACATGTAACACCACATAAAATTAACCATAATTAAATAAATTAAGTAAATTAAATTAAATTGGTGGGATTAAAGATGGAAATCTTACGAAAATTAGAACTTGACCATGAAAGTTGTTCTGTTGTATTCGTGCTGAAACTTTGATCTATTTCCATACATAATATGCTGAAAACGAGCACAAATGAAAAAAAAATTGGGCATTTGAAGTTTTTAAGTTTAAAATAATTTTATTCAAATTAAATTAAATAATTAAATTTGAAAATTGAAAATTAACTGCGATTAGACTTAGGGGTTCCAAATTTATCTATTTTTAAATTATTTTCATCTTACGGTTCTGATACATTTCAACCTCTATATATAAGACCTTGGACCCCCTCATTTTTATTCAAAAATATTTTGGAAACATCGGCGAAGCTCTACAAGTTCATCCTTTCTTAGATTCAGAAAACTCTTTTAGGGTTTCAAGTAAGAAATCATATATACCTATCTTTGTTTATTATTTAATTTTTAATCCTCTTCTCCTCTAACCTTTCTAAATCTAATATATATATATATACACAAATCACTTGCTGTATATTTTTTTTTAAGAAGAGATCTGATAGCAAATAGTGCCTGAGGGTCTCAAAACATCAATTTTCTCTTCTTTAGTCATCTATAAAGATAGGAATACAGTCTAATTACTGAATTGCTCACCAAAAAACTAAGGGGTCATACTACACTCTAGGGCACAATCCCCCATATAAAGATGAACAATCGATGATTATGTCCGTAGAGGCGGCCTACAAGAACAAGACCGACCACCATACTCTTAACATTTATATTTTTTTAAATATAATCTAGCCATCCCTTAACATTTTGATAACTTAACGAGCTCCAAGCCAAAACTCCTACTGCTATCTTCTTCCTAAAGGTAGGGAAAATTCAATAATTTAATGGCGTTTTAAAATTCTCTCCAAGGGATACCCAGTTCAGTTTAACATCGGAAGGTCAACACTAACCTATCAACGTCGACCAAACCGACGTCCATGTTTCAACTAACTACTGCATGAGCCCTAAAGGGTCAAAGAGAAACTAGGACAAGAAAACATAAAACATGAAAAAGCTACAACAAAGTCATGGAAGAATAGAAGAAAGTAAAGGAGGAGAAGGATACTTACTACTGTTGAAGATTGGAACAAAAGATAAGAACACAAGGTTATATGCAGAAAGTTTGAAGAACGATTAATGTAAGCTTTGATTGCAAAAGTTTCAAAAAAGAGAATGAAGAGGTCCCCACTTTCATTTTATAGATTTGAGTCTCCAATCTCAATCGCTTGATGAAAAGAGTGGGAAGCGATCTAAGCCGTCGAATTCCAATTGGGTGCGTTGTTACATAAATGCCATATTTTTGAATCTATCTTAAGAAAGGACTCGCCATACTCGATAAGAGCATGGCACGAGTCATTCACAGTAATTATGAATAAGATAGACCCATTTCTAGGAGAAAAATGTTGCTCATTTTTGTTGAAAAAGTGTAAATGGGTCCAACAGGTCAAAACTCAACAACAAAGGCCCACGTAGCACATGACCACTCATCTCTAGCCCAATGGCATGTTTGCCTTCAACATCCCAACCCATAAAGAGTTGATCGATGCACCTTCCTTGCCCAGAACCTTGCGAGGCATATTCTCTAGATCAACGAAAAGCTTTAAGCCTTTTGGACAACATCTGTCCGCTCTGTCAATAAACTATCAAGTCACAACAAGACACACCACCTCCGAGATCCTTAGACCGACCATGGGTCATGCCTATGCTTCTCCCTTGTCGCCAAAGATTCCTCAGTGACCTGCCTCGCTACTCGCTTCCTTTTGTCAGGACTTTATAGACTTCTAACAACAACACTTGCTCAAGCGCGCAAAAAGAGACGGATACTCCATACTATTTCTATGACAAAAGCAGCATAACAATATTATTCGTGTGACAAAAATGCTTTACAGCAACCATGGTTTGTACTTTACTGTCTGCATGGAGAAAACGCAACTGTTTAGCAACCACTCTTTGTTCCATGTTGCCTCTGATATGAGCACGCCATGGTACGGTCCGCTAGGTAGCATGCATCCGAGCCATTCTTACCTTGTGGAATCCAAGCAATCCACCATCTAAACGTAGACCATGATTAATAGTCGCAAGTAAACTTAGCACTCAAGGTATCAATCTATAACCCTTCAAAATGTGATCTCTCCAGATATAAATAAGGGATCTCATGCATTCGTACATTGATCAAATTAACATATATTTCAATAGTTCTAAGCTCTTGTAGTAGCCACTAATATTTCTCTTGTAAGCCAAAGCTCGTAGAAATAAAAACACCATAGTATATGTAGATCTTTCCTAAGATCGGACAACTTTATATCTTGTACTATTTACTTTAATTGCATTACTTATTACTTTCTTAATTACTCTTCATTGTACATTTTAAACCATGGCTTTAACAAGCAAGCTTTGCTAAAATCGGCCTCTAATTCCGATGTCAACTTGAAATCTATCGACATGTTAATTTTCTATGTTGTCGAAAAGTTATCTTTCAATTAGTGCAATTAATTTTTAACACTACTTAAAAATCCCCTCTTACTTAATGCAATAAAATTTAGATCTAATTCGTATAATCCAATAATATCACCAATTATGCTATTAATTACATCACTCCTGGTTGGACATTTATCTCAATTGTATAATTTCAACATATTTCATTCAAATTTATTCACCTATAATGTCTCTTATTACATTTTAATATTTAATTAGTTTCACGATCCAAGAAGGACTTTGCATGCATCTAAATGATGTGACTACATGTAAATACCTAACTTTAGATGTGAATATCAATATGATAATCATAAATGATTCAATTTGCTTAAAAGTAAAATCATGTAATATGTAATTTCAATCAAATGGTCGTTGTATACACCAAAACAATCTCGATGATTATGATACAATGGGCTAAGTTAGAACTAGGTGACAAAAGAGGTAGAAAATCACCTTGATCCAAACATTGACATACCTGTGTGTCTAGCCAGTCACAACATTTGAAATTTTGCATATAAATCCTCAAACAAAAGTAGATTGGAGTTTTATGCAAAATTTCAAACGTTGTGATTGGCTGGACATACTGGAAAATCAATGTTTCAGTCCAGGTGATAAGAGCATTAAAGATTTTGCATGTCCGTGTGTCATCGGGAAAAATAAACCTGGATATGTCATTATTGCAGTATGTATTTATTATATTAGTCTTGTTGGTACACCTGAAATGTTGAAGTGTAAGTAAGGCCTGTTTGGTTTCAAAATGAATTATGAGTTTTCCATTTTCAATTTTTTCTTCAAATGACGTGGAAAAAGATTGCGGCGGGAGAGGAAGAAAGAGGAAAGGAGAGGAGAAAGAGCGAGTTTTTGAAAACAAATTTTTCTTCTTTTTCACTTTTTGAGGATATGGAGAATCCTCCTCTTATTTCCTTCCACGTCCCATCATCTCCCACCATTCTTGTAATGCAAATTAAAAACCGAAAAGTTAAAATTCATTTTGAAACCAAACACTTAAAACACATATTGAAAAGTTCTAAAATATTACGATATGGATAAGTGTTATCCTTTGAATGCATGCATAGTTGTTAGATCACTTGATATGAAAAGAGGTATGTTTCTCCCTTTAAGACACCGAGAATGTTTTTGGTTAAGAAATGCAATGTTAGAGCATTCCCAACCATGTGTCGGTTGGGAAGCAACCGACCTCTAACATGCGACCGGTTGGCCAGTTCATTGCTTCTTAGCCGGCTATAATATAGCTGGCTAAGTATAGACAGCTTTATTATAGCCGACTAAAATCATTTATTTTTTAGTATATCCTTAGCTGAATTTATAAAAGACTTGTAAAAGGATGTTTCAGATTAATTTGATGTGAGCACACAGATTATAATCTGGTGGTTGTGAATTATAATACATAGCACATGCCTTAGCGAACTTTAATTTAGCCGGTAAAGCATGTTTGTATTTTTTTTCCCATCGAGGTGGTTTTTGGTTGGTTTTGTAACAAGTGACGTTTGGCAACACACTTGGTTGGGAATGCTCTTAAAAGTCTTGCCAAAACCCCATAGAATTCTTGCTATAAAGCATTGCGCTCCTTGATCGTTATACTATTTCAATTTAACATTATTAAATAGTAAATTCTCTTTAAGCTCCGCAAGTCTCTGCTGCAATCAAAACTTTTTAGTATCTGCATTTGCAGCATTAGTATACAAACGTTGATTTAACTAGTTCTCTTTTAAATCAACTCAACAAATTTAGGATGAAGACCTAATTTTAAATTTTAAGTGTTCAATATAAGTTAGAAATCTATTGTAGTCATCAAATCTAGTCTGTATAAATCGTGATATTCTTCGATTTTTTATAAAAGTTTTAAACAACGTTGCACAGGGCAACAAACTTTGTATTACTTTTGAAATTAATTTGTTAGCCCGCTTTAGCTTTGTGTCAACTTAAAGATACTGAAGAAGAGTTAAACGTTGTATTACTTTTGAAATTAATGTTTAACATGTTCTAGTGAGGCAATTAACAAAAAAAAAAAAAAAAAAACTCCTGTTCGAACTTCCCACCCAATCGAGATACACTGGTTTTTTCAAATAAGTATTTTCTCTCTCTTAATGAATCGCCTTTTTGAAAAATTTATAAAATCCTTTGTTTTGATTAGTTGGACTTCGCTACAAAGACATTTGAGACCAAGTGATTTTCTTTCCATATTTACGGTGGGTTTACAAATAAACGAACGGAAACGGATAATCTAAACGAGACTTTTGAACGGAGCATACGAACGGAGAAGTAGAGTGAATGGAGCAAACGCTTGTGTGCTGCAAGCGGAGAATCAAAACAGTATATTTGAAAGGCAGGATGGAGAGAAGAAAAGAAATCAACGGTCCATGTCAACCGTTGAAAACGCGTTCGACACATCGAACATCAACGTACCTTCTCCCACAATTTGCACAACGGAACTAGAAACAGGACTAATATCGTTGGAGTGTCTGACGAGCCTCCAACGGAAATGGATCAAAATATGACTGCGCCCCAATACAGTTCACATTATAACGAATAAATAGATACAGGCATGGTATCATATTAGAAAAGACACGGAGAGATACTACTGAAAGCTATAAGCAGATAATAAAATTGCTCACGCTACTGCCCAAATTTTTATTTTTTTTGTCCTTTATTTTTATATTTTCCACAATCACGCACTGTCATTCCGTAAAGAACTGTCGTTGCAGTGGAAATACAAAAATAAAACCGTATATCTTTATTGTGATTACCAAAGAATAGTAAAGAAGAAATAAAGTAATATTTTAACCTACATCAGTTTGAAACTACATGAGCTGATTTTGAAGAGCTAATCTAAAATTTATGCTCTGGTGTGAACCCCCAATTTACAACAAAATAATGATAATAATAATTAAAAAAAAAAGTCTTTTCCTCGGCTTCATACTCCAGACGAAGAACTCTGCCAAAAGTAAAGGAATCCATCTTCCCAGAAACCATGCTGCAGTTCATAAGCTCTTAGCCACTGCTATGTCAACAGTATTCAAACTAGTTTCTCTCAGATTGCACAAGAGATGGTATTTGGTTTGGACAGCTAAATTCTCCATTATCATTTTAGCAAACCATTTAAGAAAAGAAAAGGATATATATATATATATATATATATATATATATATATATATAGCAGATTATGCATTTACATTGCACTCATCCATAAATCGCTCATTGTGTGCAAGAAACCTTTTCCAATATTGCTTGTATTTTGGTATCCCTAATTCCATCCATGGTTTCATGTTACCATTATAATGCAATACTGCAGCATCATCATATAAATTAGAAGAATCGACTCGGTAATTATGACCAAGCCCAGACATGATCATTGAATTGTCCAAAGGATAAATTAAATTTTGAAATGCAAGCAGGCTTGCTGGCAATGCTTCAGCTCTCCAGGATACCTCATCCATGCTTTGAAACTGGAAAAATGAAGTGCATACTAGTCTAAATCATCTCATAATTTGAAAATAAAAATATGAACATAGAAAGGCGGGAGGAGACCATCTGCTCTCATTCTCCCCTGTCCTGGTGTGCCAAGCCAGTAAAAACACCGAGATTTCTACACAAAAGTCATTTCTCTCTCTTAGAGAAGAAGATTTTTGCAACATTTCCAGAAAATTGAGTGTTTTTATTGGCTGCCTCATCGGAACAGGGAGGAACGGGACCAGGTGATTTTCTCCATTCAAACGCTTACTGAATGGATGCTAAACTTTATTAATTTAATCATTTTCGCTAAATAAATGCAGTTGGGTTTGTAATTGCTGGTATAGACATCCTACAATAATCTACGACTAGCAATATAATCGCAGCAGTTTAGAGAAATAAATCTGTAGCATATATCGAGTAAACTGTTGTTACTAATTATAATGTTAAACAAAAAATAATAAAAGTACTTCTAATTTGCCATCTTTGTTCCTGTATCCAGATCAGAACTGTCAACATGGCCTATTTCAGTCAATGCTAAGCACGTCTCGCCCAATACTATCTATGAACATAACATACAGGTCTAACTTCTAAGAGTTATAGGAAGAAGCTTCCCTCAGAAATTCGTATCTTTATATATGCTCTTGTTCACAAGTATGTGTCGCCTTAGACTTGTTTATTTGTGAATTTAACTGGGGTTCCAGAGGAAAAGTAACGAAGTACAATACAGAATATTTAACTTGCGTTAGGTGTTCATCATGGATAAAATGACCATAACTATATTAGTAGGCATAGTATACTCTAAAATGGAGATTTTTTTTTTTTTTTTGAGTATTTTCAATAAATATAAATATTCAAAATTTGAAAAAGCTACAATGTTATAAAAAAAAAATTCAAAACTTGAAATTGCAGAAGTTGGTTTTATTTTTCGAATTTTCAAAAATAAAGAAAAATAAAACTCATATTTTTAGACTTTTTTTCACAAAATTTTCATTTTCTTCAAATTTTTTAAAAGTTCCATCCTTCTCTTGATCCTCAAATTTTTTGCAAACTTTCAATTTCTTTTTAGATATTTTAGATATAGATGAATGAATGGATTAATTGGGGTGAATTATTAAATGGATTGAACCAATATTACCCATTTCGTAAATGGATTAAACGGTTCGATCCAATAAAACCACTAATAATTAGAGTTTGGATCCGTCCCATCTAAAAGGTGGGTAATTGGGTTCCATCAATTTTTGACGAACCTAAAAATGACACAAAACAATAATAGCTCTTCAAAATTTAGATATTTAGTCAATTTCGGCGTACTAACCTCATGGCTAATCTGGTCATAGCTTCCTGTGACATTATACTCCCTCCAATTTTCCAAGTCAATCACATTCAGCCCAGACATCCAAGCACAAGATTGAGCATCAAAGTCGCTATTCCCCAAATAATGTTTCAGCTGACCTAATCGTACCCCACAATGTTGAACAGCACCAATGACTTTTCCCTTCAGGTCAAGGTTCCACAGTGATGACAAGTCTTGTTTGACAACTACATCATCATCCAAAACAACCACCTTTTTCAAATTGTAGAATATATCAGGAAGAAGAAAATGCGAGTGGCCAAAAACTGAAATGTACTCTGTTCTCATGTGGGCAGACGACTGTTGGTCACTGCTATAAATGGAAACACGAAATTCTTCAGACAAGGTTAACAGGGATCCCAAGTTATTAGGGTTGTTTGTTTTGTATATTTCATCAAAGTTTAGCACTTGAATGATTGCTTCATTGTAAGAATTTCTTATAAACCAATATTTCATTGCATAATAGTTCTCCACATCAGTAATCAGATGAAAAATCATGTTTTCCGTATCCTGAAACAAAGAATTAGACGACATCAGCATGGCTATGGTGTATCATAGATAATAGGGAATCATCTTTTACACATCGACCTTAGTTTATTAGACAACAATTCTCGGAACAAGTAAAGAAAACTTAATCAAAAGTAATGCATGTATCAGTGCTATGTGCATCAAGCCCTTCAAAACTAACCCAATGAATAGTAAATACCTCTGAACTCATAATGGTTGAATTGATGACAACGGATGCTGCCAAAATGTTCTTTGAGAAGATCACAAAGTGCATGAAACTAGGGCTGTGAAATTTGGGGTTATCCAAGTCAGATTCCAATGATTGGGATTTGAAATATTCTACTGTCAACCTCATTGACAAGCAATGGTGGCTTTTAGGGATAGTTTGTACACCAAGGTGGTAAAGGAATGCACTTTGTTTCATATGAAAATAAGCTTCATCTTCAGTAAGATCAAGAAGTTGTCTCAATTTCTTGTCAACGTTATTGCAATCCACAGTGCACAACTTGGCTTTCCTAATTGTTTCATCCATCTTTTGTATTTTATCTATAACACTACACAAAGAAACAAGTTGCAGATATATAGGACAGGGTAGCAAATGCAATGCAAGATAATTAGTCGATAACTGTTATGTATGTATACATGAATTGCCAATATTCCTCTGAAACTAAAGTAGTGTTTGATTTGTTATTTTTAGTTTTGGGTTTTCATCCATACGAAAATGTACACGACGCATTTATATTGTCTAAGACGACAAATTTTGAAAACGAAGTTAACATACAAAATAAAAAACTTCATTTTATTTTCCGCGTTTTGAAAAATAAGAAAAACACGTGAAACAATTCATTCTTCTGTCATCCCTCTATCTCCTTCGTCCTCTCATCCGTTTTTCTTTCATCTCTCCCGCCATCCCTCCATTCTTCTCATGTTTGAGATACATATTGAAAACCGAAAACAAAAAATTCATTTTTAAACCAAACACTACCTAAGGCTCCGTTAGGTTTTTCATTTCTAGTTTTGGGTTTCCGTTCTAAGAAAAATGCGCGACGCATGTATTTTTTAAAGACAACCAATTTGAAAATGAAATTACCATATAAAACAGAAAACAAATTTATTTTGTTTTCCGTGTTTTGCGAAATAACAAAAGGATAGAAAAAATCCATCCCCTATGAAGTCACTCCATCGCCGTAATGACTTAGAATTTTAAATGTTGTCCTTCGCTCTCCTCATATTTTGTAATGAACGTTGAAAACCAAAACACAAAACTTGAAATGAAACCAAACATGCCCTAATGTATCTTGTGAGAATGCAAATATTTAGTACCATTAAAGATCACTAGTGCAAGAATATAATTTATCATCGTGGAAGATTCAACAAACTTTCAAGAAATCGAAATTTTCCATATTTATCCTATAGTTCTCCCCCATTACCAATTTAAATTCTGCATTTCTAAGTGTTCAGGTTTAACCAAATTCATGGGCAAGTTGTTAAACTAGGAAAAACTTTTAACTGTTGTTATCTTGGATGCAAGAGATGTTGAATACGACAGAAGGTTTGATTCCAATGAACAGAAACAAACCACTATATTAGAAGGCTTTCATTGTAACAAAAGTCAAGAGACTAAGACAAAACAACAGAAAGACAAATGTAAAATATGCTATCACTTACAGTGGTGGAAGATCAGCATCTGAAATTGCTTCACTAAGCATACGCTCATGTTCTTGAATATTCTCCTTCAGCTCACGTGAAAATTGCTCTTTCCCTTGAATTTTAGCTACGCTTGGATAGTAAGCTCTTGCCACAAAAAGTTGATCTTTAAGCCTTTTGACTACTGAATCCCTCATCACTTCTTTGTGTTCTATAGACCAAAGGCAATAACTGCCAAATTCGAGTTCACAAGATTTTTTCGCGTCATCTACAGTTGAACTATTGAAAGAATTTGACTTTCTATCTACATAACCACTCTGCATCAGCAACAAAGCCTGTCACTTTTCTGCTAGACCATATGCACACTTGCTTGGGACAATACAATGTGTACAGGTTTTTTGTTTTGCATTTGGATAAACAGATTATCATGCATTAATAATTATGAAATATTTGGACTTGCTTACAAGCTAATTATTATAGATTAATAGTTATCAAGTTTTTTGACTTGCTTACAAGCTAATTATTATGCATTGATAATTATCAAATCTTTTTACTTGATATTTAAACAAGCTAATTGCTATGATTTAATAATTATCCATTTTAATCACATCATGTGCAATAAGTATGAAGATGTCCCTCTTCCGCATCCATAAACAACATAGGTATTGAACTTATCCGTCTCCGCTACAATGAGTCAAACCAAAATAAGAATGTTACTTGGCAAAAAGAAATCTTACATCTTGTATGGGAGGTGGATATGCTGTTGAAATTTGCTTGGTTTCTACAGCAACAAAAGAATAAATAAATAAATAAAATTATTACTATATAAAAAACAAAAACAAAAACTATGCTATTAGATTAGACATAGAAAAAAGATATAATGACACAAATTCATAAACAAAAAAATGAGTGAGATTACAAACCATTTGAAGACTCATCTTGCAGTTCTACCATACGACTTCTTTGCCTGGTGGCAGATTGCGCATCAAAAGCGTCTACATCAATTTCCGCGGGTAAATTCATGTTTGGTTCCTTTTTATTGCTGTTATCAAGAATCTAAGAAACAAAATGTCAATTATATTAGATAAAATATCGAACAGAGATGTGAATTAAAATTTCATTGCAGAAAGCTCTAGAAATCCGTTCCTTCAAATAGTAACAATTCAATCGAACTTTTCATCTGATTTAATAAACCCTTCTGATTGAGCAAACTGTATACGACCAACATAGATGATAAGTCATTTGTAATCAAGCACAACAAGATATATCACATTCTTTTAAACAATCTAGATGGGAACTTGCAGATTATTCGCAAACACAAATAAATAAATTCAGAATGAGATATTTTTAAATCCTAGAATATGCATTAGAAAAAGCATCATATGTAGGAAAACAGTATTAAGGCATAATTAACAACAAGCTTAAAAAACAACTGATCTCTTGATTATATGTGCGTATGCACGCGCGCATGCGCGTGTTCCAGCATGCACACGTGCACGCGTGCATGTGTGTGCACGTGTATGTATGTGTGTTTTGCGTTTTTGTGTGTGTATGTGATAATTTCTCCACTAAATGCACTATTACCTTGCTTATTTCTAGCTAAATCAAGCCTGACATTCTTAAATTGTTGATACAACATTTCTCACACAATAAGTATATTGGAATTAATGCTTTAAAAGGCGAAGGCATGCACAAGACGCTTGTAACGATCCGTAAATTCCGGATAATTAAATTTGTTAATTCAATAAGATTTTGGTAGTCTAATATTGAAAGAAATAAAAATTTGGGATTTAATAATGAAGAAATGCTAAAACGAAATGTAACAATGGTAATTAAAACTAATTATTAACAATTGAAATGAAATTCCAATAATGAAATAATGCATATTGTTATACTCGGTTACAAAATTGAATATAAGAAACAAATGTACATATTTAATTATTGTATAAAATAGATAATTAATGGTAATTGGATAAAATCAGTATTATATAAAAATGGTAACATTTGTTTGTGAATAGTGAATTCATAAGTGTAATTAAAATTGGTAACGATTGTTATAAGTTATATGTTTATTTGGTCTATTAATTAAAATGGAAAATCAATTAAAATTAAATGAACTTTAATGTTACATTAATAAGATTAAGGCAATAATTAAGACTGTGAATGTAACAAAATGAATAGAAGTGCTAATTATATTCATAATTTGATAAGTGATGTAATAAAAAGAATGAAACCAAGTTAAATAAATTAATTGAGATTGTTAATCATAATTAATGTATATAAGTGATAAAATTTCATCATAATGGAATTATAATAGCTAACACAAATAAAAGATGGAAATTAGAGTTATATAGCTGATTGTAACATTTGTTGTAATTAATGAACTTTTAAATTTAATTAAAAGTTAAGGGTAACAATTGTTATAAGTTACCTATTTATTTAGTTCATAAAATTTAATTTGAAATCAATTGCAATTAATTCTCTTAATTAGTGCGGTTAATGTAAATAAAATTGATCATTGTAGAATATTAATTCAATAGGATGTAACCAATAAAATTTTTAATCATATTGAATAAAAAGAATGGAAATCATGTTTGATCAATTTATTGAAGTTTGTATTATAATAAATGGATATATTGCAATTGAACGTAAATAAATGTTACATTATGTGGAATAAGACAATAATTGTAGTGTGAACGTAATAAAAGGTATAGAAATGCAAATTTTATTTACAAGGCAATGATTTATGATATATATTGATAATATCGAAGATAGTAAAAGTGTTAAAAATTGATTCGGAAGTGTTTTGTTAATTTTTGAAATTTTATCTTTTAAATCGATATTTAAAAATAGCCTTCCGAGGCATAATCTCGGATTTCGACAAAACCAGTTCCATTGGATCCGTAATATTGTATTATTATTGGATTTCAATTTTAGTAGTGTTTGAAGTGATCGTTTGGCCGTACGGTAGATAAACGCGATGAAATTTTATCGGAATTTAAAATAATAACTATGTCCAAAAAGTTATCTTCTCCACACGATTGTATTAGAACTCGAAACGTTTTCCAATGCGTCCGTAATAGGCGTATAACATTATAAATACCTAGCAGCATGCCTCCGTTGGGGTTCAAAATTTCAAGATATGTATAACGAGACATTTTGAAAGTTTTATAATATAATAAAAATTGAAAGTCAACTAGTCAAGAAAAAAAATATTTAGATTGTTTAATATTATGTGTTATAAATATTTGATATTCTGTGATGAGTTATATTGATAATTGGAATATTGAATACTATGGTTTGCTTGAATATATTTCGGTACACCGGGTCATCAAAATATTTAGAATTGGATTTTTGGAAGAAATATAAGAGTAAATTTTTGAAAGTGAAATAATTATCGAATAAAAATAAGAATGAATTGGAAAGAGATAAAAGTGATTTTTAAAAAACTGAGTTAAATTGTAAAGTAGAGATTTAAAAACAAGTTTTAAATCAAAAATTATATCTACAATTCAAGTTGGTGAATCTCAGTTTTTAAACAAATAAAGTTTTTAAAATTTAAATTGTTTTAACAACTTGAATGTAAAGTGCATTTTTAAATTGATTTGAATTTAAAAATGAATTTGGTTTTAAATTTCTTTAAACTTCTTTTGTAAAATGAGTAATTAATTTATTTAATGAAGTAAATAAAAAGGTAGTTAATTACTGGTTGAGATTAATCAATAGTGATTAATATTTGTGGTTTAAGTAATGATTAATTACTTAATGTAATTAATTTAGATTAGGATAAATTAAAATGTAATTAGAAATAATTAATTTATATAACTAATGATGTAATTAAAAGTTGATTAATTAAGATTAATTAATCAATAATAAGTAATTTATGGGGAATTAATTAATATAAGTAATTAAGGATTAATGTAATTAATTATAGTTAATTAATTTGCGAAGTAATTAAAGATTAATTACTGTTTTGATTAAGAATAATTAATTTGTGTAATTAATTAAAGATTAATTACTGTTTTGGTTAAGAATAATTAATTTGTGTAATTAATTAAGATAATTACTTGAATGTAATTGAAGGATAATTAATCCAGGGTGATTAATTAAGATGGATAATTAAGGGATGATTAATTAATTGATTTGAAATTAAGTAATGTCAAGTGAAGAAATCTAAGTGATTTAGGTTAGTAATTCGATTAGAAGTGATTAAATTTATTTTGAAAGTGATTAAGTTGCTTATGGATGATTGATTGGTATTGGATGCCTTGAATGAGTTGATATCTCTGATATGAAATATTTTGTGGTAACATATGTTTGGACGAACAGGATATTGTGGTTATCTACCAATGACGAATTGTTATGTAAAGTGACATCCTGTATTTAAAGTTTGAAGTGTATTTCATTTGGATAACTTGGGTTAGGATAATTTGAGACTCGAAGAGATCGGGGTCGGGTATTAGAAAAATACCCGAAACCACTTCGAATTTTTATGGATTGATATGTGAAACCAATAGGATGGAATGAAATGATTTAAGTGAATTGGACTATTTAATCTAAATTTTGGTAATTAGAAAATTGATGTGTGAAATAAGTGATGTCTATAACAAATTGTGAATTTGTGAATTGATACAAGTTACCCCGGGTTTTATATAAGTTGTATGCTTTGTATTTCATGTTAGATGGGTTTACTCACACTGGTTTCCAAACTGACTCGGATGTTACTTTGATATAATGCTCGGGTCAGATCGAGTATTACAGATTTCCAGGTAAGGATGTTCTGGAGCTCAGGAGACGAGCTGGATGGCAAGAACGTATGAAGTGTCTCTATTGTATTATATTGTTGTATATCTGAGACATGATGATTGTGTATATCTGTGTCTGCATATATGTGTAACTCTGATGTATTACAAATGTATTTGACAGATACAAGATTCTTTTGTAAACTGTTATTATTTGATATTATATTTTGATCCGATGCGAATGTGAGAATCTTTGTTGTGTCTCTTCTTCTTCTATCTCTTTCTTCTTTCCCTAACTATCTGGAATTTTCAGGATTGAAAATTCTGGGTCGTTACATTTAGTTATCACTATAATTTATTCTAAGGGTAGTTTAAGCATTCAAAAAAAAAATCACCAAGGATCCAACGACCAATACTTACTGTGTCTAGTTAAAATATAATCCCTATACTATTTGCATTATCAATAAGGGAAATTCTAAAAATATAGACATAAAATGAAACATGAGAGATCTTGGCCATTAGATCTCCCTCTGAATTTCACCTTTCATGTAAAGACAAAAAGATCCAAAGACTAATACTTATTGTGTATAGTTTTGTACTTTATTTTGTATCCCAATAGCCGCTCTTTATCAATAAAGATAACACAAATACATAAGGTAAAGCTCTTGAGCATTTAATAGATTGCACATAGTTGTATTAGGGACATGAGGATTGGGAATGGCAATGGGACGGGTTGGGGCGGGTTTTTTGTGCACTAGAACTGCCCTGGGTTTTTTAAAATCCGCCCCGTATACCTGGTGCGGGTCCAAATTTTTGTCTCAAATCTGAAACCCGTACAGGTGAGGATAGATCCACCCCACCCTAAGACACGATGAGGCTCTCCGTATTGATTCAAAGTTGTATACTAGTATTTATACATTTATGTTTGTAAGATAGAGTGTCATAAATATATATTAAAATAAATAATAATGTGTTTACAATGATAAGGGAAGATAATAAAAATGAGGTATACAATAATAGTTCAAAAAATATATGTTAATGTATAATTATCAGTATGCAACTTAATATTATAAAACTATTATAGTTTTTTGAATGGAACATTATAGTATCCATGTCATAATCACATATATCTAAAATGATTAACAAATCATCATTACAGTAATAAAGCAATCTTATAAGGTCTCAGTAATGTGGATCGGGTTGAGGCGGATCAGCCGAGCCCCGACCGAACCTTAGTCCCGGAGCTCTCAAAAACGGATCATAGGTATACCTGTCTCGATGACCTGATAGTGCGAGTCTATGCGGGTCAATAGAGGGGCGGGTCTAACATGTTTGGACCCTAGATCCACCACATTGCCATCCATAATGAGGATGTAATGATGTATAGTTAAAGATCATGATATTATTGGTTTAATTTTGAGAAAAAAACTACCAATTTTATACGACTGTAGAATTATTCATATCAACTGACTTTCTTTTATTTTCAAAGAAAAGAAAATACCGTTTAAAATATAAGACGTCGTTTCAAATAGTGGAATGTGCTTCTAAAATAAGGAAGCCGATCTATTTTATCACTCAACCTCAGGTTGATGCAATAAGAGTCGGTTTGATTTGTGCTACTAACTCAATGACTTTCATCACCGATTTATAGCGCATTACTTCTTACCGTGGAAAATTATTTCTGCTAATTATCTGATTATTGATTTTTCCGTGGGTAACACAATCAACATATTACTTTGGTTCAAGAATATATGCTAGGATTTTCTTAGGAATTAGCGCTAGCAGAGAAGGGTTTTTGAAGTTTATTAAAGTTTGATATACATTATGTGGTTTATAATTTGATCTAAATGAGTTTTCCACTTACTACTTACAAAAAAGGTTGGGGGTTCTTGACATCTTGAAGGATTACAAACACTTAATACAAACCATGGTATAAGGTTTCGGCCACAACCACGAGATTCCGACCACCTCGAGTCGGTTCCGACCGAATACGGGACGTGATTAGGTTAAAATCTCATCCCCGTTATAAAAATCCCAAAAAAAATCAGAATAGCTGCTGCACGAGGAAGAGGGGATAAAGCAACAGAAAGAAACAAACGAAAGTGGAATCCATCAAAAAAGATATAAAAAAACTAGGTATAAGCATCAACCAGATTTGCACACAGAGAAAAGTCGAGCATCACCGAGCTTAAATTGGAGCAGTTGAACAAATTTGTTGCAGAGGATATTTTCATTAAATTTGAACATCGTAGATCGCAGGTAGTTGTTTGCTTTTGTTCCCCCTTTTTCTCCGTTCGATCTAATTTCCTTTTCGTTTTTTCTTTGTTCCATTTGGTGTCGTACATACGAACAAAAGTAGAATTAGAGTTAAGTGTGGGTGTGGGCTAAAAGGTATTAAATGGGCCTGAGATTAATGAAAACTAAAGTAGTCGTGTGGGATAATCTACTTCTACTTAATTATTGGAGACTTTAGTATATTTTAAATTGTTGGACTTCTATTATTGGACTTGGACTTAACATTGCATTGAACTTGTATTTGACTTGGACTAAGCATTGAAATAGTTTTTGAATGCAATTGAATAGTTCAAAGAAATAGTTTCTGAATGTAATTGTGTGGACTATATTTTTATATGGATTTGCAACATTTATCATTACTTTTTCATTAAAAATACAAAAATCTGATATCATGATCGAAACGAAAACCAAACTTTCAAAATTTCCGAAATTGACCGAAACTAATAAAATTTCAAATGAGCGAAACCGAGTTCTCGAACCTTGATACGAACACTTTTAACCAAACATGCTCACACTTGGTTTCTCCTCTTTGTCATCATTAATACCAACAACTTAACCGAATTTGGTTTAGAAATGATATTTCATTAAAATATATATGTGGTATTAGCAATTTAGAGGGAGAATTTTGTCTCGGGTAAAATGTGAATGGTAGCCGTTAACTGGTTTCATTTTTTATATAATAAGTTATTGTCTCTGTTTTGCAATATACATTATTTGGCAACCACTTTGCAAATATAACATATTCAAGAAACATTTTTAAATTACCAAATTACTAGAATCCGTGGCTTGTGTGTCCACAGAGAAATCCAAATAATCATTATAACTATCTAAAGCCAAAATGCACCAATATTCATTGTCGAAGATAAAAGCTTTGACGTCGATATCATACATATATACATGTGTAAATACATATATCCATACATACATATACATACAGATATATATATAAAAAAGGTTCCTCCTGGAAATAAACTTGCTTTTGGAAAGCAATAATTATTTCAGGCAATTTTAATTTTGGCATTCATAAAAATAATTATGTTTTATTGAAAAGGCTAAAATTTACCCTATAAAAGAATCTAGAGATATGTTGATTGACAAAAAGTCTCTAGAGTTATCAATTCCAGAATTGTAAAGATTTTATAACAATTATAGAAAACTTTTGAGAATGTGCATTAACCATTGGATAGAATACATCTTCACCATTCATTTAGGAAACATGTTATTATAAATAGAGGAGAGTTTTCTCATTTATATGCAAGCAAAAATAAGTCAAATGAAGTAGTAAAAGATTGTAATACAATATCATTTCCTCCGTCATAAAAATTTTATTTCTCCATTTCCACTTGCATAATCTTCTTCTTGTAAATTTGTTAACATTGATGTCAGTGCTAGGTTGATATCAAAGGAAGAATGACAAGTGAATTAGATTTTGTTAAAGTCCCCATACTCAAGAAAGTGTATTATAATAATTAGAGCATTCGCATGAAGGCTTTGCTTGAATCACAATATGCATCGAATATTGTGGAGAATGGGTATAAAGAAACCGTTAATATTACCATTTATCTCAAACTCAAAAGGATAATTTGAAGGATTTAAAGAAAAAGAACCAAAGGGCTCTTACTCATCCACCAAGTTTTAGATGAAGCTATGTTCGAGAAGATGGAAAGTGTGCAAACTAATAAGAGAGCATGAGATATTTTTTGATGAATGTATTCAAAGGAATTGATAAAGTAAAAAAGACTCGACTACAAAGCATGCGATGTGAGTATGCATCGAATATTGTGGAGAATGGGTATAAAGAAACCGTTAATATTACCATTTATCCCAAACTCAAAAGGATAATTTGAAGGATTTGAAGAAAAAGAACCGAAGGGCTCTTACTCATCCACCAAGTTTTAGATGAAGCTATGTTCGAGAAGATAGAAAGTGTGCAAACTAATAAGAGAGCATGAGATATTTTTTGATGAATGTATTCAAAGGAATTGATAAAGTAAAAAAGACTCTACTACAAAGCATGCGATGTGAGTTTGAATCTCTTCACATGAAACCTATGAAGTCAATTGATGATCACTTTTCACGTGTGTATTTTCAGTAAATCAAATAAAAAGATATGAAGAGAAATTAAAATATTATATGGTAATTGAGAAAATTCTACGATCTCTAGATTCAAATTTTGATTACTTAGTTGTAGAAATTGAAGAATCTAAAAAACTAAAATTAATGACCGAACGATCAGCTCATGAGATCCCCTCAAACCCATGAAAAAAAATAAAGAAAAACTCAAAGAAGAGCCATTAAGGCACGTTCTTCAAAGAAAACTCACCTTGGGCGAGAATGAGACATTTAAAAATGCAAGAAATCATAGCCAAAGAGGAAGAGGAAGAGGTCGCGGCAAAAACTATGGAAGATGAACATGAGACAAATAGAAAGACCAACGTATAAAAAATCACAAATTAGATATTATAATTGTAATAAATTTAGGCAGTTTTCTTTTGAATGTAATCAAATTATAATAAATTTCAAGAGAGATCTAACTTCGATAAAGAAGATAGAAAATTTTACACTTTTATAAGCACTCAAAGTAGATGAAATTAGATGAAATTAAAGATGAAAATACATGACACTTGAATATGGAAGCTAAAAAATGAAACAAAATATATTGAAGAATGCATATTAGTCGATGATAAGGACGAAAAAAACGAGATGAGAGAGAATGTTGCGAAGAAAGAGAAAGAGAAAACAAAGAATGATATGGAAGAGAAAGTTGTAAAAGAGCTGCCAAAGATTAAAGAAGTAATGAGAGAGAAATCAAAGAAATGAAAGATAAACAACTATCAAAGATCGAAGAAGTTGCCGAAGGGAGTCACAACAATAAATGATGAAGAGCTTACAGAATTCGAGGAAGTGAAAAAGGCAGCTATCAAGAAAGTAAAAAAAGGACGAAAAAGATGAAGATAAAGTCTGACGAAGATGATGTAAATGATAAAAAGTATGAAAACAAAGGAAAAGAATACGAAGAAGACATGAATCAAAAAGATGATATTCAAGAGCTTAGAAATATTTAAAATATGAGCAAATTTGAAGAAATAGAAATGGAGAATATTAAATAAGTAAAAATAAAAATGGTCAAAGAGAAAGTCAAAAGGACCAACGATGAATTTAATGACTGGGAGAACAAAGAGGTGAGCAAAGATTATATAATTTCTATTTTGAACAATTTTATTTTTCAATCCATGTTTTTTGAAATGTCATGCGAACGTGAAATTTGAAAAACATTAAAAAAATTGGATGAATTAAAGATTACAAGAGTGAATTATGAAAGAATGCAAAGATGACATATATGACTCATTTAAATTTTATGACACTAAAACAAGATAAATGTTAGAACGTTTACTTTTAAAAAAATTATATTGTAATGATGAAGGTCGATAAGAAAGATGTAAAACAAAGACTCATGAAATTACTTCGAAGATCTCAGTATTGAGAAAAAAAGATCAACATAACAAAGAAAGACTAAATAATATCTTTATTTCTACTAAAACATGTAAAATATAAAAATTGAAAATTTTTCTAAGACTGGAAAACCAAGTTTACTGGGATGCTGAAAATAAACATGGTTTTAAGAAGCATTAATTATTTTAGGCTTGCAATTATGAAAACAATTAAGTTATATTGAAGATGCCAAAATTTAGCCTATAGAAGAATCTAAAGATATGTTGATTAGTAAAGAACGTCTAGAGTTATCTATTCTATGGATGTAAAGATTTTATGATAATTATAGAAACATTTAAAAATGATCATTAGCCATTGGATATAATACACTTTCACCATTCATTTAAAAGACATGTTATTATAAATATGGAAGAGTTTTATCATTTGTATGCAAGCAAAAATAAAGCAAATAAAGATGTAAAAAATTGTAATAAAGTTTCATTTCCTCCATTACAAAATCTTTATCTCTCAATTTCCACTTGCAAATTACATTTAATCTTCTTCTTGCAAATTTGCCAACGGTTTCAAGGTTGAGTTGCACTATTCCAAATGTCACCAAAAAAATTGATAACATAAATGATACTTTATTCAAGCAGAGTACTCTTTTTTATGTCTCAGGAGTTCGAAGTAATGATCTTTAAAAATTAAAACCTCTATCTAAAGCATCACACCCTTAACCACTTGAGCTAGACGTCTTTGACAAATGTCACAAAATTTTATTGATCCATGTTATCAATATCATATATATATATATATATATATATATCAACATAAAATGAAATCATTTTAAGATATCTAGCTTCTTCAAAATTACAATAAATACTTACCATTACAAATAATAATATTCTTTTGGCTAATTTTAAATATCAACAAGCCCAACTATTGTGGAAATGACCATGGATATCGTATGAATATATTTTAAAAAAATTATAACATTTGAATTGATGTTGCTCAAAATGTGATAGGATGCTAAAGGGTGTACTGAAAGAGAGATATCATGGAATCTCTTTTTTTTATAAACATGTATGTGTCTGTGTAAAGGAGCATTATTCATTGATTTTGAACAACTGATGGTACGCGGTGTATATGTGTATATACATATACACACACTGGCATATTGGTTATGTTAGATATTCTTGCATAAGTGAATGAAGATATAGTCCCACATCGCCAAAAACAAAGAAGTTTTTCATGTTTATATACTCCTTCACATCAACCTATATTGGCCCTTAGGCTCAGGTAATTTTATGCCGGAGGAAGGACCTATATGGCCATGGTATAAACATACGCGGGCCGTCCTCCCGTCCTACTGGACGGGTTCGGATCTAATGTGTTACCATCTTTCTGCTACGAAAAACAAAGCATGTTTTGAACAGTAGCTTTTCAAACAGACGCAAACAATGATGAACAAACACAACTGTTTCAAATGATGCAACTGTTGGTGATGGACGGATGAGACTGTTGGCTCAAAACAGAAATGACGGTTAGGCGTTGCAAACTACCGACAAACAAAAACAACTGTTAGACGCTGCAAACGACCGACGAATAGAAAAAACTGTCTCTTTATTTCAAAAGAACAGACAATCTTTTGAGAAAAAGCAACCGTTGAAAGCTATAAAAGAAAAGGAATATTGATCACATTCCTCATTTCTTTTTCTCCGTCGTCTTTGTCCTTTTTACTGTTCTCAAATCAAATCATTACAAATCACAGAGTAGACATACTTGTCACAATCTCGTGCAGATTATTCTGTTGTATCCTGAAAAACTTTGCAAATAAAGTTTTAAGAAGATTACTGCGGCAAACCTCGGAATTCCTTACTATTTTATATCGGTATCTTATTATAGTTAAGCCTGTCAACGAATACTTTCGGATGCGGATAGTGCCATATCCGCATCCGCAACCGAAATGATTTTCAGATATCGGATATCCGCATCCGCGGATACGGACGAATATCGGATATCCGCACAGCGGATACGGACGGATATCGGATAATTATCCTATCCGCTAACGACTGATAAATCAAGAAATATAAATTTTAACTTTAACATACATTTTTTCCAATCCAATTGATTATAAAAGTGTTAAATATAAATAAATATGGCGATAATAAATAGTTTTGAGCAGGTAATAAGCATTTAGTGCATATAATATAAACCACTAACTTAATAAAACATTAAATAAATATCTTTCATTATACTAAAATACACATAATTTATACTATAATCTTGACAAAGACCGGACGATAATTTTCGGATGCGGATGTTTTCATATCCGCAATCGTTTTTTCAGATATCGGATATTATCCGCTTTTCGGATACGGATGTGAACGGGTTTCGGATTTTTCGGACATCCATTGACAGCCCTAATTATAGTGCATCTGTGTGCACGTGTTTTCGTACAATTCTTACACTGTTTTTGCTGTTACTTACTATTTTGGTAATACGATCATCTACAGGTTATGAGGCATGCTTCCACACTACATTAGTCAACCAGGAGTGCTCGGTTCCATATGGGAGAGCACGAAGACCCCAACTTGGCTTAAAAAGAATGTTGCATGCACCCCAACTCGAAAGAGAGAGGTACATATATCAGGTGGCACAACGCGTTGATTGAACTCAAATCATAAAGAACCTCTGAACCAGTGTCTTTTCGCTACGCACCTTTGGTGCCCTCTCCCAATTGATCGAGTCGCCACAATTAATATATTGGACTTGGTATATTAGGCACCTCCTGATTGTCACCTTTTGTCAATTTCTTGTTAGTCGACTGCCTATAAACACACATACATACATATGCTTAATATATGCCTTTCAAAGGAAGTTGTGAATAAAAGCTATGATTAAGTACATTGTAATTTAAATAAACTAATATAGAAGCTTAAGTTATAAACTTAAACTTTGACATGTATATCAACGTAAATAGTTATACAATTAGAAGAATCGTAAAAAGACTTCAAAATAAAATATTAGAATATTAATGTCCTACATTTTTCTAAATCTCGGTCATCTCAATCGATATCTCAGCATGGAATCCCAACATAATGAAAACACAAAAATTCGATGGAAAACTCCTTTTACATAAATCAACTGAGGTGTTGATTTCTCAGGCAAGATTAAGTTCCAATATCAAAGCCCATATGAAAACTTTATCACCTGAATTTGGAAAAAGCCAAAATTGTGTAATAAATAGCAAAATAACAATTTAGATGGGCACGCGACCAATCGAAATGGAGGTTTTATGTCAATGGAAGCAATGACGCGAACAGATTGGTCATTGAATGAACGTAACTCGAGATATGGTCAAGTTCACGTGAATTAAGGTAAATAATTTGGTAACTGTGCACAAATTATTTTAGGAAAATTGAATTTCGTTCTGATGGGAAACAGAAATTCAAAGTTGGGGCAAAAAATTTAGATCTGTATAACTACCTCGTTTCCTCCATTTTTCTCATGTTGTCGTTGAAAAGAGAACTATATAGAAAGAAGAAAAATCAATTTGGACATAACATATATTAAATAACTATAAGGAAGAATTCAAATATATATATCGGTTAAAAGAAATATTAAGTAAATCTCTCATTTAATTCCTTTCATATATAACTGGTATCATTGATTCTTTTTACTGGTTTACTTGGCTTTATACTGGAATTGTAATTAGTAGAAACTTGCTTTATTTTGTTTACTCTGCAAATCATGCAAGTTTAAATCGTTATTTTGAGGTAGTATTTATAAATATTATAGTGTAAGCAAATCAATTTGGACATAACATATATTTTTGACAGTCTCACTATGAATTTTAGGATCCATGACGTAAATCCAAATGCACTCATTTTGCATTTTGTATGAGATCTCCCCCGATCGAAGATCGGATCTCAAAATCCTTGAGATATAATGCGATCAAAATCCAAGGTCTAAAACTTGATGGTCTAAAATAGCATTGACGATGTAATGCCTAAAGGAGGCTACATTAAAAATAGTGCAAATGAAATTAAAAAGATATACTCATTCAACTGGACTGCTTGTATGCACGTATAGTTATTTACCGCAAACAAATGATAAAGACAACATTCGTAGAATTTCCATCCAGTGTACCATCAAAATAACTTCTCAATGGACATTCAAAAAATCTAAAATCCATCTGCACCTTATCAGAAAAAAGATAAATATTTGTTATCCAAAAAAATAGATACGAATGAGGATATGAATGCATTTGCATCCAAAAATTATCTGTCCAGTTATTGCCAATATTATAATTTATATTATGTGTATTTTAGTATAATAAATGATATAAATTAATTTTTTTATCAAGTTATTAGTTTATATCATATGCATTTAATTCATATTAACTACTTAAAATTATTTATTATTATCGTATTTGTTTATTTGTTGGACTTCTATGGATGAGATTGAAAAAATTTATGTTTAACCAAAAAAATCTAAATTATGCAATCGTCGATGGATAGGATAAATATCTGATATTAGAAAATGATTTTGAACGTATATGTACCAATATCTGCATCCGACAGAGTTCGCTGACAGGCCTAAACATCAACCTTAATTTGTAGTGATTAATCTTTTCAAACATGACACAGGACTCAACTTCAGAATATTTGCCATATATCAAATGTAGACTTTACCTAAATTAGCATATGATTACTTATAACGGTAAAGTTAATTTATGGTAATTATGCATAAAATGAGAAGTAGAAATGATGGTTTAACATTAGTTTTGTAACATTACTAAATCAATAATATTGACTAGTTCATAAAGTAGATATAATATGCTGAGCTAACTCTCAAAAGTAAATACTTTGTTATAATTTATAGTTGAATATGGGATATTAAACCTGTTAATTTATCTAACCATAAAATGCCAATGGTACTACCATTTCTTTTCAGTAAATATTTCAGGAATATATCTGGTAGTGGTTATGTAGTTTAATGTTAAAATGTGAACTATAATGGAATTCATGCCATCCAAAATGGTTAACATGGTTGAAGAGAAAAGGCCAAGCAACAACAGTATTTGACCAAATTTCCATTTTGAATTTGCTTCCATTCAGGCTGTACCTCAACTTCATTGACGGATGAAAACATACACGCTCTATTTTTATGGTGTCAAAGGCTCCACCCAAGTTGTATTAGATGCTGTCTAAGATATATTCTTGATGCTTCTTTTATTGCTGTTGTTGTTATTGTGTTAGACTATACCTTCATAACGGTATAGCACTCCTCTCTACCCATAAGGCCATACCTTCATAAGATAAGGATTGAACGCCAAAAACCGTAAGGATGTAAATATAGCCAAGGCCAATTCTATTTTCACCCAAAATTCTCCTTCTACACCCCACCTTAAAAATATCATATTTTTATACTCGTTTTTCCCCTTTATTAATGATGAAATTAATCACAACCGGGCCCAGAAATTATAGTATAAAAAAACATTTCAGTCACCCTCTTCCATCGCAAGCATGGATGATGCCGCACGAAGCGGACGTGGTGGTAACAGCACCCTCACCCGTAGCGCAGGCGTGGATGACAACAACACCTCCGTTTGTCATCGACGAGGATGTTTGCTTTTCAAAAAACTACGTTGGGCACAAACGAGAGTACTAGTGAAACTCACCCTTGCAGTCAGCGTGGCGTTTTTTAAGACCCACACCCAGCTCAGACGTGGTTGTTGTTATGACGTAAGCTCCCAACTAGCTTGGTGTAAAACAAATAAAAATATAAAAAGTAGAAAAAAAAGGGAAAACGGTAAAATGGCACGGTGTGAAAGGAGAAACAATGGATGCAGTGATTTAGAAGTTTTTCTTGGGTGCAAAAGGAGAACCTTGGGGTGCAAATAGCCTGGGCTTATAGACAAAAGTGTCATCCAAACATAAACTAGGTGCAGCTGGTTTCAACAGGCGTTGACATGTTAATGAAATGTTACAATGCTAGCATAATTCCGATGATGTTCAAGGTTTTAGCCACTACAATTTCCGCATCAAACAAAAGTGTTGTGATTCCATAATTGAAATTCCTATAAAAGGTTCTACAAGAAAAACCTTGGAATAACCCAAATGATCCACGCTTGCATCCTCATCAGCCTACATGAATGAGAAACACGAACCAATCGTTTCAGAGACAATGCACATACAGATAAAATCGTAAGCTTTCATAGTCAATTGTATGCCTTTACCTCACTATCAATCCCCTCCCGTTCAAAATTTCCTAAGCTTCTTTCCTGAACCAATCATCAAAAAACTAATATAAGCCAGGTTAGTTTCTTTATATTAGAGAGAGAAAATAATACTTACGGTTGGAGACTGATCATCGTTACTGTTGCCTGTAAAAAGAAGCCAAAGATCTAGAATCAGATCTGAAAGCAATGCAACGGAAAACAGAAGATTTCAGAGAGTAATGCAATGCAGTACCTGAAGGGAATCGATTGTGGACACCGAGTAAAAAAGCAAGAGGAACGAGGAGAGAGAAGAAGACGAGAGCGAGCACCGTAGTTGTTTGACCTTTCCATCTTCTCTTCAATAATGCACCTGATCCGCTGCTCTTCGTCATCTACTTTGATTTAGAAAAGCAATATTATTGATCAATATTGGATATGTGACGTAAAATCTGATGAAACATTTTGTTTTAATTTGAGAACGGGAGAGAAACAAATGGAGAGAGTGTATTGGAATGATGAGGAAGAAGAGATGGAAATGGTTTATGTATGGTAGGTCTACAGATGCAGTTGTTTGGTTGTGTCACTTACGATTCATTTCTATTTCCTATTGTTGGTTCAGTTCTTGCAGTCCAGACCGTCTGGTTAAATACGTACTCTGTGTGTGGGATCAAGGAAATGTTTTTGCCTATGTTAGATTTTATTACTATCATATTTTTCATATGCTTATGTCCATCAATTTTATTTTTTTATTTAGCCTTAAACAAATGTAGCATCTTCATCTTTTTTAGAAAAACTCATGTACATTGTCTCAAAACATCATAAAAACAAAAAAATTAAACCTTAAAGACGATATAAAATATCTTTTTTTATCTAGTGGATGAAGTCAAGTAATGATATAGTAGATTGTTCTAATTTTGATGAACACAAAGAGGTTGGTTTAGTTTTTATTCCTTAAAGCATATTTTTCTACATGTCAGTCTTTTAGATTTGTTGCTTAGAGTTTTCTAATCGTTATTTTAGGATAAATTTAATAATCTCATGGCTAATAAAGATTTAAAGGATATAAAGTTTAATGATTTTGTAATTGAAAATCTTAATGTAAGTTATTGAATTGTGATGTTTTATCGTATAAAGTTCATGTCATTTTTCCTTTTTTTATTTTCCTTCGTTGTTAACTGGAAGATTCTAATCACAATAAAATTAAAAACGCATTTGTTATTTCGAATGAAGAAGCGTTTGATGTGGAAGAAGACGATCGATAAAATGCTTCAAAAGGCTTATAAATTGATTTAATATACCATTTTTTAAACTAATCAAGTAAGCATTTATTTAAATTTCCATCATCTTAAATACAGTCGAAAAAATAAATTTTATTATTTTATTTTTGATTTCTTGTGTAAGTTATGTGATTTTTGTAATTATATCTTAAAAAGAGTTGAATTTTGTTTACTGAAGGAGGGATAGCTGCTGTGTTTTGAAATATTTGGATGACTATTTACTTATAAAATAATAGCTAGTGTTAAAAACATGAAACAAAATTTTGTATGGTGGTCTTTAGTTAGGGGAGCCAGAAGAATTTTTTTGGATGTTAATAGTAGCATGGTATATTTTTTACTTGGAAAAACTTTGAGCAAATTAATTCTATTTTTACACTTAAATCTGCATTATATGCAATGAGCTTTTTTTTGAAGAAAATAAAAAAAATGTCCATATTTACAATAGCAGCAAATGATATATTCTAATTGCTTTACTTTTTACCGCTTCAAAACCTTAAACTATGTCTAATCCAATAAAATATAATAAATCAAATTCTTGTTATTTAGTAGTGAAAATTGATGAAGATGAGAATAATTTAGAGCTAGAATCAAAAGAAGATCATGATTTTGTTGTTGAAATATAAAAGGATTATGATTTTGGAGCAGAATCTTAAAAAAAAATTGTTTTTCCTTCTCATACGATAGGGGATGTAGTGCTTGAATTCGTGTTGGACAAAGCGTAGGTACCTAGTACATAAAAGAACCGCACAGGAAGCTTACTATGATTTTATTTTATCACCGTAGTTGCTCCGCTAGCAATGTATTTTTTCCCTTGTACTTGCCTCGCTAGGTGGTGCAATTCTGTTAGGTTTTTATGTGAATTCTAGAAGAAAAGAGAAATGAAATTGTAAATGACTAAAAGTTTCAAAAGGGTAGATTTGAAAATTTATGTGTATATAAAGTTAAAAAATGTATACAATGTTTTGTGCTAAATTTGGATTTTTGTAAATCAAAATAAGGTGTATGTATACAAGTAGCCCTTTTAGTAAGTATGTGTTAACCCGCCATTTGCCAAGGCAGTACACAGACGGATTTAACTCAACGAACTTCATGATCATCAAGGTAGAAAGTCCGGAGAGATGTTTAGCGGTTATATTTGAAACCATGGACTATAGTTGAATGGATTAGAATGGACAGTTCTTAAAAAATGGCTAAGTATGGAACCAGCACCCCTAGGAGAGGGATCGGATCGGAATATTCACTTTACAAAAAGGGATCGGAATAGAGGGATAGGAATAAAGGGATTGAATTAAACATGATGCACACAACACAACTCAATGATGATCGCTCCATAACTCAACGACCACTAGGCGGATTGGAGTGAAACTTTGGGAATAAGAAGAAGGGACTCTAGATAACCTACCCTAGGGATCGCTCATTATTTGGAGGAACGTGAAAGGATCGGCCCCTACCCCTATGTGGGGATTGACTATAATCAGCCTTTACAACATATTGCAACAATTAACATTGAAACTTAGAGACTAAACATAATATAACATGGAGAAGCTCCTCTAGGGGTCGAACATCATTTTGAGGAGTTTGGAGGGATTGGTCCCTATCCCTATTCAGGAATTGGTTTAGTTGAATTTGCAGTAATGATCCATCAATATATCAGGATCCGTAAGTGCAATTGACATGTAATTTGGAGAGCAAGGAAATAACGTCATGGGGGACCCACAATAGGGATCACATCCCATGATTCCATCAAAATAGGGATCGACATTGATCCCTATTATGGGCTCCGGTAGGCCCTAAACTTTTTGAGCAGGCTCGTCTTGGCTTCAGGGTTCCAGATTTGGGTTTTGAGCGACATATTTTCACGTCTTCTCCTATAAAAACAGTAAGCATGGCATCAGAAAATGGATCTTATTCCTGCTTCACTTCAACTTCTACCTAGGCTATACTGTTAATTTTATTCCCGGATATCACTGATCTATAACTGTAACCAGCAGTATAAACTAATAAAAGGAAAATCTTTGGAGTGGACGTAGGTCGGAGTTAGCCAAACCACTATAAATATGTGTCTCTCTTTACTTTCTTTCTATTTTAGTTTTATTATTCTTCAACTTATATTCTCTACATTATATTACTTGAGATCTGTGACTGAATATTGGTGCTTTCATATAACCAGGTGTTTGTGACCATTTTTAACGCTAACATTTTGGTGCTTTCACCGAGAAAGCTAGCCCCCGTGGATTTGGAATTCGGATTCGGAGTTTTCAAAAGATCCAGACTAAGACTTGGAATAATGGTGAAACAATCAACAAGGAGAGTGCTACCGGAAAAGAGGCCACCATGGAGGGAGTCATGACGCTTCCTTAGGAGCTGGAGCTAATCAAATATCTATCTACATCACCAGGGATGAAATGGAAACGATTGTGGATGCTACGAAGGAAAGGATGCTAAAAAACCAGAAGGAGATGATGTAGAATTTACTCCGACAAATTGGATAAGCTAGAGTGTGAGTCAAGGGAATTGAGTAGGAGGAGCTAATGATAACTTTTATCAAGGAGCTAAAGTAGCTGGAATAATCGGAAATCAGAACCGAGAACATGGAGATGGAGCTATTAGACAAAAGAATGGAACAGATCAGTCGGGGGCAGTCCCCGGCCATCTTAGAGGGATTGGCCCTGATCCCACCAGAGGAATCGGCCACGATCCCCAAAGGCTAGGAGGCATGCCTCTAGGTCTAGTTGATCGTGATGTTGGAGGACCTCCAGTCGGAATTTAGATGCTCGTCCGGAGGAGTATGTTTAGAAATTCCCTCATGAACTAGAATGGCAGTTTGGAATGATGATAGAAGACTACCGCTGGATGATAATAATAGGTTTGTAGAGATGATTAGGTGAACTATGCGTGGAGGATTGGTAAATAGGGATTCAGAGGATGTAAATAGATGTCCGTTCACTCCTAATATCAGGAATGCTAGAAATCCACTGGAGTTTAGACTACCACCGCTGGAAGTATATGACGGAAAGTAGGACCCAACTATGCATATGATGAGATATATGTGACACATAGAAGTACTGGAGGCATCGGAGGAGGTCATGGCAAGATTTTTGCACTTTATTTGATGGAATTAGCTGCACTCTAGTTTAGGTAGCTAGAGAATGGTTCAATAAGGACATGGAGCGAGTTGGTAGGTCGGTTCATGAGGCAGTTTTAGGTCTACATAATGAGACCTAAGAATGTTATTACATTGACAGCACTGAAACAGAGGACCAGAGAGTGTCTAAGGAGTTTCCTAACACGATTTAATGACGCGGCGACATCAGTGAATTGGCCAGATCCATCAATGGTTCTGATGGCAGTTGTATTAGGAATTGTCGATGGCACGGATTTCGAGGATTCATTGGTACGTGATCCACCTATGGATCTTGGAGGGTTTTATCATGAAGTAGAAAGTTTCCTATGGCAGGAAGAAGCACAAGCGATAAGCTGGTGGTGAACGTTGTGCACAATGATGGATCATCAGGAGATGCAAACAAGAATGACAAAGGCAAACAGAAACGGGATGATGGGTATGATAGGAAAAAAAGGCGATGGAAAGAGCAGGAGTCGAAGTTCTTCTCCTACTCGGATTTGACAGAAAGACTAAAATGGATTTATCTAGACACTAGGGGGCAAATCCCCAATCGAAAACCAACAACGAGGAATCCTATGGAGTGAGAGCGTATGTTTGAAAAGTATTGCTTATTCGACGATTTAAATGGGCACACCATGGATGAATGCAGGCATTTAAAGATATGATTGAGGAGCACGTCAAGAATGGAAAACTACTGTAGTACGTGAGGAATCGAGCAACGACGATGGAATAAGAGTAGCCAACGTCCGCATCGAACGGCAATAGGAATGGCCCTGGATCAGGATCACGGATCGTCATCAATTGAACGTGATGATAAGTACCGAGTTCAAGACTTGGACTTTGGCCACAATAATAATAATAATAATAATAATAATAATAATAATAATAATAATAATAAAACTCTATAATAAGGCGTCTAAGTCACTTACACATGTACGAGATTGAGGACGGTCCCTAGGCATGCTTTGAGATGATGATGAACTGTCATGCTTGGAGAGGCACCCTTTTTCTTTTCTAGTTTTTTGGATTTCTGGATGTACGAACTCTTTTTTATCGAGTTACTTATGATCCGCATTACTATGATTGATAAAACAGGACGCGACTATTGCCCGACCGGAGTGACGGGGCAGTAACCGCAAGATGCGAGTCCCTTCTTCGGAGAGCGATAGAATGAACTTGCACATGGATTAAGTCCTTGACCAGAGAGTCGAGGCTAGAGAATAAAACCCAACAAAATGTCAGGTATGGATTATGCTATTCAAGGATAGGTCGCTTCGCCATAGAGCAAAAAGATTGGCCTACTCATGTCGTTGAGTATGGATTACGCTTAGCAAGGGTCGAAAGAGACCACTATCGGCCTAGGACTTAGGCTAAGACATCACTTAATGTTCAGGGACATTGGACCGAAGTGCAAGAAGTAACGCCGCTTTGTCGGAGAGCGATAAGATTGGCTTACTTTCGTTGTTCCTCCTTCACTAAAGAGTGGCAGGATGGGGTTCAGCAAGAGCCCGGAGAGGTTACGATCGGTCTAGGAGGATGATGACATTATTATATGCCCTAAAAGGGCGAGAGTGCGGGGGTGAGTTGCTTCGCCGAAGAGCGACAGGATTGGCTTACTCGTCGTTATGTTTGGATTGAGCTTAGCAAGGGTCCGGAGAGACCATTGATCGGTCCGGAGAGACCATCGATCATTCCGGAGAGACATGAACTCGGATAACGATCTAGAGAGATCGTAGACTAGCTTACTGACTTCCAAGATTTTAAATGGTTAGGACTTGGATTATGACTTTGTGTGATCGTGAACTTGGATATTGACCCGGATAACTCACGGACTTGGATATCGGCCCGAAGAGGACACAGGTTTGGCTGGGTTACGGATTTGGTTAACGACTTTGGATGGATATGGATTCTAAGGATTTGGAATGAATTCAAAATTAGCTATCGAATCTGAAGATTCATTGATTTCATTAAGGGATTCTCGGACATACACGGGATAGCTCACGACGATTTGGATTGGCAATGTATTAGACTCTGATTGGATAATATGGATATCGATAGATTGTGGACTCCAGATTTTTTATTTATGACAATTCTAAGTACACCTTCCTACCGCATGGCATGTTTTGGGAGGCAAACCCGCCATTTTCCAAGGTAGTACACATGTGGATTTAACTCAACGGACTTCATGATCGTTAACGCAGAAAGCCCAGCGAGATGGTTACCAGGATTGGAGATCGGTTATATTTGAAAATATGGACTATAGTTGAATGGATCGGATGGACAACACTTAAAAATGGCTAAGTATTCGATTAGCACTTCCCTTAGGAGAGGAATCGGATTGGAATATTCACTTTGTTGAATCACTAGTTTTGATTCATGACAAAGCAATTTAGAAGAAAAAGAGAATACATGATTAATCTTGACAAAAAGAGACAATCAAAGGGCTATGGTGATATCGAGACTTTGAATCTATGTTTTCATTGTCTATTACTTATGGTTGAGTCTTAGAAATTTGTTAAAATCTATCCTCGAGTAATCCGCACTTCAATGTTCTCAGTTTTTAATCAAAACAGAGCTAATAGTGTAAAAACACTACAGCCAGTCGACTGGCTATAAACAACCAGCCGGTTGACTGGTATACATACACGAGCATGCACTGCTTATTTTTTTAAATTTGTTTCATAGTCAATCGACTGACCTACCCCGACCAGTCGACTGGCTGTACAAAATAACTGTTGTCTCCTCTTTTTAACCCCTTTAACCCTTCTTTTCACTTTAATTTCTTTATAATTTTTTCATCCTCCAGAAACCTAGCCCCCATTTTTTTCAAAAGAACTCTCAAAAACATCAAATTAACGGCTCCTCTAAGATCAAAACGATCAAAACAAGCTTCTTCATCTTTTTTGATACTCATGTTTGCCATTGGCTATATGACGCAACCGCAATTGAAAGATGGGAGAAAATGAAAAATTCTAGAATCTTTGAAGGTTCTTTCATGGTATACTCTGATTTTGGAGCTTATTCCTTCAAGAATTGATGCGGAGATGTAGATTAGAGTCACTACTAGACTACAATTCAAATCGCCACAACATCAACCATCTCAGAGTAAAGCTTTTCTTTGCAAATCTTAATCTTGGCCACCAACAACCGTCTGATTCAAATAATTGCGTATAGAGTTTGTATGTGGACAACAAGTTTTCTTTTCACTTGATCGAATGGCACATATCCTTCAACCTTCAAATGAAGGTATTGATTTGAATGATGTCAAGTGCAATACAAGACAGAGAGATAGAATTAGTCACATGTTCATGAATGACGATATGACTGCAATGTGTTCTAAGCTTCTGCGACGTAAAGCACGAATCATGCACAAGACTCATATGTAGTCTATTCTTCCACGAACAGGATCATATGAATTAATATATCCAGAAAATTTCAAAGCTCTTTATGCAATATAGGGAAATATACTCGTAAATTGGTTATGTCGTATTTTAGATGAATTTCTCATCTTCCTCTATCGGAATATGAACGTTAGTTACTTTGGATAGTATATAATGAGACTTTTTCTAGATGCTGGTGTTCGTCAACCTGATTCAGAATTCTCTACTGTCGGAATGATAAATATACGGACCATCAGTCTTATGAGGCTACCAACAAGACCTCCACCTATTACCGCATATGAAGATTGGAAGCGTTAACAAGCTCAGCAATAGTCTGGAGTCCTATAATTAGAGAGCCGAAAACACATCAAGAAGAAGGCGAAATTCGTTTAGCTTCCTCCTCCAGCACCCGTGAATCCATTGAAATCCTTTCCTGAAATCAACTTATACTGGATTCAAGGCTAAAGAAAATGGATAAGAAGCTTGATAAAATCAAAGGCTTCTTCTCTACTTTATGGAATGCCATATCATGTTCTTCCTCCACTGCTGCCACATCCATCGCCTAAGGCAAGCGTCCAACACCTTGATTTACATAGTCTACATCAGAGGAGCATACTAATAGCGATACTAGTGGAGCAGGAAGTGGTGCGCAAGGCACTTCTAGACCCGAAAAGGAGACTGCACCGGAAGGAGAGTATAATTGGGACCTTGATGAATGAGTTCTTTTTTGATTAGTTGGTAAGTTTGGTAGGTACTATTGTTATTTTCTTATTGGAATTCCTATTCTTCAGTTTGAACATTTAGATGTTTGTTTGCGTATTGATTATCTTTGAGACTTGTACCAATTAGTCTCACTTTGGATTTTCTTTCTGCACTTAGTATTGAAACTATTTTGACATGTCTCCTTTTTGTCGATGACAAAGGGGGAGAAAAATTGTACAAACCATTTTAATGCAGGTACAAGAAGTGTCATATATTCAGAGGGATTTTTTATATGTGTTATCTAGGATTATAATATACAGGCTGTCATCAATCAAAAAGGGAGAGAATGTTGAATCATAGTTTTGATTCATGACAAAGCAATTTAGAAGAAAAAGAGAATACACAATCAATCTTGACAAAAAGAGACAATCAAAGGACTATGGTGATATCGAGACTTTGAATCTATGTTTTCACTGTCTATTACTTATGGTCGAGTCTTAGAAATTTGTTAAAATCTATCAAGTAGTCCGCACTTCATTATTCTTAGTTTTTAATCAAAAAAAAGTTAATAGTGTAAAAACACTACAGCCAATCGACTGGCTATAGACAACCATTCAACTGACTGGTGTACATACACGAGTATGCACTGCCTATTGTTTTAAATTTGTTGCATAGTCAGTCGACTGACCAAAAACGACCAATCGACTGACCTAAACCCAACTGTCATATTTTGAATAGACATCTCCATTCTACGAAAGGTTGCGATCCTTTTCTGAACGGAAATGGAATCTCCTTTTGGTTAGAACTCTTCATCAGTGGTAGTAACTCTCTAACTACTATAAATACATGTTCCCAAACACTTCACATACACCGAAAATCATTCTAACTTTCTTATATTCTTCTTGTGCTCTCATACTTACATTCAAATAGCAAACAAGCATTTTATTGCTTTGAATCTTCAAATAAACTTTCATAATCTTCGATTCTTAGCATTACCTTCTCTTCATATCTTCGCATACACTTCATGTACTTGGGGATTTGATTATAGGAGGTTTGTACTATCAGAGACAAATCGGTGTTATTAAGAACACACATTGTCAGATATTCTTTTGCATTAGGGAAGTCCTCTTCTGCTGCTGAGGCGAAAATCCTGTTTTGCTGCTCAGGTGTCTGTTCTGCTGCTCAGACTGTGTATACCTGTTCCTCCGGATTAAGTGAGGATTGTTGTTTTAGTGAAATTCTAGAAGGAGTCTGGGACTGGACGTAGGACGGTGCTCCGAACCAGTACAAAAATCTCTGGTACTATTTTTTATTATTATACTGCTTTTATATTCTGCACTGTTTACTACATTGCTATTATCTTTATACTCTGCATTATTATATTCATATTGCATGGTCCTACAGACTTTCACACTTTACAAAAAAGGGATCGGAATGGAGGGATTGGAATAAAGGGATCGGATTAAACAGGATACACACGACATAACTCAACGATGATCTGCTCCATAACTCAACGACCACAAAGTGGATTGAAGGGAAACTTTGGGAATATAAAGAAGGGACTCTACAGAGTCTACTCTTTGGATTGCACATCATTTGGAGAAACTTGGAGGGATCAGGCCTTATCCCTATATAAGGATCGATTATAATTAGTCTTCATAACATTTTGCAACAAAGATCAATCAATAACTCGAGTTCTACAAAACCAATTGGCATGAAACTTAGAGATTAAACATAATAAAACATGGAGAAGCTCCCCTAGGAATTGCACATCATTTGGAGAAGTTTGGAGGGATCGGACCCTGTCCCTATTCAGGGATTGGTTTAGTTGAATTTGTAGTAATGATCGATTAATATCTCATGATCTGTAGGTACGATCGACATGAAATTTGGAGAGCAAAAAGATAACATCATGAGGATTACACCCTATGATTCCGTCAAATTAGGGATCGGCACCGATCCCTATCATGGGATTCGATGGGCCCCAAACTTTCTAAGTAGGCTCGTCTTAGCTTCAGGGTTCCAGATCTGGGTATTGAGCGATATATTTTAACGTCTTCTCCTATAAATACAGTAGACATGACATCAGAAAAGCGATCTTCTTTCTACTTCACTTCATCTTCTACCTAGGCTGTACTCGCCAATTTTATTCTTGGATTTCATGGATTTGTAACTGTAATCAGTAGTATAAACTAATAAAAGGACAATCTTTGTAGTGGATGTAGGCCAGAGTTAGCTTAACCACTGTAAATCTGTACTCTCTTCACTTGGTTTCTGTTTTAATTTTATTATTCTTCAACTTATAATCTCTACATTATATTTTCTGAGATCTATGACTGGATATTGGTGCTTTCACATAACTAGGTGTTAGTTACCCTTCTGACACCACTTCCTAATATACTTAATAACATTTGGAGTAGTAAATATGCATTAAATAGACAATGTACCTAATATATTTTTAACGTGTTTATACATCCATCAACCATCAATGTTGATGGAGTTTTATGACCTCTTATCATCCAATATTATTATGTCATCCTTATATATAAGCTCTAATAAATGACTAAGTTTGATCAAATCATTTCACCTATGATTGTTATAATGTTAAATATACCATTACCAAGCAATTGATAGCAAATATTGAATTATATCGGTATATAAGTACTATTGGTGTGGTAACGGTATACTTACCATTATTCACGGTAAATCTTTCGGTAAAAGATGTCAAAACCAATACTAACGGTAGCTTAATCGATTTTATTTTTTCTATTTTTTCACCATTTTATTAATCCTAATCATGGGCACTTTTAATGATATTTCTTTCTTTTTGAGGAAAATCACCAACAAACAACACATAAGCTAGCCAACATGCTTGGCTAAGCAACATCAAGGAACAACCCAATAGAGGAAGACCAACACGCCTGGTTTAATACCATAAACGATACCATGAAACCTAAGTTGTTCATATCGTATAATATCATTGGTATATTGTCGATATAACTCATATAGCTCCTTAATTGATATTTTTTTGAAATATAGTTTAAAATATTGTTATTGATGTACCAGCTGATATATGTCAATATATCGCTTCGATTTTTATGTTAGAATACCTAATATTTTTTAAGTATATCGATCATTATTTTAGGTTTGAAGAAAATAAAATTAAAAAAATATCTTGACATTCTCAATGTTTATTTTTAGTACAAATGATAATATGTAGATCATATTAGAAATTTCAGTGCACTAATTTTTTTTGTTTTAACCATAATTTTCTAGTTTTCTACGTTAGTCCTTCAATAAATAAAACTATATTTATTCCATTGTCGCATCAAACCACATCCAAGATTTTAAGTAGACATTTGGAGTTCTAAGGCAGTACAATATGAAGCTAAACCTATTAAAATGCACCTTCGCCATCAAGTCAAGAAAGTTCTTAGGATATATTATGAGTGCACGTGTCATTGAAGCGAATCCTAAGAAGATCGAGGCAATAAGAGGGATGGGAATCCCAAAGAACCCAAAGGACCTGATGAGTCTAAATGGCAGAGTAGCAACATTAAGTAGTTTTATATCTAATGCATCAAACAAATGCATCATGTTCTTCAACCAGGTGAAGGAAGTGCAAAACTTCGAATGGACCGAGGAAAGCGAAGCTGCATTTTAGAATCTAAAGGATCGTTCTAGTCAATACTCCTATATTATCAAAACCAATGACAGGCGAGGACTTGCACATTTATTTAGCAGTAATTGATAAAGCTATTAGCGCTACAATGATATGAGAAGTCGAAAGAACCCAAAGGCCTTTACTTCACAAGCAAGAAACTGTTAGGAGCAGAACAAAATTACTCAATCATTGAAAAGCCGACTTACAATTTGCTCCCTATAGCAAGGAAGCTACGACCCTATTTTCAAGCCTATCCTATCAAAGTCCTTACAGAAAACCTCTAAGGCGGATACTGTAGAAGCCAAAGACGTTGGACCACCTATTGAAATGGGCGATGGAGCTTAGTCGGTATGACATCACTTATTGTACTAAAATTGCAACAAAAGGCCAGGTGCTTACAGACTTCATCATAGCATGTCATTTACTAGTTGAATCCTAATTAGAAGAAGAAGAAGCAAGCACCCTGCATTTTTGGCAGTTGTTCGTAGATGGAACATCAAATGAATAGGGGCAGGAATTGGATATATGCTGATCACTCCAAATGAATAGAATTTGTACAAATCAGTGCAACTCGGTTTCAAATCAACCAAATATGTGGAGGAATATGATGCTCTCCTCACAGGCCTAAGAATGGCCTAGGTAATGAAGGTAACCTCATTAAAATTCATAGTGATTCCCAACTGCTTGTGAACCAAGTGTAGGGCGATTACCAAGCGAAGGAACCAAACATAGCCAAATATGCAGAACTGTCTAAGAAGTTGCTAGAATAGTTCGAATAATTTGGGATAGAACAAATTCTGTATGAAAATAACTCATCCGCGGATTCCATAGCAAAACTTGCTAGTACCAAATAGCTAGTGAAATGAAGGTATTATCAATTGGATATCAAGTAGGGGCAAGTATAACAGAATCATATCAGATACAAGTCCCAACTCGAGCCCAGAGGGCAGCCATTCAAGGAAAGGAGACAATAGAGAATCAAGAGCAACCCTTGGTTGAATCCTCGCTTCAGCAAACTAAGGATAATAACTGGATGACTCTTATTAAGCAATTCCTACTAAATGGAATCTTACCCCTGAACCAAAATGAAGCTTGAAAAATAAGATACCAAGCTCTGTACTTCTCCTTCTTTGATGGCACATTTTACAAGAGTGGGTATTCAATCCCTTATCTCAGGTGCTTTTTTAAAGAAAAGGGTGCATGAGACATCAGTGAGGCATATGAGGGCCAGTGTGGAGATCACTCGAGGGGAAACAAATTAGCAAATAAAGTATTAAGGCATGGTTACTATTGGCCTATAATGCTTCAAGATGCAAAGGAATTTGTAAGGAGATGTGACCGATGTCAACAATTTCAAGTATTCTCAGCCAACCATCCCATGAGCTTATACCACTTGCAAGTCCATGGTCGTTCAATGTATAGGGGCACAGTCCTGATAGGACCACTTTTATTGTCAAAGGGAGGAGCTAAATATGCCATGGTGGCAATAGACTACTTCACTAAGTGGGTAGAGGCAGATCACTTGACCATGATCACTGTGAAGAAGATAGTCATTTTCGTAGTAAGAAACATAATCATAAGATACGGGATTCCTCATAAGATCATTTCATATAATGGCACCTAGTTGTAAAGTAAAGAATCCACTGAGCTTTATTAGAAGAACGACATAATAAAATGTTTCTCTTCATTCGCTCACCCACAAGCAAATAGGCAGTTAGAAGCTACAAAAAAACTATCAAGAAGCTGCTAAAGAAAAGGCTACGGAAAACTAAGGGGAAGTGAGTAAAAGAACTTTCTTTAATACTATGGGCTTATCGAACTTCGACTAGATCTTCGACTGACTATATCCCTTTTTCATTAACCTATGAATATAAAGCAATGTTATTGTAACAACCCAAAAATTCTAACAAGTATTTTATTCTTTTATTTATAAACTTTGGGGTTTTAATTTACAAAAAAGTTGATTTTTTTAATTTAATTATAAATAGTCACCAAAATTTATTTAAATATAAGCAAAATTCTATAATTCTTATTTTGGTTAAAGTTTAACATTAATTGAAATTTTAAATCTAAATTCTAGTTTCCAAATCTTTTAATTCAACTGGATATATTCGGAACAACATTTTCCGCTTTTGTTTTTTTATGTTAGATTATATACTTTTTAAATTGAGTAATTAATAGTTTTACTTATATATACCAGTTCTTGGTAAATGATGAATGAATCAGATGGATGTAAATAAATCGTATTTTAATTAAGTAATAAATTTTAAAATTTATAGTGTATATATAAGCTTTATAAAATGAACATTTTAAATTGTATGTTCGTATCCATTTGATTTATTTAGTTAGCATACAAATAGTACACAATTAATGAAATACTCTTTAAACGTATATTTTACTAAATATAAGTAGTGAATAAATAAGAAAACGCATAAATTTAAATGCGTTACTTTTATTTTAATGTGGGCGTATGGTTGATTTGATTAATGCATCTATCGCATTCTTAATAAAAATTTATTACCTTAACTAAATAAATAAATTTATCTGTAGCCTTGCATTCCAAGTGGGAAAGAAATGATTTCCCTAGCCGTTCAATTTCTTTTAAATCTAGCTTTGATAAGTTACGTGTAAATTTCTACGCTTCCCTTTTTCTTCATTTTTATAATAGGAATAAAATATCGAAATTTGCGTAGCCGTTTCAAGCAAATTTATTTCTCTTTAGACATTCAAAATCCATTTCAAGATTTCTTGAAGTTCACGTGTAAACTTTACACGTTCTTTTTGATTCAATGGTTTTAATTTGGTATAAAAACTCTTTTATTTACTTACCGTTCAAAACATCAAATATTTGCTTGCCACTTTTGCATCGGGTTTACTAACTTATCAGCAATCCAATACGTATGGAAACTTCCTTGCCTCTCGGGTATAAATTAATAGGAATATATTCCATAGCCTGATACACAATCAATGCAATCGTGTATAATTGATTTATACCTGTATTCTCTCACCTCAATCAATGCAATCGTGTATAATTGATTTAAATTTATTTTTTGCCTATATTCTCTCACCTCAATCAATGCAATAGTGTATAATTGATTTAAATTTATTTCTTGCATATATTCTCTCACCTCAGTTAACACAATCATGTATAATTGATTTAAATTTATTTCTTGCCTATATTCTCTCACCTCAATCGACGCAATCCTGATAAATATAAGCCTCGTACACAAATAGTTTTCAATTGCATCTCAACATTTCCTTCATTTCTTCTTGCGTGTGTGAGCTCTAAAGGTATGGCCTCAATTTTTTTCTTTTTATTATATTTTTTTCCATGCTTTGCTTCTCCCCTCCCTGTCCTCTACTTTCAATATATTTGACAAATCCATCTTTATATTTCAACCCGCGTTCATAAATTTTCACCACATTGGTTCATCTTCCTTCTATATTGCGTGTGCTTCATACATCAGGTAATGGCTTTATAATAAATTTGTTTCCTTCTTTTGTTTTTCCTTGGTTTTCATTTTCTGTCTCACACAAAGGCTCTCCCATCACCACTGCCTATTCACCTCACCAACGTAGCACCTTTCCGCTTCGGTCACCTCAGCAGCTCGCCGAAGCCACCATCCCCCGCTCGAGCGTTGAAGCATCAGCACTTCTATGTTTTACATAAGGTATATTAGTTATATACTTTGTTGTGCTTACAAGTTTCACATGTTGGTTATATATTATACGTTATATATAAGCATGTACCAGTCAAGTGTTGTACGTGTAGTATCTTATAAGGTTTATTTTATATATTATATAGGGTTAATCTGTGTCACAGCTTTGGTTAACTTTGAAACAAATATACCTATTATATCTTAATTGTTTTATTTGAACTTGAAGGTAAATTTTACTGATATAGACTTCAATATGTATGAATAAAACATTTAACATTATAACAGTCTCCATTTAATTGATATTTTAGCATAAAACTATATCTACATTTTTTTAATGTTTAATGCTTATGTGAATTTTAAGCCAAGCTTTTCAGAGACGTATATATACGTTAGTCTTATATTTTATTTGCTATTATAAAATATTAGTAATATACATATTTTGAAAATATAATTAGATTTTTATTCCTGTTCGAATATAACATATATTAGTATGGCAGCTGAGTGTTGTAAAAGCATTAGTGATTAATGTTGTAAAATTAAAAATTTAAATGTATAATTTTCATCTTGATTCTAGTGTATATATGTAAAGTATATTTTGTTTTTTCTCTTTTCTGCAGTTATTCGTATTTATATAAATACGTTGTTACATGGTTTGTATATGATAGTTGTTGAGTCGATTTTATAAAACTATGTTTAAAAGTTTCCATTTTGTTTAACAATAATTGTAATTTTACAAGATATATATAACAGTGGTTTATATATGTATATAAATTTTCAATTTACATACATGACCTTTATGTATTATTCAAGTGCATGATCTATTAGTCTTGTTTATATGGATATAAAGGGACAGACTGTATATATTGGTTTCTTTTATAAAATCTGTTGTTTATGTATAAAACTATGTGTAAGTTATATTGTTTAAATAAATATCTATTTAGCTAGTTCGTTTTAATTTTTGTTATAATATAAATAGCTATAGTACAGTTTCCTATACGTTATGTTATATGGATGATGTTATATATATTTGTTTATTTAAGTTATTGTTTTATATCGTTATATATATGTTAATTTGTTAAAAATCTAGTGTACGGTGTTTATTTATATCTCAGGTTTTGGTTGTTAAAATGCATAGTGGTAGAGATAGGTAGTTATATTATACATCTCACATATTTTGGGTCTAGTCGTACAAGTGTTATGACGATTTTTCAGCGTATAAATTATACTGATATAAAATATATGTTGATTTTAGTAGACGTGTTCAATTTAAAACAACGATGTTTGAAATATATATATATATATATATATATATATATATATAATTTTATTTGTGTTTGAATTAAATATCGATTTGAAAATATACGTTTTAAATTGAAAATTATATATGCAATGTATCTTCTTCATCGATCCCGTTTTGATTTGAATTCGTCTATTCCTATTTATCAGCTTATCCGTGATTCGTGCCAATCTTGTTCATTTTGGAAATTCGTTCTTGTATTCGTAACCCATTTCAAATCTCTCTAGCCTCGAAAGGTGAGCAATCACTCACGATTAACGTTCTTTTATTTATTAAATTTGATTTCAATTGAAACGAAAATTGAAATATGATGCTGTTAGTTATTTACATCGCTATAGATGTTGTTATTTGCAATTGTTCACCTGTGGGATATGACACCATATCCTGTTGTTTATATTATATTGTTATTGATGATATATGCCTGTTATTTTATTGTATTATCTGTTATCACTCTGCAAGTTCCCTGTAGTTTAGAATTCACTATGGGTTGAAATGATACATACCCGAACAGACTTTAGAATAGGATAATTTCGTTATGGGTTGAAATGATAAACCTAAGCGATTTTCAATTAAATTGAATTTGGGATTGCGGGTCGAAGTGATATCTACCCGTATATTTAAATTTCAGATTGAAATGATAAATAACCGTATCCCTTGACCATAGGGTAGGAAACTATATACAGACACCGTTTATCCATATATATATATAAATGTTTTGAAAATAATTTCTATGGTTTTGGAAAGAAAAATATAGTTTTAATAAAGACTGATTCTTAGAATATTATATATATAAAAATGAAAATTTTATGTGTAGACCTAATAATAATATTTAATCTAATTGAGATTGATTTAATACATATAATATGTTTAAGGATTCATTTAAACTTATATTTCAAAATAGATTTGGTAAAATTTTGAATAAGCTAAAGTTGAGAAGATAAAGTTGAATTAATTGGAAATGATATTTAATTAAGAATTATATTCAATTAAATCGATTTGAAACTATTGAATTCGGGATTTAAGATGTGATTTTATAACGTGGTTTTGGTAAAAGGGATTAAATGGGCATTTTAAGTTTAAATAAATTTGAGGAAATATTTTGTAAAATGAAATCTAAGGCTATTTAAATGATAATGAACTTGTTAAGTGGATATTTCCTGACTAAATAATAATGACGAAGCTAAATCAAGATCTATATGAAACTGTTAGATTTACCTTAAAATATTGAATATTAATGCTTTGAATATAACGAAAGTGTAAATGGTTATTGGAAGCTAAATTGAATTAGTGAATTGAGCTTTGAGTAAATGAGAATTTGGAACTTGAGTTGATTAGAATCAATTTGTGTAGTTGAGGAAATTTCAAATATTTTACTTTATAAATTATTTAATATATATATATATATACACACTATTTTGGAAAATAGATATATTTGAAAGGGAAATGATGTTTTGATTTTGAAGTATAAATAAAATTGAATGACCACGGTGTTATAGTGTATATTTCTACCTTGTAGATAGTTCTGCAAATCCATAGGGGATGGTTATCCCAAACATCCTTTGAGTTACTTATATTTCAGTTGATATTTCACTTGAGTTGGATTTATTGATATAAGAATGTTAATCCTGACTCGAGTGTTTGTGTTTTGCTTTTCGCTCGGGTCAGACTGAGTGATACAGCTTTTGAGACTTACATTCAGTGTTTGGAGCTTCGTTTGGGGATCCAACTGTCGATTCCGCTTTCAGCCCTTCCAGTTGATAGGTTCAGAGAAGTCACCTGCTCGTACTGGAGACTTCACCGCATATGAGATATTCTGTTGTATTTTTATTTCTAACTCTGATGTTTATATAGTAGCTTCATGAACTACTATTTAATTATTCTGCTGCGTATTATTATACTACTCTGTATCTGTGATTCTGTAATTGATGTATTTTACTGCATATGCTGAATTTTGCCATATTTAAATTAACAATCTTATATGTTGAGCAATTCAAGTTCGGCATGTGCGGATGCGAATGGTTGAAAGTAGCAGGTCTGTTACAGTTGGTATCAGAGCTTTGGCTCTAGGAAAACTTAGCATATATGGTAAATTTATTTACAGAATCACTTTCGTTCTAGCTTGAATCTCTTCCTGTTTGATTCGGTTTCCTTTGACTTTTGGAACATTCCCCTCGGTTCTAAATCGATTCTTGTCTTTCCCTATTCCTGTTTTCTAAAATTCTGGAGTATCCCATAACTCTACTGAATGATTGAAAAAGGGAGTGAAAGCTCCTTTACAAATTGGCATTGATTCATCGAATATTTCTATATCCTCGGTTTACAATGCTGCTATATCTTGGTATGCCGAATTCTATCTCTGGCGATCGAATGTCGATTTGCTTTAGAATTCTGCATCGATCATATTCCTGAAGTCATGGTTGACCGGTTAAGGTCGCCCATGATTTATATCCATCTTCTATTTTAAAATTTAATTATCTCATCTTCGTTTGAGCCTAACTTCGAATCAAAATTCTATTTGATTAGAGTTCCTTTATTTTGAACATCTATCTTGTTTGATTTTGGACTCCTTGAATGATAGGAAACTATTTTGTAAATGGCAAAATCAGAAGAGCGGAAAGTAGCCCGTCGAACACGAAGAGCACTAGCCCGTAAGGAATGGGAGGAAGCAATCGAGGAGCAAGAGAGGATGTGGAGAGAAAGGGCAGTACCTGGTCCTTATGACAATGTTATTTGTTATCGGTGTCAGGAAATGGGGCATTATGCAGCCATGTGCGGGAAGAGAGATAAGGGAAAAAAGAAGGTGGGCAAGCGCTATCGATCCGAGATTTCCTGCTTTAAGTGTCGTGAGAAGGGACACTTCCCAAGTCGCTGCCTGAAAGTGAAGAAAGTGAAATCGGCATCCACTTCATCAACCGACAAGCCAACCATTTGCTACCACTGTAGGCAGACTGGACATATAGCCAGAGATTGTTCTGAAAGACAGCGCAGAAGGCTAGCTGTGTTGCGTCCTGCTCGTGCTGCTGCCTTTCCTAAGTTCACTAGAGAAGATGGGAAAATAGTGTACTCATGCAAGAAATGTCATAGTTGGGGGCACCTTGATGTGGAGTGTACTGGACCCGTTGAATCACCACCCGGCAGAAGAAATACGGATGCTTTGTTCTTGTAGAAGTATGGACCAGTGGAATATGTTTGTTATCAGTTGTATAAGTTAAGTTGTATTAAGTGAACTCTATTATATCCTTTACCTAGTAAAATTCGATGTGTCGAACTTAAGATTTTAATTATACTTTAGCATTTCGTTTGATCAAAATGTATGATTTTTCACTAATAAAAGAAATTCCCATGAATTGATATAGGTTAATATACCTCGAAATCTTGGTTAGGATTCTCATTGAGTAGGATCCCTTTTTGAATTTGACTTCGTCCTTTATCTCATTCCGATATTCATTCTTGAATCAAACTTTGAAAATCGGGTTTGTTTGTATTTTATAAATTGTTTTATATATCGAAATTATTATTCTATGTATAAGAGGTGTTAACGCTTAAATTTAAACGCTAACACCCCGGTGTGTGAAGTGTAGTTGTGAAAGCACCACCCGTTGGTACGGGAACAAGATACAAGTAAAGAAATTGCAGAAAAGCAGTAAAAGACGACAGTTTTATAGTGGTTCGGCCCAAAATCGAGCCTACGTCCACTTTGATCTCTTTATTGCTGAACAAGTACAACTTATACAACTTTCTTCAATTACAATCCACTCTAGTCTGTTAGTACAAACTTTGACAGAGAATTATCTTTCAAACTCATGATGAGTGATGTAGATTCTCTCTCTTGGAATTTGATGTAATGTCTTCGATGTTCGGAGTGCTCGAAGTGTTGCTTGGGTCGAGGAAATGGCAGAGTATTGGCGCTTCAAGGATGAACCCCAAAAGTCCCCTCCATGTTGGAAATGGTCGTGTATTTATAGGGGTTTTCGGTCTTAAGTTGTGAGTCGTACCCGACTCATGGGTTACTCGTGGCCGAGTCAGGTTAGGTCGTGGACGACTCATCATGTTGAGCTCAAACTCGCCTTCGGTCTCCTGAATATAGCACAAGTCCTAATCCGTTCACGAGTCATCCCTTTTTAGTATGGACATCATAGCAGTGGACTACGACTTAGTGACCTTAGGTCGTGGACGAGTCATGGTGAATTGTCTCATATGATAAGTCGCGGGCTTGTTAGCGGCTCATGGTAGGTCGCGGCCGACCTACTGGATTTGACTCTTGGCTTGGTCCAATGTTATGCTCCTGTTTGAATGAACGATACAAGTGATAAGTCGTTCCCGAGTTAACCAAACACGACATCCTTTGTGCTAGCATGGGTCGTACACGACTCATCATAAGTCGAAAGTCGTCAACGACTTATGTGTTGTTGACCCTTCCTTCCAATGTTTTGAGTCGTTACTCCTTTAGGTCGCATAGCTTTCCTAGGCCGTTCAACCGTAGCCATTGTTAGGTCGCAACATGTTTTAGGTCGTAGGTCGTTCATTTCCTTAAGTCGTGCCATCCTTAACTCGTAAAATCCTTAAATCGTGGAGGCCTTAAGTCGGAGACTGCTTAACTCGTAAGTCCTTCTGGAACTATTTGCTGCCTTAAGTCGTAGGTCGTAAGCTTCCTGAGTCGTAGTTCTTAGGTTGTGGGCTCCTCAACTCATAGATCTTATCTTGTGGGCTCTTATCTCGTGGACTCTTTAACTCGTTGGTGAAACGGGATTAACACTTGCCCCTCGAAGCACACGTCTTAAGCCGTAAGTCGTGCGCTTCGACTCATCATAACCCGTGCCGATTCAAGTTCCAGTGTCTCCAGGTATAAAAACGCTTGAGTCATTTCTCCTCTCCCACTTCTTATCTCGCAGCCGCATCCGCCATTAGAGACTCTCCAACCTCTCAAAAGCAAATCTGAGCTTACTGATCATTAATCCATCCTTTCCTCCACATCGCGTAAGTCATTTTGAACTTCAATCCAACCACGACCATCGCTAAGGCATAAATTTTCGCTTCCTGTTCCCAAATCACCGCCGTATGTCGTACTCGGGCTTTGAATTGAGTTGTGAACGATTCTGACCATTGTTGGCTACGTTGTTGTTGTGATCCTTTAGATTATAACATCGCGCTTGATTCGCCGTACACTTGAAGCGATTCGAATTGGTTTTTGGGTGCTTTCTGATGATGTGAGGAGAAGATGATGAATTACAATATCTCGATTTGACCGGCCCGTGGGTTCGGAGGAGATGAGGAAGTTCTTAACGGGTTAACGGGCTAGAAAGGAGTTGACTGGTTGAGGAAATGACTTAGGATCTCACGACTTAGTTGGTTTTGCTTTTCGGCCACTGATTCTGAAATACCTTGCAATCACAACCGTACACGACTTAATGCTTTTAGCCATAAACCACAGACGACTCAAGCTATAAGTCGTGAACGACTTAAGCCATAGGCCGTGAATGATTCAAACCATGAGCTGTGAACGACTCAGCACTTGCTACTTTCCCGTGACTCATCCTTTAAACCGTGCACGACTTAAACCATAAGCCGTGTACGACTCAGCGGCTTCCATGCGACCCAGTAGCCTTTACTATTGACTTTAATCCGACCTAGCAAGTTTTACGACAAAATCCATGAGTCGTAACCGGGTTAGAACTTAGAAGGTTTCTTATTGCTTTGATCTGGAGCCTTCCTCCTGTTCTTTGACTTACGACTCATAGTACTGCCGACTTATAACATCAGTGGTTTAGAGTTGGAGTAACCTAACTTAACTCGCCTCACTTTCCTTAGGTCGTAGTCGAGTCATCTAAATAGCCAACGACTTAGCTTAACCCGTACAAAGAATCCTTGAGTCGTTTACGACTTAGTACTTGTAAATTTTGTTTGAACTCCGAATTATTGCATGGACTCTGAACTGCTATACTGCTGCATTTTTTTTTTTTTTTTTTTTTACAGATTACTTCAACTTGTAAGCTAATAATCTGTTAATACAACATTCACAGAAAACTGGGACGAATATACTGTCATTGATTGCCCACATCGAACGACAGATTAGTTAATGATAGATGATTAACTTAAATAAATCGTGTGAACGAAGTGCTACCGATTTCAAGTGGAATATTAAAGCAGCACTGGATTAGTCAATTGAAACTGACCAGCCCGCATTAATATTATGCTTGAGCTTTAAATAACAAGTTCCGAAATTACCATAGTCAATCAATCGTCAACCAGTTTAATTCCAGTTATCTTTACTTGTTATTTTTTTTTTATTAGCTTTGCACGACACTTCACACTTTTTAGGAAACGTGCACCTTCGCATTTGAACATCCAGTTGCTTGTGTAGAATGACCTCTCATCAAGAAGAGCCGATGGGCCAGGCTGAAGATGTCTTTCCAGTAGCCATCCCTATAGACAACCCTCCGGAGAGAACATCCACAACTTTGAATCAGCGGGTGTTTAACCAACTGCGCGTCCAGTTTGGCATTGATGACGCTGACATCTTATTTCCGGGGCCAAATGACACTGCTGACAATCCTCCCTACGGCTTTGTTGCAGTCAATCGCCAAATGTGCTTAAGTGGGGCGATTCCTCCTTTTAACGACTTTCTCCAACAGTTCCTGCTTCGGTTGTCTATCTCTCCATTCCAATTACACCCCAATGGCTACGCCATTCTGATGGGGTTATGTGTTCTATTCAGGAGAGTTTTGGATCGATTACCAAGCTTCGGGGAGATCTGCTATTTTTGCTCATTCACGAAAACTAAAGACCATCCCTCCATCGTGGTTGTAAGAAGCGCTCGAAATCGCAAACTTATTACTGATCTCTCCGAAAGCGCTCACGGATTTTTGAATCAGTTTTTCTTTGTTCGCTGCCCTCCAGGGTTTTATGCCATCTGGAGAGTGGGAAGTAAGATTTCCTGTCTCTACTTTTTCCGTTTTGAAACTTTCTTGAGATCTGAACTCTCAGCTGCTAATTTCATTCTTTTCCTGTTTTTAGCACTTCCACCCCCTGCTAGGGACCCAAGTCTTAAGCAAATTTTTGAAAGATTAAATGCCGTGCCGGTAGAAGAAAGGAGCATAAAGTTTCTGCTAAACGATGAACTTTTACATCAATACGGACTCCTCCATCTCTCTCGCTTTACTCGGCCTCGTGAAGCTCCAACGGAGGTTCCTGATTCTCCGGTGAAAACTCCTGATCTTCCGATCTCCACTAAAGAGCACATACGAGGAGAAATTTCTGCAGAAACCTTATTAGTAAAGTGCTCTACTCCCAGAGACGATACGGGACCTTCCGAAAAGCCCTCACTTGCTCCCATTATTGAAGAAGAAGAGGAACCCCTTTCCCAAACCAGGAAGAGTGCTGACAAAGGAGATGATGGAGGGAATCAGGTTGGGCATGGCGGTGATGACGTCTTTGGGGATTTAAGTGACATAATTATTACTTCCCAAGAGCTCTTTAAAGAAGACCCTGCTCATGGTAAAGCTATACCTCCGACGATTGAAGCAACATCTGCCCTCCAACAGACTCTAACTCCTTCATCTCAAGAATTGTCATCAACAGTGAAATCTATCACTTCCCCCCAACAGAGGAGTGGTTCGTTAGTCCAACGCGAGTAGCTTGCACTTCACACACAACTAAGGATTTTCCAGCACATTTATGCACTTATCTTCTTATACTTTAGAGATTTCTAAAGCTTATCTTTTCTTATTTCAGATTCTTCAATGACACGCGGCGGATCGTATTATCAGGATTTCCAACGCTACGGGGGGCGTGGTCAATATGATTATCGGCGTTACTTTCCCTCCTATAGAGAGTCTGACGAAGAGAGGGCTGCTCGAAAGGCTCGTGAAAGGAGGGATGCAGAAGAGCGTTATGACAGAAGGGATAGGGATGAGCACCATGATTCTCTGCAAAGGAGTGACGACTCTCACAAAAGGAAATCTTACGACGACCGAGGAAAAGGTCATGTAGCTGAAGATTCAGGCAAACGAGCCCAACATGATGAGAGACATACTTCCACTATTCCCGAAAAGCCTACTGCCCCTGCCCCTCTTGACATTACTTCCGACTCTCCTGCTCTTGGGAAGGAGGACATCCAGACAATAATAAGCAGGCCTAAATTTCAAGTGGGACCTGGCCCAGCCACTTTACAAAGCCGTTTTCCATAATGGTGCTTAAAGGGTGTGAGATTCGACCTAGACTTGGTCCCCATCGACAAGTCTGCTATGTTGCGCAATCTTGATGCAGTCAAGCTCGATATCGAGAGGATGTCAAACTGGCAGAAGCTTGTTGATGAGCTTCAAAGAGTTAACCGTGCCAACTTAGAGGCCATGCTTACCATGGAAAATGATAAGGCTGAGTGGCAAAAGGTCCTCGAGCAGCACGACACCGAAATGAGGAGCATTACTTCCTACAACGAGGAGCTCGAAGCAAAGGTTGAGAAGTTGAAAGATGAGCTTGCTGCTTCCTCTACTTCATACTCTCAAAAAGAAGAAGTGCTTCTCAGACAAGTTAGAGATGCTCATGCCAGTCAGAGGGACGCTGAGGACAGGCTTGAAGCACAAAAAAGAATCAGTGACGGCTATGTCTCTGATATTGCTGAGCTTCAAAAGAAAAACAACTCCCAGGAGGCGGAGATACAAATGCTTAAGCTTCAGCTTGCCAAAACTGAAAGGGAGCGCGATGAGGCTGTCGCCGGCAAAATCGCAGCCGAAGAATCTCATGAGGCGACCAAAAACAGCTTCGGCTCAACATTATTCGACTTCTACTTGCATAGCGTCTTGGGGCGTGGAAGCCTCGCTTTTCTTGGTCCTAAGTATGAAATCACTTTAGCTGAAGTGTGGGAGGCCGCTCTTGAGATGCTCGGTGCTGAAGGTGCCGGTTACGACGAATCAGCCCTGGAAAGGCATTATTTTGATGATGACGCTCGCGCTGCCCTTGCCAAGGGAAAGGAACAACTTGCCAAATTAAGAACTGAAGTGACGGAAGGGGACCGGCTGGGGAAAACCACTTCAACTACTCTAGTCCAGCCACCTTCTTCGTCTGAAGTCGACATTATTGGTTCCAGTTCTCATCTCGCATCTCCCACCAAAGTTACTACTGATATTACAAGCATACAAGGTGGAGACGAGGGTGAAAAGAGCGCTGATGCGCAAGCTTATGAAGTCGATATCAGGAAACCAGCTTCTCCAGGTAACTTCACTGTTGATCTCGCTACTGTCAATTCTGCTCAAGCGGGTTACTCATTTATTTCGCATGAGTTTCATGAGCTCCTTGGCTATTTCCTCAACCTTGATGAGCTTTCATCTCCTCTCTTTACTGACTTCATTGGTGAACCTTCATCTCCTCTCTTTACCGACTTTAACCTCTTTTCTTCTGTAGAAAAAGTACCAAGCACTGCTCAAACTTCTACTCCTCCGGTTATCCATCCTTCATCTCTTCAAGCGGCGCCTCCTTCTGCCTCGCAACCTGGATCACAGGAGGAACAAATAGAGGCTCTTCACGGCTTGGATGACCCCATCGCTTCGCAAGAGCAGAAAGATGAGAGACCTGAGGGAGGTGACATATCCCCGGAACGGACTCCTTCTGACGACATTGTTCTATCAAAACTTGTCACCCCGGGGAGTGAGTCTTCCTCACAAAGGAGAGAGAAGCGTGGGACATCAAAGAGGAGGGGGAAGAAAATCACCGCCACTGAAGAGGAGCCGGAAGTTGAACCGGTTACACCTGCCTCTCCTACTTCCCTTATACCCACTGGCCGACCTGAAAAGCTGGTTATTCGACCGAGTAAAGGGTCCAAAGGAGGGAAGAAGAAGTGAAGATTTTAGCTTTTTGCCTTTTGTATGAACTGGCCGAGAGTTGTGCGGGTACCGGCCCCCGCTTTTATTTTGAAACCTCTGAGGAGGGATTTTTCACGTTTCAACACTTGGAAGTTTTATTTCAATCTCGGTGAAACGTGTACCCCCAAAGAGTTGTGCCTTCGAAGAAAGCCTTTTCACGTTTCAACACTTGGAAGTTTTATTTCAATCTCGGTGAAACGTGTGCTTCCAAAGAGGTCTTTTTTCTTGATTGTGTCCCCGGGAGGGGGGTTGTACCTCTAAGGAGGGATTTTTCACGTTTCAACACTTGGAAGTTTTATTTCAATCTCGGTGAAACGTGTACCCCCAAAGAGTTGTGCCTTCGAAGAAAGCTTTTTCACGTTTCAACACTTGGAAGTTTTATTTCAATCTCGGTGAAACGTGGGCTTTCAGGAAGGTCTTTGTTTTTTGCATTTCAACTTTGGTGAAGTGAAGTTCCGAAGAGCGGTTGTTACACTTCAACTCTTGGCGAAATGTGCCTCTGAAGAGGGCTTTCATTTTGTTTACATTTCAACTCTGGTGAAGTGAAATTCCGAAGAGCGGTCACAACACTTCAACTCTTGGTGAAATGGGCCTCCGAAGAGGGCTTTTATTTTGTTTGCATTTCAACTCTGGTGAAGTGAAATCCCGAAGAGCGGTTATAACACTTCAACTCCTGGTGAAATGTGCCTCAGAGAGGGTTTTCATCGCCTGGAAGTTACTCTCTCATGGTTGGAGGGTCATGACTCCTCCAATCTTTTTTGTTGAGTGGAGAACTTTCTTTTTTGTGGCGTATGACCCATTAGAGGTCTTTTATCCTCCGAAGAGTTGCGCTTCCGAAGAGGACTTGTGCCGCTGATGGTAGCTTTGGTTGTTCCTCTGTTCACTTGCTTATGCCTTTTCAGCGATCCTCTTTTTTTTTTTTCCTTCTTTTCAAGTTTTAATTCCCCTTTTTCTCACAAGTGGCTTGTTTAATCCAAGGAAGTATACTTCATTACCGGGCAAGTTCGTGAGAACAGGCACTAGCTTCCTAATTGGATGTTTGTTTGTTCAAACAATCTCAATTTATCAGCAAGGGCTCGTTTCTATCGAAATCATTAGCCGTTCAATTGAAGTATTTCCTATCTAGGATTTGAATTCGGGGTCTTTGTGACTTGAAATTTGTTTGTTGAATGATGGTGAGAATCGCTCGGTCTTATTATGCGCAAGCTTTATTTCCATTGTCTGCAAAAATTTAAATCGACATTTCAGCAATACATTTTACGTATTTCTATATCGAAAACAAAGTAAACATATAATGATAATAAGGAACACAAGATTTATAGTGGTTCGGCCATGAAATTGGGCCTACATCCACTTTATATTCTTTCATTATTTACTTGCATCAGTTTCACAACTGCTTTCAATTACAAGAATCATACATTCATAATTCTTTTTACAATGTTTCAACAAAATTTTCAAGTAAAATATGGACGCAAATGGTTGCTGTTCCATGCCCTTGGAATTTGATCTCCATCAACAGTGGTGAGCTTGAATGTGCCGTCAAGAAGTTTCTGACCTATTACATACGGTCCTTCCCAATTTGGCCCAAACACACCTGTCGCAGTCATAATTCTTTTCAGGACTAGATCTCCAATTTCAAAGCTGCGTTGACGAACTTTGGAATTGAAATGTCTGGCTATCCTTTGCTGATGAGCTGCAACTCTGAGGTTTGCTTCATCTCTTTTTTCATCAAGGACATCCAGCGCTTCCAGTTGTAGCTTTTCATTTTGTGCTTGATTGAAATGGATTCTTCTGTGTGAAGGGACCTCTGTTTCAACCGGGATCATTGCTTCCGATCCGTATGCTAACGAAAAAGGAGTATGCCCAGTTGCAGTTTTGTGAGTAGTTCTGTATGCCCATAGTGCAAGTGGTAGTTTATCGACCCAACCACCTTTTGCTCTTTCGAGTTGCTTTTTGATGGTTGATTTGATGATCTTGTTCACTGCTTCCACTTGCCCGTTTGCCTGCGGATGAGCTACTGCCGAAAAGCTTTTCTGGATTTTGAATCGTTTGCAAAAATCCTGGAATTCCTCACTTTCAAACTGAGTACCATTGTCTGTGATTATTTTCTGAGGCACACCGTATCTGCAAATGATATTCTTGGTCACAAAGCTTATCATTTTCTTAGAAGTGATAGTAGCCAATGGTTCAGCTTCAGCCCACTTAGTAAAATAATCAACTGCAACAATAGCGTATTTAATCCCTGATTTAGCAGTTGGTAGCGGCCCAATGAGATCCATTCCCCAAATTGCAAATGGCCATGGACTGACCATCTGTGTGAGTTCGGTAGAAGGTGCTCTAGGAATTTTGGCATATCTTTGGCATTTGTCACATTTTCGGGAGTAATCTGCAGCATCCCGATTAATTTCTGGCCAAAAATATCCGTATCGGAGAATTTTCTTTGCTAGTGTTTGACCACCTGAATGATCACCGCATTCTCCTCCATGCACTTCAGCTAGGATTGTTTTGGACTCTTCCCGGGATACACATCGAAGCAATGGCATTGAGAATCCCCGTCTGTACAATCGGCCATCCTGAATCACATAGCGGGAGGCCTTCCTTAGTAGCTTTCGTCTTTCTATCGAGTTTTTTGGCAGAGAACCTTTGAGTAGGTAATCCAGTATTGGAGTCATCCATGACTCTTGTTCTTGAGATACATTCATAATCCAGTCTATATCCATCTCGTCTATACTTGGCGCTGAAAGGACTTCTACAGGGACCAATCCCAATAGTTGAGCTTCACCAGAACTTGAATATTTTGCGAGGGAATCTGCCTTCATATTCTCTTCCCGAGGAATGTGGCTTATTGAATAGTGATCGAGTTCACATAGGAGTTCCCAAGCCTTTGACAAGTAGGAAGGCAGGTTTCCACGTTTTGCTTGAAATTCCTTCTTGACTTGGCATACAATAAGCTGGGAATCACTGAAAATTTGTAGTGCTCGAATGTTTAGCTCTTTAGCGATTTTCAGACCTGCAATAAGAGCTTCGTATTCTGCTTCATTGTTTGTTGAAGGAAATTCCAGTCTTAGTGCATAACATAATGATCGACCTTCAGGAGTTTCAAGTACCACTCCGGCTCCAGAACAGTAGTCATTTCTTGCGCCATCAACATACATCTTCCACTGGATTGGAGAATCATTGATCGCTTTTTCCTCACCATTATCTTTCTCTGTGAATTCTGCAATGAAATCAGCTAAAGCTTGTCCGTTGATTGCTTTTCGGGGGTGATAGGTGATGTAATATTGACTAAGTTCAATGTTCCATTTTAGAAGACGACCCGAAGTTTCAGGGCGAAATAGGACTTGCTTCAGAGGTTGATCAGTGAGTACTTTGATAGGATGAGCTTGGAAATATTGCCTCAGTTTCCTCGATGCAACTAGTAGGCAATAGGCGAGTTTTTCCAACTTGGAGTAATTCAGCTCTGCCCCAGTGAGTCTTTTGCTGATATAGTAAGCTGGATGTTGAATCCTTTTGTCTTCCCGTATCAGCGCTGCACTTAGAGCATGAGATGATACTGCCAAGTATATAAGAAGATCCTCACCATTGCCTGGCCTAGAAAGTATCGGAGGCGTTTCCATATGACGGATCAACTCTTCAAAGGCTTTTTGGCATTCGGAAGTCCATTCAAAGTTCTTCTTTCCTTTTTTCAGGGCATCGAAGAATGGGATGCATTTATCAGTAGCTTTGGAAATGAACCGACTCAAAGCGGCGACCTTTCCGTTGAGACTTTGCAATTCCTTCTTCGTTCTAGGAGCTTTAACTTCTTTTAAGGCGGTAATTTGAGCTGGACTGGCCTCAATGCCCCTAGCACTGACGATAAAACCTAAGAACTTTCCGGATTCGACCCCAAATGTACATTTCAGAGGGTTAAGTTTCATTCTGTATTTCCGGAGGACTGCGAACATTTCTGCTAAGTGTTCAATGTGATCCACTGCTTTCCTGGACTTCACTAACATGTCGTCGACGTAGACTTCCATAGTTTTGCCCAATTGCGGTTTGAACATAGCATTAACAAGTCTTTGGTAGGTTGCCCCTGCGTTTTTCAATCCGAAGGGCATAACTCTGTAGCAATAAAGTCCAACATCTGTGATAAAGCTTGTATCCTCCTGATCCGGCTCATGCATCATGATTTGGTTATAACCGGAGTAGGCATCCATGAAGGATAACAATTCATGTCCCGCAGTTCCGTCTACCAGTTGATCGAACCTGGGTAATGGGAAGCAATCTTTGGGGCAAGCCTTGTTTAGATCAGAAAAATCGATGCACACTCTCCATTTTCCATTAGCTTTCTTGACCAACACAGGATTTGAAACCCAATTCGGATATGTAGATTCTTTGATGAAGTTATTTTCCATGAGTCGATCAACTTCTTCTTTTAATGCTGCTGACCTTTCTGGACCTTGGGTTCTTCTTTTCTGTTTAACTGGCGTAAACTTTGGGTCAATATTCAGAGCGTGTACTGCAACTTCTGGGGATATCCCACACATATCGGCATGAGTCCAAGCAAAGACATCCAGATTTGCTTTCAGGAAAGATATCAAGACATTCTGAATTGACACATTAAGCTGTGAACCCACATTCAACACCTTATTTGGGTCCTTCGGGTCAACAGGTACCGGAATTGTCGTTTCCACCGGTACTACTCTATTCTCCCCTGTACTGGCTTTTCTGGGATCCATTTCTTTCCGTGCCCCGCTCTGCTCGCCAGTGCAGGGTCCGCTCTGTAATTGCTACAAAGCTGGTTCCTTGATGCGGACTGGAGTTGCCGCATCCTTTCCCATTTCCCTTTTTCTTGACTCTCGCAGCTCTGTCCAATAGCATTCTCGCGCAGCATTTTGATCCCCTTTTATAACTCCTACTCCATTGACAGTAGGAAATTTAATAGTGAGGCACCACGGGGCTAGGATAGCTTTGAATGCTGCGAGTGTTGGACGGCCAAGAAAAGCATTATAAGCAGAATATTCGTCGACGATCACAAAGGTTTGCTTTCGGACCACTTTCCTTTCTCCTTCCCCAAGTTCTACAAACAGATCGATGGTTCCTACTGGTTGCTTTGGCTCCCCAGTGAAGCCAACGATTTTCTGTGATGAGGCTTGCACATCGATCATAGGGATTTTCATCTGGTCAAATGTCTTCTTGAAGAGAATATTACATGATGCTCCGCAGTCAATGAGGACTCTTCTGACAATGGCTGGTCCAATACCAGCCGAGATGACCAAGGGATCTAAAGTAGGAGCTTCAATACCTGTGGAATCTCTGGCTCTGAAAATAATATCATCACTGAAAGTTTTCTGTTGTTTAAGGGGCGTAGTGTCTTCTAGAACAAAGACGTCTTCTTCGGCTGGAGCATATTTCAAAGCCCTGGAATATCTCTCCATCTCACCCCAACTTTTGCCAGCTGGGTGAGGTCCTCCTGAAATGACATTGATAACGGGCCTTCCAGATTCATGCCCCGTAGCTTTCTCTCCTGCCCCAGGCTGATGAACAGGAGCCCGCTGCCCCTGACTCGACGATGCAGGATTGTTGCTATTCTTTTTCACGAATTGCTGCAACTTGTTTTCTCTTAGCAACTCTTCAATCAGATTTTTCAGCTGGCGGCATTCATCAGTTTCATGACCTGGTTGATTGTGGAAGCGGCAGAATTTCCCACTTTGTATGGCTTTTCTCCCAGTTCTCAAAGGGATAGGTTTAGGGAAATCGACGGAATCTTTAGTGGCCAGGTAGATGTGCTCCGGTGTATGTGATAATGGAGTATATTCTGATGGCTTGAAGGATCGGGGCTTCTTCAGATTACCCTGTTTCTTCCCATTACTATTCTCCCTTTTTTGCCCCACCGATTCATTCTTGCGTGGAGCGACAGTGTTGTCTTCTGCTTTTTCCACCACTGTCTTTACTGGTAAAGGACGGCTTTCCAAGCGAATGAATTCATCTGCTTTTTTGTAGAACTTTTCGAGAGAGGTTGGCTCCTTCATATTTAACCATTTCCCAAATTCGCTTGACTTATCGATAGCCCTCATCAGATAAGTCAATATCATTCGTGGTTCAGCATTGTCCACCTCAGCCAGTGCTATATTGAAGCGGTTCAAGAAGGATCTGATAGACTCACCAGGATTCTGCTCTAAACTCGATAGTGACATAATATCCTTGGCCTTCGAAGCATATAGTCTAAACTGCTCCTTGAATTTTCTGGTCAAGTCTGAAAACTGATCGATAGATCGGACTGGTAACTTGGTGAACCACAGTAAAGCCACGCCTTCCAGGTATACGGGGAAATATCGGCACTTTATTTCGTCGGAGGCCCTGGCACCTGTCATGTGCCAGTCATATTTATACAGGAACTCATTCGGATCACTTGTCCCTTTGTAAGCTGGAATAGTCGGAGGGACAAACTTCCTTGGAAATTCCGCCTTCAAGATTTTTTCAGTAAACGGAGTTTTACTTGGAGCGAAACCCCATTCTTTCTCATCTTCAACCCTTTGCATACTTTCTTTCATGATCTGCCGGACCATTCCAGAAAGATATTCCTCATCATGCCGAGTTCTAGATCCACCGGCGTCAGGTACTGCCTGCTCAAAGGGACTAGTAGGCCTTTCAGGAGCATTCCTTTCATTAACATCATGAATGTTGCCAGCATAGTTCCTTTCATTACCAGCCGGTTGATTGTTTGCCCCAAGTAAGTCGTTCAACTTATTCAGAATCAGAGCATTCTGGGCACTTTGAGCCTCTAGTTGTGCATTTTGGGCGTTTATCTGCTGGTTTAGCCCTAGAATCACAGCATCCAATTCCGCTTTTGTAACTCCAACAGACGGAGTGGGTAGATTAGGCACAGGGGAAGCGGAGGTTCCCTCTTGAATGTTCCCAGATCTGATAGATCTACTTTTCCTTCCAGGAGCCATAATCTCAAATATACTTCTGGTTTTTAAGGAAATTCTTTCTTCAAATCTCTGCGAAGCAATGATGACAGCTGTCCTGAGTTCAATTCTCAGTGAAAGCACCAAAAATGTTAACGCTTAAATTTAAACGCTAACACCCCGGTGTGTGAAGTGTAGTTGTGAAAGCACCACCCGTTGGTACGGGAACAAGATACAAGTAAAGAAATTGCAGAAAAGCAGTAAAAGACGACAGTTTTATAGTGGTTCGGCCCAAAATCGAGCCTACGTCCACTTTGATCTCTTTATTGCTGAACAAGTACAACTTATACAACTTTCTTCAATTACAATCCACTCTAGTCTGTTAGTACAAACTTTGACAGAGAATTATCTTTCAAACTCATGATGAGTGATGTAGATTCTCTCTCTTGGAATTTGATGTAATGTCTTCGATGTTCGGAGTGCTCGAAGTGTTGCTTGGGTCGAGGAAATGGCAGAGTATTGGCGCTTCAAGGATGAACCCCAAAAGTCCCCTCCATGTTGGAAATGGTCGTGTATTTATAGGGGTTTTCGGTCTTAAGTTGTGAGTCGTACCCGACTCATGGGTTACTCGTGGCCGAGTCAGGTTAGGTCGTGGACGACTCATCATGTTGAGCTCAAACTCGCCTTCGGTCTCCTGAATATAGCACAAGTCCTAATCCGTTCACGAGTCATCCCTTTTTAGTATGGACATCATAGCAGTGGACTACGACTTAGTGACCTTAGGTCGTGGACGAGTCATGGTGAATTGTCTCATATGATAAGTCGCGGGCTTGTTAGCGGCTCATGGTAGGTCGCGGCCGACCTACTGGATTTGACTCTTGGCTTGGTCCAATGTTATGCTCCTGTTTGAATGAACGATACAAGTGATAAGTCGTTCCCGAGTTAACCAAACACGACTTCCTTTGTGCTAGCATGGGTCGTACACGACTCATCATAAGTCGAAAGTCGTCAACGACTTATGTGTTGTTGACCCTTCCTTCCAATGTTTTGAGTCGTTACTCCTTTAGGTCGCATAGCTTTCCTAGGCCGTTCAACCGTAGCCATTGTTAGGTCGCAACATGTTTTAGGTCGTAGGTCGTTCATTTCCTTAAGTCGTGCCATCCTTAACTCGTAAAAGCCTTAAATCGTGGAGGCCTTAAGTCGGAGACTGCTTAACTCGTAAGTCCTTCTGGAACTATTTGTTGCCTTAAGTCGTAGGTCGTAAGCTTCCTGAGTCGTAGTTCTTAGGTTGTGGGCTCCTCAACTCATAGATCTTATCTTGTGGGCTCTTATCTCGTAGACTCTTTAACTCGTTGGTGAAACGGGATTAACAAGAGGGAAATTGTTTTCAATAAGGATTATATACCATTTAAAAACGAGAATTTTAAGTTTCAAAATGGTTTTGAAAATTTGAAAATTATATAAGAAATTGATTTATATAAAAATGATTTATAACCGAAGGGTAAATTTGAAGTTCGAGAATTGAATTCCTGTATTTTGAAATTGGTTTTAAGATTTTGAAATATATAATAATATGATTTAAAGTATTCTCTATGAAATTTTCAAATGACTTCAAAACGGTTTCAAGGATTTTGAAGAAATTTCAAAGAAGTTTTCAAGGAAATAGAAGTCCAAAACTCACTTATGTCACTGGGAAATAATTTCGGCGATGAGTGCACACATCATCGACATTGATTTTTGAGTTTCAAAGTGGGGGAGAGGCCACTGTAAGAGCTTCGCTATGCGAGTGATTTTGTGAAACCAATTTTGATTCCAAATTCCAAAGTATAATTCGATATTCAAAAGATATATGTATATATATTTGAAACGATTTGAAATGAACCGGTGTTCAGTCCTCGGATTTCGAATTTGATTTGGTATAACCCTATCTATTAAATTGATTTACTGATTTGTTAATGATTTCCAACTCTTGGATTTGAAATTTGATTTCACCGGCTACTTTGAATGTTCGAACACTTCCAAATCGAGGTTTAATTTTTCAAAGCTAAGAAATTTCGAAGATTATAAAGTATTTGATAAGTATATAAGATTAGTGTTGTATGTTTTAATATGATTTAAATAGTTTGAAACTTCTTTGTTAAGTAAATGAATAAGACTATTTTGAATTATACTAGTATGAAATATAGATTTTAATGTTTCGAATAAAGTACATATATAGAATAATAATCTTGCAATGGTAAATTAATTTTTTTCCATATAGAAATAAATAGTTTAAAGGTTTTAAAGGGATAATTATAAATTTGGAAACCATTTTGAGTATAATTGATTTTGAGAAAAATATTTGGTTTTGAAATTAGATTGGAATTAAAACCAGTACTTATATGGTGATTTTGGAAATGAATTTGTTTGACTTGAGATATTTAATTTGGAAGAAAATTTGGTGAAATCATATATGATTTTGAAACTGAATTGATATTGAAATGATTTGAAATTAAGAACCTTATATTACTAAATACTTGATTTTGGAGTTATAGAACTTATATAGAATTGATTTGTATAAGTATGAAGTTGATTTGAAAACTATTGATTTGGAAAGGTACTTAATTTGAAAGGTGTAATCTTATATAGGCGAAGTATATATAAGGGTGATTTGATATACTATTGATTTTGGAAAGTATTCGATTTGAAAATGAAAGCCTATATAATGGACTTTATATAAGTATGATATTTGAAAGTGATTTGAAAAGGTACTATATGGTATATATTTTCAAAGTAATGATACGGAAAGTGCCTTCTGCTTGATATCCGCTTTGTGGCCACATTATGGATTCATTCTATCGATATTATTCTCTCTGATTTTTGATTTTCCGGATGTGATACTCGAGTGTCCTACCGTGCGTAACCCACGGTCATTTTTTTGAGGTAGCGTAATCCGCAAGGCAGAGATTGCTTAAAAGGGTATGGATGTTTCCTAGGGGATTCAGGCGTAACCATTGTTATGTATCCTGCGGTCTACCGTTTTTGTTTTCGTGGCGTAATCCGTAAGGCAGAGATTGCTTAAAGGGTATAGATGTTTCCTAGGGGATCCAAGTGTAACCATTGTTATGTATCCTGTGGTCCACGGGTTTTGGTTATCATGGCGTAATTCGCAAGGCAGTGAATGCTTAAAGGATATGGATGTTTCCTGGGGGATCCAGGCGTAACCATTGTTAAGTATCCTACGATCCAAGTGATTTATTTGGATTGTACTTTCCATATCGGTTTTAAAGATTTTTCAAGTATTTTCACTAGGTGTTGAAACGGGTCTACTAAGTACTTGAAGAATTCTAGCTTTGCCCGATCAACGCATGGCCAGAGTCTGCAAGAACGAGGATAAACTTGTTGAAACATCGAGTTATAAAAGTATTTTCGAAAGAAAATTTTGTTTCGATATAAAGGTATTTTTTATAAAAGTATTTTTCAACAAATAAATTTTGTATTAATATTTGAAATTGAGACTCTTATGGTGAAATTTATGATTCGTGCCCGATACTATTCTTTTGGATCTACCTTATCTGCTCAGCTTATTTATTCGCCTATTCTGTTTCTTGAATCTACCTTCCTTTCCTTTTTGAATATAATCTTTAAAATATTTTTTATTTATATACTACCTAGTTTAATAGTAAATTTTTTAGTGTTTTATATAAATAATTGATCTCATAAATAATTGAATGGATTTAATAAAATGAGTTTAAGCAAACTATTAAATATAAATAAAAAAAATATGGTTTTAAATAAATTCTTAATTTGTTTTCCAAAGTCTAATTTTCCATCTGGTTGTTTCTATTCTCCCTCTTTGTTCCTTTTCGAGGACGAAAAGTTCTGAGTGGGGGAGAGTGTAACAACCCAAAAATTCTAACAAGTATTTTATTCTTTTATTTATAAACTTTGGGGTTTTAGTTTACAAAAAATTTGAATTTTTTTAAATTTAATTATAAATAGTCACCAATTTTTTTTAAATATAAGCAAAATTCTATAATTCTTATTTTGATAATTAATATTTTTACTTATATATATATATATGTATCAGTTCTTGGTAAATGATGAATGAATCAGATGGATGTAAACAAATCGTATTTTTAATTAAGTAATAAATTTTAAAATTTATACTGTATAGATAAGCTTTATAAAATGAACGTTTTAAATCGTACGTTCGTATCTGTTTGATTTATTTAGTTAGCATAAAAATAGAGTGTAATTAATGAAATACTCTTTAAACATATATTTTACTAAATATAAGTAGTGAATAAATAAGAAAACGTATAAATTTAAATGCGTTACTTTTATTTTAATGTGGACATATGGTTGATTTGATTAATGCATCTATAGTCCGTATTCTTGATAAAAATTTATTACCTTAACTAAATAAATAAATTTATCTGTAGCCTTGCATTCCAAGTGGGAAAGAAGTGATTTCCCTAGCCGTTTAATTTCTTTTAAATCTAGCTTTGATAAGTTACGTGTAAATTTCTACGCTTCCCTTTTTCTTCATTTTTATAATAGGAAAAATCTTCAAATTCGCGTAGCCATTTCAAGCAAATTAATTTCTCTTTAGACATTCAAAATCCGTTTCAAGATTGCTTGAAGTTCACGTGTAAACTTTTACACGTTCTTTTATATTCAATGGTTTTAATTTGGTATAAAAACTCTTTTATTTACTTACCGTTCAAAACAACAAATATTTGCTTGCCACTTTTGCATTGGATTTACTAACTTATCTGCAATCCAATACGTACGGAAACTTCCTTGCCTCTCGGGTATAAATTGATAGGAATATATTCCATAGCCTAATCCACAATCAACGCAATTGTGTATAATTGATTTAAATTTATTTCTTGCCTATATTCTCTCACCTCAATCAACGCAATCGTGTATAATTGATTTAAATTTATTTCTTGCCTATATTCTCTTACCTCAATCAACACAATCGTGTATAATTGATTTAAATTTATTTCTTGCCTATATTCTCTCACCTCAATCAATGCAATCGTGTATAATTGATTTAAATTCATTTCTTGCCTATATTCTCTCACCTCAATCAACGCAATCGTGTATAATTGATTTAAATTGATTTCTTGCCTATATTCTCTCACCTCAATCAACGCAATCCTGATAAATATAAGCCTCGTACACAAATAGTTTTCAATTGCATCTCAACATTTCCTTCATTTCTTCTTTCGTGCGTGAGCTCTGAAGGTATGGCCTCCATTTTCTTCATTTTATTTTATATTTTTTTTCCATGCTTTGCTTCTCCCCTCCCTGTCCTCTGCTTTCAACATATTTGACAAATCCATCTTTATATTTTCAACTCGCGTTCACAAATTTTCACCGCATTGGTTCATCTTCCTTCTATATTGCGTGTGCTTCATACATCAGGTAATGGATTTATAATAAATTTATTTCCTTCTTTTGTTTTTCCTTGGTTTCCATTTTATGTGTCACACAAAGGCTCTCCCATCACCGCTGCCTATTCACCTCACCAACGCAGCACCTTTCCACTTCGGCCACCTCAGCAGCTCGCCGAAGCCACCATCCCCCTCTCGAGCGTTGAAGCATCAACATTTCTATGTTTTATATAAGGTATATTAGTTATATACTTTGATGTGCTTACAAGTTTCACATGTTGGTTATATATTATACGTTATATATATGTATGTACTAGTCAAGTGTTGTACGTGTAGTATCTTATAAGGTTTATTTTATATATTATATAGGGTTAATCTGCGTTACAGCTTTGGTTAACTTTGAAACAAATATACCTATTATATCTTAATTATTTTATTTGAAATTGAAGGTAAATCTTACTGATATAGACTTTAATATGTATGAAAAAAATATTTAACATTATAACAGTCTCCATTTAATTTCTATTTGAGCATAAAAATATATCTACATATTTTTTTTAGTGTTTAATGCTTATGTGAATTTTAAGCCAAGCTTTTCAGAGATGTATATATACGTTAGTTTTATATCTTATTTGTTATTATAAAATATTAGTAATATATGTATTTTGAAAATATAATTAGATTTTTATTCCTGTTCGAATATAACATATATTAGTATGGCAGCTAAGTGTTGTAAAATGTAATGTCCACTCTTTCCGCACGCTTTAAACCGACACTTGTCCCAATTCAAAGCATACGCAAGGGCGGATTGTTATGGGGTAAATAAGAAAAATGGAGAAGAAATAAAACGAAAATAGAATCTCACAGCGGAAGGATAAAATATAATAACAAATATACAGTTTCATAAACAGTTTACAAAAGCTTGATTCTTCTTTTACAATAAATATCAGAGTTACACATACCAATACAAGCAATGCAGCGGAATAGAAAGAGTGTGGTGCAATACTATATGTAAAATAATACTGATTCTTCGTCTTCATCCTCCAATGCTAAAATCTGCTATCCTGAAACGCTCGGACTGACCCGAGCGAATTTGAAAAGACAAAAACACTCGAGTCAGACTAGAAAATCTTATGTGAGTTAAATAAACAGAAATAAATATGAGTACAGTAACTCAAGAGATGCTCGGGATTTACATCTCCTAAGGATCCGTTAAACTATTTACTATGTAGTATATTGCGCTATTATAATAGTGTCTAATTGTAAAATAAACTTACTTTTAAATAGCGTTAAGGCTTTACATTTTCCACCTTAACACGTAAAATGCCAATAGTCTATACAGTACCGTAATACCTCCTGATCGGGAAGCTACCAGAGGATACTCCATAGGTACGACACAAATAGAAACTCGTAGTAAAGGCTCGATATGGTAGGTGACACGGCACAACTAGGCAATGCCAGGGTAGATATACCAATTGCTATCCAGGCTGGTGGAAACGCGTAGCCGTAGTTACCGCCCACCTCGGACTAACTCCCCAAAATCAAAATATAGAAGTGGCCACTGAATCAAATCCAAGTCAAAGTATAATATCGAAGAGGAGCGTCCGATCAGAGGAATGACCTCATTGGCCTGAGAATCGCTCCTGTTTTAACCACCTTATGCCAACTCACGGGAGTTGGGTCCACGTATTTACCTTACAGGAAACGTCGCCACCACCTACTTCATTCTGGAATCTCCACCGCGTACACGGTTAGTCAAAATGGTTTTCGGTATCGACAGAGAGTATGTCCATATCCGATCCCGGTCTCTTTGCCAACCAATCGTTATTATAACACCGCGGTCATTTAAAAATAGTTTATACTTTTAAAACCAAAATAAAATCCATTTCAAAACCATAATATTACGATATCATTTCTTCTTTAAAACCCAAAAGATTCATTTTGATATTATTTTTGTAAAACCCAAATCAATGATATCATTTCCCAAATATAAATCTTTTCCAAAAATTATGCCACTTTTAAAATTTATAATTCCTTGTAACCAAATATTTGAACATTAACCTTCAACATAATACTTCGAAATCCATAGTTTTTAAAATCATTACTTTCAAAACTAAATGGTTTGGATATTCAACAATATATAAAATAAGCGATTTAACTTTATGGTTACTTTGTACGGAAAATAATTTACATGGCTTTGTGAATATTTCTTTACTCAATGTTAAAACCATAATCCAAAATATTATTTCAAGTCCCAACCATTCCAATTTTATATATTTTTATATCATCTTGAGGGTTAATATTTCAACTAAAGTTGGATTTTTATTCTTTCAACAAATCAAATGTTCTATTAATTAGTTTTGAACATTCACATAAAATCCATAAATAATAAGACTTCAATTTGTAGTAATAAAATATATATATTTTCCAATTCAAATTATACTAGAATATTCATTTCAATTTATTTTGGGAAAAATCCAATTGTAAATATACTATCTTAAAATTTCCAACTTAACATTTAAACATAGGATATAAATTATCAAACTCCATTTTCTAAATTTTCTTCCATTTTAATAAAGAGATTTATACACCTTTTTATTTCAAATTTTTCAACTTCATATGTATATAAATATGGAAGAAAACATTTATTCAGTATAAAATTTAAGATTTTTATAAACCGTATTCCATCCAAACAATAGAAATCTCATTAAAAATAGTTATATATAGACCGCGGTGCCTGTATATAGTTTTCTATCCTATGGTCAAGTGATACGGATATTTATCATTTCAATCCGCAATTTAAAAAAATGAAACTGCGGTTGTATATCATTTCAAACCGCAATCCCGAATGAAATGTAAATGCATACTAACTTGCAGTTTAATGATATCCAAATAAAACATTCATTCAACAACACATCCATCATCCAATCACACATCGATCAATATCAATCAATAACAATTATATATGTGATCATATATAACAGGTGATAACTGGCAGTTTATTCAAATTAAATTTATCAACTATTAATCTAACAGTTTATTCAGTAATAATTTATACAACTGTTAACTAGCAATTCATATGCAACAATAATTTCCAACAGTCAATTAATACGCAATAAATCAATTAAATTAACAGTTAAATTTTATAAAATGCAATTCAACAGATATGAATGAAATAAACATGCCAGATACCCATAAATAAATTTCTATTCATTTCTAAAACTTATTTAACAAACATAAAAGCTTCTAGTAATTGTGAGTGGGTTAAAACACTCACCTTTTGAATTTAAATCGAATTTAAAATTCGATTTAAACCCAAAAATTCGTCCGTCTCGGAATTCGTCCAAACCAGCGTCATCAAGTCCGGAATTAAATTACGATCCTAACAAAAGAAATTTCGTGTGAATCCGACTTCGTATGAGAAAGTTATGGCGAAAAATGATGATTGAATTCAAATTGAAAAATAAATAGAAACGACACACAATTAACAACTTACTACGCCACGTCACCTTCTCTCCCAGGCTTCACGCGCAGGCACCAATTTGCACGCAACAGAGAGAAACAAACCCAACACGTCTCTTTTTGACCAAAATCCGACCGTCGATTCGACCAACGAACCATATAGATCTAACCCCCTCAGTCCCCTCTCCAATACCCAGAAACCGTTTCTCGATCCGATGAAGTTTTGTGCGATGATGATGAACGGTTTTGGGGCTGTTTGAATTTATTCTGGATGAACGATAGCTCCAATTGAAAAACGAATTTCACCATGAGATTACGCGTATCGAAAACATCAACATAAATTTTTTTGAAAATTTTCTGAGGTGTTTGAATTTTCACTGAATTTTGCAATTTGAAATTGGATCTGAGATGTATACATTGAGGAAGAAAGAAGGTTGAAGAAAATGAACGTACAACAGATGAAAAAAGAAGGGAGCTAGGGTTTATAACTGTATATTTATAGATAGGCTAGAGGTAGGGTAGCTAGACTGGATACGCGAACGTACGGAATAAACTATGGCCCAAAAATGGCTATTTTTAATATTTATTAAATAAATTAAAATAAATTATAAATCCAGTTTTTTATGTTTCAACTTCTAATATTGGCCAAATTTTGTGACTTATATAATTCAAACATTCCCAAATGGTTTTCCAAGCTTGGATGTGAATTAAAATTTATAAGTATATCAATTTTGCAGTGTTAATTTCTGCGTTTTCTTATTATTTGGGAATTATAAATTTTATTCGCAAAAACCCAATTATTAAATCATATACTCTTATACTCTCACTTAAATCCAATTAGATAAATAGATTTGACTTCCATTCCAACTCATTGATTGCAAATAAACTTTTTACCATAAATAAAATTCCAAATTATTAATAACTTTATTCCCATTTCCTTTACACACAAACATCGTATTATAAAGGTATCTACATTATTCTCCATTGGTTTGCCTTAACTTATTTAAGGTAACCTTACATTAATATCTATTGCTATGTTTTCAAATTATTCTTCCCTCATTCTTCTTTACTATTATTAATTCCAATCTTAACGAATTCAACATTATAAGTTTGATAAATTTATTAAATTCACTCAATTGTTTACAAATTCCATTTTAAATTCAATAACGTAATATTTTACGTTTAATTCTATTTTATTTGTAGTAAATACCCTTTGTTGGATTTAATATTCAAATTATAAATAAAATCTTGCTTTCTAAAGTTATATCAACAATGGTCCAACTAAATTTGAATTAGCTTTAACTTTATTTTATGGAATTAACTATTGCAATAAATCCAAATTGATAAATAAGGCTTGATTCCTATATTAACTACTTTGGTTCCAATTAACCTTTTATGGTGAATATGAATTTCAAGGTATAATTGAAATCTTTATATCCATTTGATTTCACTGTTTCATTTTTATTATTAAATCCATTATAGCCAAATGCATGAAATTAATATACACAAATATTTTAAATCCTAACTTAAGTTTTACTTAACGTATAAATAAACGTTTAAATTTTCTTAATTGCAATAACTCAATTACCTTCATTCTTTTTATTCACGTAGCCAAATCTTGATTTAAAATCTTTACTATAACCCATAGTCTTATTAAAATAGGAATTTACACTACCTGTAACGTTAATTTCCATCAGTAAAGATCTTACACCCTTTGTTCCATAGATTTAGATTTCACAAATTTAGCTACTGCATTAATTCTTATTTATATAACATAAATGTTCGTATACTTTGAATTCATTCCCAATTCACCAACTCAATTAGTTATGCTTTACAAATGTGTTTCCAATATATAGGTATTTTATACTAATTGTTATCATACCCATAATTACACGCTTATAACTAATTCCCACATTTGCATAAATTTATTAAGTTAGAATATTTATTAAGGTTTATGCATTTCCAACTTGTACTGATTTTACACAATTATTATGATTTCTCACAGAACGTTAAATTTATTAAATGACCATTTATTATAATTTAATTCCCTTAATTGAATCAATTGCTTATTATTATATATATTCTTTTCATTCTACCATTCCTTCCCATTATAAATTCATTAACGTATTTACACATCTCTATCTTTCAAATATCAATAACCAAACTTGATTACAAACACTGTCCTTATCAATCTTCATAAATTTGTTCAGATCTATACTCCTTTATATAATTAGAGTTTATGTCTCTATTAGATTTCTTTTCACTACAGGCATAAATTATTACTATCTTACTAATTACATCTTTGTATTAATGAACACCATTCAAGTTAATATTTGTACTACATTCACAGATTCAACATTTGTTTGTTTCTTAAAATTAACTTTAAATCAAATTGTGACAATTTGCATTATCCACATTTATCGTCATAAAATCTAATTTACAAGCCTATACTTAATTATTACCCTACAATACGTTTACGTTACTATAATATCCACTCTTCCGTTACTACGTTTCTATAAATTTATTCGTTTATAAATTTATTGTCTGAAAGTTCTCCTTTTATTGACTAGACACAACAATAACCAAAATAATTAATTAGATTCATTTATATACATTAGATAAATGGGTACACTTCTGCAATAATCCTATAAATGAAAATATTTTGGTGCATAAATTTCTACATACTTAGTGCATTCATTTATTAAATTACAAATTTCCTCAATCCACATAAATCACCCATTCACATAGTTTAATTTAGCGTTTATTTAAATCTTCGTTTATACATCTAGAGTTTCTACTAAATTGAATTACACAACTTATGAACTTTAACAAATTTAGTTCACTTAATAAATTTTCTAATGTTTATTAAATTGCAATCCAATCCAGTTATCATTTCATTAATACCATTTAATCAGCTAATTATAACTAATAGCCACCCACCAATTTACGTTAATTCAATCCATGCCATATAAGTATTTAATTGTCAACATTAAATTACAATCACTATATCAATTTCTACATTTATTCTTAAACAAATTAAAATTTATATCAAATTAATTTATTAAATATTATTAATTCACGGGTCGTTACACTCTCCCCCACTCAAAACTTTTCGTCCCCGAAAAGGAAAAGAAGGAAGAAGGAAGAATAAAATAGTGCATCTTATTTCAAATATTAACTTATAAACAATATTTTACTGGATTAATTCCCTTTAATGAAATACACTTGTTTTATAATCATTATATCCTTTAATACTTGAATTATTAAAGTTGGAAAAATATTTTCACAAAATTCTAAGTCAAAATTTTCTGAAAATTTTGGCAGAGTCTCCTTTGTACGGAGGGACTCTGGAGAAAATATAATATCCAAGTATACAAATATATTACACATATTATCCAAATAAAATATCCCACATGGGAAAATATATAAAACAGCGCTTTAAACGAAATCCGAAAACGTACCTATTTGTCGGGCAATACGCTTATATTTTTATGGAACCAAAGCAATAGCAGTGGCTTCCATCACCTGTATTCACTTATATAATCTAAAAGTTAAATATTTATTTTACAGTGAAATGTTTGGGTAGATTCAATCCTTCATATCCAATCAATTGCAACAACCATACATTTTAACAAACAGCACACACCACAACAAACAGTCGTTCAATCCAACAAACAATCAGTTGTTCGGGTTCAAATTTTTGAAATCATACATCAACCAAACAATTCAAACCAACATCAAGATAGCTTATTATACATTTATTTCATAATTCAGTGGTTAAATTTTCTTTCCTTCATTTATGGAGGAATTTCTTTGTTTCTTACAAGTTTTATTTTCCAACTATCACAAAATTCATTATATTTGTATTTCCTTTTTATTACTTAAGTTTATAAAATAAATTCTCATTAATAACAACAATTATTTGAATATCTTCATTTCCTTACTCTTCACTTGTAAGATTTCCCTTAAATTCTAAATCTGCTAACATTCATTCTTATAAGTGGAAGTTTTTATTTATCCATTGACTATGAATTGCAGTCATTTAATTTTTCCTATTTTCCATTATATTAGAATAGGGAAAATTAAAACATACTTAAGTCAATAATCATACAATCAATTCTTATTTTGAATTTCATTTTATATACTTAGGTTCATATCATCTATTAATAATTCTTAACCCTTTTCAGTAAAATTTCAATTATAACCTAAGTTTATACCATTAAATTCTTATTATAACAGTAATTAATTGAATACTTCATTTTTCCTAAATTCCTACTTGTAAAATATTCAATTCCAGTTTCTCATTTAACACTTCAACTTTTATATTTGGGTAAGTTATTTATGTTAAGGAAATTGCAATTGAACTTATACAAGTTTAATCTCCATTCTTTTAATTAAATTTAATGTTTATCCATATTACTCTTTGTCTCATATGTATGCAAATTCATCTTTATAGCTTTGCAATTATTCTCTTATTTCAATTAGAGGTTTCAATTCATTTATTACTTAACTTTTATTTCACTAACAAATTTTAAACAATTAATTAATGGAAAAATTTAGAATTAAGTACCGGGTTAAATTTCAATTTATTTTCAAATAATAGATAAATAAGTTCTTACAACTCAATATCTCTAATTATAGTTAGAGCAATAAAAGAAAATTTTTTTTAGAAAATTTCAAATAAATCTGTAGTAGAATTCACTACAGTAGCCTTTCCCCTTCGAAACCCGAAAATGAAAGTCGATGATGCGGCCGCCATCACCGAAATTATTTTCCAGCGACAAAGAGGAAAGTAAAAAATTTATTCTCTCCAAAATCTTCTTTAAAACAATTCTTCCAAATTATACTAAATACTTATATAAGAAAATACTTATAAACCAAATCATTATATTTCATAAATCCTTTGAAAGCAGATTTTCAAAATCCCGGACTTAAGTTCTAAAATCTTCAATTTGATTTATTATAATTTCAACTTAGCTTTAATTATTATAAATATTTTATTACCTAACACCCAACTATAGCAACCAAAATATCTTTATAAAAATATTTTTATATATAGAAAATATAATAGGCAAAATTATTTCATTCACCTATATTAAAAACAAATATTATGTCGGTCTGTCCTATTAAGGGTTTAGAAATCCCTATTGATAACATAGCGTCCCATGCATCAACCAGAATTTATAAATACAAAGCGGAACAGATTAACACAATATCAAAATCTTTTAATAACACTAACAAATACGCTCTCTCATATATATACGCTCAGCGACTCCCATAGGATATTTCTACCCTATTAACAAAGAGTCAAACCCCACAAAGCCAAGGTTTATCGCTAAACCAAAGCTCTGATACCAGATGTAATGTCCACTCTTTCCGCACGCTTTAAACCGACACTTGTCCCAATTCAAAGCATACGCAAGGGCGGATTGTTATGGGGTAAATAAGAAAAATGGAGAAGAAATAAAACGAAAATAGAATCTCACAGCGGAAGGATAAAATATAATAACAAATATACAGTTTCATAAACAGTTTACAAAAGCTTGATTCTTCTTTTACAATAAATATCAGAGTTACACATACCAATACAAGCAATGCAGCGGAATAGAAAGAGTGTGGTGCAATACTATATGTAAAATAATACTGATTCTTCGTCTTCGTCCTCCAATGCTAAAATCTGCTATCCTGAAACGCTCGGACTGACCCGAGCGAATTTGAAAAGACAAAAACACTCGAGTCAGACTAGAAAATCTTATGTGAGTTAAATAAACAGAAATAAATATGAGTACAGTAACTCAAGAGATGCTCGGGATTTACATCTCCTAAGGATCCGTTAAACTATTTACTATGTAGTATATTGCGCTATTATAATAGTGTCTAATTGTAAAATAAACTTACTTTTAAATAGCGTTAAGGCTTTACATTTTCCACCTTAACACGTAAAATGCCAATAGTCTATACAGTACCGTAATACCTCCTGATCGAGAAGCTACCAGAGGATACTCCATAGGTACGACACAAATAGAAACTCGTAGTAAAGGCTCGTTATGGTAGGTGACACGGCACAACTAGGCAATGCCAGGGTAGATATACCAATTGCTATCCAGGCTGGTGGAAACGCGTAGCCGCAGTTACCGCCCACCTCGGACTAACTCCCCAAAATCAAAATATAGAAGTGGCCACTGAATCAAATCCAAGTCAAAGTATAATATCGAAGAGGAGCGTCCGATCAGAGGAATGACCTCATTGGCCTAAGAATCGCTCCTGTTTTAGCCACCTTATGCCAACTCACGGGAGTTGGGTCCACGTATTTACCTTACAGGAAACGTCGCCACCACCTACTTCATTCTGGAATCTCCACCGCGTACACGGTTAGTCAAAGTGGTTTTCGGTATCGACAGAGAGTATGTCCATATCCGATCTCGGTCTCTTTGCCAACCAATCGTTATTATAACACCGCGATCATTTAAAAATAGTTTATACTTTTAAAACCAAAATAAAATCCATTTCAAAACCATAATATTACGATATCATTTCTTCTTTAAAACCCAAAAGATTCATTTTGATATTATTTTTATAAAACCCAAATCAATGATATCATTTCCCAAATATAAATCTTTTCCAAAAATTATGCCACTTTTAAAATTTATAATTCCTTGTAACCAAATATTTGAACATTAACTTTCAACATAATACTTCGAAATCCATAGTTTTTAAAACCATTACTTTCAAAACTAAATGGTTTGGATATTCAACAATATATAAAATAAGCGATTTAACTTTATGGTTACTTTGTACGGAAAATAATTTACATGGCTTTGTGAATATTTCTTTACTCAATGTTAAAACCATAATCCAAAATATTATTTCAAGTCCCAACCATTCCAATTTTATATATTTTTATATCATCTTGAGGGTTAATATTTCAACTAAAGTTGGATTTTTATTCTTTCAACAAATCAAATGTTCTATTAATTAGTTTTGAACATTCACATAAAATCCATAAATAATAAGACTTCAATTTGTAGTAATAAAATATATATATTTTCCAATTCAAATTATACTAGAATATTCATTTCAATTTATTTTGGGAAAAATCCAATTGTAAATATACTATCTTAAAATTTCCAACTTAACATTTAAACATAGGATATAAATTATCAAACTCCATTTTCTAAATTTTCTTCCATTTTAATAAAGAGATTTATACACCTTTTTATTTCAAATTTTTCAACTTCATATGTATATAAATATGGAAGAAAACATTTATTCAGTATAAAATTTAAGATTTTTATAAACCGTATTCCATCCAAACAATAGAAATCTCATTAAAAATAGTTATATATAGACCGCGGTGCCTGTATATAGTTTTCTATCCTATGGTCAAGTGATACGGATATTTATCATTTCAATCCGCAATTTAAAAAAATGAAACTGCGGTTGTATATCATTTCAAACCGCAATCCCGAATGAAATGTAAATGCATACTAACTTGCAGTTTAATGATATCCAAATAAAACATTCATTCAACAACACATCCATCATCCAATCACACATCGATCAATATCAATCAATAACAATTATATATGTGATCATATATAACAGGTGATAACTGGCAGTTTATTCAAATTAAATTTATCAACTATTAATCTAACAGTTTATTCAGTAATAATTTATACAACTGTTAACTAGCAATTCATATGCAACAATAATTTCCAACAGTCAATTAATACGCAATAAATCAATTAAATTAACAGTTAAATTTTATAAAATGCAATTCAACAGATATGAATGAAATAAACATGCCAGATACCCATAAATAAATTTCTATTCATTTCTAAAACTTATTTAACAAACATAAAAGCTTCTAGTAATTGTGAGTGGGTTAAAACACTCACCTTTTGAATTTAAATCGAATTTAAAATTCGATTTAAACCCAAAAATTCGCCCATCTCGGAATTCGTCCAAACCAGCGTCATCAAGTCCGGAATTAAATTACGATCCTAACAAAAGAAATTTCGTGTGAATCCGACTTCGTACGAGAAAGTTATGGCCAAAAATGATGATTGAATTCAAATTGAAAAATAAATAGAAACGACACACAATTAACGACTTACTACGCCACATCACCTTCTCTCCCAGGCTTCACGCGCAGGCACCAATTTGCACGCAACAGAGAGAAACGAACCCAACACGTCCCTTTTTGACCAAAATCCGACCGTCGATTCGACCAACGAACCATATAGATCTAACCCCCTCAGTCCCCTCTCCAATACCCAGAAACCGTTTCTCGATCCGATGAAGTTTTGTGCGATGATGATGAACGGTTTTGGGGCTGTTTGAATTTATTCTGGATGAACGACAGCTCCAATTGAAAAACGAATTTCATCATGAGATTACGCGTATCGAAAACATCAACAGAAATTTTTTTGAAAATTTTCTGAGGTGTTTGAATTTTCACTGAATTTTGCAATTTGAAATTGGATCTGAGATGTATACATTGAGGAAGAAAGAAGGTTGAAGAAAATGAACGTACAACAGATGAAAAAAGAAGGGAGCTAGGGTTTATAACTGTATATTTATAGATAGGCTAGAGGTAGGGTAGCTAGACTGGATACGCGAACGTACGGAATAAACTATGGCCCAAAAATGGCTATTTTTAATATTTATTAAATAAATTAAAATAAATTATAAATCCAGTTTTTTATGTTTCAACTTCTAATATTGGCCAAATTTTGTGACTTATATAATTCAAACATTCCCAAATGGTTTTCCAAGCTTGGATGTGAATTAAAATTTATAAGTATATCAATTTTGCAGTGTTAATTTCTGCGTTTTCTTATTATTTGGGAATTATAAATTTTATTCGCAAAAACCCAATTATTAAATCATATACTCTTATACTCTCACTTAAATCCAATTAGATAAATAGATTTGACTTCCATTCCAACTCATTTGATTGCAAATAAACTTTTTACCATAAATAAAATTCCAAATTATTAATAACTTTATTCCCATTTCCTTTACACACAAACATCGTATTATAAAGGTATCTACATTATTCTCCATTGGTTTTCCTTAACTTATTTAAGGTAACCTTACATTAATATCTATTGCTATGTTTTCAAATTATTCTTCCCTCATTCTTCTTTACTATTATTAATTCCAATCTTAACGAATTCAACATTATAAGTTTGATAAATTTATTAAATTCACTCAATTGTTTACAAATTCCATTTTAAATTCAATAACGTAATATTTTACGTTTAATTCTATTTTATTTGTAGTAAATACCCTTTGTTGGATTTAATATTCAAATTATAAATAAAATCTTGCTTTCTAAAGTTATATCAACAATGGTCCAACTAAATTTGAATTAGCTTTAACTTTATTTTATGGAATTAACTATTGCAATAAATCCAAATTGATAAATAAGGCTTGATTCCTATATTAACTACTTTGGTTCCAATTAACCTTTTATGGTGAATATGAATTTCAAGGTATAATTGAAATCTTTATATCCATTTGATTTCACTGTTTCATTTTTATTATTAAATCCATTATAGCCAAATGCATGAAATTAATATACACAAATATTTTAAATCCTAACTTAAGTTTTACTTAACGTATAAATAAACGTTTAAATTTTCTTAATTGCAATAACTCAATTACCTTCATTCTTTTTATTCACGTAGCCAAATCTTGATTTAAAATCTTTACTATAACCCATAGTCTTATTAAAATAGGAATTTACACTACCTGTAACGTTAATTTCCATCAGTAAAGATCTTACACCCTTTGTTCCATAGATTTAGATTTCACAAATTTAGCTACTGCATTAATTCTTATTTATATAACATAAATGTTCGTATACTTTGAATTCATTCCCAATTCACCAACTCAATTAGTTATGCTTTACAAATGTGTTTCCAATATATAGGTATTTTATACTAATTGTTATCATACCCATAATTACACGCTTATAACTAATTCCCACATTTGCATAAATTTATTAAGTTAGAATGTTTATTAAGGTTTATGCATTTCCAACTTGTACTGATTTTACACAATTATTATGATTTCTCACAGAACGTTAAATTTATTAAATGACCATTTATTATAATTTAATTCCCTTAATTGAATCAATTGCTTATTATTATATATATTCTTTTCATTCTACCATTCCTTCCCATTATAAATTCATTAACGTATTTACACATCTCTATCTTTCAAATATCAATAACCAAACTTGATTACAAACACTGTCCTTATCAATCTTCATAAATTTGTTCAGATCTATACTCCTTTATATAATTAGAGTTTATGTCTCTATTAGATTTCTTTTCACTACAGGCATAAATTATTACTATCTTACTAATTACATCTTTGTATTAATGAACACCATTCAAGTTAATATTTGTACTACATTCACAGATTCAACATTTGTTTGTTTCTTAAAATTAACTTTAAATCAAATTGTGACAATTTGCATTATCCACATTTATCGTCATAAAATCTAATTTACAAGCCTATACTTAATTATTACCCTACAATACGTTTACGTTACTATAATATCCACTCTTCCGTTACTACGTTTCTATAAATTTATTCGTTTATAAATTTATTGTCTGAAAGTTCTCCTTTTATTGACTAGACACAACAATAACCAAAATAATTAATTAGATTCATTTATATACATTAGATAAATGGGTACACTTCTGCAATAATCCTATAAATGAAAATATTTTGGTGCATAAATTTCTACATACTTAGTGCATTCATTTATTAAATTACAAATTTCCTCAATCCACATAAATCACCCATTCACATAGTTTAATTTAGCGTTTATTTAAATCTTCGTTTATACATCTAGAGTTTCTACTAAATTGAATTACACAACTTATGAACTTTAACAAATTTAGTTCACTTAATAAATTTTCTAATGTTTATTAAATTGCAATCCAATCCAGTTATCATTTCATTAATACCATTTAATCAGCTAATTATAACTAATAGCCACCCACCAATTTACGTTAATTCAATCCATGCCATATAAGTATTTAATTGTCAACATTAAATTACAATCACTATATCAATTTCTACATTTATTCTTAAACAAATTAAAATTTATATCAAATTAATTTATTAAATATTATTAATTCACGGGTCGTTACATAAAAGCATTAGTGATTAATGTTGTAAAACTAAAAATTTAAATGTATAATTTTCATCTCGATTCTAGTGTATATATGTAAAGTATGTTTTGTTTTTTCTCTTTTCTGCAGTTATTCGTATATAAATACGTTGTTATATGGTTTGTATATGATAGTTGTTGAGTCGATTTTATAAAACCGTGTTTAAAAGTTTCCATTTTGTTTAACAATAATTGTAATTTTACAAGATATATATAATAGTGGTTTATTAGTTTAAGTAATATATGTATATAAATTTTCAATTTACATACATGACCTGTATGTATTATTCAAGTGCATGATCTATTAGTCTTGTTGGATATAAAGGGACAGACTGTATATATTGGTTTCTTTTATAAAATTTGTTGTTTATGTATAAACCTATGTGCAAGTTATATTGTTTAAATAAATATCTATTTACCTAGTTCGTTTTAATTTTTGTTATAATATAAATAGATACAGTGCTGTTTCCTATACATTATGTTATAGGGATGATGTTATATATACATATATATATATTTGTTTATTTAAATTATTGTTTTAAATCGTTATATATATGTTAATTTGTTAAAAATCTAGTGTACGGTGTTTATTTATATCTCAAGTTTTGGTTGTTAAAATGCATAGTTGTAGAGATAGGTAGTTATGTTATACATTTTAGAGATTTTGGGTCTAGCCGTACAAGTGTTATGATGATTTTTCAGCGTATAAATTATATTGATATAAAATATATGTTGATTTTAGTATACGTGTTCAATTTAAAACAACGATGTTTGAAATATATATATAAAATTTTATTTGTGTTTGAATTATATATCGATTTGAAAATATACGTTTTAAATTGATTTTTCTGAAAATTATATATGCAATGTATCTTCGTCATCGATCCCGTTTTGATTTGAATTCGTCTATTCCTAATTATCAGCTTATCCGTGATTCGTGCCAATCTTGTTCATTTTGGAAATTCGTTCTTGGATTCATAACCCATTTCAAATCTCTCTAGCCTCAAAAGGTGAGCAATCACTCACGATTAACATTCTTTTATTTATTAAATTTGATTTCAATTGAAACGAAAATTGAAATATGCTGCTGTTAGTTATTTACATTGCTATATATGTTGTTATCTGCAATTGTTCACCTGTGGGATATGACATCATATCCTGTTGTTTATATTATATTGTTATTGATGGTATATGCCTGTTATTTTATTGTATTATCTATTATCACTCTGCAAGTTCCCCGTAGTTTAGAATTCGCTATGGGTTAAAATGATACATACCCGAACAGACTGTAGAATAGGAGAATTTCGTTATGGGTTGAAATGATAAACCCTAGCGATTTTCAATTAAATTGAATTTGGGATTGCGGGTCGAAGTGATATCTACCCATATATTTAAATTTTGGATTGAAATGATAAATATCCGTATCCCTTGACCATAAGGTAGGAAATTATATACAGACACCGTTGGTCCATATATATATAAATGTTTTGAAAATAATTTCTATGGTTTTGGAAAGAAAAATATAGTTTTAATAAAGACTGATTCTTAGAATATTATATGTACAAAAATGAAATATTTTATGTATAGACCTAATAATAATATTTAATCTAATTGGGATTGATTTAGTACATATAATATGTTTAAGGATTCGATTAAATTTATATTTCAAAATAGGTTCGGTAAAATTTTGAATAAGCTAAAGTTGAGAAGATGAAGTTGAATTAATTGGAAATATTATTTAATTAGGAATTATATTCAATTAAATCGATTTAAAACTATTGAATTCAGGATTTAAGATATGATTTTATAACTTAGTTTTGGTAAAAGGGATTAAATGGATATTTTAAGTTTAAATAAATTTGAGGAAATATTCTGTAAAATGAAATCTAAGGCTATTTAAATGATAATGAACTTGTTAAGTGGATATTTCCTGACTAAATAATAATGATGAAGCTAAATCAAGATCTATATGAAACTGTTAGATTTAACCTTAAAATATTGAATATTAAAGCTTTAAATATAACGAAAGTTTAAATGGTTATTGGGAGCTGAATTGAATTAATGAATTGAGCTTTGAATAAATGGGAATTTGGAACTTGAGTTTGTTAGAATCAATTTGTGTAGTTGAGGAAATTTCAAATACTTTACTTTATAAATTATTAATATATATATATATATACACACACTATTTTGGAAAATAGATATATTTGAAAGGGAAATGATGTTTTGATTTTGAAGTATAAATAAAATTGAATGACCATGGTGTTATAGTGTATATTTCTACCTTGTAGATAGTTCTGCAAATCCATAGGGGATGGTTACCCAAACATCCTTTAAGTTACTTGTATTTCAGTTGATATTTCACTTGAGTTGGATTTATTGATATAAGAATGTTAATCCTGACTCGAGTGTTTGTGTTTTGCTTTTCACTCGGGTCAGACTGAGTGATACAGCTTTTGAGACTCACCTTCGGAGTTTGGAGCTTCGTTTGGGGATTCAACTATTGATTCTGCTTTCAGCCCTTCTAGTTGATCAGTTCAGAGAAGTCCTCTGCTCATACTAGAGACTTCACCGCATCTGAGATATTCTGTTGTATTTTTATTTCTAACTCTGATGTTTATATAGTAGCTTCATGAACTATTATTTATTTATTCCGCTGTGTATTATTGTACTACTCTGTATCTGTGATTCTGTAATTGATGTATTTTACTGCATATGCTGAATTTTGCCGAATTTAAATTAACAATCTGATATTTTGAGCAATTCAAGTTCGGCATGTGCGGATGCGAATGGTTGAAAATAGCAGGTCTGTTACAGTTTCCTACCAAAGTAGAGATCTTGTTACATAGGAGAATATCGTACATAGCATAAAAGAATAGGAAGTTGAAAGAAACTGCCTTACCTCATCTAAGAAAGTAAGGATGAAGTAGCGGTGGTATCGGCCGCATATCAGCAAATGATGGAAAAAAGTTATAATGTCAGGTTCAAAGAAAGAAACTTCTATAAAGGGGACTTAGTGCTACGAATAGTAATAGCCAAGAAAAGGGATCCAACAGATGGAGCATTGGGTCGAAATTGGGGAGGCTTGCTAGTCATAGTAGAGGTATTAGCAAATGGGGCACATCAACAATCAAGACCTGATGGCAACTTAGCTCCAAGAACATGGAACTCAGAGCATCTCAGACCTTACTTTGTATGGCCTACATTGCTTATGTAATGTGCATTGTAATTACTATTATAAAGTAACAATACAATAAAATGGACATAGGGATATTAGAAAGCCCAAACCAGTATAAAATCTTTCTATGTTAATTATTTTTACATAGTTATAAACTCACACTAGACACATGGATATTAAACTGCCCAAAACAGCTATTAAAATTACATAATGAAGATTGACTTTTTAGCCTAAACTGGACGTTGGGATATTAGACTGCCTAAAGCAGTTATCCAAATGGAGCTACATATAACGCAACTCAATTTCTCAGCCAAACTGGTCATAGGGATATTAGACAGTCCAAACGAGTGTAAAAATCCCTCTATGTTAGTACAACTAACATAGCACATTGGACATACAGATACTAAACAGCCAGAATCAATATAAAAAATAATGCGCATACGAAGTTGTAAACCCATGACCTGACTTCATAGTCAAATATCTATCTTCCCCTAACTAGCGAGGCAGACCATGTCAAGCGCATGAACAAACAACATTTCATAGCTTACCGCCACCGTACAACAGTTGTACTAACAATACAATGTATGAATGGCAACAACAATCTTAAAAATGAGAAGGTGATGCTAAACTAAGAGTAAACAACAATCCACAGCTTATCAATGCTGCTCAACAATTGATTGAAAACACAACACACGAACGACAATGACAATCTCAGAAATGAGAACGGTAATGCTAAACAAAAAATATAAACAATTTCTTGTAGATCACCACCATCGTTCGATGATCCTACCAACTACGCAGCATATAAACAACAACCGATCTATCCCGAAACGATGGGATAGATCACGCCAGACATGCGACAAAGCTTACTCGGAAGATATCATCCAAAAAGCAGATCATAAGATACGGAGAACATAAACGAGCAGAGGCAGGTCCACAACGACCTGTGGTTGCTGTGGACATGGGGGCAAGACGTTACACCCATGTTGCACAAGCTAAATTAAAGGAGAATTAAATAAGACACAAAGCCAAAAGAGATGCCCTCCCAATAAGAGTCAAGACAAAAGGAGAAGAGGTCAGAGTGATCTAACTTGTGCTACACAAAAGCTGTTCTGCGATCACAATACTCGATCAAACAAAAAGAACTACAACTAAATGGCAAGAAGCCGCAATTGTGATATCCCAGAAATTTGGGGCAATATCAATTTAATAATCTACATTAAAAATTAAATTGATTTGATAATATTTGTTAATAATATTTGAATTGATTTAATAATCTTCCTTTAAACAAATATTTAAACTGAAAATTTATCTTTTAAAGGTTGATTTAAATTGTTTCTATATAAATAGATAAGCTCTGTTTTAAATTAATAAATAAAGTTAGGGTTTCTAATTCTATTATTTTTTGATAATTTGGAAATTTAATATTGAATAAATAATAATATGGTTTAAAGATACTCAAGATAAGATTAAAATTTGTTTAAATGATTTTATCTTAAATTTAAACTTAACAAAGGTTGTTTGATTTTAAATGTGGTTAATAAAATAAGTAATATACTTAGGTAGTGATAATTTCATTATTTTAATTTAATAACTAGTTATTTTAAAACAATCTAAATAATGTAATATTTTTACAAATGGTTTCAATACAAATAGAAATAGTTATTTTAAAACTATTTAAATACATGTATGTGTATTTTGAGGGAAGCTGTAATTTGAAAGATTTAGAAATAAGTCTTTCAAGGATATTTAAAAATAAAATAAACCTTATACATATTAAACATAAGTCTAATTACGTATACATATGAAGCTATGAATTGGAATATATAATAACATCTTTCAAGAATGTTTAGGATAAAAGAAAAATAGAAGTGTAAAATTTGTTTAAGTATAAAAGTATGTATTTATACTTAGCTTAAAATTTTATAACATTTGCTACAACAACCTTGTATATGTACATATAGAAAGGATAAAGCTGCCAGGTAATAAAAAAAAATAAAAAAAATATCTGAACATCAAATATGAGGCAGGTAAGAAAAATGCAGAGCAAAGTTAAGTGAACCTGGTAAAAGAAATAAAAATAAACAAATTGCAGTAGCTTATAGATTAAGGTTCAAACAAACATAAACATCAAGAATAAAACAAAATAAAAATAATAATATAGATATGCAGGCAAGTAATGATGACTGTAAAATAGATATGTAAGCTAAAGAGTAAACAAAATTAACATATAAAGTAGTTTGTAGAGAAAGCTAATACAAAGCAAAGTATAAAAAAAAATATCTAAACATAAAACAAGGTTAGCAGTAAACATATAGTACATTTGCAATTAATGCTTTCATTTCTTAGCACATAACAATAGTCAATTCGAAATCAAACTGAACATCTCAGCCCCTTTGAAAAAAAGAAATCTCTGATGCAAAACAGAGATTGTTTGTACAAATTTATACAAACCCAGTTAGTACCTACCCTTGTAAACTTCTTTATATACGCATACTGTTTTTAGTTCGTTCATTAAAACCTGAAACAAAGAAATAATGGTAAACATTCCCATCTATGCAAACTAAAATAGTATTACAACTGAAGCATCTTCAACAAGGCAAGAATTTTGGAAAGCAAAACAGTTTCTAGTTATTAAAGTTCAATACTGTTTCAAAACAAGGGTGCTCTGCTCCTTTTCTTTAATCATGTGAGTAACTCAAAATTTAAAAAGCTCAGGTATATTTACGTATGATTGATAATTTATGCCTGAACTAAATATGAACATGTGTTTATACACTGTTGGATGTTTGTGAAATGATCCCTGCATGTTTATAACCTGTAATACACCTCTGCATATTAAGTTTTCAAGTTCATGCTTTATTTCAAAAATCATTTCTGGATTGATCTATGGATTGTTAGGACTTAAGATCCAAACAAATATTGCTTGTTTGATTTTGAACTAAGATTTAAAAAATTATTTAGTTTAAAATAAGACAGGAATTGCTCTGGAAATAAAAGTTTAAACAGGAAGTTCAAATCTCTTTAAAAATTCAAACATGATAATTCTACAATTCAGGTGTATAAACTAAATCTTTAAACTAAGACATGATTTTTAAAGCTAGAATCAAAATTTTTAGATTAGAAATGAAAGTGCAATTCTGGGTTGCACTGTTTTTGGGAATCTTTGGTGATCTATGGGATTAGAGTTGGTCGGATTGTGCGAGGAGGTGGGGGAGCTTGCCAGGGTGATGGGAAAAATAGGCGGAGGTGGCCATGGTCACGGTGGCGACAGCGGCAGACGTTTAAAGATTGTAAACCTAGTTTTTGCTATGGTTGGGTATTGGTCTCGTTCGGTGACCAGAGGCGATCGAGTTCAACGTGGGCTTGGGGATTGGTAGAGGGAAGGTAGTTGGAGCTTTAGCTGGAAGTGGTGGTACTCCGGTGGTCGGAGTTTGGTGTGCGGCGAAGTTTCCAGGATCGAGTGGGTAAAACTGTTGTGCTCCAGGTTTGTTCAGGCAACTTGATTTTGATACGAGGTGCTGCAGTGGGTTTGGATGGTCGTGACGACATCTGGAGATGGTCGCCGTTGGGAAGCTGTTGTAGTGGATGGCCGGAGATGGCCAGAGGGATGGTGCACGTGCACCGTGCCGTTGGGCTCTGGGAAGTTTCAAGTGCAGTGTGTATAACCTGTTAGCAAATGCAAGTGGAACTGTCTTGTTCCAGTTTGTGTAACCTGAAGCAAAGTTGTTTGAGTTTTTTTTTATCAAGCTCAAATGAACTTTAAATTCGTAAACTAGATTTAAACAAAGTTTAAATCCAGTTTGAAGTTTGAATTCAAGTTTATTTTTAAATTCAAATTTGGAATGAGATAGAGTTTAAAATGTTTAAAAGGTGGGTTTCGTCTTTAGAACATGACAGGTTTCAGATTTTAAAGATTGAAAACAGAATTTAAACTGTGATTTAAATTCAAAAATTTAAAGTTTAGATTCAAATGAACTTTTGAATCTTAAGGTTTAATTATGGATTTGATTTGAAAAATCAAGATTTCAATTCAAGTTATTAAAAGAAAGCTTACATCAAAGTTTTAAATCAAAGATAAATTGATGGACTCAAGTTTACCTTGAATTCAAATCTGAAAATTTAAATCAGTTTTTAAATATGAATGTTTTTAAAAATAAGTTAAATAAATTGTTTAACTTGAATTTGCAAGTTAAAGATACAATGTAATGTAAAAGCTAACTTTTAACTAAAAGTTAAATAGTTTAATTTAAAGGCTTTTCTTATATAAGGTTCATATATAAGAAATAAATGTTATTTACATTTATTTAAAAGATTTAAAATTGAATTTAAATTGGGTAAATATTTAAACAATAATCATTTTGAATCTTAAATTCGAAATGGAAATTGAATTTAAATTTAAAATGTAATGTTCTAATACACTTTAATAATAATGAAGTCAGTAATTAAGATATGGATTATCTTAGAAATTATTAAGGTATTAAAATGATTTAAATGAATAAGATAATTAAGGAATGACTTATGTATTTAATTTATAAATTAATAGTTTAGATTAATTTATAATTAGAGAATAATTAAGAAGTAAATTAAGAAATGTTATTAGATAATTAACAAAGAATTAATTAATGTGATTAATTGTAAGAATTAATTAGAATAATTAATTAAGATAATCATTGTAAATTGGTTAAATAATCACTTAATAAAAGTGATTAAGAGATTAATTACTTATTGCAATAAATTTTGAGAATATGATTAATTTAAGTTAATTAATTCATTTTAATTAATTTAAGAAATCATTTGATGGTTTGATAAGTGTAAATACTTAATGTAATTAATGGAGCAGAATTACCTTGGAAAGTAATTTGATGATAATTACTTAATGAAATTAATACAAGATGATTTGTAAGTGAAGTAATTTGGGTAATTACTTTTGTAATTAATCAGGGGATTAATTATGGAGATAATTAATTATGGAATAATTAATTTATTTATGTAAGAAATTAAGGGTAGTTAATTACTGGGTTGTTATTAATCAAGGGTGATTAATAAATGTGTTTTAATTAAAGATTAATTGCTTAATGTAAGTAATTTAAATAAAATAATTAATTCAAATATAAGTAGAATTCCTTAATTATGTAATTAATGATGAAATTAAGAATTGTTCAATTAAGCAATAATTAATAAATGAAGGAATTAAATATTAATTACTATGAATGCTTTAGGATAATTAATTGTAAAATTAATTAAAGACTAATTACTTATTGTAATTAGAAAATGATTAATCAAGAGTGTTTAATCAAGATAAATACTTAGTCGATGATTAATTAATTTGATTTATAATTAATTAATGATTGTATAAGCAGGATTTATAGATGAAGTAATTAATTTAATTTACTTTAAATTAATTAGAAATAGAAGTAATTAGTTTAATTCATTTTAAATTAATTACAAATGGTATGATTAAATCATTACTTATGTATGAATGCTATTGATATTCATTGAATGGTTGTAAACTCAGATATCAGATGAGTAATATCTATATGATATGGATGCTTAGTTAAAGTATATGGATTATCTGTTTATTATCTGTTTGGAATGATAATATGAATTATCTGTTTATGATGATGATGTGATTATCTATTGCGATATGTGAATTATCTATCTGTGTGTATATAGATAATTAAATTGAATTGTTTTATCTTTAAAACAACTTGGCCTTAAAAGACACGCTTTGGATTTCGATGAGACCGGGATCGGGTTTCCGCATTAGGAACATCCGAAAACCACATCGATTCCAAATTAACGATAGGTCGTGAATCTGAAGTGAAGATGAAGATTCAGAATGCAAGGGTTATCGTCATTAACTCTGAGGGTGATTCCAAAATGAGTGTAACGAGATAATGCCTTCGGTTTCGTTCGAACCCGGAACGAACTTGTATGGATTGAATGCTTTCAACACATCGTCAGGTGGACGATGAGCATTCTAAGAATTGTGTTATATAAAGGTAATCGTAACCTCAAGCCTCATCAACCGGGAATGGCTAAAACAGGGGAGGTGCAGCAAGGCTAGGTGGGTCATGCCCAAGCAGGACAAGGATATTCCCCTGTCTAGATGTCCCTTTTTATTCGGCTGTGTGGGCAGTTGGTTGCAAACAACTGCGGGGTTTATCTTGTTCGGGACTATTCAGTAAGGAATGGTTCCGGCCTTGTGTTGCAGGGGATGAAGGGAGTAATCCTCGGTACGTTGATCTAGGCCACGTACTGTGACGGGCGGTACCCCGGTAGCCCTGCCATTGTTTGGAATCCACAACCCAATAAGTGCCCACGGTTTTGATTATATTACCCACTTTTGTGGCTAGTAGCTGGAATTTAATCATGTAACAATTTCGGCTATTTTCTATTTACTTGAAAACCCTAGACCTATTATAATATCACAGAATTTCCTATCAAATGTTTTGGTTAGCGTAAGGTAAAAACTTACCCATGTTTATGTGTGGGAAGTCTTACGTGATACCCTTTTGTTTTCAAAAGATTTTCATTGTTAAGCAACTTAAACCTGTTACTCATACCAGACCCATGTCTGACCCGAAGTTTATTTTTGTTTTTCATAAACTCTCGGGTACCCAAATTTTTTTACGGGTAGTCAAGGGATTCAGGTTAGCTTTGACGAATTCTGGAGGAGCAATGGAGCAGGCGGCTTCAGCGTTATAGATATATATATAGTTCCGCCGTGTTGGTATCTTTGTATTGTTTGAGTTATGTTGTATTAACTAGTCAGATGTTTATAACTGTCTAGTATGTGATGTATTATCTGTATAACTCTGATTGATGTTGTATATTATGTAATACTTATGTTACTAATATAATTTATTCGTTCCGCTGTTGAAATTCTGATGTTGTTTCTTCTTCTTCTCTATCTTTTCTATTTTCTCACCCCTTTCTTTCTTCAAGACGATACGTCTTCCTGGGCGTAGGAGGGCGGGTCGTCACAGTTGGTATCAGAGCGCTAGGTTGAGTGAATACCTAGGCTCTTGAGTGTTTACTTCCCCGAGAGAGTGTATTTGTAATTTTGATATATATATATATATATATATGTATGTATATATGTATATATATTTATTTCTACCTATTGTTGGGTTACCCGTTCAGGTTTTCCAACGAGCTATAAAGGTAGATTGGGTAGTGGTGTGTGTAACACAACTACCAATGGTTGAAATTTGAATGTTTGAGGTTGGAAGTGAAATTGTCGAGACTGTAGACCTAATACCGTCTCGAGTAAACTTTGGGTGGCGTAAGGATTTTATTGATCTCTGAAGGAATCCTGTTAAGATTCGGAGTTCATCTTTTGAGGTGTAATTTGATTAAGCTAGAGTTTGGATTTGTCGGTTGGACAGAAGTAAGTCATGATATCTTGATACATCAAGGTATAGTAGCTGTGTGATGAGACATAGTGACGATGGATGTCTCCGAAGATGTTTCTTTGGGACAAGTTAAGGAAGAGTGCCTGTTTCGGTGTGTGGCTGTGTTCAGTTGGGTGTTCCTGTTTGTTTTGGAGTCCGAATTTCTCGAAGAACTTTGGATTAGGAGGTCTTCTGGCTTAGCAGTTTTTCTCGAGGTAATTTCAGAAGTAGTAGAGTAGATCCATTTCTTCGATGGATTGGTCACGTAAGTGTAAGTTGTTCTGTTTGGTAAAGAAAGAGCAGTATCTTCGAAATTAGGCTGGATTGATCGCAAAAGTGACTTGCGATAATTTGAATGTTCTCTTGCGTTTCTAAGACATTCTCTGGATGTCTTCAAGGAGTTAGAGTTTTGTTAACATCTGGAGATTGAGTTTGGTATCGAATGGATTTCCAGGAGTGGTACTGATGGGTCAGCTTAGTAATAGGATGGTTTTGAGTTTGGGAAGTAGCTCAGGTTTTGGAGGAATTTCGGAGTTTTCTTTTTGGATATGTGAGCTTTATTTTTGGAATGTGTTGACCAGTCTGTGCTTGAGTTCATCTTCAGCATTTTCATCTGTACAGTCAGAGTTGCACAGTGGAAGCATGGTGGAAGCTGTTTTAGTTTGGAAGCAATTGAATGTTGAAATATTTGGTTGGAGAGTTCTATAGGAAATTTTTCAGAATCTGAGGCCAGTTTGGGAGTGCATCTGTTTTATCTCCTCTGGATGTGAGAAGTGAGATAAGTCTTCTGATTTTGGAATAGAGTTGTGTTCTGAGTTGTGGTCGATCTTGGAAAGATCATTTTGTTGGATTGTCTTTGGTTCTGTTTGTTTCTAAGGGCATCAGCAAGGATTGAGCTGATCAGTAAAGATGTAGGCAGCCCAGAATCGTCCGAAGAGTTTGTGGATAAGAATCAGGGATTTGATTTTGGATATGTGGTTTGGTCTTCAGGATTGAATTGTCAGTTTGGATAACTGAGATTCGTTGTGTTTCACGTATCTCTGAGGGAGTACGCGTAAGATCTATCTCTGGTTGTAGAACCAGCAGTTCAGGGAGTTCTGGTTGTTGAGTCAGATCAACTTGTCTATAGTCTGATATCCTGTCTTGGTTTATAGATCTAGATGGATGGAAGCTCTGTAGCTTAGTAGTACTGATTGATAGGATTCTGTAGGGCGAGTAACCCGGTATTTATACCTGGGGAACTCTAGATAGATCTATCCTTATTTTGTCTGGATAGTTAGATTTGTTTGTTTGGATGAATTGGTTGCTATGGTTGTTAGCATATAATTGATATATGCTTGTGTTTTAAAAATTAAATTTATTTTACTTAGATTATTAAATTACCTTTGTTTAAATTTCGGGGACGAAATTCTTTTAAGGGGGGAAGAATGTGATATCCCGGAAATTTGGGGCAATATCAATTTAATAATCTACATTAAAAATTAAATTGATTTGATAATATTTGTTAATAATATTTGAATTTATTTAATAATCTTCCTTTAAACAAATATTGAAACTGAAAATTTATCTTTTAAAGGTTGATTTAAATTGTTTCTATATAAATAGATAAGCTCTGTTTTAAATTAATAAATACAGTTAGGGTTTCTAATTCTATTATTTTTTGATAATTTGGAAATTTAATATTGAATAAATAATAATATGGTTTAAAGATACTCAAGATAAGATTAAAATTTGTTTAAATGATTTTATCTTAAATTTAAACTTAACAAAGGTTGTTTGATTTTAAATGTGGTTAATAAAATAAGTAATATACTTAGGTAGTGATAATTTCATTATTTTAATTTAATAACTACTTATTTTAAAACAATCTAAATAATGTAATATTTTTACAAATGGTTTCAATACAAATAGAAATAGTTATTTTAAAACTATTTAAATACATGTATGTGTATTTTGAGGGAAGCTGTAATTTGAAAGATTTAGAAATAAGTCTTTCAAGGATATTTAAAAATAAAATAAACCTTATACATATTAAACATAAGTCTAATTACGTATACATATGAAGCTATGAATTGGAATATATAATAACATCTTTCAAGAATGTTTAGGATAAAAGAAAAATAGAAGTGTAAAATTTGTTTAAGTATAAAAGTATGTATTTATAATTAGCTTAAAATTTTATAACATTTGCTACAACAACCTTTTATATGTACATATAGAAGGGATAAAGCTGCCAGGTAATAAAAAAATATATCTGAACATCAAATATGAGGCAGGTAAGAAAAATGCAGAGCAAAGTTAAGTGAACCTGGTAAAAGAAATAAAAATAAACAAAATGCAGTAGCTTATAGATTAAGATTCAAACAAACATAAACATCAAGAATAAAACAAAATAAAAAAAATATAGATATGCAGGCAAGTAATGATGACTGTAAAATAGATATGTAAGCTAAAGAGTAAACAAAATTAACATATAAAGTAGTTTGTAGAGCAAGCTAATACAAAGCAAAGTATAAACAAAAATATCTAAACATAAAACAAGGTTAGCAGTAAACATATAGTACATTTGCAATTAATGCTTTCATTTCTTAGCACATAACAATAGTCAATTCGAAATCAAATTGAACATCTCAGCCCCTTTGAAAGAAAGAAATCTCTGATGCAAAACAGAGATTGTTTGTACAAATTTATACAAACCCAGTTAGTACCTACCCCTGTAAACTTCTTTATATATGCATACTATTTTTAGTTCGTTCATTAAAACCTGAAACAAAGAAATAATGGTAAACATTCCCATCTATACAAACTAAAATAGTATTACAACTGAAGCATCTTCAACAAGGCAAGAATTTTGGAAAGCAAAACAGTTTCCAGTTATTAAAGTTCAAAACTGTTTCAAAACAAGGGTGCTCTGCTCCTTTTCTTTAATCATGTGAGTAACTCAAAATTTAAAAAGCTCGGGTATATTTACGTATGATTGATAATTTATGCCTGAACTAAATATGAATATGTGTTTATACACTGTTGGATGTTTGTGAAATGATCCCTGCATGTTTATAACCTGTAATACACCTCTGTATATTAAGTTTTCAAGTTCATGCTTTATTTCAAAAATCATTTCTGGATTGATCTATGGATTGTTAGGACTTAAGATCCAAACAAATATTGCTTGTTTGATTTTGAACTAAGATTTAAAAAATTATTTAGTTTAAATTAAGACAGGAATTGCTCTGGAAATAAAAGTTTAAACAGGAAGTTCAAATCTCTTTAAAAATTCAAACATGATAATTCTACAATTCAGGTGTATAAACTAAATCTTTAAACTAAGACATGATTTTTAAAGCTAGAATCAAAATTTTTAGATTAGAAATGAAAGTGCAATTCTGGGTTGCACTGTTTTTGGGTTTTTGGAAATCTCTGGTGATCTATGGGATTAGAGTTGGTCGGATTGTGCGAGGAGGTGGGGGAGCTTGCCAGGGTGATGGGAAAAATAGGCGGAGGTGGCCATGGTCGCGGTGGCGACAACGGCAGACGTTTAAAGATTGTAAACCTAGTTTTTGCTATGGTTGGGTATTGGTCTCGTTCGGTGACCAGAGGCGATCGAGTTCAATGTGGGCTTGGGGATCGGTAGAGGGAAGGTAGTTGGAGCTTTAGCCGGAAGTGGTGGTACTCCGGTGGTCGGAGTTTGGTGTGCGGCGAAGTTTCCAGGATCGAGTGGGTAAAACTATTGTGCTTCAGGTTTGTTCAGGCAACTTGATTTTGATACGAGGTGCTGCAGTGGGTTTGGATGGTCGTGACGACATCTGGAGATGGTCGCCGTTGGGAAGCTGTTGTAGTGGATGGCCGGAGATGGCCAGAGGGATGGTGCACGTGCACCGTGCCGTTGGGCTCTGGGAAGTTTCAAGTGCAGTGTGTATATCCTGTTAGCAAATGCAAGTGGAACTGTCTTGTTCCAGTTTGTGTAACCTGAAGCAAAGTTGTTTGAGTTTTTTTTTTATCAAGCTCAAATGAACTTTAAATTCGTAAACTAGATTTAAACAAAGTTTAAATCCAGTTTGAAGCTTGAATTCAAGTTTATTTTTGAATTCAAATTTGGAATGAGATAGAGTTTAAAATGTTTAAAAGGTGGGTTTCGTCTTTAAAACATGACAGGTTTCAGATTTTAAAGATTGAAAACAGAATTTAAACTGTGATTTAAATTCAAAAATTTAAAGTTTAGATTCAAATGAACTTTTGAATCTTAAGGTTTAATAATGGATTTGGATTTGAAAAATCAAGATTTCAATTCAAGTTATTAAAAGAAAGCTTACATCAAAGTTTTAAATCAAAGATAAATTGATGGACTCAAGTTTACTTTGAATTCAAATCTGAAAATTTAAATCAGTTTTTAAATATGAATGTTTTTAAAAATAAGTTAAATAAATTGTTTAACTTGAATTTGCAAGTTAAAGATACAATGTAATGTAAAAGCTAACTTTTAACTAAAAGTTAAATAGTTTAATTTAAAGGCTTTTCTTATATAAGGTTCATATATAAGAAATAAATGTTATTTACATTTATTTAAAAGATTTAAAATTGAATTTAAATTGGGTAAATATTTAAACAATAATCATTTTGAAACTTAAATTCGAAATGGAAATTGAATTTAAATTTAAAATGTAATGTTCTAATACACTTTAATAATAATGAAGTCAGTAATTAAGAAATGGATTATCTTAGAAATTATTAAGGTATTAAAATGATTTAAATGAATAAGATAATTAAGGAATGACTTATGTATTTAATTTATAAATTAATAGTTTAGATTAATTTATAATTAGAGAATAATTAAGAAGTAAATTAAAAAATGTTATTAGATAATTAACAAAGAATTAATTAATGTGATTAATTGTAAGAATTAATTAGAATAATTAATTAAGATAATCATTGTAAATTGGTTAAATAATCACTTAATAAAAGTGATTAAGAGATTAATTACTTATTGCAATAAATTTTGAGAATATGATTAGTTTAAGTTAATTAATTCATTTTAATTAATTTAAGAAATCATTTGATGGTTTGATAAGTGTAAATACTTAATGTAATTAATGGAGCAGAATTACCTTGGAAAGTAATTTGATGATAATTACTTAATGAAATTAATACAAGATGATTTGTAAGTGAAGTAATTTGGGTAATTACTTTTGTAATTAATCAGGGGATTAATTATGGAGATAATTAATTATGGAATAATTAATTTATTTATGTAAGAAATTAAGGGTAGTTAATTACTGGGTTGTTATTAATCAAGGGTGATTAATAAATGTGTTTTAATTAAAGATTAATTGCTTAATGTAAGTAATTTAAATAAAATAATTAATTCAAATATAAGTAGAATTCCTTAATTATGTAATTAATGATGAAATTAAGAATTGTTCAATTAAGCAATAATTAATAAATGAAGGAATTAAATATTAATTACTATGAATGCTTTAGGATAATTAATTGTAAAATTAATTAAAGACTAATTACTTATTGTAATTAGAAAATGATTAATCAAGAGTGTTTAATCAAGATAAATACTTAGTTGATGATTAATTAATTTGATTTATAATTATTTAATGATTGTATAAGCAGGATTTATAGATGAAGTAATTAATTTAATTTACTTTAAATTAATTAGAAATAGAAGTAATTAGTTTAATTCATTTTAAATTAATTACAAATGGTATGATTAAATCATTGCTTATGTATGAATGCTATTGATATTCATTGAATGGTTGTAAACTCAGATATGAGATGAGTAATATCTATATGATATGGATGCTTAGTTAAAGTATATGGATTATCTGTTTATTATCTGTTTGGAATGATAATATGAATTATCTGTTTATGATGATGATGTGATTATCTATTGCGATATGTGAATTATCTATCTGTGTGTATATAGATAATTAAATTGAATTGTTTTATCTTTAAAACAACTTGGCCTTAAAAGACACGTTTTGGATTTCGATGAGACCGGGATCGGGTTTCCGCATTAGGAACATCCGAAAACCACATCGATTCCAAATTAACGATAGGTCGTGAATCTGAAGTGAAGATGAAGATTCAGAATGCAAGGGTTATCGTCGTTAACTCTGAGGGTGATTCCAAAATGAGTGTAACGAGATAATGCCTTCGGTTTCGTTCGAACCCGAAACGAACTTGTATGGATTGAATGCTTTCAACACATCGTCAGGTGGGCGATGAGCATTCTAAGAATTGTGTTCTATAAAGGTAATCATAACCTCAAGCCTCATCAACCGAGAATGGCTAAAACAGGGGAGGTGCAGCAAGGCTAGGTGGGTCATGCCCAAGCAGGACAAGGATATTCCCCTGTCTAGATGTCCCTTTTTATTCGGCTGTGTGGGCAGTTGGTTGCAAACAACTGCGAGGTTTATCTTGTTCGGGACTGTTCAGTAAGGAATGGTTCCGGCCTTGTGTTGCAGGGGATGAAGGGAGTAATCCTCGGTACGTTGATCTAGGCCACGTACTGTGACGGGCGGTACCCCAGTAGCCCTGCCATTGTATGGAATCCGCAACCCAATAAGTGCCCACGGTTTTGATTGTATTACCCAATTTTGTGGCTAGTAGCTGGAATTTAATCATGTAACAATTTCGGCTATTTTCTATTTACTTGAAACCCTAGACCTATTATAATATCACAGAATTTCCTATCAAATGTTTTGGTTAGCGTATGGTAAAACCTTACCCATGTTTATGTGTGGGAAGTCTTACGTGATACCCTTTTGTATTCAAAAGATTTTCATAGTTAAGCAACTTAAACCTGTTACTCATACCAGACCCATGTCTGACCCGAAGTTTATTTTTGTTTTTCATAAACTCTCGAGTACCCAAATTTTTTTACGGGTAGTCAAGGGATTCAGGTTAGCTTTGACGAATTCTGGAGGAGCAATGGAGCAGGCGGCTTCAGCGTTATAGATATATATATAGTTCCGCTGTGTTGGTATCTTTGTATTGTTTGAGTTATGTTGTATTAACTAGTCAGATGTTTATAACTGTCTAGTATGTGATGTATTATCTGTATAACTCTGATGGATGTTGTATATTATGTAATACTTATGTTACTAATATAATTTATTCGTTCCGCTGTTGAGATTCTGATGTTGTTTCTTCTTCTTCTCTATCTTTTCTATTTTCTCACCCCTTTCTTTCTTCAAGACGATACGTCTTCCTGGGCGTAGGAGGGCGGGTCGTCACAGTTGGTATCAAAGCGCTAGGTTGAGTGAATACCTAGGCTCTTGAGTGTTTTCTTCCCCGAGAGAGTGTATTTGTATTTTGATATATATATATATATATATGTATATATATTTATTTCTACCTATTGTTGGGTTACCCGTTCAGGTTTTCCAACGAGCTATAAAGGTAGATTGGGTAGTGGTGTGTGTAACACAACTACCAATGGTTGAAATTTGAATGTTTGAGGTTGGAAGTGAAATTGTCGAGACTGTAGACCTAATACCGTCTCGAGTAAACTTTGGGTGGCGTAAGGATTTTATTGATCTCTGAAGGAATCCTGTTAAGATTCGGAGTTCATCTTTTGAGGTGTAATTTGATTAAGCTAGAGTTTGGATTTGTTGGTTGGACAGAAGTAAGTCATGATATCTTGATACATCAAGGTATAGTAGCTGTGTGATGAGACATAGTGACGATGGATGTCTCCGAAGATGTTTCTTTGGGACAAGTTAAGGAAGAGTGCCTGTTTCGGTGTGTGGCTGTGTTCAGTTGGGTGTTCCTGTTTGTTTTGGAGTCCGAATTTCTCGAAGAACTTTGGATTAGGAGGTCTTCTGGCTTAGCAGTTTTTCTTTAGGTAATTTTAGAAGTAGTAGAGTAGATCCATTTCTTCGATGGATTGGTCACGTAAGTGTAAGTTGTTCTGTTTGGTAAAGAAAGAGCAGTATCTTCGAAATTAGGCTGGATTGATCGCAAAAGTGACTTGCGATAATTTGAATGTTCTCTTGCGTTTCTGAGACATTTTCTGGATGTCTTCAAGGAGTTAGAGTTTTGTTAACATCTGGAGATTGAGTTTGGTATCGAATGGATTTCCAGGAGTGGTACTGATGGGTCAGCTTAGTAATAGGATGGTTTTTGAGTTTGGGAAGTAGCTCAGGTTTTGGAGGAATTTCGGAGTTTCTTTTTGGATATGTGAGCTTTATTTTTGGAATGTGTTGACCAGTCTGTGCTTGAGTTCATCTTCAGCATTTTCATCTGTACAGTCAGAGTTGCGCAGTGGAAGCATGGTGGAAGCTGTTTTAGTTTGGAAGCAATTGGATGTTGAAATATTTGGTTGGAGAGTTCTACAGGAAATTTTTCAGGATCTGAGGCCAGTTTGGGAGTGCATTTGTTTTATCTCCTCTGGATGTGAGAAGTGAGATAAGTCTTCTGATTTTGGAATAGAGTTGTGTTCTGAGTTGTGGTCGATCTTGGAAAGATCATTTTGTTGGATTGTCTTTGGTTCTGTTTGTTTCTAAGGGCATCAGCAAGGATTGAGCTGATCAGCAAAGATGTAGGCAGCCCAGAATCGTCCGAAGAGTTTGTGGATAAGAATCAGGGATTTGATTTTGGATATGTGGTTTGGTCTTCAGGATTGAATTGTCAGTTTGGATAACTGAGATTCGTTGTGTTTCACGTATCTCTGAGGGAGTACGCGTAAGATCTATCTCTGGTTGTAGAACCAGCAGTTCAGGGAGTTCTGGTTGTTGAGTCAGATCAACTTGTCTATAGTCTGATATCCTGTCTTGGTTTATAGATCTAGATGGATGGAAGCTCTGTAGCTTAGTAGTATTGATTGATAGGATTCTGTAGAGCGAGTAACCCGGTATTTATACCTGGGGAACTCTAGATAGATCTTTCCTTATTTTGTCTGGATAGTTAGGTTTGTTTGTTTGGATGAATTGGTTGCTATGGTTGTTAGCATATAATTGATATATGCTTGTGTTTTAAAAATTAAATTTATTTTACTTAGATTATTAAATTACCTTTGTTTAAATTTTGGGGACGAAATTCTTTTAAGGGGGGAAGAATGTGATATCCCGGAAATTTGGGGCAATATCAATTTAATAGTCTACATTAAAAATTAAATTGATTTGATAATATTTGTTAATAATATTTGAATTGATTTAATAATCTTCCTTTAAACAAATATTTAAACTGAAAATTTATCTTTTAAAGGTTGATTTAAATTGTTTCTATATAAATAGATAAGCTCTGTTTTAAATTAATAAATACAGTTAGGGTTTCTAATTCTATTATTTTTTGATAATTTGGAAATTTAATATTGAATAAATAATAATATGGTTTAAAGATACTCAAGATAAGATTAAAATTTGTTTAAATGATTTTATCTTAAATTTAAACTTAACAAAGGTTGTTTGATTTTAAATGTGGTTAATAAAATAAGTAATATACTTAGGTAGTGATAATTTCATTATTTTAATTTAATAACTAGTTATTTTAAAACAATCTAAATAATGTAATATTTTTACAAATGGTTTCAATACAAATAGAAATAGTTATTTTAAAACTATTTAAATACATGTATGTGTATTTTGAGGGAAGCTGTAATTTGAAAGATTTAGAAATAAGTCTTTCAAGGATATATAAAAATAGAATAAACCTTATACATATTAAACATAAGTCTAATTACGTATACATATGAAGCTATGAATTGGAATATATAATAACATCTTTCAAGAATGTTTAGGATAAAAGAAAAATAGAAGTGTAAAACTTGTTTAAGTATAAAAGTATGTATTTATACTTAGCTTAAAATTTTATAACATTTGCTACAACAACCTTGTATATGTACATATAGAAGGGATAAAGTTGCCAGGTAATAAAAAAAATATATATCTGAACATCAAATATGAGGCAGGTAAGAAAAATGCAGAGCAAAGTTAAGTGAACCTGGTAAAAGAAATAAAAATAAACAAAATGCAGTAGCTTATAGATTAAGATTCAAACAAACATAAACATCAAGAATAAAAAAAATAAAAAAAAATATAGATATACAGGCAAGTAATGATGACTGTAAAATAGATATGTAAGCTAAAGAGTAAACAAAATTAACATATAAAGTAGTTTGTAGAGCAAGCTAATACAAAGCAAAGTATAAACAAAAATATCTAAACATAAAACAAGGTTAGCAGTAAACATATAGTACATTTGCAATTAATGCTTTCATTTCTTAGCACATAACAATAGTCAATTCGAAATCAAATTGAACATCTCAGCCCCTTTGAAAAAAAGAAATCTCTGATGCAAAACAGAGATTGTTTGTACAAATTTATACAAACCCAGTTAGTACCTACCCCTGTAAACTTCTTTATATATGCATACTGTTTTTAGTTCGTTCATTAAAACCTGAAACAAAGAAATAATGGTAAACATTCCCATCTATACAAACTAAAATAGTATTACAACTGAAGCATCTTCAACAAGGCAAGAATTTTGGAAAGCAAAACAGTTTCCAGTTATTAAAGTTCAAAACTGTTTCAAAACAAGGGTGCTCTGCTCCTTTTCTTTAATCATGTGAGTAACTCAAAATTTAAAAAGCTCAGGTATATTTAAGTATGATTGATAATTTATGCCTGAACTAAATATGAATATGTGTTTATACACTGTTGGATGTTTGTGAAATGATCCCTGCATGTTTATAACCTGTAATACACCTCTGTATATTAAGTTTTCAAGTTCATGCTTTATTTCAAAAATCATTTGTGGATTGATCTATGGATTGTTAGGACTTAAGATCCAAACAAATATTGCTTGTTTGATTTTGAACTAAGATTTAAAAAATTATTTAGTTTAAATTAAGACAGGAATTGCTCTGGAAATAAAAGTTTAAACAGGAAGTTCAAATCTCTTTAAAAATTCAAACATGATAATTCTACAATTCAGGTGTATAAACTAAATCTTTAAACTAAGACATGATTTTTAAAGCTAGAATCAAAATTTTTAGATTAGAAATGAAAGTGCAATTCTGGGTTGCACTGTTTTTGGGAATCTTTGGTGATCTATGGGATTAGAGTTGGTCGGATTGTGCGAGGAGGTGGGGGAGCTTGCCAGGGTGATGGGAAAAATAGGCGGAGGTGGCCATGGTCACGGTGGCGACAGCGGCAGACGTTTAAAGATTGTAAACCTAGTTTTTGCTATGGTTGGGTATTGGTCTCGTTCAGTGACCAGAGGCGATCGAGTTCAACGTGGGCTTGGGGATCGGTAGAGGGAAGGTAGTTGGAGCTTTAGCCGGAAGTGGTGGTACTCCGGTGGTCGGAGTTTGGTGTGCGGCGAAGTTTCCAGGATCGAGTGGGTAAAACTGTTGTGCTCCAGGTTTGTTCAGGCAACTTGATTTTGATACGAGGTGCTGCAGTGGGTTTGGATGGTCGTGACGACATCTGGAGATGGTCGCCGTTGGGAAGCTGTTGTAGTGGATGGCCGGAGATGGCCAGAGGGATGGTGCACGTGCACCGTGCCGTTGGGCTCTGGGAAGTTTCAAGTGCAGTGTGTATAACCTGTTAGCAAATGCAAGTGGAACTGTCTTGTTCCAGTTTGTGTAACCTGAAGCAAAGTTGTTTGAGTTTTTTTTTATCAAGCTCAAATGAACTTTAAATTCGTAAACTAGATTTAAACAAAGTTTAAATCCAGTTTGAAGTTTGAATTCAAGTTTATTTTTGAATTCAAATTTGGAATGAGATAGAGTTTAAAATGTTTAAAAGGTGGGTTTCGTCTTTAGAACATGACAGGTTTCAGATTTTAAAGATTGAAAACAGAATTTAAACTGTGATTTAAATTCAAAAATTTAAAGTTTAGATTCAAATGAACTTTTGAATCTTAAGGTTTAATTATGGATTTGATTTGAAAAATCAAGATTTCAATTCAAGTTATTAAAAGAAAGCTTACATCAAAGTTTTAAATCAAAGATAAATTGATGGACTCAAGTTTACCTTGAATTCAAATCTGAAAATTTAAATCAGTTTTTAAATATGAATGTTTTTAAAAATAAGTTAAATAAATTGTTTAACTTGAATTTGCAAGTTAAAGATACAATGTAATGTAAAAGCTAACTTTTAACTAAAAGTTAAATAGTTTAATTTAAAGGCTTTTCTTATATAAGGTTCATATATAAGAAATAAATGTTATTTACATTTATTTAAAAGATTTAAAATTGAATTTAAATTGGGTAAATATTTAAACAATAATCATTTTGAATCTTAAATTCGAAATGGAAATTGAATTTAAATTTAAAATGTAATGTTCTAATACACTTTAATAATAATGAAGTCAGTAATTAAGAAATGGATTATCTTAGAAATTATTAAGGTATTAAAATGATTTAAATGAATAAGATAATTAAGGAATGACTTATGTATTTAATTTATAAATTAATAGTTTAGATTAATTTATAATTAGAGAATAATTAAGAAGTAAATTAAGAAATGTTATTAGATAATTAACAAAGAATTAATTAATGTGATTAATTGTAAGAATTAATTAGAATAATTAATTAAGATAATCATTGTAAATTGGTTAAATAATCACTTAATAAAAGTGATTAAGAGATTAATTACTTATTGCAATAAATTTTGAGAATATGATTAATTTAAGTTAATTAATTCATTTTAATTAATTTAAGAAATCATTTGATGGTTTGATAAGTGTAAATACTTAATGTAATTAATGGAGCAGAATTACCTTGGAAAGTAATTTGATGATAATTACTTAATGAAATTAATACAAGATGATTTGTAAGTGAAGTAATTTGGGTAATTACTTTTGTAATTAATCAGGGGATTAATTATGGAGATAATTAATTATGGAATAATTAATTTATTTATGTAAGAAATTAAGGGTAGTTAATTACTGGGTTGTTATTAATCAAGGGTGATTAATAAATGTGTTTTAATTAAAGATTAATTGCTTAATGTAAGTAATTTAAATAAAATAATTAATTCAAATATAAGTAGAATTCCTTAATTATGTAATTAATGATGAAATTAAGAATTGTTTAATTAAGCAATAATTAATAAATGAAGGAATTAAATATTAATTACTATGAATGCTTTAGGATAATTAATTGTAAAATTAATTAAAGACTAATTACTTATTGTAATTAGAAAATGATTAATCAAGAGTGTTTAATCAAGATAAATACTTAGTTGATGATTAATTAATTTGATTTATAATTAATTAATGATTGTATAAGCAGGATTTATAGATGAAGTAATTAATTTAATTTACTTTAAATTAATTAGAAATAGAAGTAATTAGTTTAATTCATTTTAAATTAATTACAAATGGTATGATTAAATCATTGCTTATGTATGAATGCTATTGATATTCATTGAATGGTTGTAAACTCAGATATGAGATGAGTAATATCTATATGATATGGATGCTTAGTTAAAGTATATGGATTATCTGTTTATTATCTGTTTGGAATGATAATATGAATTATCTGTTTATGATGATGATGTGATTATCTATTGCGATATGTGAATTATCTATCTGTGTGTATATAGATAATTAAATTGAATTGTTTTAACTTTAAAACAACTTGGCCTTAAAAGACACGCTTTGGATTTCGATGAGACCGGGATCGGGTTTCCGCATTAGGAACATCCGAAAACCACATCGATTCCAAATTAACGATAGGTCGTGAATCTGAAGTGAAGATGAAGATTCAGAATGCAAGGGTTATCGTCGTTAACTCTGAGGGTGATTCCAAAATGAGTGTAACGAGATAATGCCTTCGGTTTCGTTCGAACCCGGAACGAACTTGTATGGATTGAATGCTTTCAACACATCGTCAGGTGGGCGATGAGCATTCTAAGAATTGTGTTCTATAAAGGTAATCGTAACCTCAAGCCTCATCAACCGGGAATGGCTAAAACAGGGGAGGTGCAGCAAGGCTAGGTGGGTCATGCCCAAGCAGGACAAGGATATTCCCCTGTCTAGATGTCCCTTTTTATTCGGCTGTGTGGGCAGTTGGTTGCAAACAACTGCAGGGTTTATCTTGTTCGGGACTGTTCAGTAAGGAATGGTTCCGGCCCTGTGTTGCAGGGGATGAAGGGAGTAATCCTCGGCACGTTGATCTAGGCCACGTACTGTGACGGGCGGTACCCCAGTAGCCCTGCCATTGTATGGAATCCACAACCCAATAAGTGCCCACGGTTTTGATTGTATTACCCACTTTTGTGGCTAGTAGCTGGAATTTAATCATGTAACAATTTCGGCAATTTTCTATTTACTTGAAAACCCTAGACCTATTATAATATCACAGAATTTCCTATCAAATGTTTTGGTTAGCGTAAGGTAAAAACTTACCCATGTTTATGTGTGGGAAGTCTTACGTGATACCCTTTTGTTTTCAAAAGATTTTCAAAGTTAAGCAACTTAAACCTGTTACTCATACCAGACCCATGTCTGACCCGAAGTTTATTTTTGTTTTTCATAAACTCTTGAGTACCCAAATTTTTTTACGGGTAGTCAAGGGATTCAGGTTAGCTTTGACGAATTCTAGAGGAGCAATGGAGCAGGCGGCTTCAGCGTTATAAATATATATATAGTTCCGCTGTGTTGGTATCTCTGTATTGTTTGAGTTATGTTGTATTAACTAGTCAGATGTTTATAACTGTCTAGTATGTGATGTATTATCTGTATAACTCTGATGGATGTTGTCTATTATGTAATACTTATGTTACTAATATAATTTATTCGTTCCGCTGTTGAGATTCTGATGTTGTTTCTTCTTCTTCTCTATCTTTTCTATTTTCTCACCCCTTTCTTTCTTCAAGACGATACGTCTTCCTGGGCGTAGGAGGGCGGGTCGTCACAGTAATAAAACAAAATACCGAGCTCATAATATAAGCCATGAAAATACCAAAAAGAGATGATAAAGCACCACACCTGTAAGCCAAAATAAAAGAATGACTGAACTGCGCGGCATACATTCCCAAAAGCATTTTGGAAAACTACACAAAGGGCCACTAAGACAACATTCCTGCACGGATCCACACTTATAGGCATATAACAAAGATACAAGTCTCCCTTATACCAATAAACCATGCATATTAACAACAGGGGCAACACAAATCAAGATCAACTCAGATCATGTCCGAATATGTATTAAACTAACAAAGTCAAGTAATACAACCGATTTATTCTGACACAATAGCAAGTGCAAGCCTAATAGGTAGCAAAAAGATAAGCATCATGCAAATGGCGCACATCAATTACTACAACTCTACCTCAAACGTATCAGCGGCATCCTAAAACCAAGGAATAGCTCCTAACACTCTCTTAGAGAAGTATATCAACCTTCCGCTCCTTCAGATCAGAATCCCATGACCTGCTTCAAATGAAGAGTGAATAACTTCCCTTAAATGGACTCGTGTGCCAAGTCAAGTTCAAATTTGAAGTATCCCGCCACAAATCCCTATATTCCCCTTCAATTTCAAGGATTCTCACCATCATCTCAAAATTCCCACCAAAGACACGTCAACAATTCATGCACATAGAACAGATAGCATAAATAAATGATACATGGCAGGATCCAAGGGCCGAAAGGCGGTAGAAGGAAAAAGATTGCAGCAATCCACATCGATATTGTCGACGTAAAAATCTGACGCTAACACCCTGATGCAAGTAAAGCAAGTGTGAAAGCACCACCCGATGATACGGGAATCAGAAATAAGCAGGAAAATATCAGAAAGAGAGTAGAAGACACAGTTTTTATAGTGGTTCGGCTTATAGTCAAGCCTACGTCCACTTTAATTCTCTTTATTGCTGATTCAAATACAACTTATACAACTTTCTTCAATTACAACACACTTTAGACTAGTAGTTCAAACTTCTATGTAGAATAATCTTCCGAATCCATGTCGAATGATGTAGATTTTCTCTTAAAGTTTGTCGTAATGCCTTTGGTGTTTGGAGTGCTTGAAGTGCTGTTCGAGTTGAGAAAATGGCAGAGTATTGGCGCTTCGAGAATGAGCCAAAAGGATCCCCTGAACGTTGGAGCTTACACGGTATTTATAGGAGTTTTCGAACAGGCCTTAAGTCGTGAGCGACTTAAGATAAGTCGTAAGTCGAAGGATACAACCTAACATGAGTCGTAACTCGCCAGCGAGCTAAGGGGATTTGAGTTACGACCTAACTGGTTTGCACCTGGCCATCTGAACTAGCTAGTAGATTCCAGCGACCTAACGAAGAGCGGCAAGTTTCGATAAGTGCTAAGTCCTGAGCGACTTAAAGCAGGTAATGAAACCACTAGGTCGCTGCCGCTTTATCTCCTTTGGTCATGAAGTACATAGGTCGTTGAGTCGTGGCTTCCTGTAAGCAGTTAGGTCGTCCCACTCTCTTAGCAGCTAGGTCGCTTATTCCTTAAGTCTCTAAGTCTCTTTACCCTTTAAGTCGCTAAGTCGCTTTACCCTTTAAGTCGCTAAGTCGCTAAGTCGCTTCATCCTTTAAGTCGCTAAGTCGCTTCAACCTTTAAGTCACTAAGTCGCTTCATCCTTTAAGTCGGTAAGTCGCTTTACCCTTTAAGTCGCTAAGTCGCTTTATCCTTTAAGTCGCTAAGTCACATAATAAAGGGAATTAACATTTGCCCCTCAAAGTACACGCCTAAGTCGTAGGTCGTGTGCTTTGACTTAGTTCCCTAGGTTGTAAGCGAATTAAACGGTTCGCTAGGTCGTGTGACGGTATGCCTTTCTTTCATATAAATTGCTTAACCCGTTCCTTCTTCACTTTACCCGCTCCATCACTCTAAGCCGCCATTAGCGATTTCTTGAGCTTCCCAAAGATAATTTCGAACCAATCAATCACCAATTATCCTTAATATTTCAACGCGTAAGTAAATTTGCTTCCTGCTTAATCATGATTATCGCCGAACTACGAATCTCTACCCTCTGACCCCAAATCAACTTCGTACGCCTCACTTAGCTTTTGAGTCAAGTTGCGATTGATTTTGATTGCCATTAGTTATGCTGCTATTGCGACTCATGAGAGCATAACAGCGCGTTGGATTTATGATGGAGTTGGAGCGATTCGAATTAGTGTGGGTGATTTGGTGAAATGGATAAATAATGGATTTTTTTTGGTGGAGAGGCTAACGGGTTAACGGGTTAGGAGGTAGGAGTTATTGGGTTGAGAGGAAGTTAGCGAGTTAGGAAGATGCCAACAGGAGATGGTCCAAGGCTGCCTAGTTTCATTAGAGGCGACCCAACAAATCCGAACAACTTAAGAGACTTTGCGACGTAATGTGCTTAAACGACTTTAGAGCCCGCGACTTAAATTGCACACGACTTAACTTCTTAGGTCGTGTTAGTATCTTGACGACCTAGGACTTAAACCTTAGATCATGCGAGCGACCTAAGTCTTGGATGCGCACAACCATGCCTTGTTTTTCTTGCGACTTAAATCACTTGCGACTCATCATATCTGTGACTTAGGCTTTAGGTCGCGGCCGAGCTAGGACTTGGATGAATTTTGCGCTGCCGAGAAACTTCTTGCGGCTTAACTCACTTACGACTTAGCAATCTGTTAGGTCGTGAGCGACCTAGGACTTGGATGCATACTGTCATGCCTTACATCCTTTAACTCAAACCATACGTCCTAGGACTTGAACAACTCCTCACTGCCTTGACTTGAAGCCTTTTAATTTGAACTTGGAACCGTCGAGATAACTCGCATGACTTTGCTATGCTTTCTTAACAGATTATACCAAATTTTGACGCTAATAACCTGTTAAATACACATTTGCAGAAAACTAGGGCGAGTATACTGTCATTGATCGCCCACATCGAATGACATATTAGTCGGTAAAAGATAATTAACTCAACTTAAGGAAATTGTGTGAAATGCTGTGAGTCAACAAATTCAAGTGAAGTAGTAAAGCAATGTTAATCAACTAAAGCTGATTTGTTTGCATTAATACTGCACTTGTACTTGGACTTAGAGCGACAAGTCTCGAAATTTTACAATTGACACATGTTCATTAGTTTAATTTCAGTTATATTTACTTATCGCTTTATTAGTTTTACACAACACTTCACACATTTAGGAAACGTGCACCTTCATATTTGAATATCCAGTTCCTTGTGTAGAATGTCTTCTCGTCAAGAGGGAGAAGCAGTACAAACTAGAGAGGCCCTCCCGTTGGCTGGTCCACTGGTCAACCCACCAGAAAGAACTCTGACTACCCTGAGTTACCGGGTGTTCAACCAGTTACACGCCCAATTTGGGATTGTAGAAGCAGATGCTATTCTCCCTGGGCCAAATGATTTTGCTGACAGTCCTCCCTTCGGTTTTGTTGCCGTTAACCGCCAAATGTGCCTTTGTGGAGCCATTCCTCCTTTCAATAATTTTTTCCAACAACTCCTTCGCCGATTGGCTATTTCTCCTTTTCATTTGCACCCCAATGGCTATGCCATTTTGATGGGATTATGCGTTCTCTTCAGAAGGACGCTTGACCGCCTCCCAAGCTTTGAAGAAATCTGCTATTTATGCCCAATTGCGAGAAACAAAGACCATCCTTCTATTATATATGTGAGGAGCGCTTGAAAACGCAAGCTTATCACTGATCTCTCTGATAGCGCTCATGGTTTCCTAAACTAGTTCTTCTTTTTCCGTTGCCTCTAGGGATTTTACGCTATCTGGAGAGTAGGAGGTAAGCTTACTTATCCCCATTCTTTCCTTTTCTAAGCTTTGCGAGATCCAAATGTCTAAATGTTAACCTCGTTCTCTACTTTTGCAGTCCTTCGTCCTCCTTGTAGAGATCCAAGCCACAAGCTGACTTTTGAGAGGCTTAACGCTGTGGCGGCTGAGGAGAGAAGTATCAAGTTTTTGCTAAGAGACGAGTTCCTTCATCAGTTCGAACTCTTACACCCTTCCCGCTCTACTCAGCATTACGAAGTTCCTGACTCTCCGGCCGAGGCACCGGATGCCCCAGTTTCTGTTGAGGAGCCTACACTGAAAGATCCTACTCCTGAGGCTTCTCTGGTGAAGTGCTCTACTTCTATTGATGTCGCGGGGTCATCTGGTAAAATTGCACTTGCCCCGGTCATTGAAGAAGAAGAGCCTCGAGAATCTCCCTAACATTCAGGGAAGTCCGTTGATGGAGAAGCCAGGAAAACAAGTCCTGCCAAGCAGAGCGGGGATGACACTTTTGAAGGGTTGAGCGACCTGTTTATCACCTCACAGGAGCTCTTTAAAGATGATCCTGTTACCACTATGGTTTCCTCTTCAGTAGTTGATGCAACTTCTATTTTGCAACAGATCCCGTTGACTCAAGAGTTAACGTTAGCTACTACACCCATCATTTCTTCGTAACCGAGGAGTGGTTCGTAGTTTAACGCGCGTAGTCTGCACGTTACACACACTTAGGATTTTTCAGCAATTATATGTACCTATATGCACTTTTACTTCCAGGATTTTCAAGTTTTGCCTCTTTCTCATTTTCAGGTTCTCCAATGGGGTGTAGCGGTTCCTACTATGACGACTTCCAACAATACGGAAGGCGTGGTTAGTATGATTATAGGCGCTATCTTCCCACCCACAGGGAAACTGATGAAGAGAGAGCTGCTCGAAAGGCTCAAGAAAGAAGAGTGTATGAAGAAAGGTATGGAAGAAGGGATGAGCAACATGACTCTTCTCGCAGAGGCGATGACTCTCATAAAGAAAACTTATGACGATAGAGGAAAGAGTCATGACATCGGAGACCCAAGCAAGCGGGCCAGGCTTGATGAAAAGACCGCATCTGCAACTTTAGAAAAAGCTTCTGCTCTCACTTCTCTTAAAATTCCTTCAAAGTTTCCTGCCCTTGAAGGAGCCGACATTCAGACACTTCTCGGTAGACCCTCGTATCAAGTTGAAAGAGGTCCGCCAACCCTTCAAAGTCGGTTCCCACATTGGTGCTTAAAGGGAGTCCGCTTCGACCTTGACTTGGTTCCCATCGACAAAGAGGCCATGCTACGAAAGCTTGACACTGTTAAACTTGATATTGAGAGGATGTCAGGGTGGCAAAAGCTCGTCGATGAGCTTCAGAGGGTGAACCGGGCCAACCTTGAAGCAATGCTGACGATGGAGAACGACAAGTCTGAATGGCAGAAAATTCTTGATCAGCACAACACCGAGATGAAAAACATTGCTGAGTACAACGAAAAGCTTGAGACGGAAGTCGAGAAACTTAAGCACGAACTCGCCACTTCTTCCACCTCTTATACTCAAAAGGAAGAAGTGCTTCAGAAGCAAGTTCGAGATGCTCATGCCGCTCAACGGTATGTCGAAACCCAACTTGAAGCTACACAGAAGACGGTAGAAAAATATTGTGCTGACTTTGTAGAGTTACAGGAGAAAGCTAACTACCAGGACTTAGAAATCAGAGGCTAAAAGCTCAATTATCAAAGACTGAGAAAGAACGTGATGAGGCCATGGCTGGAAAGAAAGCCGCTGAACAATCTCATGAAGAGACAAAAGCCAACATCAGCTCTACTCTGTTTGATTTTTACGTCCAAAGCGTCTTGGGGCGTGGCAGCCTTGCATTTTTTGGGCCTAAGTATGAAATCACTTTAGCTGAAGTGTGGGTGGCTGTACTGGATATGCTCAGAGGTTCCGGTTATTCCGAAGATGAACTTGAGGCGCATTACTTTGATGACGAAGCTTATGCTGCTCTTGCCAGAGGAAAGGAGCAGCTTGCTAAAGTACGAGCCGAAACGATGGGAGGGGAGCATCCGGGGAAAGAAGCACCTTTGATTGCCCCTGTCCCTCCTTCGACTTCGGCCAACATTGATATCATGGGCTCCGGTTCCCATTCTCCGCCCTTGGCTAAAGTCATAACTGAAATTACAAGTGCACAGGGTGGAGATGAAGGCGAAGAAAGCAATTGACGTTAGAAAGCCAACTTCTCCAGGTAACCTTAACGCTGATCTTACCCAAGTAAACTGCTCATTTGCTTCGTGTGAATTTGATGAGCTTCTCGATTATTTCCTAAATCTCAACGAGCCTTTATCTCCTCTCTTTGTTGACTTTAACTTCTTTTCTTCTGTAGAGAAAGTGCCGAGCATTGTTCAGACTTCCCCTCCTCCAGTTATTCCTCCCCCGTCTCTACAAGTCACTCCTCCTTCTACCTCTCATCCGAGATCACAAGAGGAGCAAATAGAAGCCCTCCAAGAGTTGGACGATCCTATCGCTTCTCAAGAACATAGGGGAGAAGAAACCGAGGAGGGCGAAAAGACTCCGGAACTAACTGGCTCCGACGATATGCCGTTGGCCACACTTTTTACTCTAGGAAGCGGGTCTTCTCCTAAGAAAAGGGGGAAACGCGGAGTCTCAAAGAAGAAAGAAGCTTCAGCTGGCGAGGAAAAAGCAGAAACATGTCCGATCGTCCCCCTTCTCCTTCTTCTCCTACTCTTTCAAGCCGGCGTAGGAAGTTGGTCATCCGGCCAGGTGCAAGCTCAAAAGGTGGAAGGAAGAAGAAATGATGGCTTTAGTCCTGTGCTTTTAACTCGCTTTTTTCTTTTTGCTTGTATATAAGCTTGTGTTGACTGGAGATTATGCGGGTACCAGTCCCCGCTTTCTTTTACTTTGAAACCTGCATATGTATAAAACTGTCATAGTATGGAATAAAATGGTTCTTTTACTTATACAAATTTCTTTCTGTATTTGAGAACACTTTTATTTTCTGTTTTCATGCAAGTTTCTTTATCCTCTTCATGTGAAGTTGCAGTAAACCTATGGTATGTTTCTTGAGCATTGTTTTCATTTTAATAATGACTATATTGTATTGCCCCCATACCATGGTTTATTACAATCTCTTTCACATTGGCAAAGTTTCGGAGAACAACTCTTCTGTTTCGAGAAGACTTGTGCTCTCTCTTCAGAGAATAACTCTTCCATTTTGAAGGAAGTTTGCATTTGTACTTTATAGGATAATATTTCCGTTTTTAAGGAAATATCTTTCTAATTTAGTAGAATGCACTTCATGTTAGAGGAGTTTTTCTTTTTTTTTTCTTTTTTTTTGTTGCGAAGTTTTTACACTTCACTTTATGAAAAAAGTCGCTTTTACTTTGGCAAGTGAATTTTACTTCATAGTACAGTGGGCCTTTCGAAAAAGGGCTTCAACCTGCTTGAGCCTCCGAAGAGAGTTTTCTGTTTGATTGTGCCTCTGGGAAGAGGTCTTTTTGTTTGGTTAAGCCTCTGGGAAGAGGTCTTTTTGTTTGATTGTGCCTCTGGGAAGAGGTCTTTTTGTTTCTGCCTCTTGGGAGAGGCTTTTATCTTTTCCCTGTTCGCTGTGAAGCGGGCCTCCGAAGAGGGCTTTTCACATTTCGACTCGTGTGAAGTTTTATTTCAGATCATGGTGAAATGTGTGCCTCTGAGTAGGGCTTTTGCCTGGAAGTTTGGAGTTTTTTTCTCTTAGTTGGATGGATTCACGGGGCGGACACGAGTGTTCTGTGCCACCGATCAATCCGCAACTTTCTTTCGAGAAAGAACTCTCTTTTTCTGGCGAGGCCCGCTCGAGGTCTTTTAGCATTTCATCTATGGTGAAATGGGCCTCCGAAGAGGGCTTTTCACATTTCAACACTTGTGAAATTTTACTTCAAATCTCGGTGGAATGCGTGCCTTCGAGTATGCCTGGAAGTTTCTTCCTCATGGTTGGCTGGATTCACGGGGCAGACGCAAGTTACTTGGACGCTTATTTGCGCAGATTGTCTCAACTGGTGAACAAGCGCCTTGCCTTTCACTTGGGAAGGTGCCTTCGATCATCGTATGGATTCACGGGGCGGACGCAAGTTACTTGGACGCTTGTCTGTGCAAACTGTCTTAGCTAGTGAAGAAGCGCCTTGCCTTCCAGTCGGGAAGGTGCTCCCGGTCATTCCATACCAATCTTTTTTGTTGAGAAAGACTTCTGGCATGCCTCGTTTGAGGTCTTTATCCTCCGAAGAGTTGTGCCTCCGAAGAGGGCTTGTGCCTCCGAAGAGGTCTTTTGTTTTCTGATGCTTGCTCGCCCATGTCTCTTTGCCATCTATTCATATCGGCGATCCCCGTTATCTTTTCCAAATACACTTCCCTTTTAGTTGCCAACAATTTCCTTTATCCAAAGAAATATACTTCATAGTTAAGCGAGTTGGTGGTGGCAGACACAGGCTATTTAACTGGATGCTCGCTTGTACAAACATCCACAGTTGGTTAGCAAGGGCCCACTTCCAGCAAAATCACTAACTTTTTGTTTGAAGCACTTCTTCCGTAGGATTTGAGTATGGAAATTTTGAACGGCTTAGCGTTTGCTTTTTGGGTGATGTCGGGGATTGCCTGGTCTTGCGATGGGTAAGCTTTGTTTTTATGCACTGCATTGTTAAATCGACATTTTAGTAAGACAATTGACGTATTTTATATGTCGAAATAAAACAAAGCAGTTTATAATAGTAAAGAACACAAGATTTATAGTGGTTCGGCCAAGAACTGGGCCTACATCCACTTTATAGTTCTTGTTATTCACTTGCACTGGCTTTACAACGGCTTTCAATACAAGAATCATACATTCATCATTCTTTTACAATATTTCATTAAAGCCTTTAAGTAAAATATGGGCGCAAATGATTGCTGTTCCAAGCTCTTGAAATTGGGTCTCCTTCGACAGTTACAAGTTTGAATATGCCATCAAGAAGTTTTTGGCCTATATCATACGGCCCTTCCCAGTTTGGTCCAAGCACACCTGTAGGTGTCATCATTCTTTTTAAGATTAGATCCCCTACTTCAAAGCTGCGTCGGCGAACTTTGGAATTAAAGTGCCTTGCTACTCTTTGCTGATGAGCCGCAATTCTGAGCTCAGCTTCTTCCCTTTTTTCATCAAGGAAGTCAAGGGCTTCAAGTTGCAGCTTTTCATTTTCGGTTTGATTGAAATGGATTCTTCTGTGCGAAGGGACTTCTGTTTCCACTGGAATCATTGCTTCCGATCCATATGCCAATGAAAATGGTGTGTGCCCAGTCGCAGTTTTGTGGGTAGTTCTGTATGCCCATAGTACTAGTGGCAGCTTATCAACCCAACCACCTTTTGCTTTTTCTAGCTGCTTTTTGATGGTTGACTTGATAATTTTAGTCACTGCTTCCACTTGCCCGTTTGCCTGTGGATGAGCCACTGCTGAGAAGCTTTTCTGGATCTTGAATTTCTTGCAAAAATCTTGGAACTCTTTTCTTTCAAATTGGGTTCCATTGTCTGTGATTATCTTTTTAGGCACACCATACCTGCAAATGATACTCTTGGTTACAAAGTTTATCATTTTCTTAGAGGTAATAGTAGCTAAGGGTTCAGATTCAGCCCATTTAGTAAAATAATCAACAACTATTGCATATCTGATTTCGGATTTTGCAGTTGGCAAAGGCCCGATGAGATCTTTTCCCCAAATAGCAAATGGCTACGGACTGGCCATCTGTGTTATCTCAGTGGAAGGTGCTCTTGGGATTTTTGCAAATCTCTGGCATCGGTCACATTTTCGGGCGTAACTCGCGGCAACACGATTAATATCTGGCCAAAAATATCCATAACGGAGAATTTTCTTTGCTAAAGTTTGACCTCCTGAATGGTCTCCACACTCTCCTCCGTGTACCTCAGTTAGAGTTGTCTCAGTTTCTTCCTTGGTCACACATCGGAGTAATGGCATTGATAATCCCCACCTATACAATCGGCCATCTTGAATTACAAATCTGGATGCTTTTCTTAACAACTTCTGCCGTTCTCTTGAGTTTTCTGGTAGAGAGCCATCGCGCAGGTATTCCAATATCGGAGTCATCCATGATTCTCGCTCCTGTGATATAGTCATGATCCAGTCAATATCCATTTCATCAATGCTTGGAGTTGACAGGACTTCCACAGGAACTAATCCCAATAATTGAGCTTCACCAGTGCTTGCATACTTTGCGAGGGAATCTGCCTTCACGTTTTTTTCCCGAGGTATATGGTTTATCGTATAATGGTCCAGATCCTCGAGAAGCTCCCAGGCTCTTGACAAGTAAGCGGGTAGATTTCCTCCTTTGGTTTGAAACTCTTTCCTGTCTTGACACACAATAAGCCGTGAATCACTGAAGATCTGCATTGCCTTGATGTTCAGTTCTTTAGCAATCTTCAGGCCAGCAATGAGAGCTTCATATTCTGCCTCATTATTAGTCAAAGAAAATTCTAATCTTAATGCATGACACAATGACCGTCCTTCAAGAGTTTCAAGCACAACCCAAGCCCCGGAACAGTAATCGTTTCTTGCGCCATCGACATACAATTTCCATAGAATTGGGGAATTATCGGTTACCACCTCCTCACTATCACCTTTGTCTGTACATTCTGCGATGAAGTCTGCCAAAGCTTGTCCATTGATTGCTTTTCGGGGATGATAAGTGATGTCATATTGACTGAGCTCAATATTCCACTTCAAAAGACGACCCGAAGTCTCAGGACGAAACAGGACTTGCTTCAAGGGCTGATCGGTGAGGACTTTGATGGGATGATCTTGGAAATATGGCCTCAATTTTCTTGATGCAATCAGTAGACAATAAGCGAGCTTTTCCAACTTTGAATAGTTCAATTCTTCCCTAGTGAATCTCTTGCTGATGTAGTAGAACGGACGCTGAATTTTCGCATCCTCCCGTACCAAAGCTGCACTGAGGGCATGAGACGAGATTGCCAAATATACAAAAAGATCTTCACCATTGTCAGGCTTAGAAAGTATAGGAGGCGTTTCCATATGACAAATCAGCTCATCGAAAGCTTTCTGGCATTCAGGAGTCCAGTCAAAATTTTTTCTTCCTTTCTTTAAAGCATCAAAGAATGGAATGCATTTATCAGTAGCTTTGGAAATGAACCGACTCAAGGCAGCAACTTTTCCATTGAACCTTTGCAATTCTTTCTTCATTCTAGGAGCTTTGACTTCTCTTAAGGTAGTTATCTGAGCAGGATTAGCTTCAATGCCCCTTGCACTCATAGTGAAACCCAAAAACTTTCCAGATTCTACCCCAAATGAACACTTCAAAGGATTAAGCTTCATACCATACTTTCGGAGGATTGAAAACATCTCTGCCATGTGATCCATGTAGTCCACTGCTTTCTTTGATTTTACCAGCATATCATCGACATAAACTTCCATAGTCTTGCCAATCTGCGGTTTAAACATGGCATTAACAAGTCTTTGGTAAGTTGCCCCTGCATTCTTAAGTCCGAAAGGCATGACTCTGTAGCAATAAAGACGAACATCGGTGATAAAGCTCGTGTCTCCTGATCTGGCTCATGCATCATGATCTGGTTATATCCGGAGTATGCATCCATAAAAGGTAGCAATTCATGCCCCGCCGTTCCATCCACCAACTGGTCAATCCTGGGTAACGGGAAGCAGTCTTTGGGGCAGGCTTTGTTTAGATCTGAAAAGTCAATGCACACTCTCCATTTTCCATTAGCTTTTTTAACCAATACAGGATTTGAGACCCAATTCGGATAAGTAGATTCCCTGATAAAACCATTCTCCATGAGCCGATCAACTTCTTCTTTCAATGCTGCTGACCTTTCAGGACCTTGAGTTCTTCTTTTCTGCTTTACCGGTGTAAACTTTGGATCAATATTCAAGGTATGCACTATAATTTCTGGAGATATTTCACACATATCGGCATGAGTCCAAGCGAATACATCCAGATTTGCTTTCAAAAATGATGTCAAAACATTTTGAACCGTTACATTAAGCTGCGAACCCACATTCAACACTTTGTTCGGGTCTTTCGGGTCAACAGGTACCGGCACTGTCACTTCAACTGGTACCACTCTGTTCTCCCCTGCACTGGCTTTCCTGGGATCCATCTCTCTTCGTGCACCGCTATGTTCGCCTATGCAGGGTCCACCCTGTAATTGCTACAAGGTTGATTCTTTGATACGGACTCGGGCCGCCGCATCTTTTCCCATTTCTCTCTTCCTTGTTTCACGCAACTCTGTAAGATAACATTCTCGCCCAGCATTCTCATCCCCTTTCACCACACCGACTCCATTATCTGTGGGGAATTTTATGGTCAGACACCATGGGGCAAGAATAGCTTTGAATGCTGCCAGAGTTGGTCGACCTTAGAAGGCATTGTAGGCAGAAAATTCTTCAACAATAACAAAGGTCTATTTTCGAGCCACTTTTCTGTGCCCCTCTCCGAGCTCTGCGAACTAATCGATAGTCCCAATTGGCTGTTTCGGCTCCCCAGTAAAACCAACAATCTTTAGTGATGAAGCTTGAACGTCAGCCATTGGAATCTTCATCTGATCAAAAGTCTTCTTGAAGAGAATGTTGCACGAAGCTCCACAGTCAACTAGAACTCTTTTCATAGTAGCTGGCCCAATGCCAGCGGAGATGACCAAAGGATCAATGGTAGGAGCTTCAACACCCATCGAATACCTAGAACTGAATATAATGTCATCATTAAAAGTTTTCTGCTGCTTCAGGGGTGCAGCATCTTCTAACACAAAAACACTTTCATCTGTCGGTGCATACTTTAAAGCACGGGCGTATCTTTCCATCTCACCCCAACTCCTGCCAGCTGGGTGAGGGCCCCCTGTAACCACATTTATAACAGGCCTCTCTGATTCATGAGCTGCCGCCTTTTCACTTGAGCAGGACGATGAACATGAACCTGTTGTCCTTGGGATGACGGAGTTGAGCCATTCTTGTTCCTTTTTACATATTGCTGGAGCTTGTTTCCCTTCAATAGTTCCTCAATTACCTCCTTCAAGTGACGGCACTCGTTAGTATCATGCCCGGGTTGGTTATGGAACCGGCAAAACCTTCCATTCTTCTCAGCTTTCCTATTGACTCTTTGCTTAGCTGGTGCGGGGAATTCGACCGTGCCTTTGTTTGCAAAGTAGATGTTTTCCGGGGTATCAGTCAGAGAGGTGAAGTTGAAGGGACGACCTTTCTTTGCATCTCCTTGCTTCTTCTGGCCATTGTTCCCCCTCTTCTGATTGCCAGATTCCTTCTTATTCAGAACAGCATTACTATTTCCAGCCCCTGTCGATACCATCTTAGCTGGTGCTTGGAGGCTTTCCAAGCGCATGAATTCATCGGCTTTCTTATAAAACTTGTCAAGCGAATTTGGTTCTTTCATTTTCAACCACCTTCCAAATTCACTTGATTTATCAATTGCCCTCATCAAGTATGTCAGGATCATGCGTGGCTCTGCGTTATCCACCTCGGCCAAAGCTATGTTAAAGAGATTCAAGAATGATCTGATAGATTCTCCAGGATTTTGTTCTAGGCTGGAGAGCGACATTATATCCTTTGCCTTTGATGCATACAATCGAAACTGTTCCTTGAATTTCTGAGTCAAATCAGAAAATTGGTCTATCGATCGGACTCGCAGCTTTGTGAACCAAAGTAGAGCAACTCCTTCCAGGTTTACCGGAAAATATCGGCATTTGATTTCATCAGAGGCTCTGGCACCCGTCATGTGCCAATCATACTTATACAGAAACTCATTAGGATCGCTCGTTCCCTTATAAGCCGGTATGGTAGGAGGAACAAACTTCCTAGGAAATTCTGCTTTCAAAATCCTTTCAGTGAATGAAGTCTTGCTTGGAGCAAAGCCCCATTCTTTTTCGTCTTCCTCCCTTTGCATACTTTCCTTCATGATTTGTCGAACCATCCCTGAGAAATATTCCTCATCATTAAGGGGCTCAGCAGGACAAGCATCGGCCATCTTTTCAGAAGTTTGCCTTGACAGGCATTCACGGATAGTTGGCTGTTGTCCCGATCCTCCAACTTGGGGAGGTGTACCTTTAACCGGGCTAGCTGCCCTTTGAGGAACATCTCTTTCTTCCACATCATGAACATTATCAGCAAAGTTTGGTTCGTTATTGACCGGTTGACGGTTAGCCCCAAACAAAGTGTTCAACCTTTCCAACATGAGATTGTTTTGGGCTTCCATCTGCTGATATAGCCCAGAAACCCAAGCATCCAATTCTGCTCGCGTTACTCCAACGGTTGGAGTTGTTTGACTTAAAGGAGGAGAAGTGGCAGTAGTCTCGCGAACATCGTCGGATCTAACAGACTTGCGCTTTCTTCTGGGAGCCATTATTTTTGACAAACTTTTAGTTTTTAGAGAGATCCTTTCCACAAATTTCTGTGAAGCTATGATGACAGTATCCTGAGTTGGGTTCTTAGTGAAAATAAAAAATGTTAACGTAAAAATCCGACGCTAACACCCCAATGCAAGTAAAGCAAGTGTGAAAGCACCACCCGATGATACGGGAATCAGAAATAAGCAGGAAAATATCAGAAAGACAGTAGAAGACTCAGCTTTTATAGTGGTTCGGCTTATAGTCAAGCCTACGTCCACTTTAATTCTCTTTATTGCTGATTCAAATACAACTTATACAACTTTCTTCAATTACAACACACTTTAGACTAGTAGTTCAAACTTTGATGTAGAATAATCTTCCGAATCCATGTCGAATGATGTAGATTTTCTCTTGAAGTTTGTCGTAATGCCTTTGGTGTTTGGAGTGCTTGAAGTGCTGTTCGAGTTGAGAAAATGGTAGAGTATTGGCGCTTTGAGAATGAGCCAGAAAGATCCCCCGAACGTTGGAGCTCACACGGTATATATAGGAGTTTTCGGACAGGCCTTAAGTCGTGAGCAACTTAAGATAAGTCGTAAGTCGAAGGATACGACCTAACATGAGTCGTAACTCGCCAGCGAGCTAAGGGGATTTGAGTTACGACCTAACTGGTTTGCACCTGGCCATCTGAACTAGCTAGTAGATTCCAGCGACCTAACGAAGAGCGGCAAGGTTCGATAAGTGCTAAGTCATGAGCGACTTAAAGCAGGTAATGAAACCACTAGGTCACTGCCGCTTTATCTCCTTAGGTCATGAAGTACTTAGGTCGTTGATTCGTGGCTTCCTCTAAGCAGTTATGTCGTCCCACTCTCTTAGCAGCTAGGTCGCTTATTCCTTAAGTCGCTAAGTCGCTTTACCCTTTAAGTCGCTAAGTCGCTTCATCCTTTAAGTCGCTAAGTCGCTTCATCCTTTAAGTCGCTAAGTCGCTTTACCCTTTAAGTCGCTAAGTCGCTTTACCCTTTAAGTCGCTAAGTCACATAATAAAGGGAATTAACAGATATCAATATTATAAATGAAAAAAGCACTGTAGCAAAAAGGAGACCTTTGACTTTTTTGGTTTTTTGGATTACTTTTAAGATTATTTTATACTCTCTGCCATGAAACCCTATACCAAAACAGAAAGAGGAAGAAAGATTTCCCCCATGAACGTTGGATTCCTTAACATCCAAACCATGTAAATTTCTTGTGTCCTTTACTATTTCTGCATTTCGTTATTTACATATCCAGTTTTAGTACCAAACCTTACCTTTGCTGCATTAAAATTAAACATTAGTTTGATTTGGCATTTTTCAGAAGACCATTTCTAAAAACCCTTTTGAAATCCACTTTGGAAATCCTTTTTTAAAAAATTATTCAAAATACGTCTCTTAATGCAGTCCTAATCCTAAGGAACATTGAACCTATGCTCTAATACCAACTGTACAAACCGCACCTCCCGGCATGCTCCAAAAGCTATCGTGTCGAGAAGTGCGGATCATCGGGGTTTCTAAAACTTTAACATCCCAGTGATTAAGATAACCATATGTAACTTAGAATGTATCATAATGGAAAGATAAGCAACTATCCAATATGTATCTGATATGCACGTAATTGTGCATATACTTACATCCATATTTTATCTCTTTTCATTTAAATAGTCATCATATTTGGGCATTTTAACATGTTTAAAACCAAAATTCAATTATTTCCAAACCATCTTATTTTCATCTTCATTCAGGGGCAAAACGGTCATTTTTGTGCATGTGTCAATGTAAGAATTTTTACTTGGATATTTTTTTGATAATTTTTATAGGAATTTGAATGCATATGGAAGAGGCTTATATGAAGATATATGCATGCACAAATGAATACAAAGGAAAGAAGAAGGAAATAATTCAAGCCATGAACATGGAGGACCCCACCCACTTACCTAAATGTACAATTTGGAGCTAATGGACTACTAAGTGGATGTTAAAGCTTCATGCAAAACAAATGATGGATTAATTAGTGGATAATGGTTACTTGGTGGCCACACTTCCTAAAGGGCAATTTAGGAAGCTCCCTAAAAATAGAATTAGGGTTTTATGCATGTATAAATAGCCCCCTTATGTACATGAAAAGATCATCTTCTACTCTTTCATTTTACTTAGGAAATTAAGAAATCAAGTGTAAGCACAATGTTCTATGAAATAAAAATGGCTTCCAAGCCTCTTTCTTCTCTCTTTTCTACATGCTTTTCTTTGTTTTATTGTTAATGTTTTATTTCTATGCTCTCTTTTCCTTTATGTTCATAGCTTAGATTTACATTTATGCAAGTAGTAAGTAGCTAATCTCTTTTGCTTTCTTTGCTTATTTTCTATTCTCTTTTCTTTTTAATGTTGAAATTTGTTTGTGTTGCTTCAATGCCACAAATGAGTAGCTAAACCCCTTCAATTTAGGGGTGATGAAGCTCTCTAACTTTATGTAATTTCAACATTTTTATGATGTATGATCTCTTTGTTTATGCTTCATGAATGTGAATTTTGATGTAAGTTTATACAAGTGGGTTTGATAGCTTATATTGCTTATGCAAATGAGCTGTTCTTACTCAACATAAACACAATTTACATCAACATTTGCTAATTAATTTTTGATTATGAAATGAAAGTAAAAATGAAATTTGATGATCTATGTTACTAGTTACAATAGTAAATAGATCATTTTTGGCTTCTTTTTCATGAGAATCGTAAGTGGTATAATTGTTGTATTATAGTTTGATGGTTTGAGTTATGTTAACCAATAACATAAACAAACCATACTTATGATAAATGCAATGATTATTTCACTTAATATCAAAGTTAGAGATCATAAATTATGTGTTTGTTGATTTACAAAAATTTGGAGTGGATTTGCCTCTAAATTGTTCTTTAGTCTAATAATTTTTGAATCACATTTTCTAGTGTTAGCCTCATAATTTCTAGTTAACAAATCCTCTTCGACTTTGGTATAATTTGATTGAATAGAATTTTAAAAATCATCAATTCCCTGTGGATCGACCCGTATTCGCCGCGTGCTACATTCGTACACCGTGCGCTTGCAGTAATTTTTATTTCAGAATTCATTCGACGGTTTTCTAAACCGATAGAATTTCCGTCGACGAACAAGTTTTTGGCTCTAAAAAAAATTGTTTGTTTTTAGTTAAATAATTCTGTTTTCATATTTTATTTTATTTTCTTTTTTTGATCCATCCTAAAAAAATTGTTTAATTTGTTTTCTTTTATTTTTGCTTTGATTTGTTCAATTTTTTTTTAAGTAAAACGCTACTTTTAAGTTTCCTTTAAAAAAAAACAAAAAAAAAAGTTTGTTTAGTGAAGATTTTGAATTTTTTTGGGGCTTGTGAGTGTTTGATTTTAGTGTGTCTTCTTTTGTTTAAATATTGTTTTGTTTAATTTCCAACAAAAAAAAATAACAATTGTCATAGAAAAACTTTTTTTGTTTTGGTTCTTTTGTTTCAATAGTTTTGATTTTACTTTGTTTAGTTTCTCCTTTGATACAAAAAAAAAACAAATAAGTTTCTTTTTGCTTTGTTTGATAATCTTTTGTTTCAACAGTTGTGTTATTTTCCTTTGTTTTATTTCGTTCGATATATAAAAAAAAATTTGTAAATATATCTTTGTTTTATTTCAGGTTGCCAAAGCAGAAATTCAAAAGGGAAAAGTGTTGGCCAACAAATAAACTGCTTTGCTTTGCTAAGAAAAATCGCCGCTAAAAAAAAAATATTGCTAAAATAATCTGCACGCTCTGGTATTGTGCTTCCATCTTTATTCGCATTGTTGGTTGCTTGCATTTGCATTAAAAAAATAAAATTCAAAATCCAAAAAAAAAACAAACTTCATTTTAGTTGCATTGTTAATACACGTTTAATTTCTTGTTTTGCATTCATCTCATCTTATTTTCTTTTCTAAGAGCAATACCCCAATTCACATAAGGTGAGGGATTTCATCACCCTTTCCTTAGCCCACAAACGCATTTCATCGTAGAATTTGACTAATAATAAAGGTTAGACGTTGGACCTAAGGGTGTCACGAGCTCACTTTGGGCTTAATTGTATCTTCACAATTGTTTTATTTGAACGATTTTATTTCTTGGTGTCTAGGCTACGGCAGAGTAATAACCAGTTATAAAAATTACGGTGATATGTAAATATTATACTGGTTGTTCCTCTGAAGGTACTTAAACCTTCGGCTGCATTGCTACGGTGATTCGTGGTGCACCGATAACTCCTGTCCGTTACCTGGCTGAGAAATATTTTTGTTGATTTAAGACAAAGTGTGATTATACAATTTTGGGTTAGGAGCTACTAAGGACAGAAAATTGTAATTAAGTCATTTGCATTCATTTAGTTGCATTTGTTCATGCATATTTAAAAAAAAAATTAAAAAATCCAAAAAAAATTCTAAATTTTAACTTGATTTTTCATTCAAAAAAAAAATCCTTTCCTTTTTTCCTTTGAAAATATTCAATCAAAACAAACATCCAAAAAAAAAATATATATAATCTTTTCAAAAAGAAAAAAAAAATTGAAAAACAAAAATCAGTTTCCATTTTCTTAAAAGAAAATCTTTTTGGTAAATATTTGAAAATTCAAAAAACAAAAAAAAAATACAAACCAAAAACATATAAAAAAATTTGAAAAACACAAAAACACGTTTTTAAATCTTCTTTCACTCCCTAAACTCAATTCTAACTCCTTTCTCTTCTCGACTTGCACTTGTGCATGAGTACTTGGACTCGTGATACAACAACAAATCGTTGGACTCGCGACCCTTCTACAAACCGTTTAACTCGAACAGACGATCCTCCTGAAATGGTGAACGAAAACGCCCCTCGAACTCTTATGGATAGAATCTTTCCCGATAGAGTTTATGTTCCATCTTGCATCACGTTACCCGCCCCTACGGGTAACCATTTCGAAATCCGTTCGAACCATATTGCCACACTTCCAAAATTTGGCAATTTCGAGCACGATGATCCATACATCTTTTTGACTAAATTCGAACAAGTTTGTACAACCATTAAACTCCAACAACTTTCTGATGACGGAATCAAACTTCGATTAATCCCATTTGCTCTTACAGATTACGCTGAAAAATGATTGTACAGTTTACCTTCGAACTCAATTAAAACGTGGGAAGAATTTGTAAAAGCTTTCTTAAAAAATTTCTACCCCTTGGAAAAAACAAGTAGAATTCGAAACAAAATTGTAAATTTTCATCAATTCAAGGGTGAACCAGTTGGAAAATATTTTGAAAGATTCAAAGAGCTTTTGATAAAATGTCCACACCATAACTTTGAAAAATGGACGATTTGCCAAATCTTATACGATGGACTAGAAAACAGCTCACGAATGCTTCTCGAATCAATATGCCAAGGCAATTTTCTTGCCCAACATCATGATGATGCTTGGAAATTTCTTGAAAACCTCGCTGAAAAGTCGTCCCAATGGGAACGCTCGAACGAAAAATCAATCTACTCACGATCGAGTGCACACACGATAGGATCTTCTGTTGCTTTGGAAGCTAAGATCGACGCAATGATTAAAAAATTCGATAACGTTTTCTCATCGAATCAAATGAACCAAGCTTCCCAACCGATGTGTTATAAATGCAATGATCCTAATCATATAGCCGATTAGTGTCCCAATTCTATTGAACAAATCAATGCTTTCAATAAAGCCAAAAACGACCCGTTTTCTCCAACGTACAACCCTGGTTGGAGAAATCATCCGAATTTTGCATGGAGCCAAAACAATCCCAACACGAATACGATTCGTCCCAATTTTCAAGCATTTCCGAATAATGTTTCGAATCCTCCCTTTCAGCCCAATAATTTTCAATCAAACCTTGCGGGCCCATCTCATAATCAACCACAACAACCAAATTTTCCACCAAATTCTGCTCATCCTCCACAAGACGATAAACGTTTAACTTCGCTTGAGAAAACTCTTGAAACGTTGGCTAAGGCAACCACTCAAAGCCTTCAATCAAGCAGCAATTTGCAAAATTTATTGACTTCATATATGCAAAACACAAGCCAATCGATTGCAAAACTCGAAATGCAAATGAGTCAATTAGCCACGTTTGTAAGTGAACGTGAACGAGGAATATTCCCAAGCCAGCCCCTTCCAAATCCCAGAAATCAAAACACAAATTCAAATCAAGCGCATGTTGTTCAAGACAGCAACGTCACCCAGTTGAATGCTATCACAACTCTCCGTTCTGGTAAACAAATCTATAATCAAGTCGTTAATCCAAATGATTTACTGGAAACTTTTCTCGACACTTCTAAAACAACGAACGACTCAGAACAGAGCATGGAGCCAAACGTTGAATCGAACGACAATCAAAATTCTTCTTGTTCTACTCGAGTAGACCCTCCTACCGAGTATCGTGTTCCATTTCCACATCGTCTTTGACCAAAGAAACACTCGGACCAAATGGAAAAGATGTTGGAAATTTTTAAACAAGTAAAAGTGAACATCCCGCTTCTTGACATCGTTCAGCAAGTCCCCACTTACGCGAAATTTCTTAAGGACTTGTGCACCCAAAAGCGACACTCTCAAGTACCCAAAAAAGTCTTCTTAGCCGCTAGTTTGAGTGAAGTCTTGTCCCAATCCATGCCCGTTAAATACAAAGATCCTGGCTGCCCTACGATATCGTGTACAATTGGAGACAAGACGATTAACAAATGTTTGATAGACTTAGGCGCGAGTGTCAACTTGATTCCATACTCCGTGTACGAACAATTAGGCTTAGGTGAGCTCAAACCCACGAAAGTTACACTTCTGTTCGCCGATCGTTCCATTAAGAAGCCCGTGGGAGAAATCGAAGACGTGCTCATTAGAGTAGGGCAATTTATATTCCCCGTTGACTTTATCGTTCTCGAAACACAACCCGTGACGAATCCCTCGATTCAAATTCCATTAATTTTAGGCCGACCATTCTTAGCCACCTCAAATGCCTTAATCAATTGTCGTAACGGATCAATGAAAATATCTTTTGGAAATATGACTTTGGATCTAAATATTTTCAATCTTGAAAGCCAATCGAATGAACCTTGTGACCAAACGTTGGAAGTTAGTGCCATTCACGAAAATGTTGAAAACGAAACACTTGATCTTAATGATGAACGTGAGGCCGAGTATGAAAAATTGTTTCACAAAATTCCCAACGATATTGAATACACTCTTCCTTTTGAATCGCTTCCAGTTGAGTCCGAATCTCAACCCAATTCTTCGATCGAAAAAATTCCAAAGTTGGACCTCAAACCGCTTCCCGACCACCTTAAGTACGCATACTTAGGTGAAAATGAAACTTGTCCTGTCATCATTTCTAACAATCTTTCTCTTGACCAAGAAGCTTCTCCTCTTTATCCTTTCGAAAAATAAGGAAGCAATGGGATGGTCGATTTCCGATATAAAAGGAATTAGTCCCGCTCTGGTTCAACATCGCATCCATTTAATCGATGATGCCAAGCCTGTTCGTGACGCGCAACGAAGGCTTAATCCAAAAATGAAAGATGCGGTACGTGATGAAATTCTTAAACTTCTCGACAATGGAATCATTTACCCAATCTCCGATAGTTCATGGGTTAGCCCAATTCACGTTGTACCGAAAAAGTCTGGGCTAACCTTAGTCAAGAACGATTCAAACGAGCTTATTCCAACTCGTACTCAAACGGGTTGGCGTGTTTGCATTGACTACCAAAAACTAAATGCCGCAACACGTAAAGATCACTTTCCTCTTCCTTTCATTGACCAAATGCTCGAACGTTTAGCCGGCCATGAATTTTACTGTTTCCTTGATGGTTATTCTGGCTATAACCAAATTCCAATTGCTCCCGAAGATCAAGGGAAAACAACTTTCACATGTCCATCCGGTACCTTCGCTTATCGACGTATGCCATTCGGACTATGTAACACTCCTGCGACTTTCCAACGATGCATGGTTGGAATCTTTTCCGACATGATAGAACGCTTTCTAGAAGTTTTCATGGACGATTTCTCAATCTTTGGTGATTCTTTTTCCAATCTTTACATCATCTTGAGTTGGTCCTAAATCGATGTAAAGAAAAACATTTGACTTTGAATTGGGAAAAATGCCACTTTATGGTCAAACAAGGCATAGTCCTTGGACATATCATCTCAAATAAAGGCATTGGAGTAGACAAAGCAGAAATCGATGTCATTGCAAATCTACCCATTCCCAAATCCGTTAAGGACATTCGATCATTTCTAGGACATGCTGGCTTTTACCGTCGTTTTGTGAAAGACTTTAGCAAAATCACCCGTCCTTTGACGACCCTTCTTGGAAAAGACGTTCCTTTCGATTTGAACTCTGATTGTATCTCTTCTTTTGAACGTCTTAAGAGCGAACTCATTTCTGCCCCAGTCATTTGCGCACCCAATTGGGATCTTCCTTTCGAAATAATGTGCGACGCTTCAAACTTTGCCGTTGGTGCTGTCTTGGGACAACGCATCAACAAGATCCTTCATGTCATTTACTATGCGAGTATGACCTTGAACGACGCTTAACTCAACTACACAACAACTGAAAAAGAGCTTCTAGCTGTCGTTTTTGCGCTTGAAAAGTTTCGACCTTACTTGATAGGTTCACGCATTACGGTCTACACTGACCATTCTGCACTTCGATATCTCTTCGCTAAAAAGGATGCTAAATCCCGTTTGATTCGTTGGATCCTTTTACTTCAAGAATTTGATCTTACAATCAAAGACAGAAAAGGATCCGATAATGTCATAGCCGATCACCTATCTCGTCTTTCGAACGTACCATCTTCCTTGCCAATCAATGAAAACTTCCCCGATGAACAACTTCTTTCGATTTCTATCGATCCATGGTATGCTGATATAGTGAAATACTTAGTCACAAAAGAAACTCCATCATCTTGGTCCAAACAGGACAAATGCAAATTCATGTCCCAAGTGAAATATTTCTACTGGGACGATCCATACTTGTTCAAATATTGTCCCGACCAAATCATCCGACGTTGCATTCCGGATAATGAAATAAGGAGTGTTCTTTCGTTTTGCCATGATCAAGCGTGCGGTGGACATTTCGGTCCTCGAAAAACTGCGGAAAAAGTGCTTCAGTGTGGTTTCTATTGGCCTTCTCTTTTCAAAGACTCGTTTGAATTTTGTAAAACTTGTGATCGACCTCAAATGCTTGGACGAATTTCTCGACGAAATATGATGCCTTTAAACCCCATTCTTACGATCGAAATCTTTGATGTATGGGGTATTGACTTTATGGGACCTTTTCCCAATTCTTTTGGAAACTTTTATATCCTTCTCGCCGTCGATTACGTTTCAAAATGGGTCGAAGCCGTTCCTTGCAAAACCAATGACCATAGAATTGTTGTGAAATTTCTCAAAGAAAATATCTTTTCGAGGTTCGACACACCTCGCACAATAATCAGTGATAACGGAACCCATTTTTGCAACCGTTCTTTTGAAACTTTAATGAAAAAATACTCGATAACCCACAAGTTATCCACTTCGTATCATCCTCAGACTTGTGGCCAAGTTGAAGTTTCAAATCAACAAATAAAACAAATCTTGGAGAAAACTGTCAATAAAAATCGAAAAGATTGGTCTCAGAAATTGACGGACGCGCTTTGGGCTTACCGTACTGCTTTTAAAACTAACCTTGGGATGTCCCCATTTCGTTTAGTTTACGGTAAAGCTTGCCATTTACCCGTTGAAATTGAACACAAAGCGTTGTAGGCAATAAAAAACTTCAACTCGGATCATGAAAAAGCTGGCGAAAATCGAAAACTACAACTCAACGAACTAGAAGAACTTAGGAATGACGCGTATGAAAATGAGAAAATTTACAAAGAAAGAACCAAAGTTTTTCATGACAAGTCAATCCTAAGGAAAAAAATTTCGCCTAACTAGAAAGTTCTTTTATATGACTCGAGACTTCATTTATTCCCTGGGAAACTTAAATCAAGATGGACTGGACCATTTGTGGTACGAACTGTTTTTCCACATGGTGCCATAGAAATAGAAAACCCAAAGGATGGATCGATTTTCAAAGTCAACGGTCATCGGTTAAAACCCTTCTTGAAATTTCTCGGTAACCAAGAGGAGGAGCTCATGATCCTTCATGTGCCAAGCTACGTCTAGTAAGAATGTTAACCCCATTTTGTAAATATGTACATATTTTTTCCCCGTTATACTCATTATATCATGCATCGACTGTGGGGACACAGTCAAAATTAAGTGTGGGGGGGGGGGGGGAGTCTCATTGTCATTTTTTCTTTAGTTTTTCATGGCATTTTTGAATTTTCATTTTCTTCACAAAAAAAAAATCTCAAAACTCCTAAATCTCAAAAAAAAAAAAAAATTTCTTTTTACCATTTTGATTTATTTTTGAAGAAACACTATGGGATAAGTATAAGTTTTGGTTAATAAATTGAAATTTTATTTGTCTTAACAGAAAATAAAAATAAAGTTTGATTACAAATAACAATGGTTTTACTAGTATATAGGAAGGTTCATCTATGTTAATTATGAAGTATGTTCTAATTGAAAATCTTTGTTTAAAAAGTGGTAAATTTAAAGTAAGGATATAACATTTTTGTCTTCTAAGTTAAATGGTGCTAAGATGGTTTTGCAAAACTCTCTCTCTCTCTCATAAAAATATATATATAAAAAAATATACAAAATAATAACATCTAAAGTATTCACTCTCATTTAAAAGTCCTCACGGTTATGCATGGGTGAATTACTTGGAATCTTTGATTATGTGCTTTCATACTCATTTAAAAGTCCTCACGGTTATGTATGTATGGAACACATACCCAAAAAAAAAACAGACTTAATAAAAACCACCTACGGTCGATAGGTGTATGCACGAAAGTGTGTGCACTCGCCATGCTCTGTACTCCCCTCACATAAGCCCGAAAGGCAGTGCATGGGTGGTATATCTGGCCTCAGTTTACCTGAGCTAGGTGTGTAATTTTTTTGCAAATAATGAGAGAGCAAGCAATTGAAATCCTAGCACTGTTTTAACTTGTTTGATTTAACTTGTTATTGAAAAGAAACGAAAATACCACTTTAATAAACTTTGATAATCAACTAAGGATCCATTTCATAATTACATTGTGTTATCAACCGAAACAACTAGCCAAACTATGGTCTATCTGTTATGACAACTTGATTTTCGTTGGAAATTTTGACGAGTAAAATTTTCAAGACAATGACCAAAACTTATATTTAACTTATTCGTGTCAATTTAAAAATAAATCCTTCATTTGTAAATATTTTCAAAAACTCGCATTCATCTCTCTGTAAATAAATCTTGCATTTTGTAAATATTTTCATCCTGCATTTGGATTTTATGGGTAGTATCCGCTGAAAACCCTCACGAGACAACACTCGTCCTACTGGGGACACCCAGAGGTTTAACGGCTTGTTGCATACGCTCAATGCAATCGTGCTCCCTACGAAAACGGATTTATCCTAGTTTTCCTTTATTCGAGGACGAATAAAAAGATAAGTGTGGGGGTATTTGATATGCACGTAATTGTGCATATACTTACATCCATATTTTATCTCTTTTCATTTAAATAGTCATCATATTTGGGCATTTTAACATGTTTAAAACCAAAATTCAATTATTTCCAAACCATCATATTTTCATCTTCATTCAGGGGCAAAATGGTCATTTTTGTGCATGTGTCAATGTAAGAATTTTTACTTGGATATTTTTTTGATAATTTTTATAGGAATTTGAATGCATATGGAAGAGGCTTATATGAAGATATATGCATGCACAAATGAATACAAAGGAAAAAAGAAGGAAATAATTCAAGCCATGAACATGGAGGACCCCACCCACTTACCTAAATGTACAATTTGGAGCTAATGGACAACTAAGTGGATGTTAAAGCTTCATGCAAAACAAATGATGGATTAATTAGTGGATAATGGTTACTTGGTGGCCACACTTCCTAAAGGACAATTTAGGAAGCATCCTAAAAATAGAATTAGGGTTTTATGCATGTATAAATAGCCCCCTTATGTACATGAAAAGATCATCTTCTACTCTTTCATTTTACTTAGGAAATTAAGAAATCAAGTGTAAGCACAATGTTCTATGAAATAAAAATGGCTTCCAAGCCTCTTTCTTCTCTCTTTTCTACATGCTTTTCTTTGTTTTATTGTTAATGTTTTATTTCTATGCTCTCTTTTCCTTTATGTTCATAGCTTAGATTTATATTTATGCAAGTAGTAAGTAGCTAATCTCTTTTGCTTTCTTTGCTTATTTTCTATTCTCTTTTCTTTTTAATGTTGAAATTTGTTTGTGTTGCTTCAATGCCACAAATGAGTAGCTAAATCCCTTCAATTTAGGGGTGATGAAGCTCTCTAACTTTATGTAATTTCAACATTTTTATGATGTATGATCTCTTTGTTTATGCTTCATGAATGTGAATTTTGATGTAAGTTTATACAAGCGGGTTTGATAGCTTATATTGCTTGTGCAAATGAGCTATTCTTACTCAACATAAACACAATTTACATCAACATTTGCTAATTAATTTTTGATTATGAAATGAAAGTAAAATGAAATTTGATGATCTATGTTACTAGTTACAATAGTAAATAGATCATACTTAAAATAGTTTTTGCTTTGGCTTCTTTTTCATGAGAATTGTAAGTGGTATAATTGTTGTATTATAGTTTGATGGTTTGAGTTATGTTAACCAATAACATAAACAAACCATACTTATGATAAATGCAATGATTATTTCACTTAATATCAAAGTTAGAGATCATAAATTATGTGTTTGTTGATTTACAAAAATTTGAGAGTGGATTTGCCTCTAAATTGTTCTTTAGTCTAATAATTTTTGAATCACATTTTCTAGTGTTAGCCTCATAATTTCTAGTTAACAAATCCTCTTCGACTTTGGTATAATTTGATTGAATAGAATTTTAAAAATCATCAATTCCCTGTGGATCGACCCGTATTCGCCGCGTGCTACATTCGTACACCGTGCGCTTGCGGTAATTTTTATTTCAGAATTCGTTCGACGGTTTTCTAAACCGATAGAATTTCCGTCGACGAACAGTATCATAGTAGAAGAAATAAGACATATAAATATAACTAAAAATACCAGTCTCTGAAAATATCAATTCATAGTCTTAGAAAAATATCAGTATGAAATCCAAATCGGAGTACATAGCAAAATATATCACTCATAGTCTGATTGCAAGAAAATAACTGTACTGATATGATAAATAGATATATGAAGAAAAGATCTGATATAACCAAATTCCAAGTGAAGCACGAGTCTCTCCATGTATCAAAAATAGGAAAATCCCCTACTTCACTGTCCATCTGTTGTTGGGGAAAGGTTGAAAAAAGAATAGGTCAGACAAAAGTCCGGTGAATGAGAACAAGTTTAGTAAGATGGTTATGTGCAATTAACTTTAAATCCACTCTAAGTGATATAAGATGCAGGGTAAGTGTCCATGAACTCCTAAGGTCAACACCTAAGGATTCTTATCTAACACAATGGGTCGAACCTACTGATCAAACCTCACTCTAATGATCAGCCAAAATGAGAACTACTTTCCCATCAACTATACTAACATGCCACTATTGTACTTCGCCGGGATTCCATAGGAACTTGCATTAGTACCAGGCTCCTTTTTAATGGATATCTATAACCACTTATTATGTTGCATCGACGTCCACCTGTACCACGTTGGGCCAGAAACATGCATACTTGGATCTCCTGTTAGTATTGGGCTCTCTCAGAAAGTGTCTCCGACAGCGCTATGCTCACCCGTATGCAACACCCGTGAGCCTGTTGCGAAACAAATCACCCTAATCAACTTCGTTTGTGCGATATACATCGCCCATATCAATATCAAACATCGTGAAATACTTAACCCAAATTAGCTCAATATCCAATTCACTAATTACATAATTCCATACTTAAGTACATAATTTTTATCCATTTAATTTGGGCCTCAGGCCAAAAACGAATTTGTGCATTTTTAACTTGGACGGTCAACCCGAGACATCCCCAGGTCGACTGCTGTCAGATAACCTAGGAAATTCCAGGTCGACCGTTCACGTTAATTTGGTAGGGTTTGCTTGATTCTTATTGTCGACTAATTTTTTTAATGTCTTAATTCGGATCGAGTAGTAATTACTATTAACCTTAATTTCCAGTTTAATTAGTTTCCAATTTCAATCAATTTTAGAGTTTGTGAATTAGGGTTACCAATTAGCATTACACATGTCCAGTTTACCCAACTTCATATTCTAATTTCAAATTAAAATAGTGTTTAGCCAATTCAATTTCAAATTAACAAGTTAATTAGGGGTGTTAACAATTATAATCATCTAAAATAGTTTAAAACCAATTGTATTAACCAAATTATTAAATTTGTTCCCACTCACCGTTTAGCTTAAGCTCTAGAATTGAGAAAACTTGCCTCCAATCAATAACTCTCCTTTAGATACTCTTATCTTCTCCTCGATTGCTTGCTTTGCTCCTTAATTTAGCTTTAGATTTGATTTGATTTTAATTTGGGTTAATTTTGATTTTGTGGTTTGGGAGATTAGGGTCAGTAGAAATTTTGATAGGGTTTCTCTATTGTACGCCAAATGAATGAATTATGGTTTGATTTACTAACTTATTTACAGGGTTAGATTAACACTAATAACCATTGGATTGCCCTCAGCTAATATCTCAACCACATATCAACTACTTCACATCTAAGCAATCAAACTTGACCATCCATTTACATCATTACAGATGGATTAATGGTTGATAAAACCCGTGTTCGGTCGACCGCTTCTAGGGTGGGTCAACCACCACCGGTCGACCTAGGTCCTACTTGGGTCGACCTGACTATATTAAATTTTCATATTTTATTCTTAAATTTCTATTTTCATTCTGACACTCGCTCTCATACTAACTTGGATTACGACAAGTTATATATGATAATCATCCAGATAATTGCTACGAACACAATGGTGTCAGTTTCATAGCCGAATGTGGATGTGTATGGAAAATTTATTTTTAACTCCTTATTTTAATTTAATTTAATTTTCTTACAAATTTTCGATTAAAATTTTGTTAAATTTCCGAGGTGTTACATTAATATTCTACCCCTAAGTATTATCAATTATATCACTATATTAACTTAATGAACGGTTGGTTTCTTTTGAGGGGAAAATCGTTACGGTAATCCGAACGTTCTCGATAGCTGATGTTACATGTTGCATATGTCTTAGGTTTTCTCAAAGAAAACTTATGTCTGACACTTCGTTTTTGTTTTCCCTAAATTCCTCCTGTACTCTTCGAGTATGCTGAGTAATGCAGGTATTACTTTGGATAATTTAGAGTTAGGAGATCAGCTGGAGGCTTCTGTTACCTATTTGTTTCTATTTCTGTTGCATTGTGTTATGTATGTACATATCAACATTGTGAGGACATGCAGTAATAAATGTCCAGGCTGATGATAGTACTTAGGTTTTGTAATCCCATATTTTCTATATTCAGAGTAACCCTTTGTATTGTTCTTTTGTTATTATATATTTCGTTCCGCTATGAGATTCTTATGTTGTTTTCTCTCTTTCTTGTTCTACTCTTTTTTTATTTTACCCTGACCTTTTGTCTTTCTTACACTTGGGTGCTCGCTACACGAATACTATGAATGTATTTAGTGTCGACATTCGATGGTCGAAAAGTTGGGTCGTTACAATAAGAAAGGTTTTTATTATGTCATTAAAACAAATCCTATAATTTATTTTCTTTCCTGAATTAATTTTTCATTTCTCTCTTCCTAACCTTCCATGGTGGAAAATCCAATGAGACATTTTCAAAATTTTATCAACTTCAAATCAAGTGCAAACATCAATTAAAATAAAATCAGGTTATTCATCCTTCTCCTGCAAAGATGTGGGGGGATCTACTTGAGATCGTAATAGGAATCACAAATTAAGGTGTTACAAAGGGAAAGACTTTTCAAATTAGATCTAGGACTGTATACCATTTATACGTGTGATCAACGGCAATATCGTCAAGGTATATCTCTTGTTTTCATTTTAGTTTTTATATATATCATTTGTTGAATAATTTGTAGAACGTTTCCATGTTCCCGCATGTCTCACCTGATTGTCCATAATAAATTGATGTGCCTTATTCATTAAGTAATATTGAATTATAGATCTTTGAATTTTTTAAAATCATTTTTAGACAACATTATATGTAGATATTTGTGTGTGTTTTTAAGTTACTAAAATATATTTCAACATCCCGAAATCATTGTTTTAGTTTAAATTTCAAATATAAAATTCAATATGTTATTTTACAAAATTGTTTGATTCTATATCTACGGCTGAATTAAAAATTAACATATATAATCAATGATTTCAAATAGCCTACTAACTAGTAGTTTTGATTCAATGTTTTGAAATCATTCTTCGTTCAAAAATGTTATTTTACCAAATGTATAAATATAAATTTGTAAGTAAAAGAATTTGAATTTTGTATTTGGATCTAATAAATGGTAATGAATAAAGGAGTGAACAAAGCACGTTTGTCTTATTAATTATTTACTAAATCAAAGTTAAATTTTTGCTGAAACTAATTTCTAATCTAAAGTTTTGACTTTATCAAAAAGAATTGGTTGAAAATTTATATATGATATACATAAATTTATTTATTTTAAATAGTCAAAGAGGCGTTCGAATTACTAAATTCGAATGCCGTAAATGGTAATTGTGATATTCCGGAATTTCAAACCCAATTTAAATATGATAATCTTTTTAATAAATTAACTTAAATTGATAAATTTGTTATTTTAAACAATAATAATAAATGTATTGTAAATGCATATTGATTTTAATTAAAATTAATATATACACATGGAAATGGATTTGTTAAAATTGTGTACATATCAAATTTAACTTTTAAATTGAATTAGAAATTTAATTTGAATTTGAATTGTTAAATTGAAATTTCAAAATAGGGTTATTTATATTTTAAATTATACTTTGATTTTAAAAGTGTATTTCTATGATTTTATTTAGAATACAAAATTTGATTTATATTTATTTCTTTTAAGAAGAATTGATTTATATAAATTAAAAATGTATTTTAAATTTAGAAAATAAATAAATATAAACATTTAAAAATCCTTTTTTCATGAAGATTACATTTGTTAAAATCTAAAGCATACTAATAACATGTGTTAGGACGATAACATTGTGTAATGACAAGTGTCATAATTTCTAATTTATTTTCTTCAATTTTTATAAAACAAATTTTTTTCTATAAAAGGCTATGTCATCTTCTTGCTCTAAATTTTTCCCATTCTCATTTTCTAAAGCAAGGAAAAAAAATCACTCTTTTAGTTACAAAAATCTAAACTTCAGAAATTTCTACTCTTCAACAAAAAAAGAAAATTTAAAACAAGAATTTCAGTTTCGCTTCAAAGCTTCAAAACTGCAAAACAAAATACAATAGAAAAACCTGCATATAAATCAAGGTTCCAGAAAAAAATCAAATTTCTGAAAGGCAAAATTCAAAGCTCTTCCATCTTAAGTGCTGACTGAATTAGAGTTGAAAACAACATCATCAAGCAATTACAAGTTAAATCTGCAATCATTCTTTTTCCAGGATTCTAAATTTTGGTCTCTGCCTATAAATACAGATTAGTAAAATTTTTGTAACAACCCGCATATTTAACGATTTTATATTTAAATGTTTCATTTAAATATAGCGTCGTTAGTCGGATTTTTGGTCCGAAATGTTACTTTCTGCAAACGGCCGAATTAGGACTCGATACCGCTTCCATTGTGTCCAAAATGGCATTTGCGACCTTTTTGAGTATAAGCTTTGATATGTTTGGGGTAAGTTGAATTTTTGCAACTTTTTCTAGTTGGGTTTGGGTTGGGTTCAGCCCACAACTATCTAATAAACCCCTAACTCAGCCCTCTCCTCTCCATTCACCCTCATTTCATTTCTTAAGCTTAAGAAAACTGAAAATGGTGGAAGGGAAAGGAAAATAGAAATTGCAAGCCCTAGTTTCTTCTTGTAAAGTTGATTTCTTGCTCCAAAATCGTAGAGAAGCCATAGGTAAGCTTCTTCTTCATCTTCTCTATCTCTTTCTCTCTTCAATCTCAGATTTCCTAAACCTAACTTAGGAAAATACTTGTTTTATTCTTAGATTGAAGCTAGTAGAGTTGAAGTGGAGATTTGTTGGTCTTCTCCTTGCAAATTGAACTCCTTCTTCTTTGTTTTGGGATAAAGGTGAGATTTTTATCTCACATCTTCTACCTCTCTTGATTTCATTGATGTTGGGTATGAATTCCTAGCACTTGTTCTTATGCACTGGCTTTTGGTTTGGATTGAATTGGTGAATATCCAAATTTTTAGTGTTTGGGTTCAATTCTTTAAAGATCCTAACTTTAATGTTTGGGCATGTTTTTGGTGGCGAATCGAAGAGCTAATGGAGCTGGGGTATCTATTGGCTAAGGCTCCTTAGGTCCATTGCTCGACCAATTGCATTTTGGAAGAGTTGGCAATTCGATGAGGAAGGGCAGGAACTGTAGAAACTTGCAATTCGGCCGACCGAGCCCTGTAGCCGGTCGACTGACCTGCTACTCCGAGCTTTTTTTTATTTTCTACATCTGGCCAGCCGACCGAGCCCTGTAGTCCGGTCGACCGACCTGCTCCTATTTTTGCTGTTTTGCCTATTTATGCTCATTTTGATTGGTTTTCCAAATTTTATCGATTTAAGTTGGTTTTGGGTGGTTGTCATTGCATCTTTTGGCTTTGATAACTTATTTTAACTTCATTAACGGGTTTTCATAAATAATCCCTCTAAATCGCATTAAAAGCTCGTTTCTCCGATTTATAAATTCTATTAAACACACACACGATTTCGCACTTCAAGCGGAGTGGAAGGGAGATTAAATGATTAGGTAAAACACGGACCATGAATCCATACGTTTATGTTTCCGATTAGTCCCCGACCTATTCGGTTGATTGTTTTGACCTTTGTGTCTGGTTTACCGATGAGATGAGGTGAACTTTGTACTGCTTTGAGTGTGAAATTAACTAACGGATAGTAAACCGTTTAGTGCGAGTGAGTGGTTCTGGGACTCACGTTACCACTTTTCGGATTCCTTTTTGAGAGTTATGACACATTCCGCCAGTTAGTGGTGTCCAGTACTGGGTCTTCGACCTTCACCACTACGGTTTGTTGCCTTCGGGTATGTGCCTTCGGGTTTGTTGCCCTATAGTATCGCTTCCGATGTTGGTCGTTATGAGCCGCATGGGTGATATTGGGTTGCCCTTTAGTATCACTTCCGATGTTGGTCGTTATGAGCCGCATGGGTGATATTGGGTTTGGAGTCTTCGGGCTCATGGATCCTTGTTTGTACAGTACTGAGCTCGAGCAAATTTTATGATGTTTTCATTCAAATGTATATTCCCTAGGCATCGCCCTTCGGTGTTGGTCTTTTTGAGCCATTCGATATATGGCTATTACCTTGTGGTACTTGTGTTACCTTCATTGGTATTTGTTATTTGCCTTTATGGCTTGATTTGGGATATTTGTATCCTTTGTTTATCTATGTTGCCGATGATATGAGGCTTGTTTTGTTATTATACGATTCATCTTTTGTTAGATGATTGTGTTATCTCCTTTAGAGAAATTTGTTATACTTTGTTACCTTGCAGGTTTATTGTTGTTCAGTTTATCTAACTGATTTGTTTAGCTAGACTGACCCGTGTATTTTATACTCGGGTCAGACCGAGATGTTTCAGGTTAGGTGCTTTTGGACTTAGCCTATTTTGCTTCCGCGTGGACTATTCAGCTTGTTCCTTTTTGTTAAAGCTTTTTGTGTAGTCCTTTTATTTGTAACTCTGATGTGTATTCTTTTGATTCGTCTGTATATTGTGGTTTGCTATACCACTTGATGTGTATTAGTTTGTATACTCTGGTATGTATTTGTATATGTGTATATGATGATTTACTGTTCTGTGATGTATATTACATTTGAGTTTTTATATTCTGTTCTGATAGATCCTTCAACCACCTATGGTTTTGTTTTAAGTACACATTGGATATGTCGATCTGTTCTGTGTGATTATTGTCGACGTATTCAGTAGATAGTTAGAGCAAGGCTATAGATGGTCACTCCTAACCAGCCTTATTCTCCATGTTAGTTGACGGCATTACCCTGTAGTGTCCTTGGCTAGCGTGGGTATAGAGGTGGGGCGTCACAGCGTGGTATCAGAGCTGAGTTCAGAACAAAACATGATAAACACAGAATAGATGCACATATTCTGGTACATCAAAGTATATAAGTGATACAAATCTTTGAATCATCATGTCTTTCTATTCCTTCTACTATCAAAGGTTAGATAGAATTCGGGGAATACGTCTAGGAATGCATTTTATTCCGTAGTATTCCGTATTGACGTATCTACCTTGTGATTAATCTTGTTCTTATCTAACTTTCAGCGTATGGCTGGAAGAGGCAGGGGACGACGTTCGGATGTTCGGCAATCCAATGGCTCACATCCTGATGGCGTTTATATGTCTGCCGATCAGTTTTTGGAGTTGTTTAGGAGCACTCAGCCTCCAGTTCCTCCTCGAGTTTCTCCACCTTGCAAGTCGGCCATTGCACGTCAGTGCAGTGATTTTGCTCATCTTGGAGGAAAGCCGTTTAAAGGCTCCGAGTCTGTTCTTGATGTCCAAGCTTGGTTTCGCGCGAGCGAGCGTATCTTCTTTCGCATGGATCTTTCTGACCATGATAGAGTTCTTGTAACTTCTAGCTTATTTCAAGAGCGTGCTCTTGATTGGTATGAGCTTCTTGTAGCCGAAATTGATGAGTCTACTCTTTCTTGGACTCAGTTTCGGGAGCGATTTGAACTCAAGTTCGTTCCTGAATCTGAAAAAGTTTTATTGACCCGTCGCTTTCTTGAGTTGAAGCAAGGGAAATCTTCTGTTTCTGAGTATGTTGTATCATTCGAGGTTTTATCTAAGTATGGTCTTGAATTCATTAGCACTTCTTATAAGAAGAATTTTAAGTTTGTCTCTGGTCTTAAGAAGTATCTTAAGAAGTCTTTGTTGCTCCAGCTTAAGCTTTCTTTTGAGGAGTTGGTTGATTCTGTGCTTCATCTCGAGACCGTCAAGAAGAAGTGTGATAGTGATGTTGGTGTTGAGGTTTCGAAGAACCCCAACAAGAAGTAGTTTCCATTTCAGAAGAGGTCTTTTCCTTCTAAGAAGAAGAAGACTGGTAGTTCTAGTTCTCGGCCTCAGTCTGTTGGAACACCTTTCATTCGGAAGTGTTTCAATTGTGGTTCTCCTGATCATATTATTCGAGCCTGTCCTAAGCCTCTCTTTTGCCGTTATTGCAAGAAGGAAGGTCATCATGTTTCAGCTTGCCCTACTATTCCGGCTGGTGCCAAGTCTAGCAAGCTTTATGCTGCCAAGGCTTCTGAAGGTCCCTCTCAGCCCAAAGGTATATCTCCATCTATTTTGGAAGGTTCTATTTTATTTCATGATCATAGTATACGAGTTCTTTTCGATACGGGTGCTTCACATTCTTTCATATCGAAGAAGCTCGTTGATGATTTATCCTTGGATGTTTCTTGTTTGGTTACTTCTTTAAGGATAGCAAATCCTATTGGGGGATCCGCGACCCTTAGCTTGCTTTGTGATGATATTGAGATTGTTTTATGTGGCTTTTCTTTTCGTGCGAATCTACACGTTATTTCTTGTCTAGGATTTGATTTGATTTTGGGAATGGACTGGCTAGTGAGATATGATGCCAGGATTATTTGTTCGGAGAGAATTTTGTATCTTCGACATCCGGATTCGCCTACTCAGTTATCTCTTGTTCTTCGGGATATGGATAATTCCGAAATGGCTTTAGGTTCTCTTGATTCGCGAGATGGTGATGATATATCTCATATTCCTATTGCTTGTGACTTTTCTGATGTTTTTGAACCTGTTTCGCGTTTGCCACCCAAGCGGGCAATTGAGTTCCGCATTGATCTCATTCCAGGCACGCAACCACTTAGTCGTCCTCCTACGAGGATGTCCACAAAGGAAAATGAGGAACTCAAGAAGCACCTTTTAGAGCTTGAGTCCAAGCAGTTGATTCAGTCTAGTTTTTCTCCGTGGGGATCCGTGGTCGTCTTCGTGAAGAAGTCTGATGGAACTCTTAGACTTTGCATTGACTATCGCAAACTTAACGAGTTGACCATCATGAATAGGTATTCATTGCCTAGGATCGATGATATGTTCGATCTATTGAGTGGTGCTAAGGTCTTTTCTCAGCTTGACCTTGCCACGGGTTTTCACCAGTTACGAGTCACGGAGGATAGCGTACCTCTTACCGCTTTCCGCACTCGGTATGGTTCTTCTGAGTGGCTCGTTTTGCCGTTCGGTTTGATGAACGCTCCTGCTTTCTTTGTTGATCTTATGAATCGGGTATTCCGGGAATATCTCGATAAGTTCGTCCTTGTCTTCATTGATGATATCCTTGTTTATTCTAAGTCTGAAGCCGAGCATGCTAATCACTTGAGAATTGTCTTGAGTACTCTCCATCATCATCAGCTTAGAGCCAAATTCTCTAAGTGCCATTTTTGGGAGAATAGGGTTATGTTCTTAGGCCGTGTTGTACCTTCCGATGGCATTTCGGACGATCCCTTAAAGATCGAAGCCATCCAGAATTGGAAGAGGTCTGAGAATGTTCATGAGATTCGTAGTTTCCTTGGATTGGCGGGTTATTACCGTCGGTTCATTAAGGATTTTTCCCGGGTTGTGCTTCCTCTCACCTGCCTTACTCGGAAAGGCATTCATTTTATTTGGTCCGATGAGTGTGAAGCTTCCTTTCAGACATTAAAGGAACTTCTCACTAATGCTCCTATTTTGGTGGTTCCCGAGGGGAATCATGATCTTGTTGTCTACACCGATGCTTGTGGTTGTGGTCTCGGTGCTGTTCTTATGCAGAAGGATCGGGTAGTTGCTTATGCTTCTAGGCAACTGCGTCCGAATGAAGTTCGCTATGCCACTCACGATCTTGAGTTAGCCGCCATTGTCTTTGCCTTGAAGATTTGGCGACACTATCTATTGGGCGAGCGCTTCATATTCTATACCGATCATAAATCCTTGAAGTATTTGTTCACTCAGAAGGTACTCAATATGAGACAACAGCGTTGGCTCGAGTTTCTTGCTTCATATGACTTTGATATCCAGTATACCCATGGTAAGGGTAATCGTGTTGCTGATGCGCTTAGTCGCAAAAATTCGGCTGTTATTTCTATGATGCTTGCCGAATGTGATATTCTTGAGACTCTATCTTTTTGTGAAATTCGTGATCGAGGTTCATCTTTTGATTCTCCTATTTTATTATCTAGTTTGGGAGCTCGACCTATTTTTGTTGGATCGTATTGCCGATGCTCAACGGCGTGATCCTGATTTGTTGCATCTTATTCAGCTTTGTGAGTCTGGATCCTGTGATGAGGCGTTGTGGGATTTCAGCATTGATTCTCATGGGTGTCTTCGTAAGAAGAACCGTCTTTTTGTGCCTTCTGATTTTGCACTTAGGCATGACATTCTTGATGATTGTCACCGCTCTAAGTATACCATTCATCCTGGTAGTAGTAAGATGTATGCCGATATGCATCGTCTTTATTATTGGGAAGGCATGAAGCGTGATGTGGCGGGTTATGTGAGTAATTGCTTAACTTGTCAGCGTGTTAAGGCCGAACATCAGCGTCCTTCGGGTCTTTTTCAGCCTCTAGAGATTCCATTGTGGAAATGGGATCATATTTCTATGGATTTCATTGACAGCCTACCTCGTTCGAGATCGGGCCATTCTAGTATCTGGGTTATTGTTGATCGCCTCTCCATGTCTGCTCATTTTGTCCTTATTAAGTCTAATAGGACTGCTTCTCTTTTGGCTAAGTTATATGTTAAGGAAATCGTGAGACTTCACGGTGTTCCTAGTTCTATTGTGAGTGATCGTGATCCTTTATTCACGAGTCATTTTTGGAAGAGTCTTCAGCAAGCTTTGGGAACAAAGCTTAATTTTAGCACATCTTATCATCCGCAGTCTGACGGACATACTGAACGGGTGAATCGTATCTTGGAAGATCTTCTTCGTGTTTATATTTTTGATTTCGGTGGTAGTTGGGAGGATCACCTACCTCTTGTAGAATTCTCCTACAACAACAGTTTTCAGTCTAGTATCGGTATGGCTCCTTTCGAAGCCTTATACGGAAGGCCATGTCGATCCCCTTCTTGTTGGTTGGAATCCGGAGAGAAGCTTATTCTTGGTCCAGATTTTGTTCGTGATTCTTCTGCGAAGATTGATCTTATTCGGTTGAGAATGAAAGAGGCACAGAGCCGCCAGAAGTCCTACGCTGATTGCCGTAGGAAGCCTCTCGGGTTATGCATTTCAGTATGATTGGGAAATTAGCTCCTCGCTTTATAGGACCATTTTCTATTACTGAACGTATTGGCCCTATGGCGTATAGAGTTTCACTTCCAGCTCATTTATCCAACATTCATGACGTGTTTCACGTCTCTCAACTTCGGAAGTGTCTTCGGGAGTCGGATTCTGTTATTTCTTCTCTTGATTTTCAAGAGCTTGAGGTCTCACCGGACTTATCTATTGTACAGCAACCTATTCGCGCACTTGACACGGAGATACGACACCTTCAGAACAAAGATGTACCGCTCGTTAAAGTTCAATGGTCCGCTAATCCCAGAGAGTATATCGAGCGATCTTATCTGGGTTTTCTATCTTCGCTTGGCAATGGTGAGAATATCTATTCGTCTCAAGCTTATTTCCTTTTCATTTGAATGTTGTATGTATGTAGTTGTTGCAAATATCGTCTCTAGGAATTGCAGGGACGCAATTTTGTAAGGAGGAGAGATCTGTAACAACTCGCATATTTAACGATTTTATATTTAAATGTGTCATTTAAATATAGTGTCGTTAGTCAGATTTTTGGTCCGAAAAGTTACTTTCTGCAAACGGCCGAATTAGGACTCGATACCGCTTCCATTGAGTCCAAAATGGCGTTTGCGACCTTTTTGAGTATAAGCTTTGATATGTTTGGAGTAAGTTGAATTTTTGCAACTTTTTCTAGTGGGGTTTGGGTTGGGTTTAGCCCACCAACTATCTAATAAACCCCTAACTCAGCCCTCTCCTCTCCGTTTACCCTTATTTCATTTCTTAAGCTTAAGAAAACTAAAAATGGTGGAAGGGAAAGGAAAATAGAAATTGCAAGCCCTAGTTTCTTCTTCTAAACTTGATTTCTTGCTCCAAAATCATAGAGAAGCCATAGGTAAGCTTCTTCTTCATCTTCTCTATCTCTTTCTCTCTTCAATCTCATATTTCCTAAACCTAACTTTGGAAAATACTTGTTTTATTCTTAGATTGAAGCTAGTAGAGTTGAAGTGGAGATTTGTTGGTCTTCTCCTTGCAAATTGAACTCCTTCTTCTTTGTTTTGGGATAAAGGTGAGATTTTTATCTCACGTCTTCTACCTCTCTTGATTTCATTGATGTTGGGTATGAATTCCTAGCACTTGTTCTTATGCACTTGCTTTTGGTTTGGATTGAATTGGTGAATATCCAAATTTTTAGTGTTTGGGTTCAATTCTTTAAAGATCCTAACTTTGATGTTTGAGCATGTTTTTGGTGGCGAATCGGAGAGCTAATGGAGCTGGGGTATCTATTGGCTAAGGCTCCTTAGGTCCATTGCTCGACCGGTTGCATTTTGGAAGAGTTGGCAATTCGATGTGGAAGGGCAGGAACTACAGAAATTTGCAGTTCAGCCGACCGAGCCCTGTAGCCGGTCGACCGACCTGCTACTCCGAGCTTTTTTTTATTTTCCGCATCTGGCCAGCCGATCGAGCCCTGTAGTCAGGTCGACCGACCTGCTCCTATTTTTGCTGTTTTGCCTATTTATGCTCATTTTGATTGGTTTTCCAAATTTTATCGATTTAAGTTGGTTTTTGGTGGTTGTCATTGCATCTTTTGGCTTTGATAACTTATTTTAACTTCATTAACGGGTTTTCATAAATAATCCCTCTAAATCGCATTAAAAGCTCGTTTCTCCGATTTATAAATTCTATTAAACACACACACAATTTCGCACTTCAAGCGGAGTGGAAGGGAGATTAAATGATTAGGTAAAACACGGACCATGAATCCATACGTTTATGTTTCCGATTAGTCCCCGACCTATTCGGTTGATTGTTTTGACCTTTGTGTCTGGTTTACCGATGAGATGAGGTGAACTTTGTACTGCTTTGAGTGTGAAATTAACTAACGGATAGTAAACCGTTTAGTGCGAATGAGTGGTTATGGGACTCACGTTACCACTTTTCGGATTCCTTTTTGAGAGTTATGACACATTCCGCCAGTTAGTGGTGTCCAGTACTGGGTCTTCGACCTTCACCACTACGGTTTGTTGCCTTCGGGTATGTGCCTTCGGGTTTGTTGCCCTATAGTATCGCTTCCGATGTTGGTCGTTATGAGCCGCATGGGTGATATTGGGTTGCCCTTTAGTATCACTTCCGATGTTGGTCGTTATGAGCCGCATGGGTGATATTGGGTTTGGAGTCTTCGGGCTCATGGATCCTTGTTTGTACAGTACTGAGCTCGAGCAAATTTTATGATGTTTTCATTCAAATGTATATTCCCTAGGCATCGCCCTTCGGTGTTGGTCTCTTTGAGCCATTCGATATATGGCTATTACCTTGTGGTACTTGTGTTACCTTCATTGGTATTTGTTATTTGCCTTTATGGCTTGATTTGGGATATTTGTATCCATTGTTTATCTATGTTGCCGATGATATGAGGCTTGTTTTGTTATCATACGATTCATCTTTTGTTAGATGATTGTGTTATCTCCTTTAGAGATATTTGTTATACTTTGTAACCTTGCAGGTTTATTGTTGTTCAGTTTATCTAACCGATTTGTTTAGCTAGACTGACCCGTTTATTTTATACTCGGGTCAGACCGAGATGTTTCAGGTTAGGTGCTTTTGGACTTAGCCTATTTTGCTTCCGCATGGACTATTCAGCTTGTTCCTTTTTGTTAAAGCTTTTTGTGTAGTCCTTTTATTTGTAACTCTGATGTGTATTCTTTTGATTCGTCTGTATATTGTGGTTTGCTATACCGCTTGACGTGTATTAGTTTGTATACTCTGGTATGTATTTGTATATGTGTATATGATGATTTACTGTTCTGTGATGTATATTACATTTGAGTTGTTATATTCTATTCTGATAGATCCTTCAACCACCTATGGTTTTGTTTTAAGTATTCATTGGATATGTCGATCTGTTTGGTGTGATTATTGTCGAGGTATTCAATAGATAGTTAGAGCAAGGCTATAGATGGTCGCTCCTAACCAGCCTTATTCTCCGTGTTAGTTGACGGCATTACCCTGTAGTGTCCTTGGCTAGCGTGGGTATAGAGGTGGGGCGTCACATTTTTATTCAGAAAATTTAAGTAAATTTATTTTCTATAATGTGATATGACTTACATGTAAATATATAGATGAAAATTTTGTGTTTATTTTGTTATAAGATATACATGTTTATAATTGCCTAATGCTTCTGTATTTTCAAGTTACAGAGTAAATTTAAACAAAAAATTTCAAAATCTATTTAACAAATCACTATTAAGTTTGAACCTTTAAATGCGATAGGTATATTTAAACATGAATTAAGGTTTAAATTGTTATTCAAAAAGAATTTGTCTAAAAATCTTCTGAATCAGGGTGTTACCGTGAATTTTTTTAATAATATGATAAAGTCAAGTATTGAAACTTGTTGATTCAATTTTACATCTGGAATCAACTTTGTAAAACACGATTTTTAAGGCAAAAATCAGAAATTTTAAATTGGATTTGAGGCAGTATTTTGTTGATGATCGGAAATTGGTCTTTGGGCAAAATCTGGCGACTGAGTAAGTTCCAAGGGTTGAGCTTTAGATTGGAGGTGTAATGATGACGGGTTAATCTGTGAAAAATAGTGGAAGTGGTAATAAATCATCAGGGAATTAAAAATTTGGGGAATTAGGGTTTTAGCTTAGTGATTTAGGTAGCATTTGATTTTTATGACTGGAGATTCTTTGGTGGATCGAGTTGCGAGTGGCATTGGGTATAGCTATGTCGAGGCCTTGCGGTGATATGGCCGAGGTTGCGTAGAGAACGATGGTCGAGGTTGAGGGATATGATGGGTTTTCTGATGAAGGGTCTGTTCCAGGAATGCTGTAAACTACCTCGATTTTGATTGGAGTCGCATGTTGCTGATCAACAGTGGAAGTTCGCATATGTGGTCGACGTGGAGTTTGCGCGTGGTGTCGTTGACGGCGGCGGCGGCATTGGAGCGTCATGCACGTGCACGTGTAGTGTTCGTGCCAGTGAAGTTTGGTGATGGGGTGACTCGAGTTAGTGATCGGGTAGGGGAAGGTCATGCTCGTGTTTTTCTCGAGTGTTTCTGATGTTTGCTCGAGTCATCGATTCTTTTGTGTTGCTTCTTCCCAGAGTAAGGTAATTGGGTTAGTTGAAGCTTAGCTAAGGAATTAGGAAGGGAAGAAGGAGTTGGGTTCGAGTGATCGTGTTTGGGTCGGTCGAAACCCGAAACTAGAAATGTTTTTAAAGGTTTTAAATTTTTAAGTTTCAAAATTTTAATTTTTTTATTTTAACTACTTTGTGAAATGTTAAACATTTTAATTGAAAGTATTTTATATTTTGATAGTTAAGTTTTAAGATGATTTTATATTCATTTAAATTTAACTTATATATAAAAATAATAATAATTAAGTTTTAAACATGTTGGAAATGTTTTAAATATGAAATAATTTTAAGTAATTAATGAAATCGTTTTGTTTTGAAAATTAATTAAGTTTTATGGTTAACATTACTTTAAGTAATAAAGTAATGTAGGTTAAATTAATTAATAATTTTAGATTAATTAATTTATTAAGGTTTAATTAATTAATTATGGATTAATAAATGGATAATTAAGAATTAAATTAAATTATAATTAATTGATAATTAAAGATTAATTAATAAGTGATTAATGATTAATTAATAAGTGATTAATAAATAAGTGATTAATTAATAAGTGATTAATGATTAATTAATTAAGTGATTAATGATTAATTAATTAGTGATTAAGAATTAATTAATTAAATAATTAAGGTTAAATAAATTTGTAGTAATTAAGTAATTAAACATTAATTAATTTATAATTAATAGTTAATTAATAGTGGTTAAGACTTAATTAATTAAATGATTAAGGTTAATTAATTTATAATTAATTAAGATAAATTAATTTAAAATTTGTAATTAATTAAGAAATTAATTAATATTAATTAATTGTAAATTAAGGGTTAATTAGTAATCAATTATGGAATGATTAATTTTTAATCAAGTTTTTAATAATGAATAATTGGAGTTATTAATTAATAATTAAAGGATTATTAATTAATTAAAGGTTAATTAATTGATAATAAGGTTAATATAGAAGTGATTAATTAATTTAAATAATTGTGATTAATTAATTATTGATCGTTTAAGCAAGGTAAAGTGATTAATTCTTAAGTAATTAATTTAATTTGAATTAATTAAATTAATTATAATATGAATTAGAGACGTGCTTGCTTATGGATGATTGTTTTGAATTGAATATCTGTATTGGGTAGATATATGTTGGATGATAGTCTGAGATATTCTGTGATGAGATATTTTATATATCTATGATAGATGTTTATTATTATCTATGGATAATGCTGTGTGGATTCAATATTTAAATTGAATCAAATTGTTTAAATCTTTAAACAACTTGGCCTATAAGACACGTTTGGATTTCGATGAGACCGGGATCGGGAATCAAATTTGATTTTCCGAAAACCACATCGATCCAAGTTAAACGTTAGGTCGTGACATCTCAAAGTGAAGATCGAGATGGGGTTTTAGAGTGCAAGGGTTATTGTCGTTAACTCTGAGGGTGATTCCAAAATGAGTGTAACGAAATAATGCCTTCGGTTTCGTTCGAACCCGAAACGAACTGGTCTGGATTGAATGCTTTCAGCACATCGTCAGGTGGACGATAAACATTCTAAGAAATGTGTCCTGTAAAGGTAATCGTAGCCTCAAGCCTCATCAACCGGGAATGGCTAAAACAGGGGAGGTGCAGCAAGACTAAGTGGGTCATGCCCAAGTAGGACGAGATTTTCCCCTGTCTAGTAGTCCCTTATTATTTAGGCTGTGTGGGTGGTTGTTGGCCACAACCGTGGGGTTGTCTTGTTCGGGACTGTCCAGTAAGGGATGGTTCTAGCCTTGTGTTGCAGGGGATCGAGAGTGGTCCTCGGTACAATGATATAGGCGCCGTACTGTGTCGGGCGGTACCCCAGTAGCCCTGCCATTGATGGAAACCCATTTTCCCTACGAGACCTTACAGTTTTGATTCTATTACCCACTTTCGTGGCTAGTAGCTGGAATTTAATAGATGTAACAATTTCGGCTATTTTCTATTTACTTGAAAACCGTAAACCCTATTATAATATCACTGGATTTCCTATCAAATGCTTTGGTTAGCGTAAGTTAAAAACTTACCCGTATTTATTGTGGGGAGTCTTACGTGATACCTTTTTTTTTTCAAATGATTTTAAAGTTAAACAACTTTAACTTGTTTACTCACACCAGACCCATGTCTGATCCGAAGTTTATTTTGTTTTTCATAAACTCTTGGGTATGAGTAGCCAAGTGATTAGGCTGGGATTGACAAATGTTTTGGAAGCTGGAGCTGGAGTCCAGACGTACTTATCTATCTCTATCCGCTGTAGTGACTTTTGATGTTGTATTTTGGGTTGTATGGTTTGGTAGACTCTTATAAATGTCGGATGTAATGAAGTCGTATTATTTTGTGTACTATGATATGTAATACCATGTAATGGATATGTGTAATATTATATTTTGTTTCGTTTCCGCTGTGAGATTCTGATGATTGTTGTTCTTTTCTTTCTATCTTTTCTATTTCTATCCCTTTCTTTTCTTATTGATGATACGTCTTCCTGGGAATTGAAAGACGGGTCGTCACAGTAGGTATCAGAGCATAGGTTGAGAAACACCTACGCTTTGGAGTAGTATCTATCCTGAGAGTGCGTATTTGTAATTTTCTTATAACTATATCCTTATCTAAATTGGTTGGATTACCTGTTCAGGTAGCCAGAATGAGTTCAAGAGGCAGAATGGGAAGGGTTGTAGGAAGTGCATCAACCAGTAATAGGAGAGAACAGACTGATAATGAGGCTGTTAATCCAATACCGTCTCCAGTCAGTTTTGCTTCATTATGCAAGGACTTCGTTAATCTTGGAGGAAGACCATTTCAAGGGTCAGAAACTATAATAGAGGTCCAAGCATGGCTTCGCTCGTGTGAGAAAATCTTTAAGAGCATGAAATTATCGGATGAGCAGAAGAGGGTAATGGTTTCGTGGCAATTACAAGGTGGTGTTGCAGCCTGGTGGGATGCAGTGACTGCAAATGTCTCCGAGGACGATATGTCTTGGAAAGAGTTTAAGGAGTTGTTTGATGAGAAGTTCATGCCTACTGCAGGGAGAACTCGTCTTTATCAGGATTTTCTGAATCTAAAACAAGGAAACATGACCATAGCTGAGTACAAGACTATATTCAACGAGCTATCTTGCTATGGTCCAGGACTTATAGACACCCCTCTTAAAAAGGACGAGATGTTTGTACAAGGGTTGAGGCCAGAGTATCATGAAAGGATGACAACACACTAGAAAGGGTCTTTTGTGGAGCTTATTGATATGGTGCTAAGATATGAGGACTTGATGAAAAAGTGATCAGTGGCACGAGTTGCTGCATCAGGAGGAAATTCTTCTAACCCTAATAAAAGAAAATTCAATCCTAATTGGAAGAGGCAAAATAAGAAGAAGTCTGGAAAAAATAATGGACCACGCAAATGCTATATTTGTCAGCAAGAAGATCGCCTGGCAAATAAGTGTCCCAGAAAAGGGTCTCAACAACAGCAGCAACAACAACATTATAGTGGATCAGGTTCAGCTTTAGTTCAGAAGTCTCTTTGCTTCAACTGCCATCAACCAGGACATATGATTAAAGATTGCCCGCTCCTTCATAAAGTCCAGCAGAATAAAGTATTTTCTTTGGAAGGTGCACCATCAAACTCGTCTAAGGGCAAAGGAGTTTTGGAAGATACCTTACTTTTAGATGGAAAATATATTAAAATTTTATTTGATTCTGGTGCTTCTTTGAGTTTTATTTCTCTGGAATCTGTAGAGAATTTCTTTCTTACCCCTAGTACCATAGACAATCCCATCTTTGTATCTAATCCTATAGGAGGGGTAACCAAATTAGATAGGATCTGTAAGGATTTGAGAATCTCCTATTTATCCCATAGTTTTTCTTGTGACCCTTATGTGTTGAATTTTAAGGGTTTTGACTTTATATTGGGAATGGATTGGCTTGAAAAATATAAGGTCGTCTTAAATTGTGATGAGAGAACAGTTTCGATGAAAACTGATCTGGATAGGATTGCCAGAGTAATGTGTGATAACTCTGGAATACACTTGAGTAGTCTTTCACATGGAGTTGAGACTTCTCAAGAGGGGGTTGAAGATATTGAAGTAGTCAAGGATTTCTCAGACGTATTCGAGGAAGTTAAATGTTTGCCTCCGCACCGAGAAATAGAGTTTCGCATAGATTTGGTTCCTGAAGCAGTACCCGTAATTCAACCTAGTAAGAGGATGGCTCCTAGGGAGAGGGAGGAACTAGTGAAGCAAACTCAAGATCTGTTGGAGAAGGGTTTGATTAGGCCTAGTTTTTCTTGTTGGGGTTCGCCTGCGGTATTTGTTACCAAGTCGGATGGATCGCCAAGGTTCTGTGTGGACTATCATGAGTTGAACAAAGTGACCAATCGGAATAAGTATCCTCTTCGTCGTATTGATGACCTCTTCGACTAGCTTCATGGAGTTTCGGTCTTTTCTCAACTGGATTTAGCATCAGGTTTCCATCAGTTAAGGGTAGCTGAGGACAGTAGTCACTTAACTGCATTTAGGGGACCTAATTGTTTCTATGAGTGGTTGGTTATGCCTTTCGAGTTAACCAACGCTCCTGCCTACTTTGTAGATCTGATGAACCAAGTCTTTAGAGATGTTTTTAATAAGTTTGTTTTGGTGTTCATCGATGATATCTTGGTCTACTATAAGTCGGAAGAAGAGCACAAGCAGCACTTGAGAATAGTATTAGAAACTCTGAGAAGGCATGTTTTGAAGGCGAAGTTCTCTAAGTGCCATTTTTGGAAATCAGAAGTAAAATTTTTAGGACACATTGTTTCTGGTGAAGGAATCACTATAGATCCAGCTAAAGTTGAAACTATTTTGGAGTGGAAGCAGCCTCGGACACCAACAGAAGCTCACAGTTTTCTGGGATTGGCTGGTTACTACAGGAAGTTTATTAGGGATTATTCCAAGATCTCTTCACACGTAACAAAGCTGACAAGGAAGGGAGCTAAATTCAAATGGACACCAGAATGTGAGGAGGCTTTTCAGAATTTGAAGGCAAGGTTGACAAGTGCTCCTGTATTGGCTATTCCAGATGGAAGGAACAAGTTTGAAGTGTATAGTGATGCCTGTATTGTTGGATTGGGAGCAGTGCTAATGCAAAATGGTAGGTTAGTTGCGTATGCGAGTCGGCAATTGAAGCCACATGAGAGAAACTACGCTACGCACGATCTAGAGCTGTTGGCCATTGTTTTTTTGCTTTAAATATATGGAGGCACTATCTTTTAGGAGAAAAGTTCGAGTTATTCACTTATCACAAACCGTTGAAATATCTTTTCTCACAAAAAGATCTTAATCTAAGACAACAGCGATGGGTCGAGTTCTTAGCATTGTATGATTTGGATATTCTGTATACCCCGGGAAAGGCGAACGTTGTTGCAGGCGCACTTAGCAGAAATGCAGTTCTATCTCTTTTGGAAGTGGTTCCATCTCTTCTGGAAAGGATTTCAAGCAAGCAAGAATCAGATAAAGTATTGAAAAGAATCATCAGAACAATTAGGAAGGGCCAGTGTCCTAGTTTTGAGATTGATGACCAAGAGACACTGAGGATCAACGGAAGGATCTGTGTTTCGAATGATAGGGATCTGCGACAGGAAGTATTGTTAGAAAGTCATCGCTCCAAATTAAATATCCATCCAGGAATCTCAAAGATGTATAGAGATATGAGAAGAGTTTTCTGGTGGCCGAAAATAAAGAAAGATGTAGCTGCTTTCGTTAATTATTGTGCTATCTGCCAGCAAGTTAAAGGAAATCAGCAGAAGACAGTCGGTTTGTTACAACCTTTGGAGATCCCGATGTGGAAGCGGGAGATGATTTCGATGGATTTCATCGACGGTATTCCTAGATCTAAGAAGGGAAATGAAGGAATATGGGTGATTGTTGATCGCCTAACCAAAAGCGCCCATTTTATACCAGTTAAGGCAACCCGTACTGCAGCTTCACTGGTAGAAAATTTCTTGAGAGAGATTGTCAGGTTGCATGGTGTTCCAGTCAGTATTGTAAGTGATCGAGATCCTATCTTCACTAGCAAATTATAGGAGGCTTTGCAATCAGCTATGGGAACAAGTTTGAGATTGAGTACAACATATCATCCCCAAAAAGATGGGCAGACGGAGAGGCTAAATCGAATTCTAGAAGATATGCTGAGAGCCTGTGTATTGGATTTTGGTGGATCGTGGGAACACCATCTGCATCTAGTGGAATTCTCTTATAATAACAGTTACCAAGCAAGTATCAAGATGGCGCCTTATGAAGCACTCTATGGAAGACTGTATAGAACCCCAGCCTGTTGGATAGTGTCGAAAGACCGTCTTGTGCTTGGAGCAGATCTGATCCGTGAAGCATCTGCTAAAGTTGAGCTTAGCAAGAAAAGGATGAGAGCTGCTCAGGATCGTCAAAAGAAATATGCAGATAAAAGACGAAGATAATTCGAATTCGAGATTGGTGACTTAGTCTTTGTCAAAGTTTCCCCTATTAAAGGAGCAATAAGATGTGGGAAGACAGGGAAACTCGGACCGAGATATATTGGTCCGTTCCGAGTGCTCGAGAAGATTGGTGCTGTAGCATACAGGATTGAATTGCCAGCCCGGATGGCTGGAATTCACAATGTTTTCCACATATCTTATCTACAGAAATATATGCACGATCCATCTCTTATTGTGGAACCAGCTGTGCAGGAAGACTTAGGGGTTGAGCCGGACTTATCTGTGCTCAGGCATCCTATTCGAATTGTTGATCAAGATGAGAGGCAAGTCTGAAACATGATAGTGAAGCTCGTTAAAGTCCAGTGGAGTGAGGATCCCATAGATTGTACTTGGGAGACTCTGGATAGTTTTAGGAAGGCTTATCCGGATATGTGTCCCGATAGCTAGTGGTGTTTGTATTGGATGTATTGTTGTTTTGATGTTTTGTTTGTTGATTTCTTATGTATGGATGATATGTAGGCTTGAATTGTTGAATAAAATGAAAATTTTGGATTATCCTTTGTTTAAATTTCGGGGACGAAATTCTTTTAAGGGAGGAGGAATGTGATATTCCGGAATTTCAAACCCAATTTAAATATGATAATCTTTTTAATAAATTAACTTAAATTGATAAATTTGTTATTTTAAACAATAATAATAAATGGATTGTAAATGTATATTGATTTTAATTAAAATTAATATATACACATGGAAATGGATTTGTTAAAATTGTGTACATATCAAATTTAATTTTTAAATTGAATTTGAAATTTAATTTGAATTGTTAAATTGAAATTTCAAAATAGGGTTATCTATATTTTAAATTATACTTTGATTTTAAAAGTGTATTTCTATGATTTTATTTAGAATAAAAAATTTGATTTATATTTATATCTTTTAAGAAGAATTGATTTATATAAATTAAAAAATGTACTTTAAATTTAGAAAAAAATAAATAAAAACATTTAAAAATCCTTTTTGCATGAAGATTACATTTGTTAAAACTTAAAGCACACTAATAACATGTGCTAGGAGAATAACATTGTGTAATGACAAGTGTCATAATTTTTAATTTTTATAAAACAAAATTTTTTCTATAAAAGGCTATGTCATCTTCTTCCTCTAAATTTTTCCCATTCCCATTTTCTAAAGCAAGGAAAAGATCACTCTTTCATTACAAAAATCTAAACTTCATAAATTTCTACTCTTCAACAAAAAAAAATGTAAAACAAGAATTTCAGTTTCACTTCAAAGCTTCAAAACTGCAAAACATAATACGATAGAAAAATCTGCATATAAATCAAGTTTCCTGAAAAAAATCAAATTTCTGAAAGGAAAAATTCAAAGCTCTTCCATCTTAAGTGCCGACTCAACTAGAGTTGAAAGCCACATCATCAAGCAATTACAAGTTAAATCTGCAGTCATTCTTTTTCCAAGATTCCAAATTTTGGTCTCTGCCTAAAAATAAATACAGGTGAGTAAATTTTTATTCAGAAAATTTAAGTAAAGTTTTTTTCTATGATGTTATATGGCTTGCATGTAAATATATAGATGAAATTTTTGTGTTTATTTTGTTTAAAAACATACATGTTTATAATTGCCTGATGCTTCTCTATATTTTAAAGTTAAAGAGTAAATTTAAACAAAAAATTTCAAAATTTATTTAACAAATCACTATTAAGTTTGAACCTTCAAATGCAGTAGGTTTATTTAAACATAAATTTAGGTTTAAATTGTTATTCTTTTTGAATTTGTTTAAAAATCTTCTAAATCAGGGTGTTATAGTGAATTTTTTTAATAACATGATAAAGTCAAGTATTGAAACTTGTTGATTCAATTTTACATCTTGAATCAACTTTGTAAAACATGATTTGTAAGGTAAAAATCAGAATTTTTAAATTGGAGTTGAGGCAGTATTTTGTTGATGACCAGAAATTGGTCTCTGGGCAAAATCTGGCGACTGAGTAAGTTCCAGGGGTTGAGCTTTGGATTGGAGGTGTAATGGTGATGGGTTAATCTGTGAAAAATAGTGGAAGTGGTAATAAATCACCAGGGAATAAAAAATTTGGGGAATTAGGGTTTTAGCTTAGTGATTTGGGCAGCATTTGATTTTCGTGACTGGAGATTCTTTGGTGGATCGAGTTGCGAGTGGTTTTGGGTATAGCTGCGTCGAGGCCTTGCGGTGATGTGGCCGAGGTTGCATAGTGAACAATGATCGAGATTGAGGGATATGGTGGGTTTTCTAATGAAGGGTTTGTTCCAGGAATGGAGTAAACTACCTCGATTTTGATTGGAGTCGCGTGTTGCTGATCAACAGTGGAAGTTCGCATATGTGGTTGACATGGAGTTTGCGCGTGGTGTCGTTGATGGTGGCGACGGCGTTGGAGCGTCGTGCACGTGCCCGCGTCAGTGTTCGTGCCAATGAAGTTTGGTGATGCAGTGACTCGAGTTAGTGATCGGGTAGGGGAAGATCATGCTCGTGTTTTTCTCGAGTGTTTCTGATGTTTGCTTGGGTCAGTGATTCTTTTGTGTCACTTCTTCCCAGAGTAAGGTTGATGCAGCTCAGACCCGGATTGAAGAATTGCAAACTAACAGTTTCCAAGGCATGAGTCGTTCACAACCTAGCATGAGTCGTTCTCGTCTTAAGGAAGGAGAAGGCCTAGGTCGTATACAACCTAAGGAGAAAGGTATAGGTCGTTTCCGAGCTAACTTAAACAGGCAACGACCTAAGGGAACACATGAAACTGAGCTGCGACCTAATGAAGGCACTTTAGGTCGGTCACGACCTAAGGAGAGGATGTTAGGTCGTCTACGACCAAAGGATCCACGAGAAAAGAAGCTACGAGTTAATGTGGAGAAAACTTCGGAATTAAGTCGCTCGGTGAAGTTAGGTCGTTCACGACCTAGTGAAGGTTGTTCACGATCTAACATGTTAGGTCGCCCAGATATTAGGTCGCAGGATGTTGAAGATATGCGAACGACCTTACTAAGTCGCAAGAAGATAGGTCGCTCAAAGAACATTCCGATCTAAGTTAGGACGCTGACCTGCTGCCGCATCGTTTAAGGCGCTGTTGGATGATGTTAGGTCGTTCACGACCTATAATTGAGTCTGTTTGTTTTGAGTCGCAAGTGTTAGGTCGTGGCCGACCTAAGTGTTGTAAAAATGTGTTGAGTATAGCGTTGAGTCGCTGTCGTTAGGTCGCTGCCGACCTAAGTTAGGTCGTAAGTCGCGGCCGACCTAAGAGTCTAGTGATGTTTTGTTTGTGTTGCGTTGTGAAAGCTATAAATAGCAGTGTTGTGACATTTGTAATGGTGGTTGATTTTTGAATAAAATTCTCTTTTGTTAGCTTTGTGCTTTCATACAAATTGGTAGTTGAGTGTGATCTCCTATCACCTCTTTCGGTTAATCGAGTGCGCTCGATTCAACGATCGTAGAAGCCGATTCACGGTATCTAGTGCGCTAGATCAACGTACGAAGAATCGTAGATCTTCTTTCTTGGTATCGTGCGCAATCAACGAGACGAAGATAGCTAGAATCCGGTATCTTTGGATCAACGGATTTGGGCCTTGCAGTATACTCAACTCACCGATTGCTACATTCCATCGATTGAAGTTTGTTTCGATTTATCCGCTGCGTCAGTTTGGTATCAGAGCCATACTTAGCCAATCATAGCTAAGTTGATTCTTGGAGCCAAGTATTTGAAGTGGAAGTTTGAAGTTGTTCATCGTGTTCATCTTGAAGTGGCAACGAAAGGAGAACTTTCGATCCATTGCTTTTTGGATCAAAGTGTTGGAAGGTGTTTGGAGTTGAAGTTGGGCCGTGTATACTTGGGAAGTAGCCGAGCCTTGTGAAGTTGTTTTGAAGGTTGAGCTGCGACTTATTGTTGTTTTGTTGAGGTGTTGTGTTGATTCAATCATGCCACCAAGGAGAGCCAATCGTCATCAAAACGTTGAAGCTTTGTATCGAAGAGAAGAAGCCGAGCTTATGGAACAACGTATTAATGAAAAGTTTGATGAAGGCATTGGAAAGTTGGAGAAATTGATGAATGATTTGAATCAAAGGAGGAGATCACCAAACTCGAACCATGGAGGAGACCGAGTTTCGCCATCGGTTACGGAAGCGAGGAGGGTATCACCACATTCTTGTAGAGATAGAAGAGAAACATCAATTTCATCACGAAGAGATCATCATGACTATGCACATGATGAGAGAAGGAGTCAACGTGAATTTGACAATGAAGCATATAGAGATCAAGAGAGACATAGTCGAAGAAGCATGCATGAGCGAAGGGATGATAATGATCGAGATCGATGTAGGCGTACTTTTGATTTTGTTGAAGAGGGTGATGGAGCTAGTATTCATTATCGAGATCGGGACCAAGTTCCAAAATTCTTACCGTAATATTGAAGATGATCGACGATGGGAATCGGGTATGAAGATGGAAATTCCAGAATTTAAAGGAGGAATGGTAGAAGAAGAATTTCTCGATTGGATTTCTAATGTTGAAGAGATCTTTGATTTCAAAGAGGTTCCTGAACATAGGAGAGTGAAGTTGGTTGCTACTAGGTTGAGGGGGAGAGCTTTGGCGTGGTGGCAGCAAACTAAACTTACAAGGGAGAGAATGGGGAAGTCAAAGATAGAATCGTGGGATAAGATGAAGAAGTTGATGAGATCTACTTTCTTACCTTACAATTATCAGTCACTTATGTACCAAAGGTTGCAGAATCTGAGGCAAGGGACGAAGTCTGTTAGTGATTATGCTGATGAATTTTACCAACTCATTGCCAGAAATGATATTATGGAAACGGAAGAACAGCTAACTGCTAGATTCATTGGGGGATTGAGAATGCAGATCCAGGATATGGTTAATATGTTCGATCCTAGATCAGTTGCAGAGGCACATCAGAAAGCGTTAGCTTGGGAGAAGCAAGGAAGGCGTGGAGGTGGTGTGTTTACTAATTCCAATAATCAAGCGAAGGGTGTTAGTGGAAGTTCTAGTGTTCCTAAACCTGTTACAAAACCAGTGGTGAAGGAGGCTGAGAAGGCGAAGGTTAGCAGTGGGTTCAAATGTTATAACTGTCAGGAGTTGGGTCACAAAAGCAACGAATGTCCGAAGCCGAAGAAGAGAACCATGGTTGAAGAAGTTGAGGAGGATGATGGTGAGGAGGCAGAATGTTCAAATGCACCTTATGTTGAGGAGGAAGAAGAATTGTTTGGAGATGAAGGTTGTAATCTTATGTTGAGGAGGTCATGTCTCACACCAAAGCAAGAGGAGGATTGTAGTTGGTTGAGAAGCAATATTTTTCAGTCGACATGCACTATTCTGGGAAAAGTTTGCAAGTTCGTTATTGATGCTGGAAGTTGCGATAATATTATTTCTACAGAAGCAGTAAAGAAGTTGAACTTGAAGACTGAGAAACATCCTAAACCGTACAAGCTAGCATGGTTAAGGAAGGGTGGTGAAGTGAAGGTGTGTCGAAGGGCTTGTGTTAATTTTTCTATTGAAGAAGTACAAAGATGAAATTTGGTGTGATGTAGTGGATATGGATGTTTGTCATCTGTTGTTGGGCAGACCATGGCAGTTCGATAGAGCAGTTCAACATGATGGTCGTGCCAATAGTTACAGTTTCATGTCGAGGGTACTAAAATCACTTTGGTTCCCAAGAAACAACAACAGAAGGAGAGCAAGCTAGAGGAGATCGAGGAATTGAAAACTCTGTTGACTTTGAAAGAGTTTGTCAAGGAAGTTGAAGAAGAACCTGAAATATTTTTGTTGATTGGGAGAGAGAGTAATGAAGAAGTTGAAATTCCAGAAGAAGCAAAGCCAATTTTGAAAGAATTTGAAGATGTCTTTCCAGAGGAGTTGCCTAAGGAGTTACCGCCACTTAGAGACATTCAACATCAGATTGATCTTGTTCCGGGAGCAGTGCTACCACATCGACCACATTACCGAATGAGTCCGAAGGAACATGAGGAGTTACGAAGGCAGGTGGAAGAGTTGTTGGAACAGGGACGTGTTCAGGAAAGCTTGAGTCCTTGTGCAGTGCCAGCGTTGTTGGTGCCAAAGAAGGATGGAACATGGAGAATGTGCACAGATAGTAGAGCTTTGAACAAGATTACTGTTCGTTATAGATTTCCTATGCCAAGGTTGGATGACTTGCTGGATCAGTTGAGTGGGGCAACTATATTTTCGAAGATTGACTTGAAGAGTGGTTATCATCAAATTCGGATTAGACCTGGAGACGAATGGAAGACAGCTTTCAAGACAAGAGAGGGGTTATACGAATGGTTGGTTATGCCATTTGGTTTGTCGAATGCACCTAGTACATTCATGCGGGTGATGAATCAAATCTTTAGACCATTCATTGGGAAGTTCGTCGTGGTTTGTTTCGATGATATTCTGATATATAGCAGGAGTATGGAAGAGCATGTTCTACATTTGAGGGAAGTGTTGATTATTCTCCGTGAAGAACAATTTTATGCTGCTACGAAGAAATGTGTGTTTATGACAAAAAGTGTCTTATTCCTGGGTTATGTTGTTTCAGGAGAAGGTATTCAAGTTGATCAGAGTAAAGTAGAGGCAGTCAGGAATTGGCCACAGCCAAAGACAATTACGGAAGTGAGAAGTTTTCATGGGCTAGCATCATTCTACCGAAGATTCATTCCACACTTCAGTAGCGTGATGGCTCCAGTTACTGATTGCATGAAGGGTAAACAGTTTTCGTGGACAGAAGAAGCCGGGATTGCTTTTGAACGAATCAAAGAACTGTTGACGACAGCGCCAATTCTTGTTTTACCTGATTTTCAGTTGTTGTTTGAGCTACACACTGATGCATCAAAGGTTGGGATTGGAGGAGTATTGAGTCGGCAAGGGAGACCTATTGCATATTTCAGTGAAAAGTTGTCAGGGGCAAAGATGAGATACAGTACATATGACGTTGAATTTTATGCTGTTGTACAAGCTGTTAAGCATTGGAGACACTATCTATTTCAGAAAGAATTTGTTCTGTACACTGATCATGAGGCATTGAAGCATTTACAGGGGCAGGATAAAATTTCAGCGAGACATGCATCGTGGATTGCTTATTTGCAACAATTTACTTTTGTTGTTAAGCACAAATCTGGGGTGACGAACCGTGTGGCTGATGCTTTAAGTAGGAGGAGTCATTTGTTGACAACATTGAAGGTTGAAGTGACGGGGTTCGAATTACTGCCAGAGATGATTGAAGAAGATCCTTACTTTGTGAAATATGTTGAGAAAGTGAAGGATGGGAGTACCGATGAATTTATGTTGGTTGATGGTTTTCTGTTTAAGGGGAATCGTTTATGTATACCGGATTGTAGCTTGAGATTGAAAATTGTCAAGGAGTTACACGAGGAAGGGCATGTGGGCCGTGATCGTACCTTGCAATTAATTTCACAGTCTTACTTTTGGCCATCGATGAGGAAAGAAGTGGGAAGATTTGTGGAGCGATGTCATATTTGCCAAGTTTCGAAAGGAACCGCGACCAATGCTGGTTTGTATATGCCATTGCCTGTACCGGCTAGACCATGGGTTGATGTGAGTATGGACTTTGTATTGGGATTGCCAAGAACGCAGCGTGGTAATGATTCTATATATGTAGTGGTTGACAGATTTTCTAAAATGGCACATTTTATTGCTTGCAAGAAGACGTCGGATGCTGTTCGTGTTGCTCAGTTATTTTTCAAGGAGATCTATCGACTTCATGGATTGCCAGAGTCTATTGTGTCGGATAGAGATACTCGTTTTCTGAGTCACTTTTGGTTGAGTTTGTGGAAGATGATCGGGACAAAGCTGAATTTTAGTAGCGCTTACCATCCGCAAACTGATGGACAGACAGAAGTTGTTAACAGGTCATTGGGAAATTTGTTGCGATGTCTTGTACAGGATAATTTGAAAAGTTGGGACATGAAGCTATGCCAAGCAGAGTTTGCTCATAACCATGCCATGAATCGTAGTACGGGTTACAGTCCATTTCAGATTGTATATTCAAATTTACCCAGGGGACCATTGGACTTAGCGGTGGTACCACAACCAAAGGGGAGGGTTAAACGAGCTGCTGATTTTGTTGAAGGATTGACGGAATGTCATAGAATCGTTCAAGAACGTTTGGAAAAGTCAAATGAGAAGTATAAGCGGGCTGCTGATTTGAAACGACGAAGTGTTGAATTTAAGGAAGGTGATTTGGTTTATGCTGTATTGACAAAGGATCGTTTTCCGGTGGGTGCTTATAACAAGTTGAAAGCTAGAAAAATTGGTCCTGTGGAAGTTGTGAAACAGATTAATGAAAACGCTTATAAGCTGAAGCTGCCGGAGGATGTGTACACTTCTGACGTGTTCAATGTTAAACATCTTATACCATATTATGGAGATGAACAATCTGATGTGGAAGAATTTACAAATTCGAGGACGAATTTTTCTCAACCAGGGAAGGATGATGCAGCTCAGACCCGGATTGAAGAATTGCAAACTAACAGTTTCCAAGGCATGAGTCGTTCACAACCTAGCATGAGTCGTTCTCCTCTTAAGGAAGGAGAAGGCCTAGGTCGTATACAACCTAAGGAGAAAGGTATAGGTCGTTTCCGAGCTAACTTAAACAGGCAACGACCTAAGGGAACACATGAAAATGAGCTGCGACCTAATGAAGGCACTTTAGGTCGGTCACGACCTAAGGAGAGGATGTTAGGTCGTCTACGACCAAAGGATCCACGAGAAAAGAAGCTACGAGTTAATGTGGAGAAAACTTCGGAATTAAGTCGCTCGGTGAAGTTAGGTCGTTCACGACCTAGTGAAGGTTGTTCACGATCTAACATGTTAGGTCGCCCAGATATTAGGTCGCAGGATGTTGAAGATATGCGAACGACCTTACTAAGTCGCAAGAAGATAGGTCGCTCAAAGAACATTCCGATCTAAGTTAGGACGCTGACCTGCTGCCGCATCGTTTAAGGCGCTGTTGGATGATGTTAAGTCGTTCATGACCTATAATTGAGTCTGTTTGTTTTGAGTCGCAAGTGTTAGGTCGTGGCCGACCTAAGTGTTGTAAAAATGTGTTGAGTATAGCGTTGAGTCGCTGTCGTTAGGTCGCTGCCGACCTAAGTTAGGTCGTAAGTCGCGGCCGACCTAAGAGTCTGGTGATGTTTTGTTTGTGTTGCGTTGTGAAAGCTATAAATAGCAGTGTTGTGACATTTGTAATGGTGGTTGATTTTTGAATAAAATTCTCTTTTGTTAGCTTTGTGCTTTCATACAAATTGGTAGTTGAGTGTGATCTCCTATCTCCTCTTTCGGTTAATCGAGTGCGCTCGATTCAACGATCGTAGAAGCCGATTCACGGTATCTAGTGCGCTAGATCAACGTACGAAGAATCGTAGATCTTCTTTCTCGGTATCGTGCGCGATCAACGAGACGAAGATAGCTAGAATCCGGTATCTTTGGATCAACGGATTTGGGCCTTGCAGTATACTCAACTCACCGATTGCTACATTCCATCGATTGAAATTTGTTTCGATTTATCCGCTGCGTCAAAGGTAATTGGGTTAGTTTAAGCTTAGCTAAGGAAATAGGAAGGGAAGAAGGAGTTGGGTTCCAGTGATCGAGTTTGGGTCGGTCGAAACCCGAAATTAGTAATGTTTTTAAAAAGTTTTGAATTTGTTTAAGTTTTAAAATTTTAAATTATTTTAACTACTTTGTGAAATGTTAAACATTTTAATTGAAAGTATTTTATATTTGATAGTTAAGTTTTAAGATGATTTTATATTCATTTAAATTTAACTTATATATAAAATAATAATAATAATTAAGTTTTAAACAAGTTGGAAATGTTCTAATATGAAATAATTTTAAGTAATTAATGAAATCGTTTTGTTTTGAAAAGTAATTAAGTTTTATGGTTAAGATTACTTTAAGTAATAAAGTAATTAAGGTTAAATTAATTAATAATTTTAGATTAATTAATTTTTAAGGTTTAATTAATTAATTATCGATTAATAAATGGATAATTAAGAATTAAATTATAATTAACTGATAATTAAAGGTTAATTAATAAGTGATTAATGATTAATAATAAGTGATTAGTGATTAATTAATAAGTGATTAGTGATTAATTAATAAGTGATTAGTGATTAATTAATTAAGTGATTAGTGATTAATTAATCAGTGATTAAGAATTAATTAATTAAATAATTAAGGTTAAATAAATTTGTAATAATTAAGTAATTAAACATTAATTAATTTACAATTAATAGTTAATTAATAATGGTTAAGACTTAATTAATTAAATGATTAAGGTTAATTAATTTATAATTAATTAAGTAATTAAGATAAATTAATTTAAAATTTGTAATTAATTAAGAAATTAATTAACATTAATTAATTATAGATTAAGGGTTAATTAGTAATCAATTAAGGAATGACTAATTTCTAATCAAGTTTTTAATAATGAATAATTGGAGTTATTAATTAATAATTAAAGGATTATTAATTAATTAAAGATTAATTGATGATAATAAGGTTAATATAGAAGTGATTAATTAATTTAAATAATTGTGATTAATTAATTATTGATTGTTTAAGCAAGGTAAAGTGATTAATTCTTAAGTAATTAATTTAATTTGAATTAATTAAATTAATTATAATATGAATTAGAGACGTGCTTGCTTATGGATGATTGTTTTAAATTGAATATCTGTATTAGGTTGATATCTGTTGGATGATAGTCTGAGATATTCTATGATGAGATATTTTATATATCTGTGATAGATGTTTGTTATTATCTATGGATAATGCTGTGTGGATTCAATATTTAAATTGAATTGAATTGTTTAAATCTTTAAACAACTTGGCCTTTAAGACACGCTTGGATTTCGATGAGACCGGGATCGGGAATCAAATTTGATTTTTCGAAAACCACATCGATCCAAGTTAAACCTTAGGTCGTGACATCTCAAAGTGAAGATCGAGATGGAGTCTTAGAGTGCAAGGGTTATTGTCGTTAACTCTTAGGGTGATTCCAAAATGAGTGTAATGGAATAATGCCTTCGGTTTCGTTCGAACCCGAAACGAACTTTATGGATTGAATGCTTTCAACACATCGTCAGGTGGACGATAAGCATTCTAAGAAATGTGTCCTGTAAAGGTAATCATAGCCTTAAGCCTCATCAACCGGGAATGGCTAAAACAGGGGAGGTGCAGCAAGACTAAGTGGGTCATGCCCAAGTCATGCCCAAGACTACAGGGGAGGTGTACGAATCCTCTGTTCTTGGTTACAGGACTTTAAATCATGATTTAATTTAATTTCTCCTTTTTACAGTGCGATTAAGACTAAGATCTTTAAATGAAAAATGATCCTAGCTATGTAATTTCACTTCTAAAAAGAACTGTGGATAAAAATATTAAGTAAATATTGATGAATAATGATTTTTACAGTAAAATCATGATTTATTAGAAAAATCAAACAAGTGGATTTTAAAATCTGATTACATAATCAGAGCCATATTTCGAAATGGCAAATTTTGATAAGTATTTCTTGGTTTTTAAGTTTGGGTTTAGGTAGGGGTTGCGAGATAATCAAAAATTGAAATTTAAACGATTTCTGGAAAAGTGGAAGATGATGGAAGTTGGCATTTGGTTAAGGGATGGATGCATTGCTAGTGAACTCGGGAAAAATCAATAATGATTTTTCTGGTCATCGGGATGGTCGTCAAAGGGAGGACTAGGGTTTAGCATGGTTTGGGGGTTGTGTTCGGTTGTAGTCCAATGGAGGTGACGTTTGTCGACCGGGGTGGTTCGAACCAAGGGGAGAAGCGAGAAGGAGTTGCGGCGGAGCTCGCGGCTGAAAATTGGAAGATATCGTGGTCAGGGAGCTCGAAAATTGGTGATGAAAGATCGGAATTTTGTTTTCAGTATGGGCTGAAGAGCAGAAATCTGGAGGTGATGATGTAATCAGATTTTGGTTGCTCAGTTGAGTTTCGAGGGGTGTTGGTGGTGGAAGTTGATTGTCGACGACCCAAGGTGATGGTCGCCGGTGATGTGTAGGCACATGTGTATAGATGTGTGCACAGGAAAATTGGGGATTTGAAGTTTGGGGAAGATGATGTTTGGTTCGGGTCGAACTCGGAGTGGAATACGTGCAGACTCGAAGTTAATTGAGCGAGTAGTGAATGGGACGGGCTCGGTTGTTTTCTCGAGTGAGACGTGGGTTGAACCGAAGTATAATTTTATAACAGATTCTAAGTTATATGGTAACAGGTTTTTAGACTTTAGAGTAGATCAAGATTTAGCTGATTTTAAAGAAAATACTATCCCTTTGCATGATAATATTTTGAATATGGGTTTATGAAATAGAATGATATTTTACTTAAATAATTTAGAGTAGAACCTTAAGCTTATTGTAAACTTAATTTAAATATGAAATCAAGTAGTTAACTAAGGGAGTTTATGTTTTATATTATAATGATAAGTGGTTTCAAAATTTATTAGGAATTAAAAGAAGAAAAAAAAGATAAAAGATTTATCTTTAAAATTGATGAAGGTCTTGGTTGACAAATGATTACTTAAATTTACGAAGTAATTTAAGTAGGAATTAATTAAATTAAAAGTATTTTTTTGGTGGAAATGTTTAAGTTTAATTATTTAATGGGAGTAAATACAAGGATTAATTACTCTATGTAATTAATTAATGTGATTTGTTTAAGTTAATTATTTAGTTTAATTAATTTAAGATAAAACCACTTGATGAATGGGATTGAGTATAATTACTCAAATGAGGTTTATAAAGTGTAATTACTAAGTGAAGTATTTAGTAAGGGTTAATTACAGTGTGTAATTAATCAAAGATTTAGGGTAGTTCAGGGTTAATTATAGGGTTTTATTTATATGAAGAATAATTATTTAGTAAAAGTAATTAATAATTATTTCTTAGTGAAATTAATCTAAGAATTGACTAATAAAAGTTATGAGAAGTTAATTAAGTGACGTAATTAATTAAAGGCAATTAATTACAAAATGAGATTAATCAAGGGTGATTAACAAATAATATGAATTAAAGATTAAGTATAGTTACCTAAGGTAGTTAATGAGGTGTAATTATTTTGGTAATCATTGTTGGTTGCAATTAAATAAAAGAAAATTACCTGATGGGAGTAAATTAAAGGATAATTACTTGGATAAGGAATTTAGTGATAATGACTCAGTATAATTAATGGATTAATTAATATAATTAATTAAGGATTTGGTTTGATTGGTGGAGTGACTAGGAAAGTTAATTTCTGACTGTGATAAATCAAGGTTGATTTATGAATATAATTAAGTTTAAGGTTAACTACTAAACAAAATTTAAGAATAATTAAGTAATGAAAGTAATTAAAGGATCATTATTTGATGTAATTAATGTAAGTGTTCAGTCTTGCTCTTGAATGACTGAATAATGATAAGTGCTTCGGATTGGATGATATCTCTGATATGAATTGCTATGTGATATGATAGGTTGGATGGACAGTGATAATATGTCTATCTTTCAATTATAAATTGCTGTATAAAGGTGCTATCCGGCAATTAAAATTGAATTGTATTTAATTGGATAACTTGGGAATTTGATGACATTTGTTTCGAAGAGACATGAGTCGGATATTAGTAAATACCCGAAACCACTTCGATTCTTTATAAATTGATAGGTGGAATCAATAGGCTGTTATGAAACAATTTAAATGAAATTGAACCATTATATTCTAAGTTTACTTAGAAATTGAGGTCTGAGATTAGTAATGTCTATAACCTCTTGTGAAGTTGTAAATTGTTATAAGTTACCCGGGTTGACATAAGATGTATGCTTTTGTATTTCCATGTTAGACGAGTTTAGTCACGTTGGTTTCCAGCCTGACCCAGGTGTTACTTTGATGTAATGCTCGGGTCAGACCGAGTATTACAGATTTCCAGGTAAGGACGTTCTGCAGCTCAGGAGGCGAGCTGGATAGCAGAAACGTATGGAGAGTTTCCACTATGATATTGTATATATCTGAGACATGTTAAATTGTATCTGTCCAATGTTGTATAAAATTGTTGTAATTCTAATATATCGATGTAAAATTCATAGATACAGTTTTCTTTGGTATAATTATTACTGTTAATATTATATTTTATCCACTACGAATGTGAGTTTGTGTGATTCTTTTCTGTTCTTCTTCTATCTCTTTCCTTCTTTTCTCTATCTATTTGGAAATTTCGAGGTCGGAATTTCCGGGTCGTTACATTTGGTATCAGAGCTAGGTTAAGAGAGAACCTTGGCTCGGTGGGATTACTCATTAAGGATAGGGTAAGTGGTACCCTAGAATGAGTTGAGTTTATAAATATGAGAGAGCGTACTTGTTATTTTCTTATATAAAAGTTTTTAAATGATTTTAAAAATAAATGAATCTTATTTTAGAAATAGATTATCTATTATATTAAGGAAATTGGTTGTAGTATTAATTAAATTAAAAGTAATAGTAAGAAATAAGAAGTAATATAATACAACCAAATTGTGATTAAATAAGCATAAGTTTGAAATGGATTCAAACTTAAATTAAAATCTTAAAGTTAAGGAAGAATTTCGAAATAAGATGAATCGGAATTGGTTTCAAAACAGAAAATTGAATGGTTATTGTGTTTAATAATGGGATGATTATTTTAAACAATAAAATGTTTTAAGGAAATAACCATTTGATGAGAATAACTTGTGTAACGACCCTAGATTTTTATTTAATTTAAATTAATAATTAAATGAATTTTTGAATAAAAATTTGTAGAATTAATTATAAATGGAAGTGAGTTACCTCGATTCAAATAGAAAATATGTAAAGTCATATGGATTTGAAAATTTGTATATATGTGAATATATATGTATATATTGGATTTTAAATAAATTTTTAAATAAATGATTTTGAAAAATAAATAATATACTTTGGACACAAGTATAAAAATAAATAAATAAATAAATTGATTTAAAAATTTATAAATGATGATAATTTGAGTTATATAAAATATATGTGTACATAGAGAAATGTAAAACAATAATTTTTAAAGTAAAATTTATGATAAATATTTAAACTAAAAATAGAAGTAAAAAGAACAAGTAAAAGAGATAAGAATAAAACATAAAGTACATAAACAATTAAAGCTTTCATCTCAACTCAAATAAACAAATATATAAACTGTACATACATAATTGAATAACATAAATATGTACACTTAAAACAAAACCAAAGCAAAATATAATATCACTGGTAAGTTTCTTTTTATACATCAAACTCTTCATTTTAGTTCGTCCATTCAAATTTGAGAAACAACTAAAGTAAACATTATCTTAAAAACATCAATCAATGAAAACCAGAGAAGCAAAGAAGATCTCAGCAAGCATGCAAGTTCAACAATAAGTAGCTCTGTTCTTTCCTGGGAAACATGTGAGTAATATCACTCTAAAAATAAATTTAAAAGTAAAATTTTGTTGCAAGTATGTATGCGGATGAGTATGTTTAAATTTATATACATATAAATGCCTGTGAATATTGAAAGCTTATGTGTACAGGCTGTTATTTTTCTCTGCTCTTTGTTTGGAGTTTTCAAAACAAAACTTTGATTAAAATCCATTTCTACTTGATCTATTAAACATTTGAACTCGAGATCAAAACAAATTTTGTTTGTTATGGTACGATTTATCATCTAAAAATGGTTGTGCGAAGAATAAAGGTATGTGGAGTGAAAGAACAAGTTTTTACAGTAAAAACTTAAGTCTCTGGAAATTTCGAATATCATGAATTATGGATTAAATCATATAGCTTGAATTTACAGCCCAAGATAGGATTTTTGAAACAAATATAGTGATTTTTAGTTGTATGTATCTTGAGCAATTTACAGTGGAACGAAATCTGCCTTTAAATCATTTTCTCGTGATTGGGTGATTCGAGTTGGTCAGGGTTGTTTGTGGAGATGGAGGAGGCTACGGGGTTGACTATAAAAATGGCCGGAGGTGGCGAAGATGGACGTGGTGGCGGCGGGGAACATTTAAATTTTGTAACCTAATTTTGGCATGGCCAAGGAATTTGACTCGCTTATCGTTGACGTACGATCGAGTTCAACGTGCTTCTAAAGGATGGTAGAGGGGGTGTCGACGAATCGATGGCCGAGGTTGTAGGCTGGCTAATGGTCGGGGCGTGGCGAACGAGGCGCTGGCAGGTTTGGATGGTGGTGGGTACTTTCGTTTCCAGGTTTGGGATTTTGCCTCGATTTCGATTTTGAGGAAACGGTGAAGTTCGAGGGATCAGAACGTGCTCGGGAAAGGATGGTCGATATGCTTGACGTCGCGGTGAGGCCGGAAGATGGCCAACGGGGATGTGCACGTACACCGTGCACTATATTTGATGATCTGGGATGTTGTGGCCTGAAGCATTTCCAGGCTTGCATTTTTAAGTTAACTCGAAGTGTTACTCAGGGCATTGAAGTGTTGGTCTCGAAGCAGATTTTAATAGTTCTCGGGTCGAATTCCCGTTTCAGTTTTAAACTGAAACCTTGTTTTTTTCTGTTTTGAAAATTTTAAAAAAACAAATTTGAGTATTAAACCAAAGTTAAAGAAACTGAGTTCAAATGAAAATGTAAATGTAAATCCAAGTTGAATTAGAATTTAGTTTGGACATGAATAAAGCTTTAAATTCAATTTGTTTTAATAATTTAAAAGCAATTGAATGTATGAGAAAAATTTGAATTTAGAAAAAAAAAATGGTATAGTTAAATTTGTAGCTATTGTAAATTCTTTTTTTTATTTGAAATGGAATTTAAAAGTGAATTTGAAACAAAATGTTTTCAAATATGTTTGAGTATGATAATTAAATCATTACTAAAATAATGTTTTATCTTTTAAAGATCTTAAGTAATTATGGTTTATAAATGTAAATAATTAACGGTTAGTTATTAATTACCTTATGAACTTGATTAAAGATAATTACTTAATTTAAAGTAATTAATTAATGATTAAAGATTAAGTAATCAAGTGATTAACGAGAATTACTCAACGTCATTAATTGATAAATAAAAGTGATTAAGAATAATCACTTATGAAAATTAATTAAGGGTTAATTTATTCTAAATAATAATGATTAATCTGAGATAATTTCTTAAGGAAGTAATTTAAGAAACGTTATTTGTTAATGAAAATAATTAAGGATTAATCACTTATTGTAAATTATTTTGGGTATTTTGATTTATTAAAGTAAATTTAATTATATAATTGGTTCAAAAGTTAATTTAATTAATATGATTGATTAAGAATAATCTAATTAATTCAAAGTGCTTGATAAATTAATTTATATCAAATGATTTGGAATTAATAAATCAGAATTGGATAATAAATTAATAAGTAATTAATTTAATTTGAGATAAATTAATTAGGATTAAACAATTAATTAATCCTGCCTATAAATATTTATTAAATGCTTGACCTTACTTATGAATGATTATATTGCATTGTGTTGTATGAGAAACCTTGAATTGAATGTCTTATCTGATCAGTAATATTTTGTTCTGTGACTGTGTATGATTTATCCATTTATTTACATTGTTATATTATCTGTGAATCTACGAATTGACGATAAGCGTTATAGTTATACCGCTTATCAAAGATATTGTTGTACTTAAATCTGTGATGATTGAATGATATTGCACTATTGTGTTAAACCCTTGGACTACACCACACACACAAATATGGATTTCACGAGGAAATCGGTTAAGTCACAGATAATTTAAATTTAATGTTTTTGAAATTAAAGTTTTAATTTCAAATTGATTTTGAAAACGGATTTGGGTTAAACGGTAAAGCTTTTGAAAAAGGTTTTCACAGATAAAAGCTATTTTGAATAACTCGGTAAAATCTCCAATTTAAATAATTCAATTTGAATTTGAATTCGATATTTGGAATTGAATTCGATGATTGGAAATTATGGTTAAAGATATTATAAACATGTTGTATGAATTTAAACCATTTTAAAGGTATGGTTTTGGGAATTTGAATTTAACCCAAGGATTTCAACTCGTATAAATGAATCAGATTTCCAAAATGAAAACTGTTGTTTTCAAATGATAAACACTTTTAGATAAGAACCGTGATTCCAGTTAATTAGGGGAATTTCAAGATTGAATAGAGAAATGATTTTCCTAAGTTATGAATGAATTCTTTTTGAAAGCTATGAATTAAATCTGTTTACTTTTAACAGATTTAAATTGATGATTTGTTTAAATCAAATTGAAATGAAATTGTTTTGAAGGCTATAAGTTAAATCTTTGATTTAAAGATTTAAGGAGTTAATCAAATTGAAATGAAAATTGATTTGGAAAATCTGTGAATGAATCTTTTGTTTAAAAGATTTAAATGTGAAAATTGTTTAAACCGTTAAAGGTTGTGAAAATGAATCTTTTTGTTTAAAGATTGAAAATAGTAATTTGTTAAGCCATTTGAAGAAAAGTTTTGGGTAATAAGTTGTGACTTAATTGAAATCCCATTATCCATTTGTTTTTGAAATATCGTGCTCACTATTCGGTTTAGCCGGGAAAGGACCTTTGTGTCGTATAACCCATTCTGAATATGTGATTTGACGTTATGGATAGCATTTGAAGACCGGTGATGGAGACCGGGTATTTGCGAAAGCGATAGGATGACCTATCGATTGTTTCTGCACCGAGTCGCACCGGTATAGAGACTCCCTAAGTGATGGGAAATCCGATCGGGATTGTGAATATCCGGATTGCAAGGACTTCTTTGTAAGTGCCTTCGGTTCTGTTCGAGCCCGGAACAGACTTGTACGGATAGTATGTCTGACATTACAAATTGAGATATAAAGATGATTTCTTTCAAATATATTTCTGTTGGTGGCGGAGAATTTATTCTCTTATCTTAACACCCTTCTCTGAGACGTACAAGCTCAGAGGTTATGTAGTTGAAGGTTATCAGCAATATATTCCCAATTTGGTAATGTGACATGCTGAGTGTTGTTGTGAAATGATCATTGTGTTGATTATTTGTGATAGGATCATTTGTTTGATCGTTTATCTTTGTGATCATTTCTATGATCATTTGTTGACCCAAAGCACAGCTTTTGTATAAAGCGTGTTTTTGTGGACGTGACTTCGTCGAGCCTCACACCCCGAAATGGTCAAAACAGGAAAGATGCGGCAAGGTTATTGGGGGTAGCACCCCTTAGGGTATGTGCATTTCCTTCTGGATAGAAGTGGTATCATGGTATGGAGCCCAGATACTTAACTTATGTTGATATCACAGATATATATATTACTTTGTGATTTGTTGCTGGGGCCCCGGTTAAAGGTTGGTTACGACCGGGAGGTGGCATACTCGTGTCAGTAGTTACCAAGTTAGGGGTAACCCGGCCTTTTGTTGGCAGAGATCCGGTTTAGTTCTCGGTGACGTCCTTCCAGAGGCGTGCTCATGTGGCAATGGGAAGTTCCTTGGCCTGACCATTCGTTGGAAATCCAAAGAAACAATACGATCTTGTACGGTATTAGTTGTATAACCTGCTATGGAATATGGCGGTAACCTGCTATTGAACATGGTAGCTATAGTAGGCATAAGTGCGGCATGCCTATGCTGGCTAAGATTTATATCTTTATTTTCGAAATGAATTTTTCCTACACTATGCACTAGTAATAATATCAAATGTTTCTTTTTAATGCGTATCAAACATCTTTGACTATCATAAGGAGAAATCTCCTCCGATTCTGCGTTTGCATTGTGTGTGTGTGCGGGAGGCCTTATGCTAGTCTCATTTTTAAAAGCATTGCGAATTGACTTTGAAAATCTTTTGTTGAATGTTTTTAAAAGATAAACTGTTTTTGTTGCTCACACCAGTCCCACGACTGATCCGGAGTTTATTGTTCTTTCCTAAACTCTGGGTGCTCATTGTTTTCTACACGAGCAGTCTAGAGTTGGGTTTTTCAGATAGCTAGGTTCAGTAGATTATCTGGAGTTAGTTCAGGCTTTGGATCACACCAGTCTTGCTTGATTTCTCTTTTGAAGACTATCTTAGAGTTATATTGTTCCGCTGCTAGATGTTATCTATTTTTCTTTTCCGCTGCTATTTTATTATATCATATCTCTGATGTATATTGATATCTATTGGATCATCTGTGGTATCAGATATTGTATCAAAGCTGTATATCAATGTATTATTCTTTTATTCCGCTGTGTTATTTACTTAATGTTGTTATAAGCTCCGGCGAATCGGATTTGAACGGTCGAATCTATGGCATTCGAATACGATATGAAGTATGGATGTCGATTTTTCGAGCGGGCAAAATCCGTTCGTCACATTTGGTATCGGAGCTAAGGTTAAACTTTAGCTCAGGAGTATAACACATTAAGTAGCTCATTAGAGATAGGGTGAAGTATCCCTAGAATGAGTAATCCTTAAGATATCCGTTTGAATGCCTCAGTAAATTCTCTTACTATCTACTGATAGTGAGTATGAGTGCAAGAAGAAAACGAGATAGGGGACGGGAGAATACGACTATAAATGGTCGATACTTTGTAACAACAGTGGAAACATCTTTCTTATCAATTTCCTTTGATTCGTCTTTTCAATTCTTTTGATTGCTTTGTGAAAATTACAAGAAGAAGATTCGGTGTGATGAGGACCCTATGAATCGTTGTAGAAATTCTTTCTTCGTATTTCATCAGTTTCTTATCAGTTTTTCGTTTTAAACTATAATGAATTTGAAATTTAGAACTGAAATTTTGAATCAATTGGAAATTTTAAATTGAGTTAAAATTGATTAATAGAATATAGGGCTAAATTGAATTATATCAATAAAACGATTTTGTTTAAAACCAAATTTAAAATTCTATTGTAATTTCTCGTGAATACCAAAGTCTGAAGAGGGACAAATTGGTATGTATTCTGAGATATTCTGACTTGAGTTTGGAATTCATATCTTAAGTTTGAGGAATTATAAGAGATCGAATCTGTCAATCTCTGTGTTGTTTTCGTGCCTGCGAATTTCGAGGACGAAATTCTTTTAAGAGGGGAAGTTTGTAACGACCCTAGATTTTTATTTAATTTAAATTAATAATTAAATGAATTTTTGAATAAAAATTTGTAGAATTAATTATAAATGGAAGCGAGTTTCCTCGATTCAAATAGAAAATATGTAAAGTCATATGGATTTGAAAATTTGTATATATGTGAATATATATGTATATATTGGATTTTAAATAAATTTTTAAATAAATGATTTTGAAAAATAAATAATATACTTTGGACACAAGTATAAAAATAAATAAATAAATAAATTGATTTAAAAATTTATAAATGATGATAATTTGAGTTATATAAAATATATATGTACATAGAGAAATGTAAAACAATAATTTTTAAAGTAAAATTTATGATAAATATTTAAACTAAAAATAGAAGTAAAAAGAACAAGTAAAAGAGATAAGAATAAAACATAAAGTACATAAACAATTAAAGCTTTCATCTCAACTCAAATAAACAAATATATAAACTATACATACATAATTGAATAACATAAATATGTACACTTAAAACAAAACCAAAGCAAAATATAATATCACTGGTAAGTTTCTTTTTATACATCAAACTCTTCATTTTAGTTCGTCCATTCAAATTTGAGAAACAACTAAGGTAAACATTATCTCAAAAACATCAATCAATGAAAACCAGAGAAGCAAAGAAGATCTCAGCAAGCATGCAAGTTCAACAATAAGTAGCTCTGTTCTTTCCTGGGAAACATGTGAGTAATATCACTCTAAAAATAAATTTAAAAGTAAAATTTTGTTGCAAGTATGTATGCGGATGAGTATGTTTAAATTTATATACATATAAATGCCTGTGAATATTGAAAGCTTATGTGTACAGGCTGTTATTTTTCTCTGCTCTTTGTTTGGAGTTTTCAAAACAAAACTTTGATTAAAATCCATTTCTACTTGATCTATTAAACATTTGAACTCGAGATCAAAACAAATTTTGTTTGTTATGGTACGATTTATCATCTAAAAATGGTTGTGTGAAGAATAAAGGTATGTGGAGTGAAAGAACAAGTTTTTACAGTAAAAACTTAAGTCTCTGGAAATTTCGAATATCATGAATTATGGATTAAATCATATAGCTTGAATTTACAGCCCAAGATAGGATTTTTGAAACAAATATAGTGATTTTTAGTTGTATGTATCTTGAGCAATTTACAGTGGAACGAAATCTGCCTTTAAATCATTTTCTCGTGATTGGGTGATTCGAGTTGGTCAGGGTTGTTTGTGGAGATGGAGGAGGCAACAGGGTTGACTAGAAAAAGGGCCAGAGGTGGCGAAGATGGACGTGGCGACGGCGGCGGCGAACATTTAAATTTTTTAACCTAATTTTGGCATGGCCGAGGAATTTGACTCGCTTATCGTTGACGTACGATCGAGTTCAACGTGCTTCTAAAGGATGGTAGAAGGGGTGTCGACGAATCGATGGCCGAGGTTGTAGGCTGGCTAATGGTCGGGGCGTGGCGAACGAGGCGCTGCCAGGTTTGGATGGTGGTGGGTACTTTCGTTTCCAGGTTTGGGATTTTGCCTCGATTTCGATTTTGAGGCAACAGTGAAGTTCGAGGGATCAGAACGAGCTCGGGAAAGGATGGTCGATATGCTTGACGTCGCGGTGAGGCCGGAAGATGGCCAACGGCGATGTGCACGTACACCGTGCACTATATTTGATGATCTGGGATGTTGTGGCCTGAAGCATTTCCAGGCTTGCATTTTTAAGTTAACTCGAAGTGATACTCAGGGCATTGAAGTGTTGGTCTCGAAGCAGATTTTAATAGTTCTCGGGTCGAATTCCTGTTTCAGTTTTAAACTGAAACCTTGTTTTTTTCTGTTTTGAAAATTTTAAAAAAACAAATTTGAGTATTAAACCAAAGTTAAAGAAACTGAGTTCAAATGAAAATGTAAATGTAAATCCAAGTTGAATTAGAATTTAGTTTGGACATGAGTAAAGCTTTAAATTCAATTTGTTTTAATAATCTAAAAGCAATTGAATGTATGAGAAAAAATTGAATTTAGAAAAAAAAATGGTAAAGTTAAATTTGTAGCTATTGTAAATTCTTTTTTTTATTTGAAATGGAATTTAAAAGTGAATTTGAAACAAAATGTTTTCAAATGTGTTTGAGTATGATAATTAAATCATTACTAAAATAATGTTTGATTAAGAATAATCTAATTAATTCAAAGTGCTTGATAAATTAATTTATATCAAATGATTTGGAATTAATAAATCAGAATTGGATAATAAATTCATAAGTAATTAATTTAATTTGAGATAAATTAATTAGGATTAAACAATTAATTAATCCTGCCTATAAATATTTATTAAATGCTTGACCTTACTTATGAATGATTATATTGCATTGTGTTGTATGAGAAACCTTGATTTGACTGTCTTATCTGATGAGTAATATTTTATTCTGTGACTGTGTATGATTTGTCCATTTATTTACATTGTTATATTATCTTTGAATCTGTGAATTGACGATAAGCGTTATAGTTATACCGCTTATCAAAGATATTGTTGTACTTAAATCTGTGATGATTGAATGATATTGCACTATTGTATTAAACCCTTGGACTACGCCATACACACACAAATATGGATTTCACGAGGAAATCGGTTAAGTCACACATAATTTAAATTTAATGTTTTTGAAATTAAAGTTTTAATTTCAAATTGATTTTGAAAATGGATTTGGGTTAAATGGTAAAGCTTTTGAAAAAGGTTTTCACAGATAAAAGCTATTTTGAGTAACTCGGTAAAATCTCCAATTTAAATAATTCAATTTGAATTTGAATTCGATATTTGGAATTGAATTCGATGATTGGAAATTATGGTTAAAGATATTATAAACATGTTGTATGAATTTAAACCATTTTAAAGGTATGGTTTTTGGAATTTGAATTTAACCCAAGGATTTCAACTCGTATAAATGAATCAGATTTCCAAATGAAAATTGTTGTTTTCAAATGATAAACACTTTTAGATAAGAACTGTGTTTCCAGTTAATTAGGGGAATTTCAAGATTGAATAGAGAAATGATTTTCCTAAGTTATGAATGAATTCTTTTTAAAAGCTATGAATTAAATCTGTTTATTTTTAACAGATTTAAATTGATGATTTGTTTAAATCAAATTGAAATGAAATTATTTTGAAGGCTATAAGTTAAATCTTTGATTTAAATATTTAACGAGTTAATCAAATTGAAATGAAAATTAATTTGGAAAATCTGTGAATGAATCTTTTGTTTAAAAGATTTAAATGTGAAAATTGTTTAAACCGTTAAAGGTTGTGAAAATGAATCTTTTTGTTTAAAGATTGAAAATGGTAATTTGTTAAGCCATTTGAAGAAAAGTTTTGGGTAACAAGTTGTGACTTAATTGAAATCCCATTATCCATTTGTTTTTGAAATATCGTGCTCACTATTCGGTTTAGCCGGGAAAGGACCTTTGTGTCGTATAACCCATTCTGAATATGTGATTTGACGTTATGGATAGCATTTGAAGACCGGTGATGGAGACAGGGTATTTTCGAAAGCGATAGGATGACCTATCGATTGTTTCTCCACCGAGCCGCGCCAGTAATGAGACTCCCTAAGTGATGGGAAATCCGATCGGGATTGTGAATATCCAGATTGCAAGGACTTCTTTGTAAGTGCCTTCGGTTCTGTTCGAGCCCGGAACAGACTTGTATGGATAGTATGTCGACATTACAAATTGAGATATAAAGCTGTTTTCTTTCAAATATATTTCTGTTGGTGGTGGAGAATTTATTCTCTTAGCTTAACACCCTTCTCTGAGATGTACGAGCTTAGAGGTTATGTAGTTGAAGGTTATCAGCAATATATTCCCAATTTGGTAATGTGACATGCTGAGTGTTGCTGTGAAATGATCATTGTGTTGATTATTTGTGATAGGATCATTTGTTTGATCGTTTATCTTTGTGATCATTTCTATGATCATTTGCTGACCCAAAGCACAGCTTTTGTATAAAGCGTGTTTTTGTGGACGTGACTTCGTCGAGCCTCACACCCCGAAATGGTCAAAACAGGAAAGATGCGGCAAGGTTATTGGGGGTAGCACCCCTTAGGGTATGTGCATTTCCTTCTGGATAGAAGTGATATCATGGTATGGAGCCCAGATACTTAAGTTATGTTGATATCGCAGATATATATATATTACTTTGTGATTTGTTGCTAGGGCCCCGGTTAAAGGTTGGTTACGACCGGGAGGTGGCATACTCGTGTCAGTAGTTACCCAGTTAGGGGTAACCCGGCCTTGTGTTGGCAGAGATCCGGTTTGGTTCTCGGGGACGTCCTTCCAGAGGCGTGCTCATGTGGCAATGGGAAGTTCCTTGGCCTGACCATTCGTTGGAAATCCAAAGAAACAATACGATCTTGTACGGTATTAGTTGTATAACCTGCTATGGAATATGGCGGTAACCTGCTATTGAACATGGTAGCTATAGTAGGCATAAGTGTGGAATGCCTATGCTGGCTAAGATTTATATCTTTATTTTCGAAATGAATTTTTCCTACACTATGCACTAGTAATAATATCAAATGTTTCTTTTTAATGCGTATCAAACATCTTTGACTATCATAAGGAGAAATCTCCTCCGATTCTGCGTTTGCATTGTGTGTGTGTGCGGGAGGCCTTATGCTAGTCTCAATTTTAAAAGCATTGCGAATTGACTTTGAAAATCTTTTGTTGAATGTTTTTAAAAGATAAACTGTTTTCGTTGCTCACACCAGTCCCACGACTGATCCGGAGTTTATTGTTCTTTCCTAAACTCTGGGTGCTCATTTTTTCTACACGAGCAGTCTAGAGTTGGGTTTTTCAGATAGCTAGGTTCAGTAGATTATCTGGAGTTAGTTCAGGCTTTGGATCACACCAGTCTTGCTTGAGTTCTCTTTTGAAGACTATCTTAGAGTTATATTGTTCCGCTGCTAGAAGTTATCTATTTTTCTTTTCCGCTGCTATTTTATTGTATCATATCTCTGATGTATATTGATATCTATTGGATCATCTGTGGTATCAGATATTGTATCAAAGCTGTATATCAATGTATTATTCTTTTATTCCGCTGTGTTATTTACTTAATGTTGTTATAAGCTCCGGCGAATCGGATTTGAACGGTCGAATCTATGGCATTCAAATACGATATAAAGTATGGATGTCGATTTTCGAGCGGGCAAAATCCGTTCGTCACAACTTGTAAACTAGAAAGGATGGAAATTGAAGTGGATTTAAAATTGTGAAATTCTGAATCCTAAATTTAAACATTTGAAATTGTTTTCAAAATGTAAAGGAAATAATATTATTCAAACCATTTAGAATGTAATCTTATTTTAGAATAAGTAGTTGTTTGAAAATTTAAAAGAAATTTGTTTTGAATTGAAAACCAAAGGTGGATTAAAATTTTAAAGTATAACTTGGTATGTAAAAGAAATTAATATGTATACATGTGGATATACATAATATCGAAGGTGGTTGGAAATAAACTCTAAATGGTGAGTTCTGAATTTGGAATAAGATGTGATACCCAAAATGATAAGTTTTTGAACTTAATTAGTGGAAAGATTATTTATGAGAAGTTTAAAATTTGAAATGGAAGTTCAATTTGGGTAAGGTTGACTAGATTAAGTGAATTGAGTTTAACTGGCAAAAGAGTTAAATAAGTTGGAATGATCAACCAGATTTGAAAATTTGAAGATAAAATTAAGATTTTACTTGGGAAATTGAATGATTGATTGGAATTGAGGATTTGAGTAATCTCAAATTGGGTTTGAGATCCGAAAATTGAAAATGGATGGATGTTTTGAAATAATTGGATAATATCATCCTATTCTTATTAAAAATCTTTAAGTTGTGAATTAGATTTGTTTAAATGAATGAGAAATGGAGTATGGTAATCCATTGTTGGGATAAAAAGGTAAATTGATTTAAAGGAATTAAATCAACATTTGAAGTATTAACTCGAATTTATATAATTCGAGATGATTTAAATTTGAAATTTGAAATTTGTTCAAATTGAATTTGATTTGAATTGATTGAAATTGTGATTGAATATGTATGAGTATAACATTCAAATGGAAATTTGGATTGGATTAATTTGAAACAATTTGGAATTGAAGCGAGTTCAATTTGAAATTAGTCCGAATTGATTTGAATAATTTGGAATTCTAATTAAAGTTGAATAAGTTTTAAATTCAAATGGAATTTGAATTGAATTTGAGAAAAAATCAAGAATAATTCAACTTGATTTGGAAATGGAGTTTGAAATTGAGATTAGTCAAACCGGAGTTGAAATGAATTAAAACTGGAACTAATTCAATTGGAATTTATTTGAATTAGTAGAATTTGAGATCAAGGTTGAATAAAGTTAGATTTGGAAATAAAACTGAGATTAATTCAACTTGAATTGGGGTTAAATCGATTTCAATGGAAATTGAAGTTATTGGAGTTAAGTCAATGTAAATGGAAGTGGAATTTAAATTGAATTGATTAGGAATAGAGATTGGGAATTGAACAGTTTTGACTCTGGACTATTTTTTGTAATATAAATTGTTTTAATATAAACCTATTTTTCCAAGCTATTTATTATATATACAACCTTTCTTTTAAAAGCCAAACTATCTTATACTTGTTTTACAATTATTTTTGAACTGTTTAACAATTTTCCAACTGTTTTATAAACTAATTACTATCTTACTGTTATTTTGCAATTATCTAAAATTTCTATAAGTATTCTAACTATTTCCTAACTATTTTACACCTATTTTACAAACTAGTAATTATTTTCCAACTACTTATCTATTTTAAAAATTTTCAAGCTATTTTCTAAATTAACTGGCTGGAGTTCAAATTGTTATTGGTTAAATACCCAACCGAGATAAGAATAGAGATGATAATCCAAATGGATTGAAGCAATTGTGAGTTAGTGATGAAAATCAAAGTGAATGTGAATAGAAATGGAATTGATTTCCAATAAAGATAATTACGTAGGGTGTACGTATGTTAGTCTATTCGCATAGTGATTTGATCCAGATTCCAGCACAGAATTTCGAGACAGTTATATCGATCCGAGTGGGATTTCTCACTCGATTTTCGACGGTGAACCTGGATATGGATTGTTGATTGCTTCTGGATATTCTCTATCATAGTTCGGCTATGCAAGGAGAATGACGGTTTCTGATCAAGAAACCAGATCTGAGTCCGCACTAGGAAGTCGAGTGGACGATACTAGTTCGGAAATGAAATTGTGTGACCGAGTGAGCGATCAGATAGGTATGGCGTACGGATGATATGTGTACATTGTACGGATTTTAAATGAAATTGATATTGAAAAGAGTAATCAAATTTGAATATCTAATTTTGAGTAAACAAAGTAAATATCTTTGTTTTATAAGATAAAACTCCCCTTGATGAATCTATTGCCAGAAGGAAAGGATTTTGAAAGTGTTTGAAGTATAAAAGGAGTTTTATACAAGTTTGAATGATCCAAAGTTTTAAAAATTATATATATCTGTATATATATATATGTATATATATATATATATAAAGGATCTTATGAGGATTTTGAGAAAAAGTTTTGGGAACCTTTGGATTTGGATTTGGAAAGGCTTTTGATTTTTGGGTAAAATCAATATTGAAATTTGGAAAGCCTGGTTTGAGAATTATCGATTTTGGAATAATCGATTTTGTGTAAAGGAGCTTTGTATGAGATCATACTAGGTGTATGATTTAAAGATACTATATATGTATAGTATAAAATGTTTTAATGATGGCTCTGGGGAAAAAGGCGCTCCCTTGAAATGAACTTCTCAGGAGTACCACCGGGTGGTGCTGCCTAGAGCCCTAAGGGGGGTTCTAAAGTTGATCATGTGAGGAGTCCGGACAAAACTAGTTCCTGGGGATCTTGAGTAGAGGTTACCATAGCGAAAGTCATATGTGTCGTTGAGAGCCAAGGTCTACGTTTGATTTTATATCGGTAGACTGCGACCTATGGTATAACATAGCGAAAGTCGTGTGTGCCGCTGAGAGCCAACAGTCTGCGTTTGATTTTATATCGGCAGACTGCGACCTATGTAGGAGTGGAGAGGTTTCATTTCAACAGCGAAATCAGAGGCCGCTGAGAGCCTGCAGTTACATGGACTTTTGCTGCAACGGTAACGTAACCCTTGATGTAACTGTGATCTGTTGTGTGGGTTCCATGGCGTAATCGAGAGGCCGCGGAGAGCCTGCAGTTACATGAACTTTTGCTGCGACGGCAACGTAAACCTGGATGTAACTGTGACCATGGATGGGGGTGATGATTTCCCTAGCATTCTCACCAAAGATATATCCTCTATTTTCAAAAACTGTTTTCTAAATTTTCAATAAAAATATTTTCAAGTATTTTCACTGGGTGTTGAAAACGAGTCTGCTAAGTACTTGTAGATTTTCAGTCATATGCCTGATCAACGTATGACCGAATTTCTGTGAGAACAAGGATGGACTGGTTGAAACATCGAGTTATAAAAAGTATTTTTATAAAAACTATTTTATTAATATTATATAGATTTCTAAAGTGTTTTAAAAATGATTAATGAAAATTTATCTGATTTTAAGCATTTTAATAAATTCTGGTTTCGTTCCTTTTCGAGGACGAAAAGATTCAAAGGGGGGAGAAATGTAATAACCCGGATTTTGGAATATCTGTTAATTGATAATTAACAGGGTTAATTTATAAAATACTGATAATAAAAGTTATGTTTTCAAATTTTAATATATATATATAAATATGTATGTATATATCGTGATTTAAAGTTGTGTTGTAAAATTCAATATAGTAATTTTCAAAACTAATGTTAAAAATGTTTTTCATTTAAAAATGTATCTATTTGTATATATTGAGAATGGAAGGCATTGTTTTGAATTTTATAAAGTGTTTTCAAACTTTAAATATATATATATATATATATATATATATAGTTTGTGATTTGGAAATTACGATTTAATATAATACTTTTTAAGTGATATTTGGAATGTAAATTTTAACAACAAGGAAAATTTCTTATTTACTTAAAAGTTATATTTTAAGCTTGAATTTAAAAAAAAAAAATTAAATTAGAAGACCATTTGTTTTTAATATTATTTCATATTTAAAATTCAATCATAAGGCAAATTTGGTTTGAAAATTTTATATAAAGTTAAATTAATTCTCAAGCATATAAATATATGATACATTTAATTTGATAAAAACATAAGTATTTAAGTAAATATTTAATTAAGATTTAAAATCAATTATAATAATAAGTAATTAATTTAATAATCAAATCTAAATCTAAAAAAAATAATATAAACACACTTGGCAATTTAAGAATAAATGAGAAATACACTTGTATGCATAATAATACAAGTTTGGACATACGTAAATAAATGGATGTACGCAAGATAACAAGTGGCATTTTATTTTTCTTTTATTTTAAATAAATCACAAAACAAATTTATATAAATTTAATGCTTCTTCTCTTCAAAATCCTTTCCTGTTCTTAAAAAAAAGGGCAAAGAAAACTTGAAATTCAACTAAGCAAGCAAAGCACTTCAGTTTTCAAATCAAGTTAAAGAAAAGATCTGATCATCTCAATAATTAATTCAAGTTCAAAACTTTCAAGGGCTGGAAGCAAGAAATTAAACAGTCAGTTTAAACAAATCAAAGCCTGCATCATCTAGCAAGAAAATGCAACTCAAAACAGATTAAGTTTATTCATCAAAACTGCTTCCTGGAAGAAACATCTTTGTTTTAAGTTGTTCAGGTGAGTGGACTTCTACTTTTAATCATGTTTAATCCTAATAAAATTAGTGCTTATGAATAAAACATTGAATAACTTTGTGGAAATCGCTTGCATGATGAAATTATGTTTGTATATATGTACGGATACTTGAATATGTATGCCTATACAAACCTCTGTTCTTGGTTACAGGATTTTAAATCAAGATTTAATTTAATTTCTCCTTTTTACAGTGGGATTTAGACTAAGATCTTTAAAAGAAAAATGATCCTAGCTATGTAATTTCACTTCTAAAAAGAACCGTGGATAAAAATATTAAGTAAATATTGATGAATAATGATTTTTACAGTAAAATCATGATTTATTAGAAAAATCAAACAAGTGGATTTTAAAATCTGATTACATAATCAGAGCCATATTTCGAAATGGAAAATTTTGATAAGTATTTCTTGGTTTTTAAGTTTGGGTTTAGGTAGGGGTTGCGAGATGATCAGAAATTGAAATTTAAACGATTTCTGGCAAAGTGGCAGATGATGGAAGTTGGAACTTGGTTAAGGGATGGCTGCATTGCTAGTGAACTCGGGAAAAATCAATAATGATTTTTCTGATCATCGGGATGGTCGTCAAAGGGAGGACTAGGGTTTAGCATGGTTTAGGGGTTGTGTTCGGTTGTAGTCCAATGGAGGCGACGTTTGTCGACCGGGGTGGTTCGCACCAAGGGGAGAAGCAAGAAGGAGTTGCGGCGGAGCTCGCGACTAAAAATTCGAAGGTATCGTGGTCAGAGAGCTCGGAAGTTGGTGATGGAATATCGGAATTTTGTTTTCAGTATGGGTTGAGGAGAAGAAATCGGGAGGTGATGATGTAATCAGATTTTGGTTGCTCAGTTGAGTTTCGAGGGGTGTTGGTGGTGGAAGTTGATGGTCGACGACCCAAGGTGATGGTCGCCGGCGATGTGTAGGTGCACATGTGTATAGATGTGTGCACAGGAAAATTGGGGATTTGATGTTTGGGGAAGATGATGTTTTGTTCGGGTCGAACTCGGAGTGGAATACGTGCAGACTCGAAGTTAATTGAGCGAGTAGTGAATGGGATGGGCTCGGGTATTTTCTCGAGTGAGACCTGGGTTGAACCGAAGTATAATTTTATAACAGATTCTAAGTTATATGGTAACAGGTTTTTAGACTTTAGAGTAGATCAAGATTTAACTGATTTTAAAGAAAATACTATCCCTTTGTATGATAATATTTTAAATATGGGTTTAAGAAATTGAATGATATTTTACTTAAATATTTTAGAATAGAACCTTAAGCTTATTGTAAACTTAATTTAAATATGAAATCAAGTAGTTAATTAAGGGAGTTTATGTTTTATATTATAATGATAAGTGGTTTCAAAATTTATTAGGAATTAAAAAAAAAGATAAAAGATTTATCTTTAAAATTAATGAAGGTCTTGGTTGACAAATGATTACTTAAATTTACGAAGTAATTTAAGTAGGAATTAATTAAATTAAAAGTATTTTTTTGGTGGAATTGTTTAAGTATAATTATTTAATGGGAGTAAATACAAGGATTAATTACTCTATGTAATTAATTAATGTGATTTGTTTAAGTTAATTATTTGGTTTAATTAATTTACGATAAAACCACTTGATGAATGGGATTGAGTATAATTACTTAAATGAGGTTAAAAAAGTGTAATTACTAAGTGAAGTATTTAGTAAGGTTTAATTACAGTGTGTAATTAATCAAAGATTTAGGGTAGTTCTGTAACAACCCGTATATTTGGACCATTTAAATTGACAATAATCCACACATGTCAACTTAAATAGTATAAAGCACAAATCATTAATGGAGTATAGATATATAAATGAGAATCATCACAGAATCACAGAAATATAACATCACAGAATAGTGCAGCGGAAATATAACATAGTCATAAGAGTAGTTCATGAAGCTACCCATAAGTACAACAATGTCTCAAATAAAAGGAAATAAACAACATAGAAGTCTGAATAGTCCAAATAGATAGAGTAATACTGATAAAATAAGATAAAGATAGTCTTCAGTCTTCAGCTCCAAGCAGAAACAGCAACAGCAATCCTCAGTCTGATCCGAGCATATGCACAAACAAACACTCAAATCAGGACATATATTCTTATACAGATAATATGATCCAAATTCAAAATAACAATAACTCAAAGATGAATGGAATAAACATCTTTCAGGATCCGATAAACTATTTATACATAATAGTGTACGATACATAGATAATGTCTAACATTAAAGTAAAATATCAAAATAGCGTTAAGGCGTTACCATTATCCCCCTTAACACATTTTATAAATATCATAGTCTATACAGCACTGTAAACTCCACCGTAAACTAGTGGGATATCAGGGAGTACTCCATAGGTATAATACAAAACAAAATCGTAGTGGTCGCGTATATGGGAATACAAGTATGACAAGGCACATGAGGCAATACCCAATGTAGTGAAACTACCGTTCGCCTGATCCGGACTGGTGAGGACGCATCGCCGCAACGATCGCAACACCGCGAAACAACACTCCAAATTCAAGGGTGCGCACCAATCAATCACAAAAGTAAATGAGTAGTTTACGAAGAAGTGTGTTCGCTCGAGGTAGCTAACCCCATTTGGCCCGGCACGGCTCCTGATTTTAGTCATTTCCAATTTGACACAAGTGTCAAGGCTATCCATTATCGTTCACTTTCTTCAGTCATCGCGTACGTCAATCCAACCACTTCATTCTGGATCACACTCCACGTATAGTTATTAAAGTGGTTTTCGGTTTAGACAGTGAGTATGTCCCTAACCGATTCCGGTTTCTTTAATAACCTTCGTAATTAATTTGTCGATTGGTCGTTTAATATATTTCAAAAACCAATTCAATTTCAATTTCAAAAATAATTCGTAAATCAACATTTCGTTAATCTTTCTAAATCAATTTCTAACATTACGTTTTATAACTTCATAACTCTTTCTATAATTCAATTTCAAAGTTTCAACTTAAAACAATTTCAAATATTCATTTAATTTCATGTATAAGTTCATTCCAAAATCAATTAACGTCCAAATCGATTTAAATCCAATTATCGATTTCACTCGATATTCAATAAATTAATTTATCATTAAACATCTTAAATTAAATTTTCAATTCATTACATTACTTCTTAAGTTCATTTTCAATATCAAAGCTTACGTATTTATTCAATTTAAATTTATCGAATCCAATTCTCTAAATTACAAGCATTTCATTTGTTTCAATAAGCGCGTTCTATTTCTTATTAAAGAAATTCAATTTTATATATTTATTTACTTTGTTACAATTTCAAAACTCAATTAAAGAAACTTAGTTCCACTTATACACAAATTCAGTTTCACTTAAATAAGAATATTCACTTTGATTCAATTATTAAATAATTCCATCTCATCAACTTATCACAATTTCAAATCTTAATTATTATCATTTCAAACTCATTGATTAATAATTCCAAGCTTAATTATTAATTTTAAAACCAAGTTATTAATAATTTCAAAACTTAATTTATTAATAATTTCAAAACTTAATTATCAAATTTCAAAACTTCGTTATTAATAACTTCAAACTTCATTATTAATAAATTTCAAGACTTAATTATTAATAATTCTAAATTGATTATTATCAATTTCAACTTAATTTATTATTATTTCAAAATCAATTATCAAATAATTATACATTTAATCATTAATCAATTAAATTTTTAAAACAATGTTCTTTTGCCAATTACGACGTTAATATTCGTTTCAAATTCAATATTCACATTTACGTTCATTCGAAATTAAATTCCAATTTTATTCAAAACCTTGTTATTAGTCAAATAAATTTTATTTCATTTAAATCAAAACATTGACCAATCGGTTTTAATTTAATTTTCTATCCTAAGTCAAAGTTATTTGGGTATTTATCATTTCAACCCGATTCCATTTCAATTCAAAAATCAAATCAGAGCATACAAAGGGAACTTGCAGTGTGATAGCTGGGATGGTGTCAAAGTAAATAAACAAGCAATAACATCCATTCACAACAATTTAACAATTTATTAAATAATCCCGAAATAATCGTATTAATTTACATTTGTTATTTATGCAAATTAATAAAATTATTTCTAGAATCTACACTATCATTTCATGTAGATTAAAGATTATTACGGTTTCACTTGTTGTTCAATTCAATTTCAAATTTACACTAAACAATAAATCCGATATACGTTAAATGGTACAAAGTGCAATTAACTAATTTTTACGTCAATTTAATTAACAATTAAAGTGTCACGTTTAACTAAACAGTATTCAACATATGAAGGTGTCAAGTTTAATAAATCAAAGTTCGACGTATAAAATCCGATTTAATTTGTTTAACTATCCTATTCAAATTTCACTTGCAAACTATTTATCACTTAACAATGCAATTAACAATCAATTCACATCAAATAGCAATCATTCATCAATACAAACTAGCATAAAAATATAGTCGTGAAAATTAATTCACCTTTCGTGGATAAGAAGTTGACGGCGAAACAAAAGAAGCACGAATGAAGCAAGAATAGGATCGGTATAGCACGAACAACGAACGCTGTAATATCGACAAAAGAAAACGATATTAATACAATGAACGTTTGTATATAATTTATAAATTTATATAAATGCGCTTACCGACGACGGAGAAAAGAACAAAAGCTGAGAGATCGGTGCTGCTGCAACAAGAAATCAGTCGGTTGCTTCTGCACACAACGTAAAGAAAAGTTGGTTACTATTCGGCAACCAAAATATAGATCTTGACGAAAATATTTTACTGCAATATCCAACGCCAATCTCAGTTTTATTTTCTTTATTTTCTTAATTTTTTTTTATTGCATGGTAGAGACTCCAAAATGCATGTACATGATTGTATCATGTACACTATTCCTTACTCACGCATGAACCTATGCTACTATCCCAACATGCAAGCACTACATCCACCCTTCCATGAAATATTATTCACGCATGCATCTTTTTTTTTTTATGTTTTTTTTTTCCCACTTCCATTCTTTTTACATTGTCACCATCTTTTCTTTACAACATAAACCCCACTTCTTTTTCAATGCACACAAACACCAACATGCACAACTGCACATAGCCTGCACCCCTCAGCAACGCACGCACACATCATTCATGCATGCAACACATCATTCATGCACACGCTGAGACTAAACAAAATGTTGCGGTTCTTTTCCCTTCAACAACATACGCATTTGTTTTCTTTTTTTTTTCTTTTTTTTTTCATAACGCATGCAACACACACCATACATGCACACGCAACATCTCAATCACCCTCTTCCATCCTCCATACTAACGCATCATCTCCTTTTCTTCATACATTTTTTTTTTTATGCTACAAGCCGGGAGTAGTTTTTTTTCTATACACGTTTACTGCCTATCAACGCACACTCGCATGGGAAGGGAAGGGAGATGACTGCCAGTGGGCCGGAGGTGGTGTGAGGCGGAGGCTTCGGGTGGTGGTTGTGGCGTGGAGGCGAACCGAGGAAGTGGAGTTGTTTTGGGTGCATACGGTGGAGGGATGGTGAGGTCAGTGGAGCAAAGCGATGGGAAAGTGGAGTGGTGCAAGTGCGGCTGGGGTTCACGGTCTATGCTGGGTGGATGTGGCGGCAGATGAGGGTAGGCTATGGCCAATGAAAGTGGCAACGTGCATGGTGCTTCATATTTATATTTAAATGAAGGAAGGAATATGAAGAGAAAGAAAATATGAGGAAGAAAACAAGGGTACCTGAAACTATGAATGAGCAGTGGAAATTGAGGAGCGAAATAGTTTCTATTCTCTTTGTAAATATAGTTACAGTAAATAACCTTTTTCCCTCTTCCCCAACTGTCTCGTGTATTCCCCAAATTCTCCCACCGAAATTCCAAACGTTTCTATCAATTCCCAGGCCAACCACCCACTCATCTACTACATTAAATACATAGCTGACTTTATTTTCAAACTTCTTTTGTAAACGGGTTGAAACTTGGGGTGAAATTAGTTTAATCGGTCCGTCCGAAACCATTAAATCAATGTGACGAATTATGCCGGACTCCGATTCGCGCAAATAAATATACCGTTATGATCAGTGCGACGATGCGCTTCCAACGGTACACAGATTATTGCGATACGATGGTTTTATAAAATCCGTATTTACGCCGCTTAAATTGCGCGTTTTGCAGAATAATTTAAACGGAGCAGGCGATGACAGTTTTTGACGAAACGAATTTCATAATCATGATCAGAATAATTTTTACAACATAACTGTGTAAAAATATTTTGATTTGGAAGATAAATTTTACGCAGCTTTATATGGACTGATATACAGTAAAACGCGAACGAAGTTTACTGTAATAATTTGCGACGAAACTTTTTCTATGTCCATAACTAACTAGACGCATGTCATAAATAAAGTTTGGACGCAAATTGAGATCGTTTACAAATTTTCACAATTTTACATTAAACGATGGATTTTAAAGTTTTAAATCGGGTCGGAAATTCAGGGTCGTTACAATCTCCCCCACTCAAAACTTTTCGTCCTCGAAAAGGAACGAGATGAGTAAAGTAAGAGTGAAATAAGCAGAAAATCAACACAGATTATAAGAAATTTGAATTATAGCTGAACTTAGTAATTTGGGGTTTGAATCCCGAATACTATCCTCAGTCTCCCATGTGCAATCTCGCTCATCTGCACTCCATTGGACTTTGACGAGATTTACCGACTTCCTTCTAAGTTGCTTTGTCTCACGATCGACTATCCGGAGTGGCTTATGCCCAATAGTCAAGTCAGGCTCGATTACTATCTCTTCTAACTGAGCAGTAGGAATAGTCATAGATGGATCGTGAACAACTTTGCGAAGGTGAGAGACATGGAACACGTTGTGTACACCAGCGAACTTCTCTGGTAATGCAACTCTATATGCCAATGTTCCGACTCTTTCCGTAATCTCAAACGGACCAACAAATCTCGGAGCTAGCTTCCCTTTTCTTCCAAATCGAACAATATTCTTCAAAGGCGACACTTTCAGAAATACTTTGTCTCCTACGCTGAATTCAAGATCTCTTCTCCTTTTGTCAGCGTAACTCTTCTGTCTATCCTGTGCCGTCTTTATTTTCTTTCTGATTTCTTCGACCTTTTCAGAAGCTTCCATAATCATTTCTGGGCCAAGCACAAGTCTATCTCCAGACTCGATCCAACAAGCTGGCGATTTGCACGGCCGTCCATATAAGGCTTCGAACGGTGCCATACCAATGCTTGCCTGGTTTATTGAAGAAAATTAATTCAAGTTCAAATATACTTATTCAAATTTGAAATTCAATATCTTTACCTGGTAACTATTATTATAAGTGAATTCTACCAAGTGAAGATGGTCTTCCCAGGATCCACCAAAGTCAATAATACAAGCTCGGAGAAGGTCTTCCAAAATCTGATTCACCCTCTCAGTTTGGCCATCTGTCTGAGGATGATAAGCTGTGCTCAGATTCAGTTTGGTGCCCAAAATATCCTGAAATGCTTTCCAGAATTTACTGGTGAAAAGAGGATCTCGATCGCATACGATACTAGATGGTACACCATGGAGTTTAACGACTTCTCTCATGTATATCTCGGCCAAACTCGAAGCAGTACGAGTGGACTTGACTGGAATAAAGTGAGCGGATTTCGTCAGTCTATCGACAATCACCCAAATGCTTACATTACCCTTCCTAGTCCTTGGCAGCCCATCAATAAAGTCCATAGAAATTTGCTCCCACTTCCATCCTGGAATCTCTAGTGGCTGTAGGAAACCTGCTATCTTTCTGTGATCAGCTTTTACTTGCTGGCAAGTTGTGCATCTGCTGACATATGTAGAGATATCCCGCTTCATCCCACTCCACCAATATAACTTCTTCATATTTTGGTACATTTTAGTAACACCGGGATGAAATGAAAGTGAAGAGTTTTGGTTTTCTTTCAGCACTTCTTGTCTAAGACCATCAACATTAGGAACACAAATGCGATTATCAATTCTCAAGACTCCGTTACTATCAACATGTGCACCCAATTTATTGTCAGCATTTCCAACTCTTCCAAGGACTATTTCCTTGATGCGATAAAGCAACGTGTCCTCGTATTGCTTGGCTATAATACGATCCATAAGAGCTGGGGAGACGGAAAGTTGGAATAACATTCCTTCGACAAGATTACAACATGCCATTGCTTGGTTTCTGCTCAAAGCATCGGCTACGGCATTTGCTTTCCCTGGAGTATAATTAATATCAAGATCATATGCAGCTAAGAATTCGAGCCATCGGACTTGTCTCTGATTCAAATCCTTTTGCGAGAAGATATATCTCAATGACTTGTGGTCAGTGAATAACTCGAATTTTGTTCCCAATAAATAGTGCCTCCATAGCTTAAGAGCAAATACAACTGCAAGGAGCTCTAGATCGTGAGTTGCATAGTTTGTTTCATGGGTCTTTAACTGACGACCAGCATATGCAATCAATTTTCCTTTCTGCATTAAAACTGCGCCCAATCCATCACGGCAAGCATCTGTATAGACTGTCAATCCTTCGCTACCGTCTATAACTGTAAGAACTGGGGCGGATGTCAACTTTCGCTTCATTTCATTGAAAGCTGCTTCGCACTTTTCACTCCAAATAAATTTGACATTCTTTCTAGTCAATGCGGTAAGTGAGGCAGCGATACGAGCAAAGTTTTCTATAAATCCGCGATAATAGCCAGCCAAACCCAAGAAACTGCGGATATCTGTAGGAGTTTTGGGAGTCTCCCAATCCTGCAAATTCCAAGGATTTAAATTTAGATATTGATAAGTTGTTTAGATAGAATTGACAAATAAGAATAGAACTTACATTGATTACGGCGATCTTAGCTGGATCGACCGAAATCCCATTCTCCGAAACAATATGGCCAAGAAAATGAACTTCATCTCGCCAAAAGTGGCATTTCGAAAACTTGGCTTTAAGCTGATGTTTGCGAAGAGTTTCAAGTACAAAAGCCAAATGTGAACTATGCTCCTTCTCATCTTTAGAAAAGACAAGAATATCGTCGATGAAAACAAGAACGAACTTGTTAAGAACATCCCGGAAAACTCTATTCATCAAGTCGACGAAATAAGCTGGAGAATTAGTAAGACCGAACGGCATAACAAGCCATTCATAGAAACCATTTTCAGTGCGAAATGCTGTTTTAGGAATGCTATCCTCGGCGATTCTGAGTTGGTGAAAACTGGTAGCCAAATCAAGTTGAGAAAAGACTTTAGCTCCGTGAAGCTGATCGAAAAGATCGTTGATGCGAGGCATCGGGTACCTATTCTTGTGTGTGAGCTTGTTTAGCTCTCTATAGTCCACACACATTCTGAGTGAGCCATCAAATTTTGTGACAAATACAACTGCAGCACCCCATTCTGAATGACTGGGCCGAATCAAACCTTTAGAAAATAAATCTTCAATTTGAACATTCAACTCTGCCTTTTCTTTAGGAGCCATTCTCCTTGGAGGAAGAACTACTGGTCGGGCACCAGGAATAAGGTCGATGCGGAATTCGATTTCCCGCGGAGGTGGTAGAGAATTGACTTCTCCAAATACATCAGAAAAGAATTGGACTACTGGAGTGGAGCTAAGTTCATTTGAATGAGAGTCAAGAGAGAATATAAAACTCCCAGCATATTCTTGAGGTAATTTTCCTTTAACAACTAAAGGCATACTCTTGTCGTCAATAAGAGAGACAATTCGAGTTTTACATGAGATAACAGCTTCGAACTTTCGTAGCCAATCAATGCCTAATAGAATATCAAATGCCTCGAATCCAAGAACATAGAAATCCCAAGTGAAACGGTGAATGCCATGCATAAGAGTGACATATTTGCAAACCCTTTTGAGGTTAGCGGGCCCTCCAATAGGGTTAGATACACATAAGGAAATAAATGCAAGAGTGGGTTCCAAACCAATTTTATTACACAAGTCAATAGATATGAAGCTGTGTGTTGCTCCGGTGTCAAATAAAACTCTAACAGGCAAGGTATGCAACATAAAAGTACTTTGTAAAGTACCTTGGTTATCCGGAACTTCCGGGGTAGGAACTTCCGGGGCAGGTGTGGAAAAAGCAAAGACTCCAGATGGTGTACCACGCTTCTGTGTTGGGCAGTCTTTCTTGAAGTGTCCAGGTTGTAAGCAGATATGACACAAATCTCTCCTAGTCATCTGTGCCGGTGGCGGAACAGCTGCGCTCTTTGGAGATGGGCAGCTACTAGCATAATGACCCTTTTGGTTGCAGTTGAAGCAAGTAATGGATGATATGTCAATGGGCTTCTTCTGAGAGTATCCAAGCCCTGTTTTCTGCTGCCAATTCTTCTTCTGTTGTGCAAAGTTTGGCTTTCTCTTTCCCGACTTACTAGCTGATGTCTGAGCAACTGGGGCTTTGGAGGATGATGTTTCCTTTGGCTTTCCCTCATATCGAAGAGAAAAGTCCATCAACTCAGTGAAAGTTCCATGTACATGAGCGGTGAGAAGCTCGTAATACTCAGGGCGTGCGCCATGTATGAACTCCTCATTCTTAAGCAGTGGTGTGTCAATCAAGCCAGGTCCGAACTTGGATAGTTCGTTGAACTTCCGTTCATACTCAGTGAAGGTCATGTTGCCTTGCTTGAGATCCATAAAAGAACGATAGAGTTGGGCTTTCCCTGCAGCTGGCATCCATTGAGCCATAAAGGAGTCCCTATTTACACACGATATGAAAACGAGTCAAAATTTGGACGAGATAGAAGGAATTTATTTGATGTAATTTAGATAGATTTCTACCTAAACTGGGCCCAAGTGATGTTTTCCTCATCGGTACGAGAAGTGACGGATTCCCACCAGTCTTGTGCATCATCCTGCAGCTGCCAAGCGGCCAACTTACACTTCTGATCATCTGTGATCTCCAAGCCAGTAAAGATCCTTTCCAAACTCTTTAGCCATTGCTGTGCTTCGATGATACTCTCGGAGCCAGTAAATTTGACTCCTCCCAGCTGAGTGTACTCCTTGCTAAGAGTGGAGAATCGGACTGCAGGAACTGGAGCATGTGGACCAGGAGCATTTCCACCCCTTCCTCCTCTAACATTTCTTCTGGTAGCCATCCTGGAATACCAAAAGTGATTTAGAATCAAAGATAGGAATTTATAGAACTTAAGGAAATTCTATTCGAACGAATTCAATAAGAAAGATGAATCAAAGGATGTGGATTCTGAAATGATTCTCCTTATTCTAGGGTATGGTTACCCTATCTCTAATGAGCTTTTAAAACTCCACAGGCTAAGGTTATCGGGAACCAAAGCTCTGATACCAACTGTAACAACCCGTATATTTGGACCATTTAAATTGACAATAATCCACACATGTCAACCTAAATAGTACAAAACACGAATCATTAATGGAGTATAGATATATAAATGAGAATCATCACAGAATCACAGAAATATAACATCACAGAATAGTGCAGCGGAAATATAACATAGTCATAAGAGTAGTTCATGAAGCTACCCATAAGTACAACAATGTCTCAAATAAAAGGAAATAAACAACATAGAAGTCTGAATAGTCCAAATAGATAGAGTAATACTGATAAAATAAGATAAAGATAGTCTTCAGTCTTCAGCTCCAAGCAGAAACAGCAACAGCAATCCTCAGTCTGATCCGAGCATATGCACAAACAAACACTCGAATCAGGACATATATTCTTATACAGATAATATGATCCAAATTCAAAATAACAATAACTCAAAGATGAATGGAATAAACATCTTTCAGGATCCGATAAACTATTTATACATAATAGTGCACGATACATAGATAATGCCTAACAGTAAAGTAAAATATCAAAATAGCGTTAAGGCGTTACCATTATCCCCCTTAACACATTTTATAAATATCATAGTCTATACAGCACTGTAAACTCCACCGTAAACTAGTGGGATATCAGGGAGTACTCCATAGGTATAATACAAAACAAAATCGTAGTGGTCGCGTATATGAGAATACAAGTATGACAAGGCACATGAGGCAATACCCAAGGTAGTGAAACTACCGTTCGCCTGATCCGGACTGGTGAGGACGCATCGCCGCAACGATCGCAACACCGCGAAACAACACTCCAAATTCAAGGGTGCGCACCAATCAATCACAAAAGTAAATGAGTAGTTTACGAAGAAGTGTGTTCGCTCGAGGTAGCTAACCCCATTTGGCCCGGCACGACTCCTGATTTTAGTCATTTCCAATTTGACACAAGTGTCAAGGCTACCCATTATCGTTCACTTTCTTCAGTCATCGCGTACGTCAATCCAACCACTTCATTCTGGATCACACTCCGCGTATAGTTATTAAAGTGGTTTTCGGTTTAGACAGTGAGTATGTCCCTAACCGATTCCGGTTTCTTTAATAACCTTCGTAATTAATTTGCCGATTGGTCGTTTAATATATTTCAAAAACCAATTCAATTTCAATTTCGAAAATAATTCGTAAATCAACATTTCGTTAATCTTTCTAAATCAATTTCTAACATTACGTTTTATAACTTCATAACTCTTTCTATAATTCAATTTCAAAGTTTCAACTTAAAACAATTTCAAATATTCATTTAATTTCATGTATAAGTTCATTCCAAAATCAATTAATGTCCAAATCGATTTAAATCCAATTATCGATTTCACTCGATATTCAATAAATTAATTTATCATTAAACATCTTCAATTAAATTTTCAATTCATTACATTACTTCTTAAGTTCATTTTCATTATCAAAGCTTACGTATTTATTCAATTTAAATTTATCGAATCCAATTCTCTAAATTACAAGCGTTTCATTTGTTTCAATAAGCGCGTTCTATTTCTTATTAAAGAAATTCAATTTCATATATTTATTTACTTTGTTACAATTTCAAAACTCAATTAAAGAAACTTAGTTCCACTTATACACAAATTCAGTTTCACTTAAATAAGAATATTCACTTTGATTCAATTATTAAATAATTCCATCTCATCAACTTATCACAATTTCAAATCTTAATTATTATCATTTCAAACTCATTGATTAATAATTCCAAGCTTAATTATTAATTTTAAAACCAAGTTATTAATAATTTCAAAACTTAATTTATTAATAATTTCAAAACTTAATTATCAAATTTCAAAACTTTGTTATTAATAACTTCAAACTTCATTATTAATAAATTTCAAGACTTAATTATTAATAATTCTAAATTGATTATTATCAATTTCAACTTAATTTATTATTATTTCAAAATCAATTATCAAATAATTATACATTTAATCATTAATCAATTAAATTTTTAAAACAATGTTCTTTTGCCAATTACGACGTTAATATTCGTTTCAAATTCAATATTCACATTTACATTCATTCGAAATTAAATTCCAATTTTATTCAAAACCTTGTTATTAGTCAAATAAATTTTATTTCATTTAAATCAAAACATTGACCAATCGGTTTTAATTTAATTTTCTATCCTAAGTCAAAGTTATTTGGGTATTTATCATTTCAACCCGATTCCATTTCAATTCAAAAATCAAATCAGAGCATACAAAGGGAACTTGCAGTGTGATAGCTGGGATGGTGTCAAAGTAAATAAACAAGCAATAACATCCATTCACAACAATTTAACAATTTATTAAATAATCCCGAAATAATCGTATTAATTTACATTTGTTATTTATGCAAATTAATAAAATTATTTCTAGAATCTACACTATCATTTCATGTAGATTAAAGATTATTACGGTTTCACTTGTCGTTCAATTCAATTTCAAATTTACACTAAACAATAAATCCGATATACGTTAAATGGTACAAAGTGCAATTAACTAATTTTTACGTCAATTTAATTAACAATTAAAGTGTCACGTTTAACTAAACAGTATTCAACATATGAAGGTGTCAAGTTTAATAAATCAAAGTTCGACGTATAAAATCCGATTTAATTTGTTTAACTATCCTATTCAAATTTCACTTGCAAACTATTTATCACTTAACAATGCAATTAACAATCAATTCACATCAAATAGCAATCATTCATCAATACAAACTAGCATAAAAATATAGTCGTGAAAATTAATTCACCTTTCGTGGATAAGAAGTTGACGGCGAAACAAAAGAAGCACGAATGAAGCAAGAATAGGATCGGTATAGCACGAACAACGAACGCTGTAATATCGACAAAAGAAAACGATATTAATACAATGAACGTTTGTATATAATTTATAAATTTATATAAATGCGCTTACCGACGACGGAGAAAAGAACAAAAGCTGAGAGATCGATGCTGCTGCAACAAGAAATCAGTCGGTTGCTTCTGCACACAACGTAAAGAAAAGTTGGTTACTATTCGGCAACCAAAATATAGATCTTGACGAAAATATTTTACTGCAATATCCAACGCTAATCTCAGTTTTATTTTCTTTATTTTCTTAATTTTTTTTTATTGCATGGTCGAGACTCCAAAATGCATGTACATGATTGTATCATGTACACTATTCCTTACTCACGCATGAACCTATGCTACTATCCCAACATGCAAGCACTACATCCACCCTTCCATGAAATATTATTCACGCATGCATCTTTTTTTTTTTTTTTTCTGTTAATTTTTTTTTTCCACTTCCATTCTTTTTACATTGTCACCATCTTTTCTTAACAACATAAACCCCACTTCTTTTTCAATGCACACAAACACCAACATGCACAACTGCACATAGCCCGCACCCCCCAGCAACGCACGCACACATCATTCATGCATGCAACACATCATTCATGCACACGCTGAGACTAAGCAAAATGTTGCGGTTCTTTTCCCTTCAACAACATACGCATTTGTTTTCTTTTTTTTTTCTTTTTTTTTTCATAACGCATGCAACACACACCATACATGCACACGCAACATCTCAATCACCCTCTTCCATCCTCCATACTAACGCATCATCTCCTTTTCTTCATACATTATTTTTTTTTTATGCTACAAGCCGGGAGTAGTTTTTTTTCTATACACGTTTACTGCCTATCAACGCACACACGCATGGGAAGGGAAGGGAGATGACTGCCAGTGGGCCAGGAGGTGGTGTGAGGCGGAGGCTTCGGGTGGTGGTTGTGGCATGGAGGCGAACCGAGGAAGTGGAGTTGTTTTGGGTGCATACGGTGGAGGGATGGTGAGGTCAGTGGAGCAAAGCGATGGGAAAGTGGAGTGGTGCAAGTGCGGCTGGGGTTCACGGTCTATGCTGGGTGGATGTGGCGGCAGATGAGGGTAGGCTATGGCCAATGAAAGTGGCAACGTGCATGGTGCTTCATATTTATATTTAAATGAAGGAAGGAATATGAAGAGAAAGAAAATATGAGGAAGAAAACAAGGGTACCTGAAACTATGAATGAGCAGTGGAAATTGAGGAGCGAAATAGTTTCTATTCTCTTTGTAAATATAGTTACAGTAAATAACCTTTTTCCCTCTTCCCCAGCTGTCCCGTGTATTCCCCAAATTCTCCCACCGAAATTCCAAACGTTTCTATCAATTCCCAGGCTAACCACCCACTCATCTACTACATTAAATACATAGCTGACTTTATTTTCAAACTTCTTTTGTAAACGGGTTGAAACTTGGGGTGAAATTAGTTTAATCGGTCCGTCCGAAACCGTTAAATCAACGCGACGAATTATGCCGGACTCTGATTCGCGCAAATAAATATACCGTTATGATCAGTGCGACGATGCGCTTCCAACGGTACACAGATTATTGCGATACGATGGTTTTATAAAATCCGTATTTACGCCGCTTAAATTGCGCGTTTTGCAAAACAATTTAAACGGAGCAGGCGATGACAGTTTTTGACGAAACGAATTTCATAATCATGATCAGAATAATTTTTACAACATAACTGTGTAAAAATATTTTGATTTGGAAGATAAATTTTACGCAGCTTTATATGGACTGATATACAGTAAAACGCGAACGAAGTTTACTGTAATAATTTGCGACGAAACTTTTTCTATGTCCATAACTAACTAGACGCATGTCATAAATAAAGTTTGGACGCAAATTGAGATCGTTTACAAATTTTCACAATTTTACATTAAACGATGGATTTTAAAGTTTTAAATCGGGTCGGAAATTCAGGGTCGTTACAAGTTCAGGGTTAATTATAGGGTTTTATTTATATGAAGAATAATTATTTAGTAAAAGTAATGAATAATTATTGCTTAGTGAAATTAATCTAAGAATTGACTAATAAAAGTTATGAGAAGTTAATTAAGTGACGTAATTAATTAAAGGCAATTAATTACAAAATGAGATTAATCAAGGGTGATTAACAAATAATATGAATTAAAGATTAAGTATAGTTACTTAAGGTAGTAAATGAGGTGTAATTATTTTGGTAATCATTGCTGGTTGCAATTAAATAAAAGAAAATTACCTGATGGGAGTAAATTAAAGGATAATTACTTGGATCAGGAATTTAGTCATAATTACTCAGTATAATTAAAGGATTAATTAATATAATTAATTAAGGATCTGGTTTGATCGGTGGAGTGACTAGGAAAGTTAATTTCTGACTGTGATAAATCAAGATTGATTTATGAATATAATTAAGTTTAAGGTTAACTACTAAACAAAATTTAAGAATAATTAAGTAATGAAAGTAATTAAAGGATCATTATTTAATGTAATTAATGTAAGTGATCAGTCTTGCTCTTGAATGACCGAATAATGATAAGTGCTTCGGATTGGATGATATCTCTGATATGAATTGCTATGTGATATGATAGGTTGGATGGACAGTGATAATATGTCTATCTTTAAATTATAAATTGCTGTATAAAGGTGTTATCCGGCAATTAAAATTGAATTGTATTTAATTGGATAACTTGGGAATTTGATGACATTTGTTTCGAAGAGACATGAGTCGGATATTAGTAAATACCCGAAACCACTTCGATTCTTTATAAATTGATAGGTGGAATCAATCGGCTGTTATGAAACGATTTAAATGAAATTGAACCATTATATTCTAAGTTTGGTACTTAGAAATTGAGGTCTGAGATTAGTAATGTCTATAACCTCTTGTGAAGTTGTAAATTGTTATAAGTTACCCAGGTTGACATAAGATGTATGCTTTTGTATTTCCATGTTAGACGAGTTTACTCACGCTGGTTTCCAGCCTGACCCGGGTGTTACTTTGATGTAATGCTCGGGTCAGACTGAGTATTACAGATTTCTAGGTAAGGACGTTCTGGAGCTCAGGAGGCGAGCTGGATAGCAGAAACGTATGGAGAGTTTCCACTATGATATTGCATATATCTGAGACATGTTAAATTGTATCTGTCCAATGTTGTATAAAATTGTTGTAATTCTAATATATCGATGTAAAATTGATAGATACAGTTTTCTTTGGTATAATTATTATTGTTAACGTTATATTTTATCCGCTGCGAATGTGAGTTTGTGTGATTCTTTTCTGTTCTTCTTCTATCTCTTTCCTTCTTTTTTCTATTTATCTGGAAATTTCGAGATCAGAATTTCCGGGTCGTTACATAATCTAAGTTAATTACTTAATAAAAATAATTAGAGAAGGGTTAATGAAGGTCATTAACCAGGATTGTTTAAATAATTAATTAATGTGACTAATTTTTACAATTAATTAGATTAATTAATTTAATAATTATCATTTGTGAATTGTTAAGAGTAATTACTTAATGAAGTAATTAAGAAATTAATTACTTAAGTTAATTAATTGAGTTAAATGTGATTGTTTAATTTAATTAATTAATTTTAATTAATTTTTAAACACTTGAGGTTTTAATGATAATTACTTTATGTAATTAATGATCTGAAAATTACTTGGTAAAGTAATTGATTGATAATTACAGGTTGTAGTTAATTGATGATGTTTAAGAACGAAGTAATTTTGAATGTAATTACTTAGTAATTAATCAAGGGATTAATTAAGAAATTAATTAAGGAATAATTAATTTGATTTAATAAAGTAATTAAGTTAGTTAATTACTGAATGTAATTAATCTGGGATGATTAATAATTATGAGTTAATTACTTAAGGTAATTAATTTAGGAAGATAATTTATTAAATATAATTAAGAATCATTAATTATTATAATTAATGATGTAATTAAAAGTTGATTAATTATGATTAATTAATCAATGATAAGTAATTGAAGGTAACTATTAATGTCATTAATTATAGTAAATTAATTAATTGAAGTAATTAAATGTTAATTATTGTTTTTGTGGTTGAGAATAATTAATTTGTAAAATTAATTAGGGATAATTACATGAATGTGATTAAGGGTAATTAATCAAGTGTGATTAATTAAGGTATATCAAGATTTTTATTGGTAAAGTAATTAATTTAATTTATTTTAAATCAATTAAAGACGGAATAATTAATTTAATTCGCTTTAAATTAATTAGAGATGGAGGTAGTTAATTTGATTCATTTTAAATTAATTATAGATGGTGTATAAATAAATCTTAGCATATGTATGAATGGGTGACATTGATTGTCTTGAATGATTGTGATCTCAGTAATGAGATAAGTAATATTGTGTGGTATGAATGCTTGGTTGCATTGTGATGATAATATAGATTATCTATTGTGATGATGATATAGATTACCTATTTTGATGATGATATGGATCATCTATTTATTTTGATAATGTTGATTATCAACTGTGATTTGTGAGTTATCTATCTATGTGTATATAGGTAATTGAATTGTTTTAAACTTTAAAAAAACTTGGACCTAAAAGACATGTTTTGGATTTCGATGAGACCGGGATCGAGTTTCCATATTTGGATATCCGAAAGCCACATCGATCCAAATTAACAGTAGGTCGTGAATCTCAAGTGAAGATGAAGATTCAGAGTGCAAGCGTTATCGTCGTTAACTCTGAGGGTGATTCCAAAATGAGTGTAACGAGATAATGCCTTTGGTTTCGTTCGTACTCGGAACGAACTTGTATAGATTGAATGCTTTCATAACATTGTCTGGTGGACGATGAGCGTTCTAAGTGATGTGTTCACTAAAGGTAATCGTAGCCTCAATCCTCGTCAATGGGGAATGGCTAAAACAGGGGAGGTGCAGCAATGTTAAGTGGGTCATGCCCAAGTAGGACGAGATTTTCCCCTGTCTAGAGGTCCCTTTTATTTCGGCTGTGTGGACGGTTGTTGAGCTCCAACTGTCGGGGTTGTCTTGTTTAGGACTGTCCAGTAAGGGATTGTTCCGGCCTTGTGTTGCAGGGGAGCGGGCGTACTCCTCGGAACGTTGATTTAGGCCATGTACTGTGACGGGCGGAACCCCAGTAGCCCTGCCATTGTACGGAATCCAAAATCCAATAAGTGCCAATGGTTTTGATTGTATTACCCACTTTTGTGGCTAGTAGCTGGAATTTAATGAATGTAACAATTTCGGCTATTTCATATTTATTTGAAAACCCTAGACCTATTATAATATCACTGGATTTCCTATCAAATGTTTTAGTTAGCGTAAGGTAAAAAACTTTTCCATGTTTATGTGTGGGAAGTCTTACGTGATACCTTTCTTTTCAAAAGGTTTTTAAAAAGTTAAGCAACCCTAACCTGTTACTCACACCAGACCCATGTCTGACCCGGAGTTTATTCTGTTTTTCTTAAACTCTTGGGGACTCAAATTTTTATGAGTAGCCAAGGGATTCAGGTTAGCTTTAACGAATTGTGGAGGAGCAATGGAGCAGGAGGCTTCTGCATGTAGATATAGTATTCCGCTGTGTAGATTTCTCTGAGTAGTTTCTTCTACTGTATTGAGTTGTATAACTAGACAGGTGATTATAACTGTCTAGTATGTGTTGTACTATCTGTGTAACTCTGATAGTGGTTATAAACTATGTAATATTTATGTTATCAATATAATTTTTCGTTCCGCTGTTTAGATTCTGATGTTGTTTCTTCTTTCTCTTCTTTCTTTTCTCTTTTCTATCCCTTTCTTTCTTATTAATGATGCATTATTCAATGGAGATGGATGGCGGATTATTACTCTAAACCACGTTTTTAGTGGAGCTTTGGCTTGGTGGGGTAGCGACCCATGGTCTTTGGACCGTTTTAGTGGAACTTCGGCTCAAAGGTCTTCGAGTCATTTTGTGGGGCCTCGGCTCAAAATTAATGGTTAGCAACTATGGAATAGCTTTTCGTTATTTGATAGACGTGTTGGTGAGTTTTAATGCTCATATTTTGTGATAGGCCTCTTTCCCCCTTTTTGTGATTTTTGGATTTCTATTGATTGATTTCAAGAATTTGTATTTCATCAATTTTCATGATTTACATTGATGAGCTTTATCAATATTTGTGCATTAGTGAATTTGTGTTTCAACAACTTTTACGGTTGGCATTGATATGATTGTCAATATTTATGGTTTGGTGAATAAAACAAAGAATGTGACATTCTTTTTAGTGCTTCGAGATACCTTAAGATATTAAATGATTTTTGTTGTTATTTAATGTATACTTGTCGCAGTATGACATTTTTGTTATCATATGTTTTTATCATATCTCTTCTTATATCTCATTTTATATGATAATTAAAACTAGACTGATCCATTTATTATTTTCTTATTAAATAATACTCGGTCAGACCGAGATGTTACATGTGCTTCCTCTTGACTTCTTATCAGGGACTATCGCCTGATTTTTGGATAACAACATTAGATTGGTAGTTTTTGCTGTTACACATTTGGGATAGAGACTCCTTGATGTATACTTATTCTTTTGTCTAGCACTTGTATCCATTCTCTTGTGATATTGTGGATCTTATTTGACCACTACTGTGATGTACACTTCCATGTGTTATATTCATATATGTTTCCGCCTTTGAGATATGAACATCTGTGACTGGTTTGTGTTATGCTTATTTCTTTATTTGTTTCCGAAGATATTATAGCCACTGTGTAGTAGTTTTGAGTTTGTATCAGTATGTCGGATTTCCTCTTGAGATGAAATGCAAGTTATCCTATTTGACATATCGGTGCTCGCACAAAGCAATTGCACGGATGGTCGCTCCTCAACCGCCTTATTCTTCGCGCTAGTTGATGGCATTACTCCATAATGTCCTTGGCTAGCGTGAGTATAGAGGTGGGGCGTCATAGTAGATTAGGATATCATCGATAAATACAAGCACAAATTTATTCAACACCTCTCGAAACACACGGGTCATTAAATCTACGAAGTACGCGGGAGCATTGGTTAGTCCGAAAGACATGACTAACCATTCGTAGAATACGTCCGGACCCCTAAAAGCAGTTAGGTGAACACAGTCTTCGGCAATTCGCAGCTGATGGAATCCCTGGGCTAGATCCATCTTAGAAAAGAATCGTGCACCGTGCAGTTGATCGAATAGATCGTCGATCCTGGGTAAAGGAAAATTATTCTTGAGAGTTTGCTTATTGAGATCGCGGTAGTCAACATACAATCTAAAGGATCCGTCAGATTTAGCCACAAAAACCATAGCTGAACCCCACTCGGCAACACTAGAATGTATCAATCCTTTCTTTAGCAAATCACCAGTTTGCTTGACTATTTCAATTCTTTCCCGGGGTGCCATCCCGTGACTAACATGAACGACTGGACGAGCATTTGGAACTTAGTTAATTATGAATTCAATCTCTCTATGTGGGGGTAAAGATTTCACTTCTTCAAATACGTCGAAAAAATGCCGGACTATAGGAATGGATTCTAGACTAGGTTCTGGATATCGCAAATTATACATCAGTTTATCCTTTTTGGACTACGGTCTTCACAAGAAATTTCAATAAAACCTCCAAGTTTCATTTTGACCAGAATCATTCAATTATTGCAATCTAATCTGGCTTCGTACCCCGTTAATGAATTCATCCCGAGTTGTATTTCAAATTCATTGAAGTTGAGAACATAAAGGTTGATAAGAAATTGATAGCCAAAATATGAGATAGGCACTCTTCTACAATATAGACAGATTTGTAGGACCACCCACCGGATTCTTCATGCAAATAGGTTCATTGACAAATTTAGGTTTAAGTTTTAATTCATTCACGATTTGTTAAGAGATAAAGCTATGTGAAGCTCCCGTGTCGAACAAAACTCTAACGACTCTATCACCAATAATAAGGTTACCCTATAAAACTCCTTTTCCTTCATCCACTTTTGAAGTTGAGGGGTCATCTTTTTTTACGTACACTTTTGCTATTTGTTCCTGTTTCTTTTTTCGGGCAATTCTTAACCCCGTGACCCAGCTGGTGATAACAATAGCATTCCTTGATTCTTCGACTTGACTTCACGGGTTGATCTTTTTTTATTTGTTTCTTTGGCTTCTCACAATCATTTGCTAAATGGCCTTTCTCCTGACAGTTATAACAAGTAATATTTTTAGCCAAATTTTCCTCACTACTCCTCTTCTTCTTACCTTGTTCCCGCTTCTCCCCTTCGAATTTTCTTTTCTTCCAATTTGAACTACTTGAACTCCCCTTCTCTTCTGGAACTTTCTACATATCTAGAGTAGAATATCGATAACCCATATCGATCAAGTCCGAAAAAGATTCTTTTGTGTGGGCTGTCATCCTCTTGTGGTACACCTTATTCATTCCTCGAATGAATTTTTCATTCTTCTTCAAGGGTGTGTTCACTAGCTCCAGACCAAATCGAGACAATTCGTTAAATTTATTTAGATATTCCTCAAGTGATAGACATCCTTGTTTCAAATCCATGAACTTCTGGTACATTCGAAAGATACCAGCAGATGGAATATATCGCTGCTCAAACACTTCTTTAAATCATCTCCAAGTAAACTCATCTTTCGGCTCATCCACAATAATTGTCTCCCACCAAGCTAATGCTTCTTCTTGGAGTTTCCAAGAAGCTATTAGTCGCTTCTGATCGTCTTCCAATTTCAATCCCCGGAAAATTCTTTCACGGGATCATATCCAAGTTTGGGCTTCAACAACAGATTCCTTGCCAATGAACGATTTTCCACTAAGTCTCGAGAAGCTTTTTTATAGATCAGCCAGATTCGGCTGAGGTTGAGTAGGCATAGTTGCTGTTGAAGGGACTTGACCAGTTGTAGTTGTATTTACCCATCCCTTACCTTGTCCTCTTCTTCCGCTCATTCTCACTATCTGTAAATAGCAAGAAAACTTGATTTAGGCATAAAGACAAGATATCTTAGGGAATTTCGAAACAAATAAAAGGAATAGACCAAGAAATTTAGGGTTTCGGTCTTTCGGTTTATACTCATACTAGGGTATACTTCACCCAATCTCTAATGAGCCACCTAATGTGTCATACTCCGTAACTAAAGTTCTTACTCAACCTTTAGCTCTGATACCACTTGTCATGACCCAAAATCCAGCGATTGAAAATCGATATCAAATACCTCACTTGTATTCGACTGCTGGAGATTCGAACGTTGAACTCCAGTTCTGATGGAGATTATAACAACATTAGATAAAAATAAACAAGGGAAACAAATTAATATCATTGATCATAATGCAGATACAATTTTGATACAATTTGTAACAACCCATATATTTATCAAATTATATATTTAAATATTTTATTAAATGTAGCATCGATCATCGGATTTTAGTATGAAAAGCTACGTTTTGAAAATAGTCAAATTAGGACTCGAGACCACCCCCATTGAGTTCAAGATGACGTTTGCGATCTTTTTGAGTATAAACTTCGATATGTTTGGAGATAGTAGAATTTTACTACTTTTTCACTTATGGCTTTGGTTTTGTTTCAGCTTATTATACCCAAGCTTCACCCCTCTTCTCTTCATTACTTTACTTCTATTTTCTAATAGTCAAGCTTTAGCAACAACTGAGAGAGGAATGAGAAATTAAAACTCCAAGCCCTAGCTTCCATTTGCAAATCAAGTTCTAGCTCCAAATTTATAGAAGAAGCTTTGGTAAGCCTCCTCTTCTTCTTCTCCAACTCATTCTCCTTCAATCTCATAAATTCATAAACATAACTTAGGAAATATTTCTCTTTAAGCTTAGATTCAAGCTTGTTGGGTTGGAACTAAAGAGTGATTGTCCTTGCCATTGCACTATAGCTTCTTCTACATAGTTTTGGGTTTAAAGGAGAGATTTTTATCTCACATCTATGCCTATATCTATCTTTGGTTGTTGGGTATGAATTCCTAGGACTTATTTCATGAGCATTTGCTTTCGATTTGGATTGAATTGGAGAATATTCCAATTTTTGGTGTTTTGAGTTCAATTCTTTAAAATCCTAACTTTGTTGTTTGATCATGTTTTTGGTGATGAATTGAAGAGCTTATAGGACCGGGTAGCCGATAGGCGTAAACCCCTAGCGTCCGTGCTTGTCCGATTGCAAATTGAGAGAGTTTGCACTTCATTTAAAATAGGATAGGAAATGCAGGAAATCAGGTTCAGTCGACTGAATTCTCTGGGTCAGTCGACTGAATTCTCTGGGTCAGTCGACTGAGCTGAAGCCCAAGAATTTTTCAGGTCTGTGTTCAGTCGACTGACTCAGGGAGTTTAGTCGACTGACTTGCTCCTGTTTTGCCTGTTTTGCCTATTTATGCTCAATTTGCTTTGTTTTCCAATCTTTAATCGATTCTTCTTCTCCGATTAGTTGTTATCACCTTTTTCAACTTTGATAACTTCTAATTTAGGAATTTTTGGGTATATCCACTTTGAGGGATTCGGTATCGGTTTCTTTGGATTGATTCACGCCTTCGTATGTGAATTTTGATGATTGTTCCTACAATCATTTTATTGATTTGTCACTTTAAAAATATAAACTTTTTAATACTAGTAGTAAATATCAAAACTCTTTCTTCAAAATGATTTCAACACTATTTTATTACAAAGCTCGTTTTCTCAAACCGTTTTCAGTCTACTAGTATATACAAACCTTTACCTCACTCGTATGAGAAATCTAATTAAACGACTTAGTAAAACAAGTGGTATGAAACGCTTGCGTTTACTTCGTCGGTTAGCTCTTGGACATGTTCGATTGAATCTCTTGTGGCAATTTTGTAGTGGAGATTTATAGTTTGTTTGTAAATATTTAAGTTAAGATAGTGGTTATGGGACATGAAGCTAAATTCATATATTTACTAGCTTAGTGTAATTGACACTTAACCTCTAGTGGAAGTCTACAATTTGTTCGTAAATAATTAAGTTAAGCTAGTGGTTATGGGACATGAAGCTAAACTCATTTATTTACTAGCATAGTGTAATTTACACTTATCGATCAATGATGATCAATTTGTGATTTAGACTAGCAATGTGCGATGTCTCTTTGTCTACGAGGGAGACTAAACCCCGTTTTTAGTGGAGCTTCGGCTTGGTGGGGTAACGACTCATGGTCTTCGGACTGTTATAGTGGAACTTCGGCTCAAAGGTCTTCGGACCGTTTTAGTGGAGCATCGGCTCAAAGGTCTTCGGGCCGTTTTTGTGGAGCTTCGGCTCAAAATTAATGGTTAGCAACCATGGAATAGCGTTCCATTTTGTGATGCACGTATTGGTGAGTTCTAATGCTCCCGTCTTGTGATAGGCCTCTTCCCCCATTTTGTGATTTCTGGATTTCTATTGATCATTTGTAGAATTTGTGTTTCACCAATTTTTGTGATTTACATTGATAAGATTTATCAATTTTGTGCATTGGTGAATTTATGTTTCACTAACTTTTCCGATTGGCATTGATGTGATTGTCAATATTTGTGGTTTGGTGAATAAAATTAAGAATATGATATTCTTTTTAGTGCTTTGAGATTCCCTGTGATATTGTATGATTTTTGTTGTTATTTAATGTATATTTATTGTAGTATGACATTTTTGTTATCATACGTTTGTATCATATCTCTTCTTATATCTCATTTTACATGATAATTATAGCTAGACTGATTCGTTTATTATTTTCTTCTTAAATAATACTCGGGTCAGACCGAGATGTTACAGATTCTTCCTCTTGACTTCTTATTAGGAACTGTCGCCTGATTTTTTGCTAACTACTTTAGATTAGTAGTTTTTGTTTTGTATACATTCGAGATAGAGACTCGTTGATGTATACTTATTCTTTTATCTAGCACTTGTATATATTATTTTGTGATATTGTGGATCTTGTTAGACTACTACTCTGATGTACACTTCCATGTGTTATATTCATATCTGTTTCCGCCTTTGAGATATGAACTTCTGTGACTGATTTTTGTAATGTTTATTTCTATATTTGTTTCCAAAGATATTATAGCCACTGTGTAGTAGCTTTGAGTTTGTATCGGCATGTCGGATTCCTCTAGAAATGAAATGCATGATATACTATCTGACATATCGGTGCTCGCGCAAAGCAATTACACGGATGGTCGCTCTTCAACAGCCTTATTCTCCACGCTAGTTGACGGCATTACCCCGTAGTGTCCTTGGCTAACGTGGGTATAGAGGTGGGGCATCGCACAATATCGATTACAACATCGATCACCAATATCAGAGTGATACACATATGATACATCAAATAAATGACAACAAAAACTCCAACAAGTTTCCAGCATACTTCACTTCGATAAGTTCTTCAAAACTTCAATACTTCAAGAGATTTCCAAATCCAAAAGCTTTCCATAAATCCGACAGCTTCATAAGGACTTCAAAATTCAGGCTAGCTCCAAAACACGGATAACCTGCTTATAGGCTGGCCGTGTGGAAATTATGGGCACCCAGAGTTTAGGAAGGGAACAATAAACTCCAGGTCAGTCATGGGACTGGTATGAGTAAACAAAAACAGTTGTTTGAAATAAAAACAGTTTATAGAATAAAACCGATGTGCTTTTTGGAAAATGAAACTACCATAAGACCTTCCACCACATACACAATGCAAACGTAGACTTGGAGGAGAATTCTTCTTATGATAGTCAAATATGCTTAATACGAGAAAACTTTTTAATATTATTATTAGTGCATAGTGTAGCAAACATTTTTGAAAGTATAATATTAATCTTAGCCAGCATAGACATTTAGTACTATGCCTACTATAGCTAGCATCTAAACAGTGGTGACCACCATATGTAGATGGCAGGTTATACAACTAAAACCGTAAAGGGCTCATATTGGGTGATTGGAGTTCCAACAAATGGTCAGGCAAAGGAACTTCCCACACAAAATGGAACGCCTCTGGAGGGACGTCCCAGAGAACCTAACTGGATCTCTGCCAACACAAGGCTGGGTTATCTATGTAACTAGGTAACTACTGACACGTGTATGCCATCTCCTGGTCGTTACCGACCTTTATCTGAAGCGCTTCTCAACCAACACCCACAAAGCAATAAGTTTGCAGCAACCACAATGTAAGTATCTGGGCTCCATACCATGATACCACTTATAATCTAGAAGAAAATGGACATACCCTCAGGGGGCACTACCCCCAAATAACCTTGCTGCAACGATTCCTGTTTCGACCATAACCGGGTTGTGAGGCTCGACGAAGTCTCGTCCATAAAGCTACGCTTTTTCACAAAGCCATGATTTGATCAACAAATGATCAGCAACACTCAACATGCCACACTACCAAATTGGGAGTATATCATTAATAACCTTCAACTACATAACCTCTGAGCTCGTACGTCTTAGAGAAGGGTGTTAAGCTAAGAGAATAAATTCTCTGCCACCAACAGAAATGTATTTGAAGGAAATCAGCTTTATATCTCAAATTGTAATGTCAGGCATACAACCATACAAGTCTGTTCTGGGTTCAAACAGAACCGAAGGCACTTCCAAAGAAGTCCTTGCAATCCGGGCATCCATAATCCCGATCGGACTCCCCATCATATATGGAGATCTCCATACCGGAGCAACTCAGTGCAGAGTCATTCGACAGGTTATCCTATCGTTCTCGAAGTGCCCGGTCTTCACCACCATCTTCAAATGCTATCCATTTCGTCGTATCACATATTCGGAATGGGTTATACGACACAAAGGTCCTCTCTCGGCTAAAAAGAATGGTGAGTGCTAAACTTTAAAACACGTGGATATATCATTCATAAAGATTCACTATCAAGGTTCGATGTGGGTTTCGGATAACCAACTGGAATCCGACTCCCTGTCGCATCGAAAATTAAATTGCCGTTTTACAGGCCAATGGGTTTTCACATTCACACAGAAGTATATTCATCACAGATAACACAGCTCAGCACAAAGCAATTCACATTACATAGCATCACATCACATATCAGAAATATCAATCCAACACATGACATTCAATAACAATCAAACATCTTCAGTTAAGATGAATAAATCGTGTGGTTTTAAATTTATTAACCACACAATTACTTTTATTAGTAATCTTTAATTAATGATTAATTATCATTAATTACAATTGATTAAGTCTTAATAACCTTCATTAATTAATCATTCCTTAATTAACCATCTTAGTTAATTAACCCTTAATTGTTAATTAATTAAATCTTAATAGCTTTTATTAATTAATTACTCCTTGATTAATTAATAATTATTACAAATTAATTAACCTTAATTATTTATTAAATTAACCTTTAATATTAAGTAATTTATTAAGTAATTACTTCTCAAGTAATTATATTAACAAAATCACTAATTGTTTAATAAACCAAAAGATAAATTAATTACTTTGATTATCCTTTTAAACCTTGTTTAATAAATCATCTTTATCACATTAGTTACTCTAAAAGGTTAAGGTTAGTTTAAACAACATTCTTTCTTAATTATCCTTTTAAATTACATTATTTATTAAATATAAATAACTCTATAAAATAATGTATCAAATTAAATAAATTATAATTTAATTCCTTTAAAAAAAACATCTTACTTAAGTCCTGAATTAATTCAAAACTTCAATCAAATCATCATTTGAAAACATAGTTTTAAAAGTGTTTAAAAAGTTTGAAATTTAAAAGTAAAAACTGTTTTACGTGGTAGACCCAAGACTGCTTCGAGTCATACCCGAGAACCATTCTCGCTTGCTTCGGGTTTTATCAAAACTCAACCAGAGCGCCCAAAATTTCAAACCTAAATTTTTCTCACCCGGCGCAATAGAAATCTCACTCGAGTTAAAACTCGAGCCATCGCACGTTTCCCTCGAGGCTTGCTTCGAGACATCAACCCCCAATTCCTCTACCCCACTTCCTGATACACATCAGGACTTGTGCACATGCACAATCGGAATCACCACCGTTGGTCGAAGCTCCATCCTCCATCGAGTCGATGACAATCCACCTTGTTAACTCCGCCTCGGCCATGACCCAGCGACCTAAAAAGTTACCGACTTAAGACTTAAGAGAGATGCCGACTCAATGACTTGACCCAGTTGCCGACCTAATGCTTTAAAGGGATGCCGACATAAGGCTTAAAAGGGTTACCGACCTAACTGCCTTAAAAGGAGGACGACCTAAGGCCTGGAAGGGATACCGACTTAAGGCTGAACAGGTGCCACCGACCTAAGATAGCTACCGACCTAAGTCGCCACCGACCTATAACCTATGTTAAGTCGTTCACGGTCCAAGCAGAGGAAGACAGGTTCAATGCATCTACTTGGCGCATGGTCTCTTAACTCGTACACGGCTCACGACCTAACTCGGGTCGTCCACGACCTAAAGCTACTGGGTGAAGGTTGAATGCCGCATAAGGAAGACCGGTTGACTCATTTGCGACTCAGAGGATGACTCGTGGGCGACTTAGGACTTGTACAAATAAACTCTTGAGAAGCCATGGAGGGGCCAGATTAATCGGCCACGACCTAACTTAGACCGGCCACAACTCGCCTTAGACTGGTCACGAATTACGACCTAAGGGGGGATTTCCCCTATAAATACCCACCTACCTCAAGCATGAAGGGGACTTTTGGCCGATCACTTTAAGCACCGATACTCTGCTGAATTCTCGACTCACTCGACACTTCAAGTACGAAAGGCATTTCAACTAACTTCGGAAGAAAATCTAACGCAATCTACATGGATTCAAAGAATTCTTCTGCATCAAAGTTCTAGTTGTTTGTCTCATCAGAATTGTAATTGAAGATTGTTGTAAAGTTGTAATCGATTCAGTAATAAAGAGAATTAAAGTGGACGTAGGCTTACCCTAAGCCGAACCACTATAAAAACTGTTGTTTTTTCTGCTTTCTCTGTGATTTCTCTACTTGTTTTTTTTAGTTCCCGTGTTCACGGGTGGTGCTTTCCCTCAACTTCAATCTACACCGGGGTGTTAGCGTCTGATTTTTACGTTAACACACCTGAACCCCACGAGCACCCAGAAATTCATCACGTCGACGAATTTGAAATTTTGCTATCGACCCCAAACTAGAGCCAAAGCCGATCATCACGAAATTGCTTCGATTATCCACCTCATGCCATCAGTAGTCACGTGAGCGCACCCGAAGCTCCACCGATATCTAACGCTTGTAACGGCACTGGCGCGATCGACTTCGATCGACCAACGAAGTCGCATCAACCAAAATTCCGACCCTTACAGAAAAATGGGTTTAAACCATAGATCTCTACCTACCCATCGCCACAGTGAATCGTAAATTCATTCGACATTTTTCTGGTGGTCACTGAGTCCTCCTCCTCCAAGAGCAACCACGAACATTCCCAATGCGTCGATCGCCATAGAAGCCATAAAACCCATCTCAATTCATCCTCAAATTTCTCAGTGAATATGATATTAAAAATTCTGATTTTCTTTTTAAAATCGTCAATTCTTAAAATGTTTCGATGGATATGCTTAAAATCAAAAATGGTGATAATCGAATTTTTCAGATATCTTACGCTTGCCTGTATTTTTCAAATGTTACAGAGAAGTCTGAATTTGTTTTGCTTAAATTTATTTTAAAAGCTTAAATCATGTTTATACACACAATCTTTGTCTAAATTTCAAAGCCTAATAAGCTATAGGGAGGAAGAAATCAAATTTTGAACAAGGTTTAAATCCCTGTAACCAGGAACAGAGGTGGTTTAAACTTGAACTAACATGCACAGGAAAAAATATGCACATAATCACAGATTTTATGCATGCAAACAAATGTTTAAACTTATTTAAATCCTACATTCAAACAACAGATCAGACACCAGGGCTTAGAAAGGTTTATTCACCAATTAGCCTGAGAACAGAAGCAGCGAAGAAATTCTGAAAGTTGATTATTTGAAATCTGGAAAGCTATTTTAAATTTGATCTTGGATTTTATTTTACATGCAACCAATTATGTGAATTTGCTTAGATTCTAATGGAATTACTTGCTTGATTTCTTAACAAATTGAAAGTCAAATTCTTAAAAGAATTTACCTTAAGTTTATTTTTATGAAAACAGAGAAATGTTAATGTTGTCATACTTGAAAACTGGAAAAGAAGATTTTGATTGTTGATTTGATAATCGGAGCTCGATCTTGTTATCTAATGATAAAACTGGATTGTTTATCTGAAGCCTTGCTGAGCTGAAATTGTTTTCTAGATCTTTGGATAGAAAGGAATTTCTAGGACTTAAATCTTTTTGAATTGAAGAATTTTTTTTGTTTGTGAATTTAATTTGTTTTAAACTTGCTTGATGATCTGATTTGAGAATTTGATGCTTCTCAAATTTGTTTCTTTTGTTTTTCTTTTGGTTTTAAGCTTTGAAAATGGGATAAAAGTGATGAAAAGAATGAGAGAAAAAATTTAAATTTCTTTTATAAGTTTTCTTAAAAATTAATACAAAAGTGATGACACTTGTTCATTTTGTATCTCAAGTTATTACACTTGTTAATTCATTCTCCTATGATCCTAACACTTGTTAATTCATGCATAGGAATTTAAATAAAAGTTTTTGTATTATTTTTCTTTCTTATTTAAATAATCACATTCCTTTTTATATTTATACAACCTTTTAAAAGAAATTTTTTTAATGCTAATTTATGAAACTATACACATATGTTAATATTTTTGAATCCAAATAATTTTACTTAAGGTATTTATTTTTAAATTTACATTCAAACACAAATTCAAATTCATATTCAAATAAAAGTTCAAGTTAAAATTTGAAATTCAATCCATTCTATATACATATGTATATAAATATATAATTAAACAAACAAAATATTCATATGGTTTGAAAATTTTAGTTTAATTCAAATTAACTCAAATTCATTTCCATAAATTCAAATAAATCACAAATTTTAATTGATAAAATTTTGGGGATGTTACATGTACCATATGGTTTCATGTCGTGTAAGAATTGTGCATACCAGGGAGTCTCATTATGTCAGGTTGTAACGACCCAGAATTTTTATTAATCAAAATTTTGAATATTTAATTAATTTTAAATATTAATAAGTGAAATTTATAAGTTGTATAAATTTTATTTCGAATAATTGGATTTAATTGAATAATTAAATCGATAATTTAATATGTGAAAATACAGAAATAATTGAAATTTGAGTTAAATATGATTGAAAATGATTTGTAAAATTTTATTTTATCATATTGGAGTTAGAATGATGTTATAGAACTTTTAAAATTAAATTAAAAGTTTATTTGTGAAAATTGAATATTCTAATATTTAATCGACTAGTGAAATTAGCAAATTTTCGAACAGTCTCAGAATTGGACGAAACTAGTTCCATTGGATCTGTAATATTTTTTTATTATCGGATTTCAATTTTCGTGTCAATCGGAGTTTTCGTTTGACCGTGGCAGCTCGAAACGCATCGAAATTGTTTTTAATATTATATTGGCGAGTTAAAATAGCCATTTTTCAAACAGTCTCGGATTTCGACGAAACCAGTTTCATCGGATCCGTAATGTAATATTATTGTATGGTTTCAAATTTCGTGCCAATTGGAATTACCGTTTGTCCGGTGCAAGCTAAAACGCCTAGAAAATCGTTTAATCGGTTTAATTTTAAATCGAACGTTTATTTCCATAACTCGCACATATGACCGAATTAGCTCCCGAAACACGTTCCATTGTGTTCGAAACACGGGGTAAACCTTAGAAACGCCAACCGACACGCTTCTTTTGGAGTTCGGAAAATTTCGATGAATAGTAAATTGGGCGATTTTCTATATAAGCACCCCTCTATCTTCGTTTGCAAAGAAAAATTAGAAACCCTAGGTCAAACTGCCGGCCGCCACCCCCTTATCATCAATGGCTAGAATTTTCTTCCCTTCCCCTCAAATTATCTTCCAATCCGTCAATCTATTCAAGAATCTTTCAACTAGTAAAACATAGAGCTAAGCAAGAGCTTCAATTTCATACGGAGGTGATCGAAAACGGCGCGACGTAGAGGGAGCTAGAAGGGGCCGACGGCTGCAAGTTGCGCACGCAAAACGAGGTCGGATGAGGGGCCGAGCTTGGTGTTCCTCTGGCCGGTGGTGGCTCTGGGGGAGGCAAGCAACATGGCATTTCCGACGCTAAGAAAGGCCATTCTTTCAATTTCACACCCTTGACTGATACCCCCGAAAACATCTTCTTTGCTCAGAATGGGCAGAGTTGGATGCCGTAGTTTTGGGATTGAATCAACAATTGAATGCTCAGAATGTGCAGTTGGAAGCCCAGAATGCCCTGATCTTGAGTAAGTTGAATGATCTACTAGGGGCAAATCGTCAACCGGTTAATAATGATGGGAACCCTACTGCGGGAGTTCAAGATGTTGAAGGGAACATTTCTCAAAGAGCCGCAGACCCTATAGAAAGGACTCCTCTTCAAGGTGGAGGATTAGGACCGCAGCCGACCCTCCGTGAATGATTGTCAAGGCAGAATTCAGAGAGAGTGGCTGATGTGTGCCCTCCAGAGCCTCTAAATGATGAAGAGTATTTTTCGAGTATGGTTCGTCAAATCATGAAAGAAAGTATGCGAAGAGATGAAGACGAGAAAGAGTGGGGATTTGCTCCGAGCAGAACTCCATTTACTGAAAAGATCTTGAAGGCAGAGTTCCCAAGGAAATTCGTTCCCCCTACTATTCCAGCTTACAAGGGGACGAGTGATCCAAACGAGTTTCTGTATAAGTACGACTGGCATATGACTGGTGCCAGGGCGTCGGATGAAATTAAATGTCGATATTTCCCGGTATATCTCGAAGGTGTAGCTCTATTGTGGTTTACGAAGCTGCCGGTCAGGTCCATCGATCAATTTTTCGATTTGACCAGGAAGTTCAAGGAGCAATTTCGATTGTATGCTTCTAAAGCAAAGGATATAATGTCGCTATCAAGTCTAGAGCAAAATCCAGGAGAATCTATCTGGTCGTTTTTGAATCGCTTTAACATAGCATTGGCTGAGGTAGATAATGCTGAGCCACGCATGGTCCTGACATACTTGATGAGGGCGATTGACAAATCGAGCGAATTTGGAAAATGGTTAAAAATGAAAGAACCAAACTCGCTCGAAAAATTCTATAAGAAAGCGGATGAATTCATGCACTTGGAGAGCCTCCAAACACCGGCTAAGGTGATATCAGCGGAAGCTGGGAACAATGGTGCTGCTTCGAATAAGAAAGAACCTAACACTCAGAAAAGGGGAAATGATGGAGGAAAGAAACAGGGAGACGCTAAGAAAGGCCATTCTTTCAATTTCACACCCTTGACTGATACCCCCGAAAACATCTTCTTTGCAACCAAAGATGATGTCAATTATCCGACATCACCTAAAATGAGAGTTGCGATTAAGATGGAAAAAAGTGGAAGGTTCTGTCGGTTCCACAACCAGCCCGACCATGACACCAACGAATGCCGACAGTTGAAAGAGGTGATTGAACAACTCTTGAAGGAAAACAAACTCTTGCAGTATGTGAAAGGGAACAGAAATGCCCCAGCTTCGTCAACTCAAGGACAACAAGTTCCCGCTCAACGTCCTGCCTCAAGTGAGAAAGCCGTGGAACATGAATCGGAAAGACCTGTTATCAACATAATAACTGGAGGACCTCACCCGGCAGGCAAAAGCTGGGGCGAAATGGAAAGGTATGCCCAGGCCTTGAGGCATGTACCAGCTGAAGAGAATGTTTTTGTCTTAGAGAATGATGCGCCTTTAAAGCAACAAAAGACTTCCACAGATGATATCGTGTTCAGCGCTAGGGATTCTTTAGGTATTGAGGCTCCGACCATAGATCCTTTGGTCATATCCGCTGGTATTGGGCCGACAACTGTGAGAAGAGTTCTAGTTGATTGTGGAGCTTCATGAAACATCCTCTTCAAGAAGACCTTCGATCAAATGAAAACTCCAATGGCTGACGTTCAAGCTTCGTCACTTAAGACTGCTGGGTTTGCTGGAGAACCCAAACAGCCGATTGGGACCATTGATTTGTTTGTAGAACTTGGAAAGGGACCAAGGAAGGTGGCTCGAAAGCAAACGTTTATAATTGTTGAAGAATTCTCTTCCTACAATGCCTTTTTAGGCCGACCAACTCTTGCTGCGTTTAAAGCTATTCTTTCCCCATGGTGTCTGACTCTGAAATTCCCCACTGATAACGGAGTTGGTGTGATTAAGGGAGATCAAGATGCGGGGCGAGAAAGTTACTTTGCAGAGTTGCGAGAATCAAGGAAAAGAGAAATGGGAAATGGTGTGGCGGCTCCAGTCCGCATCAAGGAACCAACCTTGTAGCAATTACAGGGTGGACCCTGCACTGGCGAATGTAATGGTGCACGAAGAGAGATGGATCCAAGGAAAGCCAGTGCAGGGGAGAATAGGGTAGTACCGGTAGAGGTAACAGTGCCTGTGCCCGTTGACCCAAAGGACCCAAACAAAGTACTTAATGTGGGTTCGCAGCTTAACACAACAGTTCGGAATGTTCTGATTTCATTTTTGAATGCTAATTTGGATGTATTCGCTTGGACTCATGCTGACATGTGTGGAATATCCCCAGAGATTGCAGTACATACTCTGAACATTGATCCAAAGTTTACACCTATGAAACAGAAGAGAAGGACTCAGGGTCCCGAGAGAACGACAGCGTTAAAAGAAGAAGTGGATCGGCTCATGGAGAACAGTTTCATCAGAGAATCTACTTATCCAAATTGGGTATCAAATCCAGTACTGGTGAAAAAGGCTAATGAAAAGTGGAGAGTATGCATTGATTTTTCAAATCTGAACAAAGCCTGCCCCAAAGACTGTTTCCCGCTGCCCAGGATCGATCAGTTGGTGGATGGGGCGGTGGGACATGAATTGTTATCTATTATGGATGCATACTCCGGATATAACCAGATTATGATGCATGAGCCAAATCAAGAGGATACTAGTTTCATCACAGATGTTGGACTCTACTGCTATAAGGTCATGCCTTTTGGACTCAAGAATGCAGGGGCAACTTACCAAAGGCTTGTTAATGCCATGTTTAAACCACAGATTGGTCAGACAATGGAAGTTTATGTTGATGACGTGCTAGTAAAGTCTAAGAAAGCGGTGGACCATATGGATCACTTGGCAGAGATGTTTGCAGTACTCCGCAAGTACAGAATGAAGCTTAATCCCCTGAAATGTTCATTTGGAGTGGAGTCCGGAAAGTTTTTGGGTTTCATTGTGAGCGCTAGGGGCATTGAAGCCAATCCAGCTCAGATCACTGCCCTGAGAGAGGTTAAGGCTCCTAGAACGAAAAAGGAATTGCAAAGTCTCAATGAAAAAGTTGCTGCTTTGAGTCGATTCATTTCCAAAGCTACTGACAAATGCATTCCATTCTTCGATGCTCTGAAGAAAGGAACGAAAAACTTTGAGTGGACTCCTGAATGTCAGAAAGCATTTGATGAGTTGGTTCGTCATATGGAAGTGCCTCCGATACTTTCAAAGCCTGACAGTGGTGAAGATCTCTTTGTATATTTGGCAATTTCGTCTCATGCTCTCAGTGCAGTGTTAGTACGGGAAGACGCAAGGATTCAACGCACAGTCTATTATATCAGCAAAAGATTCACTGGGGCAGAGATGAACTATTCAAGATTAAAAAAGCTCGCCTATTGTCTGTTGATCGCATCAAGAAAGTTGAGGCCGTATTTCCAAGCTCATCCCATCAAAGTCCTCACTGATCAACCTCTAAAGCAAGTCCTATTCCGTCCAGAGACTTCGGGCCGTCTTTTGAAATGGAATATTGAACTCAGTCAATATGACATCATTTACCATCCCTGAAAAGCAATCAATGGACAAGCTTTGGCAGATTTCATTGCAGAATGTACGGATAAGGGTGATAGTGAGGAGGAAGCTACTAATAGCGTCCCAATCCAATGGAAATTGTATGTCGATGGCGCGAGGAATGATTACTGTTCCGGAGCAGGGGTTGTCCTTGAAACCCTAGAAGGGCGATCGCTATGTTATGCGCTGAGACTAGAATTCCCTTTGACAAACAATGAAGCTGAATATGAAGCTCTCATTGCTGGTTTAAGGATCGCTAAAGAACTAAACATCAAGGCATTACAGATCTTCAGTGATTCTCAACTTATTGTTTGCCAAGTCAGGAAGGAATTTCAAGCTAAAGGAGGGAACCTACCCGCCTATTTATCAAAAGCCTGGGAGCTCCTTCAAGATTTTGACCGTTATTCAATAAACCATATACCCCGTGAAGAGAACATGAAGGCGGATTCTCTCGCAAAGTATTCGAGTACTGGTGAAGCTCAACTATTAGGATTAGTTCCCGTCGAAGTCTTGTCAGCTCCAAGCACAGATGAAATGGATGTTGATTGGATTATGAATGTATCCCAAGAACAAGAATCATGGATGACTCCGATACTTGAATATCTACTCAATGGTTCTCTGCCAGAAAATTCAAAAGAACGACAAAAGCTGATGAGGAAAGCCTCCAGATATATAGTTCAAGATGGTCGTTTGTACAGACGAGGATTTTCAATGCCATTACTCCGATGTATGGCAAAGGAAGAAGCTAAGACAATTCTAACTGATGTACACAGAGGGGAATGTGGGGATCATACAGGTGGTCAAACTTTAGCAAAGAAAATCCTCCGTTATGGATATTTTTGGCCAGAAATTAATCAGGATGTTGCTGACTATTCCCGAAAGTGTGATAAATGTCAGAGATTCGCTAAAATTCCTAGAGCACCTTCCACTGAGCTAACACAAATGGTCAGTCCATGGCCGTTTGCCATCTGGGGAATAGATCTCATTGGGCCTCTGCCGACTGCCAAATCAGGGATTAAATATGCTATCGTTGCTGTTGATTATTTTACTAAATGGGCTGAGGCCGAACCATTGGCCACTATTACCTCTAAGAAAATGATAAGTTTTGTGACTAAAAATATCATTTGCAGGTATGGTGTGCCTCAGAAGATAATCACAGACAATGGTACTCAGTTTGAAAGTGAGGAATTCCAAAATTTCTGCAAACGATTCAAGATCCGAAAAAGCTTCTCAGCGGTGGCTCATCCGTAGGCAAACGGGCAAGTGGAAGCAGTAAACAAAATCATCAAATCAACCATCGAAAAGCAGCTCGAAAAAGCAAAAGGTGGTTGGGTCGATAAGTTACCACTTGCACTATGGGCATACAGGACCATTCACAAAACTGCGACTGGGCATACTCCATTTTCATTGGCTTACGGATCAGAAGCGATGATTCCAGTGGAAACTGAAGTCCCCTCACACAGAAGGATCCATTTTGATCAAAATGAGAATGAAAAATTGCAATTGGAAGCACTTGACCTCCTCGAGGAAAGAAGAGAAGAGGCAAGGCTTAGAATTGCAGCTCACCAGCAAAGAATAGCCAGGCACTTCAATTCCAAAGTTCATCAGCGCAGCTTTGAAGTTGGGGACTTAGTCCTGAAGAGGATCATGACAGCCATAGGTGTGTTTGGACCACACTAGGAAGGGCCATATGTTAGTGGCGCAAAACTTCTTGATGGCACATTCAAACTCACAACTGTCGAAGGAGAACCAATCCCAAGAGCTTGGAACAGCAATCATTTGCGTCCTTATTTTACTTGAAAGCATTGCTGAAATATTGTAAAGGAATTATGAATATATGATTCTTGTATTGAAAGCAATTGCAAAGCAAGTGAATAATGAAAAGCTATAATGTGGATGTAGGCCCAACTTTTGGCCGAACCACTATAAATCTTGTGTTCTCTACTATTATAAACTGCTTTGTTTTATTTCGATATATAAAATACGTTAATTGTGTTACTAAAATGTCGATTTGATAATGCAGGCCATAAAAGAAAAGCTTACCCATCGCAAGACCAAGCGATCTCCGACATCACTCAGCAAGCAAAACATCAAACCATTCAAAATTTCCATACTCAAATCCTACAAAAGAAGTGCTTCGAACAAAAGTTAGCAATGTGGATGGAAGTGGACCATTTCTAACTAACTGCAAATGTTTGAACAAACAAACAACCAGTTAAATAGCCTGTGTCTACCACCACCAACTCGCTTAACTATGAAGTATATTTCTTTGGATAAGGAAATTATTGGCAACTAAAAAGTGATGACACTTGCAAAAGACAACGGGGATCGCCAATATGAATAGATGGCAAAGAGACATGGGCGAGCAAGCATCAATCAACAAAAGACCTCTACGGAGGCACAAGCCCTCTTCGGAGGCACAACTCTTCGGAGGATAAAGACCTCGAGCGGGCCTAGCCAGAAAAAGAGAGATCTTTCTCGATACAAAGTTGCGGAATGATCGGTCGATACACTCCCGTGAATCCGTCCAACCGAGAGAAAGAAACTCCAAACTTCCAGGCAAAAGCCCTACTCAGAGGCACACGTTTCACCGAGATTGAAATAAAACTTCCAGGTGTTGAAACGTGAAAAGCCCTCTTCGGAGGCCCATTTCACCACAGTTGAAATGCTAAAAGACCTCGAGCGGGCCAAACCAGAAAAAGAGAGATCTTTCTCGATACAAAGTTGTGGAATGATCGGTCGATACACTCCCATGAATCCGTCCAACCGAGAGAAAGAAACTCCAAACTTCCAGGCAGTAACCCTACTCAGAGGCACACATTTCACCATGATCAGTCGATACACTCCCGTGAGATGAAATGTGAAAAGCCCTCTTCGGAGGCCCGCTTCCCAGCGAACAGGGTAAAATAAAAGCCTCTCCCAAGGGGCAGAAACAAAAAAGACCTCTTCCTAGAGGCACAATCAAACAAAAAGACCTCTTCCTAGAGGCAGAAACAAAAAGGACCTCTTCCCAGAGGCAGAAATAAAAAGACCTCCTCCCAGAGGCACAATCGAACAGAAAGACCTCTTCGGAGGCACACGTTTCACCGAGATTGAAATAAAACTTCCAAGTGTTGAAACGTGATTGAAATAAAACTTCTAAGTGTTGAAACGTGAAACAGCCCTCCTCAGAGGTACAACTTTCCAAAGAAGCATTTCGTCAGAAATGCAAAGCAAAGATCAAAGCCCTCCACCGAGGCGCAATATAAAAGGAAAAAAAAGAAGGAAGCCCTCTTCAAAGGCACACTTTAGCTTTCAAAGGAAGATTTGTTCTTCTATTCTTGGAAATATTCTTCCTCAAAAAGAAGTTAAAGTGTCCTTCAGAGGCCCGCTTTACCACATAGAAGAATTCACTTGGTAAAAATGTGTGAAGGCACAAAAGAAAAAGTGATATCTTCGAAGGATAAAGCGTAAAAACTCATATGGAGGGAGCTGTACTCTATTTTTAACAAGATAATATTCCTCCAAGTATGGAATAATTATCCTCCAGAAAATAGGAGTACAAGTCCCCTCAAAGTATAAAATATTGCAACGAGCTTATGGTATAGGGGCAACATGGTATAGTTACATACAACATGGTATAACTACATTGGCAAAATTACGCTCGAACAACATACCACAAGCTCACTGCAATATCATATAAAGAAACTTGTACAAAAAAAAGTGAATAGTAAATGCATTCTCAGATACAGACAGAAGTTTGTACAAACAAAAAGAATCATTTTATTCAACACTGTCAAAATTTTGTACAGGTACAAGTTTCAAAATTAAAAGAAAAAAGAAAGGCGGAGGCCGGTATCCGCACAATCTCCGGCCAGTACATGCAAAAAGCAAAAAGTAAAGATAAGTTGAAGCAGGACCCCTTATTTCTTCTTGCCACCGCCCTTAGAGCCTTCACCTGACCTAATAGGCAGCTTTTCAGGATGGCTTGGGAGAGTCGGGGATGAAGAAGAAAGGGTTACTGCCAGATCAACTTTCGTTTCCTCTTCAGAAATAAGAATGCCTTTTCTTCTCTTCTTCGAAGTGGCACGCTTCCTCCTTCTCCTTGAAGAAGACTCACTTTTCGGAGTTACAAGAGCAGATAATTTTATGTTATCAGAAGTAGTTCGCTCCGGAGACTCATCGCCTTCTCCAAGCCCCTCTCCCCCATGTTCTTGAGAAGCAATAGGATCGTCTAAGCCATGAAGAGCTTCTATTTGCTCCTCTTGCGACCCGGCTTGAGAGGCGGACAGAGGAGTGACCTGGAGAACCGAAGGAGGAATAATTGGAGGAGGGGAAGCTTGAACAATGCTCGGTGCTTTCTCTACAGAAGAAAAGAAGTTAAAGTCAGTAAAGAGAGGAGATAAAGGTTCATTGAGGTTCAGAAAATAGTCGAGAAGCTCATCGAACTCATAAGAAGCAAATGAGCAGTGTACTTGGGCAAGATTGACAGTAGAATTACCTGGAGAAGTTGGCTTGCTAATATCAACCTCATAAGCTTGTGCTTGGCACTCTCTTCGCCTTCATCTCCACCCTGTATACTTGTCATCTCAGTTGTAACTTTAGCCAGGGATGGAGAATGAGAACTGGAGCCGACAATGTCGATTTCGGCCGAAGGTGAAGGCTGGACTGGAATAGTTGAAGTAGTTTTTCCTAACCGTTCCCCCTCTTCCATTTCAGCTCTTAATTTTGCAAGTTGTTCCTTTCCTTTGGTAAGAGCAGCACGAGCATCATCATCCAAGTAATTCTCCTCAAGAGCTGATTCGGCATAGCCAGCACCTTTACCGCCAAGCATGTCAAGTGCAGCCTCCCACACTTCAGCTAGTGTAACTTCATATTTGGGGCCTAGAAAGGCGAGACTACCGTGCCCCAAAATGCTATGCAGGTAAAAGTCAAACAGTGTCGAGCTGATGTTGGTCTTCGTTGCCTCATGAGATTCTTCAGCTGCAATTTTACCGGCAACGGCCTCATCGCGCTCTCTTTCAGTCTTGGAAAGTTGAAGCTTTAGCATTTGAATTATCGCCTCCTGAGAGTTGACTTTCTCCTGTAACTCTGTAACCTCAGCACGATACCTTCCCGCTGTTTTCTGCTCAGCTTCAAGTTGTGCCTCGGCATGTCGCTGAGCTGCATGAGCATCGCGAACTTGCTTTTGAAGTACTTCTTCTTTTTGAGTATATGTGGTAGAAGAAGTAGCAAGCTCTTGTTTAAGTTCCTTAACTTTCGCTCCAAGCTCTTCATTGTAAGTAGTAATGCTCCTCATTTCGGTATCATGCTGCTCAAGAACCTTCTGCCATTTGGCCTTATCATTCTCCATAGTAAGCATGGCCTCTATATTCGCATGGTTGACCCTTTGAAGCTCGTCAACTAGCTTTTTCCAGTTCGACATCCTTTCAATATCAAGCCTGACGGCATCGAGATTTCGCAGCATGGCAGGCTTGTCAATAGGGACCAAATCAAGATCGAACTGCACTCCCTTTAGGCACCACTGTGGAAACCGGCTTTGTAGAGTGGCTGGGCCTGGTCCAACTTGGAATTTAGGCCTGCCGATTATTGTCTGAATGTCTGTCTTCCCGAGAGCAGGGGAGCCAGAAGGAATGTCAAGTGAGACGGGGGCAGTGACTTTTCGGGAGTTATAGAAGGATGCTTTTCACCGTGTTGGGCACGCTTGCTTGGGTCCTCAACTATGTGGCTTTTTCCCCGATCATCATGCGACTTTCTCTTGTGAGAATCGTCACCTCTCTGGGAAGAATCATGGTGCTCCTCCCTTTCTTTCCTCTCATAACGCTCTTCTTGAGCCTTCTCTCCTGAGCCTTTCGAGCGGCTCTCTCTTCATCAGTTTCTCTGTGAACGGGAAGGTAGCGCCTATAATCATATTGACTACGCCTCCTGTAGCGCTGAAAGTCGTCATAGTAAGAGCCGCTGCGTCCCATCGGAGAATCTGAAATAAAAAGAGAGACAAGTCTTAAAAGTCTTCAGAGAAAAGAAATGTAACTTTAGAATCTTCAAAGTATAAAGAGTTAAGTGCATGAAAGTGCTGAAAGGTTCTAAGTGTGTGTGATGTGCAAACTACGCACATCAAACTACGAACCACTCTTTGACTGCGGAGTAATCGTGGGAGTAGTAGTTAACACCAACTCTTGGGTCAACGGAGCTTGTTGCAAAGAAGAAGTTGCTTCCACTACTGAAGAAGAAACCCTGGCAGTGACAGGATCGTCTTTAAAGATCTCCTGTGAGGTAGCAAAGAGGTCGCTCAGCCCTTCGAAAGTGTCGTCCCCGCTTTGCCTAACAGGGCTTGTTTTTCTGGCTTCTTCACCAGACTTCTGTGAACGTTGGGGAGTTCCCTGAGGCTCCTCTTCCTCAATAACTGGGGCAAGTGTGAGTTTGCCAGATGACCCCGCAACATCGACGGTAGTAGAACATTTCACTAAAGAAGCTTCGAAAGCGGGATCTTTTGGTACGGGTGCGTCAGAAGAAATCGGGGCATCTGATGCTCTAGCCGGGGAGTCCGGGATCTCATGAGGATGTGTAGAGCGTGAGATGTGTAAAAGCCCGTACTGATGTAAAAGTTCATCCCTCAACAAATTTTTTACACTTCTCTCTTCCGCGACCACGACACTCAGTCTCTCAAAAACTTGCTTATGGATTGGGTCTCTAGAAGGGAGAGGAAGTGCTGAAAAGAGCAAAGAATGAGATTAGCAATTGATAGTTCGGATCTCGGAAAAAGTTTGGAAATGGAGAAAATAGAAACAGGTAATCTTACTTCCTACGCTCCAGATGGCATGAAACTCTGGGGGGCAGCGAGCAAAGAAAAACTGGTTCAAAAATCCGTGAACGCTTTCTGTAAGATCAGAAATAAGCTTGCGATTTCTAGCACTTCTCACGATAATGAGGGAAGGATGGTCTTTACTCTTTGCAAACAAGCATAAGTAGCGAATTTCTTCAAAACTCGGCAAGCGATCAAGAGTTCTCCTAAACAAAACACATAACCCCATCAAAATGGCGTAGCCATTAGGATGAAGTTGGAATGGAGAGATTGTCAACCGAAGGAGAAGGGTTCGGAGGAAGTCGTTGAAAGGAGGAATCGCCCCGCTTAAGCACATTTGACGATTGACTACAACAAAATCATGAGGAGGACTGTCGGCAGTATCATTCGGTCTGGGAAGTAGAGCATCATTTTCAGCAAAGCCAAACTGAGTGCGTAGCTGAATAAACGCTCTCGGACTTAAGATAGTCGGAGTTCTCTCTGGAGGGTTCTCTATGGGAATAGCTATCGGAAAGGTCTCTTCTGCTTGAGCTACCCCTTCTTCTTCTTGATGGGAAGTCATTCTACACAAATAACTGGATATTCAAACATGAAGGTGCATGTTTCCTAAAGTGTGTGAAGTGTTGTGTAAAATCAATCAAGCAACAAGCAAATGTAACTGGAATAAAAAATAATAAATAGCAAATATTTATCAGTTGTAAAGTCCAAGGTACGTTGTTTTAATATGCAAGTGTAATGTTAATGCAGATAAATCAGTTCAAGTTAATGATGCTTTGCATTAATGCTTCACTTTAGTTGATTGGTTCACAGCATTTCACACAATGTGTTTAAGTTGATTACTTTATGTCGACTAATCTATCATTTGATGTGGGCAGTCAATGGCAGTATATTCGCCTTTTTTTTGTGATTGTTGTTTTCAGCAGGTTGATAGCCTATGAGTTAATGTGGTCTGCAAAATAAGACAGCAAATTTGAAACAATCCAGGATTTAAGCAGTTCAGCCCAGTAAATTGAGTTAAGAATTCAAATTGAAGTTATGCTTTTAAGTGAGGATTCGAGTTGGGCATCCAAGTGTTAACTCGGTTGCGGCCCAAGGAATCTCTCGCGAGTCAAGATTATGTTCCTAGTTCCTTAAATTGGCAGTTCTTTAGGTCATGAAGAGTAGTAAGAAGGAAAGCTCTGGTTCAAAAAGTGGTGTGAAATTCCCTAAGGGTTAACTCGGCCACGGTTCGAAGGTTTACTCGTCCACTGTTTAAGGTTTAACTCGGCTACGATTGAAGGGCTAACTCGGCCACGGTTTAAGGGCTAACTCGACCACGGCTTAAGGATTAGCTCGGCCACGGTTTAAGGCTTAGATCGGCAGAAGAATAGGTCGGTAGATTTCCCTCAAGTGCTAACACGACCATGAGTTAAGGATTGGGTCGGCCAAAAGCTAAGCCACCTAAAATCACCGGGTCGCATCTAAATCAATGCCTCGCCCCACTCAACCCGTTAACCCGTTAGCCACTCCCTCAACCAAAAAACCCTCATTTCATTTATGCTACTTCATGCTATCGGATCATCTAATACACCAATTTGAAACCACTACAAATTCAACACCTTGCAATCCTAGCGCGAATCAAAATCAACTAGTCTGAATCAGTAAACCATCTTCGTCGTCTCATCGGTCAGTTAAAGTCAAACCGAGCAACCTAAACTCCATCAGCCATGGGTGTAATAGGATTCACGATGGAGCATCGTGCAAGGAAGCGGTTTAAGTGATGGAATTCATGAGCCAACAGTGATCTATAATCGAAGAAGAGGGTTTACTTACACAATGAATAACAGAGGTTGTCAGTGGTTGATTGAAATTAAATCGCCTTTTGGAGCTCGGAAATTTTTTAATGGCAGAATCAAAGGAATAGGTAATGAGAAGGAAGAAGGGGATGTGATTTATACCTTGCAGTGGAGGGATCTGAAGCGGCACGTACGACCTAAGTGTTAGGTCACGTACGACCTACCGACTTAGAGAGTGGACGGGTTAAAGGACATCGAAGCACACGACCTAACCGTTAGGCGTGTACTTCGAGGGGCAAATGGGAACTCCGCCTCGGCCATGACCCAGCGACCTAAAAAGTTACCGACTTAAGACTTAAGAGAGATGCCGACTCAATGACTTGACCCAGTTGCCGACCTAATGCTTTAAAGGGATGCCGACCTAAGGATTAAAAGGGTTACCGACCTAACTGCCTTAAAAGGAGGACGACCTAAGGCCTGGAAGGTATACCGACTTAAGGCTGAACAGGTGCCACCAACCTAAGATAGCTACCGACCTAAGTCGCCACCGACCTATAACCTATGTTAAGTCGTTCACGGTCCAAGCAGAGGAAGACAGTTTCAATGCATCTACTTGGCGCATGGTCTCTTAACTCGTACACGGCTCACGACCTAACTCGGGTCATCCACGACCTAAAGCTACTGGGTGAAGGTTGAATGCCGCATAAGGAAGACCGGTTGACTCATTTGCGACTCAGAGGATGACTCGCGGGCGACTTAGGACTTGTACAAATAAACTCTTGAGAAGCCATGGAGGGGCCAGATTAATCGGCCACGACCTAACTTAGACCGGCCACAACTCGCCTTAGACTGGTCACGAATTACGACCTAAGGGGGGATTTCCCCTATAAATACCCACCTACCTCAAGCATGAAGGGGACTTTTGGCCGATCACTTTAAGCACCGATACTCTGCTGAATTCTCGACTCACTCGACACTTCAAGTACGAAAGGCATTTCAACTAACTTCGGAAGAAAATCTAACGCAATCTACATGGATTCAAAGAATTCTTCTGCATCAAAGTTCTAGTTGTTTGTCTCATCAGAATTGTAATTGAAGATTGTTGTAAAGTTGTAATCGATTCAGTAATAAAGAGAATTAAAGTGGACGTAGGCTTACCCTAAGCCGAACCACTATAAAAACTGTTGTTTTTTCTGCTTTCTCTGTGATTTCTCTACTTGTTTTTTTTAGTTCCCGTGTTCACGGGTGGTGCTTTCGCTCAACTTCAATCTACACCGGGGTGTTAGCGTCTGATTTTTACGTTAACACACCTGAACCCCACGAGCACCCAGAAATTCATCACGTCGACGAATTTGAAATTTTGCTATCGACCCCAAACTAGAGCCAAAGCCGATCATCACGAAATTGCTTCGATTATCCACCTCATGCCATCAGTAGTCACGTGAGCGCACCCGAAGCTCCACCGATATCTAACGCTTGTAACGGCACTGGCGCGATCGACTTCGATCGACCAACGAAGTCGCATCAACCAAAATTCCGACCCTTACAGAAAAATGGGTTTAAACCATAGATCTCTACCTACCCATCGCCACAGTGAATCGTAAATTCATTCGACATTTTTCTGGTGGTCACTGAGTCCTCCTCCTCCAAGAGCAACCACGAACATTCCCAATGCGTCGATCGCCATAGAAGCCATAAAACCCATCTCAATTCATCCTCAAATTTCTCAGTGAATATGATATTAAAAATTCTGATTTTCTTTTTAAAATCGTCAATTCTTAAAATGTTTCGATGGATATGCTTAAAATCAAAAATGGTGATAATCAAATTTTTCAGATATCTTACGCTTGCCTGTATTTTTCAAATGTTACAGAGAAGTCTGAATTTGTTTTGCTTAAATTTATTTTAAAAGCTTAAATCATGTTTATACACACAATCTTTGTCTAAATTTCAAAGCCTAATAAGCTATAGGGAGGAAGAAATCAAATTTTGAACAAGGTTTAAATCCCTGTAACCAGGAACAGAGGTGGTTTAAACTTGAACTAACATGCACAGGAAAAAATATGCACATAATCACAGATTTTATGCATGCAAACAAATGTTTAAACTTATTTAAATCCTACATTCAAACAACAGATCAGACACCAGGGCTTAGAAAGGTTTATTCACCAATTAGCCTGAGAACAGAAGCAGTGAAGAAATTCTGAAAGTTGATTATTTGAAATCTGGAAAGCTATTTTAAATTTGATCTTGGATTTTATTTTACATGCAACCAATTATGTGAATTTGCTTAGATTCTAATGGAATTACTTGCTTGATTTCTTAACAAATTGAAAGTCAAATTCTTAAAAGAATTTACCTTAAGTTTATTTTTATGAAAACAGAGAAATGTTAATGTTGTCATACTTGAAAACTGGAAAAGAAGATTTTGATTGTTGATTTGATAATCGGAGCTCGATCTTGTTATCTAATGATAAAACTGGATTGTTTATCTGAAGCCTTGCTGAGCTGAAATTGTTTTCTAGATCTTTGGATAGAAAGGAATTTCTAGGACTTAAATCTTTTTGAATTGAAGAATTTTTTTTGTTTGTGAATTTAATTTGTTTTAAACTTGCTTGATGATCTGATTTGAGAATTTGATGCTTCTCAAATTTGTTTCTTTTGTTTTTCTTTTGGTTTTAAGCTTTGAAAATGGGATAAAAGTGAAGAAAAGAATGAGAGAAAAAATTTAAATTTCTTTTATAAGTTTTCTTAAAAATTAATACAAAAGTGATGACACTTGTTCATTTTGTATCTCAAGTTATTACACTTGTTAATTCATTCTCCTATGATCCTAACACTTGTTAATTCATGCATAGGAATTTAAATAAAAGTTTTTGTATTATTTTTCTTTCTTATTTAAATAATCACATTCCTTTTTATATTTATACAACCTTTTAAAAGAAATTTTTTTAATGCTAATTTATGAAACTATATACATATGTTAATATTTTTGAATCCAAATAATTTTACTTAAGGTATTTATTTTTAAATTTACATTCAAACACAAATTCAAATTCACATTCAAATAAAAATTCAAGTTAAAATTTGAAATTCAATCCATTCTATATACATATGTATATAAATATATAATTAAACAAACAAAAAATTCATATGGTTTGAAAATTTTAGTTTAATTCAAATTAACTCAAATTCATTTCCATAAATTCAAATAAATCACAAATTTTAATTGATAAAATTTTGGGGATGTTACATGTACCATATGGTTTCATGTCGTGTAAGAATTGTGCATACCAGGGAGTCTCATTATGTCAGGCTGTAACGACCCAGAATTTTTATTAATCAAAATTTTGAATATTTAATTAATTTTAAATATTAATAAGTGAAATTTATAAGTCGAATAAATTTTATTTCGAATAATTGGATTTAATTGAATAATTAAATCGATAATTTAATATGTGAAAATACAGAAATAATTGAAATTTGAGTTAAATATGATTGAAAATGATTTGTAAAATTTTATTTTATCATATTGGAGTTAGAATGATGTTATAGAACTTTTAAAATTAAATTAAAAGTTTATTTGTGAAAATTGAATATTTTAATATTTAATCGACTAGTGAAATTAGCAAATTTTCGAACAGTCTCAGAATTGGACGAAACTAGTTCCATTGGATCTGTAATATTTTTTTATTATCGGATTTCAATTTTCGTGTCAATCGGAGTTTTCGTTTGACCGTGGCAGCTCGAAACGCATCGAAATTGTTTTTAATATTATATTGGCGAGTTAAAATAGCCTTTTTTCAAACAGTCTCGGATTTCGACGAAACCAGTTTCATCGGATCCGTAATGTAATATTATTATATGGTTTCAAATTTCGTGCCAATTGGATTTACCGTTTGTCCGGTGCAAGCTAAAACGCCTAGAAAATCGTTTAATCGGTTTAATTTTAAATCGAACGTTTATTTCCATAACTCGCACATATGACCGAATTAGCTCCCGAAACACATTCCATTGTGTTCGGAACGCGGGGTAAACCTTATAAACGCCAACCGACACGCTTCGTTTGGAGTTCGGAAAATTTCGATGAATAGTAAATTGGGCGATTTTCTATATAAGCACCCCTCTATCTTCATTTGCAAAGAAAAATTAGAAACCCTAGGTCAAACTGCAGGCCGCCACCCCCTTATCATCAATGGCCATAATTTTCTTCCCTTCCCCTAAAATTATCTTCCAATCCGTCGATCTATTCAAGAATCTTTCAACTAGTAAAACGTAGAGCTAAGCAAGAGCTTCAATTTCATACGGAGATGATCGAAAACGGCGCGACGTAGAGGGAGCTAGAAGGGGCCGACGGCTGCAAGTTGCGCACGCAAAATGAGGTCGGATGAGGGGCCGAGCTTGGTGTTCCTCTGGCTGGTGGTGGCTCTGGGGGAGGCAAGCGACATGGCGTTTCCTGATCGAAGTATAATCGAGCGTAGTGGTTGCGAAAATAAACCCTAATTCGAGCTAATGGGTTGTTTCTTGCGTGAGAGTTACTGGGAGATGAAACGCGTGAGGGAGATGGTCGAAACAAGGTGCGGCCCTGATGCTTCCATGAAGAAATCAACGGCTGTGATGTGGATTTGGAAATAATAATTTAAATTGTTGTAAATTATAATTATAAAATTCGTGTAATCTTTGTAACGCGATATCTTTTTCATACGAGGTCGAAAACGCACGAAACAAGTTGCGTTGGAATCGTATCGACGAATACTATGCTATGGAATTGGATTGGAGTCGTTTGGAGTTAGTGAGAATTTCGGGTAAAATTAAACGCGCGTTTAATTTTATTCGAAATAAATCGCTAAAACAAAATTGAAATCAAGGTGAGAACTTCTCACTCAATCGAATCGGTTTCGGTTTTAATTCTAAATAGTTAGATTTAAAATTTTTGAATGTATGTTTGAATGATGATTGTTATCTATTGATTGTTACAATAGACATTATGCGCCGTTAGTAAGTGGATTATATTTATTAAAAACATATACCGCGAATATTTCATAAACAGTGAAATTGGTATTATTAATGTACTTGGAATTGATTTCCCGTAGTATATAGCGGATGAGACCCTATTGCGCCGTCTATTAAGCGGATAATATTGTAAATCCTATATACCGCTATAATTTCGTACTGGAACGGAATTGGTATTGTGCTAACATCTTTGGATGCAGGGAAACATGTTGGAGGGATCCAACTGGATTCCTCAACAGTATTTATTTGATTTCAGATATTTTGATATTTGATTGGTTATCATATCAATATATGATGTCGTTGTTGTCGTGATTGACTATTTGGTATGTAGCATCATTGGGCCAAATTTTGGAATTTTAAAAGGATTTTTAAAGTGATTTTTGAAAGTATACGTTTATAAAATATTTTTGGAATTAATTCATTTTAAATAAACAAACGTCATAATGTTAATGTTATAAAAATTATGATTTTGAGAAATATAGTTAAAAGTTGATTTTTGAAAAGATGTGTTATTCCATTTTTTGGTCAAAACTGAAATATCGACAAATTGACAAGGAATGGTGGATGCCGAGATTGAAAATCGATTGGAAGCAAGGCAAGAGTTCATTCGGCATTTTCTATGAAGGTTCATTCGGCATTTTCTATGAAGGTTCATTCGGCATTCTCTTTGAAGGTTCATTCGGCATTCTCTATGAAGGTTCATTCGGCATTTCCTGCTCCACCCCTTAGCCGAACAAACCTACTCCTCTACCATCCACTGCCGAACCGGTATCACTACCGGACCACTTTACCACTTCCCTGCCAAACCATCCGGTCCACCGAACCATCCATCATCGGTCCAAGCTCCATGCCGAACCAACATCCCTAAACCCACCACCGGACCAACTCCATCTACATGCTACCACCGGACCAACCAACCACCGGACCAACTCCATCTCCATGCTACCATCACCCTACACCGAACCAAGGAATGCCGAACCAGGTGTGCCAGGCAAGAACATCAGCCCAGGCCCACCAGTAGCTATATACATCCAAGACCCCTGCCCCCAGCCTCACTCTATAAATAGAGGGGCAGGGGTACAACAATGGCAGACAAGTTTGAGAGCTCAAACCTGGAAGGAACTTTCAAACAACTTTCATACACTTGTACTACAAGCTTTGTACTTGTAATCGGATTGGAAAAGGAGAATAACATATAAAGTGGATGTAGGCACATTTTGGCCAAACCACTATAAATCTGTGTGTCTTTTACAGTTTAGTCCCTGCTTTTTACGTATTTGCATAAACCACCTAAATCACTACGAACAACATAAAATCAACTAAATCATACAACTTGGAGCTGTTTGCCCATCTTTTGTGCAAACGCATTTGGGTTATTTGCTGAGATCTGTGATTTGTGCTTGAATATCGCTGACTTATATTCATACACTGGTGCTTTCACGGTATTGGGTGTTTGTGACCATTTTTTACGCAAACATTTTGGTGCTTTCACTGAGAGGAACCAGCTCCCACTACATCGGATAGAAGTTTGGATTTAGAAGACAATGACTAGGCAAAACAGTAGAAGGCTAAGGGCTGAGAGAAGCCAACAAGGAGGAAGTCAACAAGCATCCTCCAGAGGTGAGGAAGGACCGGCTTCGATCTACATAACCCGAGATGAGATGGAGGCCATAACAAATTCACTGCAAGAGAGGTTGCTGAAAAGTCAACAGGAAATGATGCAAACTTTCTTGGAGCAAATGAGAGCTGCAGGAATGCAGAATTTAGGAACAGCTACAACGGCTATGGATGCAGGACAAGAAGCTAGGGTTATGGAACCCAATGAAGGACAAGATACGGAGCCAGGTGGCAATCAACAAGGGCTTGGGGGCAGGCCCACAGGATTCAACACAGGAGAACCTTTGGAAGGAGTTCAACAGGCTAGAACCAACGTTGCTGCTAACGAGCCACACGAAGAGTATGTACCGGAGTTCCCTCGGGGGCAACCCCCGACAGACAACGGTGGATTGGTAGATATAATCAGGAAGACTGTGCGAGGTGGTTTGACCAACGGAGACTTGGAAGGAGTAAACAGGAGTCCGTTCACTCGGGAAATAAGGATGGCTCAGAATCCACCAAAGTTCAAGCTACCTAGCGTGGAGGTATACAATGGCAAGGAAGACCCTACGGATCACTTGATGAGATACACCAGACACATGGAGGTGCTGGGGGCATCAGAGGAGGTGATGGCCCGATGCTTCCCTTTGTACTTGACGGACTTAGCCGCGATGTGGTTCAGGCAGCTGGAAGAAGGATCTATCAGGACTTGGAGGGAATTGGTGGAAAGGTTTCTGGGACAGTTTCGGGTCCATGTCAAGAGACCGAAGAACGTGATGACATTGACATCGGTAAGGCAAAGGATGGATGAATCGCTTAGAGCTTTTCTAACTCGATTCAGTGCCGCAGTTGCTTCGGTGGATCGGCCCGATCCATCGATGGTTTTAATGGCAGCAGTATCAGGAGTCAGGGAGAACTCGGATTTCAAGGTGTCTCTGATACGAGATCCCCCACGGAATCTCGACGAATTCTTTCATGAGGCAGAAAGGTTCCTTCGACAAGAAGATGCGAGTACGGATTTAAAATTGAAAAAGGTTAATGCAGTTGAGGGGGGAGGACCATCCAGCAATGGTTCGGATAAAAACAAAGGAAAAAGGAAGCTGGACGGTGATTCTGGAAATGCTAGGAAGCAATGGAAGGATCCAAAGTTTTCCACATACACAGGATTGAACGAGACACTGGAGCGGATATACCTGGATACTCGAAATCGCCTTCACTACCGGAGGCCGGCTAGGAGAGAACCAACAGAACGGGAAAGGACATCAGGAAGGCACTGTCTCTTCCATGATTTGGATGGACATGACACCAACAACTGCAGGCACTTAAAGGACATAATTGAGGAACACGTAAGAAGTGGACAACTGCCGCAATATGTTGGACCTCGGAATGCAACGGCGAGGCAGGAGCAACCACCGCCTACCTCAAGCTACGATGGTGGGAGGCCCAGGAATGATGGTCGGTTGATCGTCCCTTGACCAGGTTAATATGAAATAAGTAGCAAACTATTGGCAAGAAACCAAGTCATTTACACATGTACGGGGACGGAGATAGCCCCTAGGCATGCTCTGAATGATAATAAACTGCGATGCTATGGTTTGTGAAATTTATCTTTTGTTTTTGGATTGGACACTGCTTTTCTTTTTGGTTTCCGGTTTTGGAGCTTGGATTGAGCTCCTGGTTTTTCTTGCTTTTTGATTTGGATTTTCCTTTGTATGATTGTTTTCGGTTTTGGATGCTGGTTTGGATTTCTGGTTTTCTGGTTTTGGATTTGAATTTTTGATTTGGATTCTGGATTTGGATTTTGGATTTGGATTTTGGATTTGGATTGGATTTTGACTGGATTTTTATTTGGTTTTTTGTAACGGTCGTCAGGTATGGATTATGCCTGGCAAGGGGTGAGTCGCTTTGCCCGAACGTGGTAAATTGACTCATTCAGGTCGTCGAGTATGGACTATGCTCGGCAAGGGTCCGGAGTGACCAGGATTCGGCCTAGGACTTAGGCCCTATATTATCAATTGTTATTTTCAGGTCGTCGAGTATGGACTATGCTCGGCAAGGGTCCGGAGTGACCAGGATTCGGCCTAGGACTTAGGCCCTATATTATCAATTGTTATTTTCAGGTCGTCGAGTATGGACTATGCTCGGCAAGGGTCCGGAGAGACCAGGATTCGGCTTAGGACTTAAGCCATGGCATCGTACAACGTCCAGGGACACTGGACCAAGGTCGTCATGTGTGGATTACGCTCGACAAGAACACGAGGAGGCTAGCTTAACGTCCAGGGACACTGGATCATGGCCGTCAGGTGTGGATTGCGCTTGGCAAGAGCCCGGAAAGGTTATGGATTTGGATATCGACCCAGAGAGGTCCTGGATTCAGTTATTGGCTATTGGATAAGGATGGTTTGGGGCTCGGTTGTCGTGTTCGGATGAACATGGAATTGGCTCAAACTTTGGTTATTGGATTTGGAATTGGATATCGACTCGGAGCAGTCAAGGATGATTTACTCTGCCGATATGGCTATGGACTTTGGATATTGGATTCGAGAATATCCAAAACACGCCTTGTTATCACAAGGCATATTTTGGGGGGCAAAGTGTTATTCCATTTTTTGGTCAAAACTGAAATATCGACAAATTGACAAGGAATGGTGGATGCCGAGATTGAAAATCGATTGGAAGCAAGGCAAGAGTTCATTCGGCATTTTCTATGAAGGTTCATTCGGCATTTTCTATGAAGGTTCATTCGGCATTCTCTTTGAAGGTTCATTCGGCATTCTCTATGAAGGTTCATTCGGCATTTCCTGCTCCACCCCTTAGCCGAACAAACCTACTCCTCTACCATCCACTGCCGAACCGGTATCACTACCGGACCACTTTACCACTTCCCTGCCAAACCATCCGGTCCACCGAACCATCCATCATCGGTCCAAGCTCCATGCCGAACCAACATCCCTAAACCCACCACCGGACCAACTCCATCTACATGCTACCACCGGACCAACCAACCACCGGACCAACTCCATCTCCATGCTACCATCACCCTACACCGAACCAAGGAATGCCGAACCAGGTGTGCCAGGCAAGAACATCAGCCCAGGCCCACCAGTAGCTATATACATCCAAGACCCCTGCCCCCAGCCTCACTCTATAAATAGAGGGGCAGGGGTACAACAATGGCAGACAAGTTTGAGAGCTCAAACCTGGAAGGAACTTTCAAACAACTTTCATACACTTGTACTACAAGCTTTGTACTTGTAATCGGATTGGAAAAGGAGAATAACATATAAAGTGGATGTAGGCACATTTTGGCCAAACCACTATAAATCTGTGTGTCTTTTACAGTTTAGTCCCTCCTTTTTACGTATTTGCATAAACCACCTAAATCACTACGAACAACATAAAATCAACTAAATCATACAACTTGGAGCTGTTTGCCCATCTTTTGTGCAAACGCATTTGGGTTATTTGCTGAGATCTGTGATTTGTGCTTGAATATCGCTGACTTATATTCATACACTGGTGCTTTCACGGTATTGGGTGTTTGTGACCATTTTTTACGCAAACAATATGGGTAAATGATTTTATAAAATAGTTTAAATCGGGAATTTTGAATTTATTATAAAAAGTTTAAACATGGGATTTATGAAATTTGATTATTTTATAAATCAAAGAGAATGGTGAAATTATAAAGGAGTTTAAAGACGTTTTAAATAATAGTATAAATTGATTTATATAAAAGATTTATAAATTGATATTTATAAATTAATGTATTGGAATTATAAAACGAGTTTTTATATGTGTTAGAATGAATTGTAAATGAATTTCATAAATGAATGAAATTTATAGAATTATAAACAGTGAAGTTATAAATGAAATTTTATATGCAGTAGGTTTATAAAATTTGTAAATTTATTTGAAGAATAGATATGGGTAAATAAAAGAATCTTATAAGTTATAAGATTTATAATTTGGGAAGTTAAAGGAACGATTTTGCAAACAAATAAATTATAAGTATTTAACTTAAATTATGGACTTTTGGTTTATAATTGAGTTATAAATTGAATAGGTTAATAAAGGAGATTTATAGAAGGAAGTTGTTATAAAATAAATAGAAATGGAATTTATAAACGTTGTTTTATAAATCCGCAAACGAATTATTTTGATAAGTAAATTGTTATAACTTATTAATGGAGTTGTATTCACGTTTTAGACAGTGAATAATCCTTTAAAGTAAAATGAATAAAAATGATGAAATTGGTTGACGAAGTATGTTCATGTTTTTGAATAGTGAATAATATGTTAAAGAAAATGTTTTGGATGTGATGTTTTAAATAAAATTAAAACGATCTAAAGATGTTTTCAAAATGTGTTAAGATTCGAAACCATAGATTTCAACATTCATTGTTGAAATAGACGTTTTCGAGAAATAGAAGGAAATGGTGGACTATAACGCAGTTGTTATAGTAAATGATTTCCGAAAGGAAATGTTTTGTTTAGTATTGGGATTTATATATCTATTTTAATTTCGAATCCCTATACTAGTGATTTTGGGACGTTGTAACGATGTTTTACGTAACATTCGTTTTGACCCAAATAAATATGCTTAAGAGAATGATTTCCTTAAAGAATGAAATATATATTTAATTTTGATTTAAGTATATTGAATATTTTGCAAGTGTTGAAAATAAATAGATTTGTGAATTACCTATGAATAAATAAGTATGGAAATGTTTTCCAATGTGAAATGAAACGTTTTGAGAATTTATCTTTTTGAAGATAAATTGAAAATGAATAATTGAAATCGTATATTCATGGATTTTCTATAAAAGAAAGGGGGAATTTGTTTAAACATAAATATTGATTTATTTTTGAAGTGTGAAAATTATTTATCTTGTAAAGATATTTTTGGGAAATGAATAATTTGGAAAATTATTTGGAATCTGGTGATGTTGTGCATATCCATTGATAGTTCAATAACCGACTATCAATATTTACCTTTGAATAGGTATTTGTTGTGATTTGCTGAATTTGAATGCCACACTTATTTTTAAATTATTGCGCTCGTTATTCGGATTACCCATTCCGAATAGTGATACGACGTAATGGATAGCATTGAAGACCGATGTTGAAGACCGGATATTTTTGAAAGCGAAATGACAGCTCGTCGAATGTCTTTGCATCGACTGATCCCTGGTATAGAGACTCCATATGTGATGGTAAGTCCGAACGTGATTAGTAAATATCCGGATTGCAAGGACTTCTTTGTAAGTGCCTTCGGTTCTATTCGATCCCGGAATAGACTTGTATGGATTGTATGTCTGACGTTACAAATTGGGATATAAAGCAGATTTCTTTCAAATACATTTCTGTTGGTGGCGGAGAATTTATTCTCTTAGCTTAACACCCTTCTCTGAGACGTACGAGCTTAGAGGTTATGTAGTTGACGGTTATCGGCGATATATTCCCAATTTGGTAATGTGACATACTGAGTGTTGCTGTGAAATGATCATTGTTTGATCATTTGTGATAGGATCATTTGTTTGATCATTTATCTTTGTGATCATTTCTATGATCATTTGTTGACCCAAAGCATGGCTTTGTACCAAAGCGTGGCTTTGTGGACGTGACTTCGTCGAGCCTCACACCCTGGAATGGTCAAAACAGGAAAGATGCGGCAAGGTTATTGGGGGTAGTGCCCCTTAGGGTATGTGCATTTCCTTCTGGAAAAGGGTGGTATCATGGTATGGAGCCCAGATACTTACTCATGTTGAAACACTTTATTATTTTGGTGTGATGTTGGTTACGAGCGCTCGGATAAAGGTCCCAAAGGACCGGGGGATGGCATACTCGTGTCAGTAGTTACCCAGTTAGGTGTAACCCGGCCTTGTTTTGGCAGAGATCCGGTTTGGTTCTCGGGACGTCTTTCCAGAGGCGTTTCCATGTGGCAATGGGAAGTTCCTTGGCCTGACCATTTGTTGGAAATCCAAAGAAACAATACGAGACTTGTACGGTTTTAGTTGTAGAATCTGCTTCCTCAGGAGGTAGCTATAGCAGGCATAATATAATGGCACCTATGCTGGCTAAGATTTATATTCTACTTTCAAAATGATTTTTTCTACACTATGCACTAATAATAATAAAAATAAAATGATTTGATTTTTGCGTAGTAAACATCTTTGACTATCATAAGGAGAAATCTCCTCCAAGTCTGCGTTTGCATTGTGTGTGTGGTGGGAGGTCTTATGGTAGTATCATTTTTAAAAGCATTGCGAATTTACTTAAAAAATATTCCTCTATTTTGTTTTGAAGATAAAATAAACTGTTTTGAGTTCTCACACCAGTCACATGACTGACTCGGAGTTTATTGTTTTCCTTCCTAAACTCTGCGTGCCCACCAGTTTCCGCACGGGCAGTCAAGAGTTAAGATTTATCAGGATATTCTGGAATTCAGGAGTTGCTGGAGGCAAGCTGGATGGCATGGCGTAATCACTAGTATATGGTATTTTCTTTTTCCGCTGTTCGTTGTTGTTTGTTGTTGTTCACTCTGATAATGTAATGTATTGTATAAAATGTAATAACTGATATAGTTCTTTGTTTAAAGATTATTCATTTATCTATTATATGTTGTTCCGCTGCGATTGTGAGATTCTGTAGTTGTTCTGTTGTTTTCTGTTCTGTTCTATCTTTTCTCTCTTCTTCTTTCTTTTTCTTTTTCTTAAAACCCTAAGTGTTCGGTTTTCTGGCATTCGAGTGCTCGGCAGTTGATACAGTGGACGTATTGATGTCGGTTTTCGGAAGTCAAAGAATCGGGTCCTTACACGGGCCCACACACTTCATCAGGCATTAATTAGTGCCACATGTCCATCGTACAACTTCATGTGAGTGCCATTTGTGAAAATTGCCCTTGTCGAAAAATTGACCCCCCATTGGTCAAGAGTATTTACCCAACACCGCAATGTCCTAGCATCATCCCATTGGGAACTGGTTTCCCTACATCTCTTAACATACATACAAATATCCCTAAATAGGCTCACACAACAATTAATGTTTATATTAATTTTCATTACTAACCTAATCCTTAAGCTGAGGTTTAGGATACATAATTTAGACCATAATAGGTTGATTGCTATACCTTATCGGTTGACTGCTCAGCATGTGTGGTCGATCGATCATGTTATAAAAATTAGGGTTTGTTTATTTTTCTTATTCGATTTTGATTATTGTTAACTTTTATTGATTGGTGTATATAGTGAGCGAACCTAACCAATTACAATGACCAGTTTCTCTTGAGATACTCTATTTCCATTGGTTCGATATTCATTCACTAACAGATAACCAATTTTTAGGGTTTTTAATTAAAATGGTGTTTCCAAGTTTGTGCATTTACATTAACTTCACTTTCTAATCCATATTTTAGGTCTAATATTAGGGTTTACAATTTACATTTTAAATTACTAACACCCTAAATTAGGCAGCATAAATTAAATTTAACTGTAATAATCAACATACATACCTATTCTCACTCACCTTAGATCCAAGTTCTACCAACATGCTCCGTCAAAGAATTGCCCTTCGTAAGCTTGCTCCTTCCAGATCTGATCTACTACCGTGTGTTTTCTTTGATTTTATTTTAACTTTTAGGGGAAAATTTTGAAGTGGAGTGGATGAATTTTAGCAAAGTTTCGGCAGTCTGTAAGATTTCTACTAATTTTAAGGTTAGATTATGTTTCAATTTGTAGACGTTAAGATTGAATTTGGAGCGTTGATTTGGCCTAGAGATTATTTTGTTAACCTCTCATACGTACATCGCAACTTGGCGACAAAGTAAATGATCTCAATTGTTCAAACGAGATCTAATAGTCTTAAATTTTCATCATTAAAGGTGGACCTCCTTTACCCTTGGATGGGTCACTTTCGGTTGACCATCGACCCCCTTGGGTCGAATGGTGTAGTGTAAGTTTTTGGGCAATTTTTACTTAAAAGTTCATATTATTTTTAAACTTTCAAACATTAGTAACTTCTCCGTACTATCTTCGATTTCGAACTTTTACATATGAAAGTTGTCCAAATTTTTTCTATAAATGCAATAGTGGAATTTTCATAGCCAAGTTCGTACGTTTGTGAAAACTTCATTTTAGCCCTTGGTTAACTTAAATCTAATTTTCTTATTATTTTCCACTAAATTTTTGGTGTGTTACACTAGAGTTCAAGATATTTGATCTAAGACTCTCGACTGTAAACTAATAATGGTATATGTAATTTATTTCATAATCAATGGTTGAATGGAGCTTTATATTTCATACGCTGTAATAGTAATGGTTGGGAAGTGGGAGCATATGATATAATACTTTATAATGTATACATCGAGTCACAAATATTATTTTCATAAATATACCAATTATTATTTATGAAACAATATCTATAATTAGTATTTACTAAAATATATATAATTTTATTTTTGTATGAAAGTATCTTTATAAATAAACTTACACTAATGGTATTTATAACAAAAGTGATGCATAGAAAATATAGAAGATCATAAATTTCTAAAAGTGTTTTATAATTAAGGACTATGAAACAGTTTTTGAGAAATAATTCAATAATCATATTATTATGAGCCATATGGTACTAATGAATTATCTCTCAAAACATTAAGGATGAAGCACCCATTTGGTGGGAGCGATAAAAGGGTTTATAAACTCGTTGGATTTATACATATAGATGTATCTAGTTCAAGGTCTGATGATACCAAAACAGATCCACTTCATCAAATTCAAAACATATTGTACTAAAAATGAACATGTGTGTTTGATAAACAAATAATGCATTTACGATAAGTTCATTTAATACAAAATGTAAGCAGAAAAAATAAAATGCAAAGAAAATAAATATTTGATTTGATCAAATAAGCTTGTGTTATGGAACGAGTTCCAAAAGAACTTAAAAACAAATAAAATTAAATATCGAAAGTCATTCCTTCCTTTGATAAATAATGAGGTATCGATAAGCAGTACTCAGACTTTTTGGACAAAGAACGATTAATAATGAGTGATGTTGAGTTAACTTCTTTCTATTAAGATACATATACTTAAGAGAAAATACATAGGTTAAAATTAATTTCATCCAAAGCATAGTTTACGAGATCATACAAGCTAAATGTTTATAAGAAATCACTACGTATCCTAGGTTAAGGAGTTGATAGGTTAGGTAAGTCAAAAGGCCGCTCGTAATATTCATTTGTACGGGATCTTGTGTGGATCACCCCAAAGCAGTTTAGGGCATGCCAATATTAATTAATCAACTTATTTTATGAACTTGAATTTTTGTAAACTTAGAAGTAAATCATGTACACGCACACGCACAAAGACGCACACGCACATACGCATGTGCACATGCCCCCCTACACACACAAATCCAATTCATAAACATTTCTGAATTCATGTTCCATTATGCTGAGAAACAACTGTTGTTTCATGAATTACCAACTTCATGATGAAGATTTTCTTTTAGAAATTATTGGTAGTAAAATGGATTTGGACATGATTCAAAGATAAAACCGATTACCTAAGATAAAATGAATTTAACTAAGCTAACAGAGTTACCGCTAACTAGAGTGCCTAATAAGAACTGTAGCATATTAAAGAGACACTATGGGGTTCATGTTGATGTCTAAACAGAATTTCCTTAATTTTCAATTAGCTATTAAGAGAATCGACTCTACCATATGGTACGATGTGCAAATCCAAAATGAATTCCAAGTACATTATCAAAATAGGATATTTATAGTTGTACCTAAGAGATATGATCCATCGGCCGCAAATATGTCTTCGAGAAGAAGACCAATTGTAATGACCCAGAATTTTAGTCATTTGAAATTCAGATATTTAATTGATTTTAAATATTCATAATTTAATTTTATAAGCCGAATAACTTATATTTGAAATATAGTGATTTAATGGGATAATTAAATCGTTAATTTAATATTTGAAATTGTGTAAATAATTGAAAATTTAATTTAATATGGATAAAAATGATTTATAAAGTTGTATTAAATTTTATTTGAATTAAAATGATGTTAGAGAACATTTAAAATTGAAATAAACGTTAATTTATACAAATTGAGTATTTTAATATTCAATTGACGTGTAAGAATATAGCCAAATTTCAAACATTCTTAGATTTCAATGAAACCAGTTTCATTGGATCTGTAATCTTATATTATTATTAGATTTTAAATTTCGTGTCAATCGGATTTACGGTTTAGTCGGGGCAAGCTAAAACGCATAGAAATTTGTCTAAGTGAATTTTAAATTTAAACAGTCGATTCAAAAACCTATCTTCCAAATACAATCAAATTGGCTCCCGATATATATTCCCTTGTGTTTGAAATAGGGGTAAAACATTATAAACGCCAGGCGGCATGCTTCTTTTGGAGTTCGGAATTTTTTTGGATGAATTGCGTCGTGAAATTATATATAAAAGTCCAACATTTTTTCTTATTTTCACTAAACCCTAATTCATCTAGGGCAAGCCTCCACTTATTTGTTCAATGATCGAAAATGATTCAATCTTTCCTCCTCCATTATCTCCCAATCCGTTAACTTTTGGCAAAAACTTCTAACTAACAAATTGTCGAGCTCATCGTGATCTTCAAATCTGAAGGCTATGATCGAAAATCTCGTAGAGAATCAACGACAATTCGTATTTGAACATCCGACGTTCGAGTGCGAATCGTGAGATTATGGGAAGGCCAGATGCCACGTCGCTCATGACGCTGGTGGAGCATGCTTCAACGTTTTTTCCGGTGGTCCCTGATCGACGTATATGCTAGCGAGGAGGTTGCGATAATCAATGGGAAATAGCAGCCCCATGGGCTCATCGCGCGTTTTTTTCACCTTGGGGAAGAAGAAGACAACGGGCTATATTTGATGAAGCAAAATAATGCAGCTCTTATATAAAGTGGGTTTAAAAATAAAACATAACCTTTGATTATTATATTTAATTCGTATAAGCTTTAAAACATTATAACTTCTTCATACGAGGTCCATTTTTGGCGAAAAATTTGTGTTGGGTCCGTACGGACGAGCACCACATTTTAGAGCTGGTTTGGAGTTGATTGAAGCTAGTCTAAATTTTGGATAAAATTAAACGTTCGTTTAATTTTATTTGAAATAAAACACTGCAACCGCTATTGGAAGCAATGTGAGTACAACTCACTCTTTCTGATTTACTGATATTTTTATATAAGTGAGAAATAATTTATTTTATGCTGATTGATGATTGTTTAGATGAGATATGATATATCATATATATATTGATCGATATTTGGATATACTCCTACCAATTAGAGCAGATGAGACCCTATACGTTTCCGAGTATGAGCGGATGACCCTTTGTACGGCCGTTGGCCTCGAAGCGGACATTGTACACATTCTAATATGTACATTTGTTATAGGTGACAGGTTAAAGGGATCCAACTGGATTCCTCACCAGTATTGGTTTTATTTATAGATATTGTTATATATGCTGTTATCATATGATATATGATGTTTTGGATGCCATTATTAATGTATTTAGTGCTATTGCAGCATTGGGCCTATTTTTGATAATTTAAAAATGTTAAAGTGATGATTTCCAAATTAAAGATAGATTTACAAGTGATTTTGAAAATAGATGTTTTGTTTAGTTTTGAATGGTTAAAGAAATGAATTAATTTTAAATAAATAAATAGTTATAATTTTTATTATTGTAAAAATTATGATTTTTGTGAAATTTAATCGAAATGTGGTTTTTGAAATATGGAGCTAATTATTTTGTAAATAGTTTAAATTGGGATTTTTGAACTTTTATTAAGTGGTTTATATATAAGATTTATAAAATTGAACTTTTATAAATTGAAATAATGAAATTGTAAAGGAGTTTTATAAGAATTAAAATGGAGTTATAATTGGATTTTATAAGTGAATAAGATTTATAATGTATGAAGTTATAAAAGTATGATTTTGTGAAATAAAAGATTTACAAGTAATTAAGTTATAATTTGGATTTTTAGCATGTAATGAGATAAATGGAATTGGTTAAAAAAAGGATTTTAGAGATAGAAGATTTTATAATTATAAACATTGTTTTATAAATCCGAAATCGACTTATTTTGATAAGTTAATTATTATAGCTTATTAAAGGTATTATACCCACGATTTTGGACAATGGATAATCCTTTAATAAATATGTAGAATTAACAAATTTGGTAAAAAGAGTTATATCCACGATTTTGGATAGTGGATTATCCTTTAATAAAATGTGTAGAAATATTAGATTTGGTAAATGAATTGTATTCACGATTTTGGACAGTGAATAATCTTTTAAATTTAATGAACCTTTTGAAAAGTGTTATTTTAAATGGAATTAAATGATTTGAATATGTTTTAAAGTGTGTAGAGTATCGAAACCATAGATTTCAATATTCATTGTTGAAATAGATGTTTCAAGAAATAAGGAAACGATGGACTATAACGCTGTTGTTATAGTAAATGAATTTCGAAACGAGATGTTTTATATAGTATATGGGATTTATATATCTATCTTATTTTCGAATCTCTATAGCAACGATTTTGGGTTGTGATAACGATGTTTTACACAACATAATGCAACATTCATTTTGACCCAAACAACTGTGTTTAAGAGAATGTTTTCCTTAAAGAATAAAATATATACTTAATCCCAATTTAAGGATATGTAATATTTTCTAATTTTTGAAAATAAAGAGATTTGTGAATATGCCAATACAGTTGAAATAAGTATATGGAAATGTTTTCCAATATAAAATTTGAAGTAGTTTTGATTGCTTATGGTGCTATATATTTGTTTGTTTGTTTTGATAGTTGAATAACCGACTATCAAATTTGGCCATTTTAGTTCCTGACTTGATGTGGGAACTATTTAGTCATACACTTAGTACGTAGCCTTCGTTGTAGGCTTGAATATCGTTTGTGTTGAGGATGTTAATTCGTATAGAGTGGAGTATTACTCCAATCTATCGAGCTTCCTTCTTTGTCCGAAGGATAGCAAGTTGAAAGTTGAAAATGTGATAAGTCTTTGAGATTTAATTTCTATGTGCGATTGAGAAATGCTTTTGCATTGTTGGTGCGAACAGAATGAGATCGGTTTATCCGAAAACAACTTCGGACCAACATGTATGCGTTCGATTGTGTAGGTTATAGATGATATTGAAATTTAGGATTTTCATAGTGGGGGACTTCTTGTTGATTGCTTGGGGTTAAAATCCCAATATGCATATAGTAGCAGTGGTCTCTTCTGTAACGACCCGCTATTTTGGACCATTCAAATTGACAATAAAACCATACATGTCCGACTTGAATAATTCAAATACCGAATTGTTAATTTAAATTTGGCAAAACATATACAGTAAATAAATTAATCAATCACAGAATCATAGATACAGAGTATTACAATAATACGCAGCGGAATAAATGAATAGTAGTTCATGAAGCTACTATGTAAACAAAGTTAGAAACAAAATACATTAGAATATCCCAGATGCAGTGAAGTCTCCAGTACAGGCAGATGACTTTTCTGAACCAATCGACTGGATGAATGAAAGGATAGATAGCTGGATCTTCCAGCAAAGCTCCAACTTCGAAGGTGAGTCTCAAATGCTATATCACTCAGTCTGACCCGAGCGTAAAGCAAACACAAAACACTCGAGTTAGGATTAACATTATTATATCAATAAATCCAACTCGAGTGAAATATCAACTGAAATACAAATAGCTTAAACGATGTTTGGGATAACCATCCTCTAAGGGTCCATGAAACTATCTACAAGGTAGAAATACACACTATAACATCGTGGTCATTTAATTTATTTATACCTCAAAATCAAACATCATTCCCCTTCCAAATATATCTATTTTCAAAAATAGTATACGTATACATGAAATAATTTATAAAGTAAACTATTTGCAATTTCCTCAAATTTCACAAATCACTTCAAAAATCACTCGACTTTCCCATCAAATTTAATTCAATCTCAATTTATCAATTTTCATTCAATTCAATTTTCTAAATAACAAATTCAAATATATTGATTTAAAAAAAAACAGATCTGAACTCAAATAAACCATTTAGATTCCAGTATATTTCAAGCTTTATATTCATCATTTCAAAGTTAAATTTAACCGTTTTCTATAGAACTCGATTTAACCTCATTATTATTTAGTCTTGAGATATTCACTTAATAAATTCAGTATTATTTAAATAACTTTAATTTACCTTTGAACCAAATATTCCATTCGATTTATTTAAGCTTGAAACATCAATTTAATCACTTTAAATCAAAAATCAAGTTATCAAATCAAACCTTAAACTTCAACTTAAATAGTTCGAATCGATTTAATTCAGTAGAATTCTTAATTAAATACCATTCAATTAATTCGACTTTATCTTCTCAACCTTAACTTATACAAATTGTTAGACAATCTATTTCGCAATATAGATTTACATAACTACTTAAACATATTTTGTGAATTAAATCAATCTCAATAATATTATTATTAAATCTATATATGTACATAAAATTACCATTATATGTATAATTTTTTAAGAAGCAATATTTATTAAAAACCATATATTTCTTTTCATAACCATAGAAATTATTTTCAAAACATTTATATATAGACCGGCGGTGTCTGTATATGTTTCATATCCTATGGTAAAGTGATACCGATATTTATCATTTCAATCCGTACACTAAATATATACGGGTGGATATCATTTCAACCTGTAATCCCAAATTTAATTAAATGAAAATCGCTTGGGTTTATCATTTCAACCCATAACGAAATTCTCCTATTCTAAAGTCCGTTCGGGTATGTATCATTTCAACCCATTGTGAATTCTAAACTACAGGGAACTTGAAGAGTGATAACAGACAATACAATAAAATAACAGGCATATATCATCAATAATTTAAATAAAATATAAACAACAGGATATGGTGTCATATTCCGTAGGTGAACAATTTCAGATAACATATATAGCAATGTAAAATCTAACAGCAGCATTGTCAATTGTCGTTTCAATTGAAATCAAATTTAATAAATAAAAGAACGTTAATCGTGAGTGATTACTCACCTTTCGAGGCTAGAATTCAATGACACGGATATGCACACTGATGTAGACACTGATTGAATTTCGAATCCAAGCAAAGCAAAATCGGCACGAATTCAACGATCAAAGCTGATTGGCACGAATTGATGAAAACAGATCAGATCAGAACTGGAACAATGAAGAAAAACGGTATAAGCGAACTTATATAACCACCTAGACTATATATACATATGAAATTTACATTCTAAGTTGAAGCACCATAAATTTAATTTACAAGCGTTTCAAACATATAAATAAATAAATAAATCAAGCTTACATTTATTAAAAATCAAACATACACTTAAAATAACATATATTTGTTTGAATTAAATAGTTAATCCCAAAACGTACTATATCAAATAATTTTTTTTTAAAACCAAGTTCTCATCTATATAAAAAAAAAAGTACATACATATTATACGTGAACTTACAAAACAACAATACGTGAACTTGCCAAACATATAAGTATTTATGTTTTAAAACCAAAAGTGAAGCACTACTGTAAACAAAAAATCCATATAATCGACATATTATATTATATAACTATAGACCTTGCAAAACCAATTATATAAATATATATATAGCTTAGTTAGCATTACTAAATGCATAAACCAAAACTGATGAAAATAGAAAGTATGGATTAATGAAGGCCTCGCGTATATATGTTAAACTATCCCAGTTTATACATCAAAACTTTGCCTTCCTTTACATAGATTTAAACATTATGTTTTAAACGTAAATACTTAGACCCACAATGTATAGCCAACAATCAAATTCTCCTAGGACCGGGACTGTAAAATATAAACAAAAGTGACAAAATAGTTTAAACATACTTCTCCAAATACCATGTGACCTTAATATAAAGCGATTCTTTTTAAATATATATATATACATGTAGATTATAAACTTTTATGTTACACTGAAAATAAATTATAAACTTTTACGTTACATTGAAAATCAAAACATATAAAAAAATAAAAAAAATAGAGAAAAACATGTAAATATGGGCGCAACCTCGTACATATGCTCTGACAAAACAAGGCATATTTTTATACGTATAACTAACATATGTAGTACGGTAGACTTTAAACACTGAGCAAGTATGAAAATAATATGAACTGAACCTATATCTAACCTATATAAACTGATATTATATCTCGCCTCCTGACTTGTCAAATTCTATTAGCAACATGCACTTTATAAGTGTAATATAACAGTAAGAAAACCTATATATATGTATAATCTTTTTATAACCTTTCCTGTGAAATCTTTATGTAAGAATTATATATACTAAAACTAACCTTAATAACTTTTTAAAACTTTCTAACTAAAAAAATACAACTTACTGTAAATACATAACCCTATATGACTCGTAATATATATTAGAAACACTTATAGAAATATAATTATAGTTACCTAAGATTATCATGCACATACACGAATTGGCTACAGCTGCTGAGAGCGGCAGAGGCTAGGAGGAGGAGATCGCGTGGCTGAACTAGTGAGAAGGAGGTCGAACGTAAAGATGTTTTCGAACAAAATTTTGTTATGTATATATATATTCTCTCTGTAGTTTAAATTTGCAGAAGAAAGGATAAAGTTTGTTCTCAGGCCATATAAAGGGACGCAATGAAAACAAATGAAGTAAAACATTAATATATGGGCCGTTTCTAAAAAAATAAATGCAAACGTTATGTTTGATTTTTCTCAACGGCTACAAGATTACAACAGCTGGATTTTTTAGTAACTGATTGAAATAAATAAAGGTGGAATGGAAACAAATCTTATAAGCAGGGAAACAACGTTAAGAGGGAGTAAATTTTGGAAAAACAAAGGTCACGCAGGCAATTAAATGTGAAGGCAACGTTACTTTACGTTTTATTTTTAAAGTAAGAATGCTGAACGAAAATCAACAATCAAATATGGTACGGTGTAAATGGCAAGAGTCACGCTAATTACGGAATAAAATAAAATGAATAACCATTATATATATATATATTTAAACGATGGAAAAATGAAGAAATAAAAGGTCAGTGAAAGTAGGAATGAATAGAAAAGTAACGATTTTAGTAGCAATGGTCACAAGCTAAAATTTAGCTGAAAGTTTAAAGAAGATGGGTTTTTAAATTAATCACTTCCCAGAATTAATATGTCAATGAAAAAAGGAAAGGAGATGAATCCGGGAAACGTATTATAACTTATATATAACTATTAAACGGATAGATGGAAGAAAAGGTGAGCTGGTGAGTAAAAGTGGAAACTGATTTATAAGAGAAATGGAATGTGAGCTATTGCCTGGGAAGAAAATGGAACGGTTTAAAAATTAAAGGCAATGGACTGCTGAAATTAAATAAGTATAAAACGTGTAAAAGTTGTATACTGAAACGTCTATAAATTTCAATTATTATTATAAAATGGGGAATAACGAAAGGCAAGGATGTTGATTTCAAAGTTTATTAATGGCTAGAAATGGGAAAGTCTATATGTGAATTGGAAAAATTATTAAGCAATTGAAATTTTAACGGTAGAAAAGTAACAGCTACACACTGTTTTAAAAATAATCAAAGCAATTAATAGCTTGATTTGACAACAAGAATTAATATGGAAGGACATGTTACAAAGGCAAAATGCACCGTTTGAAAATAAATAAAAGAAAAATGGCAAATAAAACATCTGTGTCTTGAATTTCCCAAAATAAATTATTTTATGAACATCAATTATTACTGACTTAAATTGAACAGAATCACACCCTAAAATATACTTTCTCAACTTTTGATGAAAATTCATCATTTGCCACATTTAACTATACGTAATCCAAATGTAAATTTTATTTCAAAATATTATCATTTAAAATTTCTCAAAAATCAAATTAAATACGCTAAATAAAACCATTAAAAATTACCAAATTTTTACGGGTCGTTACACTCTCCCCCACTCAAAACTTTTCGTCCCCGAAAAGGAAGAAGGTAGGAGAATAGAAACAACCAGAAAGATAAATAGATTGAAAGACAAGGATAAGAAATTAATTTAAGACCATATAAATTTTTCTTGAAATATTCATTTGAAAACTTCATTTGGAGTTCAATTATCTTTAATACTTTAAAACTTTTCAAAACCCATTTGTAAAATTTCCTGCTTCCCTTATAAATAACATTTGTATGTTTAAATAACACCTTTATAAATATATATGAAAACAATTTGGAAACAGTTATTCACATCCTTGGTTATATTTTCAAGGAAGTTATTTGACAACATTAAATCTACAGTTTATAAATTTACTAATTTATCTTAAGAACTTTCAACATTATAGATAAATTAATACTCATTTCTTAAATATGTTATATTAAATTAATAACTTCTGGAATATTAATGACACTAATGATTTACTATTAAACCATGTAGTATATAAATAAACAATATTTTAAAGATTATATTCAAAAAGGAAAGGAGGGTAGATTCAAAAAAGCGGAATATAGGTGAATAAATAAGGCTGAGCAGATAAGGTAGGTTCAAAGGGATAGTATCGGGCTCGAATAATTAAATCAAACCATAAAATTTTGATCTCAAATATTAATACAAAATTTCTTTGCTGGAAATACCTTTATAATAAAATACATTTATATCGAAACGAATTTTTCCTTTCAAAAATACTTTTATAACTAGACGTTTCAACAAGTTTATCCTTGTTCTTGCAGACTCTGGCCATGCGTTGATCAGGCGCAAAGCTAGACTTCTTCAAGTACTTAATAGACCTGTTTCAACAACCAGTGAAAATACATCAAAAACCTTTATAAACAGATATGGAAAGTACAATCCAAACAAAATAACCAAACCAAAACCTTTGTCTAACCATGGTTCGCAGATACACAATGGTTACGCCTAGATCCCTCAAGAAACAATCCGTACCCCTAGGCCATCTAAGTTTAGTTTTGCTACTAATGCGACCTACATATATTGCAGGATACACAATGGTTACGCCTGGGTCCCCCAGGGAACAATCCGTACCCCTAGGCCAGTCTCAGCCAGGCAGTCACAAGAAATTTATAAACAAATCCATTTGTGAAAATAATTACTAAGTTATTTATAAATATTTACTATCGCTAATTTATTAATAATTACCTTAAAACAATAATTTCCAAAACACTCCTTTAAACAAGTTTGAATTTTAGACTTCCTTTTAATAAAATCTGTTTAAAACTCGAACTTGGTTTTCCCAAGGAACTCGTTTCCACTTAAACATCTCAGAAAATCCTTCTTATAAATTATGTCGATTTATTCAATTTAGTTTTATGGTTAATAATATAAATTTACTTTTCTCGTTGAAATAACTTCTTATGAAGCTTAACCACATTTCCATTTTCGGAAATTCAATTCCAAAATTCAGGTTTACAAACCTTTTAAATAAAACATGTGAGAATTTATTAAAAGAAAATAATGCTTATGAATTTCCTAAATAAAATCCCGATGGTGAAAATGTATTTCAAAATCATTTTCCAAATAATCCCATCGTTATTTTAAAAAAAATTTATAATTTCCATATAATTCACTTTCAGAAATCTATACTTCACATTTATCGATTGATAAACTTTCCAGGTATTTAAAATCCCAAATTTTCCAATTTTCAATTTCCATTCAAACAGATTCTAATTTTTACATTCTTTTAAATTCCTTATTTATTAATTTCTTAATTTCTTTTGAAACCCGATTTAATTCCTTTATAATTAAAACACCTAATTTCTTTATAATTTAACATTCTGGGCTTATAGTTTATCCCACAATTTCACAATACAATTTAATCCAAAATTTATCGATCGCAATATAGAATAGGCATCATCATCAATTATAAAAATAATTACTACATCGTGAGGAATCCAGTTGGATCCCTCCAACCTGTTTTCCCTGCATCCACAAATATTAGCACAACACTATAACTATAAATCGATCCAGGCTGATATAAATAAACATTTCTACCAATCACATAATTATTAAATATTAACTACTTAAATCAGCTAACATTCCAGATGTGAGTGAGATTAACTCACCTTGAGTTTCGGCGAGCGTTCGAAATTTAAATTAAACCGAACGGTGTTCAATTTAACTCAAATTTCTACTTGCCCGGAATGACTCCCGATCTGCACCATCACGTAGTGCTCTTTTCTGCGATTCCAACGCCACCAAAATCGTCGAATTCTGATTACATATGAAATAGATATGGACTCTATAAGTTTCAATTTCAATTTTGAACAATTTTTTTTATATACCATATAATCTCCGCCGATCATCAAATCAACGCAATTACGACCGTCGAAACCATCTCCTTCTCCTTCGCGCACGCTCCAGTACGAACACGACAATGAAACCCATCATCTTAGATTAGGGTTACGAACCGCTCTCTCTACCATCGACGAGAACGCGATCGGCCTAGCCCACGTCGAAGCCCCGAGCGACGCACACCCACGGTCAGAATACAGTGGAACTCGGTTCTCCTCCCACGACGAAATCGGCGCTCGAACGACCCAAGGACGCGGCCAAATTACCCTCTCCCTGCTGCGCAACATGCAATCCCTACCGTTGGATCTACAGATCCCTCAACGATCTACGATTTTCTAGTTGGAACTTAAGGCTATAGGTAAGTGGATTGAACGATAATTGGGGAAGAAGTTGGATGATTTCCGGCCATTAACAACGAAGGAGGCGGCTGGTGAAATTTAACTAGGGTTTAGATAAAATAAAAGAATAGATAAAGGTTTTTAATATTATTTAATTAACAAAATTCTCGATTTTAACAGATTATACAAACGACCTCCAAACTACGCATTCCGACAGGCGTTTCTAGGGTTTTTTGGCGTTCCGTACACAATGGAACGGGTTTCGTAAGCTAATTCGGTCGTATGCGCGAGTTACGAAATTAAACGATCAATATTAAAATCAAACCGATTAAAACGATTTCGATGCGTTTCGAGCTGCCACGGTTAAACGACAACTCCGATTGCCAAGAAAGTTGAAATCCGATAATAACTAACTATTACGGATCCAATGGAACTAGTTTCGTCGAATTCCGAGATTGTGCCCCGAAAGGCTATTTTAACTCGTCTATTAAATCGAGCGATTTCATAATTGACGAAAACGCTTAAAATTTCACTTTTAAAATTTTAGTAACTTAATAATAAATCATATAAAAGTTATAAACACAAATAAAATCATTCTGGCTCATTCCGGACCAAAATCTGATTAAATTGCATTTTAATAATATTAAATTCATTTTTAAATTAATATAAAATCCCAAATATTAATTTATCAACTTTAAAATTCTTCTAAAATTCCCACCATGCTATTTACTCTCAATAGCTCAAAATAAATTTTTAAAACCATTTTTATCAATATTTACATCCAGATTTACTTTTATTTCAATTCTGAATATTTAAATTATTATTTTCCCATTATTCAAATTCAACAGGAATACTATAATTAAAAATTATAGTCTATTTCATTGATTGAACCCGAATCCATTCATTTCAAAATCAATTAAGAATCCACATCAAACATTTAAAATGAATTAAATTTTCAAATTCAAAGGCTAAAAAATACGGGATGTTACATTCCTCCCCTTTTATAAAAATTTCGTCCTCGAAATTTGCTAAGGTAGAAAATATTCTCCAACCCATTTACTTACCCAATTAGCTTAGTTAAAAGCTTATATATTCTTCCCAAAATCCTTTACTTAAATCGCCAAACTCATTTGCTTTACTTATTCTAAAGCTTTAATTTTAACTTGTAACTTTCCAAGTTAACTACAAATTTTCAAAATTCCCAAAATAAGTTCTAACTCCTAAAATTTCCGGAAAATTTTGGCAGAGTCTCCCCTGCACAGAGGAGCTTTCGCGATATCGCGATACAAATAAATATATATACATCGACCCACACTGTTGGAAACCAAAATATATCACAATATATATATATATATATATCATTTCTCAATTATATTTGCGTAGGCATACCTTTTTAGCAAATTTTAATAGCAAGCGGTTAATATAACGCATATATGCGCTCCAACTCTCTCGAATGCCTCCCATACCTGTACTTACTCAACAAACTCATCAGTTTTCAAAGATATGATCATTTTAACAACATTTTCAATATAAATGTAAGCCAAACATATCCATTTCATAGCCTAACCATCAATTTGCATGATTTCACAAGTAAATCATATTTGATAGCATGTATCAAGTTTTCATCTCTAATTCCAAGCTCCATTATATTTCACACAAATGAGTTACATACAAGTTTATCATTCTCAATTCATAATTACTATCACCAATTCATATTCACTTCAATATTATGAATATATGCTTTCAATTCATTTACCTTTCTTTTTAATTAACCTGCATTTACATACAAACCCACTAAATAGGTTTCAATCCATTTTCCATTATTCAAATGTCAATTTCATTAACTTCTTTTAATTCATTCACTTACATTTATACTCCAATTCATTTATTAAGATTTTATCCCATTCTACTTTCATCCGAACCAACCTCATTTTATTTCACTTGAATGATTTACATTCAAGTTTACTATATACCATTCATATTTATTACTACCCATTCATTTCTATTTCAATATGATTAACATATGCCTTACTTGCATTTCTTTACTTTAACTTACATTCCCAATTTGATTTACAATCAAATTTTATTTTAAACTTGAAACATCTGCATTTCTTTTATGATCCATTTCCATTCATATGAAAACATCACTTATCAAAATGTCAATTCATTCCAATTGATTCAAAATCAGTTTCATTTGCGATTTTAAACCAATTCACTTGCATTCATTTACAACTCTTTGAATTGGATTCCAATCCATATTAATTTACTTAAAAAATCAATTTCAATTGCCTGTTAATCAACTCAATTCCGAATACATGCAAATTTTCATGCCATTCAAGAAAAATAATCATCGCTTAAGCTTACAACCGTTTAAAACTAATTTTAACTTAGATTTATATTAATTTATTTTATTTGCATGGTTCACAATCCAAGCATTCTTATTCTTTCTTTTGTTTTTCAATTATTAAATCAATCCTTATTTTCACTTCAAATTTATAACTCAACTTAAGTTTACTTTTATTATTCCATCCTGGGTTATTTACAACTCTTATATCCAAATCAATTCCAATCCATTACAATTTTAATGCACTTCGTTTATTTATTCAATCCATGTTAGATTTATTTTATTAACAAAGAGACCACTTTAAATTATTCCACTCATTTGAATTTATTAACAATTCAAACCACCATTGTTATAATCTAATTCCATTATCCATTCACACTCTCAATATTTATTACCACAAATCTAAATCCCATGCCATAACTGGATTTTTATTTACTTTCCAAATTTTAACCAAACTATCAAATCTCCATTCAATACCATACAAATCCCATTTAATTGTAATTCAATTTAGTCTTTAACCTAATCCATATTAGGTTTTAATTCACTTCCTCAATTCACTCTGAATTCATTTTTATAATATGACAATTTTTTCCAATTATGTCATTTAGTAAATTTAAATTTTCTACCTTCCTTTTCACTCCTTTAAATAGAATTTAAATTCCTTCTAACCTTATTTATTACACAACTGAAATTTAATTTCAATGTCATTATCACAACAACTTTCATTTTCCCCATACATAAGTTCAAGACCTATTTGCTAACTTAAGAACATTCACCTTTATATTCTCACTTACTTCATTACACTTTACATTTCATTTATGGTCAAGTTTTGAATTTGCCACACCAAACAACTCTCTCCATTAATGAATTACAATTTCACTTCCATTCAGAGTTTAGATTGCTTACTTAAGTCCATTTCCATTTTATATTCACAAATTCAAATTATAATACTTAATAACTTAAGGATATGAATTTCATTATGCAATTCTAAGCAATTTACATTTCACCTTTATATCCAATTTATTTCTCCATAAATAAGTTCAAAACTTATTTTCTAGCTTAAGTTCATTCCCTTCTTTTATATCTCACTTTACATTATCTCTATTTACATTTCTTTTCAGATTAAGTCTGAATTCACCATACCATCCAACTATTTTCCAATTGTGATTATAATTTCATATCTATTTATATAAGTTCACCAACTTATTTATTTAGAAGTTTATATTGCTCATTTGAATTCATTTACATCTTATAATCACAATTTCAAAGTTATAATTTTTCAACCTTAATCCATTGCAAATTTTAAATCCACACTTTAATATGATAAGTATAGCACTTAACAGCTCATGGGTATAACTCATTTCTCAATGACTCACAATTTCAAGTCATCTTACATTTCAATTTAACCCAAGCAAATTTAATTCCAAACCCAATTTATTTAACTTATCCAAGTTAAATTCAACTTTCCATTCATTTCAATAATTTCATTTACTTCCATTCACTTAAGTTAAATTTAATTTCAAGATTAAATTTTCCATTCTTTCCTTCTTATTAGCATCAACTTTACCAAAATAAGTTCATTAGTTGATGCATTTTAACTTTACGCACCATTAAATAGAATGTTCCAGAATTCAATTAACCGGTTTTATTCCAAAACTATTTTGAAATAATAATCAATTCATTACCATTTGGTATAACAACCAAATCTCTAGATTTTCCATAACATCTTGTTTATACCAAAACAAATTTTCTCCCTTGAAATTTCCAAAACAACTGGCATACCTAAACAAATCCAAACCATATCATAACCAACCATTTGGTAGCAATCCATCACTTTAGAAACTCGAAAATGAATTCTAACGATGTGGCCAGCATCATCAGGATTATTTTCCAACGACTGAAGTGAGTTCAATGCTTTCTTACTTCCCAAATTCATTTCAAAACAGTTCCCATTCAAAAATACTTCCCAGATCAATATTCCAATATACCCTTTAAACACTTAAGCAAACATTTCAAACTTTCCCAGGAATTTAAATTTCCAAACCTTTATTTTCATTACATTTAAAACCCTTTCCAAAACTTCCGGGATTTAAATTATAGTTCGATTCAAATTTAGTTATTCTTCCTTTTATATAATTTATATTTGTAGAATTTTATTTTCATTATAACTATTTCAAATTTCTGATTAAATTTTAGATTCTTATTTGATTATTTAATATTAGCAACCAAACATCCAAATATATATATATAATTTTAGAAAATTATTTCCTTTATATCAAAATATAATTTGGGCAAAATTAGTTCATTTACCCACTTTTAAAACGTTACTGTGTCGGTTTATCTTGTTTAAGAGTTTAGAAACCCCTATCAACACGGTTGTACTTCCCGCACAGACCAGAATTCATAAACACTCAACCGATAAATCAACATAGTATGAAAACAATTTTATATTCACAAACAAGTACGCCCTCATATCTATAAATATGCTCAACTCATTGTAGAGTACTATTGACTCTGTTAATGAGAAATTTTCCCACCAAAGCCTAGGTTGTTGCCAACCTAAGCTCTGATACCAAGTGTAACAGCCCGCAAATCCGTACCCCTTGAATCAACACTATACTACCTTTATTAACTCAAGTGGCACAGAATTACGAACCATTAGAGTTAAAGAAGAAGGAACTAAACAATATCAGAATCTCACAGTCGCAGCGGAATAAAATATAATAGTAAATATAGAACTTTACACAAAATGAAAACTATAATTTGTTTTATACATCATATCATCAGAGTATCTCATATAACAACCAATACCAATCAGACATACCATACAATCATAGCAGCGGATATATATATATATATATATATATATATATATATATATGGATAATACGTCTCGGACTCCAGCTCCTCTCCTGCTCCATAGCAACCTATCCTGAACATATAATACTCGATCTGACTCGAGCATTATAATGAAATAATACCTGAGTCAGTCTGGAATACCATCTAATAATAATGCATCCAAATTGATTATTAAAGTTTCACAAATCATTTGAAAACAAAAGCATCTCGTAAGACCACGCCACAAATAAACATGTCGGGTTTTTACCTTACGATAGCTAAAACACTTTTTATAGAAATCCTCTGATATTATAATAGGGTTTATTTACAAATACTTATAAAATAGCCGAAATTGTTACATCTATTAAATTCCATCTACTAGCCACAAAAGTGGGTAATACAAACAAAACTCGTACAAGGCTCGTAGGGAGAATGGATTTCCATCAATGGCTGGGCTACTGGGGTACCGCCCGTCACAGTACCTGGCCTACATCAGAGTACCGAGGAGTATGCCCGCTCCCCTGCAATACAAGGGCGGAACCATTCCTTACTGAACAGCCCTGAACAAGATAACCCCGTGGTTGGCGCGACCAACCACCCACTAAGCCGAATATAAAGGGACATCTAGATAGGGGAATATCTTGTCCTTCTTGGTCATGACCCACCTAACCTTGCTGCACCTCCCCTGTTTTAGCCATTCCCGGTTGATGAGGCTTGAGGTTAAGCGATACCTTTAGAATGTTTTCACTTAGAATGCCCATCCCCCACCTGACGATGTTTCGTAAGAATTCATCCATACAAGTCCGTCCCGGATTCGAACGGAACCGAAGGCACTAATCCTACTGCATCCATTTTGGAGTTATCCTCAGGATTAGTAGCGACTAGCCCTTGCACTTCACTGCTCCATCTTCGACTCCGAACACGTTTTTCGCATGAAACGTACAAACCGGATCGAAGTGGTTTTCGAGAAATAAATCTCGATCCCGGTCTCTTCGAAATGATCAACGCATTTGTCCAATATTGATAGTCGGTGATTTAACTATCTGATATTCATAAACGTCCATAAGCATCCATCACACAATAAATAATTTCCACATTATTTATTTGCCCAATATCTTTACAAGATATATTTCCAATTTTCAAAGCTCATTTGAAACAGTTCCCAAAGTCCTTCCCTTAGAAGGTAAATCTTTTACCATTAATTCCCATTGGAAATAACCAAGTTCAAAACATTTAGATTTAAACAGTTAAAATATTTATACCGAAAGATACTTTAAAATATGCAAATTTACTTGTAGTTATTTACTCAAAATATAATTTCGAAATATTTAAAGTAAAACTATTTTATAAAATATAATTTGACTTAAAAATAAGGTTTTAGTTAAACTAAATTTAAAAATAAAGTTGTTAAAGGTTTATACTAATTCTAAATAACTTAGGTCAGAACTAGCCTATTAAACAAATCCATTTGTGAAAATAATTACTAAGGTATTTATAAATATTTACTATCGCTAATTTATTAATAATCACCTTAAAACAATAATTTCCAAAACACTCCTTTAAACAAGTTTGAATTTTAGACTTCCTTTTAATAAAATCTGTTTAAAACTCGAGCTTGGTTTTCCCGAGGAACTCATTTCCACTTAAACATCTCAGAAAATCCTTCTTATAAATTATGTCGATTTATTCAATTTAGTTTTATGGTTAATAATATAAATTTACTTTTCTCGTTGAAATAACTTCTTACGAAGCTTAACTGCATTTCCATTTTCGGAAATTCAATTCCAAAATTCAGGTTTACAAACCTTTTAAATAAAACATGTGAGAATTTATTAAAAGAAAATAATACTTATGAATTTCCTAAATAAAATTCCGATGGTGAAAATGTATTTCAAAATCATTTTCCAAATAATCCCATCGTTATTTTAAAACAAATTTATAATTTCCATAGAATTCACTTTCAGAAATATATACTTCACATTTATCGATTGATAAACTTTCCAGGTATTTAAAATCCCAAATTTACCAATTTTCAATTTCCATTCAAACAGATTCTAATTTTTACATTCTTTTAAATTCCTTATTTATTAATTTCTTAATTTCTTTTGAAACCCGATTTAATTCCTTTATATTTAAAACTCCTAATTTATTTATAATTTAACATTCTGGGCTTTTAGTTTATCCCACAATTTCACAATACAATTTAATCCAAAATTTATAAATCACAATATAGAACAGGCATTATCATCAATTATAAAAATAATTACTACATTGTGAGGAATCCAGTTGGATCCCTCCAACCTGTTTTCCCTGCATCCACAAATATTAGCACAACACTATAAATATAAATCGATCCAGGCTGATATAAATAAACATTTCAACCAATCACACAATTATTAAATATTAACTACTTAAATCAGCTAACATTCCAGATGTGAGTGAGATTAACTCACCTTGAGTTTCGGCTAGCGTTCGAAATTTAAATTAAACCGAACGGTTTTCGATTTAACTCAAATTTCTACTTGCCCGGAATGACTCCGGATCTGCACTATCACGTAGTGCTCTTTTCTGTGATTCCAACGCCACCAAAATCGTCGAATTCTGATTACATATGAAATAGATATGGACTTATAAGTTTCAATTTCAATTTTAAACAATTTTTTTTTATATACCATATAATCTCAGCCAATCATCAAATCAACGCAATTACGGCCACTAAAACCATCTCCTTCTCCTTCGCGCACGCTCCAGTACGAACATGACAATGAAATCCATCATCTTAGATTAGGGTTACGAACCGCTCTCTCTACCATCGACGAGAACGCGATCGGTCTAGCCCACGTCGAAGCCCCGAGCAACGCACACCCACGGTCAGAATACAGTGGAACTCGGTTCTCCTCCCACGACGAAATCGGTGCTCGAACGGCCCAAGGACGCGGCCAAATTCCCCTCTCCCTGCTGCGCAACATGCAATTCCTACCGTTGGATCTACAGATCCCTCAACGATCTACGATTTTCTTGTTGGAACTTAAGGCTATGGGTGAGTGGATTGATCGATAATTGGGGGAGAAGTTGGATGATTTCCGGACATTAACAACGAAGGAGGCGGCTGGTCAAATTTATCTAGGGTTTAGATAAAATAAAAGAATATATAAAGGTTTTTAATATTATTTAATTAACAAAATTCTCGATTTTAACAGATTATACAAAAGACCTCCAAACTACGCATTCCGACAGGCGTTTCTAGGGTTTTTTCGCGTTCCGGACATAATAGAACGGGTTTCGTAAGCTAATTCGGTCGTATGCGCGAGTTACGAAATTAAACGATCAATTTTAAAATCAAACCAATTAAAACGATTTCGATGCGTTTCGAGCTGCCACGGTCAAACGAAAACTCCGTTTGCCACGAAAATTGAAATCCGATAATAACTAACTATTACGGATCCAATGGAACTAGTTTCGTCGAATTCCGAGACTGTGCCCCGGAAGGCTATTTTAACTCGTCTGTTAAATCGAGCGATTTCAAAATTGACGAAAACGCTTAAAATTTCACTTTTAAAATTTTAATAACTTAATAATAAATCATATAAAAGTTATAAACACAAATAAAATCATTCTGGCTCTTTCCGGACCAAAATCTAAATAAATTGCATTTTAATAATATTAAATTCATTTTTAAATTAATATAAAATCCCAAATACTAATTTGTCAACTTTAAAATTCTTCTAAAATTCCCACCACGCTATTTACTCTCAAGAGCTCAAAATAAATTTTTAAAACCATTTTTATCACTATTTACATCCAGATTTACTTTTATTTCAATTCTGAATATTTAAATTATTATTTTCCCATTGTTCAAATTCAACCGGAATACTATAATTAAAAATTATAGTCTATTTCATTGATTGAACCCAAATCCATTCATTTCAAAATCAATTAAGAATCCACATCAAACATTTAAAACGAATTAAATTTTCAAATTCAAGGGCTTAAAAATACGGGATGTTGCATTCCTCCCCTCTTATAAAAATTTCGTCCTCGAAATTTGCTAAGGTAGAAAGTACTCTCCAACCCATTTACTTACCCAATTAGCTTAGTTAAAAGCTTATATATTCTTCCCAAAATCCTTTAGTTAAATCCCCAAACTCATTTGCTTTACTTATTCTAAAGCTTTAATTTTAATTTGTAACTTTCCAAGTTAACTACAAATTTTCAAAATTCCCAAAAAAATTTCCAACTCCCAAAATTTCCGGAAATTTTTTGCGGAGTCTCCCCTGCACGGAGTAGCTTTCGCGATATCGCGATACAAATAAATATATATACATCGACCCACACGGTCGGAAACCAAAATATATCACAATATATATATATATATATATATATATATATATATATATATATCATTTCCCAATTATATTTGCGTAGGCGTACCTTTTTAGCAAATTTTAATAGCAAGCGGCTAATATAACGCATATATGCGCTCCAACTCTCTCGAATGCCTCCCATACCTGTACTTACTCAACAAACTCATCAATTTTCAAAGATATGATCATTTTAACAACATTTTCAATATAAATGTAAGCCAAACATATCCATTTCATAGCCTAACCATCAATTTGCATGATTTCACAAGTAAATCATATTTGATAGCATGTATCAAGTTTTCATCTCTAATTCCAAGCTCCATTATATTTCACACAAATGAGTTACATACAAGTTTATCATTCTCAATTCATAATTACTATCACCAATTCATATTCACTTCAATATTATGAATATATGCTTTCAATTCATTTACCTTTCTTTTTAATTAACCTGCATTTACATACAAACCCACTAAATAGGTTTCAATCCATTTTCCATTATTCAAATGTCAATTTCATTAACTTCTTTTAATTCATTCACTTACATTTATACTCAAGTCCATTTATTAAGATTTTATCCCATTCTACTTTCATCCAAACCAACTTCATTTTATTTTACTTGAATGATTTACATTCAAGTTTACTATATACCATTCATATTTATTATAACCCATTCATTTCTATTTCAATATGATTAACATATGCCTTACTTGCATTTCTTTACTTTAACTTACATTCCCAATTTGATTTACAATCAAATTTTATTTTAAACTTGAATCATCTGCATTTGTTTTATGATCCATTTCCATTCATATGCAAACATCGCTTATCAATATGTCAATTCATTCCAATTGATCCAACTCAGTTCCATTTGCGATTTTAAACCAATTCACTTGCATTCATTTACAACTCTTTGAATTGGATTCCAATCCATATTAATTTATTTAAAAAATCAATTTTAATTGCCTGTTAATCAACTCAATTCCGAATACATGCAAATTTTCATGCCATTCAAGCAAAATAATCATCGCTTAAGCTTACAACCATTTAAAACTAATTTTAACTTAGATTTATATCAATTTTATTTTATTTGCATGGTTCACAATCCAAGCATTCTTATTCTTTCTTTTGTTTTTCAATTATTAAATCAATCCTTATTTTCACTTCAAATTTATACTACAACTTAAGCTTACTTTTATTATTCCATCCTGGGTTATTTACAACTCTTATATCCAAATCAATTCCAATCCATTACAATTTTAATGCACTTCGTTTATTTATTCAATCCATGTTAGATTTATTTTATTAACAAAGAGACCACTTTAAATTATTCCACTCATTTGAATTTATTTACAATTCAAACCACCATTATTATAATCTAATTCCATTATCCATTCACACTCTCAATATTTATTACCACAAATCTAAATCCCATGCCACAACTGGATTTTTATTTACTTTCCAAATTTTAACCAAACTATCAAATCTCCATTCATTACCATACAAATCCCATTTAATTGTAATTCAATTTAGTCTCTAACCTAATCCATGTTAGGTTTTAATTCACTTCCTCAATTCACTCTGAATTCATTTTTATAATATGACAATTTTTTCCAATTATGTCATTTAGTAAATTTAAATTTTCTACCTTCCTTTTCACTCCTTTAAATAGAATTTAAATTCCTTCTAAGCTTATTTATTACACAACTGAAATTTAATTTCAATGTCATTATCACAACAACTTTCATTTTCCCCATACATAAGTTCAAGACTTATTTGCTAACTTAAGAACATTCACCTTTATATTCTCACTTACTTCATTACACTTTACATTTCATTTATGGTAAAGTTTTGAATTTGCCACACCAATCAACTCTCTCCATTAATGAATTACAATTTCACTTCCATTCAGAGTTTAGATTGCTTACTTAAGTCCATTTCCATTTTATATTCACAAATTCAAACTATAATACTTAATAACTTAAGAATATGAATTTCATTATGCAATTCTAAGCAATTTACATTTCACCTTTATATCCAATTTATTTCTTCATAAATAAGTTCAAAACTTATTTTCTAGCTTAAGTTCATTCCCTTCTTTTATATCTCACTTTACATTATCTCAATTTACATTTCTTTTCAGATTAAGTTTGAATTCACCATAACATCCAACTATTTTCCAATTGTGATTATAATTTCATATCTATTTATATAAGTTCACCAACTTATTTATTTAGAAGTTTATATTGCTCATTTGAATTCATTTACATCTTATAATCACAATTTCAAAGTTATAATTTTTCAACCTTAATCCTTTGCAAATTTTAAATCCACACTTTCAGATGATAAGTATAGCACTTAACAGCTCATGGGTATAACTCATTTCTCAATGACTCACAATTTCAAGTCATCTTACATTTCAATTTAACCCAAGTCAAATTTAATTCTAAAACCAATTTATTTAACTTATCCAAGTTAAATTCAACTTTCCATTCATTTCAATAATTTCATTTACTTCCATTCACTTAAGTTAAATTTAATTTCAAGATTAAATTTTCCATTCTTTCCTTCTTATTAGCATCAACTTTACCAAAATAAGTTCATTAGTTGATGCATTTTAACTTTACACACCATTAAATAGAATGTTCCAGAATTCAATTAACCGGTTTTATTCCAAAACTATTTTGAAATAATAATCAATTCATACCCATTTGGTATAACAACCAAATCTCTAGATTTTCCAAAACATCTTGTTTATACCGAAACTAATTTTCTCCCTTGAAATTTCCAAATTAACTGGCATACCTAAACAAATCCAAACAATATCATAACCAACCATTTGGTAGCAATCCATAACTTTAGAAACTCGAAAATGAATTCTAACGATGTGGCCAGCATCATCAGGATTATTTTCCAGCGACTGAAGTGAGTTCAATGCTTTCTTACTTCCCAAATTCATTTCAAAACAGTTCCCATTCAAAAATACTTCCCAAATCAATATTCCAATATACCCTTTAAACACTTAAGCAAACATTTCAAACTTTCCCAGGAATTTAAATTTCCAAACCTTTATTTTCATTACATTTAAAACCCTTTCCAAAACTTTCGGGATTTAAATTCTAGTTTGATTCAAATTTAGTTATTCTTCCTTTTATATAATTTATATTTGTAGAATTTTATTTTCATTATAACTATTTCAAATTTCTGATTAAATTTTAGATTCTTATTTGATTATTTAATATTAGCAACCAAACATCCAAATATATATATAATTTCAGAAAATTATTTCCTTTATATCAAAATATAATTTGGGCAAAATTATTTCATTTACCCACTTTTAAAACGTTACTATGTCGGTTTATCTTGTTTAAGAGTTTAGAAACCCCTATCGATACGGTTGTACTTCCCGCACCGACCAGAATTCATAAACACTCAACCGATAAATCATCATAGTATGAAAACAATTTTATATTCACTAACAAGTATGCCCTCATATCTATAAATACGCTCAATTCATTGTAGAGTACTATTGACTCTGTTAATGAGAAATTTTCCCACCAAAGCCTAGGTTGTTGCCAACCTAAGCTCTGATACCAAGTGTAATAGCCCGCAAATCCGTACCCCTCGAATCAACACTATACTACCTTTATTAACTCAAGTGGCAAAGAATTACGAACCATTAGGGTTAAAGAAGAAGAGATAGAAGAAGAAGGAACTAAACAATATCAGAATCTCACAATCGTAGCGGAATAAAATATAATAGTAAATATAGAACTTTACACAAAATGAAAACTATAATTTGTTTTATACATCATATCATCAGAGTATCTCATACAACAACCAATATCAATCAGACATACCATACAATCATAGCAGCGGATATATATATATATATGAATAATACGTCTCGGACTCCAGCTCCTCTCCTGCTCCATAGCAACCTATCCTGAACATATAATAGACGGTCTGACCCGAGTATTATAATGAAATAACACCCGAGTCAGTCTTGAATACCAGCTGATAATAATGCATCCAAATTGATTATTAAAGTTTCAAAAATCATTTGAAAACAAAAGCATCTCGTAAGACCACGCCACAAATAAACATGTCGGGTTTTACCTTACGATAGCTAAAACACTTTTTATAGAAATCCTCTGATATTATAATAGGGTCTATTTACAAATACTTATAAAACAGCCGAAATTGTTACATCTATTAAATTCCAGCTACTAGCCACTGTTAACTCCTCTTCATTGGAAACTGGAAAATGTGGAGCGACCTAACTAAACCAACGACCTAACTAGACCAACGACCTAACTAAACCAACGACCTAAGAGACCTAGTGACCTAAAGGATAATGCGACCTAGCGACCTAAAGTCTTAATGCCACCTAGTGACCTAAAGTCTTTATGCTACCTAGCACCTTTAGTCCTTAGCGAACTAAGAGATGGAGCGGCCTAGCGACTTAACTTATCAAGTAACCTAAAAGTAGCTGCGACCTAAGGGAAGCTGCGACCTACAGAACGCTGCGACCTAAGGGAAGCTGCGACCTACAGAACTTTGCGACCTAAAGGAAGCTGCGACCTATGGAACGCTGCGACCTAAAGGAAGCTGCGACCTATGGAACGCTGCGACCTAAGGGAAGCTGCGACCTACAGAACGCTGCGACCTACAGAACGCTGCGACCTAAGGGAAGCTGCGACCTACAGAACTCTGCGACCTAAAGGAAGCTGCGACCTATGGAACTCTGCGACCTATAGAACTCTCACGACCTAAGATAGGTCGCTCACGACCTAAGGACATTGCATTAGAAGACCACCTTTTCTATGCCGCTACCAGTAAGGTCGCTCACGACCTAGAACTTGTGTAAATCAGCATGCGTGTTCTTGTGAAAGAGAGGACCGTGTATCTTAGGTCAGTCACGACCTACGACCTAGCTTAGGTCGGTCACGACCTACGACCTAACTCCGAAAAGTGCCTATAAATACGACCCTAGTTCCAACTAGCAAAGGACCTTTTGGCTCATTCATTTCAAGCGCCGTTACTCTGCTGTATTCTGAACTACTTCAACACCTTCAAGGAACTTCATGAAGAAATCAAACATGTCAAACATGTGTTCAAAGATTTGGATCGACGTTGAAGTTTAGGCTACTTGTTCTAAGTCACTTGAAACTCAGAGTGTGTTGTAATCAAAGTGTAACTGCATTGACTTGTAATCAAATCGTCAATAAAGATATTCAAAGTGGACGTAGGCTATCTCTTAAGCCGAACCACTATAAAATTGCTGTTGTATACTGTTTTTCTTTACTACTATCTGCTTATAATCTGTTCCCGAGCTATCGGGTGGTGCTTTCACGATCTAATTTCATACACCGGGGTGTTAGCGTTCAAATTTTAGCGTTAACATTTTTGGTGCTTTCACTGAGAAATTGAACTCAGGCGAGTTATCATCATTGCTTCACAGAGGTTTGTAGAGAGAATTTCCTTGAAAACCAGAAGTCTATCCGAGATTATGGCTCCTGGAAGGAAAAGTAGATCTGTCAGATCTGGGAATATTCAAGAGGGAACCTCCGCTTCCCCTATATCGAATCAAGCCACTCTAGCTGTCGGAGTTACAAAGGCAGAGCGAGATGCTGCAATCTTAGGGCTGAACCAACAGATAAATGCCCAAAATGCACAATTCGAGGCTCAGAATGCCCAGAATGCCCTAATTCTGAATAGGTTGAACGATTTGCTTGGGGCAAACCGTCAACCAGCAGATAATGAAAGGAATTTTGCTGGCAACATTCGTGATGCTGAAGAAAGAAATGCTCCTGAAAGGGCTGCTAGCCCCTTTGAACAAACACTTCCAGAGGTTGGTGGATCTAGAACTCGACATGATGAGGAGTATCTTTCTGGAATGGTCTGACAAATTATGAAAGAGAGTATGCAGAGGGTTGAAGACGAGAAAGAATGGGGTTTCGCCCCAAGTAAAACTCCTTTTACTGAGAAAATCTTAAAGGCGGAATTCCCAAGGAAGTTTGTCCCACCAACCATTCCAGCTTACAGGGGACGAGTGATCCGAACGAATTCTTATACAAGTATGATTGGCACATGACAGGTGCCAGAGCCTCCGATGAAATAAAGTGCCGATATTTTCCTGTGTATCTCGAAGGTGTAGCTCTGCTTTGGTTCACCAAACTTCCAGTCCGATCTATCGATCAGTTTTCTGACTTAACCCGGAAGTTCAAGGAGCAGTTCAGACTATACGCCTCAAAAGCCAAGGATATCATGTCAATGTCAAGTTTGGAGCAGAATCCAGGGGAGACTATCAGATCTTTCTTAAACCGCTTTAATATAGCGCTAGCTGAGGTGGACAATGCAGAACCGCGAATGATATTGACTTATCTGATGAAGGGTATTGACAGGTCGAGCGAGTTTGGGAAATGGCTAAACATGAAGGAACCAAATTCCCTTTAAAAGTTCTATAAAAAAGCAGATGAATTCATACGCTTAGAAAGCCGTCCCGTACCGGTAAAGGCAGTGTTGGAAAAAGCCGAAGATAACACTGTTGTTCCACGCAAGAATGAATCTGTAGGGCAAAAAAGGGAAAATAACAATGGGAAGAAGCAGAGTAATCTGAAGAAACCCCGATCCTTCAAGCCATCATAATATACTCCTTTATCAGATACGCCGGAGCGTATCTACCTTGCCACTAAAGATTCTGTTGACTTTCCTAAACCTCCTCCTCTAAGGACCGGGAAAAAGGCTATACAGAGTGGGAAGTTCTGCCGCTTCCATAATCAACCCGGTCACGAGACCGACGAATGCCGCCAGTTGAAAAATCTGATTGAAGAGTTGCTAAGGGAAAACAAACTACAGCAATTTGTGAAAAAGAATAGCAACAATCCTGCTTCATCTAGTCAGGGGCAACAGGCTCCTACTCATCAGCCTAGGACGATTGAGAAGGCTGCAGGACATGAATCTGGAAGGCCCATTATCAATGTCATTACAGGAGGACCTCACCCAGCAGGCAGAAGCTGGGGTGAAATGGAAAGGTACACCCGAGCTTTAAAGTATGTACCGACCGAGGAAGATGTATTCGTTTTGGAAGGTGCTACGCCCTTGAAGCAACAAAGAACTTTCGATGATGATATCGTGTTCAAAGCTAGGGATTCCGCAGGTATTGAAGCTCCTACCTTGGATCCCTTAGTCATCTCCGCTGGTATCGGGCCAGCTATCGTCAGAAGAGTTCTCATTGATTGTGGCGCATCCTGCAATATCCTCTTCAAGAAAACATTCGACCAAATGAAGATCCCTATGGCTGATGTGCAAGCCTCATCGCAGAAAATTGTTGGCTTCACTGGGGAGCCAAAGCAGCCGGTAGGAACCATTGATTTGTTTGTAGAACTTGGAGAAGGAGAGAGAAAAGTGGTCCGCAAGCAAACTTTTGTGATTGTCGACGAATTTTCTGCTTACAATGCTTTCCTTGGTCATCCAACTCTGGCAGCGTTTAAAGCTGTTCTTGCCCCGTGGTGCCTCACTATTAAATTCCCTACAGACAATGGAGTAGGAGTTATAAAAGGGGATCAAAATGCTGGGCGAGAGTGTTGTCTGACAGAGCTACGAGAAACCAAAAAAAGAGAAATGGGAAAGAATGCGGCAGCCCCAGTCCGCATCAAAGAACCAGCCTTGTAGCAATTACAGGGCGGACCCTGCACTGGCGAGCACAGCGGAGCAAGGAAAGAGATGGACCCTAGAAAAGTCAGTGCAGGGGAAAAAAGAGTGGTACTAGTGGAAACGACAATACCAATACCTGTTGACCCAAAGGACCCAAACAAGGTGTTGAATGTGGGTTCACAACTTAATGTGTCAATTCAGAATATCTTAATATCTTTTTTAAAGGCAAATCTAGATGTTTTTGCTTGGACTCATGCCGATATGTGCGGAATATCCCCAGAAGTTGCAGTGCATGCTCTAAATATTGATCCAAAATTTACACCTGTGAAACAAAAGAGGAGAACTCAAGGTCCAGAAAGGTCAGCAGCATTAAAAGAAGAAGTTGATAGACTAATGGAGAATAATTTTATCAAGGAATCTACCTATCCGAATTGGGTTTCAAATCCAGTGCTGGTTAAGAAAGCCAACGGAAAATGGAGAGTATGCATCGATTTTTCAGATCTAAACAAGGCCTGCCCCAAAGACTGCTTCCCATTACCCAGAATCGACCAATTGGTAGACGGAACAGCGGGACACGAATTGTTATCTTTTATGGATGCTTACTCCGGATATAACCAGATCATGATGCATGAGCATGATCAGGAGGATACGAGCTTTATCACCGACACTGGTCTTTACTGCTACAGGGTAATGCCCTTCGGGTTGAAGAATGCAGGGGCAACATACCAAAGACTCGTTAATGCTATGTTCAAACCGCAACTGGGCAAGACTATGGAAGTCTACGTCGATGACATGTTAGTAAAGTCTAAGAAAGCAGTGGATCACATAGAACACTTAGCAGACATGTTCGCAGTCCTTCGGAAATACAGAATGAAGCTCAATCCTTTAAAATGTTCATTTGGAGTGGAATCCGGCAAGTTTTTAGGCTTCATCGTGAGCGCTAGGGGCATTGAGGCCAGTCCAGCTCAAATTACTGCATTGAAAGAAGTCAAAGCTCCTAGAACAAAGAAGGAATTGCAAAGTCTCAATGGAAAAGTCGCCGCCTTGAGTCGGTTCATTTCCAAAGCCACAGATAAATGCATCCCATTCTTTGACGCCCTAAAGAAAGGAAAGAAAAACTTCGATTGGACTCCCAAATGCCAAAAAGCCTTTGATGAATTGATTCGCCATATGGAAACGCCTCCAATACTTTCTAGGCCTGGCGATGGCGAGGATCTTCTTATATACTTGGCAGTATCATCTCATGCTTTAAGTGCAGCGCTGATACGAGAAGACAAAAGGATTCAACATCCAGTTTACTATATCAGCAAAAGACTCACTGGGGCAGAGATGAATTACTCTAAGTTGGAAAAACTCGCCTATTGCCTACTAATTGCATCTAGGAAGTTGAGGCAATATTTTCAAGCTCATCCTATCAGAGTCCTCACTGATCAACCTTTGAAGCAAGTCCTGTTTTGCCCTGAGACTTCGGGTCGTCTTCTAAAGTGGAATATTGAACTCAGTCAGTATGACATCACTTATCATCCCCGAAAAGCAATCAATGGACAAGCTTTAGCAGATTTCATTGCAGAATTCACAGATAAGGGTAACAGTGAGGAGGAAACAGTCGACGATTCCCCAATCCAATGGAAGTTATATGTCGATGGTGCGAGAAACGACTACTGTTCTGGAGCCGGAGTTGTACTTGAGACCCCTGAAGGCCGATCATTATGCTATGCACTAAGATTGGAATTTCCTTCAACAAAGAATGAAGCAGAATACGAAGCCCTTATCGCTGGCTTAAGGATTGCTAAAGAATTAAACATCCGAGCGTTACAGATATTCAGCGATTCTCAGCTTATTGTATGCCAAGTCAAAAGGGAATTCCAAGCAAAAGGGGGGAATCTTCCCGCCTACTTGTCAAAGGCTTGGGAGCTCCTGGGTGATTTCGATCATTACATGATAAGTCACATTCCTCGAGAAGAAAACATGAAAGCAGATTCTCTCGCAAAGTATTCTAGCACAGGCGAAGCCCAATTTCTGGGATTAACTCCAGTGGAGGTCCTGTCGACTCCTAGCATTGATAAGATGGATATTGATTGGATCATGAGCATGTCTCAAGAGCAAGAATCATGGATGACTCCAATAACAGAATATCTGCTCAATGGATCTTTACCAGGGAACTCAAAAGAACGACAAAAGCTACTGAGAAAAGCCTCTCGATATATAATCCAGGATGGCCGATTGTACAGACGGGGATTCTCAATGCCATTACTTCGATGTGTATCCAGGGAAGAGTCCAAAGCAATCCTAGCGGAGGTACACGGAGGAGAATGTGGTGATCATTCAGGTGGCCAAACATTAGCAAAGAAAATTCTCCGATACAGATATTTTTGGCTAGAAATTAATCGAGATGCGGCAGAGTATTCCCGAAAATGTGACAGATGTCAAAGATTCGCCAAAATTCCTAGAGCTCCTTCCACTGAACTCACACAGATGGTCAGTCCATGGCCGTTTGCAATATGGGGCATAGACCTTGTAGGACCGTTACCAACTGCCAAATCTGGAATTAAATATGCCATTGTTGCTGTAGATTATTTTACTAAGTGGGCAGAAGCTGAACCACTGGCTACTATCACCTCAAAGAAGATGATAAGTTTTGTGACTAAAAACATCATTTGCAGATACGGTGTGCCTCAAAAAATAATTACAGACAACGGTACTCAGTTTGAAAGTGAAGAATTCCAAGATTTTTGCAAGCAATTCAAAATCCGGAAAAGCTTTTCAGCAGTGGCTCATCCGTAGGCAAACGGGCAAGTGGAAGCCGTGAACAAAATTATTAAGTCAACCATCAAGAAGCAACTTGAAAGAGCAAGAGGTGGTTGGGTTGATAAGCTACCACTGGCACTATGGGCATACAGAACCACTCACAAAACTGCGACTGGGCACACCCCGTTTTCATTGGCATACGGGTCAGAGGCAATGATTCCGGTAGAAATAGAGGTTCCTTCACACAGAAGAATCCATTTCAATCAAACAGAAAACGAAAAGCTACAGCTTGAAGCGCTAGATCTCCTTGATGAAAAAAGAGATGAGGCTAATCTCAGAATTGCAGCTCATCAGCAAAGGATAGCCAGACATTTCAATTCCAAAGTTCGCCAACGCAGCTTTGAGATTGGAGACCTAGTCCTGAAGAGAATTATGACAGCAACAGGTGTGTTTGGGCCAAATTGGGAAGGACCATATGTCATAGGTCAGAAGCTTCTTGACGGCACATTCAAACTCACTACTGTTGAAGGATATCAAATTCCAAGGGCATGGAACAGCAATCATTTGCGTCCATACTTTACTTGAAAATTTTGTCGAAATATTGTAAAAAGAATTGTGAATGTATGGTTCTTGTAATTGAAGGCAATTGTAAAACTGATGCAAGTAAATAATGAAAAAATATAAAGTGGATGTAGGCCCAGTTTCCTGGCCGAACCACTATAAATCTTGTGTTCCTTATTATTATTAAATGTTTGCTTTATTTTCGATATAAAAAGCACATAGAATGTATTGCTGAAATGTCGATTCAAATTTTTGCAGACAATGGAAGTGAAACTTGCATATAATAAGACCTAGTGATTCTCGCCAAATTTCAAGTCACAAAAGCTCCAAATTCAAATCCTAGATAGGAAGTACTTCAATTGAACGGCCTATGATTTCGACAGAAACGAGCCTTTGCTAATAAATTGAGATCGTTTGAACAAACAAACATCCAATTAAGAAGCTGATGCTCGTTCTCACGAACTTGCCTGACAATGAAGTACATTTCCTTGGATTAAACAAGTCACTTGTAAAAAAAAGGGGGATCACTGAAAAGGCACAAGCAAGTGGACAAGGGAACAACCAAAGCCATCATCGGCAGCACAAATCTTCTTCGGAGGCACAACTATTCGGAGAATAAAGACCTCTAATGGGTCATACGCCACAAAAAAGAAAGTTCTCTACTCAACAAAAAAGATTGGAGGAGTCATGACCCTCCAACCATGAGAGATTAACTTCCAGGCGATGAAAACCCTCTCTGAGGCACATTTCACCAGGAGTTGAAGTGTAACAACCGCTCTTCGGAATTTCACTTCACCAGAGTTGAAATGTAAAAAAAATAAAAGCCCTCTTCGGAGGCCCATTTCACCAGGAGTTGAAGTGTAACAACCGCTCTTCGGAATTTCACTTCACCAGAGTTGAAATGTAAACAAAATAAAAGCCCTCTTCGGAGGCCCATTTCACCAGGAGTTGAAGTGTAACAACCGCTCTTCGGAATTTCACTTCACCAAAGTTGAAATGCAAAACAAAATAAAGACCTTTCTGGAAGCCCACGTTTCACCGAGATTGAAATAAAACTTCCAAGTGTTCAAACGTGAAAAGGCTTTCTTCGAAGGCACAATTCTTTGGAGGTACACGTTTCGCCAAGATTGAAATAAAACTTCCAAGTGTTGAAACGTGGAAAATCCCTCCTCAGAGGTACAACCCCCTCCTGGGGACACAATAAAAAAAAAGACTTCTTCGGAAGCCCACGTTTCACCGAGATTGAAATAAAACATCCAAGTGTTGAAACGTGGAAAATCCCTCCTCAGAGGTACAACCCCCTCCCGGGGACACAATAAAAAAGAAAGACTTCTTCGGAAGCCCACGTTTCACCGAGATTGAAATAAAACTTCCAAGTGTTGAAACGTAAAAAGGCTTTCTTCGAAGGCACAATTCTTTGGAGGTACACGTTTCACCAAGATTGAAATAAAACTTCCAAGTGTTGAAACGTGAAAAATCCCTCCTCAGAAGTACAAATTTCTATTTCAAAAAAAAAAAAATTATTATATATCCTCATCAAGGGTATACTTTAACTTTCAAAGGAAGAGTGATTTACCTATTCTAGAAAATAACCTTCCTCAAAAAAAAAAGAGGAAGAAAGTTAAAGTACTCTTCAGAGGCCTGCTTTACCACATAGAAGAATTCACTTGGCAAAATGCGTACTTAAGCAAAAGAAAAAAGTGATTTCTTCGAAGGACAAAGCGTAAAAACTTACATGAAGGAAGTTGTACTCTATGAAAAATTTCTTCAAGAATGAAGTAATTATTCTTCAGAAAATAAGAGTGCGAGTCCCCTCAAAGTATAAAATATTGCAGCAAACTTATGGTATGGGGGCAACATGGTATAGTTACATAGAAAATGGTATGGCTACATCGGTAAAGTATGCTCAAACAACATACCACAAGCTTACCGCAATATCATATAAATAAACTTGTGCAAAAATAAATAATAAATGCATTCTCAAATTCAAACAAGAGTCTGTGCAAATAAAGGATCATTTTATTCAATTGCAGATACAGGTTTCAAAATAAAAAAAGCAGGGGCCGGTGCCTGCACAACATCCGACCATTACACAAAAAAGGAGTCAAAAAGCCCGAAGTCCGACTCTTCACTTCTTCTTGCCACCTTTGGACCCTTTGCCTGGCCGAATGATTAGTTTTTTAGGTCTATCTATAGGCATAAGGGAAGAAGGAGAGGGAGGTGCAACCGGTGCAACTTCCGGTTCCTCTTCAGTAGTGATGATTTTCTTCCCCCTCCTCTTCGATGTTCCGTGCTTCTTTCTTCTCTTCGAAGAAGACTCACTCCCTGGAGTAACAAGAGAGGACAAAACTACGTCATCAGAGGGAGTCCGCTCCGGAGAGATCTCGCCTCCTTCAAGTCCCTCGTCCTTCTGCTCTTGCGAAGCGATATGGTCATCCAAGCCGTGAAGAGCCTCAATCTGTTCCTCTTGTGACCCGGGTTGTGAAGCAGAAGGAGGAGTCACCTGAAGAGACGGAGGAGGGATAACCGGAGGAAGTGAAGTCTGCACAGCACTTGTTGTTTCAACTGCAGAAGAAGAGAAATTAAAAATATTAGTATCTCCCCGAAAGAAGGGAGATATGGGTTCGTCGAGATTCAAGAAGTAATCGAGAAGCTCATCAAACTTTTGAGGAGTAAGCAAGCGATCCACCTGAATCGGACCAATATCAAAATTACCTGAAGATGTTTGCTTCGTTAGCTCAATCTCATAATTCTGAGCCCCGATATCCTCCAAAGCCTCATCATCAGTAGGAGTGACTACCCCGGTTCTTATAGGAGGCAGCGAATGAGCACTAGAGCCTGTAATGTCCACTTCGGGAGAAACTAAAGGACGTTCAGAAGTGGTAGGTGGTATTTCTTTCTCAGAGCGTTCCACTTCCGCCATTCCGGCCCGTACCTTGGCGAGTTGCTCTTTTCCCTTGGCAAGAGCGGCGCGGGCATCATCATCGAGATAATGCTCTTCAAGAGCTGTCTCAGCGTAGCCAGCACCTTTACCACCTAGCATATCAAGTGCTGCCTCCCAGACTTCAGCTAATGTAATTTCGTATTTAGGGCCTAGAAAGGCAAGGCTGCCACGCCCTAAAATGCTATGCAGATAGAAATCAAATAATGTGGAGCTAATGTCAGCTTTGGTTGCTTGATGGGCCTCTTCGGCCGCAAGTTTACCAGCAACAGCCTCGTCACGCTCCTTTTCGGCCATAGCAAGTCGAGCTTTTAGCATCTCTATCTCCAAGCTTTGAGAGCCGACCTGCTCTCGCAGCTGTAAAGTTTCAGCGCGATATTCTTCTATGACCTTCTCCTGGTGTGTAAGCTTATCTTCGACTGCCCTTTGACTGGCATGCGCATCTCGTACTTGTTGCTGAAGCATGCTCTCCTTTTGAGAATGGAAAGTAGATGAAGTAGCTAATTCTTCCTTAAGCTTTTCTACTTCCGCTTCCAGCTTTTCATTATAGGAAGCAATACTTCTCATTTCGGCGTCATGCTGTTCGAGAGTCTTCTGCCACTCAGCCTTATCGTTCTCCATTGTGAGCATGGCCTCGAGATTGGCTCGGTTAACCCTCTGAAGCTCGTCGATAAGTTTTTGCCAGTTCGACATTCTTTCAATATCGGTCCTGACAGAATCAAGATTTCGCAGCATAGCCGATTTGTCGAGAGGAACCAAATCGAGATCAAATCGAACCCCTCTCAGGCACCACTGAGGGAATCGACTTTGAAGAGTGGGAGGACCTTGCCCAACTTGGTATGCGGGCCGGTTGATAATTGTTTGAATGTCGGAACGAACAGGGGCAGGAGATTCAACAGGAACATTTTGAGAAACGGTCGGCATTGTTTCTTCAGTAAGTTTAGCCCGCTTGCTAGAAGAATCATCCATGTGACCCTTACCTCTCTCATCGTGAGTCTTTCTTTTTTGGGTATCATCATCTCTGTGAGGAAGGTCATGTCTTTCTTGTTCTCTTCGGTGACGTTCTTCATATGCTCGTCTCTCGTCTGCTTTCCTGATGGCCCTCTCTTCATCGGATTCTCTGTAAGAAGGGAGGTAACGCCTATAATCATACTGGCTACGCCTCCCGTAGCGCTGGAAATCATCATAGTACGAGCCGCTGCACCCCATAGGAGAATCTGGAATAAAAATAATAAGCTTTAGAAATCTTTAAAGTACAAGAAGATAAGTGCGTAGAAGTGATGAAAAATCCTAAGTATCGTGTAACGTGTAAACTACACGCATCGAGTTACAAACCACTCTGTGGAGTAGAGGTAGTGATAACTTGAGTAGAAGGAGTTGACATTTGTTGTAGAGAAGATGTCGCCTCGATTACAGAAGAGATAGTTTTGGAAACATCATCTTTGAAAAGTTCTTGAGAAGTCACAATTAAATCACTCAACCCCTCGAAAACATCATCACCATCATGTTTTTTGGGACTTGCTTTCTTGACTCCTTCGTTAGTAAATTTTTCAGAAGATCGTGGAGGTTCTTCCTCTTCGATAACTGGGGCAAGTACAGACTTGTCAGACGGCCCCGCAACATCTTTCGGAATTGAACACTTTACTAGTGAAGTTTCTATAGAAGTTCCTCCCTGCATGTGTTCTTTAGTAGAGACCGGGGCATCAGGAATTTTCACCGGAGAATCGGGAACTTCAGTCGGAACTTCATGAAGTTGAGTAGAACGAGAAGAATGTAAAAGCCCAAATCGATGAAGGAGTTCATCTGTCAATAGAAATTTTGCGCTCCTCTCTTCAGCAGCCACAATGCTTAGCCTTTCAAAGACTGGTTTATGACTGCAATCTCTAGAAGGAGGAGGAAGTGCTGTAAAAATAAGGAATGGAATCAGCATCTAGCAATACGAACCATGAAAAACTTAGAATGGAATTGAAGAAAGAAGGGAAAAAAAAGATCTCACTTCCTATTCTCCAGTCCGCGTAAAATTCTGTGGGGCAACGAATATAGAAGAATTGATTCAAAAAACCATGTGCACTCTCCGGCAAATCCAAAATTAGTTTACGGTTCCTCGCACCTCTTACAAGTACAATCGAAGGGTGGTCCTTGTTCTTCGCAAAAGTGCACAGGTAACAGATTTCCTCAAAACTCGGAAGACGGTCAAGAGTTCTCCTGAACAGAACGCAAAATCCCATCAAGATGGCATAGCCATTGGGATGCAGTTGGAAAGGAGAGATCGTCAGTCGAAGAAGGATTTGTTGAAGAAATTCATTAAAGGGAGAAATTGCTCCACTTAAGCACATTTGGCGATTAATGGCAACAAAACCGGAAGGTGGTCTATCAGCAAAATCATTTGGTCCAGGGAGTAAAACTTCTGCCTCGACAATGCCAAATTGAATGCATAATTGATTAAGCACCCGCTGTTTCAGAAGGGTAGGAGTTCTTTCCGGAGGGTTCTCTAGTGGAATAGCAACCGGGAAAGCCCCTCCGACGTGTTCTATCATCTCTTCTTGTTGAGACGTCATTCTACATGAGTAACTGGATGTTCAGGTGTGAAGGTGCACGTTTCCTAAAAGTGTGAAGTGTTGTGCGAAACTAATAAAAATAACAAGCGAAATAACTGAAATTAAACTAATTGACAACTGATCGATTGTGAGATTTCAGGACTTGTTAATTTAAAACTCAAGCGCAGTGTTAATTCAAACAAAATTTTAGCTTTGCTTTAACACTTCATTTGAGTCGGTTGATTCACAGCATTTCACTCACACAGTTCATTTAAATTGATTATTCTTTATCGACTAATCTGTCATTCGATGTGGGCGGTCAATGACAGTATATTCGTCCCATTTTTCTGCAAATGTTATGTTTAAACAGGTTGTTAGCATTAGAGATAATCTGCAAAGAAATACGACAAAATTCAAGTCCATATAGTTCAAAGTTCAAACAGTTCAATCAAAGTTGTCTCAGGATTTCACAAGTCCTAGGTCGTCCAGCGACCTAGCATAGGTCGGAGCCTTCTTAGGTCGCGCTGTGCAAAGTAAAGGATAAGGCTTTACAAATTCGTCCTAGTGTTAGCTCGGCCGCGACCTAAAGCCTATGTCGCAAGGAAGTTAGGTCGTGCAGTTCTTAGCTCAAGTAACTCTTAACTCATGCAAAGTCTTAGGTCGCATGAATATTAGGTCGTTCAGCGACCTAGTGTAGGCCGAAACTATTCCTTAGGTCGCAAGGGTCATTAGATCGCGAATTATCTTAAGTCGCTCAAATCCGCTAGGTCACTAACTTCCTCTCCACGCAATGCTTCACCAGATCCGATAACCCGCTATCAACTACATAGAAATCCATCATCCTCTTCGTGAAGTCCATCATCTCCACATATGACCGAATCACTTGAAAGGCGATTCAAAGAATCTCCAATCCATCGTACATTCAATACATTTTCGTGCCTACTCAAGCGGCGATCGAAAATCGATTGCAACGATTCAAAATATAGCACGATGCAAGGGATTGGGTCAAGGTCAAAAAATGGGGATTCGTAGTTCAACAGTGATTATGGTGGGATGGAGATCGAATTCACTTACGTATTATGTTGGTGAAGATAAATTGACAGCTAAATGGGTTGAATTTGCCTTCGAAAACTTGAGAGCTTGATAATGGCTGAATAGAAAGTTCAGAGCAGATGAAGTGAAGGAGGAACGACCTATGTCATTTATACCCCAGGGAAGTGAGATGTGAATCGACACACACGACCTAATTTTCTCGATAGGTCGCTCGCGACCTAACAACTCATCAGAGCTTGAGTTAAGAGAATCGAAGCACACAACCTATGACCTAGGCACGTACTTCGAGGGGCAAATGTTAACTCCTCTTCGTTGGAAACTGGAAAATGTGGAGCGTCCTAACTAAACCAACGACCTTACTAGACCAACGACCTAACTAAACCAACGACCTAAGAGACCTAGCGACCTAAAGGATAATGCGACCTAGCGACCTAAAGTCTTAATGCGACCTAGTGACCTAAAGTCTTTATGCGACCTAGTACCTTTAGTCCTTAGCGACCTAAGAGATGGAGCGGCCTAGCGACTTAACTTATCAAGTAACCTAAAAGTAGCTGCGACCTAAGGGAAGCTGCGACCTACAGAACGCTGCGACCTAAGGGAAGCTGCGACCTACAGAACTCTGCGACCTGAAGGAAGCTGCGACCTATGGAACGCTGCGACCTAAGGGAAGCTGCGACCTACAGAACGCTGCGACCTAAGGGAAGCTGCGACCTACAGAACTCTGCGACCTAAAGGAAGCTGCGACCTATGGAACTCTGCGACCTATAGAACTCTCACGACCTAAGATAGGTCGCTCACGACCTAATGACATTGCATTAGAAGACCACCATTTCTATGCCGCTACCAGTAAGGTCTCTCACGACCTAGAACTTGTGTAAATCAACATGCGTGTTCTTGTGAAAGAGAGGACCGTGTATCTTAGGTCAGTCACGACCTACGACCTAGCTTAGGTCGGTCACGACCTACGACCTAACTCCGAAAAGTGCCTATAAATACGACCCTAGTTCCAACTAGCAAAGGACCTTTTGGCTCATTCATTTCAAGCGCCGTTACTCTGTTGTATTCTGAACAACTTCAACACCTTCAAGGAACTTCACGAAGAAATCAAACATGTCAAACATGTGTTCAAAGATTTGGATCGACGTTGAAGTTTAGGCTACTTGTTCTAAGTCACTTGAAACTCAGAGTGTGTTGTAATCAAAGTGTAACTGCATTGACTTGTAATCAAATCGTCAATAAAGATATTCAAAGTGGACGTAGGCTATCTCTTAAGCCGAACCACTATAAAATTGCTGTTGTCTACTGTTTTTCTTTACTACTATCTGCTTATAATCTGTTCCCGAGCTATCGGGTGGTGCTTTCACGATCTAATTTCATACACCGGGGTGTTAGCGTTCAAATTTTAGCGTTAACATTTTTCAAAAGTGGGCAATACAAACAAAACTCATACAAGACTCATAGGGAGAATGGATTTCCATCAATGGCTGGGCTACTGGGGTACCGCTCGTCACAGTACCTGGCCTAGATCAGAGTACCGAGGAGTACGCCCGCTCCCCTGCAACACAAGGCCGGAACCATTCCTTACTGAAAAGTCCCGAACAAGATAACCCTGTGGTTGGCGCGACCAACCACCCACTAAGCCGAATATAAAAGGACATCTAGACAAGGGAAAATCTTGTCCTGCTTGGGCATGACCCACCTAACCTTGCTGCACCTCCCATGTTTTTGCCATTCCCGGTTGATGAGGCTTGAGGTTAAGCGATACCTTTAGAACGTTTTCACTTAGAATGCCCATCGCCCACCTGCTGATGTTTCGCAAGCATTCGTCCGTACAAGTCCGTCCCGGGTTCGAACGGAACCGAAGGCACTACTCCTACTACATCCATTTTGGAAATATCCTCAGGATTAGTAGCGACTAGCCCTTGCACTTCACTGCTCCATCTTCGACTCCGAACACGTTTTTCGCACGAAACGTACAAACCGGATCAAAGTGGTTTTTAAGAAATAAATCTCGATCTCGGTCTCTTCGAAACGATCAACGCACTTGTCCAATATTGATAGTCAGTGATTTAACTATCTTATATTCATAAAAATCCATAAGCATCCATCACACAATAAATAGTTTCCACATTATTTATTTGCCCAATATCTTTACAAGATATATTTCCAATTTTCAAAGCTCATTTGAAACAGTTCCCAAAGTCCTTCCTTTACAAGGTAAATCCTTTACCATTAATTCCCGTTGGAAATAACCAAGTTCAAAACATTTAGATTTAAACAGTTAAAATATTTATACTGAAAGATACTTTAAAATATGCAAATTTACTTGTAGTTATTTACTCAAAATATAATTTCGAAATATTTAAAGTAAAACTATCTTATAAAATATAATTTGACTTAAAAATAAGGTTTTAGTTAAACTAAATTTAAAAATAAAGTTGTTAAAGGTTTATACTAATTCCAAATAACTTAGGTCAAAACTAGCCTTTTAAACAAATCCATTTGTGAAAATAATTACTAAGGTATTTATAAATATTTACTATCGCTAATTTATTAATAATCACCTTAAAACAATAATTTCCAAAACACTCCTTTAAACAAGTTTGAATTTTAGACTTCCTTTTAATAAAATCTGTTTAAAACTCGAGCTTGGTTTTCCCAAGGAACTCATTTCCACTTAAATATCTCAGAAAATCCTTGTTATAAATTCTGTCGATTTATTCAATTTAGTTTTATGGTTAATAATATAAATTTACTTTTCTCGTTGAAATAACTTCTTACGAAGCTTAACCGCATTTCCATTTCCGGAAATTCAATTCCAAAATTCAGGTTTACAAACCTTTTAAATAAAACATGTGAGAATTTATTAAAAGAAAATAATACTTATGAATTTCCTAAATAAAATCCCGATGGTGAAAATGTATTTCAAAATCATTTGCCAAATAATCCCATCGTTATTTTGAAACAAATTTATAATTTCCATAGAATTCACTTTCAGAAATCTATACTTCACATTTATCGATTGATAAACTTTCCAGGTATTTAAAATCCTAAATTTACCAATTTTCAATTTCCATTCAAACAGATTCTAATTTTTACATTCTTTTAAATTCCTTATTTATTAATTTCTTAATTTCTTTTGAAACCCGATTTAATTCCTTTATAATTAAAACTCCTAATTTCTTTATAATTTAACATTCTGGGCTTATAGTTTATCCCACAATTTCACAATACATTTTAATCCAAAATTTATAAATCACAATATAGAACAGGCATCATCATCAATTATAAAAATAATTACTACATTGTGAGGAATCCATTTGGATCCCTCCAACCTGTTTTCCCTGCATCCACAAATATTAGCACAACACTATAAATATAAATCGATCCAGGCTGATATAAATAAACATTTCAACCAATCACACAATTATTAAATATTAACTACTTAAATCAGCTAACATTCCAGATGTGAGTGAGACTAACCCACCTTGAGTTTCGGCTAGCGTTCGAAATTTAAATTAAACCGAACGGTGTTCGATTTAACTCAAATTTCTACTTGCCCGGAATGACTCCGGATCTGCACCATCACATAGTGCTCTTTTCTGTGATTCCAACGCCACCAAAATCGTCGAATTCTGATTACATATGAAATAGATATTGACTTTATAAGTTTCAATTTCAATTTTAAACAATTTTTTTTTTTATATACCATATAATCTCAGCCGATCATCAAATCAACGCAATTACGGCCACTGAAACCATCTCCTTCTCCTTCGCGCACGCTCCAGTACGAACACGACAATGAAATCCATCATCTTAGATTAGGGTTACGAACCGCTCTCTCTACCATCGACGAGAACGCGATCGGCCTAGCCCACGTCGAAGCCCCGAGCGACGCACACCCACGGTCAGAATACAGTGGAACTCGGTTCTCCCCCCACGACGAAATCGGCGCTCGAACGGCCCAAGGACGCAGCCAAATTCCCCTCTCCCTGCTGTGGAACATGCAATTCCTACCGTTGGATCTACAGATCCCTCAACGATCTACGATTTTCTAGTTGGAACTTAAGGCTATAGGTGAGTGGATTGATCGATAATTGGGGAAGAAGTTGGATGATTTCCGGCCATTAACAACGAAGGAGCCGGCTGGTGAAATTTAACTAGGGTTTAGATAAAATAAAAGAATATATAAAGGCTTTTAATATTATTTAATTAATAAAATTCTCGATTTTAACAGATTATACAAACGACCTCCAAACTACGCATTCCGACAGGCGTTTCTAGGGTTTTTCCGCATTCCGGACACAATGGAATGGGTTTCGTAAGCTAATTCGGTCGTATGCGCGAGTTACGAAATTAAACGATCAATTTTAAAATCAAGCCGATTAAAACGATTTCGATGCGTTTCGAGCTGCCACGGTCAAACGACAACTCCGATTGCCACGAAAATTGAAATCCGATAATAACTAACTATTACGGATCCAATGGAACTAGTTTCGTCAAATTCCGAGACTGTGCCCCGGAAGGCTATTTTAACTCGTCTATTAAATCGAGCGATTTCATAATTGACGAAAATGCTTAAAATTTCACTTTTAAATTTTTAATAACTTAATAACAAATCATATAAAAGTTATAAACACAAATAAAATCATTCTGGCTCATTCCGGACCAAAATCCGATTAAATTGCATTTTAATAATATTAAATTCATTTTTAAATTAACATAAAATCCCAAATATTAATTTATCAACTTTAAAATTCTTCTAAAATTCCCACCACGCTATTTTCTCTCAATAGCTCAAAATAAATTTTTAAAACCATTTTTATCACTATTTACATCCAGATTTACTTTTATTTCAATTCTGAATATTTAAATTATTATTTTCCCATTATTCAAATTCAACCGGAATACTATAATTAAAAATTATAGTCTATTTCATTGATTGAACCCGAATCCATTCATTTCAAAATCAATTAAGAATCCACATCAAACATTTAAAACGAATTAAATTTTCAAATTCAAGGGCTTAAAAATACGGGATGTTACAATCGACATATTATATTATATAACTATAGACCTTGCAAAACCAATTATATATATATATAGCTTAGTTAGCATTACTAAATGCATAAACCAAAACTGATGAAAATAGAAAGTATGAATTAATGAAGGCCTCGCCTATATATGTTAAACTATCCTAGTTTATAAATCAAAACTTTTCCTTCCTTTACATAGATTTAAACATTATCTTTTAAATTTAAATACTTAGACCCAAAATGTATAGCCAACAATCAAATGCACCTAGGACCGGGACTGTAAAATAAAAACAAAAGTGACCAAATAGTTTTAACATACTTCTCCAAATACCATGTGTCCCTAATATAAAGCGATCGTTTTTAAATATATATACACGTGTAAATTATAAACTTTTATGTTGCATTGAAAATAAATTATAAACTTTTATGTTACATTGAAAATCAAAACATGTAAAAAAAAATATATAGAGAAAAACATGTTGTAAATATGGGCGCAACCTCATACATATGCTGTGACAAAACAAGGCATATTTTTATACGTATAACTAATATATGTAGTACGGTAGACTTTAAAAACTGAGCAACTATGAAAACATTATGAACTGAACCTATATCTAACCTATATAAACTGATATTATATTTCACCTTCTAACTTGTCAAATTTTATAAGCAACAGGCACTTTATAAGTATAATATAACGGTAAGCAAACCTATATATATATATCATCTTTTTATAACCTTTCCTGTGAAATCTTTATGTAAGAATTATATATACTAAAACTAACCTTAATAACTTTTTAAAACTTTCTAAGCAAAAAAATACAACTTATTTTGAATACGTAACCCTATATGACTCGTAATATATATTACAAACACTTATATAAAAATAATTATAGTTACTTAAGATTATCATGAACATACACGAATGGGCTATAGCTGTTGAGAGCGGCAGGGGCTGGGAGAAGGAGATTGCGTGGCTGAACTAGTGAGAAGGAGGTGGAACGTAAAGATGGTTTCGAACAAAATTTTGTTATGTGTGTGTGTGTGTATATATATATTTTCTCTGTAATTTAAATTTGCAGAAGAAAGGATAGAGTCTGTTCTCAGGCCAAATAAAGGGACGCAATGAAAACAAATGAAGTAAAATATTAAAAAATGGACAGTTTTTTTTAAAAATAAATGCAAACGTTGTGTTTGATTTTTCCCAACAACTATAAGATTACAACAGATGGATTTTTTTTAGTAACTGATTGAAATAAATAAAGGTGGAATGGCAAAAAATCTTGTAAGCAGGGAAACAACGTTAAAGAGGGAATAAATTTTGGAAAAACAAAGGTCACGCTGGCAATTAAATGTGAAGGCAACGTTACTCTGCGTTTTATTTTAAGATAAGAATGCTGAACGAAAATCAACAGTCAAATATGGTACGATGTAAATAGCAAGAGTCATTCTAATTACTGAATAAAATAAAACGAATAACCATTATATATATATATATATTTAAATGGTGGAAAAATAAAGAAATAAAAGGTCAGTGAAAGTAGGAATGAATATATTAGAAAAGTAACGATTTTAGTAGCAATGGTCACAAGCTAAAATTTAGCTGAAAGTTTAAAGAAGATGGGTCTTTAAATTAATCACTTCCCAGAATTAATGTGTCAATGAAAAAGGAAAGGAGATGAATCAGGGAAACGTATTATAACTTATATATAACTATTAAACAGAGAGATGGAAGAAAAGGTGAGCAGGTGAATAAAAGTGGAAACCAATTTATAAGCGAAATGGAATGTGAGATGTTGCCTGGGAAGAAAATGGAACGGTTTAAAAATTAATGGCAATGGACTGCTGAAATTAAATGAGTATAAAACGTGTAAAAGTTATATGATGAAACGGCTAGAAATTTCAATTATTATTATAAAACGGGGAATAACGAAAGGCAAGGAAGATGATTTAAAAGTTTATTAATGGCTAGGAATGGGGAAGTCTATCTGTGAATAGGAATAATTATTAAGCAATTGAAATTTTAACGGTAGAAAAAGTAACAGTTACACACTATTCTAGACACAATCAAAGCAATTAATAGCTTGATTGCATAGCAAGAATAAATATGGAAGGATACGTTATAAAGGCAAAATGCACCGTTTGAAAATAAATAAAAGAAATGATGGCAAATAAAACACCTACGCCTTGAATTTCCCAAAATAAATTATTTTATGAACATCAACTATTATTCACTTAAATTGAACAGAATCACACCCTAAAATATACTTTCTTAATTTTTGATGAAAATTTATCATTTGCCACATTTAACTATACGTAATCCAAATGTAAAATTTTTATTTCAGAATATCATAATTTAAAATTTCTCAAAAATCAAATTAAATACGCTAAATAAAACCATTAAAAATTATGAAAATTTTACGGGTTGTTACATCTTCATTATGAAATATCCATTGCGAGGACTATTTGCTACTTATCGTAGGGATTTCCCAACAAGATGTGGTAGGAAAGTACATTCGGTTTATCCTGTTCCTGGACAACTTGTATGGATGTTTGTCTGACATTGCATTTCTAAAGATTACGTACATTGGTTTTTACAAACGTACATCAGTGGCGACGGAGAAGGTAACTTCTCTTAGCTTAACATCCTCCTTGAGACGTATAAGTTTAAGGGTTGTATTTTCGTAGAAGGCAACTAGGAGTCAACGGAAATGGCCGTGTGGCATTCAAAGTGATGTGATTGTGTTTTGGGAAAGGTAATCTTTACCTCTGGCCTCATCAATCGGAAATAACCAAAGCAGGGTTAGATGCAGCATGGCTAAGTGGGTCGCTCGCAAGTAGAGTATGATCATCCTCTTCTAGATATATCTTTACACGCTATGATGTTGTGTGTTTGATTATTGTGGTTTGTATGCTAGAGGGCCCCCACTAAAGGTCGGTAATGACCGAGGATGACATATTCGGTGCCATCAAGCTGTAAAGGTGGGCCGGTCTTGCGTTGGTAGAGGGCAGATGTTCTATGCCTCGGGAATCCATCTAGAGGTGTACCCATCGGAAGGTAGTCTCTTCACTTGGTCATTTGTATGGAAATCCAAACCCTACTACGAGCAGTGATTTTATTTGTAAAGGCGTAATAAATAGCCTTGAAATGCTATATAGGTAACCATTTCGACTATGATTAATATTATTTGTATACTAGACACTAGTATAATATAAAAGGATTTGATATGAACTGTTTTAGTTATCGTAAGTTAAAAATATGTTCGTGTCTATGCATAGGCGTGTCGTACGAGATACTTTTGTTTTGATAAAGAAAAAGTTTGGTAATTTAATAAATTCAGTTGAGTGTTTTTCTCATGCTAGTTTACCAGACTGATCCGGGCACTCTAACCTTTCAATGCTCGGGTTAGACCAAGCATATTTACAGGTTCAGATTTGGTGCTTTTGGAGCTTCAATAGGCGAGCTAGGGATCTTATTTCATATACACGTATCGGTTTTGTTTGATAATGTTTAGCATGATAGGGAGTTCTCGCTTCTTGTTAAGTAGCGAACGGATGACTCTTACACATGCATGTCCCTAATGTGATAGGGTCGGTTGTTGTGACGACCCAAAATATCTGGATATTTAAAATTGAAATATTTAATTGACTATATATATTTGAACGCTAGTTTAACTTGAAATTTCAAATATCGCTAGATAATGTAAATATTGAATTAATAATTGGAAATTAGGGAAATTATTGAATCTTGATTTTTAAGCTGGTTAAAAATATTTCAAGGGCTTAGAAAAATTATGTTAATGATACTGAAGATAAGGAAAGCTTTAAAATTTGAATTTGGGAATGCTTTGTTCATTTTTAAGAATATATAGTTTAAATTGAATTTAAAAATAGCCTTCCGAGACACAGTCTCGAAATTTGACGAAATCAGTTCCATTAGATCCGTAATAGTGTTTTATTATCAGATTCCAATTTCGTAGCATTCGAAGTTGTCGTGTGATCGTACGGTAGATAAACGTGCTGGAATTTATGTCGAAAATCTAATATAATAACTGAGTCCAAAAATTTATCTTCTCTATACGATCAAATTAGGACTCGAAACCTTTTTCGTTGTGTTCGAAATAGGGGTATAACATTATAAACACCTAACGGCATGCTTCGATAGGAGGTCGAGTTTGTGAGTTGCATTATTGTGACAATTTAAATTTAAATTTAAATTTAAAATATAAGACAATTGCATTTGCAAGAGCAGACATGTAAAGGATGTTTTAAGACACATATTCGTCTTGGTTGGACATGCGTCTCTTTCCTTCTTTAAATCTCGGTTGCGCATTTTAATTGTGCCGATCAAATTCGTTTAGAATGAAAATATTCTTCGTTCAAAATTAAATTAATGGCCGCCTTCTTTTAAGATAAAATCCTACGAAATCAATTCGCGAGAAAGAAAAAAAAAGGAAGGGGAACGACCTTTTGAAGTCGCTCCCCTTCCTATCTGAATTTTTAATATCGAATCCATTTTTTGATTCAACATCTAGTAATCGAGTTCATTCAAATCAAGTCGCACGCGTGTGGAATCTATAGTGCGACGACTCGATCTGGGTAGGGGACGAACGCGAGCGGGTCGCGATGAAAGAAAGCTGGTGAGCGCTAGGGCGAGGCAGTAGGGCAGGGATCGCGAGATGATTCTCGTTTTCATGGAAGCACGACAACAAAGCAATGACTCGCGATTAGGGTTTCTAGTTCGATTGTGCTCACCAAGGGAGGTGACTTCAGCGCGATCGAAGAGCCCCTGATTTCGTTAGGGTCTTCAATGCTTCGATGCCATATTTGCAACTCGATCGAGAGTTAGAGGACCGAGACTTCTCCCGTTAGCGCGACTTCGAAAGGGGGGACTCGGCTCCAGTAAATTTTTTTTTGTAAAATCTTTGTTGTTTTCTTTACTTCTAAATTGTTTGGTAAGAAGGAAAATAATAAGGAATTTTAGAAACCCATATATATATATATATATATATATATATATATATATATATATATTAGATAAGAAAAGTTTTTGAATACAGGAAATCACCATTTTGGTATTTACAAAAAAGAATTTTATTTTCCTTAGAATTAAGTGAATATATGTACATATAGGTAAATCGGTTTGTTTTTAAATATATATATATATATATATATATATATATATATCAAGAAAAATATAGGACTTTTAAAATGTTGTAAAATTTCTAAAAATATATATAGGTTTTTAGTATATGTAGATTCAAAGGAAAAGTAAATATGCATATTCATTTATAACTTTAATTTTGAAATGTTGAATAAATCTAAATTATTTAAAGTTACTAAAAATAATTTGTTTAAAAGAAAATTTGTTTAGATTTAACTTTAGCTGATTAAATTATTAAGGGTAATTGACTGTTCGATTAATCCAATATTAATAGACTGCGTAATATTTATACAAGGTCTGAAATAGTGAAGAAAAAAAATATAGGACTTTTAAAATGTTGTAAGGTTTTAAAAATTATATAGGTTTCTACTATATGTAGATTCAAAGGAAAAGCAATTATGCATATTCAATTACAGGCTTAATTCAGAAATGATGAAGATTCACTTGCTTAAATAAATCTAAATTATATTAAGTTACTAAGAATAATTTATTTAAAAGAAAATTTGTTTAGATTAAACTTTAGCTGATTAAATTATTAAGGGTAATTAACTGTTCGATTAATTCAAATATTAATAGACTGTATAATATTTATACAAGCTCTGAAATAGTGAAGAAACAAGTCGGGTTTGAATCAAGTTGCAAATCAAAGATCAGAGTGAGTTAATCTCACTCATTTGGATTGTTATTTATATTTAAATAGTTCAATTGGTTGAATGATTGAATTGATTGGATGTGGTGTGTGTGTGTGTGTGTATATATATATATTGGAGTGATTGATTTCTCACACTATATAGCGGATGAGACCTTATTATGCCCCGCTTAATAGCGGATGACCCCATATACCATGATATTCCACCTCGAAGTGGAATGGGTATTTTATATTGTGCTAACATTTGTGGATGCAGGGAAACAAGTTGGAGGGATCCAACTGGATTCCTCAAAATTATTTAGATTGTTTTAATATTCTGTGATATGGTTTGTTGGTAATCTATGATAAATTATATTGGTAAGTGAAATATTGGATGCTACTGTTTGATTGAACATATTTGGGTATACCGAGTTATCAAAAATATATAGATTGGATTTTTGAAAGGAAATATAAAAAGAGAATTATAAGGTAAATAATTATTGAGATTTGGACAAATAAATTAGAAAAGAATTGAGGTTGATTTTTAAAATTCTAATAAATAAATTTCCAAGTAGAGTAAAGGAATTTTTGAATAAATGGCAATAAATGAATTTTTAAACTTAAGTGATATTATTTAAAGAAATAAAAGATTTTTTTATATTCAGGATTTAAATGGTTTTAGGAAGATATAAAAGAAGTACTTTGAAATAAAGTATGAGATTGGTATTTTCAGTTTAAATAAGATTTTAAATCATAGTAAAGGAGTGGAATAATGAAATTTATGCATTTTAAAATAAATTTGGGTAAGTGAAGGAATTTATTTTAAAAATGGAGTTAGATTTGAAAATCAATTTGGAAATTGATTTAGTGTTGAAATGGTGACGTAAAAGGAGAATGAGACTATGAAATTTGAAAACTGGGTTTATATAGTGAAATATTTATTGGAGGATAATTTGGAAATGCAAATTCAGAATGGGAATTTAAAAAGGAATGGATAATTTGTTTCAAAAATAAATAGTGATTTATTTCTAAAGGTGTGGAAAGGAAAGTGTATTTCCCTGAAAAGCAGAGTATATTTTCAAAGGAAGATTTTCAAGTACAAGTTTGATGTTTTAAAGTGATTTTTAAAGAATGCTTTAAGGGAAATTTTACAAATTTAAATTGTTTTAGAATTTAAAAGTAAATATTTTTTAAAGTAATTATAGTAGTAATTATTTGAAAGGTTTGACTAGTATTATGATTTTAAAGATAATTATTAATATTTATATTTGATAAAGTAATTTTATTTTTAAGATAATTAGGATAAAGTTTTTATTTGAAACTTGTATAGAATTTCATAATTTTTATTTTCATTTTTATTTAAAAAAATGTTTTGGCTTATGTTTTACTTGAGAATTTTTAGAATAATTCCATAATCAGTATTTTAAATAAAGTTTTTGAATAAATTTTTTAAATATTTTTAAAGTATATATTTTTGGATAAAGTGTTTAATTAGTTTTAATTTAAATGTTTTGAAGTATAGTTTAGAATAAAAAGATTTAAATTATTTAATAATCTAAAGTACTTAGACTTAGAGATTTTCAAGGGAAATAGACAATATTTGGAAAATTTATTCCATGAGAGAAAGGTGGTTTGAAACGGTTTTCAAAAGGATTGAAGTATGGAAAATAGATCGCAAAGTTATTTTGAAATAAATAATTTGGAAAATTATTAATGTTTGATGGTTATTTGTAAATGTTATTTGATAGTTAAATAACCGACTATTAATATTGGCCAATACGCTGATCGTTTCGAAGAGACCGGGATCGAGATTTATTTACCGAAATCAACTTCGATCCGGTTTGAATGTTTTCGCAAGGAAGTCAAGAGCTTGGAGTCGAAGACAGGGCAGTGAAGTGCAAGGGCTAGTCGCTACTAATCCCGAGGGTGATTCCAAAGTGGATGTAGTAGGAGTAGTGCCTTCGGTTCCGTTCGAACCCGGAATGGACTTGTTTGGACGAATGCTTTCAGAACATCATCAAGAGGACGATGAGCATTCTAAGTGAATGTGTGCTAAAAAGGTAATGCATAGCCTGGAGCCTCATCGACCGGGAATGGCTTAAACAAGGGAGGTGCACACAAGGCTAAGTGGCTAGCAACCAATTAGGGTAAGGTCACCCCTGTCTAGATGTCCCTCTATTTCGGCTGTGTGGGCGGTTGCTGATCCCAACCGCGAGGTGAACTTATTCGGACTATCCAGTAAGGGGTATCTCCGGTCTTGTTATGTTGGGGGTCAAGGTGGATCATCGGTACGGTGAACTAGACAACGTACTGTGATGGGCAGTACCCCAGTAGCCCTGCCATTGATGGAAATCCATTCTCCCTACCTGCCTTTAAGGTTTTGTTTGTATACCTATTAGCTAGAATTTAATAATATAACATTTTCGGCTATTTGAATAACTATTTGTGTGTAGACACTACTATAATATCGAAGGATTTCATAAGAAATGTTTTGGTTATCGTAAGGTAAAAACTCGGCATGTTTATTTGTGGCGTGGTCTTACGAGATACCCTAGATTTCAAAGGATTTCGAAAACTTTAACAATCCAATCGAGTGTATTTTCTCACACTGGTTTTCCAGACCGACTCAGGTGTTATTTACCTATAATGCTCGGATCAGACCGAGTATTATAGAATACAGATTTTAGATGGACTGCTGTGGAGTTCAGGAGACGAGCTGGATGTCAAGGCATATTTCCATAGATTTTTATTTCCGCTGTACAGTGTAAGCTATATATTCAGCTTTGGAAGGACGAGATATTATAACCGTCCTGAATTGTGTAGTTGATTGTATTGAACTATGATGATGTAATGTATAAACAGATATAGTTCTTTTTGTTTAAAGATTAATAGTTTATCTATTATATATTGTTACTGTAACGACCCGATATTTTCAACCATTCACATCCATTATAAGTGCATAGGTAGACACTCATGCCGGAATTGAATTGCTCAAAATAGCGCGTTGTAAATAAAAAATTTGGCAAACCTCAGAATATACAGTAAATAAAAATCACAGATCACAGACACAGAGTATATGATAATGCAGCGGAAGTAAAAGAGGAGATAGTAGTTCATGAAGCTACTATATAAAATATAAGATACATCAGGGTTAAATATGATACAATAGAAGAGTAACAAGTTACATCAAGTACAAATCATATACATCACTGAAACACTGGATACTGAAACAAAATAGATGGCTGGATCTTCAAGGAAAGCTCCAACTCCGAAGGTGAATCTTGAATGCTAACTCAATCAATCTGATTCGAGCGTAAAGCAAAACACAAAACACTCGAGTCAGGACATAAATACTTATAAACTATAAATCAACTCAAGTGAACAGTAACAAAATGCATCAGTAACTTAAAGGATGCTTGGGACCACCCATCCTCTAAGGATCCGTTAAACTATTTACTATGTAGTAATATACGCTATATACGGTAGTATCTAATCAGTAAAGTATAATCATATAGAAAATAGCGTTAAGGGGATGGTGAACCTTAACGCGGTCGGATCTTTAAAACCAAAATCGTAGTGGGCTCGATATAAGGATATGACACGGCACGCGAGGCAATGCCAGGGTGGATACACCGTTTGCACTCCCGGACCGGTGGTGACGGCAAGCCAGCAGCTTCCACCCACCTCGAACAATACCCCCGAATCAAAGTGGCGCCACCAAATCGAATCACAACAGTAATAGAATAGTTTTCGATGGAGCATGCTCGATGAAAGGGTGCGACCCTTTGTGTAGCCCGGTATAGCTCCTGTTTTAGTCATATAGGCCAACTCATGGGAGTTGGGTCCACGTAACATACCTCGAGAACGTCGCCACCATCCTACTTCATTCTGGAATCTCCACCGCGTACACAGTTGTTAAAGTGGTTTTCGGTATTGTCCGGCTATAAGACAATATCTGATCCCGGTCTCTTTAACAACCAATCCTTATTATAACCCATGGATATTTATTTCAAATAATTTATACTTTCAAGACCAAAATATCATACTCATTTCAAAACAATATCACAATTGTAACATTTCCATTTCAAAAATAATTCAATATTATATCATTCAAATAAAACCCAAAATTTTCAAATCATTGAATATTTCTTTAAATTTATTAAACTTGAAATATTCCTTTAAATTATCATATCATTTTGGAAATGTTACCTTAAGGAATCATAGCATTTTTGGAATGTACTACTTTCCACTTTACATTGTATATAATTCAAAGTGTTGATAAGCTTATAATTTTAACATGTCAATTTATCATAGCCTTATAGTTAAATAAACTTTCTTACTGTAATATACAATTTAAACCGAAATTCTTATGTTAAGTTAAAAGCACCTTATGAACTTACATTATTATTACAATAAAGAAACTTTATTATTTTAATCATTTAAAGTATGCCATTCACATAAATTAAAACTTGCTTATCAAATGTACGTTATCAACTTACATTTTATTATTACAGTGAGTAACATTTATCATTTTAATCAATTTAAAATACATCATTACATTGATTAAAATCTACGTGTCAAATGTACGTTTTAAATTTTATATTCCTATTACAATAATGAACATTTATTAATTAAATCAATACCACACTACTTAAAACTTTACATGTTTCTTTCTTAATTAAAACTTTTGCACGTTCCTGCATTAATTAAAACTTTCATGTTCTCTCATTAATTAGGACTTTACACATTTCTTTCATTAATTAAAAACTTATACGTTTCTTTCATTAATTAAAACTTATACCTTTCTTTCATTAATTAGGAATTTACACGTTCCTATCATTAATTAGAACACCATACGTTCTTTCATTAATTAAAACCTATACGTTTCTTTCATAAATTAAAACCTATACGTTTCTTTCATAAATTAAAACCTATACGTTTCTTTCATAAATTAAAACCTATACGTTGCTTTCATAAATTAAAACCTATACGTTTCTTTCATAAATTAAAACTTATACGTTTCTTTCATAAACTAACACCTATACGTTTCTTTCATAAATTTAAAACCTATACGTTTCATTCACAAATTAAAACTTATACGTTTCTTTCATAAATTAAAACTTAACATTTCAGATTTATATTACCATTTCACAAATTTAACTAAACTTCCAATTTATTTAATTAATTTAACATCTTTAGTTAAAACTCAAATTTCACATTTTCAAGTCAAGTTATATTTTAAAATTTCATTTTTCAACAGTCATTTATTCAGCCACTTAAATTTATAGAAAAATCAAAAATTCTTTAATAAATCACTTAAATTCAAATATAAATCAATTTATCATATTTACCATTTTCCAAATAAAATTAAAGTCCATTTTATTCATGTAACTTAAATATCATTTTTAGTCAAAATTCCAAATTTCAAACATAAGTTATATTTCAGAAATTCAGTTAAACAATTCATAAATTACATTTTAAACACATAGAAAAATCATATTTTATTTATTTTAAAACCTTTCAAAAACTATTTAAACCAAATTTCATAATTTTGTAATTTTTAAAATACTTAAAATATTCAAAACACTTTATAGAATAACCACGGGTCTGTATATAGTTTTCTAATCTAGGTCAAGTGATACGGATATGTATCATTTCAATCCGCAGTTTAAAAAGTAAAATTCCGGGTTCTATCATTTCATAGGTTTTAATTTATGAAAGAAACGTATAGGTTTTAATTTATGAAAGAAACGTATAGGCCTATCATTTCAAACCCGCAATCCCAAGTTAAAATTAGATAAATGACCATAACTCAGGCCTATCATTTCAGCCCATAATGATTCTATTCTAACAGGGAACATGCAGTGTGATCATAAACAGAAATAATATGAACAATGTCAATATCACAATATACAGTCATATATCAGGTGTCAGGTGAACATTAACAGTTTTAACACGATAATAACATGGCATAGCCTATCATATGATCATCATTAACTTGCATAAACATTTTATATTACTAAACACTAGTCATCAATTCACTTTTTCGTAAGTATAAATGTCAAAGTGAGAAAGACTCACCTTTTTCAAAGCTAGAGACCAAAACAACATACAAGCACGACTCCAAAGGCACGACAAGCACAATTTCACGACTTTTTATTTGAGTTGAAAGATAGCCAAGATATGATTTTGTATCATCAACCCAAAACAAAACAAACCAGACAATATATAAACATTCAACATAAAATAACATTGAAACAATTTTGAAATACAAAGCGAAATGAACAAGATAGATTGGACCTTGCTTCAACCACTTCAATGCTTGGCCTAAGGGACACTTATACTTGGCTATGATGATGCTTTGGCTCAGGTATGACATCATATAGGTCAGGTTTAACATCATATAGGCAAGGCAACAAGTGGAGATGAAGGGAATGAGGCAACAATGGTCAAAAACATTGTTTTTAGGCATGTAGGTTGCAATTTGAAGGGTTTGGCCACCATAGATGGCTCGGCCATGGTCATGGTTGGTGGAGTGGATGGTGTTGGAGGCATGGAAGAGATGTAGGAGTTTGTGGCTGCGGCTATGGAGAAGAGGCCGATCCAAATTAGAAGAGAAACAAGGCAAAATTTAGAGAAAACAAGTAGAAAAGTAAGAAAAAGAAAGGGAAGCCATTACCAGATCTTTGAAGCCGTGAGAAACAAGTGAAAATGATCTTTTTTTTTCACGTGAAAACCTAATGAGATGACAGCTACATTAGGGCTTTACACGGCTAAGGCAATTAATTGAGGAGTTTAAGTAAATGAAGGGTTTGGGCAAATAAAATGGCTTACGTTTCAAAGTGATTTACAATCTTCCATACCGTTTTCCTTTTAAAACTTTACATGAACGAAATTTTAGGAGAAAATACTTTAAAAACCGAAATCAATTAGAAATATGAGGTAACAAATAGTATAATTTGAAAAAAATATAAAATAATGAAGAAAATGCCTTAAAAATACCGAACAGTGTTCTAAAATTGTGCATAAATCACTGTTAGTCTTGGAAAATTATACATTTCATTATAAAATTATTATGAAGTGGAAAGTTGAATTAAATTTATTTATTTAAAGCATTTTCAAGGTGAAATAAATAATTAAATTTTAATTAAATAGAATTTTGAATAAAGAAAAATGCAGTAAATACCGAACTAGGCTTTATAAATTGAAATAATTTCAAATAAACTTTAGTAAAATTATATTATCATTTTAAAAATACTTAAAAGTCAAAATATACATAATATAACATATAATCACATATTAAATAAAATATAACAAAGAAGAAGAAATTTATACAATTTAAAATAGTCATTGTTAAATAACCCTATATACGCACAATATTGTAAAGGGTATAACTTTCACAGTTTACATTCAAATTCAACAAAACGAAAAGTGGTGTTCTTAAAATTTTATGTACTTTCATAATAAAAGAAAAAAATTAAAATTTTAAACTTTTAAAATTTTAAGTTGAAAGTCACAGTTTGACTATTTTGACCAAAATCAGCATTTCAGGCAAATATTCAACTTACACAAGTTTGGAATTATAACTCATATAAAAATCAAGATTATATTTAAATAATAAAGTTAATCATTTCAAATAAGTAAAATAAGTTTTTTTTAAATCAAAATCTTACATTAAAAATAATTAAAATATACAATAAAATAATTACAAAATACAGGGTTGTTACAGTTCTGCTGCGTTTGTGAGATTCTAATATTGTTTTCTATATCTTCTTCCGCCTCCTTCTTCTTTAACCCGAATGGTTTGGTTTTCCGGCATTCGATTTTTGCCATTTGATTCAGTGAACGTATTAATGTCGATTTTCGAAATTCGAAAGATCGGCCCGTTACAGATTGGTATCAAAGCTGAAGGTTAAGCGAGAACCTTGGCTCTGGTGGGGAATAGTCATTTAAAATAGAGTCCGTAGTACTCTAGAATGGGTTTGAGTGTATTAATAGATATGATAGTGTATTTTTTAGTGAATATAATATTGTTTTTGTATTGTGTTGACTTATCGGTTGAGTATTTATGAATTCTGGTCGATACGTGGGATGTCATGTCATCGATAGGGATTTCTAAACCCTTAAACAAGATAAACCAACACAGTATGTTATAAAATAGGGTAAATGAAATAATTTTACCCAAACTATTTTTGCATATAAATGAAATAATTTTCCGTACATTATTAATATATGGTTGCTTGGTTGTTAGCAATGATAATATTAAATTATTATCATTGTTATGTAAAATCTGAATAAGAAACTGAAATCATAACTAAAAGCTAAGAAATAAATTCATATACAAATGGGATTTGTAAATTTGAATTATAAATATGATTTATAAATTGAAATAAGGTGCCAGAGTAATTGTTGAATAGGGAATAAAAGGAATAGAAATTTTGGGATTTGGAAATTTAAATTCCTATTTAATTTGAAATTGATTTTCAAAGGTTTTGGAGAAATAATAGTGATATTATTTCAGAAATATTTTTGAATTGGATTTGAAATCTGGTGAGATTTGGAATTTAAAAGTATTTGAAGGGATTTAAAGAGATAAAAGCATTTAACTCTCTTTGGTCAATGGAAAATAACTTTGGTGATGACTGCGGCATCATCGATGTTCATTTTTGAGTTTCCATGGGAAGAATTGCTACCTGAATGTTTTGAATTGGGATTATTTACGAAATTGAGTTTGATTTTGAAATAGTTTGGTTTTTAATATAATTGATTTCAAAAATGCTTTTGAAATATAAGTATTTGTTTAAAACACCATGGAGTCGGTTTAAAATATTTACAGAATATAACTAAGTTTGATAATTTATAAAAATTTGTAATTTGTGGAATAAGATTCCACTTGAAAGGGTTAAATAAAAGTAAATGTGACTAGAGAATAAATTTGGAAAGGTAAGCCAAATAAGTAAAGTAAATTAAAGAAGGTTGGTAAATGGAATGGAAATTCTCTATCATAGTTTGTGGCTATGCAAGGAGAATGGCGGTTTTCGATGAAAAAACCAAATCCGAATCCGCACTAGGAAGTCGGATGGACGATACTAGTTTGGAAATGAAATTATGTGATCGAGTGAGTGATCGAATTGGGTATTGCATACAGATGATATATGTGCGTCGTACAGATTAGATATGAAAACTTTTGTAAAGAAATGTATAAAATGATTTTGAAAGCTATGATTGGATGTTATTGCTAAGTAGTATATTCAGGTCCTAAGAAGCAAAAGGGAATTGGGATTTTTGATTTTTGAAGATAAATTGTAATTTGTTCGGCAAGGTATGTATTTAAATTTCGCACGGAATTTGATGATTGTCTGGTCTAGCCACTTAGCTTTTGTTTTTCTTTTGTTTTTTTTGAAATCTACGGGCCCGTAGAGGCAATTTGTAGTTGTACCAATCTAGCCGCGCAAAGGAGACGTTGGTGAAATTTTTAGAGAATTTAGAGAGTTAGAAATTTTTTTTGATAATTTAAAATTTGGATTTGAATTTAAATTTAAAATGTTGAGTAAGTAATGTTGTTTGAAAAATATGGAAGAGTTTGGAAAGTTAGTAGAGTAATAATGTGTCTTAAATAAAAGATTGTTTGGGAAGTTGTTAAAAATGTTTGGTTTTGGGAAAAAGGTTAACGGGTTATGGTCCATTACTTTTAATTAGTAATTTCGGTGATGAAATTCTTTTAAGGGGGGAGGAATGTGACAACCCAGTATATCTGGATATTTGAAATTGAAATATTTAATTGATTTTAAATATTTGAACATTAGTTTAACTAGAAATTTCAAATATTTCCATTTATTAGACAACGTAAATATTGAATTAATAACTGAAAATTGGGGAAATTATTGAATCTTGATTTTTAAGCTGGTTAAAAATATTTCAAGGGCTTGAAATTTTATATTAATGATATTGAAGTTAAGGAAAGCTTTAAAATTTGAAATTAGGAATGTTTAGTTTAGTTTTAAGAATATATATAGTTTAAATTGTATTTAAAAATATCCTTCCGAGGCACAATCTCGGTATTTTGACGAAACCAGTTCCATTAGATCCGTAATAGTGTTTTATTGTTGGATTACAATTTTCGTAGCATTCGGAATTGTCATGCGATCGTACGGTAGATAAACACGTTGGAATTTATATTGAAAATCTAATATAGTAACTGAGTCCAAAATGCTATCTTCTCCATACGATCGAATTAGGACTCAAAACCTTTTCCGTTGTGTTCGAAATAGGGGTATAACGTTATAATTGCCTAGCGGCATGCTTCGATAGGTGGTCGAGTTTGTAAGTTGCATTATTGTGATGATTTAAATTTAAATTTAAAATATAATACAATTGCATAAGCAAGAGCAGACACGTAAAGGAAGTTTGAAGACACGTGTTCACCCTGGTTGGACATGCGTCTCCTTCCTTCGGTAAATCTCGGTTGAGCATTTTAATTGTGTAGATCAAATTCATTTGGAACGAAAATATTCTCCATTCAAAATTAAAATAATGGCCGCCTTCTTTTAAGATAAATCCTGCGAAATCAATTTGTTAAGAAGGAAAAAAAGAAGGGGAATGAAATTTCAAAGCCGCTTCATTTCCCATCTATTTAATATCGAATCGATTTTTTGATTCAGCATCTAAGAATTGAGTTCGTTCAAATCAAGTCGCCGCGTGTGGAATCGACAGTGTGACGACTTGATCTGGGTAGGGGACGAACACGAGCGGGTCGCGATGAAAGAAAGCTGGGTGAGAGCTAGGGCAAGGCAATAGGGTAGGGATCGCGAGATGATTGTCATTTTCATGGAAGCATGGCAGTGAAGCAATGGCCGCGATTAGGGTTGGAGTTCGACTATGCTCACCAATGGAGGTGACTTCAGCGAGGTCGAAGAGCCCCTGATTTCGTTAGGGTCTTCAATGCTTCGATGCCAGATTGGCAACTCGACTGAGACTTCGAGGTCCGGGACTTCTCCTTTTAGCGCGACTTCGAAGGGGGGGTCTCGGCTCCAGTAATTTTCAAGGTAAAATCTTTGTTGTTTTCTTTACTTCTAAATTGTTTGGTCAGAAGGAAAATAATAAGGAATTTTGGAAACCCAGATTATATATATATATATATATTAGATTAGAAAAGTTTTTCAATACAGGAAATCACCATTTTGGTATTTACAGAAAAGAATTTTATTTTCCTTAGGATTAAGTAATATATGTACATATAGGGAAATCAGTCTGTTTTTATATATATATATATATATATATAAAGAAAAATATAGGACTTTTAAAATGTTGTAATATTTTTAAAAACATATATAGGTTTCTAATATATGTAGATTCAAAGGAAAAGTAAATATGCATATTCATTTATAGGTTTAATTCTGAAATGGTGAAGATTTATTTGCTTAAATAAATATAAATTATATTAAGTTACTAAGAATAATTTATTTAAAAGAAAATTTGTTTAGATTAAACTTTAGCTGATTAAATTATTAAGGGTAATTGACTGTTTGATTAATTCAAATATTAGTAGACTGTATAATATTTATACAAGGCTTGAAATAGTGAAGAAACAAGTTGGGTTTGAATCAGGTTGCAAATCAAAGATCAAAGGTGAGTTATCTCACTCATTTGTATTGTTATTTAAATTTAAATAGTTAAATTTAAATATTTGGTTGAATGACTGAATTGATTGAATGTGGTATATTATATATATATATATATATATATATATATATATATATATATATATATATATATATATATTGGAGTGATTGATTTCCCACATTATATAGCGGATGAGACCTTATTGTGCCCTGCATAATAGCGGATGACCCCATGTACCGCGATATTCCACCTCGAAGTGGAATGGATATTTTATATTGTGCTATCATCTATGGATGCAGGGAAACAAGTTGGAGGATTCCAACTGGATTCCTCAAAATTATTTAGATTGTTTTAATATTCTATGATATGGTTTATTGATAATCTATGTTAAATTATATTGGTAATTGAAATATTGGATGCTATGGTTTGATTGAATATATTTGGGTATACTGAGTTACCAAAAATATATAGATTAGATTTTTGAAGGAAAATATAAAAAGAGAATTATAAGTAAATAATCATAGAGACTTGGATAAATAAATTTGAAAAGAATAGAGGGTTGATTTTTAAAATTCTAATAAATAAATTTCCAAGTAGGGTAAAGGAGATTTTTGTATAAATGACAATAAATAATTTTTTAACTTAAGTGGTATTATTTGAAGAAATAAAAGGTTTATTTTTTTCTAAATTCATGATTTAAATGGTTTTAGGAAGAAACAAAAGGACTTTGAAATAATATATGAGATTGGTATTTTTAGTTTTAGTAAGATTTTAAATCATAATAAAGGAGTGGAATATGGAAATTTATGGATTTTTAAAAATTTTTAGGTAAGTAAAGGAATTTGTTTTGAAAATGGAGTTAGATGTGAAAGTCGATTTGGAAACAGATTTAGTGTTGAAATGGTGATTTAAAAGGAGAATGAGACTATGGAATTTATAAACTGGGTTTATAATGTAAAATATTTATCAAAGGATAATTTTGAAATGTAAATTCAGAATGGGAATTTAAAAAGGAATGGGTAATTTGTTTTAAAAATAAATAGTGATTTATTTTTAAAGGTATGGAAAGGTCGAGTACATTTTCAAAGGAAGATTTCCAAGCATAAGTTAGAAGTTTTAAAGTGATTTTTAAAGAATGTTTTAAGGAAATTTTACAAATTTAAATTGTTTTAGAATTTGAAAAGTAATTTTTTTTAAATTAATTATAGTAGCAATTATTTGAAAGGTTTGACAAGTATTATGGTTTCAAAGATAATTATTAATATTTATATTTTATAAAGTAGTTTTATTTTTAAGATAGGTAGGATAAAGTTTTTATTTGAAACTTGTATGGAATTTCATAATTTTTATTTTCATTTTTATTTTAAAATTTGTCTTGGCTTATGTTTTACTTGAGAATTTTCAGAACAATTCCATAATTAGTGTTTTAAATAAAGTGTTTAAATAATTTTTATTTTAGATATTTTTAAAGTATATATTTTTGAATAAAGTGTTTAATTAGTTTTTGTTTAAATGTTTTAAAGTATATTATAGAATAAAGTGATTTAAATTATTATAAAATCTAAAATATTTAGACATGGAGATTTTCAGTGGGAATAAACAATATTTGGGAAATTTATTCCGTGAGAGAAAGGTGGTTTGAAACTGTTTTTAAAAGGGTTAAAGTATGGAAAATAGCCTGCAAAGTTGTTTTGAAATAAATAATTTGGAAAATTATTAATGTCTGATGGTTGTTTGTAAATGTGATTTGATAGTTAAATAACCGACTATCAATATTAGCCAATACCTTGATCGTTTCGAAGACACCGGATCAGGATTTATTTCCCAAAAACCACTTCAATCTGGTTTGAACGTTTTCCTAAGGAAGACAAGAGCTTAGAGTCAAAGATAGAGCAGTGAAGTGCAAGGGCTACTCGCTATTAATCCTGAGGGTGATTCCAAAATGGATGTAGTAGGAGCAGTGCCTTTGGTTCCGTTCGAACCCGGAACGGACTTGTATGGACGAATGTTTTCAGAACATCGTCAGGGGGACGATGAGCATTCTAAGTGAATGTACGCTAAAAAGGTAACGCATAGCCTCGAGCCTCATCAACTGGGAATGGCTAAAATAGGGGAGGTGCAAACAAGGCTAAGTGGCAACAACCAATTCGGGAAGGTCACCCCTACCTAGATGTCCCTCTATTTCGGATGTGTGGGCGGTTGTTGATCCCAAACATGGGCTGAACTTATTCGTACTATCCAGTAAGGGGTAGCTCCGGTCTTGTGATGCAGGGGATTAAGGTGGATCCTCGATATGGTGATCTAGGCCACGTACTATGACGGGCGGTACCCCAATAGCCCTGCCGTCGATGGAAATCCATTCTTCCTACGTACCTTTACGGTTTTGTTTGTATACCTATTAGCTGGAATTTAATAATGTAACAATTTAGGCTATTTGAATAAGCATTTATATATAAATAGTACTATAATATCAGAGGATTTCATAAGAAATGTTTTGGTTATCGTAAGGTAAAACCCGACATGTTTATTTATGGCGTGGTCTTACGAGATACCCATGATTTCAAAGGATTTTAAAAACTTTAATAATCCAATTGAGTGTGTTTTCTCACGCTGGTTTTCCAGACTGACACAGGTGTTATTTAACTATAATGCTCAGGTCAGATCGAGTATTATGGAATACGGATTATGGATGCACTGCTATGGAGCTCACGAGACGAGCTGGATGTCAAGGCGTATTTCCGTAGATTTTTATTTCTGTTGTACAGTGTAAGCTGTATATTCAGCTTTGGAAGGACATATATTATAACCATCCTGAATTGTGTTGTTGATTGTATTGAACTTGATGATGCAACGTATAAATAGATATATTTCTTTTGTTTAAAGATTAATCATTTATCTATTATATACTATTCCACTTTGTTTGTGAGATTCTAATGTTTTTTCTTATTTCTTCTTCTACCTCCTTCTTCTTTCAACCTTATGATGTCAATTTTCGGACGTCAAAAAATCAGGTGGTTATAGTTGTAGTTGAGAGGCTGGCCGTAAATGCAAAACGCGACGTGTCCATGTGAGCTACGGTGGAGTTATCTGCTAGCTGTAGACCGTTATATTTGGTATCAGAGCTTAGATTTTGTATATTCTTAAGATTTGATGTGTACTCAGTATAGATAGGGACAGCAGCACCCTAGATTGAGTTTCAGTGTATTATATATATGAGTGCATATTTGTTAGTGATATAAAATGTTTTATATTGTGTTTACTTAACCGTTGAGCTTTTTGTGAATTCTGGTCGGTATGTGGGATGTCATGTTATCGATAGGGATTTCCAAACAATTAAACGAGGCAAGTTGACATAGTATCATTTTAAATTGGATAAATGAGATAATTTTACCTCGATTATTAAAGGAAACGAATTTTCAGGAATTATTGTTTGGTGGTTTGAAGATATAAAAATATATAAATTAATAAAAGTTATTTGAATAATCAAAATGAAAGAAACAATTGCAAAAGAATAAATTATATAAGCAAATGAATTGTAAGTATGGAATTATAATTGATATGATTTGCAATTGTGACATAATATTATATAAAAAGAAATGAAATTATACGAGTACATATATAGATACGAGTTGTAAATAAACATGAATTTAAACAAAGAATTTGAAAATTTGAATCAACCTGATTTTGAAAGATGTTTTTCAAAAAAAATTAAAAGAGGTTATATTTCTATAAATTTAAATAAGATAAATAAATTGGAATGAACCTTATATAAGTGAAGAAAAACAGAGATGTTATATAAGTATAGATGTAATGTCCCATTTTTCCGTACCCTCTGAATCGAGAATAAACCGCACATGCCTAACTCAAAGTGCTTGAAAAGACAAATCATTAAGGATACAAAGAAAATAAAGATGGAGTAGAATCTCACATGAAAGGAATAACGTATATTATTTCAATAATAATCTTTATAGCCGAAAATTTTAAAATACAATACTGGAGTCTAACCTAGATTCAGCTTGGACAGTTATATCCTGCCCTTACAAATGCTGAAAAACAAAAAAACCACAGTGGATAATAGAATATGTCTCTACATAGATGAATATCTCTAGCTCTCCTATGGAAACTCCAACTATCTTCAATTAAACCTGAAAGTACCTGGATTTGACCCGAGTATTAAAAATACCCAGATCAGGCTTGATAAACCAGCGTGAGAAAACTCAATAATAAATGACAGTGTCATATATAAGTTTTTGAATAAAATCTTTTGAAAGAAAGAGTGTCTCATAAGACCATGGCCACATATAAACACAGACTGGTTTTTACCTTATGAGTAATAAAATACTTTTATATATCAAACATTTGATATTATTTTTAATGACATCTCTTTAAAAACATTTGCAAATAAACTTATTAATCTTAGCCGAAATTGTTACAATTATTAAATTCCAGCATATTAGGATCTACAAAAAAAACCGTAGGTTTTTATTGGAGAATAGATTTCCATACGAATGACCAGGTGAAGGGACTACCTTCCAATGGGTACATCGATGGATGTCCCAAGGCACATAATATCTGCCCTCTACCAACATAAGACTGGCCTACCTCTGTAACTAAATAGTACCGAATATGTCCCATGTCGTTACCGACCTTTAACCGAGCACGCTCTAGCATACATACCACATTAATTTACATCTCGAACGTCGTAGCGGGAAGAAATATATCTAGAAGGGCATGATCAAACACTTATTGGGAATGACCCACGTAACCTTGTTGCATCTAACCCTGACGCTGTCATTTCCGGTTGAGGAGGCCCAAGGCAACTATTACCTTTTCACATAACATATCTTCTTTCACTTTGAATGCCACAGTGTCATTCCTTTGATTACTATTTGAGTCCCACAAGCATATAACCTCTGAGCTCGTATGTCTCAAAGAAGGGTATTAAGCTAAGAGAAGTTGCCTTCTCCACCACCAAGCAGAAGTACATTTGTAAAAGTCAAATGTTGTGTCTTAGAAATGTAATGTTGGACATTCGTCCATGCAAGTTCGTTCTGGGATTGAACGAAACCGAAAGCACTCTCCTACTACCACTAGTAGCGAGTAGTCCTTGAAATCCGAAAAATCTCCACAACGGGGAGACCGCTGCTATAAATAACTCTGTAATGAGAGCGACCCAGAGCATGTTCAACAATCAGTCCTCATGCTATGGAGATCCATAGTCTTAAATAAACATCATCTTCAACATGTCTTCACTTTCGAACGTATACATTGGTTCAAAGTGGTTTCGGATAGGGATCACCAAATCCGATCACGGTTCCTTCGAAGCAATCATCGCTTTAAAAGATGTTAAGTTCATATATGGATATCAATCATCAATCAATTAATTTATCTTTTATTTCAATCAAGTATCTTTCTTAGATATATTCTTTTCAACCTATTCCATTTTCTATTCAAGAGTATATGGAATCACTAAACCTCATTTATCAAATTATTTGATTTATTTAAACCGTTCTTAAATCATGGAATAATTCCAAATCATTTTATCTTTTACTTAGGAAAACCTTTCCAAATCATTCGTTAAATCTTAATCAAAGATTTATTATATTCAAGCTATAACTTTTAAGTCAGGGAAAATATTCCAAATCAATTTATTAAATCTTAGTCAAAATTTTCCTTCTTAACTTCGTATTATATTCTTGAAAATCGAAGATTTTCACAACAGAGCACTACAACCACTTTAAATATGGTAAATTTCACCTCTAGGTACTAATGGCAAGTAATCCAATATCATGAAGATCTTTTTCATCAATGATCTTTGTCTTCAAAATGTTTTATTTCAAAAATTAGTTTGAAGGGGTTTTCATATTGGAATCACCTAAATCCGATCCTGGTTCTTCAGTGTGCTAATAATTGATAAAAATATGTTAAGTGGTTATTAACATTCAATCTGTTTAGAGCATCTGGGCTTTCCTTTCGATCTATTCCACCCCTCGCCTAAAAAGAGAAAACATTGGCCAGGTAAGTTCAGGGCACTGGTTGCTCCATCCCTAGCCTTAGTTAAGCACCTTGTTTTATCTTTTCTGATCTCATAGATGGGACGAATGTACTAGTCATTTTCGTATACTCAGTTTGTTATTACATTCAATATTCTTCACTTTTTGTTTAAGTGGTATAAACAATCCCTCTTAACCATTTATTCAAACTCTTATTCAAACTTTCAAACCAACTTTAAATTACTTAATTGTCTTTTCAAAACCATTCGTAAAAGATTTAGGAAAGAATTGTTAAGTTTAAACTCATATTCAAAAGTTATTTCAAACTGCTGCGAAAAGTGTTGTGAAAAGTGTTGCAAATAGCGTTTTAAAAGCTATATTCTTCAAAACGAATTTTATATCATTTAGAAATCCATATTTTCAACTTAAATCTCTTTTAATACATTTTAAAAGATTTTTAGGATTTATTTTATATTTTTAAAACATTTAAAATATCAATTTTAGGCTTTGGTAATTTTACTGCAAAAGTGCGATTTTTCTAGAAAATTGTTTTGGACATATTTAAAATATACAAGATGAAATTTTGATTTTCTTTTTTTATTTCTTTAGACATATTTAAATGTCAGGAAAATAGGAAGAAGGAAAAAGTTACAAAAAATTTTAGTCTCAGGGACGATAAGTTTGTTTTTTAGTTTGAAGGACACTTTATGGTGTAAATAGAAAATGATAGCTATATCTATCATTCTGTGATTTACACTACAAAGTGTCCTTCAGACTAAAAAACAAACTTTCTGTCCTTGAGACTAAATTTTTATGCAACTTCTTCCCTGTGCCTAAAACCCTTTTAAATGTTTATAAACCATTTCTAACTCATTTTAAAATTATTTCCAAAATGTTTAAGCATTCATACACACCATTTTATTTACAAAAGGAAAGTGCCTTCCTTTGTGTTTATTGACGTATATTAATGTGACTTGGTAAAAAAATTCAACAATCATATCAAACAATCAATACTTATGATCAAAGCATATAAAGCATCCATAGCAATCCTAACACAACATCAAACACACACACACACACACACACACACACATATGTAAATAGAGTTTCTTACCATAAACCTAAGCGATTAACTTCCTACCAACATTCTAATCAACCAACACTTCAATAATTAATTCCTACCCCATTAAACACTAGCAAACTACACCCTTTCCCTTCCAATAGCTTAGCCGAGGCTTGAGATGGAGGTTGGCCGAAAATATAGAGAAGAAGCGGTAGAGTTTTGAACTTGAGTTCCCAAGATTTATATCCAAAAAATAAGTCATCTTCTCTCTTGTTTTTGACTCTCTTACTCTCAAAATTTGGAAAACTTGTGAACTGAAAAGTTGTTTCAAACTAATTTCTTTTGAATTTTATAAAAATAATCACTTGATTTTGATTATTTTTTAGGATGATATGATATAATGAAGAAGAGGTATTGTCGGATTGGGTAAAATGAATCCAAAAATGCACTTCAAAGAATTGAATTTCAGATATAGCAGACCTTAAAACTTGAAAAATGATCAACGTGAAAATTTTAACCATTAAAATTTCATATGGTTTAAAAAAATATTTTCTTAATTTGGATCGGTTATGATTAAGTTATAATCAAAACAAAATGACATATTCTCTGGCTTAAAAACTGGGCCAGAAAATGCACTTGAAAGAAGTGGATGTTTGACATGGTTAACTTTAGAATGAGACAAAGTGGTCAACATAAAAGTTAAAGAAATTGGAACAATACATCATTTGAGAAAATAATTTTGTATTTTGATTCAGTTTTGAAGAAGTTATGGCCAAGAGAAGAAGAGGTAAAATGTGGAGAAAATTAGAGTTTGATTTGAAGAGAACAAACATTGATTTCTTTTGAATATTTTGTAAATATTTTAACATTAGTTTTTTCTAATTTTTTCTATGGCTTGCAAGCCTTTAAAGAGAAGAGGAAGAAGGTGAAGAAGCTTGAGAAATAAAGAAGAAGAAATGTGAATGAAAGTGAAAAGGAGATGGATATTTATAGAAAAAGAAAGAAGTGGTAAATTTACCAAAATAACCTCGTACCAATTTACCAAACTAAACCTACTTCAACCTAAAGCAATCTTCACTTTTCCAATACTTAACATAATCTTTCACATCCTTTCTTTATGTCTTAGTCATTTAAATATTAAGTAACGAATGTCATAATTATGTTGGCATTGATTTGACGTGATTTGATGTTTACTTTTTCTTACTTTTGTTAATTCTTACATACTTTTACTAATGACTTCTAGAAGTTTTCTAGTCTTATTTAGTAAAAGCAAACATGTTTATTGAATTAATTAATACTTACACTATTTGAGTATATGTTCCTATATAATAAAATAATGGTGCGACGACGTTGCGATAACTTTTAATCGACATAACGTTGATTTTCGACAAAATATTTTACGGTCACATTTTGACGTTTTAGTTAAACTATTTATTTATGTAAACAAAATTTAAAAATAAATTTGTATAATGCTATTTAAAAATATAAACACTCATGAGTAAATTAAAATAACTTATTTAACCATTGAAACTTACTTTTTCTAAAATCAGCATTTTGTCACTTTTGTCGATATAGGCAAATGTTACTATGTTTGTGTATACTTCTCTTTCCAAATTCTATCTATTTTTGTTTGAATCATATAAGCTTGCTTATTTTACATTTAAAGTCACTTTAAATATTATATTTTAAAGTGTTCGAATTCTGGGTCGTTACATTCTCCCTTGCTTAAAAGAATTTCATCCTCGAAATTACCCAAAACAAAAGTTTGTCCAAGATTTTTATCTTCAAACTTTATTCCACATAATATTAAAAGATCATCCATATGAAATATCTTATTTGATCTTCTATTAGAATACACAACTTCATTTTCGAACTAGAATCGATCCGTCGATCCTCTAGGGCGTACTTTAATCAGGCTCTTTGCTCAGAAATCTTTGCTTTCCTTGCATATTGCTTAACTATGATAGAAAACTAAAGTACCTAACCAAACATCCTCATCAATGTTCATCGTGAAGAATCGAGTGATAAATCCTTTTTCGGAGCAGTGTAAACACGTCAATGTTCGTCGTCAAGAATCGAGTGATAAATTCTTTTTCGGAGCAGTGTAAACACATCAATGTTCCGAACTCGAATCTTAGATCAAAATTGTGTGATGGGATGATCTACATATAACATATATATTTATTAACCCTCGAAACTTTCATAAACTTTTATCTTAAGCTCAAAAACTTTATAAAGGTGTTTTTTTATATAATTCATTTAATTATTTATTTCCAAATATATTCCAAAGAAACCATTTTTCACTCAAAAGATAATTAATCTTTATAAAAAAGTCTTCCCACAATCTTCTAACTAGTATATTTCCTTTAACACTAATATTATTTATAAACCATTTTATATCTATTACTTAAGTTTATTACATCTTATAACTTATGTAAATCAATCACTTTTAAAGACTTAAGTCCCAATTCTTAATTAATGCTAGAATTCAATAATAAAATATTTTCTAGGTTATAATTACCTTTTTTAGGAGTCATTATTTTAGTTAACAGTTCATGACTTAAATATATATATTTGTATGATATACCTTTACATCCTAATAGTATATACAAATCCCAAATTTCAAATTAGTTTTACGTGAATCCATCTGTCTAACAAATTAGAATTTGTTGTAATTTACTATTTTCTCAAATTCATAAGTTATAAAAATTATTTCTTATTTAATGTTATTATTAAATTTCTACCTTTGAGATAATAAAAAATTTAAAAACCACCCGTATCTAAATCCTCATACTCTTAACTCATAAATCTCTTTTTTTCTTTATAAATCAGATTCATAAATGATCCTTATCTTATTTTATTTACTCAAAGTATTTCACAATCCTTTACCAAAAGTTTACATTAATTTCTTAGTTCCGAGTTATATTTGATTCGGAAATTTTCGAATGTCCAAAATCGTCGGGAAATCCGCTTTATCTTATTAATTAGCGATTCTAATTTATCATTAGTTTAAACACTTATATAAAGATTACTAATCAATTTATCAGTTAATGATTCACATTATCTCTTTAACTTCAGAAAATTATATAGATCGAGTAACTCTAAAATAATGCCAAGGAACTGGGTACAATGAATAGTATCATATATCCTCTTAACAAAAAGAGTAATACTTAAGAGAAGTATTTGCCATCCGAACACATCTCCTGCCCATTTTTAGTTTATCTCGAACCAATCGAATTAGCTATCGTAAAATATCTATTTTTATTTTAAATAATAGCATTTTCAAAATCCTTTAGATATTACCTTATAAAACCGATTTTATAAATTCATTTTATCTTATATTAATTAACATCATTTAATTTCCCACAACTCTTTAAATTATTCGAATTTAAATTATCATTCCTTTTATTTTTATCGTTTTACACAATCATTCAAATACATTTTTATCTTATGTCTTCATTTCTTAAACAAATCTTATTATCAAATACCATATAGTCAAATCGTGAAACTTAATTCACAAGGTATTTGTACTTAAACTTTTAAATCAAACAATTGACTAATTTCTTATAGTATCGATTATCTTTATGAAACTTCTTATAGTCAAACTTCGAATTCTAATCAAAAGATGTTCATATTTAAATTTCATTAATCCTGATTTCCAACGATACAACTTTTCAAAATATGTAATTTATATTCAACATATAATCCTAGGTAAAATTATTTCATTTACCAATTTTTTCAAACTTAGAGAGTCGATATGCCTTGTTAAGAGTTTAAAACTACCAATCGATATAGTTGTACTTACCATATCGACTAGAATTCTTAAACCACTCAACTGATAAATCAACACAAAATAATTTATTAGTCACTAACAAATAAGCACTCATATATAAGCGCTCAAACTCATTCTAGGGTGTAACTAACCCAATCTCTAATGAGTTACTCATCCAAGGGTATTACTAACCCTATCTCAGATTAGACTTTACGTAACCAAAGCCAAGGTTCTCGCTTAACCTTCAACTGTAATACCAAATGTAATGTCCCTTTTTTCCGTACCCTGGAATTGACAATAAACCACACATTTCTAACTCAAATTGCATGAAAAGATGGATCATTGAAGAAAATAAAGACAGAATAGAATCTCACACAACTGGAATAATATATATTATTTCAATAATAATCTTTACGGTGGAGAATTTTAAAATACAATATCAGAGTCTAACCTAGATTCAGCCTGGACAGTTATAACTCCTTCCCTTACAAAAGCTAACAAAAAAAAAACAAATAAACCGCAACGGATAATGGAATATGTCCGTACATAGATTAATATCTCTAGCTCACCTCTGGAAACTCCAACCGTCTTCAACTAAACCTGAAACTAGTCGGATCTGACCCGAGTATTAAAAATACCCGGATCAGGCTTGATAAACCAGTGTAAGAAAACTCAATAACAAATGACAGTGTCATATATCAGCCTTTGAATAAAATCTTTTGAAAGAAAGAGTTTCTCATAAGACCACACCCACACATAAACACGGATGAGTTTTTACCTTATGATAACTAAAACACTTTTACATATCAAACATTTGATATTATTTTCAATAACATATCTTTGAAAACATTTTGCAAATAAGCTTATTAATATTAGCCGAAATTGTTACCATTATTAAATTCTAGCATACTAGGGTCTACATACAAAGCCGTAGGTTCTTATTGGAGAATGGATTTCCATACAAAATGACCAGGTGAAGGGACTACCTTCCGATGGGTACACCTATAGATGGATGTCCCGAGGCACAGAACATCTGCCCTCTACAAACACAAGACCGACCTACCTCTGTAACTAGATAGTACAAACATGTTATCCCTCATTCGTTACCGACCTTTAACCGAGCGTGATCTATCACGCAAACCACTTTAATTTACATCCGAACGTCGTAGTGGGAAGAAATATATCTAGAAGGGGATGATCATACCTTGAATGGGAATGACCCACTTAGCCTTGCTGCATTTAACCCAATTTCGGTCATTCCCAGTCGATGAGGCCCAATGCAACGATTACCTTTCCACGTAACACATCTTCTTTCACTTTGAATGCCACAATACCATTCCTTTGATTACTATTTGACTCCTACAAGCATGCAACCTCTAAGCTCGCATGTCTTAGAGAGTGGTAAGCTAAGAGAAGTTGCTTTCTCCGCCACCATGCAGATGTACATTTGTAAAAGTCAAACGTTGTGTCTTAGAAATGTAACGTCGTACATTCGTTCATACAAGTTCGTCCTGGGACTGAATGAAACCGAAGGCACTCTCCTACTACCACTAGTAGCATATAGTCCTTACAATCCAAAAAATGGGCCATACGTTTGATCATTTTGGTCTGTGTCAATACCAAATTCTATTGGAAATCATTAGAAATGTTAAAAAGATCTAATCCCACTTAAAAAGAATGAAAAGAAAAATGATAATAATTAAGTAAGAAGCACTTAAAGAAATGTGATGAGATAGGATATTTAATAAAGAATAATAACTAATTTTATGTTCTTATATAAAATTGTAGAAAGTAACCAAGGTCGAAAGACTAGCAATTAAGCAGAGATTTAGGGAAGCCTTGCCTAAATACGGAGACTTGAAAATTTTGGATACACCGATGACGAGTGATGAGGAGGATCTACAAGTAGGGGAGCCCTCGGGGATAATACCAGGATCATTTGACCATCCGATAGATATCTCAGACGACGAAGAGTTGATGGTTATTTCATATGCGGAGGATGTGTTGCCAGTAGGCGTAGATATTGATGTAGGAGTAGAGGCCAATGGTGAGGCAGATGATTGAATGTTGGATCCTTTGAGTAAGGACGAGGAGCCTGAGGAAAAAGAACATATAGAGGAGCCTATGGAAGTACTAGTGGAGATTGAGCCACTGATTGAGGAACCAATGGCAATAGAGACAGAAAACTCGAGGATTTACGATGCATGGTTATATAAGGATGATGATTCGGAGAGTCTTCAGAAGATCATTTGGGGATGGGTACGCCCATACAGGAGATAGGATCTCCCGTTCCAAAGATAGCTGAGGATCTTGGTTTAGAGGATATTGATATGGAGGCGCATGAGCCATGGATTCCAAGAGCCCAGTAGTGGCAGCCATTAGGTTGGGACATAGCTCCAGAGATGATAGATGACGAGGAGCCAGTTGAGGATTAGGAAGAAGTAGAGGAACTAGAAGAGATCGACTTGGAGGCACCATCAGAGAGTTCATCCGATTAGTAGTGTTTCACTAAGGGATAATTTGGGATATTTTGAGTTTGCATTATAGTTGTTGTGATTATCTTAAGCACATACTATGCACTAAGATATGATATTTAGTCCTTTTGTATGATATTTTGGTTGACTGATGTTGATAATTGACTTATGACTAGTATTTACCTCAAGTGTGTAGTATGCACTCAGGTTGGGACTAGGATCGATGATTGTATTTCTTGATCAGTATTTAGTAGTAGTATTTCCTTTGACATATATTGTCGACTATTGTAGTTCTGTATCTTTGATTTCATTTCGAGGATGAAATGCTTTTAAGTAGAGGAGAATGCAACGACCCGTAATTTCGGTACTTCGAAAATGAGAGATTTCATTCGCTTTAAATTTAAAACGAATTTAAAAACTTAAATAAATATTTTATATATAATAAATAATTATCTATTCTTATAGTTAATAAATTAAAATGTATAAATTTGGATTTTAGAACAAATTGACAAAAGTTAAATTTTGTTAAAAATAAATAATGGCTTAAATAAATAGGTTTGAATATTTATGTGACGCCCTACCTCTATACCCACGCTAGCCAAGGACACTACTAGGTAATGCCGTCAACTTACACGGAGAATAAGGCTGGTTGGGAGCGACCATCTATAGCCTTGCTCTAACTATCTATTGAATACATCGACATAGACATAACAATAAGGTCGACATACGCAATGAATACTCAAAACAAAACCATAGGTGGTTAGATCTATCAGAACAGAATATAACAACTCAAATGTAATATACATAACAGAACAGTAGATCATCATATACACATATACAGATACATAACAGAGTTTACAAAACAATACAAGTCAAGTGGTATAGCAGACCACAATATACAGATGAATCCAAAAGAATACATATATCAGAGTTACAACAAAAGGACTACACAAAAAAAGCTATCACAAAAAGGAGCTAGCGGAGTAGTCCATTGCGGAAGCAAAATAGGCTAAGTCCAAAAGCACCTAACCTGAAACATCTCGGTCTGATCCGAGTATAAAATACACGGGTCAGTCTAGCTAAACATATCAGTTAGATAAACTGAACAACAATAAACCTGCAAGGTTACAATGTACAACAAATATCTCTAAAAGAGCTAACACAATCATCTAACAAAAAAAATGAAACATATGAGAACAAGCCTCATATCATCGGCAACATATAGAAACAAAGGATAAGAATATCCCAAAGCAAGCCATAAAGGCAAATAACAAATACCCATAAGTATACAAGTTCCACAAGGTAAACGCTACGCATCATGCGGCTCAAAAAGACCAACACCGAAGGGCGATACCAAGGGAATATAAATATGAATGAAACATAAGAAAATTTGCTCGAGCTCAGTACTGTACAAACAAGGATCCATGAGCCCGAAGACTCCAAACCCAATATCACCCATGCGGCTCATAACGACCAACATCGGAAGCGATACTAAAGGGCAACCCAATATCACCCATGCGGCTCATAACGACCAACATCGGAAGCGAGACTATAGGACAACAAACCCGAAGGCACAAACCCGAAGGCACATACCCGAAGGCAACAAACCGTAGTGGTGAAGGTCAGAGACCCAGTACTGGACACCACTAACTGGCGGAATGTGTCACAACTCTCGAAAAGGAATCCGAAAAGTGTTAACGTATGTCCCATAACCACTCGTTCGCACTAAACGGTTTACTATCCTTCAGCCACTTTCACACTCAAAGCAGTACAAAGTTTACCTCATATCATCGATAAACCAAACCCGATGGTTAAAACGATCAATTGAATAGGTCGGAGATTAATCGAAAAGATAAACGCACAGATTCATGGTCCGTGTTTTAACTAACCATTTAATCACCCTTCCCCTTCGCTCGAAGTGCGAAATTGTACGTGTGGTTTAAATAGAATTTATAAATCGGAGAAGCGAACTTTTAAAACAATTTGAAGAAATAATTTATAAAAACCCGTGAATGAATTCAAAAAGGAATTATCAAGGTCAAATATGCATAAGCAACTAATTGGAATTAATATGCATCGATCAAATTTGGAAAATTAAACGAGCAAGGCAAGTTGGCCAAAAACAGCATATTCAGACGTCTGAAAGAAGGGATTCAGACGTCTGAATCTGGAAATCAATTTGTTTTTCAAAACAAAATTCAGATGTCTGAATCCATACTTCCAGACGTCTGAAATAGGCATATTTTGGCCTATTTCCTTTCTGGTTGAAAACTAGCCAATTCAAACGTGTGGAATATAATTTTCAAACGTCTGAATCTGGGGATGAAAATGTTCCCGCAATTCCTAGAGACGATATTTGTAACAACTACATACATACAACATTCAAAAGAAAAGAGAATAAGCTGGAGATGAAAAGATAAACTCACCGTTCACAAGCTAAGGTAGAAAACCTGGATTAGATCGCTCAATAAACTCTCTGGTTTCCCAAGTACAGTCATTGGGATTAGTGGACCATTGAACCTTAACGAGCGGCACGTTCTTGTTCAGAAGGTGTCGCACCTCCGTGTCAAGCACGCGAATAGGTTGCTGTACAATAGATAAGTCCAGTGAGATCTCAAGCTCTTGCAAATCAGGAGAGGTAATAATAGAATCCGACTCCCGAAGACACTTTCGAAGTTGCGAGACGTGAAATACGTCATGAATGCCAGATAAATGAGCTGGAAGTGAAACTCTATAAGCCACAGGGCCAATACGTTCAGTAATAGAAAATGATCCTATATAACGAGGAGCTAATTTCCCAGTCGTACTGAAACGCATAACCCCCTTCAAAGGAGAAACACGAATAAAAACTAGATCACCAATTGAGAACTCGAGAGGCTTCCTACGGTTGTCAGCGTAGGATTTCTGGTGACTCTGTGCCTCTTTCATTCTCAACCGAATAAGATCAACCTTCTCGGAATAATCACGAACAAAATCCGGGCCAAGAATAAGATTTTCCCCAGATTCCAACCAACATGAAGGTGATCGACATGGCCTTCCGTATAAGTCTTCGAAAGGAGCCATACCAATACTTGACTGAAAACTATTGTTGTAGGAGAATTCTACAAGAGGTAGATGATCCTCCCAACTTCCACCAAAATCAAAAATACAAATACGGAGAAGATCTTCCAAGATACGATTCACCCGTTCAGTCTGTCGGTCAGACTGCGGATGATAAGCTGTGCTAAAATTAAGCTTCGTTCCCAAAGCTTGCTGAAGACTCTTCCAAAAATGACTCGTGAATAAAGGATCACGATCACTCACAATAGAACTAGGAACACCGTGAAGTCTCACGATTTCCTTGACATATAACTTAGCCAAATGTGAAGTAGTCCTATTAGACTTAATAGGGACAAAATGAGCAGACTTGGTGAGGCGATCAATAATAACCCAAATGCTAGAATGGCTAGATCTCGAACGAGGTAGGCCGTCAATGAAATCCATAGAAATCTGATCCCATTTCCACAATGGAATATCAAGAGGCTGAAGAAGACCCGAAGGACGCTGATGATTGGCATTAAAACGCTGACAAGTTATGCAATTACTCACATAACTCGCCACATCACGTTTCATGCCTTCCCAATAATAAAGACGATGCATATCGGCATACATCTTACTACTACCGAGATGTAGTATACTTAGAACGGTGACAGTCATCAAGAATGTCATGCCTAAGCGTAAAATCAAAAGGCGCAAAAAGACGGTTCTTCTTACTAAGACACCCATGAGAATCAATACTAAAATCCCGCAACGCCTCATCACAAGATTCAGCTCACAAAGCTGAATAAGATGCAACAAATCAGGATCACGCCACTGGGCATCGGCAATACGATCCAATAAAATAGGTCGAGCTCCCAAACTAAATAATAGAATAGGAGAATCAGAAGATGAACCTCGATCGCGAATTTCACAAAAAGATAGAGTCTTAAGAACATCCCATTCGACAAGCATCATAGAAATAACAGCCGAATGTTTGCGACTAAGCGCATCTGCAACACGATTACCCTTACCAGGGGTATACTGGATATCAAAGTCATAGGAAGCAAGAAACTTGAGCCAACGCTGTTGTCTCATATTGAGTTCTTTTTGAGTAAATAAATACTTCAAAGATTTATGATCGGTATAAAGAATGAAGCGCTCGCCCAATAAATAGTGTCGCCAAATCTTCAAGGTGAAGACAACGGCGGCTAACTCAAGATCATGAGTGGCATAGCGAACTTCATTCGGACGCAGTTGCCTAGAAGCATATGCAACTACCCGATCTTTCTGCATAAGAACAGCACTGAGACCACTACCACAAGCATCGGTGTAGACAACAAGATCATGATTCCCTTCGGGAACCACAAGAATAGGAACATTAGTGAGAAGTTCCTTCAACGTCAGAAAGGAAGCTTCACACTTGTCGGACCGATCAAAACAAATGCCTTTCCGAGTAAGGCAAGTGAGAGGAAGCACAACACAAGAAAAATCCTTAATGAACCGATAGTAATAACCCTCCAATCCAAGGAAACTACGAATCTCATGCACATTCTCAGGCCTCTTCCAATTCTGGATGGCTTCGATCTTTGAGGGATCGACAGAAATGCCATCGGAAGATACAACATGGCCTATGAACTTAACCTTATTCTCCCAAAAGTGGCACTTGGAGAATTTGGCTCTAAGCTGATGATGACGGAGGGTACTCAAGACAATTCTCAAGTGATTAGCATGCTCAGCTTCAGACTTAGAATAAATAAGGATATCATCAATGAAGACAAGGACGAACTTATCGAGATATTCCCGGAATACTCGATTCATGAGATCAACAAAGAAAGCAGGAGCGTTCGTCAAACCGAACGGCATAACAAGCCACTCAAAAGAACCATAACGGGTGCGGAAAACGGTAAGAGGTATGCTATCCTCCGCGACTCATAACTGTTGAAAACTTGTGGCAAGGTCTAGCTGAGAAAAGACCTTAGCACCACTCAATAGATCGAACATATCATCGATCCTAGGCAATGGGTACCTATTCCTAATGGTCAACTTGTTAAGTTTGCGATAGTCAATGCAAAGCCTAAGAGTTACATCAGACTTCCTCACAAAGACAACCGCGGATCCCCACGGAGAAAAAATGGACTGAATCAACTGCTTGGAATCAAGCTCTAAAAGCTGCTTCTTGAGTTCCTTATTTTCCCTTGTAGACATCCTCGTAGGAGGACGACTAACTAGCTGCGCGCCTGGAAGGATATCAATGCGGAACTCAATTGCCCGCTTGGGTGGCAAACCCAAAACAGGTTCAAAAACATCAGAAAAGTCACAAGCAATTGGAATACGAGATATACCATTATCATCTCGCGAGTCAAGAGAATATAAAGCCATTTCGGAATTATCCACATCCCGAAGATTAAGAGATAACTCAATAGGCGAATCCGGATGTCGAAGATATATAATTCTCTCCGAACAAATAATCCTGGCATCATATCTCACTAGCCAGTCCATACCTAAAATCATATCAAATCCCAGACAAGAAATAACGTGCAGATTCGCACGAAAAGAAAAACCACACAAAACAATCTCAACATCATCACAAAGCAAACTAAGGATCGCGGATCCCCCAATAGGATTCGCAATCCTTAAAGAAGTAATCAAACTAGAAACATCCAAAGATAAATCATCGACGAGATTCTTCAATACGAAAGAATGTGAAGCACCCGTGTCGAAAAGAACTCGTATACTATGATCCAGAAATAAAATAGAACCTTCCAAAATAGATGGAGATATACCTTTGGGTTGAGAAGGACCTTTAGAAGCCTTGGTAGCATAAAGCCTGCTGACTTGGCACTAGCCAGAACAGTAGGGCAAGCTGAAACATGATGACCTTCCATCTTGCAATAACAGCAGAAGAGAGGCCTAGGACAAGCTCGAATAATATGATCCGGAGAACCACAATTGAAACACTTTCGAGAGAAAGGTGTTCTGAAAGACTAAGGCTGAGAGCTAGGACCACCAGTCTTCTTCTTCTTAGAAGGAAAAGGCCTGGACTTCTGAATTGGAAACGGCCTCTTGTTGGGTTCTTGGAAACCTCAACATCAACATCACTATCACACTCTTTCTCGACGGTCTCGAGATGAAGTGCCGAATCAATCAACTCCTCAAAAGAAAGTTTAAGTTGGAGCAACAAAGATTTTTTAAGATATTTCTTAAGACCAGAAAAAAACTTCAAATTCTTCTTGTAAGAAGTGCTGATGAATTCAAGACCATACTTAGATAAAGCCTCGAATGATGCAACATACTCAGAAACAGAAGATTTCCCTTTCTTCAACTCAAGGAAGCGACGAGCCAATAAAACTTTTTCAGATTCAGGAACAAACTTGAGTTCAAATCGCTCCCGAAACTGAGTCCAAGAAAGAGTAGACTCATCAATCTCGGCTACAAGAAGCTCATACCAATCAAGGGCATGCTCTTGTAATAAGCTAGAAGTTACAAGAACTCTATCATGGTCAGAAAGATCCATACGAGAGAAGATACGCTCGCATGTGCGAAACCAAGCTTGGACTTCAAGAATGGATTCGGAGTCTTTAAACGGCTTTCCTCCAAGATGAGAAAAATCACTGCACTAACGTGCAAAGGCAGACTTGCGAGGTGGAGACACTCGAGGAGGAACTGGAGGCTGAGTGCTCCTAAACAATTCCAAAAACTGATCAGCAGACATATAAACGCCATCTGGATGTGAGCCACTGGATTGCCCAGCATCCGAACGTCGTCCCCTGCCTCTTCCAGCCATACGCTGAAGGTAAGATAAGAACAAGATTATTCACAAGGTAGATATTGCAATATGGAACACTACGGAATAAAATGCATTCCTAGACGTATTCCCAAACTCTATCTAATCTTGATGGAATAAAGAGACACAATGATTCAAAGATTTGTATCACTTGTACACTTTGATGTACCATAATATGTGCATCTATTTTGTGTTTATCATATTTTGTTCTGAACTCAGCTCTGATACCACGCTGTGACGCCCCACCTCTATACCCACGCTAGCCAAGGATACTACAAGGTAATGCCGTCAACTAACACGGAGAATAAGGCTGGTTGGGAGCGACCATCTATAGCCTTGCTCTAACTATCTACTGAATACATCGACATAGACATAACAATAAGGTCGACATACCCAATGAATACTCAAAACAAAACCATAGGTGGTTAGATCTATCAGAACAGAATATAACAACTCAAATGTAATATACATCACAAAACAGTAGATCATCATATACACATATACAGATACATAACAGAGTTTACAAAACAATAAAAGTCAAGTGGTATAGCAGACCACAATATACAGATGAATCCAAAAGAATACATATATCAGAGTTACAACAAAAAGGACTACACAAAAAAAGCTATGACAAAAAGGAGCTAGCGGAGCAGTCCATTGCGGAAGCAAAATAGGCTAAGTCCAAAAGCACCTAACCTGAAACATCTAGGTCTGACCCGAGTATAAAATACACGGGTCAGTCTAGCTAAACATATCAGTTAGATAAACTGAACAACAATAAACCTGCAATGTTACAATGTACAACAAATATCTCTAAAAGAGCTAACACAATCATCTAACAAAAAAATGAAACATATGATAACAAGCCTCATATCACCGGCAACATATAGAAACAAAGGATAAGAATATCCCAAAGCAAGCCATAAAGGCAAATAACAAATACCCATAAGGTATACAAGTTCCACAAGGTAAACGCTACGCATCATGCGGCTCAAAAAGACCAACACCGAAGGGCGATACCAAGGGAATATACATATGAATGAAACATCAAAAAATTTGCTCGAGCTTAGTACTGTACAAACAAGGATCCATGAGCCCGAAGACTCCAAACCCAATATCACCCATGCGGCTCATAACGACCAACATCGGAAGCGATACTAAAGGGCAACCCAATATCAACCATGCGGCTCATAACGACCAACATCGGAAGCGATATTATAGGGCAACAAACCCGAAGGCACAAACCCGAAGGCACATACCCGAAGGCAACAAACCGTAGTGGTGAAGGTCAGAGACCCAGTACTGGACACCACTAATTGGCGGAATGTGTCACAACTCTCGAAAAGGAATCCGAAAAGTGTTAACATATGTCCCATAACCACTCGTTCGCACTAAACGGTTTACTATCCGTCAGCCACTTTCACACTCAAAGCATTACAAAGTTTACCTCATATCATCGATAAACCAAACCCGAAGGTTAAAACGATCAATTGAATAGGCCGGGGATTAATCGGAAAGATAAACGCATAGATTCATGGTCCGTGTTTTACCTAACCATTTAATCACCCTTCCCCTTCGCTCGAAGTGCGAAATTGTACGTGTGGTTTAAATAGAATTTATAAATCGGAGAAGCGAACTTTTAATACAATTTGAAGAAATAATTTATAAAAACCCGTGAGTGAATTCAAAAAGGAATTATCAAGGTCAAATATGCATAAGCAACTAATTGGAATCAATATGCATCGATCAAATTTGGAAAATTAAAAGAACAAGGCAAGTTGGCTAAAAACAGCATATTCAGACGTCTGAAAGAAGGGATTCAGACGTCTGAATCTGGAAATCAATTTGTTTTCAAAACAGAATTCTGACGTCTGAATCCATACTTCCAGACGTCTGAAATAGGCATATTTTGGCCTATTTCCTTTCTGGTTGAAAACTAGCCAATTCAGACGTCTGGAATATAATTTTCAGACGTCTGAATCTGGGGATGAAAATGTTCCCCAGAACAATATTCAGACGTCTGTAATAAGGGTTTCAGACGTCTGAAATTCAATGTTCAGGTATTTCCTAAACCTAGGCCAATAATGGCCAAACAAATCGAAAGCAATCAGGTGCGTGTTGATTATGGGCTTATGTCAAACGACTACCCAACCTTAACGACACACCCAAACACTCCGAACAACATAAACATCAACCATATAAGGTTTTACATAGATTTGGCTTCAAAAATCATAATTTGGCAATTTCACCGAATCTACCCAAATCAAAAGCAAAAGAACATATGAACAATTATTAGGAATTCATGCCTAACATCAATGATATCAAAAGAAGTAGATGTGAGTTCAAAACTCACCTTTTTACCCAAAAACAAAGAAGATGAAGCTCAATATCAAGGAGAAGACCAACCACACACTGCTTCAACTCAACAAGCTTCAATCTAAGAATAAAACACATATTTCCCAATTTAGGTTTAGGAAATTTTCTGAAATTGAAGAGGAGAAGAGTTGGAGAAGATGAAGAAGAGCTTACCTATGTCTTCTCTTTGATATTGGAGCAAGAAATCAAGTTTGCAAAGAAGAAACTAGGGCTAGCAAATTTCTATTTTCTCTTCCCTTCCAACATTTCAGTTTTTGCTTGAGAAGTGAAATGAAATGGAGATGAATGAAGAGAATGGGATAAGCTAGAGCGTTAAGTGGAGATTGGGCTGAACCCAAACTCAAGCCCAAGTAGAAAAAGTAGCCAAAATTTCACTTACTCCAAACATATCAAAGATTATACTCAAAAAGATCGCAAACGCCATTTTGAAACCAATGGAGGTGGTTTCGAGTTACAATTCGGCCATTTGCAGAAAGTAACATTTCGGACCTTAATCCGACTAACGACGCTATATTTAAATAAAACATTTAAATATAAAATCGTTAAATATGCGGATTGTTACAATTTATTTGAAAAGTTAAAATCTTATTTAAAACATCTAATAAGGATAATAAAAGTATATTAATATATTTAAAAATATGTTGATAATCGTTAAAAAAACAACCAAATTTTATCATATTTTGTCAGTTTTGTATGCATTTTAAAATTAGAGATTTTGATATGAATTAAATATGATTTTAAAATATAAAGAGATATGTTTTAATTAATTTAAAAAGTTAGAAAGTTCATTTCAAAGTTTGGTTTACATCAATATATAGCTTAACAAAAAAGTCAAATTTTGACTGTAAAATTTGTCGACAAAAACACCGTTTTCAACCAAAACAAGTTGTCGTCAAGTTGTAGCAACTTGATGCAATTTCTAACATATAAATACAAGTTTACAAACTATTTGAACACTTTACATTTAGCACTAAAGACAAAAAGAGTTTACTTTTGAAAAATCTAAATAATAAAAAAAGTGTAAAAGTTATGATTTGATAAATTTAAATTTAATTAAAAACTTTATAAATAACATCATTAACTTCTCATCTCATTAATGAGATGTTATACTTATACATATAAAAGGACCAAAAATGTATGATTCAACAATTACAAGCCACAAGAAAGTGACACCTCTTTACCTCTTAACACACTCTTCCATAACCATCATCTCATATACTATTGCGAATCAAATCAAAGCTAATCAAATTCAAAAGTACACAGTTTATTTGTGTCATGTACCACCAAAATCTTCACTTATAAATACAACCTCAAACCTCATCATTTTCACTTCACTTTCCTTTCATAAAATTTCCAAAATCCTTCTCTTTCCTCCATTTCTCTTCTACCTTCAAGCTACCACCTCTAGATTACACATCATCACCTTACACCACCAAACCTGAGCCTAGCTTCCACCACCCATCTCTTACACCCACTAACCCTCGGCCATACCACCAAACCCAAGCACCTATAAGCCAAGCCAAGCCACCTACCCACCTCCTACATCCTCCTACACACCAAGGCCGAGCCTTACCCACCTAAACCCGAGCCTTACCCACCTAAACTCGAGCCCTACCCACCTAAACCCGAGCCCAAACTCCCCCTACCCGTCGTGTACAAGCCCTACCCGAACCCAAAGCCACATACCCAAGCCAATACTCCATATACCCAAGGTCGTTCCCTTCCAAAAAGCTCACGGGCAAACAAATAAAAAAAGAAAAAAAAGAGAAAAAAAAGAGAGAGGAAAACAAAAGTGGTTCGAAAAGAAAATAAGTTAAGGCGAGAATTCAAGACGTTCACAAAAAGTGCATATGTTCGAAAAGCACGTTAGCCTGCAAAAAGATTGACGTAGTGGATATGAAGGTGAGAAATTCTCATCGCTTTTAAAATTATATTTTGGTTATGATAAAACAATAACATTTATACCCTTATGACATATGAATGTTTATACCAATTTGATTGTAATTATGGATGTTTGATTGTTGGTTAGATGGTTGAATTGTGATAATGTGTTCCGTTTTGGTATTAATAGTTAATATTGGATTTGAAATCATATGTTATGTGATTGGTTGAATGGATTTTATGATGATGATATGGACATTGGTTATGTTCAATTTGATTTAATAATCCCTATGTTAATAAGACCATATTTAAGTAATACGAGATATTTTGAAAAAAAAAACAGTTTTCATTTCGAAGTGAAATTATAGTAAAATAAAAGAGAATTTGAAATTTGAAGAGAAATGGATTTGAAAAGCTTAAATTGAAACTAAGATAAATAGTGAAATTGAAATTGAAATCGATTTTGAAAAGTTGAAGTTGAGATTAAGCTTGAATTTAAGTTTAAATTGAAATTAGATTTGAAATCTAAGTTTTAAATAAATTTAATCTTAAGTTAGAATTGAAATTAGATTGAAATTAGAATTTAAAATTTAATATTAAAATAATGGGAATATAATAACATCATAATATGGAAATATTGAAAATATATTTTAATTATTTTAAAAGTGAAAATATTAATTTAAAATGCTTTGTAATGGTTTTATAAAAATTCCATTTGAATAAATTATTTCAAATATTGAAAAATAAGTTAAAACTAGGTGCGTCGCGCTACGGTAGTTCGCGATTTCGCGTCGAAAAGGTCAAATGAGTGTGTAGAGTGGAATATTTCTCGAAATTCTTCAAGCCAAGAAAATTCCAGAATATTATATCCATATCTTTGAAACGAAGAAAGAAAATAAAAATTTCGTTGAGTAGATTTTGATTTAAGTCCAAATCAATTTTCTAGAAAAATCGTGCTAATATAATTTAAATGACCATAACAGGGAATTAGTTTAAGTAAGTATTTTTAATTATGGAAAAATATGGAATAAGTTTTATACGTCTATTTAAATGATTTTAAAGAGATTTGGATTGAAAAATATGAATTATCGAATGTTTAAAAAGTCGATTTAATCAAATAATATTATATAGTACTTTCTGCAGCACTTTTATGCTGCGAATTGTATAAATTTTTATAGAGGAGTTTAAACATAACAATTTTTCTCAGAATCAATTGTAATGTTTTAAAAAGGATAATTAAGTGTTTTGAAAGATAATTTGGAATATATATATAAGTAATTCCAAAATAAAGTTGAAAATCTTAGTATGCGGAAACGACTAGTAATTTATCCCGCTTGTGAGATTTGGGGAGATAAAACAAGGTGTCTAACTAAGGTTAGGGATAGAGCAACCAGTGCCCTGAACTTACCTAGCCTATATTTACTTTTCTTGGGTGAGGTTGGAACATATCGAAAGGAAGGCCCGGATGCTCTTAAATAAAAAGATCGTATTGAGTTTCCAAAAATAAGATTGGTATTATCCAAAATTTAAGCAATCTCCAAAATGAATGATTTCTATGATCCTATTTACTAAAAAATATTTGCTAAGATTGATTTAGGGTTTAAGTATGAAAATTTGAGATATTTTCCAAAACAAAAGAATGAATTACTTGGAATTATTCTAAGTCAAAATAAATAGGTTTCAAAATCATCTGAAAAGAATTAAAGTGAAAAGAGACTAAGTAAATCCTGTATACTCATATTCGCTTTTTATCGATAATTGGATCTCGAAGGAACTGGGTTCGAATTCGGGTGATTCCTGTCCGAAAACCAATTCGAACCAATGTATAAGCTCGAATGTGAAGACATGTCGAAGATGATGATTATTGAAGATTGTGGATCTTCATAGCGTGAAGACTGCTTGTTGAACATGCTCTGGGTAGCTCCCATTATAGAGTAATTAATGGCAGTGGGCTTCTCATGACAGAGATTTTTCGGATTGCAAGGATTACTCGCCACTGGTGGTAGTAGGAGAGTGCCTTCGGTTTGTCCTGTTCCTATACAACTTGTATGGACGTTTGTCTGACACTGCATTTCTAATAATTACGTACATCGGTTTTTGCAAATATACATCAGTTTTGGCAGAGAAGGCAACTTCTCTTAGCTTAACACTCTCCTTGAGACCTATGAGCTTAAGGGTTGTATATTTATGGAAGGAATTAGTAGTTAACGAAAATGACAACGTGCCATTCAAAGATGTGATATGTGCTATACAAAAAGGTAATCGTTACCTCAAGCCTCATCAAACCGGAAATGACCGAAACAGAATTAGATGCAGCAAGGCTAAGTGGGTCATCCACAAGTAGGGTATGGTCATCCCCTTCTAGATATATTTCTTCCCGATATGACGTTCGGGATGTAAATTAATGCAGTGTTTGCTATGAGGGCCCTCGGATAAAGGTCGGTAACGACCGAGGGATGACATATTTGGTACTTTCTAGTTACATAGGTAGGCCGGTCTTGTGTTGATAGAGGTTCCTTTGTGTTGTTCCTCAGGGCATCCATCTAGAGATGTACCCACTTCATAAGGTAGATCCTTCACTTGGTCATTTGTATGGAAATCCATTCTCTAATAAGAACCTACGGTTTTGTTTGTAGAGCCTAGTATGCTGGAATTTAATAATGGTAACAATTTCAGCTAAAATTAATAAGTTTATTTCAAATGTTTTCAAAGAGATGTCATCAAAAATAATATCAAATGTTTTGATATAAAAGTGTTTCAATTATCATAAGGTAAAAACCCATATGTATTTATGTGTGGGCATGGTCTTATGAGATACTTTTTATTTTTAAAGGATTTCACCCTAAGGATGATATATGACACTGTCATTTATTATCGGGTTCTTCTCATGCTGGTTTATCAAGCGTGATCCGGGTATTTTCAATACTCAGGTCCGATTTGAGTAGTTTCACGTTTTGTCGAAGACGGTTGTAGTTTCCAGAGGAAGCTGGAGATATTCATCTACGAACGGACATATTCTATTATCCACTATACTTAGTGTTTTTTGGTTTGATGTTTATCAGTAATTGTAAGGACGGATGTTTATAACTGTCCAAGCTGAATTTAGGTTAGACTCTGATATTGTATTTTAAAGTTTTCCGTTGTAAAGATTATTATTGAAATAATATATATTATTCCATTCATGTGAGATTTTGTTCCGTCTTTATTTTCTTTCAACCCTTAATGATCCGCCTATTCGTGCAATTTGAGTTGGACATGTGTGGTTTATTGTCGATTCAAAGGGTATGGAAAAACGGGCCATTACATTCGTGTGATCTTTAAAAATGCATAACTTCTTCATACGAGGTCCGTTTTTGACGAAACAAATTACGTTGGATCCGTATTGATGGGCATTGCATTGCAGTGCTAGTTTGGAGTTGATTAGAGCTAGTGTGAATTTTGGGTAAAATTAAATGGATGTTTAATTTTATTTAGAATAAAACACTACAACTGCTATTGGAATCATAGTGAGTATAACTCACTCTTTCTGACTCACCGATATTTTTATGTAAGTCAAAAATAATTTATTTTATGTTGATTGATGATTGTTTAGATGACATATGATATATATATATATATTGATTGGTATTTGGAGATATTCCTTCCTATTAGAGTAGATGAGACCCTATACGTTCCCTTGTATGCGTGGATGACCCTTTGTACATGCGTCAACCTCGAAGTGGACATTGCACACATTTTCTAATATGTATATTTGTTGTAGGTGACAGGTTGTAGGGATCCAACTGGATTCCTCGCCAGTATTGATTTATTTACAAATATTGAGATATATGCTATTATCATGTGATATATAATGTTTTGGTTGCCATGATTGACGTATTTAGTGCTGTTGTAGCATTGGGCCTATTTTGGAAATTTTAAAACTATAAAGTGATGATTGCAAATTAAAAAGGATTTCAAGTGATTTTGAAAGTAGATGTTCTATTGAATTTTGAATTGTTAAGGAAATGGATTTATTTTTAATAAATCAAAAGTTATAATTTACATTATAAAAAATATGATTTTTGCAAAATAAAATCAGAATGTGATTTTGGGAATAAGGAATTGACTATTTGGTAAAATACTTTAAATTGAGATTTTTGAATTTATTATAAATGGTATGTATATAAGATTTATAAAATGGATATTTTATAAATCAAAATGAATGGATTTTATAAGTAAATAAGATTTATGAATTTGTGAAGTTATAAAGGAATGAATTGGCAAATAAATGATTTATAAGTAATTAACTTATAATTTGGTTTATTGGTAGGTAATTGAGGTATATATGTAATTGGTTAACAATAGGAATTTATAACTTGAAGTTTTTATTAAATATAATTGTGATTTATAAACATTGGTTTATAAATGTGATATCAATTCAAATTGATAAACTAGATACGGATTTTTATTAAAGGAATTTCATCCATGATTTTACACAGTGGATAATCCTTTAATTAAATTTGCAACAGTGATGAATTTGGTTAAGGTATTATATCCACGATTTTGGATGGTGGATAATTCTTTAATAAATGTGTAGAAATATTGGATTTGGTAAATGAACCGTATTCATGATTTTAGATAGTGAATAATATTTTAAATAAAATGGATTTTTGGAATGTGGTATTTTAAATGGTTAAAGATGTTTTAACACGTGTTAAGTATCGAATACATAGATTTCAACATTCATTGTTGAAATAGATGTTTTCGAGAAATAAGGAAATGATGGACTATAACACTGTTGTTATAGTAGATGATTTCTGAAAGGAAATGTTTTGTATAGTATATGGGATTTATATATCTATCTTATTTTTGAATTCCTATACTATTGATTTTGGGTTGTCGTAACAATGTTTTAAGAAAAATTCGTTTTGACTCAAATGAAAGATGTTTAAGAGAACATTCCTTACAGAATAAAATATATACTTGATCGTGATTTTAGTATATGTGATATTTTCTAAGTATTGAAAATAAATTTATTTGTGAATTACTTATTATTAAACAAGTATATGGAAATGTTTTCCAATATTGAAAAGTTGAAATGGTTTTGAGAATATACCTTTCGAAAGATAATTTGAAGTGAATATTTGGCAAGTGATTTAATTAATAAAAGATTAACTAAAAGGGCCTAGTGATTGTTATGGTGCTAAATATTTATTTGTTTGTATTGATAGTTAAACAACCGACTATCAAATTTGGCCGTTTTAGTTCCTCGACTTGATGTGGGAACTATTTAGTCGTACACTTAGTACGTAGCCTTCTGCATAGGCTTGATTATCATTTGTGTTAAGCATGTTTATTCGTGTAGTGTGGAGTATTACTCAAATCTATCTACCTTCCTTTTTTGCTCGAAGGATAGAAAGTTCAAAGTTGGAGACGTGATAAGTCTACGAGACTTAGTTTCTATATGAGTTTGAGAAATGCTTTTGCGTTATTGGTGCGAAGAGACCGAGATCAGATTTATTTGAAAACCACTTCGGACCAACGTCTATGCATTCGATTGTGCAAGTTATTGATAATATTGATATTTAGGATTTTCATAGTAAAGGACTGCTTGTTGATCGTTTGGGGTCAAAATCCCAATATACATATAGCTGTAGTGGTCTTTTCATTATGGAATATCCAATACAAGGACTACTCGCCACTAATCCTAGGGATTTCCCAACAAGATGTGGTAGGAAAATACCTTCGGTTTGCCATGTTCCTAGACAACTTGTATGGATGTTTGTCTTACGGTGAATTTCTAAAGATTACGTACATTGGTTTTTACAAACGTACATCAGTGGTGGCGGAGAAGGCAACTTCTCTTAGCTTAACACCCTCCTTGAGATGTATGAGCTCAAGGGTTGTATTTTTGTGGAAGGAAATTAGTAGTCAACGGAAATGGCCATGTGGAATTTAAAGTGATGTGATTGTGATATATGAAAGGTAATCGTTACCTCAGGCCTCATTAACCGGAAATGACCAAAACAGGGTTAGATGCAGCAAGGCAAAGTGGGTCGCTCCCAAGTAGGGTATGATCATCCTCTTCTAGATATATCTTTACATGCTATGACATCCTGCATCTGATTTTTGCGGTTTGTATGCTTAGAGGGCCCTCGAAAAATGTCAGTAACGACTGGAGGTTGAAATATTCGGTACCATCTAGTTATAGAGGTGGGCCGGTCTTGTGTTGGTAGAGGGCAGATGTTTTGTGCCTTCGGACATCCATCTAGTGTACCCATCGGAAGGTAGTCCCTTCACCTGGTCATTTGTATGGAAATAAAAACTCCACTACGTACCTACCATTTTATTTATAGAGCCTGGCATGCTAAAATTTAATAATGGTAACAATTTCGGCTATTTAGAATATTATTTGTATACTAAACACTAGTATAATATTAGATGATTTGATATGAAATGTTTTAGTTATCGTAAGGTAAAAACATATCCGTGTTTATGTGTGGATTTGTCTTACGAGATACTTTTTTTTTGATAAACGAAAAGTTTGGCAATTTAATAATATTCAGTTGAGTTTGTTTCTCACGCTGGTCTACCAGACTGATCTGGGCATTCTTCCCTTTCAATGCTTGGGTCAGACCGAGTATATTTACAGGTTCAGTTTTAGTACTTTTGGAGCTTCAACAGGAGAGCCGGAGATCTTCATTTACGTATACACGTATCGGTTTTGATTATTGATTATCCATTGTGCTTAGTTTTTGCATATTATCGCCAATTGTGAGGACATGTTATTATAACCGTCCAGTCTGATAACTCTTGATTGATTATTGTACTATGATTGATGTATGTATATACAGTTTCTGTTTTGTAAGATCATTGATATGATATTATAAATTTTCCGGTGCGATGTGAGATTCTATATTTTTCCGTTTGGTTCTATCTTCTCTATTTCTTCTCTTCTCTTCTTCTCTCTTCTTTTCTTTCTGTTGACTTTCCATCGGTCTGTGCTTTTTGGGTCGGACATGTGTGGTTTATTTTCGATTCAAAGCGTATGGATTCGCGGGCTGTCACATTTAGTATTAGAGCCAGGTTTCGATCTTGGGACCTGTAGGGTTATGGGCCCACCACGCTTCCGCTGTGCTTTATATTCATGTGATCTTTAAATTGACAATCATCAATCATCAATAATATCATATCCTGTAAAATTAGATCTTTAAATTCGTGTGATATAAAATGGTTCGTAAATAATATTAGTGTTAAAAGAAATATACCGAGTAAAAAGATTGTAGGAAGACTTTTTTATAAAGATAAATAATATTTTGAGTGAAAAATGGTTTCTTTGGAATGTATCCCTTTAATAAAAACTATTTGGGAATAAATAATTAAACGGACTATATAAAAAAACACCTTTATAAAGTGTTTGAGCTTAAGATAAAAGTTTGTGAAAGTTTTGAGGATGAATAAATACATATGTTATATACAGATCATCTCATCACACAATTTTGATCTAAGATTCGAGTTCTAAACTTTGATGTGTTTACACTGGTCCGAAAAAAGATTTATTACTCGATTCTTGACGATGAACATTGAAGAGGATATTTGGTTAGGTACTTTAGTTTTCTATCGTAGTTGAGTACTACCAAGGAAAGCAAAGGTTTCCGAGCAAAGAGCCTGATTGAAGTCCGCACTAGAGGATCAAGGGCTCGATACTAGTTCGGATATAAAGTTGTGTATTCAAATAACAGATCGAATAAGAGATTTCATATGGATGATCTGTGTATATTATATGGAATTAATTTTAAAGATAAATGTTTAGGTAAACTTTTGTTTGGGTAATTTCAAGGGAGAAATTCTTTTACGTATAGGAGGATGTAACGAAGCAGAATTTGACCATTTAAAATATACTGTTTAAAGTGATTTTAAATATAAAATATGTATGGTTATATGATTCGAACAATACTAGATAGGATTTGAAAAGGAAAGTATATATGTTAACGCTAAAATTTGAACGCTAACACCCCGGTGTATAAAGTGAGATTGTGAAAGCACCACCCGACAACTCGGGAACAGATTATAAGAAGATAATAGTGAAAAAGTAGTAGACAACAGCAATTTTATAGTGGTTCGGCTCAAGAGAAAGCCTACGTCCACTTTGAATATCTTTATTGACAATTTGATTACAAATCAATGCAGTTACACTTTGATTACAACACACTTTGAGTTTCAAGTGACTTAGAACAAGTAGTCTAAACTTCAATGTCGATCCAAATCTTTGAACATATGTTAGACATGTTTGATTTCTTCGTGAAGTTCCTTGAAGGTGTTGAAGTAGTTCAGAATGCGGCAGAGTAACGGCGCTTGAAATGAATGAGCCAAAAGTCCCTTGAATGTTGGAGGTGGCCATGTATTTATAGGCAAATTTCTGGGCTGGAATTGTTAAGTCATGAGTCGTGACCGACTCAGAATGAACCGTGACCGACTCACATGCCACGAGTCAGCAAGCAGTGGCATAGATGAAATGGCATTGAGCTTGTTCCTTGTATGCTTAGGTCGCCAGTGACTTATGATAGGTCGTTAGAAACCCTGAGTCGTTGGAAACCCTGAGTCGGTCTACCCCATAAACCACTAACTAGTTAAACCACTCTGCTCTTCTAAGGCATTAACTCGTTGAGTTGTTGGTCCACTGAGTCGTTACGAACCTTGAGTAGATGAGTCGGTCCAGTCCTTGAGTAGATGAGTCGGTCCAGTCCTTGAGTAGATGAGTCGGTTCAGTCCTTGAGTCGTCTCGTATGAGCCGTGAACTTCGTTGAGTCGGTAACTCAATGAGTCGGCCTGTATCATGAACCGCTAACCTCCATGAGTCGTTCCATTCCTCTAAGTTGCCTTGAGCCTTAGCTCGTCAGCCAATTGAGTCGCTACCAGTTGAGTCGGTCCTTTCCTTAAGTTGCTGAAGCCCCTTGAGTCGTAAATCCAATGAGTCGTTAAAGACCTTAAGTGGATGGGTCGGCCCAAGTTTCATCTCGTTGGCAGAACAGGGTTAACATTTGCCCCTCGAAGTACACGCCTAAGTCGTAGGTCGTGTGCTTCGACTTATCTTAACTCGTGCGCCGACTCAAACTCTACTGCCCAACGTTATAAAAACCTGAGTCGTTCAGCTTAGTCGTGTTTTGCGTTTTTTGTCTAAGTTGTTTTGTGAGTTTTTTATAGATTTTGATTTTTTTGATCATTGATTTTTTTGTATGTTAGTGTTTTGTAGTGAGATTTTGATTTGTTTAGGTTTAATGTTTTGTTTTTGATTTTGTTTCTTTTTTTATGTGTATTTGTTTTGTTTGTTGTTTGTTGTTGTTTTGATTTTTGAGTTGAGTTTTTTGTTCATCAATGGGCTTAGGGTTATCTGTTCTGATGGTTTACGATTCGAGACAGTTTAGCGGTGCGATAGAGCTAGGATTGTTGATTGAGAGCTTATTGGGTTAATGGGTTAGAAGGTAACCTGGTTAGGAGTTAGGTGATTACTTGGTCAGATTGATTCGAATACTGCTTTAGGTACGACTCGGTCATTTTTGTATGATCCAACAACCATGATCCGACCCAACATGCTCCACGGCCTAAGCCTTGAGTCGTGGCCGAGATACGACTTACGACTCACGACTTACGACTTACGTCTTACGGCCTAAGCCTTGAGTTGAACCAGAGCTTCTCCCTTTTTATACGACTTACGACTTAGGGCACTGCCGACTCAAAATTTTTGAGCCGTTGCCGAGTTAGGACTTGCGTGAATTCTGCTCGAACTTTGAACCATTGCATAAACTTTGAACTGTTGAATTTTATTGCATTCATTCACAGGTTATTTTGACTTGCAGGCTAACAATCTGTTCAATACAACATTCACAGAAAACTGGGACGAATATACTGTCATCGACTGCCCATATCAAATGACAGATTAGTTAATAACAGATAATTAACTTAAACAAATCGTGTGAACGAAGTGCTATCGATTTCAAGTAGAATATTAAAGCAACACTGAAATAGTCAATTGAAACTGACCAGCCTGCACTAATATTATGCTTGAACTTTAAATTAACAAGTTCTGAAATTACCATAGTCGATCAATAGTCAACCAGTTTAATTCCAGTTATATTTACTTGTTATTTTCATTAGTTCTGCACAACACTTCACACTTTTAGGAAACGTGCACCTTCGCATTTGAACATCCAGTTGCTTGTGTAGAATGACATCTCAACAAGAAGAACCGATGGGCCAGGCTGAAGATGTCTTCCCAGTAGCGAACCTGTTGGATAACCCTCCGGAGAGAACTCCCACAACTCTGAATCAGCGGGTGTTTAACCAATTGCTCATCCAGTTTGGTATTGCCGAAGCTGATGCCTTACTGCCGGGGCCAAATGATACTGCAGATAGGCCCCCTTCTGGCTTCATTGCTGTCAATCGCCAAATGTGCTTGAGCGGTGCCATACCACCTTTTAATGATTTCCTTCAGCAGTTCCTGCTTCGATTATCTATCTCTCCATTCCAATTGCACCCCAATGGCCATGCCATTCTGATGGGGTTATGTGTGCTATTTAGTAGAGTTCTGAGTCGATTACCGAGCTTTGAGGAAATCTGCTACTTCTTCTCATTCACAAAAATTAAAGATCATCCCTCTATCGTAGTTATAAGGAGTGCTCGAAACCGCAAACTCATCACCGATCTTCCTGAAAGCGTTCATGGATTTCTAAATCAGTATTTCTTTGTTTGCTGCCCTCCAGGGTTTTATGCCATCTGGAGAGTAGGAAGTAAGATTTTTCTGTTTTTATTTCTCCATTCTTGGGCTTTTCGAAATCTGAGTTGCTAAATGCTAACTTGGCTTCTTTTTTTTTTCTTTCTGTTTTAGCACTTCCTCCTCCCTCTAGAGATCCATGCTATAAACAAATTTTTGAGAGATTGAACGCCGTGGCGGCAGAAGAGAGGAGTATAAAGTTTTTGTTAAATGACGGATTTTTACACCAATATGGGCTTCTTCATTCCTCTCGCTTCACTCAGCTTCGTGAAGTCCCAACTGAAATTCCCGATTCTCCGACGGAAACCTCTGATGCCCCGGCCTCTACTAAAGAGCATATGCAGGGAGGAACCTCTATAGAAACTCCACTAGTGAAGTGTTCAATTCCGAAGGATGTTGCGGGGCCGTTTGACAAGTCTGCACTTGCCCCAGTTATCGAAGAGGAAGAAACTCCACGATTTTTCGGAAGATCTGCTGACAAAGGAGTTGAGAAAGCCAGTCCCAAAAAACATGATGGTGATGATGTTTTCGAGGGATTGAGCGATTTAATTGTGACTTCTCAAGAACTTTTCAAAGATGATGTTTCCAAAACTATCTCTTATGTAATTGAGGCGACATCTTCTCTACAACAAATGTCAACTCCTTCCACACAAGTTATCACTACCTCTATTCCACAGAGTGGTCTGTAACTTGATGCGCGTAGTTTACACGTTACACAACACTTTGGATTTTTCAGCACTTCTACGCATTCATCTTCTTATACTTTAAAGATTTCTAAAGTTTATTATTTTTATTCCAGATTCTCCAATGGGGCGCAGTAGTTCATATTATGATGATTTCCAGCGCTACGGGAGGCGGAGTCAATATGATTATAGGCGTCACCTCCCCTCTTACAGAGAATCGGATGAAGAGAGGGCCATCAGGAAAGCAGACGAGAGACGAGCATATGAAGAACGTCACCGAAGAGAGCAAGAAAGACATGACCCTCCCCACAGAGATGATGATACCCAAAAAAGAAAGACTCACGATGAGAGAGGTAAAGGTCATATGGAAGATTCTTCTAGCAAGCGGGCTAAACTTACTGAAGAAACAATGCCGACAGTTTCTCAAAATGTTCCTGCTGAATCTCCTGCCCCCGTTCGTTCCGACATTCAAACAATCATCAACCGGCCCGCATACCAAGTTGGGCAAGGTCCTCCCACTCTTCAAAGTCGATTCTCTCAGTGGTGCCTGAGAGGGGTTCGATTTGATCTCGACTTGGTTCCTCTCGACAAATCGGCTATGCTGCGAAATCTTGATTCTGTCAGGACCGGTATTGAAAGAATGTCAAATTGGCAAAAACTTGTCGACGAGCTTCAGAGGGTTAACCGAGCCAATCTCGAGGCCATGCTCACAATGGAGAACGATAAGGCTGAGTGGCAGAAGACTCTCGAACAGCATGACGCCGAAATGAGAAGTATTGCTTCCTATAATGAAAACCTGGAAGCGGAAGTAGAAAAGCTTAAGGAAGAATTAGCTACTTCGTCTACTCTCTATTCTCAAAAGGAGAGCATGCTTCAGCAACAAGTACGAGATGCGCATGCCAGTCAAAGGGCAGTCGAAGATAAGCTTACACACAAGGAGAAGGTCATAGAAGAATATCACGCTGAAACTTTACAGCTGCGAGAACAGACCGGCTCTCAAAGCTTGGAGATAGAGATGTTAAAAGCTCGACTTGCTACGGTCGAAAAGGAGCGTGACGAGGCTGTTGCTGGTAAACTCGCGACCGAAGAGGCCCATCAAGCAACCAAAGCTGACATTAGCTCCACATTATTTGATTTTTATCTGCACAGCATTTTGGGGCGTGGCAGCCTTGCCTTTCTAGGCCCTAAGTATGAAATTACACTAGCTGAAGTTTGGGAGGCAGCACTCGATATGCTGGGTGGTAAAGGTGCTGGCTACGCTGAGACAGCTCTTGAAGAGCATTATCTCGATGATGATGCTCGCGCCGCTCTTGCCAAGGGAAAAGAGCAACTCGCCAGAGTACGGGCCGGAATGGCGGAAGGGGAGCGTTCTGAAAAAGAAATACCACCTACCACTTCTGAACGTCCTTTAGTTTCTTCCGAAGTTGACATTACAGGTTCCAGTGCTCATTCGCTGCCTCCTACAAGAACCGGGGTAATTACCCCTACAGATGATGAGGCTTTGGAGGATATCGGGGCTCAAAATTATGAGATTGAACTAACGAAGCAAACATCTTCAGGTAATTTTGACATTGGTCCGATTCAGGTGGATTGCTTGCTTGCTCCTCAAAAGTTTGATGAGCTTCTCGATTACTTCTTGAATCTCGACGAACCCATATCTCCCTTCTTTCGGGGAGATACTAATATTTTTAATTTCTCTTCTTCTGCAGTTGAAACACCAAGTGCTGTGCAGACTTCACTTCCTCCGGTTATCCCTCCTCCGTCTCTTCAGGTGACTCCTCCTTCTGCTTCACAGCCCGGGTCACAAGAGGAGCAGATTGAGGCTTTTCATGGCTTGGATGACCCTATCGCTTCGCAAGAGCAGAAAGACGAGGGACTTGAAGGAGGCGAGATCTCTCCGGAGCGGACTCCTTCTGATGACGTAGTTTTGTCCGCTCCTGTTACTCCAGGGAGTGAGTCTTCTTCGAAGAGAAGAAAGAAGCATGGAACATCGAAGAGGAGGGGGAAGAAAATCATCACTACTGAAGAGGAACCGGAAGTTGCACCGGTTGCACCTCCCTCTCCTTCTTCCCTTATGCCTATAGATAGACCTGAAAAACTAATCATTCGGCCAGGCAAAGGGTCCAAAGGTGGTAAGAAGAAGTGAAGAGTCGGGCTTCGGGCTTTTTGATTCCTTTTTTGTGTAATGGTCGGATGTTGTGCAGGCACCGGCCCCTGCTTTTTTTTTATTTTGAAACCTGTATCTGCAATTGAATAAAATGATCCTTTATTTGTATAGACTTTTGTTTGAATTTGAGAATGCATTTATTATTCATTTTTGCACAAGTTTATTTATATGATATTGCGGTGAACTTGTGGTATGTTGCTTGAGCGTATTTTACCGATATAGCTATACCATTTTGTATGTAACTATACCATGTTGCCCCCATACCATAAGCTTGCTGCAATATTTTATACTTTGTGGGGACTTGCACTCTTATTTTCTGAAGAGTAATTACTTCATTCTTGAAGAAATTTTTCGTAGAGTACGACTTCCTTCACATAAGTTTTTACGCTTTGTCCTTCGAAGAAGTCACTTTTTTTTTACTTATGTATGCATTTTGCCAAGTGAATTCTTCTATGTGGTGAAGCGGGCCTCTGAAGGGCACTTTAACTTTCTTCCGCTTTTTTTTTTTTTTTTTTTTTTTTGAGAAAGGTTATTTTCCGGAATAGGTAAATCACTCTTCCTTTGAAAGTTAAAGTATGCCCTTGATGAGGATATATTTTTTTAAAATAGAAATTTGTACTTCTGAGGAGGGAATTTTCACGTTTCAACACTTGGAAGTTTTATTTCAATCTTGGTGAAACGTGTACCTCCAAAGAGTTGTGCCTTCGAAGAAAGCCTTTTCACGTTTCAACACTTGGAAGTTTTATTTCAATCTCGGTGAAACGTGGGCTTCCGAAGAAGTCTTTCTTTTTGATTGTGTCCCCGGGAGGGGGTTGTACCTCTGAGGAGGGATTTTTCACGTTTCAACACTTGGAAGTTTTATTTCAATCTTGGAGAAACGTGTACCTCCAAAGAGTTGTGCCTTCGAAGAAAGCCTTTTTACGTTTCAACACTTGGAAGTTTTATTTCAATCTCGGTGAAACGTGGGCTTCCGAAGAAGTCTTTCTTTTTGATTGTGTCCCCGGGAGGGGGTTGTACCTCTGAGGAGGGATTTTTCACGTTTCAACACTTGGAAGTTTTATTTCAATCTTGGTGAAACGTGTACCTCCAAAGAGTTGTGCCTTCGAAGAAAGCCTTTTCACGTTTCAACACTTGGAAGTTTTATTTCAATCTCGGTGAAACGTGGACTTCCAGAAAGGTCTTTATTCTGTTTTGCATTTCAACTTTGGTGAAGTGAAATTCCGAAGAGCGGCTATTACACTTCAACTCCTGGTGAAATGTGCCTCCGAAGAGGTGTTTATTTTGTTTGCATTTCAACTCTGGTGAAGTGAAATTCCGAAGAGCGGTCGTAACACTTCAACTCCTGGTGAAATGGGCCTCTGAAGAGGGCTTTTATCTTGTTTGCATTTCAACTCTGGTGAAGTGAAATTCCGAAGAGCGGTTGTTACACTTCAACTACTGGTGAAATGTGCCTCAGAGAGGGTTTTCATCGCCTGGAAGTTGCTCTCTCATGGTTGGAGGGTCATGACTCCTCCAATCTTTTTTGTTGAGTAGAGAACTTTCTTTTTTCGTGGCGTATGACCCATTAGAGGTCTTTATCCTCCGAAGAGTTGTGCCTCCGAAGAGGACTTGTGCTGCCGATGATGGCTTTGGTTGTTCCCTTGTCCACTTGCTTATGCCTTTTCAGCGATCCTCCCCCCTTATTTTTTTTTTACAAGTAACTTGTTTAATCCAAGGAAGTGTACTTCATTGTCAGGCAAGTTCGTGAGAACGAGCGTTAGCTTCTTAATTGGATGTTTGTTTGTTCAAACGATCTCAATTTATTAGCAAAGGCCCATTTCTATCGAAATCATAAGCCGTTCAATTGAAGTATTTCCTATCTAGGATTTGAATTCGGAGCTTTTGTGACTTGAAATTTGGCGAGAATCACTTGGTCTTATTATGTGCAAGTTTCACTTCCATTGTCTGCAAAAATTTAAATCAACATTTCAGCAATACATTCTATGTACTTTTTATATCGAAAATAAAGCAAACATGTAATAATAATAAGGAACACAAGATTTATAGTGGTTCGGCCAGGAAATTGGGCCTACATCCACTTTATATTTTTTCATTATTTACTTGCATCAGTTTTACAATTGCCTTCAATTACAAGAATCATACATTCATAATTCTTTTTACAATATTTCAACAAAATTTTCAAGTAAAGTATGGACGCAAATGATTGCTGTTCCATGCCCTTGGAATTTGATCTCCTTCAACAGTAGTGAGTTTGAATGTGCCGTCAAGAAGCTTCTGACCTATGACATATGGCCCTTCCCAATTTGGCCCAAACACACCTGTCGCTGTCATAATTCTCTTCAGGACTAGGTCTCCAATCTCAAAGCTGCGTTGGCGAACTTTGGAGTTGAAATGTCTGGCTATCCTTTGTTGATGAGCTGCAATTCTGAGATTAGCCTCATCTCTTTTTTCATCAAGGAGATCTAGCGCTTCAAGCTGTAGCTTTTCGTTTTCTGCTTGATTAAAATGGATTCTTCTATGTGAAGGGACCTCTATTTCTACCGGGATCATTGCCTCTGACCCGTATGCCAATGAAAACGGGGTGTGCCCAGTCGCAGTTTTGTGAGTGGTTCTGTATGCCCATAGTGCCAGTGGTAGCTTATCGACCCAACCACCTTTTGCTCTTTCAAGTTGCTTCTTGATGGTTGACTTAATAATTTTGTTCACGGCTTCCACTTGCCCGTTTGCCTGCGGATGAGCCACTGCTGAGAAACTTTTCCGGATTTTGAATCGCTTGCAAAAATCTTGGAATTCTTCACTTTCAAACTGAGTACCATTGTCTATAATTATTTTTTGAGGCACACCGTATCTGCAAATGATGTTTTTAGTCACAAAACTTATCATCTTCTTTGAGGTGATAGTAGCCAGTGGTTCAGCTTCTGCCCACTTAGTAAAATAATCTACAGCAACAATGGCATATTTAATCGCAGATTTGGCAGTTGGTAACGGTCCTACAAGGTCTATCCCCCATATTGCAAACGGCCATGGACTGACCATCTGTGTGAGTTCAGTGGAAGGTGCTCTAGGAATTTTGGCGAATCTTTGGCATCTGTCACATTTTCGGGAATACTCTGCTGCATCTCGATTAATTTCTGGCCAAAAATATCCGTATCGGAGAATTCTCTTTGCTAATGTTTGGCCACCTGAATGATCACCACATTCTCCACCATGTACCTCTGCTAGGATTGCTTTGGACTCTTCCCTAGATACACATCGGAGTAATGGCATTGAGAATCCCCGTCTGTATAATCGGCCATCCTGGATTATGTATCGAGAGGCTTTTCTCAGTAGCTTTTGTCGTTCTTTTGAGTTCCCTGGTAAGGATCCATTGAGCAGATATTCTATTATCGGAGTCATCCATGATTCTTGCTCTTGAGACATGCTCATGATCCAATCAATGTCCATCTCATCAATGCTAGGAGTCGACAGGACCTCCACTGGAGTTAACCCCAGAAATTGAGCTTCGCCTGTGCTAGAATACTTTGCGAGAGAATCTGCTTTCATGTTTTCTTCTCGAGGAATGTGACTTATCATGTAATGATCGAAATCACCCAGGAATTCCCAAGCCTTTAACAAGTACGCGGGCAAATTTCCCCCTTTTGCTTGGAATTCCTTTTTGACTTGGCATACGATAAGCTGAGAATCACTGAATATTTGTAACGCTCGGATGTTTAATTCTTTAGCAATCCTTAAGCCAGCGATAAGGGCTTCGTATTCTGCTTCATTGTTTGTTGAAGGAAATTCCAATCTTAGCGCATAGCATAATGATCGGCCTTCAGGGGTCTCAAGTACAACTCCGGCTCCAGAACAGTAGTCGTTTCTCGCACCATCAACATATAACTTCCATTGGATTGGGGAATCGTTGACCACCTCTTCCTCACTGTTACCCTTATCTGTGAATTCTGCGATGAAATCCGCTAAAGCTTGTCCATTGATTACTTTTCGGGGATGATAAGTGATGTCATACTGATTGAGTTCAATATTCCACTTTAGAAGGCGACCCGAAGTCTCAGGGTGAAACAGGACTTGCTTTAAAGGTTGATCAGTGAGGACTCTGATAGGATGAGCTTGAAAATATTTCCTCAACTTCCTAGATGCAATTAGTAGGCAATAGGCGAGTTTTTCCAATTTAGAGTAATTCATCTCTGCCCCAGTGAGTCTTTTGCTGATATAGTAAACTGGATGTTGAATCCTTTTGTCTTCTCGTATCAGCGCTGCACTTAAAGCATGAGATGATACTGCCAAGTATATAAGTAGATCCTCGCCATCGCCAGGCCTAGAAAGTATTGGAGGCGTTTCCATATGGCGAATCAATTCATCAAAGGCTTTTTGGCATTCGGGAGTCCAATCGAAGTTTTTCTTTCCTTTCTTTAGGGCGTCAAAGAATGGGATGCATTTATCTGTGGCTTTGGAAATGAACCGACTCAAGGCGGAGACCTTTCCATTGAGACTTTGCAATTCCTTCTTTGTTCTAGGGGCTTTGACTTCTTTCAATGCAGTAATTTGAGCTGGACTGGCCTCAATGCCCCTAGCGCTCACGATGAAACCTAAAAACTTGCCGGATTCCACTCCAAATGAACATTTCAAAGGATTGAGCTTCATTCTGTATTTTCGGAGGACTGCGAACATGTCCGCTAAGTGTTCTATGTGATCCACTGCTTTCTTAGACTTTACTAACATGTCATCGATGTAGACTTCCATAGTCTTGACTAATTGCCGTTTGAACATAGCATTAACAAGTCTTTGGTATGTTGCCCCTGCATTCTTTAGCCCGAAGGGCATAACTCTGTAGCAGTAAAGACCAGTGTCGGTGATAAAGCTCGTATCCTCCTGATCTGGCTCATGCATCATGATCTGGTTATATCCGGAGTAAGCATCCATAAAAGATAACAATTCGTGTCCCGCTGTTCCGTCTACCAGTTGGTCGATTCTGGGTAATGGGAAGCAGTCTTTGGGGCAGGCCTTGTTTAGATCTGAAAAATCGATGCATACTCTCCATTTTCCGTTGGCTTTCTTAACCAGCACTGGATTTGAAACCCAATTCGGATAGGTAGATTCTTTGATAAAATTATTCTCCATGAGCCGATCAACTTCTTCTTTTAATGCCGCCGACCTTTTTAGACCTTGAGTTCTCCTTTTCTGTTTCACAGGTGTAAATTTTGGATCAATATTTAGAGCATGCACTGCAACTTCTGGGGATATTCCGCACATATCGACATGAGTCCAAGCAAAAACATCCAGATTTTCCTTTAAAAAAGATATTAAGATATTCTGAATTGACACATTAAGTTGTGAACCCACATTCAACACCTTGTTTGGGTCCTTTGGGTCAACAGGTATTGGTATTGTCGTTTCCACTGGTACCACTCTATTTTCCCCTGTACTGACTTTTCTAGGGTCCATCTCTTTCCTTGCTCCGCTGTGCTCGCCAGTGCAGGGTCCGCCCTGTAATTGCTACAAGGCTGGTTCTTTGATGCGGACTGGGGCTGCCGCATTCTTTCCCATTTCTCTTTTTCTGGTTTCTCTTAGCTCTGTCAGATAACACTCTCGCCCAGCATTTTGATCCCCTTTTATAACTCCCACTCCATTGTCTGTAGGGAATTTAATAGTGAGGCACCACGGGGCAAGAACAGCTTTGAACGCTACCAGAGTTGGACGACCAAGGAAAGCATTGTAAGAAGAAAATTCGTCGACAATCACAAAAGTTTGCTTGCGGACCACTTTTCTCTCTCCTTCTCCAAGTTCCACAAACAAATCAATGGTTCCTACCGGCTGTTTTGGCTCCCCAGTGAAGCCAGCAATTTTCTGCGATGAGGCTTGCACATCAGCCATAGGGATCTTCATTTGGTCGAATGTTTTCTTGAAGAGGACATTGCAGGATGCGCCACAATCAATGAGAACTCTTCTGACAATAGCTGGCCCGATACCAGCCGAGATGACTAAAGGATCCAAGGTAGGAGCTTCAATACCTGCGGAATCCCTAGCTTTGAACACAATATCATCATCAAGAGTTCTTTGTTGCTTCAAGGACGTAGCACCTTCCAAAACGAATACATCTTCCTCGGTCGGTACATACTTTAAAGCTCGGGTATACCTTTCCATCTCACCCCAGCTTCTGCCTGTTGGGTGAGGTCCTCCTGTAATGACATTGATAATGGGCCTTCCAGATTCATGCCCTGCAGCCTTCTCACTCGTCCTAGGCTGATGAGTAGGAGCCTGTTGCCCCTGACTAGATGAAGCAGGATTGTTGCTATTCTTTTTCACAAATTTTTGCAGTTTGTTTTCCCTTAGCAACTCTTCAATCAGATTTTTCAACTGGCGGCATTCGTCGGTCTCATGACCGGGTTGATTATGGAAGCGGCAGAACTTCCCACTCTGTATAGCCTTTTCCCGGTCCTTAGAGGAGGAGGTTTAGGAAAGTCAACAGAATCTTTAGTTGCAAGGTAGATACGTTCCGGCGTATCTGATAAAGGAGTATATTCTGATGGCTTGAAGGATCGGGGCTTCTTCAGATTACTCTGCTTCTTCCCATTGTTATTTTCCCTTTTTTGCCCTACAGATTCATTCTTGCATGGAGCAACAGTGTTATCTTCATCTTTTTCCAACACTGCCTTTACCGGTATGGGACGGCTTTCTAAGCGTACGAATTCATCTGCTTTTTTATAGAATTTTTCAATGGAATTTGGTTCCTTCATGTTTAGCCATTTCCCAAATTCGCTCGACTTGTCAATACCCTTCATTAGATAAGTCAATATCATTCGCGGTTCTGAATTGTCCACCTCAGCTAGCGCTATATTAAAGCGGTTTAAGAAAGATCTGATGGTCTCTCCTGGATTCTGCTACAAACTTGATAATGACATGATATCCTTGGCCTTTGAGGCGTATAGTCTGAACTGCTCCTTGAATTTCTGGGTTAAGTCAGAAAACTGATCTATAGATCGGACTGGAAGTTTGGTGAACCAAAGCAGAGCTACACCTTCGAGGTACATAGGAAAATATCGGCACTTTATTTCATCAGAGGCTCTGGCACCTGTCATGTGCCAATCATACTTGTATAAGAATTCGTTCGGATCACTTGTCCCCTTGTAAGCTGGAATGGTTGGAGGGACAAACTTCCTTGGGAATTCAGCCTTTAAGATTTTCTCAGTAAATGGAGTTTTACTTGGGGCGAAACCCCATTCTTTCTCGTCTTCAATCCTCTGCATACTCTCTTTCATAATTTGTCGGACCATTCCAGAAAGATATTCCTCATCATGTCGAGTTCTAGATCCACCAACTTCTGGAACTATTTGTTCAAAGGGGCTAGCAGCCCTTTCAGGAGCATTTCTTTCTTCAGCATCATGAATGTTGCCAGCAAAATTCCTTTCATTGCCTGCCGGTTGACGGTTTGCCCCAAGCAAATCATTCAACCTATTCAGAATTAGGGCATTCTGGGCATTCTGAGCCTCGAATTGTGCATTTGGGGCATTTATCTGTTGGTTCAGCCCTAAGATTGCAGCATCCAGCTCTGCCTTTTTAACTCCGACACCTGGAGTGGCTTGATTCGATATAGGGGAAGCGGAGGTTCCCTCTTGAATATTCCCAGATCTGACCGATCTACTTTTCCTTCCAGGAGCCATAATCTCGGATAGACTTCTGGTTTTCAAGGAAATTCTCTCTACAAACCTCTGTGAAGCAATGATGATAACTCGCCTGAGTTCGATTTCTCAGTGAAAGCACCAAAATGTTAACGCTAAAATTTGAACGCTAACACCCCGGTGTATAAAGTGAGATTGTGAAAGCACCACCCGACAACTCGGGAACAGATTATAAGCAGATAATAGTGAAAAAGTAGTAGACAACAGCAATTTTATAGTGGTTCGGCTCAAGAGAAAGCCTACGTCCACTTTGAATATCTTTATTGACAATTTGATTACAAATCAATGCAGTTACACTTTGATTACAACACACTTTGAGTTTCAAGTGACTTAGAACAAGTAGTCTAAACTTCAATGTCGATCCAAATCTTTGAACATATGTTAGACATGTTTGATTTCTTCGTGAAGTTCCTTGAAGGTGTTGAAGTAGATCAGAATGCGGCAGAGTAACGGCGCTTGAAATGAATGAGCCAGAAGTCCCTTGAATGTTGGAGGTGGCCATGTATTTATAAGCAAATTTCTGGGCTGGAATTGTTAAGTCATGAGTCGTGACCGACTCAGAATGAACCGTGACCGACTCACATACCACGAGTCAGCAAGCAGTGGCATAGATGAAATGGCATTGAGCTTGTTCCTTGTATGCTTAGGTCGCCAGTGACTTATGATAGGTTGTTAGAAACCCTGAGTCGTTGCAAACCCTGAGTCGGTCTACCCCGTAAACCACTAACTAGTTAAACCACTCTGCTCTTCTAAGGCATTAACTCGTTGAGTTGTTGGTCCACTGAGTCGTTACGAACCTTGAGTAGATGAGTCGGTCCAGTCCTTGAGTAGATGAGTCGGTCCAGTCCTTGAGTAGATGAGTCGGTTCAGTCCTTGAGTCGTCTCGTATGAGCCGTGAACTTCGTTGAGTCGGTAACTCAATGAGTCGGCCTGTATCATGAACCGCTAACCTCCATGAGTCGTTCCATTCCTCTAAGTTGCCTTGAGCCTTAGCTCGTCAGCCAATTGAGTCGCTACCAGTTGAGTCGGTCCTTTCCTTAAGTTGCTGAAGCCCCTTGAGTCGTAAATCCAATGAGTCGTTAAAGACCTTAAGTGGATGGGTCGGCCTAAGTTTCATCTCGTTGGCAGAACAGGGTTAACAATATACAAAAGTAATAACATTTGCCTCTATCGACAAAAGTGACAAAATGCTGATTTTAGAAAAGTAAGTTTCATTGGTTAAATAAATTATTTTAATTTATTCATGAGTATTTATATTTTTATATAGCATTATACAAATTTATTTTTAAATTTGGTTTACATAAATAAATAGATTAACTAAAACGTCATAATATGACCGTTAAACATTTTGTCGAAAATCAACGTTTTGTCGATTAAAAGTTGTCGCAACGTCGTCGCACGTTTATTTTCTTATATAGGAACATATATTCAAATAGTGTAAGTATTAATCAATTAACTAAACATGTTTACTTTTACTAAATAAGATTATAACTTCTAGTAGTCATTGGTAAAAGTAAGAATTGACAAAAGTAAGAAAAAGTAAACATCAAATCGCGTCAAATCAATGCCAACATAATTATGATATTCTTTACTTAATCTTCAAATGACTAAAACATAAAGTAAGGATGTGAAATTTGATGTAAAGTATTGAAAAAGTGGAGATTGTTTTAGGTTTAAGTGTGGTTGGTTTGGTAAATTGGTAAGAGGTTATTTTGGTAAATTTACCACTTCTTTCTTTTTCTATAAATACCCACCTCTTTTCACTTTCATTCACATTTGTTCTTCTTCTTCATTTCTCAAGATTCTTTACCTTATTCCTCTTCTTCCTCTTATCTTTAATGGCATCCAAGCCATAAGAAAAAATTAGGAAGAAATAATGTCAAAATATTTACAAAATATTCAAAAGAAATCAATGTTTATTCTCTTCAAATAAAACTCCTCTTTTCTTTACATTTTACCTCTTCTTCTCTCGGCCATAACTTCTTCAATGACGAATAAAAATACAAAATTATTTTGTTTAAATCATGTATTTTTGGAGTGGCTAAAACTTTTATGTTGACCACTTTGTCTCATTCTAAAGGTAACCATGTCAAAAATCCACTTCTTTCACGTGCATTTACCAGCCCAGATTTTAAGCCAAAGAATAGGCTATTTTATTTTGATCATAAGTTGATAATATCCAATCCAAATTAAGAATTTTTTTAAACCATATGAAATTCCAGTGTATACAATTTTTATGTTAATCACTTTTTCCAGGTTTGAGGTTTGCTGTACCTGAAACTCAATTCTTTGAAGTGCATTTTTGGGCTTCATTTTTGTCAATCCAACAATGGCTCTTCTCATATCTTCCCCAAAATTAATCAAAATAAAGTGAATCTTTTCTTTAAATTAAATAGAAAAGAATTTTCAACAACTTTTCTTTTAACAAGTTTTTCGAATTTTGAGAGTAAGAGAGTCAAAAATAAGAGAGAAGATGGCCTATTTTTCAGATCTAAATCTTGGGATTCAAGTTCAAAGCTCTAGCGCTTCTTCTCTATATTTTCAGCCAACCTCCTTCTCAAGCCATGGCCAAGCTATTGAAAAGGGAAAGGGTGTTGTTCGCTAGTGTTTAATGGAGTAGGAATTAAATGATGAAGTGTAGGTTGATTAGAATGATGGTAGGAAGTTAATCGCTTTGGTTTATGGTGAGAAACTCTATTTAACATCTTTGTTTACATATATACATGTTTGATGTTGTCTTATGATTGCTATGGATGCTTATATATACTTTGATCATCGAGTATTGATTGGTTGATATGGTTGTTGAATTGTTTTACCAAGTCACGTTAATACACGTCGATGAGCACAAATGAAAGCACTTTCCTTTTGAAAATAAAATGATGTGTATGGAATGCTTAACCCTTTTGGAAATAGTTTAAATGAGTTAGAAATGTTTTAAAAACATTTAATATGTCTAAATAAATAAAGAAAGAAAATCAAAATTTCATCTTGTATATTTTAAATATGTCCAAAACAATTTTCTAGAAAAATCGCGCTTTTGTGGTGAAGTGACCAAAGTTTAAAATTAATATTTTAAAAGTTTCAAAATTATGAAATAAATCCTAAAAATCTTTTAAAATGTATTAAAAGAGATTTAAGTTGAAAAGATGGTTTTCTAAATATATAAAAGTCGTTTCGAAGAATATAACTTTAAAACGCTATTTGCAACACTTTTCGCAATGCTTTTTGCAGCAGTTTGAAATAAATTTTGAAATGTAATTCTAAACTTAATAAGTCTTTCCTAAGTCTTTTGTGAAAGATTTTAATGGAACAATTAAGTAATGTAAAGATGATTTGGAAGTTTTAATAATAGTTGAATAAATGGTTAAGACGAGTTGTGTATAACACTTAAACAATAATTAAAGAATACTGAATGTAATAACAAACTAAGTATGAAAAAATGACTAGTAAATTTGTCCCACCTATGAGATCTGGGATGATAAAACAAGGTGTTTAACTAAGGTTGGGGATGGAGCAACCAGTGCCCTGAACTTACCTGGCCTATGTTTTCTCTTTTTAGGCAAGGGGTGGAATAGATCGAAAGGAAAGCCCGGATTCTCTAAAAGATCATATATAAGTTTTTCCAAAATAAAAGAAAAGAACATAATTTTTTGAATGTTAATTAACCACTAAACATCTTTTATTCGATGATTGATACGAAGGAACCGGAATCGGATTTGGGTGATTCCTATCCGAAGAACCGGGATCGGATTTGGGTGGTTCCTATCCGAAAATCACTTCAAACTAATTTTCGAAACCCAATATGAAATTAACACCTTTATATCGATGATTAGCACGAAGGAACCAAGATCAGATTTGGGTGATTCCATTTTGAAAATCATTTCAAACTAATTATCGAAAACACATATGAAATTAACATCTTTTTATCGATGATTAGCACGAAGGAACCGGGATCGGATTTGGGTGATACTGGGATCAGATTTGGGCGATTCCTATCCGAAAACCCTTTCAAACTAATTTTCAAAATGAAACATTTTGAAGACAAAGTTCATTGATGACAAAGATCTTCATGATGTAGGATTACATGTCACTAGTCCCTAGAGGTGAAATTTACTATATTTAAGGTGACAGTAGTGCTCTGTTATGAAAATTTTTGATTTGCAAAATATGATTTGAAGTTAAGAAAGAAATTTTTGATCAAGATTTAATGAATGATTTGGGAATATTTTTCCTAAGTTAAAATTTATAAATTGAATATAAGAAATCTTTGATCAAGATTTAATGAATGATTTGGAAAGGTTTTCCTTAGTAAAAAAGAAAATGATTTGGAATTATTCCAGGATTTAAGAAAGGTGTAAATAAATCAAATGATTTGATAAACGAGGCTTAATGGTACCATATACATTTGAGAAGAAACTGGAATAAATTGTAAAGAATATATCTAAGAAAGATATTTGATTTAAATAGAAGATGAAGTAATTGATTGACGATTGATATCCATGTATGAACTTAACATCTTTTTAAGCGATGTTTGGGTTTGAAGGAACATGAGTAGGATTTGTGTGATTCCTCTCCGAAGACCACTTCGTACCAATGTATACGTTCGAAAGTGAAGATATGTTGAAGATGATGATAATTGAAGAGCGTGGATCTTCATAGCCTGAGGACTTCTTTTTGAACATGCTCTGGGTCGCTCCTATTATAGAGTTATTTATTGTTCCAAGTGACTAGTTTGAGAAAAGAGATTAAGGCATCATGAGAACTTTGTTTGTTATGCATGGATCGGTGAAAATGCCACTAGTTCCCTATCATGTTGGAAATCCAAACCCAATATGAGATTTATGGTTTTGATTGTATTCCCAAAATAGCTCTAATGACTTGCAAACATTTCAGCTACCCCTTTTGGTATCATATATTCCGTTCGGTGTATTCCGTTGACCTAGTCCGGATTTATTACCTTATACTTAGTCCAGATATTGATACCTTATTTGAATAATTTTATTTGGAATGTTTTTTCAAAAGAATGTCATTAAAAATAATATCAAGTGTATCTTGGTATAGTGTTTTGGTAATCATAAGGTAAAAACTCGTTCGTGTTTATATGTGGGCGTGGTCTTATGAGATACCCTTCTTTTCAAATGTTTTGATAACATAGACATTTTAAATTTCAAGTATCTCATGCTGGTTTATCAAGTCCGATACGGATATTTTTAATACTTGGGTCTGATCCGAGTAGTTTTAGGTTTGGTTGAAGATGGTTGGAGTTTCCAGAGGAGAGCTGGAGATATTCATCATCATATGAACGTATTCTATTATCTGTCGTGGTTTGTTAGTTTTAGTTTGATGTTGTCAGAAATTATAAGAACATGTGTTTATAACTGTCTAGGCTGAATCTAGGTTATACTTTGATATTGTATTTTAAAATTTTCCACTGCAAAGATTATTATTGAAATAATATATGTTATTCCATTCGTGTGAGATCCTGTTCTGTCTTTATTTTCTTTCTACCCTTAATGATCAGCTTATTTGTGCAATTTGAGGTGGACGTGTGTGGTTTATTGTCAATTCAAAGGGTACGAAAAAACGGGCCATTACATTTGGTATCAAAGCCAGGTTTCGATCCTTCGAAGCGAACCGTCGATTTAAAAGGATGTTAAGTTCATACGTGGATATCAATCATCAATCAATTACTTCATATTATATTTAAATCAAATATTTTTCTTAGATATATTCTTTTCAATTTATTCCTTTTTTTGCAAGAGTATATGGAATCATTAAGACTCATTTATCAAATCATTTGATTTATTAAAATCTTTCTTAAATCTTAGAATAATTCCAAATCATTTTCTATTTTACTTAGGAAACCTTTCCAAATCATTCAATAAATCTTAATCAAAGATTTCTTATATTCAAGCTATAACTTTTAACTTAGGGAATATATTCCCAAATTAGTCATTAAAACTTAATCAAAGATTTCTTTCTTAACTTCAAATAATATTCTTGAAAATCGAAGATTTTCATAGTAGTGCACTATTACCACCTTAAATATGGTAAGTTTCACCTCCAGGGACTAATGGCAAGTAATCCTACATTGTGACGACCTGAACTCTATGCTCGACAAACGACATCGAATTCGGGTTGTCGCATTTGGTATCAGGGCTAATGGTTGAGTAAGAACTTCAGCTACGGAGTGTAACACATTAGATGGCTCATTAGAGATAGAGTGAAGTATAACCTAGAATGAGTACAACTAGTGAAACTGAAACCCAAATTTCTCAGTCTATTTCCTTTAACTATTGTTATTCCCTAAGATATCTCGTCAGAATGCCTAGATCGGTTTTCTTACTTTTTACATATAGTAAGAATGAGTGGAACAAGAGGACGTGGCTGGGGACATGGAAGTACCACTTCAACTGGTCAAGGCCCTATAACAACAGCTATTCCCATTCAACCTCAACCAAACCAGACTGATTTATATCGAAGTTTTTGTAGACTTGGTGGAAAGCCATTCACAAGCAAAGAATCTACTGTCGAAGCACAAGTCTGGATTTGATCGTGTGAAAGGATTTTCATAGGACTAAAATTGGAAGATGATCAGATGCGATTGATAGCTTACTCCAGGAAGAGGCTTTAGCTTGGTGGAAAAATAGTTACTGTGGATGAGCCGGCGGATGAGTTTACTTGGAGTCTTGCAAGGAAGTGTTCGACCAACAATATATGTCGTCTGTTGGTATATCCAGAATGTACTAAGATTTCACGGATTTGAAGTAGGGAAGTTTATCATTTGAGGAGTACTTGAACAAATTTAACGAATTATCTCGGTTTGGTCCAGAATTGGTGAATACACCGTTAAAGAAGAATGAAAAGTTTATTCGGGGAATGAATAAGAAGTTTTAGGAGAGGATTACTACTCATGTCAAAGAATCTTTTTTCGAATTGATCGATATGGGTTATAAATACGATACTTTGGATAAGCAAGAAGTTCCGAAGGAGAATGGGAATAAAAGCAATTCAAATTGGAGGAAAAGGAAGTTCAAAGGAAAGAAACCTAGGAGATGCAAAGGAAAGAAGAAAAAGGTGTAAGATGTTACTTGTCTCAATTGCTTGGAGAAAGGTTATTACTCAGATAAATGTAAGAACCCTTGGATGCAAGTAATGAGAGACCATTTATGAAGCCAGAACAGGAATCTAGGGGATTCTATTATTGCCGCAAGCTGGGATAGGATCAAGGATTGCCCAGCAAAGAAGCAAGCTCTAGTGGCGAGGGTGTATGCAATCAAAGATGATTCTTCAACCTCAAAGGCTGATAAAGGAAAAGAAATTTTAAAAGGTAACCTTTCGTTTACAATAGAATTGTCCGAATTTTGTTCGACGCTAGAATTACACATAGTTTTATTTCTCAGCAAATCATAAATGAGTTAAATCTTGAATATGAAATCGTAGTCAAATCTATTTTTGCCTGTTTCATTGGGTTTCGATATATTCTACGAATGGATAGTTATTCCTTCGAACTAACCTATACCCTTGTATATTTTGTAGATCTGAATAACCCGAGTAATTCGTGAAATATTGAATGAGTTTGTTCTCATATCTATTGTTGATATTCTGATTTGGTAAGCCAAATGCGGAATAAATATTCGATCTGATCTGGAAAGATATTTCTCTATCTTTTATTTGTCCTTGATTGTATCCCTAGCAAATTTCGGGGACGAAATTTTCTTAAGGGGAGAATCTGTAACATTCCTAAATTTTAGCTAAGTTTAATTTGATAATTAATTTAATTTTGGAATTAAATTGTAAAATTATTTATGAATTAATTAGAAAATTTCTAGAATAAATAAATTTTTTAGATTATAAATAGAATTTTGATTTGAAATTTAAGGATAAGTATTTATAAATAAAAATTGGATTCAAAAATAAATATATTTAAAATAAATTGGATTTAAAATTATATTTCTAAGTTAATAAGAAATTGTTTCTAATTTTCTTAAATATGCATTCTGATTTAAAAAAATGAAGTTTTGAATTTGAAATTTTTCAAAGGCCAATTAAGAATAAAATTATTTATTCATGTGTAATTAAATTGTAAAATCATATTTTTCTTTAAAAGATTCCATAAATGAATTATAAATAAAATTTATTTATTGAGATAAGAAATATGATATAAAGTTATATTTAAAAATATTATTTGTAGTATTTAACATATAGTAATTGTTTGAATGTTGTTTAAAAGCTAAAATTTTATAATATGCATATGTGTGATTATTTATAAAAGTATAATTAGTTTTAAAATTCAATTTTTTCTTAAGATTTTATAAAGGTGAATGCATTTATTAAATAATAAAAATTATATAGATAAAAAACATAAATATTTGAAATAAGATACATATGTTAAAAATAAGTACTTAAGGGTTAAAATACAATTTATAAATTAATTAATATTAAGGATTTAAACACAATTTTTATTACATGTAACAAGTGTAAAACATGAAAGGAGTAATTGTACAAGTGTAATTAAATGGAAAAGTGGCACAAATTTTGTTTATAATGAGTTAAATTTTGTATTGAAAGACGGAAATTAAAATGCATTCATCTTTTTCTCATATTTTCAAAACCAAAGAAAAACTGAAATCAGAATGAAAAAAAAAGAGAAAACAAAATCATCTCAATACTAAAATAAAACAAAGATCAAAAACCTGTAATCAAGCATTCCAGCAAATCAAAACCTGAGAAGCAATTTTAAGTTCTTTAAGCCTGACACAAAACAACAGAAACGAGAGAACAAAAGATAAATCAAACCAGGAAACCATCAAATTCAGATCTGAAGTATCAAGGCAAAGCATCAGGAAATTTAGCCTGCAACCAAATACAAGATCAAGTACTGGAGTCAAACAAAAGTAAGATCAAATTAACTCAGCAAGAAAAATAGGATCACAGCAATTCAAAGCTTCCCAGTATTCAACCTCCTCTATTCAAAAGTGAAATAGGTGAGCAAACTTGACCTGAATCTATTCTTGTATCTCGATGTTGTGATTGATCTTTAAAGTAAAATAGTAGATTTTGCATGTATTAATATATGTATGCATGTATGTATCTGAGCATTCCTGTATATGAAAAGAAAAAGAATCTGTCTCTGTTTTGGTAACAGTTTGTTAAGGATCAAGAGAAAAATCATATCCTAGATTATAAAAAGAATTAAGTAAAGATCTTTGAATGGAAAATTATCATAACAATGTAATAAAAAATTTCAAAATAAAAACAAGTAGAATTATAAAGAAATTCATCTGAAATTTGAAAATTACAGTGATAACCATTTTTTTCCAGAAATCCAAATATCAAGATTTTAAATTGCAGATATATGTTTGGATTCGCAATTGAATTTTATGAATTTTATTGACAATATCAAGATTTTTAAATAAGAAATCGCTGAGAAATGCGAGGATGAACAAATTTGGGTTTATTCACAAATTCTAATGACTGGAATAATTTTGGGTCTCGGGGTCTAAGTTGTAGCTCGGTGGAGGATTGTAGATCATCCAAAAAATACTTGATGATTTTATAATTTGTCTAGCCGCGAGTGGACATCAAACTATAGTTTGATTCACGTTTTAGGTTGGTTGAATTTAGGTGATTGCTGCAGCGTCGATGGTGGACTCTAGGCCATCGGACGGGGGGAGCAAGGAGAGGGGGTTCTGGCGAATTTGTGATCATGGTCGCAGGGTCTACGATGGCCAAAGGCGGCGGCACGAGCCATTTTCAGGTGATCGAGTTTAAGTTCGGTTGGTTTATTAAGCTAAATTTTGATTTCGTCAATATTTCGAGTTTCTGGGCGCTTTGGTAGTAGATGGTGGTTGTTTGTCGATTCGTCAGAGGTTGCATCATCGATCAATGATCATCGCGATAACCATGCATGTGCACAGTGCACATTTGGGTGATGGATTTGTGGTAGTTTGGGAAGACAAGAAAGTCTCGGGGTCAAACGCGAAGAAAATGGCGAAAAAATTCGAAGTAGATGTAGATTGCATTTGGCCCAAAGTTTTGCTCATGGGAACATAAGTTTTGCCTGGGTTTGAGAACTTTGTGTAAAAACAGATTTTTGAGTTTAAAATTTTAATCAAGTTTTATAAAGTTTAATTGAGTTTTAATGAATTTTGTAAACAAATTCTCTTATATAATCTGTGTTCGTTTTTGAATCAATTAAAGTTCCTAAATATAAATTATTTTAAATTATTAAGTTTAAAAAGTGTTTAAAATTATATTTAGAAATAACCCTTAATATTTAAAGAAATAGATTTAAGATGAAGGGATTGTCCTTGATTTGATTAAAGTCTTAAGTGATTACTTGATTTAAGATAATTAGTTAATGTAAGAAATTGTAAGGGTAATTACTTAACCAAAGATTTATTAAAGATAATCAATTTCATAATTAAGAATAAATTAACTAATTAGAAGATTAATTAATATAAAAGTAAATAGAAGTAATTAATTACTTAAAGATAATTACTTAGTTAAAAGTAATTAATTAATCGTTGAAGTTAATTAAGTAATTTGGGATAATTACCTATTATAACTAATTAAGATTAATTAACTAAATGGTAATTAAATTAAGAGTTAATTAATTGATTGACTAATTAGGAATAATTAATTAAGGTTAATTAATTAATTAATTAAGATTAATTCTTTAATAATTAAAGGTTAATTAATTCATTAATTAAGGTTATTTAATTAATAAATAATTAAAGGATAATTAATTAGCATAAGCTGTAATTAATTAATGTTAATCAACCAGAATTAGTGATTAATCTGGTTTCAGTTAATCGGATGATCAATTAACCTTATTTATGGATGATTGTATTCTATTGAATGCTGTGAATTATTTTCTCATCTTTACTGTGTGATGCTTTGTGATTTGAATTGTTTTAATTCAAGCTGTGATGGATGTAATTTATTTGTCTATTATGCATTTATATTATCTATTTGTGATTCTGTGTATATAGATAAGCGTTATAGGATTATACCGATTATCGATATTGCTGTGATTGTATCTGTAATGATTGATGATGTGATGATTAATGATGTTGCACTATTGTGCTAAACCCCTGGACTACACCATACACACACAAATATGGATTACACGAGGAAATTGGTTAAGTCACAGATTTTTGAAACGGTTTTGAATTTGAATTTTGAATCCAAATAGTTGGAAAAGGATTTGGGTTAAATGTAAAGAAGAGCGTTTGAAAAGGAAATTTTGGAAATAAAAGTTATTTTGAATAACTTGCTTTAGTTTTGAAATTTAATAATTTGATTTAAATTTGAATTCAAAAATTTGAAATTGAACTCTATGTTGAGAATTTTGGTTTAAAAGGCTATACAAGATATATATGTGTTTATATGGTTTTAAACAATTTTAAAAGTATTGTTTTGGAATTTGAATTTAAATCAAGGAATTTAACTTGTATAAATGAAATCGGATTTTTCCGAAACGAAAACTATTTGTTTTCAAATAATAAAAGCTTTCATATAAGGAAGGAATTTCCAATTTGTGTTAAATGGATTTCAAATTTGAAATGAAATGATTTTCGAAGTTATGAACAAATCTTTGAAAACAGTTTTGAAAGCTATGAATTAAATCTTTGATTTAAAGATTGGATGGGTTAATCCAAGTTGAAGTGGAAAATTGTTTTGAAATCCGTGAATGGATCTTTGTGCAACTGGGTGAACTTTGTGAAATGAATCTTTTTGTTTAAAGATTTGAAATGGTAATTAGTTTAAACGATTTGAAAGGAAAGTTTTGGATTTCAAATTGGTGACTTAATTGAAATCCCATATCCATATGTTTTTAAATATTGCGCTTATTATTTGGTTTAGCCGGGAGAGGACCTTGTGTCATATAACCCATTCTGAATGATGATACGACATTACAGATAGTATATGAAGACCGGTGGTGAAGATTGGATATTTACGAGAATGATAGGATAACCTATCGAATGACTCTGCACCGAGTAGCTACGGTATAGAGTTCTCCATATGTGATGGGGAGTCCGATCAGGATTGTGAATACCCGGATTGCAAGGGCTTCTTATGAAGTGCCTTCAGTTCTGTTCGAACCCGTAACAGACTTTTATGGATGTGTGTCTAACATTACACTTTGAGATGTAAAACCAGTTTCTATTAAATACATTTATGTTTGGTGGCGGAGATTTATTCTCTTAGCTTAACACCGTTCTCTGAGATGTACGAGCTCAGAGGTTATGTCATTGACGGTTACTAGTGATACATTTCATATTTAGTAATGTGGCATACGAAGTGCTGCTGATCATTTGTTGATCAAAGCACGGATTTGTAAAAAGCGTAGCTTTGTGGATGAGACTGCATCAGGACCTCACACCTCGAAAATGGTCGAAACAGGAAAGATGCGGCAAGGTTGCTGGGGTCATGTCCCTCGGGTATGTCCATTCCATCTGGAAAAGGGTGGTGTCATGGCATGGAGCCCTAATACTTAACTCATGTGGAACTGTATATTTATTACCGTGTGATGTTGCTTTGTGATTGAGGATCCTCATATACAGGTCGCAAACGACCAGGGTGGCATATCTTTAGGTATTACTCCCGGGCAGGGAGGAAACCAGCCTTGTGTTGGCAGAGAGCTGGGAAAGTTCTCGGGGCGTCCCTCCAGAGGCGTACCCATGTGGCAATGGGAAGTTCCTTGGCCTGACCATTTGTCGGAAAATCCAAAGAAACAATACACGCCCTGTACGGCTTTAGTTGTATAACCTGCCATGGAATGTGGCGGTAACCTGCTATTGAACATGGTAGCTATAGTAGGCACACAATAATGGTTGTATGCTGGCTAATATTAATATTATAATTTTGAAAGGTTTTTCTCCACTATGCACTAATAATAATATCAAAATGGTTTTCGCGTATCAAGCATTTTTGACTATCAGAAGGAGAAATCTCCTCCAATTCTGCATTTGCAAGGTGTGTGTGGCGGGAGGCCTTATAGTAGTTTCATTTTCCAAAAATGTTGGGATTTCAAATTTAATTTTTTGTTGTTGTTTGTTCTAAAGATAAACTGTTTTTGTTTGCTCACACTAGTCCCATGACTGACCTGGAGTTTATTGTTCCGTTCCTAAACTTTGAGTGCCCATAATTTTCCACACGGACAGTCTAGAATTGGGTTTTTCAGATAATCCAATAATAGATATAGATTCTATAGCTTTTAAAATCCTTGGTTTGGTAGCATTTGGAGAACTTCTTCAGTCTTTTGGATCTTAGAAGCCCTGGTTTGGCAATCGCATTAGGGATCGCAGTTGCTACAAGTTCAGCATAATGATAGTTCGGGATTGGAGTTGCAGTTTTGGATTCTATTGAAGACTTAGCTCATGTTGAGATGTTTTTCCGCTGTGGTATTGTGTTGTATTTTCTCTAACGGTGTTGGGTTGTTGTATTATGATGTATATCACATTATATCTATATTGTATATCAATGTGTTAATTTCATATGGGTTTTTGAAAATTAGTTTGGAGTGATTTTGGATAGGAATCACTCAAATCCAATCCCGGTTCCTTCGTGCTAATCATCGATAAAAAGATGTTAATTTCATACAGGGTTTCGAAAATTAGTTTTAAGTGATTTTCGGATAGGAATCGCCCAAATCCGATCTCGGTTCTTCAGATAGGAATCACCCAAATCTGATTCCGGTTCCTTCATACCAACCATTGAATAAAAGATGTTAAGTGGTTAATTAACATTCAAAAAATTTGTTTCTTTTCTTTCATTCTGGAAAAACTCAAATATGATCTTTTAGAGCATCTGAGCTTTCCTTTCGATCAATTCCACCCCACTCCTAAAAGGAGAAAACATAGGCCAGGTAAATTTAGGGCACTGGTTGCTCCATCCCTAACCTTAGTTAAACACCTTGTTTTATCTTTCTAGATCTCATAGGTGGGACAAATGTATTAGCCGTTTCCGCATACTCAGTTTGTTATTACATTCAATATTCTTCAATTATTGTTTGTGTTACAAACAATTCGTCTTAACCATTCATTCAACTCTTATTAAAACTTCCAAATCATCTTTACATTACTTGATTAATTCTTTAAAATCTTTCACAAAAGAGTTAGGAAAGAATTATTAAGTTTAAAATTGCATTTCAAAAGTTATTTCAAACTGCTGCGAAAAGCGTTGCAAAAAGTGTTGCAAATAGCGTTTTAAAAGCTATATTCTTCAAAACGATTTTTATATCATTTAGAAATCCATATTTTAAACATAAATTTCTTTTAATACATTTTAAAATATTTTTAGGACTTATTTCATACTTTTAAAACATTTAAAATATCAATGTTAAACTTTGGTCACTTTACCGCAGTGCGATTTTTCTGAAAAGTTGTTTTGGACATATTTAAAATATACAAGATGAAATTTTGATTTTCTTTCTTTATTTCATTAACACAACATCAAACATGTATATATGTAAATAGAGATGTTAAATAGAGTTTCTCACCATAAACCAAAGCGATTAACTTTCCACCAACATTCTAATCAATCAACACTTCACTAATTAATTACTACTCAATTAAACACCAGAAAAAAACACCCTCTCACTTCCAGTGCTTGGCCGAGGCAAGAGATTGGTCGGCCAAAAATATAGGGAAGAAGCAATAGAGCTTTGAACTAGAATCCTAAGATGTAGATCCGAAAAATAGGTCATCTTCTCTCTTGTTTTTGACTCTCTTACTCCAAAAATTTGAAAAACTTGTTAGCTGAAAAGTTGTTACAAATTCATTTCTCTTGAATTTAAAAAAGGAATCAGTTAATTTTTTTATTTTTGAGGAAGATATGACAGAATGAAGAAGAGATACTGTTGGATTGACAAAATTGAAGCCCGAAAATGCACTTCAAAGAATTGAGTTTCAGGTATACCAAACCTCAAAACTTAGAAAAAAATCAACATAAAAATTATAGACAATGGAAGTTCATAAGTTTTAAATTTTTTTTCTTAATTTGGATATGTTACAACCAAGTTATGATCAAAACAAAATGGCATATTCTCTGACTTGATAACTGGGCCGGAAAATGCACTGGCAAGAATAGGATTTTTAACATGATTAACTTTAGAATGAGACAAAGTGGTCAATATAAAAGTTGTAGCCACCGAAAAAATGCATGATTCGAATTTTTTTTTGTCTTGATTCCTTTTTTAAGAAGTTATGGCTGAGAGAAGAAGAGGTAAAATGTGGAGAAAAGAGGAGTTTGAATTGAAGAGAATAAACATTGATTTCTTTTGAATATTTTGTAAATATTTTGACATCATTTCTTTCTATTTTTTTCTATGGCTTGGAAGCCATCAAAGAGAAGAGGAAGAAGAAGAAATGCGAATGATAGTGAGAAGGAGGTGGGTATTTATAGTAAAGGAAAGAAGTGGTAAATTTACCAAAATAACCTCTTACAAATTACAAAACTAACCTCACTACAACCTAAAGCAATCTCTACTTTTTCAATAATTAACATCATCTTTCACATCCTTACTGTAACGACCCGCCTTTTTGGACAGTTTAAACCGACGATCAAATACACGTGCCGATTCTAAACCATTCAAAAGGGCAGATGGTTATTGGGGTAAATAAGAAAAGAAAAGAAAGAAATAAAGGAAATGAAACAACACAGAATCTCGCAGCAGAACGATAAAATATAATAGTCAAATAAACAGTTCATGAAGCTGTCTACTACTTTGACAATTATTTATACAACATTTATCAGAGTTATACATATACAACAGAACAAATAAAATAATGCAGCAGATAGCATGATGCAAGGGTAATAATAGTAATAGTATACCAAATCTTTGTCTTCATCCTCCAGAACAGATCTTCAAAAATCTGAAAAACTCAGGGCTGACCCGAGCGTAATGAAAGGACAAAACACTCGAGTCGGGACTAAAATATCCTTATGAAAGTTAAATCAATCGTAAATAAATATGAGTGTAACGGTGTCAGAGATGTTTACGGGGTTTGACATCTCATATCCAGTGTCAACGTACGTGCAATAACTTAAGAGATGTTACGAGATTTTCCATCTCTCAAGGATCCGTTAAACTATCTACTATGTAGTAATATACGCTAAGTAGATAATTCCTATCAGTAATATAAAGTATCAAAATAGCGTTAAGGCGTTACCATAATCCCCCTTAACACAAATGTAATAGAAATGGTATCGAAGAAGCGTGTCCGCTAGAGGTGGCGAACCTCAAGGATGAATATATATCACTTAAATCAAATCACAGTGTCATATGTATGCATAACAGTATATATATATATATATATATATAAGCAAATAAGCATCCAAACATTTAACTATCAACCAATAACATCCATCGACATACATCATCCAATAAACAATACAATTCATAGCAATTTCATAGTTATCAATGTCAGGTAATTTAATCGCAATTCAATTTCGATTTCAATTTAAATTTAACTGTCAATTTAATTTCAACGATTAATTCAAATGACAATCTATACGACAATTAAAATTTATCAAACAACGACAAATAAAAACATAACACTTCATAATGTCAATTTAACTAGCATAAAGATATTTAGTACGTTGTGAGCGTCGTAAAACACTCACCTTGATTTTAATGCAGTTTCGGCATTTTATTTCGAATAAAATTAAACGAGCATTTAATTTTACCCGAAATTTTCTCTAGCTCCAAACGACTCCAATCTAGTTCCATAGCGTAGTGCCCGACAAAGCGAACCCGTCGCAATTCGTTTCGTCGCAATCCGACCTCGTATCAACAAGTTATAGTGTTTTAAACATTCATGGATTAATATATACATTAATCAATATTTTATTTTTTATTTATAAACCTTCAACGAATCACAGCCGTTGCTTTTCCCTACCCTACATCTAGGCCGCAACTTCCTTCATCTTCTCATTCGTGCGATGCTCCAGGTAGGTGAACGCATACATGAACCTAAGAACGGATACTTGACCACATGCCGCGACCACCACAAACGTCGGGAAGTTGATCAGAGACCATCGTTGCGAAGCCCCGCTCGAGAGCCACCATCGGCTGCCGCCATGTTGAACTCAGCCTCCCCTATCATCTCGATTTGCATGAACGCATCCCCTTCTTGCTCGATTTCCCGTTGATTCGAAGCTCCGTTTTCGATCATCTCCGTATGGATTTGAAGCTTTCATCGCCCTCTACAACTTTGTAGTTGAGAGCTTTTGCTAATTGTTGATGGATTGAGAGGAAAATGAGGAAGAAGTTTCGAATTTTCGTGGCCATTGATTCAGTAAATGGCGGCTAGGGCTGAAGTCAATTAGGGTTTGCAAAGTGAAAGGGTGAAGGTCCTTTTATAGAAAATTTCCCAATATACTATTCATCGAAATTTTCCGAACTCCAAACGAAGCATGCCGGCTGGCGTTTCTAGGGTTTACCCCGCGTTCCGAACGCAATGGAACGTGTTTCGGAAGCAAATTCGATCGTATGTGTGATTTACGGCAAACGATCAATTTTAAATTAAACCGATTAAACGATTTTCTAGGTGTTTTGGCTTGCCCCGGACAAACGGTAAATCCGATTGACATGAAATTTGAAATATTACAATAATATCACGTTACGATCCGATGAAACTGGTTTCGTCGGAATCCGAGACCGTTTGAAAAATGACTATTTTAACTCGTCAAATTAATATTAAAACAATTTCAACGCGTTTCGAGCTGCCACGGTCAAACAACAACTCCGACTGCTACGAAAATTTGAAATCCAATAATAACTAACTATTACGGATCCAGTGGAACTAGTTTCGTCCAATTCTGAGACTGTTCAAAATTTGGCTATTTTCCAGTCGATAATTAAATATTAAAATATTCAATTTTCACAAATTTACTTTTACTTCGATTTTAAAAGTTCTACAACATCATTCTAACTTTAATATGATAAAATAAAATTTTACAAATCATTTTTAATCATATTAAACCCGTTATTCAATTATCCAATAAATTCAAATTATTAAATTCTTATTAACTCTATTATAATCCCAATATAACTTACATTCACTTTGGAAACCAATTTGAATCATATTAAATCAAATTTCAATTATTCACTCTATTTTCATATATTAAATTTCAATATCAAATTAATCGTATCAAATTCGGAATTTAATTATTCAAACATTTGTAATATTAAATTTAAACAAATTTGATTATTCTTAAATCACTATCTTTTGAAATATTCAAACGAACTTGTAAAATTTAACAAATTCAAATTATAGAACAACCATTTTCATTAAACAGTTATTCAATTCCCATTATTCAATTAACTCAATAGATTCCAAATATTAAATTTAAACAATTTAATTGTTCAATATTTGACGGCTTTCAATATTGGATTTTTAAATAAAATTTCATTATCAGTCTATTTACTATATTACACCAAGTGAACTCTACTTTATTATTAATCCACAGTTAGAGATAATGCACTCAACTAATATATGAACTTTCATTTCAATTGCAATTAGTTCACAAATTCAATTCGACCAACTAAATGAATAGGTAACTTAAATAATTATCACCGTTAACTTTTAATTTCTTATAAGTTTATTATTTACAAACAAGTGTCACAATTACCTATACAATACAAATTCATTCAATTACCTTTGACTACATAACATTTCAATTGATTTGGGATTTTATTCAATCCATAAATAATTAACCTAGATAAAATCCTGTTGCATTTCATTCTAGTTATTATTATTCCAAACGACATACAATTTTTTTCTAACACTAAATCACGAAATCTTATTAAATTAGCTATTTTAATTATCGAAAATATACGGGTCGCTACACTCTCCCCCACTCAAAACTTTTCGTTCCCGAAAAGGAAAAAGAAGGGAAAAGAACTAAGTAAAGAATTCAACATTTGATATATTTTATTAAAATTTTCCACCTATAAACAATGAAGTTCCATTTATAAAGTCATAACTACGCTTCCACTAAGTTACTCCAAACGGCTTCCTAACTTTAAAAGTTAGTAATCAAAACAAGTTATAAATTTTTTTAAAACTTTAAAAGTTTTCTAACACCCGGATTTTACGGAAAATTTCGGCAGAGTCACCTTTGCGCGGCTCGATCGGAAAAAAAATGACAGTATGTATATCACGAATATACATCTCATCAAGTGATGAGGCATCCCGCAGGGAAAAAGTATAAAAGTACGGTATGTAATCCGAGATATGTACCTTATATATTGTTAGCGAGCATATATGGCTAATATAGCGCGAAAGCGAGCTCCAAATGCGAAGCAAGCGCAATCCGCACCTGCTAAACACTCAATAACTAAGTTAGAACCATGCATATAAAGATAAATCGATATACTTAGCCTACACAACATATATATAACATATTTAGCTTCAAAACTGAGATTCCAATTTCAGGACAGCAAACATATCTTAGTTTTAGGAAACCTAAACGATAAAATTCGGCAACAGAATCTAAACAAAAGTTGTTGCATTCATTTCAGGCTTTTCGGAATGTCCAAAATCAACGAATTCGGATCATATGTTCAATAATTATGGCCGTTTTACTTAGAGGAAACGCCTCAGCCTGGGCAATGAATTGCGCAGGTCAGCGACGTTCACCCACGTTTTCGTCCATCTAAACGACATTAAAACACAAAAAACTTAAAACAAAAGTTTTAGCTTAAGTTCATAGCTTTCCATAAAATGCAAGATCATCAAAATCCGATAAACCAGTCAAAAGATATGGCGAAAATACTAAGGGTGTATACTAGTGATTTTACTTATTTTTACACAGGACAACGAGTAACATTCAAGTTTTTAACCTAGTAGACGAAGGAATTTTCTCAAGTTATATAAACAAAAGTTGTGCTATAATTTCTAAGCTTTCCGAAAAGTCCAAGATCGTCGAATTCCGTTCAGCCATTTAAAAATTATGGTTGTTTTCGTTTCAGCATATATTGGATAATTTTGGATTTTTCCCAAAAATTTGCTTTTATTTTTCAAAGTACAAAACATCAAAACTTCAAATTTTCTAAAGAACAATCATAAACACAAAGTCATTTATTTTCTTATTCATCCACGCAATAGGTTTACATTCAATTTGTTTCCGATTTATTCAAGTTTGTTTCATTCACATTTTAAATTCAAGTCAATTTGCTTCAATTTAAATTGAATTCAATTATATTTAATTTCACTTTGCTTCAAATTTGAATTTTATTATTTAATATTTTATTCAGGTTATTCAATTCCTTTAACACTAATGAATTCTACTTAATCAATTTTCATCCATCTAACAACCAATGCGTATCAAACATTAACAACCATCCAGAATCTACACTATACCAATTATACATTTCCAAGTCAATTTTTAATTTCATACACTTCCAAGTTCATTGACATTTAGTTATATTCAAATTTAACTAGTTTCCATTTACCAATTTTATTTTTCATTAGTTTTAAATTTTATTCATTCACTTACATATATTATTCATTTTACAGCTTAAATTTCTTTTATATTTACAACTATCAATAGATCTTCACATTTTATTATTCATTCTCACACTGGTATATTATTTCTCTACTTATCCTTATTAGCATTTTAAACCTTTTAAGTATTTGGTAAGTTATAGTTATGCAAATAGAATGTAGTTAAACAACATACAACCTCTTTTCATTTAAAGTTGAATTTTCAATTAATTAATTCTTAAGTCATTACTTAAATTTCACTATAATTTAATTTCGCATTTACATTCACATATAGTATTTACATTTTTTATTAACATAATTGTGAATCACCTTTAAATGTTAATTTAAATTCCAATTATTTACTAACCATTTTATTTATATTTGCAAACCATTAATTAAATGCATATTTCATTATTCAAACCTATACTTGTATATTATCCAATTAACAATTTATATAACATTTTTGAACTTCTTAAATATTTTGGTAAGTTATATCTATGCTATAGAATGAAATTTAATACTATTTGAGTTTTACAGTTTCAATTTTATTTTAAGTTCATAATTTCCTAATTCTAAGGGTTTCTACTTCAATTGATATTTTCACTTAGCTATTTGGTTCATTTCTCATTTCATAATTCAGAAGTTCCTTAATGATTCAAGTCTAAATTCATTTCAATCATTTTAAAAAAAATCATTAATTATTAAAGGACTTAAGAATTCCAATCCCGGTTTCATTTCAAATCAAGTTTTGAAATAATATATACTTATATAATTCATATATCAAATCATACTATATAGAATACAAAATAAAATAAAATTTGAATCAAAACAAGGTTTAGACAAGCTATTAAGTGGTCTCCCCCACTAGGACTCTCGAAAATAAACGCCGATGATGCGTTCACTCATCACCGAAATCATTTCTAGCGTCAAGAGAAGGGAATATAACACTTATCATTAAAAAAATCCTTCGAAAACAGTTTCAACTCAATTATACTATCATATAATACTCATATTATATTTTTCAAATTCTTGTAAGTCATTTCAAATACCGGAATTTAAATTCCCAAATCCAAGTTAAAATTCATTTATATTCATTATCAATTGTGTTTACAAGATTTCATTTTCCGAAATCCATTGTTATTTAATCAATTTGTTGTAAATATTGACTGATCAAACAATAATGATAATAATCTAATATTATCATCTCCTAACAATCAATTCAATCAAAATGAATAAATATTCAAATAATTCTTTTATATAAAATATATTCCAAAACGATATTGTGTTGGTTTGTCCTATTCGAGTGTTTAGAAATTCTTATCGACGCCTTGGCGTCCCAAGTATCGACCAGAATTCATAAATACTCAACGGAACAAAGTTAACACAATATAAAACCATTTTATATCAAATAACAAGTACGCTCTCTCATATACACTCAACTCATTCATATATTTTACCTCTATTTCAATGAGTTATTCCCCACTAGAGCCAAGGTTTATCGCTAAACCAAAGCTCTGATACCAACTGTAACGACCCGCCTTTTGGACAGTTTAAACCGACGATCAAATACACATGCCGATTCTAAACCATTCAAAAGGGCAGATGGTTATTGGGGTAAATAAGAAAAGAAAAGAAAGATAAATAAAGGAAATGAAACAACACAGAATCTCGCAGCGGAACGATAAAATATAATAGTCAAATAAACAGTTCATGAAGCTGTCAACTACTTTGACAATTATTTATACAACATTTATCAGAGTTATACATATACAACAGAACAAATAAAATAATGCAGCAGATAGCATGATGCAAGGGTAATAATAGTAATAGTATACCAAATCTTCGTCTTCATCCTCCAGAATAGATCTTCAAAAATTTGAAAAACTCAGGGCTGACCCGAGCGTAATGAAAGGACAAAACACTCGAGTCAGGACTAAAATATCCCTATGAAAGTTAAATCAATCGTAAATAAATATGAGTGTAACGGCGTCAGAGATGTTTACGGGGTTTGACATCTCATATCCAGGGTCAACGTACGTGCAATAACTTAAGAGATGTTATGGGATCTTCCATCTCTCAAGGATCCGTTAAACTATCTACTATGTAGTAATATACGCTAAGTAGATAATGCCTATCAGTAATATAAAGTATCAAAATAGCGTTAAGGCGTTACCATAATCCCCCTTAACACATTTTATATTCCCAAAAGCATATACAAGACCATAGTTTCCCCAAAACCGGAAGTCACCAGAGGGCAATCCATATACTCAAGGTACAAATCAAAACATAGTAGTCGCGAATAGGATAATCAGTATGACGAGGTACATGAGGCGATACCAACTAGGATACTAGTAGTTGCGTGATCCGGACTGATGTTGAGCATAGCCAGCAGCTACCCCAACACCGCGAAACAACACTCCGAAATCAAGGGGTGCACCCAAATCGCATCACAAATGTAATAGAAATGGTATCGAAGAAGCGTGTCCGCTAGAGGTGGCGAACCTCAATGGCACGGCGCAGCTCCTGTTTTAGTCATGTCAGGGGTCATCCAATATCGTTCTCTTTCTTCAGTCAACGCGTTCACCAAACCATCCACTTCATTCTGGATCAACACTCCGCGTATAATAGTTATTAAAGTGGTTTTCGGTATCGACAGAGAGTATGTCCATATCCGATCCCGGTCTCTTTAATTACTACGTATTATTACACCGTTGGCTCTTTTACATTTCAAATCGATTCATAATTGATATCAAAATATCATATTCGCTTCAAAAAAATCAAGCCCATTTCAAATATCATCATATCCATTCAAATGTAAGATTCCGTTTCAAAAATCATTTTTCGCATCAATATCTCATTTCGATTTCAAAATCATTTCGAATTTCAATTTAGGTTGCAACTTCATTTAACTCAATTCGTATTTAAATTCAAGATTTAAATATAAACATTCCACCTTATTGACCAGCTTAGAATTTTAGAAAATAGTTTTAAGTAGTTTAAAAGTAGTTTTAAATAATTAAAATAGTTAAAACACTTTAAAATCTTAAATGGATTTGAAATAGATAAATTTTAGTTCAATAATTTAAATTGGGTTAAGTAGATTTAAAATAGATTGAAATAGTTTGAGTATTCAAAATGGTTTATATAACCGAGTAATTTGGAAAACAAAATAAAAAAGCTTCAAAACCAATCTATTTCAATTATAACTTCCCAATTCAAATCAATTTCAATTCCTATTCTACCTATTCAATTTCGATTCCGATTCAATCAGCGTCAACTTTGACTTCAAACTTATTCAATTTTATATTCACTTTCAATTAATTCAATTTCAAATTTATATTCACTTTCGATTAATTCAATTTCAATTTTTATATTCACTTTCAATTAATTCAATTGCAATTTTTATATTCACTTTCAATTAATTTAATTTCAATTTATATCGATTTGGAGCTTGATTTTTCAAAAATATCCATTTATAACACTTAACAAAATTTTCCATCAATATTTAAGTTTAAATCCAAATTTCAAATATGATCCAATTCCAAGCTCGATTTCAAAATGTCATTTTTATATCAGTTTTACTTAGTAATATTCAAAGCTCGAATTAAGGTTAAATCTTTAAACAAATCAATTTTCGAAATTCAATCATATCCCGATTTTTAAATTTTCCAAAGTCTCCACTTATATTAATTAACAATTTCTTTTAGCCAAAATTTATTTCAACATTCCAAACTCAATTTTTCGATAAATTCGATTTCTATAAATTGGTTTCTATTTATAAATTTTAAATCAAAACATTTAAATAAATTTCAAATCGACGATTTCAAAAATTATTAATTTAGCCAATCCGGTGTCCATATATAATTTCCTATCCTATGGCCAAGTAATTATTTATTTCAATTAAATGTCAAGCATGAATATATATCACTTAAATCAAATCACAGTGTCATATGTATGCATAACATATATATATATAAGCAAATAAACATCCAAACATTTAACTATCAACCAATAACATCCATCGACATACATCATCCAATAAACAATACAATTCATAGCAATTTCATAGTTATCAATGTCAGGTAATTTAATCGCAATTCAATTTCAATTTCAATTTAAATTTAACTGTCAATTTAATTTCAAAGATTAATTCAAATGACAATCTATACGACAATTAAATTTTATCAAACAACGACAAATAAAAACATAACACTTCATAATGTCAATTTAACAGCATAAAGATATTTAGTATGTTGTGAGCGTTATAAAACACTCACCTTGATTTTAATGCAGTTCCGGCGTTTTATTTCGAATAAAATTAAACGAGCGTTTAATTTTACCCGAAATTTTTTCTAGCTCCAAACGACTCCAATCCAATTCCATAGCATAGTGCTCGACAAAACGAACCCGTCGCAATTCGTTTCGTCGCAATCCGACCTCGTATCAACAAGTTACAGTGTTTTAAACATTCATGGATTAATATATACATTAATCAATATTTTATTTTTTATTTATAAACCTTCAACCAATCACAGCCATTGCTTTTCCCTGCCCTAGATCCAGGCCGCAACTTCCTTCATCTTCTCATTCGTGCGATGCTCCAGGTAGGTGAACGCATACATGAACCTAAGAACGCATACTTTGACCACATGCCGCGACCACCACAAACGTCGGGAAGTTGATCAGAGACCATCGTTGCGAAGCCCCGCTCGAGAGCCACCATCGGCTGCCACCATGTTGAACTCGGCCTCCCCTATCACCTCGATTTGCGAGAAAAACGCAGCCCCTTCTTGCTCGATTTCCCGTTGATTCGAAGCTCCGTTTTCGATCATCTCCGTATGGATTTGAAGCTTTCATCGCCCTCTACAACTTTGTAGTTGAGAGCTTTTGATAATTGTTGATGGATTGAGAGTAAATGAGGAAGAAGTTTCGAATTTTCGTGGTCATTGATTCAGTAAATGGCGGCTAGGGCTGAAGTCAATTAGGGTTTGCAAAGTGAAAGGGTGAAGGTCCTTTTATAGAAAATTTCCCAATTTACTATTCATCGAAATTTTCCGAACTCCAAACGAAGCATGCCGGCTGGCGTTTCTAGGGTTTACCCCACGTTCCGAACGCAATGGAACGTGTTTCAGAAGCTAATTTGATCGTATGTGTGAGTTACGGCAAACGATCAATTTTAAATTAAACCGATTAAACGATTTTCTAGGCATTTTGGCTTGCCCCGGACAAACGGTAAATCCGATTGACATGAAATTTGAAATATTACAATAATATCACGTTATGGATCCGATGAAACTGGTTTCGTCGGAATCCAAGACCGTTTGAAAAATGACTATTTTAACTCGTCAAATTAATATTAAAACAATTTCAACGCGTTTCGAACTGCCACGGTCAAACGACAACTCCGACTGCTACGAAAATTTGAAATCCGATAATAAATAACTATTACGGATCCAATGGAACTAGTTTCGTCCAATTCTTAGACTGTTCAAAATTTGGCTATTTTCCAGTCGATAATTAAATATTAAAATATTCAATTTTCACAAATTTACTTTTAATTCGATTTTAAAAGTTCTACAACATCATTCTAACTTTAATATGATAAAATAAAATTTTACAAATCATTTTTAATCATATAAAACCCGTTATTCAATTATCCAATAAATTCAAATTATTAAATTCTTATTAACTCTATTATAATCTCAATATAACTTACATTCACTTTGGAAACCAATTTGAATCATATTAAATCAAATTTTAATTATTCACTCTATTTTCATATATTAAATTTCAATATCAAATTAATCGTATCAAATTCGGAATTTAATTATTCAAACATTTGTAACATTAAATTTAAACAAATTTGATTATTCTTAAATCACTATCTTTTGAAATATTCAAACGAACTTGTAAAATTTAACAAATTCAAATTATAGAACAACCATTTTCATTAAACTGTTATTCAATTCCCGTTATTCAATTAATTCAATAGATTCCAAATATTAAATTTGAACAATTTAATTGTTCAATATTTGACGGCTTACAATATTGGATTTTTAAATAAAATTTCATTATCAGTCTATTTACTATATTACACCAACTGAACTAGACATTATTATTAATCCATAGTTAGAGATAATGCACTCAACTAATATATGAACTTTCATTTCAATTGCAATTGGTTCACAAATTCAATTCGACCAACTAAATGAATAGGTAACTTAAATAATTATCACCGTTAACTTTTAATTTCTTATAAGTTTATTATTTACAAACAAGTGTCACAATTACCTATACAATACAAATTCATTCAATTACCTTTGACTACATAACATTTCAATTGATTTGGGATTTTAGTCAATCCATAAATAATTAACCTAGATAAAATCCTGTTGCATTTCATTCTAGTTATTATTATTCCAAACGACTTACAATTTTTTTCTAACACTAAATCACGAAATCTTATTAAATTAGCTATTTTAATTATCGAAAATTTACGGGTCGTTACACTTACTTTATGTCTTATTCACTTAAAGATTAAGTAAAGAATATCATAATTATGTTGGCTTTGATTTGATGTAATTTGATATTTACTTTTTCTTACTTTTATTAATTCTTACCTTCTTTTACTAATGACTTCTAGAAGCTTTCTAATATTATTTAGTAAAAGTAAACCTATTTAGTGATTTAATTAATACTTAGAATATTAGAATATATGTTCTTATATAAGAAAATAAAGGTGCGACGACGTTGTGACAACTTTTAATTGACAAAATGTTGATTTTCGACAAAATGTTTTGCGGTCACATTTTGACGTTCTAATTAAACTATTTATTTATGCAAACCAAATTTAAAAATAAATTTTTATAATGCTATTTAAAATATAAATACTCATAAATAAATTAAAATAATTTATTAACCACTGAAACTTGCTTTTCGAAAATCAGCATTTTATCACTTTTGTAGATATAGGCAAATGTTACAATTTTTGTGTATATTTATCTTTTCAAATCCTATGTAATATTGTTTGAATCATATAACCATACGTATTTTATATTTAAAATCACTTTAAACAGTATATTTTAAAGTGGTCAAATTCTCGGTCGTTACATTTTACCTTATAAAAAAGATTTTTGTCCTCGAAATTACCATAGATTTTGTTAAGTTTAAAATTATCTTTCAAAAGTTATTTCAAACTACTGTGAAAAGCATCGCGAAAGATAGTGCAAATCCCGTTTTATAAGTTGTATTCTTCAAAACAAATTTTATATCATTTAGAAATCCATATTTTCAACTTAAATCTCTTTTAATCCATTTTAAAAGATTTCAAGGATTTATTTCATATTTATAAAACTTTTAAAATATCAATTTCAAATAAATCCCTTTTTGGATTCCGAACTACAAAACCATGATGTTTTTAGAAAATTATTTTGGACATATTACAAAATATTCTTAATGAAATCTTGTTTTTCATTCTTCCTTTGAAACTATTATCATTTTGGACCAAATAATTTTTGTTTCGATGAAATTTGAGTTATAAATCATTCTCTACGTTAGTTTGAAGTTACCGGTCGAAATTTACGAACTACCGCTACTCGACAAGTTCGATTTTGACCAATTTTGTGAATTGCTTTGGAACTTGTCCGAAACACTTCAAATTTGTTTTAAACCATATTTAAACTATTTTGACTTATTTAAAACCATTAAGAGGCTAAATAACTTCCATACACATACTCGTATGGATTTAACTATCATTTAATTAACTATGGTTAATTACTAATCATTTCTCTTACAGTTTATCAAACAAGTTATCAACCACATAAACAATCATATAATCAACCAATTTTGCAACCAAGTTATCAAACATTTAATCGTTCAATGTATTAAAACTTTCAAATCATTATACTTGAAATAAGTTATGGATTAATTAGTAAATATAAGTTAAACAATAAACCAAATGTAATGTCCCATTGTTCCGTACCCTTTGAATTGATAATAAACCACACATGTACAACTCAAATTGCACGAATAAGTTGATCATTAAGGGTAGAAAGAAAATAATGATAGATCAAAATCTCACACGAATGGAATAACATATGTTATTTCAATAATAGTCTTTACAACGAATTTTTTTTAAATACAGAGTCTAACCTAGATTCAGCCTGGACAGTTACAAACACTTGTCCTTACAACATCTAACAACATCAAACTAAAACTAACAAACTACAGTGGATAATAGATTACATCCATACGATGATGAAGATCTCCAGCTCTCCTCTGAAAACTCCAACCGACTTTATCTAAACCTGAAACTACTCGGATCTGACTCGGGTATTAAAATTACTCGGATCAGGCTTGATAAACCAGCATGAGATACTCGAAATTCATAATGACTATATTATCAAAACTTTTGAAAAGAAGGGTATGTAACGACCCGCCGCCCTGACCGCCCCCAGTCGGTAATTAAACCAACTTGAGACGTTCAAAATGACGGATTGTTATTCAGTTTATAGAGTTTAAACAGAAACAGCCACAGAATCACAGAATAATCATAATATTTCACATTAAATGAATTTTCTTACATATATCAGAGTTTATACAATGCATTAAATTTTATACAGCGGAACATTTCTTTTAAGTACAAAAATTCTTCGAAAAGCAAAAGTGAAGCAATTTCCCCAACTCTCTCTAACTTCACGGCCTGAAAATCTTCAAGCTGTAAAATACTGGGTCTGACCCGAGTATTATATTCAAAAGAAAATAATACACAGGTCAGTCTAATTCAAACTCAGTTATTAGTGCATAGAGGCAATAATAATCAAATAGCAATTAGACGACAGTCAAAGATAAATTCACCCATCCGATCCTTTAACAAGAAATCGGATAACGGTAAATACAACACTTAACAGTGTTAAACAACAAATCAGTAGATTCAAATTATCAATGAGGATAGATGAAGGGATTATTGATGAAGATAATTTAGAAAACAATCAAAATTTGCCTAAACGGCAATTAACAACAAAATCATCAAAATCGATTCAAAATATATTGAATTGGCAACATAAAATAATTTTCATCAAAAAGAAAACATCAATTAAAACATTATATTTGGTAGGGCTGCAGTACACACACGCGTGTACGGCCTCGCCATATTTAAAATGTTAACTCTGCGTGGCTGCAGTTCACGCTTGCGTGCACTGCCTCGCCACTATCGTGATGATGTACTCAAAAGGTCAACGAACCGAAATTTATTAAATCAAATGTCGATGCAACGCAAACCGACATAGGCAAAACTGCATATAAAAACGAAACTGCAATCACAAATGAATACAAGGGCGAATCTGGAATCAAAAATTTGCAGCCACCACAAGATCACAAAGCGCGAAGGCTCGAATGACCCAATGCGCAAAGGCAGGGGTTCAAACTACATGAAAACATCTGAAAGAAGGTGAGAGCACCAAAAATATGGCACCACAACACACAAAATAAGTTCAAAGTACTGTTAACATAAAACAAACCAGGGTGACAATTCAGCATGTACAAGGCAACAGAGGATGCACATGCAAACATAGGCAGCAGCATGGTTAGCAAAGGCAAAGTACCGGTTCAACTCGAAAAGCATCACAACACAAGTGTACATAAGCACAAATTTGTCAAAGTCCAAAGCCCAGTACACCACAGTGCACGAAGTATGAATAGCAACTATAATATAGCTTCAATTTGCAAAACACAGTGAAGCATATGCATAACAGCAGTAGAAATGTACATGTACCAGATCCAATAACATGAAGGAACCCAAGACACAATAAAAATGCAAACAGAGGCGGCAACAGCAAATGGTTGACAAGTAGGTGTTCTGTTCTTCAAACTTGCACTCACATATTATTCTATTTTATTTTTAACATACATATATATTCCTTCATTTTCAAACAAACATGCAAGTAGTTTTTGTCAAGTTAAAAGAGCAAGCCAGATTAACAAATTCAACAACTTCAAAAGAACTGTCATTACTTTAACAATTTTCGAAAGTTCATACTGCTTATCAGTTCCACTGTGAAATAAGAGGTAAGAAGCTTAACTATTACTCAACTATGTTTTGTACAATTTAATCCAGCAATAAAATCTATGAAATAATACATGTATGAGGTCTGTATAATCTGTATTTAAACAACAGGCACATGGAACATATGCTTGCAATTAGGTTTTATAACCCCTGCATACTTTCAAATGAACAGATGTAATTTGTCAGACAATATGGATGCAACAGATATATGCAACAAATGAATGCAATAGAAGTATGGTGAAATCCAGTAACTAAACAAGTCAGACCACAAGTGTATCAAGACTCAACAAAGGCTACAACAGCAGGTGAAAGTTACGCATGCTACAGGGATGATCAGAAGTGACAATGTCACAAATGACCGAAGTCAAAAGGAAACCACTAGGATGAACAAGTCATCTACAAATCGAAGTATGAGACAGCTACAAAATGAAGACTATAGTAAAACTCACACATCAGTGAAAGCAAGGCCGAAGCCAACAAAAATCAATTTCTTCTATTTTCTTTTCTTTTCAAAAATTTAACTTCGAAAATCACATGAAACTATAAGCCATGGACGTGGTCACAGGGACCGACATCAACGAGCCATAGTTATCAAGAATCCAAATCAATGCTTCAGGAACGAATACAAAGATGGCCAGAGACGAAGCTCATTGGGGCCAAAAAAAATCAAGGCCAAAGCCATTAAAAATATCACAGAAGCAAAATCGAACAATATCAAAGGCCGAAGCCAACAAGAAAGAATCGAACCAATCAATGAAAAAAATCAACAGAGAAATCATCAAAATGATAGCTAAATCGAACGACTGAGAATGAAAACAGATGTGAAGGTCACTCACCTTATTCTGAAATGAAGACGAACGCAAAGAAGCTGAAGCCCTAATTTTGGAGCACAGAATCGAAGAGACGAGGCCACCATTAATTTTCTTTCGTATGTTTTATTTATTTTTTTCTGATGATTTGAATGGTTAGGGTTTCGAATGAATGGGGGGGGGGGAGCTTCGTGTTTTAAGGAGAAGGAGATCGTGAGTTTTGCGTGGGTTACGGCATAGATTAAGGCACGAATTTGGCTGATAAGGTAAGGCAGTGTATTCTTCTTCTTCTTTTTTATTATATATATTATTATATTTTTATTTTTATTTTGAATTCAATTTTGTTTTGTAAATTATTTTCTTTAGTAAATATAGAAACGTTTTGAAGTTCAACTATCAACATCAATTTATAAATAAAAATAATTCGTAAATCCAAACTATTTTTTCTAAGTCATTAGTTCGAATTTCAATTACAAATTAAATATTCAATTTCAACTTCAAAGTTAAATTCAAATTTTTATTCAACTTTGTATAGATTAAATTTTAATATTTAATCGCCAAATTCACAGTTATATTGGGAATTCAATTTAAATTCTCATTCAAATATTTAAAATTTATTAAATATTTTCATTTTTAAATTGTTCAAAATTCTGGGTTGTTACAGGGTATCTCATATGTCCACGCCTACGTATAAACACGGATGGGTTTTTACTTTTGATAATCAAAAAACTTTATACCAAAATACACTTGATATTATTTTTAATGACATTCTTTTGAAACACTTTTCAAATGAACTTATTCAAATAAGGATCAATATCTCGACTAAGTCTAAGGTAAAATATCCGGACTACTTAAATGGAATATACCAAACGGAATATATGATGCCAAAAGGGGTAGTTGAAATTTTTGCAAGTCATTACAGCTATTTTGGGAATTTAATCAAAACCGTAAATCTCGTATTGGGTTTGGATTTCCAACAAAATAGGGAACTAGTGGCCTTTTCTTCGATCCATGCACAACAGACAAAGTTTCCATGGTGCCTTAATCGCTTTTCTCAAACTAGTCACTTGGAACTATACTTGCTATACTACAACTGAAAACCGGTAGTTCCTTGCTTTCTCAGGCTAACCACTTTATCAACATGGGGGCAATAAATGCCTTGAGGGACATTTCCCCTAAAGGGCCAAACATATTTGACACCACCATACACACTCACTTATTCTGAATTTGCGTTTGTTAGACCACACAGTAACCCATAATAACCGAGATGTGAGGCTTGCAAAGCTATGATCAATTTCTTCAAAGCCACATTTTTCATACAAAAACACGCTTTGATCATAACGGGTTCCACTTTGAATGCCACGCTACCATTCCTTTGATCACTATTTGACTCTCACAAGCATATAACCTCAAGGGTGTTAAGCTAAGAGAAGTTGCCTTCTGCGCCACTAAGCAGATGTACATTTGTAAAAGTCAAATTGTGTTTCTTAAAAATGCAATGTTGGACATTCGTCCGTACAAGTTCATTCTTGGACTGAACGAAACTAAAGTCACTCTTCTTTTGCCACTAGTAGCGAGTAGTCCTTGTAATCCGAAAAATCTCCACAACGGGGAGACCACTGCCATAAATAACTTTGTAATGGGAGCAACCCAGAGCATGTTCAACAAGCAGTCCTCACGCTATGAAGATCCACGGTCTTCAATAATCATCATCTTCGACATCTCTTCATTTTAGAACGTATACATTGATTTGAAGTGGTTTTCAGATAGAATCACCTAAATCCGACTCTGGTTCCTTCGAAGCCAATCATCGCTTAAAAAGATGTTAAGTTTATAAGTGGATATCGATCATCAATCAATTACTTCACCTTTTATTAAATCAAATAACTTTCTTACATATATTCTTTTTAATTTATTCCCTTTTCTTCTCAAATGTATATGGAATCATTAAGCCTCATTTATCAAATCATTTGATTTATTTAAACTTTTTTTAAATCCTGAAAAAATTTCAAATCATTTTCGCTTTTATTTAGGAAAACCATTCCAAATCATTCATTAAATCTTAATCAAATATTTCTTATATTCAAGCTATAACTTTAAACTTTGGGAAAATATTCCCAAATCATTCATTAAACCTTAAACGAAGCATATATAAGCATTTATAGTAATCATAACATGACATCAAATATGTATATATGCAAATAGAGATGTTAACTAGAGTTTCTCACCATAAACCAAAGCGATTAACATCCTACCAACATTCTAAACAACCAACACTTCATTAATTAATTCCTACTCCATTAAATATTAGCAAACAACACCCTCTCCATTTCCAAAATCTTGGCCAAGGCTTGAGATGGAGGTTGCCCGAAAATATAGAGAAGAAGCGGTAGAGCTTTGAACTTGAATTCTCAAGATTTAGATCCGAAAAATAGGTTATCTTCTCTTTTTTGACTCTCTCACCCTCAATATTTGAAAAACTTGTTAACCGAAAAGGTTTTGCAAACTCTTTTCTCTTGAATTTAAAGAAAAGAATCACCTGATTTCGATTATTTTTGAGGAAGAAATGATAGAATGAAGAAATGGTATTGTCGAATTGACAAAAATGAAGCCCAAAATACACTTCAAAGAATTGAGTTTCAGGTATAGCAAACCTCAAAAGTGGAAAAAATGAACATAAAAATTGTAGCCACTGAAATTTCATATGGTTTTAAATAAATAATTTATTAATTTGGATCAGTTATTATCAAGTTATGATCAAAATAAAATAGCATATTCTCTGGCTTAAAAACAGGGCCAGAAAATGCACTTGAAAGAAGTGGATTTTTGACATGGTTAACTATAAAATGAGACAAAGTGGTCAACAAATAAGATGTAGCCACTGGAAAAATTCATTATTTGAACAAAAGAATTTTGTAAGTTTAAATCTGTTTTAATGTAGTTATGGCGGAGAGAAGAAGAGGTAAAATGTGGAGAAAAGAGAGGTTTGATTTTGAAGAGTTATTGATTTCTTTTAAATATTTTGATATTATTTCTTTCTGATTTTTTCCTATGACTTGAAATCCATTAAAGAGAGGAGGAAGAATGTGAAGAAGATTGAGAAATGAAGAAGAAGAAATGTGAATGAAAGTGTAAAGAAGGTAGGTATTTATAGAAAAAGAAAGAAGTGGTAGATTTAGAAAAATAACCTCCTACCAAATTACCAAACTAACCTTACTTCAACGTAAAGCAATCTCCACATTTTCAATATTTAACATCAACTTTCACATCCTTACTTTATATCTTAGTCACTTAAAGATTAAGTAAAGAATATCATAATTATGTTGGCTTTGATTTGATGTGATTTGATGTTTACTTTTTCTTACTTTTGTTAATTCTCACTTTTACTAATGGCTTTTGGAAGTTTTTTAATTTTATTTAGTAAAAGTAAACATGTTTAGTGAATAAATTAATAGTTACACTATTTGAATATATGTTCCTATATTGATAGCAAAGAGATGTTGCCTTCTCCGCCACCAAGCAGTTGTACATTTGTAAATATTAGACATTGTGTCTTAGAAATGCAATGTTAGACATTCTTTCATACAAGTTCGTTCTGGGACTGAATGAAATCAAATGCGCTCTCCTACTACCACTAGTAGCGAGTAGTCCTTGTAATCAAAAAAATCTCCACGACGAGGAGACAAATGCTATAAATAACTCTATAACAGGAGCTATCCAGAGCATGTTAAATAAGCAGTCCTCATGCTATGAAGATCCACTGTCTTCAAAAATCATCATCCTCAACATGTCTTCACTTTTGAACATAAACATTGGTTCGATGTGATTTTCGGATAAGGATCACCCAAATCTGATCCTGGTTCCTTCGAAGCCAATTATCTCTTTAAAAGATGTTAAGTTTACATATGGATATCATTCATCAATCAATTAATTCATCTTTTGTAAAATATCTTTCTTAGATATATTATTTTCAATTCATTCCATTTTCTTTTCAAGAATATGTGGAATTATTAATCCTCATTTATCAAATCGTTTGGTTTATTTAATCCTTTTTTAAATCATGGAATAATTCCAAATCATCTTCTCCTTTACTTAGGAAAACCTTACAAAATCATTCATTAAATCTTAATCAAAGATTTCTTATATTCAAGTTATAACTTTTAACTTAGGGAAAATCTTCTCAAATCATTCATTAAATCTTAATCAAAGATTTCGTACATTTAAGTTATAACTCTTAACTTAGGGAAAATATTTCTAAATCATTCATTAAATCCTAATCAAAGTTTTCTTTCTTAATTTCAAATTATATTCTTGCAAATTGAAGATTTTTATAACAGAGCACTACTGCCATTTTAGATATGGTATATTTCACCTCCATGGACTAATGATAAGTAATCCTACATAATGAATATCATTTTTCTTCAACGATCTTTTTCTTCAATATGATTTATTTCAAAAACTAGTTTGAAGGGGTTTTTGGATAGGAATCACCCATATCTGATCCTGGTTTTTCAGATAGGAACACCCAAATCCAATCCCGATTTCTTTGTGCTAATCATCAATAAAAAGATGTTAATTTCATATAGGGATTCGAAAATTAGTTTGTAGTGATTTTCAGATAAGAATCACTCAAATCTGATCTCTGTTCTTTGAATAGGAATCACCCAAATCCGATCTCGGTTCCTTCATACTAATCATCGATAAAAGATGTTAAGTTCATTCTAGGGTTTTGAAAATCAGTTTGGAGGAACCGAGATCGGATTTAGGCGATTCTTATACGAAGAATTGGGATCAGATTTGGGTGATTCCTATCTGAAAATCACTTCAAATTAATTTTTGAAACCCCATATGAAATTAACATCTTTTTATCGATGATTAGCACGAAGGAACAGGGATCGAGTTGGGTGATTGCTATCTGGAAAACCGAGATCGGATTTGGATGATCATATCCGAAAAACACTCCAAACTAATGCTTAAATAAATACTTATTCCATTTGTAACACTTAAACAATGTAATGTCCCATTTTTTCGTACCCTTTGAATCGACAACAAACCACACATGTCTAAATCAAATTGCATGAAAAGACAGATCATTAAGTGTAGAAAGAAAATAAAAACGGAATAGAATCTCACACGAATGGAATAATATATACTATTTCAATAATAATATTTACAGCGGAAAATTTTAAAATACAATATTAGAGCCTAACCTAGATTCAGCCTGGACAGTTATAACTCCTACCCTTACAAATGCTAGCAAACAAAAAACAAAAAAAAACCACAACAGATAATAGGATATGTCCATACTTAGATAAATATCTCTAGCTCTCTTTCGGAAACTCCAACCGTCTTCAACTAGACCTGAAACTACTCGGATCTGACTCGAGTATTAAAAATACCTGGATTAGGCTTGATCAACCAGTGTGAGAAAACTCAATAATAAATGACAGTGTCATATATCGGCCTTTGAATAAAAATCTTTTGAAAGAAAGAGTGTCCCATAAGACCACAGCCACCCATAAATACGGACGGGTTTTTACCTTATGATAACAAAAATAATTTTATTTATCGAACATTTGACATTATTTTTAATGACATTTCTTTGAAAACATTTGCAAATAAACTTATTAATCTTAGCCGAAATTGTCACCGTTATAAGTTCCAACATGCTAGGCTCTACAAACAAAGTCGTAGGTTCCTATTGGAATGGATTTCCATACAAATGACCAAGTGAAGGGACTACCTTCCGATGGGAACACCTCTAGATGGATGTCCCGAGGCACAGAACATCTGCCCTCTACCAACACAAGACCGGCCTACCTTTATAACTAGATAGTATCGATATGTCATCCCCCGGTCGTTACATACCTTTAACCGAGCGATCTCTAGCATGCAAACCGCATTAATTTACATCCCGAACGTCATAGTGGGAAGAAATATATCTAAAAGAGGATGATCATACCCTAATTGGGAATAACCCACTTAGCCTTGCTGTATCTAACCCTGTTTCGGTCATTTCCGGTTGATGAGGCCCGAGGCAATGATTACATTTTCATAACACATCTTCTTTCACTTTGAATGCCACAATGCTATTCCTTTGATTACTATTTGACTCCCACAAGCATACAACCTCTGAGCTCGTATGTCATAGAGAAGGGTGATAAGCTAAGAGAAGTTGCCTTTTCCACCACCAAGCAGATGTGCATTTGTAAAAGTCAAATGCTGTGCCTTATATTTGTAATGTTGGACTTTCATCCATACAAGTTCGTTCAGGGACTGAACAAAATCGAAGGCACTCTCATACTACCACTAGTAGCGAATAGTCCTTGCAATCCAAAAATATCCACAACGGTGAGACCATTGCTATAAATAATTCTGTAATGGGAGTGACCAAGAGCATGTTCAACAAGCAGTCCTTATGCTATGAAGATCAATGGTCTTCAATAATCATCATCTTCAACATGTCTTCACTTTCGAACGTATACACTGGTTCGAAGTGGTTTCAAATAAGGATCACCCAAATCCGATCCCGGTTCCTTCGAAGCAAATCATCGCTTTAAAAGATGTTAAGTTCATATATGCATATCAATCAATAATTAGTTAATTCATCTTTTATTTAAATCAAATATATTTCTTAGATATTTCTTTTAATTTATTCCATTTTCTTTTCAAGAATATATGGAATCATTACGCCTCATTTATCAAATAATTTGATTTATTTGAACCTTTCTTAAATCCAGGAATAATTCCAAATCATTTTCTGTTTTACTTAGGAAAACCTTTCCAAATCATTCATAAAATCTTAGTAAAAGATTTCTTATATTCAAGCTATAACTTTTAATTTAGGGATAATATTACCAAATCAATTTATTAAATCTTAGTCAAAAATTTCCTTCTTAACTTCTAATCATATTCTTGCAAATCGAAGATTTTCACAACAGCGCACTACTGCCACTTTAAATATGGTAAATTTCACCTCTAGGGACTAATGTCAAGTAATCCTACATCATGAAGAACTTTTTCATCAATGATAATTGTCTTCAAAATGTTTTACTTCGAAAATTAGTTTGAAGGGTTTTCAGACAGGAATCACCCAAATCTAATCCCGGTTCTTCGGATAGGAATCACCCAAATCTGATTCCAGTTCCTTCATACCAACCATCGAATAAAAGATGTTAAGTGGTTAATTAACATTATAAAATTTGTTTCTTTTCTTTTATCTTGGAAAAACTTAAATATGATCTTTTTAGAGCATTCGGGCTTTCCTTTCGATCTATTCCACCCCTCGCCTAAAAAGAGAAAACATAGGCCAAGTATGTTCATGGCACTGGTTGCTCCATCCATGACCTTAGTCAAACACCTTTTTTTTTTATCTTTTTAGATCTCACAGGTGGAACAAACATACTAGTCGTTTTCGCATACTCAGTATGTTATTACAGTTAATATTCTTCACTTTTTGTATAAGTGGTATAAACAATCCCTCTTAACCATTTATGCAAACGCTTATTAAAAATTTCAAATCAACTTTAAGTTACTTAATTATCTTTTTAAAATCATTCAAAAAACATTTAAAAAGGAATCGTTAAGTTTAAACTCATATTCAAAAGTTATTTCAAGCTGCTGCGAAAAGCGTTGCGAAAAGCGATTTAAAAGCTATATTCTTAAAAAAGACGTCAGTATCATTTAGAAATCCATAATTTCAATTTAAATCTCTTTTAATACATTTTAAAATATTTTTAGGATTTATTTCATATTTTTAAAACATTTAAAATATCAATTTTAAACTTTGATCACTTTACTGCAAAAGCGCGATTTTTCTGGAAAATTGTTTTGGACGTATTTAAAATATACAAGATGAAAATTTGATTTTCTTTCTTTATTTCTTTAAAATTATTTAAATATTTATAAACCATTTCTAGATCATTTTAAAATTAATTCCAAAAGGTTTAAGCATTCCATATACACCATTTTATTTTCAAAAGGAAAGTGCTTTCCTTTGTGCTTATCGATGTATATTAACGTGACTTGGTAAAAAAATTTAACAATCATATGAAACCGTCAATACTTGATGATAAAATCATATATAAGAAACCATTGCAATCATAACACAACATCAAACATGTATATATGTAAATAGAGATGTTAAATAGAGTTTCTCACCATAAACCAAAGCGATTAATTTCCTACCAAAATTCTAATCAACCAACACTTCTCTACTTAATTCCTACTCCATTAAAAAATAGCAAACACCCTCTCACTTATAATAGCTTGGTGAGGCTTAAGATGGAGGTTGGTCAAAAATATAGATAAGAAGCGGTAGAGCATTGAACTTGAATTCCCAAGATTTTGATCCGAAAAATAGGCCATATTCTCTCTTGTTTTTGACTCTCTTACTCTCAAAATTTTAAAAAATCAATAAATTTTTTTTTGCAAATTCATTTCTCTTGAATCAAAAAAAAAACAATCACTTGGTTTTGATTATTTTGAGGAAGATATGATAGAATGAAGAAGAGGTATTGTCCGATTGACAAAAATAAAGCCCGAAAATGCACTTCAATGAATTGAGTTTCAGGTATAGCAACCTCAAAAATGGAAAAAGTGAACAACATTAAAATTTTAGCCACTATAAATTTATATGGTTATAAAAAAAGAATTTCTTAATTTGTATCTATTATGATCAAGATATGATCAAAACAAAATGGCATATTATCTGGCTTAAAAAACTACGCCAGAAAATGCACTTAAAAGAAGTAGATTTTTGACATGGTTAACTTTAGAATTAGACAAAGTGGTCAAGTTGTAGCCATTGAAAAAATACATAACTTTAAAAAAAAAATTTGTATTTTGATTCTGTTTTGAAGAAGTTATGGCCGAGAGAAGAAGAGGTAAAATGTGGAGAAAAGAGGAGTTTGATTTGGAGAGAATAAACATTGATTTCTTTTGAATATTTTGTAAATATATTAAAATTATTTCTTTCTAGTTTTTTCTATGGCTTGGAAGCCATTAAAGAGAAGAGGAAGAAGATGAAGAGGTTTAAGAAAAGAAGAAGAAATGTGAATGATAGTGAGAAGGAGGTGGATATTTATAGAGTAAGAAAGAAGTGGTAAATTTACCAAAATAACTTCTTACCAAATTACCAAACTAACCTTACTTCAACCTAAAGCAATCTCCAATTTTCCAATACTTAACATCATCTTTCACATCCTTACTTTATATCTTAGTCACTTAAAGATTAAGTAAAGAATATCATAATTATGTTGGCTTTGATTTGATTTGATTTGTTGTTTACTTTTTCTTACTTTTGTTAATTCTTACTTACTTTTACTAATGACATCTAGAAGTTTTCTAATCTTATTTACTAAAAGTAAACATTTTTAGTGAATTAATTAATAATTACACTATTTGAACATATATTCCTATATAAGAATACAAAGTGTGACGACGTTGCGACAACTTTTAATCGACAAAATGTTTTACGGTCACATTTTGACGTTTTAATTAAACTATTTATTTATGTAAACCAAATTTGAAAATAAATTTTTATAGTGCTATTTTAAAATATAAACACTCATAAATAAATTATAATTTATTTAATCATTGGAACTTACTTTTCTAAAATCAGCATTTTGTCACTTTTGTCGATATAGGCAAATGTTGCTATTTTTGTGTATCCTTCTCTTTCCAAATCCTATCTAATTTTGTTTGAATCAAATAAGCTTACTTAATTTACCTTTAAAATTTCTTTAAATATTATATTTTAAAATGGTCAAATTTTGGATCGTTACAATAGATTTATAATTGTGTTTTGTAAATATAAAACAAAATTTTGAAAAGAATATAGAGCACTGAGTTCACTACTGTGCTGGAAAAAAATATGGGTGATGACTGCAGCATCATCAGTACCATTTTCGAGTTTCTATGTGATGGATTTGCTGCCAATAGTAAATTGAAATTGAAGTTTTATTGTGATAAACAAATTTGATTTAAAATCCAAGTTGTAACTGATAAATATAAGTAAAATGCGTTTTGGACTTATAATATGAGAAACAAATGTAACTTGGTAAAATTAAATAAATTTGAGTTAGCATAATAAATATATGATTTGAAATTTAACTAAAGGAAGGTTAAATAATTTTAACCAGATTAGATAAGTTATTGAAATAGAAATTTAAACTTAACTGGTAAGTGATTATATAATATGAATTTTTAAGTTTGAATAAATAAGCTGCATAACTTATAAAGTGAGAAAATGTAAGTAAAACGAATTGTAAAAATGGTTAAACATTTTTGTTAAGCAAAAAAAAAATCTAAATTGGAATAAGTTATAGGAAATTAGACTTAGTAAAAGGTAAACAAAATAACTTTAGAAATAAAATTTAAATTAGTAGTGAACTCAAGTTGTATAGTGAAAATAAATGTACATGAAGATGAAATGAAATATAACTTAAGTAATGTTGAATGAAGTTGAAATTGATATCAAAATGAACTAATAAAGTAAAGTGATGAATGAACTTGAGTTATATTATGAAATTCAACTTTAATTATAAAGGTGAATTAGTGAATAAACATGATTGGCAATGTTGATGTTAAGAATTTAAATAAAACTTAAGTTAAGAAGTTGTGAATATAGCGAATACTAGAATCAAATCTGAATTGAATATTAATCGCTTGAATGAAAGTGAATTGGTATGGAATTAGTGGATGTAGTTGTTATTTCATTTAAAGCTAATTAAAAGTGTTAAACCAAATTGAAGGTAAACGAAGTAAATTAAATAAAATTGGTTATGTTGGATATGAATTGGTGGATAGATGGACGTTAGTTGATCGTATAGAAATTCGTTAAATGTTAATGAAATTGAATTAGTGAAATTGAAAGCTAAATAATTGATTTCAAATTGGAAATTAAGTGAATTTAAATAGAATTGAATTTAATTTGAATTTGGAAGTAAACTAACTTGAATGTAAATTAGTGAATGTAAACTAGTTGAATTTGAACAAATAAATGTTAATCCAATGTTAATGAATCAACTGTCATTAAATTTAAAATCAATTCAATAAATATTAATGAGAAGTGAATGCATATTGATTTGGTTATGGATTGATTGGACAGATATTGGTTTGTTGGATGTTAGTTGGATGATAGTTGTTTGATGATTGGATTTGTTGCTATTGATTGCATTTTCTATAGTGGGATATATAGTTGTTGTATTGGTATATGTTGTATATTGATATTATTTTCATATATGCACATGTTTCTCATTTGTTGGTTGAGTGTTTAGCAGGTGCGGATGGCGTATGCATCACATTTTGACCCGGCTTTCATGCTATATTAGCAGTATATGCTTGCTAATAATATATAATGTACATATCTCGGATCACATATCGTACTTTTACACTTTTTTCCTTATGGGATGACTCATCCCCGAAGATGAGATGCATATTTGTGATATATATATATATATATATATATTTATATATGCTGTGATCCTACTACGATCCCGAACCACGTAAAGGAGACGCTGACGATTTTTTTAAAAAAAAATTAAAGGCGTTAGAATTTTTTTGAGAAATTGGAAAAAATTTGATAACTAAAATTTTGATTCAAAGTTATAATTTGAAATGATATTAGTTGATTTCTTGGATTGTATTAGTAGAAAACTATAAATGGATTTGAAAACTCAAAAAAAGTTTTTGTAAAAAGTTTAACGAATGGATTTTCGAAATGTTAAAAGGTTTAAATAATTTCGAGGACGAAATTCTTACTTGAGATTTTTTCTTACTTGGTAATTTCGAGGACGAAATTCTTTTAAGTGGGGAAAATGTAACAACCCAGAATTTCAGTCATTCGAAATTCGAATACTTAACTAATTTTAAATATATAAAAGCTAATTTATAAGCTGAATAACTTATATTTGAAATATAGTGATTTAATGGGATAATTAAATCGTTTATTTAATATTTGAAATTGCGTAAATAATTGGAAATAGAATTTAATGTAGATACAAATGATTTATAAAGTTGTATTAAATTCTATTTGAATTAGAATGATGTTAGAGAACTTTTAAAACTGAATTAGAAGTTATTTTGTAGAAATTGAATATTTTAATATTTAATTAACGTGTAAAAATAGCCATTTTTCAATCAGTCTTGGATTTCGACGAAACCATTTTCATTGGATCCGTAACGATATACTATTGTAAGATTTCAAACTTCGTGTCAATCGGATTTACGGTTTAGTCGGGGCAAGCTGAAATGCTTAGAAATTTATTTAAGTGAATTTTAAATTTAAATAGTCGATTTGAAAACTTATCTTCCAAATACGATCGAATTGGCTCCCGATGTATATTCCTTTGTGTTCGAAATAGGGACAAAACATTATAAAGCCAGGCGGTATGCTTGTTTGGAGTTCGAAAAAATTTCGTATGAATAGTGCCGTGAAATTATCTATAAAAGGCCAACATTTTTTCTTATTTTCACTAAACCCTAATTCATCTAGGGCAAGTGGCCACTTATTCGTTCATGGCCAAAAATTCTTCAATCTTTTCTCCCCCTTATCTCCCAATCCATCAACTTTTGGCAAAAACTTTCAACTAACAAATTGTCGACCTCATCGTGATCTTCAAATCTAACGGCTACAATCGAAAATCTTGCAGAGAGTCAATGGCAATTCGGGTTTGAACATTTGACATTTGAGCACGAATCTCATGATCATAGGAAGGTCGAGTGCCACATCGTTCACGATGCTTGTGGAGCACGCTTCATCGTTTCGTCCGGTGGTCCTTGATCGACGTATATGCTAGCGAGGAGGTTGTGATAAACGTTGGGAAATGGCGGCTCCAAGGTTTCATCGCGCGTGTTTTTCACCTGGGGGAAGAAGAAGACAACGGGATAGATTTGATGAAGAAAAATCGTGCGGCTCTGATATAACGTGGGATTAAAAATAAAAAATAAACTTTGTAAATTGTTATATTTAAATTCATATAAACTTGAAAAATGCATAACTTCTTCATGCGAGGTCCATTTTTGGCGAAACAAGTTGCATTGGGTCCATATGGACGAGCACTACATTTTAGAGCAGGTTTCGAATTGATTGGAGCCAGTGTAAATTTTGGATAAAGTTAAATGCTCGTTTAATTTTATTCGGAATAAAACACTACAACTGCTATTGGAAGCAATGTGAGTACAACTCACTCTTTCTGACTCACTGATATTTTTACATAAGTAAGATATAATTTATTTTATGCTCAGTCATGATTGTTTGGATGAGATAAGATATATTACATATATTGATTGATATTTGGATATATTCCTGCCTATTGGAGCAGATGAGACCTTATACGTTCCCGTGCATGAGCGGATGACCCTTTATATGCACGTCTGCCACGAAGCGGTCACCATACACATATTCTAATATGTACATTTGTTGCAGGTGACATATTGGAGGGATCTAACTGGATTCCTCACCAGTATTGGTTCAATTTACAAATACTGTGATATATGCTGTTATCATATGATATATGACGTTTTGGATGTCGTGATTAATGTATTTAGTGCTATTGCGGCATTGGGCCTTTTTTTGGTAATTTTGAAAATGTTAAAGTGATGATTTCCAAATTTAAAAAAAAAATTTCAAGTGATTTTGAAAATAGATGTTTTGTTAATTTTGAATGGTTAGAGAAATGAATTTATTTTAAATAAATAAATAGTTATAATTTTTATTGTTGTAAAATTATGGTTTTTGTGAAATTTAATCGAAATATGGTTTTTGAAATATGGAGTTAATTATTTTATAAATAGTTTAAATTGAGATTTTTGAATTTATATTAAATGCTTTATATATAAGATTTATAAAATTGAATTTTTATAAATCGAAATAATGTAATTGTAAAGGAGTTTTATAAGAGTTAAAATGGAGTTATAATTGGATTTTATAAGTGAATAAGATTTATAATGTGTGGAGTGATAAAAGAATGATTTTGTAAAATAAAAGATTTATAAGTAATGAACTTATAATTTGGATTTTTGGCATGTAAATGAGGTAAATGGAATTGGTTAATAAAAAGGATTTTAGAAATGGAAGTTTTTACAAAATATATATGGCATTTATGAACATTGTTTTATAAAGCCGAAATCCACTTAATTTGATAAGTTAATTATTATAGCTTATTAAAGGTATTGTATCCACTATTTTGGACAGTGGATAATCCTTTAATAAATAGCTATACCCACGATTTTGGACAGTGGATTATCCTTTAATAAAATGTATAGAAATATTGAATTTGGTAAATGAATTGTATTCACGGTTTGGAAAGTGAATAATCTTTTAAATTTAATGAACGTTTTGAAAAGTGATATTTTAAATGGAGTTAAACGAATTGAATATATTTTAAAATGTGTTGAGTATTGAAACCATAGATTTCAATATTCATTGTTGAAATGGACGTTTCGAGAAATAAGGAAATAATGGACTATAACACTGTTGTTATAGTAAATGATTTTTAGAACGAGATATTTTATATAGTATATGCGATTTATATATCAATCTTATTTTCGAATCCCTATACTAACGATTTTGGGTTGTCATAATGATGTTTTTCGCAATATTCATTTTGATCCTAATAAATGTGTTAAGAGAATGTTTTCCTTAAAGAATAAAATATATACTTAATCTCCATTTAATGATATATAATATTTTCAAAGTGTTGAAAATAAAGAGATTTGTGAATATGCTTATACAGTCAAAATAAGTATATGAAAATGTTTTCCAATATAAAAGTTGAAGTGGTTTCGAGAATATATCTTTTTAAAGATAATTTGAAGTGAATATTTGGCAAGTGATTAATTAATAAAAGATTAATTAAAAGGGCCCAGCGATTGCTTATTGTGCTAAATATTTGTTTGTTTGTTTTGATAGTTAAATATCCAACTATTAAATTTGGCCATTTTAGTTCCTCGACTTGATGTGGGAACTATTTAGTCGTACACTTAGTACATAGCCTTCTGTGTAGGCTTGATTATCGTTTTTGTTGAGGATTTTGATTCACATAGTGTGGGTTATTACTTCAATCTATCGAGCTTCCTTCTTGGCCCGAAGGATAGCAACTTGAAAGTTGGAAACGCGATAAGTCTATAAGACTTAGTTTCTGTGTGAGGTTGAGAAACACTTTTGCGTTTTGGTGCGAAGAGACCGAGATCGGTTTATCCGAAAACTACTTTGAACCAACATATATACGTTCGATTGTGCAGGTTATCAATGATACTGATATTTAGGATTTTCATAGTGGAGGACTGTTTGTTGATCGTTTGGGGTTAAAATCCTAATATACATATAGTTGCAGTGGTCTCTTCATTATGAAATATCCAATGCGAGGACTGTTCGCTACTAATCCTAGGGATTTCCCGACAGGATGTGGTAAGAATGTACCTTCAGTTTGTCCTGTTCCTGGACAACTTGTATGGATGTTTGTATGACATTGCATTTCTAAATATTACGTACATTGGTTTTTACAAACCTACATCAACGGTGGCAGAGACGGCAACTTCTCTTAGCTTAACACCCTCCTTGAGGCGTATGAGCTTAATGGCTGTATTTTTATGGAAGGAAATTAGTAGTCAAGGAAATGGCTATGTGGCATTCAAAATGATGTGATTGTGATTTATGAAAGGTAATCATTACCTCAGGCCTCATTAACCGGAAATGACCAAAACAGGGTTAGATGCAGCAAGGCAAAGTGGGTCGCTCCAAAGTAGGGTATGATCATCCTCTTCTACATATATCTTTACATGCTATGACGTCCTGTATCTGATTATTGTGGTTTGTATGTTAGAGGGCGCTAGGTAAAGGTCGGTAACGACCAGAGGATGACATATTGGTACCATCTAGTTATAGAGGTGGCCAGTCTTGTTTTGGTAGAGGGCAGATGTTCTATGCCTCGGGACATACATCTAGAGGTGTATCCATCGGAAGGTAGTCCCTTCACCTGGTCATTTGTATGGAAATCCAAACCCCACTACGAGCTACGATTTTGTTTGTAAAGGCGTAGTGAATAGCATCAAAATGCTCTATAGGTAACCATTTCGACTTTGATGAATATTATTTGTATATGCCAGACACTAGTATAATATAAGAGGATTTGATATGAAATGTTTTAGTTATCATAAGGTAAAAACATGTCCGTGTTTATGCGTGGGCGTGTCTTATGAGATACTTTTGTTTTGATAAAGGAAAACTTTGGTAATTCAATAAATTGTTGAGTGCGTTTCTCATGCTGTTTACCAGACTTATATGGGCATTCTTCCCTTTCAATGCTCGGGTCAGACCAGTATATTTACAGGTTCAGATTTGGTTCTTTTGGAGATTCGGCAGGCGAGCTGGAGATCTTCATTTCGTATACACGTATCTGTTTTGTTTTTCTGCTGCATAGTTTTTGTATGTTATCAGCAATTGTGAGGACAGGTTATTATACTGTCCAGGCTGATAACTAGTGATTGATTGTTGGTCTCTGATTGATGTATGTATATATATAGTTTCTATTTTATAAAGATCATTGATATGATATTATATGTTTTCCGCTGCGATGTGAGATTCTGTATTGTTCTGTTTGGTCCTATCCTCTCTCTTTCTTCTTTTCTCTTCACTATTCTTTTCTTTCTCCTGACTTTCTGTTAGTCTAATGTAACAGATTCAAAGGGTCGGACATGTGTGGATTGCTGTCGATTCAAAGGGTATGGATTTGCGAGTCGTTACACAAATGTAGTTGAAATATAGTAAATAATGTTGATAAGAATAATATTAAATGAATTACTAAAACTAATGTAACAGATTCGTGATTCAAAGTGCTTCAGTTAATTTGAATTTTACTCACAAAAATATCATCAATGTGATTTTGAATTTTGGGACATTTATATTGAAATAAAATTCTAAATAATGATTTAGAATAGACAGCTTGCACATAACAATCAAGCATCTAAAGCTTAGTGGGTGCGATAATGATTTGGGGATATGGGATATTATCCAAGAACTGATACAATAGTAACATTCGACAAGAATAAGAATTAAGCAGTGATTTGACAAAGAAATCAAAATTTTTATTTTCGACAAAATGCAGTAGAAGCATGTGTCTGTAAAAAAGAATCGTAAATGTACTCGAATATTTCTCAACCATAAGTAAACAATAAATTTATCATTATTAACGATGTACCCAAATTATAGTCATTCTATTTTGGTAATTTATACTCAAAATTGGACGTGGAAATGACATTCTTTTTAAACAGTATAAAAAGATGTTTGGATTGTCTTATACGACAAACATAAAAACACTTATTAAATGTTTATGTGGAGCGTATGAGATAGATTCCTTATGCACTAGAAATAAGCATGACCATGTATGCTATAATGTATACTATATCGTAATAATTTATGTAATTGATACATTGAGCGAGTATCAAATCCGAGTTAAGATCGCTAATTGGTAAGAGTATTCTTGGATATTTATGAAATAATAGAGAATTTATAGAAACAATGAACTCCTTATGAAGGAGTATTCAGACTCAAACTTCATAAGTGATATCGAGTATAGTATATCAATCCCAAGTTAATGATTAATCTAAATTAAGGAGCATTAAGTTGGAATTATTCCATAACTAAAAGTTGTGGCTGACCAAAAGACTAAGTCATTTCCTTGAATAACACCGCAACAAGAGCATACAATGCACAAATTTATAATTGAACGAGGGGTGATTTCAAATGTTTAAAATCGATTATCGTAGGTATATGGTAATAATTCCGCAATAGAGACTATGAAAGAACCTAGATATCACTAGAAATCGAGAAACATACTCTGAAGAGTCCCACATGATAATTGTAGTTTATCAGCATCAAAGAGAGTTGATTGACAATGTAGATAGTTAAGAAAATATAACATATATGTTCACTAAGGGACTAGCTCAATCAATGTTGAGAAAACCGATAAAGGGAGTGGGAATAAGATTCCATAATTGACACAAGCGCAAGTTGGAGATTGATAGCTTTAAGGATATGCCACTAGGGCAATCATGTAATTTGTTACATATATCTAACTCTGTAACAACCCATAAATTTATCACTTTGAAAAATAATATTTATTTTTATATATTCAAATATAAGATTTTTAAATAAATTATAATGTTTTGAACAATAATTAATGATGGTAAACTTATTTTAAAATTATATTTACAAATATAAATATTTGGGATTTTCGTCTTAAACGCGACGAAAATCGGTTTTAAGTAAAATTGGGATTTTCTCAATACTAGATACAAAATTGGATACATACACTTATTTCTTCATTTAAGCTAGAATATGTAATAAAATTATTTATTATATTTTTGGAAATAAAATGCCTTTATGGCATCATCGAGGATGTCATCACTTTTATATATTTTCTGGAATTTTAAATTAAGTTTAAATATCCGAATAATTTTTTTTAAAATGATAGTAATTCATTTTAACTAGTTATACAAAAATATAAAACATTTATAATAGTTTTGCAAAGATATAAACAGTTTTAAAAATATAAGAAAATTCATAACGCTTTGGCACTACAACAGCACTTTTCATAAACACTTGTTCAATATTAGTTTATATGGTTTTATAATTCAAATGTGATCGTTTTAATTGATTTATAATGAAAAGAAATTGGTTTTTAAGTTTTATTTACATTTATATGTGATTTGATTAACAAGTAAAAATGTGACTGGGAATCAGCTTTCAGATTTTCAACAGTTTAACGAACAGAAGTTGTTCAAAGTTATCGTAGTGTTGTTATATGTCTTGTGCATATATATAACATGCACATACATACACTAACAAATACATATACGCATATATACATACCAAATACATAAATACATACACAGATACATACATACACACACATCAAACATCACCTCCTTACACACCTACACACCTAGGATATGATGAATAGAGGACAAAGGGGGGATGGCCGAGCATATGGTAGAGGATGGTTGTGCGCATGGAGGGGGTGTAGGTAAGTGTAGTATGGTCGTTGTACTATAAGATATTTGTTTACATATTTTTGTCTATAAATACATGGCATGCCTTCTCATTTTATTCACACTTCCATTCCATTTTATAAGTTACTTCTTCCTCTTCATTAATGGCTTCCATGTCCTAATAAATTATTCCATAGTTGTAGCGAAGCTCTGCTAAATAAATACACTTCCAGATACAGAAAGATATCGCCTTAGTTTGAAATTAAAGTGAGCGATCACATTCTCTTCTTTCTCCTTGCTTGGCCAAATTCATCAAGAGCCACCACCACCTCTCCACCCTCTCTAGTACAAGGCCGAGCACACCCAAGGGTCCTAGGGCAGGATTCATAAGCTTCGGTGTGGTGATAACGGACCTATAGTCAATTTTAGTACATCTGGGGACAAACGAATGTGAGAATTACTCCGCTAGTTTATTTTATTAAACTATATGATGATATGATATGTTTTTCCATGCAAGTTTTCTATGTTTGATCGTCATGTTTTGAATGTGATAATTTGTTTGCTTGGTTGTAGAAATAATTCATGATAAATACACGTCGAGTTGACATGAAGAAATCACTTTCTCTTATGAATTATAATGTTACGGCATAGTTAAACCTCTTTAAACAAGAATAAAAATAATTTAAAATGGTTTATACTTGTTTTATAAACACTAAGACTCATTTCGGTAAATTTTGGAAAGAGATGAAATTAGAATCAAAATAGGCGCGTCGCGTAATGGAAGTTCGCGGTTTCACGCCATAAAAAATTAAATCAATGTGCGTAATGGAATGTAGCTTCGAATTATTCAAAACAAGAATTTTCCAGATCTTATAACTATTGTTTCCAAATGAAGGAGAAAAATCAAGATTTCATTTTGTAAAATTAGAGATATGTCCAAATCGCAGTTCGTAAAATATGGATTTTAGCTCTTAAAATAGATATTTTTAAATCTTTAAATATATGAGATGAATTCCAAAAATATGTTAAAAGAGTTTTAATTAGACAAATTGGATATATAAAAGGTTTAAATTGGATTTGTTATACGAAGCCCTTAATACCACTACTCAACGACAATTTAAAAAATGAATTTGGAAATATCTAAAATAAGATTTAAACTTGGTTTTTCTTCACGAATCCATTATAATTGTTTTTAAATAATAAATTAGGTATTTTCAACGGTTTAGATTTGATCAAATAACTTGACCACCTTATGAGTGATAGAAAGATGGTCTAGGCATGGGTTTGGAAAAACATTTTTCTATTCTCCTTAGCTATCCAAACTGGCTTGACGGAGGAGATAATAATTTTGTTTTGCTCGAATTGCATTTTCTTAAGATAAAAGAAAAGAGATTTGATTTTTCCAAAAAGGTTAAACAAGATTTAAAAATAGGACTTTGATGGTGAAGAGAATATTCTAATTAAACTCTATATTAAATTTCGAGGAGGAAACTTGTATTATCCGCGTGAATTTAAAAGACGATTTCACTAATATTCGACATATAGTGCAGATTGAAAATGGAAATCTGTATTGAGTATAATTATTCAAAAATCTATGAATCATTTGTACTCGATACTAAATGATTTGGGTTTACAGTAAACGATGTCTTAAATAACATTGTTTTTGACCCATTGAAAATATGCTTCGGAAAAATGAAATCTTTATTAATTATGTTAATAATAGAATATGGAAATATTTTTGTAAGTAATTAAATGAAAATGATTTGGTATTTCCAAAGTCTAAAAGAGTTTTAATAATTCTGTATATCCCGAAACAGAAATGGTTTAATGATATATATATCTCTAAAAGATATTTTATTGGATTAAAGATATCTTCAAAGTTAAATAATATTCTGAGTAAATGAAGAAAAGAGGATAATGAAAGATGCTTAACATTTCGTATATACAACTTTTTACGATAATTGTTTTACATCTTTTTACGATAATTGTTTTGGGGAAATCAGTATCAGATTTGGGTGATTCCTATCCGAAAACCACTTTGAACCAATATACATTTAATAGTAAAGACATGTTGAAGAGGAGATCTACATCATGTAGGGCTTCTTGCCACTAACCTCATGATTCCCATATTATATACATGTTGTGGCAGTAGTACCTTCATCTTAAAATATTTAATGCAAGGACTGCTCGCTACTAATCCTAGGGGTGATTCCCAAACAGGATGTAGTAGGAGTACCTTTTGTTTGTCTTGTTCTTAGACAACAACTTGTATGGGCGAATGTCTGACATTGCATTTCCAAGACCATGTAGATTAGTTTTTACAAACGTACATCGGTTTGGTGGTGTAGGAGGTAACCCATCTTATACTTAACATCTTTCCGTAAGGCGTAGGAAATTGGATTTTTGATTTGTGAAAACCAAATCACGTGTCGTCAAAATGGCAATGTGGCATTCAAAGTGGGATTTGCTATTTTGAGAAAGATAAAATGTTACCTTAAGCCTCGCACGTCGGTAAGGGCAAAAAAGGGTAATGCAGCAGGGCTTTATTGGTCGCACCCATTAGGAGATGATCATCACCTTTCTAGATTACCTTCTATATATCGGGTTTTCTATGTATGCTATGGCCATGGATAGGTCAGGAACGACCAGGGTGATGACATATTTAGAACCTTCTATGGTAGAGGTAGGTCGGTTCTGTGTTGGTAAAGGGCAGCGGGGTCGTGCCTTAGTACATTTCTCTAGAGATGTAATGTCAAAAGGTAGTCTGTTACCTTATCATTGTTGGAAATCCATTCTCCATCAATGCATTTTGACATATTTGTATACATACTATTCTGGAATTTAATTAATGTAACAATTTCGACTATGATTAATATGTTTTTGTAATCTAGACACTATTATAGTATCAATGGATTTTACGTAGTAATGTTCTGTTTATCTTATGTTAAAAACCCATCCATGTTTATGTACGGCGTGGTCTTATGAGATACCATTTTTTCATAAATATCCATGTTTTGAATTTTCCCACTAGTCCCATGACCGAACTAGAGTTTATTTTCTTTTCTCTTAAACTTAGGGTGCCTTACTTTTTCGGCCAGCCAAGTAGTTCAGGGCTAGCTTTGAACATTTTGGACGAGCATAGAGAAAGAGATGGAATTTCCTCTATGGATGGTTATGCATTTCCATTTCCACCGCATTTTTTTATTGTTTGTATTTAGCTTTAGTAGGGACAGAGATTTATAACTATCCCGGATGAGCTTAGGATAGACTCTAATATACGCATTTAAAATTTTCGTTGTAAAGTTAATATGTTAAAATAATATATGTTATTCTATTCGTGTACAATTATGTTCTCTCTTTATTCTTCTTTTTATCCTTGATCAATCTGTCTTTCCGGCACTTGGACATTCCGCACGTGAATACCGTGGGTGTACTGGTGTCGATTTCTGGGGGATAAAAAGGCGGGTCATCAAAACTCAATAACCAATCGTATTTTAATAAACGTATTTTATTTCTATTATATACTTAATTATGTAATGATATAATTAACTAAGTAATTAATTTATAGCATATAAATAATAAAATCTTAAATGATTGCAAATGGTTACAATCGTGAGTATTAAACACAATATAAAGTAACATTTTATGTTAAGTATAGTTGGTCGAGATGTTTAGAGAATATATATCTATTGAGTCTAGAGTAATTAACGCTCTCTAAATGTTGGCGGTGTATTACTCATGGCCGTTGGAAGCACAAAGGGGTTACGTACTGATAGTTATTTGTTAACTATGGAATGACTAACCGAAGAGTTTCTTGTTGGTTAATAATTACAATGGTCAAACGGGAAGTCTTGAAGTGACGACGTTACATAGTTCTCTTAACTTCAGAATGTTGTTGAGCTATAATATGGACACTCCATCATGATTATAGTTAAATAGTAGCATTACATCCATTGAACGAGTGTAGTTGGGTCAGTCGAAGCGTTGGAAGTGAAACACTATTTAATCGAGAATTCATCTCCTCCGTTTTATGATGTTGGTCTCACAATTAAATATAGCCAACTCAAATTCAAAGTCTCCAACCACAGTGTGGTTAATATTGTTATTATTGAAACAAGACTTTGACTAGGGACAACCAAGTTAAATATTGATGATATTGGAATTTTAAGCAAAATAAAATTCCATAAGTCCTAAAGTGATAGAGTGTCACTGAAGAAAATTGGTGTAAATAATCATTACTAATTGGTACCGCTTAAGAAATTATAAAGTATGATTTTATCGAAAAGGTCTGTAAGTGATGAATTCAGCCACACCACCAGGTAATGTGATGTGTGGATATGTAATAACCTGAAAATTTTAACATTTCGAATGGAATATTTGATTTATTTAAATATTCAAATTTGATTCAAACGTGATAATTAATAAAAAATCAATTTTTAATAGAATGACTTGATTTTTAGTGAAGTATTTTTATTTTAATTTATAGGATTTTTTTTCATAATTTTTAATTTGAAAAATATTTAAATTATTGATTGATATATTTTTTGGCAAACATTTTATTTTCAAACTTTCCCAAAATAAGATAATCAATATATATTATTATTGTTATGGAATCGTGTCACATTTTTGTGCACGATCTTATTTTTGTTTTTGTCATTCACGGTTTGTACACAAACGGAATGCTATGTAAGGAAGTGTTGGAATTTGTAAAGTGAACTAAACTCTATGCCAAAGACTTTTCTTCATTCTTTGATTTTTCACTCTTCTCTCTCTTTCCATTTCCTACTTTCCATAAACAAAAACAAATCAAACCCTTCTCTTTTAAAATTAAAAATCAAACGATTCAACTAAAAAAATATAGAATCACATCCGTTGTGTTTGTAACGAAGAGATCTTCAAATCCATATAGGGATTAAGGGGTGCGGCATCATTTAGGGAGGAGCGACATGGAGAAGTCATGCGTAGGGTTTTGGTTAGGTGGTAATGGAGGTAGAGTTAGGTGATTTGGAGGGTACGTGTTCGAAGGAGCATTTATGGGAGAAAAATGGAGTGGTGCGGCCCATGTTGGAGAGTCGCGACAATGCCACACTGTGTAGCTAGGGCATCTGGTCGCGAATAGAGAAGGGCGATCGATCTTGTTGATTTTGGGGTTGGAAGGTGAAGCGTTCGAAGGGAAACTCGTTGATGGTGTCCGTTCTTCGATCTGTTGATCGAGCTCCATATCACTTGGTTGGAATGCACGGCATGAGTGGGTTCGGATGTATCTGTGTGAAAATTTTGATTTTTGGGAGGAATATGTATTAGAGAGAATTGGTAATTAGTTTAGTAATTAGTTTAATTAATATAATTAATTTCAAAATCTTATAAATTGAATAACTTCTTCATACCAGGTCCGATTAAGACGCAGTATTTTGCTTTGCACTTATAATAATGATATCTACGCATTGGAATTAAATTTATCAAGTTTGAAACAAGTGGAATTTTAAACTAAAATCGAATGTGATCAAACCGGAACACATAAGTATCAATTGGAATTTTGGTGAGTTATCTCACTTTGGATGAATAACTATATGATATATATGTTGATATAAATTATTATTTTTGTTCTTGATTGTTTTATTGTCGGCTATTTGGTTTGGATGAATTATCACTTTTGAAAGTGAATAACATATGAATTGAATTGCAGGGAACTTATATGACGTATAGGGAAATTTTGTAGAGGGATCCAATGGGATTCCTTGCCACTGTTGATTTTACTTCCATTTATATACTTATGCAAATTGTTGAGTGCCAGAAGCTTGGTCGCCTGATTACATTGGATATGACATTGATATATGTTAAAAGTTGAACATTTTTAGTTAAAAAGGTTATAGTAGAACTAGTTAACTGTTATGGTAGCTATTTGCCTCATTTTAGTATTTGAAATATTGAGGTTTGCAATTTTTATTTGAATTGGTTTTGATTCGGAGAATGATTTAAATGTGATTTCGAGGATAATCTATGGCATTTTATTTAAAAAATGGTTTTTAAACTTCTTTTTTTTATTTCAACCTTTTTGTTAGTTTTTTCTAATTTATCTGGAAATGTTTTAAAAGTGTTTAGAAAAGTATTATTTTAAAGAAATGCAAACGTAACGATGTGGAATTTTGAATATTTTAAATTGGAATATTTTATTGATTTTAAATGTTTAAAAGTTAATATTCAACTTGAATTTTAAATATCAACATTTATTTGATAATTAAATTATTGAATTTAATAAATGGAAAATGGATAAAATATTGAATCGGGAGTTTTGAGCTTATTAAAAATAATTTGAAGGCTTATAAAATTTATATTAATGATACTATAGATAATAGAAGTTTTAAATTTTAATTGAAAGTGTTTTTTTTTAAGTTTTGGAAATATATCATTTAAATTGACATTAAAAATAACTTCCAAGGCACAGTCTCGGATTTCGACAAAACAAGTTCCATTGGATCCGAAATAGTGTATATTGTCGAGTTTCAAATTTCGTAGTGTTTGGGGTTATCATTTAGTCGTACGGGTTTTAAATGCCTTGAAATCTATATCGAAAATTCAATATAATAACTAGGTCCAAAGAGCTATCTTCTCCATACGATCGAAGTAGGACTCAAAACCTTTTCCTTTGCTTTGGGAATAGGGGGATAATATTATAAACACTTAGTGGCATGCCTCGATTGGAAGTCAAGATTTTGAGTTGCAAATTCGAGACGATTAAAATTTAAACAATATTATATATCTTTGACTGGTCAAAAATGCCATTCACATTAGAGCCTTTTCGTTTATCTTCACATCACTGTACACCATCACTGTGGCAAGGCCTATTCTCGATGCAAGGCAGTTCAAACATGCTTCCTCCCCCAATTTTTATATACATCTTGCTGATGGCACAGAAACAAAAAAGGGTTATTTTCCCTTCATCATTTTTCTATGCCGGCCAATCCCCTTATCATGTTCACCTCCTCTCCATATTTTCTCTTCACGGTAATTCTATCTTATTCTCATGCCTTCACGTTCCTCAAAGCAATTTGCGAATTCTCGTTTATCTAGCCTCTGGATATTCGAACTGGAATCGCATAGCGGAGCCGCCTTTTCAGGGGTTCCGCTCGTTGTTGGTTAGGGGGTAGAGCCATGTCGGGTCTTTAGCGAAGATGCGCGCGCGACTTGAGATGGGTGTCGCCATGGGCAAACTGGGGAACTCGGCGATCTGCTTTCGGGTCGAGCTACCTCGTGGGTTCGCGCTTGAGTACGTTCGTGGGGTTTAGGGAATCGTGGATATGGCTCACCTGAGCATGAGAGAGTGGGTAGCAAAGGTCGGAGCATATCGAAGATTTAAGATTGGAGGGCCCGATTCGAGTGATGGTGTCGCGAGGTCGGAAGTTGTCTGAGTTACTATTCGCGTTAGGCTGTGAGGTATTGCCCATATTGTTTTGATTTAATTTAATAAATACATATATAGATTAGAAAAAAATAAGAACAGATGAGGATATATATATATATATATATATATATATATATATATATATATGAAGTTTAAATAAGAATTTGTCTAGTTTGAAAAAAAAATTGTAAACAAAGTTATGTACTATTTTAGGTATTAATGTTTAAATTAGGAAATGAAAGGGAATTATATATAATGTATATGTATGTTTTAACATACTTTAGATTTGGAAAAAAGATATACATAAGGCAACTAAATCTTTTCAAAACATTTTTAATTTAAGGTTAAATAAGTTTAAAATATTAATTTAAATTATTTATCAAAAACTTAACGGTAAAGTAAAATTTATAATATTTGTAACCCAGTGGATTTTAATTTAAAATGAAAATATTAATGGTAGTTTAATCATGGCAAATGTCAATAAATTCGGAAATTTCATTTGTACGAGGTCCAGAATCAAATGATACTAGCCGAGGTGGTTTGTTACCGGATAAGATTGCATATTTAAAGTCAAAGGTGAGTTAATCTCACTCAAATTGGATTACTAGCTAATTTAATTTGTTAAAATTAAATTGTTGGTTGATTGCTTGAATTGATAATTTATTATCATTCTGGTTTGGTATATTATATATAGCAGTATATATATCGGAGTGATTGATATTCCCACATTATATAGCGGATGAGACCCTATGTGCCCCCACATAATAGCGGATGACCCTATATACCGCGATATCCCCCTCGAAGTGGGATTGGGAATCTTATATTGTGCTAATATCAGTGGATGCAGGGAAACAGATTGGAGGGATCCAACTGGATTCCTCAAAATTGTTGAATTTATTTTCATTTCAGTGATATATGAAATGTTTGAATAATTCTGTGATATATTATGTTGAAAAATTAATTTATTTGATGTTAACATATTGCTTGTTATATTGTGGCATTTTAAATATATAAATATTGAATTTTAAAAGGGAAATAAGAAGGGAAAATTTAAAGTAAGAAAATTATAATAAAGATGGATAAGTTTAAAAGGGTGAATTTAGGGAAAAAAAGTAAATTGTTGATTTTAAAATCCGATTTAATAAATTTCGGAACATAGAAAAAGAATAGATTCTTTGGATAAATGTAAATTAAAGGATCTTGAGAAGTAAGGACTTAAGCAATATTGATTTTAAGTACAAAGAATTTATTTTTAAAATCGAAGTTTTAAGCGAGTTGGGAAAAAAATAAAAGGGAGAATTTGAAATAAGTGTGAAATTGATATTTAGATTTAAATAAGGTTTTAAATCAAAAAAAATAAAGTAGTGAATCTGGAATAAATAAGTTTTGGAATAAACTTGGATAAATTAAGAAATAAATTTTTAAGGGAGTTTAATTCAGAGAATCCATTTGAAATCTATTAAGTGTTTTAAATAGCGGTTTAAAAGAGAATGAGGCTATGGATTTATAAACAAGGTTTATAAGTAAAGCGAAATAAAAATTAGTGGATATTTTAGATTTTAAGTTTACGGTGGGAATTTATAAAGGGATGAGTAAATCGTTTTAAAACTAAAAGAGTAGTTTTATTATTTTAATGTGTGGAAAAGAAAATTTACGTTAATAGGACGTAAATTAAAGTGGAAATAAATCGAGAAGGACTTATAAATGATTAGATGGGCTATATTGGGATGAAAAGTGTATTTTCCTAGAAAGCCAAGTATAATTTCAAAGGAGACTTTTTAAGTATAAATTTGAAGTTTTAAATGTGGTTTTTGAAAGAATGTTTTAAAAAATTATTATTTAATTGCTTTAATTTTTTTAAAGTAAATACTTATTTAAGTTAATTATAGTAGTAATTATTTTAAAAGGTTAAATTAGAATTTTGATGTATAGGATAACTATTAATTATTTATACGTTATATAACCGTTATATTTTAAAGTAGTTTTTACCTAAAGTTTTTCTTGGGAAATTATTATAAAATTTCATAACTATTAAATTGATTTAAGTAGTTTTATTTTAAATCTTTTAAGTGTATTTTTGGATAAAGTGATTTAATTAATGTGAAAATTAAATTTGATAAGACTTGGTGCTTTTTTAGTGGAAATAAAATATTTGGCTTGTGAATGTTATTTGATAGTTAAATAATCGACTATCAATATTGGCCGGTGAACTGATCGTTTTGAAGAGAACGAGATCAGATTTAATTATCCGAAAACCACTTCGATCTGATTTGAACGCAACGAATGAAGGCCGTGAAGATGATGAAGACGGTTAAGATGGGTGATTTGGTTTATCCAAACCCAAGGTAACTTGTATGGATGAATGCTATCAGACCATCGTCATTGGAGGACGTTGATCATTCTAAGCGAATACTTTCTAAAAAAGGTAATGCTTTGCCGCAAGCCTCATCAACCAGGAATGGCTAAAACAGGGGAGGTGCAGCCAGGCTAAGTGGGTTGCACCTAATTAGGGTAAGGTCATCCTTGTCTATAGTCCCTTTTTGATCTCGGTTGTGTGGGTGGTTGCTGATCCCAACTGCGTGGTTATCTTATTCGGACTATCCAGTAAGGGGTAACTCTGGTCTTGTGTTGTAGGGGATCGAGAGTTGTCCCCGGTACTTGATCTAGGCCAGGTACTGTGATGGGCGGTACCCCAGTAGTCCTGTCATTGTATGGAATCCATTCTCCAATAAGTGCTCGTACGGTTCTGATCGTGCCTAACTATTGCTGGAACGTGAGATGCAAGCATTTCTGCTAGATTCTATTTTACTTCCTATAGACACTATTATAATATCAGACCAATCTGATAAAAATGTTTTAGTTATCGTAAGGTAAAAACCCGGCATGTTTATTTGTGGCATGGTCTTAAGAGATACCTTCGACTTCAAAGGATTTTTGAAAACTTTAATAATCCAATTGAGTGTGTCCTCTCACGTTGGTTTTTCCGATTGACTCGGGTGTTATTTTATTATAATGCTCTGGTCAAACCGGTTATTATAGATACATGATAGGATGCTATGGAGCTCAGGAGACGAGCTGGATGACGGAGGCGTATGTCACATGTCTGACTTATATTCCACTATGTAGTGTAAACTGTGTGTTCAGTTGTGTGAGGACAAGTTATTACAACTGTCCAGTATCGGGCTATTGTTTGTTACATACTCTGATGATCGTAAGTACTATACAGTTACAGATTCCTTTGTATAAAAATATGTTGTTTTATATTATATTTCGTTCCGCTACGATTGTGAGATTCTGTGTTGTTTTTTATCTTCATCTTCTACCTCCTCCTTTTTTCACACTAATGATTCGCATTTCCGTCCAATTTGAGTTGAACTGATGGGGAATATTGTCGACTCAAAGGCGTATGGATTTGCTGGTCGTAATAGTGATATCAGAGTTGAAGGTTAAGCAGGAATCTTGGCTCTGGTAAAGATTACTCATTAGAGATAGGGTCAGTAGCACCGTAGAATGAGTTTGAGTGTATTAATAGATATGAGCGCGTATTTGTTAGTGAATATAAAATTGTTTTATATTGTGTTGATGGGTTTGTTGAGTGGTTTATGGATTTTGGTAAATATGAGTAATTAACGTTATTGACAGAGATCTCTAAACACTTGTACAGAACAATTTGACACGGTATTGTTTTAAATAGGGTTAATGAAATAATTTTTCCTAAATTCTTTTTATATATAAAAGGAGTAATTTTCATAAATTATTATATGTATATATGGTTGGTTGTTAGGAAATGATAATATTAGACTATTATCATTATTGTTGAGGAAATTGAATAAGGAATTGAAATTATAATTGAAGTTAAGAGAAATAATTATATAACAAAATGAAATTTGTTGGGCCACGATTTAAATAAAAAATGGCGTTCACTCAATTTTCTTGCCCTCTGCTTTCATCTTCCAAATTGAAATCGTTCCTTGTTTCTCATTCTAACTTTTATAATCATAATTCAGCTCCATACTCTTACGCTCAAGCCATCAAGAATCGTTTACCGTCGCAAACTCAAAGATTGTTCAATCGTGTCTCAAAAATGAAGAGGATTGATTCTAGAAAGGAAAGAACTATTGTTTTAGATGGGGGGATCTTAATCACGTTGCTAATCAATGTCGAGACCCTATTAGATGCTTTGCCTATGGATCTTTTGGCCATAAAAGTAAAGACTATTTGACCATGGCTTCCAATTTGTCTTCAAATGCATATTATTGAAGATAATTTTGCTCGTGCATATTTGGTATAAGAGAGAAGAAGGAATTAAGCATCTTAAGGAATTGTTTTATCACTTTGATATAATTAATGCTCCGAATATAGGCAAAGGCTAAAAAGATAGATTCGACGATCCAAATGATTTTTTTGGTTATTTTGATTCAGATTCTTCAGAGGATAGTTTCATTGATTCAAGAATTTTTGAAAACTCCACTGCTATTTTGAACGAATTTAGATTGGATGTCGATCCATTTCTTTTTATCCAACCGTTTCTAAATGTAAAGAGGAACAATCTTCTTTTTGCTTGGACCATTCTTTAGATGAAATTGGAAAGGACAAGGAGAAGCATGATTTTAACAATGGTTTCTCTTTGGTAAACAACAAAAGACTTAAATCTAAAACTCAAGAACAGGGTAGTTTCAAGATATCTACTTCTAACAAATTTGACTGCCTCTCTACGTGGTCAGGTTCTGATTTCATCGTTGATAGTCTTGGAGATGATAGGGGATTGTTAAGTCACTCTGAAAATACGCAATCGATTATTTCGAATGATATCATTTTAAAATTTGTAATCAACAATGGTGTAAGTTCCAGTGACAACAGTTTCTCGAATGTCGTTTGGATGGATATGTCTGAAAAACTTGGAAATTTGGATTTTGAATTGTTGGAACAGGATGTTATCGTTAATGGCAGCAGCATGTCTGAGGATTGTATAGTCTATGGTCTTAAGAATTTTGTTGTATACACAATGTCAGGTGAGATAAATTGTTTTGTCAAAGGGTTAGATGTTTCATCTATGGACATCTCATATGAGACTTTATATCCAAAAATGAGACGTGTGTCAGAGATGCACCGTGGGGACATTTTCACTATAAGTTACTATGATGAAGCTTATTCTGTCACATTTGGTAATATTTTGGATTGGGTTATTATTTTGTTTGATGATGATGTTAATATATTGGTGGTGGAGGCCTTCCTAGATATTGATAAAATGTTGAATGTTGGGAGCGAAACAAGCCTGTGCATGTATGACAAAGATACAGCTGACATGCACACAGTATTCAATATGCTTGAATTTCCTTGTTTGAACTTATCAGTGGGCACTCTAGCTTTGGATTTTTCTTCCTTTATTGATAATCTGGATGGTGTAGATGGTGTTTTAATGAGACTGTAATTCCCAAGGATTCAATCGACGAATCGGCCAGTGGGGATGGGAATGTTAGGTTAGAGAAGATGAATTCAGTTTGTCTGGAGCAGGTAAATTCTATGGATATAAATAAGGGACCTTCAAATTGTTTGGGTGAATTGGACATAGTAGGACAGGTAGAATAAGGAGATTATTTTAATAAGCAAGCAAGTGATGGCTGTTTGTTAATTATGAATGATGCTCCAAACTTGGTAGCCACTTCTAATGTTTACAGTGTCACTGATAGTGCATTAAAAGAAAGTTCTTTCCTCCTAGAGAATGCTAGTGATAGTAGGATTAGCAGATTTTCAGCCTCTTGTTCTTTTTCAACAAGGAGAGGTAGGCATAGGATTTTAGCGAAGGCTAGTGGTTCAGTTCGACGAAGTGCCAGGATTCGATGTTGTAGATCTCAGTCTTCGGGTGAGTTTCATGATTCGAGCACCATGATTAGTGCGACGAATTCAGGCTCAAGTTTGCATTCGGATTTGGATAGTGTGTATCCATCTTATGCTTTAGGTAGTTTGTCTTCTTCTCAGTTTAGTAAGTTGGTTAGGGATACCGCTTTCTTTTATTCTGATGCTGACATAGATCTAGAGTACGCTAGGGATAGGGAACTTGAGAGGGCTAGATCAATTGGTATATGAGGATTATTAGTTGGAATTTCAAAGGTTTAAACGATATAAATAAATGTGACAAAGTTAGGGCTTTCTTTATAGACTATTTTATTGACATTGCATTATTAAAGGAAACTAAAATTGAATGTCCTGATAATCATTTTTATAAAAGATTAGGTGGTTTTCATTTTAGGAAATGGGCTTGTCTACCTTTAGTTGGTGCTTCTGGGGGTTTATTGATTGGTTGGCATGACAATTATTTTAAAATTCTTCAATGTATTTCCAAGCAAGACTCATTACATATTGTTTTCATAAATCTTTGTGACAATTCTTTTTTAAATATTTCTAACGTTTATAGTCCTAATTTGAAAATAGATCGTCAGACTCTTTGGTATGAATGTTTGGATTTTAGGGGGTGATTTCAATGTTATGCTTTTTTTAGGAGAGTGTTCACCTCGTGAGGGTGATTTCTCATCTATGGAGGAATTGACCAATGTATTATTAGTTCTAATTTGATTGAAATTCCTCTATCTAACAGAGATTTTACTTGGAGCAATGCTAGGGAAACCCCATCTATGGCTTTACTTGATAGGTTTTTTGTTAGTGATGAAATTAAGGACAAATACCCTATTTGCAGAGTTTTTGGATTGCCTTACACTTATTCTGATCATTGACCTATTATTCTCACATGTGATCAGCATAGGGTTACCAATAAATCTTTCAAATTTGAAAAAAATGTGGTTAATTGAAACTAACTTTTTAAATTTAATTAAAAACAAGTGGATTTCTATGAGTTATTATAATATTAGAAATAGGGATAATTCTGCAAAAAAATTTGTCCTAAAACTTAGGGATCTTAGGATTTTTCTTAGAAATTGGAATAAAAATGTTTTTGGTAGCATTAAAATTAAGAAAGGAAATATTCTTTCTGAGTTGCTTATATTAAATAAGATATAAGAAACTAGACAATTAAATGTTGGAGAGTGTAATGTTCTAGCAAATCTAAAAGAGGAACTTAATTCTATTTTAGAAAAGGAAGACGTTATGTGGAAACAAAGATCCAGAATTCAGTAGATTAATGAAGGTGATAATAATACAATTTTTTTTTTCACAATATGGCTAATGGCAGAAAACGTAGTAATATAATTAGTTCTATTATTGTAAATAATGAAGAGTTAGTTGATCAAAGAGATCTTAATAAGGCTTTTACGGACTATTATAGAGATATTTTTGGTAATAAAATTATTCATAGAATTAATGTTAGATGGGATAATCTATATCCGTCTGACTCTATCGTTGATCTTTCTGGGCAAGGTAATCCTTTTACTAAGGACGAAATTTGCAAAGCTATCAATGATTTGCTAGGGGATAAATCCCCTGGGGCGGATGGGTTCCCAGTTTTCTTTTATAAAACGTTTTAGGATGTTTTAAAATTAGATTTAATTAATACGTTCAATGATTTCTACAATGGAAATTTACAACTAGGAAGATCTAATTTTGCAAATATTATTTTATTGCACAAAAAAGTAGGTGCTAATAATATAAAAGATTTTAGACCTATTTCTTTGATTAACTGTTCTGTTAAAATTATTTCTAAAGTATTAGCTAATAGGCTTAGTTTAAGCATGAATGATTTAATTGATCGTTCACAAACTGCATTTATTAAAGGGAAAAATATCAGTGATGGTGCAACTGTTGTTCAAGAATACATTAATCACTATTATGAGATTAATATAACTTGTGCGATTTTAAAAGTGGACTTTGCTTAAGCTTTTGATTCGGTGGACTAGGATTTTCTCGTAGATATTTTTAATGATAGAGGTTTTAGTCATAGATGGATTAGCTGGATTATGAATTTGCTTAGAACTGGTAGCTCTAGCATAATGGTTAATGGTATTTTAGGTAATAAAATTCAATCTAAGCATGGTTTAAGGCAAGGGGATCCTTTATCGCATCTACTATTTGACTTAGCTGTAGATGTTTTCGCTAAGATAATTAAAAATGCGGTTGATAATGGATCTTTGGGATTTGTAGGTAATGATATATCGCGTAACGGTGTATCTGAACCTTCAATTTGCTGAAGATACCTTGCTTTTTTCCTCCCATTTACCTAGGCACATTATTACCCTTAAGTTTATTTTATATAGTTTTGAATTACTATCAGGTTTAAAGATAAATTTTGCCAAAAGTTCTGTTTTAGTTTTAAACGACTTTGAAAAAGTTGAAAATTTAGTAGCTAATTCTCTTAATTGTAAAACTATGAACTTTCCATTCGACTATTTTGGTTTTGCGATTAGACCTACTAAGATCAAACACGACGACTGGTTTTTAACATAGATAAAATCAAAAATAGGATTTCTAATTGGAATGGGAGATTATTATCAAGAGCGGGTAGATTAGTTTAAATAAATTCTGTTTTATCAGCATTCCCAATCTATTGGATGTCTATGTATCTATTTCCATATCGGGTGATTGATAAAATAGATAAAATTAGAAGGGATTTCTTATGGAGTAGGGGAAACTCTAATAGTTGCATTAAATGCTTAGTAAATTGGGAAACAGTTTGTAAATCTAAAAAGGATGGTGGTTTAGGAGTCATTAATTTTTGTAACATGAATTAGCCCTTACTAGGTAAATGGTTATGGAAGTTTAAGGATACCAATGATAAAGCTACTAGGAAAGAGATCATTTCTAAATATTACTATAATTGTAGTAGTAATTTATGTCAAATTACGTCTCCACTCATTCGTAATCTATCTAATTTTTTGAAATCTATTTTAAAATGTCATGATATTTTTAATACAATAGTTCATTCTGGTAATTGTACTTCTTTCTGGCATGATCGTTGGATATCTGCCTTACCTTTTAGGACAGAGTTTAATGAGCTTTATGAAATCTATAATTTTAAGTAAGATTTAATTAATGAGGTTTTTTCTCTTGAAAATGAACCTCCTTGAAAGTTTAATTTTAACAGTATTTTAGTAGTCTCTACTTTTAGACAACTTACTTTGCTTTATGGTAGATCAAATCTTTATAACATTTATAATGATATTATTAGTTCAGAGTAGGATAAGAGTAAGAAATATACTTCTAATTCATTTTATAGGTTTATTAATTTTTTGACTATAACTAACATCTCTTTTATTTATTTGGAAATCTAATGCTCCTCCTAAATCTAAAATTCATATATGGTTAATACTGCATGGAAAACTTAACACTATAGAATTTTCAAAGAGGAAAAATATTCAAATAATAATAAATGCTATTTTTGCAATATATATCTTGAAGATATTAAACATATATACTATGATTGCATGGATACTTATTTTATTCTAAATAATACCCTTAAAATTTTAACTTTAATATACACACTAAAATTTCAGATTGTGATTTCTATTGGAATACTTTTAGATTTAGATTCAAAAAGAAAATAAGATTCTTAATTGAAACTTTATCCATTATTACTTGTTGGCTGTTAACACTAAAAATTGAACGCTAACATTTCGGTGTATGTAGAGATTAAGTGAAAGCACCACCCGTGAACACAGGAATTAGAAACAAGTAGAAAAGTTACAGAGAAAGCCGTAAAAGACAACAGTTTTATAGTGGTTCGGCTTCAGGTTAAGCCTACATCCACTTTAATCCTCTTTATTACTGAATCAATTACAACTTTACAACAATCTTCAATTACAATATTGATGAGATAAACAACTAGAACTCCGATGTAGAAGAATTATTTGAATCCCTGTTAATTGTGTTAGATTTCCTCTTGAAGTTTGTTGAGATGTCTTTCGTGTTTGAAGTGTCGAGTGAGTCGAGAATTCAGCAGAGTATCGGAATTTCAGAAATGAGCCAAAGATCCCCTTTTAGTTGGAGTAGGCGGTGTATTTATAGGAGAGTTTGGTGTTAGGTCGTAGGTCGCAAGCGACCTTGGACAGGTCGTAGGTCATCCGCGACCTAGTGGGAGTCGCTTACGGCTTATACAAGGTACACTTCATCATTCTGGAGAAACTGGCAAGTCATAGGTCGTGGCTGACCTAGGTAGGAAGCGACATAGGAAACTCCTTTGGTATGTTTAGGTCGTGAGCAAATTAGGTATAAGTCGTAGGTCGTGGGCGACTTAGTAGACACGGTTTACGGCCTAACAGGAGCACCTTTGATTATTCGAACAAGTCATAGATCGTGGGCGACCTAGGGAAGGAACGACTTAAGGAAGACAATTTACCTTGGCTTTGTATAGCTCGCTAGGTCGCTTGAGAACTTATCCCTGTTAGGTCGCTCCCTTTATTAACTCGCTAGGTCGCTATACCTTTAGGTCGCTAGGTCACCTTAGTCCATAGGTCATTGGAGCGCTAGGTCGCTCAGTCCATTTAGCAACTAAGTCGTTCAACTTGCTGAGCTGCTCTATGTGTTTGGTCGCTTACTCCCTTAGGTAGTTAGGTCGCGCCTTCACATAAGTCGTTAACTCGTTGAGTCATAGGTCGCTGAACCATCTAATTCATTAGGTCCCTGGGTTGTTGAAAGAAGAGGGTTAACAGTTGCCCCTCGAAGTATACGCCTAAGAGTTAGGTCGTGTGCTTCGATATCTTTTAACCCGCGCTAGCTTAGATCGTTAAGTCGCGGGCGACTTATGAAGGAGTTAGGTCACTCGTGTCGATTCGTGTTCCTTTCTCTCCCCTATATAAGCCGTTAGGCCATTTTCTTCTTCCTTCACCTTATTGTATTCTGCTGCCGCCATTACTATCTTTGAGCTCGAGAATTTTTGAAGCCAATCTATCTGTTGATTTGATCATCATCTCCTCAACCTCATTACGTAAGTGAATTTCGACCATTATTCAACCACGACCACCATCGAATTGTGAATCCCCAAGTTTTCGACCCTATCCCGATTTTGCATGCTGCATTTCACCGTAGATCATGTCACGATTAGCTTTTGACCGTTTTTGGACACGTTGTCGCTGTGATTCACGAGAGTGCAACAATACTTTGGGTATGTGATGGATCAGTGGCGATTTGCGTTGGTTTTGGATGATTTGGTGGCGTGGAGATACGGTGGATTTGATTGTAGAGGGGCTAACAGGTTATTGGGTTAACGGGTTAGGTGATTTGCTGAGAGAAGAAGAGTTAGCGAGTTAAGGGGAGTTAGGTCGTGCTCGACTTAGGACTTTAGCTGTTCGAGACGTGAATCATGAGACTTAACTAGGCAAACGGCTTAAAGAATCGGCACGACCTAAGGAACCTTATGACCCAAAAAAGGGGCTGAGCGATTTAACTCAGAGCGACTTAAACTTTAGATCGCGTGGGCGACCTAGTCTTTAGGTCATGTGAACGACTTAGTGCCTAGGTCGTGCGAACGACTTAGGACTTAAACAATTTTTCACTGCCGAGTTGCTTCTTGCGACCTAGACCATTCTCAACCCAACCTGTTAGGTCGTGAGCGACCTAGACTTAGAGAATTTCTTGACTCAGATTGTGACTTATAGACTTGAACAAAACTTGAAAGCTTCAGAATTTTGATAGAACTTGGTTATACTTTTAACTTGAACTGCTAGAATGAACTGCCTGAACTTTGAACTGTCTGGACTTTAAACTGTTTGAACTTTGCTGCGCTTCTTTACATATTATATTTACTTGTAAGTTAACAACCTGCTGAACACAACATTTGCAGAAAACTAGGGCGAATATACCACCATTGATTGCCCACATCAAATGACAGATTAGTCGATAAAAGATAATCAACTTAAAAAAAATTTATGAAGTGCTATGAATCAACAAATTTAAGCGATGTGTTAAAACAAAACAATATTAATCAATTAAAAATGATTTGTTTGCATCGATACTGACTTGCATTTGGACTTAAAACAACAAAACCTAAAACTTTGTAACTGACAAATGTCTGTTAGTTTAATTTCAGTTATATTTGCTTGTCATTTTATTAGTTCTGCACAACACTTCACACATTTAGGAAACGTGCACCTTCATATTTGAATATCCAGTTCCTTGTGTAGAATGTCTTCTCAAGAAGAGATAATCGAGCAATCTGAAGGAGTCTTCCCGATAGCCGACCCATTGGATAATCCTTCGGAAAGAACTCCAACTACCTGAGTCAGTGGGCATTCAACCAATTACGTATTCAATTTGGGATCGACGAAGCGGATGCTATACTTCCTGGCCCAAATGATACTGCTGACAGGACACCTCTCGGTTTTTTCGCCGTCAACCGTCAGATGTGCCTTTGTGGTGCCATTCCTCCTTGCAATGAATTTCTTCATCAACTCCTTTTCCGACTAACATCTCTCCCTTTCAACTACATCCCAATGGCTACGCCATCCTGATGGGATTGTGTGTTTTATTCAGGAGGACACTTAACCGTCTTTCGAGCTTCGAAGAAATCTGCTACTTATGCACATTCGCGAAGAATAAAGACCACCCCTTCATTATACTCGTGAGAAGTGCCAGAAATCGTAAACTTATCACCGATCTTTACGAAAGTGCTCATGGTTTTCTGAATCAATTCTTCTTCGTACGCTTCCTTCTAGGGTTTTATGCCATCTGGAGAATAGGAAGTAATATTGCTCATCCCCGTCCTTTCCGTTTAAGCTTTTTCGAGATCCAAATTGCTAAGTGCTAACTTCATTCTTTTCATTTACAGCACTTCCTCCTCCCTCTAGAAATCCCAGTCACAAGACGACTTTCGATAGATTAAGTGTTGTGCCGGTTGAAGAAAGAAGTATTAAGTTTTTGCTGAAAGATGAACTTCTGCACCAATACGGGCTTCTGCACCCCTCCCGTTCCACTCAACCTCATGAAGTCCCCGACTCTCCAGTATAGACATCGGATGCCCTAGTTTCCGTTGAAGAACTTACGCCGAAAGAACATACTGTTGAGGCTTCGTTGGTAAAGTGTTCTACTTCAATTGATGTTGCGGGGTCATCCGGCAAACTTGCACTTGCCTCGGTCATCGAAGAAGAGGAACCTCCCCAACAATTCGGGAAATCTGGTGACGAAGGAACTGGAAGAGCGAGTCCCGCCAGGCACAATGGTGATGATACTTATGAGGGGTTGAGCGACATGATGATTACTTCACAGGAGCTTTTTAAAGATGATCCTATCACTGCTAAAGTTACTTCTCTAGCAGTTGAAGCGACATCCGTTCTGCAACAAACTTCATCAACCCAAGAGTTGACACTGGCTGTTAAATCCATCATCACCTCCCAACCCAGGAGTGGTTCGTGATTCGATGCACGTAGTTTGCACGTTACACACACTTAGGACTTTTCAGCACTTATATGCGTTCAACTTTCTTGCTTTCAAGATTTCTGAGTTCATCTTTTCTTCATTTTCAAATTCTCCAATGGGAAGAAGTGGCTCTTACTACGACGATTTCCAGCGTTATGGGAAGTGCGGTTCTTATGACCCTAAGTGGTATCTCCCTTTCTCCTGGGAGACTGACGCAGATAGAGCTGCAAGAAGAGCTCGTGAAAGGCGCGCCTATGAAGAACGCCACGAAAGACGAGATGAGCGACATGATTCTTCCCAGAGGGAAGATGATTCTCATAAACTGAAATCCCGTAATGATAAAGGGAAAAGCCACATCCCTGAAGATGCGAGTAAAAGTGCCAAATATGGCGAAAAGCCGGCGTCCGAACTTCCTGAAAGGCCCGCTGCTCCTGTACCTTCTCAATCTTTTGCCCTTACTCGTACTGACATTCAAACAATTATTGGCAGTCCCGCATATCAGGTTGGACAAGGCCCGGCCACTCTTCAAAGTCGGTTTTTGCATTGGTGCTTTAAGGGAGTGCGCTTTGACCTTGATTTGGTCCCGATTGACAAGAAAGCTATGCTGCGGAATCTTGATGCCGTCAAACTCGATATTGAGAGAATGTCGGATTGGCAAAAGCTTGTCGATGAGCTTCAGAGGGTAAACCGTGCAATTCTTGAGGCCATGCTAACAATGGAAAACGACAAATCTGAATGGCAGAAAACTCTTGAGCAGCATGACGCGGAAATGAGGAGCATAGCCACTTATAATGAGAGGCTTGAAGCAGAGGTCAAAAAACTTAAGAAAGAGCTCGCCACTTCTTCCACTTCTTATTCTCAGAGAGAAGAAGTGCTTCAAAAGCAAGTGAGAGATGCTCACGCGACACAAAGTGATGCTGAAGTTAAATTTGAAGCACAGCAGCAAGCCTTAGAAAACTACCGAGCTAATGTTGCTCAACTTCGAGAGAAAACCAACTTCCAGCACTTGAAGATTGAACCGCTCAAAGTTCGACTTTCTGAAGCTGAAAAGGAGCATGACGAAGCTATTACCGGCAAAGCTGCAGCCGAAGAATCTCACATGGCAACTAAAGCTGAAGTCAGCTCCACTCTATTCGAGTTTTACATCCATAGTGTTCTGGGGCACGATAGCCTTAAGTTTTTTGGACCGGCATATGAAATCACTTTGGCCAAAGTGTGGGAGGCCATACTTGACATGCTTGGAGGAGCCGTATATGCCGAAGTAGATTTAATGGCACACTATCTAGATGATGATGCATGTGCCGCTCTTGCCGGGGAAAGGAGCAACTCGCCAAAGAGAGAGCCGAAATGACAAAAGGAGAACATTTAGGAAAGACAATCTTAACCGACCCAGTTCTACCTTCAGTTTCAGCTGATATCGATATTGGTGGCTCCAGTTCCCATTCTCCTCCTGCTAAAGCCGTCATTGAAAGTGCCACAGCCCACACTGGAGATGAGACTCAAGAATGCGCTGAAGCGCAGGACTTTGAAGTTGACATAGTAAAGTCTACTTCTCCAAGTAAACTCAATGTTGATCTCGCTCAAGTGGACTGCTTGCTTTCTTCACATGAGCTTGATGAACTTTTTGATTATTACTTAAATCTTGACGCGCCACTTTCTCCTCTTTTTATGAGATTTATTGACTTTAACTTCTCTTCTCCTATAGTGAAAGCACCAAGTGTTATTCAGCCTTCCCCTCTTCCTACTGTTTCCTCTCCGCCACTTCAGATTACTCCTCCTTCCGTTTCTCAACCGGGGTCGCAAGAGGAGCAGATAGATGCTCTTCAAGGTTTGGATGACCTGGTTGCTTCTCAAGAACAGAAAACCGAGGAACCTGAAGAAGGTGAAAGAACCCGGAGCAGACTATTTCTGATGACATAACGCTGTCTGCACTTTTCACTCCGGGCAGTGATCCTTCGTCAAGGAAGAAGGGGAAGCGTGTACTTTCGAAGAAAAGGAGAGAAGCTTCTTCTGGCGAAGAAAAAACAGAAGAAAGTCCAATTGCACCCCTTCCTCTTTCTTCCCCTACTCCCACAAGCCGGCCCAAAAAGTTAATCATCCGGCCAGGCGAAGGCTCAAAAGGTGGCAGGAAGAAGAAGTGATGGGTTTAGGACTTATGCTTTTCACCTTTATTTTTGCTTTTTTTCTTGTGTATATAAAGACTTGTGTTGACCGGAGATTGTGCGTGTACCGGTCCCCGCCTTCTTTTGTTTTGAAACCTGCACATGTATAAAAAAAATTATAGTATGGAATAAAATGAATCTTTTACCTGTACAAACTTTTGTCTGTATTTGAGAATGCATTTATTCTTCTCTTTTTTTTATACAGGTTTCTTTATTTTCTCTGTGTGATGTTTCGTAAACCTATGGTATGTTGTTTGAGCATTTTTTTTATTTTTGTAACTATATTATATTGCCCCCATACCATGGTTTATTGCAATCTCTTTCACATTGATAAAATTTTGGAGAACAACTCTTCTGTTTCGAGAAGACATGTACTCTTTCTTTAGAGAACAACTTTTCCATTTGAAGGAGGTTTGCATCTGTACTTTATAGGATAATATTTTCGTTTTAAGGAAATATTTTTCTGATTTAGTAGAATGCGCCTCATATTGGAGAAGTCTTCTCTTTTTTTTTTTGTTGCGAAGTTTTTGCACTTCACTTTTGGAGAAAGTTACTTTTATTTTGGCAAGTGAATTTTCCTTCGTGGTAAAGTGGGCCTCCGAAAAAGGGCTTCGACCTGTTTGTGCCTTCGAAGAGGGCTTTTGTTTGATTGTGCCTCTGGGAAGAGGGCTTTTTGTTTCATTGTGCCTCTGGGAAGAGGGCTTTTTGTTTGTGCCTACGGAGAGATGGCTTTTTGTTTGTGCCTCTAGGGAGAGGGCTTTTTGTTTGTGCCTCCGGGGAGAGGGCTTTTTTGTTTCTGCCTCTGGGGAGAGACTTTTGCCTTTTCCCTCTCCGCTGGGAAGCGGGTCTCCGAAGAGGGCTTTTCACATTTCGACTCGTGTGAAGTTTTATTTCAGATCGCGGTGAAATGTGTGCCTCTGAGTAGGGTTTTTGCCTGGAAGTTTGAAGATTCCTTCTCTCGGTTGGATGGATTCACGGGGCGGACACAAGTTACTTGGATTGTTTGTTTGCACAAACGTTCTCAGCTAGTTAACGAGTGTCCTATGCCACCGGTCAGTCCACAACTTTCTGTCGAGAAAGAGAACTTTCTTTTTCTGGCAAGTCCCATTAAAGGTCTTTTAGCATTTCAACTATGGTGAAATGGTCCTCCAAAGAGGGCTTTTCACATTCCAGCACTTGTGAAGTTTTATTTCAGATCTCGGTGGAATGCCTGCCTCTGAGTAGGGCTTTTTCTTGGAAGTTTGAAGTTTCCTTCTCTCGGTTGGATGGATTCACGGGGCGGACAAAAGTTACTTGGATTGTTTGTTTGCACAAACGTTCTCAACTAGTTAACGAGTGTCTTGTGCCACCGGTCAGTCCACAACTTTCTATCGAGAAAGAGAACTTTCTTTTTCTGGCAAGTCCCATTAAAGGTCTTTTAGTATTTCAACTATGGTGAAATGGGACTCCGAAGAGGGCTTGTGCCTCCGAGGAGGTCTTTTGCTGTTTGCTGCCTGCTTGCCCATGTCTTTTCGCCATTTTCTCATATCAACGATTCCCTGTTATCATTTCCAAGCGCACATTCCTTTCTTTTGCAAGTAGCTTATTCTATCCAAAGAAGTGTACTTCATTGTTAAATGAGTTTGCAGGGGCATACACAGGCTAATTGATCGAATGTTTGTTTGCATAAACGATCACAATTAGTTAGGAAGGGTCTACCTCTGGCGGAACCACTAACCGTTTTCTTGAAGCACTTCTTATATAGGATTTGAGTCCGGAACTTTTGTGGCTGAACATTCATTTGTCGAGTGATGTCAGGGATCGCTGGGTCTTATGATGGGTAAGCTTTGTTTTAATGGCCTGCAATATTAAATCGACATTTTAGTAATACAATTGAAGTACTTTATATATCGAAATAAAACAAGCAGTTTATAATAGTAGAGAACACAAGATTTATAGTGGTTCGGCCAAGAACTGGGCCTACATCTACTTTATAGTTCTTATTATTCATTCATACCGCTTTTACAATGGTTTACAATACAAGAATCATACATTCATAATTCTTTTTACAAATTTAAGCAAAGCTTTTAAGTAAAATATGGACGCAAGTGATTGATGTTCCAAGCTCTTGGAATTTGATCTCCTTCGACAATTGTCTATTTGAAAGTGCCATCAAGAAGTTTTTTCCCTATGACATATGGCCCTTCCCGGTTTGGCGCAAACACTCCTGTTGCTGTCATGAACCTTTTCAAGACTAGATCTCCATTCTCAAAGCTGCGTTGGCGAACTTTGGAATTGAAGTGCCTGGCAATTCTTTGCTGATGGGCTGCAATTTTGAGTTGAGCCTCTTCCCTTTTTTCATCAAGGAAGTCAAGTGCTCCAAGTTGCAACTCTTCGTTTTTAGCTTGGTTGAAATGAATTCTTCTATGTGAAGGGACTTCTATTTCCACCGGAATCATTGCTTCTGATCCATATGCCAAAGAAAATGGAGTGTGCCTAGTCGCAGTTTTATGGGTAGTTCTGTATGCCCATAGTGCTAGTGGAAGCTTATCGACCCAACCACCTTTCGCTTTTTCTAGCTGTTTTTTGATGGTAGATTTGATAATTTTGTTTACTGCTTCCACTTGCCCATTTGCCTACGGATGAGCCACTGCTGAGAAGCCTTTCTGGATCTTGAATCGCTTGCAAAAATCTTGGAATTCCTCACTTTCGAATTGGGTTCCATTATCTGTGATTATCTTTTGAGGCACACCATACCTGCAAATGATATTCTTAGTTACAAAGTTTATCATCTTTTTAGAGGTAATAGTAGCTATGGTTCAGACTCAGCCCATTTAGTAAAATAATCAACAGAAACAATAACATATCTGATTCCGGATTTGGCAGTTGGCAAAGGCCCGTTGATATCTTTTCCCCGAATAGCAAATGGCCACGGGCTGACCATTTGTGTTATCTCAGTGGAAGGTGCTCTTGGGATTTTTGCAAATCTCTGGCATCGGTCACATTTTTGGGCATAGATTGCAGCATCATGATTAATATCTGGCCAAAAATACCCATAACGGAGAATTTTCTTTGCTAGAGTTTGACCACCTGACTGGTCTCCACACTCTCCTCCATGAACTTCAGCTAGAATTGTTTTAGCTTCTTCCTTGGTCGCACATCGGAGTAATGGCATTGAGAATCCCCGCCTATACAATCGGCCATCTTGAATTATGTATCTGGAGGCTTTTCTTAGCAACTTCTGTCGTTCTTTTGAACTTTCTGGTAGAGAACCATTGAGAAGATATTCCATTATCGGAGTCATCCATGATTCTTGCTCTTGAGATATAGTTATGATCCACTCAATATCCATCTCATCAGCGCTTGGAGGTGACAAGACTTCCATAGGAACTAATCCCAATAATTGAGCTTCACCAGTGCTTGCGTACTTTGCGAGAGAATCTGCCTTCATGTTCTCTTCCCGGGGTATATGATTTATCGTATAATGGTCAAGATCATTGAGAAGTTCCCAGGCTCTTGACAAATAAGCAGGCAGATTTCCTCCTTTAGTTTGAAACTCTTTTTTAGCTTGATATACAATAAGCTGTGAATCACTAAAGAACTGCAACACTTTGACATTCAATTCTTTAGCAATTCTCAAGCCGGCGATAAGAGCTTCATATTCTGCTTCATTGTTTGTCGAAGGGAATTCCAACCTCAATGCACAGCACAATGACCGCCCTTCAGGGGTTTCGAGCACAACCCTAGCTCTGGAACAGTAATCGTTTCTTGCACCATCAACATATAATTTCCATCGAATTGGGGGATTATCAGTCACTTCTTCCTCACTATCACCTTTATCTGTACATTCTGCGATGAAATCTGCCAAAGCTTGTCCATTGATTGCTCTCCGGGGATGATAAGTGATGTCGTATTGGCTGAGTTCAATATTCCATTTCAGAAGACAACCCGAAGTCTCAGGACGAAACAGGACTTTCTTTAGAGGTTGATCAATGAGGACTTTGATAGGATGAGCTTGGAAATACGACCTCAACTTTCTTGATGCAATCAGTAGACAATAGGCGAGCTTTTCCAGTTTTGAATAATTCATCTCTACCCCGGTGAACCTCTTGCTGATATAATAAACCGGGTGCTGAATTTATGCGTCTTCCCGTACCAACGCTGCACTAAGAGCATGAGATGAGATTGCCAAATATATGAAAAGATCCTCACCATCGTCGGGCTTAGAAAGTATTGGAGGCGCTTCCATATGACGAATCAATTCATCAAAAGCTTTCTGGCATTCAGGAGTCCAGTCAAAATTCTTCCTTCCTTTCTTTAGTGCATCAAAGAATGGAATGCATTGATCAGTAGCTTTGGAAATGAATCGACTCAAGGCAGCGACTTTTCCATTAAGACTTTGCAATTCCTTCTTCGTTCTAGGAGCTTTTACTTCTTTTAAGGCAGCAATCCGAGTAGGATTAGCTTCAATGCCCCTAGCACTCACAATGAAACCCAGAAATTTTTCCGGACTCCACCCCAAACGAACATTTCAAAGGATTAAGTTTCATTCCGTACTTTCGGAGGATTGCAAACATTTCCGCCAAGTGGTCCATATGGTCTACCGCTTTCTTTGACTTCACCAACATATCGTCAATATAAACTTCCATAGTTTTGCCAATCTGCGGTTTGAACATAGCATTGATGAGTCTTTGGTAAGTTTCCCCTGCATTCTTAAGTCCGAAGGGCATGACTCTATAGCAGTAGAGAACAACATTGGTGATGAAGCTTGTGTCCTCCTGATCCGACTCATGCATCATAATCTGATTGTATCCGGAGTAAGCATCCATTAAAGATAACAATTCGTGCCCCACTGTTCCATCCACCAACTGATCTATCCTGGGTAATGGGAAGTAGTCTTTGGGGCAGGCTTTGTTTAAATCTGAGAAGTCAATGCAAACTCTCCATTTCCCATTAGCTTTCTTAACCATTACTGGATTTGAAACCCAATTCGGATAAGTAGACTCCCTGATGAAACCATTCTCCATAAGCCGGTCTACCTCTTCTTTCAAAGCTGCTGACCTTTCGGGACCTTGGGTTCTTCTTTTCTGTTTTACCAGTGTAAACCTTGGATCAATGTTCAGATTATGTACTGCAATTTCCAGGGATATTCCACACATATCAGAAAATGTCCAAGTGAAAACGTCCAGATTAGCTTTCAAGAATGTTACTAAGGAATTTTAAACTGTCATACTAAGCTGCGAACCCACATTCACCATTTTGTTCGGATCTTTTGGATCAACAGTTACCGGCACCGTTACTTCAACTGGCAGCACTCTATTCTCACCTGCACTAGCTTTTCTGGGATCCATTTCTCTTTGTGCCCCGCTATGCCCGCCAGTGCAGGGTCCAACCTGTAATTGCTACAAGGTTGGTTTTTTATTGCGGACTGGGGCTGCCGCATCTTTTCCCATTTCTCTCTTCCTCGCTTCGCGCAACTCTATCAGATAACATTCTCGCCCAGCATTCTGACCCCTTTAATAACTCCAACTCCGTTATCCGTGGGGAATTTCATAGTGAGGCACCACGGGGCGAGAATTGCTTTAAAAGCCGCAAGAGTTGGTCGGCCTAGAAAGGCGTTGTTGTCAGAAAATTCATCAACAATTACAATAGTCTGTTTCCGAACCACCTTTTTCTACCCCTCTCCAAGCTCGACGAACAAGTCAATAGTTCCAATTGGCTGCTTCGGTTCCCCAGTGAACCCAACAATCTTCTGAGATGAGGTTTGAACATCAGCCATTGGAATTTTCATTTGGTCGTACGTATTTTTGAAGAGAATATTGCAAGAAGCGCCGCAATCTACAAGCACTCTTCTCACAATAGCCGGCCCAATGCCTGCAGAGATGACAAAGGGATCCATGGTTGGAGTTTCAATACCCATAGAGTCCCTGGCTTTGAACACAATATCATCATTGAAAGTTTTCTGCCGCTTCAAAGGTGCAGCGTCTTCTAACACAAAAACACTCTCTTCTATTGGTGCATACGTCAAGGCACGGGCATATCTTTCCATCTCTCCCCAGCTTCTGCCTGCTGGTTAAGGACCTTCTGTAATCACATTGATAACAGGCCTTTCAGATTCATGCACGGTATTCCTCTCACCCGAGCCAGATGGATGAGCAGGAAGTTGCTGGCCCTTAGTGGATGAAGTTGGGTCATTTCTACTTCTCTTAACATATTGCTGCAACTTGTTCTCTCTCAATAGTTCTTCAATTAAAATTTTCAGATGGCGACATTCGTTGGTATCATGACCGGGCTGATTATGAAACCGACATAATCTCCCACTAGGAGCAGCTTTTTTGTTAACTCTCATCTCCGGAGGTTTAGGATATTCTACTGTATCTCTCTTAGAAAAAAAGATATTCTCCGGAGTGTCAGTCAAAGGAGTGAAATCTGAAGGTTTTAAGAAGCGAGGTTTCTTCATATCTTTCTGTTTCTTCCCACCATTATTCTCCCTTTTCTGACTTTCGGATTCCTTTTTGGTAGGAGCAGGGGTATTATTCTTAACCTCTGTCAATGCCACTTTAACTGGTGCTCGAAGGTTTTCCAAGCGCATGAATTCATCAGCTTTCTTATAGAATTTCTCAAGCGAATTCGGTTCTTTCATCTTCAGCCACTTCCCAAATTCACTTGATTTGTCGATTGCCCCCATCAGGTATGTCAAGACAATTCGTGGCTCTGCATTGTCCACTTCAGCCAAAGCTATGTTGAAGCGGTTCAAGAAAGACCTGATAGATTCCCTAGGATTCTGTTCCAAGTTTGACAGAGACATAATATCCTTTGCCTTTGAAGCATACAACCTGAATTGCTATTTAAACTTCCAAGTCAAATCAGCGAACTGGTCTATGGATCGGACCGGAAGCTTTGTGAACCAGAGCAAAGCCACTCCTTCCAAGTATACCGGAAAGTACCGGCATTTGATCTCATCAACGCTCTAGCACCAGTCATGTGCCAATCGTACTTATACAGGAATTGATTGGGGTCGCTCGTTCCCTTATAAGCCGGGATGGTATGAGGAACAAACTTCCTTGGGAATTCCGCCTTTAGAATCTTTTCAGTGAACGGAGTTTTGCTCGGAGCGAATCCCCATTCCTTCTCATCTTCATCTCTCTGCATGCTTTCTTTCATGATTTGTCGCACCATGCCCGAAAGATATTCCTCGTCATTTAAAGGATCTGCAGGACAGACTTCGGCCATTTTCTCGGAAGTTTGTCCGGACAAACGTTGGCGGAGAGTTGGCTGTGGTCTCGATCCTCCAGCTTGAGGAGGTGTTTCTTTGGCGGGGATAGCTGCTCTTTGAGGAATATTCCTCTCTTCAGGATGATGAACATCATCTGCAAGGTTTTCTTCGTTATTCACCGGTTGACGGCTTGCTCCGAGCAATGCATTTAACCTCTCAAGCATTAAAGCATTCTGAGTCTCCGTCTGCTGGTATAATCCAGATACTTCAGCATCTAACTCCGCTCGTGTAATTCCGGCACTTGGTGCTGCTTGACTTGACGAAGGAGAAGTGGTAGTATTTTCATGGACATTACTAGGTCTTGTAGATCCACGCTTTCTTCCGGGAGCCATTATCTCTGACAGACTTCTGGTTTTGAGAGAGATTCTTTCAACAAACTTTTGCGAAGCAATGAAGAAGATAGCCTGAGTTGGGTTCTCAGTGAAAGCACCAAAAATGTTAACGCTAGAAATTGAACGCTAACATTTCGTGTATGTAGAGATTAAGTGAAAGCACCACCCGTGAACACGGGAATTAGAAACAAGTAGAAAAGTTAAAGAGAAAGCAGTAAAAGACAACAGTTTTATAGTGGTTCGGCTTCAGGTTAAGCCTACGTCCACTTTAATCCTCTTTATTACTGAATCAATTACAACTTTACATCAATCTTCAATTACAATATTGATGAGATAAACAACTAGAACTCTGATGTAGAAGAATTCTTTGAATCCATGTTGATTGTGTTAGAATTCCTCTTGAATTTTGTTGAAATGCCTTTCATGTTTGAAGTGTCGAGTGAGTCGAGAATTCAATAGAGTAACGGCGTTTCATAAATGATCCAAAGATCCCTTTTTAGTTGGAGTAGGCGGGGTATTTATAGGAGAGTTTGGTGTTAGGTCGTAGGTCGCAAGCGACCTTGGATAGGTCGTAGGTCGTCCACGACCTAGTAGGAGTCGCTGACGGCTTATACAAGGTACACTTCATCATTCTGGAGAAACTGGCAAGTCATAGGTCGTGGATGACCTAGGTAGGAAGCGGCATAGGAAACTCCTTTGGTATGTTTAGGTCATGAGCGACTTAGGTATAAGTCGTAGGTCATGGGCGACTTAGTAGACACGGTTTACGGCCTAACAGGAGCACCTTTGATTATTCGAACAAGTCATGGATCGTAGGCGACCTAGGGAAGGAACGACTTAAGGAAGACAAGTTACCTCGGCTTTGTATAGCTCGCTAGGTCGCCAGGTCGTTAGAGAACTTTATCCCTATTAGGTCGCTCCCTTTATTAACTCGCTAGGTCGCGTATACCTTTCGCTCGCTAGGTCACCTTAGTCCATAGGTCGTTAGAGCGCTAGATCGCTCAGTCCATTTAGCAACTAAGTCGTTCAACTTGCTGAGCCGCTCTATGTGTTAGGTCGATTACTCCCTTAGGTAGTTAGGTCGCGCCTTCACATATGTCGTTAACTCGTTGAGTCATTGGTCGCTGAACCATCTAATTCTTTAGGTTGCTGGGTCGTTGAAAGAAGAGGGTTAACATTGGTATATTTGGTTTGAAAGAAATCAGATAATTTTTTATAATAATAATAATCATATTAATAAATTTATTTATACAATTTCTTCACTTTGTTTTAATTGGATATCAAATCCCAAATATAAATTTGCTAAAAAACCTATTTTAAGAGTGTCTTAGTAAGGTTAGTTGTAATATAAATCTATTTAAGCATAGAAACAATATTTTAACATTAACGTTTGTAGTATTAATAATTTTTCAAATTCAAATGTGGACTTCACTATGTATCATAATTTATTTTTGATCAAAGGCTCACAAGGATATTTTATGATTTGTTTTAATTACTATATTAGTTTTTGTCTGCATTAGTTTATAGTTCTTTTGCCTTTGGTTCCTATTGGTATTTCTTTATTAGTTCTTTTATTTGTTTTTTAGTTTTTCTTCTCTCATTTCTTAATTCTGTCTTGTCAGTCTTACTTATGTATTTTCACCCTTATTTCATTTTCACACATAAATGTATATAAATTTTATTTATATACATTTATGTGTATCTTTCTAATTATCTTCTTAGTCATTCTACAGTAACAGTTATGGGTGATAAGGTGTTAGATAGGGTGCTAGGTTCTATTTGTAGGTGCACAGGATTACAGATTGCAGGATTCCATATTGTAGAGAGACTCTCTTCTCAGTATATCTTCAGCTTTATCATAGCGGCTTATTTTTATGGTGATTCGCTTTTCAGCTAGGCCCTTCTTCCATTTTTACCGAGCCTTTAGAGTGGAGTTTTCCTTTCATAAGCACTAGCAGTTCCACCTCTGTTTAGTCACATCCTCATTCCTTTCGAGTCTGTAGTATGGAGCATCCTTATTAGAGAGTGTCAGTTTTCCAATTCTTTGACTGTGTGTTATTCTTTAGATTTTCAGGTATTCCTAAAACCTTAACATTGGGCGATGGCCATGCCGAAGCTTGATATTAGGGTGTAATGGGCGGTGGCTTTGTTGGAACTCATTGTAGGGGTACTTGAATCCTTATCCTTTGACTCCAGTACTTAGACTTGCTACCTGCCAGGCATGTTGGCAGCGCCTTGCTTTGTGTTATATATATAGTTGCATGTATGCTCTCCTCCATTACTAGAGGACCACACATTTTTCTTAAAAAAACAAAATGAATATGTAGATGTGACTTTAAAATGTGATTTATAATTGAAATATAATAAATATTTCAATGCAGTATATGAATATAGATTGAAAGGACTTGAAATTCGAAAATTTGGGAAAATTTAATTTCCTTTGGGTTTGAAAATGATTTCAAGGGCTTTGGAAGAATAATAGTGATATTATTCGAAAATATTTTCAAATTGGATGTGAAATCTGGTGAGATTTGGAATTAAAATATTTTGAAATGTTTTTAGAAGAGTAAAGGCATCGAACTCACTTTAGTCGTTGGAAAATAATTCTGATGATGATCGCGACATCATCGGTGTTCATTTTCGAGTTTCCAAGAGAGGAATTGCTATGTGGATGTTTTGAGTTGGTGTTTTAGAAGTTGAGTTGGTTTTGAAATGCAAAGAAATAATTTTGTATACCAAAGGATTTTGGATGTAATTGAGTTCAAAAATGATTTTGGAATGCTTATGTGATTGTTTAAACTCTGGAATCTTATTTAAAATTTTTATGGAATAACAAATGGGTTTGAAACTTATAAAAATTTGAATGGAAATGGAATTTAACTGAATTAAGTTAAATAAAAGTGGATTTTGAGGAAATAAATTTAAGTAAGCTAAATGGGATAGTCATTGAAATAAAATTTATTAAGTTGAAATAAAATTTATTAAGTTGAAATAAATTTGTGAATGAACATATTAAATTCAGATTGTGGGTAAATGGAATTTAAATTGAATATCGAAATGGAATGTTTGACTTGAATTATGTTAAGTAAAGTGAAACTGAAAAAAAAATTCGGGTTGGACTAAGAGAACGAAGTTCGGGGAATTAAAATCTGTTAAAATTGGAAATAAAAGGTAGTGGATGAACTAATTGATTTAATGGGTAAGAAAACGAATTGAAATTAAATATTGGAATGATATTTAATTTAAATTGTGGAAGTAAAGTGGAACCAGAAAATTAGTTTGAATGGGCTAAATAAAATAAAAGGTTTGGAAAAAAAAATTTGATTGATGTTAACGTAAAAAGTCAAACGCTAACACCCCGATGCAAAATAGTGACTGAATGAAAGCACCACCAGTTAACAGGGAAATAAAGAAAGCAGTAATTCACTGAAAAAGCAGTAAGAGACACAGAGTGTATAGTGGTTCGGCTTATGATCAAGCCTACGTCCACTTCAATCCTTCTTTATTGCTAATATGATTACAATCCTTTACAATTTCCTTCAATTACAATTCATTTCAAAAGACAAGTAGCTAAAAAAATTTCGATGCAAGAGAATTCTCCAAATTCGTGGTTGAATACGTTGAATCCCAGCTTGTAGTTGATTGAAGCTTCTTGTGAGTTTCGAATGTTGAAGCAAGGCTTGGTTTGAACATGGTAGAGTCTTGATGCTTTGAAGAATATGATCGGCAAAGTCCCCTCAATGTTGGAGCTTAGCGTGTATTTATAGGAGATTTCCGGGGCGAAGTATAGGTCGCGCACAACCTAGGATAGATCGTAAGTCGTTGGCGAGTCAAGGGGAAGCGAGCCGCGACTAAACCGGTCCTTCCACTGTTCTCTATGCCAGCTGATAAGCCATCGCGACTTAAGAGGGAGCGGCGTCATTTATTGAACAAGTACTAGATCGTGAACGACCTAAGACAAGTTGTAGGTTAGAGATGGCGACTTAAGATAGGTCATGGGCTACATATGAGCGACCTAACAGATGGGAACTTCGGGCCTTCCTGATAGCACTGGCTTCTCCTGAATGAAGTACTAAGTCGTGGACAACCTAGGGAAAGTCCTCGCGACTTAAGGGAAAGCGGTATAACTCTATTACCAAGCATTAGGTTGTGAGTGATCCAAGGAAGGTCGTAGGTCGAGGAGCGACTTAGCGGTTGTGGGATCCTGGTTTTAGCTTGTAGAAGATGCTAGACCGCTTGAGTATTAGGTCGCTAAGTCGCATCCTTCCATAGGTCGTTAACTCGCTATTGATCCATCAGCTCGTTAGGTCGGCAATCCCTTGAGTCGTTAAGTCATGGCTTCTTTAAGTCGGTAGGTCGTGCTATCAGTTAAGTCGCTAAGCCGTTAAGTCGTCCAACTCTCTAAGTCGCTGTCCTTCTTAAGTCGCTTACCCTTCTTAAGCCGTTAAGCCCTTAAGTCGTCCAACTCTCTAGGTCACCCCGCTCCTCTAGGTCATAAACATTTATGTCGTTAGGTCGTTCCATGAACCTAAGCTGTTAGGTCGTCCCTCTTTAGGTCGTTAGGTCATTTAGGTCGTCTCGTTCCTTTAGGTCGTTGGAAAAGCGGGGTTAACACTTGCCCCTCGAAGTTCACGCCTAGGTTGTAGGACCTGTGCTTCGACCAAACTTAACTAAGTCGCAGGCGACCCAAGAGATGGCTTAATCTGCACATCTATTTCCTCCTGCCCTATATAAGCGTTAGCTCGTTTCTTCCTTCTTATCAACTACCCCCATATCCTTTTCTTCCATTAGAGACTTTTCGAGTTCCCAAAGGCGAATCCAAGTTAATCGATCAACAATCCATCTTACTATTACCTCACGTAAGTGAATTTGGTCCCTTATTCAATCGCGACTATTGCTGAAACATGAACCTTTACCTTCTGACCCCAAATCACCTTTGCATGCCTTGCCTAGCTCTCGAGTTATGTTGCGGTTGATTTCAATCATTATTGGCTATGTCGTCATTGCGATTCATAGGATTATAGCGTCGTGCTAGGTTTATGGTAGCTATGTGGTGATTTGGATCAGTTTTTTGGTTTTTCTTAAGAAGATGGTGGATTCTGTTGTTATTGGAAGATAACGGGTTATCGGGTTGGAGAGGAGTTAAAGGATTAAGGAGATAACCTGAAATTGCTGAATAACGCCTGAGACGACCTAAGGATTCTGAAAGTGGATGACCTAAAAATTCGTGCAACCCAACAGATACTGAACGACCTTCAGATTCGTGACCTAAATTCCTGCAGCACCATTCTTGCGACCAAACTTTTAGGTCGTGTGAGCGACCTAGCCTTTAGGTCCTTAACATGGCTTTCCCTTTACGTCACGAACGACTTAACCTTTGGGTCATGAACGACCTAGCACTTTGACAATTTTTTACTGCCGAACTATTTCCCCAAGCCTAAGCCAATTTCATCTCATCCTGTTAGGACGTGAACGACTTAGGACTTAGAGAACTTTTGGACTGTGAATACATGGCTTGAACAAAACTTGAAAACTTCAAGATGTGGATAGAACTTGATAGTACTTCCAACTCGAACTTTAAACTGCCGAAATAACTTGCATGACTTTGCTTTGCTTTCTTAACAGCATATACCAAATTTGATGCTAATAACCTGTTAAATACAACATTTGCAGAAAACTAGGGCGAATATAATGCCACTGATTGCCCACATCAAATGAAAGATTAGTAGATAAAGGATAATTAACTTAAAGAAATTGTATGAAACGATGTGTATCAACAAACTCAAGTGAAGTATTAAAACAATGTCAACTGACTAAAGTCGATATGTTTGCACTAATATTACACTTGTATTTGGACTTAAAGCGACAAGTCTTGAAATACTGTAATTGACATATGTTTAATTTTAATGGCATTTGCTTGTTACTTTGTTAGCTTTACACAGCACTTCACACATTTAGGAAACGTGCACCTTCGTGTTTGAATATCCAATTGTTTATGCAGAATGGCTTCACATCAAGAAGAAGTGGTAGCTCAAGCCGAAGGGATCTTTCCGATAGCTATTCCTGTAGTGAATCCTCCAGAAAGATCTCCAACTACTTTGACCCAGAGAGCATTTAACCAGCTACGCATTCAATTTGGCATTGCTGAGAGCGATGCTCTACTTCCCGGGCCGAATGATACTGCCGATAATCTACCTCACGGTTTTGTCGCAGTCAATCGCCAGATGTGCCTAAATGGAGCAATTCCTCCTTTTAACGATTTTCTTCGAACGCTTCTCCTTCGGTTGACCATCTCCCCGTTTCAACTACATCCCAATGGCCATGCTATCCTGATGGGGTTATGTGTTTTGTTTAGGAGAACTCTTGATCGTTTGCCGAGCTTCGAAGAAATTTGCTACTTATGCTCATTTGCTAAGAATGAAGATCATCCCTCCATTACTGTTGTAAGAAGTGCTAGGAATCGCAAACTCATTACCGATCTTTCCGAAAGCGCACATGGCTTCTTGAATCAGTTTTTCTTTGTTCGCTGCCTCCCTGGGTTTTATGCTATCTGGAGAGTAGGAAGTAAGATTACCTGCTTCTTATTTTTTCCATTCTTGAGCTTTTCGAGATCTGAATTGCTAAGTGCTAATTTTACTCTTTCCTTTTTCAGCACTTCCTCCCCCTCTAGAGATCCAGGCCACAAGCAAATTTTTGAAAGACTAAATGCCGTGGCTGCTGAGGAAAGGAGTATAAAATTTCTGTTAAAGGATGAGTTTCTACATCAGTTTGGACTTCTACATTCTTCCCGCTCTACACAACCTCTCGAAGTCCCTGATTCACCAGCTAAGGCATTAGATGACCCAGTTTCTACTGATGAACCCATACCGAATGAACTTGCAACTGAGGCTTCGTCGGTAAAATGTTCTACTCCAACTGTCATTGCGGGACCATCTTGTAAACTTGCTCTTGCCCCAGTTATCGAAGAAGAAGAAGATCTCCAACAAACCAGGAAGACTACTGATGAAGGGGTTGAGGTGAAGAGCCATGTTGAACATAGTGGTAATGACACATTCGAAGGGTTGAGCGACTTTATGGTTACGTCGCAAGAACTCTTTAAGGATGACCTGTCTGCTGCTAAAATTGTATCTCCAGCGGTTGAAGCGACATCTGCTCTTCAACTGACTCTTCCAGCTCAAGAATCAACATTAGCTGTAAAATCTGTCACCACCCCCCAACTGAGGGGCGGTTCGTAGTTTGGCGCGTGTAGTTTGCACACACCACACACACTTAGGATTTATTGGCACTAATATGAACTTAACTCCTTGCAATTTGAAGATTCTCAAGTTATGCTTCTTTTTCAATTTCAGGTTCTTCAATGGGCGAAGTGGCTCGTATTATGATGACTTTAAGCAGTATGGCAGACGCAGTCAATATGATTACAGGCGCTATCTTCCCCCTCATAGGAAAACTGATGAAGAGAGGGCTGCTCGAAAAGCTCAGGAGAGAAGAGCATACGAAGAACGGTACGGGAGAGGGGAAGAACGTCGTGACTCTTCCATAGAGAGGTTGATTCCCTTAAAAGAAAATCCCATGACGACAAAGGGAAGAGCCACGCCGCCGAAGGTTCGAGCAAACGGACCAAGCACGATGAAAAGTCATCATCTGACATTCCTAAAGAGCCCATTGCTTCGGTGCATCCTCAGTCTCCTGCTCTCGCTCGTACTGACATTCAGACGATCATTGGCAGGCCCTCATATCAGGTCGGACCAGGCCCAGCTACTCTTCAAAGTCGATTTCCAAACTGGTGCTTGAAGGGAGTTCGCTTTGACGCTGTCAAGCTTGATATTGAGAGAATGTCGAATTGGCAGAAACTTGTCGACGAACTCCAGAGAGTGAACCGTACGAACCTTGAGGCTATGTTGACCATGGAGAATGATAAATCTGAATGGCAAAAGACTCTTGATCAACATGACGCAGAGATGAGGAGCATCGCCGCTTATAATGAAAAGCTTGAAGCGGAAGTTGGAAATCTTAAAGAGGAGCTTGTTACGTCCTCCACTTCCTATTCTCAAAGGGAAAGTGTGCTTCTGCAACAAGTGCGGGATGCTCATGCTAGCAAACGAGAGGCCGAAGATAAACTCATGCGGCAGGAAAAGGTTATAGAAGATTATCGCGCTGAAGTTGCACAGTTGCGATAACAGGACAGCTCTCAGAACCTCGAAATTGAGACGTTAAAAACTCGACTTGCTACGGTTGAGAAAGAGCGCGATGAGACTGTTGCCGGTAAAATTGCAGCTGAAGAAGCCCATCAAGACACCAAAGCCGATGTCAGTTCGACATTATTCAACTTGTACTTGCAAAGTGTCCTAGGGCGTGGCCGTCTAGCATTTTTGGGCCCCAAATATGAAATCACTTTGGCTGAAGTATGGGAAGCTGCGCTTGACATGCTTAAAGATGCTGGGTATGCCGAAGAAGAACTCGAGGCACATTACCTGGATGACGAAGCTCATGCAGCCCTTGCCAGAGGAAAAGAGCAACTCGCTAGAGAGCGTGCTGGGATGATGAAAGAAGCACCATCAATTGCCCCTGTCCCTCCTTCAATTTCGGCCGACATTGATATCACAGGCTCCGGTTCCCATTCTCCGTCACCTGCTAAAGTTATAACTGAGATTACAAGTGCACAGGGTGGAGGTGAAGGCGAAGAGAGCACCGAAGCACAAGCTTATGAAGTGGACATCAGGAAGCCCACTTCTCCAGGTAATATTAGCGTCGTACCAGGTCAAGTGGATTGCACATTTGCTTCGGCCGAGCTTGATTAACTCATTGCTTATTACTTAAGACTCGATGAGCCGTTATCTCCTCTCTTCGCGGGAGATACTAATATTTTTTGCTTCTCTTCTGCAGTGAAAACACCCAGTGTCGTAGAAACTTCTCCTCCTCCAGCTGTTCCTCCTCTAACCTTTCAAATTACTCCTACTTCCCAACCGGGATCGCAGGAAGAATTAATAGGAGACCTTCAAGACTTGGACGATCCAGCCGCCTCGCAGGAGCAGAAGGCCGAAGGACTTGAAGGAGGCGAAGTATCTCCGGAGCGAAGCCTTTCTGATAACACAAAATTATCTGCTCTTGTCACCCCAGGAAGTGAGTCTTCTTCAAGAAGGAGGAGGAAGCATACAACTTCAAAGAAGAAAGGGAGAAGCACTTCTGCTGCTGAAAAGGAAACGGAAGTTTATCCAGCATAGCTCTCTCTCCTTCTCCCCCAACTCTCCCAAGTCGGCTTGAAAAATTGCCCATTAAACCAGGTGAAGGCTCTAAAGGTGGTGGGAGAAAGAAGTGATGAGCCCCGCTTTCCTTACTTTGCTTTACTTTCTGCTTTTTTGCATGTACTGGACGAGGATTGTGCGGGTACCGGCCCCCGCTTTTCTTTATCCTGAAACATGTACCTGTATAAAATTTTCGTAGTATTGAATAAAATATTCCTTTTACCTATACAAACTTCTATCTGTATCCGAGAATACATTTATTCTTTATTTTATACAAGTTCCTCGTTTCCTTTGTGTGATATTGCAATGAGCCAATGGTATGTTGTTTGACCATTGTTTCCATTCTTGTACTTATGGTGTGCTGCCCCCATACCATGGCTTATTGCAATCTCTTTCACATTAGCAAAGTTTTTTAGAGAACAATTCCCCTATTTCGAGAAGACTTATACTCTTTCTTTAGAGAGCAGCTCTTCCATTTGAAGGAGGCTTGCATCTGTACTTTATAGGATAATATTTCCATTTTAAGGAAATATTTTTCGTATTTAGTAGGATGTGCCTCATTTTGGAGGAGTTTTTTCTCTTTTCTTTTTTGTTGCGAAGTTTTTACACTTCGCTTTTTGGGGAAAATCACTTTTATTTTGAGTGAGTTTTCTTTCGCGGTAAATTGGGCTTTGACTTGCTTGTGCCTCTGGTAAGAGGGCTTTTGGTTTGATTGTGCCTCTGGGAAGAGGACTTTTTGTTTGATTGTGCCTCTGCGAAGAGGGCTTTTTGTTCCTGCCTCTTGGGAGAGGCTTTTATCTTTTCCTTGTTCGTTGGGAAGAGGGCCTTCGAAGAGGGCTTTACACATTTCGACTCGTGAAAAGTTTTATTTCAGATCACGGTGAAAAGTGTGCCTCTGAGTAGGGATTTTACCTAGAAGTTTGAAGTATCTTTCTCTTAGTTGGATGGATTCACGGGGCAGACACAAGTGTCATGTGCCACTGATCAGTCCGCAACTTTATGTCGAGAAAGAACTCTCTTTTTCTGGCGAGGCCCGCTCGAGGTCTTTTGGCTTTTCAACAATGGCGAAATGGGCCTCCGAAGAGGGCTTTTCACATCTCAACACTTGTGAAGTTTTGTTTCAGATCCTGGTGAGATGTGTGCCTCCGAGGATGCCTGGAAATTTCTTCCTCATGGTTGGTTGGATTCACGGGGTGAGCGCAAGTTACATGGACGTTTGTTTACGTAGATTGTCTCAACTAGTGAACGAGCGCCTTGCCTTCCACTTGGGAAGGTGCCTCAGGTTGTCTCGTGGACTCACGGGGCGGACGCAAGTTACTTGGACGCTTGTCTACGCAAACTATCTCAACTAGTGAACAAGCGCTTTTCCTTCCTGTTGGGTAGGTGCGTCCGATCATTCCATAACATGTTGAGAAAGTCTTCTGGCATGCCCCGTTTGAGGTCTTTATCCTCCGAAGAGTTGAGCCTCCGAAGAGGGCTTGTGTCTCCAAAGAGGTCTTTTGCTGTTTGATGCTTGCCCGCCCATGCCTCTTTGCCATTTATTCATATTGGCGATCCCCGTTATCTTTTTCAAATACCTTCCCTTCTAGTTACCAGCAATTTCCCTTATCCAAAGAAATATACTTCATAGTTAAGCGAGTTGGTGGTGGCAGACACAGGCTATTTAACTGGATGCTCGTTTGTACAAACATTCACAGTTAGTTAGAAATGGTCCACTTCCAGCCACATCGCTAAATTTTGTTCGATGCACTTTTTTTTGTAGGATTGAGTATGGAAATTTTGGATGGTTTAGCGTTTGCTTGCTGGGTGATGCCGGAGATCGCTTGGTCTTGCGATGGGTAAGCTTTGTTTTTATGGCCTGCATTATTAAATTGACATTTTAGCAACACAATTAACGTATTTTATATGTCAAAATAAAACAAAGCAGTTTGTAACAGTAAAGAACACAAGATTTATAGTGGTTCGGCCAAGAACTGGGCCTACATCCACTTTATAGCTCTTATTATTCACTTGCACTGACTTTACAACGGCTTTCATTACAAGAATCATACATTCATCATTCATTTACAATATTTCATTAAAGCCTTTAAGTAAAATATGAGCGCAAATGATTGCTGTTCCAAGCTCTTGGAATTGGGTCTCCTTCGACGGTTACAAGTTTGAATGTGCCAACAAGAAGTTTTTGGCCTATAATATACGGCCCTTCCCAGTTTGGTCCAAGCACGCCTGTAGTTGTCATAATTCTTTTTAAGATTAGATCCCCCACTTCAAAGCTGTGCCGGCGAACTTTGGAATTGAAATGCCTGGCTATTCTTTGCTGGTGAGCTGCAGTTCTGAGTTCATCCTCTTCTCTCTTCTCATGAAGGAAGTCAAGGGCTTCAAGCTGCAGCTTTTCATTTTCGTCTTGATTGAAATGGATTCTTCTATGTGAAGGGACCTCTATTTCTACAGGAATCATTGCCTCTGATCCATATGCCAATGAAAATGGAGTGTGCCCCGTCGCAGTTTTGTGCGTAGTTCTATATGCCCATAGTGCTAGTGGAAGTTTATTGACCCAACCACCTTTCGCTTTTTCCAGCTATTTTTTTATGATGTATTTGATAATTTTGTTTACTGCTTCCACTTGCCCGTTTGCCTGCGGATGAGCCACTCTTGAGAAACTTTTCTGGATCTTGAATTTTTTGCAAAAATCTTGGAACTCTTCACTTTCAAATTGAGTTCCATTGTCCGTGATTATCTTTTGAGGTACTCCATTCCCTGCAAATGATACTCTTAGTTACAAAATTTATCATTTTCTTAGAGGTAATAGTAGCTAAGGGTTCAGATTCAGCCCATTTAGTAAAAAAATCCACAGCAACAATAGCATATCTGATTCCGGATTTTGCAGTTGGCAAAGGCCCGATGAGATCCATTCCCCAAATAGCAAATGGCCACGGACTGACCATCTGCGTTATCTCAGTGGAAGGTGCTCTTGGGATTTTAGCAAATCTCTGGCATTGGTCGCACTTTCGGGAGTAGTCTGTAGCATCTCGGTTGATATTCGGCCAAAAGTATCCATAACGAGAATTTTCTTTGCTAAAGTTTGACCACCTGTATGATCTCCACATTCCCCTCCATGTACCTCAGCTAGAATTGTCTTAGCTTCTTCTTCATTCACACATCGGAGTAATGGCATTGAAAATCCTCATCGGAATAATCGGCCATCCTGAATTATATACCTTGTAGCTTTTCTTAACAGTTTATGATGTTCTTTTGAACTCTCTGGCGTAGATCTGTTGAGTACATAATTCTTTATCGGAGTCATCCATGATTCTCGTTCTTGAGATATGGTGATGATCTAGTCTATATCCATTTCATCAATGCTTGGAGTTGACAGGACTTCCACAGGAACTAATCCCAGTAATTGAGCTTCACTAGTGCTTGCATACTTCGCGAGGGAATCTTCCTTCATGTTTTCTTCCCAAGGTATATGGTTTATTGTATAATGGTCCATGTCCTCGAGAAGCTCCCAGGCTCTTGACAAGTAGGCGGGCAGATTTCCCCCTTTGATTTGAAACTCTTTCTTGACTTGACACACGATAAGGTGTGAATCACTGAAGATCTGCAATGCCCTGATGTTCAGTTCTTTAGCAATTCTTAAACCGGCAATAAGAGCTTCATACTCTGCTTCATTATTTGTCGAAGGGAATTCCAATCTTAAAGCATAACACAATGATCGCCCTTCAGGGGTTTCAAGCACGACTCCGGTCCCGGAAAGTAATCATTTCTTGCGCCATCGACATACAATTTCCACCGGATTGAAGGATTATCGGACACCACATCCTCACAATCGCCTTTGTCTGTACACTCTGCAATGAAGTCTTCCAAAGCTTGTCCATTGATTGCTCTCTAGGGGTGATTGGTGATGTCATATTGACTGAGCTCAATATTCCACTTCAAAAGACGACCCGAAATCTCAGGACGAAACAAGACTTGCTTCAAGGGCTGATCAGTGAGGACCTTGATGGGATGAGCTTGGAAATATGGCCTCAATTTTCTTGATGCAATCAGTAGACAATAGGCGAGCTTTTCCAACTTCGAATAGTTCAATTCTGCCCCAGTGAATCTCTTGCTGATGTAGTAGACCGGGTGTTTAATTTTCGCATCCTCCCGTACCAAAGCTGCGCTGAGGGCATGAGAAGATATTGCCAAATATACAAAAAGATCTTCACTATTGTCAGGCTTAGAAAGTATAGGAGGCGTTTCCATATGACGAATCGACTCATCAAAAGCTTTCTGGCATTCCGGAGTCCAGTCAAAAAAAATTCTTCCTTTCTTTAGAGCATCGAAGAATGGAATGCATTTATCAGTAGCTTTGGAAATGAACCGACTCAAGGCAGCAACCTTTCCATTGAGACTTTGCAACTCCTTCTTCGTTCTAGGAGCTTTAACTTCTCTTAAGCAGTTATCTGAGCAGGATTAGCTTCAATGCCCCTTGCACTCACAATGAAACCAAGAAACTTTCCAGATTCTACTCCAAATGAACATTTCAAAGGGTTCAGCTTCATACCGTACTTTCGGAGGATTGAGAACATCTCTGCCAAGTGATCCATGTGGTCCACAGCTTTCTTTGACTTTACCGGCATATCATCGACATAAACTTCCATAGTCTTGCCAATCTATGGTTTAAACATGGCATTCACAAGTCTTTGGTAAGTTGCCCCTGCATTCTTAAGTCCGAAAGGCATGACTCTGTAGCAAAAGAGACCAACATCGGTGATAAAGCTCGTGTCCTCCTGATCTGGCTCATGCATCATGATCTGGTTATATCCGGAATAGGCATCCATAAAAGATAACAATTCATGCCCTGTCGTTCCATCCACCAACTGGTCAATCCTGGGTAACGGGAAGCAGTCTTTGGGGCAGGCTTTGTTTAGATCTGAAAAGTCAATGCATACTCTCCATTTCCCATTAGCCTTTTTAACCAGTATAGGATTTGAGACCTAATTCGGATAAGTAGATTCCCTGACAAAACCATTCTCCATGAGCCGATCAACTTCTTCTTTCAATGCTGCTGACCTTTCAAGACCTTGAGTTCTTCTTTTCTGCTTTACCGGTGTAAACTTCGGATCGATATTCAAGGTGTGCATCGCAATTTTTGGAGATATTCCACACATATCGGCATGAGTCCAGGCGAATACATCCAGATTCGTTTTCAAAAATGATATCAAAACATTTTGAACCGTTGCATTAAGCTGCGAACCCACATTCAGTACTTTATTCGGGTCTTTCGGGTCAACAGGTATCGGGACTGTCACTTCAATTGGTACCACTCTATTTTCCCCTGCACTGGCTTTTCTTGGATCCATCTCTCTTCGTGCACCGCTATGTTCGCCTGTGCAGGGTCCACCCTATAATTGCTACAAGGTTGATTCTTTGATGCAGACTGGGGCTGCCGCATCTTTTTCCATTTCTCTCTTCCTTGATTCACGCAACTCTGTAAGATAACATTTTCGTCCCGCGTTCTGATCCCCTTTCACCACACTGACTCCATTATCTATGGGGAATTTTATGGTCAGACACCACGGGGCAAGAATAGCTTTAAATGCGCCAGAGTTGGTTGGCCTAAGAAGGCATTATAGGCAGAAAATTCTTCAACAATAACAAAGGTCTGTTTTCGAGCGACTTTTCTCTGCCCCTCTCCAAGCTCTACGAACAAATCAATAGTCCCAATTGGTTGTTTTGGCTCCCCAGTAAAGCCAGCAATCTTTAGTAACGAAGCTTGAACGTCAGCCATTGCAATTTTCATCTGATCAAAAGTCCTCTTGAAGAGAACGTTGCATGAAGCTCCACAATCAACTAGAACTCTTTTAACAGTAGCTGGCCCAATGCCAACGGAGATGACCAAAGGATCAATGGTAGGAGCTTCAACACCCATCGAATCCCAAGTACTGAATATAATGTCATCATTAAAGGTTTTCTGCTGCTTCAGGGGCACAGCATCTTCTAACACAAAAACACTTTCATCTGCCCGTGCATACTTCAAAGCATGGGCGTATCTTTCCGTCTCGCCCCAACTCCTGCCAGCTGTGTGAGGGCCTCCTGTAACCACATTTATAACAGGCCTCTCTGATTCATGACCTGCCGCCTTCCCACTTGAGCCAGGACAATGAACAAGAACTTGTTGTCCTTGAGTTGACGAGGTTGGGCCATTCTTGTTCCTTCTCACATATTGTTGGAGCTTGTTTTGCTTCAATAGTTCCTCAATTACCTCCTTTAAGTGACGACACTCATTAGTATCATGCCCGGGCTGGTTATGGAACCGGCAAAACCTTCCATTCTTCTCAGCTCTTCCATTAACTCTTTGCTTAGCTGGTGCGGGGAATTCGACCGTGTCTTTATTTGCAAAGTAGATGTTTCCCGGGGTATCAGTCAGAGGGGTAAAGTTGAAGGGACTTCCTTTCTTTGCATCTCCTTGCTTCTTCTGGGACTCGTTCCCCCTCTTATGATTGCCAGATTCCTTCTTATTCAAAGCAGCATTGCTATTTCCAGCCCCTGTCGATACCACCTTAGCCGGTGCTTGGAGGCTTTCCAGACGCATGAATTCATCGGCTTTCTTATAAAACTTGTCAAGTGAATTTGGTTCCTTCATTTTCAACCATCTCCCGAACTCATTTGTCTTATCAATAGCCTTCATCAGGTACGTCAAAATCATTCTCGGCTCCGCATTGTCCACTTCGGCCAGAGCTATATTGAAGCGATTCAGGAAAGCTCTAATGGATTCTCCAGGATTCTGCTCCAAGCTGGATAACAACATTATATCCTTCGCCTTTGACGCATATAATCGGAACTGTTCCTTGAATTTCCCGGTCAAATCAGAAAATTGGTCTATCGATCGGACCGGCAACTTTGTGAACCAAAGTAAAGCAACTCCTTCCAGGTATACCGGAAAATATCGGCATTTGATCTCACCAGAGGCTCTGGCACCCGTCATGTGCCAATCATACTTATATAGAAATTCATTAGGATCGCTCGTTCTCTTGTAAGCTGGAATAGTTGGAGGGACAAACTTCCTTGAGAATTCTGCCTTCAAGATTTTTTCCGTGAATGGAGATTTGCTCGGAGCGAAACCCCATTCTTTCTCATCTTCATTTCTCTGCATACTTTCTTTCATAATCTGACGAACCATGCCTGAGAAATACTCTTCATCATTCTAAGGCTCAACGGGACAAACATCCGCCATTCTCTCCGAATTTTGTCTTGACAGTCGCTCACGGAGAGTCGGTTGCGGCCTCGATCCTCCGGCTTGGGGAGGTGTCCTTTCCAATGGACCAGCCACCCTTTGAGGGATATTTCCCTTCCACATTCTGTGCTTCATCAGAAAGATTTCCCTCTTTATACACCGGTTGACGGTTTGCCTCAAATAAAGCATTCAACCTTTCCATCATTAGGTTATTCTGAGCTTCCATTTGCCGATGTAGCCCAGATACAATGGTATCTAGCTCTGCTCGTGTAACTCCGACAGTTGGATTTTTTGGCTTAAAGGAGGGGAGGTTGCAGTAGTCTCGCGAACATCGTCAGATCTAACAGACTTGCGCTTCCTTCCTGGAGCCATTATTTCAGATAAACTTTTGGTTTTTAGAGAAATCCTTTCTATAAACTTCTGCGAAGCCATGATGACAGGTCCTGAGTTGGGTTCTCAGTGAAAGCACCAAAAATGTTAACGTAAAAAGTCAAACGCTAACACCCCGATGCAAAATAGTGACTTGAATGAAAGCACCACCCGTTAACACGGGAAACAGAGAAAGCAGTAATTCACTGAAAAAGCAGTAAGAGACACAGAGTTTATAGTGGTTCGGCTTATGTCAAGCCTACGTCCACTTCAATCCTTCTTTATTGCTAATATGATTACAATCCTTTACAATATCCTTCAATTACAATTCATTTCAAAAGATAAGTAGCTAGAAAAACTTCGATGCAAGAGAATTCTCCAAATTCATGGTTGAATACGTTGAATCCCGGCTTGAAGTTGATTGAAGCTTCTTATGAGTTTCGAATGTTGAAGTAAGGCTTGGTTTGAAGATGGCAGAGTCTTGATGCTTTGAAGAATATGATCGGAAAAGTCCCCTCAATGTTGGAGCTTAGGGTGTATTTATAGGAGATTTTCGGGGCGAAGTATAGGTCGCGCGCGACCTAGGATAGATCGTAAGTCGTTGGCGAGTCAAGGGGAAGCGAGCCACGACTTAGCCGGTCCTTCCACTGTTCTTTGTGCTAGCTGATAAGTCATCGCGACTTAAGAGGGAGCGGCGTCATTTATTGAACAAGTACTAGATCGTGAACGACCTAAGACAAGTTGTAGGTTAGAGGTGGCGACTTAAGATAGGTCATGGGCTACATATGAGCGACCTAACAGATGGGAACTTCGGGCCTTCTTGATAGCACTGGCTTCTCCTGAATGAAGTACTAAGTCGTGGACGACCTAGGGAAAGTGCTCGCGACTTAAGGGAAAGCGGTATAACTCTATTACCAAGCATTAGGTTGTGAGCGATCCAAGGAAGGTCGTAGGTCGAGGAGCGACTTAGTGGTTGTGGGATCCTGGTTTTAGCTTGCAGAAGATGCTAGATCGCTTGAGTATTAGGTCGCTAAGTCACATCCTTCAATAGGTCATTAACTCGCTGTTGATCCATCAGATCGTTAGGTCGGCAATCCCTTGAGTCGTTAAGTCGTGGCTTCCTTGAGTCGGTAGGTCGTGCTATCAGTTAAGTCACTAAGCCGTTAAGTCGTCCAACTCTCTAAGTCGCTGTCCTTCTTAAGTCGCTTACCCTTCTTAAGCCGTTAAGCCCTTAAGTCGTCCAACTCTCTAGGTCGCCCCGCTCCTCTAGGTCGTAAACCTTTATGTCGTGAGGTCGTTCCATGAACCTAAGCTGTTAGGTCGTCCCTCTTTAGGTCGTTAGGTCATTTAGGCCGTCTCGTTCCTTTAGGTCGCTGGAAAAGCAGGGTTAACAATTGAGATATGAATAAACTAGCGAGTGGAAATAATTTATAGGAATGGTTAATTTAGAATGAGTTTGAGATAAGGTGAATAGTGTTCAATATTAAATTTTATTTGGAAATAAATCAAGAATTGAAGGCAAATTGAATTGAAATGAAATTGAAAATTTATGTTAGGTGAAAATAGATGTGAAAGCTTAAGTGGTGAAGTGAAAATAAATATAAGCAGTGTATATAAAATTTATAATAGACTTAAGAAATTGAGAGAAATTCTTAAGTAAAATTTGATATCGGGAAAATATACCAAGTTAATATTTGATTGAAGATTAAGTAAAAGGTGGGTTAAAAGAGAAATTGTGAATAGGTAAATGGAAATCAAAATAAATATGAATAAAAAGAGAATTGATATAGCTAATAATCAATTGAGATAAATACGTAGAATGTACGTATATTATTCGCATAACGATTTGATCTAGATTCGAGCATAGAATTTCGAGATAGTTACATTGATCCGAGATGAGATTTTTCACTCGATTTTCGACGGCGAACCCTGGATATGGATTTTGATTGATCCTAAAATTCTCTATCATGGTGTACGGCTAAGCAAGGAGAATGACGGTTTCTGATCAAGAAACCAGATCTGAGTCCGCACTAAAAAGTCGGATGGACGATACTAGTTCGGGAGTGAAATTGTGTGTCGGGTGAGTGGTCAGATTTGATATTGCGTATGGATGATATACATACCTGGTACGGGCTTGAATAAAATAGATATTGGAAATTTAGAAAGGAAATGAATAAAATGCTTTCGAAGTTAAATGATTGAATATCATTGGTAAGTAGGGTGCAGGTATTTAAAAGCAAAGGATAAATTGATGTTTTTGATTTCAGGAGATAAATTTAGATTGCCAGACAAAAAGGTATGTTGTAACAACCCGCATATTTATCGGTTTTATATTTAAATATTTTATTTAAATATTTTATCGGTACTCGGAATTTAGTCCAAAAAACCACTTTTTGCAAACAGTCGAATTAGGACTCGAGACCACTTCCATTGAGTTCAAAACGCCGTTTGCGATCTTTTTAAGTGTAAACTTTGATATGTTTGGAGTTAGTGGAATTTTGCTACTTTTTCACTTAGGGCTTTGGTTTGGGCTGAGCCCATTAACCCCACTTAACTCAGTTCCAACCCTCTCCTCTTCATTACTTCATTTCATATTCCTCACACTTTAAGCTTTAAGCAACAATGGTGGAAGAGAGTGGAAATTAGAAATTCCAAGCCCTAGTTTCATTGCAAATCCAAGATCTAGCTCCAAATTCTAAGAGAACCCATTGGTAAGCCTTCTCTTCTTCTTCTCCAACTCATTCTCTTATCAATTTCAGAAATTCCTAAACCTAACTTTGGGAATGTTCTTCTTTTTAAAGCTTAGAATCAAGCTTCTTGTGTTGGATTTGAAGAGTGGTTAATTCTCCTTTGTTTTCAAGCTTCTTCTTCATTTGTTTGGATTCAAAGATGAGATTTTTATCCACATCTAAACCTATATTATCTTTGATTGTTAGGTATGAATTCCTAACACTTATTCATGTGCATTTGCTTTTAGTTTGGATTAATTTTGTGAATATTCCAATTTTTGGTGTTTTGGGTTCAATTCTTTAAAAATCACGGCTTTGATGTTTTGATCATGTTTTGGTGATGAACCGAAGAGCTTCTATGGTGTGGTAGTCGATTGGCGTAAACCCTTAGTGCCATTGCACGACCATTTGCAAATTGAGGGAGTTTGCACCTCTTTTGACATAGGGTAGGAAGTGCAAGAATACAGGTTCGGCCGACCGAACCACTGGGTCGGTCGACCGACCTGCTACTAAAAGTGCATAGCACTTCTCTATCTCAGGTTCGGTCGACCAACTACAGAGCTCAGTCGACCGACCTGCTTCCCAAGGATTTTTCCAGAAAAGGGCCGGTCGACCGAGCTCTGTAGCAGATCGAACCCCGTAGCGGGGGCGTTGCCCCCGCACCCCCACCTAGGGGGGTTGCCACCCCCCTGGGCCCCCCCTCCGTAGGGGATCTTATCTGAAAAACATTCAACAAAAATTGCTTTGTTGAGATGCTGAGTTGACCATTCGTCGAGACAAACTATCTTGGGGCGTCACAGCTTGGTATCCATTTTGATGACTTCTTTTCCTCGGGAATTTTCGGAATATCCATTTTGATGGATTCGGTATTGATTTCTTTGGATTTCATTCACGTCTTCGAACGTGAATTTTAGTGATTGATCGTTTCTACAATCATTTCGATGATTTGTCACTTTAAAAATATAAAGGATTCAATACTAGTAGTAAATATCAAAACTCTTTCATCAAATGATTTCAACACTATTTTATTACAAAACTCTTTCTCTCAAACCGTTTTCCAATCTATTAGTATACACAAACCTTTTCCTCACTCGTATGAGAAATCTAATTAAACGACTTAGTAAAACAAGTGGTATGAAACGCTTGCGTTTACTTCGTCGGTTAATTCTTGGACTTGTTCGATTGAATCTCTTGTGACAATTTTCTAGTGGAAATCTACAATTTGTTCGTAAATATTTAAGTTAAGCTAGTGGTTATGGGACATGAAGCTAAGCTCATATATTTACTAGCTTACTGTAATTGACACTTCTTGATGATCATGACGATCATTTTTTGTGATTTAGACTAGCAATTGTGCGATGTCTCTTTGTCTGCGATTTAGACTAGACCCCGTTTCTGTGTGATTTCGACTCATACATGTGGGGTAGCGCCCCATGGTCTTCGAGCCATTCGTGTGTCAAAAATTAATGGCTAGCTACCATGAGATAGCATCTCGCTCGTGTGACACATATGTAGGTGAGTTTTCATACTCCCGTTCGTGTGATAGGCCTCCCCCTTTTTATGATTTCTGGATTTCGTGTGTTGAATTCTGGAATTTATGCTTCACCAATTTTAGTGATATTCATTGATATGATTTATCGATTTTTGTGCATTGGTGAATTCGTGTGTCATTGACTTGTTGTGAATACAAGTTTTGGGTATGATACCCTTTTTGAATCTTTGTGAAGATTTTTGTGATATTGATTAATCTCTTGTTGATTTTCAATTACTTATTTATCATAGCTTGGCATTGTGACAATTATGTGTTTAGTCATACCTCTTATTCTATATCGCTTCATCTGATATTTATAGCAAGAATGATCCATTTATTATTTTCTTATTAATTAATACTCGGGTCAGACCGAGATGTTACAGGTGCTTCAGCTTGACTTCTCACTTGGGATTGGTTTCTCTGACTTTTGGCTAACTACTTAGATTAGTAGTTTATTTTGTTGTATACACTTGAGATACAGACTCATAGTTGTATTCTTTTGTATAGCACGTGTTGCTATTCTTTTGTGTTATTGTGGATCTGCTTTACTACTACTCTGATGAACACTTTTATGTGTTGTATATATTCATATCTATTTCTGCCTTTGTGATATGAATTATCTGTGACTAATTTGTGTTATGTTTATTTCTATATTTGTTTCCGAAGATATAATAGCCACTGTGTAGTAGCTTTGAGTTTGTGTCGGGATGTCGGATGTCCTCTTGAAAAGAAATGCAAGTTACATCTTATCTGGCATATCGGTACTCGCACAAAGCAATTATACCGATGGTTGCTCCTCAACAGCCTTATTCTCCGTGCTAGTTGACGGCATTACACCGTAGTGCCCTTGGCTAGGGTGGATATAGAGGTGTGGCGTCACATATGTGTTTAAATCGTATATGAAATTTGATGGTTTTTTGATCTAGCCACTTGGCCTTTTGTCTTCTTTTGAAAATTTGGGGCCCGTAGAGGCGTTTTGTAGTCGTTCCGATCTAGCGCTCAGAGGGATGCTGGCAAAAGTTTTTGAAAATTTAGAGAGTTAGAAAATTTTGAGAAGATTTTGATAATTTAAAGTTTGATTTTAAGTTATAATTTGAATAGTTCAGTAGGTAATATTATTTGGAGCAGATGGATGAGTTTGGAAAGTTATTAGGATGTTAGTATGTCTTTAATAAAAGGATTGTTTTGGGAAGTTGTTAAAAACTATTTGGCTTTGGGAAAATAGTTAACGGGTTATGGGCCATTCCTTTTAACAAGTAATTTCGAGGACGAAATTCTAATAAGGGGGAGGAATGTAATGACCATGTATTTTGAATATTTGAAATTGGAATATTTAATTGATTTTAAATATTTAAAAGTTAATTTTCAACTTGAATTTCAAACATCAACATTTATTTGATAATCAAATTATTGAATTTAATAATTGAAAAATGGATAAAATGTTGAATCGGGAGTTTCGAGCTTGTTAAAAATAACTTAAAGGCTTATTAAATTTATATTGATGATATAGAAGGTAATAGAAGTTTTAAATTTGAATTTAAAAATGTTTTTTTTCAGTTTTGGAAATATATCGTTTAAATTGACATTTAAAAATAGACTTCCGAGGCACAGTCTCGGATTTCAACGAAACCAGTTCCATTGGATCCAAAATAGTGAATTATTATCAAATTTTAAATTTCGCAGCGTTTGGAATTATTGTTTGGTCCTATGGGTTATAAACGCCATGAAATCTATATAGAAAATTCAATATAATAACTGGGTCCAAAAAGCTATCTTCTCCATACGATCGAACTAGGACTCGAAACCTTTTCCTTTGCGTTTGGAATAGGGGAATAACATTATAAACGCCTAGCGGCATGCCTCGATAGGAGATAAAGATTTTGAGTTGCAAATTCAAGACGATTAAAATTTAAACAATATTATATATCTTTGACTAGTCAAAAATGCCATTCACATTAGAGCTTTTTCGTTTCTCTTCACATCACTGTACACCATTACTGTAGCGAGGCCTATTCTCTATGCAAGGCAGTTCAAACACGCTTCCTCCCCTTATTTTTAAATACATCTAGCCGATAGCACAGAAATAAAAAAGGGTTATTTTCCCTCCATCATTTTTCTATGCCGGTCAATCCCCTTATCACGTTCGCCTCCTCTCCATCTATAAAGTTCATCGAAACACTATCCACTTCCATCGGGTACATCAAAAGGTTGAAGTAATCCTCCATGCCTCAACTGCTCTGCCTTAATTCTTTGGCACACAAGACACTTAGACACAAACACTACTACATCCTTCTTCATGCCACTCCAATAAAACACTCTCTTCATATCCCTATACATATTATCACCACCCAGATGAATAGTCACCCGACAATGGTGTGCTTCTTCTTGTATTGCACTCATCAAATCACTAGTGCGGGTGACACAAAGTCGTCCATCTCTCCTTAGCCCCCCTTTACTATCGATGGAATAGCATTGGAGATGTTTGGAGACCTCTCCTCTGCTAATCCTATCCAGAATATCCACAAGCTCTGAGTCCACTCGCCGCCTTGAGACAATCTGATCTATGAGGGTAGGCTTAACCTCAAGGGGCGCCAATAATCCAGGAGTAATGTCCGTAGAGGGCTTAAAATCAAAGGTGGAACTAAAATATAGGCTTTTCCACTCCATGAACATTGGGCTAAGGGTTGTTCTCTTCCTACTTAACGCATCCCCAACCGCGTTCCCTTTCCAGGGTTATCTCAAAGTCATATGATGCTAGAACTCCATCCAACGCTGCTGCCTCAAGTTTAAATCCTTTAGTGAGAACAAGTACTTCAATGATTTATGGTCAATGAAAAGCTCGAACCTCTCTCCTAGCAAGTAATGTCTCCAAGACTTGAGCATGAAAACAATAGCAACCATCTCCAGATCATAGGTGGGGTAGTCCTTCTCATGAGTTCTCTTAACTGTCTACTCCCATAGCATAAAACCCACCCTTCCTGCATCAATACCTCCCCAAGGCCAGTCCCACATGCATCAATGTATACTGTAAAAGGCTTTGCTCCACCGGGTAAAACTAACATTGTGCACTAGTAAGGGCCCTCTTTAGCATCGTGAAGGAATCCTCATAATCCACGTCCCACATGAATGTCGCATTCTTCTTAGTGAGGCGAGTAAGTGGTGCTGAAATCTTAGCAAAATTTCTGATAAACTTCCTATAATAACCAGCCAAACCTAGGAAGCTTCTAACTTTGGCAGCGTTCATGGGGGCCTTTCAATCATATACCGCTACTACCTTAGAGGGATCCACTGCTAGAACCTCTCTTGAGACTACAAGCCCCAAGAAACGCACGTCCTCATGCCAAAAGTAACACTTCGAGAATTTTTCTTCCAACTGATGAAGGAGAAGTGTACGTAGAACCTCCTCAAGATGAATAGCATGCTCTTCCATACTCTTGGAAAGCATCAGAATGTCACAAACACTACAATGAACTTATTTAGGACATCTCAAAAAACATGGCTCATCGTATCTACAAAATAAGTTGGGGTATTGGTCTGCCCAAACAGCATAACCAACCACTCAAAGAATCCATCGGGTGTCCTAAATGTTGTCTTATCGATGCTATCGTCAACACCTCTAAGCTGATGAAATTTAGTGTCTAAGTCGAGCTGAGAAAATTCTAAAGGGCCAGCAAACTAATCAAAAATATCATCTATCCTAGGAAGTGGGTAACGGTTCTTCTTCATGAGCTTATTCAACTCTCTATAGTCTACACAAAGTCGAATGGAACCATCCGCCTTTGTAGCGAGGAAAAATGGCACCCCCAACTCAGATATGCTCCCTCTGATGAAGCCTTTCTTTAATAGCTCAACAATCTTCTTACTTAACTCCTTTCTCTCCCTAGGAGCCATATGTCTCACGAGCAATGCCACTGGCTTAGCATTTTCATTCAGAAATATCCTAAAGTCGATCTTTCTCTTAGGCGGTAGCCCACTAACACCCCAAAAAAGTCCGTGAAACCTTTAACAACTAGAACTGAATCTAACTCTCCTAGTGAGCTCAACCTGATTGACCCCTAACGGTCGCAAGAAACCTCGAGAGTCTGTCTGCTACATGTCCCTGGCCTGAAGACTCTCCTCTCGCAGTCCAATATTGCACCACAAGTGGATAACCAGTCCATCCCAAAAATCATCCCATATCCCAAAAATTCCAATACATAGGCGTCACAATCAAAGTCTATGCCTAGTATAACAACTTCCAAACCCCTACAAATCATTGATAAATGTGCCGATCCTCCTTCGGGGTTTGAAACAACTATAGGATGAACAACTAGAGAAATATCTAAGTGCAAACAATCAACCAAGGAACTAGAAATGAAAGAATGTGATGCTCCGGATCAAAAAGTGTCTGAATAGGAAAATCCAAAATAGAGATCGAACCTTCTATAGAGATTTTGCTACCTCGGTCCGGTCCACTACTAGAAGGTGCTACATTCAAAGCCTGTACTTGTGCCATAGGTGTGCATGCTCTCAGCCCTGTCCTTTGAGGACAAGCTTTACTAAGGTGTCCAGGGTCACCACAGTTGTAATACGTCCCCTTCATCGTGTCCTTCTCATAGTCCTTTGAGTAATGCCCAACCAATCCATAATTATGACATTTCTCGCCCTTCTTGATCTGTCCCTTTTAAGGTCCTCCTCCTTTTTTTCTTGTCATTATCCTACTTAATTTTTCATTACTGCTTCTTAGAGTTTTCTGATTTAGGAACCCCCTTAACCTCTTCTTCCATAGCAACATCGGATATGAGAGCCATTTCAACAAGTGACTCATACGTCGCTGTCATAGGTACATATGTCAATGCCAACCCTTAGAGGGCTGGTTCAAACCCTTAGCAAACTTGGTGGCCTTCTTATGCGTTGTATTAATAAGCTCCATCTTGAACATTGATAACTCGTTAAATTTATTTATATACTTTCACTGAAAGACTCCTTTGCTTCAGACTAATGAACTTCTCCAACTACATGCTTTCCTCGGCTTGTGACAAGAACTTTCTCTCAAACCTTTCCCGCAATCGAACCCAACAAATGTCTCTAACCTCCATCTCTATAATATCCCACTAGTAATAAGCCTCTCCCTTCAGCTGCCAAGATGCAAGCTGAACTCTCTTTCGGTCCTCTAATCCAAACAGCCCAAACATCGGCTCCGTATTCCTCAAGCAAGTTCGTGCCTCTGCGAAATCCTCCATGCCAAAAAATGTCTTGCCTCCTAGATTAGTGTAGTCCTTGTATAGCTTTGAAAAATTGGCTGCCGTAGGTGGATTAAGAAGACCTCCACCCACCGGTGCTGCATTGGGTTCTTGCCCTTGCACTTCTAATGCCGTATCTAGGAGGTATCTATGGAAACAGCCAGGGACTTGGACACCCTCTGAAATATTTGGGGCATTCGCCATTCTATGCAAAGAAAAGAAAATTTAGGCTTGAAAGAATCGAAAGAAGGTTGGACTAGACTCTTAGGTGATTTTTATAAAAGCCCTCTTATACTTGAAACTATTTCTACAATAAGGGTTTCTTTCTGAAAAATACTTTTAGTTTGAAGATATGTTACCTTTGGAAAATACTTTACTTTTGAACAAGTTTTTAGAAATCCTTTAACCTAAGGCTCTGATACCAAATGAAACACCCCATACCCCTTAGTACTCCCAAAAAAGGCAAACCAAAGGATGTGGTGCTTTATAGGTGTAGCTAAAGAATCACAGAGACTAAGATTCACAAGACCAATAAGTAAAAGTAGAGGAAAACGTTTAAACGGTAACTTAAAATTCAAAATTAAACTTCATCTCAAAATATGTCATAAAAATATAACATCTCTTAGAAAATCAAAATCTCTCATATCTCATGAAAATACGTCTCAGTCTCACATAATCAGAGTATAAAAATAATAATAATAATGCCTCTCACAAGTTCCAATCCATCATAAGCCAAATCAAAAAGATGAAAAGCAGAAGAATACATCTAAAATGAGAAAACTCCAGAAATGAATCTCCAAGCAATCTGAATCAACTATCCTCAACTCTACTGGCTTATTGGGAAAAAGGAAAGATAGAGGAGTGGGTCAGACATTGGGTTTGGTGAGTGAAAGTAATTACTAGCATTTCTAAGCAAGATAAAGATAGTAGGATAAGCAATAGTTCTAGCATGAATGGAAGATACAGAGAAGATAAAACTTGCATAAAATATAGTTTCTTATTCTGTTTAACTGTTTGCTTTGATTTTTTGCACTTGTCTTAAATTGCTATGATTAGGCTAAAACCTTAATCCTATCCCAACTGCTAACTTCATTAGGCTAAAAACCTAATCCTACCCATCTATCAGTCTTTCCAATCTCTGTTGTTCCATTGTGAGCCAATCTTGTTGGTCCCACAGCAAAAGACACTTCATAGCGCTTAATACACAGTAGCGAATTATTTACCCTAATCGATGTCGCATGCTCGGTCATCACTGGTATGCACTAACTATTGCCCCCTACTTGACCTTTTATTTACCCTAATCAGCATAAGCGTGCCCAGCCTCACCCACATGTTAGACCATCAGTCCTCGACCTGAAAGGGAATGCTACTAGTACTGGTCCTAACAAACAAATCTTATAACTTTCAAATCTCCAAATTGAAGCCTCTATCTATTGGCTACTTATTTACCCGAATCACCATAAGCGTGCCCGGCCTCACCCATGTGTGCGACCATCAGTCCTAGACCTAAAAGGGATGCTGCTGGACAGGCCACTACTACTATATTTGCTTATTAACTTAACCCAAGATGTAAGTTTAAAAATAAGTCCCTTCTGCTATTTATTTCTTTCTAATTATAACCTACATATTATAATGGTTCTTGCAACTGTCACCCTTCTATTTTCTCTTTTAAGTTTAATCATGCTTGTAAATATCTCGAATTTTCCTATTTCAGTTCATCTCCATTTTATTTCATTTTTCTTATTTAACTTTTGATTTCTGTTAATTTAGTGTTTTTCTATTTTAATCCATATTTGCAAATTATTCTCCTTTTAATAAATTTTTCGCATAAAAAAGGATTAAATCTCTATAAAAAGAAACTGACATTTACTGGCTAAATTCCGACTTAAAACAGATGTAAATAACTATAAATAACAGTAAATAACTGCAAATAACTGAATAAAATAACTGAATAAAAATAGATTGAAAGAACTTCCGAAATTTACTTAAAAACTGACTACAAATAAACTTACATAAATACTGTCTCAAAATTGTAGAAAAACTATAACTATTGAAAACCCTATTATTTTAAATTGCTTACAAATCTAAAATAATTGCAAAACACTTACCTGTGATCGTTAGCTCTAATCCAAGGCCTTTGAGGATTCACTTGTAGGGTGTATTTTTTTATTAAAATAATTTCCTCCCTAGAAATTTTTTCTTTTAGGGTTCAGCCTCAGGCAATGAACACAATTGGGAGAAAATCTAAAAGAGAAAAATAGTCAGGCCTAGGATTTTATTTATAGTGTGGCTTAGGGATCTCAGGCTATCGAATTTGATGATTTAATCTTATGCAACCATATCATAGGCTCACTTGGAACCATCAGACGCAGATATAAACGCACATGATTTCACAAAAAATTAGATTTACAGTCTTCGGCGCGCACCGGGACGAAAAATCGTCCTGGGAAGAATGCAGGTCGACCTGGCCTATAGGTAGGTCGACCTATGGGTTGGCCTAACTCAGGCATAGGTTGACCTGTAACGGGTCTTTTTTCCTTTCTTTTTGCTCAATTATATATATAATTCTGTTTTTCTTTGTTTCTTTCGTAACTTCTCTATATGGACTCAGATTTCAATAAGTTATATATGAAAATTGCTCAAACAATTACAGTCGGCACAACAATGAAACTTCTATGGCTCAATTCTAACAATTTTCCAACCCTATTTTATTATTCAATTAATTTGTTAATTAATTATTATTACTTTAATTTTTCAGGCCGTTACAAAATAAGTTTGATAACTTATAAAATTTGAAAATTAGTAAGTTAAAGCAATGTTTTAAAATAATAAATGTGAATGCAAGAAAACTAAATATGAAATTGAATTTGGGATTAAATTTAATTAAATTTAAGTTAAATAAAATAAGTTTTGATATAAATTGATGATATTTCAAATGAATTAGTGAATGAGCGAATTAAATAAATTAGTTAATTGGAAACCGTTAGAAATAGATATGAACTTAAGTTATAGAATGGAAATAAACATATGAAGTGTGGTATAAGATGTTATAAACATAAGTAGAATTTTATCGAAGCAAAATTCATAAATCGGTATAATATAGAGTTAAATGTGTTAAACATAAAAAATTTGATGGAATTGTTATTAAGGGATAATTAGTATTAAAAGCAATATACTAAGTAAACAATGAATGTGAATAAAGCAATTTAGGGAAGCTAAGAATCGGTTGGAATAATTACGTGGGTTGTACGTATATTATTTTGTTCGCATAACGGTTTGATCTTGGCTTAAGTAAATGATTTCGAGATAATTTAAATTGATCCGAGCTAGGATTTTTCACTCGATTCTCGATGGTGAACACCGAATATGGATTTTTGATTGACTCCGGAATTCTCTATCATAGTATATGGAGATGTAAGAAGAGTGACGGTTTCGAATCAATGACCCGGATATGAGTTCGCACTAGAGTGGTCGTGAACGATACTAGTTTGGAAGTGAGATGGTGTGATCGAGCAAGCGATCAGATTTGATTATGCGTACGAATGATATATGTATATTGTACGGCTTTATCATTGATAAATTGAAATTGAAATTGAAATTGAAATTGAAATTGAAATTGTAGAATAATATGATTTTGAATATATGATTGCATATCATTAATAAATAAGATGTAGGTATATAAAAGGAGGAGCTAACTTAATGCTTTTGGATTCATATGTAAAATTGGGTTTGTCGACTAATTGGTACAGTTTAAATTATTATTTTAATTTGATGGTTTTATGATTGAGCCACTTGGCTTTGGTTTTCTTTTGCTAGTTTGTGCCTTGAGTGGCGATTCATAGTTGTTTCGATCAAGCCGCATGTGACACCCCCATAGTATACCCGAAGGGATACACTAAAAGGCATGGAGCTTTATTGGTATGAATAAAACTAGCAGAGACTAAAATTCATAAGACAAATTAAATAAAAATAGCGAAAACAATTAAAGTAACAATTTTCTAAAAGTCAACCTTCATAATATAGAATTATTAAAAAAATACATCATATGTCTCAGAATACCAATATATGTCTCATGAAATCAAAACCTCAGTCTCATAAATATCAGAGTACAAACTATCCCCCACAAAGTGCCAGTACATGGAATAAGCTAAAAACTGAAAATAAAGAAGAGAAATACATAATAAATCTTTGCCAAAGAAGTCTCCAAGTGTCTGCAATCTATCGTCCTTGCTCTTAATAGCCTATGGGGGGAAAGGGGAAAATAGAGGAGTGGGTCAGACTAAAAGTCTGGTGAATGATAGTAATTACTAGAATCTTCAACCAAAGTAAAAGTAATAGACATTACAACAGTTCTAGTATATAAAAAGAAATAAAGGAAATAGAGAGAGAAGGAAAAAGCTGAAAATAAATACGAATTAACTAGATCAACATAATTGATTAACTTTGATTGTTTGCACTTGTTTTTGATAGTTGCTTAGATTAGGCTGAATACCTAATACCACTCTTTGATCGGCCAGCTACTCCATAAAATCTACTATGGACTGGACGCTAAAGCTCCCTACGCAGTAGACATTGGTGCCTACGAAAGGCACGCACTAAGCGCTTAGAACTCATAACGATTACTAAGCACCCGAATGGAAGTCGCATGCGTAACTGCCACCAAGCTCATGTTACATGTTGTTCCACTTATTGGGTCTTCTTATTACCTTAAGCTCCAGCATAAGCGTGCCCCTCGTCTCACTTTAGGATTATATGAGACACCTCATCTCACTTTAGGTTAATGTGAGACACCTCGTCTCACTTCATGGTTATGTGCGACACCTCATTTCACTTCAGGGTTATGTGAAACACCGTGTCCATAAAAATAATAGGAGAAATGATAGTTACTGACCTAGTTGCGCCCATCCCCAAGATTTAGACTTCTACTTATTGACCATTACCACCGTTATTAACATAAGTGTGCCCATCATCTCACTTCAAGATTATGCGAGATGCCTCATCAGACTTTAGGGTTATGTGATACACCTCATTTCACTTTCGGGTTATGTGAAACACCATACCCATAAAAATAAGGGAATGTTATTTGGTGTAGGTCATGCTTTAATTCTTTACTTATTAACTTAGGTAAATTATTTTAATAAGCCTTTACTTTTGCTCTTACTATTTGTGCTTATTAATTTATCCTAAGTCTTAAAATAAGCCTCACCCTATTTGTTAATTTAGTCTATGGGAATTAATTGTTCGATCAGTTCGAATATTAATAAACTGTATAATGTTTGTTACAAGATCTAAAAATCATGAAGAAAACAAGTCGAGATGGAGTGGGTTGCAAACAAAAGTAAAGGTGAGTTAATCTCACTCAACTTGGATTTCTGGTTAATTTATATAGTTAAATTTAAATTAATAGATTGATTGCTTGAATTGATGATATATTATCTGTATGGATGTGATATTATATATAACACACACACACACATATATATTGGAGTGATTGATTCTCGCATTATATAGCGAAAAAGATTCTATGCGCCCCGCATAATAGCGAATGACCCTTTATATCGCGATATCCTACTCGAAGTGGGATTGATATTTTTATATTGTGCTAACATCTGTGGATGTAGGGAAACAGGTTGGAGGGATCCAACTAGATTCCTCAAAATATTGAAATTTGTTTTCATAATGAGTGTTATGATTGGTTGATTATCTGTGATTGATTATATTGGAAATTGAAGTAATAAACGCTATGGATTTTTGCTGAACGTATTTTGGGTAGTTGAAAATATCAAAATGTAAAATATTTGATTTTGAAAGAGATATAAAGAAACAAATTTAAGTAAAATAATTTTAGATAAATCAAATGAATGAATTTGGGAAGGAATAAAAAGTTTGATTTTAAAATCCTATCGAATAAATTCTGAATATGGGAAAAAGATTTTTGAATAAATAGGAATAAATGAATTTTTAAACTTAAGTGATATTATTTAAAGGAATAAAGGAATTAATTTTAAATTCAAGGTTTAAAATAATTGGGAGAGGTAAAGAATAATTTTGGAAAAAGTAAGAAATTGGTATTTTCAGTTTAAATAAGATTTTAAATCATAATAAAGGAGTAAAATATAAAATTAATGGGTTTTGAAATAAAATTTGAGTAAGTAACAGAATTTATTTTAAACTGGAGTAAATTTGGAAATCCATTTGAAAATTGATTAAGTGTTTGTAACTCTGATTTAAAAGGAGGATGAGACTAAGGAATTTATAAACGGTTTGTAAAGTAAAATAAGATATCAGTGGACATTTGAAAGTATAAATTCACAGTGGGAATTTATAAAGGAATGGGTAATTTGTTTTAAAAATAAATAGCGGTTTATTTTTAAAGGTGTGGGAAGGAAAGTTTACGGCTTTTGGCCGTAAATTAAACAGGAAATAAATCGAGAAGGATTTATAAATGATTAGATGGTTGTATTGGAATGGAAAGTGTATTTCCCTGAAAAGCCAAGTATATTTTCAAAGAAAGATTTCCAAGAATAAGTTAGAGGTTTTAATGTGGTTTTAAAAGAATGTTTTAGAAATAAATGGTGATTTTGTGGTTTTAAAATTTTTAAAAGTAAATCATTATTAAGTTAATTAGATAAGTAAATTAGTTTAAAGGTTTAATTTGTATTATGGTTTAAAAGATAATTATTTAATATTTATACCATATAGAATAACTTTTATTTTAAATTTAGTTTTGGCTTAAGTTTTACATGAGAAATTACTATAAAATTTCATAACTAGTATTTTAAATAAGTGTTTTAAATAGTTTTTATTTTAAGTGTTTTGAAGTATATAGTTTTTGATAAAATGATTTAAATTATTTAAAAACCTAAAGTATTAAGAATTGGTGATTTTCATTGGAAATAAAACAATTGGGTGGAAATTTATTCCGCGAGAGAAAAAGTGATTTGACGGCTATTTTCAAAGGGTTGATGTATTGAAAAATATCTTGCGAAGATATTTTAAAATAAATAATTTGGGAAATTATTAAAGCCTGATGGCTGTTTGCGGATGTTATGTGATAGTTAAATAACCGACTATCAATACTCGCCAATGTGCTGATCGTTTCGAAGTGACCGGGATTAGGAATAATTTCCCGAAAACCACTTCGATTCAGTTTGAACGTTTTCGTGAGGAAGGCAAGAGCTTGGAGTCGAAGATGGAGTAGTGAAGGGCAAGGGCTACTCACTACTAATCCTGAGGGTGATTCCAAAATGGATGTAGTAGGAGCAGTGCCTCAGTTTCGTTCGGACCAGGAATGGACTTGTATGGATGAATGCTATCAGAACATCGTCAAGGGGACGATGAGCATTCTAAGTGTATATTTGCTAAAATGGTAACGCATAGCCTCAAGCCTTATCAAACGGGAATGGGATAAACAGGGGAGGTGCAACAAGGCTAAGTGGCTAGCAATCAATTATGGTAAGGTCATCCCTCTCTAGATGTCCCATTTTATACGGCAATGTGGGCCGTTGTTGATCCGAACCGCAGGGTGATCTTATTTGGACCATCCAGTAAGGGGTAGCTCCGGTCTTGTGTTGCAAGGTATCAGGGTGGATCCTCGATACTCAGATCTAGACTTGGCATTGTGATGGGTGGTACTGTAGTAGCCCTGCCTTTGATGGAAACAAATTCTCCAATCAGTGCCTTCAGACTTATTTGTATATCTATTATGCTAGAATTTAATGAATGTTGCAATTTCGACTATTTGAATAAGTATTTGTATATAGACACTACTATAATATCAGAGGATTTGATAAGAAATGTTTTGGTTATCGTAAGGTAAAAACCCGATATGTTTATTTGTGGCATGGTCTTACGAGATACCTTTGATTTTTAAAGGATTTTGAAAACTTTAATAATCCAATTGAACGTGTTTTCTCACGCTGGTTTTTCAGACTGACTCGGGTGTTATTTCACTATAATGCTCGGGTCATACCGAGTTTTATAGAGTACAGATTCTGGATGGACTGCCATGGAGCTCAGTGGATGAGCTGGATGACGAGACGTATCACACATATCTGACTTTTTCCACTGTGTATGGAATGCTGTATATTCAGCTTTGTGTGGACAAGTTATCATAACTGTCCAGTGTTGTGCATTTTTTGATGTTGTACTCTGATGATGTATATATAAAACAATTACAGTTCTTTTGTATAAAGATCAGTCATTTATTTATTGTTAACTCTGCCCCGGTGTCGACTTAGCAACTCGAAAGGATGCCGACCTACAGCTTGAAAGGGGGTTGCCGACCTAACAGTTCAACAAGTGTGACGACCTAATACTTTAACAAGGCTACCGACTCAACTGGTTGCCGACCTAACTGCCTTATCAGGGAGACCGACCTAAGGCACGAAGGGATACCGACCTAAGGAGCTTGAGTAGCATGCCGACTTAAGACTCGAAGAGGTGCCGACCTAACAGGCTAAGGAGATGCCGACTTAAGGCCCAAATGGATACCGACTTAGGGCTAAACAGTTGCCGACCTAAAACTTAACAAGATGGCTACCGACCTAAGATAGCTACCGACCTAAGATAGAAGACGACCTAACCATCCAGAGAGTTTACCGATCTAACCACTTAGAACAGGGACAAGATCATGAACTACACCTAAGTCCCGACCGACCTATGGCCTATCTTAAGTCGTTCACGACCCAAGGCCACTGAATATAAGTCCGATGCCATATTATTGAGAAGAGGTGTGTTGACTCGGAGGCGACCTAGGACTTGTACAAATGAACTCTCGTGAAGCCGTGAAGGGGCCAGGTGAATCAGCCACGACTCACCTTAAACCGGCCACGACTCACCTTAAACCGGCTACGACTTATCTTAAGTCGGCCACGACTTAGGACTTGGCAATAATTCCAGGCCAGAACTCTCTATAAATAGGCGACCACCTCCAACATTCAAAGGACTTTTGGCACATTCTCTTCATACACCGTCACCTTGCTGCATTGAGAACTTCATCAACACTTAGAGCTTTCAAGATTAGAGGAATACATCAAAGAACTTCACGAAGAAACCACACATCTTCAACATGAATTTAAGGACTTTAATCGACATTGAAGCTGAAGACTTGTTCCAAATCACTTGTAACTTGAAGTATATTGTACTTGAGAAGAATTGTATCAGCTTGTAACGAGATTATTAATAAAAGTACTTAGAGTGGACGTAGGCTATACCCTTAAGCCGAACCACTATAAAATTGTTGTTGTTTACTGCTTTTCTGCTATTACTTGCTTGTAATTCTTTCCCGATCTATCGGGTGGTGCTTTCACAACTACACTTCACACACCGGGGTGTTAGCGTTCACATTTTAGCGTTAACATTTTTGGTGCTTTCACTGAGAATTGAACTCAGGGCAAACTTCAACCATTGTTCAACAAAATTCTAACAGAAATCATGGCTTCAGAAAGGAAACGGAAGTTTTTGAGGTTTGAAGGTACTTGCAACAATGCCATTGCTCTTCCCACGCTAAGTGAAACAGCTTCAAGTATTGGAGTCACAAGGGCTGAATTAAGCGCCGTGATATATGGAATATATCAACACATGGAAGTTCAAAGCAATAGGATACTGGATAAGATAAACGCATTGCAGGAAGAAGTCCATCGACTAGAAAGAGATATAAAAACCATTGCCAAAGAGGCCCAGGTTTCAGAAGAATGGAATACTCCTCAACGAGCAACTGGCATTACTATTGGAACATTCCCCCAAACAGAGAATTCATGGCCACGACCAACTATCCACGAACGTTTGTCAAGGCGAACTTTTGAAAGAATAGTTGACGATTACCCATTGAGTCCTGGTAACGATGAAGAATACATACCGGAAATGATTGAACAGAAAGAGAAGAATGGGGGAAGGAGAAAGCAGACACTCTTGAAAAAAGCTCGACACTTCATACCCTCCGACTTCACTCCCTTGACCGACACTCCGGAAAGTATCTTCTTGGCAACAAAGGATGTTGTTGTGTACCCCAAACCATCTCTGATGAGGAGAAGCGCGACAGACAATGGGAAATTCTGTCAATTTCACAATCAACCTGGCCATGAAACTAACCAATGTCGCCATCTAAGGAAGGAGATTGAAGAATTATCAAGCAGAATGAACTGCAACAGTATGTGAAAAAAGATGGAATTAACTACTCCTCATCCTCTAAGGTGCAGCTGGTTCCCGCTCAACAATGTAGCTCAAATAAAAGAACCGTGGCACAGGGAGATGAAGGTCCTATCATCAGTATCATCACAGCAAGCCCTCACCAGGCAGGGAAAAATTGGATGAGGCGGGAAGACGTGCTCACGCTCCAAGGAGACCTTCAAAGTGAAAGGAAGTTTCGATTCTGAAAGATGTTTCCATCCAGTCCTCTTATGCCAAAAGATTCAATCCCTAAAGCCTGGGGCAGCAATTGCTTCCATACCTTACCTGAACACTTTGTTTCAAATTTGTAAAAGAGTGCTGATCCAATGATTCTTGTATCAAAATCTGTTGTAAAAACAATGCCAATAAATAATAAAAACTATAAGTCTTGCTTTCCCTATTATTACAAGTCGCTTATTTTATTTCGATATGTGAAATACTCTGAGAATATCACTAAGATTATCGATCTAAATTTGCAGGCAATCAATACCAAGCTGATTCATTGCAATATCAAGCAACCCTTGGTAGCATTCAAAAGCAAGCCTTAAACAACAGAATTCCCGGGTCAAATCCTGAATAAGAAGTACTCTAAGCAAACAAATAAGATTTGGCTAGAGTATGTTTGTTCAGTTAAAACCACCCGCCAACAGAAGAAGATGATGCACACTTAAAGACGGCACTAAGGAATTGCTAATATAATCAATCAAATTCACAACTGTCAAAAGAGAACCAATTCCAAGAACATGGAACAGCAACCATTTACATCCATATTTTACATGAAAACTTTGCTGAAATATTGCAAAGAATTTACAAATATATGATTCTCTTGTTAAGGGCAATTGCAAGGCAGGCGAATAACAAAAGCTATAAAGTGGATATAGGCCCAGTTTCGGCTAAACCGCTATAATTCTTGTGTTCCCTACTACTATAAACTGCTTTGTTTTATTTCGGCATATGAAATACGTTAATCGTGTTACTGAAAAAAAATGATTTAATAATGCAGGCTATAAAAGCAAAGCTTACCAGTCACAAGACCAAGTGATCCGCGACATCATCCAACAGTCAAGCACTGAGCCATTCAAAATTCCCATATTCAAATCCTACAAAAGGAGAACTTCAGACGAAAGTAAGCAAGGTGGATAGAAGCAGATCATATATAGCTAACAACAAATGCTTGAACAAACAAACAGCAAGTTAAAGAACCTATATCTTCCACCACCAATTTGCTTAACTATAAAATATACTCCTTTAGGTAAGGGAGAGGCTTGGCAGCTGAAAGTGGTGACACTTGCGAAGCAATGGGGATTGTCAACATGAATCAACGACAAAGGGACATGCGAGAGTAAGCGTCAGCCAGCAAAAAGAATATTTCAGAAGCACAAGC